>CM056199.1:107357877-112157877 GCA_029692085.1 Gymnothorax javanicus | reverse complement strand
AATTTGGCTGACCGGGGCACAGTGCCAAGACGTCACCGAAAACCTCACAGGCAGGTTTCCAGAATGTCAGGCACATTTCAATGCAATAAATAATTACAGCAACCACTATTTAATTTAACTATCTAGCACATAAATTATAGTATCTATATCGATTGTCCTGATGTCAGATCAAAGAGAGAGAGATAGAGAGGGAGAGATGTGTGTGCATGTGGGCGTGTGAGTGCGTGTGTAGGCAATGTGGGTATGCGTCCTTCAGCTGCTTTCACACCAGACATGAAACGAATTTTTCGCACGACTGATTACATTCAAAGTCAATGCAAATGTAATCTGTCGTGCGAAAAATTAGTTTCGCGTCCAGTTTGCAAGCGGCTTAATACTATTATTGTCACTTAGGTTTTATCATTTTTAGTGGGGGAAAGGAATACAGCCTGATTGCTATGATCTCGTACTGAGTTAAGATCACATATAGAAAATAAATGTGTAACGTATCTTGCATTGTTGTCCATGCATGTTAATCCCAAAATTTTAAGCAGCAACAGCGTGTAATAATAGGAACACGCTATCCATCATTTCTCTTCCCAATGATGCAGGCAGAAGAAATAAATTAGCAATCGTCGTATTTCATTCCAACTTCATAAGTTTGAATGATCTGAGGTAGTTTTGTTTTGAAATTCCATTCAAGTTCGCTAATAGTAATAATTCACGAATGCCCTAGCTAGCCAGCTAACTCATATTCGTAATGCTTAATATAGACGTAAGCGGTGCAGAAAACATGCCATGAGCAGCAAAGTAAAATACAACATTAACGCATCATGCAGATATAGGACAGAGGCTTCTTTATGCCAACATTTTAAAGGTGAGTAGAGGAGCTCATTTGACTGGTGAAGATTTGACTCGGCTGTGTTAAACCCACTCACGCCTTCTCTCCTCCCTCTTTGCCACTTGTGCCGGCAGGAGGGACAGAGGCAGGACAGAGGAGTACTTGCGCCGGGCACGAAATTTCTAAATACGCCTGGATACGCCCTTTTGGCGCGGCGCTCCCCCCATTCGCCGCGCCTGCGCCTGGTCAACGAATTTAGAGCCCTTTCTCTCTATTGAGGAAAACGCCTGGAATTCAGGTTTAATTCTAAAGTGAAATATTCATATATGTATGGTTGTCGGAAAAATTCATTCACGGCTTTGACAGAGCCCCATTTCTGGGTGTTTATGGGTTTCACAGGTTATAGTCTTATCTGTCTCGAAATATTTTGGGCTGTCTTTGCCTTCAGGCAATTTCAAGTAAAACGCCATATATTTTTTGTCCGATCAGGTTTTAGGACAACTCTCGAGTGGTCCCAGAAAGTCAGACAGTCCGACGGGGTCAGAGGATGACGGACCGTTTATTGAAACAATATTGAAACATTGTAAACAATATAGATTGAATGAGTGAGCGAGTGGACAAGTGTACATTATGAACGCAGCTCCAGAAAAAGATGGACTGTCCTATCCAGAGGTAGTCCGTCGCTGGGTCGTACGGTCTGTCGTGTTTATTGTAACAGCCCCCTGGTCTTTCAGCTCGTTGTTCAGGTAATCATCCCGCCTCTTATCATAGATGACAGGATGCTAGAGAACAATATTGATGAGTCCCTCTCCTTTGTTTGTCACTGTACTATGCTATGTAGCTTGAGTTTGTATCTTGTTTATGTGGCTTTGCAGTCTGAGCTTTGAATGCTGTGACATGAATGCATACAAAGCATTTTATTGGCTCAAAAGTCTAGTTTCACAGACGGATTTTCGCAGAAGCTAGTGCGGATTTTTTTTCTGCCGCACAAAAGTTCTGCCTTGGTGTGCATGCTTACATTATAACCCATGAAATCAGCTTCTATGAATATCCGCGCAAATATTCCGCATGGAAATTCACGCTTGGTTTGAATGGGCCTTTAGAAGGTCAAAAAAATGCTATAACCTGGCATCTGGAGATAAAAATTGCAACAGAAATGAAAAGATACGGATAACTTCATTTTTTGATAACTTCAAAAAATTCAAGTGCTATATCCCTAGGCGGTTCAAATATGATTCCCTGGAACCTGAATACAAAATTGGGCGTGTCCTTTTGGCAAATATTTAGCGTTCAATGTCCAGGAGCTGTTTAGGGGAGAGATGAAACCAACACAGATCTATAATGGAAATGGGTGTATGCATAATTTTTATGTCTGGTTTCCCAGTTCAACAGATACTTACCGACACCTGAAACCTGGGAGCTAAAAATAGTGTTGACACCACTTCTACATTTTTTTCAATGCATCTGCCATGAAGTAACTGAATACAGCCTGCCCATTTGCACCTGCAAATGGAACAAAATGTTTTTTTTTTTTCACAATTTACATTTTTAAAACACATATTTTAGGCCCACATATTAAGGGTCATGGAAGAATGAGGGTATTGCATTTAGAGTGTTGCAGTAATTTTAATTTTACAGTCCAAACAGCAAATTAGCCTGGCCTGTGGCATTTTGTAATGATGATACAAGTCAAAGGGCCATAACAAATACATTCAGAAAAATATTATGTTCATAAAACTAAAAATATGTGCAGGAACAAAATTGAATATTGTAGAAATACACAGGGATGTGAACATGAAAGTGCGAGACAGTACATGACCTGAAATGTTGAAGCTTCACCAGATTCTTGTTTTTCTTTTACTATATAATGGAAATCGTGGTTTGACTTTCCTCTGCAACAAGACATTTCCCTTCTTTGCATAAGAAGAGCAGCAAATAAGAACTCGGAGGATTGGCAGCAAAACCTCAGCTAAACTACATCTTGACCTTTTTTTGGTATTTGCACATCATGACATGTAACTGATTCACAGCTGAATAAAGGATGAGTGATGGGTGAATATATCAAGATTTCAGGTTTGCTATTGTGTTAATTTTTGTCCAAAATCATATCTGATTATATTTTGCAGTGTTCTGTAAAGTTGAATAGATCATATCGTTACCTGTTTCACTGCGCTGAAACGCATTTGGGGTTGAGATTGGTGACTTGGTGGTTGATGGTCGGTGAGTTTTTTTGCTGGTGGTTTTTGGCTTTGTGTGAAGTGTTTAGTTTTATTTCTTTTGTATCAACTGTCACTGTTTGTATTTTCAGCATAATCTTGGTTGTTGCAGGTTTTGGTGATGTTGATGTGAGCGAGGTATGTGTGTGCGCGCACGTGTGTATGTGTGTGTGTGGGTACCAGCGCACGTGCATGTGTGTGAGTATAAGATGAACTGTCCCCCCCAATGTTAGGATTTTAAGGACAGAACTTGAGGGGACTTGTCTTTCTTTTAGCTTTGGTGTTTAGTTATTATTGTAATAAAATAGAGCTTGATGTAAATTCTGATGGGCCACGGAGTCAGTGTGCTAACGTGGAGGAGCCGCTTCTCCTGCTGGAGAATCACCTGAGTGCTCATGACTGTCATCTGACTTTGTGGACACGATTGTTTGACCAATAATATGCTGGCTTATTTAAGCTTTGGCTTCTGAGAAGCAACTCCTCAGCACGTACGCTTAACAACTCTCCTCCTCCTCAGCTCCACCCGTCCTATTTTAGCATTCTGTGACCTGTTCCTTCATGACTAAACTGCATTCAATAACAATGTTTCTTCAAGATCATTGTTGCTGTAGGCTCTGTTCTATGGGGGGGGGGTTGTAACCTCTCCCTGCCTTCAGTTCTGCGCTTGGACGGGTAGGGATCTCTCAGAACAGAGCCATGCCGCCGAACCCAATGTATGCTTGTATGCTTTCAATAAATATTCTCTTTGACAAAGTGGTCCTATCAGAATTGTCATTAAAGGACATAAAAAGTCTGAAGTTTTCTGTCTGCTCCTCTTCTGTCAGCTCCTCTTTTTTGAAAGATGGAGATCTCACATTTCTGTTTTAGATTGCGTGTGCAAATTTCAGAATTTGGGAAATCAACCTGTGTTTCTGCATTGATATTGTGCAACCCAAACAGGAACCATTTCTCGCCAGGTTTCTAATTCTCAGCAGGTAGCTATGAGGTTAACCCAATAGTTTGGCTGGAAACAACGAATGTCTGAATTGTCTCTTTCATTGAGGCGGCATGGTGTCAAAGTCAGTGGTGCTGTATCCTCACAGCAGGAAGGTCAAGGGTTTGAATCTGGCCTCTCTGTGTGGAGTCTGCATGTCCCACCGGATGTTTGCATAGGTTTCCTTCAGGTGCTCTGCTTTCTTCCCTGTCCAAAGCCATGCATTTCATGCTTATTGGAGACTCTAAATTGCCCACAGATATGAGTGTGTGAGCAAATGGTGTATGAGCCCTGCAGTGGATTGGCTGGCTTTCCAGGGTGGTTTCCTGCCTCTCGCCCATAGTTGACCGGGATAGGCTCCAGATCATGCGTGACCCTGCACTTTCAGAAATAGGAGGACAGTAGGAGTCCATTTCTGTTCCCCAAGGCACATTCTGCACTCATGTACCCCCTAGGGCTAATAATAGGACCTCAAGGTACCTGTGTGAACCTTTTTGTGGGCCTAAAAGGTACTTTTATGTACCAAAGCAAACAAGTACCCACTTCTGAGGGTACAACAGCACTACCTTTGAGGGTACCGCCCCAGTGACAAGCCTTTGTACTCCTAAAGTGGGTGCTTTTTTTCTGAGAGTGTGAGGAGGAAGCGGTTCAGATAATGGATGGATGGCAGATGGATGGATGAAAGAAAAGAGGCATTTAGCTTTCTTGCTGCTTCCTTCCTGCTAGGAGACACTGGACCAGCCTTCAAGAAAGGAATGATTGATTATGCGGGGCATATGGACAAATCTCAGCACTATAGTTTTAAAAGATGGCCCTGGATGTTAGAAGTTGTCAATTTCCACACGAGACAGGGATACTTGTTGCCAGGTGGTCAATCAGCCTGAGGATATTAATCAGCAGTAATCCTTGTTCAACCAGATACCGGTATGTTGGCATGTTGCGGCGGAATTAGTACTGTGGTGTCATTTGTTTTGTGGCCCATATTTTTCTTGTTGTCGATTGTGATACAAACACATAATGCAATGTAATATTATGTGTAATGTAATTAGCAGATTTTTTTAATTTAGCATGTGTCTAACTAATGCAGATTCAGGGGCCTTTACTGTGTTAAAGGAGCAATATGTAAGAAATGTATGTTGATTAAACATGAAATGGCCCTGATATATCACCAGATATTAAGGAATGATGTTAATTTCAAATACTTATATCAATGACAACAGTAGTCCAGCCACAATATTCTCATTACAAAAGCGAAGTTGCAGCCCACAACTAATGTTGATGTTTTCATTTTGTGTTTTGGCCTGTTGCGCGCCCTCCACCTATCTCCCAATCACGAAGCCAGTAGCATTTCGGCATCCAGGTTGCCAGTTACCACTGAGCTGCAGCTACCAGCGATTTGGAGCACAAATGTCTGACGTTACTAAACCTAAAAGGTCTCGTTTTGATTCCAAAATACGTCGTGACAAAGTCAGAAACAAAACAAGGATCTGTATAGGACATGCCTTTAAAAGATGGAGACAGCTGAAAGCAGAGAAGAATTTGAAGACCGACGCCAAAGTTGTTAATTTTCTCCTGGGTAGGTAAGATTCAGCTAAGTTTGGCTAACTTAATTCTATTTAATGTAGGCGCGGACATTTCAAATATTCTCTACAGTCGAAAAACGTTATGTATGTTCGTTCATGGTACGTGAGTGCGTATGCAGGTCGGTCATCGATTTGACTAGGTAACAAATTGTTTGAGAAATAAAAACCGTGGCTCTTCATTGCTAACATTAGCAATGCATTATTAGTCCGTTTCTCTGGCATTATGCTGAGACGCTGTGGAAACCGTTCCAACATTAGCACAGTCATTATGGCAATATGAAATGTAATTGAGACAGTACATCGGTCAAATGAGTCCTCATTCATTCTTTACGCATATTACAGTATGGAGTTTAGTGGGCTATCCACACAGAAGAGTAACGAGCAAGTTGACCAAAATGACCATTGCTAAAGTTAGTCATTAGTCTCGATTTTTTCTGAACTGAACTGAACTGAACACAACCCTGTGGGCGCAAAGCATTGGTGATATTGAAACGTAGCCATTGTAGCTCCGTGTAGTAGACGTTCTTGCTGGATCCGGCAACCTAGCTGGCAACCTCTCGTCTGGGGGAGAGGAGGAGGGGATACTGCGCTCTGCAGTATTTTGAATGTGATTGCACTACCAGTTTTGGCCACAAACTTACATACTGCTCCTTTAAATTTCTTCCATGGGAAAATGAGTTTGTCAAATCTTGAGGAGTTTGACTTAGTTTCATGCTGAGGATTGAGATGGTGATGTGAGGGCGATGTAAGCACTAGCTGCTTCTGTGTCCAGTGCAAAGAAATCATACAATAACCTGGCAAAATCTGCTGAGGAAAAATCAGTCTCCTTGCTCTCATCTTCCCTATTGAACTCCCTTTCTTACTCACTTACAAGATTGATGCCGGCAGCCATACGACCACTCAATCTGCTCCGGCTGCGTGGCTGAAGCTAAGCATGTGTGCGTGGTTAGTACTTGGATGGGAGACCACCTGGGAAAACTGGGAAAGTTGCTGCTGGAAGAGGTGTTGGTGGGCCAGTAGGTTGCGATCTTCCCTCTGGTAGAAAAATCCCCAGTGCAGTGACGGGGACACTGTACTGAAGGTGACGCCATCTTTCAGATGAGATGTTAAACTGAGGTCATTAAAGATACTATGACACTCTTTGACAAGAATAGGGGGTTCCCTGGTGTCATGGCTAAATTCCTAGCCTGGTTCCTTAAACCTGCCACCTAATTATCCCCTGATCTAATTGGCTGTGCAAATTGTCCTTTCCCTATCTACCTCAACCCCCAGGGCTCCCATAAAAAAACAGATTTCAATCTCAACAGGACTTCCCTGCTTAAATATAATATAGATTAAAAAAAGGATAAATAAAAATAATAGATTTGTGAAGCTTCCAGACCTTGTGGAACAGTTCTTTCTTTGTTTTTTTGTAATGTCCCATCACAGCTGATGCCACTAACCCCCCCAACCTCCCAGCCCCCAAAATGACTAGCTACATTCACCCACATAGACTGTAATATCATGCAGCCCCTTCTCTCTGGGTTCCCTCTAGGCAAAGCAATCCTTGTGTGGCAGAAATCAGAGATGCCCTCATCTTCCTGCCATCTCCGATCAGCTATGTATGCCTGTTCAGAAAATGCAAGCACTTGTTGAAAACTTGAGCTGGAAGCAGAAGCAAACTTTAAACCTCTGCCTTGATCTTGCAAGCCTTTGAATATTTTAAAAGCATAATATGGCTGCAGGAGTTTCACTTGTTTCACTGTTTATTCTCACTGGGCAATAACAAATTGCAGCCTGTGAATGAGTGAGCTCTCCATGTCCTGCGCAATCAGCCAGGCTGGTTTATCATGTGTGAAAAAGCTCTCCATGGCCTGCACTGTCAGCCTGATTGGTCAAATGTGTTTAAGACCTGCACTCTCTCTGTGGCCTGTGCTGTCAGCCTGATTGGTCAGATGTGTATAAGGCCTGCGCTCTCAGCCTGATTGGTCAGATGTGTATAAGGCCTGCATGCTCTCTGCGGCCTGCACTGTCAGCCTGATTGGTCAAATGTGTTTAAGACCTGCACTCTCTCTGTGGCCTGCGCTGTCAGCCTGATTGGTCAGATGTGTATAAGGCCTGCACTCTCTCTGTGGCCTGCACTGTCAGCCTGATTGGTCAAATGTGTTTAAGACCTGCACTCTCTCTGTGGCCTGCGCTGTCAGCCTGATTGGTCAGATGTGTATAGGGCCTGCACGCTCTCTGCGGCCTGCGCTGTCAGCCTGATTGGTCAAATGTGTATAAGGCCTGCACTCTCTCTGTGGCCTGCGCTGTCTGCCTGATTGGTGAAATGTGTATAAGACCTGCACTCTCTCTGTGGACTGCACTGTCAGCCAGCCAGATAGAGGCAGAATGCTGCCAAACCCATCAGGGAGGAATGCTTACAGGACCTTTTTTTTGCTGATTTGCTGACTTAGAGCAGGGTGTTCATTAATGTCTGCTCATGTAGGCATACATTCTTCAGTATCCCTTTCCAATGTTCAAAGCAACCATGGACAGCATCTCTCTCAATATAGCTGGCCTTTCAGTGGGATGAGAGCTGAATATTACCTTGAGCACAGAAAAACTTATGTTCTTGTGGCAGACTGGATAGCATTTTAACAATCAAAATCGGTGACTTTACAGACGAATGCAATTCTCACCAATTCCAAAGATTGCATGGAGTTCAATGGAGACAATATAAATCAGTTAACTGAAAGAGATTCATTTGGCACTTATCTATTGTTTTTGTGTGTTTGGGGATACAGATATGCATGATGAGTACCATGTGTACGGGTTCGTCTCTGAGCACTGAAGTTGTGCACAGAGATCAAGGATTGTGGACTGGACTCAGGTGCCAAGATGGATCTGGAATTTATTATGCCTCCATGGCACAGCAGGAAGCAAAACACATTATAAAAGTACATGGAATCGAGGTTCCAGGATAATAATATTAGCCAACCGCAACTTTAATGCTGTGTTTGGGTGTCGATACAATGGGTGGCTCTGGATGAGGGCTGTGTCTACTCCAAGTCAGTGGCTCGAACCCCAGCTCTCCCCACCATCGGAATCCTATAAAGGAGGAAACAGAGAAACGGTTAGCAGAGTTTCTGAACTGAACATAACATAAAAATGTACCCAACAGTTAGTTTACTTGAGGGCTCCATAATGCGTGACAAAGTGTTAAACCTGGTCTTGAAAACTCCCACAATTTTGGCTTTAATTATACAACCTTGCAAGTAATTCCACTAAGTGACACTATTTGTATGGAAAATTACCTCCTTATACCATTGAGAAATTCATTTTTTGTTTTTATTTGTGATCTCAAGTTCTGCAAACAGAGGTCAACCTGAATAGTCTTCATTTATTTTGATGAGCCGGTAAATTTCATGTTGGTTGCATACTGTATCGCTTAAGAGTTGCGAATGTGGACACTGATATATGGACTGCAAATGTGAGGGAATTTGGATAGCATGGATCATAGATGTCTAAGACCTTCAGAGAAAGATGTCTCCAGCACTCCTCATCAGTTCAGTTTAGGACACTTTTTCACCATCTATGCTTCTCTGCATCCAAGCATTATGTATTCTGTTGGCTACTCTGTCAATGAGCGTAAATGTAACCAAGAGTACATGCTCGGTATATCAAAAATTACTTTTCCAAACTGAGTGGATAGAGTCAAATAACATTCAGAAAAAATGTTTTTTTAACTTTTTTTTTCACGACCGAGTTTTGTACTCTCCAATCATGTCCTCATCTACACCTGCGGTGGGGTGAGGTGGGTGTAAGAAATAGCACACAGGCTGCACAGTCATTTTCGTTATCAATTTCAAGTGTATGATTTCAATTGATGACACTAGTTTTACATTCATGATACAATAAAACAAGAGAATGGCAGACTTTCGCATACCCAAGATGGTATTTTAAAGAGAGCTTTCCTAAGGTAGGAACCACTGAATTCTGGCCAAATCTTTAATCACTTTTTAGACTTCATATTGTTAGCTGACCCTCCCAATTTTGTATCATCAGCACATTCAACTAATGTTTTCAATGTTCCTTGTTCCTACCAAGGTCAAATATGTCATTCCAGCACCGATAACAGTCCGACTCGTTTCCGCAGTGCCCTGTTTCCACACTGATCCCTCTGACTTTTGAACTTAGTGTTCTTTTTTGATTTCCAAAAGACTTTTCAGGCATGGCCTTCCCTTACAAAATCATACTAACTACACCTCACAATGGTTTTTTGTTATTTCCAAAAAAATAATTGCAAGGTGTCTCTGACGTCAGATTCTGGCATTTTACATTTGCTGCAATTTGCGCAGCCATATTTGCAGTTTTCTGGATCAGGATGGTCCCTCTCTTCTTTGTCGATATAATGCTGTTTTACTTTGTTTCAATCTGGAATTTCTTCATTTTTTTAAGACTGTAAAAACATCATCTGGAGGCTTAAAGATAATCTCAGTTAATAACTGATATTGTGCAAAAATGTGTGTGTCTTTATGCAGGTGTGTGTGTGTGTGCGCGTGTGCGTGTGTGAGTGCGTGTGTGTGTGTGTGTGTGCGTGTGTGCGTGTGTGCGTGTGTGTGTGCGTGTGTGTGTGTGTGTGCGTGTGTGTGTGTGTGTGTGTGTGTGTGGGGTGGGTGGGGGGGTCGGGGCGGTTGATGTTATTGCTCCCAGCATAAAATGATCTGGAGGCAGGAACACTCCCTGGATAATTTCCTGCATAGCTAATAATGTCTTATGTCTACATCAGGGGTAGTCAACCTTATACAGAAAGGGCTTGTGAGGGTGCAGGCTTTCGTTCCAGCCATGAGGTTATTCTCATAATTCACCCGAAGAGCCTTTGCTAAAGACCGTGATTAGTAGAATCATGTGTGTAACTGATTAGTTGGAACGAAAGCCTGCACCCACGCAGGCCCTTTCTGGATAAGGTTAAATACCCTTGGTCTAGACTGATTATGAAGGAGTATGTGGATGACCGCTTGCATCTTGCCTGAGGTATGAGGAAGGGGGGTTTACAGCCTTGAAAAATCTAATTCTGACTCACAAAATATTGCCAAAAATACTATACAGGTCTCTATTAGCATTTGGACTTGGCACAAAACTCTGCATCTCTTAGGCTGGCCCATTTCCCAGATTACTGTAGTATTTTTAACCAGTTGATGGCGCACTTGTGCAAAATATTCTTGAAAAGGGTCAAAAGAACCGTAAGGGCAGACAATTGTAAATTACATGTGACTTTGAACTCCACCATAGGGTCAATGACTTTTATGTCATTCAATCACAAACAGCGGAACTGAATTTTCTCCTACCGCATGTGGACTTCATTAAAGTTTTTTTTGAAAGGCTCGGCGATTTTGGCTCATAAGTAAGAAGCTTGAGAGCAGAGTATTCATGATCACCTGAGGTAGCAGCAGCCTTTAATCAAAAACTTCTGTTTATTTCAGCTGTACAAAGAAAGCATTCAGGTCTGTGTTTAAGGCCCTCACCCTGCTCGAGATTAATCTGGGTCAATTCTTATACAGTATTATATTCATGTACCAATACTGTACACAGTACTAGGCCAAGCAGTGGGCTGGTATCTTGTAGAATCGTTTAAACTCCAGTTTCTTAGTGGTGTTCTTGGATTAATGGTCTCCTGCTGTTCAACATGTCTTGAAAGCGGTTTTCATCTCACCAGGCCTCCCTTAGAAAATTAAGCTAAAACCACAAAAAATATGTGTTAAACACTGTTTTTGCCCGTAAAATTTACTCCAGTTTCTCTTTGAAAACTTTTTGGACAGAGCGATACAGCTGTGAGGCATAACAGCGTGTAAATAATCACTTACTACGCGACTGCACATCTTTGTTTTTTGCCATTATTCCAATTTTCTCTGAATTAAACTATAAGGACATTTCACTGTGCATCACTTATTTGAAGATGGGTGTCTTGGAATGCAATAACCCACAACTCTCTCTCGCTCCTGTTCTGTGCGTGTATCTGTCTGCCTGTAGCTCTAAGGTGTACTATCATCCCACCATCCATTTCTATTTCTCTCAGTCCCCATGTCTCTCTTGGTCCTCCTGTCCATGTATCTGTCCGTTCTTTTCCCATTCAAATACCCTGCCCATCCAAAAAAAATGTTGCCATTTGGATATAAGTAAACAAATACTATGATTGCATCACAATTGCAGCAATTAATATGTTTCACCAGGCAATAATTATTTTAACCCCAACAGATGAAGTGAGTAGCTTCTCAGATCTTTAAAAAAATCACACTGTTAAACCAAATGTTTAAGTTCTAAATACTTTTTTGTAACACTTTTTATTTAGTTATTTATTTATTTTTTTAATTTGGCATCTCCAATCCCGCCCGAATCTGGAATTTCCAACTGGGGAACTATGTAAAAGGCTTTCGCATATGCGACCCCCTGTTGCCAACTCAGGAGAGTGAAGACAGCTCGCGGCTCTCCTCCGAAGCACGGCCCTGTCAGCCACCGCTTCTTATACACTCATTGATCGAATCCTCGTAAGTCCAGAACGAGGGTGGAGGATACCCGAACATGAACAAGCATAGAATCTTCCTGACGAGCGCCCGTCTGGCCAACAGGGGCGCCTAAGGAATGAACAAAGCAACTTATATTACCCTTCCCGGCAGACCCTTCCCAATATGCATCCCTGTAGTGCATTGGCCAATTGCGCGCTACTCTAAGCTGTCGACCACTGCCGGTTGGTATGACCGGGGCTCGAACCCGTGCCATGATAGTCACTTCTGCTTCGCAATGCGATGCTTTAACCGAGTGAGCTATCCAGCAGCTGTAACACTTTTTAAACATGTCACAGTGTTTAGATTCAGTTTTAAATTGTATTCAACAAATCTGAAAAACCTCAATCGCAACATCCAAAAAACATCAGTGTTTTGAATGAGAACACCCATTTACAAAAATAATCACCAGGCATTTAGCTTTTACACACTGGTGTTTAGATTATAAACATGTCACATGTTCCATAGTTTTACAGTGCATGTATGAAGTCGTATCCCTTGATGGTAGACAAGATGTTACATATTTTAGATGTGGCAAGTTATTGGCATGCATCAAGCAAAGAAAATAAATGAGGAAAACAAGCATGAGAAATGATTTTCTCACACAAATAGGCTGCCACAATGTCCTGACCTTAACCACAGTGAAAGTTTTCAGGACATTCTTGAGAGCAGTACAGAGAGGTCAACCATCTCCTCGTGAAGACAAGATCTTGAGCCAAAAATTAAGGCAACACTGATTAAAAATAAGTGGTCAGATGTCACATATGGTTTCTCAAAGCAATGACACAATGACTTAACACTGTAATCAAAGCTACAGAGGTTCCAACTAAATACTTGAATGTGCAACTTTTTTTTTGGACTGGCACTGTAGAAAAGGGCACCTGTCCTTTTTTTTTAACAATCATTTAATCTATATAAGTGTATAGTGAAAATGCACAAGCTTATTTGTGAGAGATTTTATAAACTGCTTGGAAAGACCTTCAATTGGTTAAGGTCCAGACTCTGAGGTGCCCAATTCATGTGTGAAAATGATTCCTTATGCTCACTGAACCCCTCTTTCACAATTTGAGCGAGATAAATATTGGCAGGTCGTCCTGGAGTATGCCTGTATTGTCAGGAATTAAAAAATCCATTGATGGAATAACCTGGTCATTCAGTGCATTCAGGTAGTCAGCTGACTGCATTTTATTACTGCAGAACATTCCTGAGCCTAGATCTGATCAATTGAAGCAACCCTCAATCATAATTTGCGGGTAGCCGTACCACTACTTAATCTACACCAGCTGTGTGGCTGAAGCTAAGCAGGTGTGGGCTTGGTTAGTAGAGACCACCAGGGAAAACTAAGTTGCTGCTGGAAGAGGTGTTGGTGGGCCAGTAGGTTGCAAGCTTCCCTTTGGTGGAATAATCCCCAATGCCCCAGTGCAGTGATGGGGACACTGTACTGAAGGAGATGCCGTCTTTTGGATGAGACATTAAACCGAGGTCCTGACTCTCTGTGGTCATTAAAGATCCTTTGACACTCTTCAACAAGAGTAGGGGGTTTCCAGGTGTCATGGTTAAATTCCCAACCTGCCCCTTTCGACCTGCCACCTAATCATGCCCTGATCTAATTGGCGATGTAACTTGTCCTCTGGCTCTCCATCTCAACCCCCAGGGCTCCCTTGAAAAAGAGATTTCAGTCGCAACAGGACTTCCCTGGTTAAATAAAGGTTAAATAAAGTTTTTTAAAAATCATAATAATACTGCCCCTAGAGGCCTGCACAGTGGTCATTAAGCATGACGGGTGGATCCCTTCCATTCTTACCTTGACACGCCTGTCACTCTGAGATAAGTTATATCTGGACTCATCAAACCACGTGACCTTCATTCCGTTGCTCCGCAATCCAATCTTTATGCTCCTTAGCAAATTGAAGTACATTTTTTCCCCCAATTAGGCTCACTTACAAGTGGCTTTCTTGTGGCCACGCAGTTCTTAAATCTCAATCCTGCAAGTTCTTGTCACATCCTGCGTGTCTAAATACTCTTCATTTCACTGATAAACATGGCCATATTCATACTGTTGTATTTTTTTTCACAGAGACTTCACCAAGAGTTTTAGTTATTTCTCATCACAATCATAATTATTTTCCAAACTAAATTTTTTTTCTGCTACTATCCTTCCAGATTTTAGAAATGAGTTGGTTGGTTCTTAACGCTGTTCAGTGTGGGTCCCTGCCTTTCACCCATAGTCAGCTGAGATAGGCTCCAGCTCCCCCGCGACCCTAGTGAGGAGGAAGCGGTATAGAGAATGGATGGATGGGTTTTATCTCATTCAGGGCTGGATTGTCTTAGGCTAAGGGATAACTCTAATGGTTTATTCCAAATCTTAGTCCTCCCCGGTGTCCCTTCCGGGGAGATAAATTATTTGTGAGCAAATTATTAGGGACTGAGGGTTCTCCAGGCATTCCATTTTTCCTCATCCTCCATATTGTTAATGTGCTTGATTGGCGCATCTTCAATCTTGCAACTGGCTCCCCCGTCTGCCCAGTCCATAACAGTTTTATTGCGCTAAATACAAAGCGGCAAGTAAATCTGACTAAGTTCATGTGTGAAGTGAAAATATACTCTGGAATGGAAGTTCAGCAACACCTGATATAAATGCACAATAAACAAGGTAACAACAGTAAAATGCGTATTTAATTGTCTTGACCATTACAAAGAACAATTAGACATCCATGAATGCCCGACACAGTTACAACTCAAATCGGTGAGACGAGTAAAAGTCACTCAGAATGCATGGGGGTGGGTCGACCAGATTCCCACTAGACTATTCCTATCCCTCAGTGACAAATGCGATGCCGGTGCACAAGACTGTTCCTATCCATCAGTAGCGATTCTGACGCCCACCGTCTTGTTGAATCACATGTCATTCGGTTACGTCATGATGGCATCATGATGAAGCAATCTTCACGTGCCATCGTTTTACGTGGTCTCCTGCTGCGAGGTTGGTCTTTGACGGTTCCAGTCTGTGCAATACGTATCTGGAAACGTGAAATGGTGCTGTGGTGGACGTTAAGGTGCTGCTCATTCCTGCCCTTAACATGCCGACGGCTTCAGGTCTGGCGGTTTCAGACATTCCTCTACGACGCCCAATAATTTTCATTTTGTGCTTTTCAGTGTTCTTTGTTCAAAAAAGAGCAACCCTGATGTGCCAGCCAGGTTTCAAAAATATTCAAGTGATAGGATTCATGTGGGCCTCGAATTGTATAAGTTCATGTGCAACGTGTAAAAGAACATGTGACCAGGATTCAGCGTAACTTGGTGTGTTGGTGCAATACGTTCTGTTGAGGAAGACTATACAGTTTGCCATTTCATTATATTTTCTTTTTTTCAACAATGCTTAAAATCTCAGTGTTGCTAAATTTTCATTGCTGAGAATAGTCTAAGGGTCAAATGCACGGCACGCAAATAAGTAACTAATATTTGCGAATCACTTTGCCTCCCGTGGGAGAGACTTTCTTCCATACCCGATCTCTCTTGACGGCACCACAGCAGACAGTTGATGGTTGAGCTGATCGCTACTCCAGTAAAATCCACCTCTTGCCTGCACATGCATAAGTCATGCATTAGCGCGGCGCTTTTCACGAGAACAAGTTTCGCTCCCCACTTCGCTAAGGTGGACAGAAATTCACAGGTCAAAGGTTTCAGCAAAATATTGCACATAATTTATGGCAGAAAACAGCACATTTGTTTGATTATTTGGTGTTGAAAAAATATAATGTTCATGCATTTTGTTGTCCAAATTAAGAAGAATTACAGAATGCATCACAATGAGAGGAATGTTTTATTTGATCATTTCAGTTGTCTGGGCATACAGTATTTTTATCTGGAATTCTTCGGCCATTTCTGCACCTAATAAAATTGCTGCATTTCTTGTTGATAGCTCTGAGATGCGCTTCCCCCCGGCCTATTCCTGTAATAGAAAATGATACAATCAGAACCAACCCTTAATTGGGGGCATGTAGGCCTTCTCAGTATGTCCTTATGGGAAGATGTATGATTAGTTATCAGTCACTTATCCCTGCTTTAATCTGTGAAAGAATTTACAGGTCAAGTGGCTGAAGTGCTTATTGTACACATAATTAAACATTCCAAATGGTAGGCCTATGTGCTTAGTGCTGATTAGTGTTCATTTTCATTTATTTGTCATATTTTGTGTCCTCTAATGCAAGATCACAAAACAGTTTGTCTTTGATATAAAAAATATTGTGATAATGATCACTAGGATTGGGTCCAGGGTAAAATATGGCTAAGTAAATAAATAGTCCAGGATAAGTCTAGGCTTAGATCTCAGATGTGGCCGGCTTCGGCAGAAAGGCAGGGTTTGGGACAATTTAAGTTCTTTGTGGCATTGCGTTTGTGCTTCAAGGTTGCTATGATCATGATGCTGCAGCCAGATGCTGCAGAATGGCATAGCTTCATGGTCATGAGAAGTTGGGGAAAGGAGATGTGGGGGGAAATATGGGGAAAGAGAGCAGTTGTTATTGGAAAGCCATGGACAGTTGGAATCAGTAATACTGAGGCAAAGAATTACAGCAGACTTAGCCTATGCTATGGCAGTGTGACTAATGCCTGGTACACACTACAGGATAATCAGGCCGATTTTTGTCCCGATCTCCCCCCTCCGACAAAAGCCAACAAAGGCCCGATTGTCTGATGTTTGCAAACGACATCGTGTCTGATTTTCCTGTGGTGTGGGGTGTGTTAAGAGTGATTTTGTCCGGTCCGATCCGCTCGGAAGGCCTCAGAATGAGAGATCATAAATAATGAACATGTTTAATATTTGCGACTAGAAATCCTGTAGTGTGTGGTGTGCTCCGTACTGCACACCACGCACTATAAGATCAGAAGAGAGAGATTTTGTGCGATCGGTCTTATGTTATCATCAACTGTGTGGTCTCTAAATCTGTGAAGGTTTGAAGAATCCTGTAATGTGTGCCAGCCTTAAAGAATGCAGTGAGCCAGCTCCATCATGAGGGCAGGCTAAAAAGCTCCTACTCATCCAGAGAGACGAGGAATGGCAGACAAAAACAGACCAATCCACCAATGACTTTATAATTGGTACTAGACTGCCACACTCTGTGCCCTGCTATTGGCTTGGCTATAAAGGTAGGTTTTGGGTCTAGACTTGAAAAGCGGTGTCTGTGTCTTGAATATCAGATTGTATTGGGCCCCTCTCCAATGGAACAAAAGGCCCTTTCCCAACTATTATTTTATTTACCCTTGGAGTGATGAGAAAGCCTTCTCTCTGTGAAGGAAGAATTCTCAGGGGACAGCAGGGAGCTTACAGATCATTAAGACGTACAGTAAGTAAGGGCCAAGTACCAACATCAGTTTAGAGCAGCATTTTGAAATCAACTGTAGATTTCACTGGTGTCCTACAAAGGGAGGCCAGCACTGGGGAAGGATGTTTAAAAATGTCTAGTTCTGATTACTATGTGTAAAAGGTGTGAATAGGTTGTTAAATTTATGCATAAGTGGGAACAGCAGCACAGTATTAAATGTAAGGAATTGCGAGAAGTCCATCGCAAAAATTTGAAGAATTGCTGTGGGTAAGCTGCATGTTCAACAGTACAGAGATATTATCAGCCAAAATATTATTAAACAAAAAAAAAAAACACACATACGCACACACACACACACAACTAAATGTTTTACTCTCCTGTAGATTTGTTGATGATGTTATTAGGAAGCTAATGCTGTTTGTCGTCGAGTGAACCATTCCTCCTTACTGATTCATTAGGTGTTGCGTCAGACTGTAAATGTTTTTATCCACGCCGCAAAGATAACTCTACCCATATGAATTCATGCTGGCTTCCTCATGCGCTGGCAATTATTTGCATTGGATATGTTTCATTTGTTTATTAGTGGTAAGTTATACCGTAGAAATTGCGTTATTAAGGAATCCACCGACATTCTCACAAAGACACGCTTGTCCAGTGTCTGGCTAATCCCGGCATTTGGATGACTGGCCAATCCTAGTGCTTGAATGCTTCGGTGGGGCGTGTCTTTGCGAGAACGTAGGTAGGTTCCATAATAACGCATAGAAATCACATTCTCCTGCAGAAGTCACGATGCTATTTTCACAGACTTTTTTTTGTTCTAAAATTTATACAGGAGTAATTTTGCACTGAGAAGTAGTGATGGGACGTACTGCACCTATGCTTCAGAGCACGTGTCGAGAAATCCAGGAAGGGTTTGTGAAGGCTTATTGAGGCTTTTATTGCTGCGAGCGAATGATATCATTGATGATGTTTGAAGTCTCGCTGGTTCAGGAAGTGGTTTGAATTTTAGCGCTTATTAACAGATTTAAACTGCAATGGATCCCATCACAATTCCTGGGTTAGTGTTGGCATTTTCTGAGTTTGTGAGTGACATGGAGGTGAGTTTTTCAGCTGCTTGTAATCATAGAGCCTGCAAGAAGACAAGGTTTTCCCGATATGGGAACACTTTGACCTGATCTCTCCCAATAAGATAAGACCACTTTCAGTAAGTTATTACACGTTTTATGTTTGCAGTGCAATGCATTATGATTTTAACGGCCTTTTCTTTTATTCTAAGGTGAAGTGTTTGTTGTGTGTGAAGAAACTCGGGTGCAACAACAACACCTCACCTATGCTGAGGCATTTTCGTGCTTTGCATGCGAATGAGGGGAATAGAGATGGACCCAGCCAAGGTGGGTAATTTAAAAAATGCTACTATAGTAACATACTTTCCCATTTTTACCATATTTGTTAATCAACATGATACTAATGAGATTGACAGAACTGATACTGTGTTAACACAGCTTCTCTTTTCTCACTCAGTGACCAGAAAGAAGAAGCTGGATGATGCCTTGGTCTCCATGATTGTGAGAGACACACAGCCTTTCGGCGTTGTAGAGGATAAAGGATTTTGGGAGTTTGTTGCAGAATTGGATCCAACCTATGGACTCCCTACAAGGAAGGTGAGTTTGGTGACATGGATAAAGTATAAGAGTATTATTGAGTTAAAAAATAACTCTATTTTCTTTCTTTAACCACTATTTCCTTCCTTTCCTTTAGGCTGTAAAGGGTATGGTTTAGGCCAAATACCGAGAGGAAAAAGAGAAGGCCACAGCTGAGGTCCAGAAGGTTGCTGCAGTCAGTTTGACATCAGACATGTGGACAACCATTGATATGGATGCCTACTTGGCCGTAACATGCCATTTTATAGATGGCAACACAACTCTGAAATCCACTTAATTGGGTGCAGTGAAATTCCTGCAGGCACACACAGCTTAAAATTTGACTTGTGTGAAAACATCCCTTATGGAGGAATTGAGGATAGCATCAAAAGTAACAGTCTGGTTACTGATGATGCATGATTGCCTGTGGCAGGGAGCTGAGGATACGCCATGCAATCTGCATAGCGCACACCTTAAATTTGATTGTGAAGAAGGCTCTTGATCTGACTCCTGCACTTTCCTCTATTCGTGCCAAGACGAGGAAGCTGGTGGGGTATTTCAGAAACAGCACAACCACGAAAGTTAGTTCACTAACATTATTTTCATATCTGTTAATGCATTATTTGTTTTATTTTGCTGTGCAGATGACAATATTATTTACTTTCATGTCTTTAAAGGAGAAGCTTGCACTTGGTCAGGAGCAGATGGGGAAACCAAAGCAAAAATGAATTCAAGAGGTTGAAACACAGTGGAACAGCACCTTTCAAATTCTGCAGCGACTGAAGGAGCTCAGACAGCCTGTGGAAGCTGCTTTGGCTAGCTTAGAAACCAACATCCCAGCGCTGACCACTGCGGAATACAACACTGTTACTGGGTGGTACTATTATTAAACATGGTTGAAAAGATGCTCCAGGAAGAGGCAACAAAGGCAAAAATTCCACTGACAAGAGGACTGGGAGAGCATCTCATCAGGCTTCTGAGGGAAAGGCTCCACAACTTACAGAGTATGTCAGTATCATGTTCCTGGCAACATTACTCGACCCAAGATACAAAGCAATCAGTTTCTTCAGAAACAAACTGTGTTGTTATTTAGATGCCACAGTGAAGGAGTCCAGAAGAACTCACACCATGACCGCTATGCCACAGTTGAAGTTCAGCGATATCTGTCAGAACCAAACATTGGCAGGACAGAGGATCCCCTAGAGTATCTGGAGAGGCACAAGATCATTTACCCAAACCTGCACAAACTTGTCATGGGGTTCTTGTGCACCCCAGCCTCATCAGTGCCTTGTGAAAGACTTTTTTCCAAAGCAGGAGATGTAATTTCAAAAAAGAGGAATTGCTTGAGTCCCAGCACTGTGGAACAAATGAGGAGTCTACTTGCAAAACCTGCTAAGTCAAGTTTTGAGAATAAATGAGTTATCTGCCTTAGCCTCTCTTTCAGGCACCAGCGCATGTCCAACTGATAGCTCCACTTTCAAAACCTACTAAATCATGTTATAGATTGTAACAGAAGAAGCGAAACTCTGTCAAAACCCGCAAAGTCATGGAGGAAAACTCAAATTCTGCTAAGTCATCAGCTAATGTGGAAACATGATTCCATTTTCGTTCGCTAGAAGGTACCAATCACAGTCGAGCTTTTATAGCCTGTTCAGCTTTTGTTTTCACTAACTCAAGATGGCGGATACTGACTCAAGTTTCGTTTTGATTGCAGAAAATGTAAACAAATCTCCTCGTAAGGGTTCAAAAAGGAAGCTCCTCAAACTTGAAAGGTAAGGAACACTATTATGAGTTTGAATGATATCATTGCATGTCTTAAAATGCATTTCTTGCATGTAGAGTGGGTCCTGAGTCAAATACCTTCACCTATTGAGCAACGGGGCTGGTTTAAACACTGTCAAAACCTGCTAAATTTCCACTCCACTTTCAAAACCTGCTAAGTCAAAACTTTGTTTTGCAAAATCAAATTCATTTCTTAAAAAAAAAAGAATAATTAATTGCTTCATGGATTATGTCTGCAAGGCTAATAGTTTCAGTATAGTGAAAATTGGTATCTATGGAAGATAATTTCTATGCCGATCAAAAAATCTGATTTTTCTAAGAAATGGACCAACTTGACCTAGAAGGCTTTGCAAGTGGACTCCTCAAATACTTTCTCTTAATAAAATTGAATAAAGTAACCCCACATCAGTTGCACAAGCACATTCACGGCTTCACGGCCCTATTCCATGTTCATAAGTACAGCCACTGTCCTCTGCCTTGTTCACCCCCCCCATCATTGCTATGATTTATTAAAACATTGACAAATTATATCTTAACAAGCAATTGACGGTTAATATCAGATTTTAATGCATTACCACGTTACACACCCATACACATGAAATGAGAAATGAACCTCTTTGCGAACCAATTGGCTGGAAAGTCCCAAAGCTTAATGAAGCTTCATTTTGCCATCACTGCTAAGAAGCTTAATGCCTCAATAACATTTTATTTTAGGGTACAGAAGTCAAAAGAATCTGTTGTAAAAGATGGATTTTTATGGTTTTATCAAAAACAATTCCACTATATGATCACAACTCAAAAACATTGAACAGCTGAGTTTTGGAGACCCAAGAATGGATGAAGGGGAATGCACCACAACTGTCCTCCATGATAATTGGGAGCTAGTCCCCACACTGTTAACACAGGTGATCCAGATAACCATCCATTTACCAGGCTGAGAGAAAGTGTTTTAAATACACTGAATATGGAAGAGCAAAAGCCCTCAGAGGAAGAAAACGGCTGACTGTCAGTAGCACCACAAAATGTGTGACTGCTACAACCAACAAATCAGAAATTAGCATAATTTGAAATTGTTGATGCCCCTTTAACAAGAAAACACATAGGCAATCAAAATAAACATGATTTCAGGATTTAAAACATGCAGAATTTGCTGTGATGACAACTGCATATTGGGCTTGGTAGTGCATATAAGAGCCATCCACAAAGTTCCATAACCTGTACACATTATCTTTCCATACTTATGTCATGTAATGGACTTATTCCCTTATTCTTGCCAGTCTACCTGGCACGTGCCAGGTAGGAGTGGTTTTGCACTCCATCTACATGAAACAGCGTGTGCTACTCATGGCATGTTGAAGTGGTGGCAAAAACGATACACACAAACATTTTGCATTTGGTTTTCTAACTGTATGACTGAAATGGTTTTTATGCTTTTATTCGCAAAATGTGATTGTTTTATGTAATGGTTTGTCCTACCCCTTGGCTACATGTCAGAACCTCGCTGGCGGCTCAAATGAAGTAATGGCCCCAACACTATAGCTGTTTTAGTGCATTTGGAGACTGTGTCTTCTTCAGCTGAGGGATTTTGATGTTTGTATTAGTGCAGAAGTAACCCAACCGTGGTCCTAGAGACATATAGGCTACGTTCAAATGACAAGACTGACGTTTGTTGATCAAATCAGAATTTTTGCCTTAATGTGACACAGATCTTCCAGGGCAGCATGGACACAGAAATCTGATCTTTTAATCTGATATTAAAATCAGAATTGAGTTACTGTCATATGTAGACCTATATCTGGCACAAATCTGAAGCATAGTCATGTGACATGAATGGGAACAGTCAGATCGGAATCCATGTCCGTTTTCACCTGTATTCATGCGCTGAGGGCTGTTAAAACTGCAAAAGCCAGCAGTCTGGCTTTTTTTTTTTCGCCTTCTCAACCTTATCATGTACAGCTGTCGATCTTTCAGCTGTCCTCAATTGCAAAATCCCATCCAAACATTCTGTATTGGCACATCCACTTTCTTGGTTTGAATCAGATTTGAATACCAAAACAAGATATTTTTTTGTTGTTGGTGACACAGTTGACTTGTGCAAGAACATATCAATGCGTGCAAGCGTGCCATTTTTTTTTTTTTTTTTTTTAATAATTATGACACATAATTAAGCACCTCCGCTGAGGAAGAGTACAACAAAACAATAATGTTATACAAAAGAAAAAATACACACTAACATACATAACATACTAACAGGCCCTGACAAGACAAAACTTGAGTTCAATTCAGGTTAAACCATTCCACCCCCTCCCCACCTCCATATAATCCCACCCTCCCCCGATCTTCAGACTACATCAAAATTTTACACTGTAAGTAATCATGTTTGAGAAAGAAGAAAAAAAAGAAAAAAAATTGAGACAAGAATGAAAAGGAGAAAGGAAAATAACAGAATAAAATAAATAAATAAGTAAATAAGTAATACAAATAAGCACATAAATAATGAGTGGTGACAGTAACAGCAATAGTCATAATGTTAATTAATCCCTTAGTAAGTTTACAAATCAAATTACTTAGTAATGAAACAATTGGTCGCGGAAAGCAAAGTATGCTATGCTGTAATTTACATCGAGTATGATAAAGTCATGATATATTCCTGCAATGGACACCAGATTTCAGCAAAATCCTTGTTTCCCTTGCAAGTTTGAAGCAATTTTTTCCACATTTATCATATCAATTGCTTCATTAATCCATTCTTTATGAGTTGGTATGTTTACATTAATCCAGTTATTTGCAATTATAGTTTTTGTTACCATGCATATTGAAAGAAAAACATTTCTATCATTAGATGAAAGTTTTTTTGTAGTTATGCAGGTCTCCTAGAATACATTTTTGTGGGCTTAAAGGTATATCTATTTTTTTGACATCCAGGACCTGTTTGGTTATGCCAAGCCATAAATCTTTAATTTTTTAACATTCCCATATCAAATGTACTAGTGATCCTTCGCAAGTACCACATTTTACACATTTACCATTCTCCCGTAATCCCATTTTGGACAGGAGGGATGGGGTGCAGTACAGACGGTTCAGGATTTTAAATTGTCTCAATTTGTTTTTTGTAGAGCGAAATGGATAGCTTGCATTTTTCCAGACATTGGTCCAGGAAATTTCATCCTCTTGCTTACCAAGATCTCTAGCCCATTTTAAGGCACAATTTTTGAACAGTTTATCAGAGGTTTCAATCTGCAAAGCATAACATAATGAAATTGAAGCTGAAGCTGAAGGAGGGAGAGAAGGAGAGAAGCTGAAGGAGGGAAATGGCTGCTGAAGGGTTTGGTGGTTTGTCAGGCTCCACTCAAATCCTTTTTTACTCATTTTTCTGCAACTAATTGGCAGAATAGCTCTTGCTTTTAATCAAACAGTAACTGGTTTAAGAACAAAACAAAGAAGCCAGTCAAAAACAATCATAGAGATGAAGGAAATGTTTGTGCACTACTGCTTTGCTGTTGGCTTCTGCTGTTACCACTTGGTCAACACCTTAACGCGAACAAACAAATGTCCCAAGTTGACAACGATCAGTCGGTAAATATTAATGAAATGCCGAGATTTAACTTTTTCGGACATGGATACCTTGCCATCTACTTGATTACCAAACAAATTGATCACCCCCATCGCGGCACGGCGAGCAAACAAAACAACCGGAGAAGAGGAAATTGGCATGGTTACAACGTGTTTTTGATTTTGATCTTATTGTCTGGGGACGTGCAATTAAACCCTGGCCCATCTACTAACCTTTCCCTGGAAAATGCACTGACAAGTGGAATGCACGCGTGGCAGCTGAGCCCCGGAGGGACGGACGTCATCGCCGAGGCAACAGGAATTCCACACTGTGACAACGGTCTCAAATCAGCAAGGAAACAACGAGAATTCAGATTTTTTCAGACGGTAAATCACGTGAGGGTAATATGGTAGCCTATTTCTAAACCTAAGGGCATTCTGGATGAACACTTGAACATTCACAGTGTATTGCCAAAATGTGATCAGATTCAACATCTGCTTACTGACTCTAACTTAGATTTTTTATGATTGAGCGAAACTTGGTTGCATAGTAACATCCCGACCAGCATGATTGATGTCCTCGGTTACACCTGCCACAGAAAGGATAGAACATCTGAAAGGGCGGGGGGGAGTACTATTCTATGTTAGAGACACTCTGAAATGTAATGAAATCAAATTGGATACACCATTAGTATGCTTGGCTTTGAATACTGTATTATCACCCAAGATGAATTTTAACATTGTAGTGTTGTATAATCCACCATGATGTTTCTTTTTATGATAACTTAGACAAACTTTTTAAACATGTAAATAGTCATACTGAATCCATTTTTCTTGGTGATTTTAATATTAACTGGCTAGAGAAAAGCCGAAGAAAAAACTTAAAGAGACTGCTGTCAAAACACAGTCTTCAGCAGATGGTGAAGGGTCCAACAAGGATTACGCAAACGAGTAAAACTATGATAGATCTGATAATTACTAACAGACCCCAGTGAATAATTAGAATGTGCAATCTACTAACGGGACTCTCTGATCATAACTTGACCATGGTTGCCCGAAAACTCACTAAACAGCGTTTACCAAAATTTGCGAAAGAAAGTAAACCAGGGAACTCGGATATCCCCAAAAACAAGTTGACACAAATCGAAAATGATCTAAATAATTTAGACTGGAATAACGTTCTACAATCGAATGATTTAGAAAATTGCTGTAACTCTCTGATGAAAAACCTCTCAAACCTGATTGGGAAATACACTAAGACATTCAAAGGTGCGCAACGAAAGTCTCCTTGCCATGGCTGAACAATGACATCCGTTAGCTAATGAAAAAAAGAGACTATGCATTGAAAAAAATCGCTGTTCTCAAAAACAAATACCGATTTCCTTATCTTTAAAGAACTGAGAAATGCAGTAGTCAGAGAACTGCGTAAAGCAAAGACAGCCCATTTTATGCAACTGATTGAGGAATCTGAAGGGAACAGTGCCTCCCTTTGGAAGCACCTCAACAGTCTTACTAAACTCAAGTCTAGTCAACAAAAAACAATAACAGAATTGGAAGTGAATGGAGTTATCAGCAATAACAATTTAGCAATTGCAAATGAATTTAACAATTTCTTTATTCAGTCAGTGGAGGAGCTTGCTGAGAATTTCGAGCCAGCAACTCTATCACAGTCCATAAAGTCTGAGTCATCAAAGCTTTTCCAAATTAAGGAGGTTAGTCAGGAAAAAGTACACAAAATCATTAGTAAATTATATAAGTCTAAGGCAAAAGATGTGTTTTGGTTAGACACTGCTTTTATCAGAACTTACTGCTCTGCCCCGGTTAAACCTGTGACCCACCTGGTAAACCTTTCCGTCAGAGTGGGCAAATTCCCACAAAGTTGGAAACAAGCTATCATTAGCCCAATTTTTAAGGCTGGCGCAAAGGACCAAGCAGGCAACTATAGGCCGATCGCAATATTGCCTGCTCTTTCCAAAGTATTAGAAAGATTATTACAGAACAACTAGTTGAGCATCTCGAAAGCAACAAATTTATCAACTCCAAACAGTTTGGATTTAGACCAGGGTACTCCACAGAAATGGCCAACTGCTACCTTACTGAGAACATCAAGAATAAGTTGGACAAGGGTAATGTTGTGGGAGCTGTGTTTATAGACTCAAAAAGGCCTTTGACACCATGAACCACAACATAGTCTCGAACAAACTCACCACCTTCAACTTCTCTGAACATGCTATTGGCTGGTTTGCATCATATCTGGAGCATAGAGAGCAACGTGTTAAAATAAACACTGAACTCTCAATGCCACTAAAATCCACAAAGGGTATCCCACAGGGCTCCATCTTGGGGCCTCTGCTCTTTAGTTTGTATATAAACGATTTACCAACATGCTGTCAGTCAGCTAACTATCAAATGTACGCTGACGATACAGTAATTTATGCATCAGCTAGGAAACCCGGTACAGTAGCAGAGACCCTGACTAAGGAAATGGAGGGTGTATCCCAGTGGCTCAAAGATAACCATCTGACGCTCAACGTCAAATAAACTGTATCTATCTGCTTCTCCATAAGAGGGAAAGCCAAGTGCACTATTAAAATAGACCAAGAGGCCATAGGGGAAGTTGATGAATTTAAATTTTTAGGTATTATTTTGGACTCCCAACTCAAATTCGATAAACACATTAACAAACTCTGTAAGACTGTCTGGACAAACCTGAACTGTTTCAGAATGATAAGGCATCTCGTACCTGTCAGGGCAGCTTTAATGTTTTTTCATGCCATGATACTTTCTCACTTATCCTACTGTGTCACTGTATGGGGCCAAGCCTCCCAGACAACAGTCAAACCTATCATATCATTATACAAACAGGCACTGAAAATAATGGATAAGAAACCAATAATGTGCCACCACTGTTTGGTTGTACAGAAATACAAGCTTTTAAGTTTTGACAGCTTCATTGAGTTCTCTTTTCTTAAACTGATTTTTAAATGCGTAAATAATTTAGCTCCCGCCGTACTCTGTCCTTTCGTGACAAAAACAAATACAAGGAGAGTGGCCACAAGGGGAGCAGTGAGTGGCAACTGCATAGCAGAGGGGCGCAAAACTACGTTCGGCCGGTCGTGTTTTTCAGTAATAGGGACCCATTTTTGGAATGATTTACCAACTGAAATAAAAACACAAACCGAGCTGAAAACATTTAACAGAAAGGTAAAACACTAGCTGAAAGAAAACCGAACATGTAACCACTGAGTCAGGACCATAAATGCAGGAGCAGATGCACGTATACACACAAATGCACACACTCTGTTGCTCTTGTTGTAATGTATTGTCTGTGCTAGATGCCTGGCTGTTCGCGCATGGCTGCCAAGGCTCGCCGCGCGGGGCGGGGTCTGGGAGTGGGAGCTAAACATCTAGCGGCCGGGCCCCTCACTGGTGGGGTGGGTATAGGCAAGCGGGTGCGAGCGGCTGGGTGTTTGGGGTTTGTGTTGTTATGTGATGTGCTGTTTTGTGATGTTTTTATGTTAAAAAAAAATGCACGCATGCATACAGTACGCTGCTCATGTAACGTCATGAATCTGTTTAATGTTGATTTAATGTATTAGTATACAGTGTATCTGCTGCATGACTATGGACTGCACTATGTAGTTTTTTTTAAAACATTACATTTGGATTATTATAATAATTATTTTTTAGAAAGGCCTGACCAGGGACTGGGGTTGAAAATTAGCCAATTGGCTAGAAACCTTCCATGCAACACATCTACACATATTGTTATGGCTTTGACTGTAATAACTATGTACGTACTAATGTGCACTGCATTGTCCCTGACAAATAAACAAATAAATAGATAAATCTCTTGAGTTCAAGCAAAAATATAAGCTCTCCAACTTATGTTCATTTTCACTCACTTTATCTATTGGTACACAATTATTTATGGCGTGTTTTAATGTAATATAATTTAAATATTCAGACTGTGGTATACCTTTTTCTGTGATGAGGTCATTAAATGTCTTAAAACAACCATTTGTCAGGAGATGTTGGACTTCAGTGACCCCGTCATGTTTCCATTTATTCCAGTTTATTGTTTTCTTATTTACTACTATATTAGGATTATTCCACAGTGGTTGGTTCCCTGAATAGACTGGGTTAATGCTCAGGACTTTTTTGGATAATTTCAATAATTCAAAGGATGTTTCTATTGGGCCATGTACTTTTTCTTTAGGTTTTCTTTCATGTAATATAGGCTTTTTAGCCTTATATTCATTTTCTCCATGGTAATCTTGTCTTTTTGCACCCAGTCTTTACTAGTTGCTGTTGGGTCGAACCAGTTTCGTAATTGTTGACAGCCAAAGGCCAAATAATAATGATAAAAATTGGGCATTTTGAGTCCCTCTTTCTGATTGAAGCTAGATAGTCTCAAATATGAGCACTTTGCCTTTTCCCCCTGCCATATAAACCTAAAAAGAGTCTTATGCAGGGAGTCAAACCAATTCTTTGATACAGGAAGTGGTAGCATTCTGAGGATATAATTTAAACTAGGTAGTACGGTCATTTTAACCGCATTAATTCTTCCCCATAATGATATTGGCAAATTTGACCATCTTGTTATATTATTATTTATTTTGCTCATAATTTGAGCAAGATTAATATCGCGTGTTTGATGCATAATTGGTGTGATCCTTAATCCTAAGTATTTATTTATGTTTCCTTCCATTTAATTTTTGTATTCTGTATGCAGTCAATAGTACAATGATTATTTAATGGCATTAATTCTGATTTTGACCAGTTTACCTTATATCCAGAAAGTTCACTAAAATCCGTAATAATTTGATTCAAGCGAGTAAGTGATGAGTCTACATCATTAAATACAAGATTATGTCATCTGCATATAATGATACTTTATAAGTTTGTTGTCTAATTATTACACCTTTTATAACTTTAACTGATCTTATTTCTATAGCAAGTGGTTCAATCATCAGATTGAATAATAATGCTGATGCTGGACAGCCTTGCTTTGTTCCCCGGTGTAAGGTAAATGGTCTCAATATTTGTTCATTAGTTTTTATGGATGCTTTAGGATTTGTATAAAGCATGCGTATCCACTGTTGAAAATTACAACCAAAACCATATTTTTTTAAGATGTAAAACAAAAATGGCCATTCAACCCCATCAAAGGCTTTCTCTTCATCCAGAGTGCAAACAGCAGCAGAAAAATGATATTGTTTTGTGAACCTAATAATATTAAATAATTTTCTAGTATTATCGGAAGAGTGTCTGTTTTTCATGAAGCCAGTCTGATCTACATGTATCAATTTTTATACAACAAATGCAAGTCTTGCGGTTAATATTTTTGCCAAGATTTTATTGTCGAGGTTTGCCAAAGATACAGGTCGATAATTTCTGCATAATAAATGATCCTTATCTTTTTTATGAATTAAAGTGATTTGTGAATAATTAAAAGTGGGAGAGAGGGATCCGTTCATGAATGCAGTTTGATAAGTTTCAAGAAGTATTGGAGACAATTCGTTACAAAATGTTTGATAAAATTCAGCACTATAGCCATCTGGTCTAGGTAATTTATTTTTGGTTAAAGAATGGATGGCTTTCTGTACTGATAGAGTTATAAATTTTTCTGGTTCATCTCTCTCCTCTTTTGAATATGGAGGGTAGTGTAATGTCTTTAAAAAAATAAATTGAATGATTCATATGTACCGGTGATGTCTGACTTGTAAAGATTCTCATAATATGATAAAAATGTTGAATTTATTTCTTCCGGGTCAGTGGTAGTTGATTGATTTATTTTAATACTAGATATGTTGTTCTGGTCATTTGTTTTTTTAAGTCTTATGCTTAACATCTTGCCTGCTTTTTCCCCGTTTTCAAAATAGTCCAATTTAGCTTTATTTAGTTTATTTTGAATTTATTTAGCATAATTTCATTGTATTTCATTTTTAATTTACATAATGTGGCCCAAGATTCATTATCGAATTGATTTGATAAAGAGACTTGTAATGTTTTAATTTTATTGAATAATTCATTTTCTTTATTGTGTCTCTTTTTGTTCTGGATACTAGCTATTTTTATTAGTTCCCCCTTAGGCAACTTTTTAAAGTTTCCCAGACTATAGGAAAATTAGGAATAGAATCCTTATTTATTTCCATGAAATCATTTATGTATTATATTATTTAAGTTTTAATTTGTACGTCTTCCAGTAGAGAATTATTGACCTTCCACTGTTTGCATTTTGTATATCCTGAGGGTATATTAAAAATCATCTGAATTGGACTGTGATCTGTAAGTACTATTGGATGAATCACACTTTGCAAAGCATTTCTAATGATTTCCTGAGAAACCAAGAAAAAATCAATTCTTGAAAATGTTTGATGTCTGTTTGAGTAAAATGTGTAATCTCTTGTGTTTGGTTGTAAGATCCGCCATTCATCTTACAGGTTGAATGTCTGCATTAATTTCAACAAGGTAAATATAGATTTTCTGGTTTTTAGCGTGGACCCACTTCTGTCTAATTGGGGGTTCAAAGTCAAGTTGAAGTCTCCACCAAAAATTATAATTGAGTTATGGAATTTACTTAAATTACCCTCAATTGCATTGAAAAAGGATGGATTATCCTCATTGGGTTCATACATATTCACAAAGGTTATGCTTTTTGACTCCAGAATCCCATTGATAAATATATATCTGCCCATAGGGTCTGTAATGATTTCATGGATTTGAAATGGTAATTTCTTGCTAAACAATACTGCTACACCAGCTCGTTTTGATGATTCCCCTGCTCCATGTACCTCACCTACCCAGTCCCTTTTTAAATGATGTAAATTCACTGTTTTCAAGTGCGTTTCTTGAAGAAAAACAACTACTGGAGTGAACTGCTTTAAATGTTTTAGAATCTTGCCTCGCTGAACTTGATTATTAAAACCATTTACATTCCATGAGAACATATATAATTTCTTGCTAGCCATAAACAAGTTTTAAACTTTTATTTGTTTGCCTTTTTTTCCCCACCTTTCTGTTTTGAAAAGTGTGATAATCCGCAAGTGCAGTTTTGAATATTTTCCAATAATTTCCCCACAGATTCCACTCTCCTTTGACCATTTCACCTCCCCCCACCCTCAAATCTGAGTTCAACATAGACAAAAAGAAAGAAAACAACATAAAGATAAAGAAAAAAATGAAAACATTTTCGACAACTATTTTAAAACAAAGCAAGACCATCGGCACCATCGGGTTAGACCCTTCCCAGTACTGCATTTTACCGAAAGTTGAAAATTAAATTCAGTGCATTCAGTCTGCGGATATACTCCCAGAACTGGCGCAAGTGATGACGCGATCTTTAAGCGCCAGTGTTTACTACTGCGTCCATAGTCTGTGGCTGCGACAAATATTCCATCGCAAGTTTGTGACAGGTATAAACTTTAACTCATAAGCCTGAATTATCTCCGCCGTTTAGCCAAGTTGTTATTTCAGAGTTCCTGTAGACAACTCCTTCAATAAACAATTTATCAAGCGTTAACTGAACTTTTTTATGCGATTTCTTGGCTTCGACCATTATCGGATGCAGTAGCCTTCGCCTCCTGAGAATCACCTGAGGAAATTGGTTGTTAATGTACATATTGGATCCTCTCAACTCTCACCCTTTCTCCATAACTGCAAGTTTCATTTTATAATGACTGAATTTCGCCACAATTGGACAGATTCTTTATGGTTGCCCTTCCGATTTAAAATGACCAATTCTGTGGACTCTGACGAAGCTGATAGCTGTCTTGTTCGGACATCTTAAGTTTCTCTTTGAAAAAAGTTTTCGCAAGTTTCTCCGTTGGCTGGTAAGTCTCATTGTTGTTTTCGGGAGTCCCATGTATTATCATATTGTCACGCATGTTTCTGCATTGCATGTCTAATATTTCAGTGGCCATCTTGGTATTTTGTTCTTGTAGCTGTGTTCTTATTATTTTCAAGTTATTTACCTCTGTTCTGAGGGATGCGTTCTCCTCTTTCAGAACTTCGATAAGAGAATTGTTGAATTCAACGGAGTTTTTAAGATCCTCAATGTCAACCCCTAATTTTTGCAGAATGTCCAGCTTCTTGAGCTGTTCATTTATAGAAACTATAGATTCCCTTACAGTTTCGAAATCTTTTGTAATCAGTATGTCCGCCTCTTCACCCTCACTGGATCCGAGCTGCCTCCTACCCTGTTTGCACTCACAGGACTTACTTGCCATTTTGTTATAATATTTATCAATGTTTCCAAATTGAAGATATCTTCAGGGGATTCTTCGCCAGTCGAATCCAGTTTATTTAATGAAAAAAGGACAGTCATTTCAGACAGAATTAGCAGTTATCCTAGGAAAAGCTCAGAGCCAACTTACAGGTTGTTCTCCCTGGCGGCCATGATCATGCGATCCTCCTCCAGTCGCATGCGTGCCATTTCTGAGGACAGTTGCATTCACATTACAGTTAGATACGAATCACTTGTAATTATGAATGTAAACTGTCAAGAAAGGCAAAATATCAAGGTCTGATATTGCTAATCATTATAAGAACCTGAGCGAAAAAAATCCATCATAACGCCTCTGTGCACCTGTTGATTGCTCCAACAAAACGGTAAACTCGGACCTACCCGTGGGCATACGCTTGCACCAGTAGCATAGCTAGAACTGAAAATTGATGGGGTCCAGAATATCCCTTAACAACAATGATTAGTCCTGGCTTGTTAGTAATCATTTTCCTTTATTAACACAATTTTCAATTATGATAATAATCCATTGGTAATCAAAGTCACAGCTTCTCTCTCCACGCAATCTATCTGCGACCAGTGTTGGGGTAGTTTCTCTAAAAAAAAGTAATGCATTAGAAATTACTAGTTACTTTTTAAAGAAAGTAATCCCTTACTTTACCAAATTACTCACTGCTGAAATTCACCATAACTGAATTAATTAACCATATCATTTTAAAACCTGTGATATGCCCAGATCAGCACAAATCTTTATTCTAGTAAGGTGGACACACACAAGATCTCTCTTTCATGGTCTTTAATACAGCAAAGCCAACAGTGAAGTTGTAAAAATCAGCCCAAAAACAGCACTGCACAGAAAAGTGAGTCAAGTACAAGGCTACAGTACTGGCATAAACACGCATGAAAAAGGACATTTGATTTGTTGTTCTGTCCTTGATCTCATCGCCATTATATACTCAAAAGGAAGAAGAAGAAGAAGAAGAAATTTTTCTGAAGAATTTAAAGTAATGCCAGTACTAGATAATTTATTTGTTGGTAACTGTAATGCGATTATTTAAGTTATCAAAGTAATGCCTTACATTACTGCGTTACTGATAAATGTAATCTGATTACGGTAATTAGTTACTTTGTAATGCATTACCCTCAACATTGTCTGCGGCTAAATAATTGGGTAATTCAGAACAGAAAATAATTTATGCAAAAATAGGCCTATGCTTCACAAAAGGCAAACCGCTCTGATACTGCCATAATACCCTTTCCGCACATCAGGCGATTTAACTTTCGCTTCATGATCGTTTAAATTGTTTAAATGAAATAAAAGACCATTTGAAATGTCTTTATGCAATTTCATAGCTCTGACCCCTGAGAAACAAGCACGAGAGAGACAAGCACGAGAAGTTCAGAGTCATGATTGGTTTCCATGTAACTAGTGGTGAAATTTACCAAAGCGCACGTGAAACTGAAAAACTTCCATGCACAAGGACTTCAATTCCGTGTGAAAATCTCTTAAATATGCATTAATTGAATAATCACTGATCCATGTTCTAATGAAATATCGCCTTTCACTCTCAATACCGCATGGGTTGATTAAAAAGTGGCACTCGGAAATTAAATATAATTTTATTTTCCGAACTTTTGTTATTAAGTGTAAGATTGCTGACTACGGCGTGAGAATGTGATATGCCATTAAAAAGCGTGAGACTCCTGTCATATGTGTGAGAGATGACAGGTATGCAATTTTGAATAATGCTGATTTAAATTCACCAAATTATCCGTCCAAATGAATGATTGTCATCCTACCTAAACGAGCAATGAACTAGTAACTCCTGATTGCGTGGAGTGTTCTCAGAGTGAATCTATTGTTAATTATGAAAACGATTGAGAACAAGACTAATAATTGTTTTAAAGGGCTGCCCTGTGCTCCACCAAATTTTCAGTTCTCACTTCACCACTGGATGTATTTAATTTATCATCTCCGTGCGCTCAAGAGTTCCGGTGTCTGGGTCAGGCGGCAAGCTAGCCAAATTCCAACAAACATGGCGCATCGCCAAAAATACAGTATATACATCTGATCTTCTCGAGCTGATTTAGTCGTTAAAAATTTTTCAAAAATTACTTAATAATATATTTGAATGGTAGGGGCAGTGTACATTTATTGGGTAAGAGCTGAAAAAAGTGTTCTCTTTTCCTTTAAGTTATCAATGATGTCCTGTGTAACAATAAAATAAAGACTTGCAGACACTGTAGCCCTCCTTTGCAAAGGGTAGGCTTCCCCTGTATTTGCTGCTAACAGTTGGTAGCTCTGTAAGACTCTCACCGAAAACAGCTGAGTGGAGAGAGAAACACCAAATAGACCAAATACTGCTAAAAAGTTTATAAACCTCCTATTTGGACAAACAAGAATGAAAAACTTGCACCAAATACAGCATAAAATGGGACCTTAAGTGAAGGCTGCAATGCAAGACACAGCACCCTGACCTCCTGCTCCACCACTGTAGAAATGGATGGAGGATCGCCTCAGGGCAAGTGAAGCCAAAAGTCTGTATTGTTCGATAGACAGACTGCTGCTTACTGAAACTGAAATTCATTAGTCATCACTGATGCAACCTGTCCTGGCCCTGGCCTTGGACTTAAAATATACTGTCCTTACTGCAGAAAAACACTACTCTCCCATTGTCAGTCATTACCAATTTTGAGCTTTCATCTTACCATTTCATTTTAATCACAAAATTCAATGGCAGAATGTGTTAGGCAGCTATGCTGTTTTCAGGTTAATATATTCAGGCCCATCTAAAGTTTGGCACTGGTCCAAAAAGAAAGCGAGCAACAATTTTTGAATAAAAGATCTGTTGCTACTCCCATATTTGAGAAGGCTGAGATTTTAATCATGGCGATAACTGTTTATTATCATTGCTGTCCATTAGGCTCCTATCAAATCAATGGATCTTGGGCAATATGAGCTCAATCACTCGGCCCATAGCACTGCCAGCTTCATTCATAGAACGGCGGATTTTTTCCAGCAAGAAGGAGGCATTTGCTCGTAAAAACAAGTAAGAATATTTTGTCACACTTTAGATGAAGTGTTACTCATAAAGCCTTTATACAGCATGTATAATGCCTTCATAAATGAGACATAATATCTTCATAAATCATACATAAGCAAATGTCATGCTTTGTAAAGGGTGGAATAACTCATCCTTATTCAGCATGTGATGCCAGATGTGATATAACTGACAATGTCACTTAGCTAGTGGCTAAATGCTATAAAGGTGACATTGTGAGCTAAGTGACATTGTCATTTAAGTGGTGCTAGCCAACAAACCAATCAGCGAAAATGGGCAAATTAATTTTCCTAAAATCAACAACCAGAAACAATCCTACCATTTGTAATTGTGAAAGTCCATCAGTAATCAAGCAATAATGCCATATAAGTCATGATATGCACACCTGCAGAAGCAACGAAGCAGAGGGATAGCGACAAGAGCAGAGGATAAACATATCAAGCAAGCTGGAAAGCTCCCCTGGATAGTCCATGATGCCACAGAAATACAAGGTATTCTGTGAAATTTCTTCTTCCTCTACAGGCAATGATATCTATGCCCTGCTTCCATCTGCAAAACATGACCAAGAATAAATGCAAGATTACTGAAATCAGTGGTTGATTGATAATATTTTACTATGTGCATTTGTATGTGTTCATTAATGTGCAGTTAATTTTTTTGCACCTCACTACTGGCATAGTTTTTTAGGATGATGGAAGCAGCTAACAAGGGTTGCGGCTCAATGATATCTTACCCCAACCAGATGTGATGTTATTTGCTCTTTTTTTCCCTCTGGCTGTGAAGGGAATGTGGAGTAAATAGCTGTGTTAAGTTTACGTTAGCTAGCTGTTTGTATTTTGCCTGTACGATAATTTGACATATAACGGTAACTTAGAAACTTGATTTTCATATATTGCAGCTGGCAAGCTAGTTATTAAATGTCGATTATCCAATAACTTTAGTTAGCTAGCTAAGAATTTACTTTAATTACCTCCGCCAAACGAAGTGGGCAGGAGTTTATGTGATCGGTGCCGTTTGTTTGTTTGTTTGTGAGTTTATGACCAAGATAACTCAAAAAGTAATGCACGGATATCTCTGAAATTTTGTGAGTGGGTTGCTATTACATCAGAGATGGACCCTATTGATTTTGACCGTGATCAGTCAAACAATATGGCCGCCACGGCAGCCATCTTGAAATTGTATGACACGTGATAACTGAACTTTGCTCCCACTCACCAAGATTTGGACTGTGCTGCCTTGGCGGAGGTTTGCACTCTAGGAGTGCCTCTAGTTATGAATGTGAATAAATTAGCACACATTACCAATTCAAGCGTTTTGTCCACTGAGGTGATTTTTTCCCCTAGAGACATCCTCCAATTGTGTTATATTAGTAGTCAGAGAACAAAGCATCTAGAGCCAATGAGATGTAAGTTATTATAAAACAACAGGCATGAACCTAATTCTTTATCTTGACTATTATTACCAATACCTAGTTGACCAGACACGTTTCTGTTTGAATACACTTCAAATTTAAAATTAGTACGGATGGTTTCAGCACTGCAGAGGAGGCTATCTGGGTAGCATACTAGTGGCTCTTACGGTTTACAACATTACAGTTATTTTGAAAAAGCAACACTGAAAAAATTGAGACTTTGGATCAAGGTAAAAAAATTGCGTCAACTTGTTACAGCTGATTTTTTTAGTTTTTTTCCAATTGAAAAAAATGACCTTTGTTAAATTTTTTTCACTTGAGAAAAACTAAAAATATTAGCTGTAACAAGTTGATACAATTTTTTTACTTTGATCCAAAGAGTCAATTTTTTCAGTGAAGAGCGAACCATAGAAAAAAATAAAATGTAAAACAACTATGACTGATTCAGTATGGTTTAATTTCATTTAAAAGTTGCTGGATGATCCAGTAGGCCATTTAAAAAAAAAAAAAAAAAAAAGCAGTGTGTTCCATTTACACCCGCACCTGCGCCTGTCCTATTTGCTGGAGCTCAAGCATGCCTTGTAACGATATGCTCAGAGGAACCAATCGCAACTCAGGGATAATCCAAAAATCGTAAGCCTTTATTGCAAAAAGGGTCGGGACCAGAAGCCACAAGAATTGCCAAGCCAAAAACAATGTCCAAAAAGTGAAGTCGACTAGACAGGCAGGGGTCAAAACCAGTAAGGCAGATGTGCAACGGTACATAGACAGTAAGCCAAAACTCGTAGTCGAAATCCAGGAAGGTAGGTCATACACAGGGCATCCAAAACAGAAATCGTGGTCGTACAAAAACAGGTCAAAATCCAAAAAGACAAAACAGGAATAGAAGGGCAAGGCAATCTCAAGGTCAGGCGAAACAGTCGTGAAGAAGCAATAGACAAATGGCATACGAGGAGCTCTGCACAAATGAATACTGATCAACGTTCTGACAAAGAATGAACTGCAGTGAAGACTTTAAATAGACAAGAGGGAAGTCACATGCTATGCAGGGAACAGGTGAATTGGATAAGAACTAATTACAGAGGTAAGCACACATGGGGAAGTCCTAAACCACAACAATTGGCAAAAGCCAAGACACGGACGGGATCAACACAGACAACCTATGACAGATAAACAGCTCCGGTCAAGGAGTTCTAAGTGCACAGACGATAAGTGCAGGATAGCTATTAAGCACGTGCGAGAGATCTCGCGGAAACGCAGGGAGAGGCAGAGAAAGCCAAAGGGGCGGAGTTTCAGAGCAGAGCAGAGCCGGGCAGAGTTAGTTATATTAGTAAACAGTGATATCTACACACCTAATCAAAATACATGATTGTTAGTTAGTTACTGTACAGACAAAGGGATTAGTATACAGTAAAATTACCAGTACTAACTAAGCAGCCTAGCGGTTAATTAATATGGTAATTTCAGAAAAGCGGGAAGGAAGGTAAAAACGAGACTTGAAGGAAGTTTGTGAAATACCGGAAAACTTCCGAAATCACCCGAAGCGTGTCTGCACGCAGACAGGGGAGCGCACTGGCATGATGACACAGATCACATCAGACATTACAGGGGAGACAATGTGCAATGCAATAATGGAGTAGATGAATATACAAGAGAAATAATAAGAACAAAATCAGACAGATACAGATAATAACATGCCTGAATTTTTTTTTGGTTTTTTTTTGTTTTTTTCATATGAATGCCAATTTTAGATTTTTTTCCCCACTTAGTTTGTTGGGAATGCAGAGAGCATTGGGTTCCAGGAGAGGGGCTGTCAGGCTGCATGCTAAAAGCTAATTTTGTGAATTACATCCTTTACCTTGCAACCCTTGTTATCTATTTCATTTTTAATTCTGCAATCATTTACTTAAAAAATAACATTATTTTGCGCATAAAAGCCAGACAGCTCGGCAGCTACTTCATAAAATTTCTATTTTTTTTTTTTTTTTTTTTTGCATGTGTCAGGCCGAGGAGTAGCTTACAATGGATTTTTTATGCTGCAATTTTACTGCATTTTCAGCAGCAGTGGATGACAATGAGCAATACGGTGTTATTTCTTAAATTACAAGTGGCTGACCCTGTTATAAATTAGGCATAAAGCCAGCATAGCCATTGCTATCTGGTTAATAGCTCCAATGGAACATTTTTATTCATTGATCATATACTATTTAATTGAAAAATTGTATTGCTGTAGCACTGCAGAAATTTGCAACCAAGTGTTTTAGTTTTATTTTGAGCGTGTGATCGTGTGTATTTGTTCATGTGTGCTCATGTTCACATGTGTTCTCAGGTGTGTTCATGTGCTTTGAGTATGCTGAAGTGAGCCTAGCAGCGTGTTTTCTCGAAAATGTCTAATAAACTGAAAGATATTTAAGTGTCTTCATTCATTCAGCAGAAGTTGCAAAACATTCTTCTTTATTTATCATGGTAAGTTTATATCTAATGGAGATGTTGCAAATACATTAATTTCTAAACAGCCCATCAGGAAAAATAATGCCCTCTCTGCAGATCATTATATAACAACCTTTTTCCTTAATTGTGCTGTGTGTTTTCTTGCACTTTATATATATATAAACTAGAAAAAATAGAATTTTCCTTTTTCCCTTATGTCTGAGACATAACATCGTCCAGGGTATCTTAGTGCTGTCAACTCAGTGGCAGTATAAAAGCTTATCATATTTTGGTAATGGATAACCTTGAATAGTGTTTTATCTTTTGATCTCCTTCTAAAAAACACATTGATAACACTGCCACCGAGAGCCTTAGATGCAGTTCTCTGATTTTGGATTTTTTTTATTGAAGGAGGAAGGAATACTGCCAGTTCTTTTAACGATTGAAGTAGGCATTCACTGTGGCCGTCAAGATCATTTTCATTTGTTATTTTGTTTATTTCAGGCCACAGATAAATAAGCAAAGGCTCTTTATTTTCTTTGATGTTTTGGAAGTTTTAACATTGCGTATGATAGTTTTCAGACAGATTCAAAAATGATTTATTAGTCCTTCTGTAAAAGTACCAGTACCACTTATTCATATAGAGATACAGATAGCAGCTCTTTCATCAGATTGAGAGCCTGCCCAGAACATTTGGCTCTTGCAGCCTAGAATGTCTCTCTGCCTTGCCAAACAGCCTTGATAATTTAAAAAATTTTACACATGCAAGCACTCAGTATCGCATAAGTGAACATGCATGCGCATAAACACACAGAGACACACACAAACACACACATGCATAAACAAGCGAGCTCATACTCACAAGAATGTACCCACACATGCACGCTCTCAATCATTTTTACCCCCCCATGTGGATAAGCCCTGCCAAACTGTCTCGAGTAGCACTGCACATCAATTGCAGGGAGCCCAATAACCTAGCAGCGAAAACAGCAGAGAGGCTCTTGATCTGATTTTTGGAAGGTGGACTTACTTTCATCCCTGGCAGCGGGGTACAGGCCAGAACCATTAGCCAGCTGTTACTGCACACAATGAGGAGGCCCAGAATCCATGCTTTTAGCTGAGGCTGGATACAGAGCGCTCCTGCTCCAAATACCTCTCTGCCCTGGGGGGACAGTAAGGTTCGGGCCCAAGTCGTGACTGCCTGCCTTAAATTACATTTTCACGCGCACTTTCCCTGAGGCTCATCATTGGGACCTCATTCCCTCTTTTTGATGGTAGCCAGCTTGGTCTTCCACCTTGGAGGCCAGCCCAGTTGGGCCACCTTCAAACAGCAGGTTTTGCAGGAAATTTGCTCCGTACGATATCATCCATCCCAAGCCCCGCTGGATCCTAGAATCCCTCTTACAAGCTTTGCTTGCCACTTATCCCCTGGGTATCTCCCAGCTGTTGTACCCTTGAGAAATGCACTACCTATAACTGTCTCAGTTCGCAGCCAGTTGTATGAAATGATATGCAAATGTGTAATTTTCCTTGATGAGGGCATCTGTTACATGCGTTCATTAAAAGAATAAATCAAGAAATAAACAAAGTCTGTTGTACATCATATATATTTCCGTTGAAAGGAAAATCTCTGGAGTGCTTGACAGAGCCAAATGCAGAGACAGAATTTCCTCCAGCTGAGGGCTAATAGTAGCACTGGCTTCACCTTCTCATAAATAGAATATGAATTAGACATTTCCCAGTGGCTTCACTTTCATGTCACCACAAAATCCACCCTGCTCAACTATGAGCATCTGTGTTGCTTGCACCATTACTCCTTCACAGTAGCTTACAGTATACAATATCTTAGTGCCAACACTTTCTCCTTCTGCACTCCCACACATGCTAGGTGCAGAAGTGAATTGTCACAATATGAGTAAATTGTTTTGAGCTAGTGTATTTGCACTGGATTTTGCCAGAATTTGGTCAGAGGTACTTTTGTTCAGTCTAAGCTATGATCCATTAGTAGAACTGCCATGGCCTTCATTGTCATAACCCTCTACTTGCATATGAAAAAAGTATGAGGAACTATTATCCTCAGTTATCAGTCTTTGCATCACAAGAGAATGTATCAGTTGCAGATTGTGCGAGGACTAGCAATCATCAGTCACCTAAATAATTTGCTGGTATGGGATAAGACAAGGTCAGTATCCTAGCCTGTTTGAGGTACTGTGTTTTTCTTTTTCTTGTTCAGTTTGTTTCAGGATTATGGCGGGATTATACTGCTGGGGAAGACATTGTTGAATCGATCCCTGCATTTTATGTTCACTGCATTTCATTGATCCTTGCATTTTGAGTTCACGCGATGATCTACACTAAAACAGAAAAACAACAACAAAAAAAAAATCACATTTGATCATAATTTTATTTGAGCACAAATTGTAACACGCCCTATAACCCCCTTATTTTGCATAGTTGAATGTCAAGAGGAAAACGTCAACAATTAATGTGATCTCCAGCTGGAGGACTACTGTCATTCTCACTCCCGTGATTGGGAGGATGGGGTAAGATGCCCATCGAGGTTAGGTGTTGTAGTCTCATTACCGCAATTACTCTCCTAACCCACAAATGATGGCATATTTCACATAAATTCATTTAATGGCTAAACTTATTTACTTTCAAATGTAATTCGGACATCTGTATTTTTAAATTCAATCAATCCTGACAGTTTTTTGTTGTAAGTTTTTTTTTTTTTTTTTTCCCTAGTTTGATAACAGCGATTTTAGCATTCATATTGTACAGAATACAGTAGAAGTATTTTTTTTATGTATACTTGATGTCGGGGGATTGATGTGGAAATGAACGTTCAACATTCATCCGCCTATTACCTCAATTGCTTCTTCCTTAGCTAACTATAGGCGAAAGGCAGGGACACACCCTGAACACCAGTGCAGGGTGCACACACACACACTAATACCTAAGGGCTATTAAGAGTCTCCAATTCGCCTGACATGCATGTCAAACAGGGAGAAAATGCAAACTCCGCAAAGAAGGGCCGCGAGCTGGATCTGGAAGCCCAACCTTCTTGCTGTGAGGCAACAGTCCATTGTGCTGCCGCATTCAACATTCGAGTCAATTCATTCAATGAACATTAAAAGTCGTGCTCATTTTGTTTTGAGATTTTTATTCATATATTGGGATGAAAAGTTAAACTTATTCCCTGAAGGTAAGATGCCCCACGCATATGGGGCGAAATGGTTCCGGGGTCCCTTGGCCAAACTGCTTGTTTTATTTGGTTTAGATTGGTGTGAGGACAAGAGGCGTTTCGGTCATCTGATCCCTCAAAATGAAGGCATCTGCCCTCACCCCCTTGAGACAACTTCCGATTAAGGCTAAGGATGACAGCTCCCATTTTCAAATTCAGGTTTTAGATTATTCAATATCTTTATTTTTGATCACTTATTGTTTTAATTACACCACAAATCAAAATGCATACAGTGGTGGACTTTCACACTCATTTAAACACAGTCTTTAATTTTACCGTCTCCAATATTAACTAGAGGGTGTGTCGGAAGGCCACAGTACCCCGCCCGATCTTCACCAAAAACGAATCATTTCTTCCCTTTCGCCAAAGGATTGTCCCTACCAAATTTGAGAACAATCCGTCCAGAATTGTGGCCTATAGGGTGCAAAAAGACACACAGAAAAATAAACGCAACAACCACATACACCCCTTCTGCAAAATTTGTTGCGGGCGGGGTGAACTAGCTGACCAGCTACAAAATGTTAATATGAACAGATAGCATTATTAAAACATCTTTGGTCTCTACTGCAATTGACTGCTCACGTGCTCCATTTTGCGCTTCCTGCTTTAAAAGTCATATTTATGCAACCCTTAAAGGGTTTAATCCTATCAAAAGCCAGTTAATGTGTGATACACAAAGGGTTATGCAAGTTTTCTTTCTTGGTTTGAAACCAGTCATTCTTATTAGATAACTCTGCCATTAGGTGGTTGGCTGTTTGGAGATATTTGCTACCCATTACACATGAGGCTTGTCACTCAATTTTATTAATCCAGCAACCCAGAGGCAAAGCAGATTCAACAGCACATTCACCACTTTTTGCAATGTGATTCAGCACTTGATGTGCTGAAAATGAGTCTCAGGTGCCCAGACAGGTTATATGAATCATTATAATGGATACCTCGGAAAGTCAGTACGTTTTTGTGGCTTTATGCATTTGAAGCTCTACATCGTGGATTTCACAGGTCGTAGCAAAAAGAAAAAGCCAGAAACAGTTATGCATTTATGTTAGCCAACTTGTGTAAACTGTGAATAGTAGCTGTAACAAATAGATACGATGGTAGTTTGGCTTCTGGGCTCCAACCCTGACACAACCTCGCGGCCGACTAAGCTTGAAAAGAAAAGCGCAAGAGATGTCAGAATACCCTGCCAAACAACATGACTATGGTCGACCCCACCAAAACAGCATAACTACAGTCCCTTACAGAAGAAAGCTTGACTACAGAGCCAGACAATAGCCTAAGTGAACCTATCAATGTGATGCCAAGGCACCAGCCTCCGTGAGGCCAATCCCTGCGGGAATATATTACCTGGTGAAGTTATCAATGAATAGCTAAGGCACTAGCCACCATGACGCCATTCCATGTAGGAACATACATGTACTTCCTACTGAAGCTATCAGTGTGTGGCTAAGGCACCAGCTGCTGAGAGGCCATTCCATCCAAGAATACTCTAGTGAAGCTATCAATGTGGATTTAATATTGGGTGAATTTCAGTACGTGGAAGAAAACAGAAACCCACGATATTTATGCAAACCCATAAGCTCCATTTAAATCTTCTTCCAAACTCCAAATCACTCCAGTCATCCTGAAGAGTTTATTTTCCTCGCCAACCAGTGCAAAATAGCAAGTCCCTATGGGGTATGAGGCAGTAATGACAAAAATTTCGGGTTAAAACATTGCGTCCTTTAGCTTCAGCAAGCAATGCCGCAGACCACAGCAAAGTACCCTTGCGGGATGGCCAATTTAGGGATGATCCTGTTATTATCCAGACCATGAAGCAAAAGCGGAGTCAGAGTACAATCCAATAGGGTTTATTGATTGTGATATAGCAATGACAGAGGGACAGACCCCAGAGTAGAATGGCACAGTCCAGTACACATGGTGCAAGCTTGAGTGTGGGGGCATGTATATGCCCGGCCAGTGACGTGCCAGGACAGCAGCCACATGGAGTACACTCTTGCCAGAGCACACACACACACACGCGCGACCTCCAAGGAAAAACCATGGCCAGCCCACAGCATCGAAAAAGGGCACCTCTGGAGAGTCCAATGATACCTACCACAAGAGTCTACCTCAAAGGGCGTGTGGCTACAGTGTAGGGAGTGAGGCAAACTGCCATCAGCAAAAAATGAACTCAGCTTAGGTCAGTGATGACTCTCACAAATGCCAAAAACAGACGCATGGAGTTATGAAAAGGAGGCAAGGCTAAAATATAGGGGGCGGAGCTAACTCAGACAATTGAAACAGGAACTTTCTGCTTAGACAAATCATGGCTCCCACAAGTGTCCACACAAACAATTTATGAGTTATCAAAGAGGGCATGGCTAAAAGTATTGGGGACATGGCTAAACCATACCAATGATAAAAGGAACCCTCTGCTGAGTGCAATGATGCCTCCCACTGGAGTCCACGACAAATGGTTAATGAGTTCTGACAGGGTGCGGGGCTAAAGTGTAGGAGGTGGGTCAAACAGGCACCAATGAAAAAGACACTCTGCTAAGTCCAGTAATGACTCCCACAAGTGTCTACAACAACAAGTTCACAAGTTATAAAAGAGGACGTGGCAAAATGGTGTGTGTGTACATGTATGTATTTGTACATATGTCTGTCTAACTGTTTGTGCGTGTGTTCCTCTACAAAGTTTGGTCAAGTCACGCAAATCTATCTGGAGGTTATCCACCTGTTTGTTTTTGGCCACACCCCCTTTACCCACTTGGCATGAACAGTTAAAAGGCTGTCTTTTGGCTCTTGACTATAATCATATGCAAGTTTGTGAATCCATATGGAAGTTATGTGTGTGCGTTTTTTTTTTTTTTTTTGCGATGGGCCACTCCCATTGCCGTGCTCCCTTTTAGCCAATTGGCAAGAACACAAAAACCAGCCTTCACACACAGACTTGATGTCAGCCTCCAAGGTTGAAAACTGTAGCCGCCAGAGGGTACAGAATTTTTAGTGGACCAACTGACAAACCCACATACTGACCAACTGACAGAATGAGCTATAGAGCTACTGGTCTCAGCTAAAAACACTAAGTTTGTTAGTGTGGGTCTTCCTCTTATGACAAAAGCCCAACAGAGGGTGGTAGCATTGGTATTAAAGTTGACCCAACCGCTTTTGAACCAGCCCATTATAATTACCACTCCCCCGTGTGGCTACTGCAGATCACATTCATGTGTTTACATTTATGCGGAAGAACCACGCCAAAACATCACGAGCAAAGAGCCTGCCTTTCCTGCCTTTCCATGTATCGCATATAATGGGGAATATCAGGTGCAAAATATTCTTTAAAAAATCTAAACTGTTGGGGTAACATGCCTCCTTGGAGCTTCTTACCCCGAGTAGATGGATAGTTTAGCCCAACAGCAGAGTACATTATTCTTAAGGGGTATCTTCCCCCACTGTGGGAACTGATGGACTTCAAGACTATATTATGCCGCGGCGTCCGCTGGTGGCAAGTTTTAAGGCCAAGTAGATGACATTATTTCTTTTTTTTTTCTTTAACTTATAACTTTTTCATTTCATCAAGTTTCTGTTTTCATTTTTTAGCTCTGCTGTGATAATAGTCAGCAGTCAGTGGAGCTTTTCCAGTGCCGAGTCGTCCGGAGTCTGTCTGTCCGTCTGTCCATCCGGCGTCAACTTTTCACTTCAAATTTGAATATCTCATAAACTGTCTAATAAATTTCTTTCTAATTTGGTGTGAGCCTTCCTTATGATATTCTGAATATTCACTATGAAAATTAGAAAATTCTACATCCCAGTTTTTGAGAAATTCTGCATTTTGGACTTAGAAAATTAGTGTTTGTGATCATATTTTCAGTCTTTCATTAATATCTCAAAAACTGTCTGAAAAATTTCTTTCCAATTTGGTGTGAGCCTTCCTTATGATATTCTGAATATTCACTGTGAAAATTAGAAAATTCTACATCCCAGTTTTTGAGAAATTCTGCATTTTGTACTTAGAAAATCAGTGTTTGTGCTAATTTTTTCAGTCTTTCATTAATATCTCAAAAACTGTCATAACTTTTTGTCTAATTTGTTGTGATCCTTCCTCATGATGTTCTGGTGGTCCCCTCCAAAAAATTAGATAATTCTATGCCCCGGTTTTTGAGAAATTCAGCATTTTGGATTTAACCCTATAATGCCCCCTGTATCATATATGATACACCAAATTTGAAGGACCATGCCCACCTGATAAGATGCAACACAACCACAGCTTCTCACTGTATCATATCCGATACATAGTGCTGCCACCTGGAAGGAAGAAGTGAGATTACAGGAGTAGTCTCTCCCCTAGTCACTCACTTCAAGGTAGTAGCTCCCATGTGAATGGGAATTCATGAATTTCCTTGGACTCTGGCAGTGAAGTTCGGCATTCCAAGGTAAATATTACACAAAAACTTATTCTTATACATGTTAAGGGATAGCTATAGATAGTAGAGAGCATATAAATAATTTGAAATTTCGAGTGTTGAGTTTTGGAGGGGTGCTGATTTTTGGCTGTATCAGATATGATACTCCTGGAATTAGAAGAAGTTCTGTTCAGCAATGTATATTTTGCTGTCACAAAACCTAATGATGAACAATGGATCTGAATACTACCCTTCAATACTTCAAAAATATTACTGGGTCATATTTTTCCTATAATGACGTCTGTGTCTTGGCATTATAGGGTTAATAAATCAGTGTTTGTGCTCATGTTTTCAGTCTTTCCTTAATATCTCAAAAACTGTCTGATAACTATTTGTCTCATTTGTTGTGAGCCTTCTTTGTGATGTTCTGAATATCCCCTGCGAAAATTAGAAAATTTTATAACCCGGTTTTTGAGAAATTCAGCATTTTGGACTTAGAAAATCAGAGTTTGTGCTCATTTTTTAAGTCTTTCATTAATATCTCAACAAGAGGCCTGTCGACCTAGAGAGCTCTGCTGAGGATGACTGAAATGATCATATTGTTCTGGATCATGTTATTCTGCATCATGTTGTTCCTCATCATTGTTCTGGATCTGTTAGGTATCGTTCAGAAACCAGACGCGAGAACAGAGCAGTGCAGAAAAATGGGATTTTATTTGGAAAGGGGGAGAACCCCCGCAGAGCAGGAGGCAACGGTACAAAGTCCACAATCCAAAAAATCAAAATCCAGGAGGGCGAAATCCAAATGTAACCAGGGCACCAATCACAAAACTCAAAGTCGGGCAAAAAAAGGGTTCAAAAACAGATACAGGCAAAAGTACAAATCCAAAAATCGTAGGTCGGGCGGTCCAGTCAGAAGATAAACACAGAGAGTACAAGGCGAAATGAAAGCAGCACAGGTAAACTTGGGAAAACGTTCTGACGGGGAACTGCAGTGAGAAGACAGCTTAAATACATTCAAGGAAGTCACATGCTATGATTAGGATCGGGTGAAGGGATCAGACTAATTACAAAGGAGGGAACATGAGGGAGAACCTAATCACATGAAATTGGCAAAAGCCAAAACGCGGACAGGGAACACGAGACAACCTATGACAAAACATACAGCTCCGGTTAGGGAGTTCTAATGTGCACAGATAATGAGAGGTAGGATAGATTGGAGCAGGTGCGGAGGATCCGCTGAATTGCAGGAGAGACAAAGTGAAGGCAAGAGGCGGAGACTAGAACAGGGCGAGTGCTGAGAGCTAGTTAATCAATTAGTAAGTGCAGCTATACAATCCCTAGTGCTTTAGTAAGTTAGTATTATATACAATGTTAGTTTGGGTTAGTAACTTTAACAAAAAACAACAAACTGTTAGTATTGGTTAGTAATATAGAAAAGAGAGGCGAAGGAAGCAAACGAGATTGGAAGGAATGTTTGAAACCCAGAAACCATGAAATCACCTAAGCATGTGACACGCAGGACTGGGGAGAAGCTGTAACTTAACAAGAGACCAGACAGGGAGACAAAGTGCAATGCTGGGCATGAATAAAACATGGACCGGACTCTAACAGAAAAGTGGAAGGATGGCAAAAACGAAAAACATGGCAAAATGCAAAAAACTAAACAGAACATGGCAAAACCTAACAGAACTGATCATAAACATAACAGGGAATGGCAGAAACATAATAAGCATGGCAGAATCAGAACAGAAAGAGCAGAATCATAACAGGATCATGTTGTTCCGGATCATCGTTCTGGATTAATTGTTCTGCATCATATTATCCTATGACAGTGTTAGAAGGATTGTGACTGCTATATTTGTGATGTACTGGGGGGAAGGGCATTTGGTGGTTGTTAGTATTGCTTGGTGGTAAGATGATTGAAATAAATGATTGCAATTTGCAATTTGGTTCTATTATTATACTACATAAATTGAGACACCAAACTGGTTCACAGTATATTCTGGTTACCAAATGTGTCATATGTGTTCATATTGCTATAGTTTTCAAGAATTTCTGAAATTAAGTTATGACATGGACATTTCACTCATCCTCAGCGGAGCTCTCTAGGCCGACAGGCCCCTTGTTTAATCTATTTCTGTGAAAATTCTCCCCAAGTCTGTGTGTCCCATGTCAGGGTACTTTGTGCATTTTAAGTCCTCTGTGAGAAAATGAGTCTGTTAAGTAAAAAAAAAAAAAAAAGTTGAGGCCAATGAAAGTCATTGCACAAACACAAAATAAGACGCATAAAATGAGGTAAACATTTTAAATCAAAATAATTTAGAACTTAAATAATCACCATTATGATGTTCAGTAATGTAATTCAGCCAGCATAGCTTAATATAACAGTTGAATTTAGCAGGTCATTAAATTATTTTTGCAGAGTAAAGCTCTTTTTGATGACTTTCCTGGTCAAAATAAAATCAGAATTCATCAAAAAATGAGGACCTAAGCATGCCATGTATTATCAGCCATTATGTTTTGAGTAAAAGTGAAGCATTTTTACTTAAAAAATGTCGGATTAACTGGTTGCACACTGCTGTCTTAAGTAGCTAACTTCGAATTAAATTATAAGATTAGGTTCCCATTTAATAAGTCAAATGAATTGGAAGTTGCTTAAGTCAGTTGAGTAGAACTATTGGACTGCAACGTTTTAAGTGAATGTGACATTTCGCTTTTTCTGATGCATTTATGATAACCCGATTTAATGGTCGTACAATGAGGAGGGGATATAAATGCGCCTTTATGTACTTCGGAAATTAATGTTACTTTTTCCCCACAGGAAGTCTGTCTTGTATCAATTTATATGATGCTTTACATTAAATCTGATGTAAGCTACATGATTTCAAAGATCCAGATCGATTATTTAAAACGATAACGTTTTTTTTTTTTTTTTTTTTTTTTTTGCAAAGTCATCTAATTTGTCTCTCGTACACAGCCTGAGATTCCCCTCAAAAATACGATTTCATTCGCTTGGCAGATACTTTCTTCTCAAACAAACTCGCTAATTGCAACGCATAGTGTAGCCTGTGTTGGTGAATGTTAGAGTAAAGGCAGCATTATGCAAAATATAAAAGATACCCGCCGTACATTTATTTAATTGCCGGCACCTGCAGTGTAGGCTATGGTCTGCGGTTCTAAGTGAGCGGGCTTGCAGGCTTTGAATCTTGACGTTATTCGACGGTTATACCACAGTACGGAGTCTTTGCAATACAAAAGTGAATGAGTTCAGCAGTGTCTGACCAACTGCATTTCACAGTTTTCCCTCGCTCTCCTCCCCTCGATAGTTTTGATCCACTATTCGTGCCGTTTTTTATTCAAACTGATTTGAACGCTATCAGCGCACCAGGCAGGTCCTGGTCAGGAAGGCAGTGACAATTGTGGATCCTACACAGACATTTGTTAGAACCGTGTTCTTTCCGTGATGCGCTAAGCCGTTTCAGCACAAGGGCAGGTGAAAACGGACCTTTTTTTCAAGGAAGCCCTGCGTCTACATTCGTTCAATTTTACATTCTAATAGGATATTGAAGCAGGCTTTCGTTTATACGCGGTCCGGCATCATAACAGACCTCCGCACTCCTCACTGGATTTAAGAAAATGACTGTTCATCATCGCTAACAGGTCGACTGCGGAGTGTCCGTTTTCAGGGTATAGGGCGGAAAAAAAAAAAAAAAAAAGCATTTGGCTTCTTTATGAAATTCCGCGTATTGTACTATTGGCTACATTTGGGTCCTGCGTTTTCTCTTGCACCGATACTTGAAAAGACGCGAAATAGGACAAAGCTGTGGACTGCATTTCTTTTTTTCATCTGCTTGTAGTTTATTTCTTGTGATATTTCGCACTTAAAAAAACTTTGAAAAATAACAGAGGCTACGCGTAAGCGGCTACTAAGTGACCAACGGAACGAAAGCTGGAAACAAGCTCATGTGGAAAAAACAGGTAAGATAAGCCGGTCCCTACGTGCTGGAGTTAAGTTAGATTAAGACTGTGTCGCAGCCGTTACTATTTCTTTCCCTTATCCAATATGAGGATCATACTAGGGTCGAATAATATGTTATTGATGAGTTTTTATTTGTGTCAGAAATGTAGGCTATTAATTGATTATTTAATAGAATCGTGCGGTGATTATGATTAATACATTAAGCGGTGTATTTTAAGGCCATGCTGACATGTTCTGTACTGTGATCTGAATGGCTGCTCAGAGTTTTAACGGTTTTTGGTCGAGGAAGCCTCTCCCTCGTTTGCTTTCCAGTTTCGTAGTCTGGATAGTCATATTTGTACGTAAAATGAGTGAGAAGATTTTTTTAATCCCCTCCAACAATCTACTTGTACTGGCTTGGCTATTGATTTATTATTCGGCCCGAGTGGCACCTTATTGAAACAGGTTTGCATACATCAGTTTTACTGATATGCAAAGAATAAATCTCAGTTTGATGAGTTTTGTCAATCATGGTTATTAATTTACGAATCCTGGAGTGGCTGTGCAGTGCCTGTCAAACAAACAAACGACGTGAATTATTCTGATGCCTTTGAGAAATGCAGTGATATGTTAGCAATAAGACAACGGGTATTTCAACTATCAGTAATAAAGAGGTTTTATTATGACGGTGTTAATAACGTCAGGAAGTGCGTAAATACTTTCGTATTTGAGAAGTTGTTTGTTTGGACGTATCCTGTTTCTGTTGGGGTATTTGAGTGATTCTTTCGGCAATGCATGAATTTGAAATGTTAAACAGAAAAGGAACATTATATTTTGTAAAAAGAAATAAATATATAAATAAAAAAAATAACAATAAATGAATAAATAAATAAATAAAGTTGAATGGCAGACAGATATTGTGGGAATCCTGAATTGGGATTTTTGATTCCATGTGGTCTAGCCTGGAGTACCGGTATTGAAGGTTAATTTTTATCAGCCCTCTCCCTGGCTGGGAGGAGATTGACAGGCAGTAGTCCTTGATAAAGTTCTCTTTCTTTTTTGACTGTGCATCAATGGGCGGGGCTTTCTCCCAGTACCTCAGTGTGGTCAGGACTGCCTTCACGCAACACTCCTCCTCACCACCGGTCTGGGTTTTGAAAGCAGCTGGCCTCAGTCCTATGTACGGATGCTGGGATGCTTAAGACCCTCTTCACATTACCCATTGTGACTGAATCTGCATCCCTTTCATTAAAAAAAGTGAGACTTTGGATCAAAGTAAAAATATGGTTTCGATTTCAAACCTCTGATTGTTTTAAGTTTTCTCAGCTGAATTATTTTTCTTTTCACAAATCAACTTTAAAAAGCTCTGAAACCTAATTTCAATAGGTAGGATTAAATAGAATTCTCTACTCATGTAAATAGCAACCCATGATCACTTTTCTCAGCATACCTACATACTTTCCACGATATGGCGGAGGGGGCTACAGACTCCCATCATGCAGTGGTTTGATTATGGAAGGGCTCAGATGACCTATTTGATCTGTGGCTACAGAAACAGTCAAAGTAGGGAAACAAGCACCTGGTGCTAGCCAGCGAAAACAAGCATGAAAAATATTGAAAATATCTGCATGTTCATAGCTCCGACGCTATAGCTTTTGTGACAGTAGGTGATGGTGCAGCTGTGATGATGTTGTCAAAGGGCTCGTGTCACATGAATAAATTAGCTGTGTGTGTGGTGGGCGTTTGGTCCATTAATCCTGTAATTCAGAGAATTCTAAATTTTTGAAATTTTAGTATCTATTGGACCTTTTAACAAAATTAAAAAAAAACATTTTTTTTAAAAAATTATTTGCATAATATTCATTTTTTGTCATATTTGATATTTTTATATAGAGAGGTCAAGTTTCAAAACCTGGTCTCACTGCAATGAAATGGCTACTTTGGGGACTACTGTAACATCTACACACAAATAAAATTGTGCTCATTGAATCCACAAGAGTCCCGTGTTCCAGTCATACCCAACTAGTGAAATTCCAAGACTTTAGGGACACCGGTATGCTGAAATACTCAAATACAAATGGCGAAAATAACACATTGACACTGCATGTAAAAAAAAAAAAAAAAAAAAAAAAAAAAAACAGCTTTTTTTTTTTTTTGCTCAAAATTGCGTGGGATTATCTTAAAAAAGCATGTCTATTAGGCGGAGACTCATAGGTATAGGTAAGCCATTTTCATTTCGATATCTTGTGGTCAGAGGTCAAAGGACCCCCGTAAAAATGGCCATGACATTACTTGGCCCCCTTCCGTACTAGCTAGCATAACATGGGTGCTACCAATGGAAGCCTTATGTCCTGCAGTTTCACAAGATACCACTACCTTTGTGCTGGCTTCAAAAGATGAGCCTTGTAAATACACTAATGTCGGCAGAGATCTCCAGCGCTCCTGTGGATCACTTAGGGTTAAATTCCTGCAGCATCACATTTGATTTCAACTCAATTTTGCTATTAAATAAGCAACAAAATGTTGTGCATTTATAAATTCAGTGGTTATCCATATTGAAGAATGAGTAACAATATGAAAGATTTTTTACTGTTACTTTGTCAAAAATAACAAAGATTTCTGTGAAAAAAACCTGCAGGTTTGTAAATGAGGGCAGCCATCTTTAATTTTGTATTCTATACCTGCAGGTTGGTAAATGAGAACAGCCATTTGTGATTTTCTATTCTATGGACCTCTACTGCCTGCACTGCATGGATAGTCCACCAGGGGGATAAATACCATATATCAGATTGCATACAACAGGTTCTAGAAGAGAGTATTGATCATGTGGATGACATAGGGGTCACAGAGAGTCGTGAATCAAATATGATACAAATGGCGTTGCAGGGTTTAGGCCAATCAGATCAGCAGATGTCATTCTCTTATGAGTGTATTAAGACTATAGCAAACTGGCAATGTCAATATGTCAGGTGAAGAACAAGCACGTAACTGTGACAAGGTCTGCCAGGAATGCTTCTCTGGAAAGCAAATAGATCTAATTGTCTGGGAGGTGTAAATTCGCCAAGTGAGAATTTATGGAACTTTAAACAAGCCTCCCAAGGACAAGTGATGTGAAGACTGCTTGGGAGATGGGGGCAGCCAATGTATTTTGTATAAAAAGGTGCAGGCCATCTACAAGTCACGGAATAGCCAGATTCAAGGTAATTATTTGTATTTACCCAACACAAAGATATCTTTCATTCATGTAAAAATTCCCTTTCACCTCCCCCTTCCCATTAGACCAAACCACCATTTTCTATAGATGTATGTCAGTTATTCATCCAGTTGTAACTTCATTCTGAGTGTTTGCTACCTGCAGTTTAAAGGAAAGCAGTATAGGAGTGAGTCAAGATTTGTTCCCCCAAATATTATTCATTGGCATGTTGGTAGTGTAGAAGCTGCTCCCTGGAGGCACAAGATATAACGGTCTCCTGCTACTCTAGTGCTCCTTGCTTTTGAACTTTGAATGACTGAGACTTGGAAGGCTAAGCGGATTTACAGTAGTATTTTACCTCATCTCATAAAGTCTATAGAAAATTCACCATCAAAATTCCAAATTTTTGGGTCTCACTTAAATTTTATAAAATACTGCCAAGGAAGTATGAAAAGGATCTCTAAATCAGGGTTACTCACTACTATCCAGAATGAACAGGTGTGGGTGCTGGCTTTTACTCCAACCATGCAGTTACACGCCTGATTTTACTAATCAAGGTCTTTAGCAAAAACTTTAGGAGATTAACTAGTCTAGATCAGGTGTGTAACTGAATGGTAGGAATGAAACCCACTCTATCGTTCTGGATAATCGTGAGTATCCATGCTGTAAATGAAGGGCATAACAATTAATCTTTTATCAAAATTTGTTGAATTGAGATTTCTTGCTTGAAAAAAGGCTCTGATTGTTATGCTGGTGTTATTACTGACCCCATAGCACAGTAATATTGTAACCTAGCTGTAACAGAATCAGCACATATTTGATATCTGAGAAACAAGAATATTTGATGGCAGGGACATGTTCTCTGGTGTTTTTGTTAGCTATGTATGGGCCAAGTTATATGTCCAGGAAATTTTATATCCTGGGTCTTATCATGATTCCACTCTCAGTACCAATACTCTAATGCCATTAATAGAATATTCTTTACTACCCACAACAGTGATCTCCAACCTTGTTCCGGGAGAGCTACTATCCTGTTGGTTTTCAATCCAAGCATAATCTGGCACACCTTATTTGGCTAATTTTCGGCTTATCAAGATCTCTAATTGGGAAATCAGGTGTGCTTTGCTTTGGCTGGGGTGGAAACCTTCAGGATCGTAGCTGTCCAGAAACAGGGTTGGGGACCACTGACCTACAAGGGGACAGGAAATGATAATGCTTTTTTGGCATAAAAAAAATCCTGTGTTTTCAGTAACCTGATCAACCCTCCATCAAAAACACCGACCGTAGAGTTTATAGATGAATGTTCAAAAATAAAACTAATGACTGATCCAATCTTATTCCTCCTTGTGCAGTGTTTGGATTTGTTAGTTTTTTAATTTTTATTGTAGTGGCACCAAATGCGCAAAGTGATTGGCTGTGGGACCTCTTGGCTGTGCTGTTGCTCTGTTGCTCGGTGATCATTCTGCTTGAACTGAGACAGAGAGAGGCTGGAATTGTTTTTGACGGAAGGAAGGAGATTTGCTCTTCTTTCAAGGGTTTTTGATGGTAATTATTTGCGTTTAAAAGCTCAAACATTAAAAGAGGTAAGATGATTTGCTCTGGAGGCATAACCTTTGCCGCCATGTGGGCAGGGAGATACTTTCCCACCATTTTTTTCCCCCTTGTAACAACTTGGTTTGCAAATAGCTAAACTAAACTGCTAATCTGGTCAAATAAATGCGATGGGGTTTTTTTTTTTTTTTTTTGGTGGGTTTTCAGTCTCCTAGGAGCAGACTAAATTAAACTTATTTGCTAAATATCTAGTTAGCTTAGTAGCTAAGTATTGTATTATATATAAAGTTAATACATAAAATTGAGTTATTTTCAAGAGCTGTGCTACTTTCAACCTGATTTTCTGTAGCTAACATTGCTAAAGAACTTTAACTAGCTTCTAAATTTAGCTATGCCAAGAACTGATATCGAATTACTTGGATATCACTTTACAACCTGGATTGGTTTCATACGTGGATGCTTTTTCTTTGAGTGAACTAATTAGGGACTGACATTTTGCTGGAGGGCTTTTGTACGTAAATATACTCCTACATTCTTTTTTTTTAATGTTCTCATCTGGTAGTTGTGGCTTGATCAGCTCGTCAGAGTCAAGTTGCATTGTTTGAGTACGTAGCCACAACCTGTTCTGGGATATTGTGTTTAGTTAGCGCAAGTCGTAAGCAAGTCGTTCACCCGACTGTTTGAATTAAATATTTACGTTAACTGGGTTTTACTCTTTTTCAGTATCTTTTGTTACCAGAGGGTTTTTTTATGTGTAAACATATTGCTAAGATGAGATATTTTAGTGTTCTCCTTTGTTTGCTGTTCCTTGATCAGCTCATCAAAGTTTAGTTCCGCGTTTGAGTGCTTAGCTACAACCTGTTGTGGGATAGCATGTTTAGTTAGCTCTCATAGTGACCGAGTCGTTCATTCGGCCCGTTTGAATTAAACTTGATGATGTTGAAGAAGCTGCCAGGCGAAGGGAAGCTATGCATGAAATGCCACAAGAATATCTTTAAATATAGTCATAAGCTGAGCTCATAATTTCCATTTGTTTAATAATTTTCTGTATTTTTTTGTCATAGAATGACAAAAGGAGGGAGCTGTGGCGGAAAATTATTGTTGCTCATTTGATTTCTGTGTGAACTGTTCAAGATCAGAGTGGGTTGTTTTGTTTTCTGCTTGAGACATTGCATTCTGTTTAATGGAGAAGCATTAGGGTACAGAATGTGACTTCTTATCAGTGAAAGATACTGAGAGGTAGAGATCAAGCATCGCATGTGCGGGTGTGTATATGTGCTGATTGTTTACAAAGTGGGAAAGTAAACGTCTGGGACATACACTGCAGAATGAAGGCACAGAGCATCTTGTGGCTAAGATAAAGAGACCTGGCATCAGCTTTTATACGGATATGTGGAACTGGACAGTGAGTATGTAACAAACAATGTGCTCCCCCGGGTATTTAAGCAAGCTGGGAAAGTGCTTCAGGGACAGAGTCTCTCTGATTTCTTAGTGAAACTGGTGATGCTCTCCATTCTTTATTATATCTCTGCAATATTTAATAAAGTCATAAAGGATATCCCTTATGTTTTCATGCTCTGTTAATATGTTCTCATTTTTCCCCAACACTCTTCTTTGGTTTCTTTTGGTTGTAGTACATGCTTGTGACTAGCTAGCTAGATAGTTACTATTTGCATTTTTGACTTGGGATCTTGGATTTAGTATTTAGTTAGCAGGGCAACAGTCACTTGAGTCGTCGATTCGGTTAGACTGTAATTATTAAAGAGTAAGGTTTACTGGAGTGGCCCCCATCCAGTTTCTCCTGGCCGTTGTAGCTGCTCGAGTCTAGCTTGCTAGCTACTGCTGACATTATTGTATTGGTAATTGGCATTTCCTGTTTATCACACAGCTGGGTATTGGAGGCGCTCATTTGAGAACAGTATTTAGAAAAGCCAGTCTGTGATTGTCTGGATTCTGGGCTAAGCTCTGTGATATTGTTAGACTAGTATATTCATAGTACTGGGACTGTATAAAATCAAGTCAGCTGTCTTAGTGCTTATTACAAATCGATTTTGTGTCTATTTGGTACTTCATTTTTGTTAAATGGAACTAACCCCCGCTAAAAGAGGCTTATTATCTTTTTACTTAGTCTCCCCACGGTTTCTATCCTTACTGCTGCTCAGGGCTTCTCAGGCTTATAAATTGTGGTTCCTGTGCTTCTGTATTGGCACTAATATTTTCTATGCTATTCAGGGTGTGACAGGTCAATACGTAGGGGTCCAAAATGTGGCCAAAACTATGTGAGGGTTGCAGAATGATCGAAAGAGATTTCAGTTTGTCTGCCACCGGTGCCAGCACATTGAGCATCTGGAGAGCAAGATCCTTGATCTTCAGAGCCAGTTGGCACTACATAGTTTAAAATTGGTAGAGTTCCCAGAGGAACTGAGTAGTATGTCATTTAGAGAAATGATGTGTACACCGCAGCTGGGTAGCAGGGAGACCCCACAGCAGGTAGGGAGAGAAAGTTGGGTGATTGTAGGATGTCAGCGCAGGAAAAGGTGTGCATGCTTTACAGTGACAGCTTCTCCAGAGGTTGAGGTGTCCAATTGATTTTTGCCCCAGACCCTGAGAGTGGAGGGATTGATGAGCCTCAGGGCACCCTGTTGGCCCCTTCCCCCCAGAAAAGGGAGTTAGTAATAGTGGGGGACTCAATTATGAGAGGGATAGACAGCATAGTCTGTTCGCGTGACAAGGAGTCTTGTATGGTGTGTTGCCTTCCTGGTGCCCAAGTAGGAGACCTCCTGGAGCATGCGGACAAGCTCCTGGCCAGAGCGGGGAGAGATCCAGTGGTCATGGTCCATGTTGGGACAAATGACATAGGTAAGGGTAGGTTTGAGGTTCTGCAAGACAAATTTGTGGAATTAGCTGAAAAGCTTAGGGGCAGATCCTCCACGGTAGTGTTCTCCAGGATTCTACCAGTACCATGTGCAAGCAGAGGGAAGCAGAAATTTATCTAGAAGTTTAACATGCAGCTACAAACCTGGTGTAGGAAAGAGGGGCACAGATTTATGGGGCACTGGAACTTCTTCTGGGACAGGGGTGACCTGTACAATCCTGACGGGCTACACCTGTACAGGAGGGGTACCTTTGCATTGAGTTAGCGAATGTTGAGGGTAGCACAGGGTCATTTAAACTAGGGGCTTAGGGGGCAGGGAGGTTAGCGAGTGTAATGAATAGGGAAATGCAGACTGCCCTGATGGAAGCTGACAGCGCTGCACGTACTATTGATTATATCTTGTTAAAGCAATAAAGCTTAGTGAGGGGCTTGGAGCATCAGGCAGCTGGGGAAATGGAAAGTAAGAGCAGTCCTAATAGCCTGAGATTTTTTTTTTAATTTAAATGCTAGAAGCATATGAAAATAAATTTTCAGAACTTGAGGCTGTTATGATTAGTGAGGGATATGACATAGTGTGGATTACAGAGACATGGCTTTGTGAAGAGGATGGGGATGAATATAGTATCGAAGGTTATAAGCTCTTAAGGGAGGACAGATCTAATAGGAGAGGAGGGGGTGTAGCTCTCTATTTTAATGAAAACATTGATGTGCAGGAAATTCCTGAAATTGAACAATTCTTGCCCTGTGAAGATATCTGGGTCAGGGTCATTGGCAAACATGAGAAAGGTCTAAACAGAGGAGTGTGCTATCGTCCGCCAGCTTCGGACAGTATTGTTAATGAAATGCTCTTTAAGAGGATTAGGCAAGCTTGTAGAGGCGGAGGGACTATTATTATGGGAGACTTCAATTATCCTGGTATCGATTGGGAAATGGTGAAAGGACAGGGTAAAGGGGAGGAAGAATTTCTAGATGTTATAAATGACTATTTTTTGGCATTATATGTTAATAAACCTGCAAGAGAGGAAGCCATTTTAGATTTAGTGCTCTGTAATGACCCTGATAGAATTTGCAACGTAGAGGTAATGGAGCCACTTGGGACTAGTGATCATTCTACTGTTAGTTTTCATGTTTCACGGCAAGTTAAAAGTTATCTTCGAAAACCAAAATTTTCAATTTTAGGTGAGCAAACTTTGACAGGATGCGCTCATATCTAAACGAAATAAATTGGAAGACACTCCTTGACACTCCACAAGATATCGAAGTATTTCTTCCAGTCGTACCTCAAAATGAAGTTAAAATGTCTGCAATTTAACCTCACATTCATTTTTAATTCCAAAATTAGTGTTCAGGCATATAGACCCAAAGCCACAAGGCTGGTCAATGTCCAAATGCGCAAGATCGCTGCTAGTCCTGCTGGATTTTAGGTGTCTGAAGTCTGTAGGCTACAAAAACGTCAGATTGCTAGATTGTGGAGGCATAAGCGTAGCTTGTGTTGAAAAGTGACTTGTGTCTTCCATTACATCTTTTCCCTACAGGAGGACTTAAGCTGCCTGAATAAAATAACCAGCGTTTATTCAGATGAATTCTGTTATTAATTTCATTTATTTATTTAGTGTTCCTCCTCAAAGCCTGAGTAAATGCACATCTTACTGCAGGGACTCTGTAGTCTGTAGTGTTTTGAGAAGAGAAAATGTGGTGCATTGCTTCAAGAAATTCTCCCTGAAGCATTCACAACATATTTTGAGCTGTGATTTTTCTGAAATCCATAGTCTTTTTTGGACATCTGGCAAGTGCTGACTTTAGGATGCAAGGTTGATGAAACAGGACTGGCTGATGTGGTCAAATTCTTGATTGTGAAGCCTTAACAGACTCTCATTTAAAAATTCAAGCTGTATATTGCATAGGGATACCTGAAGAGGCAAAATCTCACATTGGCCTTCATTGACGGGATTACTCAAAACAACATGAATTTATGTATACGTTCCAGATATCATGATTAATAATTATATATAGCGTAATTCAGATTTTGTATGATATGTTTGATATGTTTATTTATTATAGTGACATGTTCCATATAAATATACAAAAACATTAAAAACAAACAAATAGAAGGAACCCAGCCCCGACGGGCTTACAATCACTTCATACTTAAAATAATGAGACCAGACGTGGCATTCCCAACTGCAAAACAGCTACTGAAACATTAATACTATACATCCTTAAAGCTATAGTGCGTAACGTCTACATGTCCGTAAATTTCCGTTTCACTCAAGCCACTACTAGAGGAGATGACACAATGCTGATTAAGCGGATCGGCTCCTCTAACATCTCACGGTATTTTTCAGTATTTGTTGTTTTGTATTTTGTGTCGACCGGCAACATTCCCGCGCTTGCTGGCACACAGGAAATGACGCATTTTACACACGACAAGAAGGGAGGGGGAGGAAGTGCGGAGAGTCTCCTAGTAAGAGGCAGAGCGCTGCTAGAAACAGAAAGCGACATGGCGGAGAACGCGAAGAAGCGGTCGAGACACGCTTCAGAAGTGGATCCCACCACAAAGAGAAAGCCTGGTCATTCGGCTGTGTATTCACGTGTATTCGCGTCTTTGCATTGACTTTGATTGTAATCAGTCGTGCGAAAAATTTGTTTCAGGTCCGGTGTGAAAGCAGCTGAAGGACACATACCCACATAGCCTACACACGCACTCACGCACCCACATCTCTCTCTCTCTCTCTCTCTCTCTCTCTCGTACGTTGCAGACAGGGGTATTTGCGGTCAAAGCCACTGCCGCAAAAAAGTGGCTTCAGCGCTCAAAGTAATTTAATATCAATACTCACTTACGTTTTATAACAGAAGTTCAAAACTGTGATATAACATAGAAAACACATATTTAGAAAAAGTCATGGACGGATGGACTCATATCTTTTACTGACATGAAATACCATGCATTACTAAAATCAGTGCCGCGGTTCTAGTGCTAAGGATAGAGCTGTGCAGCCAGGTCGTCTCTCCTCTCCCATGCGCGTTGCTGCTCTCCCTGCTGATACGGCACATGCAGTTCGGCCTATCTCTGTCTCAAGTCCTGTAATGCCTCCAGCATGAGGTCAAAGTGACATCCATGGCATACAGCTATGTTGTGTAGCACGCAACATGCCACAGAGAATGCACTGACACTCTGAGGGCTGTCAGATCGAGTTTCCATTACGCGTGCCAACCGCCTTTGATCTGACATCAGGACAATCGATATGGATACTATAATTTATGTGCTGATTCAGATAGTCACATTAAATAATGGTTGCTGTAATTATTTATTGCATTGAAATGTGCCTGACATTCTGGAAACCTGCCTGTGAGGTTTCGGTGACGTGTGCGCACTGTGCGCCGGTCAGTCAAATTACCACTGCACAGAAAGTAAACCAGGTTGGAGCTGGCGAGCTCTCTGTGCACTTTCAGTGGAGCCTTTATCCACGAAATTGTCACTGCGTCATGATGAATATGTGACACCTCCCCCGACTACGCCGCCACACCCATCTCGGTGCACGTCCGTCTACCAAATTACCAAAGTGGCTGCGCACGGTGTTGCATCGCACATAATTACCACTGTGCGGGCTGCACTGGACGAAATTATCACTGCGTGGGCTACGCCACACTGTGCCACCCTGCGCTGCCCCAAGAAATTAGAGCCCAATGACTTGAGAGTTGGACAGTTTTGGTAGCGTTGTGCATACCAGGGACTTCCCTGGTTTAATAAGGGTTAAATTAAAAAAAAATAAAAATAAATACACTAACATCATTTTTTCAGAGCTACTTAATTTTATTGCTGAGGACCTAATAACAGCTGGTTTATTAATTAATATAATATGCTCACTTTTTGTTTCTGTGTTAGATTCTTGTCAGAATATATTACATATATACATTTTTTTTTTCTAAAGCAAGAGCTAATTCTCTAAAATGTCCCTCAAATGTCAAATGGAAAGCATACAGGGCATGAATTGAAATGTGGAAATGCTACATCATACGCAGCCTGGCCAAAAAAAGTTGCCCTTTTGGATTTAACTAAGCAAATACTTAGGATTTAACTAAGCAAACACTTAAGAGCTTATGACTGAATCATTATTGCAGTGATTACTTTGTCTCAGTAGACAACAATCCTCTTAACCCTGACTGATGCACTGTGTGGCTTCTCATGTCTTAAACAATCATGTCGGAAGATGTATTCCATGGTTGTGGAAAAGACGTTATTGTGTTTCAAGAGGTGCAAATATTGGTTTGCATCAAATAAAACAACTAAGGAGATTGCAGAAATCACTGGAATTGCGTTAAGAACTTTCCAGTACATTAATAAAGCCTGAAAGGACAGTGTTGAACTGTCAACTTCATGGAAGAAATGGGTCCGAAAAAAATCATGAATGATCATGATTAGACATCACTTAAAAGGCCTGGTGAAGTTTCATGGAAAAAAATGGCAGTAGAATTCATGGCTATGCTTTATTATTACAGCAAGAGCATTTCCACAAGCAGTGTTACAAGAAATTGCAGGATTGGGACTATACAGCTGTGTGGCTGCAAGAGAACCGCTTGTTAGTGAAGCTAATCAGGGAAAAATGACTTCCAGTTTGCTAGGGAGCCTAAAAATTGTACTTTGGAGCAACTGAAAATGGCCATGTGGTCTGCTGAGTCTATGTGTACCCTATTCCTGAATGATTGGTGCATCAAGGTAAGTAAAGAAGCCCAGGAAGCGATACACCAGTCATGCATATTGCCCACTGCACAAGCCTCCAGAGGCAGTGTGATCTGGGGTTGCTTTCCTATGGTAAGCTATGGGTGCGGCGACATAATGCAGCAATGCAATGAAGTCAGCTGATTTCCTGAAGTTACTGAATTTCCAGTTTATATATCAATAGATTTTTTTTTATTTTTAATGCTGACGGCACTGGCATATTCCATTATGAACATGCAAAATTAATTGGGGTCAAATTGCAAACCAGTGGATCAGCAGACATGTGGAATCATTTTCCGCATGAATGGGTCTTTTCAGATTCCTGACCCTAACCAATTGAAAGTCTTTGGAATGTGCTGGAGAAGGCTGTACAGGGTGGTGTGACTCTCCCGATGTCAAAACGCGATATTAGCCAAAGAGGCTACTCTGGTCAGAAATAAATGTTGGAACTTTGCATAAGATTGTCAAAACAATACTTTGACAAATGAGCACCCTGATCAAAGTTAATATGGGTCCAGCAAAGTATTAGAGTGTGCAATTTTTATTTATTTATTTATTTATTTGGCCAGGGAATGTATTTATCTCAGGGTCCAACATTCAGAATATTTTATGGCCCTAAATATACACCTCTGGGAACCAATATTACCTTTAAATCTATTCTGGGACCCTGGCTTCAGTGATGGCCTTTATATTAACGAGTAATTTAAGTCAATAGGATAAAGTTTTGCTTTTCATTCCACCAAATGACAGTGCTACATTGCCAGAATTTCCTATTACAGTCTGTGTACCATAATGGGGTATTACCTTTGTAAAGAGATTTATCACCTAGACCAGGGCTATTCAACATTAGGGGCGTTCACACTGGAGAAAGAGTGCGTTTTGGATCGTGATCCGAAAATCAATTTTTTTGCGCGCGCATTCACACACGAGGCAAAAGAGTGCGATTTGGATCGCGATCCAAAAATCATTTTTTTTGCGCACATTCACAAACGAGGCAAACTCGCACTACAGCGAAGCTCGGAGAAAGTCCGAACTGCACATGCCTGAAACTCGACCGAAGAATGACCTCTGCAAGGGGATTTCCGTGTGCGAACATACAACCTACAAATCGCTGCAGACGTTATTGCAACAGACAGATTCACGCATCCGAGCTCCTTAAAGTACAACCAAGCGATTATGCAACACCTCAAATCACGTAGAACTATAGGCTGTTTGTCAACGTCAATCCCAAATTCAATGCCCGTACTGTATACTGCTTACTGACGTGCGCACACGTGCCAGTCTGTACACAAACGAGCGAGAGCAGATAAACAGCCGATTGCGAAATACCGGATGTTGGCCTGCGCGAGAGGAAAAAAAAAACAATTTTCAATTCCGTTCACACACACTGCATGGGCAAATAATCGCACTGATTCCCGAAAAATCGCAAGAGTTACTGCGAATTCGATCGCGATCAGGATCGCGCTACTTAGTGAGATTTTTGTGTCCACACACAGAAAAAAATAGAAAATTGAATCGCGTTCGGAAAATCAATTTTTAAATCTCACTTTTCCCATAGGTGTGCACACCCCTATTATCCTGCAAGGGCCTGGGTTGGCACAGGCTTTCATTCTAACCAAGCACTTACACACCCAGATAGCAAGCACCTCCGCTCCGGATCTGCCCTGGCTCTGAGCCGGATCAGCTGGAGTCGGCACAGAGCCGGGGCAGATCCGGAGCGGAGGTGCTTGCTATCTGGGCTGGTACTACTTATCAAGACTATTGGGGTTGATTAGTGGTGTCAGGTGTGTAAGTGCTTGGTTGGAATGAAAGCCTGCACTCATACCGACCCTTTCTGGATGAGGTTGAATAGCCCTGACCGAGACCATCCAAAGACAGTTTTAACTCACAAACCACAAATTATCAATTGCTGATGTGTTTTTTGTACTTAAATAATAAGGTCCTCCAGCAATATCAATGTTCATATTTTCGGCCTTCACAGGTGGTGCTACTCTTGAAAGTCTCACCATACAAACTACTGAGTTTTACATTGTGACATATTAGTGGTATGATTGCAAACTGTAAGAAAAACAATACTGTAAAAACCAAAGTAAGAACTGATTGCAAATGGCATGATGTGTGACTGCAGTGCATAGTTTCAGACTCGGGTCCCGCTATAAATGTGGTCCTGCCTGTAGGCCTATACAGTAAGATGTGGGTTGCCAAAGCTTTTAAATTTAGTATTACCTACTGTTCTTGTTGGAGCTTGTTACAGTGCTGCCAAGAAAAAAAAAAAAAAAAAGGGAAAAATTATAGAGTTGTTGAAACGGCCAAAAAAAAATGGCGGGATGTTTGGTGCCAATGAGCAAGAAAATAAAATGTAGACAATTTAGAGTATTGAGTAAGAGTCTTTTGTACCCTTTATATTTTTTAAATGTAGTCAAAGAGTTCAGGGTATATTAATTCAAATAAATGACTGTACACAGGCCAAAACCAACTATTAGCTCAAGGGATGTTCTGTGCTTCCTCAATTTTCAGCTCACCAGTCACCATTGCTATATATGTGGACTAGCGAAGGCTGCAAACTTAGCTGGGGTGTTCATAGTTAATCTAATAATGTGCTCGGATTTGTAGCGAAAGATCACCTTGGCTTTACTTCTATGATACTGAATGCGGTGAAGTTAGCCGGGGTGTTCATAGTTCATCTCATAATGTGGTTGGATTAGTAGCGAAAGATCAACTTGGCTTTACTTCTATGATACTTGGGCATGTGCACATATTCGTATTGTTATGTACAGATGAACGGTGGCGTTATATAATCTGAGTGTAGCCGATGCAAGCATTTCGCTAGCGAATGCGGTTAACTTAGCCGAGGTGTTCATAGTTAGTCTCTTAATATGCTCAGATTTGTAGTGAAAGATCACCTTGGCTTTTGAGTTTGCTCCAGACTGACTGAAGCCACCACTGCAAACTTGGGGTCCAGCTGTGCGAAACAAAGCGAGGCTAAATCGAGCCTGTGTGAAGCGAAGAGAAATGATAAGGCCAGCGTTCATCTCACAGTAACGTAATGAAGTACGATGAGTGACGTACGTTATGCGCTACGCACTGCTGACAGAGGGAGACAGACACAGACATCACTCGAATAGTAGTAGTGATGTAGATGCATAAATTAGCCAAAATGTTAAAAACTCTCCCAGATGAAGCAAATAGCATTGATTATCTTGTAACAACAACACATTTCAAGGTCTGCAGCCAAACCTTAGACTGTAAGCAAATTATTTTCATTGTCGACGTTGAGTATGGGAGAAAAAATGGGACTTTAGTGACCTTGAAAAGATCCAAATCCTTATGGATGTTATGCTGTACAATTAATTCCCGTCTAATCCTGTCTAAAGAAATAAGCTATGCAGTTTCTGAGAGTATGAACATTGCTGGTGGAATTGGCTGCGTTGCAAGGGGCACCAGCTAAAATCTAGCCCTGGACACCGAATTGGTCAAGGTGGGCACCGGTCTTGCTCATGAGTGTTTAAGATCTTTACAGTGCTGTATCTTGCAGTCATTAAGCAATATCACAGGAGAGGGAGTGGTGTTGTTGCTGAATATCATCACAGCTGTGATGCGGTTGCGGCCTCTTGCCGAAGATATCACAGCCATGTTGATGTTCAACAACATCGCAACCTCGAGTGTGATATTGCTTTCATACAACAGTTCCACAAACGCCACCTATTAGTTTACGGCAATAAGCGACAGCAGATTACGATTTCTTTCTTAAATCAGGTATGTGGCTCCGCCAGCGCAAATGGTTCCACAAATGTAGCGCTAAATTTTGTGGTCGGCAGTTAGTGTAATTAACGGTTATTAAAACACCTATGAGCGGAGTGATTTTGCTGTTATATGTCCCAGTGATGTTGTGCTCTATCATCAGCACTCATGGATGCCTCTCGTCCAATCAAATTTCTCGGTCTGAACTAACTGTTGTATAATTATTGATAACTTGGAGCTATTTTTTTCCCTTCTAATTGCATTACTCACCTCAAACATGAGTCAAATACATTGGCACTAAATCTCCCTGCTCCACAATACCCCTTAGACTGTCCCCACATCATCCCAGGCCACGCAGAGGGAGGAGGGAGCCAAAACACTATTTAGAAATTCAATGACCCATGCAGAAATAAGGAAAGAAAATAGAATGATAAAGAGAGTACACATTTGCTAGATAACGATCATCCCGAGTGGATTTTTTTTTCTATTTTGGCTTCAGCGCCTGCATAGCACCTCTGATGAGTAAGTGATAACATGCAGATCAGTGGGCGAAGCCAAGCCAGTCTGGGGCTACGGGGCCCTCCCAGCCATTTTTGCATCAAACAGACAGCCCACCTCCTTCCACAGCGTGGATATTCACATTACACAGCATCTGTCATGTTAGGTTATCACCAGCGGTAAGGCCTGGACACATAAAAAATGGTAAGTTGCCACAGAAGTTAAATGAAGCGAGGCCACCATGCTTCAGAGAATGAATAGAAAGAGCACTTGTAGCCTGATGGCTGTAGGCGAGTCAGGGCTGCTCTGCCACTGTCCTCTTCCAGTCCACTGGAGATCACATTAACCTGTCGAGTGCCATGGGCGCTTTTGTAAAAATGAGTTATTTTACTGGAGAGGAGGGAGTTTTCGGCTTCAGGTATGAGAAAACAGGCTAGTGCTCATAATTCTCCATGAAAAGTTAAAATGTGGATTTCGGGTATTGTTCTGGCTTGAAAAAGAAGGAAGATGATTGGCTGTAGATGGTGGCCTATGGTGCTGGTACTGAGACACACTCTCTTTCCTGCAGCCAAACCCTCCATTGGTGCTAGCATTTGAAGCGACAGGCAGTGCTGGGATATGCGACTTTAACACTCCCTCCTCCATGAAATTGTGTTACGGAGTGCCCCATGGCCTTGTTAGGCTAAAAAATCAATTTGTTGCATGCTGAGAGCTTGGTTTGAAGAAACTGTGAAATTCATGACAGTTGAATGTAAAATTGGGAAGGACCCCAGTGGATTGCAGTTTTGCGTCAGTTGAGTACTTGCATTCCTTGCCTGGCACAGACATCGAAAGACTGAAACAGCACAGTCAAATTCTTGCAGAGAAAGTAATGAAATTAAATAGATTGTACTCTGAGTACAATTAACACTGGATATTTTACTATGAGCTCACAGTCTGTAGTTAGCCCTGCAGTGTGCATGTTTGAGATAGTAAACACATATATTTAACTCACAAAAAAAATATATTTTTCAACAAGTTTAGTGTATATTACCTGTGGATTTGCAACTGTAGAAAATGGAAAATTGTTTTAATAAAAATAAGGGCAATGGGACGGAAATCAAAATTCATCGTAATTTTTAGTCCACAAACTGAGGTAACTTGGGAAAACATCAACTGAGAACCACCAAAGTTTATTTTGATATATTGCCATTAGCTGATCAACTCTGCTTACATATATGCAGGGGTGTAAATTATACAATGGCCCTCCAGGAACGAAGCAATCCTTTAATCTTGGCTGATTTCACTGAGCAGTAAGAGTTTTTAGACTATCAGCCCTCACTTGAATATTTGAGACTAATAAACTTTTTTAGTGACAAAAACAGCTAATAGCTTGGAGCTTCATAAATACAAACAATACAAAGAGAAGTAGCGGTCAACACAACTGCTCATGACAATGTGCAGCGTCAGTGGTTTCTGCCGAAGGGGTTACGATGCAACAGAGCTGAGTGGTTTTTAGAAACAACGCCAGTAGACACGCTACAGCGCACAGTGAAAATTCAGTCAGAGCTATACATTTGGAGTCTCTAAAATTGTACTTCTGAGAATCAAATAGGCATTAGCATAAAAAAAAAAATCTGTAAATCTGTCTTTGGTTTTGTTATCATAAAATTTGAAAGTCCTGTTGGTCAGACTAGTGGCTATGGCTCAGTTGTTTTAGGCTGAAAAGTTCTGGCTATAGGGCCACAAGACCTGCACAAAATACATAATCTCTTTTTTTTCCAACAGTCAAGCTCACATTTCCAGTGTTTTCCTACATTTTACTAATATTCTCAGTCATACTGACTAGGGATGCAAACTATCGATTAATTCATTAATCATCAGTTGGTTCACCTTATCGATCGATTAACAATTAATTGATGAGCGGCAATTATCCTGAGAACCTAAATCTCCCTTGGTATCAATACGTTCTACAACATAAAAAAGCTAAAAATTGCTTATGATACACTGAATAAAAAATGCATGTTATATTCATTTATCAATTATTTATTGTACCATTTGGGATCCATCCCAGACAATAGCATTTACGTTAAGAAAATGAACTCTGCATAGAAAATAAAATATGTTGGCTACTTTCACATGAAAATAAATTGCACACTGGCCCATATGTTGCATGTGAAACATTAGCAGAACAGAATTCTAAATAGAAAATAAATTATTATGTAGGCTAAGCCTACATAAAATAGTGTATAAAATAACAAAATATTAACCTAGTAGGGTACTTATTTTGAAAGACGTGAAACATAAGTAGAACTTATAAGCCCCCTTGAATTGAGAAAGGCAACAGCAAAATAACTTTGACTAGAAACTTAAAATTACAGGCTGACTGAAAACTTAAAAATCCCTGAGAAAAAAGACAGTAAAATTAGAGGGCCTACCTTGGAACAATCAAATTAAAATATTGGCTGCCTTTCCTGAAACAAAAAACTTCCCTGTCCAATTAGGTTATAAATAGGCACCTCACAACATAGATCCTAGACCTATATATTTTTGTTCATCACTACTGCTATTCAGTGATGTGTCTGTCTCTCTCTGTCAGCAGTGCGTAGCGCACAACGTACGTCACTCATCGTACATCATTACGTTACTGTGAGATGAACGCTGGCTTTATCATTTCTCTTCGCTTCACACAGGCTCGATTCAGCCTCGATTCGTTTCACACAGCTGGACCCCAAGTTTGCAGTGGTGGCTTCAGTCAGTCTGGAGCGAACTCAAAAGTCAAGGTGATCTTTCGCTACAAATCCGAGCACATTATGAGATTAACTACGAACACTCCGGCTAAATTCACCGCATTCGCTAGCGAAATGCTTGCATCGGCTACACTCACATTATATTATGCCACCGTTCATCAGCACATAACAATACGAATACGTGCACATGCCCAAGTATCATAGAAGTAAAGCCAAGGTGATCTTTCGCTACCAGTCTGAGCGCATTATGAGATTAACAACGAACACCCTGGCTAACTTCACTGCATTCGGTCTCATAGAAGTAAAGCCAAGCTTAGCCTGCGAGCAGGCTCTCTTGTTTGCGATGGGGGAGAGGGAGTGAACAGAGAGCCTGCACGAAAGCCAGGGTTTTGTGAGTGCCCCGCGTTCATCCACGAACGCAGCATTCTGATTGGTCGAATTTGACAGCTCCCAAATTCAAATTTGACAGTTGAACACTCGCAGGGCTGGCGTTAGACCTGAAAATTCGGGGGCAATTATTGACAAAAATTAGTCCTGGCTAATTCTAGATGGTTTCCTTTTATTAACACGTTTTCCAATTCAAGAATAATCAAGTGGCAATTGAAGACACGGCTTCTCTCCCCCATGCGATCTAAATGCGACAAAATAATGGGCTACATTCAGTACGGAAAAATAATTTAATTATAATTAGGTCTATGTACTGGCACTCATTTCAGAACTCTTCAGCAAATGAGGGTAATTTTGGTGACTAGTATGTGGTTTCGTCCGTTTATATTTTCCAATCGGACAGCTGTCTATTTTTTACAGCAAGTTGCGTGACCGTGCTGAAAAAAACAGGTGTACGTACTTGTCGCCGAAATTACCTTCATTCACAAAAGAGTTCTGAAAGGCCGCTCTAGCTGGAAAAAAAAAAGAAATTACCGATGCTGAGTGCCAATGCATAGACCTAATTAGTCTAACCACGCTGACAGTTTGTTAGGGGCGCAATTCAAAAACCCCTGGCTTTCGTGCAGGCTCTCTTTTCACTCCCTCTCCCCCATCGCAAACAAGAGAGCCTGCTCGCGGGCTAAGCCAAGCTGATCTTTCGCTACAAATCCGAGCGCGCATTCGCTAGTCATTTATTTGTTTGAAGTGGTCCCACACCGCACTCCGTTCTGATTGCTTCATGCTCCTCTGTTGTCGCGCATGCATTGCGTCAAGTACGTCAAGCGTGGTCTAGATTCGGCAATGGCCCCCTCGACTGGCGACGCCACTACATTTCACAAAAAAAAAAAAAAAAGCTGTCAGGGTGTAGGACCGTAAAATGTTCAATTAATTGGCAAATAATTTACATTAATCGAGTAAACTGTTTTCGACAATTAATCGGTAATCGGTAAATTGTTTACATCCCAAATACTGACTGATGGTGAGCAGTCTCCTGAGGTTCCCCTTTGAAAAGAGACTATTATTATGCCTGTGTTCAAAGCAGTTCAAGAGCTGTTCAGTTTTTCACTGATCCTCTTCATATTTTATATGCGTATATATGAGATGGAAATCTAGGCCAAGTTCGATTTTTGCCATGTTTGGCCAAGCGGGTGCAGTGGCTTTGCCAATATTTTTTTTCTTATCTCCTGGCTTGAATTGTTCACTGTCATTTGAATGTCCATCTCATGCCTAAACATGCACCTTAAAGACAGGAGAACACATATTGTACCCCAATACATGCTGGCAGAATGTATCCCTGTACATGCCACTGAAGTATGTTCCACTATGTAATTTGAGAGTATGTATTCTTCATCTTTGTAAATAACATCGGACTATCTTTAACTTCATTATCCCATGCTAATTTCTCTGAGGCTGTTGGTCACATCCAGTGAACAGAAACAAGCTTTTGCAGTGCATGCCAGGAGAAAACTGCGCGGGCACTATCAATCAGTCCCGCCAATTCTCCGACTGGCACTATTTTTTTCACTCCTGCCATATGTTTGGCGGGCATGTTTTTCACCTACCGGCGCCCATTGTACATCAGTTTTAACTACAAATGTATATGCACCCCATTTTATTTCTTCTTTGCTTCATAAGTATACCCATATTGCACACATAATGGTACCTCTAGCACTAAGCCACTTACTCCATTCTTCACCTGTCCTGGTGTCCTATCCAGTCCTTGGCCTGCAGACTGCCTTTAGTATGTTGCAAAGAGTATAGCCTATTGTCCAAACATGTATTTTATTTTGATAACCTCACAGCTGTATCAGTTACCATGGCTACCCGTACAAGTACCAACCTTGAAAAGGCACATTTGCTTTAACTACTGCTTTCAAGCCGACATCCATCCATCCTCACCCAGACTGAAAATGCAGTAAGTTTAAAACAACCATAATGCTAAGCGAGAGGAGGGAGAGAGATTTTCCATCGTCAGGACTCTAGAAAACCATTTTCGTTCAGATATACTGAGATGAGAGGTAAAGAGACCCCTGAATTTTTTTTTTTTTTTAATGGTAATAAAACTTTGTACCTACTGAAAAACACATTAATAACATAGTGAATTTGAAAAGTAATGTCTTTCTTTAAAAGAGATATACGATTTGATATCCATATATAGTCGGTCTTATAGTTCAGCGTTGCGTGTAACGAATAATAAGGCGAAGGCCACTCCTCTCTTGCCAGCCAGCAGATTTTTATTCTGCGTGCAATGCATTAATATCAGTAGAGCAACTTCTCGTGTCATGTTTCTACTTCCACAGCTCTCCGCAACAGAGCTTAATACTAGCTGAGTATACAGCATATCACAACATTTTCCGGTTAACGGGACTGAAAACATAACTTCCCTTTACCTTAGATGGCGGAGGTAATGTTGAAATTGGGAGCTCACGTACCTGCGTGCAACGCATTAATGTCAGTATAGCAACTCCGCATGTCACGTTTCTACAACCACACCTTTAAATTAGAGATGGAAGAAATGGCGAACCGCATGAGAAACCACCTAATGCTTCATTAGCCTAGACTTACGATAGGTAAATTAGCATGCTTCACAAAAGTGCCGCACACGATAAAATAAAAAGGTATAAACACCAAAGTAACCATCAAAGCAATAATGAATAAAATGTTTGACCTACAAAGAAGTATCTTCGCCTCCATTTAGCATTTTACTATGTTTTTCAAAACCATTGAAAGGAGCACTTGTTTCATCTTACCTCTCCACAGCAGAGCTCACGCATTAAATCGTGCCCGTGAGGAGGACTTGATGGCGCCCGTCTCGTGGCATGCACTGCTTTCGGCTAAAATTGCTGAAATGGCTGTCAGCTGCAGTTGGGATCACATTGTACAATACTTACATTTAAAGCTGGAGCTTTAAACATACAGTGTAAATCCTGATAGTGTGTTGAAGTCAAATGTTTTGTGGCAACCGATTACCTCAAAAAAAATTGTGCAGGCAAACTTAATTGCATTGTGTGCAAAGAACTTTAAGAAAATATGGCTAAGTTATTTTTTACTTTTTTAAGTGCTGTGAACACAAAATTATTAAGTTGGTATGCACAATTTGTTCGAGGTAATTGCTTTCCGCAAAACATTTGAGTTCACCACACGTACCAGGGTTTACAGTGTACCTGTTAATCTGTCTTTACTGTAAACCCTGATAGTGTGGTGAACTCAAATGTTTTGTGGCAACCAATTACCTCAAAAAAATTGTGCGGGCCAACTTAATTGCATTATGTGAAAGGAACTTAAAGAAAATAAGGTTTTTTTTTTCATGTTTTTAAGTGCTGTGAACGCAAGATCATTAAGTTGGCATGCACAATTTTTTTGAGGTATTCGGTTTCCATTAGAGTTCCCCGCACTTGTCAGGGTTTACAGTGTTGTATGATCCATTTCTATTTGACTGCAAATTCCTAAGTCCTATCCACTCTCCTGTCATGGTCAATTTTGTAGGTGTTGCCACACCCCCACCTCCCACCCCCCCATCCTCACCCGAATTGGAAGACAGAGATTTGGGATATTGGTTGCTCGGTAGCAGGTGTGCATCTTGCCCAGGTTTCTGCATGCTCCACTTGAACCAGGATTTGTGATATGCATCTGAGACCAATTATCGTGTGTACTTTTCTAATGCTGTTCTTAGCAGTGACTGTGATTTACTGGGAGACAGACGGTGCATCCAAATCTCTCTCTCTTTCTCTGCAACAAGCTCCACCAAAACAGCCTGCTACTGAGCTCTGCCTGGTAATTCGTCATTCAAATTCCATGTGGCAGCCCATCATCCTCTGAGTACAGGGTTGAATCTTACAGATTAAAGTGAGTTAACCAAAGTAAGTTGAACAGTAGGTTAAGTTTGTGTGCATGTGCACGCGCCCGTGTGTTTATACGTGTGTCTGTGTGTGCGCGTGTGTGAACCCAGCCTTTTAGAATTACTAGTTCTCAGTTCCTCAAAATGGGTACAGATTTGATGGTTTCATGACACTAGCAGGAACTGTAGCTATGCTGCCTCCACTGCCATTCACACTAAGTACTGTAAATGAAATCAGGGAAATGGAGGAAGGAATAACAGCAGCCAGTGGCATTAACTGCTCCATTATTTTATACTGTTTTATGACATGTTAAGGCTGTATATTGTGCCACAACATTATTTTTTCCCTTGTCATTCTTTCATTGAGCTGGCTTGTTGCCAAATGTAGTCCTTGGTATTTTTTATGGCAATTTAACTTGAAAGAGCAGTCCATGTTATACTCAAAACTAAGGGGCTTGTGTGTGTGTGTGTGTGTGTGTGTATATATATATATATATATATATAGAGAGAGAGAGAGAGAGAGAGAGAGATATAGATATATATACAGTCATGCCCAAAATTATTCATACCCCAACCAGTTTTTGGGTTTTTTCGAGATATTTTTTGACAAATCAAATTTATTCTTGCACAAATGACAAAGTAAGTTGACATAAGGCTGTAAGAAGTACAGGAAACAATGTTTCGAGAAATACAGTACTTTTTGGTATTTTATTTGGCAGATTTACAAAATATGCCATGTCCAGAATTATTCAAAATTACAGCCTCCAAACAAGGTTTTCGGGCCCATTTGCTGAAAAGCAACCCCAGAGCATGATACTCCTGCCACCGTGTTTGACCGTTGGGACCGTGTTTTTCAGGTTGAACACTTCACCTTTCTTACGCCACTTAGACTTCTCCAACCCAGACACACAAGAACTAGTCTAGCCTTCGCAAAAGCTCACCTGGATGAAGATATAAGCTTCTAGCTGTCAATGTTATGGATGGATGAAACAAAGATGGAGCTGCTTGGGCACAGAGATGGGGCTTTTGTTTGGCATAAGAAAGGTGAAGCGCTCAACCTGAAAAACACGGTCCCAGCAGTCAAACATGATGGCAGGAGTATCATCCTCTGAGGTTGCTTTTCAGCAAATGGGCCCGAAAACCTTGTTAAAGTTATTGGCACTATGAAACAGGACCAGTATATCCAGATCCTCAGTGAAAACATCAAGCAATCTGCCGAATAACTTGGTCTTGGGCAGGAATGGATCTTCCAACAGGATAATGATCCTAAACACACGGCCAAATCCATAAAGAAACGGTTAGCGGACAACAAAGTGAACGTTTTGGAGTGGCCAAGCCAGAGCCCCGACCTCAATCCTATCGAGAATCTGTGGAGAGAACTGAAGACCAAGGTCATGGCAAGGAAACCCTCAAACCTTACGGATCTGGAGAAGTTCGCCAAAGAGGAGTGGGCCAAAATCCCCATGCAGACGTGTAGAAACCTTGTGATCAACCACAGGAAGCGTTTGGAGGCTGTAATCTTGAATAAAGGCTTTGCCATCAAGTCCTGAGAAAAGGGTATGAATAATTCTGGACATGGCATTTTTTGTAAATCTGTCAAATAAAATACCAAAAAAGTATTGTATTTCTTGAAAAAATTGTTTACTGTACTTCTTACAGCCTTATGTCAACTTACTGTGTCATTTCTGCAAGAATAAATTTGATTTGTCAAAAAAATATCTTGAAAAAACCCAAAAATTGGTAGGGGTATGAATAATTTTGGGCATGACTGTATATAAATGTGTACCATATGCTGAAGCACAAGGTACACTTACAGGGCACTTCATCAGGAACACCATCCATCCATCCATTTTCTATACCACTTCTTCCTCACTAGGGTCTTGAGGGAGCTGGAGCCTGTCGCAGCTGACTAGGAGCGAAAGGCAGGGATACACCCTGGACAGCTCGCCAATCCATCACAGGGCGCACTCACCATTCACTCACACACTCATGGACAATTTAGAGTCTCCATTTAGCCTGTGATGCATGTCTTTGGACTTTGGGAAGAAATCGGAGTGCCCAGAGCAAACCCACACAAACATGGGGAGAACATGCAGACTGCTCACAGAAAAGCCCCCAACTGGATTCAAAGTCACGAGCCTTTGGCTGTGAGGCAGTACTGCTACCCACTGAATTTCCGTGTTGCCATAGGAACATCGTAATAATATTAATATTACTGGTTATACGTATTTCCATCCTCAGACGTGCTGCTCACTGATTGTTTTTTGCACCATTCCATGTAAACCCCCGAGACTGCTGTGCTTGAAAATCCCAGGTGATCAGCAATTGAAGAAATACTGCAGCCCATCTGATACGAACTACCCGCTTAGGTCAAAGCCACGCAGATCTCATTTTTTCCCAATTCATGTTTACATCAGTTACAGCTCCTGATGTGCGTCTGCATGATCTTAAGTATTTCACTGCTGCAAAATGATTGGCTGTTTGGGTAATTTTGTAGATAAACAGGTATACAGGCATTCTTACTTAGCGCTTGGCAAGTTTCTGTTCAGCCTATTTATAGCTTAATTGATACAGATACGTTCCAATTTCGGGCTGCGTAAGAGAATTGAACGCCACTCCTATTTAGGTAGAACTTTCCTTTACTTCGTCATTGACTTAATTTTTATTCATAGTTTAAACAGGCTTGGATTACTTAAATGTGAAGCCCACTGTTTTGACATCAATTCTTCATAATTGTTTTAATTATCAAATACAAATGCAGCGTTGGTGTAGGACAGGATGTCTGTTTTGGCTTCTCTTCCCAGAAGGGCTGGGCAATATGGCCAAAATCTTGTATCACAATTTAGTATATTTTTTATCGAAACTGACATATATCATCACAAACAAGTTTTTTGAAAAATGTGTTGTATGGCTTTTGGATAATTTTTATTTGCCCTTTGTGGTACTTAAATCCAGTATAAGTAAAATATCTCAGAAATAATACATTCAAATGTTCTAATTTTCTTTAATCTATTCAAATACTGATACTTGATACTTTCAATTCAAATACATTTTGAAATATTGGACATGCTATATACGAAACAAAAATTGAAAAAGAGTTAAATACCTGCCACTCAAAAACTCTTTTGGGCCAGGCAGAGATGTGACTGGTAAAAAAAAAAAATAAAAATAAAAGTGTACGGCAGCTTCTGCAAGGAGGAGTTGTTTTATGATTGACCCAATGCTGGATAAGTTTGTAAAATTTGCCCCCGTAAAGTTCAAAGCTGCATTAAAAGAGCTGAGTTCACACATTTCTTTGCATAGTATGTGTAATTCAGCCAGGTGTGAATCATTTTGTTCAATGAGTGTTTGCCCGTTTCTGTTGATATGAGTGTATTGTGTGACGGGTTGCCCAGGACAAATTAAGCCTTTTAGCATTGTTCTGAACTGGCCAGGAAAATTGGGAAAAAATATACGGAGGACTGGATATTCCTTAATGAGACGCTGCAAATAAGAAACCAACTTCGGCCTTCGAGCAACCTATGCATTTAATTGACGCACAGATGTAAGACATTAATTTGCTGTTGGAGGTTGTGTTGGTGAGGCAGAATCCCCACCTTTAACACACGATTACTTTCAACATGTTCCTGCTAACTACTTTGCTTGATTAACAAACAGTTAACAATTAACAATTCGTATTTACTTCGACCAATTGCCAGAATGAATGGCTAACACATTTCTACTGCATTATTACTCATTGCATGTGAGCTTGAAATGCACAAGAGACAGCAGCAGTTTGCATATGTTTCTGAGCTGTAGTCTTACTATAAGCCAATGCAAGGCCATTTCAAATGAATGTTAAAACCTTTTTAATGTCGCCTTCAAAGCTTGATCAATACATATAATATTATGTTTTCCACTTTAAATGCATACTTTTTACTGCCGTTTTAATAATTGTGTGGTGATTATTTTCTTTCGTCTTTCATTATCTTACGAACAAAAGGCTACAACGATACCTTGAATTTATGAGAATGTTCTGATTTTTTTCTAAATTAATTATTCATATTTTCATCCTTGCAATCTTGCATTGAAGCTGAGTGCTATTGATTCTCTTTGTCATTATCCCAGCATCATCATTACTGGCTTTATATTGGATTTGATTATTTGATGAATAAATTACGTAATTGTTCCTCAGGTGGCATGTTAGGGAACAGAATGAGAGTAATCCTATGATAAAGGGTGAAGTCACTGCCTACCCTGATGGCACGTCTCTGATGTAAGGCTATAATGTAATAAACGCTGGGCTCGCTTAGAAGTGTGGCTTTTAATAATGCTGCACAGAGGACAGTAGCTGGATGATGCTGACGCTGAATAACTTCTGTTTAGTGAGTCAGATTAGCCAACGCTGCTGCAGCCCTGACCCCCATTCTCAATTCATAAGCGTTGAGTATGCATATTGTTGCAGTGTGCATCAAAATAAATAAACTTTTGGTGCAAAACTGTATTAGTCCTTATATGATACCATGAATGTGCAGAAATCATGCTGTATTAAAACGGTAAACATGCCATGAAATGCAGGTGTATGCCTTATTTTAGTCCTCCGCCACAACAACTGGCAATTCGCGAAGTCATCACTGTTTACCTGACATCGCTTCCCATTTATTTTTTACAGGAGATTGACTCTAGTTGTCTTTACCCTCTTTGGTATACATGTCCATACAGGTCATATGCTAGTCCTGTACACGTTCCATTCGTGTGACCAATGCTGCAATGCAGTCCTGAACAACTGTTTTAAAGCCTTTTTTTCATGTTTGTGGCGGTCAGTGATTATAATTATAAAAACAACACATTTCATCCCACAACATAAACATTTGAGGTAGTAGATAACATCATATTGCCTTCACAATATATATCCTCGTGTTGCTCGGCCCTGCTGCCCAGTATGTATTTTGCTTGTGGTTTTAAGAAAACAAGAGGCTGCATTTTGGTCCTATAGAACTTGAGGTGAGTTATTTTGCATCCTTCAAACAACTGGCTACAGCAAACCGCTATACGTTGAAGTGAAAATGAAGCTTCAAGTCAGTGTGCAGCTGCTCCATGTACAGTTTCTTTTCATTTGTCATTGGTGGACTGAAAAGACTTGGCTGTGAAGCACTGGCTGTCATTTCTCTGAGCAGTAACTGTACTCTTGGGGAATTGCAAAGTGAACTTAGGTGACATTTCTCTTTTGAAGGTGGAACACTCCCCCCGCTGCATAAAGACGCATATGGGAAGTGCACAGCAGTTGAGTTTAGCCATTTCCTTGGTGAAGGCCAGGCAGGTCAAGGGGTGATCCATCTGAGACAGAATGGATGTTCTGGTAATAATCTGTAGAGAACTGTGTGACTCTGGGCAGCCCTTTACTGGAGTACTGCGCTGTATTATTCTAAGTTACAGGTTCAAAACTAACATGCATCTATCGCTCTCAGTATAAATCCCAACAAATAGTCTTCTTGATGATCTGACGTTTTAAAACTCAGTTGCTGATTTAAGTCAGAAATGGGGTTTGCCAATCTGTGGAGAAGTTACATTTGTTGGGACATGAATTTTCAATGATTGAGATAGACAAAAAAAAAAAAAAAAAAAAAAAAATCCTGTAATATACAGAATTTGTGGTTGGGGTCGGTGGGTAGGTTTTATTTTTTTTTTTTAAAGGATTTTTTCGGGCCTATAATCAATCCTAACCCTGATGCTTTCCAATACATATCCTGGATGCTGAACCACCCTAAACAGACAGAAAATTGTGATGTGTCACAACTGGTGCAGGAGAACAGACCAGGGCTGAACTGAAAATCCTCAACTAAACATAGACTATAGCCAAAGTCAGAGGGAGACAGGTGGCTTATATATAGGGAGTTAACCCCTTAGTGATGGGGAGCTTTACACCTGCGAGTGCAGTGGCGTTGCCAGAACTGAAAATTGGTGGGGCCCAGAACATCCCTTTGCAACAATTCTTAGTCCTGACTTCTTCTCCAACCTTTTCCTATATTAACATGTTTTCCAATCATAATCCATTAGCAAACAAAGTCACAGCTTCTCTGTCCATGTAATCTATTGGTGACTAAATAATTGGCTAAATTCTGAACAGAAAAAAATTTTACTCACAAAAAGGCCTATGCTTTACGAAGGAAAAACTGCTCTGAAACTTCTGCGCTACCTTTTCTGCACATCAGGTGATTTAACTTGCGCTTCATGATCGTTTAAATGAAATAAAAGACCATTGGAAACATCTATGCAATTTTATTGCTTCCAACCCCTGAGAAAAGAAAAGCGTAAGAAGTCCAGAGTCATAATCGGATTCCATGTTACTAGTGGTGAAATCTACCATATCACAGGTGAAACTTTGAAACTTCCATGCACAAGGACTTCAATTCTGCATGAGAATCTCTTAAATATGCATTGATTGAATAATGACTGATCTGCATTCCAAATAAATATGGAATTTCACTCTCGGTACAGCATGGGTCAATTAAAAAGTAGGACTTGGCAATTAAATATAATTTTGTTTGCCGAATTAAAATTTCAATCGTTACTTTTGTTAGTAAGTGTAAGATTGCTGACTATGGCATGAGAACGTGATATGCCACTAAAAAGCATGAGACTCACGCCATATGCATGAGTTGACAGGTATGCAATTTTGAAGAACGCTGATTTAAATGCACTAGATTAGGCATCCAAATGAATAATTTTCATCTTACCTGAACAGGGAGAACTAGCAACACCTGATAGTGGTGTTTTAGCAGTGAATCCATTGTTAATCATGAAAATGACTGAGAACAAGTAAGGACTAATTGTTGTTTTAAAGGGATGTTCTGTGCCCCACCAAATTTTCAGTTCTCGCTACACCACTGTGCGAGTGGCAGGTATACTGAATACAGTCTGGATCACTTGTCCATCAGCAGGAAAATGTGTATATGCAGGAATGAATACAAGCGCGGTTATCCGCTGTAGCGCGCCAGTCAGCGTGAAAATAATTCCGTCCGCCGTGCGTACTCAGCAACCAGCGCTGCTGCCTGCGTATGTGCGGTTCCCGAACAGGCGCGCAGGAGGCCCCACTGAGCCGGGGAAAAGGCACGCAGGAGGTCCCTCCAGGCCGGGGAAATATCCTCACGGCTTCCCAGGAGCAGACAGGCGGAACGCCCTCACGACTTTGCTGGAGCAGGGCGGCAGAACACCCTCACAGCTTCCCAGGAGCAGGGGCACAGGAGTAGGGATAGGAGACCTGCTGCGCCCTGGATTGTTCGGTCTGGGTCTTCTGTCACGGGCGATGGTAGGGCAGAGACCAGGGCTGAACTGAAAAATGAAAGTGAGTTTAATAACAGAATTTAACTAGAACCAAGGAAAGAGAATACTAGAGTTAACCAAGGAATATTTCAAAATACGGATAACCACAGAAGCCCAAAGTCTGCTCAACCGCAAACTAAAGCCAGACAAAGACTGAGGGAGACAGGTGGCTTATATAGAGGGAGTTAATTAGGTACAGGTACTTGGGATTAAATGTGTGTTTATGGGGAAATATTCTTAGATTTTCTTTTTCTGTACTCAAAAAACATAAGTTATTGCATTTTTTATCGTCAAATGAAAAGCTTTTCAAAAAATTCTGAGAACAATGTCACCGGTGATAAGTGATTTGACAATGAGGATCAGTTTAACAATCAAGCATTATGCCAAGGGCCTCTGAAATAACAGGATTGATAGAACTCATCGAAAGTCACCTAACATTATCTGAAAAAATTATGAAACATTAAATGTGGAATACTAGAAGCAGATGTGGATCCATCTTAGTCCATAGCTTGCATGCTGCTTTCACCATGCACGCACGTTTTTGGCAGATCAATCCCGGAAAAACAAATTTAAAATAAGGTTACTGCGTTATGTTTGAGCCGATTAGACTGTTGGAAGACTAATTAACAGGTTTTTGGGCAACTACCTTAAGATGAAAGTGATAATCTACATCAGGGATGGGCAACGCCAGTCCTGCAAGGTCGTAATGTCTGCACATTTTTGGTGTGTTTCCACACAAGTGATTAATTTGTCACTAATTGGCGAGTGAATCCACGCACCTTGTTTTTCAGGAATTAATTTCCGGCTGATTGAAAGGACACCACTAAAGCCTGTAGAAACTGTGACCCTCCATGGCTGGAGTTGCACATCCCTGATGTGCATCACTTTTATCTTAAGGTAGTCTTTGAAAATGTACCACAGAAATTAAAGCATGGTTTCAACAATACAGTTGCAAGTTGCTATAAAATTTCATAGGAAAGGGGTATAATGGAGTGAGGGTGCTCCATCCTCGCTAATTATCAGCCATTCCTGCTCCACTTACCATTTCACTAATCAATTGGGAGCAATGCTGTTTCCACTCAGGACGAGGACGAATGATGCTAGCAACTTGTCTCTGTGGTGTCAGTGAAACATATGAAAAAATGCAGATTGGTTGCCCCCTTTTCATTTTAAGGTGCTAGCTAGCAAGAGTAAATGCTTGCTAGTTACTGTATACCAACATTTTTGAGAAATGTCAGCAATAATAGGCTGCAATTATCCACTTCCATAGTTTGTCCCTACCACTGAAAGTGTGAGCCATTATCATCGAGCAGTCACTTAGACTTACAGGGACGGTGGACATTTCAATGGATGGTTATATGCATTTCATAATTCGCTCTTGGAACAATCCATAATATCTTTCTGATATCACCATACTTGCCATCCACTGTATATATGCCTATTTCATTCAGTTTTGTCAGAATTAGAAACCAAGATCCCGCTTCCCATCTTTGTGACAGTACGTTCTATGTTTTAATTTAATTTGCACATTTGAAAAAATCCTTAAATGCTGCACATGGAAGAATAGGTCAGATTGGTATTTGTAAATTTTATTATTGAGCAGGGGTCTAAAAACGTTGAGTTGGCGTATTTTATGGAGGGTTGGTTGGGTTGCTGCAAATAAATTTTTTTTTTTAATTATTTTTTTTTTTAATAATGCCTTGTCAACACTGAATACCCCACAGCATAACTTGAAATATAAATTGCACTGTTGCCAACATCAGGAGTCAGTCAGCCTAACCAGTCCTGTGTCTTGAGAGCCTATAATCACCACTGATTGGTCCCTGATGATTCCACCTCCAGGTCATCATTAAACATTACAGCTAATTGGAAACCCAAGTAAATTTTTGATTATGTGACACGGCTTTATAATAAGCCCTGTGAAATAATTCCAAAGATGGTTGTTGGGTGAGCAGTGCAAACAGCTCCGAGTGCACTGGGCCCTACTGTGAGCACAAGACTTTGCTTTTTCACAAAGGAGAAATTATAGCAATTATTTTTTTTCCACAGAATTGTACGCATAGAGACAAGCAAAGGTAACATCCAGTTGGTGCCATAGTAATGTTGAAGAGGACATCACGTTTTTGCCCTTTTATTTTTTTCTTTCATACTGCTTTTCGTGGATATTAAAAAAAATAAGAAGTTGTGTATGTTTCCATGGTTTACTACTCTATGCTCTGATGAAAAATTGGTCATGATATGAAAACAGTAATTTATACAAAGCGGCAATAATTGGTATATTTCGGAAACTTTGTAAATATGTTTCTGAACTTTTATTTAAGTATGTGAGCAGGATCTCCATTACTCGCCCATGCTGCCTTTGTTTTGTAAACTGAAGAGGAGGGGTAAAAAAAATTGCCTCGCCAGACAAATAAACTCTTCCCTGTTTTCATTTGGATCTTAATTAGCCTAATGAGCAGAACGAGAGGCAGAATTAAGGGAGGCCGAGGTCTGCAGGTTGAGCAATTATGTGACCTATCCTGAAAATGGCTTAATCTTGAAAGCTTTTGGTGATAGGAAAATGCTTCCTACTCTATCTGTCCTCTATTGATCACAGACTGACAGGATTGGCAGACTGTGATAAGTAAGCCCCATATCCCCCAAGCCCCCACACCCAGCCGCCGCCAACACAAGCCCTGATATTTCTCACCACCAGACACTTGGATTTTGGATCACAACCAACCCCCCATCCCTCCGTTTGCCTGCCTGACTCTCTGCCCTGTAGGATGTATCACACATGGATGAGCTGTGAAGATGACTCCAGAGTTTGATTGAAAAAAACTACCTCTCCGCTTTTCAGGAGTGTCAAGCCTGTAACAGATGTGGAGGCCTCAGAATGTGGAACAGACTGAACTCATGAATGTGCTGGAAAGCCATATCCTTGACAATGTCTTTGGAATAAGTATTTCTGTCAGTTAACTCACATGCAAATCATTAACCCTCTCATGCATGAATTATGATAAACTCAGTCAGGATTTTTTTACTAATATGCAGCAGTGCCCAAAATAAAGGGTATCGCCAATACGAAAAAAATGCCCGGATGTTGCATTCGTGCCCCGTTTCAGATGAATTATGGGATAGTTCAGTGACCCAGTTGCTTTCGGTCTCTGCAGAGCCCAACAGTAACTTAACTGTAGTCATTAAGTCCATGGCTCGTTACTGTGAAGTTGCCATGTGTTAATCTTACGAAAATAAGCAGAAAAAAGCTTCAGAAATACCCCTGGATGAGAGACTTATATGCATAATGACCGTATATATATATATATATATATATATATGCGTGCATACATTATGAAGCAGTAACTAGCTCACGGTAAATGATAAATGTGATCTCAGCAATGTGCTGGAAGTGAGTGAGTTCTGGATGTAGCAAGATATTTTGCCGAAAGCGCTACATCCGGGCATTTTTTTCGTATTGGCGATGCCCTCTATTGCAGGCATATATAGAGAAAAAACACTTTTAAACAGCTGTACACTGTAGTGACCTCCATGCATGAAAGGGCTAAGTGTAGTTTGACCAAATACAACCCCAATTCCGAAATAGTTGGGACAAAGTGTAAATTGTGAATAAAATCAAAACGCAATGACTTTCAAATCACACCAGCCAGTATTTTATTCACAATAGAACAGAGATAACATAACAAATGTTGAAACTGAGAAATTTTACAATTTTATCCACAAAATGAGCTTATTTCAAATTTGATGGCTGCTACAGGTCTCAAAAAAGTTGGGACACAGGCAAAAAAAAGGGGCTGAAAAAGTAAATAAAAATAAAATCAAAAAGTAAATAAATCCCTTGATATTTTAATAACTTGCGTATCATTCGTTCTTTTCCATTTTGCCCTCTCAAAATACATTTTAACACTTATATCAGTAAGCTCTCAAGGCGCTATTTAAATCTTCTTCCAAACTCCAGTCGCATGTCAGTTTTTTCCCTGCTGGCTGCCACCAGTTTGCACATTTGAATTGCAGCCGAAGCAGTGTGATGCCCAAGAAGGTTCTGAGTTTGCATAACGCGGCCTTAGCAAGTAACGCAGCGCTCAAAAATGGTGCGCTGGCAGAATGGCCAGTTTGGGAAGTATCTCCTTCAGCTATCAAACTTGTTGCTCATGTAATGGATCACATTCATGCTGTGGCAGAGGAATAAAACAGCTTAAATAGCTCAGTGGATTGGAGCAAAGACTAATATGCATGCGAATGTCCATGGGAATGTTTGCAGACCTCAAGCCACTCCCCACTTAGTACCATGCAACCATTCAAATTCAGCCATTTATCTCCTAAACACTGTGATGCAGGTTAAGCTACTTGTGTTGGTGAGTGTTCATCAGTAATGCGCGTGTATTTTCTTTGGAAATGGCTGTTGTTGTACATTTCCTAAGAGTATGATTAAAAGCACTCTGGAACTTGATCTCAGTAAACACATTTACACTATCTGCTGATAGTATCACTCAGCTATGAAGAAATCTGGGAAATATGCTTCATGAATGGATGATGGGCCATGTGTCTGGCTTTATGAACCACGCTGAATAACTCATCTACGCACTTTAAAGAATTTACGCTCCATGTATTGAGCATGATGGCTGCGACTGTTTTGTGGTCCATGAAACTTTGTTCATTACAGCTGGGATTAGTTTAAATGTCATCATGAACAGGAGAAAGTTAATGGCTTGGCGATTATCTTTACTTCTTCACTTAACGGGTAGGATTATTGATGCCTGTTTGATCTCTCCAACTTAACTCAAAAGGCTTTATGTGTCACTGCACCTCCAGATAATCAATATTTTTTTCTGACATTGCTGCAAGGTCGTTCTATCTATGAGGACAACCCAGTCTTCAGAAAGGTTGTGGATCAATTTATGAATGGTCTTGCATTATCAGCATGACAAATATTGCGGCCTTAATCGGAGGTGCATTGGTCCTGCTATTAAAGTCACGGTAAGCTGTGATGTTTAGCTCAAATTTTGAAGCCTCTGCTGTATGAGGAGTACATTCAGCACTCCACTGTCCATACACCAATATTTCTCCAAATTGTCATGGACGACAGAATTAGAATAGGAAATGGGCCATGCGATACTTTAGGTAGAGAGAGACAGAAGTTGATATGAAATAAGAATAATGGAGGGAAGAATGAACAATTGGGGAAGAGATCAGCCATTATATGTGGGGCTAGTGGAGAAATGGGCCTCAAGTGGCCCCCTGGAGCCCCATTCCAGAGTATTCGTACAAACCCTGTCGGGCTGCACTGTCATCCATGTTGGTCTGTTATCCTTTGCTATTCTTATACTAATAGTAGCTTTCAGCAGAGTGAAACGTATATGGATCCATCTAAGTTTCCGAACCACGATACATACTGCAATATCCCTAATGAAGTCTAAAGCATGACTTGTGATAATTTTAACTCACCTGGGTACTTCTCTGAGCACTGATTAACAGTACTGAATTAAAAAAAAAAAAAAAAACGCTGACCAATGCATGCACTCAGTCCTAGATCTGAGAGGGTTTCGGATATGGTTGTTGCGAATATTCATATCGTCACAAAAATAAAATAAAAAAATGTTCCTGTTGCTGAAAAGAAAAAGGAAACATGAGTGAACCAGGTGGTACACCAGTAGAATAGAAGAATTAAGCCGGGAAAAAAAATACTCCGCCCTCTTGGGAAAAAAAAATAAAATTATTACTTGTGTCATCAGTTATCACCTTCTCTCTGCAGTCTCACAGGGAAATTTCATCTCATCCAGGACAAAGAAGGAAGCTTTTGGGGAAAAGTAGTGGAATACTGCAGCAACCATATTACACTGGATTTACACACGCTTCTTTCAGACCATTATCATCGCTCACAGTCAAGAGAATATAATCACTGTATTCCCAAAGGGACAATTTTGTTCCTTTTGTTCGGTGTCGCACATAAAACCTTGAAGAGTAAAAAATCTGAGCACAGGTCATTATACTTATACTAACTATATGTACTATGTAGACACACAGGGCAATACCTTCAAGTAAGATCACTGTAACATGAAAAAAAAAATCCATTCAGCCTGCACATTTTAAAGGCTTTTATATGTCTCTGAAGACTGAATTGTTCTTGTGATGATTTAGCTGCCAAAAGAAGCTCCATTAGGATTGTTTAGCTTTGGGGGCTGTGGCAGTTCTGGGGAGCATAATCATGGTCTCTTCTGAAAGGTGAACCCCAACTTAACTTTCATTATGCTTGGCTATAGGGCTTGGTAGGGAACTGATTTAATTGAATGAATCTGAATTTTGTGTTTTTGCACCATATGTCAAATGTTTGAATCACAAAGATTTTAAGTGCAATCAAAAACAAGTGAAGAGCTTTTGACTTGGAGAGGGCTAACAGGACATAAAAATTCACAGAATTCCCTGGGAAAGGTGATCCTATCAGAGTCTGCAGGACTGGAGTTTCACTCTCACATCTTGCTCAGGCTCGGGATGGACTCTGGCTCTCTCACTAACTTCTGTGTACCTGGACTTAATTTTCTTTGCCCGGATGGTATGAAAAATGCAGAGAGTTGCTGAACCATCTTGGTTTTGTGGGGGTTTCTGAGTCAACCTGGATGGCTGTGCCATTCTCCTTTTCTATAGCATTGCCTGGCTATCAGCAATAAAAAAAAAAAAAAAGCTTACTTTTGTAATATTTTGATGTTCTTGTTTCCTTTTATTGATGATGAACTATAAATTATTTATAATTATATAAATTATTTTTATTATTAGTGATGGTAATTATCCTTTTTTTTGAGAAATGTTTTTTTGTAATATGCTGGGTTCCATAGCACTGGGCCCCTTAGATGTAGCGAGTTCTGAAAATTTTTTATCCCGCTATATAAGTCTGATAACTCCTAGGGCTGTCCGCCTGTCTTGCTGCACTGTCATCCATGTTGGTCTGTAATCCTTTGCTATCCTTGTACTAATAGAGGCTTTCGGCGGAGAGAAATGTACAACCCTAATTCCGAAATAGTTGGGACGAAGTGTAAATTGTGAATAAAATCACAATGCAGTGACTTTCAGATCACATGAGCCAATATGTTATTTACAATAGAACATAGATAACATTTCAAATGTTGAAACTGAGACATTTTACATTTTTATCCACAAAATGAGCTTATTTCAAATTTTCTGGCTGCAACAGGTCTCAAAAAAGTTGGGACGCAGGCAAAAAAGGGCTGAAAAAGCAATTAATATATAAGAGAATCAGCTGAAAGAACATTTAGCAAGTAATTAAGTTAACTGGCATCAGGTGTGTAACGTGATTGGCTATAAAAGGGATGTCTTAGAGAGGCTGAGTCTCTCAGAAGTAAAGATAGCCAGAGGCTCTCCAACCTGTGAAGGCTTGCGTAAAAAAATTGTGGAATACTTTAAAAATAATGTTCCTCAACGTCAAATTGCAAAGGCTTTGAAGGTCTCTTCATTGACAGTGCATAACATCACCAAAAGATGCAGAGAAACTGGAAAAATCTCTGTGCGTAAGGGACAAGGCCGAAGACCTTTACTGGATGCCCGTGATCTTCGGGCCCTCTGACGCCACCGCATCACTCACCGGCATGATTCTGTCATTGACATTACTAAATGGGCCCAGGAGAGAAACCACTGTCAGTAAACACAGTCCACCATGCCATCCACAGATGCCACCAAAAACACTATGATGCAAAAAGGAAGCCATTGTTGAGCATGATCCAGAAGCGCCACCCCGTTCTGTGGGCCAAGGCTCATTTAAAATGGACTGTAGCAAAGTGGCAAAGTGTCCTGTGGTCAGATGAGTTCAAATTTGACATTCTTGTTGGAAATCATGGGCGTTGTGTCCTCCGGGCTAAAGAGGAGAAAGACCACCCTTCCTGTTATCAGCGTTCAGTTCAAAAGCCAGCATCTCTGATGGTATGGGGATGCATATAGTGTGGGACACTTGCATGTTTTAAAAAGCACCATGAATGCTGAAAGGTATATAAAGGTTTTAGAGCAACATAGGCTCCCCTCCAGACGACATCTATTCCAGGGAAGGCCTTATGTACTTCAGCAGGACAATGCAAAACCACATACTGCAGCTATTACAACAGCATGGCTTCGTAGTAGAAGAGTCCGTGTGCTGAACTGGCCTGCATGCAGTCCTGATCTTTCACCGATTGAGAACAATTGGCGCATAATTAAACAAAAAGTCCGTCAAAGGAGACCCAAAACTCTCCAGCAGCTGAAAGCCTGTATTAAACAGGAGTGGGATCAAATTCCAATGGCTAAACTCAAGAAACTTGTCTCCTCAATGCCCAGACGCCTCCACTCTGTGTTAAAAAGAAGAGGGGATGCTACACCATGGTAAACAGGTCCCTGACCCAACTTTTTTGAGACCTGTAACAGTTCTCAAATTTGAATTGAGCTCATTTTGTGGATAAAATTGTAAAATTTATCAGTTTCAAGATTTGCTATGTTATCTCTGTTCTATTGTGAATAAAATACTGGCTGGTGTGATTTGAAAGTCAAAATTTGCGTTTTGATTTTATTCACAATTTACACTTTGTCCCAACTATTTAGGAATTGGGGTTGTATATGGATCCATCTATGTGGCTGAACCATGATAAATACTGCAATATCCCAAATGAAGTCTTAAGCATGACTTGTGATGATGTTAACTCACCTGGGTACTTCTCTGAGCACTGATTAACTGTTCTGTATTAACAAAAAAAAAAAACACTGACCAATGCATGCACTCAGTCTTAGATCTGAGAGAGTTTCGGAAATGGTTATTGCAAATATCTATATCGTCACAGAAAAAAAAAATGTTCCTGTTACTGAAAAGAAAAAGGAAACTGAACCAGGTGGTACATGAGTAGAATAAAGGAACGCTGTGAGTGAACGGCTAGAGTTTGTCAAAAGGTACCAAAAATATCAAACTGCGGCTAATCTGACTGGCTTTAACCCTTTGGCGTCGACCCGCTTGAAAATCGTTCTATTTGGAATAATGACCTAATGGTCGCAATGAAGATTGTTTTTGCATTTTGCATCCTTGAAAAGTCAACCAATCGCTCAATTTACAATCAATGAGTAGACAACATTATATACATTCTGAATTCGATGCGGAAAGCAATTTTGATTGTGAAACTGGTGTTATTTTTGGCTGGAAGGGCTTTGAATTGGACTAAAACTTACAAAGAGACGGTGAGGAGAGCGCTGTTGCAAACAGAGAGCACACATATATCGAATGTATAAGAACTTTTCTTATAATTTTATTCATATTGCTAGTGTTGCATGTGATCAAAATTAGCGTAAATTAATTTGTATAAATTATAAATGATTGATAATACAACATGTATTGTTCAAATATGTAGTCCACTTATTATGCTTTGAGATAATGTGTAAAAATCAGGAAAAGGTTAAAAACTTAAAATATGAGCATTTTGTCAAAATATGTAAGAAAAATGTTTTAGGCAGGCACCAAAGGGTTAATGCAGCCAAACCCTCTCCACATTCACAGGTAAGCAGACCAACCCTTTAGACTACAGTGCCACAGCTGTGCTATCACCTCTTGCTACAAAATTACCAGAATAGAGACAGACATGCCCATTTTTGATCTGTGATATCGTTAACACTTGCGTTTCCTGATCGTGTTTAAGTTTTCAACTTTGGGCCCAAATTGTGTGATTAAGATGATGAAGATGTGGCTCCTGCATTGTGGCATAAAAAGGTGTTTGCATCTTGTATCCCCTAGTAAATAGGCTATAAGCTGCTGGAGAAACGGAACAAATCATACTGAAACCAATAAGCATATTGTATCAGGTGATACAAGGATTACCACAATTTAATAGTTGCTTTGAATGTGGCATGACACCGAGTGCATGAGTAGTGCCCCGCATGGCATGGAATGAACAGTAGCTATATGTTCTCTTACCCGACATGGCATGTGTAATGTGGTAAATAGCCACTAGATGGCAGTATTGACTTTTTTTTGTGAAGCCCAGTCTGAAGCTAGGTTGGGCATGTCCAGGGCATGCCCAGAGGGGAAAGTCCCAGAATGGGAGGGGGCTGGACAAGAGTATATAAGGAGAAAAATTGAGAGAGTAGGGTAGTAGGAGAAATTGCAAGAAGGATACATTTGACCAGACCTGTCACTCTTTTTCAAGACCTTTTAAGCTTTTTTTGTGGATTTTTGCCTGTGTTGGAGCATTTTCCTGTCCCAGGACATCACAACAGAGCAGCCCATCTCCATTACAGGGAACTGTAAATATCTCATTTTTTATTTTCTTTTCAATCTTGGTCAGTAGTGTAGGGTGTAGATTAGTTCTATGTGTTTGTTTAATTAAATCTGTTGAACTTAAAGGATTTTGTCTGTCATCCCTTGCTGTCCGTGACGCCATAACAAATTGGGGCCATAACAAATTGGGGGCTCGTTCGGGATTAGACCATTGTGTGAGTCATTTATTGAAAATCTAAAATTTCAAATAGTGAAATTGTTTTTTGAATTTTCCTAGATAAATATTGGCAGATCAACAGCAATGGATGATTTCTTGGCATCACCAACCGTAGAGGTTTTGAAGTCTTTTAAAAAGAGCAGAAAGAGAGAGACAGAGACAGAGAGATTTCGATTTAGAAAAATTAGACAGAGAAGAAAGGCTCCAAATGGAGCAACTAAAAATTAAAATATAAGCCGAAAACAAATTTCGGGCTAGCCAGGAGGTAAAGCTGGTGCCTCCATTTTCAGAGAAGGAGGTTGATAAGTATTTCCAGTGCTTCGAGAAGGTAGCTAAGAGTTGTCAGTGGCCAAAGGAACACTGGCCTCTGATGTTGCAAACTGTCCTCAAGGGTAAAGCTCAACAAGCCTATTCGGCTTTGTCTGCAGATGATTCCTCTGATTATGAGGTTGTCAAAAAGGTTATTTTGACAGCTTATGAGTTGGTTCCAGAGGCTTACCGACAGAAATTCAGAGGTCTGAAGAAATCTGACAATCAGACTTATGTTGAATTTGCTAACGAGAAGAAGGTTTGCTTTGAGCGCTGGTGTACTTCTATGGAGGTCAAGGATGATTTCAACTCACTAAAAGAGATGGTGTTAGTTGAAGAATTCAAGAACTGTGTCAAGGATGATATTAAGACCTACCTTAATGAGAAGCAAGCACTGAATTTGCAATCAGCTGCCAAGTTTGCAGACGAATATGTTCTAACACATAAGTCCAAATTTCAGTCTAGCAGTAACAATAGATGGTCCCAATTTCACAAGAAAAGGATTTTGTCTGTCATCCCTTGCTGTCCGTGACGCCATAACAAATTGGGGCCATAACACATGACACAGCACATTTTGACCAGTTGGGTCTTCAGGCTGTAGTCATCGGTTGTTTCTTGTCCATCTTTTTGGGGCATGGCTTCTGCTTCTGAAAAACGCTCAGCACCAGATCCTCAGCCAACTTGCATGCTAAAGGCCTTACCCTATATTAAACCTGGAGGTGAAATGACTGTCACAACTTAAGTGAGATGTTGTAATAATCTACAGAGTGAGTAAAAAAACAAAAAAAGATACACTTTTTAAATGTCCAATCATTATATTCTGTAGCAATGTATAAAACATCTTTTTACATGTACGTTTTCAGAAGCTCTTTCTGCTTCTTTTGATACCAGTTTGCATCTTGATAGATTAAACCCATGACTGTTGTGGAACAATTTAAGGAGTTAAGTAAAATTTCACTTGTGCCAACTGATGAGGCTCTGATACAAAGCAAACAAAACAGAATTCTCTCTGTGAAGTTTCAAGTCAACATAAAACATTTATGGCACGGTCATTTCACTCCCTGTGGTCAGTGATTTTAGTCCTCCACATGGCCACCATTTCTTTGAATACAAAGCTGGGCTCTGCGCATCATTCCTGCAACACCACGGTGAATCATCTGCCTGTCTTGCCTGAGAATGTCCAGCTCACAAATAATCCTCTGTTAAAGATCATCCAGATTTGATGGAGGTGTTGTGAAGACGCGTGATTTCAAGTGGCCCCAAACGAAAAAATCCATGGGGGTCAGATCTGAGGATCTTGGGGGCCACTCGATCGCATGATTCAAGGCAATCACTCTGTTTCCAAATAACTCCCTGAGGCGATCCGTGACGACCCTTCTTCTGTGTGCGGGAGCGCCGTCCTGTGCCCACCAGGGATGCCTGAACTGGTCAATTTCATATCCAGCCCTGGTCAGGTTGCACAAGTCAGATTTCACTTGAGTCCCTTAATTGTCCTCTGTGCAGTCATGCCTGAAACCTATTGAGGTGTAACTGGTACCAATATCAGCGGAAAGATCTGAGGCAAAAGTACAAAATATGTTGTATACATACTCAGTCAAAAAAGAAACTTCACACTCATAAATTTCTAAATATTTTCTTGCAACTTAATACAAGAGATATTATTATTATTATTAGGGGTAAATGCGTTGTCAAAGACATCATGACACACAGCAACTCCGACGTGCACAAGCATGCAGTACGTGCGAGCATATATCAAGGTAAAAGCATGTTTCCTCGTGTTCCTAGTCACGTGACCTTATGAGACACGTGCAATTGAGCCCACGTTAGCACGGTAGAGTGACGTCTGGGAAAAACAAGTTCTTACAGTCAATTATCTGTTGATTTGCAATGCCACGACTGTCAAACATTCAACGTGAACGTGCCATTGGCATGCTGAATACGGGAACGTCGGTCACTGACGTTGCCAGGGTTATGGGATGCAGTCGACGGACTATCCATGATCTTCGGACACGTCTCCAACAAACTGGCACCACAGCAGACCGACCTCGTTCGGGTAGACCACGGTGACGACACAAGCAGCAGAAGACCGACAAATCGCGTCTTACGTCATTTGCGTAATCGATTTTCGCTGCAACGTCCACTAGGAATGAATTGTTTAGAGGTCGTGTGACTGCCCAAACCATACGTAATCACCTGCGCACTGCTCGTCTCCATGCACGTCGGCCATGTCGTGGACCAATTTTAACCCAGTTACACCGACGTCAACGGCTTCTCTGGGCACAACGACATCTGAGATGGACTCAGCGTGATTGGAATAGGGTCGTTTTTAGTGACGAATCCAGATTCACTTTGCACTTCGCTGATGGGAGAGTTGGGGTTTGGAGGAGACGCGGTGAACATAACGCCCAGTGTTGTGTGCAGGAAGTGGACCGTTTTTGGGGCGGTAGTGTTATGGTTTGGGGTGCCTTTAATGGTCCTGCCCGTTCCCGACTGATGGTCGTTCAAGGAAACCTAACTGCTGCAGGATACAGAGCTTTTTGCCATTCATGGCAGCTCATGGCCCAGGTCTTACATTCCAACACGATAATGCCAGACCTCATACGGCCAATTTAACGCAGAATTTTCTTAGGAATGCTGGCATCAATGTCATGGAGTGGCCTTCAAGGTCTCCCGACCTTAATCCCATAGAACATGTATGGGATGTGTTGGGCAGAAGACTCCGTCAAGTAAGGAACCCTCCACAGAATTTGCAGGAACTTGGTGCCATGTTGGTTCAATTATGGCGACGCATCCCCCAAGCTGTGTTCAGACGCATCATTCAATCCATGAGGAGACGTTGCATCGCAGTTGTGAACGCTCATGGAGGGCATACGTGCTATTGACATGCTTTCATCAAGTTGTAACTTACCATTTTTACTCTCTTACATTTCCGTAGCATTTCCGGTGGAACTGGTTACATTATGAACATGATTTTTATGGTACACCGTCCTTAATGGGTACAGAATGGAATTAAATCATTATTTAAAACCACTTTTCTTGTATGTTCAACTTATCGACCTCCAAACGAGTGTGAAGTTTCTTTTTTGACTGAGTATATATTGCTACACCATCAAAAAATGACCTGTTAAAAAGTGTATAGTTTTTTTTTTACTCACTCTGTAGTGCCTCCTAACTTTATTCATGGGTGCTGTCTTGTAGGTATGATGAATATGGTCTGAATAGTGTTTTTGACATTGCCACAGTTGCCTGTTGTGTAAATGATGGAGTTTGATAGTAATGCAGACTCAACAGAGAACGGGAGGCTTTAGTTATCTTCCACTGTGTCTCTGGTCAAGCTCTACTGACTGACTTTCAGGGAGCCCATGTCTGATTTTTCACTGGGCTCCTCCTTACAACTTAATGCTGACAGAAATACTGATTTCTTAACATTTTGCTTTGCATACTTGGGAAAGTGGATGAGTTCAGGTTAGGTTGGATGCCTGGTTTAAGGAAGCTTTCTCAGTACAAAGGGTGAAGAAGATGAAAGCAAGTCTAGCATAATGTCCTGTGACATGCAGTGTGATTCACAACGCAAAGGAAGCAACTTCATTTTTTTCCTCTAACCACCATTTTGAGAAGTGGAGACGGTCTCCCAGGGCAGCGCATGAAATAGCTTGAATGAAAAATAGGAGAGAAAAGGGACCTCGGGTGTATCGTCTTTCCCTAGGCACTGGGACACTGAAACCGCTACGGTAACCAATCTGCTTTCAGGGACGCTGGAGGTCTATTTTAATTACACTGCCGGTGGATACCCTCTCTTGTGAGTTCTCAGGGCGATTTTTTTTTAAAAAAGAAGCGAACGCACTCTAAATTATTTATATCCTTCTCCGGCACATTTCATTTGAGGCAGAGACACTGCTTACATCTCTCCCATTTATATGTACACATGTACGCAGTTTACTGAAGTAACACAGGTTGTGAATCATAAACAGCAAGAACCATCTGAGCACCGTTTTAAATGTCACTCACTACTGAGCAGTTTGTAGAGGAAATTTAATGCATAAAAATCCCTTGCCTGGAATTTGAACTGGCAGCCCTACTTCTGCGAGATGTTCTCCAAATAAATGCTACTGTGATGAGCAGAACAGTTTTCAAAGTAGCCCTTGTCCTGTTACGCTAATTAGAGGCACATTAAACTACCTTTCTTTCTCATTTCCAGCATTGTCGTGGTGTGGCGTCCGTCGTCCGGAACATTTTTAATCTTTTTTTTGGCCTGATGAATTTTTGTGTAAATTTGCAATAACATACTACTAGACCATATCTCCAGACTTTTTCTCGGATTTTTGATTGGATCATTTTTGTCCGTTTTATGGGCCCTTGAAGTTTTGGCTCCAATGTTAAAGATAGGACTGAGAAATTTTAAAAATAATTTCTCAAAAACTGCGTAATAAATTTTTTTCTAAATCAGGCAATAAACTTACCTTGGCACCGTCAATGTACAGTGCGAACGCCATTTTGATTGAATCGATGGAAGTGGGGATATTGGGGGCGCTTTACCTTATGAATATGCAAGATGGCCTGTGGAGGCCAAATGGTTGCAGATAGAGATTAAGTTTGTATTACTGACATATAGGAAATAATATATGACCTATATTTTGGCTGTGTTAAAGTTGACCTCAGGTGACTTTGAAAGGTCAAACTTGAGGTCAAGCAAAATGTTACAATTTTTAAAGGTTTCTAGGCTTGAAAATATTGAAGATTGGGAACATATGTGCATTGAACACATATAGGAAGTCATGTATGAACTTGCATTTGGTGGCCTTGAACTTGACCTTCGGCGATCTTCGAAGGTCAAACTTCACATAGTGAAATTTCAATGACTTTCAGTGACTTCAATTTCAATTTCAAATTTCATTCTGTGACCTATAAAGTTCACAATTGACATATTGAATACATATTGACATATTTTAATGACTTGTATTACCAAAACTGATTCAGAGCTTAGGATTGTGTTACAGAAGGTCTTCTAAATCTATGTGAACTTTTATTTAGTGACCTTGAAATTGATTTTCATTGATTCAAATGTCACACTTAACATGAAATTTTCATAATTTGTATCATCGCTGTAAGACTGCTTGCCGGTAAGCTACAGGACCCTTGGTCCTATTTTTTTTGTGTTGTGGCTGCCTGGCAGACACAGGGACAGGAAGTTGGAGCCATCTAAGCCAACTGGGTATGACAAAAGCTCAAACAAACAAGCCGCCATCAAAAACTTAGTATGCCCAGGAGAAAAACTGTCAACATGCATAGCTGAAGTGCGAGGTTATTGTGGTTAAATGATTGGTATGACTAACTGAATTATTCATGACATAATTTGCATTTCTTTTGTTTTTACCTATCCTGGAGTTCATGTGCTGTGTTGCAGGTTTCCTTTTTACTCCCGAATCAGAGATAGTGATACAAATGCTGTGCACTTGTGCTGTTTGAGAATTTGTCTGAGAATCCTGGTAACCCTGCTGCTTGTATTCTGAGTATTTAAAGAATATCTTCGCTATTTAAAGTTGCAAAAGTGCTTTATCAAGGTGGCTGTACTTGGTAGGCTGTGCATATTTTCAGTTTCTTCACTTTGTGTCCGCACGTTCCTCTTCCATACCACTCCCACCCGTGCTGTCTCAACTCTGCATATTCTCTCCCTCTTATCCCTCAGTGCATCCCCCCCCCCCCACCACCCTTCTCACCCCCCCACCCCCAATCCCCCTTCCCTCAGCTGCCATCTCTGTCTTTCTGTGCCGACTTTCAGGAGAGGTGCCAGAATTAAAATTGCCGAAGATGTGTTTAGCATTCATGCTCAGCCCCTTGGATAAGCTCATAAATGTAATTAGGTGTCCTTATAGCGCTGCTCCTATGTTTTGATAGAATTTGTACCCACCCCCCCCTCAGGTTTTATCTCTGTCACCCTCTCTGTTTTGTATCACTTGTGATTCCGAAGATCAGAAAGTGATGCAAGAGTCCCCTCCTGGGACCGGGCTTCAGAGAGTGTGACGGCGTGCGTCTCCGTGCCCCACCTGCTGCTCCCGTAAACAAGTGCCCCCACAGCAAAGCAGAGGGGCAACAGTCTTTCAGAGGAGAGGCACAGAATACGAGTATCTAGGGCCCGCGCAAGCTTGTATCTCTGCAGCGCACGGACATCAGCAAGAAAAACTCTAATTCGAAGACTTTTCTCATGAGAAATCAATGAACGGGCAAAGAGAAAGGAAATATTGCGACATGTTTAGCCCGTAACTGCCAGGACTGTGATATTTTAGTGTCTCATGATGTGCTGCTGCTCGCCCAATTAACATTAAGCGGTGTGATTTGTGTCCAAATTTGACCAGAATTACTGCAGCTGCAACACAGCCCAGTCACAAGAGGAAGGCTTTGTGCGTTTCTGGCTCCTGTTTGCCTGGAATGTTTTTGTCTCAACTGCTCTGCCCAAGAGTAGAACAAACTATCACAGTTGCAATCTGTTTTTGGTAAAATGCGCCACATTCAAAAATGCATTCTTTTTACGGTGTTCTACTGTCGCTCAACTGCAGATGTTTTCACTGTTTTCATTTACAGAATTTTGGTTTTGCAAAAGCTGGTTTTACAACATGCTTTGCCAGATTGTAGGGTCTGATTGTATGCATCTTTAGTGTCTGCTGTGATGCTTTATTATCCCTTAGAGCGCTATAGGCAACTATAATCGCCCAATGATGTAAGATATCAAAATCAGATGCTGTTGAAAACCAGTAGCGTGCAGTGGGGTTTCAGTCAGGTCCAGCAGTAACAAAATGCAACCCCCCCCAAAGAAAAAAAGTCATGTTTGCTAATACAGCCAACACAGCAGCCGCACACATACTACAATACAAACACATTCGGAATCCAATATGACGCACTATTATGCAACTGTACTTAATCGACACCAACATGACACATGGCCAGATCTAGGGGGGTGCAGGGGTGGGATTTTTACTGCGCCCTCCCAGCGCCTCCTGACTTACTGACATATACTTTAGCGCTATGAAGAGGTGTGCACAATGCAAATTAAATGAAAAGCGTCAACAAAAGGAAACGCGTCTCTCCCCCCCATCAACAAAATAAAACGCGATTCCCCCCCCGGTCCGGTCAACAAAATGAAAACGTCTCTACCCCCCAGCAACTTTCACTGCAGCACCAGTCTAAGGAGGCTGCAGCCAGCCCTGACATGACAGCTGATGAACAACCACAACGCATCACAGCACCATTGTGCAGTATTACCTTCAGATTATCTTCCCTTAGGTCACTCACCATTTTGCAGTGCACATACCATATGACACAAAACATCAAAAACAGCACCTACTGCCCAACTGCATTGCACCCTAAGAGCAAACTTCTAAATCACTTCAAAAATTAAATCAATTGCTTTCACAGTGGCTGTTGCAAGGTGCTGTCGCAGGTCAGCATAATAATTTGACAGCAACGTTAGTAATTCCATGTAATTACTTTGATTAAGAGTGGCGAAAAATGAAAAACTGACGCATGTCGACGCACGTCACTCACCACTAGAGGGTGTTGAGCTGAACTGTACGTCATCACATTGCCTTACCATGGGCCAATCACTCAAGCTTATTTGAATGACAATGCCCAGACTAGCACAAGAAACTCCGCTTGCCTAAGGGCGTTCTGTCCATAACACATCAAAATTTGATTGGCTGATGACACAGTCACTCAACGTTGTAACCCCAATAGCAGCGTCCAGCTTCAATTAAAGGCCAGCAATGCAACTACTGCTGGCCCCAGTGGAGGAAAGGAGCTATGATGCGTTTATAGGACATAGGAAATTTCTGCTCAGCTCCACAAAATATAACCATTCCTTTTCTGGATAAAGTTGAATTCTGAACAAGTAATTGACTCCGGTCACATTTCATAAGTACTTTTTAATTATGAAAGATATAGTTGTATGGGATTCATTATGTCTTCACTTATGATAAGATTATCGGTATTTTCTTTTATCACAGACGTGTATGGATTGATGTTATTTTTCCTACCTTGACATGTTTCGACGGCAAGCTTCCGTCTTCATCAGAAGGTCACACACCTCCGTGACATCAGCTGATAAAAACACGTCACACAATCCCACCTGTGTGACCTTCTGATGAAGATGGAAGCTTGCCGTCGAAACATGTCAAGGTAGGAAAAAGAACATCAATCCATACACAGAGCTGTGATAAAAGAAAATACCGATAATCTTATGAAAGATATATATCATTTTCATTTTTGACGGGCCTAGGAGTGCTAGCCTTGCTGCCCCTGACTGTACACCACTGCTGAAAACCTATCATGTAGCAACTTGTTTCTTTTAAACATGTTGCCACATGATAGATTTTCAACTTCTCAGGATAGAATTACATTTTTAATTCCTTGAAAATATATTCAATGCTCTAAGGGTTAATATAGCTGCCGCTTGTGTACTATGCTGAATATGTTTTATTCTAGCAGAGTAAATCTTTAGTTCTGCATTAGCAAAGCATTATCTTATGATTAATACTGTAGTGATTTCTATGAATTGTGTACTTTGTACTGTAAATTGGCTAATACATCGTATATAATGACATATGTTATTGAAGATTATTGACAGTTTGGCAAATTAGCCTCACCTCTCACACCATTAATTTGAAAAAAAAATACACAAGTACACAAGAATACAGTCATTGCCATTTTTGGTCATAGTCCTGGTTGACAAATATTGATATGGATCTTAAAGGGACTGCCATTTATGGAAGGCATTCCTCTGTTGCTATAACAATGCAGCATTTTTAATCGAACTTGCCAGATGTAGCCTTGGTCACGTGACAGGACTGGAACAACAGTGCAGCATGTTTTTTCACAGTTTTGAAATGCCTGCTGGAGCAGCACCAGCCGTTATTGTAGTCATATTTATTCTTAATTTTGATTGCCTCAGTTTTTGAATAAACAACATTTCCGGTCCCACCCTATGTCATTGTGGAGGCACATAGGCACTCTTCCTCAAGACTGCTGAGTGGCACCACCTGATCTGCAGTACTATGTGGTGTGAATAATTATTTGCCCCCTCCCAGATTTCTTCCATTTGTCTCACTTAATGGTTGTCCTCAAACAAATTTTATATAAAGGCAAAGATGGCCAGAGTTTACACAGAGTACGGTTTTGAAACGGTCAGTTTACATTTATTAGGAACAAGTTATCCAACATTTTTCCTGTGTGAAAAAACTAATTGCCCCCTTGGTCACTCAACTGGCTAATACACCGCATTTAATGGGTACAATTAGACTAGGAACACTGTGGCTTGATTACTGCTGACCTTGTTGAATCTAAGCATCACTTAAGTAAGACCTTTCCATTTAGAAGTATAGGATAAACGGTCTCATAGGAAGAGGCGAGAAAGATAGTTATTGAAATATATCATTCTAAAGCTCTTGGACTCCAGCAAACTATGGTGAGTCATTATCTCCAATAGGTGAAAACTTGAAAATATTGGTGAATCTTTCCAGCAGTGACCAATCTCTCAAATTTCTGAGAACACATTGATGACTCAAACCTACAGGCATGAAAGAACCCTGACAAACAGAACTGCTGGCCTTGTTCACCTCAGATAAAGTCAGCATTCATGATTTCACCATGAGAAAAACAGTGAGAGAAAACAGCATCCATGAGAGAGTTGCAAACCAAAGCCACAGTAAGGCATATAGCTTATCTCAAATTTGGAAGGAACTCTTTGATGACACCCAGCCATTTTGGGGTACTGTTCTGTGGGATGATGACTTGGATGTGAAATTCTTTGAGAGAAATCCTGTTTTTTGGAAGTACCATGACAGCTGGTATAAAGCTAGCACATAATTCTTCAATAAAAAAGCATCAGAGTAACAGTCTAACATGATGGTGGTAGTGTGATGGTGTGGGGATGTTTAACTGTTGTACGGCACGAGCAGCAAGCCTTAATTGATGGAACCATAGAGTATATGATATTCTCTTTGAGAAAATTCGGAGGGAGACTACCATGTTATTTGACTGTTCAGTGATCTGAAGCTCAATGCAATTGGGTTGTGCAGTAAGACAACAATCCAAAGCACTAAAGCTATTGCACCTCTGAATGGAAATAAGCTTAGAGTGGCCTAGTCAAAGTCCTGAATTGAACCCCATTGAGATGCTGTGACAGGACCTAAAGTAAGCTGTTCATAGTTGAAAACCCTCCAATGTGGCTGAAATTCAGCCAATATGGGCGGGCTAAAGTTCCTCCACAGTGATGTAAAACACTGATCTCCAGTTACTGGAATTATGTGTTTGCAGTTGTTGAGTTGTTGCCCCTGAAGGTGACAAAACCAGTCATTAAGTTTCTGGGCATTGGAAAGCCCTTTCCTTCAAGACATGCAATTAACTCTTGAGAGGAGCAATTTGTTATCTTCACCATGCCACATATTGCGTTTGTGCATTAGATCAACAATGTTTATCATTTCAAAAATAATAATAATAATAATAATAATAATGGGGGTTTCCCGGCACTGCATATGCACATCTTGACACTTATTTTTGTTGGAGAGCAGTGGTACTGGAATAATCCTGCTGATGAAACCCTGTCACTTATTGTTCAGAATCAGCAGTCAATGATTCACTCTACCATAGGGCTGTTGGCTACTGCTTGCACCAGCACAGTCAGGGTTCAATTCTAGCCCATATCATGGGGCATGCAACCGGACTGACAAATTAGCTTTGATTCTGGATGATATTCCCTACTGCCCTAAAATACATTGCTTGAGATGGATTTTCAGCAACTTTCTCCAACTTTTTTCATGTTTTTGCAATGCACTGTGCTTGGGGAAATCTGCACAGTCATTCACTGCAGTGGTTTACCCATTTAAATAAAAATTGCAACTTTATTAGCCTCATGAATTTTGCATACATCGCCTATGGCAAACATTATTCCCAGCTGTGATGTGTTACTGAATTGAGGATGATATGTTATGATTAATAATATTTTACATTTATTTTTAAAATTTTTTTTTTCCTGAATCTGACCTGAATCCGGAGAGTCTAATCAACAATCCATGCAGAAAGATGCTGGTATGTGACTGGTATGCTGCCATCTCCACAGAGTGCAAACTGTTTGCAATTTTCCTAAGCTGCCTGTCCTTTTCACTCATGGTCATAGACCTTACATGCTCAGAACCCGAAACCCAAACATGTGCTTGCTCAGAAAGCAACTGACAAGCGCCTGGTTGATGAGCAAGAGGTGCATGAGGAACAAATTATGCAGACCCAAAACAACTGTATTCCACCCATGTCTTAGTCCAGCACATGGCCAATCATGCACTGCTCGTGTGAGGCTGGTGGCCACAGTCAGCACCGACACGAGCTGGATTCAATCAGGGACGAAGGTGGTCACTCTTGCACTGCACGTGCTACCTTTATGGAGTGAGTCAATCCAGAAGGACAACGATCAATCATTGTTAAAGACTTTTCTAGTTGTAGCATTTTGGAAAATAAAAATTTCTGACCCTCCTGGGCTTGTAGCCAAAATGCCGTTGCTCTCTGTCTTTGGTCAGCTAATATGCTCTAAGCCTAGTTGTGTCTGCTGTAGAAACATTACTGCCTCACAGCTTAAGGTGGGTCAACTTTCCAGAATTTGTGTGTTGTGTTACCTTCAGCTCCTACTCTGAATTCTGCTGCAATCCTGTCGTTTTAAGTGTCACCTTCACTTTGAGAGAGCTCAGAGGTATGTTTTAGAAAACGCCTGTTGTACTTTCTACTGGTTGCTGGAAATGTGGCATTTGAGGTGTGCAAAGGCCAGTTGGCGATTATAGTCCCTTTCAGCTAAGAGCGATTAGACGGCTTTGTGCTGAAGGGGACTATGAAATGTCAGGGTCGGAAGAGCAAAACTGCTGTTGTTTGGTTGTTTTGGTGGAGGGCACAGGATGGCTTACTCAGCTCACCTTTGCTTGAATCTGTAATGGCGTCCCGTCAAAGCTGTTCCGTTTGAAATGGCGATATTTAACCTGAACAGCAAACATATTCTGCAACTTTCAGTGTGTAAAATGAATTCAGGCCATGAAAGGTGGCTGGAATAAGAGTTGTGCCTGCTAAGTATGCTATATAAATTTGTACTGCAGCAAACTCGGTCTTTATTTCATGCTCGCCTCCTCAATTAAAGCGAGATCTAGCCGTGCCTCTCAGGAGCTTCTACAGACCATCTCTCTGCATGTTTTCTGACTGACACAATGGTAATTTAATTCAGGACAGGAGTAGAATGGAGCTTAGGGTACTCAGTTGGGGTGTGTAAGTGAAGCTGCCAAAATCCGTACCTAGATTGAAATTGCTCTCACCTGGCCCATCAGCACGTAATCCCCCCCTTATTCTAGCTAGGTATTCCTCAGTAAGAGAGCAGCCAACAAGACAAATGGAAAAATCAATAATGATGCTCCTGCATGCAACCAGTCTAGCTGATGCTGCTGCATCTCGCTGTGTTACGCCAATGCTATGCTGTTGCACGTGCCCAGTGATGGTGAGGGGGGAAGTTGCACACAAAAACACAAGGGGTGTGGGGGAGGGAGGGGTTACAATTGAATTTAATTAATGTTCTGTTCTGGTTCAGTGTTTCTACAGCCGGGCTTACACTCCATTAAAGCTGATGGGGTGTGCGCAAATGGAATTCAGGGAGAGCTGCGCGAAGCTGTTACCCTCTTGATTTATGTATACAGGTTTCTGACAGTTTGTTGTGAGGAGATATACTCTTGATGCCTGCATGTGGGTGTGTTACTGAGAAAGGAACACAAGTTATAGGGAGGACTTCATTTAGCAGAGGCTCTGAAACACTGTGCACGCCAGCCTGACAGTGCGCCATGAATATTTCCCTCTGCAGTGCATCTAGATCGAAATTATGCGCCTGAAACAATTTATCCCCATTATTATAATGTTTGGTGTACCTTGTACTGTCCTGCTTTCTGTCCAGTTGAAAAGGGGCATGTGTTGTTTATTCCATTTGTTTACATAATGTATGTACTCAGGATATAATTATGTACAATACATGCAAAACTGAGAATTTATGATGATTAAACTGCCACACCTGCATTTATTGAGCACCAAATGTGATTTTTTTAAAAGGCAGCTCTGTTTAATCTCACTGGTAGACTTGGGAATACACAATAAACAGCATATGCATACAAAGCACTTCGTGCTTTATCGAGGCTGGCTACAATAGCCGAAGATAATTGAGCATGTTTTTGTTCTTTGGGGAAAGCTGATCTTAGCTTTGATTCAGTCATGGGAATACTGATGTTGCCGCAGTAATTGTTGGCAGCTGATATTTTTGGCATGAGAGAATACAAATTTTAAGAGGCAGCATATTTTCTACTTGAGTGTCAATATTGTAGATTTTGAAGAAAAAAAATAATTGAAGACACGTTTTTGGTAGTAGGCAACATCTGCCCATCCAAAGTCTAACCCTTTTTCTTTTTGGTCAGGGTCGTGGGTGGGTTGGCATCTATCCCAGCAAAAAGTGGATGAGATGCAGTAACACGCCCTGCATTCCATCACAAGAATCAGGCACCTTTCACTCCCAAACTCATAGCTATTGAGAGCCTTCAATTAGCCTGAGATGCAGATCTTTGCGCTGTGGAAGAGAAGCTGAGTACCCACTGAACACCTGCATAAAGAGAAGAGAACATAGGGTCAGCAGAGATTTGAACCCTCAAGCTTTTTGCTGTGATTCAGTCGCACTACCACCATGCCGCCTTTTATATGGTTATTTTAGATGGCTAACTTGTAAACTTGCACAGCTTTTACTGGGAAGCGTTTTTTTTTTTTTTTTTTTTTTTAATTTTCACAGTTGTCAGTGAATAGAACTACTGTACATCCCAAAGACCTTTAGGGTTGAAAACCAGGCTTGAAACAGTGCTGCTTACAGGCAGGACCATACATATTTGGATATTGACAAAACTAATTGTAATTTCTGCCGTCGACCCTGTCTACCACAGCATATAAGAGAGGAAATAAATGAATTAATATGAGCTAGAGTGCAGACCAGACTCTTATAATTAATTTGAGAGTGTATACATCTAAATTGGTGTAGGAATGTACCCCTCCTCTGAAAAAAAAAAAAATTGGACCATTGGCTACTCAGGTGATTTGTTTAATCTCATTTACTAGTAAGCAGATAAAGGGTCTAAGAGTTGATTTTGTGGTTGATTTTTACTTGGCATCTGTTGCTGCTAATTGTCAAAATGAAGTCCAGAAAGCTGTCACTATTTCTGAAGCAAGCCTTCATTAGGCAGTATCATCAGAGAGTATCATCATTGCAAATCATTTGCAGTGAAAGAGCTGAAAAAAGAACAAAAGTTAATTTATGCTTGATGGTTTTGATAAATTTAATTACATTTTATCTCACAGGGGACAGTCCATATTAATAAACAAAAGGAATGCAAATATGGAATGCAAACTTAGGTGAAAAATTAGAGTTTAAGGAGTTGTCTTCTTCCTACTCCAAGCTCCTCACCTCTTTCTTTTGTGATGTGCCTGTGTATGACGCAAAAACCATACACTCGGTGCCACCTTATGAAGCATTTTAGTGAATGCAAGGTGCAAACAAGAGATCATTCACACCACTCCTTTGAGTCACATCAGCAGAGGCGCTCGGTCCACATTTGCCCTATTACTTTTGGGCCCCTAAATTGGGCTGTGTATAAAATTGGCTAAATTAGGGCTATGTAGAAAACTTTTAAAATACCTACACATGTTCAATACCATATTTTTAACAAAATCCTTAAATTAAAGCTGAAAGTCCAGGTTTCAATCAAATCTTGATTGTTTCATTTCAAATGGTTTTAATTAAAAAAACTTGATTGTTTCCATTGTGGTTGGAGCTGAGTCAAGATGATGAAAATTGTCCGTGTGAAAATACTTATTGTCACTGCCCAAGGACCACACTGTATTTCTGCGGCCCAGACTAAACTATAAACAAAGAAGGAGTGAATACATTTTTAAGCTTGTTAAAATTTCTCATGCTCTTAGGTTAACTAAAGCATTTCATGGCAACAGCCTACACAAATACACAACCCAGCTCAGGAGATGAACTGAATAGATTTGAGTGGCACACCCTGTATTTATGCATTGTCTGATCAAAACTACATTGCCCATCAAAATACTAATTGCTAGCTGCCATGATTGTGCCCTAATCCAACAACTGAATTTTAAAAAGTGTACATATACTGTAGACTACTTTGGAAGGGCTTCTGAGAGAATTTGGGATGTTATTATTGTGAATTTCCTCTTTCCATTTCACCTTGCATCACTCATGGCTTATATTGCTGTCCTACAACTGCTTCAAAGAAAGATTTCAATTTTTGATTTGTGTGCGGCAATTAGTCACAGAAACTTGGACAGTAATGGTGCTCATTTTCTCATTGGACTATGGAGAGGACAGATAAGATTACAACCGTGCTGTGAACCGCATTCATACTCCAAACAGGCAGTATCTTGAGATCTCTGACTCGGCACTAGGACCAATATGCTGGCATAGGGGATCAGAAACAACAAAGAACATATCTATAGGAAAAATAAGGACTTAAAAAAATCCTTACCTTCAGGTTAGTCAATTCATTTGCCATTTGTAAATAAATAAATAAATTAATTAAACTAAATTAAATAAAAAAAAAAAACATCAGAATGAGGGGTGAGCCTCTCCATACACAAAACCCAAGACAGCACAAAAAAATATTAAATTTACTCAGAGCACAAAGAAGCAGTATAATCTGCATATGCCATCTCATTTGACACTGAAATGTATGTGTATGCACGCAACACTAAACATCACATTGACTTGCCTAAGACGGACATGAATGATGTATAATAAATGAGTGGAAATAAGTTAAGTCAAGCTTGTCACAAATTGATCGGACAGTAAAGTGCTTAGGTGCCTTATAACTGATTTAAAAACTGCATTGAGGCAAAAACTATCCTTGAACCTGTTTGTAGAACAGTAAGATTAGATACAGTTTTGTGTGGGAGATTCTCCCCTGCGCCTTCCTGGACGGAAGGAGAATTATTAAGCTGTTGGATGGATAGGATCCTGATATATGTGTCCCATCCACATGTTCCAAAACAGTGCGCAGCACATAAGAAATGGCATCTTAGACAGATGCCAGTTTTCGCGTGATAAGCAAATTGTAAGGGGTCAAGCATATTCGGAGTGACAGATTTAAAATGAGACAGTACCAGTCTTTTGAAACATGATGGCAGATGTCAATGCAGCCGGGTCAATAAGCATGAAAACAAGTGATCTTCGCTTCCTTGTGTACAGGAATTATAGATGTTTTTTTTAAAAAAACATTCAGAGACAGTGGAAGAGCGAATTGATTAAAAATATCAATAAAGACTGAGCACAATCTAACAGCCCATGATGAAATGCTGTGGGCTCTTGCTGCTTTCCAGCCTCGGCCCACTCAAAAGCGCCTCTGACATCAAACTCTGTAACCTCTAGGGCAATGTCTGACTTGAAAGATTGTGTTGGAATTGGTGATTGTTCATATCAAAGCGGACATGAAATGCATTAAGATCATTTGGGGATGAAATGACAGTGACGGGCCGGTGCTCCTATTGGCTCCAGCTTTGTGCCCCCCAGGGCCTGCAGTGCATGTGTTCAGAGTGTTTATACAAATAATTTTTTGACCTAATGATAGTATTTTTGGTCAAGCAATGCAATTGCCAGGAGATTCTGGCAGGATGGTATCTGAGTGCATTGTTTTTCAAGCGACAGTTAATATTCTTGAAGACTCACTCTCCCATTGCTCACTGTATGGTGGTTATTTGGTTATTTTACATTACTAATTTCTCTGAAAACAATTTCTGCATGATAAAAGACCTTAATTTAATAAGTAAGGGAGCTGTGTTCATTTGGAAAAATATAAATAACAGCGGTGATAAGAAGAGAAAATTAAAGGAAATGCAAAAACAATGGTTTAATTTAGCTCCCTTTTAATCAGCTCAGTCAGGTTTTTCCAGCCTCATATGGCTCTTGATTATAGTTCATTTGGAAGTGACAGTGCCATCTTAGGATAAATATTGATGAACCTGAATAATTTCTTTGGTAGAAATCTGTACACAGATTAATTCTACAGGCCTTGTCTGCCTTTGCATTGTCCCACAAACTTTTAATGCTTTTGGGCTGTTCTACTTGGCCTCCTGGCTTGACTGCTGAACACTTACTCTATTGTCTCTGACCTCACCCCACATCAAGCGCATTACTTGCTTGTGAGATCCAGCCCTGAACCGAACTTACACATTCAATAAATATGCCATCGATAGCTAGGTGAGCAAACTAAGTGCTTGATTGGGAAGCTACTAACTGTAGCACTTCTTCCATGGCAACTATATGTGGCGTGTAAAGTACACAAATCATTCTTTACATGGAATCTTCACCAAAACACTCTGCATTATACTGTAAACAGTATATTTTTGGCAGTTGTTCTTGCCTGAACATCAGTAATTGCTTAAAAAATTAAATGCTTTATTTTATTTTCTGCCTGAACCTGACCCGTGACTTAGATATTGTAAATTCATAATTTCTATATGATGTGTTTAAACTGTATTAGAGGTTACTGGCATATATGCTCAGCCTGACTAGACAATCAGGCGGTGATGCATTAGCAGTTCTTGATTACTGGTGCACTTTGTGATGGCTGTTATAATACTTTTAATTATGCCTCGTCCTTGCCCACCCCCTTGGGATAGTTGATTGGATACTGTGTGCTTGTTGTTGCATACTACTGCACGAGTACTCTTTGCATCGGCTTGAGGGTGTCTGTGTCTCGATGGCTACTCTCTAGCCATTCTGTATGAATGAACTACAGTAGAGTCTGTACATATTTCAACGGTGACAATGCATAAACATTCCTGCATGGTAACCTTGATGCACAGTCCACACAATAAGAATGTAAATACCAGCTAATTTAATCTCACAGTTGTTATTTTATCCTCATATTCAATAGAATATTTAATATGGTGGCATGCGGAGCCAAAAAATGAAAATTCTGTCACTGACTGAAAACAGTCGTAACAAAATGTTAAATGATTAAGGGAGAGGCTAGACTGTAACATTCAGCTCTCCAACAGGGGTTACTCCATGTAGGGTAGATCAAGGACTGTGGAATGTATTTTTAATAGGTCGTTCCAAATGGTTTGCAACCCCATAGTCCCAGCCCCAGCAATCCCCTCTTCACCTTGCCTTTTCAGCTTCCATTCTGGTTAAAGCATTCTGATGAGTATAAAAGACACAGGCTGTGTTTCCCACTGATTTAGAGATCTCAGCGAGCTACATATTTTACAAATATGCAGTTTATTTAAGCCCAAATATCTGGCATGTGCTCCATATCCCAAGGTTTTAGGTAGGCTTCTTAAATTAAAGCAGAAGCCTTTCATTTTCAGTATTGCACCCTCCACCTCCACAGCGGGATCAATCGGTTGTTCAGACTTGGAGCGATCCCTGCAGCTTTTGCAGGAGCAGTGCATAGCCGTTGCAAGGCTCCTTGAGTGATTTTGTGGCACATCATTGTTGTCATTCATTAGCACTAAGCTCGTTGCTCATGCATATTACAAGTCAATGAATATTTAAAAGATTAATAAAAAGCAGTCTTCCAATGGAACAGGTGGTCTTGATATTTGCCATGAAAATACAAGAAGGCAGGGTGACTGGTGTTATTCAAAGTTTGGCTCTGTCATTATTATACTGATAAAATTGGTAGAATAATAAATTACTGATGAAAATATGATTTCTCAATAGATTTTAATAATATCCCCAAAACTGAATTTTTGTAAATAATATGGATTCACCATGGACACCTCCACCATTGCAGATCCAACATCTTAGCATGATAAACACAACTTTTTTTATGGGAATCATGTGAAACGTCTTGTGTTAATTCCTGCTGCATAAGGACGGAGGCTATTGTTTTATGAGGCCCTTCCATGTAGCTGCACCACCAGGCTAGACTTAACATTTCCAATTAAAATAATCATGTCACAGTTCTAGTGATTGTTTCTGGTGCAGAGAAGGGCTGTTATTGATGTTGGTCGCCATATGACTTCTGGTGTAGTGCTACTTGGCCAAACTTGTTATTTTGAAAAATTGCAATTATGGGTCATTCCATGTAAACTCACCAACATTTCAGAACTTTTTCCAGTTTAAGTCATGGATTTTCTTTAAAAGATTTATGCTGATTCTCTTCCTTGATCTAGTGAGCTTTGAGCTAATGAGCTAACATTTTTCATGAAATGATAAAATGTCTCACTTTCAACATCTGATATGTTGTCCATGTTTTATTGTGAATAAAATGTCAGTTTATGAGATTTGCAAATAATTGCATTCTGTTTTTATTTACATTTTACACAGCATCCTAACTTTTTTGGAATTGGGGTTGTACATTAATCATTTCATTATGAGCACCACCAAGTGCAGGCATTTAACTGGAAAGAGCTAGTTTTTTTTTTACTAAGTACAGAAATGACCCAGAGGGATTGATTGGTATTTGGCTTACTGGATGTTCTGTAGCCTCTTTTACAAGGTTATTTATTGGAAAATTTGATTTCATGTCTCGGCCTCAAATCTTTAATTTTAAAAATATTTCACTGAGATATCATTCTTATCACCTCAGCTGGCGTAGTGTTACAGTTTTACCTTAGGTCCGGAAGAACCGGAAGCCATTTTTGTCCCCAAGCAATAACAAAGGCTAGTTTTAATATGGCCTAAGAACTGAAAAATGTTTTTGGGTGAATTTGAAGCTTTACTGATCAAGTCGGACCGGTGGTACAAACTTCATGTTTTTTTTCTTGCTTATCGGTAACATCTCAAAATTTCAGAGATGTCCTAGGATGTCTTCAGCATGTATATTTTTTTTTTCAAAATATATATTTTTCCAAGCAATTCCATTGCTGCAACTCCTATTTAATTGACTTGTGTCAGGATATTCATCATACTTTCTGGGATTCGTGAGAATAAAGATACTTATGCAAATCCTGATCATTATTAGCACTTTGTCAGTGTAATATGTGCAAGAAAGCAAATTTATTTCAAAATTATGTGTTTGAGGCTTTCTCTAGTATCAGATTGACCCATGACACTTATTTTACAATCAGTGTCCCCTTCTCTTGTTTTACAAATTATATTAGTATTTCATTTCCAGATGCCATAACTCAGACAGCTGTGATGGAAATCATGTCTCATTTCTTGTGATTATCTCTGGTGCAGCGGCTGTGATTCATGTTGGTCACCCTGTAACCCTTTGTTGTGGCGCCACCACCTGGCCAAACTTAATTTTCAAAAATTGCAATTACTCGAACAGCTTTAATGGAAATCAAGTCAAATTTGCTTTTTGCACTCCTGGTGTATAGTGGAGGAAGTTGCTTGATTGTAATGACTCAGTAATGTTTCTTGTAGTGCCATCACTTGGCCAAATTTAACATTTCCAAGTGCAATAACTCAGTCATTTTTGATGAAAATGATGTCAAATCATCTGTGATTGTTCCTGGTGCACAAAGGTGACGTTGGTGACCCTATGACCTTCCCTTAGGGGGATTTCCTAAATCCTTTGATGAAGTCAGTACTAGAAATAGACAGGCTGCCCTTGGATCGCTGACCTCCAGCAGACTTGGCTATTTTCTCATAGCTTTTGATTTGCTACAATATTTGTCTAAAGCGATGAGTCTTATTTGTCTGCCGTCGTTAAGGTCGGCCTCATTGGACTTTCTGTGCGTACTGTATACCAAATGCTGGATGTAGTAAGTGAAACTCTTCTTTTAATAAAGCCATGCTGTGGCACTTAATCTTCTTTTTGCCTTTGAGATGGAAAAAAAGCTCAAACTTTAGTTGTTTTTCGAGCATGCAGACAACCGGAGGAGCTCTGTAGGCCGATGTGAGCGTGTGAATTAAACAGTGCTCGCGGATATGTGGTGCCCCTTAACCAAAATAAAACAATGTTTTCTGCTTGATCAACTACTGAAGCAGCTCCTCTTTAGTGATAATTGCTGTGAGATTTATTTTGGTGGCGTGTTATCTCTCTCCCTGGATTGTGTTCCTGGCCACTCGTCTGAAGCACTCATTAGAAATGAGCAGAACCTTCACTTTTGGGAATGAGTTTGCATAAGGATTAATGTGTGGTTTTTATTGTCTTGGAAAATTTTGTCTTCCAAGGTTGTAGGTGACTGATTTAGAGCATTTACCTTGTCTCCGTGTATCTATGTGTTTTTGCAGGAGGTGGCACCACACATAAATTTAGGGATAAACTGAGGTGGAGAATTCATGATGCATTGTAGAGGAAAGGTGGAGGGATGAAACAAGCAGCTGCCAGTCATTGTGCCTGCTGGTGGTTTTCTGATTTGCGCGATGGCATTTGGCCATTCCATTATTTGTATCAGAATGCAACTGAAGTGGCCTAGCTGCATTCCAACAATCTGGGAGTTGATTTTATGGGGTGGATGTTGATTTTTATCATATTTTTGTGCTTTCTGTACACAGCAAGGCGGGACATAGGAAGAACCAGGGACAAATATATCCATTGCCTCCTGTTTGCAGCTTATTGTAAGATGCGCAGTAACTTATTGTTTTTGCCATCTGTCAGCAAAATAGGTACTGCATGTGAGGTGACCAACAACTGTAACTCAGGGCTGCCTGGCGGCTCGTTGGCGCAGTGGTTAGCACTTCTGCCTCACAGCAAGGAGGTCGTGGGTTCGAATCCGGCCTGGGGCCTTTCTATGTGGAGTTTGCATGTTCTCCCTGTGTTTGCGTGGGTTTCCTCCGGGTACTCCGGTTTCCCCCACCCACAAAAACATGCATTATAGGGACACTCCTGCCAGTACCCCTGACCAAGGCTCTGGCTTTAGAACTGGAGTTGGTCCCCGGGCGCTGCTCTGTGGCTGCCCAGGATTGGTCAAATGCAGAGGACAAATTACATCACGGGGTTCAATAAAGTGTATCTTCTACCTCGCTAACACATTGCTCTCTTGTACATACCCAATTCCAAAAAAGTTCATACATCATGGTAAATGCAAAAAATAAAAACAAGTGAAAACTGACTGATTTGAAAACCCTCTACTATATTTAAACCAGTACAACAACACATTAATTCATTATGTGATGTTATAATGTGAATTTAATTGGTTATTGAAAATATACAATGTGATGGCTGCAACACAATGTTGCATCACTGTGTCACATCTCAATATCTTTTAATAATGCTCATTAACTGTTCAGGCACTGAAAACACCTCTTGGTCAAGTCTAGTAAGCAGAATTTTCTCCCATTCCTCCACTAAATAAGAATTTTCCTTTTCATTCGGTGACATTTCTACTTAGTGACCAAGGTTCGACCTTAACTTTTTCAGCTGTCAGCCAGCTGGGCTGACAGATTTTGGAGTGTAAGGTTTTGTCAGCCCTGATTTTTTTCAAATACAAAACCCAAAAAAGACATTTTTATTAAGAAAACATTGACCTCTCAAAATATAGCAATCAAGTCAACTACAAGGCCTCATGTTCCATATATATAAGAAAGGATGTTTAGATGTCAACTGCTGTGGCAGTTAGCAGGCTGTCTTCTGAACAGACAAGTTCATCACAGCTCTCATCCTCGCTGTCTATACCATCACTGTGAATGTGAACATGAAAGGTCAGCATGTAAACATTAGTTAACTTGCTTAGCTAGCTAGTTCACAAGCCTATTTAGCTAACATTTATATTTGGTGAATATAAGTCAATAGAAAATAAGTGAATAGCCATTATTTTGCAAACTATCTTAGCTACTGTCAAACCAAATATAAAATTTGCCAGCTAACATTGACTAATGAAACCAACAAACTAGCTCGCACACTAGGCTAGCAAGCTAGTTTGCCGGCTCAACTAGGTATTTGCTGCGCATATAAATCAATAAAAACAGTGAATCACAATTATTTTGCAACTTAACTAGAGTTAGATTAACAAGTAGTTATGAATTAGCTGTGCAGCTAATTCAGTTATGCATTGGCGAGGCTGATTAGCTCATTCGCTAGCTACTAAGTTCTTATGCTAACTAACGTTGGCCAAAGATACTTAGCTATTAATGTAAATTGGTCGCAATCCGAAGCGAACCCTTCGCTGTTGTTTAAAAACAAAATACACTTCCTGACTTTACTCGAGATGGCACCAGTAACCATAATGGCGGACAGCTATACTGAGCTTGACTCGGCGTTTGTTGTGCCAGTGCAGTGGAGCTGATCTCGCAGGTAAAAAATGCTGTCACCCCACCAGGCCGACTTAACCTGGTTTTGGCAAATTATTGTGGGCCCAAAATGAAAATTGTCGGCCAATGGCCGATGAACCGGCGTTAAGGATGAACGCTGACCATTTTCAAAGTGTAGCATAGACTTGGGTGTACAGCCACTAGTTTACCATTCATCACCCTGAAACTTTGCTGAGAAATTACAAGTATAAGCTTGAAAATGCAAACTAAAACTCTCCACATTCTGTATTCATTTAATGCCCTAAGGTTTCTCTGAATGAATGTGCCATCATAATGTATAATTCATTTAATATCAATGCCCATGCAGACTGCATTATACATAAATTATGCGTCTATCTTCCAGCTCCATTCAAGTTCTCGACCAGCCCACCCAAGGATTTTGACCCTCAGTTTTGAAGCCCACAACTATTAGGTGTAGGCTAAATAAAAATCGAATGCATGCAAAGAGCAGGGGTGGGTGCTTTCAAGGATATTTTTTTTTTTTTTACTAATATCGCATAAAATGAGTGTAAGGCTCAGAAAATAGTGCAGACAAAAAACCCAGCAGGACGAAACCCTTGATTTGTAAATGTTAAATGTGAAATGAATTTAAAAAAAAAACACATGGGATAGTTTGTGTGCTGGGGATCTGATTCTCGGTTTGATTCCAAAGTGGCCTGCTGTCGTCATACCCTTGAGCAAATCACTTGCCTCAGCACATGAACGCTCTCATCAGGAATATGCTAGTTTTTTCAAGAGATTTCTGCCGGATGTGTTGATACTCTTGGAGGAGGGAAGTGCATGTTTGATCAGGGGCAGGAGAGTGGTTTGCTGGTAGAATATATCGAGGGCTGACTGCAATAAACAGTTATGTCCAGATGTTATACATTGGACATAACTGTTTATTGCAGTCTGCCCTCGATATGAAGACTGCTGTGCATGAATCAAAAGTGGAACCATTGCCTTGAGGAAATGAGGATTGAGTCAGCAGCTTCTTGAACATTAAGAAAACATTTGACTGACAGATTATATTTTTCAAAAGTATTTAGAAGGACAAACATACAAAAAAAAAAGTGCAGCGCAAAATCAATAGCACAGGCAGTAAAAATAAAGATTACAATGTCATAAAGCAGTGGTAAAAAGGGAAACAAACATTACCGACATAAATAAAAGAAGAAAAAGAAATTGTGAATCCATGAGAGGTACAGTGGGCTCCAAAATCACTGGCACCTCTGACTGTCAATGCACAAACAATACAAAAAATAAACAATATAATTATAAAGAAACGGAATATCCCAACATGTGTGAAATACTTTACTTTATAAATGTTTTTATGGAAACAACCAAAAACCAAACAATCATTTAATTCAAAATAAATTTCAACAAAATCAAGGTTTCATAAATATTGGCACCCTTCATATAGTTAGTGCAACCATGTTTAGCAAGGATAACAGCATGGAGTCTTTCTTTATAATTTAGTAAGTTAACAACCATTCCTCTAAGCAGATCCTTTCAAGATCCTTCACATTCTTGGGTTTGCGTTTATCTCTTCAAGTCAGCCGACAGGTTTTCAGTTGGATTGAAGTCTGGGGACTGAGAGAGCCATTGCAGAACGTTGATTTTGTTGTCACAGAACCATTTCTGCATGGATCTTGAGGTATGTTTTGGGTCATTGTCTTGTTAGAAAGTCCACTAACGGCCAAGTCCCAGCCTTCTGGCAGAGGCAATCAGATTTTCAGCCAAAATATCCCAGTACTTCGTGGAATTTATTATGCCATTAATCGTATCCAGTGCCTCTGGACCTCTTGAAGTAAAACAGCCCCAAAGCATGACTGACCCTCCATCATACAGTATTTCACCGTGGATATCAGGTGCTTTTCCTTGTTGATGTTGTATCTGACCGAACCTTGCAATTTTGGTCTCATCTGACCAAAGCATCTTGTTCCAGTCATAATTTAAATGACATTTGGCAAACTCCAAGCGCTTGCTTCTGTGTCTTCTGGTGAAAAAAGGCTTTCACCAGGCAATTCTTTCAAAGAGCCTGTGGTTCTGGAGATGGCACCTGATGGTGCTTTTGAAACCTGATGACCCCAAGATGCCACCAAGGCCCGCAATTCCTTCAGTGATTCTTAGGGATTTTGTGGCTTCCATACCTTTGGAATCTATATTATAATAGCCAAGTGGCCTCTGTGTGCGTGTGAGTCCGGCCACTCAGTGCTAGATTCCCCCGGGCGCGTATCTGCAGCATAGCGTGAGCGACGCTATTTAGCTCCGTCTTGCAGGCCACTGTGTTCGGCCAATCAGTGCTAGACTCCGCCGGGCGCGTATCAGTGCTAGATTCCACCGGGCGCGTATCTGCAGCATAGCGTGAGCGACGCTATTTGGCTTAGTCTTGCAGGCCACTGTGTCCGGCCAATTAGTGCTAGACTCCGCCAGGCGTGTATCAGTGCTAGATTCCGCCGGGTGCGTATCTGCAGCATAGCGTGAGCGACGCTATTTGGCTCTCTCTTGCAGGCCATTGTGTCCGGCCAATCAGTGCTAGACTCCGCCGGGCGCGTATCTGCAGCATAACGTGAGCGATGCTATTATAATATAGACATACAGGGGGAATCCCCCTGTATCCCCCTCTCCTGGGGATTCCCCTTTTTTAACCCAATCTAATTCATCCACAGGAGTCCCGAATCCCAAAAAACAGATGCCAGGCCGCAAGAGAAAGTAGCGCGTAATCTAAAGCATAACGTGAGCGACGCTATTTTGCTCCGTCTTGCAGGCCACTGTGTCCGGCCAATCAGTGCTAGACTCCGCCGAGCGCGTATCTGCAGCATAACGTGAGCGATGCTATTATAATATAGACATACAGGGGGAATCCCCCTGTATCCCCCTCTCCTGGGGATTCCCCTTTTTGAACCCAAGCCAATTCATCCACAGGAGTCCCGAATCCCAAAAAACAGATGCCAGGCCGCAAGAGAAAGTAGCGCGTAATCTGCAGCATAACGTGAGCGACGCTATTTTGCTCCGTCTTGCAGGTGACTTCGTGTTCCACTGAGCACGGAATGTCAGCGCAACGTATGCCCCTTGATAGTTACTTAGTTTTAGTTACTATAAAAACATCGGTCGCGTGACAACCACCTTGGTGTTTATGGAAAAACCATAGCAACGTGATGACACCATAGAGGTGCATTGTTCACTATAAAATAAAAGCGAAGTTAAATAAAACAATAAAATTTAAACTTGGGCTGAAAATTGGCCCCATGTGGGTTGAATCTAGAACCCATGGATCCCCAAGGGCAAAGTGCTAGTTTTTTAAATAATTGCTCTGACAGTGCTCAGTGGCATACTCAATCATTTGTGAATTTTCTTGTATCCACTACCTGATTTATTAAAGTCTATGACCATCTGCCTCTTTTGAACTGACAGGTATTTTGTTTTCTTCATTGTATTGGATGACAAAGGGAAATTGCATGTGTGTTACCTCATTTTTATACCCTAGCGAAACAGGAAGTGGAATGGAATGGCTCAATGTAGTTCCTGAGTACTTAGATAGAACTTAAATAAGTGGAATTTAATACCTGGTGTAATTTTGATAGATGTTATTCACGATAATCTTTATGGATGTCGTTAATTGTGAAACCTTGATTTTGAGGAAATAGATTTTTAATTAAGTCAGTCAATGATTTTGGTTGGTTCCATCAGAACATTAATATTGTTTCGTATTTTTCACATGGTGTTATTTAGAGTTTCTCTATAAACATATTTTTGAGGATTTTTTTAAAGTATTATTTGTGCATTGTCAGTCAGGGGTGCCAGCAATTTTGGAGCCCACTGTATAAAAGCAGTCGATTTCATAAGCCTCAAAATACATATCACTGGACTAAATTTTATTTATTTTTTTTTTTGGAGGGAAGATATGGAGGAGTGAAGGGAAAAGGAAAGGTTTTCTTTTAAGATGGTTCCAACATTGAGAAAAAGTTATCAAAAAACTAAAAAATATTTTTTTGCTTGAATATTTCAAAATAATTTCCACAGTAGTTGCCCCTGGTACACATTCACCTAAGGCAACAGAAAAGCTTGGGCTTGTCTGGAAATGGTTCAGAGTATGTGTTTATCCACAGGTAGTTTTGCAGTACTTTGCAAAAGGGGACACTTTTTTTTCCACAAAAAATCAAAGTTTAAGTGCTTTATCAGCCATTATACCTTGATAAAGCCTTGACACCTTGACTGTGACAAATTTGCAACACAAATGCTCATTGTTTGGGGTGGATTTAAGTTTGTGGGCATGGAATTGCTCACTATTAAGACAATCCCAGTGTGGAAATACATGCAGATGAGACTACAATGAAGAAATTGCTATGAAAACTTTTTTGCAGGCTGTTGTAATACTGGTTTTAGGCACAGCAATATAGAAATAACAAGCATTTTTTTTAATGTCATGCAATTATACTGCAACTTTTTCAAAAAAAAAAAAACCTGTCCACTAAGTTGTCCGCTTTGTCCACCATCAATATGGAGAAAGTGATGAGGTCGTCAAGTGGTGTCTCATGGGCCTCTGTGTGTGTGTCGGTGTGTTTGTGTGTTCATGTGTGTCCATTTGTCAGTGTATGAGCCTGTATAGGCAGGGGGAATTTGGTATTTTGAGTGCATTTTGATTGATCCCTCTTTCAGAACTGTCTCGTGCACAGCGCACTTGCATAGATGTCAGTATCTCACGCTCCACAGCGCCCATGTGGGCCCTCTTCCCCTCCCCTCCACCTCTCCAGGAGCAACCTGATCAAAGCGCAGCAGGCCGCCACTGGGGCTGCTCGTTAGCAAGATCACAAATCAAAAGAGAGAGGATGGCTAATTGCTTTTCAGATTTATCAAGACAGCCACTGGCTCACTGGGGGATGAGAGGTCTCCTTTGCTGTGATTGGGCACGATACAAAAAAAAAAACTTCTTGGATTTGGCAGTAACCTACAGCAATTCAGAACCACCAGGAATTTGAAATGAAAATGTTTTTCTCCTGTGGATAAGATTTGTGAATTCTTAGCCAAGACTTGCTCAGAGTTTAGGTGAAAGAGGAGAATTACTTGGTGAATAATTCGGCATGTTCAACATTCCAATGAAGTCAGCAGTTAAATCTCCAAGTTAAATTATTACATTTCTATTGTGTTTCTCCTCTCCTAACGTTTTGAGCAATAATATTGATATTGCTTTTTTCAACTAATCTCTCCATGAGCAATCAAATTTTGCTAAACACCTACACATTTGCAGTTCTACCATACTGTGGAATTTCATCAGAATGTACAGAGCACAGGATCTGACAAGTTAAATAGCATATCTCCTGCTGCTTGTTGTTGGTGTCGAACAAATGTCAAGCAATTTCTCATTTCATTTAGTTTATTCTTAGCCAAGAGGCAACTGTGCCAGAGGGCATTGAGAAAAGAAATTTCTGGATGTCTGCCCTATATCATACACTCCAACCATGTGGAGAGTTTATTGTGCAGCAGGCCAAAGGCTCACAGCAATGGCATCATGGGAGCACGGTGCCTCACTTTCGTGACAGGTTGACAATGCTCACTTCTGGTTTAGGATTTAGTGGGGACTACAGCCATTGAAAGTAGAGGGGCATCTTCCTCTCTGTAGGATTGAGAGTGCCTGTAATATCTCAGCAGTTTATCAGCTGTGTTGGAAGCAGTAAAAACCTTTCACAGGAACAGCTGTGAGTTGCCCATTCGTACCTCACTGAATCACTTATTCTTCATCCTGCTAATGGCCGCTAACAGCAATTCTGTAATAAAACGAAGAGGCCAAAATGACAAACACAATCATCATCATCATTCCCATCCTCATCATCATTATTGATGTTATTATATGCCCACAAAGCCTGTAACTCCATTGTGAATACTTAGCATTATTATTCTTCAGCTGCTAGAAATTATCACTCACTGAAGGGCCGTGCTGCAAGAAATCAGAACTTGATGGGCTTGTACAAGGTAAAACAAGGTAAATGACCACAGCATCACATCACACCTGTTTTCTAATGAAACTGAGACGTTACTTGAAGAATTTTAAAAACAGAATTATGTCTGAATTATAATCTGCAAATAATAGTTTTACAAGAACTTAGAATACCAAAATAATTTTGAGGTTACTGGCCAGATGGTAGCCTGCTAAAGCATGTAAGTTTAAACCTCTTGCAAATAAAACAGTATTGCAAATTGCAAAATGTCCTCATGTGACGCAAAACATGATTGTGGGGGGGGGGCAATTTTGGACAAGTGGGTGTCTATGACATTCACCTTGGACCTGATGGGGCTTCGTATGATTGTTGATGTCCTATAATATCAGGAGAGGGTGAGACTCAACATTGCCCCTGTTTCCTGCCAGTTGTGTGTCGGGGTGCTCGGGGAGAGGCTGGAAGCAGGCCTGCTGGTAATTGGGACTTGGATTGAAATAATCACATGACAGCGGAGCATGAGCCCCAGTCAAGTAATAACAATGGATGAGGCGGAGCTACTGTTGCAGCGGCCAATGAAAATTAAGTTTTCTCCTCAATAATGTAATCAATGAAATAGGCCAACCATATTATATCTTGTACTGCGTAAATATGGTACCAAAGCTAAATAAATATCCCTCATGGTGATTCTTCATGGTGATGTGCCAAACATTCATTTTGTTGGGCCAACTCAGATCTTTTGGCGAGCCAGTCCAGCATCCGCACACAGTCATGCCTTTGAAGTAAAGCAATCACTCGACCGTTACAATCAGCCATTGTGGCTGCTGGACCGCGGCCATTTCGACTACTACTGCCTACTACTTAATATGCATGACCGATTTGCATGAAAAGTCATGTCAGATCAGTCATCAGATTCGACTGCTAGTAAATAAATTACGTTTATGCATTAGAAATTCATTACTATAAATATATATAAATCTAGTTACAAATATGGGACGATTTCAAGTATATTAACGATCTGAAAGTGCTAGGAAACAGGGAAATCGGGCATTTTGCACCAGGCATCTAGTTTACTTACGTATCCAGCAAAGGTTTGGCCAGATCTTCATTGGAAATATCTCCAAACCTAGCTTAAAAAGTTTGCCAGCGATCACTTTGGCCTTTCATATTGATCCTGGTCTTCAATCGATCTTCTTCCTGGCCTTTTCTAGCACTTTTACGGGCCGAATCAGTCAGATATTTCTTTGGCTGCGGCATTTTGTCGTTGGCCAACTTCTCTTCATTTCTGCGTCCACCGCGCACATCCTCTTTCATGTGACATCATTTTTGCATACTCGTGAATACTGATGAGGTATTTCAAATGGTGTAGGGAGTTTTTGCGGGTTGCAAAAACTATTTTCACATTTAATATTTGGGGGATTGCAAGCGTTCATGGAGAAAACATTTATTTATTCCCGTTTGTTTTGGTCATATCTATTAAATTGTACAAAAAAAAGAACACATTGGTTACCTTTAACCATTACCTTAGAGAGCTACCTTCCTAGCTGGATACGTTCCTCTTCACAATTATTGGCACCTCTCATGCCAGAAAAGATAGTAAAATGGTTATAATTTTTTCTGTGATTTAAAAAAAAAACTCTTTATAATGAGTCTTTATCAGGGGTGCCAATAGTAGTGGAGGGGACTTTACATAATTAGATTGCTATCACTAATTTACTAGATAGCTACTTATGTTACCCTGTGAGACCAATACTCTCTCTTTAGTGTACTGACACTAAATTCTCGACCAAAACTGATTCTAATCTTAGTGATTGTATGTAGGTACCTACCTATTTAGCTGGCTAACTAGCTGGATAGTGCCAGTTTTTCTCAGAAGGGAACACTGAATTGGAGTTTAGATTTTTGAAAAATGATTAAAAAAAAATTCAATTTTACTAACCGAAAATCAGTGTGTTAAGAGAGTTGTGTTTGGGAGCTTTATGTTAGACAATAAGAGAAAATAGTTCTTGTCCTGAGGCCTATCATGAAAAGTATCTGCCATTGGTTCCTCGTGAGGTTATCTTGTGTTTTATATGAATGAGTGTTTTTTTTTTTTTATTGCCTACTTATGAGGGCAGTAGGATTTGACCATACTCAGTTTTGCACTGTGCATTTAATCATGGCTGATAGCTCCCTCTGATCTTTCTGTTGGAAATCTTTTCACTTTTGTTGCTTCACTGCAATGGAAACTGTTGTTGCTATGTGCACGAGCACAGTTCCAATCTGTTTTGACCTCAATCTTGATTGTTTTTTCTAAACACCCCTTGTTCCACTTATGTTTGTGACACCATGTAGACAAAGTCATGCCCATGACTATTGGAGGAGTGACTTCCTGCACTATTAAAATCAAAACAACTTTTGGTTCTTCCCATTTGCCTTTTTTGCCTCAGAGACCAGGTATAAGGTGGAAAGTTCTTATTTAACCCACCTTTCAATTCATCACCCTAAGGGTGTAGGTGCCTTGTTTTCCTGTGAACTGTGGCAAATTACCCTGTTGCATACATACAAAGCATGCTAGCTTTGGCTCCACAGTGTGTGTGGCCATCTTCACAGTGCTGTCGAATTTGTCAGGCAGCCATGGGCCCCCGTATTGGGCACAAGAACTGCCCCTCATGCTTGGGCATGGCTCAAATAAGGGAGGATATGGATAATCCTTGCGGAGTGGCTTGAGACCTGTCTTGGGAAGAGCAACTTTGTGGCGTTACCAGAGTTCGCTCTGTACTGGAATGTCGAAGGGAGAAGGAATGCTGCTCAGACAATCCTGATCAGAAGTGCTCTCTCAAGAGCTTGAGTGACAGTCGTTATGCTTCCCTTCAAAGATCGAGCTGTGAGGGGGTGCTTAGATCTGTGAAACGCCTGACCCCTGCCCTGGAAGTGGTGGGTGGCCACTCAGAAATTCAGGTTCTAACTCCCATTCAGAGTGTAGGAAGATGGACAGACTTGAGGCCAGTCATTCCTCCTCTGACTCTTGTCAGGAATCCATAATCTGGGTTGTTTATCTGTGTCATGTTTTTGGTTTTCCTCATTTGTCTTTGTGCTTGTGTTGTCTCTCCTGTCTCTCTGCCCTGACTGATAGTTTGATTGCATCGTTTCTTGCCTCTCCCTACTTACATTCCTCTCGCCTTTGTTCCCACCTGATCCCCGATCGCTCGTTTGTCTGTGTATATTTATACTCCGTTTGTTCTCTAGGGCTTTTTCAGCATAATTTCCCATTGAGCAGTCCAACGGCAGATGATTATGCTTCGGTGCTGAAGACAAAAGCCCCAATTCAATGTGGGATGTTAACGGTTGGCTAATGCTGTTACCCAGTGGAAACAGCATTAGGCGACATTCCACCTGTAGAGAAGGTAAAAGGATCATGGACAGCGCAAGGGCCAACCCAAGTTTTTGCTAATACTTGCTGCCCCAGGGAAACGTGTGCTTAAACTGACCGTCTGAACTCACGCTCATTCGATGCTTCTACATGTTCGGCTCATACGGGCAAGGCCGTGGCAATCCTCCAGGCAGCCTTGCAAAAAACAATGAGCATGGAGGGTGAGGATTTCTAGGCTCTCATTGATTCTGACTTTGTCAGTTCACTCACAACTGACACGTGATATGGAGGAGGTCATTTCATCAGTGGTCTTCAATTGTAAGTAATTATGGCTGGCACAGACTTCTTTGGCAGATGCCATAAACACTGAGCTGATGAATCTGCCAGTGTTGCTTGGTCGAGGGTTTCATCCAGGTTCCCAGGATGTGCTGGATAGGGCTGAGTGCTCTATTTCAAAGAGGGAAAGTGTCCAACGGGCTTGCCGCGAGCCAGCTCTGGCCTTCAGAAAGGGCCTTACAGCACAGCGCAAGTCACAGCAGGCATGTACGGAGGAGCCCTGCAGGGGTGGAGGAACAGAGCCGTCCTGCCCTCCATTAAAATCTTGTCACAAACCCCCAGAGGAGGCTTTACGTCTGAAAAGGTGGTCAACAGAACAGCTCAGGCAGGGATGCACAACTATCATATACATGGAAAGCTGCTGTTTTGGTCATATTTTGTAAAAATTGCAAAGACCTGACTGCGGACTAAAGTTGCGGACTGAATGCGTCTTTTGCCCGGGAAGATATTGAGAGGAGAGGTTGCAGGTGGAGGCTCAGGTGAGGGACTTAATTTTTATCCCCCTGGCATATAATGCGGGGGGATATATTCATGGGTGCGCATGTCTCTCTGTCCGTCTGTCTGTCTGTGAACATTTCATTTCCAGAGCATAACTTGAAAACTGTTCAATATTTCTTAACAAAACTTGGTGTGCACATTAATCATGACCTGAAGTGGTGCCTTTTGCTAATCCGAAGTAGATGTGGGGCCGGGGGGATATGCCATCTCCTGATGGCTCTTATTTAATTTAGTTTTTAAAAAAATTACTTGGGTTCAAGTGGTAGTTTTATCCTCACTGTATCTCTTATGTGTGCTTAACAAAATGAACATGAATTTAACGTTTTGTGCTTCATGCAAGGGCAGGTGCACAGAGGACAGGAAGTTGAGGACTGGACTCAGGTGTAAGGAGGGACTTGGTTGTATTTATTAAGCCAGCTGCATGGCAGAAGGCACAAACGTAGAAATGCAAAACAACAAGGAACTGAGGTTCCTAAAAATAAGTGCTATGAGCAATACAAAGTCTGGGCTACGGCTACAGAAACACTTCATTACAAATAGGAAAAGGAGAGGAAACAGGGTTCCTGAAATAATAATGTGCTTGAAACACAACAAACAGCACGAGTTTCTAGGTTTTAATATACGTTGTAAATTTGCAGGTTCGGAGAATAAGCCTATACAAGACTACCTTGTAAAACAGGCATGAGATTACACAGACTTCACAATGAGACTGAGGGAAGCTCGATCTTAAATACACACTGCAAACAGGTGTGGATGATAACAGAATAATGAATGGAGTGTGGTCCGGGATTTAGTAGACCGGTGTGCTGGACGGCTGGAGACATGTCCTTACAATGAATTAAATGCATCAATCATTATCTGCTGAACGAACAACAACTACCTCTGAAATCTCTCCAGTGTTGTGAAAAGATGCTCATATATACTGTAATTTTTTTTTTAATTTAGTGGAAGCACATCCATCTGCTCTCTTACGAATGTCCAAATAAAAAAAACATGCATGATTGTCAGGGACCCCATTGCAAGCATACCTTTACCTTCTGCTTTGTGTGTCCTCTCTCTTAAAAAATGAATTACGTTCTCAATGTTAGGTCGTTTAAGGAAAATCAAGCTGTCATATAGCAGCTATGAGGTGAAGGGAATGAGAGTGCATCACATGGACCAGTCTATTTCAATGGTAATCTGTCATTTAAAAGCACTGATTCTTGTTAAAAACCACTTCTCAATCTATTACACACTCTGGTGAATAACTCAGCAGCCTGGCTTTGCAAAACCAACCTGGAGTCAGTACTGTGACATCACTCTACTGAACATTGCCGTAATAATGAACCCCCTTGTGGTATATGGTGAATTGAACTACTGGGTGCTCTATCAGTCCTGCAATTTTGCATTACTGAGTGCAGCCTGCATTCAATCTCAGGGCTATCAAATTCCCATCTACTGATGCAGACCTTTGCAGTTCATAATGTAATACCAAATTGCCTTAGAATGCAGTCAGTATTTCCATACTCAGCCTGCTACTATATACAGTACTGAAAGTGAGGTACTGAATACCATTGGCAGTAGAGATCTGAGCTAGAAATGATGACAGAGCTGTTTGGGTTCAACTCAAAAGAATGTGAGCAATTTTGCTAACCCCCTGCTGTCAGTGAAAGCACAAGCATGGTATTACAGCCAGTGCTGTGGCAATAAGTAGCAAGTTGACACTGCTGTCAATGCTCTAATAATGAATTACTGGATGCAAAAATTGGTGTAATGTGTACTGATTGTCAGTTATTGTTAATTTAATAAGATAATATTGATTACATGATAAAAGGCATATTTTACTATACTTTAACAAACGCTGACACAAATCACACAAGCATCAAGCCCAATGCAGTAACCCATAAGCAAAAAGACAAATATTACAAATTTATGAACAGGAAAATAGGATTTTTATCCCCCACCACAAAGTGGTATGGGAGATATAGAATTGGGTTCTGTCCGTTCTTCCGTCCGTCTGTTCGTCTGTCACACTTTAGATGGAGACAAGTTTTCTCAAAAAGTATGGCTAAAAATGGGGCAAATTTTGTATGCTTAATAAGCTAGTTTTGATCTACGTTGAGTTTGAAAATGGCTGTGGAAGTGTTTTTATTCGCTGAGTTATGGCCCTTGATTGTGGCGGGGGATATGTAATGACCGGTAGAATATGGAGGCCAAGTGCAACGACCAGAGAGAAAGTGAGCAGCACGGACACAGTACAAACACAGAGAATACTATAGACCAAACGAAAGTACTCGCGCTTCCAAAGGACGTATAATAGTCTGAACCATGGAAGCAAAGCGAGATAGAAAAAAGGAGAAGAAACTCCAATAATTAGAAGATAGAAAGTCATACAAAACCTGACTACAGATATCTTCGGCTATAGTGCGAAGCTAAAAACAGACACTCTAGCGAAGGGGGCGTGCTGGACTTCCTGCTTATATAGAGTCTGGGAAAGCGCCGCCCCAGCTCAATCAGCCAGCTGGGTAAAGAATTGGATATTCCAGGAATACGATATCGTCCCGGGACGAGAGCCTCAAAGAAAAGTCCAAACAACACGCACACCTCACAAACCATGACAGGACCCCCGCCCCCCCAAGGAACAGCCCCAGAAGTTCCCAGAGAATTCCGAAATTAGGGTAGGATCCAGGATATCTCGAGAAGGAACCCAGCACCGCTACTCAGGACCATAACCCTCCCAATCGACTAAAAACTGAGCCCCACGACCCAAACGCCTCTCGGCTAAAATACGACGCACAGTGTAAACAGGCCCCCCCCCCTCAATCATCCGCGGCGGCGGAGGGGGTTTGTCGATCGGAGCCAGGACACAAGTGCTAACCGGTTTGAGCCTGGAGACATGAAAAGAGGGGTGGGTCCGTAAGGATCTAGGGAGCTTCAACCGAAGTGTGACAGGATTGATCCTTCGCACAATCTTAAAAGGACTAATAAAGTGGGCAGCCAATTTCCGTGACTCCACTCTCAAGGGCAGGTCCCACGTAGAAAGCCGGACCCTTTAGCCAACCCGATAAGATGGGGCCGAACGGCGCCTTCTATCTGCGGCGGTCTTTTGTTTCCATCCAGAGTACAACAAGGAGGAACGGACCCTGGCCCAAACTGACCGACAATGCCGAACAAAGTAATTAACCGAAGGAACCTCTGAATCCCTGTCAGTCTCAGGAAACAGTGGAGGCTGATAACCCAACTGAGCCTCAAACGAGGAAAGGCATGTGGGGGAGTTACCCAGTGAATTGTGGGAATACTCGGCCCATGCTAAAAATCGACTCCACGAAGATGGGTTTTCAGCTGCTAAACATCGAAGAGTATTCTCCAAGGACTGGTTGGTTCGCTCTGTCTGCCCGTTAGTCTCTGGGTGGAAACCAGAGGAAAGGCTCACGGTGGCCCCCAACTGGTTGCAAAACGCACGCCAGAATTTGGCCGTAAATTGAAGGGCCCGATCAGAAACCCCATCTTGAGGGAGGCCATGCAGCCGGAAAACATGGTCCAAAACAAGAAAGGCCGTTTCCCGCGCCGAAGGCAGCTTAGGCAGCGCGATAAAGTGGGCGGCCTTAGAAAAACAGTCAACCACAACCAGAGTGACCGTGTTGCCTTCCGAAACAGGCAGCCCCGTAACAAAATCAAGAGTGATATGGCTCCACGGGGGCTTAGGGACGGGCAACGGCCGCAGCAGACCAGAGAGAAAGAGAGTAGCATGGACACAGTACAAACACAGAGAATAATATAGACCAAACGAAAGTACTCGCGCTTCCAAAGGACGTATAATAGTCCGAACCACGGAAGCAAAGTGAGATAGAAAAAGGGAGAAGAAACTCCAATAATTAGAAGATAGAAAGTCATACAAAACCTGACTACAGATATCTTCGGCTATAGTGCAAAGCTAAAAACAGACACTCTAGCGAAGGGGGCGTGCCGGACTTCCTGCTTATATAGAGTCTGGGAAAGTGCCGCCCCAGGTCAATCAGCCAGCTGGGTAAAGAATTCAATAGTCCAGGAATACGATATCGTCCCGGGACGAGAGCCCCAAAGAAAAGTCCAAACAACACGCTCACCTCACAAACCATGACAGGATAGTGATGTCCATGTTGTCTTGTTGTGAATGATAGGAAATAGTTTATCGCCCACTTCAATTAATTCACTTAATTCATTTGCAGTATATTAATAATTTTATCAGTTTTCACAGAAATAACTATCAACGATTCATATTTCAGAAAAAGAAAAAAAACTGCACAAAAATATTTATCTGAATGTAGTTGGCAAAAAAAAAAAAAAACCATTCACTGGATGGTTCCAGTAGGAAAGAAATTAGTTTTAAATGCTTGTGTTGCCTATTCTGCATCCTGTAATTCATCTAGCTATTGTAAATATGTATTTATGCTATGCATGTTTGTATAGATAGCTCAGTTTCAGCCTTAACTAATTAATAAGTCTCGCGATACTGGGTTTTATTCAGAAGATTTTGTGTTTGGGGACTCATATTTATGTCGAATGGAGGTGTTGAATCTGCTATGTTGATGAGATTTTTTCTCTCTTTGAGTTAAACAATGAAAAAAAATTTCTTTTCTTAATAGATATTTATGAAGATTAGTTCATTTGTTTTCATTGCGCGATTCTGTACACCTCTGGAGTGTGAAGGCAAACTGACGGTCCTGCGTTGACTTATCGAGACACTTGCATATTTTGGGTGTCGCTCAATCTCTCTCCATGTTGACACTACCAATAAATGGACTCGCAGTGCACCAGATACTTTACAGTATGCATTTGAGCCCTATAAAGAGCTGTGAATTGCTGATGTTGGCCTATCAATTCGGAAAAGCCAACTGAAGCTGTATTCTTGCACAGATATGGAGGTGGAAAATATAAATATCCACCAGAGTGGCAGAGCAGTCTCAGTAACTTACCAACCCAAAAATGTACACGCTACTGGTGCTTGGCTGGTGCTAACCGGCCTCTGAATAAAGCATGAATGGCCAGTGGCCAAAAACAGTTCCAATGAGTTATCTGACCGATAAGCAGCGGATCGATTGGTACATCATTTGAATGAGCCCAATAATATTGTTTGGACGCATTCTCTGCCCAGATGGCCTATTTTGATGAACTGTCAGAAATATATGAATGCAGAGGGTGAGGGCTTAGAAATGCAGCTTGGCTGATTATTGCTGTGCCGAAGAGTTGATGACTTAGAAAAGTAATGAAAACAGGAGCTTGAAACTCCACTTACCTTTAAGCCTGCTGACATTTCCCTGAGTAAATAGCAATTGTCTACAGACAGACATCAGTGTAAAATGTAGATCGCTGGAACCTCATTATGTCTGTGATGGAGCTTGTCTCTGCATATGGAGAGAGGCAAACTACTGTGCTGCTGTACCATTTCCAGTCATGCAGTCGCCGTCTATACCACAAAATCACCAGCTTAAAAGTCAGCGTGGTACCATATTGGTACTACCGGAATTGAACGGTGTTGTCACGGTGACAGAGTTGAGGTGAAAAAACAGCAGTACCGCCGGGAATGATTGTCCTTGACAGAGCAATCTGCATCCACCAGGCGGAGATAATATCCACAACTGCCTTCAATTTTCTCCCATGAGTGCAATGCCAGTATTAGTGATTTATTCGTCTGACAGGATATACAAATATTATCATCAGAAGCGTATATGGTAAATACACCACGCTTTGTACCGTCATGATGACTAACTGCTGATGATTGCAGCATTGGAGGTTGTCAGTTCACTCCTGGTGGGGTAAAAAGACATATCAGAACAATGTTCACTTTGGGGAGAGCATCTGCGAAGTGTCGTGCATTTTGCATGATGCATGTTTGTAATTTTGTTGTCCTTGTGCCTTCTGAGAATCGTTCGATAGCTGGAGAAACAAAAGATGAAGCCATCTAGTAAAACCACAACCTGTCAGAATATAGCCTTATTTCCAAAAAAAAAAAAAATATATATATATAATACTAAGAAAGGGCCACTCGAAAATACAAAGGTCTGGGAGGTAGTTTTTTTTTTTTCCTTACGCACACAAAATGGCATCTTGTCTTCAAAGTAGCAGCATGTGTTGTATGCTGACGATCATCAGTCATTAAGGTGGCACAGTGGTGACTGTTATTGTCTCACTGCAAGATGATCGTGGGTTTGTAACCGGCCTTAGGTCTTTCCTTGTGGAGGCTGCATGTTTAACCATTTACATAGATTTTTTTTATGATTTGTCCAATTTCCTCCCACATTCCAAAGCCATGCATGCTTTGCGTAATTGAGTCTGTTAATTGCCCTTAGATCTGAATGAATGCGGCGTCATCTCCACAATTGATTGACTCTGATCCAACATCTCCCCCAGTGTACACTGGGAAAGGCTCCAGTGCTCCCGCAACCCAGACCAGCTTTAAGTGGGATACATAATGGGTGGATCGATGGGTGAAAGATGGCTCATTGTCGTATAAAGAGAGGTTTGTATTTCACCTTTTTTTCTCATGTTGTCTTTTTCCAACTCACAGTTTCAGTAACAGATTTTATTCATGTTGTTTCTCCATAGTTTCATTCATTAAGTAATTCCACTGTGAATAGGAATATGTCTGTGTCATCTGTCTCTGACTGACTCACACTATGGTAAATCAGAGCTCTGAGCTATTATTCTTATTATTTGAACTGGTTTCTGACATTGTGCTCACCCAGCTGAGTCATGGACCGTTTGAGTCATCACTGTTTGTGCCAGACAGAATTCTGAGTAACTGGCTTCGTCCAAACAAAAACTTTCTTAGGCAACATTCCTAATCAATGTAAAATTTAATAAATTCAAAATTGTTGAGGAATTTCAATCGTTTCATATGCTCCAAACAGCTTTTGTATACTACCTCGATTCCACAAAAATTGGGCCAGTGTGTAAAATGCAAATAAAAATTGTATTAAGTGATTTGTAAGTTCTCGTGGGCCTACATTTTGTTGAAAACAGCACAAAGAAAAAATACTTAGTTTCACCTCATCAACTGTATTGATTTTTGTAAATATTCTCAATATCCGAAATTGATGCCTGCATCTTATTCCAGTCAACTGGGAAAGGGGAAAATAAAATGAAATCTTTTTCGTGGATTCCACAGAATGAAAAATCTGTGAAAAAAACAACTGTTTGGAATATCACACTGGTAAACAGGTGAATAGGTAATAGGTGATTCAATTGTGTCACAAAGGGCACGGTCATTTACCAGCAAGATGGTTTAAGAACCAAAATGCTTCTTCAGTGGGCATAACTACATGGACTTGAAAATACTTTCTGAGACCTGTCTCAGGGAGCACAGTTTGTCGTGGCATCATAAAATACAAGTTAATTCTTTGCTATGCAAAGAGAAAACCATCTATCAGCACCATCCAGAAGCAACACTAACTTCTCTGGGCTTGAGCTCATCTGAAATGGATTTACAGGGAAATGGAAAGAGTGCTGTTATCAGACAAATCCATTTTTCAAATTTTTTTTTTTGTAAATAGTGGACGTTGTTTCCACAGAGCAAAAGACGAGGTTGATCTCAACTGTTACCATGTTCAAAGGAAAGCATCTGTCATTATCTTGGGCTGCATTTATGCACTTGGCATGGGCAACTTGCACGTCTGTGATGGCATAATTGATACAGAAAGGTACACATGCAATTTGGAACCACACAAGTTCCATCCAAATATAGTCTTATTCTGGGACGCCCCTGCTATTCACTGTAGGATAATGCCAAACTAAATGCTGCTTGTACTACAACAGCAGTCACAGAGTGTGGTTAATACTTGCAGACTGGCCCTGTCTCCCATTGAAAATATGTTATGGAATATACAGCGGCAGCGGGGACCCTGGATTGTTGACTGACTGAAGCCCTGTATCAGGCAGGAATACGAACAACTTCCACTTTCAGTATGCTACGTCTTATGATTCGTGTATGGACTGATCACTGGATGTATTCCAATTTTCTTCCAGTCACCAGGACTAACTGGTAATTTTATGCCAGCACTACACGCAACTGGGAAGAGAAATGAATATTAAGGTCGCAGTTCTATTTCAGGAGGTGTTTTGCTAGTAAATTTGATAGAACCAGAGGCAGTGTCACTTAAATGAGGCAAAGCAAGGTCATATTTAGTATCTTCCTGAAACATAAAAATAGCTGCCTAGAACTTACAAGAACCACGTGTAAACTTAAGCACAACCTTTTTCTAATTTCACCAGAGGGTGTCGACAAACTTAATCACACAATTAATGGTATTAAGCTCTTCCACTCGGGACTTGCCATCGAAGGGAACATTGCAGGCTCTCACTTCTCCTTAAAGCGCATTACTACTCCAAACTCGTTCCCATTTACGTTTCCTAATTAGCAACTAAGCCTTAATTTGTTCACTTGTGAGGATCAATCAGTAGAATTACTGTTTATTTCCCCTCAGCTCACATTATCGTTCACTGCAATAGTAGTCAAGCATTTTCCTCCCCACATTAATGTTGATATAAAAGGTCAGTGTCTTTTGAAGCTGCTAAATTCCTGTAGCTCACAAAACCCTGTATTTTTTTTGTGCATCAGTGTCCAATCAGCTTGTTACGCCTGAGAAAACATTTTAAAAAACAGTTTTGCCGACTCAGGTTTGCGTGCGAAGTTTGCTTTTGTTAAAATAAAACTGTGTCTACAACCAGTGACAGTAGCTTCCATAATGCAGGTTAACTCTCATCCTGTTTCCGATTAAGAATCAGGCAATCAATTGAATTAATTTACTGAGCAAATAGGCTACCAAAAAGCTGCGTAGAGTGCTGATTAAGACAGCTTTGCGCTAGAGGAAAGCCACAATATGAGATTACATGGACGGCAATAACTGAAATTTCTCGAAATTCCTTAAAGTAGAATGCTATGTCGTAAGTGTTGCTGAAGATGGTAGATAAGGTTTAGATTTCATTTCTTATTAGTTGATAAGATAATTACCGTTCTTACAATCTCAGATTGTAGTCTTCTTATGTGGAGTTAAGTTACTGCCAAAACCTAATATACAAACAGAACATGTTTTACAAATGCCCAACAATTCACTAACAAACACAACGTAATTTGCAAATACAAAACTGATTCACGTGCAAACAAAGTGTGGTTTGCAAGTATAAAAAAGATTTGCAAACAAATAGAGCATGGTTTGCAAATATAAAAATGATTCACGCACAAACAAAGCGTGATTTGCAAATGTAAAAAAATGATTTGCAAACAAACTGTGATTTGCAAATACAAAACACCATTAACAAACTAGTATATTCTGTTTTACAAATACAAAACATAGCCATCACAAATACGCGGTGCTTCAATTCACATGAGAAAATACTTCCGAGAAGTTCGTGACTTTTGGCAGCTTTCTACCGGTGATATGGTGGTGCCAATTATGTCACTTGTATGCCTAGGATTTGCGAACAAATGTCCTAACTAAGTTATTTGCCCTCCTCAACAGCAGGTGGCGCTATGAGTCCATTTCCTAGATTTTTAAATGGCACAACACCGGAGACTGTCCTGAAAGAATAGTTTAATATCCCACCAGACACAGTACGGAAATCAAACTAATGATTTTGACGGCCAAGGGTGGGCCTACTATTGATACAAAATATCACCTTATGCAAGGGTTTCTGATATCTTGCTCACCACTTCGCAAATTGTTTGATGATTTCCCTTGTGTCAAAATTCCCTGCCAAAATTCCACTCCCCCTCTCGTGCACACGCTTTCTGGCCATCCGACTTAGTTGGTATTAACGGCAACAAGGATTGCTTTTATTATGTGATAAAATCATGATAATACGAGGGTACAAATAAATCAGGATCTCCTGTAAAACATATTGGCGCGCTATTTGTGCCATTTTATATCTTCTTTCCGTGGTGGAATTACCGTTTTAGATCGTACTACACTGACATCAGTTCTATCTTGGCTAAGATTAGGCTATAACCTCCGTGGTGGAATTTATGCATCCATGAAATGGAGCTTATTTAACTAAAGGCAACGCTTTTGAATATTTAGTCGACCTGACTAAACCGAATAAATTGACATGTTCGCATTACCTACGTAAAAACCCTACGAAATTAATTTTACCAACAATAATAAAATGAAATCATCGGCCAATACACACTGGTGTGGAAAAATGTCAGAAACCCTTGCTTGGTAATATTTAGTATCAATAGTAGGCCCACCCTTTGCCGTCAAAATCATTAGCTTTATTTCTGTACTGTGTCTGGTGGGATATTGATCTATTCTTTCAGGACAGTCTCCGGTGTTGTGCCGTTTAGAATTCGAGGAAATGGACTCATAGCGCCACCTGCTGTTGATGAGGGCAAATAACTTAGCTAGGACATTTGTTCGCAAATCCTAAGCTGCCAAAAGTCACAAGGTTGTAGAAAGTATTTTCTCATACGAATTAAAGCGCCGGGTATTTGTGATTAGGTACATGTTGTATTTGTAAAACAGAATATATTAGTTCTTTAATGGTGTTTTGTATTTGCAAACCACACTTTGTTTGCAAATCGTTTTTGCATTTGCAAACCACACTTTGTTTGTACACGTGAATCATTTTTATATTTGCAAGCCACGCTGTGTTTGTTTGCAAATCTTTCTTCGTATTTGCAAACCACACTTTGTTTGCACGTGAATCAGTTTTGCATTTGTAAATCACAATGTGTTTGTTAGTGAATCATTGTGCATTTGTAAAACATGTTCTGTTTTTATATTAGGTTTTGGCAGTAATTTAACTCCATACTCTTACAACTTTCCCAGAAGCTAGACAATAAAGACTACATCAGTGATTTTGCGACCATGAAAGTTTGATGTATGGCATGCATTTTAAATGATTTTAAATGCATGTCATGCGTCAAACTGTCTCGATGCACAAATAACCATTTTAATAAATTATTCAATTGTCAATGCATTGACGTAAGAAGCATCGCTAATGTAATGAATGAATTATTATAACATCGCGGCAAGAAGTATGTAATTGCTCTTCCCCACAAATGTAGCCTATTCTTTTGAACACTGAGTTGCCATGTGACATCACACCATGTTCTCTAACTAAACCTATAGCACAGACAGATCAGAGTTCATAAAAAGTGTTTTTATGGCAAATAACGGATAATGGGAAACTTGACTGAGGTAACTGTAGTTAAAGGGTAATTCCAAAGGCTTTGCCACAGTCACAGTCCTAATTCAAAAGACTAAAAACAGCTTTCATAGTGGTTTTATAGTGGTATAGAAATGGTTTTGCTGTAGCTTGCCCTGATTATGCACGGGTCAATGACAAATAAGCCTTTTAAAGATGGTTTTTTTAAATAAATCTTTAAAAATGTACAGAATACATTTATTTGAAGTTGGAAGAGTGTGTTTAAACAAGTCTTAATGGTTGCACAACATTTACAGGGTTTTAGTACAGTTTTAGACTGTATTTGCAATTTCACCAGCCAAAAAATGTCAGGTGGCGCAACCAAAAGTTTCTTGAAAAAAAATGCACTTCCCTCTTTCTTTTCTAAGTGATTTTTTAGTAAGTATACCTGAGAGTGTCTACTCTGCCTAAAACATTACTATTTTGTAGCTGGGCTGGGTATTGAAAGTAACTTAGGGATTCTTTATTTTAGGGGGCGGGAATTTGATTTTCCAAACAATTTAAGAACAATTAAACTATTAAACTTTGTTTATTTCAAAGGTTTTCAATATAAAATTATTCCTCCATATTAATATTATATTAATTCATATTTTAAATGACATATTTAATACATTTCACATAGTGTTAACTTGCTCGGACAGTTGCGCCACCTGACATTTTGAGGGTTTGGATGGCACAACATAAAATGTATATCATTTTTATGATAAACTGAAAATATGTTCAAATTCAGCAGGTTTTATAGAATAAAATGATGCTTTTTATGAATCATTTAAAATAATTTTAAACCAAAGTAGTGCATGCGGACACTGTCACGTCATTGACCCACACACACACACACAAACACACACCGGTACACGGGCACAAACACACACACACAGATCAATTGAAAACAATTCTAGTATCGCTATCACGGCTGGCAACTATCGCAGCTCATAACCAGCATCTCTATTGTGACTAGTAATCATGTTTACATTTTTAGCGGAAAAATCCTTTGTCATACCAAACCAGGCTTGCATCATGCTGTTCAAGCAAGGATCAACTACAAAACCACCAAAGAAGAGTTTTATTCATTTGCAAACTGAATGAAAGAATGGCATACATGCCAACTCACTACGGCTTTTGGGCATTTTTTTCAGAATGAAACGCCCCTGAGGCGGTGTTTGACCCGAAAATTATTGGCTATTATCCCACCCTTTATTGACAACAATTTGTCCTGGCTAATTCTTGATGGTTTTCCTTCATTAACACGTTTTCCAATTCAAGAATAATCAAGTGACAATTGAAGACACGGCTTCTCTCCCCCATGCGATCTAAAAGCGACAAAATAATGGGCTACATTCAGTACAGAAAAATAATTTAATTATAATAAGGTCTATGCTCCGGCGCTTGGCGACGGCATTTCAGAACTCTTCACGGTCAGGCAACTCGCTGTATAAAATAAACAACTGTCTGATTGAAAAATGTAATCAGACGAAACCACGTACTAGTCACCAAAATAACCTTCATTCGCTGAAGAGTTCTGAAATGCCGTCGCCGAAATACCGGAGCATAGACCTAATTATAATTAAATTATTTTTCTGTACTGAATGTAGCCCATCATTTTGTCGCTTTTAGATCGCATGGGGGAGAGAAGCCGTGTCTTCGATTGTCACTTGATTATTCTTGAATTGGAAAACGTGTTAATGAAGGAAAACCATCAAGAATTAGCCAGGACAAATTGTTGTCAATAAAGGGTGGGATAATAGCCAATAATTTTCGGGTCTAACACCGCCTCTGGGGCGTTTCATTCTGAAAAAAACGCCCAAAAGCCATAGTGAGTTGGCATGTATGGAATGGGAGAACTCTTATCAGAGAACTCCAACTATCAGATCACATAAGTTGATCTTTTATCAGCAAATTCAGTTGTCCCCCACCCCCACACCCCCCAAACAGACACTCACATATAACACACCCAGCCCAATAGCCTTGCTTTGTTATTGTTTTTTGTTTTCTTTTGGTTTGGAAATAAGTTTTGACTGAACACATGATACTGCCAGGGCAAAGAGTTCCTGGAATACTTCAGAATTAAATACAAGAACATTCATCTAATAGACTGTGTCTCACAAGAGAAGAGGAGAGAGGCCTAATTTGATTTTGAATCCATTTGTGACAAAGTATATATTTATAATTACTTAAATTGACATTCATGGTTTTAATGGTAATCAAGAATATCACACTGTCAATCAGAAAATTCAATGACCAACAGTTGTATAATACACTGTATTTTTGTGATTAATTGTCCAATTTTTGATAATCCTTTATGACTGGAACATTGACATCCTAAATTGTTGTGAAATTTCTATTACATTTGTTTTGTGTGCTTTGTTATTTGCCAGTGCAAGTATTCTTGAAGGTTTATACAGTCCAATGCACAAATTATGAGTGAAATGGCTTCTATGACGGGCCATTAACATTGTCAATCTCAGCACTTAAAAAAAAAATATTATTACACAAGCCTTGTCAGTCAATCAGTAAAAGCGTCTTGAGTCACAGTTGTGGAAGAAGCAGTGAACAATTTGAATAGAAAAACTATCAGATGTCTTAGACATTGTGTGACTACCTTTCTTTTTTTTTCATTACTGATTTCCTCTTGAAGACTGGCTATTGAATGTCACAGAATCCAGACCTTATTCTCTCACACATTTCCCCAGCTAAAAAAATTTGAACAGTTCAACGTGGCTCTACTGCTTGAATATTTACAGGATGGTGGAGGGATGACGGCTTGACAGCACACAGACTATTGTTTTAACCCTGGACTCATGCACAGTGCAGGCACATTTTATGGTAGTGTTTCCATCAAAGCTGCTTTAATTGTGCAGGGACCAAAACTTCAGCCTTCTGCAATCACATGGTGTAATCAATGTCCCAACAAGTGACACATCAATTATGTGGGCAGGCTCATACAGGTTGAACTGACATCCCACGTGAGCAACCGCAAAATCTTTCTCTCTCATTCCTAACTCTCCAAATTATGATTCAGAAATGTGTACCCATTTACCAGTCCAAAACATGAAAAACAACATTGTAGATCATGCACATATCATTCTGTGAAGAGCTTATCCTTCATGGCTTTCTTCTTTGAGCCTTTCACCCATACCTTTGTATTGTTGGTCAAATACAATAGATTATCCACTATAGTCAGTTTATTTATACAGGACCACCGACATTCTTAAAAAGAAGTATCTGGAGCTTATCTTATTCATTTTGCACCTAATGCAACACCAGCCTTGACGAGATTTTGAATGTTAGTATAGCAGCAAACAGCAATTTGCTATGTAAATACGTAGTGGACTAATGGTGTCTTGAGTAAAGAATGAAGTCTCACTCCCTATGTTTGTGTTGCAATCCGAGCTTCCCAGTTCTTCGCTTTCATACCAAGATCAGCCACGTGTGCTTGTTAGCACATATGAGTCCCTTCCGGTGAAACTGTTGCCCCTCTCTGCTTTTATAAATGGACAAAGAGAGTCACACAGCATTGTAAAAGTGAGATGACAGAGTGCAATTCGAAGCATGCGGCTGAACGTGATCTTACAGAATTTCCTCCCCCAAAGAAACCACGTTTTCATCAATGACCAGCTTGAGTAGTAATGATAGCTAACTAGCAATTATTAATACTTTGAATTTGTCCTGCAAATCATGCAATTGCTAGATAGCTTACTACAGCATATCCCGGCCATGCTAGCACGGCTGGATTATTATTATTTATTTATTTATTTATTTATTTTTTTTTTGGGGCTCTCATGTTCAAAACCTTTCTGGTTGTAAATGTACAAGCATTACTGCACAATAACAAATTAGGCAGACCTCATTGTACCCTCTAATTACTCTGATGTATTCTTTGTTCTGTCTGCACTCTAAATGTAAATCTCTAGCTAGTAGCAGGGTCAACTAACTTGTGCCACCCCCATCACTTTACAATGCGCGCCACAGCCAAACATCCAATTGGAACCATCATACTTAAGCTACCTAAAGCATATTTTACTGATGTTTTCGGTAGCAAGCCTTGGCAGGATAGCTAGAAAGCTGATAATTATGCTGCATGGATCTAGGTCATGCGGCAGATTGAAGAAATAACGTTAGCTCATTACCAAGCTGAATATATTACTAATGTTTCTGAAATAGCTCCACACTCTAAAAATTTATATTTCAACCTTAAAAATATTAGCCAAGATTTACGTCCTCTTGCTTGCCTAGTGTACTTACATCATCACTTGACATTCTTCCAAAAATGATAACATCATTGAGTCCTTCACCCTGATGCGTGTTCAGGGGCTGTTTAATTTTGTTTCATACTGTATCCTTTTAGGCCCCTGGAATATTATTGGGAGATGCTTTTTATGTGTGGGCATCTGGTTTGTCATTACCGGCCCGAACACTTGCAGGAACTGGGAAATTGAGTCCCAGTCACCTATATGATACAGCCACCTACTGTCATTGACCATCAATCTGGAAAATAGCCACTGTGCACTGCACACACAGCATATAATCTCAGAAATAAGACATAGAGGCTGTTTTCAAGCTGCGTGCTTCTTTCACGCTACTTCTGATGCGTACTCTCTGACTGAACTCCCTGCCCTCCCATCTGTTGCGTGGATGGCAGAATGGCTGTCTGAGTACTTAAAATGCTGAGGAATTATGATCACAGTGACGGGACGTCCACACACTGGCAATTGCACTTTTCAGACCTGTTAAAACACTAACCAAGAAGCTGGGATCTTCCGCTCAAGGAAAATAAGATTATTATTCAATTTGCAGCTGTTCATTTAGATTTTCTGTTACTCAGCATGCATCAAGTTAATTACTCCATCCTTAATGCTGCATTTTTGTTTGTTAGGATTCTAGGTGTGATTGCACCATGGTACTGAAATGAGGTGATGCACAGAGAGACAGTGTGAGGATCTTGGTGTGTGTTCTGAGAAAACAAAAGCATTGCAAATGTTCTCATGAAATGATTATGTCCTGCTGGGCCCAATGCTCTAGAACCCTGGTCCTCAAATCACACCCTACGAGGTCCGAGAATTGCTGGTTTTCCACCCTCCCTTTACCTGGGAGTCAGGTGTTAACACAGTCTGGCCAATCAGAGGCACTAACTGTTCATTTACTTGCCTGGGATAACAGAAAACCTGGGCTGGATTTGGATTCGAGGTCCAGATTTGACGATCCTTGCTCTAGAGGTATAACAACTGATAACTAGAAGGGCAGTCGGTAGAGTGCATACCTCCGTCACGCCAATTGTTTGACTTAGCGCAGTCAAAATCAATAGGGTCCATCCCTGATGTAATAGCAACCCATGCTCAAAATTTCAGAGATATCTGTTCATGACTTTTTTAGTTATCTTGCACACAAACAGAAAGTCAGACAAAACATTGCCGGCAAAAACATAATGTCCTTGGCGGAGGTAATAACTGAACTGATTTTAACCCTTTAACTGCCTGCTCAACCTTTTGGCAGAGCACATTTTGAGTCACTATTTCTCATTGAAAGATGTGTTGAACGTAACAGATCAGATTTTTTTTTTCAGCATTACAGACTGCAAATGATTATTGGAGAAGGCTTCATCGGGCTAAGTTCAATACATCTTTCAATTTAATACAGCGACTCAAACTGTGCTTGACCAAAAGGAAGCAGGCAGTTAAAGGGTTAAGGAGCAAAGTGGTAATGCTGGAACTTTGACTGTAGACTGTTCCAGGACTGGAGCTAAAAGTAATCAAATGCTTTGCAACAGCTATGATTCTGGGGACAAGATAAGAGCAGGGCTATGATTCTTTCCTGTATGGCTGGATATTTGGAATGGTTAAGTAGGGAGAGAGCTTATTCAGAGTCTTAAGAATGTTTCCAATAAAAGTACGCTGATTTCAGTTTCAGACATGTGAAGCATTAATTTTCTTTCATGATGAAAAAATAAGCAGAGTTAAAGCAGGGGAACTGCAAAATACAAGAAGACGGTGTGAGAGCCGAAAGGAAACTTAAATGTGTCACAAGTAAGAATGAATGAAGGATTTATAACTCTAATAGCTTACTGACTGGAGTTGATATAATGTCTTGCCAAGGCTTCAGGCAATAAAACAATGCTAACAAATCTGTTTTGAATATGTGCTTCCGTTTTTCTCTTGCATTTGCTTTTGCGGTTTGCATGTTTGTAACTTTGCATCGTTTCTGTTTTTGCAGCGCATTTCTCCTATTGGACTTGTTTTGGGCCGTTGTAGCGCATTTGCCCCTGTCGGCCGCCATACCATTTACTCCGAACACAATGCTCAAATTACTTCCGCGACCGCGCCCTCTCAGGAGACAGACGTGCGACCAATTTCTTACTTTGGGGGTATATTTGAGATGATTGGTCTTCCTTCCTAAAATGTCTTTGGTTTTATCGATCGCAGTCAAAATCAATAGGGTGCATCCCTGATGTAATAGCAACCCACCAACAAAATTTCAGAGATATCTGTTCATTACTTTTTGAGTTATCTTGTACGCACACAGACATACAGACAGACAAACAAACCAACGCCAGCAAAAACAATCTCCTTGGAGGAGGGAATAAATATATACAGGACTACAAAACTAAAACAAAGATTTTAGGTCACCCAGTCGGTATAAGAATGAAAGGTTACATCTGAATACGTATTTGTCCATGATTGCAAAACCACCTGCTTTGCTTTAATCTGTGTCTATCTGCTGATGAGGAGAAAAAGTTGATGAAAGGATTAATTTTGTTTTATCATTCCTGAAATTTAGGGTACATTATTTTGCTGTGATTACATTAACAACGTCATGTTGAGGGTGCTTATTTCAATTCTGTCAGTTGACAAAAAAGAAGAATCAGAGGATTGCAGACTGGGAAACTCTTTTCACTTTTACAATTTTTGTTTGAGTTTACACAAGGATGGGGTTAAGAAGTTTTGTGTGTGTCATAGTTTCTCAGCCTGTGACACATTTTAATTCTTGTTGTTGGCTTTTGATGCTTGCTGAAGTTTTCAATTTTGAGAAGCATATTCATTAGTTGAGTTTGTTTGTTTGCTTGTTCGTTTGCTTGCTTGTGTCCTTTTTTTTCAGTCCAATATTAATTTTCACAAAACTTCACGCACAAGAAGGCCTTAGTCCAGAATGGAAACGTATTGATTTTTGTGATAGAGGGTCGAAGTTCAACAAAAATATAGGCCTATTGGAAGGCCTGCTGAAGGAAGTTGATTCTCCCACCACAAAGAAAGCTGACAACAGGATTGGCAGTGCTCACCAAAGGTGGAAAAGTTTATTCACAATAACTTTGCTTATAAACAAAAAATTAAGCCGACATTGTCTCAACCCTCATGTCTGCTTGATTGGTTCTGGCTGTTTGCGCGAGTTTTGCAATTAATTGGTTAATTGTCTCGTATCAGCAGTAACTACTACCCCCTGTCAGATTATCCTGTGCAAATAAGTTTTCTGGTTTGGTCTCAGTCGGGCTTGGATCTTCTTAGGCTAAGGGGTTACTTTAGAATTTTACTATAAATCAGTGGTTTTCGAACTCGATCAGCTCTTTGTTTCCGGTTTCTGAGTCGCTCACCCAGTGTTACAGGAAATTAGCCTGCCAAGCGTTACAAGGTATCTGCTCGCCCAGTTGTCACAGGATTTTTTTCCGCATCATGTTGGTGTTTCACTGCCTGGTCCTCTTTCTCGTCTCTATTTCATTCCAGGGCTGACCTTAGGCGTTGGGTTCCCCCTTTTTGGGAGCTGGGTAATGTCCACGGTTTCCTCCCACTGGGGAGTTTTCCTCGCCACTTTTGCCTCCTTTGCTTACTCCATTGGGGTTCTGGCCCTGTAAAACCTTCTTTGTTTTGAAAAAAGTCAAATTCCTCCTTAATGCATTGTCCTTCTTTTTTCCCCTCTTTTGGGATACAGTCACAACCGTTGTGTCTGACTAATTAGTTCTGGCTGTCTGTGAATTTTGCAGGAAATTGGTAAATTTTCGTTAATTCCCTTAGTGTGATCAGCTGCAGCTACTCCCCTCTGTCTGATTATCCTATGCATGTAAGTTGCTGGTTTTGTCTCGGTTTGCGCTGAATTATCTTAGGCAATGGGATGACTCTAAGTTCTAGTTCTCCTCCCTGGTGTCCCTTCCAGGGAGCCAAATTATTACTGAGCAAATTATTGGGTACAGCAGGTTCTATAAACCGTCTTCCATTTCTCCTCATCTTCCTCATTATAAACGCGCCCTAGTCAATCCTGCTATTGGCTCCACCTAGGCCCAGTTTGTAACAGATAAAAAGTAAAAAAAAAAAAAAAAAAAAAAATCACAAAAATAAAACAACTGACCCAAAATAAATAAATGAAACTAATTGAATTGGTTCAACCAGACGAAAGTGCAAATGAAACCAAAGGCATTTCAATAAATAAGCGAAAGAAAAGAAAACATGTTTACCGCCTAGCAGAGGTCGCCATCATCACCAGAATGCTCCACAGAGGCCCAAAATCAACTGCCTAAAATAGAGGGAAGGTACATAGCTACTCCCTCTCATGACTATGCCATTTTCATCAATTATATCAGTCTCTGCTATAATCACAAATACTAATATCAAACAAGCATATTGATCAATTATGATTTTCAAAAATATACTTCTCATAATTAAAACCCAAAATTACAAAACAATTATTTCACCAAAATGAAATTACCCCCTGGGTAATTCAGAAATCCCCCCAAAAATAGTAAAAACCCCATGGGAATACCACTGGCATCTTTGCCCCTGAAGGAGGAAATGGGTGAGCATCCAAACAAACATTTTTGGTGAGTACACACTACAGCAGTATGCAACACTGGTATTCATCAGACTTTTGTAGCAACAGCCTGTACTTTGTTAGGAACCTACAGACACAACTTCTCAAACACAGTCTCTAACATTAATAATAGTAACAAACTTTGTTTTGTACATGCCAAACATAAAAAAAAGACTTTGCGCCTTCAATAGATGTTAGATGCCACTTTTTTCCCACAAACTTCAACATACTCGTGACTTGCAGTTGATGTATTTTAAGGTGACTGATGAGGATAGACGCAACATGCCGCCACCCATTTACAGCGTCCACTAAGCATTGCAAACAAAAGTCACACATTGAAAATGTCACTCGATGTACGCGTTGCTCTTTCTCAGATTTTATTTTTTTTTAAAGAAAAGGTTCTCTCTAAGGTGCAGTTGTGCACCATATATATATTTTTTTTTTTTGTTGTTTTGCCTCATCTGCATTTTCAAAATGGCTGCCAGATCACCATGTTCAATGAATTTTTCTATTGCTGCTCCATGAAAACCACCCTGTGGATCTTCACCAAAGCCAGCAGACAAGTTCCCCCGACTGTATACTAGTGTGATTTTTTTGCTTCATTTGCATATTCACAATGGTCGGCAGGCTTCAGTAATCAATTTTGACTCTGAAGTTTGTATCACTATTCCCGTTAAACTGCTAGATATATCTTTCTCATTTTTTTTGAAAAGTTGCCAGTATTCAATGGTGGGCGCCAAGATCTGTTCACGGGTCTCTTATTTGATTTTTGGATTCTGTCAGTTTGATCTGTGCTGATTGTTACGAACCTCTGCCAGTCTTTTTAACACCATGTCTGCATTTTACAGCGCATTCTGCCCTTCTGATATTGAACTCTGCCTGTGCCCTGGCACTTTTCTGCTTTGTGATTCAGTGGTGTATTCCAGCTCATTGGTTTTTGACCCAGCCTGGATGACCATGATTTATAAATAAACTTTGTCATACTTTTTGATCAGCCGCCTGTGCCCAAGACTCTGAGTTCACACCTGAAGTGGATGAAGTAAGACTAATCTATAACAGCTGCATAGAAACTACAGTATGTATATGCTTACTCAGGGTGCAAAACTGTTCTTTTGTTACCATGTAGTTCCAATGATGCTGCATGCTGCTCTATGTTCATGCAGATAAATCAATGTTACATTTGTATTAGACAACTTAAGTGTTTCCAAGCTGCATATATTTTGCTTTTGTGATGTTCCCTTCCAAGGATCTTATTATTTTATTTAATTTATGGCCTTTATTTTATATGTTAATTGCCTTCTTCTTTGTTGTTATGGGTTACAGAGAGAGGGTTATAATTATGTTTTAAACTGTCTCAATTAGCTTCGAAGGCAAATTGAGTGAAAGAACTGATTGACCTGTTGTTTTAAATGATCTTTTTTGTTGTCTTGCCTCATTCAGCTTCTGGTTTGTTTTTAAAAATTGCGACCGTCCATGTCTTCTGCTTAAGATCATGAGACATTTTATATGCCTCTATATGCAAGTGAATACTCTTGTTACATTCATAGAAATTCAAGCAATGCATTCAAACACATGACCTTTCCCTTTGTAGAACTGGGCATCATTTTTTTTTGACCAAGAATCAAAAGAATGGCTGGATTTTTCTCGAAGCAAACAATTTTGTGTATTTTCCCACCTTAAATCAATTTTTAAACATGCTTGCAATGTGTGTGCTACTCTCTGTCTGTGTTTTGATTTGTGATGACCCTTTTTCCGTTATGCTTTGGTCTCTGTGAAAATGTCTGAAATAAAGTGTTCTGAACCGTGGATTCATTTCTCCCAGGGAGACAGTAGAAACCCTGGATATAACAGTTGCAGCAGATTAATATCCACTGAGGGCATACTTCTGAACACTTACTGATTCATAGCATTTGCAAAATTCTCGTCTGAAATCTGCAGCATATTTGCTGGCAGTGGTCTTAAAACTACTGCATTCTTGTTGGAAATTCCATTTACATTGCAGTCAACTTCATTTGCTGCTGAGGCCAAAAAAGTGGTGCCTGGTTAATATCAAGTAAATAAAACTATATAGGCTACTGTAGCACTATAACACTACCCATGTAGCTATACGATAAACTTCTTGCAAGTGTGTTTCTTGCGCTTAACCCTGTTAATTAACAAGTTTCCAGTCAAACATGTTTAACATTAAACTGCACCCAGGTAAATCCCCTTGATTCACCAGAAAGCTTTCTGACTTGCAAAAATTAACTTTATTATTTAATGAGCTTACCTATTGCATATTCTTCTGATTGTAGCAGCAGAGTTGGATAGTTTGGAAATATTAATCATCCCATGTTTTACTTTCACCCACGAGCTCTGCCAGGTGATTTCACTAATTGTTTAAATTAGCAAATCCAGGTGAATGGAACAAAATGTGGGGGGAAATTTTCTGAACCTGGATTGTCTATGTCTGCATAGTTGGAGGCAGTATTTGCAAAGCTGCACTAGTGTTTCTGGTTTTACTTAAGGTTTTAGCGCCCTACAGTGCTATGACTTTTCAGGAAATGTATGTTGTCACCAACAGAAAGTTGACCATTTCTGATCTCGTGTTGAGTTTGGTTTTTTTTAAAAAATACTTGGCACTCCCTGTGACCTCACCCATGCTTTCTCCAGTACTACCCCAAAAAGGGCCATGGAATTATTATCTGTGAAAAGCCTTGCAGCCTTTGCTGGTAGCAGAACAGGAGCAGAAATTAATTTTAGCTCGTGTTGAAATCAGCTTTGTGCCCTCATTGTTTGGGGTCCCAGAGGGCCCAACACAAATATTGATAATAATTCCTGTAATAATAGTTGTAATATTATAGTATTACTGTAGTTGGAATTATAATCATAAAAAGGTTCTGTAATTTTGCTTTTGCACTAAAATATTTTTCTGCTGATCATTTTAAATCCAGTGCACAGAAAAGTTTAAGTCTTCCAGGGTGCATTTCAAAAAGATGCAGAAATATGTAAATGACTATAAATCACAGTTCTAATTCCAAAAATGTAAGTTTGTTTTTTTTTTTTTTTTTAATTGGGCTACGCATGAAGAAATGTGCGTATCCTTTGACAAATTATTCGAAGGCTATCACGTTGCAGAACAGAGCGAAATGCTGGATCATATATACGCCGAAGATGGCCTTTAATAACAGGACGTAAAGCCCAGTTCAGACCAAAGACTCGCGACGCGACCAGACTGTTTTAGAACGTCACAGGGAGGAGTTGCAGCAGTGTGAACTGGCCCGTCGCAGCTCGATTCAAGCCGGCTGATGGCCTCGCAAGCGATTCAGCTTGTCAAATCGAGGCTGGTTTCAGAACGTTAAGCACGTAACCCAACAGCCAATCAGCTTATAGCGAATTCAGCTGGTCACGTCAGTTACAAACTATCAGCTGGTTGGAACTGCGCTGAGAATAACCAAGAGAAATTTACAAAAGAGGGCAGGTCTCCCGTTGCGAGCTCCCGGCACAGATTGGCATAAGTGCCCTGGGTATTTCGTTGAAGCACTCAGGGACCAGTAGCGCAGCCAGAACTTAAAATTGCGTGGGCAATTAACATATCTTTAAAACAATTATTAGTTCTGACTCGATCGTAATAATTTTTTTCTAATTAACTATGCCTTAAATCCGAAAACACTCTGCATCAGGCATTGCTTGTTCACCTCGTTAAGGCAAAACGACAATCATTCATTTGGACGCGCAATTTTGTGCATTTCAAATCTCTGTCTTTGGTTCAATTTGGATAATTCAAACGATCATGAAGCACTGGTTAGATTGCCTGATGAGCCGAAAAGGTAGCGCGGAAGTTCCAGAGCAATTTACCTCTCAAAAAGTATTATTAAAAATATTAAATTATGAATAACTTATTTTTCTGAACTGAATTATGTGGTAACGCTTTATAATAAGGGGACATAAATCATGTAGTTATCATGCATTACTTCATGCATGATTCACTCATGAGTTCATTATGATTCCTGCATGATTTCATACATAAATTCATCATGACTCATCATGAGTAAAAATGAATTCATGCTTACTCATGTCTGAATTCATGTAATGAAATCATATCAGCTAAGGCATTACTTTCTTTAATGAATTCATCATGAATCAAAAGTAATTAAGCATGATCATGATGAGTTCATGGTTCATTAAAGACAGTCGTTTCACTTTTGGCAGAATCGAAATAGACATTTTCATCCATTACCGTATGTCCACCACTTTAGTTTAGGGGGCACAAACATGATGAACTCATGAGAAAGTAAGCTTTGATTCATGTCATTCAATGATTCTTTCCCTATAGCATTTCACAAATATGCTGTAATAAAAGCCACCGTTTGTCCACCACTTTAGTTGAGGGGGCACAAACATGATGAACTCATGAGAATGTAAGCTTTAATTCATGACATTCAATGATTCCTTAGCAATAGCATTTCTCACATCTGTTGTGATAAAAGCATGTATAGCCACCACTTTAGTTGAGAGGGTACAAACATGATCAACTCATGGGAAGCTAATGCATGAAGTAAGAATGAATTAATGGATTAAATCAGTATGTACTAATGCATGAAGTAGTACATAACTTCACTGTATTACTGTATCTTTATAATCAAAAAGTGATGGTAAGTCCAAGTAAAATATCAATTGCAATTCTGCCAAAAGTGAAGTGACTATGTCTTTGTAGGCCCATGAATTCATGAGCAAATAACCCTCAGTTCATGTTGCTCAATATTCCCAATAGACTAACTTTTGTACATTTATACTGTATGTTGTGATGATAGCTACCATACGTCCACCACTTTAGTTGAGGGGGCACAAACATGATGAATTCATAAGAAATTAAGCTTTAATTCATGGCATTCAATGACAAAAATGACAAGTTAATATACAACCCCAATTTTGAAATAGTTGGGACGAAGTGTAAATTGTGAATAAAATCTAAATGCAGTGACTTTCAGATCACATGAGCCAATATGTTATTTACAATAGAACATAGATGACATTTCAAATGTTGAAGCTGAGACATTTTACATTTTTATCCGCAAAATGAGCTTATTTCACATTTTCTGGCCGCAACAGGTCTCAAAAAAGTTGGGACACAGGCAAAAAAAAGGGCTGAAAAAGAAATAAATATATAAGAGAATTAGCTGAAAGAACATTGAGCAAGTAATTAAGTTAACTGTCATCAAGTGTGCAACATGATTGGCTATAAAAGGGATGTCTTAGAGAGGCTGAGTCTTTCAGAAGTAAAGATGGCCAGAGGCTCTCCAACGTGTGAAGGCTTGCGTAAAAAAATTGTGGAATACTTTAAAAACAATATTCCTCAATGTCACATTGCAAAGGCTTTAAAGATCTCATCATCGACAGTGCATAACATCATCAAAAGATTCAGAGAAACTGGAAAAATCTCTGTGCGTCAGGGACAAGGCCTGAGACCTTTACTGGATGCCCGTGATCTTCGGGCCCTCAGACACCACTGCATCACTCACCGGCATGATTCTGTCATTGACATTATTAAATGGGCCCAGGAATACCTCAAGAAACCACTGTCTGTAAACACAGTCCGCCATGCCATCCACAGATGCCACCTAAAAAAAAAAAAAAACTCTATCATGCAAAAAGGAAGCCATTGTTGAGCATGATCCAGAAGCGCCACCATGTTCTGTGGGCCAAGGCTCATTTAAAATGAACTGTGGCAAAGTGGCAAAGTGTCCTGTGGTCAGACGAGTCCAAATTTTACATTCTTGTTGGAAATCATGGGCGTCGTGTCCTCCGGGCTAAAGAGGAGAAAGACCACCCCTCCTGCTATCAGCATTCCGTTCAAAAGCCAGCATGTCTGATGGTATGGGGATGCATTAGTGCATATGGTGTGGGACACTTCCATGTTTTAAAAAGCACCATGAATGCTGAAAGGTATATAAAGGTTGTAGAACAACATATGCTCCCCTTCAGATGACATCTATTCCAGGGAAGGCCTTGTGTATTTCAGCAGGACAATGCAAAAGCACATACTGCAGCTATCATAACAGCATGGCTTCGTAGCAGAAGAGTTCGTGTGCTGAACTGGCCTGCCTGCAGTCCTGATCTTTCACCGATTGAGAACATTTGGGGCATAATTGAATGAAAAGTCCGTCAAAGGAGACCCAAAACTCTCCAGCAGCTGGAAGCCTGTATTAAACAAGAGTGGGATCTAATTCCAATGGCTAAACTCAAGAAACTTGTCTCCTCAATGCCGAGACGCCTCCACTCTGTGTTAAAAAGAAGAGGGGATGCTACACCATGGTAAACAGGCCCCTGTCCCAACTTTTTTGTGACCTGTAGCAGCCATTAAATTTGAAATGAGCTCATTTTGTGGATAAAATTGTAAAATTGCTCATTTTCAACATTTGCTACATTGTCTCTGTTCTATTGTGAATAAAATACTGGCTGGTGTGATTTGAAAGTCATTGCGTTTTGATTTTATTCACAATTTACACTTTGTCCCAACTATTTCGGAATTGGGGTTGTACCTACCACTTTAGTTAAGGGGGCACAAAAATGATTAATTCATGGGAAGCTAATGCATGAAGTAAGAATGAAGTAATGTATGAAAACGTCTATTTCGATTCTGCCAGAAGTGAAACGACTGTCTTTAATGAACCATGAACTCATCATGATCATGCTTAATTACTTTTGATTCATGATGAATTCATTACAGTAAGTAATGCCTTAGTTGATATGATGTCATTGCATGAATTCAGACATGAGTAAGCATGAATTCATGTTAACTCATGATGTGTCATGATGCATTCACGCATGAAATCATGCATGAATCATGATGAACTCATAAGTGAATCATGCATGAAGTAATGCATGATAACTACATGATTCATGTCCCCTTATTATAAAGTGTTACCAATTATGTTAATTAATTAGTCGCCCTTAGATCGCATCATGAATGTAGCAGTGTCTTTAATTGCCAATTGATTACATATATAAATAGAAATTGTTTTAAGAGAGGAAAATGGCTGAGAACAGGTTAGGTATAATAATTGTAGTAAAGCGATGTTGTGTGGCTGCTCAAAATTTTCAGATGTGGCTACGCCACTGATTTGAAATGCACAAAATTGCACGTCCAAATGAATGATTGTCGTCTTGCCTTAACGAGGAGAACAAGCAACACCTGATAGTGCAGAGTGTTTTCGGATTGAATGTAGAGTTAATTAGAAAAAATGATTGCGATCGCGTCAGAACTAAAGAATGTTTTAAAGAGATGTTTAGCGCCCACCCGATTTTAAGTTCTGGCTACGCCACTGCATGGACGGCTCCAAATTCTCACCCCTTTCTTTTTAGCTTGCCTATTCGAAGAATAGGGGCGCTTATATAGTCACCCCGGCGTCTGCGTTGCAAGGTTGAAGTTTTGGTACAAGTGTTGAAATACTCTAATATCTTACAAGTCATGACAAATTTACTGTTAATGTTGTATTACAACTGTTATACAGTGGTTAGATAATCATATTAAAGAATGTATGCCCGAATTTATGAATTACAAAGGCCCACAGAGCTCGTCTGGACTTGGTTAAAGTTTTGGAGCAAGTGTTGAAATACTCTAGTACCTTACAAGTAATGATGAATTTACAACTGTTGACGTATTATAACCATTGCATAGTGGATGGACAATCATATTAAAGAATGTCTGCCCGAATTTACGAATCACAAAGGCCCATAGGGCCCGTCTGGACTTGGTTAAAGTTTTCATGCAAGTGTTGAAATACTCTAATAATACCTTACAAGTAATGATGCATTTACAACTGTTGTTGTATTATAACCATTCTATAGTGGATGGACAATCATTTTAAAGAATATCTAACTAAAATTACGAATTATAAAAGCCCATATGACCTGTATGGACTTGGTTAAAGTTTTGCAAGTGTTGAAATATTGTGGTTTCTTTTAGTTACCCTGATGATGGTGTTGGTAATGCTGTAATAATTGCATATGTTATTGTCCAATAAAAATAAAAACAATTGATGGATGTTTTTGTTGTTTGTTGAGATTTCATACGTTATTGTACTTTTATTAGACTTTACAGGACCCTGATCAAATGTTTAACACCACTTCAACTTCACTTGTACCATTCCATCTGTACATTTAATATTTTTATGCAGAAAATATCCTAAATGCTAAATCCTAAATTTTTAAATCACCACTGGATGTAAGGGAAATTTTCTGCTATTAGTTGTGCTTTTTTAAAAGCAGTTGCAATAGGCGAGCTATGCTGTTTTCCAACAGCTCTCGTTTTGTGTGTCCTTGCTCTTTTTTTAATAGCAGAAATGCAACTGTTGTTAACTCATCATCACTATTATCCATATTTCCAAACGCAGCAACAAATGTATCAACTGGAAAAAAGGCCAGAAAAGCCAGCAGTTAGAATTGAAGCACAATTGCGAAGCAGAAGTGACTATCACGTCGTGGGTTCGAGCCTCGGTCGTACCATCCAGCAGTGGTCGGCAGCTTTTTCAGAAGTAGCGCGCAATCGGCCGATGCGCTACAGGGATGCAAATTGGGAAGGGTCTGTCGAGAAGGGTAATATAAATTGCTTTGTTCGTTGCTTAGGCGCCTCCTGTTGGCCAGACGGGCGCTCGTCAGGAAGATTCTAAGCTTGTTCATGTTTGGGTATCCTCCGCCCTCGTTCTGAACTTGCGACGATTCAACCAATGAGTGTATAAGAAGCGGTGCGCATGCTTCGGAGGAGAGCCGTGAGCTGTCTTCACTCTTAGTTGGCAACAGGGGGTCGCATAAGTGAAAGTCTTGAACATAGTTCCTCAATTGGACATTCCAGATTCGGGTGGGATTGGAGATGCCAAATTAAAAAAACAAAAAAAAAAACAAAAAAAGAATTGAAGCTCAGAGAATTGTTGCTGTGGAAACGATACACCATCTCATCTCGTTGCATTGGCGTGAACTGGCAGGTTTCAGAACATCGCGTCACAAGTAGTTGCAAGTCTCAACCCATCTCGTTGCAAATCTTTGGTCTGAACTGGGCTTAAGAACATAAATGAGCACACATTTCTTGAATGCGTTATCTGTGAACTGCTCTGGGAGCAGTCAGAAAATTAGAGAAGTGAGCAGAGTAGACTCAAAAGGACTGGTCTGAGGTCAGTTACCAGGATCGCGAGCTGAATTTTCCGGAGCACACTGGGAAGGTGCACCCTGTCGAACAGCAGTGAATGAGATACTTGGTAGAAGCCACTCGCAAGGACCGAAGACTCCGGAAGGAATATTCCTAGTGGACAGATTCTTAGTTGAGATATATCAATGATAAAGTACACTTGACACTTAACAATTCAGCAAAGGAGGACTGACACAAGGAACTTAAATGCACGAGACGACAATAAAAAATTGGGAGAACAGCAGCACAAGGCAGGGGAATGAAACAAGAAGGGAGGGGGAGTGAAAGGAGACAACGAAAAATAACAGCAATCAATCAACAAAATGGAACTAAAACTGACACAAACAGCTGGATTGCAGGGAAAAAAAATACTCAAACACTCAGGACGTAACAAAGGCAAAGAAATATAAAGTATATCATCCACAACAGCAACATAAAATTTTTTAGGGACAAAAGTGCTTCTGAAATATGTTAACAAGTTAAACAGGTCCACCCTGAAGTGTCATTGTGGACAGTGCTTCGGAAACATGTTATCAAGCTAAAATTAGAGGTTTTTAACATAACAAGCAGAACACTTATGAAATATCAAGGTGATGAAACAATGTTGAGTATGTATTTGTAGTGGTTATAGATGCTCTGGGGTCTTTGGGAAACAGATCCAAAGAGAACACAGGGGTTAAATAATTGTAATAAATTTTAAATATTTCATGCATTTTTGTTATTTGTCAGATATGTGATCCGCTAGTTAAAGTTTTTATACAGCCAGAGTCAGATCTGTAAATCGTCTTGTGCATTTATCCTGGCCGGATTGGAGATCTCATGCAGCCAAATAGGGCATGGCAAAAGTTGTGTTATTGCATGAAAATGGTCAGTTTCTATTGCTGTACTCCCACAAATCAAATCAATAATCAAACATAGAAGCAGTATTCAACAGGAAAGTCCATTTTCATCTGTTGAATTTTGTGTTCGGCAGATTTCATTCATTCATTCATTCATTCATTTATTATACAGGAAAGTATTAAAAGTAACAGTACAGTTACAGTTAAGACGGGCCTGACTCAGTTAAACAAACTGTTTTACAGCAGGTTCCTGTTCTGCAGAACACAAAACATGAAGCAGACATAAAAAAGTCACTTACATAAAGCAATAGAACACAAATCATAAAACAGACATACAAGAACAAAGGTTAATTACACAAGACATTAATGTAAATTAGACGCAAATAACTTAAACAACAAGAGACATTACATGGGCTGTACATGCAGCAATCAATGAGTGCAAGTGTAACCGTTATAGATGTACAATCTGTATGCCTTTTTGAAAACTGAGATAGATTGAGATACTCTGATGTGATAGGGGATGGCATTCCAAACCTTGGTAAAAGTACGGAAAAAATACCTCTGACCATAGGTGTTTCTAAAAGCAGGAACAGGTATAAGTGCTTGTGAAGCTGATCTGGTAAAGCGCACTTGTCTCACATTGTGTGTTGGGAAAAGTGCAGTGAAAGTAGGTGACGTGTTGTTTAGTATCTGGAAATAAAAAGCAATAGCATGACTGTTTATGAAGTTCTCAAAAGTCAGGGCATTTGCATGTGTGAGTGCAATACAATGATGAGACCACTTAGGTAACTTACTATGGATCTTGAGTGCACGGTAATATAAACGTGCAATTGGAGCAGTAATTTCCTTAGTGGTAAGGGACCATATTGAAAGACCATAAGAAATGGTTGAAAACACGACTGCATGTAGATAGGTTTCAGAGACCGAGGATGACAAATATGGCCTTATCTTGTTGTATACATATAATTTCTGGTTGAGCTTATTGGTTAATTTAGAAATGTGGTCACGAAAAGTAAGGTGTGAGTCAAGTAACACACCAAGATATTTATACGTTTTTGTGATGACCAAATCTTGGTTTGCAAGGGTGATGGGAACAGAAAAAGAGAACCTTTTTCTGGGAGTGTGGAAGTACATGCATTCGGTTTTCTTAACATTAATAGTTAAATGGTTCAACCCCAACCAGTTATGTAGGAGCTGAAGGTCGGAAGATAATTTGGTATTTATGGCCTCAGGATTTTCATCAGAGAGAAACAACACAGTATCATCGGCATACAGTAAACATTTAGAGTGATTACATACTTGAGGTAAATCATTTATATACAGAAGAAAAAGCAGTGGTCCGAGGATACTACCTTGTGGCACACCCATATCAGAAGCTAGGGGTTGAGAAGTTACACAGTTAATTTTAACAGCTTGTGACCTGTTTGTCAGGTAGGATGAGAACATTTTGATTACAGAAGAAGACAAATTAAAAGATACGAGTTTTTTTTAGTAAAATTACATGATTCACAGTATCAAATGCTTTATGAAAATCAATAAAAATAGCACCAGTGATATGGCCTTTGTTAAGAGAGTCACGTATTTGTTCAGTGAAAAACAGTAAAGCAGACATAGTTGACCGACTAGCACGAAATCCATGTTGACAATCACTAAACCAGTTGCCTGTTTCAAGATAGGAACTTAGTTGGTTGTGTAAAGCTTTTTCAAGTAGCTTGGACATAACAGGAAGTATAGCTATTGGTCTATAATTTGAGATAAGAGTGGGGTCATCAGATTTGAAAATGGGAGTGATTTGTGCTATTTTCCAATCAGAAGGGAAGATGGAGAGCCTAATACAGAGGTTAATTAGATGCTGGAAAAGAGGTATCAGACTTTCAGTATGACTCTTTAAAAAGGAGGTGGTTAGACCGTAAGTATCATGGGCGTGAGAATTTTTGAATGAATCAAATAGTTTTATCACCTGGTTTTGGGAGATCTCAGAAAAAGAGAACTGATCCGATGTTAAAGGAAAATCGGATGATAAAGCAGGAGGAGTGGCAAAATTTATTGCTAGTTCCTTAACAGAAGACAGGAAATGATTATTAAAAGCACTTGCAATTTTTTCTGAGTCTGAAGTGAGGGTACCCCGTAGAGATATCTGTATGTTTGAATTCTTTTCCTTTTCACTCTCACCAGTAATAACCTTAAGAGTCTGCCAAAGGGTCTTTGGATTTGATGCAGATTGTATAATTTGTTGCCGAAAATAGACAGTTTTAGCCTTTCGTAGTTCAGCAGAACATTTATTTCTTATTTGAATAAAGTCATTTTTGGTCTCAGGTGTTCGAGATGTCCTGTACACTTTCATGAGAGAGGCCTTCTGTTTAAGAAGCTTGGCTAATTCTGTATTTATCCAGGGTAATTTCATTTGTCTAGGTCGAACCTTATTGACAGTAGTATATTTATCTCTCATCGTTTGAAATTTAGTGTGGAAATGTACTAGGATTTGTTCTGGGTTTTCCAGAGCCAGTTCTTCATCCCAATTTATTGCATTAAATTCATTGTTAAATTGATAGAGATAGAGAGGTCCATGCATTGTGGTCTCTTCGGCAACTCATTGATCAACTACACTGTTTGCTTGCTGCAGGTAAGTAATTGCTTTGTGAAGGAGATGAGGAACAAAGCTCAAGGAATCTTTGAATTTGGCTCCCTTGGCACAGCACAGTCACTCAAAACCCATTTAACTCAGTCAATGCGATCATCTGACAGTTTCCCCAACCACTTTTGACTTTGAAATGAATTTTTCATCTCAGAGGAAGACTTCAGTTTGAATCTTGATGTACCCAGAGTCCTCACTGCAGTGGGTTTCAAGCGAGTTCTTCCCTGTAAGTAATGTGTAGGGAGTGAGCTATGGAGGAAGCATTCTTATGATGGTTATTAGGCTGCCCCATGGTTTCCTGTCTTTCCAAGAGATGGGGGGAGGAAGACACTGTAAATGTTTTCTGTAATTACATTTATTAGGAGCCTAGCACCAAAGGTCTGAAGACACATGTTGCTATTGTTAGTTTTCTCATTATGCTTAGACATAGAAGTCTATGGCAGCCCAAAAAACCATACAGTAAAAGGAAGTGAGATGTGGCACATTAATAGACCTCGGCCTAATTAAACAATACAGTAATTTTGGGGTCCAGACTTCAAGTACATAATGCTCCCGAGAAAGTTACTCTTAAATATCTACTCATAACTTCTGAACTCTTTTTTTCTTTTTTTGCAAAAAATTATTTTGAGATTTCTGAAACCCTCAGCCTAAGCTGAGACCAATATATCATATCATTCTCAACCGAACTACATTCTCCCCATTTAGAATTTTATTAAAAACATAATTTTTTCTTCTTTTTGTGCAAATTCTGTCCAGTCATCACCAAAACTTTTTAAGATGACCTTCTGACCATGCGTGACAAAATTAATCTTTTCTTTATATGTCCAATATGATTCGGTCATAACTGGGAAACTAATTTGACGACAAAGAAGCCAAAACAAGAAGGGGGGGTTACTTCAAACCAATACTTCACTGTATTTACACAACATTTTGGGGATGTGCTTTGGACTACATCTTGTGATTCCACCCAAAATTTGGTGTCAGAACTTCTCTGCGCTACATTTACACAATTCTGAAAATTATGAAAAGATCACATTTTGTTGTGCTCCTATTCTATTTCACCAATTGCCAATTGTCATCGGGGGGCATCCTGACTAAGTTTGCTCAATCTGACGATAGGTCAAACAGCATCCGTGTGAAATGACATCATATTCTATGATGAAGAGACAAAATGAGGAAACGACTACGCAGTGACATCAACATATAACCGATTTGATTTCATACTTTTTTTACAGCCCTGAGTGGCCCACTCTCCAATCGACCCGATCCAGTGTCTTTGGTCACAGCGTGGGGATTTATATGCTCAATTTTTACAGATGCCAGACACTACACATTTGGTTACAACCACAGTGGCAATAATGCTACAACATCAATGTCAGCATTAATGAAGTTCATTATTCTCGCAGTTTTAATACATTTTTCATTCCTTCAGGCATGCAGTTGGCTTTAATTTTTTAGTGACTGTAAAAACTTTTGAAGGTTGGCATTTCATTCCTATGCACTGTAGAGCCGGATAACATAATAATTTACCGATAATGTAATACCTCCCAATAATGTAACAAAAAGCCCCTCTCAATTCAATCTTTAAATGCAATAAGGCCGAATAACGTAATAATTGCCCAATAATGTAATGAAGTGTCCTTCCCAATAATGTAACAACACTTCAACTGATAATGTAATAATTCTTACGTTAATGGGAAGTTATTATGTTATTGCGTTAGGCACATATTTTTGCGACCCAATAATGTAACAATTCCCAATATTGTAATAACAATCCTAATGATGCATAAACCATACATAATGCTTATGTATTTATATTATGGGACTGCACTGGTTTTGCAAACAGGTTGATATTTTCAAATAGGCATTGTCATAATTTACTGCATCAATGGAACTCTGTATCAATAGTCTAAAGGTCTAAGTTTGTTCACACAAGGATTTTTATCTAAATTTAATAGATTAAGATGTTTCTGTTTATCATTTTCAACGTTCTGGTTAAATGTGTTTTAATGTTCAAGTGCATACAATTCATTAATGTAAAAGTACACTGCTCCACTCACTACTGAATGCATTGTGCTTCATTAAGATCCTGATCTCATAAGCCTGTACATCTCAATTTTTGTGGGTCAGTTTCCTGCATATAAGAAAGAAGCTGTAGTTGTAGATGTTTAAGTGCATTCAAAAGCATTTTGTTTGAGGCAGATGTAGCAGTTTTAGGTAGATGCACTGTTCTAGTTTGAAATTTTGATGTGGTGTCTTGAAATAAATACCAACTGTTTGGTCAAAATGCAAGCTGTTGTCTGGTGTCTGAATATCACTATGAACGTTCAAGAGACATATGCTGGTATTATGTTCAACAGCATCTCTATTATATTATTCAGTTTATTGACCTGAAAATCAAGAGAAGACAAAGATGGAATGGGAGTTATAATTGACAGTTTGAAAACATTGGGGAATGACATGCCTTTCAGCATTCTTTTGCTATTTTATCATGATTTTTTTAATGGGATAAATACAAAATGCCACACATAAATGGATGATACTTGCCCAATGGATTTCTATGTCATTCAAGAGTTGTCTGGTAAACTGAGTTTGCAGGATGCAATCAGTGGGCCCATATTCTGCAAATTTACAAAATACCCATGTGTCCACTGTAACATAACCATCCATATCCATCTACAGCGCCCTCCATAATCATTGGCACCCCTGGTTAAGATGTGTTAAAAGCCTTAAAATAAATTCAATTTTTATTGCAGAAGCATACTCTCACACTGAAAATTGTAGAAAAATGTAACCTTCAACTCAAGTGAATTTTAAGGGAAAAAAAATCCCTGACTAAGAAATAACTATTTTTCATAAAATCACCTGTTCCACAATTATTGGCACCACTAACAATTCCTCGGAAATAAATGTAATTGAAGTATTTCTGTCATTTCTACAGTAGTTTACAAAGTTGATCAGAGTATCTAGGAACATTTAATTAGTAATTCATCACTTCCTGTTTCCCTGGGGTATAAATGTGACATGACACAGAGGCCATTTCTCTTATCCACTCTTCAACATGGGAAAGACAAAGGAACACACCATTCAAATAAGGCAGATGTGTGTCGACCTTCACAAGTCAGGCAATGGCTACAAGAAAATAGCCACTTGCCTGCACCTGTCCATATCTACTGTCAGAGGAATCATTAAGAAGTTTAAAACAACTGGAACAGTAGTAAACAAGCCTGGACGAGGACGCAAGGTTATTTTGCCACCACGCACAGTGAGGAGGATGGTAAGAGAAATAAAAAGTTCTCCAAAGCTCACTGTTAAAGAATTGCAACAAATGGTAGCATCTTGGGGTCACAAAGTCTCCAAAACAACCATCAGGCGCTATCTACATGCCAACAAGCTGTTTGGGAGGCATGCACGGAAAAAACCTTTTCTCACTCACAATCATAAACGCAAATGTCTGGAGTTCGCTAAGCGGTACTGGGACTTCAACTGGGATTGTGTGCTTTGGTCAGATGAGACCAAGATAGAGCTTTTTGGCAACAAACACTCTAAGTGGGCCTGGCGGAACACAAAAGATGAGTATGCAGAAAAGCACCTCATGCCCACTGTGAAGTATGGGGAAGGATCAGTGATGCTGTGGGCTTGTTTCTCTTCCAGAGGCCCTGGGAACCTTGTTAGGGTGCATGGCATCATGAACGCTTTGAAATACCAGGACATTTTAAATCAAAATCTGGTGGCATCTGCCCGAAAGCTGAAGATGGGTTGTCACTGGGTCTTTCAGCAAGAGAATGACCCTAAACATGTGGCCAAATCTACACAGAAATGGTTCACCAGACACAGAATCAAGTTCCTCCCATGGCCATCTCAGTCCCCAGACCTCAACCCCATTGAAACCTGTGGAGTGAGCTGAAGAGGAGAGTGCAGAGGAGAGGACCCAGGTCGCTGGATGATTTAGAGAGATTGTGCAAAGAGGAATGGTCGAAGATCCCCTTTTCTATATTCTCCCATCTTGTGAAACATTATAGGAGAAGATTAGGTGCTGTTTTGTTGGCAAAAGGGGGGGTTGTACAAAGTATTAACATCAGGGGTGCTAATAATTGTGGCACACATGATTTGATGTAAAAAAGAATTATTTCTTAATGTGGGATTTTTTTTCCCACTGAATAAATGCACTTGAATTAAAGGTTGGATTTTCCTCTTTATTTCATTGTGGTCCTATATTATTTAGAAAAAAACTGAATTTACTTGAAGCTAAAGAACACATCTTAACCAGGGGTGCCAATAATTATTGAGGGCGCTGTAACTAAACTCTTTGGTTCTCTAACATGTGATAGACTCAATGAAAAGTACACACATCACACTCCAGAAGATGAAAATTGGAGTCTAGAAGAGGGATTATTCTCAATTGATATCATAAAGAGGGTAGCGATCATTGCACTGCACTATGACGTTGCCTTTTCAAAACGAGGACCAAATTCAGAAACCAGTGCAATCTGAAGCATGAATACATTGTCCATGCTCTGTCCATATAACACTGGTCATTATAGACTTCTATGAGACTACTGATACAGTTTCATTGATGCAGTAAATTATGGCATTGCCTATTTGAATATTGAAATATTGACCTGTTTAGAAAACCAGTGCGGTCCCAAAATATAAACATTAGCATTATGCGTGGTATTATGCATCATTAGGCTTTTTATTACAGTATTGGGAATTGTTACATTATTGGGTGGCAAAAATATGTGCCTAACCCAATAACGTAATAACTTCCCATTAATGTAAGAATTATTATGCTATCAGTAGAAATGTTGTTACGTTATTGGCAAGGACAGTTTATTACATTATTGGGCAATTATTACGTTATCCGGCTTTATTGCATTTAAGATTGAGTTGAGAGGGGCTTTTTGTTACATTATTGGGAGGTATTACATTATCGGTAAATTATTACGTTATCCGGCTCTACATGCACTTTTCCAGGTAAAGCATTCTGTCACTGCAATTGCAAGGATTTCAAGAAGGTCAAACAGGTTGCATGTTGAGATAAGCTAAAATAAGATTGGATAATTCAAGATAAGATATGATCCCCTTGGGCAAATTTCTCTTGGGATAAGAAAACTGTATCACAGCAGCAATTCATATAACATAGGCCTAAATATTGGTTGCATTAAATACATTGAAGTGCCAATGTTTTCGCTGCTAAGCCTAGTTTTCAGATGAGATGCAAGTCTATTCTTAACCTCTGGCTGCGAGCTGCCTCAGACGACTGGCCCCCTCCATGGGTGCATGCAGCATTTTTCTTCTTCTTTGCCGTGACTTAAAGAGCCAAATGAATAAACAGAGGAGTCATCTATTGTGTTACAATTGCACTGCATTAAGCAATCATAGGCCGATTGCATGCCAGACTAGGTTGGGAATATTGAGGGCTTAGGGTTTAAGTGCACTCAATACCTGAAATAACAGGGGGGGAAAACACACCTGCTTGTTTTTTTTATTCATTGTTTTTCATTAGTCAGTTGTCCTGAAAGCTGAGTGTTTGTCAAAGAAAATATTCTCTGAAGTCATAAAGCGGTCACAGAAAAAATTTTGAAAAATTCAGCCCAACTCATAAATGCTTCAGGCTGTCCACTCCAGGGATTAAGGCCGAAACTGGCTGAAACGGCACAATTAATGCAAGTTCAGTGCTACCCATCATGATGGGATTTTGATAACACTAACCATGTGGACCTTCTAAGTGACTGAGACTGCAACTTTATGGAAACTGCAACAAATAGAACCACTAGAATAGAACCAAAAGCACATTACCAGGAGAACCTACCTTTGTCCATGATAGATGCAGATTTCATGTGTGCTTGGGGTCTCAGCTGCCCATGGGGAATGCCAAGCACCTGGGGGAAAACAGAACTGTCACAGTAAAGACAATGATTTAATGTGATTGTTTACACAAGTACATGCAACGCACCCTCCTATTTAACGCGTTTTACGGCTAAAGTGTTAGGCTGGCAATTTGTTCCTTAACAAGCATAGCTAGCAAAGAAAATTGGCAAATGGACAAATTTTATATTTGAAAATCAATAACCCCATTCAATCATTCAATAAACAACCAAACAGTCCACAATGGGGCAAGGTAGGCTGAGCTGTGCTGTTGTATTGAACTGTCAGGAGAATATGTTAAAGAAAGAAAACTGGTTCCATCACATGAGAGTTGTCAATATGTTAAGTCAGGTCATGCCAAATCTGAATTTTTGGTGATATACAGAGATGTGCTGCAAGGCTCCATTTTGGGCCCCATGCTCTTCATTATTTTCATCAATGACATTGTTTCCATTATGAATGGTTGTCATGCTCATCTTTTTGTAGATGACACTGTTGTTTATTGTATAGCTGACTCTATAACTAGCCACGGAGAACTTGCAACTTGCAGTCAATGCTCTTCTACAAGCTTTTATTAGCCTTAAACTGCTTCTTAATGCAAGTAAAACAAAGTTCATACTGTTCTCTAGCACCAGAAGTATTTATTATGAAGGTATATGCATGTCTACTGTAAAGGGCTCCAGAAATGAGAGAGTCACTGACTGTAAATATCTTGGCATGTGGCTCGATGAAGAATTCATATGAAAATTCTAGCCTCCAAGTTGTGACAGAGACTTGGCTACCTGTACATAAACAAATCCAGTTTTCCATTTTCATGTTGGAAGCAAATTGTTGAAACAGCGTTTTCATCAGTTGTGGATTACGGTGATGTAATTTACTGGCATGCTGAAGCAACAACTCTTTAGCCCCTGGACTCTATCTAACACTCTGCCCTCAGATTCATAATGGGTTGTTATGGTCCAAAACAGGAATCAAATGCAGAGTCAGACATGCAATTCAAATGGTAATTTATGACAGCAGTACAGTAATGACAGGGACAGAACCCCAGAGAGCAAAGGTGGGGACGGAAGCCCACCAATGCTCTCTGGGGTTCCGTCCCCCATCATTACTGGACTGCTGTCAATGAATGAGAGACAGTTCAGCACAGATGTAATAGGCATTGCTTGGGCTGCTGTCACCAGCCAGTGGCTTCCGGGATGCTGCCAAACGTTTTGGAGCTTGCCAGCACTGAGCTGCCCATGAAGCAGAGGGTGGTTGTTTGAAAAGAACTCGGTCCTAGTCCTCGACCATGATTAGGTTGAAGAACAAATTTGAATTTAGCTAACCTGAAATCAGTCTCAATCCTGGACCCTGAGTTGGATTGTTTGAATTATCTAAATGACAATAAACGTTTCTGGGAGATTTTGGCTGTAACTACAGTACATGTTGCATCAAGAAGAAGATAAATAATCTAACTATCATACATAAGACTGGGATTTCAGTACGAATGCAACTTTACAATCCAGCAACTTGCACATGAACTTGAGGGCTTAAATACTCATTACCCGCACATTAGGAAATGACCAAGTAACGAGATTCAGCTGAGTGAGGAGAGACGCACAGGACTTAAATCAATCACAGCACACATACACCTAATGTACACACAAGCTGCTGAATTGTGAAGAAACTCACCGGAGATTCACATGAGGGCTGTGACAACTGGTGATACATATGAAACTCATCATTGTGTGCTTTTGTTTTTTTGTGAGTGATTATATGAGTTTTTTCTTTTTTTCTTTTGTTTGCTTTTATGTGCTTGTATTCTCGAAGGCATTGGAAATTAGGGAAACGTCGATTTCCTTTTCGAGAATAAATAAACTTTTAAAATAAAAAAACGCAGAGGATTTCACTGTGTGCTTAGCTGTGAGGAGAATCACCATCCTTCTATATTAATAAAGCCTATAATGTTGAGTAAAAAATCCAATTATTTTTTAGCAGTGGGCCTGAGAGTTGATGGTTGATTGACTGTGTTTTACTCGGTGCACCTGTGTGTGTTCCTTGCTTGTGATTACTTTTATAGCTGGAGTTGCGCTGTATTACAAACACTTTCAAGTCTGGTTGTGCAATTCGCCTGTGATTATGTATACATGGAGACAGCTTTGCTGAATTTTTTCCATTGTGTTGTTTACTTCATGTTCTGCTAATAATAATAATAATTATTATTATTATCATTAAATGAATTTATTTGAAATTATTAACACATGGTCGCTGTTCATTTCCTTGGCAGTGAAATGACTGCAGTGATAAACCCCTTCATGCTCTGTTTTGCAGCCTTGAACTCCACTGGCATGTTTGTTTTTCACCAGAGGAAATTGACAATAGCTGATCTCACTTGCATGAATGGAACCAAATCCTCACCACACTCATGGGTAACTACTATTTTTATTTTTACAACCCCAATTCCAAAAAAGTTGGGATGCTGTGTAAAATGTGAATGAAATGATTTGCAAATCTCATAAACTGATATTTTATTCACAATAGAACATAAACAAGATATCAGATGTTGAGTGTGAAACATTTTACCATTTCATAAAACATATTAGCTCATTTTGAATTTGATGGCAGCAACACATCTCCAAAAAGTTGGGACAGGGCCATGTTTACCATTGTTTAGAATCCCCTCTTCTTTTAACAACAGTCTTTAAACATCTGGGAAGCAAGGAGACCAATTGCTGAAGTGTTGGGAGAGGGATGTTGTCCGACTCTTGTCAGATGTAGAATTCTAGCTGCTCAACAGTCCTGGGTCTTCTTTGCCAGATTTTTCGTTTTATCAAGCATCAAAAGTTTCCTATTAGTGAATGGTCTGGACTGCAGTTAGGCCAGTTCAGCATGCAGACTCTTCTACTGTGAAGCCACGCTGTTTTGATGGATGCAGTATGTGGTTTGGCATTGTTTTGCTGATACATGCAAGGCCTTCCCTGAAAAAGACATTGTTTGGATGGGAGCGCATATTTTTGTAAAACCACTATATACTTTTCAGCATTGATAATGCCTTTCCAGATGTGTAGGCTCCCCTACGCCATAGACAATAATGCAGCCCGATACCATCAGAGATGTAGGCTTTTGAACTGCGGTTGATAACCAGCTGGATGGTCCCTCTCCTCTTTAGACCCCACAACATTGCATCTGTGGTTTCCAAAAAGAATTTCAAATTTTGATTAATTTGACCTCAGAACAGTTTTCTACTCTGCCTCATTCCATTTTAAATGATCTTTGGCTTAAAGAAGACGGCAGAGTTTCTGGATCGTGTTCACATATGGCTTCTTCTTTGCGCAATACAGCTTTAGCTTGCATTTGTAGATTGCACGGCGAACAGTGTTCACAGACAATGATTTCTGGAAGTGTTCCTTAGCCCATGCAGTGTATTGCAATGCAGAATCATGCCTGTTTTTAATGCAGTGCCGCCTGAAGGCCTGAAGATCACGAGCAATATTAACCTTCGGACTTGTCCCTTGCGCACAGAGATTTCTCCAGATTCTCTGAATCTTTTGATGATATTATGTACTGTTGGTTCAAATTCTTCGCAGTTTCACATTGAGGAACATTTTTCTGAAATTGTTCAACAATTTTTAGATGCAGTTTTTTGCAGATTGGCGAATCTCTGTCCATCTTAACTTCTGAGAGACTCTGCCTCTCTAAAATGCTCTTTTTATACCAAGTTATGTTACTGACCTGTTGCCAATTAACCTAATTAGTTGCAAAATGCTCCTCCAGCTGTTTTTTTATTAGTATCACTTACTTTTCCAGCCTTTTGTTGCCCCTATCCCAACTTTTTTTGAGATGTGTTGCTGCCATCAAATTGAAAATGAGCTAATATTTTTCGTGAAATGTTCTATTGTGAATAAAATGCAGGTTTATGAGATTTGCAGATCATTACATTCTGTTTTTATTTACAATTTACAAGCATCCCTACTTTTTTGGAATTGGGGTTGTAATAGTCCAACCCTTTTGACAACAGTGCAACATTTACGCTATTGTCTCTTGTCACACATCTACTGACATGGAATTAAAAATGCCCTGTTCTGATCTGCAATACCATTAACACTCACGATCAGTGACAACTAATGGAAAGGAACTAGGTTCTGAAAAAAAAAAAAATCCCCTTTATATTAGCTTGGACATTTCTGAATGATATAACTAAGAGTTTCTGAGATTATGTTGGATAAATCTCTTCCTCAGACTGATGCAGGACTCCTCCGATGAACTGTAGCTGCACAGGACGTAGCATAACTACAATTTATTTGCAGCTATGCATATGTGCTATGGTGTCTTTTTCAGAGACATATCTTTTTTGTGAGTGAATAGCGAAGTTGAAATTCCTTGGCCACACTCAGAGATCCAGCACAAACACACAAAATTAGCTCTACGAGAGCTCCAACGCACTTATTGATAGAGAATAATCATTTCTGTGTGCATTGAAATTATATTGAATGTGGAGGGCACTGGCTTTTCTCATACCTTGAGAAATGTGTTTGTCATGGTGTACTGGGGTTACAAACAGCTCTGCAAGCTTAGATTCTCAGCGTTCCTTCTGCCCTCAAACCAATACAACATTGTGAGCTGGGAACATTGTGTAAAGAATCCCATTAAGATGCAGATGAGACAATTCCTCATATTGCCATTACTTTTTGTGTGTGTGTGTGTGTGTGTGTGTGTGTGTGTGTGTGTGTGTGCGTGTGTGCGTGCGTGTGCGTGTGTGTGTGTGTGTGTGTGTGTGTGTGTGTGGTGAATCAGTGAAGATCAACATTTATTCAGATTGTAAGACAAAATGAGAAGTATCCCTGAAGATCTCCTCTTTTCCAGAAGCACAAACTTATTGTCAGTCAGGCAATGTTCATGGAAATGAAGGAAACTTGTATATAAAGTGGAGGAATCATTGATTTTATTCATTCAGTCAAAGAGATGCTCTGTCTCAGAGGACAGAACTGGGAAGCGTTCCAGAAGACTTGAAGTATTTCAGAGCACAACATTCCTTTCACCTTTAAAAAGAAGATAGACATTTTTCAATGCAGAGTGGAGAACCATTGTTGACTCTAAGTCAAGGGCACAGCATCCAGTGTCTTTACTTTCATGTGGAACAATCAGTTCTATAGATCTTTGATAGTTCTTCTGTGTTTTTTTGTACTATATCAGTCTCTTCCGACTATGCGAGAATGTGGCTGCGTTAAAATGACTTTCCAAATTCCATACCTAGCTTTTTTTTCATCTCGATTTGAACACTTCAAAGTTAAGCAGAAAAGGGGAAGGAAAAAAAAGGTAAAGGAACAAAATAATTTGGATTGGGTATGATCTATCGCTCTGCAATATTGATTTCAGGCAATAGGTCTTCTGTGTTGCATGCTTTGAACTTGACTTCAGTTGTGTGCTTGTTACTAATAGCATGGGATTGAATAGTTGTTTTTCTCAGTTGCAGCCTTTGAATTTTTGTATTGTAATCCAGTCCATACATGTTCTGTGGCATTGTGACAAATAAGTTTGCTGCCTTTCCTTTTACTTTAGTTCTGTCTTCTCTCCCATGCATTTAATAACTTGATAGCACGATGGAAAGTGTTCACAATTGAATAAATGCTTTGAGAGTATTTTAAGAGTATTTCAACCAAATTAAACCAATGGACTGATGGGTTTGTCAAGTGTAGCTGCTTCATTCAAACCTATGGTACATCAGGCCCATTTTATATTTTAGTGGAGATCACCAGGTTTCCAAAAATTGCAAATTTGTCCTGCTGTATTACAGGGCAATCTGTGTGAAATGATGCACAAGATCTTCACTATGGGCCAAAATATCACAAACGCTCTGCATTTTTCAGAATTTGGCTGGTTTTGTCATCTGAAAGTTAATTTTGAGCAACAAAGGCACACAAAATGCCAAAGAGACACCTGCATTGACTAAAACTGTTGCTTGCTTGCTCTTGAAATTCAACTTCAGTTGTGGTGGGATGACCTTGACTGGGTAGTCAGAGAAGTGCGCCCATCAAGTTATAAGGAGCTCATGAAGGAACTCTTGAAAGCCCAGAATGTGTTACCAGGAAGTTTTTTCCTTAAAGGGGACCTATTATGCTAATCCTTCTTTTAATACATTCAAGTACTGTTATAATGTTGGATGTCCATACTCAACCTCTGTAAAGTTTCTAAACATAAGATTCAGGGGTTTTGCCGTAATCCGAAAACGTGATTATCCGAACAGGATTTCCTCTCTGAACAGCTCGTCCTGAGATCTTCACAAGATCTAGGCAAAACCTGACGTCAGGTTGATTCCTCACCTACCCCAAGTTCCGAGTTCCTAGTTAATTTGGCTGCACTGTAAATCAAAAGTAAGCGAAAGCTGTGATAACAAACTTTATATTTGCAATTCTGGGTAATTCGCGTTTCATTAAATCAGTCGTACACACAATATTGAATAGAGTTCACTGTATTGGTGGACTTATTTCTACTATGTTTGCACGCGGAAAATACAGAGTAATGCGTTGTTATCAACTTGTATTGCTAACAATAGCAAATAAAGGTTATCCTGGCTAGAAGACACCCCACTGACCTCAAGTCTGTTTTCTGACTTACTAAATAGAATTCAGTCAGCTCGGGTATGACGTTATTCCCAGCCCCGACTTCCAACTTCCGAGCAAAATTGAACGCAGCATAACAACTGGCCTCAAACGCAGGCTTTGTAAAATATCTGAAGATAAAGCCTGGATCAGTAGCAACTGTCCATGACTCACAGATGCGGAAGCAGTAAGTTTTACCATTTGTGTTGCTGTACTGCATAAGCCTACCAAACGTGATAGCCTGTTGAATGTGGCTGTAGCACTGCGACTAACATAGCCAAGTTACTGTTGCTAATGTTTGTGTCCTAAATATGCAAGAGTAATATCAGGGGATGTCCAACAGAAAGTGTGTGAACATAAACCTCATTTGAAGCTAACTTTTTGTACTTGTGTGTAATTTGGATGCTTGGTAAAGCTGTTCACAGTAACGGAACTTACTGTCTGTAAAACCTGTATAGCAGGGTAACGTTTGTCTCTGTCGTTATGATTACCGCTCAGTTACTACCGTATGTTAGTTCGCGTTCCGTGCTACTTAAAAAATGCTCTTGGTAAATTTAAATGCAGTAATCCAGATAGGTATGCTTGAGTTAGCATCAAGGTGGTAGTTTCATCAAAACATTACCTGACTGTAGCCGCTACTGTTGAAGCTAACTGGAGAAGTGTTGTGCTTGTCTACAAAGTTGGGCTGATAAGGCTGCAGTTAGACCAGACGTAGGCTTTGCAGAGCTTAGGGTACATGTTTGGGTTTGTTTACTGCAGCTGTGACCGGGGTCAGCTGGGTACTTTGCCGTGCTGTGGGTTTAGCTCTCTGATGCTACCGCGGTGAAAACAATCGCGAAACGCACTATAACGTGTCTGGTATAACAAGCGATTTCTCTGCATTGCCATGGCAGAATTTTATCCACCTTTGAAAATTTTTCTGACGAATAAAAAGCCGAAAAAAAAGTGGAGATCGGATACGGACTTTTTTACGGTGGAAGTTTTCGATTCGCTTGCTCCACATAAGCAATGCTTACACCCTTTGTGTGTTTTTGCTACAAACTCATTTAGTAGCTTGGTGTCGAAATTGCGTGTCGTTTTGGTGGAAATGGTTAACAGGAGCTTTTAGCAAAGTTTCCTCTGTATAGCTAAGTGAGTATATAACATGACTATATAACAGTACAGCTACAATCACATGCATGCAAGGTGAGACAGTACAAGCAAAACACTAAAATTTCAACTTGCCACTCATTGAAATCCTGCTGTAAACGTTGCTGCAATACTTCAATTGTTTCCTCTTCCCGTTCGGCGTCGGATTCGGGATCAAACAAGTACGGTCTCATAGCAATACATGCCGTGGAAAATTCTTCGGGTCTGCACCCTCCCCCGGAATCAAAGCGGCCAGGCAGCCAATCAGAGCAGCGCCTCATTAGCATAGCCTCCCCGCTCATTTCAAAACAGCTCTAGTTTCAGGCTGGCACAGACAGGGTGAGAGAAGAGGTCTCACTGGGCCTGGGTGTGTGTGTTTTTTTTTTTTTCTAACTGAATTCTTAACATTATTTTGAGGACCCATTGGACATATTTTAAACAACTAAATACAGCATAATAGGGGACCTTTAAACAGCTGGGAGGAATGCCTTGGATCTATCAGGCTGTAATCAAGGCTAAGGGAGGGTACTTTGTACAAAGTCGAATTTGAATTTGCATATCTCTTCACAAATAATTTTGCACATTTCTTCTTAAGATATGTGTTTCTTGTTGTTGAAAATATAATTTTAGTTAAGAAAAACCAGCCAAATTCTGAGAAAAGCAAGGTGTTTGTTATATTTTGGTGTAGATATTTGCTTTTTGATATTATGTTGCACATGGCATCCTGGGTTTGAATATTTCTCTCAATATAAGTGTGATGTATCTTCTGTGCAGGGCTGCAACCAGCAGATACAGAATCTGTACTTAATGTGACATTATCCTGCAGTATTATCCTGCAAACTGTTCTAATTTTGAACCTACTTACAAAAATCAGAGTTTAAGGGGTTAACTGCAAACTGTACATATTGACCCTATTTAAAATTGTTAGAATTTTCTTATAGGTGCTGTGTAGTTTGGATTTTTGCTTTGCAATGGAAGCATCTCTGTATGGTGTGGTCAGTGACTGTGCAAGAATAGATATTTTAGTTAGATTCCATCCTAGAATAATAAATAGGTAATCCTTATCACACACACAAATGTTTTTTTTTTTTTTTTTATTAATTGCTCATTTACATGTTGGCTAATTGGAGCAGCAGTCACTGATCATTGGTGGTAATAGTTATCATTTGTCAAATGTTGTAGTTCACAGCCTTTTTAGCATCAAAACATTTTTCTTAAGACATCTATATTTTTTAACCAGTTCCTATAGGGCTATGTATGGTTAAAATCTTATTTGAAGGGCACATTGGTCTTAGAAGACACTCAATCTCATATCTGCCTTAAGTTTTGTTTTTCAGTTCTTAAGTGTAGCAAGAATTCCACTGTAGGTGTATAGACAGACTGCTCAAACTTCAAGGTTTTTTTTCAGCATTGGACAGCATTGACATTTTCTTTTGAACTGCATGTTTTTTTCCATCACAGTTGTCAAAAGCATTCATTAGATGAGATAGGGATATTTATGTGGGCTTAAAAAAATGTTCTTAGCGAACCTTGTGATGCCCAGCAGTTTAACTCTCGAAATCACAGTAAATGTGAAGGATTGTATGACGTATCCGTATTGTGCGATTGTAATAGGAGAAGCCATTTATCTGGGGCTGTTTGAGTTCTTCTTTATTTGTGCACGCTCGTCTAATCTATGTTGTTTTTTATGTTATCAGGAATCAAAACTTAAATATTCTGACAGCTGCTGGTTTCTGCTGGTCTGGTTTCTAAGTCTTCATTGTAAGTACTAGGACAAAGCTCAGTTGATATTTAAAGGGCGTGGCTTATGGACAACCTTTCATTGCTGGATATGTTTGTGATCTGCTTTGATTTCCATTTATCACACCTGTTCTGTGATTACCTTCCTAGCGCTCACTTTGGCTTATTGTAAATTCTGATAGGCCATAGAGTCAAGCAGGGGCATGTTCAAGATTGAAGGGTCTCCCACCTAGGTCTCGCAAGGGAAGACTCCCGTGTTGTGAACGACATGCCAGTTCTTGCACGTTTTTCAACATGGCTGCCAACTAGAGTTTGCATCAAATCCATCAAAAACAAGCTGTGCCGGAGTGGGCATCATTTTGAAAAGCAAGGCGAGACTGCTCGCCTTTGTTATTGCTTGTCTACGCAAGGTTAAATGCAGTTTAATTGTTCAGGAGGCAAGAACTCACGGGCTATCACTCGACCTCGTGATCTTGAACATGCCCCAAGTTTATTTACGTTTCTGTCCTGAAAAGTAGCTCTTTGTACCGCTGGTTTGGTAAACAGACCCACCTGCTACAAGGTTTGTGGTTTTAGATCTCAATACAAAAGTTTTATAACAGTGCAAGCTTTGGTTACAGCACTTTGTGGGATTTGACTCGGCTCGTGGTCACTGATTAGATTTATGCTTGCAGACGCCACCCACACTGGAAGTGCTCTGCTATGAATGCTAGCCTTTGAAGAGCTCATTTGTCTTAGAACGTAGCTAGCTGATTGTTACAAAACATTGCCTGTGTGATTGCAGAAGGAATGTTTTGTAGTTGATGTGTTATCTGTTGTCAAACCTAAAACTCAGAGCAGCACATGCTATACCACATGCAGCACATCGTGCTTGACTATTTCTGCTCTCGCTTAGCTCAGTAGTTTTCTTATTTTCAGTGAATACATTACTAGTATGTTAAGAAATTATGATATACTTTGCCTATGGCAAATCGCTGCAGTTCAGAAAGCTGCTCTTTTCTGAGGATGTGCTTAAATACTTCAAAAACTCAGTAAGTGTATTGAGGGAATGTCCTAAAACGGCAGCATGCTAAGTGGACCAGCACGTCTAGCTGAAGTGCGCTGTCAATAAAGGTATGGGATGGAAGAATCCATGTCTGAATGAAGAAGGCACTCTACAGTGTCCAAGGAGAGTAAGGCAAGGTTTAAAAAGAACAGCTTGATTTTTCCTATCATATACCATACATGCGACAACTACCGCAACCTCTTCTGTCATCTGTCAATGGAAGTGGTTCTTCTTTGTATATTTAAACTAATGCACGCAATAGCTACAAGCGAGCATGATAGAAAGTGACAATCGGTCTGAAATAAATCTTAAATCTGAATCTTTTTTCAGCAGCCCAATAACATCTCAAACCTTTTTCAGGCCCTGAAGTTGTTGCGGCTTCCGTGTCATTACAAGGGTATGTGGCACTAAAATGATCCCAGAGATTGGATTTATCTACCTTCTTTACCAAATTCTTCTCACATGCAGCAGTAAGCTCATACTCCATGTTTTTTTTTTTTTTTTTGCACAAATAATATTTGGTTTTTGTTCCAGTCCCGTTTGCCATTTAAATTTTCAGAATTTTTCAGGACTCAAGATTCTTGCAAGTACACAGCAAGAAATTGTCTTTGATCTGGTGTGTTACCTTTACAGCCGTTAGTCTCAATCCATATACAGTGGATTCTTGATTTCTGTCCAGCCATCCAGCCTGCTTACTATAATTTGCCACTTTAAGTTTTAATGTTTATGGTTAAGAACACAAGCTGGCAGTGGGAAGCATGCCCCTCCAGCAGGAGCAGGAAATCATAGCTGTAACTCAAACAGACTCTGTGAAAAGGTTGGCCTCAACATTATTGCTTCTGTGCCAGTTTTATACTTATTCCTTGCCTGCATGCGAGAACAAAATGTACATAAAAACAGTGTGAGCAGTGAATAATGGCCTTGGCCTGTGTAATTATAATCCTGGGTCCCTATGTGATTTCATAAATTATTTTCATCTGCGGTACTTAGGGTGTTTCTTGCTCATTTTTAGTCCTTTTTGAAATCACAATCATTGGCTTTAATGAGCTATAGTTAAAACAGACAGCAGACTGAGATATGTGTTGTGTAAAAGAGAAGGATCCAACTCTACTGAATAAAAGGTGTCTTCTTTTTTATGCCTGCCCCTTTAATCAGGGGGATTGGTGCTTAGAGGAATCATTTAGCCTATTCAAGCTGGCTTTTTGTGTGCAATGATCCATCCAGATCTTGGTTCCATTATTGTGGTATCACATCATAAATTTAGTCTGACCTGCATAAAAACATAGGAAGCCATTAGGAAGCAATTTTATCCACCACTGCGGTTAAGTGTGCTTACCTGGTATTGACAAAATCAGTCCAGATTTCATCGTTATTATCCTTGAAGGTTGTTAGATGAGCTTTCGCCCTGTGTTCACTCTATCCACTCTTGACCCGGCTCTCTCAGATCCTGACACATCAGATGATGAATGTGATGAATGCCAGTGCTGATGATCAGTGCTTCCTTACAACATCTGAAGTGATATATTCACAATAGTATAAAGAAATTGGCGAGCTTAGTTGGGCTGAACAGCCTGTTCTCGCCATTCATGTTATGTTATGTTATGTTAACATGCTGTAGCTCATTATATTTTACTGCTTAATCAATTTATCTTTAGGGGCAAGTGGGCATCTTGGGTCTCAAAGATGGTGCTGCTTGAGAGCTAGCTAGCTCAGCAACTTTTAAAAATAGATTGGAGCAGATCAAGAGGAGACTGTAATCTTTCATTCCCACACTGAATTTTTAAAAGTTTATAGATTCAATCTCCAATTCTCATTTTCATATTTTCTTTGCTCTGCCCTCAGTTTCGTACATTTTCATTTCCTCCATAGCAGGATATTGCAATTCTCATTTATTCTATGAACAAAATTATCTGTCTGTCCTTTTTTTTTTTTTTTTTTTACATTGTCTCGATTATCTCTTCAAATACATCTAGACAGGTTAAAGTCTGCGGAAGCAATTCAGGTCAAATACTGGGGGAGGGAGGTAGGGTGGCACATAATATGGATCAGTATTGGTCACGGGGCATTATCCTGAAACCCTCTGGTTGTGAGACCACTACAACCCTGCTTTGCAACTGAGCCACCAAATACCTTGTGTCTTAGCACATTTATCTGGGAAGGCTGGTGGTTGTCCTTGATGTGGCCAGGTAATTAGGTCCATGCGGCTGTTGTGTCCTTGAGCAACGCCCCAATGGGGTGATTGCGCTCCAGAGGGACTTGGCCCTTGCTGAGTCCACCTAACTGTGAGTTGACCATCAGCTAAATCACTGTAAAATAATGTTATGTAAACAAGTCAGGACCAATCCATTGTACATTGCTGATTATTGTACAACCCCAATTCTGAAATAGTCGGGACAAAGTGTAAATTGTGAACAAAATCTAAATGCAATGATTTTCTGATCACATGAGCCAATATGTTATTTACAGTAGAACACAGATAAGATTTCAAATGTTGAAACTGAGACATTTTGCATTTTTATCCACAAAATGAGCTCATTTCAAATTTTCTGGCTGCAACAGGTCTCAAAAAAGTTGGGACACAGGCAAAAAAAGGCCTGAAAAAGCAATTAATATACAAGAGAATCAGCTGAAAGAACATTAAGCAAGTAATTAAGTTAACTGGCATCAGGTGTGTAACATGATTGGCTAAAAAAGGGATGTCTTAGAGAGGCTGAGTCTCTCAGAAGTAAAGATGGCCAGAGGTTCTCCAGCCCGTGAAGGCTTGCGTGAAAAAAATTGTGGAATACTTTAAAAACAATGTTCCTCAACGTCAAATTGCAAAGGTTTTGAAGGTCTCATCATCGACAGTGCATAACATCATCAAAAGATTCAGAGACACTGGAAAAATCTAAGGGACAAGGCCGAAGACCTTTCCTGGATGCCCGTGATCTTCGGGCCCTCAGACGCCACTGCATCACTCACCGGCATGATTCTGTCATTGACATTACTAATGGGCCCAAGAATACTTAAAGAAACCACTGTCTGTAAACACAGTCCGTCGTGCCATCCACAGATGCCACCTAAAACTCTATCATGCAAAAAGGAAGCCATTGTTGAGCATGATCCAGAAGTGCCGCCGTGTTCTGTGGGCCAAGGCTCATTTAAAATGGACTGTAGCAAAGTGGCAAAGTGTCCTGTGGTCAGACGAGCCCAAATTTTACATTCTTGTTGGAAATCATGGGCGTTGTGTCCTCCGGGCTAAAGAGGAGAAAGACAACCCCTCCTGTTATCTGGGTTCAATTCAAAAGCCAGCATCTCTGATGGTATGAGGATGCATTAGTGCATATGGTGTGCGACACTTGCATGTTTTAAAAAGCACCATGAATGCTGAAAGATATATAAAGGTTTTAGAGCAACATATGCTCCCCTCCAGACAACATCTATTCCAAGGAAGGCCTTGTGTATTTCAGCAGGACAATGCAAAACCACATACTGCAGCTATTACAACAGCATGGCTTTGCAGTAGAAGAGTCCGTGTGCTGAACTGGCCTGCCTACAGTCCTGATCTTTCACCGATTGAGAACATTGGGCGCATAATTAAATGAAAAGTCCATCAAAGGAGACCCGAAACTCTCCAGCAGCTGAAGGCCTGTATTAAACAAGAGTGGGATCAAATTCCAATGGCTAAACTCAAAAAATTTGTCTCCTCAATGCCCAGACACCTCCACTCTGTGTTAAAAAGAAAAAGGGATGCTACACCATGGTAAACAGGCCCCTGTCCCAACTTTTTTGAGACCTGTAGCAGCCATAAAATTTGAAATGAGCACACTTTGTGGATAAAATTGTAAAATTTCTCAGTTTCAACATTTGCTATGTTATCTCTGTTCTATTGTGAATAAAATACTGGCTGGTGTGATTTTAAAGTCATTGCGTTTTGATTTTATTCACAATTTACACTTTGTCCCAACTATTTCGGAATTGGGGTTGTATATCTGTACTATTCAACATCCAGAATGCTGACCCTTCTGCTCAATTTCAGTCTTTTTTCAAGACCTGGAGTGCATTCCTTGAAAGGCTTTTAATGCTAAGACCCTTGTGAAATGACTCATACAAACATTCATTAAGTTAAGATGCTTTCATGAACATGTTCATCATTAAAGGGTTTTTTTATTTTTGTTACCCCTGTTTGAAAGACTCCCAGAAATGCGTTCCTTGCTGAATTATGGTCACATAAACCAATGGAGGAAAATGACCTAATAACATGGAGAATGGGGAAGCAGCACATTATCACCAAGGCAAGTCTCAGTATGAGAGGAGGTATGCATCATTCAAAAATATATAAAGCCAAGTGCCCGAATAGAGGATCGAGTCACAGGATGAAATAGGAAACAGAGGAAATAAAGATGGCCCTTGCTTTCACTAAACAAAAATTTGTCAATATGCAAAAATCATCAAAACCACTGGCTTTCTATCATTTAAAAATGATAAGAATAAGCCACCATTAAGCAAATACAGGATGAGAACTAAGACTGCCATTGTTGGAATCGCAAATTATGAGTGAAAGGTTTTTTTAAATGTTATAAATTGTATACATTTATATATATTTATAATTATTAAAAAAAAATATATATAAATTATAAAATTATAAATATATAATTTATGTATTTATAATTATATATAAATTACATATCAATTTATTTTGTAACCATTCAGTAGTAACCTCGAGGTTACTGTCAGCAGGATCAACAGTTTTGTTTTTTTTTTTTTTTTTTTGCTTCTAAGTATCAGATGCATACTTAAATCGTACCAAATAAACAAATCTCTGTACTCTGTCTGTATTTAGACATCTGGATGAAATTAGAAAAAATTGAATAGTGTTTAGGATACAACTGCAGCGCAAACAGAAACGAAAGAATAGTCAGTGGATATGGCTTTTGTGTAAACATCCAAACTATCGAGTATACAAATGTCATTAATTCAGAGAACAGGAGGTGCAAGCAGATCACAAAGGAAACTGCATATAATAAATAGAAAATTGGAGATATTTTATCACAATCAAAGAGAATTGCCAGAGGATGGTCCGAGGTCAGGTGGAAGTGAACTGGAACACACAGGGTCGGGCTTGGTGTAGTAGAAGGGACTGGTCTGAGGTCAGTTGGCGGGGTATCATGCGGAATGGATCAGGGCACACAGGGCAGATGCACACTCTCAGATTTGGATGAAGGACAAACTGGGAGAAGTGTCACTTACCAGGACTGCAGGCACTAGGAAAGAGTCCCGGAAAAATAATATACTAATGAGCAAGAGTTTAGGCACTGAAGACACCAATCTAGCAAAGGGGAGACACAAACCAGGAACTATCATACACAAAGACGACAGTGAACAAATGAACAATGAACAATAAAGATGACTTGACTACAAGAAAAAAACTATTGGGGAGACATTAAGGATGTGACAATAATTTGAATGAGGCAATTGAGGTATAGTTCATATATTTATAACTCTTCCTGTTTATTTAAAACATTCATACTATGTCATGCTAAAGCAATGACTGGAACTGCTAAACTTGAAATGCCTCATATTGAAATACAGCTGCAAAATAATGAAATTAAGCATTAAAATGTTTTTGAAGACAAAGGCCAACATGTTTCCAGTCTACCATAATGGCAGACCCTGTGTAAACACCAATTTTGGGGGCTATGCTTTAAGCACTCTAGCACCACCATTAGACCAAAGTTGTGCTTACATTTCCAGTCCTAACTTCTGAACCATTAGTAGGAATTTCAAAAACATGATATAGCTACAATCCTTAGATTAAGCTGAGTCCATCACACCCTATAACCATGGCTGTTTTTTTTCCTAAAAAAACCACTTGAAATGCTGACTCGTCAGACAACAAAACACACTTGTACTTTGATACTCTCAATCTCAGATGACAAAGTCAGCAGAGATTTTAGACAGTGTTGAGGTCTGTTTGCACAGTAAAGCTTAAACTTGCATCTGTGGATGAATGGCGCTGCAGTGGAGAATGGCGATGACTGAAAACGTTTATAAAAGTATTAACAAGGCCGTGTAATGATATTCATTACAGTCGCATGACGGTTCTTAAGACATTGATGTCTGAAGGACTGGAGATCACACACATTTAGGAGTAGTTTTTAGCCTTGCCCATTTCTCACCAAGATTTGAATGGGTTATTTCCATCCTCCGATTATATTATGTGCTGTCAATGGTGAAATGCCCATTATTCAACTAATTTCCTTTGGGGAGCATTGTTCTCAATGTGAGGGGTTATACGAATCTGTTGTGAAATCAGTGAGCCTCGACCTATCTTTGCTCTTGGGGCACTTGGCCTTTTTTTTGGAGGCTCCTTCATGATGATAACAGTGTAAACTTACCTCTTTGACATCACTTGTTTCACCTCACCTAATTATTGCAACTTGTAATGATAGTATTTGGCCTGAATTGCCCCCGCGCCAACTATTCACCCTCTGCAGGGTGTTGAGTAATTAATGGATGGAATGAATCTTATTGAATCTCAGCAAGAGAGGGGCAAGGTCGATAACCACCTCTGAATGCACGTGTTCTCCGATCCCTCAGAACTCACTATAATGAATATCACAACATGGTCTTGAAAATACTTTGGGAAACCTTTTGCCACCAAAGCTATGCATCAACATTGTCCAAAATGCTCCCCCAACTTCTCTGTTCTCAGTGTCATCTAAGATTCACAGTAACACACTGAAAGCGTGTTCTGTGGTCAGATGAGCCAACATTTCAAGTAGTTTTAGGAAAAAATAGCAATCGTGTTCTCCTGACCAAAGACGACAAGGACAGCCCAGGCTGTTATCAGCATCAGGTCCAACACCCACCATCTGTCATGATACTGAAGCATGACAGTGCACATGGCATGGTCAACTTGCACACTTGCAAGAGCACCATTGATTCTGAAAGATATGCACACATTTTTAATCATCTTGCAGTCATTAGCTCCAAAGATGTTCTTGCATTTCCCAGCGAGACAGCGAAACCTCAGGTCACATTTTGCTCAGGGGCTGCTCAATTGTCCAGCCTGATGTCCTGATCTGTCTCTCCTTGAGAATTTATGGCACATCATGAAGCAATATATGCGGCAACAAAGGCTCTGTACAATTGCACAGCCAAAATTCAGCCTTCTAGATTTGACCAACTGGTTCCTTCAGTGCCCAAAGGCTTGAGTACGGTTAAATGAGTGTGATTAACAGGCAATGATGTTGCACAGTTATAAAGAGTGCCAACTTTTTTGGAGTCTGGCAGTTGTCCTATTGTGTAGCCTATTTTTGATGACCAATTTGCGATTAAATTAAATGTGCAAGCTAGAGCATTAAATAATGTGTTCTCTGACTATTTTTATATATTAGATGGTGGATGGATTTTTGGAATCTGCCCTTTCAGTTTTTCTTGGCATTTTCCATGATGAGCAAACTTTAATGGAATTGGGGCTGTATTAGGCACAGGAGTCACTGATACTTCTAAAATAAAATAAAAAACAGACTTTGTAATGCAGAAAGCTATATCACAAAAGACAGTTCATTAAAATCCAATCATTTTTGAGCTGAACCACATTCCATATGCAAAGTCTGTAAAGAAATGTTGTATAAACTTTGGTATGCTGTGTAAAATGTAAATGAAAACAGAATGAAATTATTTCCAAATATATTTAAATGAAAATAATACAAAGACTACATATCAGTTGTTGAAAAGAAGAAATTTTATTGTTTTTTGAACGGCATCGGTTCATTTTGAGTTTAATGCGTCAACACGTTTTTAAAAAAGTTTGGATGGGGGCAACAAAAGGCTCGAAAACTTGTATGATGCTTAAAAAATACACCTGATGGAACATCCAATGGCTAATTGGCAACAGGTCAGTAACAGGACTGGGAATAAAAAAAAGCATCCCAGAGAGGCTGAGTCTTTCAGAAGTAAGGATGGTGAGGGCTAACGTTTCTCAATGTACAGTATAATAGCAGAGAACTCAGGGATTTCATCATCTAAGGTACATAACATCATTAAAAGATTCTGAGAATCTGGACAAATCCCATATGCAAGGGACAAGGCTGAAAGCTATTACTGAATGATTGAATGGCTGTGATTTTCAGGCCTTCAGGCGGCACTTCATTAAATACAGATAGGATTTAGTTGTGGAAATCACTGCATGGGCTCAGGGCCATTTTTGAAAGCCAATATCAGTGAACACAGTCGGTCACAGCATCCACGAATGCAGGTTAAAACTCTACCATGTAAAAATAAAACCATCTTAAATAAGACCCAGAAACACTGTTGCCTTTGCTGGGCCTGAGCTCTTTTAAGATCAACTGAGGCGAAGTGGAAAAATGTCCTGTGGTCTGATCAATCAAAATCATGAGCGCTGCATTCTCTGGGTTGAAGAATAGAGAGATCTTCCAGCTTGTGCTCATGGCATGGGTAACTTGCATGTCTGTGAAGACACCATGATGCTGAATGACATATATAGGTTTTGGAGCAACATGTACAGCTATGCACACATCTTTTTCAGGAAAGGCCTTGCTTATTTCCACAAGACAGTGCCAAACACCACACTCTGCATGCATTTCAACAATATTATTCCATATTAAAAGAGTCTGGGTGTGAAATTGGCCGGCCTGCAGTCAAGATCTGTCACCCACTTAAAATATAAAAACAAAAAAATATGACAAGGGTGGCCACTAAGTGTTGAGCAGCTGAAATCCTACATCAAGCAAGACTGGGAAAACATTTTGCTTTCTTAACTACAGCAGTTGGTGTCCTCTATTCCCAAACAATTTTAGAGTTTTGTGAAAGAAGAGATGATTCAACACAGTGGTAAACATGCCCCCATCCCAACTTCTCTTGAAGTCTGTTGATGGTATCAAATTCAAAATGATATTTTTTCATGAAACAATAACATTAACCTGTTTCAGCATCTATTATGTTGTCTTTGTGCTATTTTAAATGAATGAATGCATTTGCTAAACAATGAAACAGGCAAGCAAATAAGAATGGTGTGCATTTATGTGTGTGTGCACGTGTGTGTGTGTGTGTGTGTGTGTGTGTGCGTGAATGCGTGTGTGTGTGTGCGTGCGTGCGTGTGGGTGTGCGTGCGTGCGTGCGTGTGTGTGTGGTGGGGATTGTTTTGCATGCTTTTTCTGACCAATGAGTTGAGTTTTTTCACATCTATATGAGTGTGTGAGAATAATCATTGATTTATTTTTCTTGGTATTAATTTTTGTAAACTAGAGGTGGACATTGCATGGATTAGAAAGTTAAAGGTTTTGCCATGTTTAAGTTCCATCTATGAGCTAATTTACTGACTACTTCAATCTCCTGACTGAAGGGTTGTTCTAAGTAACTAATACAGGTGGTTGGAACAAAATACCAGAGTGGATTTTTACATTCTAAACCTGTTTCGTCCTCCTCTACAGTATGTGTAGTTACTTTTGGGCATGGGAAAGTATGTTATTCACTGACCGGACATGAGTATACTGCGTATGTGTGAATGCATTATTGTTTATTTTATGTGCCTGGCCTTCTGATATCTGGCTGTTGGGTTGTGAGACTGCATAGCTACATGTTCTACTTTCACTTGCATTGCAGGGCATCTCATCCTACAAGTAGAATACCAGTGAGTCAATTCCAACTAAACAGTCTCAAATTTGTCACGGGCAGACCATGCTCTGAGATGACCAAATTAGTCAAAAGTGTCGGAAAACACCACACAATGCTTGCCCTTCCCATGGGATTCAATCTATGTCTACTGGGCCTAAATATAGACATGTCTCTGGACGATTTGAGATCCCCCAGGAGACTGCCTAATGCCAGGAGTCTGCAGTTGTGGGCATATAGCAGTACTGTCACTTGTCGAATGGCGTATTTCAGCAGGAGGTCCAACGGGATCGGGTACAATGTCAGAAATGCATTGTCAGGGGTTTGGGGCATTATCATTTCTTTGGGAGACTGCAAGTTGTAAAGAATGTCTTTATTTAGGATTAAAGAATATCTTCAAGATCAAAATTCCCTCTCTCCATCAAAGAGCTTGAAATAGAATCTGGGACTAGCGCTTTCAAGTTGGCACTTACTGTGGAATTGGGGGAGATTTAGTAAAAACATAAAAATGAATCAAAACTAAGAGAAGACAATGACTAAGGGACATTCGAAAGATTTAATGTGTACATTATTGGTATTTATTCTTTGTATGCAGTGAGCCATGTCAAATTGACTTCTGATTAAGAAACATATTTGCACATGGGATAATGCTCAAGGACAGCAAGCCTTATTTTTCTGAAAGATCTCATGTAAAGGTGGCTTTCTGGGGCTTTTGTTCAGTTGAGCTATCATTAAGCTGCCCACATGCAAACATTAGGCTGGGGAGTGAAGGGCAGGGTATGCGGGTGGTGTTTTTGTCCTGTGGAATGAAAAATGCTATCATTTCTCAACTGTGTCCTTTCCCTCTCACTGAATTCCTCTGCATTTTTAAAATTCTTGATTTTGATGGAGAATCAACAGACCCATAGAAAAAGATTGAGCACATCCTGATAAAAAGCATTAAACAGGAGTAAGAAGAATTTATTTATGAACCAAAGTAGAAAGCGGTAAAATAGTATTGCTGATCACTTGTATCATGATATTAATATGCATTCCTGGGCAGAAAAGGGCCATGGGCAAAATATTATGCTTTAAATGGTCTTATCAGAAAATCATTAGTCAGAAAATTTTCAAGGATTAAACAAATGCACTCCTGAGACCTTCTGTGCCACTATTTGCTTGCTAACTTATGCTGCAGTGAAGTGTGGGAAAAAGGTGAGAACTGCTTTTTTGTGAAGATGGACTGCATCACTGTAGATTGTCAATGAAAGTTGTTTTCTGAAGAGGATATTAATATGTTATTTTTCAACACGTCTTTCTGTAAAAAGCTGTCTGCAAGTTTACCCACAAGGCTTAAACATTTAAAGAACTTAAAGGAAAATTCTACCCTATATTCAGCTGCTTGATCTATTAGTTTAATTTCTGCTAATTTCCTGACCAATAATTTGTTGTTAATGCCAGAAATATTGGGCTTGGCTTGTTTTGGATTTTTGTTTATTTATTTATTTATTTATTTTGTTGAGGGATATATATTCCCCTGTAATTTAGTCATTTATTGTTTGTAAAAATTTAATGTTAAATGTTAGCTTGTTTTGCACTCTGCTTATAGAGGTCAATAGATTTCAGCCAATCATATGCTTGACAAAGGAGGTTAAAATTGTTTGTTTATTATTAGTTGAAAGCAGTCAGTTACTGACTGCATGCACAGAACCAGCTTGACATGGGACTCGGGAGCACTTGCAAGTGCAGAATGTTTATGAATAAAAGACGGTGTGAAATTAAATACAGCGGAAGTTTTCTGTGTGGCAGCTGTTTCATAGGATGTAAAGTTTGTAACATTTGTAGCCTTGGACAAGCCTTTCCCTCACCCCTTTTACCCAGCAGATATTGATATTTCCTTTTGTGGACTTCTCAAATGGGCTCAATACTGTGTAGGTTAATCTTTTCAACTGTCTCTTCTCTTTTGTTTCTGCTCAGTACACAGTTAGCATTTACAGTCAGATCAACACAGGACACATGTGCTACTGCCACATCCCTCGTGTCGCATTTCCCACAATTTACACCCACTGTAGTTCTCACAATTTCAGATACAAGTACCCAGATAAATAACATTTTCATGTTTCCAGAATCTCTGTTTTGCTCAAGAAGACAAACCTGATTGAAAATGTTAGAAGCTCTGAGAAGAATTTTGCGGGTTTTCATTTTGCATGTCTGAGGTAACGTTCCACTTAAAAGCCATCACATTATTGAAATTCCGGCTGAGATGGCTCAGGGGAATGAATCAAAATTTTTTTTTCTTGCTTTGTCTTTTATATAGGTCTTATCATATTTCAACTGTACGCCCAGTTTTTGACTGTTGTTTCCTGCGTATGTTTGTAGTAGCTTTTAAAGAGGCACGCTCTTGACCTACAGTGGACTGCCTAGCTCAGAGAGCAACAGCAGAGCTGATGATTCCCTGATTACAGGGTTATTACAGACCCATTATGGAATGCTCTTCAACAGTAACTCCTAATGGAATTTTTACAGCCTTATTTCTGGTAATGCTTTTGCACCATATATCAGCTGTTTGGGAGTTTTTATATGACTACAGCCTGGAAATAACTAGACAAATGCTATTGCAGGACAATAGCAAGATACATCCCCAAAAATATAGCATTCTCCTCATCGGCAAAATTTATAGATTGGCCTCTTGCTGGCACAAAAAAAAGGCATGGGGTCCAGAAAATCTGCGAGGAAACTTCTAGGAATGTTCACAACAAATTTTACCCAATTCCCATAAGAACTAACTTATTTCTGAAAAAGTTAAGTTTGGCCGAAACGTGGTGCTACAGGAACGGTCATAGTGTCACCGGAACAATAGGGCTATTATTTCATGCACCAAGACACTCACAGCAAAGTTGATCTGATTCCCTTTAGAAGATTTTGATGAACTGCCAATGGAAATGTAGTTCCACCTTATGGCTTAGCCACATTAATTGTAATAGAGCCATAAAAATCTATTAGGTTCTTACTCTACACGCCAGAAATGTTGACAGCAGATTTGACAGGATTCCCATTAAAGCTGTTTGATTCATTGAATTTTTGAAAATGAAAAGTTTGGCCAGGTGGTGGCACTATATCAAACATCATTGGTTGGCCAACATCAATAATAACCCTTCTCTGTGCACCAGAAACAATCAAAAGAAGTGTCAAAACTGTATGAGTTATTGTATTTGGTAAAGTTTGACCTGGGGTTTGGAAACATTACAGCGCCACCATCAATAGGGCTCGCCTTCTATGGACCAGAGATGAACAAAATAAGTTTTATGAAATTGTCATGACACTGTTCGCACTAGCACAAAAGATTTGCGATGGTGGCATCCAAGGTGAATCCATTATGCCACTGAAGACTACTATAATTAAGCGGTTACACGGAAGTGTATAGAGGGTACGGGCTTATGAGTGTGTTTGTCAGAGTGAGTGATTACCGTTTGTCAGATTTATTCATGCTACGTACATTTTTTTTTTGGGGATTAAAAATGCATTTTAAAATGGGCTTTGATGACTAATATACAACTTTTTTATTTGTCTGTAAAAGCACACATATATCAAAATGTATGTCTTTCGATATGATGTGTATCTTGAAAGCAGGTTCCTCTCATTGAAAGTACTCAAATGAGGGCTCAATTTTCACCTGTATGTCTGCACAATTTGTGGTGTGTGTGCGTGTGTGCGCGCGCGTGCGCATGTGGGCGTACACATGTGTGCATGCCCACACGACCATCTGGATAAGCTGCCGGTAATGTGAGTGTCTATGGCTCAGGTGCAGAATGTGTGCAGTCAGAGCTGAGTGTCATGGCAGGCAGTGCACTGCTCAATATTTTATACACGTGTCCTGCAGCCACCAGGACAGGAAGCTCAACTGCCATTCAGCTTCCTGCTCCCCTCAATCAGCCGGTTCTTTTCTGCCCTGCAGCGGTGTGTTTTCCTTCCTGTCTTTGCTTTTCTCTCTGTTTATCTCACTCTCTTTCTTAATTTCTCAACCTCACAAAATGTCTGGCATTAATTTTTTTGTCCTCCCTCCCCTATCTATGACTTTTTCTCACTTCGCCCATTTTCTGATATCTTCTCACCCTTTGCCAACTTTAAATATGCTTTTTTGCAGGAAAATAAGTGCCATAAATGCTGTCCATAATTGATGGTATAATTAAAATTAAAAAAAGAGTGACCCTCAGGCAGCTGCAGGCAGACATGCGATATTTGAGTTATAGACGGGTTGCTAAAGTCTATATGTTCATTTCTGCTCCATCCAAATGGAAATTTATTCGAATGATAAAGTACAAAAACAGCAATTACAAAAACAGCAGCTGCGTAAGCTTGTACATTTGCATGCAGAGACGTAAACATGCATCCAGTTCGGCTTAAATCCAGTGTACTTGATGCCCTCCATTTGCAAGTGTCTTTTGGGGGGATTATGGCACTCTTTACTGTTGCATAAACTTAGGGAGATAGAATCTAAGCCTCTTTAGCTCATAGTGATCCAAGAGCTTTCAGCATCACTCGCTTGATCTCCCTCTCCCTCTGTACATCTCTCCTCCTATGTCCCTCAGTCCTTGACTCACATTTCACTCAGGCTGGTGCCTACTCCTCCAAACATTGATAAATGACCCTGTGCTCTGGGCTGTAGTGTAACCCATCCCAAGGATAGTTTCTTTTCTCTAAATACCTTCTTTCCTTATACATCCTCCTCAGTTCTGTGTTTTCTCCTTTTATACTGGGCAATTTTGTGCCAGCAGCGAAGCACTTTATTCCTGTGCTGTTTATTTTGTTCTGTTATTTATGCATTACTAATTAACCCTTGAACGAGCATCGGCCCGAGGGTGACCTGTTAGGCATAATTGCGTTTTCATACTGTCAAATATTGTGCTAAGTTGTAGAACTATATATCGTTCGAACGTTTAAGGACTCGAAATTCTAACTGAGTAAGCCATTTTGTGACGCAAATGAGACAGCGAAAATAGTATTTAAAATTGTGTCATAACAGCCCTCTGCCTGACTATGCAGTCCTGTCGGTTCAATCATATAGCATTGTTCAGATTTATCAAAATATGTTGAAATCAATGTTCTTACCTTGGTAGCGGTCCAGACATGAAAACCTGTACTAGTTTAAGACATGGAGCTGCGCGTCTTTGCGAATTTCACTGTAATTAGTCTCTTTTGCTCATGATGCAGTGCTACAAATTGTACAGTAGCCCTTTAGGAACAAATAAGTGTATTCACTGGCTATTATCTGCTGATCTAACAGAGCAGTAAGTGTTTTAGCCCATTAGCTCTGACTCCATTATAATGGGAAAATCTAACTCTTTTAGTTTACACAGACAGCCAGTAGTCTGAAACTTCCAAAATATGGATGCGTATGGTAGCCAAGGGATTATTTTTTACAATAAGGAATTGTTTCAATGGTTTCTGACCGGGGGGTTTAAATGAAGCAAAGGAGTTTTGAAAGCGCTTTTATTATGCATATACGATCATACTCCAGTGCAGGGATTGGAAGGACATATTAGAGTAAAAATTCAATTACATATAGGGAAGGAGACCTTCTTGAAGGAAGTTGTAGAACTGTTGTAAAAGCAAACGCGACCATGGCCAGGAACAAAGGGACATTTGGATGCTCCAAAATTGCTTGTTGAAAAATACATGAACATTCCGAGTCAAAAAAATCCGTAAAATATTCATTTTTGGGTGGACAATCATGATATTTGAACCTGTAGTTGTTTAGGTGTCTGGCTGCAGCTCTATTATTTTTCTAGGCTGATGAGGCTTGGTCACAGTACCACAGGGACAGAAGAAAACATGTAATCTTTTTCTGACTAACAAAAACTTGCATTTCCAGTGTTGTTACTCAATTTTGGTAATGTTCTCGGCAACCCAGACAAACTGAAAGCAATTGACTGAGAGTCACCTTTCAAACGAGGCCATGATTATGCCTTTAGTCAAAATGGCTCAAGAACAGTAAGCATTTCAGCTCAGGAGGAAATTTGCTCAAAAAAGTACTGAACTTTTAATGGTTAAGAGTCTAGGTCTACCGTTTCATCTATCTATCTATCTATCTATCTATCTATCTATCTATCTATCTATCTATCTGCCTACCTATCTATCGTTGGTCTATGTCAAGAATGGGAAATTATTCAGGAGCGTTTGTGTATTGGGTCATGAAAACGAGGCCACGCACGAGGACACTACCAGTTTCCATCTTGGTCAAGGGTAGTCTGTGTGCACTTCAACTTGGCTTCTAGTCCAGTTTTTATGAAGGGGTGGCACACTGATCTAGTGGGTAGCACTGTTGCCTCACAGCAAGTGAGTTTGAATTTCCCCCGGTGCCTTATCATGTTAGAATGCCCCTCAGTGGTTGTGAGGGTTTCCTAATGAACTCTGGTTCCCCCCACAGTTAACAGGGATCCCAGGCTAATTCAAGTCTCTGAATTGCCCATTAAAGGTATGACTGAGTGGTTGAATAGTGTGTGTTTTCTGTGATGAATTTACAAGCTGTCACAGGTGTGTTCCTGCCTTTTGCCCATTGCATGCCCCGTGACCCTACTCAGGAATAAGCTGGTGTGATAACGGATGTATGTTTTCATAAAGCGAAAACTGTGTGACTATTTTGGCATGAATACAGCATGACCTTGCAGACATAATTTATCGAATACTTAGTAGAGTCCAAAGATTTTGAATCCCTTGAAAATGTTTCTTCTTGATTTAAGACAACAAATCCCATGTTAAATATTATCATTATTGCTTACAGTTTTTCTGTCCTATAAATGTGTTTTGAATGCTTTAAAACTGCCTTGGAGGCTTATTATGGTTGGATATACCCTGAGCCGCATGCCATCAGCATGTGATTGTGCTTATGAAACATATTCAACATTTCGGCATTTGCCCAAACCTAAACAAGCAAGTAACCGCGCAGCCCCATGGTATGTCATGCACATTTGTCCCTCTAAATGTCTCGACTAAGTGACTAAGTGTCCCAACTAAATGTCCATGAGTGAGTGAGTGAGGGACCATAATTTGCAACAAGGACCACGATGACTGCTCGTGTGTCATGGGAATAAGAGCTGGCGAGAGCCCTCCCAAGGAACACAATTCCTGCATACTGTTTTGGGTGAACATTACTCAGACTCACAGTGTGATATCCTTATCTCAGTTTATCTTACCTTAGTTTATGATGACATTCAAGCTTTTCTGTATAGCAGAAATGTTTATCCTTACTTCAGTTAAAATCCTATTTTTAGATAAGAATTTTGCTATTATAAACCTGTCCTAGCAAAGGATTATCCTAAGTTTGGAGGGAATGGAACTAGCCCTCACTTGAAGCGGCTGCAAGGCTACGTCTCTTTTTGTTCTGTTTGACAATGAAAATAGGCAGACTGATCTCAGAGTCATTGGGATTTCTCTTAAGAGCAATATGACAAACCTTTGATGAATAGCTTGTCAACTACATGAGAACTAATTAACCCATAAAGGGGGTGTAAACTGCTGAGCTTCCTAGAGCAGATAACTTGAGGCATGCTCTTATTCTTTATCTGCCTCTGCCCTGCCCCTCTGTGATGAGGCTATGCTAGCAGTTCTGCTCAGCCCCTCCAGCATAAGCTTGCCTCTGGCTACCTCTGTACTGTATCACTATCCGCTGCTGCTGGTAACATTGCCTGCTGCTCTGTCACTCTTGCCAGCTGCTAGATGACATCCCAGTTGCACCCCAGCATCCACTCTGGGCTCAGAATTTCCCCCGGGGGGCTGGAGGTATCCTGGTGCTCCCTGCTCGCCTCTCAAGGCCAGTGAAGTAAAGAGTGTGTGTAGGATTTTGGTGGTGGAGTACCCCCCAGGATGGAAGCAGCCACTGAGATGTAAAACAAGCAAGAAGAAGCAAAGCATCCACTGTGAGAGCAAGTTCAGCAGTGCTCTGTTTAATTCATGTTTCACAAGGCCTCATTTACAAACTGAACCAGATTCACTGTAACGAGTGACAAGGGTTTCCCTCTCCCCACAACCCGCGAGCATCAACGGGTACCTCTCAGTACATACGTTAATGCTCTGATTATAACCACTGGAAATACAACAGAGGTGATATTCTCTAGAAAAAATGCAGTTAATATACTGTATACTGTACACATGCATAGTCGGAAACATTTAATCTTTACACTGTCTTTCCCAAAACACAGTATAAACACTTACGTTTTACTCAGACTACGTATTTAACACATAAATAATCAAACACACAACTTAATTCCTCCACAACCTCCCCCCTCCTCTCAGTCCACTTGGTCACTCCCAATAAGGCTAATTGAATGAAACAGGGGCACGTTCAAGACTGAAGGATTTCACATTAAGTCTTGCAAGGGAAAGACTACCGAGTTTTGAGTGGCTTGCGAGTTCTTGCACATTTTTCAATAAGGCTGCCAACAAGGGTTTGCGTCAGATTCTGTTGAACAAGCTGTGCGAAAGTGTGGATACCAATGTTGACAATACTGGAAGCCACCAGAAAAAGGAAGGTAAGATGTTCTCGCTCGTCTACGGAAGACCAAAAGTAATTTGATAGTTCAAGAGGCAAGAATTTGCGGGCTCTCGTTCGACCAGGCGACCTTGAACATGTCGCTGGTCCTTGTCAGCAACACTCCTATGGGAGCACTTCCATGACAATGTTGACACAGGAAGCAAACCTCAGAGAGAGAGAGATAGAGAGAGCGAGAGAGAGAGAGAGAGAGAGAGGATGATTAAAAAAACCCAGAAAACATACAAACAACGACATCTCTTGAAAATAATCCTTCTGGTGCACTAATTATCTAAAAAGGATCTATTTTTAGTAAATTAACACATCACCATAAACAGATAAAAGAGTAAAAATGTAGTGTCTGGGTAAGTGCATGTACAATGTATGGAAATGCCTGTGCGTGTGTCTGCATGTGTGCACGTGCGTCTGTGTGTGTGTGTGTGTGTGCGTGCGCGCGCGCGCACAGGAACTGTGCACCTGTATAGTGAGGGGCTGCATGCAGATCCTTCACAGTGCGTCAGGATCAGAGCCTCAATGCCGAAAAATAACGCGAGTGTTTATAAGGCAAAAAACGAATGTCTCACCCCACCCCAACCCAGCCACCCCTCACTGATGTTCACAGACATTTAGGAAGAAACTAGAAAAGTTAATAACCTCAAAATAGCAAAAGGCACATCTGCATGACCTGATACAAATGTCTGCAAATTTTCATGGAAATGTATCAAACAGTTTCTGAGTCTATGGTCCAGAAATGGTGGGAACACCGACGTGGACACGCATGCACATGGGAAACCAGACAAAAACAATATGTCCCCCCTTCGCCGGGGGGAGACATAATTACCATACATTCATCTGTTAATACCTCTATTTACATGAGTGGGATGACTGAAATAGCAAAGTACTGCAATGATGTCACTGACGGCATTGCAAAGTTCCAGCAAAGCAAAGTTTTTACAATGTTATTGGCTAGCCAGCTAGCTATGTATCTCGCTATTATGGTTACAATGACTTAAAGAAGCCAACAAGTGGCTCACAGCATTGATGTTCATTTGGTAGCCCTGTGGTTCTGTGTTTGAATTCCAGCCTTGCCCATCGCTGGCTACGACCATAGGTTTATATTGGCAACCTCCCTGGCCTCGCCGGCGATAACAGGGGTTAGTCTCAATGACTCATCAACACTCAGTAGGCTACGGGGTCATGGTTGGCCGAGATCCTTTAGGAGGTGAATGCACACTGACTGTGTTATCCTCCTATGACATAGACGGTATGTGATTAGTCACGCGCCTGCGCAGTGTAAAGAAGCAAGGGCATATTGTTCCATGAGTCAGGTAATCACGTGCCATGGCCCCTAAGTCGATGGGAGCTGGTCACCACCGTGTAATTAACAGATTGGCTGTGTTAAGGGTGTAATAAAGGAAGGTAAATTCAAAAAAAATTTTTTTTAAAAATAGGAAAAGAGGCCAACCAACAGCTACTGTTGTTGTCGGCTAAGCTAGAACCAGCTCGCTGGTGTTTCTTTTGTGACTGACATTGCACTTCAGTTTGCACTTTCCCAATCAAGATAAGGATCCTGATCAGGGAAAGGCTGCACCCCCAACTATCCCCCATCCTGAATTGGATATGTCACATTTAGATAGTGTACCTTTTCAACATCATTAATGTTTGCCCGCCATTTCTTCTTCCATAGCTCTGTCATTGGTACGACTCCACATAAAGCTGCAATGGAACCTTCAATATCTTGCCGCGTTATTTATTTTTCTTGCTCGATCAGCTGCATTGTAAATTTCACACACAATTCACCTTTCGTCTCCTCCATCATACATAACAAATCCTCAATTGAAATATTCTTTAAAATTTGTTCAGATAAGATTATTTGTTGTGTTATTACACATCGCTAAAGAATTTAGCTGACAAACAATATAAATTATCTGCATTTGTAGTATATAAAGCAAGCGTCCAGTCTCTTGCTCATTCTAACAAGAGATATAGGCTCAAAAAAAAAATTGCTGATTGAGATTAGACCATGGAGAAGAACTTTCCTAATTAAAGGTTAGAAAGGTCAGAAAGGAAAGGAAGCAGGCATGAGTTTAGGAACTGTTTTTGTGATAGAAATTTTTTAATCTTTGGCCAAAGTAAATTCTAAGGATTTTTTTTTCCTGCAAAGGGGCCCCAGGGTTGCATATGTAAACACATCAAGTAAAAGATGTCATTTCCTGACACTTTGCAGTGTTCTCCACAAAAATTTTCAATGACCAGGCAATAGGTGGCGTTCTTTTGCGAGTGGGTTCGCTTTGTTGAGCTGGGGGGGAGAATTCATTTTCTTTCATTGATATTGAGCACTCACTCACACGTCGGCCAGTGCTCTATAAATTCTCCTTTTTTCTTTTTTTTTTTTTTTTTTTTTTTTTTTCAACGGGCGGCCGAGGATTCTCAACGGGCGCGTATATTATGAACAGGCGGCGATTGCGCAATCACTCAGAATGAACGGGCGGCCCGCCCGGCCATTAACGATAGTGGAGAACCCTGCTTTGTGATATTGAGATAAAGGCTGTTGGGCACTTTTCACTTGATCTGCAATAGTGGTTTACCTATTACATGATTCCATTGGAACTAATAGGTATATCCTTCTCATTTTTTGACATCAAATACTTTATAGGGACATACAACAAACTATAGCAAAAATTCAACAAAGTCCAAATGTCATAAAATGTCAAATTTTACTTTATACGTTCACATGTGGCCCTCATCAAATGGCGGGTCTCCAGGATCATGGTGTCCACTGGATCATGTAATCCTTCGCCAGATGGTATCTGCATCTAAATTTTGAAAATCTAGTACGTGTCTGCATGTGGAGACATGTAACCACATGTCAGGAACAGGTGTGAAGCAATCTCATAATGTGTGTAATGTAATGCTTTTTTTATTTTTTCTTCACTTTTATAGATTACATCCTTGCAATTTAATCAAAGTAGCACATAGTTTACGATAGATTTCTTGTGTAGCCATGTGCAGCTGCAACCTCCAGCCAATGCAGTGATGGCATCTCGGGTGTTCAGACAGTTCTGATGTAGGATCTTCAGTAGACAGGGCATTCCCTGTTTCAACGAAGACTGCCAAGTCAGCCAGCCTTAACAACAGTGTGGACATGCACTTTACAGCTGGCATGTAACACTGACAAGGCGCAACTGGTGCAACAATTTAGCCCTTATAATTGATAGCACCATCCCTGCCTGGTTTTAATGTTGATGGCATAACACCCCTGGCCTGCTTAGGAATTTATTGACACAATTCCTTGGCATTACTTCTCTGGTATTGTTTGTGGGTACAGCACTATGGCCAAGTTGGTATTTCACGTAGGCACTTCAACCTGGGGAGAAAGAAATATATCAGAGATGAAATGAGCTCCGAATTCTAATGAGTTCAGTGGTTCCCTGCAGCAGTTCAGTTTTAATTTTCTGCCTGTGTTTTATCTCACCAGTGGATTGCTTTTAATATGCCTCTTCAATTGGGGTCAATGGCTTGACTGATGCTATGCCAGATCCTAGAATGACCTCAGCTCGAGTGAGGAGGGGGGTGGATTATTTGGCAGGTAGGCCTCTGACTGTAGTCTGGGGCTGAAGGGCCAGACAGTTTGTCCTGTGGAGGGTGGAAGGCAAATGGTAACCCTGCGGCATCTTAGGAGAAGAGAATTTTTGAGCAGTTGACTCGAATGATCCTCTAGAGAAGACATTCTGGTTTTTGTTGATGAGACACACATTTAACCTTTCAGCTGTTAAAAACTAATGTTACATCAGCCCTTGCAGGGGCAACAGTAAACACATCCCACCCAACATTTCGATGATGGGTGGGCTATGCTGATCATAGAGGTCAATATGACATTGATTTATGTGATTTCTACACCGCAGGGTTTTTGAATGTTAGTAATTAAAGGGCCCTAAACAATGGGAAAGGGAGAATTCGACCTCTGTATCATTGTGGGGTCATTGAGCCTTGTGTAGCTTACTGTAGATATGTTTGGGACGAGCAGTTTTTCCCGAGTCATCAAGAATTTACTTTAAAGGAGCTCTATTATGAATCATAAAAATGACTTACGAATATCAATTATTCTATTCTGACTATTTTGACAAAAATGTTCCCTGGTCTGGATTTTTTTCCACTCTGTTGTTTAATACGGGAGGTTTTTATGGAGGTTGGGTGATGGAAAATCTTTTCTGTTTTTTCTCCTTCCTCTCTCCTTTCTGACCCTAAAGAGTCTCTTCAGCATATTGAGAGGAGTGTTACTGACTGTGATCCATCACATTGTAAGAACATCATTACTCATACTGATAAGTCTAATTTGGTGTACAATCTCTGTAGGATTGATGATATTTCAGCCAGCAGCAGGGCAGCTCCTCATTGATTAGAATATACAGACACATTGTGAAGCTCTTTTGAATTGTCTAATCAAAATTCTTATTATTTTTTTTCCCAAAACATTAGAAAAAGTTAAAGCAAACAAGTTTGAGCAACATGGGAGTATATGCTTTTGACTGGTTTGCGTTAAATTGCTGTTGGCATCGCTGGTTAAAAAAAACTGGAATGTAGAAAGGCTTCCTCAGAGGGAACCTATTCTGTGTATTTAAATATATTTCTGATAGGACCTCTTTGCCAAAATGAATATTTATTGAAAGCATACAAGCAAACATTGAGTTTGGCGGCATGGCTCTGTTCGAGAGATCCCTGCCCGTCCAGCGTGGAACCAAAGGCAGGGAGCTGCAACTAACCCCCCCCATTTAGAACAGAGCCTACAGCAACAATGACCTCAAAAAGAAGAGACATTGTTGTTATTGAATGGCAGTTTAGTCATAAAAGAACAGGATTACAGAATGCTAAAATAGACGGGAGGAGGGTTGTTGAGCGTACGTGCTGAGGAGCTGCTTCTCAGAATGAGAGCTTAAGTAAACCAGCATATTATCGATCAAGCAATCATGTGACAGCAAATCAGATGACATTTGTTAGCACTCAGGTGATTCTTCAGCGCGAGAAGCGGCTCCTGTAAGTTAGCAAGCTTGACTCCGTGGCCTACACTGCAAAAAGTGAAAGATAAAAATACTACCTGAGATGAATTTACTTATTTTAAGACTTTCAACACTTATTTCTATCACAATTTTTCTTAGCAAGACAAAAAATTTGTCCTGATTTGAGGTAATTTTGACTAGCTTGCCAATGGAATAAGAAAATTTTACTTGTCAAGCAAATTGTGACTTATTTTAAGTTACTATTTGCTTTACAAGTGAAAATTTTAAGTTCCGTTTTCAAATAGAAAAAAAAAAAAAAAAAAAACCAGAGTGGATGCAGAGTGGAAGCAAAACCCCTATTGTCAAACATGTCTGGTTATATGAATTAGAACTGTGAATTGGACATTATGCATGAATATTGATCAAACCAGTAAACAGAAGCTCTCTAGTTCTTTATATATCTCAATGTGAGAGCCAAACCAACATGGCAGGCAGATCTCTCCCTTCAGTCTGTGTGGCACGCCGAGACCATAGGGCTCTGAATTTTGTTTAGGATCATACAGAGCAGTGAGTGGCTAATACATGCACAGTGATGCATAGGGATTGTGAGAGACTTGTGATTCGATTGTGTGTGATTTTTGTCTTGTGAAGAGAAACAAAAATTTATTCATATTACTGTTTTTGACAGAAAAACTACCTTGGCTTCTTGCAGGCAGGAAATCCAAACTAGCAGCAAGTGACAAACAGCTATACTGGTCCGATTTGTTGTCCCATATTTTTCTGTTGTTTTTATTTCCATGATGATTAAATCCCAAATACATACTGTATGGTGATGAAAATATTAATATGGCATCTTTGTTCATGCAAGTAGTCTCTTGATAGATGCATCCACAATTTTGCATGAAATTATTTTCAAATGGAAGCTTCTGCCTCAACCCCGAACAGGTTTTTCTGATTATGCTGTTTTTATTAGTCAGGTTATCATGATTCAACCCCACACGTGGTGAAAATTGCCTTGAGTCGTCCCTTCCTGTTATAAATAATGGAAATGAGTCCAGACCCCCCAAATTATGCACACATTATTTGTTGCCACTTGATTGCTTAGCAGCCTCTGAAGTATTCAGATGTAAATAGCCCTTTTCAGTTTGGATTTGTGTACCAGTGGCTGACTGAATTTGACTCCTAGGTTTAGACGATGAAAACCATGAGTGAATGTCGTATAGGAGAGGAGCTGTGAAGTGCCTCTTAGGCAACTTATGCCGTACACTTTGCAAAAGAAGGAGTGTATTTTCATGTGCTGTGTCATTTGTTGTATGAAGCGCCGTAAATGCCTAGCCTCCGATAGTTCTGCCATAGCATTATGCATTTGAATCGGTGAATTCAATAAGGGCCCAACTCCGCACATTTTCAACATGGAGTTGGGCCGTTATTGAATTCACCAATTCACTTATATTGAAACATTATTAAAATGACATCATAGAAGCCACAAGGAGGGAATTTAGTTAGGACTAGTAAAGAGGAAAAAATTTGAATAGTTATGTGATTTGAATCTGTTGATGTGAGTAGGTAGTCATCATTTGGTACAAAAGTAGAATCCAGGAAAGGTCAAATCCTTCAGGAGCAAAGATGGGCCAAGGGTTGCCAATTTGCCCACAAATGTGAAAGAAAGTCCCGCAAAAAAAGAAAAGAAAGGATTATGATATTTCACCCTCCACGGTGCATACCATACTCAAAAGATTCAAGGACTTCGGAGGAATTTCTGCGCATAAAGGGCAAGGTCACAAGCCTAAGTTGAATACCCATGATCTCCAATCACTCAGATGGCACTGCATCAAGAACCATCATTTATCTTGAGGTAATATAATCACATTGGCACGGGATTATTTTGGTAAACCTATTTTGCCAAAATAACTGCGATATGTAGTCACATCCACAAATGCCAATTAAAACTTAATTGTGCCAAAAGGAAGCCATATGTCATATATCCAGAAGCGACGTCGACTTCTCTGGGCTCAGGGGCATCTGCGATGGACCATTACACAATGGAAATGCCTATTGTGGTCAGATAAATCAATATTTCGGATCTGTCCTGGAATAAATGGATGCCGTGTGCTCCATGACCCTAGAAGAAAGGCCCACCCAGTCTGTTGCCAGCAATAAATCCAAAAGTCATGCTCTGCCATGGTCTCGGGTTGTGTGAGGACCCTTGGCAAGGGTGACTTGCACTTTTGTGAAGGTACCACTAATGCAGAAAACAACTCTGTGATTTTAAAGCAACATATACTGCATTTATGATGACATTTTTTTCAAGGACCCTCGTGTCTTTCTACAAGACAACATATAACGACATTCTGCAAGTCAGGCCTGTGTGCAGTCCTTACTTGTCCTCAATGGAAAATGTGTAGCACATTATTAAATGCAAATTGTGACCCTGAAGTCCCTGCACTGTTGCAGACTTTAAGACTTGTTTGCCGGAAGAGTAGGAAAAAAAAAAATCTGAAACATTCAGTCACTTGGCGTCATTTATCCCTCTTAAGAGTTGGGTAAAGCAATGGCAACATTACAGAGTAGTAATACTTTACTAGAGGAAGAGGTGGAAGCAGCTAAAAAGAGTCTCAAGGGGGGAAAGTCATCTGGTGTGTGAACACTGTCCCTTCAGAACTGCAGAGTAGTGGGGGTGAAGCAACAAAAAAAGCCAGTGCTCTGTCAGAAGATCTTAATGGAAAAGAATGGCCATCCAACAAGGTTATGCTCCAAGTGGTTCTCAACCGACTAAATCCTAAGGCTGAGGAACTACTTGCGGAAGAGCAGGCAGGTTTTAGAGCAGGATGGAGCATAGTAGAGCAGATATTCAATTGTCGGGTCCTTATTGAAAAACATCTGCAACATCAATGTGACCTCTCCCAAAATTTCATTGATTTTACGAAAGTCTTCAACAAAATGTAGCACAGGGGTCTATGGCACATCCTGAGAGGCTTTAACATAGAAGAAGGCCTCAACAAAATCATCAGAGCCCAATACAAAAATTCCAGCAGAGCGGTTCTTATCATCAAAAAGCTGGGCAATCCTTTTCAAACAACAACAGAAGTCAGGCATGGCTGTTTATTGGAAAGAATAATTCACCAGCACAGAATAAATCCCCATTTAGATTGCCATAGCCTCAGCAGCAACGGCCAGACTGAACATGCTATGGAAGAGCTACATCAGCTTCCAAATGAAATTTAAGCTCATGAGATCACTTGTTGTCTCTGTAATTCTGTTTGGGTGCTTAACATGGAGGATATTGCCTGGTTATGTGAGGAGAATCCCAGTATTCGAAACCAAATGCTCCATATCTTGTACAGAGAACATATAATCTATGAGTATGCCTGTTATTCGGTGAGGAATCTTGTGGCTCCTAAATAGTTCCTCCTGGCAACACTCAGACGACGCAAACTAGAATGGTTTGTCCACGTCAAGTGGTATGACACTATATTTAAAATCATCTTGCAAGGCACTGTTGAAAGAGGTTGTAGATGTGGCAGACAATGTAAGATCTGGTCTGACAACATCAAAGAGCGGACGGGAATGACCTACTCAAACCTCCTGACGACTACTGCTGGCAGATCAGCATGGAAGAGGAAGGCTGCTTCTTGTGCCCTTAGGACACCTGGTGATTGAAAAAGTTGAGGAACTGACATGACATGATACAAGATACTTAACTGTCTCAACTGTTTTTGAAAAATGTTGCAAGAATCAAGAGAGGGTGTTTATTTTTGAAAAATCAATAAAATTCAGGGCATTAAATAAATATTAATCAAATAAATACTGGTCAAAGATGATTTACAAAACACTGCATATAATTTCAATTAAATATACCATCCCAATTTCTTCTGATGTGGGGTTGTATATTGAAAAATGTTGAATGCTATTAGCAAAAATAAAGTCAAGGTATAACTCATTCCTTCTGGCTGGAGGACCACTGGGCCTCTCTCATGAGATGTCTCTCTGTCACCTTACAGGTGTCCTGCACGGAGGCCAAGCCCGCAAATCGGAGGCAGGCCCTGTGATGTTTTGTGGCAACTTATTGTACACCCTCCTAAACTGACAGCTTCCTGTGTTCCATCATGGACTAGAGACCTGAGCTTCTGGAGGTCAAAGGTATGGGCATTGAAAAGAGAGGTTTGCCTTTGGATACAAGCATAGGAATACATTATTATCCACCATGTAGCTGGTGAGTCATAATGTATGCAAATGGTGTTTCATATATTTGCTTTTCAATTAATGAAATTAATGTGGCCATCCATCAAGGCTATTTTTTGATCAATGGCAGCAGAGCTGCTACTAAAGAGAAATTGGTCAACTCTTGAGAGGGGATAAAACCAGAAAAATGGCTTGACTTGTGTGTATATTTTGTTTATTCAGGGTGTTCTCGTCTTATATAAAATTTTGTTTGAAGACATGAGAAAATTTAAATTGATGTATATGTATAAATTGAGGGAGGAAGCAGGCAAATATTATACAGTGCTCTATAAAAGTATTGCTCCCTTCCTGATTTTTTTTTTTTTGCATATTTGTCACACTTAAATGTTTCAGATCATCAAACAAATTTTAATATTAGACAAAGATAACCAGAGTAAATACAAAATGCAGTTTTTAACTGATGATTTCATTTATTGAGGGAAAAGGCTATCCAAACCTACCTGGCCCTATGTGAAAAAGTAATTGCCCCCTAAACCTAATAACTGGTTGTGCCACCCTTGGCAACAACAACTGCAATCAAGCGTTTGTGATAACTGGCAATGAGTCTTTCACATCACTGTGGATGAATTTTGGCTCCCTCTTCTTTGCAGAATTGTCTTAATTCAGCCACATTGGAGGGTTTTCGAGCATGAACGGCCTGTTTAAGGTCATGCCACAGCATCTCAATTGGAATTAAGTCCGTATATTGACTAGGCCACTCCAAAACCTTCATTTTGTTGTTTTTTAAGCCATTCAGAGGTGGACTTGCTGGTGTGTTTCGGATCATTGTCCTGCTGCATAACCTAAGTGCACTTGACCGTGAGGTCAAGAACTGATGGTCAGACATTCTCCTTCAGGATTTTCAGTCCACAGAATATTTTCCCAAAAGTCTTGGGGATCATCAAGATGTTTTTTTTTTTGGTAAATGTGAGATGAGCCTTTGTGTTCTTTTTGGTCAGCAGTGGTTTTTACCTTGGAACTCTTCCATGGATGCCATTTTTGCCTAGTCTCTTTCTTATTGTTGAATCATGAACACTGACTTTAACTAAGGCAAGCAAGGCCTGCAGTTATTTATATGTTTTTCTGGGTTCTTTTGTGACCTACTGGATGAGTCGTCGATGCGCTCCTGGAGTAATTTTGGTAGGCCGGCCACTCCTGGCAAGGTTCACCACTGTTTTTTCCATTTGAGGATAATGGCTCTCACCGTGGTTTTCTTGCAGTCCCACAGCCTTAGAAATGGCTTAGTAACCCTTTCCAGACTGCTAGATGTCACTGACTTTGTTTCTCATCTGTTCTTGAATTACTTTAGCTCACGGCATGATGTTCTGCTTTTTGAGATCTTTGTCATACAGGCTCTATTTAAGTGATTTCTTGATTCAACAGGTCTGGCAGTATTTAGGCCTGGGTGTAGCCAGTGAAAATGTGGTTAATCACCGTTAATTCATGATCAAACGGGGGGGGAGGGTGGAGGCAATTACTTTTTCACATTGTGCCAGGTAGGTTTGGATAGCATTTTTTCCTCAATAAATGAAATAATCATTTAAAAACTGCATTTTTTTTATTTACTCAGGTTATCTTTGTCTAATATTAAAATTTGTTTGATGATCTGAAACACTTAAGTGTGATAAATATGGAAAAAAATTAGGAAGGGGGAAAATACTTTTTCATAGCACTGTATATAGTTGTGAGGCTTAAAATCTGTTACGAGAAACATGACCTATCTATATTCAAAATCACTCGAACTGCTAGCTATCTCGTTTGCTGCTTATAATCTGAAACTATTCAAGCTGTTGATGTAGCTTGCAGACATCAGCCAGCTTAAGTAACAGTAAAAGCATTACGTTGTACATCCTCCGTGTGGCATTGATTAATTGAAGCCAAATTCTAATGTGAGTGTACTGCTCCACAAAAACTGTGGATATAGCCTAGCTTATTCCATAGTCACTTTACACAGATAAAATGAAATCAGCTTTGCACCTGTAAACAGCCTTTTTTGTTCCTCTGTGACGTATTCCTGTGCAATCTATAAGGTTGTGACAGGAAAGATAGCCACTGAAACGTTTTTCAACTGGAAGTCTGGGATTGACATATAGTATTTTTTGGTCTTTTGGGAAATTCCTTTGTTCCAAGTTTGCATTGTTGTTGACCCATTCCCATGAGCTAAAAGGAGAACTGAGGGGCTGATATTGCTTTATTTCTTCTGGCTTGGACCACCCTCTTAATGACCAACGCACAACTTCCAGTTGCGAGGGGAAGTTTGGGAGGGTGTGAAATTCAGATGATTGGTTCCAGGGCCTTGTGGAATCAGATATCTAACAGGTCTGGAAGGTGTTGCGTCAGTTTAAGCATAATATTACAGTCCAAATCCTTATGGACTGCACTGTTGCGTATCTAATTTTTTAAACAATATAATGTTTTTAAATAATTTGAACAAAAAGAAGTATTGGTTTATTATTGAAGTTTGGAAATTATACTAAGTGTCCACCTTTTACAGTGATCACTGCAGCGCTCTACAGGGCACTGATTCCTCTAGCATATGAAACACATTATCTTCTATTTCAATTTGACACGCTCAACAATTCCCATGTTGTATTGATGTTGCATTGATATCTTCATGTTTGGCGTTCTCCCCCATCAAACACTTCAACTAACTTGAGAGAAATTTATGGGCGGTGGCTGGGGTGGGAACACCATTGTGATAAGTATCCCTCATTCTCAGTGTTATATTCTTTAGGTCTAAACGGAGTGTATTACTCCACGACAAGTGATGGATACAAGCAGGATATTATCCTGTTTTCAGACTTTTTGTCCCCCAGCAAATACAACGTAATACAACATAATAGTCTAAATAAAAGTCAATAATGCTACTGCTACGAATACAACTGCCAATAGTAATGGTAAAAACACTTAATTCTACTACTACTACTACTACTACTACCATGGGCAGTGTTCTAGTCAGGAATTTTCCACAAGGCGGTGCTACATGCTACATCAAATTTCTTAAAGCGTTACTGGTTCTGGCTGTTTTCTTGAATGTGCAGCACCCACCTGGATGATACAACAGTAGCCGTTCAGCCATTCAGTAGCCAGAATGCTGACCACACATGAGAGGGAGGGAACAAAATTTCATAGTGAATTATATCAGGGTGGTAGGCTGAAAGAGCCAAGTGGGGAATTTAGCCAGGAAAAGAAGGAACCCCCTACTCTTGTTGAAGAGTGTCATGGAATCTGTAATGACCTGAGTGAGTCAGGACCATGATTTAACGTCTCATCCAGAAGACGGCATCTCCTTCAGTACTGTGTCCCCATCACTGCACTTAGGCATGTGGGATTATCTCATCAGAGGAAAGATTGCCAGCTACTGGCCCACCACCACCACTTCCCCCAGCATCTTGGTTTTCACGGGTGGTCACCCATCCAAGTACTAACCAAGCCCACTACTAGTACTAGCACTACTACTAATAATAATAATAATAATAATAAATCATATGATGACAGGTTGGTCAGTCTTTATAGAATGAAACCAAATGGACAGAAGAGGGTTTTAGGAAGAGCTGTTTTAATTTCTGCCATATTCTCTCAGCATTCTGTTTGATCTGCTATGTGTGAATAATTATACTCCATTAGGCCATTTAAAGCAATTGTAAAGGGAGCCATTTCTTCAGCCATATTTTACGACCTCCATCTACGCCACCATTGTTGCTAATGGAGCTTTCAGAGATGTACGCGGCGCTATTACTCATTGAAATTCTGTTTGATTTGAGCACTTCAGCTTGATCAGAGCTCTGCAAATGGTGGTTGCAATATCAGTAGATAAATTGCCTGGATGTGAGTGGATATGCTTTTTTTTTGGGCCAAGATTTACTTTTATCCTTACTTTTACCCTTTTAGTTGACTGAAAGGCAGGAAATTAATGCACTGAATAACAGTAATAAAAAAATAAAACCAACACAGGGAGTGAGTCCTATCAAGGCCCAATTTTGGGATGCTCATCAAACTTCTTCAAACTTGTGTTTGGGGAATGGGCATGCTTGCCATTAAATGCATAAAGTATGTCCATCTGTCTCTTTCCGGTTTAGTATTTTTTTTTAAACAAGTAACAACTTCACATTTATTTAATAATTGTTTGAAGAGCCATGTTTCATACGGCAGTAAATGGATATCAAGTGGTTAAATGGCAGTCTTTTAAATGCTCATAATGCTTCGGTGTATATTTCAAAATATCCTCCACTAAAATTTGCTTTTCCAAACTTGACAGAAACTTCATGCATGTTTAGGCTACATGTTATCACACAAAAACTGGCCCCTGACCTTCTATATTGCAAACTCATCACTGAAATTGCCCCCGTCTGTCTGGCCAAATTTAATGACTGATTCAGGGATATATTTTTTTCTTCTTTTTTTTTTTTTATCCATAACTTTGCATCAGGGGGGGATCACTGCTGCCTGATTTCCGAAGAAAGGTCCTAAAAACGTTGTAGATCAATTTCCAGCTGTGGTAATGGAAATGTAATCAAATAATACAAATTAAGACACATAAATCACATCAGAGGGCTGTCTCTAAACAAATCAATAATCAAGCACTGAAGACCTTGCTGTGCCAGCGTAGGCTGCTGCTGTAGTTGCCTCTCTCCACATTTGCCTCGTCTCTTATTGAAACGGCTTCAGCCTGATGCTCAGCTGAGCCAGGATATTTCATTTGCCCATTTAATTATTCCTCTGTCACCATATCTCATCGTTATGTCTCTTCCTCACAATCTGCATTGGATAGAGCTATGGAGCAAAGAAAGGATGCGAAGTAGAAATGCAAGGAGTGGCTGAATGAGCCGGTGACTGCTCTGCTTGGACGCTGTACTGCAGGCTTCCGGGGGCACTTTGTGCTTGTCCATGTTCTCCCCACTTGTAACTGTAAAGCCGCTTTCACACCGGATGCGAAACGAATTTTTTGCACGACAGATTACATTCAAAGTCAATGCAAAGACGCGAATACACGCGTGTATTCGCATCTTTGCATTGACTTTGAATGTAATCTGTCGTGCAAAAAATTCGTTTCGCGTCCGGTGTGAAAGCGGCTTAATGGTGCATTTAAATTTTGGGGGTGCAGACTAACCTTCCGTACACGAGGGTGCTGCAGAGAGCAGACAGCTCTGAACTTCATGAAATAGTATTTTGCTTCTATTTTGCGAACGCCATTCCTAGCTGAGAAGCACATAGACTCCACTGGACTGCCACCCCTGCCAAACTCCCTACTGATTGATTACATTATTTTCTTATACATTTTTCTATTGCACTAACAGTATGATAAAATCAAGGAGGAAGGGTTGGCAATTCTTAAGTAAAGGATATGCAGTGACCTGTCTGTCTCAGTATCAGTCCTGCGAGGCTTATTGGAGTAACTCAATATTTCCCAGCTTTCAACCCAGCTGCATTCATGTTGCTGTGCAAGGACCTTAAACTGTTGGTAAAAAAAAAAAAAAAAATGGACCTGGTCAGTGTGATGTCACCCATTGAATTTTCTTTGATTATTTGAAAGTATGTCGGCACACAGAAACACAGTTTTTCGGCACCACCATGTCGTTAAATATGGAGCAAGAGTGTGTGGTACAACTGCCGTGTCCGAGTTATCCACTAAATGACTTAGTAGACATCCACTGTGTTGTGACATAACCTGATCCTGACTTACACACAAAACAAGAGCAATCCGAGATTGCAAACTGTCCCCCATTCGTCAACAGCCCGTCCTTTTATGTGGCAGGAGTCTACATCATTTCAGTGGTAATTTCGAGTTGGTTGGAAATCTCAGCCTCTATTGCTTTCAATAGAATAGTGACCTATGTGTACGCACTGCAGTTTTACATTAGATGAGTCCCTTGATCCTGAAGGGTTACCGGACCCTGATCAGTTTGTGATATTTTCTAGATTTCACTGAGATAGTGTCCCCCACACAATAATTTTTTTTTTTTTTTAAATTGTTGTGCAGACTAAGAGGTATTAAAAATGTAACAAACAACAATGTGCAAAATTTTGTGCAAATAATGTAATAAGGAAAAAATAAATACAAGTACAAATATTTATAGTAGAGTATTAGCCCACAGATGGTGAATTCTAACAAATGGGCAAGTCGGCAGACCATGTGTCGACAACAATAGTCCAATACATGAGCCACTCCCCAAATGATCCACAAAAAGGAGAGTGAGCAAAGAAATGTTGTATGCATTGCTCAACATTAACTCTGGCTATAAAAATCCAGGATTAAAAGCTTTACATTTGTGAAAAATTATGATGCCATGATTGAAACAACAAAACAGTGATCAGGCAATTGGAATTCTGATGGCCGGGATGAGTGCAGCCAGACTTGCAGCACACTGTGGAGTGCATTGTGCAACTGTTTTACGTCCGCAAATGCAATATAGGCAGACAGGAAGCAGCCAAGATCGACCGTGGCCTGGTCCATTTGGTAATTCTCACCATTTGTGAGCTAATACTCTACTTAATATCCTAGTATTTATTTTTTCCTTTTTTCATAATTTGCACAAAATTTGTACATTGTTGCTTTTTGCATTTTTAATACCTCTTAGTATATTTGTGAAGATGTGACTCACGATGTCAAATTTTGCCCCATTTTGCATTGCTGAAGAATTTTTCAAAAAAATCCAGGATCCAGATCTGGATGCAGATCACTCCCAAAATCTAATCACCTCTCAGTCATGCTAAGATGCACCGCGGCAAAATTTCATGCTAATCTATTCAGTAGGTTTTGTGTAATTTTGCTTACTTACCAACAAACAAACAAACAAACAAACATGATCGATCATATAACCTCTTTGACAGAGATAATACTTCTCCATTGCCTAAATAGCACATCAGCTTAAAAAATTGACACATAGGCAGAGAACAGATGAAGGAAAAACTCATATTGAATGCATATATTCTTGCAGAAAAAATAATGAATTTATATTTTAAGGTTAAAATTACCATTGACTTGGATGGGTAAGCATTAACTGGACAAGGCCAAGAAATAAACCTCCAAAGTGTAGCTCAGGTTTGCCCGCTTGACTAGATTCAACCAATTCATATTGTGTTTCATACATAAAAGCAGATTCGTCGTTGTGCTGCCTGTTCCGGTTGCTTACCTGTCTGTTGATCGTGCACTGTGTGTTGTCTTACAAACTTACACTGACATATTTATTCTTCTGGGGCTTGGGTTGCATCTGTTATTTCACAGTTAGCCTTGGATTAAATTGCTGTACATTTTTAAGAGCAGTATTGAAAGTGTCTCATCCATAATACAATAATGATGGTTATAAAGAAATAATTCAGAAAAGGCCATTGAACAAACATATTAAATTAGACTACAGGCCAGCCTGTTATGCTTCATCTTTATCATGCTATGTCTTCTTATCAAATTAATATTCTATGGGGGCATTCAGCTACTTGGAAAATATTAAATGTAAGTAAAATGTATCAGTAGATTATCTCACTGACAACAGAAAAAGTGAAAAATGGTGATTAGCATCATAATCATACTGATTCCTGTCAGTTTTTTTTTTTTTTTAATCTCTCTAGTCTGCTAATTAGAGATGTGGTGCTTTTGGTAAAGCTTGTCTTGAAGTACGGAACAGAAAATAATACTGTCTTGTCATTTAAATTTTATAAACAACCAGGCCTGGCTCATTTATGTTTTATTATCACCATGCAATAAGCTTATAAAGAGAGAAGTTCAATGTGAACCTAACTCTTACAGGGTCCATTTGAACATACTCTTGACCGAGAGCTGTTACGTTGACTTGAAGAGATGACTGATCTCTGTACATTTTACTCTAAACATAACATTTGTTGCAATAAAAGCTTAATAGTAAAATGATAGGCTGTTATTTTCTCATGGTATAATACCATAGGGCAGCTTCAATGCTCTCCTGCCAGGCTCCATTTTTCAGTTGGCTGTGCTCAATTCACTTTATTCATCTAAAGTCAGAGGGACCAACATGTTTGTTAATGGAAATCCATGCCTAATATCTTTGACAGTTTATCAGTATTTTACGCACTGGCATGTCACATGCTGCCTCCAATTTGTCACAGATATTGTGCAAGTTTAATGGAACGGAAAGAAAATTCAGATATGAGCACTTGGTAAGGAACTTCATTAGTTTAAAATACAAAACAATGTCCCAAAGACAGATTAGTTTGAGAAGATTTGAACAGCATTTGATGCAACAGATCTAACTACAAACCATACATCGGCAATCAACTTCTCCCAGGTTACAGGACTCTTTGTTCCTGGATTTTTCGTCCCTGAGGACTTTTCGACTCTGAAATTTTATCCCCGAGGACTTTTTGTCCCCGGATTTTTCGTCCCCTAATGATAAAAAAAAGTACCACCATTGTTGACAGACAGATGGACGAACGGATGCCGGGCAGATCACCATGATATAAGGGTTAGGGTTAGGGATAGTGTTATAATGCAGGAAGAGGGCAAAGCATTATTCGGGATGAATTATCCAGGGACAAAGAGTCCAGGGACGAAAAGTCTAGGGACAAAAAGTCCAAGGACGTAGAGTTCGAGAGCTCTTATCCCATGATGTTTTCAGGTGAATTTTGCAACTGAGGCTCAACTTAAATAAATGAGCCTTGTTACCAAGATAAACCTAGCTCTTAGCAGTTAATGACATGGCTACTTACCAGTGTTCAACTACCCGAGGGTCCTAAGGATTGATGCTTACTCTGTTGTGGTGTGCCGTAGAGCATGTAAGGCTTGCCATTGGCTGGTTATGGCTTCACCTGCAAAAATCTTTGCATGGGGCCATTTCCAGGTGATATGACAAAGTAAGTTGCAAACTGACGACTGGGTAAATTATGGATCTCTCTGTTGCCACTGATTGTCAGAGTCACAGGAGATTGAAACAGGCAATCTTATCAGTCTAGACAGGCCCTCAAAAAAAAAAAACGTTAATGAACCCATGAACCTATGTGACTGGCACAGACTGCTGCAGTTTACAAAATTGAAAGAAGGACAGAATAAAAGTAGTGACAAAATCAATTCATAAATTTTTCATGACCTCTTTGTCCCAAACCAATTCAATCACGCTTCCTAAAAAAGGGCAGCTTCTGTGGGTGAATTTTGTTGCGGCTCCCGATCACTGTGCGTTGTAAAAAAAATATAAATATGAATCATGTATTTACACACACACGCACTCACACATAAGATCTAATTCTTAAATCCGTCATACTAACCAGCGTTTGTTGTCATATTTGCTGAGCATACTCACAATTTTTTTCCCCCGACAAGGACAGTCATATGACTATAATGAGTTTGCAGCTGCACAGCTGTCGAACTTCCCGAAGATGTGCTGCACTTGTGGTGAGCTTTTTGTGGGCCTTTTTGCCCAATAAGTCCCAAAACAGTTTGACTTCATTTTGGCCATTGGAAAATGGAAGGAGCACATCTGTCTGTTTACTTTGCAAAATAACGCTTCTTTGAGAATTCCAAAATTTTGGACACTATTCAAACAAATAAATTATTCTCTTCTAACTTCTGACTGTTTAACTCTCGCAAGACTCCATTTGAGATTATGTAGAGAAGTTAAGCCATTTAAATATCTCTAATATATGATATATATATATATATATAATATGGTATAATATATATATATATATATATATATATATATATATATATATATATATATATATATATCACACACAGAGTGCAGCAAAAAAAAAAAATATTTACCCCCTTCCCACCAAGAACAAATGAGTGAATGCAAACTGCAGCTTTTAAATATTCATTCCATTTATTGAAAGAGCCCTTCAAAATCAATATGACCCATATGAAAATATAATTCCCCCCACATGCAAAGGTTTTTGAGCACGGACTGTTTGTTTAAGGTCATGCCACAGTGTCTTAATCAGATTCTAGTCAGGGCTGACTAGGCCACATCAAAACCTTTATTTAGTTTCTTTTGAGCCATTCAGAGGTCGACTTGCTTGTGCGCTTTGGATCACTGTCCTGCTGCGTAACCCAACTGCGCTTGAGCTTTAGATCACAAATTTACAACGTATATTATACGTATTATTATCACGGATATTCTCCTTCACGATTTCCTGGTAGAGAGCAAAATTCATGATTCATCAATAATGGCAAGTTGCCCAGGTTTTAAGGCAGTATAGTAGCCCCAGGCCATTGCATTACCACCACCGTATTTGACTGTTGGTATGGTACTCATATTGTGGAATGACATACTAGCTTTACGCCAGATGTAACAGGACCCATGTCTTTCAAGAAGTTCCACCTTTGACACACCAGAATATTATCCTGAAAGTCATGGGAGTCATCACGATTTTTTATTATAATTTTTTTTTTAGGCAAATGTGAGATGAGCCTCTGTGTTGCTTTTGGTCAGCAGTGGTGTTTGGGTGTTTGCCTTGCAGCTCTCCCATGGATGTCATTTTTTTCATCTCTTTCTTTTTGTGAAATCATGAACACTAACCTAGCGGTACCACAGCAAGTGAGGTCTGCAGTACTTTATATGTTAATCTGAGTTCTTTAATGCCCACCTGGATGAGTTGTCAATGCACTCATGGCGGAATTTTGGTCAGCTGGCCACTCTTGGGAAGGCTCACTACTGTTGCAGGTTTTCTCCATTAGTAGATTATAGCTCTCTCCATGGTTCGCTGGAGTCTCAGAGCTGTAGAGGTGGCTGTGTAACCTTTTCCAGACTGATAGGCATCAACTACTTTGTTTCTCACCTGTTTTTGAATGTAGATTCAAGATCATGGGCTCTAAATTCGTTGACCAGGCGCAGACGCGGCGCAGGCACGGCGAACGGGGGGAGCGCCGCGCCAACAGGGTGTATCCAGACGTATTTTGCAATTTTGTGCCGGCGCAAGTACTCCTCTGTCCCGCCTGCCGGCGCAAGTGGCAAAGAGAGAGGAGAGAAGGCATGAGTGGGTTTAACACAGCCGAGTCAAATCTTCACCAATCAAATGAGCTCCTCTCCTCACCTTTAAATATTGGAATAAAGAAGCCTCTGTCCTACATCTGCATGATGCATTAATGTTGCATTTTATTTTGCTGCTTCAGGAATGTTTTCTGCACCGCTTACGTCTATATTGAGCATTATGAATATGAGTTAGCTGGCTAGCTTGGGCATTCGCAAATTATTACCATTAGCGAACTTGAATGGAATTTCAAAACAAAACTACGTCAGATCATTCAAACTTATGAAGTTGGAATGAAATACGACGGTTGCTCATTTATTTATTCTGCCTGCATCATTGGGAAGAGAAATGATGGATAGCATATTCCTATTATAACACTCTGTTGCTACTTAAAATTTTGGGATTAACATGCATGGACAACAATGCAAGATACGCTACACATTTATTTTCAATATGCGATCTTAACTCACAATGAGATCATAGCAATCAGGCTGTATTCCTTTCCCCCACTAAAAACGATAAAACCTAAGTGACAATAATAGTAGTTGTACATTATCATTTCATAGCGTGGTGAATGTGCAGGTCACAAGTTGTCCAGGAGAGCGTTTTGGAGCTGCTGGATTGCGTATTTGAAGAGTTTTGAAGGAGCGAGGGACCTGTACCATTCACTTTCATTATGTTAGCTGAGCAGCTCGCGTCTCCCCCCTCGAATCTCAAAAAACCGGGCATGGATAACTAAAGGTAATGTACCTACTCATATAATTATAGGGATTATGGCAATAGGCCAATTTGCCAAAATGTTGAAATATCCCTTTAAGCCGCTTGCACACTGGACGCGAAACAAATTTTTCGCACGACAGATTACATTCAAAGTCAATGCAAAGATGCAAATACACGCGTGTATTTGCGTCTTTGCATTGACTTTGAATGTAATCAGTCGTGCGAAAAATTTGTTTCGCGTCCAGTGTGCAAGCGGCTTTACTGAGCATAGAACGCAAGCATTATATATTCGCACTGCCTGATGCCGAGGCAGTTTGTGGTTGGCTGAGAAAGATGTGAAGTCGTTAGTTTGCATCACAGATTCAGCTGCGTTGATTAAGCCAGGTCGAGTTTCCATTACGCGTGCCAACCGCCTTCGATCTGACATCAGGACAATCGATATAGATACTATAATTTATGTCCTGATTCAGACAGTTACATTAAATAGTGGCTGCTGTAATAATTTATTGCATTGAAGTGTGCCTGACATTCTGGAAACCTGCCTGTGAGGTTTCGGTCACGTGTGCGCCGGTCAGCCAAATTACCACTGCACAGAAAGTAAACCAGGTTCGAGCTGGCGAGCTCTCTGCGCACTTTCGTCAGAGCCTTTATCCACGAAATTGTCACTGCGTCATGATGAATATGTGACACCTCCCCCTACTACGCCCCCACACCCATCTCGGCGCACGTCCGTCTACCAAATTGCCAAAGTGGCTGCGCACGGTGTTGCACCGATGAAATTACCACTGCGCGGGCTGCACCGGACGAAATTACCACTGCGTGGGCTGCGTCACGCTGCGCCACCCTGCATTGCACCAAGAAATTAGAGCCCCATGTGTTGCTTTTTGCCTGCTTTACATTGCTAGACAGGATCTATTTAAGAGATGGTTAGATTCAACAGGGCTGGCAGTAATCATGCTCGGGCATATCTAATAAAACTGAACTCAATTATCAATTAAATTTGTTTAATTGGTTGATTTAGTAACTGAGGGGAGAAGTACTTCTTCACATAAGGCCAGGTAGGGTTGGATAGCTTTTTTCCTTCAACAAGTGAAATCATTAGTTTAAAACTGCATTTTGTGTGCACTTGTGTTTACTTGTGTTTGATGATCTGAAACATTCACGTGTGACAAATATGCAAAAATACAATCAATCGACAGGGGGCAAGTACTTTTTCACGGGAAGCATATGTCCCTCCATTATCCATACCACTGCTTCCTCACTAGGGATGCGTGGGAGCTGGAGCCAATCCCAATTGACTATGGACAAAAGGCAGGGACACATGCTGAGCCATCAAGCCAATGCAAGGCACACACACCCACATACCTATGAGGCAATTTAGAGACTTCAGTTAGCATGACATGCATGTCTTGGGAAGAAACCCGAAAATCCCCTCATGAACATGGGTAGAACATGCAAACTTAACACAGAAAGGTCCCAGGCCAGATTCAAACCCGCAACTTTCTTGCTCGGGGCGGCAGAGCCACCCACTGCAGCACTGTGACGCTCAGTAATGCCCAGCTCATTGCCCTGATGAAAAATGTAAATGCAACCAGGTCTCAGCCTTCCAGCAGAAATAGCAAGATTTTCTGCCAAAATTTCTTGATACTTGGAGGAATTAATTACACTATTGATTTTTAACTAGTGCCACTGGTCCACTGGCAGCACACCATCTGGCAGCAGATGGTGTTTATGGCCAGACATTTTGGTCTCATTTAAGCATAGCACTGTCCATCTGTCCTTATTCCAATGAAGTTTGGCAAGCTCAAAATGCTGGGTTTTTTTTTTCTCTTGTAGCCAGTGCTTATTTGTATAAGCAGTCAAAAGAGATTGCTGCTTTCGATGCTATGGATACCATAGCATCTTATGGTCATTTGTGAGATGCAGTAAGATGAAACCAATCTCTGTAATTCTTGAACAGTGATCCTTGGGTATGTTTCTATTGCCTCCCTAACCATCTTCTTTGCCATTTATGGGAAAAATGTGCTCTTGCACCCTTTTTCTTGCCAGTATGCAATTGTTTCATATTTAAATTAAAAAAACATGTTTTTTTGTTACTGCACTTGTAGTTTGGCTGTTTGCATTTGTACAACTGTTTGCTTGTTTAATATTGATATGCACTTGTACTTTTGGAAACCATCCATTAGACTTGAAAAGGTCCATCTGGTGAATAATAAAAATAGATTTAAATAAAAGCATATGTTTTTACCAATGTGTTTGAACCTAACAAGTCAATTATTTCCCTTTCTTTTTTCTTTCTTTCTTTTTGTCCCTTTGGCATATAATGAGGGGGGATATGCAGTTGTGCTCAAAAGTTTGTACACCCTGGCTAAATTTGTAAAATGGGTCACATTTTTTTAAGAAAACATGAATGGCCAGGCAAGACACGTTTCATGTATTTCTTATTGGATTCATATCCAACTTTAGGTCATATAGAATGGCACAATCATCAAATAAAACATGGCAATAAGGGAAGAAAAAAAAACAGAAATGAACCCTGTTCAAAAGCGTGCATACCCTTATTTCTTCATACTGTGTATTGCCCCTTTACCATCAATAATAGCGTGCAGTCTTTTGTGACATTTGTCAATGAGGTCACTAATAGGTGTAGCTGCCCATTCTTCTTTGCAAAATGCCTCCAGCTCCTGCAAATTCTTTGGTCATCTTGCGGGAACAGCATGTTTGAGATCTTCCCACAAGCAGCTCTATGATACTGAGGTCAGGAGACTGTGATGGCCACTCCAGAACCTTCACCTTTCTCTTCTGTAACCACTGGAGGGTCAACTTGGCCCTGTGCCTTGGATCATTGTCATTCTGGAAAGTCCAAGTGTGTCCCATGCGCAGCTTTCATGCTGAAGAATGCAAATTGTCTGCCAGAATTTTCTGATAGCATGCTGCATTCATCTTGCCATCAATTTTCACGAGATTCCCTGTGCTTTTAGAGCTCACACACCCCTAAAACATCAGAGAGCCACCACCATGCTCTACAGTGGGGATGGTATATTTTTCACCATGGACTTTGCTGACTGCTCTCCAAACATAGCGCCTATGGTTGTGACCATGAAGTTCTATTTTGGTCTATTTTGGTTGTAAAGCGTGTCAAGGTGTTGTCTGGCATATTTTAGGTGGGCTTTTTGTGGGATTGGCACAAGAATGGCTTCCTTCTTGCAACCCGACCATGCAGCTCATTGTTTAAGTGCCTCCTTATTGTGCTCCTTAAAATGACCACACCCTCTTTTTCCAGATCATCCTGTATTTCTCGAGGTAGCTTGTGGATTTTTCTTTGTGTCCAAAACAATTCTCCTGGTAGTTTAGGCTGAAATCTTTCTTGGTCTACCTGACCTTGGCTTGGTATCAATATATCCCCTAATTTTCCACCTCGTAATCACGGACTGAACAGCAACGACTGGCATTTTCAAGTCTTTCTAAGTCTTTATATTCTTTTCCATCTTTAAAAAGTTGAACTACAAAGATCCTTAGATAGTTTTTTTCTGCTCCCCAAGGCTCAGTATCTAGCCAGATCAGTGCATCCACTTGGGAGCTAATAAACTCAATGACTGTACACAGACACCATAGTTACCATTTAAAAAGCTACAGGTGTGGAACCCTTAATAGCCATTTAAAACCGAGTGTGTCACCTTGTGCCCATATGACAAGGCCAAACATTCAATGTTATGTAAACTTATGATCAGGGCCATTTGGGTGATTTCAGTTATTATTATGATTTAAAAAGGAGCCAAACGCCTATGTGATGAAAAATGACTTCAAATGATCACTATCCTTAAATGAAAGACACGTTTTGGAATGGTTTAGCAAGTGAGGAAATAAAAAACATGCGCAAACCACGCCTGAAAGATTATAAGCTGTAATCAAAGCAAAGGGTGGCCCCACTAAATATTGACTTTTTCTCCCAAAAATATATTATTATTTTTGTTTAACAATATATTGTTATCTGTTCACTTATATTCATCTATATGATCCAATATTACATGAAATAAACTTGAATAGTACTTGGTTTCTGATTTGTCTTCATTTTGTTAAGTGTGTAATCATCACTGCACGCTACTGTAAACTGTTGCACTTAGGTATACTGGATACCTTGTGTTACTCCACATAGTATACTGTGTGTTAGCCAGCATATAATAACCATGTCCTATACTGCACAGTCACAATCACCTTCGTGGGATGTCACCATGGACTATGTTAGATGTGCATGACCTTTAGAGAAAGATGTCTCTGGCAGTCCTCGCCAGTTAAGTTTAGGACACTTTGATCGTAAATACGTCCCTGACTCTGTTATATTATGTATTTCGTACTCAGCAAATCAATGCAAATTCTGTGAACTAAAAATAACTGTTCCGAACTGAGTGAGTAGAATCAAATGAAATCCAGTAAACAAATATTTTTTGATTCTCACTTTATGATGTTGACATGTTTTGAGTCTTCTTCAACCATGTCCTTGTATACAACTGTGGTAGGGTGAAGCCGGCCATGAGAAATTGCATGCGGGCTCCACGGCTAAAGGGGCACACTAGGGATATAGTGAGAAAAATGCATGTTTTTTGAGCATTCCTCAACTTTCCCAGTCTTTTGTTGCCCTTGTCCCAGCTTTTTTGGAACGTTTTGCAGGCATCAAATTCAAAATGAGAGAATATTTCCAAAAAAGAGAGAGAAAAGTTAATCAGTTTGGACATTAAATGTCTTTGTAGTGTACTCAATTGAATAAAGGTCGAAAAGGATTTGCAAATCATTGTATTCTGTTTTATTCACATTTTACACAATGACCCAACTTCATTGGAATTGGGGTTTGTAAGTGCAGAGGATGTTAAGAACAGGGACTCATTTTACAGAAAGATTTTTTGATCGTTGTAACAATGTGTAAGAAAACAACTACCTGGCTAGCTAATTCACTCCGTTGTTCATCCTCTCTTCTCCAGCGGGGGTTCATGGGTGAAAGTGAGTCTTGATTACTGTTATTTGGTAAGGTCACGTGGCAGAAAAATGAACAGTATAATATCCGTCAAAATTCATTTCAGAGGAGCTGTCAGATAGCTCACTCGGTAAAGTGCCGCGTTACGAAGCAGAAGTGACTATCACGTTGCGAGTTCGATCCCCGCCTTGTACCAGCCGGCAGTGGTCGGCAGCTTTTTCAGAGTAGCGCACAATTGGCTATTGCGCTACAGGGTTGCACATTGGGAAGGGACTGCCGGGTAGGGAAAATAATAGTTGCCTTGTTCGTTGCTCAAGCGCCTCCTGTTGGCCAGATGGGCGCTCGTCAGGAAGATTCTAAGCCTGTTCATGTTCAGTTTAATACTTCATGAAAACTTGGCATTGTAAAACTTTGGGGTTGACTTTGTGTGCACTATTTAGTATGTTTGGCACTGGTCAGGATAAAAAGTGGGGTATCTGCATGTTTTTTGCACCCATCTATTGGAATGCCTGAAAAAAATTGCATTTAAAAAATGTTTCATGGTGTTTGACAGAGTCATTCATGTCTGCAATTGAAGAAAATCTCAAGAGCTTCTTCAGCCTGATTAGAGTTTTGGCAGTCAAGTCTCTCCCTCCTAAGAAATGCGAATCTGCTTTTCTGAAGTTTATATAGTGTCTCCTGTGGAACAAGGAGCACTGATGTTGAAAGGGGGATGCATTTGGTCAGAGTGAAAAAGCCATGTTACCAGCGGCATTAAAACCACTGCTGACCTGCAAAATTGTGTTTAAAAAAGCATATAAAGATGCTGAGAGAAAATATTTATCAATTTTGTCATTGACACATGATTTTAAGTTAAACCATACGATGCTCGGGCGTAACGTTTCATGGGTAATATTCCGCATTACAGAACCTTTTGAATGGGTCCTTTGGCCGGATTTTTTTTTTTTTTTTTTTTAATGTATTTTTCTTCTCAAAACCATTGAGCTTCAGAACAACTTTTGACATGCAATTAATTTCTACAAAGGCACTTAGCTGAGCTCAGTGGCAGAGTTTATTTTATTCTTTGGCCAAAGAAGAATGCAGTATTCATAAACTGGGATAATGAACAGTAATTACGGAACACCACGGTCTCTCCTGCACAGTTTTCCTTCCATGAGAAGTGGGTGTGTGTCATGAACTTGGCTGTGCACAATAGTAGCTCCTATAACTGACTCCCATTGTGAAGAGTGCTTGGCTATTTTAACCAGTACAATAAACGTCAGGTTTGTGCGATTTGCCCTTTCAAACTTGTGGCATTTTCTATGTGTTGCCGCTGCTCCTGCCAGCCAGGTATCTGTCAGCAAGGTCAGTGCTTATTTGAATAACAGGGAGAAAGTTCTGCTTTCTGCGGCAGCACACACGGACAGACGTTTATTTCTGATTTAAAATTGCGAGATAGCTTTATTCCTGGAACAGCCTAAAAGCAGTATCACTCTCAGGAGTGTAATGTCTGCTTCTCTATCAGACAGATATGCTTTTTAGACTGACACTGGAAAAAGTTGTGTTCCAGCACTAAGCCAAACCCTGTATCAGTGAGACTGAACCACTGCCAAAAACTGTGCAGTGGGATACTTGGTAGCCACCTGTTCCAATTTTGGTAATTTTTAAAATTAATTTATTTTATTACTTTTTTTTTTTGTACAATAATCATTCACGCTTTCCATTCTGGGCAAAGTTCTGCTGGCTATTTTCTCTTTCAGGCTGTGCTTTAGTGACCACCAAAACAGAAGGTGTGAACTGGCTCATTCAGAGAGAAAGATCATGATAGACTATAATAATAAGACTTTTTTGGTCTATTTTGTGGCATTTGGAGTTTGTGGGACTAACATATGAGCAGTTGTAGCTTTTATAATAAAAAAAAAATCTATGAAAGTCAATAAACTGTAACATTTTCCATCATGTTGCAACCAAGATGCAATGTCAGAAAAAAAAATGTGAAGAGCGATGATCCTTTCTAAAACTTGGTTTCACGCTCTATATTTTTTTAGAGAGTAAAGAGCCTTTTTGAGAGAGTAAAGAGCCAGAGTCAGTGAAAAAACAGGACTAAAAGAAAGAGGATAAACTTTAGGGAGGACGCATGTTGCGCCCACAATGCAGTCATGATGGACATTTGACAGGCAAACTTAAAACTATGTCAAGGCATACTTGTCCGGTCACTTAGCAAGGAAACAGATGGAATGAGGAAAGAATTAAACTATCAAATTGTTTCAAGTACGTTGACAAACAATATTGGTTTTGTTTACTTTAAAAGCCAGAAATCATAACATTAACTTGTGCACCTTCCTCTTGTGCATACTCTAGACCTGCCACTTTACACATCCACGGACAGCTACTGCATGATGTGTGCACGAGGGGAAAAAGCTCTCATTGACGGAATGCTAAGGATTTGCTGTGGCACTTGTGCATCATATGGCCTGGGGAAAACTGGGCCCTAAGAGCTGGATGCGCCTATGATACCTGTATCCAATGCTACTTGTCACGGATGTCAGCCCCCCTGGGACTTTGCATTTGGGGTTTATGAAATCAGCTCTTGAGCACCCATTATACGTCTGCTTGTTTTTGTTCCTGCAGAAATTTCAAACTTTAATTGCAGAGTGCTGTTCAATCACAGCTCACAATTAGGCATTTGCTATGCCTTAAGGAGTAATTTGCTTTTTTAATGGCCTGTTATGTCCAAAATTGCAACATATGCTATCATTGATAAACGTTTCACATATACATCCTTGGAGTGTCAAAATAAGTAATGTGTCAAATAATTCCATTAGATTCAGTCTCCGAGAGGCTGAAGAGATATGTGGGTTGGACATAAATCAACAAAGCAATTTAGCACATTCATTTACGTAATCCAGTCCTGCATTGGATTACATTTAATGCAAAAGAAATCTGATTTTATTCATGTAAACTGAGAAAAATTGTAGAATCATCAGTTCATAAAAAAGAAAAAAAATGCATTAAAAATGCTATATATATAAATGCAGTGCAGTATTAAAAATGTGATATGAAATTTATAAAATGAATACAAGAGGAGACTGTTAAATAAATAATAAATGGTAATATTAAAAAATTTTCATCAAGTAATTAAAAAAATCAAGAAAATGAACTAAATTGAATACTATTAAGAGCTAATCTTTAAATATTGTATTTAATTTGGTCCTAAAGGATGAAACTGATTTTGCACCTATGATATTCAGGCAAGTATTGTCACAGAGTCCACAGGGCTTTTTGTTTTTCATTCTTTTTAACCTAAAGAATAGAACAGCCAGCAGTAATTTAATGTACCAGCTGATTTTAGTTGACAACTAGCTGTTTAGGAAGGTAAAAATAAAATTTAAAAGCTGAGGAGCAAGCCTATTTAAGGCCCTGTACTAAACTTTTAAAATGAACCCTCAAAGCAACTGGTAACAAGTGCTATGTAGCTAAAATTGGGGTAATGTGTGATCTTCATTAGTAGCCTGGTGGATGAATTTTGCATTGCTTGATGTTGCTTCATGGCTTTGCAGCTTATGCAAGTGCATGCACTGATCACTTTATTTGGATCATCTGAAAAAATGCTCAGTCATGGAATTATCCAACTGGCCAATCAAGTGGCTGCAGTGCAATAAGGGGTGCATCCAAATACTCACTCAACACATGTACATACAGAATTTGCTTTGGTGTCTACTTCTCAACCATCGATATAGTCGGCCCAGTGTGTATGTATTAGCTGTGTCTATACAAATTGAATACTCAGCATACTATACGGCCGCCATCTCACACATAACCTGACCTGATTTACCCACGACGTAGCTACCTTCCCCCTGCAGATTTAAATTCGCAGCTTTACTGCAGAATTGTTGGCATTTATAAATATATATTTTTTAATAATACAAGCCAATACAGCGTTCCTGTTAATTTTATATTTTGTCAATTTTGCGTGTTTCTAGAAAAATCTATCACTGCCTCTGTCATCATGAGAACAGCATGTTATCTCATCACCAGTAGACTTATGGGATTGTGCAGTTTTCTTCAGTCGCATACAGCTAAATTCAGCTGAATGCGTTTGGGAATCATTTGCATGCGGTTTCATCCATACAGACTTTAAGAATCCACTACAAATTTGCACATATATTTTCACCTACTGTATAGTAAACATGACTGGGTATTCAGATATGCCCCATATCATGCAGATACAATTTGTGCACTTCAATTAATGTTCTCATGAAATATCAAAACTGGGGAGAATACGATTTCAGTAACTTTGACAGTGGAGTGGTTTTTAGTGCCTTTTTTTTTTTGTACATCTGTAAATATTGATTAATCACCTGGTGACTAATACAGCAGTCTCTATAGTTTGCACAGAATGGTGCAAAAAAATAAATAAAATTTTTAACATTAACATTTAATTAAAACATCATCCTGTGTGTGATATTTCTGGGGATGGAAATTCCCGATTGATGAGAGAGGTCGGAGGAGAATGACCAGGCTGGCATGAGCTGACAGAAAGGCTATGGTTTCTCCAATAACCACTCATTACGACTGTGGTGAGCAGACTATCATCTCAGAATGTGCAACACATTGACCTTGAGGCGGAAAGGCTGCAGCAGCAGAAGACTGTATTGGGTTCAGCTCTTGTCAGCCAGGCGCAGAAACAGAAACCATTACAAAATGTGTTTATTTGAATCTCAACAGGGCCGCGCAGTGTTTGTGGAGGATCACCGAAAGTTTGTGATCGATGTTTGACCAGGCTGAACTGTCACTGCCAGTTGATTCTTTCCTTGCTTGGCATGCCACAGGTAGGCTGGTCCTGTGGATCTGCTACTAACGTCTTTGCGCCAGATACCACAGCACACCTTCAGAGGTCTAGTGCAGTCCGTGCTTTGACGAGTCGGGGCTATTTTGGTGGCAAAAGGGGGACCAGCACAATGTAAGGCTGGTGTTTATAACGTTATGGCTGATCAACACCAACAGCACAAATTATTTGTTTATTTTGCTTTACTGGATAATTATGTGTTTTCACTGGTATTGGAGGAATGTAATTAATTTGCATGTTGAACACTGGATAGACAATGATTTATGTTATGACTATGCAGTAAATATTTGAGAAAAGCATTTTTCGTGTTACATTTAATTTAAGAAGGAGAATGAGGGGTCACACTTTAGATGAAGTGTTGCTCATAAAGGCTTTATACAGCATGAATAGGGTGTTCATAAATGAGACATAATGTCTTCATAAATGCATAAGCAAATGTCATGCTTTGTAAAGGCTGAAATAGCACATCCTTATTCAGCATGTGATGCCAGATGTGACAATTGCAATGTCACTTAGCTGGCAATATCGACCTTTATAGGAATTAGCCACTAGCAAAGTGACATTGTCAGTTATATCACATCTGACATCACATGCTGAAAAAGGATATGTTTTTTCATCCTTTACAAAGCATGACATTTGCTTATCTATGATTTATGAAGCCATTACATCTCATTTATGAAGGCATTATACATGCTGTATAAAGCCTTTATGAGCAACACTTCATCTAAAGTGTGACCAAATGAGGTTTTGAGAAGTAGCACTCTTTCTTATTGTAATGCTGATAGTCACATGCTGTGGTTTCTCTGGGCGGCAGCAAAGTGACATTAATTACTTTCAGAACAGTTTTCTGCAGTCATCGAAAAATTTGAAGCCAGCTGGAAGTGCAGTTTTTTATGCCTCTGTTACAATGTTCCTATTTTTCCATTAATCTTGGGTCTTGTGCTCATTTGAAATGCATAACCATGATAACAGTCCTATGAACAAAATATTCTGCTGAAAGTATTTCAGATAACTATGTTGCCAAGGTCCAGTATCACGCAACTCATATTGATGTTATTTAGGAAGCTCTGCGGGGATGTTTGTCCTTAAATGTTCGTTCCAAAAAAAAACACATTTCAAACCGAAAACAAATTGTATGTGAACGTCTCATTCACTTCGCATCTCTAAAATGCAATAACATCCATTTAACACCTTCATCTTTTGGAAAGATCCAGTCGCACTGCGAGTGAACTTCTTTAGAGTCAAATTAGTCTAATCATGTACTTCTAGCTTTGAATGAAATGACTCTAAATGTTCACCAATCTAAACCAATATAAATCCATATTTGTGAAGCACATTTTCAGAATAAGGTATTTGGGGGTTATTTAACATGTAATTGTAATTCCTCTGAATGCCACAAGGTTCTTCTTTTTTTTCCAAAGACTCTGTTCGACCGCTACCACCCAGGCACAAGGTGAGGACTGCTCAGTCAGCAATTGTCATCTCCTGTCTTTTTGGAACGCTATTATTATTAATATAATTTTCTTCCTGCGGTTTGTTTGATGGGTTTTGGCCGAATTCTGGGAATTTGGAGTCTGGTCCCCTTCTTCAGCCCCAAAAGTGAGAGCACTCTGCCACCTGTCCTCCATCGGTCTTTTCCCCCCATTAATCGAAGCCCAGCCACTTCTTGTGCGCCTGGGCGATTTATGGCGGCCCTTAGTCCCACTGGAGTGATGTGACCGAGGTCCACCCTGCTCACTTCATCAGTCTCCTCCCGGTAGCATAAAATTGCAGCTGCTCTGAACACCAGGCAGCCGTCACAGCACCGAGCGACAGGAAGTGGCATGAGCATCGATCATAAACAGGAGTGCACATGCGCAGGGCCAAAGAAGTGATAGCCTCTGAAAGTAGACTGAAGCTGTTTGGTCCACAAAGTGAGGGCTACGCTACCGAGCGTACTGCATTGTTTTGCTCTCTTTGGGTGCCGATTACACTGAAACCATTGAAGAAAACTGGTGATTGATTTTGGTTTCTGCAGTGTGGAATGAGCATGTACTGAATCATAGCTTTGGTTTTCGGAACTGATGAGTTATTGTTCTGGTGGCCTCCTTTGGTGAGACTTTGCCCTGCCGGAGGGTTTGGAATGTGGAAACTCGAGGCTAAGATTGTTACTGTTATTGACAGCAAAGCAGCCATCAATTGAGGGGATCCTCTGAGGAAGCAAATAGAAAGGGCTATTTATTCTTGGTGTTACGTTGATATGTTTTTTTGTTCATTCACAGAACTGATGAAATAATACCGCAGAATAAGACTATATGAGGACACAGTTCAGTCTGTCTGTAGGTACTGGTGGCGTGCAGGTCTCCTAACTCATCCTTCATGCATGACAGCAGTATGTTCTTACCCAACAGATTGCTGTCTCTACTGACCATGACCATGTATACAGCAGGATTATGAGTAAGTGCGAAGCATAGAATATTGAGTCCACTTTATTGAATTCCACTGCTTTATGGAGACTTTAGCTGTCAGTGTCATTTTCTTAGCTGTTCATAAATTGTTGAATGAAGGAATGAAGGAATTCCCAGCCTTGATTGTAGTGAGACACATCACCCAATTAATCACAAAAAATGTGGGCAAAAGTCAATGTTTATGTCGCTGATTATGTGAACACTTGCCTCCAACTCCTTCCCTCCCTGCGTATACATAAGATATCCTAATACAGCTGTTCTGTGATCCCTTTATTGCCTAGTTTGTCCTAAGGTCAGGTTCTTTAGCACATTCTGCACTTTTGAAGTTCCCCAGACATGGAATACAGTGACTCTGTTCCTTCCTCTTGAAATTTTGCGTGCAATACAAAGCTGGTGGCATATACAGTGTGGAAAATAAGTATTGAACACGTCAACATTTTTGTCAGTAAATATATTTCTAATGGTGCTATTGAAATTTTCACCAGATGTTGGTAACAACCCAAGTAATCCACGCATGCAAAGAAATCAAAACAAGCAAGTCCATAAATTAAGTTCTGCGAAAAGAAGCTAGCATGTCATTCGAAGCCATGGTCCTTTTTCCGCCTCCTTCCAGGAAAATTTACAATTGCGTCTCTAAATCTTCCTGACTATCTGTCTGTCGTCCAGTCCTTAAAGAAACGGGCCCATCCTACTTCAAACCTCAGTCACTGGAGGAATCCCCACACACACATATTCTTTGTCATGAAATTGACCTATGGCTAAGCCCCGCCCCCTCCACTGACTCGGACAAAAAATCAACATTTTTGAACAGGCGCTAATGGCGGGTATCAGTCGGAGATATTTTTCAAGATGCTATCGATGATTTTTGGCAACAGAAGGCTCAAATATCATCAAGAACTCAGCAAAAAGGGTTACACTTTGCATTGGAGAGATACATTAATGAATTTAGAGTGGAGAAGGTCAACGAAAAGTTTAAATTAGAAGCAAAAATTTTCTGGTCTCAGTGCAAACGCAATCAACCGCATCTTGTTTTCGTCACCCTCTCACACAACAAGATAGAGGATCAGCATTATTCGTGCACTGCAGGGTAAGAAATTTAATTTACGTTATTGTTACCGAATTTAAGTAATCTTTTTTATGTTAAGCTGACAGCGGGGTCTTCCACAAAGCTTTATCCAGAGGAGACACTCCTCTTGGTTATGATATGGCTTTGGGAAGGGTATAAAATACACCCCATCGCCCAGCCTATCGGTATACCTCGTATTGGAGTTACATTTACCCCGAGCACAGCGTTTGACCATTTTCTTAAACTCAGAAACATTTTAAAACCCCATGAAAGTGAACGATACGGAGTTTCCGTAATGCAATTCAATGGAAGTTCAGGCTCAGAATGTCCGAGTATATGGGGAGCGAATACGCACTGTGATTGGCTCATCACATTTGAGGGCTGGGCTTAGCCATAGGTCAATTGAGTTAAATAGAAATAGAAATAAAGCTGGGACTGTACAGTAGGGGCAGCTGGAGTTAAGTGTACTATTGTGAGCGTGTCCATAATAAAACCTATCCCTCACTCCCATTAAGTTATAGGGGAAAATGTGTTTTTAAGGAACTATAACAGACTTTAACAATTTAAAATGGGTTGGGTCACATTTTTTAGCAACAGGGGAGGCAATGCATGATGAAGCACAAAGCAGATTTTCCCATGTAGAAAACTGACGGGTGCTTTAACAAGTAGGAGTCTGAATAGCACTGGCTGTTATAAACCCCATGGAGACCATAGATTACCTGAGTTGATCACCCCTGACTGTCATGTTTGTGTCAGGAAGCATCTGGCCCTGGTGCCTCATCAGAATAAGCTTGTTTATTAGTTCCACAGGTCCCATGTTGGGAAATGAGACTAGAGTAAATTGTGCGAAGGTGTGATCCACCTCATCCATTTAGGTGATTTCACCGTATCCTTAATGGAAATGGTAAATAATAATGAAAAAAAAAAAAAACTCACCGTATTTGCATTTTGTTTTTATGTTTTTTTTTCCCCTCAATGTTTATTTATGTATTTCACTGAGATCTGCTATCTATAAAGGTAAAAAAAAAAGTTGTCATAGAAAATATTTGCCTGCCAGATGATCTTGGGAAAGTGGAAATATTTGAAAATTGAAATGCACATTTTTGAGAGTGTTATTGCTCTTTTTTAAATTATGACTTTATTGCATCCAAATCACTACTGCTTTAAAAAATGAATAAATAAACTAAACCATTAAAATCAGTTTACAATCTATTCATTTTTTAAAGTAGTGCAGCTGGTGACTTCGTGGAGGTAATTTTAAGGCAAAGAATTGCATTTTTAAGCAGATAAACAGAAGACAAAATGAAGGAAAACAAATGCTGCCTACCATAATCACAGATATTTTGAGGTATTTTAGAACATTGCACTCTGGGGGCTCTAAATTCGTTGACCAGGCGCAGGCGCAGCGAACGGGGGGAGCGCCGCGCCAGCGGGGTGTATCCAGGCGTATTTTGCAATTTCGTGCCCGGCGCAAGTACTCCTCTGTCCCGCCTCTGTCCCTCCTGCCGGCACAAGTGGCAAAGAGGGAGGAGAGAAGGCGTGAGTGGGTGTAACACAACCGAGTCAAATCTTCACCAATCAAATGAGCTCCTCTCCTCTCCTTTAAAATGTTGGAATAAAGAAGCCTCTGTCCTATATCTGCATGATGCGTTAATGTTGAATTTTACTTTGCTGCTTCAGGCATGTTTTCTGCACCGCCTACGTCTATATTAAGCATTACGAATATGAGTTAGCTGGCTAGCTAGGGCATTCGCAAATTATTACCATTAGCAAACTTGAATGGAATTTCAAAACGAAACTATGTCAGATCATTCAAACTTATGAAGTTGGAATGAAATACAATGGTTGCTCATTTATTTCTTCTGCCTGCATCATTGGGAAGAGAAAAGATGGATAGCGTGTTCCAATTATTACACCCTGTTGCTGCTTAAAATTTTGGGATTAACATGCTTGGACAACAATGCAATATACATTACACATTTATTTTCAATATGTGATCTTAACTCAGTACGAGATCATAGCAATCAGGCTGTATTCCTTTCCCCCACTAAAAACGATAAAACCTAAGAGACAGTAATAGTAGTATTAAGCCGCTTGCACACTGGGCGCTTAAAAGCGAATTTTTTCATGACGACAGATTACATTCAAAGTCAATGCAAAAGACGCGAATACACGTGTATTGGCGTCTTTGCATTGACTTTGAATGTAATCAGTCGTGCGAAAAATTTGTTTCAAGGTCAAATGTGCAAGTGGTTTTACTGAGCAAAGAATAAGCATATATATATATATATATATATATATATATATATACAGTGCCGGACAAAAAGTCTTGTCACTTATCCAAGTTGTAGGAGCAACAAATAATAACCTGACTTGTAGTTGATCAATTGGAATCAAAATGGCTTATATGAAAGGCAAAGCCCTCTAGATTATGCGAAAATATACCAAAATAGAGTTTTGTGTCATTGATTGAGTTTTATAATTTAATTTGTACAGAAAGGTCAGATTTTGCTTGGACAAAAGTCTTGTCGCATTGAAAAAAAAAATGTGGAAATTATACATACACTTTATTTTGAATACACAAATATGCCACTATAATATCAGAACATAAAGCCATGGTGCCTTGGAAAAAAGAATTAATATTGCGTATGACTCCCATGAGCTTGGAGGACTGCATCCATATGTCTTGGCAATGACTGAGATAACTTGATGATGAAATCATCTGGAATGGCATAGAAAGCAGTCTTGCAGGACTCCCAGAGTTCATCAAGATTCTATGGTTTCATCTTCCAAGCCTCCTCCTTCATCTTACCCCTGAAATGCTCAATAATGTTCATGTCAGGTGACTGGGTTGGCCAATCCTGGAGTACCTTCACCTTCTTCGCTTTCAGGAACTGTGACATGGAGGCAGAAGAATGAGAAGGAGCAGCAGTATAAGTAGGGCAGCAAGAACCTCTTGATATTTCAGGCTGTTGATGTTGCCATCCACTCTGCAGATCTTTCTCACACCCCCATGCTGGATGTAACAACAAACCATGATTTTTCCTCCACCAAACATGATTGTTTTCTGGGAGAATCTTGGGTCCATGAGGGTTCCAACAGGTCTAGTACGGCGACTGGCATGCAGTTCAATGGATGATTCACCAGAAAAATAAACTTTCAGCCACTTTTCCAGTATCAATCCTTTCTGCAAGCTGTGGGCCTTGGCAAATGCAATGCAGGTTTTTTTGTTTTCTGTTTAATGCAGACTTCTGTGTACTAATTTGGCTATGAAAACCACTTTGAGAGAGAATTTGACAAACTCTTCTTGTAGATACCGGGATTTTTGGTGACATTTCCTCATGTAGCTTGGCTGTAGTTGAAGAAGGGCTAGCCTTGTACAGTTGAAGCAACAAACGGTCCTTTCAAACAGTTGTCATACCGGGGTCTGTCTGACCTGCGCTTGTCATGAACGTCACCAGTTTCTTCAAATCTTTTTCTCATCCCCTCCACTTGACATTGTGATACATTAAAGATGTCTGCCACCTCAGCAGCAGACTCAGTCTTCAGGCTCTTGATGATCAGCACTTTGGTCTGTGGTTGAATCTTTGGTATGTTGTCAGAGGTCTAGTCGCACTTCATATGAAAGTCTGGTGCGCTGGGGTTATTTCTATACACATCTGGGAATGTGTTAATTACAGTATTTGTCATAGGTTAAACTCTAATCTGCGATTTGTTGCATCATCTGAAGAGACGACAAGACTTTTGTCCTAGCAAAAACAGATGTTATGGGCTTAGCCAAGCTGTGAACATCAGAACACTTTTTGACGGTTTCATTTTGCACCAAATTATTAATGTGAAAGCCATTGACATTAAAATGGACCATTTATTGCAACAATTGATTGGTTTGAAATAAAGTTATATGCTATTTTTAGTTACTATGTCCTTATGCGACAAGACTTTTGTCAGGCACTGTATATACGCACTGCCTGATGCCGAGGCAGTTTGTGGTTGGCTGAGAAAGATGTGAAATCGTTAGTTTGCATCACAGATTCAGCTGTGTTGATTAAGCCAGGTCGAGTTTCCATTACACGTGCCAACCGCCTTTGATCTGACATCAGGACAATCAATATAAATACTATTATTTATGTCCTGATTCAGATAGTTACATTAAATAGTGGTTGCTGTAATTATTTATTGCATTGAAATGTGCCTGACATTCTGGAAACCTGCCTGTGAGGTTTCGGTGATGTGTGCGCACTGTGCGCCAGTCAGCCAAATTACCAATGCAAAGAGAGTAAACCAGGTTGGAGCTGGCGAGCTCTCTGCGCACTTTCGTCAGAGCCTTTATCCACGAAATTGTCACTGCGTCATGATGAATATGTGACACCTCCCCCTACTACGCCCCCACACCCATCTCGGCGCACGTCTGACTACCAAATTGCCAAAGTGGCTGCGCACGGTGCTGCACCGCATGAAATTACCACTGCGCGGGCTGCACTGGACGAAATTACCACTGCGTGGGCTGCGCCACGCTGCGCCACCCTGCGCTGTGCCAAGAAATTAGAGCCCTGGGGTGCAAAAAAAAAAAAAATGGGCTAAGCCACTCTGCAATAAATTGAGTTTTCCATGCATTTAGCAACATATCAACGATCAAGAAATTCTATCAAAACCCAGATAAAACTGATAAAACAAATCAGTACGGGCAAAATTTTCCCATAGAATGAATTGAACAATGAAGCCCACTGGGTAAACTTGTGGACTGCATTTTATAAAAAGAAGAGCCAATGTTTTACCTCTCACTTTTAATGGCTTCAGGCAGTTGATTAGGAGTCAAAAATGTTTCCCAGATATGTCATATTTAATATGGGACCAAATATTGTTTATTGGTTTAGAAAAAAAAAAAAAAACATGAGACTGATGGACTTGTTGGTCTTTGCAATGTTAGCAGGGACACTGTCTCGCTCATATATTGTATATTTGGGGCCATTGACAAAGTTATTGCCAATTTAGCTGCTTACCTCAGCATATTGATAACTGAAGTTGAAATAATGATATGAGCTTAAAACTCAAACCTTCAGCTTGAATCTCAGGGTGTTTATATTCAAATTGGTTGAACGGTGCTGGATTTACAGCCCCCCCCAGCCCCTTAGAATTGGCTGCTCCGCTATTCCATGACCAGGTGTGGGTTATTAACGTATTAATTAATTTACAACTAAGCAGATAAAAGATCAAGAATTGACTGAGTGTAGCATTAGCATTTGGAATCTGTTATTTTTAACAATAAATGCAAATCCAAAGAGCTGCTACTGCCTGTGAACCAAGACATCATTAGGCTGGAAAAAAAACCACATGAAAATGTAGAAAAATATTAGGTGTGCCAAATCAAATATTTGGAACATTCTTAAAAAGAGGATGCACTCTCTGGTCAGCTCAGGAACACCTAAAGACCCAAAAGAGATAACAACTGTAGTGGAAGACAGAATTATTTCACGAGGGACAAAAACCTCTTCACTTCTGTTGCCAGTTTAATGACCACCCTCCAAGAATTAGTCATGCTTGCATTAAAGATAACTATCAAGCAAACACTTAACCAGCATGGATCTCAAAAACAGGGAGTTCAGATTGGATATGACTTTCAAAATCTGCCATCGAAATTGGTCTACCCCTTCTCATTTCAGCAATTCTGGCTTCTCAATTTAAATCTTTTAATGGGCGAAAATCAAAAATTCAGTTTTCAGGGACTAGGCTAGGCTCACTTACAGAGGACAAATGATGGTGGATTCTTTTTATTTTGGGGCAGGTCTGTGTGCTATTACAGTAGAATATTGACCATACCAATGGGATTAAGAGCCTCTGAAAAGGGTCATGGCTGACAAAAAATGACTTTTTGCTAATTTGTGGGCAGTTACCTGTAGTTATGAAATTTTTTCTACATAATCAAATGTATCTTGCCTATATTTGTTCAAAATTTTGACAAAATCATTAACAATGATGGAGATGAGAGAACAAGTTTAAATTTCAAATAAATATAGGCAAAATAAATGCAATGATGTAGAGAAAAAATTTCTTAACCACGGGTAACTGCTCACATAGTAAACTTCTCAACCAAAAATTGGTAAAAGTAAAATTTTTAGCTGGGAACACACTCAGAGGCTTTTAACTCCCACTCTAAGCCTTGAATATACTCAATATTCTTATTGGAAACAGACCTGTCCCTCAGTAAAAGGAATGCAGCATCATTAACCCTCTGCAAAACATTCTCGGCTGATAGGGGGGCCTTGAAAATATAGTTTTTGATTCTCACCCATGAAAAGATTAGAATTTGAGGGCCAATAACAATGAAATGGGAAGAGGTAGAACAATTTTTTTGGCAAATTCTGAAGCCTGGTGTAATAGCCCAAAGTATTCCCCCAGCCCAGAGTATACCTGCAGTAAAAGTGGGCTAGCCTGTTTTATTCCCTGGGTATAATCTGCACCTGCCCATTTTATACCCCGGGCTTGGAGGGTATAGTCTGGCTTAGGCCAAAATATACCTGGTGTATAAACCAGGCCAGACCATTTTACACCTAGTCTGGCGGGGTTAATCTGAGGTGCCACACTAGGCCCAAATTGCCCTTGGTAGCGATTTTCAGCCCAAACCACTGATTTATTTCCAAGAACTTGGCCTCCAAAACCCCCTATGTATTAAAGTTCATTAAAAATTTGGCATGACCCCCCATTTTTGGAGGGGCATATCTCAAAAAACCCTTTTTGAAGTGTTATGATTTTCCTCTGTTCTGTCTTGATTCTCCATGTTCAAAATTGTTCAGGCAAATCTTGTTATGTTTTATATCCCTGTTATGTTTATGATTATGTCTGTTAGGGTTTTGCCATGTTTGGTTTCGTTTTTTGTACTTTTGCCATGTTTTCGTTTTTTTTTTGCCATTCCCAATCCACTATTCTGTTAGATTCCGGTCCATGTCTTTGTTCATGAACTTCATTTTAAATCTCCCCTGTCTGGTCTTTTTGTTAATCAAAACAGACTTTTCCCCAGTCCTCGTGTCACATTAAAAAGGTGATTTCATGGTTTCTGGGTTTCAAACATTCCTTCCAATATCGTTTATGCAGTGCCTCTCTTTTTCTGTTTTACCAACTAATACTAACAGTTTGTTGTTTTGTTAAAGTTTTATACCAGACTAACATTGTATTTAATAATTTTACTAAAAAGTTTAGGGAAATGGCTGCAGGCCTAATTGATTAACATGCAGTGCAGTGTCTGTTCTATTTCCGACTTTTGCCTGCACTTAGTCTTTTTGCTATTCAGGATCCTTAATATTGCTTTACTCTGTGTTTCATTATCTGTGTTTGTATGTCTTGTCATAGGCTGTCCGTGTTCCCTCCCAAGCGTGTTTCTTTTTGCCAATTTCATGTGGTTAGGTTCTCCCTTGTGTTTCCTCCCACGTAATTAGTCTGATCCTCATCACCTGATCCTTATCATAGCATGTGACTTCCCTTGAGTGTATTTAAGCTGTCTTCTAAACTGCAGTTCCCTGTCAGAACGTTCTTTGTTTACCTGTGCTGCTATCTTTCGCCTTTGTACTCATAGTGTTAATCTTTAACTGGAATGTTTGGGACTTACGATTTTTTAACTGTATTCTCTTTTGTCAGTTCTGTTTTCAATCTTTTTATCCTGTACTATTTTTGGTTTGCCCCTGATGGATATGCCCTCTGATTTTGGATTTGACAGTGTTGTGCCTGTTGTACCAAACCTATTTTTGCCTGACTAAAAGAGTACTGTGTTTGCTGCTTGAATTTTTGATTCTGTTTTTCCCTCCTGGTACTGATTTTTGTTTCGGACTTTGTAATTTTCGAGTGGGCTCAATGGGGTTCGCCCTTTCCAACAAAAAATCCCATTTTACCCTGCTCTCCTCGCCTGGTTCCAGAACCGCAAACTAACATGAAGTTGAAGCCAAAAAATTTTCCTCTGTTTATTATACACTTAAAGGTGCTCTCAAAAAAAATTCAGGCAAATCTGAGTCTATATACTTTGAAAATTCCTTAACTTTGGTTGAATTCATTTGTAATCACCCGCAAATAAACACACGTAGATGATTACTGGCATTAGCCAGCCTTCCCTTGTACAGACAGAACCATTTTTTAAATGATCCTTAAAGTTTTAGAGAATCAAAAAATGACTAGATGCATCTTTTGCTCTAAGTTTTCAATTTAAAAACTGTGAGTGCACATTGCAGAGGGATATGCAAGTGTGGTCAATCTTCAAAAAACAAATATAAAAATGGGGCAATATTCAGCTCTCATGATGTTTGTAGCAAGTTTTAGATGGGATTTTGAAAATTTGCCTAAAAGTTTACAAATGGCTGGAGGCCTGTAATTACATGCAGTGCAGTGTCTGTTCATTTAATGACTTTTGCCACTCATTTTCTAGGGCTTAATATTGCTTTATTGTGTTTCTTTCTGTGTTTGTGTTTGTGAAACTGCCAGTATAATATAAGCCAGTGTTTCCCAAACCTCTTCTGGAGGCCCACCTGTCCTGCATGTTTTAGATCTCTCCCTGCTCTGGCACAGGTGATTCAAATGATATAAGGTTAATTTAAAGCTGATTGAACAGTTTGATCATTTGAATCACCTGTGCTGGAGCAAAAAAAAAAAACATGCAGGACAGGTGTTACTCCAGGAGATGTTTGGGAAGCACTGATAGTTTGATAACTGTATTCTCCATTCAGTTCTGTTTCAATCTAAATATCCTGTACTATTTATGGATACCCCAGATGGATATGCTCTGATGGATTTGGCAGTGTTCTGACGTTGGAGAGGGGGTGCAGGAGCTCTAAAAGAAAAAGAAAATCACTCTTGAATCAAAAATTCTTGGTATTCATTCTGTGGTACTGTGGTATGTTTCACTTCATAATTTTTGAGTGGGGTCAATAACGACTTTAAACAAAGACGTAATCCTCTCTCCTCCTGCCTCTGCCACAAACTGGTCTCAAATGGAAAATATGCTCGTGTGTATGTGCATTATTTTAAACAAAATTAGTACTGGGTTCTTCCCAGCAGACATTCATACACAGAGTCGAAGCCCATGGTGAACCATGAGCACACAGCTTTCCTCCTGCAGTAGGGCTTGTGTCTGTCTCACACAACCAGGCTGCCTCTGCCCTCGCCCCTCCCGAAAATCACTGAAGATGCTGCGAATATGTTTGCTGTTTCCTATTTGTCTTTCAAAGGGATATCCAAACAAAAGTAAGATCTTCCAAAAAAACAACATAAAAATGTTACAATTGGTAATGTATGTTTGTAGCTAGATGGGCTTTGAAACATGAAGGTATTTGAAAACAGAAATTCAAATATTGGTCAGTTTCAAAATTTTTCTATTTCCTTTTTTTTGTTTAATATCTTTACCATATAAGAACCTCTCAAAGTTCTAGTTAACTGAGATGAGGTAAATATATAAGGTTGTTTTAAGTTAAAGTTTTTCTTTGCTCGCGAAAAAAACAAAATGGCCCACACAGTTTTATTATTAGAACTGCCCTTTCGCAAAGTAGTAATAATATCACTCTTGGACCCACCCACGCTTGATGTCTGCTTGGAAAATAATATATATTAATAATTGTGCAAAAAAATTAAAAAAACCTAGAGCAGATAACTATTGGAATTTAATGAGAAAATTAAGCTGGGTGACTTTGAATGGCATTAACTGCTTTTCTCTGAGTTGTGCATACGGCAACTGCTGATGTGAATAGCCTTACTATTTTGCTTATTGCATGCTCGAGCCTTTACACTGTTATACACTGGCACCTTTCAAATTTAGTAATAATAGTTCTGGGACCAAAGGTCATGTAGGGGGTCATTTCTGCCATTGGAAAAAATATATATTGGTCATTGTATCAAAAAACTAAAAATTTTCCTGAAACTTGGTTGAAATGATCTATGGGAATTTACGTATGCCCCCCCTACGGGGGGTGGGGTCGAAGGTCATCCACCATGTTCGGTGGGGACATATTTTACGGAGTGCGTAAATCCGAGTTTGCCTTGTTTTAACTGTAATTTTACAATCAATTTACATCAGAGGTTCGGTGCATGTTAACTGACTCTCCTTGCCGTTAAAATAACAAGGAGACGATGCGTTAAAGGAGGAGACCGCACCTCGGCAAAGTATATTTCAGCGGAAGTAGAATTCTTGAATTGTCTAAAATGCCTATTTTAATTTGATAATAATCCAGTACGACACATTTTTAAACCATCGAGTCTTCAAATTGGAGTCAATATCAGGGGGCAGACATTTTTTCTTGGGAAATCTGATTTTCAATTTGATCTTTGGAAACCATACCTATAAATGCTTAATAACCTAAATTCTGGCAATTTACTTCTCCAGTTGCTCAGACTAATTGGTAAAACTGATGACAGTTTAATTTATTTTCCATAGCATTATTAGGCATTGAACCAAGAAATTATAAGGCGTTTTCTTCCGCGCATAAATGTCGATGTAAAATATCAATATGTCTTTATAATTTCTGCACTTGTGTAGCTCGTGAAGCAGCACAGATTTACGTAAATTAGTTTGTGAGGCTCATTAAGCAATCAGCCAATTGCACAGCTGAGTGACAATGTAAAGGTGGTGAAAATAAATGCTGCAAAGTCAGCGAAAGTTTTGGATTTTTGCATTTATATTGCTATCCTTACAATGCCATATCAATTATATAAATGTGGGCAATAGGCATTCACTTTTTCATTAAGTTCACTATAGGTCATGCATTGGCCTTGGTCGCTCAGTCGATAAATCGTTTGGTTGTTAATCAAGCCAGTTTTAACAAGAACAGGTTTTGGGCAATCAAGCCATAAAGAGTGAGCTTACTGAAGGCCCTTTGAACAGCTACATGGAGAGGATGAAAGGAATGAGTTTAACTGATGCCATGAGCACCACGGCACAGTCTAGTGAACTAGCATTTCATTGGATAAAATTCCAACTAGATTCCGCAATTAAAAATTTCTGCCCCATGTTATTGATGCCAGTTTGAAGGCTCGCTGGTTTTAAAATGCGGCACACTGGATTATTACCAAATTAAAATTTATAAAACTATGTGTTTTAGACAGTTCAAGAATTCTACTTTCTGCTGAAGCATACTTTGGCGAGGTGAGGTCTCCTCCTTTAACTGTTAAATTCAGTAAATTTATAACAGTGTGCCTCGCCTGTGAAAAGCTGGCATGTAGCTTTAAATGTTTCTTCACCCGTCACTGAAGCCTTCTGAGAAATAGCAATTTCATGAGATGCAGCTCTCCTCCATGGGAGGTGATGCCTATCAAACAGATGATGAGTTGCTGTACAGTGACCTCTGATCTTCTGGGCAGATGTGAAATGTGATCTACAAGATAAGCTTTTGAAATGCTGATGAGTGCACGTGAAAGTGAAACAAGGGAATAATCATGGTTGTATTCCACTGGCTTTTATAAAGTAACCCTTTAAGGCCTAATGCAAAAATCCCAGCAGAGAATCATGCTGCCATGTTTACCATAGTAACCTGTATTTGGGCTGAAGCACAGCTTCTCAGCTTTCAGGAACAGTTGGAATTTTTTTCTATTGCGCAAAACTTACAGTAATTATGGTACTTTCAAAATTACGCGCATATCTGTGTCGGCAACGACACGTTCTTAAAATGCACACATGCTGTCCCGGTTTAAATGGGTTAATGGTCTAAGTGTTGTTCAAGGTATGGTGCTCGATGTTTTATGTATCTATTATCCTCCTCCGGGCCAACAGCAGGGTGAAAATATGGATTTGACTGCTGCAGTGTTGTATGCATGATGTACTATTTTCTCATTTACATTTGCCAGTGATTTATTTTCTCTGTGTGTCACTCAGGCATTGAAACCTCTGACACTAATAAACACTGTTTCTTTAAAAAATAAATCAGAGAGAATTTATAGAACCTGTCATGTCATTGGCCTGCTATCTCATACATCTATCAGAGCTCCACTGTACTGTAACTGCCTGGACATAAAACCCTGGAAATGCCCTCGATTTTAAAGCTCGCTAAAGCCATTATAGACAACTTTAATAAGGGAGGCCCCAGAAGAGGGTATGACTGATAAAAAATTCAGCAATTTTCTGCCTTAAATGGGGCATAACATGTCAAGCTAGTTCAGGCAAACCACTCGAGACATACCCTCATTCTCATAAGTACTCAAATGTATATTTGTAAGGCAGGCTGGCTAAGTTGCTCTCCTGCTTTGCCTCTGCTGCAAGAAAATACCTTTGTCTGCTGCTGTACTGCATCACTCTCTACTGTTGCTAGTTAGCATTGTCTGCTGCTGTATGACTCTCACCTACTGCTAGTTAACATCCCACCTCCACCTCAGCATGCACCTGAGGGCTGTAATTTGTCTCCCCTAGGGGATGGGGGGGGCTGGATATGCTGACACTTACTCCAATTAAGCATTTATGTGTGAGTTGTCAGTCTGAAAGATAAATGCATTGATCCTAAATTCAAAATGTATTCAACATGTCATTTTCACCAGACTTTTTATATTGTTATGACCTGTGTTATTGGTCAATTTCCCTGTAACTCATATACATTACTGTCTGCCAGCTCACGTGCCAACCATTATCTGAAGTATCAACAGATACAATGATAGCTTGGTGTCTAGGCCCTCACTATGACACACCCTGCACTGGGCTTGGTGGATATCCTTCAGAGCCCACTGGTGGATCCTGGGATGGAGGTGGAATGTTAAATAGCAGCAACAAGACTGATGTTGCAACAGAGAGTGATGCAGCGCAGCAGGAGGCAAGAGCATGTTTTTCCACAAAGGCAAAACAGGAAAGCAGCTTATATAGTCCAGCCAATGGAGCGGCAGAGGAGTGTTTGATATGCATGGGAGTGTCTTGGGGAATGTGGGCATGTTTCCAGTTGTCTGCCAAAAGTAGGTTTGTGAGCTACACCCATTAACCTAAATAAGAGTGCAGGTGCAATGTTCATCATGGATTTGCAATATTGGGGGGCTTGTGGGTCTGAGAAGTCCTCAGAAGTCCAGTTGTTGGTAGTGGCCTAGGTTCTGATTTCAAAAGCTGGGCTTCTTTTGGGGACTCTGGAAATGCAGTTTATCTTGTTGTGGAATACTGGCTTCATTACACACTGCTGCTCTGCACTGATGGGACTGTGTATGACTTTGGGGCCTGATTACCTATATAATTTACACAGCAAGTTTGGGGTTGAACTTTGCTTAATATCCGCCGATATTGCATGCTGTTCTCTCCTTCTAGGATTGCTTGCATACATACTCGTGGCAAAGCTTGTGGCAGGGAACTGCTCAACCATGTGGCCGTATTACTGTGCTATGCCGTAAGCTGTGTTGTGGGTAGGGTGTGCAGTGTATGCATTGCTTAACATTCTAGAGCCTGATGCCAATACCATCTCTGCAGTCTTTAAAGGATGTGTATAATACAAAGCCATGAACAATGATAGGCCCCTCTTTTAATCCACACTGAATGAATACAAAGAAACCTCAATTCAGTTTAAAACTCTTGCGTTAGATTTCACTTAGATTTTCAAATCATAATGACAGTGATAAATCACCAGTCTTATATTGCTGCCACCTGGAGGAAGATTCTCTCAAGCTCCAACACTGCAGATCTGTGCAATCCTAAGCTTGAGACTATATTCATTTGCAAATGTGATGTACGTTATTGGACAACTTTCCTGCAACTCATATTGGCCGACTGTCTTGTAAACTGTTAGTGACAGTATTAAGAAAGGATGGTTTGGTGTCTAGGCTCTGACTCTGACACACACTGTGGTGAACTGAGCTCGAGGGAAGAGAACAGGGAGGATATCCCCTCCTGTGAAATTCAGAGCCCACAAGTGCCCGCAAATTTTAAATACAAATTCAGCCAAGATGTTAGAAATCTTGTTCATATTAGAAATTCTTCCCATAGTGATCCGCCATTGAGTTTTCAATAGAAGAATTCCATTTTAGGATGCTTCCAGAATTACTTTTTCTTAACTATGAGATTACTTAGACAAATATGATCACACAACTGTTACATATCATGTATTTTGTAACAATTTTTTAGTAGCTGAGGTCTGCTATCAGCACCTACATTCAATAATTACAGTCAAGCATTACATTCCTGGGATTTAATTTTCAGGAGAATATGGGAAAAATTTGTTCTGATATTTGGGTCAGGGTTGTGAGGGTGCTGGAGCCTATCCCAGCTGTTTATGGGCAAAAGACAGGGATACACTCTGGACAGCTCACCAATCTATCGCAGGGCACACATGCAGTTCACTCGCACATTCATACGCACAGGAAATCTGGAGTCTCAAATTAGCCTGAAATGCATGTCTTTGGACTGTGGGAGAAAACCGGAATACCAGGAGGAAACCCACGCGAACATGGGGATAGCATGCAAACTCTACAGACAGCCCTCAGAACAGATTCAACCCATGACCAGTGCTACCCACTGTGTCACCATGCCATCCTCAATGTATTTTTATGGTCATGAAAATACATTAATAATACCTTAACGAGACCTGAAAACCTGTGTATGGTGTTCAAAGGTTGCTGTAAAATGGATCAATGCCATAAAAGTTTAAACTCCCCCCCAACTCCAAACATTGGCTTAGGAATGATAGTTAACCATGTGGTCTATCTGGCTGGCCTGTTCAGAATAGTTTCTCATTCATTATTATATTGATAACTAGATAGGCAGCTGTTTATAGGGAGATTTACTAAGTTAGTGGTCTCCAACCCCGTGACTGGTGAGCTACCATCCAGAAGGTTTTCACTCCAACCAAAGCAAAGCACACCCTCATTTCCCAGTCAGAGATCGTAATGAGCTAGCTGCTGATCAGCCGAATCAGGTGTGCTGAATTACGGTTGCAGCAAAACTTTCAGGATGGTTGATCTCCAGGACCAGAGTAGGAGACCACTAATAAACACTGCTGTATTTTAATGGGTATCCCTGCATTTTATATGCATCTGCAGTTGGGAGCCTCACAACGTGCCAGTGTGTGTAAAAGTTTCATTTGTACACAAAAACCATAATTTGAATAGCCTGCCAAATAATAATAATAATTATCATTATTATTATAATAATGATAATACAATTCCATGCTATCAAACAATACGAGATCCCAGTGATAGCTCGGACATGTTTCCAGGAGATCCACAGAATCTGGTTTTTCAGAATACATTTTCCAGGAATTATGATATAGTATTCTATTGCTACTTAATAGTTTCCTTGATTGATTGGATGAATAGATAATTAACTTTCTTGAAACACGGAGCTGTTGATGCAGAATCGTGCAAAAATGGGCAAGCTTGAACATCCCAGCAACACAGAGGGCTGGGTTATAAAAATGACTTCCGCAATTGCTGAGTGGGAAAAAGAAATTTCTCAAGGACTAAATTATTTCCCTCTTGCCCTGAACCATTTTTAAGCTGTTCCAGCCCCTGGAATAAATAATCTTTGAATGTAAGAGGACACAAGAAACTACTCCACTACTGTCAAATTCAAAGTGTTTCTCTAAGGAGGCAAATTAAATCAAGCAAAAAAAGTGAAACAGAATTTCTTTTTAAAAAATTGTGGACAGAGGGGCAAGAGGGCAAGTCAGGTGACAGTGTCCTTACCTCCTTCACGTTAGCTGGCCCTTCATCGATCGTGCCTCACATTATTGAATTTGCAAGTCAGGATGATCACCCTGGGTGTCACATCTAACAGTAAGCCTCTCACACTGATTAACTCTCTGCTGAATCTCAGTAGTCTCTGCTCTGCCACATGAAAACGAGACATTACTCACTGCACAAGGTTAAAACTCTCCATATTTTAATTGAGAGCTGGGCTGGGCTACTGAATTAATCACTGGCCCCAGAAAAAGAAGACATGAATCAGCATCATCCTATGCAATATACTGACATCTACAGTACATGGCCTGGAAACCACAGCGCTTTATAGCTGCTAATTAAAGCCAGGATTCCGGCCCGTCTTTGTAACCATGGACCTCTGCCATGTACAGGAGGAGGACTCCAGGCTATAGTGTTGATCGTAGAAGAATGAAATTTACTCCTGTTAGCTAGCTGACAGCAGAGTCTGTCAGCAGGTGGAGACAAAAATGGTCATGGCTTCACACCAAAACAAGGACAATGTTTGAGATGTAAATAAATACAGCGAGCAGCAGTCTGCAAATCCATTTAAACATCTTTTAAATTTCTAAAAAAAAGTTCAAGGCCAAAATAAATAATTCTTTTACTCATCATTTAAAAAAAATAATAGCTATTTTTAAATGTGATGTCTGCTACATGTTCCAGTGAAGTCGAGACAGGGGCGTGGTCACTACTGCATTAAAACACCTATCCTATCAGTCGCTTTGAAACTGACGCCACTTATTGTTGGAGTATCAAAAATGGATTGTGTTCCAATTCTTGCCTGTCAAAGAACTTGAGTTGCTCAACATTCCGAGTTGTTGTGTTTTGTGCTTCATTAGCTGCCATGTTCTCGGTGGAAGACATGTCTCTGCCGCTGGCATTACCTGCACTTTGTAACTACGTTGTAATACGTCCATGTAGAATGTGGCTTGGCATTATCCGACTGGAAAAAGCAGGGGTGTCCCTCAAAAAGACAATATCTGGAAGGCACATTTATTATTCCAAAATGGATACTCTTCTGTGTCAGTTTTACCTTCACAGATGTGCAAGTTGCCTATGCCGAGTGCAGTTGAGAAAGTCCATCTCCTCTTTGGCCCTGAGAACAAAATGTCTGCTATTTGAAAGATGGACTCAACAAATCACAACATTTCTTTCCACTTCCCTGTCAGTCCATTTCAGATGAGCTTGAGCTCAGACAAGTCAGCTGTGCTTCTGGATGGTGTTGATATATGATTTCCTCTCTCTGTAGTAGAATCGTAATATGCATTTGATAGTGTCGCTGTGGACTGTGTTCACTGACACAGACCTTCTGAAGTATTCACGAGCCCATGGGGTTATACCCATTACAGAGGCATGTTGGTTCTTATTGCAGTGCAATCTGGGGGCTCAAAAGTCCCATGAGTCCAATACTGGTATTCGGCCTTGTCTTTTACGCATGGTGTTTGCTCCGTACTCTCAATATTTTCCCTTTATCTTATTGACTGCTGAAGGTGATATCCCTGAATTTTGTGAAATTGCACACAGAAAAACGATGTTGTTGAACTGTTTGAGAATGTACACATGCAGCTTTTGGCAAGGTGGCAAACCTCAAACCATCTTTCTCGTAAATGACCTTTCATTTTTGTCACTGTTTATTTTATACCTTATTGCATTTTATATCATAATTGAATCAACTGTTGTACTACTTTACGTATTTACAGGTCTAATGTTACAAAGCTGTGTTTTTCTGAATATTCCACGTTTCCTATTCATTTAATTTCCCCATCCCACTTGTTTTGGAACATTTTGTAGGCGTTAAATTCTGAATGTAAAAGCATTTACAAAAATCAATACAGATGATAAGATGAAACTTAAGAGAATTTTCAAAATGCATTACTCTGTTTTTCTTTGCATTTTACATACTGTCCCAATTCTTGTGGAATTGAGGTTATTGATGGAATGAAAGTCACTGTATTTCTTGATTTTAGTTGCTTGCAAACTGTTTATTATAAACACCAGTAAGCACAGACAATGAATGCTAGTGCTCCATTTATGCTATATGCCCAGAACTAGAGATTTAAAAGATAAAACTTTATCTTCTGCAAGTAAAAACCAAATGGCTAATATGAGATTGAACATCTTTGCAGAAATATGCCTTTGGCAGTAAAATGAAATCTGGAAAGTAGAAACAAAATAGAGTACAGAGGCCAAAGAAGGACAATAAAACTGTTTGGACTAAAACAACCGACATGAGACGATTGGAATGAGAAAAGAAAACTCGTTCCAATCCTTCTACTTTTAGTGTTAATGTATTCAGCGCTTCTAGTGCTCAAGTGGGCCTGATCCTTCCATTTTTAGGAAGCTATTTTTTTTTTTAGGGAACCATCCAATGCAAGTAAACCCATAATGATTTTACATAATATCATTGCTATTTAAATGATTAATGGCCAGTTGGGCTTTAGAACATGGTTCAGAAAAAAATTTCCAATAGATTTTGTGAACACAGAATTTATTTATTTATTTTTTTTACCCTGATGGCATTGAACAAAGAATAGGAATTCACCATTCCCCATGTCCCCCAGCACCCCCCCCCCCAACACACACACACACACGCACACATACACCCTAATTAAACTGCCATACACACTTCCATATTTTATCACTTTTAACCACACTGTTAGGGTAATTGTTAGAAATTTTCTCACAGTTGTACTGCGCAGTTCAGTTGTTTTCACAATCAAAAACTTAACAGCGGATGTTACAATTGAATATTAAAAAATGCCTACCCATCAGTGATTTTTTTCCCCCCATCAAAAGTCTGAGTGAACACCCTTTTTAAAGACAGAGAAAAAAGCTTTTGGTGTAAAGTATAAAAAATCTACCCTTCACCTGGAAGAAAGGAACCAAAAAAAAGTTCATTACATCAGAATTCAATGACTTGTGAATGCCGTTTGGTCCATGTGTTGGTTTATATCCCGCTGGTAAGACTGATCCTATACCACACCCTCTCTTCCACCCCTTTCTGCAGAGAGTCATCATGCAAGTTTTGGACATGAACCCTTTCAGCGCCGTGGCAACTATAGTTGCCCAATGATGTAAGATATCAAAACCAGATGCTGTTGAAAACCTATCATGTGTCAACTTGTGCGGGAGCTCTTTTAAACAAGTTGACACATGATAGGTTTTCAACAGCTCAGGATAACTACATTTTTAATTCCTTAAAAATGTATTCAGTGCTCTAAGGGTTAATTGAAATATAATAAGAAATATGATCGATCACACAATGTTATAAACTGGCACCGTTTCTTGCCAGTTATTTGACCGTAAACCGCAGTTAAATGCGAGCAGGACTCTACTTACAGTTAAAATAACAAGGTGACCATGCATTAATTTAACCGCTAAATTCAGTAAATTTATAACAGTGCAAAGATTGAAATGAAAGCGATGTCACTAAATGCAATCTAAATCTGTCCTTTGCTCCTCCGTCTGACTCATCATCAAAAGGTGTGGAGGATGAATGAAAGATCCTGAAAAACACAGGGCTATAGCTACAAATCAAATCAAAGGAGCCTTCCGTGAGGAAAGCCGCAGAGCTCAGGCAGTCATGATCAATGGAGACTCATTAAAGCCATGGGCTGTGCGCTGCTTTCAAGGTAAGCCTTCACCTTGGGAAGAACCCTTCATCTCGCAGTGGCCGAGTAAATGAGTCATTTTACATAGCTATTACCCACTGACAAAGAAGGGGATTGATGCAGAGGCCATTAAGTAAGGGAACTGCGGCTATGAATGAAGCTCTACCTGGCGTACCTGTGAAATGCTAACATGCTGTATAAGCAGACCATTTCAAAATGATGAGTGTGAGTATGCAAACATTTCATTGCAGTATTGAAGCACACATTACATGGGAAAAAAAAAAAATCTGAGCTGCAGTGTTACAAAGTGGCACCTTTTTTCTTGCCAGTTATGTTTTAATGGTAATTTTACAGTCAGTTTAGAACAGAGGTTCCGTGTATGCTCACTGTAAACCACAGTTAAATGCACGCAGGACTCTACTTACAGTTAAAATAGCAAGGAGACAATGAGTTAATTTAACTGTTTAATTTAGTCAATTTATAATAGTGTGGAGATGAGTATTAATGCCCAAGCAGTGAATCAAAACCATGAGCTATTACAGAAATCATTTCACATCATAAATGATGGACCTCTCAATACAGTTGTGAAGTTGTGCCTGCCATTACAGTAAAATGTACTGTATGTTCAAATATGTGGGATTATTTTCAAGATACATTTAATTTTTTAACTATCTATAAATGTATTCATTTATTCTTTAAATAAATTTGGCATCTTCAATGGCACCAAAATCTGGAATGTCCAATCAGCAACCTACGCACAAGCATGCTGGTACGCAACTCGTGCTGCTAACTTGGGAGAGCGTAGGCAGTTTGCGGCTCTTGTTTGAAACGGGCACCTGTCAGACACTGGTTCTTTACACACACACTGTAAACCCTGACAGTGTGGTGAACTCAAATGCTTTGTGGAAACCGATTACCTCAAAAAAATTCTGTGGGCCAACTTAATTGCATTGTGTGGAAGGAATTTAAAGGAAATAAGGTAAAGTTATTTTTACGTTTTTAAGTGCTGTGAACACAAGATCATTAAGTTGGCATACTCTTTTTTTTTTAAACATTTGAGTTCACCGCACTTGTCAGGGTTTACAGTGCAGAATGAGGGCAGAGGTAACCCAAAAATGGTCTTGCTTAAAATGCAATTGACAATTGTTCAGGCGGCCAACAAGAAAGACAAACAACAAATTATGCGGACTAAAACTGACTGTATCCCTCCCATATCCTTAAGCAGCACAAAGCCTATTATGCACTGCACTCACACGTGTTGGCACCTGCACAATAGGCTTCAATCTAATGCCATAGTGGTCACTCTTGGACTGTGAGCAGTGCCTCTGTTGAGTGAGCCGACCCAGCAGCCAGGAGGCCATACATTAAGACAAATCAAATGCTCAGATCAAGCAGTACTTTGACAGAGATACAACTTTTTTGGCTTAATACTCCAGCTAATTGGATTTCAAATGGAACACTAAACATGGACAGCTTTAATATGTGGATATTAACACAGTCATTTGCCTTCAAAATGCCCTAATATTCCCAGGATAGCACTTCACTTTGCCATACAATAATGAATGAGCACAGGCACTGAGTGAAGGCACTGATTTAAAGAGTTATTCATTCGGCAAGCCAATATATGTATAAATACTACATATACCTTTTTTTTGTTTGGTTGTTTTTACAAACTGTTCAAAAGGTAAAGTTTTGCCGTGTCTCTAGTTGTGTATGACTGGAGAATCATCAAAGTGTCACCAGATGTTGGTTTACTTTTTCAAAGCGCCTCCCTTATTCACAGGATGGTTAAATAAATAAGTAAATACATGAAAAGCAATTTATCCCTCCCTGGTGCTGTTCAACATTTGTAAATTTAGTGGACTGTTCCCCTCCAGTTAGCTTCCCACTGTGCATTTCAGCTCTCTATTTATTTGCACATTCAGGGTGGTCCATATGAAGCAAGTATTTCATTTTTAACAAGGCTGAATGTTTGCTGGAATACTTCAAGTATTCCCTCCTCCGAACAAACAGACTGATTGACAGCCACCTGAGTGTCTGATGAGCAACCAACCACTCATCTGTTTGTTGAAAGACTGTGCACATCTAAACAGCATTTTACCCTCAGAAAATAAACTACCTTCTTGGGTACAATGGCTTGTTACGGGGGCAGTGACCTCTGAGGTATGCCTATTATCCTTAAAATGTGAATGTGGCAGGCCGAAGGAGGGCCTGGGTAGGGAATTGAACCCTAAACTCCCGGGTAAGAGTCACACGCACCGACCACATCGCCAAAGAGCCAGGCTTGTTGGCAAGGTAGCCAGGGCGCATACTTATTAGGAGGCATTCTAGTGACAGGACCCATCAACTGTCACATACATGTATATTTTTAGCCATCCAAAGGGTGCACGTAGTTACTCTGAGTACACTACATTTGCTTGCATATAAAGAAGCTGAAATTCTCGTCAGGCATAATCTAAACAGCTCTGCCTCATCTAACTGCGTCATAATGATGCAACAGTAGACCAGGATGTCTGGCCTGAACTGGCTCAAGAAAATGGTGATGTACAACTGTCACTGTGTCTTCTCTCCTCAGTTGTCAATGTAAAGCCTCATTAATCATGTGGACCTCCATCTCTCGTGGTTGAGACATGGGGAAATGCAAGTTTTTACATCACTCATACTTCTGCAAATGTCATGTCTGTATGAGCAGGCATTAGCCAGTGAAGAAAAGATAGTGAAATTCTCATCAGAGAGGCAGTCACCTGCATTGGAAGTGACTGTGCCCCGAGCTGTCATCTTATTGAGCTGCCTCGCAAATCTGCCAAGGGCCAGATGATGATAGATGATGGAATCCACATTGCTGAATGCAAGCTGTTATAATTGTATGTTTGAAGGCATCTTTCTGACCTTTTTCAGTGTTATCTAGTCCTTTCTTCCCGGAAGGAAAATACTCTTCTGTCATTTGTGATGAATATACAGCTTGACTGAAGATGTCAAGACTAAGGAAGTGAAGACTCTGGATGCATAGCATCAAAAAAGATTAAAAAGAAAAAAGTGGGCCCATTGATTTTAGTTTAGAAACTTAGCCAGTCAGTGGTTCTGATGTCAGGCTGACAAAGTAGAGACCCTGTGTCCTCTGCTATTGTCATCTCAAAAGATTTGAGGAGCATTCTTGCGGTAATTCAGGTAGTGCTGTAGCCTGGTTTTGAATGATAACCTGGCTAAAGAAATCAGGAGGGTCAGTCCCCTGGCAAAAGCTTTTTTGAGTATTAAAGCTTGTGAAAAGGCCAAGAGATTGCACTGTAAGTTAATTTTTTGCACCAGGTTATGAGGTCAATTACGTCACTAAAGTGGATAACTTGAGGGAGACTGCATCAATTGTGGAGGGGATTCTGTTAAAACACTCCGAATTACAGACTTCCCAATAGTTGTCTTTGTGTGATAATTCAGCACAGTGCCAGTAGGTATAGCTGTTTCATGTTTGCTTGGTGTCTGTTTGTCAGCTCCCTGCATCTCGTGGCAGGTCTGGGGCCCTGCTGCAACACACTGACAGTAATTTGTTGTGGAATATCATCTGCATGCCCTATTTGACAGTTCACACGTCTTCAGCCATTTTGATTATGCTGCCTTCAATGCTGTCAGCACCAGTGCTAACAATCTCTGCAACTGGCCCGCTGTGATCATTGATGCAATGTGTGAAAACCAATAAAATTAGAATCAGACCAGGTTCAAAACCTTTCCTCATGGGATAAGTTACCAGATAAACATTAAAGATGGCGAATGCAATATAACTTGAGTGCTGGAGGCCACTTTGGCAGACCCAGAAAAGTGTATGGTTCACTGTAAACCCTGTCAAATGTGGTGAACTCAATGTTTAGTGGAAACCATTTACCTCAATAAAATGAATTTGTCAACTTCATGATCTTGTTTTCACAGCACTTAAAAAACATGTAAAAAATAGCTTTACCTTATTTTCATTAAGTTCCTTCCACAAAATGCAATTAAGTTGGCCTACAAAATTTTATTGAGGTAATCGGTTTCCACAAAACATTTGAGTTCACCACACTATCAGGGTTTGCAGTGTTGGAGTGAGAACCTTAGGAAAACCTGTAGATATGATTTATTTTTTACCCCCTGGGTGCTTTTGCTAAGATCAAGGGCAGATGCGACATTCACTTAGCTAATAATAATGTCACAATTTCAAAGGCAGAGATGTTTTCATGTACGCCTGAGGGTTTTTGGGTATGGTGTGTGAAGGAAGTGAGAATGAATCAAAATATTTTTCATTTTCGAATCCAGCAGTCTTAACAATCTTTTCGAGATGTTCAGCTGAATACTGAATGCAAGTGATATTGTTTGCCAGAACTCTTTTTTCTACCAACATATTCAATATATTGTGTCTCATTTTATTAGTGATTATCAAGGAAAATGACAATTAGCAACTAAATTACTGAATTACTGGTCTGGCTGAAGTTTTCTGGTGGAGATTGCTAACCAGGTTAAACAACTGTCTACCGTTTCATTAAATAAAAAATGTAGTCAAACAGAATAATGAATGAAAAGTATAGATTGTTTGACGGATGAAGGCTTACTTCTTCTAAAGTACAAGATAGGAAATGAGTGAGACATTAAATTGAGAATACTAAAGGGGGGGGGGGGGTGATATAAACAGCCTTTGACATTTGGAGGTCACTCTACCAGCGTAGCAATGCAATTTGTTTATTCAAGGGGAACTTTCTAAAGTTAGATGCAGGTAGTGCCACTCATGCACTTCTTTGCAAAGAATCTTCAATTTTTAATGCTTACTTCTGCTGTGTTCAAGACAATTTAGTAGCTTGGATATTCCAAGCTAGAATTTATAACTACAAAACTAACTGCATTCACTCCATTAGCCTGAGAAAAACATAATAAAGGATGTCTACAACAAATCTTTCAATAATTTTTCTATTAAGGTATTTACCGCGGCCTTGACTTCTTGCCAATGGTTTTCAAGAATGAAGGATATACATTTGGTGAGCGCATATTTATATTATAAATATAAAGACTTGTGTTACCACCGCATTTTCGCCCATATTGCCGGCTGCTGTCCGCAGTCCTGAAGCCGGCACGTCCGCAGGAATTCCGGCTGCTGTCCACGGTGCCAGAAGGCGGAGCTAGCAACGCAGAGGCATTCTCCGCGGGACGAATGCAGAGCAGGTTGCGCGAGGAATGCGACCCTGTCTTCCGCCCACACTCCTTTGCTAATTAAGGGGTTGTGGTACCCACCTTCAGTGCTGGATCTTCTCTTCGCCAAATCAGTCCTCTGTCTTTTGTAAATACAGTTCTCTTACCTGCCTGTAAGTTCATTCTTCTGACTAGTTGTAGCATAGTTCCTCCAGTCTTCCTGTACCCCCTTAGTAGTATTTATTTAGTACTACCCTGTTTGGCAGTAGTTTTAGGTTCTGGTTTGTTTTTCTCTGTTTTTGAATGTACTGCTGTACCCCTGGCTTCCCTTGATAAAGTCCTGAACCGCCCTGAATCTGGTCTCATCTCTCTCGTGCACTTGGGTCCAGCACAGCCATCACTCCTGCTGCTGCTGACAGATTTACTTCTTCAGCCAATATTTAATATAATGTAATGTACTTGAGATGGTTATTGCCATGCATCATTTACTAATATGCTGTATATGCAAAATACAGATGAAAATAACTTTTTCTCCACCTTTCCATTATGCAACATCAAATCAGATAATTGGAGCACTAAACTGTAAAATTTCCTGCCCAAATTTCTGGTCTTTAATTGCAAGTTTGACAACCATTCACTAAGTGGCATGCCGTCTGTGATACGAGAGGCCTTTGGTAACCTCAACTTTCAGTGCTTAATTATGCGAAACCTGTTGCAGTATTCTGGATTAGCAGCGCTTGATTATCATCCAAACATAAATTTGCTCAGTTGCGTTGTCTGATTAGTAGAATGACTGGCCAATTCATTTTGATAGCATTATTGCGCATTGCATCATGAAATAACTAGGCATTTTCCTGACAAAATAAATGATGACATAAAACACTGATCTGTCTTTTGAAGATTCTGAACTCATGTAGCTCATTGAACGGCACAGATTTGTGTGAATTAGTTTACGAGGCTTATTGTAATTAAAGTCTTTCATCCAACAGTTTAGTATGATTTGATTCCTCAAAGATTTCTTCCTCTTCTGATGCATTCTTTTGAATGCTTATTTCGTTCTGAAGAAATATAGCACTTACCTTATCATTAAATATGATGCTGAAAAGATGCTAAAACGAGAGATGGAGGTCAGAGAAAGTTTTCAATTTTTTTGCACTGAATCTGATTATCGCCATCCTTTCAATGTCTAAATGTGGTCAACAGGCAATCACTTTGTCATTGTCATTTCATAATCATTAGAAGCATCATATTGGTTTAGCTAATTCAGGAAATGGTTGTATTGTTAATCAGGCTACCAACAAGGGGAGTAGTCACGTATCGAAAGGTGAGGTTGCTGTAGGCTTTAATACCTCCGACAGCCGGCCACTGAGGATGCAGCAGGACAGTTTTTGATTCAGTTCAAGACATTTAGGAAGTGTGGAGGATCTTGAAAGACAGTACTGATTCCTTGTGGCCCTGAAGATGCTTTGTGTGATGAATGGCGACTTGTTTCACAACTGGAATTTATTACTGTGCCAAATCCAGTTTGGTGGCTGATCAGGATCTTTGTCACCGCTGTCAGTGGGGCTGACCAGCTTATCATTCCGCCCCCATCTCCTTTAATCGAATGCATATCCGTACTCCTGCTAACCCTGAATTTATGTGCCGATAAAGCTGTTGACGCAAATAAATGGAAATCTGAGGACGATAGAGCCATTCAGAGAACATTATCTAAGTCGTAATTGTAATGAGCACAGAGGGGAGGTGTGTTTATGTCTGTGCGTGGGTGTGTGCACGCATTCATGTGTATGTGCCTGTGTGCATTCATGCGTATCCCTCTGCAAGTGCATGCATGTGTTAGCACGTGTGCATTTGTGTTTCAGCATTTTTGTTAATACCATACACATGTTCGTGCAATTAGAATTCCTAAGAAAAAAATGTGTTCTCTTGTGCACTCAAGTGTAATAAATGTAGGTGATGCGTATTATTGTTCAAAGTGTACTTAGATAATTAACAGGAAAGAATCTCTCAAATCTCTTCGCCAAAAACAGTTGGACTGATGGAGAACTCAACCCTTTGTGAGTGATGAAGGATCCCAGATTGTTTGCTTGGGCATGAGTTTGCAATAAATGATCAGATTAGAGCTTAGATTCCACTACAATAATTCTGCTTATTAATTTCATTACATCATTAAATATGCTTTTGTGAGTTTGTTTACTGAAATGTGTTTTCCAAAACTAAAACTGCAGATACAAAGACTCTTATACCTGACATGACTCAGCTGCTGAAAGCCAACTGACCGACTGACTTAATGAAGCCAACTTCCTTCGCACAATAGTGCATAAAAAATTTCCTCTTGATAGTTTTTGAAAAATAAAAATAAAAAAATTCTTGGGAACCAGCGGACTGAATCATTACACACTACAAGCTGAGATTTATATTGCTATTTATGTTATGTTTATCCTCACACCTTTCTCTAGTGACTACAAATAAAACTGAAATGTACATTCTACATTGTGTGGAAGCATACTGTCTATGAGGAAACAAACATTTCTTCCTTGTGAGTTTATATTGTTTAATTTTCTGCACAAATTCCTCATACTCTATTGGCAATAGCAATTTTCTCAGCATGAGAATGTATGAGCTACGTATGTATGAGCTATCTTTTACCGTGTCGCTATCAGATTGTGTACCTTGTTATTTGTGGATTTATGCTGCATAGGGAAAGGAGAATTTCTTCACCAAAATACATCTGTTTTTGTATTGCAACATAGAGCTGATACATTCATGTCTAATGTGCAACCACAGTTGTGAAAAAAGTTGGTAAATCACTGAAAATGCAAAAACAATCAAAACGACTGATTTGAAAAGCCTGTTCACCCTCTACTATATTGGAAATAGTACAACAATGTGTTATTTGATGTTCTCGGGTGAATTTAATTGCATTTGAAAATATACTGTGTGATGACAGTTGTAGGGTCCAAAAAATACGTTGTAATTGAAGGTGTTATTTCCATTAGTGCTCAAGTCCATATTCATTAAAAATCAAATAACACAACAAATCCTTTTCCTTCATTGATGAGGAATAAGCCCTGTAAGCTAATTTTGGCCAAGAAGCACTCAAGTACAATATAAATTGAGCAGTGAATTGGAAATTCCCCAAGAAGCTATTCCTAGCAGTGCCCAAGTCCAGTCTAAAACTTCTACAAGTACGCAAGTCCAGGCAGTCAGCCAATCAAAGCATCGCTTAGAAAATTGGTTGGCCAACTGCAGCCTCTGTAGCTCTCTAACCTAACCAAAATGGCTAACTCTACGGGCCAGGATGTGTGCGTGCGTGTGTGTGGACTCAACCCAAAAGAGCTAAAAAAAATAATAAAAATACCCAGGCAACATGGGCTAAAAACAAGTAAAAAAGAAATCTGGCAATAGGTAATCTTTCTTAGCTACTTATTCTTTGGCTGAACTTTCTAATTACCATGGGATAGGGAGGACATCCCTATCGATGACGAATGAAGTCTTTACCCTGTTTGGATGGTGGTACTGCCCATTCCCAATTCATGGAGATTGGTTGTTATTGTGACCTTTCTTCAGCTGCATTTACCTTCCATTTGACTGTTTATATCTTCCATTAATTTGGTTTCAGAAACTTTTTGACATCCATGACTACAGTATAATGGTATGACTATATTTGCCGTTCATTTTCATTAGAAAGTGGTGTGTTTTGTTTTCAAAAAGGTGCTCTGTTTTAGTACTCTGAAATAATAAAATTTAATGCTGTTAAGTTTTTAAATCCAGGTCAATTTTGTTATTTTGAGGCATTTGCTTCTAAAAGTACTCAACTCCACAGACTGGTTTTTGAAATATCTGGCAAAGAATCAAGACAGAGGCTAGAAGGTCTCCTAATATGTTTTAAGACATCTTTTCTGATATTTCATTATGTTTAGATCAGCTTAACACATGTAACGTGATCCCCACAAGTTGTCAAATTCTTAAAATCTTGTTTTTTCTAAAAAGATGAAAACGTACTTGAGCACTTCTTAAAATCAACCCTTCAATTAGTAATCGACTTTCCACCATCGTGTAACATCACTGTCTTTTTCACTCCCTCACTCCTTAAGCATTAAAGCACTTGAGACACCAATTGGTCTAATGTAGAATTTTCCTGTATTCCTCCATTATACAGGTCCTCAGCTATATAGTTGTACGCATGTTTCACTTCATAATGTGCCGTAATTTCTCAGTTAGAGACAGGACTGCAGGGAGGCCAGTCTAGCACCAGCATTCTCTGCTTATGCAGCTATGCACTTGTTATCCATGCAAAATGTAGTTTGGCATCATATCTCAAGAGAAAGCAGGGACGATGCTGAAATAGATAACATCTGGATGCAGCATTAAGTTGCTCCAAAATCTGGTCTTTTTTTTTGGCATTAATGGTACCATGGCAAATGGATGTGTTTGTATATATGTGTTTTTTTTTTTTCCCCTTTTTGGTAGTTTGACATTTAATATTATAGATTTTCCTATATATTTATGTTTTCGTTCTTAGTGTCATTTCACATCGTAATAAACTTTTTATATAATGCACGGACTTGCAGAAGAACAACCATTGGCAGAGGCAAGTTTGCCGTGTTGAAAAAAAAAATCAATGAAATAAAATGAAATAATCTATTAAATTTGCTGTTTTTAACATCAAATAATGTGTTCTTGTTGCATTTGCATAAATGTAGTAGGGGGGAAACTGACTTGTCAAATCACTCCGTTTTAATTTTATTGCTATATTTGCCAACTTTTTAGCCAGAATTAGGGCTTGATTCTGGAATAAATTTGATGGAGCTGTTTTGACAGTGCATGGAGGACCAACGGCATATTTGGTATGTGGTCATTATGTTTTGGCTCACTGGTGTTTTGTGAATTATGTCAGAGGTTTCTCATATCTTGGCCTGTTATCGACAATCCAAACAGAGACTGTGATGTGTTATTTTCGAATGATGTGGATATTTTTTATTTATGCAGTTCACACTTGCGTATGTCTTGCAAAGATGAGGATGGTGTCCTGGAAAGCTCTTTTTAAATGCATCAAAGGCTTATTTCTCTGCAGCAATCTTAGTTTTTTTTTTAATCTTGCATTTAAAGGCCAAAGCAGTTTTGCAATAATCTACCACTCAGAGTTTACTGTCATTCTTCAAAACACATGATCAAACAAAACATTAAGCTGACCCACCAAACAAACAAAGAAATGATTCCTGAAAATACAGGGCGTGTACACTTAAATGGCTCTTGTAATTTGTTGGTTTTTTATGAGCATGGGCACCCCAGACACCACACTGTAGTGGAACCTATTTTTATTCGCCATGGTAACAGATATGAAGTTTATTGGGTTTGCTTTTGTTTTGAATATGAAACTTGCTGCATTTTCTTGTTTCTGGTTCAATATCTTAATACCCTGAACAACAAGAACTGCAGTCATTGTCTATTTATCAGCAAGAGGCTCACGTGGTATGTTCTGTTCCCCACTGTACCGCATTTCCAAGTACTGATCTCGGTCAGTCAGCTAAGATGAATGAACCAGTGCACTTTTCTGAAAACACTGCAGTTTCATAGATCTCTGTTTTTGTTTAAAACTGGGGACAGAGGGAAATGGATAGTTGCATTTTCAGAATGGAGGCCAGGAGCTGGCCAATATGAAATGATGTGTGGAGCAGGATACTTCTGACAAGATGGTCCTCATGCAAAGCAACATGCTGGATATTATTGCATGTATTTAATCAGTGCTTGTAGCTCCTTGGGATGGAAACTGCCAGTGTTGCTTCATTCGTGGATATTTGCATGCAAAACTAGCGGAAGAAGGTAAAAAGAAACCTATCCAAAATCCATTGACCAAGTGGAATATGCATTACAAATGCCTAATTTGAATAACATTTTTCCATCAACTTCCATTAGAACTTTGTGTTCTAACGGTATTAATAATTTTTGTGACAAGCTTCACCAACATAATTTTTTTTTAATTTGTTCTTTTTTCCTTAATATTTCAGTTCATAAAAACTCTGAATGGGATTTTTATGGACCATAGTCACTTGAGGATATATATATATATTTTTGCTAGAAGGGCTCAGCACAATGGTACTTGGCAGCACAGTTACCTCACAGAGAGAAGGTCGTGGGTTTCCATTTTCTACTTGGGTTTGCATGGGTTTCCTAGGGGTGTTCCAGTTTCCTCCCACATTCCAAAGATGTGCATGCCAGACTAATTGGAGACTTTTCCTTGCCAGTTGGTATGAGTGAGTTGGAGTGGAAGTGAGCTGTGTGTGCGCCAAGTGCTGGATTGGCTGGCTGCCTCTCGGCCCTTTGTATGCTGGGATAGAGGTTTCACCCCCGCCCCCATCCCCCACCCCTCGGCAGCCCTGGCCTGGAAAAGGCAGGTTAGATGTAGGGTGGATGGATGTATACATTTATGTTACTGTTCAACTTTATTTTTATCAATTTGTGCATTTCTTTGACAGACACAAAGCTTTGCTATCCAACCCTCGTAGCTATGCTGCTTTGAATGACTCTTCAAGTATAAAATAAACAGATATATTATCATAAGAAGCCTGAGTGCTGTTGGTGCAAAGGCACCCATGTATTTGGTAGTTTTATGCTTACTGTTAAGCTCTCAATGAAGTCAATGGCAACCCAGAGAACTGTATGTCAAAAACAAACCAAATAAATTGCCACATTTGTTGGGCAGATGCAAAACATTCTTGACACCAAATTTTGTTGCCCCCAGCCAAAATGTCATAGGTCACTAAAAGGTCAAATTTGCGCTTTCATTTCTGCTAATAACTTTAGAATTGTACACTGGAAATTCGAAATCTTGTATCCCGGAATCCTTTGGTCAAGTTGAGCCCTACATGCCCTATGATGTCGTATTTTGACTTCTAGTTTTCCCGCCATTTTGAATTCTATTACAAACTGTCTTTTGGGAATTTGTCTCGGAAATTTCATCTTATCTTCATCAAGTTTTGCAAATATCATCTTCAGACTGTCCCGCACAGGTTGTGGAGAGGGTTGTGGATTGTTTTTTGGTTTTTTTTTGTCCCCCCCTGCTCATGGCCCTGCAGTTTCATGCCCTTTTATGGGCATTGATGGGCGGTTACCTATGCTAATCATATGTTAATTAGGCTCAACTGGCACGCGCTCTCAGTTTACGAGGAGATGGGATTCATCAATTTAAGAACACAGCTGCGAACAATTCTGCAGTTTAAGAACACGTTGATGAATCCGACGTAGAGTTTTCTTAAGAACCCTCTTAAGAACACCGTAAGAAAGAATCTAAGAAGATTTTTTAGAAGTTATTAGTGAATGAGGCCCAGTGTCGCTGTGTGACAAATACTTGTTTTTTTACTGTTTTCCCAAGATTTTCCAACAAACGTGATGGCAAAGTTGCCAGACAGGAAATGGGGATAATCTGTGGAATGCTGGCAGGCTAGTCCACTACCTGCACACTGACTGCCAAGCCACGCTGTTGTTAAATGTGTAGAGTGAGGCTTCGTGTTCTCCTACTCGAGCAAGCAGGGACTTCTGCGAAAAAGATGATACTTTGAAAAGTATCTTTCAGCATCAGTTGTACATTCTCAGGTGTGCAAATTGCCTATGCTGACAGCACTAATGCAGTCCCAGATCAGGACAGAAGCTGGCTTTTGAACACTGATAACAGTGATGATGTTCCTTCTCCTCTTTTGCGCTGAGAACACGACGTCTCACAGTAGTTTGATCCACAGCAAACCATGTGGAATCCTGTGAATATGATTATATCTAATATGATTTCATGAATAGATAAAGGTATCAGAAAAAATATTATAAGAAATTTGAGACAAGATTCGTGGTGGTAAAGTACAGCCTACTTCCTAAAAAGTTGTAGGTCATCCTTGATCTGTATTTGCATCAATAAGAACTGACGCTGACTACTCATTTGATTAATTTTGGCCAGAGAAGTAATTTGGCATATCCTGACGCACTTAGGTAGGCAATGTTTTTGGTAGCTCAAAGCAAAGTCCCAGAAACAATTCAATGTTTTAATCAACAAACAGAAATTGACATATTTAATTTCTGAGAACAGTAGCTGCCTGACTAGATGGCACAACGGGGCTTTTGATTTTTAAAATTGTTTGATTCTAGGCTGAAATATAAGGGGGGAGTTTCACTGACAAATTTCAGCTTAATCAAAGACAAAATACAATTTTTAATAGAAATTCCTCTTACAATCCTTAATGTACTCAGTGACTAAGCTTAATCCCTGTCTGTGAATGCAGCCCTATTGTGGTTGGAACAAAAGCCAGCAAACACAGTGGGCCCCCGGATCTGACATTGGGGACCACTGCAGCAGCAATCCCAAGTGCTTTTTAACACAAATGTGAAACAGGTCTTCTGCTGCTAACAGTAATGCTTCCTCTCCCTTCCCTTGGGGGCGGAGAGTCGCAATCAATAGAGTAGCAGTTAAGTCCAGCAAGTGTGTGCGCATGCAGTCCTCCCAACCATAAATAGCCCACCCTAATACCTCAGAGAGCAGCTCATCAGTATGTCTCAGATATAGCTCAGATAAATGGCTCAGCATTTACATGATTTATGTAATCCCACTTGCCTTCTAGGGGCATTTTTGTGTATTGCAAACAGTAAATAAAATGGCTGTTTTTCAGTGGCATTGACTGCAGCATATGCATGACAGGAAAAAGCTATTAAATACTCTAATCCTATCGTGGGGATAATAACCTGCTTCAGCGATCTATTAGAAATTTTAATGGATCAGGGCCAAAAAAAATAGCTGAAATCCTGGGGCGGTGGTACAATTTGCACCGCGCCACATCCTATGAATTGATGAGACTTTATAAGTAATAGCATCTTTTGCAAGTAGAGCATATCTTTGATACATTACATTAATAGTGATCCCATAAATAATTGATGGGAACGTATCAGTTGAGCTGGAGGTGTAAGCACCATCTGAAAATTGCACATCGCAGTGATCTAAGCAACATCCATCTAGTTTTACAGTAGTACTCAGGGGATTTTTTTCAGACGTCGTTTTGTTGTACTCTGAAAGTGTACATATGGTGTTCCACCAAGCGTTTGGATGAGTTTGAATATGGTTTTAGGATTCCACCTGTACTGATGGCAGTACTTTTCGGCTTTTATCAGAAATATACAACTTCCAAATTCCAATATTGCCTGGGCCCTGAACCTTGTGCTGTGGAAACAAGGTTTTGCAGCTGTAAGATCCTGCGTTCAATGTGCTGTTCGTTAAGCATGTCCCTGACACCTCTAGAGTGCTCTTGCTCCATAAATACTGCCAATGCCCAAGGCACTGCAGGAGCAGAACTGCAGCTCTATGATAGTAGCTTGTACATGTTGCCATGTGGTTTCACTCGCCAATGGTCAGTCCATTGTTCTTCTAATTAAACTGGATAATTTATCATCATCTTCAATGAGTGAACTTCAGATATTTTTTTTATTCCACTGCTATGACAGAAAGTGGAGCTGAGGATATTGCAATGGACCTTGGTTGTCTGTTTGTCCGTCCGCCTGGGTTTTATTACTAGAAATGAAACTGAAAATGAAATGCATCTGTCACTAGAAATGACCTTGATTGGGTTCGAAAAACAGGATCTTATGGTGGCTGGGGGTATTGATAGCAATGTCTTCTTGTTCATTACTGATCTGGACCCAAGCCAAAGTATATTGGATGGATCTGTCTGGACTCTGGTCTCGCTCAGTTCATTGTTGGATGATTTCCAAATTTTTTGAGGCCGAATAATCTGCTATTTAGGTGACATTTCTGTTCTTTCATACTTACCATACATTTGCACTGATGAATCATTCTGTGGAAAGAAAGATTTATTTAAAAATGTAACAAAAAGTGGCCCGTGTTTTTTTTTTTTTTTTTTTTCCCACTGCCTGACTGTCCTGTAAGGCAGTGATAATGAAGACCCTGCTTGCTGAAACACCTCTGTGCCCTGCTCTTCTTCTTGTCACCTGTCTACAGAGGGGCCACTCAGCTCTCTGTGACAACGTGTTAAAAGCAAAAAGGTGTTGGCTGGCCCACAAGATGTTCACAGTACAATTTTGACCGACCATCTCTTTCAGCCTGTCTCTGGACCCTGGATATGCCTGCCAGGACCCCTTGGGTCAGGAAAGGAGCGCTCTCTTGATGAGTTACTTCAACATTTCCAGTTTTGTTATCCTAGAGATACTCTTAAATACAAAGCATCATTAGCCTCTGCCTCTTTCCCTCTCTCTTTTGCTGTCTCTCTCAGTTTCTCGAGTTCTCTCTGACCTCAGCCCTTGATTGTGAAACACAGTGTGTAATGCGGCCTATGTGGTTCAATCCAGATTTTTTTCATTTTTCAAGAGCTGTCTCAAAGTAGAACGAATGACAAAACAGCTTTTGATTAGTCATGTTGCAGCTGCACACTGACAAACTGGCATTGTACACTGAGAGAACTTTACGTGGAAACATTGAGGGAGACTGAGGAGTGTGCTTTACTACAAGAACTAATACACTGAATTACAAGGTTTTGCAGGTATTATGGGATGACCTGGCAATTTTAGCTACATGAAAACAGATATTACCTCTAGCCGAGGTAAACTCCATCGTTATAGGACCAAAATCCAGCCCTGGCATTTGATTTCCACTGGCTAGTTTTCAATGATATTATTAGGGGTTCAAGCCCGTAGGGCAGAAACCCTATTGTTTTTGTGCTGGTTTATTATTATTATTATTATTATTATTATTTCTTTTCTTCTTCAGAAATGTTTTTGCAAATTCCCGTGAGATGGTAAATTATAGAGATCTGAAATTTTGCACATTGGTTGGAAGTTATGTGTAAATGCTACCCAAGGCATTTTTAACTCAATCATCCTGAAGGGGGTGCTATAATTCAAGAAAAACAGTTTTTCACTTTAAAGGTAATCACTTCTACGCTGTAAATCTGATTTACACGAAACTTGGTATAGACATTCCTTGGTCCAAACTCTACAACTTTTCAATAGTACCTCTAAGGTCCGCCATATCAGATTTTCCGAAATTTTGAATTTTTTGAAAAACACATTTTTGAGATCTCCTCCTAGGCCGTAGGTCCAATTCTTTTGAAATTCGCTGTGGATCATCATTGGACCAAGCTTATCAAAGATTGGATAAGGCTTGTTAAAATCTCATTTTGTTTCCAAGATATTGACCAATCAACTTCAGCAGGGGCGTGGCTTAGCACATAAATGGACAAAAGTCAACAATCATTGGGCCAATCATCATAGAGCTCACAGGATATGTCCATATTAGTACCAGGAATATACCTTCACATTTTCATGCAAATCGGCCCACAGGGGGCGCTATAAATGCAAAAAATGGGCATGGCATGACACAAATCAGACTATAAATCAGCAATTGTTCGTCCAATAGCCATAAAACGCCCAGGATATATTCATATATGTCCCTGAAACAATACCTGAAAATTTCATTCAAATTGACTGATAGGGGGAGCTATAAATGCAAAACAAAGTAGCATGGTATAACACAAATCAGACTATAAATCAGCAATTGTTTGTCCTATAGCCATAAAACTCACAGGATATATTCATATAAATACTTGAAACACACCCTGAAAATTTCATTCAAATTGACCGATAGGGAGCGCTATAAATGCAAAACAAAGCAACGTGGTATAACACAAATCAGACTACAAATCAAAAATAGTTTACAATCAATACAAAACTCACAGGATATGTCCATATAAGAACCTGAAACATAGCCTAAAAGTTTCAATCAAATCAACCAGTAGGGGGCGCCACAAATGCACAAAATAGCCTAACATAACACAAATCAGACTATACATCATAAGTTGTTGGTCCAATTATAACACTGGCAAAATAGGTCCACATGAATACCTGCAACATACTCTTAAAGTGGTTTTTGTCCCCCGCCGCCACGGTAGCGAGCAGAGCGGGGGACATAGTATTCAGCTCCGTCCGGCCATCCGTCATGTCTTGTTTGTTCTGAACGCGATATCTAAAGAACGGTTTGACCGATTCCATTCATCTTTGGTGTTAAGGTATATTGGTGTGATACGCCGATCCCAGTAGATTTCCATGACCTTGGCATTATTCTCAAGGTCATTACGACCATTTGACCACTTACAAATTCCTTGTCAACATGATACCTCAAGAACGGTTCGACCGATTCCATTCATCTTTGGTGTCAAGGTGTATTAGGGGAGTGCTCACAGCCCGCTCGATTTACGTGACCTTGCCATTATTCTCAAGGTCATTACGACCATTTGAACACTTACAAATACCTTGTCAAAATGATATCTCAAGAACGGTTTGACTGATTCCCTTCATCTTTGGTGTCAAGGTGTATTAGGGCCGGGGGACATAGTATTCAGCTCAGTCAGTCCATCCGTCCGGCCATCTGTCCATCACGTCCCGTTTGTTGTGAACGCGAAATCTCAAGAACGCTTTGACCGATTTTATTCATCTTTGGCTTCAATGTGTATTTGTGTGATACGCCGACCCCAGTCGATTTCCATCACCTGGCGGGGGACATAGCCACGTTTAGTGGCAACATTTGTGAATTAAGCTGCTAAAGCTTTCAACTACTAATGGTCTTTCTTGGCTTGAACCCCGGAATCACCGTTTGCGGCAATATTTTTATTATTATTATTATTATTATTATCACAGATGTTGGGTATTCAATCCAGTTATTTTGTTATATTGGCAAAAGGCAAAGTTTCACCCACAAGTGCCTTAAACTTATTATTCAGTATACAATACTCCAGCAGTGGCATGTGCTTGTGCCTTGGTTAGACCACAAACTCAAGTTTACGGTGATGCGACAGAATCTCAGATACAGCCGAGAGGGAGGATCGGACGGAGGGTATCGGAGCTGGCAGCGGCGGTGTTGTATGAGGTGGTGATTGGGATGCTGTGCAGCTCAAGCTCAGGTTTGGCTGTCTACATTTTGAGGGCCCATGATGGGAATCTTAGCATATTCTTTGCACCTCAAAATCCAGAACTTGCCATTTTTTTAATTCAAATTTTAATTTTGATTTAATTGTTTTAATTTCATTTTCCTGTACCCTATATTTTGCTCTCTTTGACACCTGTTTTTCAAGACTCAGGTGGGGCTGGTCTATTAGAGTCTTTGCCACTCGCTGCTGAGTGACTGATTAATATTTGTTGTTAAAACGCACATTTATGGGGCAATACCTGTTTGCTGAATTTGTGTGCTACTATGCTGCTTAAGTTCATAGAGAGACCTGCCAAGGTATTTCTTAAGTGCACAAAACAGTACATGTGAACATGTGCTGTGCACAGAGCCGTCCTGTGATTACTGTAGAGAATCAATGAGAGAGACAGGAGAGGGGGGCAGTGAGGGCCCTTTTAATCATTTTTGAGCCGAGTGATGTGTAGCACAATCACCAGGCCCAGTGCTGTATCATGCCTTACAAATACATTTTAATACCTTTGGCCCATGTCACTCAGTTAAGTTTATAATACCCTGAAAATGCTTGAAAATCCTTGAACGCTTCCCTTCTTCCATAAATAAGATGAAGACGAGAACAAAATATTCACTAATGTACATCAGACATGTGGTATTTTACCTCATGAAACACAATATTTATAGATTGCTTTTTCCTGTAATACCCACTCTGGAATATAACTGATTACCCCCAAAGTGTGATATTAGGGGAATTTACAGAGTTTTTAGTTCAAAAAGAAGGCACGGCATGTTTGTGATGGAATTAGCAGGGTTTAAGACAATTTTGTGACAACCCTTGTGTGAATGTCCCCTGTGTCTCCTCCCATCCAGTATTTTCATGTCTACTAGAAGAATTGTCTGTTTTGATTGGTTTACATCTTGCATGCTTTCCTCACCAGCTGTGTCCTATTCATTTCCCTTTCCTCACGTGTGTTGAAGTATCTTTCTCCCCTACTTTGACTTTGTAAGTTGCTAGATTGTCTTTTGTTCTATGCCTTTGAGCTACCATTTAGTGTTTGCTACTGAAGCGCTTTTGTCTTAGGAACTAATATGTCATCTTTAATGATAGAAATATACACAAGATATCTCCCTTGTTCAGTTAATAGGAACAAGCCTTTAAGCCTCACTCTTGGTCAACTGGATTGGGACCACATTCTTGTTAATCTACTCTGTCTGTTCCTCTGCCCAGTTTATTAGGAACCACCTCCCAAGCCTTCTATGGTCATTAGAATTGGAATTGAGGTCCGATTCCAATCCTCTGTCCTGCCATCTAACAGTTTGGTTCTGGCAGCTGTCCCAGAAAGCCACTGGTCGGGCGCCGGATGATCCCCCATACTTCACCTGTTATTTCTTAACTGAACTGTGTTATTCTGCTCTGGGCTCTGTCCCTCTATCTTACCGTATCACCATCAATAAAGCCCTACTGTTGGCTTGTGCTCGTGTAGTTCCTGGTCTTTCAGCCCGGTTTGGTTCCTGCATTTATTTGCATGCCAGCTACGGGAACGCTTGTATTTGGCTGATGTATTATTATCTCCTCAAGAGTCTGCTCGGTTTTAACACTGTTCATTGTTCACTCGTCTTTATATTGCAGGTTAGGAATTCAGGCAGAGTTTTCCTGTCCCTATCATTTAATAACTATTATAAACAAACCGGGTGGGGGAGAACTGGAACCAGCCATTCCACTGGAATCACTGGCCAGCTAAAATGAGGTCTAATTACTCTGATGCAATAGAATTAGGTCATATTCTGGCGGGAGACTTTGTCTGCTTGATGTCGCAGAACTGTAAGAAAGGTCAATAAATTCTCCTTATATAGAGGCTACCTAATGAAGTGGTCAGTGCTATTTGACGCACAGCAGTTCACTTTGGGGGGAGAGAGGGATATTTCACCGAATTCAATCACTAAATAAATGACAGTAGAAAGGACCACTTCTCCCTTATCAGTGTGGGCTGCCCCATCATGCTAGTGGGCTGATGGAATGGCCGCTGATCTTATGAAATGCTTTTTTCCCCCCTCTTCTCTCTTATTTTGCAAGCAAGCTGTCAGACCAGCTCATAACCATTAAATCACACCGGCCGCTATGGAGAATGTTAGATCATTCAGACAGCTATTCGTGTCTGGACTCCAGTATCAAGCGGATATTTTCAATTCTGAAAAAATGACAGGACATTCAATCAAACATCAACAATTGTCTGACTTCACCCGTTTAGAAATTTTAACAATTTGAAAATGCATATAAATCTAATTGATAAGATGTATGTTGTTTGGTATGCTGGAATGATCCACCATCAAGGAGACCGGGACCCTCAAAGTTGGAATTCCCTTCTAACCTAAAGACACCAAAACAACACATGAAAGAAAGATGATCTGAAGGCTGACAGAAAAGATCATCTACAATCTCTCCTGAATGGTGTGCATCACAGAGCAACAAACAAGAAGAATGAAGAGTCAGCATTTTTAAGCTACCATCTCTTTAGGTTCCTGAGCATGCCTCTGACTTGCATTGTTACAACAAGAAAACACAGTTTGGCATTCTTGTCTTTTTAATAATGGCATTTACATATTTTGGCAGGAGTGTCTTGGTCGTAAGCTGTCAAGGATATTCTTCCAGATTTAACATTTCCCACCCTTCATGCAGCATCGTGGTGCATGGAATTCTCGCACAAGAGTCTGATTAGCATCTATCAAAACATTTTCCGTGCACTGGAATATAGACTATCAAAATAAAACACTGCTACTATGTGTTCATTGAAGAAAACTGCTTAAGTTCTGAATTTCAATCTGTAAAAATACATGAATTCACATCTTCATTTACGGCTGATGTAATGTTTTTGGTTCAAGCTCATGAAAAAATCAGTATGTCCGTAGTCCGCAATGTTTTAAGTCTTTAATGTATTTATTTCATGCCCACTATAGTCAGTCATGACCACTTTCAACTCAGAATTCTGGCATCATTCCCCCACTTTTAAAATGAAAATAAGCACGCCCACAGTGCCCGCAGCAGCTGAAAAGCTGGGAGCATGCAGGAACTCAACAGCCAACGTCCCGGCGTATGGATGCCACAAAGAGGTGGTTCTCTCCATCCCCCTGTAGAGCACCCAGATCTCAGGAGCACATTTTTGGTTATGCAAATGAAATGCAAAATATTAAAGTATTCATGATTGACAGTGTGGAGGGCCTGTGCCTGGGGGATGGTAGGGGGTTAGGGCTTGGAAAGTTGCTATTCAAATTAATATATTAGTTTATTTTATGAGGTAAAAGCACATTAAGATGTCTAAGTGCACCAAAAGTATCTAGGGAGGCTAATTTTTTTAAGTGCAGACCTTGGAATGAATGTTTCTGTGCTAAGATAAATATAAGCTAAAATCTATTTGTTTGCTTCTGGATGGAGAAGCAGAGTGTAAAGAGTTGCCAAGTAGAAAGAGTCAATATGAGCGTATGTCCTGGTGATAGTTGACTGGAGTGTTTGTTAGCTTTAAAATGATTGAAACTGCAAATGAAAAATTGTCCAGTGCCCAATAATGAGCCCCCAGTGAGGCTGTTGCTGAAAGATATTAACAGCTACCATAAAGTCTCCTTAAAACCCCTCCTTGGCTCTTCATAAATAAGAGTCTGGAGAGCCAACTATATTAACACAGTCTGAGGAGTGCTGGAATATATAATGCCGGAGTCTCCTCAGTCATGTGTTAATTGCCTTCCGAATCTCGATTCTCAGTCATAACGCACGAATGCTGTGGTATATATTCAAATTTGAAAGGAAAAATTTCAATCAGCTTTCCCAATTATGAATTATTCGTTTCCTTTACATATTTCTCAGCAATTTCCTCTTAAGGACGAACGATGACTTTAATAATCTTCTGGAAGCGTTTCTACAGGCACATTAGTATTCTCTAAACATTTATTGTATCAAGTGTATTAGGATTTAGAAAATGTAATCTCTTTCTGTTTTCCTGCATGCTGGAACAGTGATATCAATGTACACTGGTGGAATAAGGATACGGCTGTGCACTGCAGTGGCTATTTCAGACAATGGTGAAATACGGCCAGTTCAAGGGAGTGCAGGAACAATGAATAACTTTCAAAAAATGTTGGGCTCTTTGCCCTGAAGGAAACTCTTGTAAATGGACTTGGCGCACTTTTCCCCTTGTCTGTACTATTCTTTATAATCTTAGTTTATAGGGGGAGATATATTTGTGGGTTTACTCATTAAAAGATTGTGTTATTTGTTCTTAAATTTCACATTTTACACTGTGCGGTGTCTCTTCTTGCAAGTCCTTCTCAGTCAGCAGCTAGAGGGGAAAAAAGCTTTTGTTTGGGGGAAAAAAATACAATTTACTACCATTTACTGTCTCTGTTTATAAAGGCTTAAACCAAAACAGGTGACTGCTCTAATGAAAAGATTGGACTCGGTGTGACTGATTGTTCATTTGCTTCAACCACAAGCTGATTGAGTCAACAGGAAATTGAGTCTGACTTTGCTTATTAGCTCCCCACTATCAATGTTAATGTTCAAGTCACTGTTGTTTCCATTTACGCCCTTTAACCAAGTCATGCTGGACAGCTTCAGTCTCTCGTGCATGGACTTTACCATCTAGATTGATTCATACAGCCAATTAACCCTCGGATTATGAGTCCGTCCTGCTAATAAAGCTAAATGGACATTTTTTCTTCATAGAGGATTTGAAAGATTTGAATAGTTAGCCGGCCAAGTGACAAAAGGATTGAGGCAATGTCTACTCGTGTCGCTGGAAATCAGTCAAGCAGACATCGAGAAGCACTTAAATAACATGAATTTCCTATTGCTAACTCAAATGCTGCTCTAATTCCTGTGATTTTGACTGCTGATGATGTCCATGGAGAAACCATCTGCATGCAAATATTTTGCTCTTTTAATCTCTAATGTTATTTTACAGCATGTAATAAAACAAAAGAATGTGGAAGAATGGCACAAGCGGTTGTATTTCTACAATAAGACAGAAAAGTGACGTGTGTTAAGGTGCTCCTGACATGTCTTTGTGTGCAGTGCAGAACAGACATTAAAGTGGATGCAATACATCATCAGGCGCAATAGATAAGTAGGCTACATTGAGCAAATATACTGCGTGAGATATTACTTTCGCTTTCATTCCTTGATATTTTCCACCGAAATATAACAAATTCAACTGAATACAATGTGATATCATTACGTGATTTTTTCTTGCCTATAAAGTACCCTGCATGTGGAAATGTATAACATCGGGTTGGATGTAATTTACGGCAGGCTGCAATTACAGTTTTCTAATCATGCCACTTCAGTTAACGCAAGAGTAGACTTTGGTTTATTTGGTGTCTGGTGCAAATCAATCTGCTTTTCATGACTGTATCCATACTGAGTTGCTCCAGAGCATGACCACACCCTCATATATATCCACTGTAAACACTTCCTTTAGTTTGAGAACATTCATGAGCCCCACAACCGCCATATGTTGTTTTTCTGAACAAGGAGAGTCACTGTTGAATTTCCCATTACAACAATGCTTTTCATAAACCAGGTTGCTTGAAGTATTTTGCCAAACTATCCGAGCAAACGCACCTTAAGTTGTTTAGTCGGCTAGGCTGGAGAACTGTCACCTTGTCTGACTTACAGTGCTAGCTTCACAGATGTGCAGAACCAAATATTCTGCAGCCACACTTTCTTTTTTTTTTTTTTGGTTTTATGGTTTGGTTTTTCAGCACTGTGCTAAGTAACCCTAAGTATACCGGGAGACATAAAAATAAAATATAATAATTAAAAAAAACATAGATTTACGTTTTGGAGGAAAGAATAAGATAAAAGCCCACATATCTGAACTAGCAATAAATTTTAAGCTCTCCATAGGTCTGTGTAGACCCCATAACAAGACAAGACACCATGAATGTTCAATGTCAAGATGTATAGTGACTGCATTGGCAACCAAGTTGGAGGGTGACATTTTTAGGACCCAGTGTGGCTTTCACACCACATTAGTCATCAAATAAACCAAATTATTCTTATTTCTTCTTATTTCATGGTGGTCTGCTCCTGTTATTGATTAAGCCATCATTGTGCTTGTCAATTTGCTCCTGCTAAATGAATGCAATTCTACTTTGCTGTTGATTTAGCGTTGGCCAATTTGGCCTCTTTATGGTTGAATTAGCTTATTGTTCTTCATGGCATTATCTGTGGTTTGTCTGTCTTTTTTTTCTCTTTTTTTGTCTTGTTCTGTTTTTTGTTTGTAGATTCTATGTTGCTATGATGTGATATATGCTTGGACCCCCTCGAAAACGAGACGGTACATCTCAAGGGGCCTATCCAAATAAATAAATTTCAACATTAGTTTATGTAGTTTTATTAACCAAATTGATATCACACATAATTATTCAACACTTGCTGAAAAGGTGTTTGTCATTCATTCGGCTTGGTTGTAATTATCAAAGACTAATGTTAACCAGGGGGCTCGTACACTTCTCTGGTTTCTCTTGGTTGTCGCAGCCGTTCGTTGTTAGTTAGCTAGATAGCTACCCCTACCATTTTTGATTAGGGATTTGGGATCTCATGTTTAGTTATTTAAGTAAGTGGCTAAATCAGACAGGTTTTATTTATTAAAGAGTTATGTTAACTGGAGAGCTTCTTTGCTCCTCTGATTTCTCTTTGTTACCATAGCTTTTCGAGGCTAGAACCCTGAGTGCATGTTGATACTGGTAGGGTCTTCTTTTCTAGACTGTTTTCAGTGGCTCTGGTATATGTTTCACGCGGTAAAACTTCACTCCTTCAGAATGATTTATGAAACGCCAATTGCACAGCAGTTACAACCCTTCTCTTTGTAAATAACATTGCTTTTGGTCAGTGTCAGATTTTGCATTGCATACAGTATATTACTGCTGATAACAAGCTGGATGGTCTCTCTCCTCTTTCGACCGCACGACACGGTGTCCATGGTCTCCAAAAAGAATTTCAAATTTTGACTAATCTGACCACAGAACAGTTTTCCGATCTGCCTCAGTCCATTTTAAATGAACACTGGCACAGAGAAGACGGCGGCATTTATGGATCATGTACACTAGGCCTAGTGTACACATATAGCTTCTTCTTTGCATGATACAGCTTTAGCTTGCATTTTTAGATTGCAAGGCGAACTGTGTTCACAGACATTGATTTCTGGAAGTGTTCCTGAGCCCATGCAGTGTATTCCAGTGCAAAATCATGCCTGTTTTTAATGCAGTGCTGCTTGAGGGCCGAAGATCACGAGCATCCAATATTGACCTGCGGACTTGTCCCTTGCACACAGAGGTTTTTCCAGATTTGCTGAATTTTTTGATGATACTACGTGTTGTAGATTCAATTATGTCTTTTCTGTCTTCACATTTGTGCGTTGTGGAACATTTTTCTGAAATTGTTCCACAATTTTTAGACGCAGTTTTTTGCAGATTGGTGAATTTCTGTCCATCTTTACTTCTGAGAGACTCTGCCTCTCTAAAATGTTCTTTTTATACCCAGTCATGTTACTGACTTGTTGCCAATTAACCTCATTCGTTGCAAAATGCTCTTCCAGCTGTTTTTTTACTAGTGACACTTACTTTTCCAGCCTTTTGTTCCCCCTCTCCCAACTTTTTTGAGATGTGTTGCTGCCATCAAATTCAAAATGAGCTAATATTTTTCATGAATGGTAAAATGTTTCACTTTCAACATCTGATATGTTGTCTATGTTCTATTGTGAATAAAATGTGGGTTTATGAGATTTGCAAATCATTGCATTCTGATTTTATTTATAATTTACACAGCATTCCAACTTTTTTGGAATTGGGGTTGTATGATCTTTTCTTTCCCTGTTTCCAATTATGATTGCTACAACCAACAACTATGCAACTTTTTTGGCATTTTGTGGCATAGAAATGGCAATTAAACAGTATGAAATATGGCAGGGCAGCATAGAAAGTGACCAGTCAGACTGGTTTGTTTTCAACGGCACTCGTGGTTGCTTGGGCCAACCATTTCCAGAATGCACCGCGGTTAGCAAAGTGCCTGTATGTCCGTGAGAACCTATAACTACTGCATTTGTCAGACCTAGAAATTCCTGTAGATTAATGAACTAGCTATCTAGTCAGTTTCTGTGAAGCCTGACATCCTTTATCGTTCCCACACAGACAACTACTTTAACACGTGTAGTTAGGATCTTTCGAAGAAAGAAGAACCCAGAATTGACATTGTAACACTGATGCCAATTTACTCAGATATTTTTTTCTTCAGTCAATGCATTTTTATAAATCTAAAATCTCCAACTCAGAGTCCACATGGACTCTGTACAAAAACTAGGTGCCAACATAGCCACCCATATACAGTTGCCAACTGCCTTGAATAGGCTAAGCTGGAAATAATATAGCTACCAGCAGGGTGAGAACACGGCAAAAGTCGGTTTAATGAGCTAGGTAACTAGCTAGATAACAACGTGGACAGGAGTGGGTGAGTTAAACGTCAGCTTACTGACAGGTGCTTGCAGTTGTTCCTCAATATTTTACTGCTGCACAGCGTACGAGACGTCAAAAATTACCAATCTACTCTCATCTCTTCTTCCTCAGTATGTTCTTTTTTTTTTTTTTTTTTGCTCCCATTCTTGCGTCTAAAAGCCCAGCTAACCAAAATAGCTCCCTTTGATTGGTCACCGTATTTCCCATAAATCTCCATGACAAGAAAGAAAACGAGGTGAGATATTTTTCATAATATTTACAAAAAACATGCAGCTTAACCGCAGTCTGTTTCAATGAAAAAAGTAATTATCTGGGTCTAACGTATGCAGAAACATCTTTGTGTCAGTATTAAACATGCACTGTATAAAAGCTGGAAAACATTTGTTCCCGCGACAGAGATTTGTTTGACTTTCATGCTCTTAGAAAACTGCATCTATAGCTTGTGAGTATTTAATTGATTGCCGGGAGTGAGTTTGTACACTTTTGCCAATGTCACGTGTTTCCTTGTCTGTGGGCCCCCATCACCCGTGAGCCTGGGTACAACTGCACCCCTGCACCCCTGGTATTTCTGCCCCTGGTGCCACTTACGTATTCATGCGCCCGCACGTCTAACATAAATTCAAAATGTACATGCTCCTCTGTTATGCGCAGTGTTGAAAATACATGCACAGAATGTCAAGATTAAATGAGAAACATTATTATAGTGCATTTCGATCAAAAACTTGAAACAATACACCATCTCATTATGAGGGGCCAATATAATGACCCAAATTAGAAAATCGGAATGGTGAATGAAACAGGCCTGCGCCCAATCTGGGGACAATTGCAATCAGGTAGCTACATGTCAAATATGAAAATAATATTCTTCAGTGTAGACTAAAACACGCAAACCTGTCAACACATGGTAGTATGTTGGGTCAAATGTTGAACTTCATGCTAATTACTGAACTGAAATAACTAAATATAGCTCCTTCATTTTGCCTTGTAAGCTGACAGAATGGTTTATTTCTTTGAACAAAGCCTGAAGGTATGTTTAGCCTGCCGAGTGCTTTTCTTTGGACATTTCAATAATGCATTACAATGTTTTTCCAAAAAAATAAAAAAGCCAATGGTCCCAGGTATTTACTTTTCAAACGCATATTTAATGCTTATTTAGCCAAAACATTTGTTTTTTTCCTATGTTTTTAAATTAGTGTTCAATTTTCGATACTTAAGCTTTTAACCCCTTGTTGCATTATGGTTACTGGTTTTTAAAGTCACCAAACCCACCCACCCACCACCCTGAAGGGCAAAGGGAAAAGAGTCTTGCAACAAAGGGTAAAAACCCTCTGGTTCCATGCTTGTTACTCCAGAACTTGGAATTAGAACTTTTGAAAGAGAAATTAAAGTCTATTTGTAATTAAATAATTAAGTGATTTATAGGGTAGGTGAATGACTTTAACATTAATCCTGTATTGAACTGGGAGCCGATGGACTTTAGTGGTGATTTGGACTTTGACCTTGTGATAACTCTAGCAGCACCGCTTTGGATCTGTTGAAGGCGATTAATAGGTTTAGCTTGTAATCCGGAGGGGAAGGCGGTGCAATATTTAAGCAGCAGTAGCAATCAGTGGTGGCTGCAGGGTTGTAAATGGAGACAGTTAAAAACTTTACCCAAAACTGATGATTAGTCTTGACCTGTTTTAAATCATTTTCCTTTATTCTCAAGTTCTCCAATTATTTGAAAGAACAATGGTCAGGTAAGCACACAGCATCTCTCGTCATGCCATTTTAGGGAGTTTAAACAATAAATTTAATTGAAAGAAATGTTTTGTTCACTAAGTACAATAAAAGGCGCAGTGTGCAACTTTCTGAAATTCCTTGTCATGACTGACACCGATGGTTGTAAACTGAACTGTCGCCAGTATCCAGTGGTCTGTTGTGGCAAACCATTAGCAAGAGTGCAAATTCCAAGGCATTGGCCAGAAAAGAGACGAGATTAAACGTGACTGAGTGGTGGCATCATGTTAATAGATGAAGTAAGTAGTTATTATAGTTTGACTAATTTTATATTTTTCTTTTATTTATTTTTTGAAATAGAATTTATACCATGTAATATGGTGCGATGTCCAGGCCATAGTAGCCAAACTATGGGCAAACAAGGGGGGGGGGGGTAGGAAATGTGTAGGTTAAATGAAATTTACTGTTCCTGGTGTCCCTTCCGGTCTGCAATCTCACCTTGGCACCAGGGGAAGTACAAAGGCGTCAGCTGGTTCTGTGATCTTCGAGACAGTTTAACATCAACATGCTTGGCATGTTTGCAGGGAAAGCGCAGGATGAAGAAACAACGAGAGAATTGGAGATCCTGAGCTAAAATTACTGAGCAATGTTCACATTATGAAGCCAAAGTGACTCAAATCCAATATTTACCTGAACGTGACACAGATCTAATGGTTTTAGGGCTGTGTGGACACAGAAATCAGATCTTGGGCTCTAAATTCGTAGACCAGGCGCCGGCGCGGCGCAGGCGCCGAATAGAAGTGGGGGGCGCCAGCCGGGGTGTGTCCAGGCGTATGTTGCAATTTCGTTCCCGGCGTACCCTGGCGCAAGTACTCCTCTGTCCCGCCTCGGTCCCTCCTGCCAGCGCAAGTGACAAAGAAGGCGTGTTTGGGTATAACACAGCCGAGTCAAATCTTCACCAATCAAATGAGCTCCTCTCCTCACCTTTAATGTGTTGGAATATAGAAGCCTCTGTCCTATGTCTGCATGATGCGTTAATGTTGCATTTTACTTTGCTGCTCCAGGCATGTTTTCTGCACCGCTTACGTCTATATTAAGCATTACGAATATGAGTTAGCTGGCTAGCTAGGGCATTCTCGAATTATTAACATTAGCGAACTTGAATGGAATTTCAAAACGAAACTACGTCAGATCATTCAAACTTATGAAGTCGGAATGAAATACGACGGTTGCTCATTCATTTCTTCTGCCTGCATCATTGGGAAGAGAAACGATGGATAGCTTGTTCCTATTATTACACCCTGTTGTTGCTTAAAATTTTGGGATTAACATGCATGGACAACAATGCAAGATACGTTACACATTTATTTTCAATATGTGATCTTAACTCAGTACGAGATCATAGCAATCAGGCTATATTCCTTTCCCCCACTAAAAACGATAAAACCTAAGTGACAATAAATAGTAGCCTAGTATTAAGCCGCTTGCACGCTGGACGCGAAACGAATTTTTCGCATGACAGATTGCGTTGAACGCAGTGTCTACGTGTCCGAGAGTCTGACAGGGTTTTAATATATCTCCGTGTCCGACAGTCGATTATTGTTTTTAATTTCTTCAAATCTACTGAATTTTTTAGATATTAAAGGTGAATGTTTTGATAAGAGGGCTCAGTTCTTCAAGATGAGTACCGAGAATTTCAATCAATGTTTCTGTTTAAGCTCTGCTCAATAAAGTGAGTCGACATTGGCGCGGGACAATGTACAATGCCTGTCGGACATTAAATGCAAAATACTCCGTGTCTGACAGCCAAAAAAAAAAAGAGGACGATTAGAACAGATTGATAACGAAATAAAGAATAAAAAGAAACATTTTAACAACAAACAGAACATCCAATGAACACAGCGATCTATTTATTTGCGGGCCATCTTTTTTGGATGCTCTGTTTGTTGGTGATATATTTTTATTCTTTATTTCGTTATAAATCTGATCTCATACTAATACTTTTACTTTTTGCTGGCTGCCGTACATGGAGTATTTTGCATTTCGCCTCGGACAGTCTTGATCGTGCATGCGATAATTTATTCACACTGTCAATGGTCATGGAATTGATTTGCTCACTGACTACAAGCACTATTTTATCTCTGGTGTGGAAATAAAGCGTGAATCTGTTCGATCCATGTGACTAATTTTCAAAAGAGAGACCGAATAAAGACTGTTGTATATCTTCAACGGAAGAAAACACACAAATAACACACAAATGTGTTCGACCTTCATTTTGTGAAGGTCGAACACATACATGGCCAAGTTTGCACGTCTAATAATTCCTGGAATACTCGAAAAATTAGAACTTTTATGACTTTCGGACACGGAGATATATTAAAACCCTGTCCGACTTTCGTGTCTTTGCATTGACTTTGACTGTAATCAGTCGTGGGAAAAATTCGTTTCGCGTCCAGTGTGCAAGCGGGTTTACTGAGCATAGAACACAAGCATTATATATAGGGAGTTTGTGGTTGGCTGAGAAAGATGTGAAGTCGTTAGTTTGCATCACAGATTCAGCTGCTTTGATTAAGCCAGGTGGAGTTTCCATTACGCGTGCCAACCGCCTTTAATCTGACATCAGGACAATCGATATAGATACTATAATTTATGTCCTGATTCTGATAGTTACATTAAATAGTGGTTGCTGTAATTATTTATTGCATTGAAATGTGCCTGACATTCTGGAAACCTGCCTGTGAGGTTTCGGTGACGTGTGCGCACTGTGCGCCGGTCAGCCAAATTACCACTGAACAGAAAGTAAACCAGGTTGGAGCTGGTGAGCTTTCTGCGCAACTTCAGCGAAGACTTTTTCTACGAAATTGTCACTGCGTCTTGATGAATATGTGACACCTCCCCCTACTACGCCGCCACACCCATCTCGGCGCACATCCGTCTACCAAATTGCCAAAGTGGCTGCGCCACGGTGTTGCACCGCACAAAATTACCACTGCGCAGGCTGCACCGGACGAAATTACCACTGCGTGGGCTGCGCCACGCTACGCCACGCTGTGCCACCCTGCGCTGCGCCAAGAAATTAGAGCCCCTTATATCTAATCTTCTAATCAGAATTGAGCCACCTTCATATGTAGTCCAAGATTGGATAAAAATCTGATACGTGGTCATGCATGAAAGCGGTATCTATATGGCTTTTTGCCTATATGTGTGCGATGAGTGCTGTTAGAAACCTAAAAAAGCTAGCCTTCTGGCTTTTTTCACCTGTTCGACCTCATCATGTACAGCTGAGGAACTGTTTGCCATCCTCTAAGGCAAAATCTTATCCATACATATATTCGCTACCAGTACGTCCATTTTCTCAGTTTCAGTCAGGTTTTAGTACCATGAGTGCTCAAACAAATATGTTGTTTTTTGTTGTTGGTGATGCAGATAACTCGAGCACCTGTTTCGGAGGGCAGATACGTTCGCAATACAGATAGATCCAGGACACTTGTAATTATGAATGTGAACTGTCAAGACAGGCAAATCTGATCTTAAAAAACGAGGTTTGTTATGTCAACATCGAGCTAAAGTAAAATATCTATTTGGAGAAATAAGGGCCTGAATATATAATAGTTTCATGAAATATTCCAATTGAAGACCCAGTGCTAAAAGTAATTAAATCACTAAATGTCCATTCTGAGAATATTGAGAGAATCAACTTAGGTGACTTTAAAAGATTTTTCCCCATCCTTACCTCATAGTGTCTGAAAATGAGCCTCATGCTTAAGTACTTTTAGCATGATGCTCTTAAATTTATACCATATCTAACCAGAAGGATGCCCGTATTATCCTGCTATGAGCACTTCTGTTGTTCTATTGAACAGTAGCACTCAGGTAAATGCATCTGAAGTATCCTCGTGTTCTTGGACCATTTGGCATAGATGGCTCAAGTACCAATTCAATTTACTTTGATCAGTTCCTTTCCTATCCATCCTTTTAACTGAAGTACTGTCACAGAGATTTGTTTTCCGTGGAATTGCAAATTTTTATATTGATCTTCTGGAAAGATCCAAACTCCCAAGAAGCAAGCCGTTTTAGTCAACCGGTGGGGAGAAATGGGAAGAAATCTCAGGAGTAACCCAGCTGTAGATAATCAGCCCGCCTTCCGCACCCCAGCCTGGTTTCATAGATGTAAGAATAGTGACAGATCTGGCATGGCAGATTTAATTTATTGGGTGTTCGCCAGCCCAAAGAATTGTTAAGGTTGTGTTGGGATGTGACATAACATGTTGTTTCTGTGGTGGCGTAATGGTTTACAGTGCCTCCCAGTTCATAATGCAGAGCCCTGTCATTCCTGGACTTGCTCAGTGTAAGCTCCCTCACTAGCTGCCGATTCATCAATTGACTCATTGATTGGTATATGTGGATGTGCTTTATTGTGGTCTCTGGGAGCAGTGGGCTGTCACGTGCCTGGGAGAGCAATAAAGGGGATTAGGAGCCGGTCTCATGCAGTAGGTTCCCACATGTCTATCCTGTTTTTTTTAATTAATGAGAGGCAATTGCAGTGTGTCGAGGGAACACCTCATAGGAGAAGACTTGTTTTTTGTGTCAGAAGCACTGCTGGCTCAGCGCAAATAAACACACCTGTGTCTCGGCGGGACTGGCCGGCATAATTGCAGCATTAGTAGCTCACAGGATGTGCTTCGTTAAACCCACTATATAAATCCCGGGAGAGGCAGGGTAAAGGGAAGAGCAGTGTATATTTTATTTTAACCACCCTTCAGACAATGGGAAAATGGGGAATTCGAACGGGCATGTTTTTACATGTATCTGGTCGTTGTGAAGTTCAGCTCCATAAGTCTGAAGACTGCCATGGAGACGGAGAGAATCTTGCCAGGATAGCTTGTGGGCTTACTGCCTTTTCATTCCAGTTTGTTAATTACTGGCTTAGTAAGTCCAATTTGATGACCGACAGCACTCTGACTTTCTTCTTCAGCTTAATCACATTGGATTCACAAAGGGTTAAACCTCAGTACTTGTACTGCCCGGCTACCTCTCTGGGATAGTGATAATGTGTTTTTTGTACTGGGCTTTCAGATGGAACCAGCACGTCAGGGGACAGTCTCGCTGAATAAGAGAGATAAACTGCTGACACAGAAGGCAGCCAGTGTTTCCTTTCTCACAAGCACTCTACTTACTTGTATATAGTGAACTGAACCCTGGAGCTGGCTCAAGCAACTATTGCATGACTTTTCTCCCTGGTTAATTCTTATGATGGTGATGAGGGTTGCTAATTGTATTTGTAGAGAAATTTAGGTCAGGGAACTGTTGATGTAGTCAACTAACGGTCAGCCTCAGCATTCACATATACGTTCATGCCCTCAATCAACCAATTACATGCACGCTAGTTCGACATACTGTTCATTAACACACACACATCATTGCGGAGGACCTGTCTGAAACACTCAGAAATTCCCTCTGCAACTCCGTACCAGTAGCGTGCTATATGAGGTATGAAAGGCCTGCGCCTTTTGACACATGATTACTCTCATTTTGATTTGCCTGATTGACAATCAGACTGTTTATTTGCTGAATAATCAAATGCAATATGAACTCCTTAATCATTAAGAAATGATAATGACAAAGTGATTGCCTCTTGACTATGTTTATGCACTGCCTGTCCAAAAAAAAGTGGCACACTATAAAATTTTGTTGGGCCACCTTAAGCTTTGATCATGGTGCACATTTCCCATGGTATTGTTTTGACAATCTTGCACAATGCCACAACATTTCTTTCCAGCCCAGACTTGCAGTTATTTATTTTATTTTATTTTTTTTTAATTTGGCATCTCCAATCCCACCCGAATCTGGAATGCCCAATTGGTGAACTATGTACAAGGCTTGCTCGTATGCGACCCCTTGCTGCCAATTCAGGAGAGTGTAGACAGTTTGCGGCTCTCCTCCGAAGCACGTGCCCGTCAACCACCGCTTCTTATACACTCATTGGTTGAATCTTCGCAAGTTCAGAACGAGGGCGGAGGATACCCGGACATGACCAGGCTTAGAATCTTCCTAACGAGCGCCCGTCTGGCCAACAGGAGGCGCTTGAGCAACGAACAAGGCAACTATTGTAATCCCTTCCGGCAGTCCCTTCCCAATTTGCAACCCTGTAGCGCAATAGCCAATTGTGCGCTACTCTGAAAAAGCTGCCGACCACTGCCGGCTGGTACGAAGCGGGGCTCGAACCCGACTTGCAGTTATTTTTGGCTGAGTCAGACCACTCCATTAAGCCTTCTTCAGCACATACCAGAGACTTTCGGGCTGAAATGGTCCGGACACTGAGGTGTCCAATTCATGTGTGAAAATGACTCCTCATGCTCAGTGAACCACTCTTTTGCAGTTTGAGCCTGTTGAATCTTGGCATTGTCATCCTGGAATATGCCTGTGCCATCAGGAATTAATAAGTCCATTGATGGGTGACTGATCATTCACTATATTCAGGTAGTTTGCTGACTTTGCTTCAGTGGCGGCTGGTGAACTGGCAACAGGGGAAACTCAAACCATTTCAATCGTTCATTTATATTTTCATTACAGAAACTCTGGAAACAGTCAACATTATCAGGTGTGTTCAGTTTTCATTAATAACGCATACCTGTCAACTGTCACGTGTTCGGCGTGAGTTTTAGTGGCATATTTACAGTACCAGTCAAAAACGCTTTGCTAATGTCACAGCACTCTGTTTTTTGAGAAATTTAAACAGCTTCTCTATATAATCTCAAATGCAATCTTGTAAAAGGTAAACAGTCAGAAATAAAAATAGAATAATTTACTTGCTTGAATAGTGTCCAAAATTTTGGAATTCTCAAAGAAGCCATATTCTTCAAAGTAAACAGACAAATAAGCTCCTTATATTTTCCAACAGCCAAATTAAAGTCAAGCGGTTTTGGGACTTATTGGGCGAAAAGGTTGATGAAAAGCACACCTCAAGTGCAGCACGTCTTTGGGAAGTTCGACAGCCGTGCAGCTGCCAATTCATTATAGTCATATGACTGCCTTTGTTAAAAAATGTGAGAATGCTCTGCAAATATGACAACAAATGGTGGTTAGTTTGATGGATTTAAGAATTAGATCTTTTTTTTTTTTTTTTTTGCAAAATAAAGGCTGCTTATTTCTTTAACATAACTTTGAAGGAAAAATTCGGGTGTGTCCAAACTTTTGACTGGTACTGTGCGTTCCCCTACTGTAGTCAACAATTATTCAATCAACCCGCATGTAAGAGATTCTCACACGGAACTGAAGTCCTTGTGGAGGTTTATCAGTTTCACGTGCTGCATTACGGTGGATTTCACCACTAGTAATTGGAAACTAATTATGACAGACTCCTCACACTTTTGTTTACTCCAGGGTTGGAAGCAATGCGTGTGTTTCACAATCGTTTAAATTGTTTAAATGAAATAAGAATATTGGAAGCAATGGAATAGCATAAACACGTTTCAAATGATTTTATTTCATTTAAACAATTAAAACGATTGTGAAACACATGCATTGCTTCCAACCCCTGAGTAAACAAAAGTGTGAGGAGTTCAGTCATCAGCGGTTTCCAGTTACTAGCGGTGAAATCCATCGTAAGACACGTGAAACTGATAAACCTCCATGATATCAAATATGTGAGTTGTCCATACTAAGATGGTTATAATGGATGATGCATAGAGCAAATAACAACTGGCCACATTCAAAGGCAATGGGACTCTTTTGCTGGCCAATGGTGAGATGAAGTTAATGCTATTGTATGAGCAAACTGTATTTCCTGCATTGTGAGACTAAGGGCATTGTGCAATGGCAAGGAAAATTGGAAGGTTCATTGAGAAGGATGATGCTCATTTTGCACTGCTGATAATATAGAGCATAAAAATTCATCTGAATAAATGCAACAATGCAAGCAGAAGAAATGCAAGAATGGATTTATAGTACTTAAAACACATAGGGTCTCATCGTCAGTCTGTGCCATTTAATTTTGCATTGTTTTGGGAAGTCTTCTGATTGTTGGTATGATGTGCTTAGAGGTACAGTGCTGTGAAAATGTATTCACCCCTTCCCCATTTCTTCTATTTTCACATTTGTCACATTTAAATGTTTAAGATAATGCCACTTATTTATTTGACAGAAACATTGTAAGTTAACATAAAATGCCGCTTTCAAATAATCATTTCATTTATTGAAGGTAAAGAGTGATTCAAAACCTATATCACCCATGTGAGAAAATAATTGCCCCCTTAAATCTAAAAACTAGCTGTGCTATGCTTGGCTGCAACAACTGCTATCTAACGTCAAAGATAACCGGCAGTGAGTCTTTTACATCGCTGTGGAGAAATTTTGGCCCTCTCTCCCTTGCAGAATTGTTTTAATTCTGCCTCATTGGAGGGTTTTTTTTAAAGCATGAACTGCCTGTTCAAGATCATGCCACTGCCCCTCAGTTGGATTCAAGTCAGGACTTTGATTAGCCACTTCAAAACCTTAATTTTGTTTCTTTTGAGTCATTCAGAGGTGGACTTGCTCCTGTGCTTTGGATTATTGTCCTGCTCTATATCCCGACTGCTTTTGAGCTTTAGGTCACAAAATCACAAATTCCTGGTTCCATCAATTATGGCAAGTCACTCAGGTCCTGAAGTAGCAAAGCAGCCCCTGACCATCACACTACCACGACCATGTTCGACTAGTGGTGTGATACTCTTATTGTGGAATGCTGTGTTAGCTTTATGCTAGATGAAACTGTACCTATGTCTTGGAAAACTTTCCATGTTTTGACTCATCAGTCCACAAAATATTATCGCAAAAATCTTGGAGGGTCATCCAGATGTTTTTCAGCAAATGTGAGACAGGCATGCGTGTTCTTTTTGGTCAGCTCAGGTCAGCCAAGCTATCCCATGGATGCCATTTTTTATCAGTCTTTTTCTTATTGTAGAATCGTGAATACTGACCTTAACTGAGGCAAGTGAGGCCTGCAGTTCTTTAGATGTTAAGTTTGGGCGCTTTTGTGACCTCCCTGATAAGTCTCGATGTGTTCTTGGAGGAATTTTGGTTGGCCGGCCATTCCTGGGAAGGTTCACCACGGTTTTAAAGGAGACCTATTATGCTGATCCTTTTTATAGTACATATAGGTAATGTTATAATGTTGGATGTCCATACTCAACCTCTGAAAAGTTTCTAAACATAAGATACAGGGGTTTTGCCGTAATCCAAGAACGCGATTTCGTGAACGTGATTTCCTCTCTGAACAGCTCGTCCCGAGATCTTCATGAGATCTGGGCAAAACCTGACGTCAAATTGTGCCGTCCAATTAATACAGACCTGGCCAGAGCCAATCAGGCGCTGTACCTGCCCACACCGGAATCTATTCTAGCAGGCACTTACAACCGCAGATCATACTATGCCTCAGTAGCGTCTACACTATTGGAAATACAAAAGAAGAACCGCAGATCATTTGAGGTGCAGTTTTGTCAGAATCTCTCCCAAAGCTGCTTGTCCGTTTACTTTTGGACACGAAGAAAAGCCCCTATTTCTCTTCCAAAAGATGATGCCACCAGAAATCAGTGGGTAGCTTTTTTTGTTTGCTGGCAGCAAACAGCCACACTCAAAGGGAACGTTAGCTGTTTGTGCTCGGCATTTCTCCAAAGACAGCTTTGTCAATAAAGGATAATTCGACACAGGATAAGCGTTTCAGCTGCTTCTCAAACCTGAAGCAGTTGCACCGATCAAGCGCTTGGAGCCACAAGCTGTTAGTAACCATATAACAGCAAATAATGTAAGTGAAGCTAACGTGTTACGGGTAGCTAGTGGGACCGCTAACGATAGTTAGCACTAACTAACTATCTGCTGCCTCGTCCCGCCCAGATCATACGGGCATACGGGGAGTGGGGGCCATAGCGGAAGAGCCGCCCCAACAAGGCGTTTCAGGCAGAGACTACAATGGACTAAAAATGGGTTTTTTTGAGGATGGCAGTATGAGCTAAATAAGGACCCTTTTTTGGACTTTGAACGATCAGGAGTACTCTAGGGGAGTCCAAGATCAAAATATAAATTTGGAAATGTAGCATAATAGGTCTCCTTTAAGTTCTCTTGTTTTGTAGATAATAGTTCTTTCCATGGTTCGCTGGAGTCCTTTGGCCTTAGAAATTGCTTTGTGACCCCTTTCAGAGTGATATATGTCAACAGTTTTGTTAGTTATCTGCTCATGAATTTCTTTGGAATGGGAAATCGTGCTGCTTTTAGCCCTCTTCATGTTGCCGGACAGGTTCTACTTCTACTTATTTAAGTGATGTTTAGGTTCAACAGGGCTGGCAGTAATCATGCCTGGGTGTGTCTAGTGAAATCGAACCAAATTCTTAATCAAATTTGTTTAATTGATTGAATTAGTAACTGCGGGGGCAATCACTTTTTCAAAAAGGACCAGGCAGAATTGGATAGATTTTTACCTCAATAAATGAAATTCGCATTTAAAAACCAAATTTTGCGTTTACTCTGGTTATCTTTGCCTGGTAAGAAAATTAGTTTGAGGATATGAAACATCTTTGTGTGATAAATATAGAAAACTGCAAAGAAATCGGGAATGGGCAAATTATTTCACAGCACTGTAGAGTATATTCGAAATGCTTACATCGGTTGTTGCGAATCGCATGACACTGTGATAACAGGTTCTTATAGTTTGTGTGAAAGATTACCAGGGTGCTGATTGCTTCCTCAATTCAGCTTACTCATTATTCTACATGACTGGGTAACCTCTCCCAAATACCATCCTTGATGGCTTTCATTAAATCCATTACATGGGGGCATGTTGCCATAATAATTTAAAATAGCACAACAGAAAGATTTAAACAAGAAAATAAGCCAGAGCAGGTATGTGCAGTCATAATGAATTCAAATAGCACAATAAAAAAAATTGCTTGAGCAAGGAGATAAGTGAGGGTGATTGAGAGACTGGGTGCCTAATGGTAAAAATCCTGGATGGGAAAAATCCTGCTGGTATTTTTACCCCAGTGTTTGATTTCATAAGATATGAATGGTGAAATGTGACAGAGACATGAAGCATTTTGCATAAAAATAGTGCAGACACAAGTATGACTCCGTCCAGCAGCATCGACTGGAGACAGGATCGTGTGAAGGCATTATGACGGTCACACCTCAGCATGCCTCATTAGAGTGTTGATCAGGTTCTTATTTTGAGAAGAGCTTGCTAACGAGTTGGCTTTAGTCATTTCTCACATGTAATTTAGTTCTGATCTTCAGCTGAAGTAGAAACTTTACTGAACACACGCAAAAAGCTGAAAAAAAAGTTTGCTGATAAACAACATCGAAATTGGGGCCAATGACATTGTGCTTTTTTTGTGCAGCTATTGTGCCATTTGTTGAGCTCAGAGAATTATGCGGTATTTTACGTCTCTAATTATGGGAAAATTGGGTTTTATTTTATTGCTTAGGCTAATTGGAGATTATTCTTGCATACACACAGAAGGATATGAGACTGATTTATTGTCACACATTTTCTTCAGCGTTATGTTTACTTTTATTGCGGTAGAATTGAGGAGAAGAAGCCTGGGGTGCAGTGCAACCGACTCGGTAATGTTTTTCTATCTCAATAATTCCTTACTGCCTACTTATGTATTATTCACTAAAAATGTGTTGTGAGGGAAATGTTTCCTTGCTAAGTTTACTCTGTTAAGGCAAGAAGTTAAAACAAGACTGAGATACGTACATATTGCGCCTTCCTTGAGGATAACACATTAATGTCTCTAAAATATTTCCAAAGCAGCCCTCTATCTTCAGCAGTCAACTCAAAAATTATCGGTGACCTTAATAAAAATAAGGAAATGAGACAGAGAGAAGAAAAATGCTCATAAACACAGTTATTATTCCAGTATTATACACAGCATATGGGCAATCTATATATACAACAAGCTGTCATTTTAAAATGCGTCTTGTATCTACTTGGAACCAGATATGGGGTATTAGGATCCATGGAGTATGTATGAGCATTTCTTTCAATAATGAATTACACAACTTCGAACTGAACTCCACAAAGCTTTGTTTACATGAGCAAACTTCAGTCTCCCACTTACTGACAGCCAGCCACCACAGAGCCATTAGCGCAGCAGAGCTGTGCAGCGCCCACCTGAGTTCTGAGACTAAGATTAAAAATTATTCCACTCAATTTGTGTTTTTCCATTCCTAAATCCTATTTTTAAAGTTTTTAGAGTAGCTTCTGTGACGGGCAGTGCAAGAGTAATGGAAATGAGGCTGCATTAATGCTCTTGCCAGTATTTTTACTGTCCCTTCATCAAGAAACAACAATTTTCTGGAGAAATTTTGACTTTCTGGTGAATTTTTTTTCTACTAGTCTGTTCCCCCAAATCCCAGTTGATAAAAGTGGATCCTGATTGCATCCTAAATACAATGCACAAACTTTTCCTGCAGTCTTTGTGCTGTACCATCACACTGAAATCAGATGACCGAGAAAGCTTTGATCCAAGTAAAAATGTCTCATAGAACCACATTATGGCTAAAGCATGTCTACTTGTCGAAATAGACACAATTAGGTTTAAGGGATGATGCATTTGTTATGTGTACATTGCTACTATATGTTTATATATCACGACCTTGAGACATTTGCGGGCTGGAATTTTAGTCAAAGGGTAAATGTCCACAAATCTAAATGCGACTGTGTCTTATTTGAAGTTGTTTCCATAAACCTGTATGTGTATGGCCAGCACCAGGTTTAGTATCCAGTTAATTGTGGTGAGCATTGGATCCATTATTTGCATCAACATAAGTTACGGGCCATAAAAGAAAGCAATTTGGTACAAAAATATGGTGCTGTGCAAGTGTACAGGTCAATGATGAATTTGAACTATAACTAACCCGGACCAGGTTTTCACTCAAACACTATTTTTATGTGCCACTATGCTGTTTTGGTGGTCATCAATGTGTAATGGATATGAATGCTGAACACACAATGAAAATGAGAGAAATTATTTTGTGCCTTTCAATCAAAATCCTGTAAGTAACTTCAAAGACAAGCTAATTTAAAAGTATTCTATTTAACCATGGATTTGAGACAATTGTTTTACTTAGTGTGGTGGAGTACAGAACAATAACAAGGCTGTCTCAATGCAACAGTTTTGCATTCTACTGTATATTCAGCTATATAAATGGATATTAAAGTGTTAAAGTTGTGAATGAATGGATGGGACATAGCATCAAGTAAACTCATTGGAAGTGATTTTTTTCAGTGATTTGAGAGGGAAGCAGTATTAAAATCAAACCTTTTTATGTCACTGGTAATATTTATTGAGAATTTCTTAGTTGTGCTCAGTTCTACATCCATGGTGACATTACCTGCTGGCTGTGGCAAGGCAGAAACAGAAACTGGGGCAGGCTGATTGGCAGTAATGAAATCCAACTTCCATCTCGGTTAAATTATTCCTGCTGAAACCGCCCTCTTTTACAACTGTGCCATAGTTGCACAAAGGCATGATAAAAAGAACAGTAAATTGTGCTTTGACTGTTAGAATAGACTGAAATTTTATTTGGAATGTGTGTGATGTTAGCCATCTGTTATTTTAGCATGTAGTGAACTTAATTATACAGGTATTATGGAGTGATTGTTGCCTTGTATCAATACACTTTGTGCATAAGATATTTAAAGTACATTTTACTTGCATCACTTCAGGGGTAAATATGATCTTGAGCTTTATGATCCAGACCATGAATCAAGTGCGGAGGCAAAGTACAATCCAATAGTGGGGTTTATTGATAGTACTATGGTAGATTGTGGGATGGAACTCAAAAGAGGATAGCACAGTTCAGTTCAGATGTTACGAGCCAAGCTGTGTGGGCATAGCCAATGCTCGGACAGCAGCCATCCGGGAAGACTGCCAAGTGGAGTGCACACTTTGCCAGGGCCGAACTGTCCGATGGCACGATGGAGATGAAATAGATAAGAAATACTTTATTGAACCCCGTGGGGTGATTTGTCCTCTGTATTTAACCCTTCCTATAGTAAGGAGCTGTGGGCAGCCACAGAACAGTGCCTGGGGCCCAACTCCAGTTCTTAAGCCAATATCTTGGTCAGGAGTACTGGTAGGAGTGTTCCTATAACGCACGTCTTTCTGGATGGAGCAGTTTAGCAGGAACCCAGTCCCAATCCTTATGACTGTAGAAGGCTCAGAAGCTTGTTACTAATAGTAGATTAACAGGAACATGGTCCACAATCCTGCAAACTGTGAAAAAGGCTTGGGAGCTCATTTCTTGAACTAAGCAAGGAAAAGCATATTTCTTTATATCACTATCATTAAAGATTACGATTGACTTTCAAAAGACGGAGTCTTACTTGTGAATTCTGACTGATGCTAAAGCCCATACAGAATGTGCATAAATAGGGTGACAATCCTGTGCAAACTCAAAGTAAAAGGTGTAAATATGTCAACACCCACGTGAGTGAAAGGGAAATATGAATAGCACACAGCTCATGAGGAAAGCACAGGGTACGTAAACCAATGAAACAAAACAGTACTTGTAATAGACACGCTGCCTGCTACACAGGAGGAGACACAGAATGGATTCACGCAAGGGTTGTGACCCCGGAGTCCTCGAAGACTATTAAAAAATAAAAAAAGACAAGACACCTTAGTCAATTTGTTCCTCGCCATGTCTTCTAATAAACCACTTTCTCTGGAAAAATTGTTACCCTCTGATTTGTTTGAGTACTGAGAGTACTTTTTCCGCCAGTGAAGCCTTCTAATGATCAATTTTCGTTTTTTGAGCAGTCCTTTATATATTATTATTCAATATAGCAGCGCATGAATTACACCATGGCCTAGCGGCAACTGCCGTAGTTGCCCCCCTGTGTGGCCGTAATGCCCGACTACTCAAACGGCCAGTTTGGCTTGCCCTTTTTTCAAAAATTACCCAAAATTGCCCAAAAATTACCCTAAGTGGCGATTTTCGACACAGCGACTGAGCTGTGTGGCTCCCGTCGTCACGCTGCGCTGGACTTCTGAGCTCTTTATGCGACCAACGACACGCCCACTCACTCATGAATACGGCAACGTTTTGTGAGGTTGGTATCCTACAAACATACGCCCTTCCAGCTTGAGGAAAATCAGCTCACATTATGTGTTAAGCACAAGCAATTAAATACTGTTGGTGTCAAGTATAGATGTGTTTTTGGGCTGGGTGAAAACGGTGGTTGTATAACTTTCTTCGACAGAAACTAAATTTGGGGGTGAGCTGGAGAGAGCATTCGCTAACAACGTTAGCCTGTGCGGAGCGTCCAGTGCTGTGCCAGACTGCTCAGCAGTAGCGGTCCATCAGCAGTAACAAAGGCCATTGAAAACCTCATCTTTCAATGCTTGATAACCAAAACCTCTTGCAGTTTACTTTTCCCGGGTAGCAACAGTTGCTCAGGGGTGCGTTTCCCAAAATCACAGATGCTAACTTACATAGATGGCCCCATTGACTGTGAATGGACGAACTATGTAAGTTGCTAACTAGGTTAGCAACTATGCATTTGGGAAACGCACCCCAGACTAATTTGTATAATAACGGCATTCTAATTTATTTTCGATACAATTCTTATACATTGCACCATAAAATTGAAGCGTTTTCTTCCACACATAAATGAGGACGTAAAATATCAATATGTCCTCATAATTTCTGCGCTCGTGTAGCTCGTGAAACAGCGCAGATTTGCATAACTTAGTTTGCGAGGCTCATTAAGCAATAAGCTCCGAGAATCCGTTCTACATATTCTGAATGTAGTCATGGCTAAAGGGCATTGTCTGGCATGATGCACAGCTGAGTGACAACTTTAAGGATGGCAAAAATAAATGCTGCCAATTCAATGAAAGTTTTGGATTGTGCATTTATATTATCATCCTTACAATGCCAATTATATAAATGTTGGCAATAGGCATTCACTTTTTCATTATCATTTCTAAATATTGGTCATTTATTGATCTTGATTGTTCTGCTGATAAATTGCAGCAAGCCGAATAAAAGAATATCGGTTTTCAATGTGCTCCTAATTATTGATTTATACTGTTTTATCTACGTACAATGCGCCTCATGCAAGAAGCGATATAAGAACAAATTTTCTCTTATTTTTGTTCGTATTCCCAATTTTTTCTTATTTTGTTCTTACCCGTTGATTTCTGGGATGCACCAATGTTTTCTTATTTTTGCTCTTCTCTCAGGTAGGAGAAAATTTTACGAGTGGTCGAGAGCTGTTAACAGAAAACTGTTATCTCTGTCCACAAATTGCTTGTCCAATGCACAGAAACACAAATTTTAAAACCTACACATTAAAAATGCGTCATATAATCAAATTTTGATTGTTTTATGTTTTTGAGAAATTATAATGATTTTGTTATTTAATTCTTGGGCTACAGAGTTTGGCCAGCTAATCCTAATTACGACTAAGCTATAAAAAGCCTTAGATACTTGCGTGCGTTCTACTTTTGAATGGCTTATTTATTGCTGTTGGACGTTTTGGCTATCCAGGCCTTGCACAGAGAGCACTTTTTTAGAGATTGCGTGGATCTTTTTGCTGAGACAGATGAATTGCTACTCGTACCAAATGTGAAAGCAACCGTACCTGAGCATGGAAGATTACTGTTATGTGTTACAGCTCTCTTGTTCAAGCAAATGCAGCAGCGAAAAGATGAAATTCAATGCTTGCTCGAAATGTAGGCGGACGAAAACATACAATCACAACTGGATACTACAAGCAAAAACTCAGAGATTTATGGAATAATTTGTGAGTAGTTACATTCGCGTGGTTATCACAGAATAATAGATCAGTGCCGTGACAAACTAAAGAAAATGCGACTGCGATATTTCAAAGTGCGGACGTGGTGCGAAAGTCTGGCAGCTCAAGTTGTGAGACAGATAAATTTTCCTGGTATAAGGCAGTGGACAGCATAATCGGCAAAAAACGCAAAGGCGAAAGAATTCCGTATGCATCATCCACCAATATCGAATGTAATCAGTACATTTGTGGCTTACCTTGATGTTTGAGTACCCAGAGAAAGATTCAGACGTAAAAAAATCAAGCATTCAGTCAAGAAAATTTTGAGTTTAATTTTTCGTGCTGCTATACGTGGTAATCCATGTTACAGATGACACACCGGGTTGCTAGGGCACGCACAGCTTATGCATTTGCAAAATTATTATTTGATATTAATATTTTAAACCCCTTTCTCAATAAATACCCCGAAATATATTGGCGCCTCCTTTTAAAATCGTTCCCCATTTAAAACCACCGAGGTGCATCCTGCAATGCGCTGTATAGGAATTTTGACATGTATGCAAGTGTACTCGGGTACGGTACGATATTACTAGTATGAAAGTTGACCGGCGGGAGGAGAGGGGAGGGGGAGGGGGAGCAATTGTACTGTGGCACGGTAAGGAACAATCATACCTAGTGTGAAAGCACCCTAGATTGCCACGAGCAGCCGGATCTTTGCACATGGCACATCACCTGCCGTTATATGGTGTTTAGTGGGTGTCATATATGCTAATTTAAAACAAACGGCCACGCGCTTCTAATTTACGATCAAGTGGGATTCAACATTCAGCACACTTGGGTAAGAGCAGATTTGGACGGTAAGATTGTTTGGTGCATCAGCTTATTTCTCTTATTTTTTCTCTTAGCAAAAAAATAACAGAAAATATAAGAGAAATTTAAGAGAATGTTGCAGCATGAGGCCCAATGTAATTTTCACTTATTTTACTTGCAAAATTGATTAAGGGGAGGAGAAACCCAAAAATCACTTCAATCTGCTCAAGAACAGGACAATCAATCAGAGGGAGCAGAAGGGAGAAGTTTATGCTTCAGGGGCATTTTAATGTTCTAAGTTGACTGTTACAATGATTTGTAGGTGTACTTTGACTTTAACCTGGATTGTCCTAAAACCTGATTTTTGCTCCGATTGCTATCATTTAAGGCACTATATCTCACTTATTTGTGGAGCTTTTCTCATGAAATTTTGACAGAAGTCTGTGTATGTATCAGGAAGTCTACTGAACTAAAAGTTTTGGTTTAGCACTTCTGTGAGTTATGGTGATTTATATTTCATATTGAGGGGGCGAAAAATGGCAAAATCCTCTTTTACCCCACTAAATCTCTAGTATTATATGTAAATGCTTTATTCTAGTTCAGAAGATGGTGTAAACATAACTAAATCTAATAAAAAAAAACCTGATTCAAATATCTTGCTTCAGTCCTGAGATATAAGGCAAAGAAATAATGGTGAAATCGGGGTGGCGGCCATCTTGAATCACATGACCTAATTATGCAAATTAGGTCAAATTCATATTTTGTGTATTTCAGGTCATATACTGTCAATACACCAAGTATGAATGATTTCTATCCAAAAATGACAATTTTTTTCCAAAAGGTTTCTCCTCCCCTTAATTTGGTTATGGCCTTTAGTGCCCTACATTTTGGCCGTGATGCCCCAATTTTAAAAGGCCCAGTGTAACTTAAATTAATTTGAGGCCTGATATAATATTTATTTAAAATCCTAATTAGAATGCAAACTTTGCATTCTGGTTAAAAGAGACATTGTACACTGCAAATTCTTAAGTGTTAAATCAACTCTGAGAGAGTTCATTCTAACACACTGCTGTCCCAGTATTTGCAATTTTGTCCCAGTATTCCCAGTGTTAATTAATCGTATTCTAAAGAGTCAATAACAAAACTCAGGGGTAGTGTGAAAATACCTCCATGTATATTATTCTCTGCTTTTTTGGCAAATTGAATTGTTGAATATGAAAGACATGTCAAGGGCGTGGTTTCATATCTCTGTTGGAATTGAATCTTCAACACCTAACAGTGACACCCACTCTCTCATGAAATTGTTTCATTTAGTGTTAACTCATATCTTTGCAGTGTCAGTTTAACTCTATTTTTAACACTTTTGTATAACACTGGAATATCAACTCTGAGAATTTTGATGTGTCGATCTTACCCTAAGATTAAAGCTGTCACATTCTGGAAGTTTAAATTCAGCACATTGAAGCACTGTTTTGTTTTAACAGTGGGATTAAGCTTTTGAAAACCGCAGAAAGAAATCTCAAACTTCACGGAAATTTTCCAGACATCATTGCATACTGTATTGCTTACAAGATGTTACATGTAAGAGGAAGTATGACTAGTTTGTATTTCTGATTGAGTCTGCTGGCCCATGGCAAACTCAATGTTCCAGTTACATAATGATTGCCAGAAAACTGATACCCACTCCAACTATGTCATCACTCTGGTTTCCTGGGCACAGTTGAATCCCAGGCATGTGGAGGTCTTATCTTGTGATAGTAGTTCTTGGCCTGCGCTCACAGAGACCACTTGACCCAGTTGGCCCACTCAGGAACCAATCATAGTGTGTGAGGGCGGTGTGAGAGTGCAACAGTGTGTGTCCCCATGCACTGGGAGAGACACATATTGATTACCCATTTGTTTCTCAGCAGTGTTGCCTGCAAGGCACTGCTCCTTTCTTCTGGCAACAGGTAATGGCAGGCAATGAAGAAAATGGACTCAGCAGTCCCTAAACCCCCAGCCCCTTTACCTTGTAGCTCTCTATCACCCCTTCTCTCCCTTTTAAAGGTGATAAATTACACCCCTTTTTCCACAAGTTAGCACAGTTCCCCGGGGTCCTGATGAAATGTCTGTGACATGTTTTGATCAAAATACCGCAAAGATCAAGCACCACAGCACCCTTCTGACCCAGTCCAAACAGCCCTGCTCAGAGCGGCTGATTTTCATGCCTGTTCCTGATAATGAGCTGCTACTCACCCCACCTTCCAGTTCCACAGTGTGCCAACCTGAGTACTGCCTCGCGCTACCATGGCAACTGTTGAGCGTGAACACTGAGATAGCCGCTACAGAAAACATAGCAGTGCAACCATATGTTTGAGCCAAAGTCAGAGAGCAAGAAGAGGCTCCCAAACAAGTTTTAGAATCAAGGATACATTCCAGGAGCAACTCACAAACTAATATACAGTACATTCCTAAATACTGTAAAGTGTACCCGACAGCCAAATTAAAGACTGACATAAAAAAACATCTTACTTATCACAACATGCTAATGTCAGTAACCCCTGATTACCTGAATGGAACACTACTGCGATGTTAACTTTGGCTACAGACTAGCAGCATGCTGGGCAGGGGTGAAATGGCCTCAGTGTTTCATAGCAAGTCAATAACCTCTTGCGAATTTCAATAAATTCAGCAGCAAAAACAACTCTTGAGACATCTACACTCATTCGCTCATTTTACTGTCTCGTCATTTAAGAGTGCCGAATATATGAAGTTCATTTTACAGACATTCAACTAACAAAGTAATAGCATTGACATAATAAAGGGTCACAGCCCTACGTCATTTTGTATGTAGCTTTGTTGGCATTTTTTTTTTACTGTTTCATTATCTATATGAAAAATTAATAGGGTTTTGAGAATTCAGCAAAAATACAATCCACGTGTAAAAGTGTCACCTGAGATGGTGTAAGTTTTGTTTAGTAAGATAACGGGCTCTATAATCGTCACCATGTGGTGGCAACGTTAAGCGCAATCTTGTCTGTTTCAAATGGTGTATTTATCGCCTTCACCTGATTTGGCAGTTTAGTGCTCTAAAATGAAGTCATTCGCATCACAATGGGTTAAACAGCGCATTAGGGGATGTGTTAATGCATAAAGCTGGCACTGTGCAATTTTTATGTTCAAGAACTCGGTTTCATTTTGACTTATCCTGCTCTCCTTTGTACAGAAATGCTAACGCTCCATGGTAGTTTCATGGGAATGAATCCCAGCAAGCAGAGCTTTTTGCAAATAAATGCAAATTGTTCGTATTCTTTTTGTTTTCCCCTCTTAAGTTTTATTTACATTATGTAGGCCTACACTATAAGTCATGCCCACAAAATTATTGTGGGGTCTAATGGAAAGGGGATGATGGAGGGTTATTTTTACGTGAGTGAATACTCTTTTTGTATGGGGGGAAATAAAAACAACTAACTTTCAGTCTCACCCTTGTTTTAATACCATGAGTGCTGTTTTGTATACGGTTTGAATGGTCCACATCTTTTCGTACAGAATGTACTATTCAAAAAAAGTAGGGGATATTTTATTTTGAGATCAAAATTTTCACATATACAAAGGGATACGAAACCATGTTGTATAGTTCCTTACTGAGGAAGCATTTCCAAAGAAATTCATCACCCAAACACATCAATGACACTCTCACGATCTGCACGGGATGCTATTGATGATCAAGGGGGTTGTGCCACAAATTTGCATGACTCTGAATTGGAAGGTTAGAGCCACTGTAAAGGAAGATTTTGAAGAGAAAGCATCAGATTATCAGTGGTTGAAGTCGTTAATTAAACAGAGACCATGCACCGCCTAACACAGGAGGAGAGGTTACGTGCCCTTGGCATGCTACAGGTTGGCACAAGACAGGTCGTTGTGGCAAGGGCAATGAATGTTTCCCAGTCTGTCATCAGCAGATTATGGTCCAGACATCGTGCTACAGGGTCTGTTCAGGATAGACCACGATCCGGTCGACCAAGGGCAACAACTCAGGCTCAGGACAGATTCATCCGCACTATTGTCTTGAGAAATCGTATGGTAACAGCAAATCAGATAAGGTCTCAACTTCAAAGGGATACTGGCTTGGTAGTGAGTGGCCAGACCATCAGGAATCGTCTGCACAGATTTCACTTACACGCCCGGACGTCCTCGTGTCATTCCCTGTTTGAGGGATCGTCACATTAGGGCCAGACTCAATGGTGTCGTCATCATCAACGCTGGGATAATCGCTGATGGAACAACGTAATGTTCTCAGATGAGTCGAGGTTCACTGTGGACTTCCTTGACAGACGCAGGAGGGTTTGGCGCTGACGTAACGAACGTTTCCATGACGTTAACGTCATTAGACATGATCCGTATGGGGGTGGATCTGTAATGGTGTGGGGAGGCATCACTGCTGCCGGCAGAACAGACTTGCATGTTGTTGCTGGACGTGTCACAGGGCAGTACTACCGGGACAACATCTTGGCACCCCATGTTGTGCCGTTTGCACGTCGTTATGGCCGCTGTTTCATTTTCCAAGATGACAATGCCAGATGTCATAGGGCCAGGATCGTTACAGATTACCTCCAGCAGCAGAATATCACCACATTACCATGGCCAGCACTCAGTCCGGACCTTTCCCCCATCAAGCATGTCTGGGACATGCTTGGACAGCGGCTACGCCAACGTCAACAACCTCCTGCCAATGTCCAAGAACTTGCTGCAGCATTGCAACAGGAATGGAATAACGTTCCCCAAAATGACCTGGGACGTCTCGTTAGGAGTATGCCACGCCGAATTCGAGCTTGTCTAGCCAACCGAGGGGTTTTACCGCTACTGACTCTGTTTCACAATGGTGGTAAATTTGCTGTGTGACCCTGTGTTTGTGTCGACCCTTATTCTGGAGAATCTGTCCTTTACTGACTGTACACAGGGTTTCGAATAAATTGACAAATGTTTCCTTAATGTTTTTATGTCATTTGTTTCCTTCCTGACCTCATGATCTGCATTTCATGGTACTTGTAAATCCAATATCCCCTACTTTTTTTGAATAGTATGTTACCTGGTGAACCAGCCTCAATCCATGATAGACTATGATCCCGTGGGTGACTGGAAATGAGTTCGACATGCCCAGTTTTGACCTGCAAACGTGTTAAGCAGTGTTTAGGTTGTCAAAGTAGAGCCTCCCATATGCGTGTACACACGACCATGTAAAAATAAAACACACAAGTGTGAATGTTACTAAAAATTCCACTATGAACAATCAGTGAACTGCAAGCAGGCACCGATTTCGAGTATCATGCATGGGCTATTTCACAATCAGGGAACCTAGTCAATTTTTTATAGCTCAGGGCAATTTTTGGAATAATCATGGCGTAAATGATGAGTATTTGGCCTTTTTAATATGAAGCAATGCAGCCACCATCTACAGACACCGTTTACCTGATTAAAAAAAAAAAAAAATTGCTTCCTAAATAAAAGAAATCAATGCTTTTTTTGACATTTTTCATATTTCATCTGCTAAATGGTCATTTTCTTATATTGTGTGTGATGAAATCAAAGGTCATAATAACATTACCACGCGTTCTACATGAGATCCGTTTTTCTAAAATCATGAAGGCTATGACTGTGTCTTCACCTTCTGAAAATTATCATAGAAAGAATATACTGCTATGTTGTCCGTTAAAAAAAAAAAAAAATTTCTCTTCAGAAATGCGATTATGTTCTACTATCAACTGAGATACTATTTATTGTCTTAGCATGTCCTCATGCCACAGACAAAGACAATTAACTGCACTAAACACATGTATGTCATAATGAAATATTGCAGTTTTGGTATATGTTCAGGTACTATATGTGTTGTGACTATACCTCTTTGTATAAAGTATGTCCTCTCTGGGAACAAACAAAACAGATGCTGATGTGAATTCAAGAAAAAATGCAAAACTCAAAATATCATGACATTTAGGTATTATTGGCATGGTCTTTTTGGAATGCAATATATCATTATTTCTTCCATATTATGGTAGGCATATGTAAATGTTTACTGCTATCAAAAATGTCATCTCTGGAAATTTAGTTGTTCAGTTCAGGTAACTATTTATCTGTGGTGACCTATGTGACCCTTCTTATGAACAAGGCTCGGCAGGTATACTATAGTAATCTTATTACAGAAAACGGCAATGATCAAAAACACCTGTTTAAAGTGAGCAAGAACCTTCTGAACAGCACAAGTACCCCTGTCTTGCCACCACATGACGATAAACAGCTGTTATCTGATGAGATGGGCAGGTTTTTCATAAATAAAATCGCTGATATACGTTCAAAACTTGATAATCACGAACAAGTTCTTGAAATCGACCTTAGTGACATCGAAATTGATCTGCCACTCTTCAAGTTTAATTCATTGTCTCAAGAAGAGGTGTATGATTTGGTTCGAGCATCTAGCAAGAAGTCTTGTAGCTTAGACCCAATTCCCACAAAACTAATTTTGGACTGTTCGGATATCCTCCTTCCAATAATTACCAAGATGATCAATTTTTCTTTAGAAAATGTTGCCTTTCCATCTGTGTGGAAAAATGCTTTGGTTTTGTCTTTACTTAAGAAGGATGGTTTGGAACCTATATTAAAAAATTATAGGCCTGTCAGCAATCTACAGTTTGTGTCTAAACTCACTGAATGTGCAGTAGTTAAACAACTTCATCATCATATGATCATGAATAACTTATTTCCAATGTTACAGTCTTCATACTGAAAGTTCCACAGTACGGAAACTGCTCTCTTGAAAGTGAAGAATGATATCCTATTAAACATGAACAAACAGCATGTTACATTGCTTGTTTTGCTGGATTTGAGTGCGACACTATCAACCATCATATCCTACTGTGGAGACTTAAATCTGCTTTTGGAATTCGTGGTACCGCACTGGCTTGATTTGCATACTATCTCAGTGGTCGAACTCAGCAAACAGCAATTGACAGTTTCCTATCTAAGAATTTTGAATTGTCATGTGGTGTACTCCAAGGCTCATGCCTTGGACCACTGCTGTTTGTTATTTATGCTAGCAGGATATTCAAAATCGTGTACAAGCACTTTCCTGGGATTCACTGTTATGCGGATGACAGTCAGCTTTATTTGTCCTTCTGCTCTAATGCTACTGTTAATCAACAGACTGCCGTGGCTAAAATGGAAAGCTGTATTGATGACATATGTAACTGGATGCTGAATGATAAACTGAAACTAAACGATGACAAGACCGAGTTTCTGATTATTTGTACATCACAGCAACTTGCCAAAGTAACAATCTCTAGTCTTCATGTTGGCAACTCTACCATTACTCTTTGTCATCTGCAAGGAATTTGGGCTTGTGGTTCGATTGAAAACTGATAATGTTGAGAGTTTTCGGAGTTTCTGCAATGGTAATTTAAGTGAATTGAAAACAGGGCAATAATTATCAGTGCTCATTCTAACTTAACAAGTAGAACTGGCGACACATGATAATCCTTAGGATTTTTTGAGTTCAAGTAAATAAAATTTTATTAAATGATTGAAAATAGGTCATGTCCAATCATTATTTTTAAGGGATGGTTTTGAGCTTCCCCTATGGCCAGTTCACCAGTAGCCACTGGTGGGTACACAAATGCTAACCTCGAGTTCACCACAGTGCAGTTCGTAACCACTGAAGCCAGGTGGTCAGTCAGCAAGTTACCGGCATCCTTATCATCATTATACAAAAGTAGTTAAAATTTGCGTATTTGCGATTGCGTCGAGCACGTGACAGTAAATGATCCAGAGTTTTTAATGTTTGTAACCACCTGAAAGCCCTGACAACGAAATACTGGCGCAAGTTAGTGCGGCTCAAGGGAGGTGTTCCCTGCACTCAACCTTCACTCAGAAAGGGATACTAATTTCAGTGTGAGTGAGGTCTCTGAAAGCAAATGAGTGTTAGGGCAACCTCTGACTCATTTAGAATAACCTGACACTAACTAAGTTTTAGTACTCACTCACACTCAATTAGTGTGAGTGTCATTTCTGAATATGGGCCTAAGGCTACTCTTGGAGATTGTGCATTTATTTTCGCTGCACCTAAAATCTGGAATGACTTGCCCTAATGTATTAGAAAATGTAGCTCAGTTGATAATTTTAAGTCTAAGTTTAAGACTTTTCTCTTTAAAAGAGCATCTTATAATTATTATATCCGCGCTTCAGAAAAAGCGAAGAGATCTTGTAATACAGTTTGGCGTCTGTCCGTCTGTCCGTCTGAAACAGTAACTCCTCCTAGGCCGTTGGACCAATCAACCTGAAACTTTGGTGTGTGTAAGGCTGTGACCCAGGGGGGTGCGCAACGTGTTTAGAATTTAAATTCATTTTCTCTTCTGGCCACCAGGGGCCTTTTTATGAAAATTGAAAAATGGCCATAAGTTCCTTATGCCTTGAGCTAGGACGCTCAAAAGTTTATGGGAGGTGCATGGGATGAACCTTCATCACATATCGGACGGGTTTTTGATTTGACCTCATTTTGACCGTTTTCTAGGTCAAATGGCATCAGGTGTGCCAATCGTTGAAAAGGATGGCACGTTTTGTTATTACTCAGCATAGAAGGCTGCAAATTGGTATGGATATGTATCTTGGTGATAGCAACCTGCATGCCAAAAAATTGCCGTCTGTGATTCATATTTTGGCCACTAGGAGGCATTTTGTGAAAAAAGAAAAATGGCCATATCTACCTTATGCATTGAGCTAGGACGCTCAAATTTTAATGGGAGGTGCATGGGATGACCCTTAATCACATATTAGATGGGTTTTTGATTTGATCTCATTTTGACCGTTTTCTAGGTCAAATGGCATCAGGTGTGCCAATCGTTAAAAAGGATGGCATGTTTTGTTATTACTGAACTAGAAGGCTGCAAATTGGTATGGATATGTATCTTGGTGATAGCAACCTGCATGCCAAAAATTGCCATCCTATGATTCATATTTTGGCCACTAGGAGGCTTTTTGTGAAAAAAGAAAATGGCCATGTCTAACTTATACATTGAGCGAGGACGCTCAAATTTTTATGGGAGGTGTATGGGATGACCCTTCATCACATGTCAGACGGGTTTTTGATTTGATCTAATTTTGACTGTTTTCTAGGTCAAATGGCGTCAGGTGTGCCAATCGCTGTACCGTACGTTCTTTCCTTTCATAATACTCTCATTTCAAAATGAAGAGTAATGTATGCCCTCAACAGACACTCAAAAAGTACTCTATCCAACTAACCAATAATATCACATTGCTATAACTCTGATCAGTATCAGTGCTTTGTCACTGCAACAAGCAGATTATCATTTGTACAGCAGAATGCCAGTTCAGTGAATTGCCCTCTGACACATTACTACTACTCCCATAACATTCGTTGCGGAGCGCGGAGATTTGCGATACGCGCCATCGACATACGTCTAGTATTTTTATTAGTATGGGGTATTTTCGTATAAGAGATTTTATGAAAGATATTGTGATCAGATTTATTTTGACTGTAATTTTGTCATTTGTATTGTTGGTCTTGATTTCTTTTTGTTTGTTGAGAATTTGTGCTGTGGCGCATGAGAATATATTCATATAGAATTTGCGCCTTATAAATTAACAAATTATTATTATCATTATTATTATGGTGCATTAACTCAAAATCTACAAAATGTGTAGGTCTAATCTTCTGGAGATATATTCTTACATGTACTGTACATGTATATGCTAAACATGGATGCACTTGACAAATGATGCCCAGACTTTAATTTTGGGTGTCTGTGAAACTACATTTGATACCCTGATTGTGAAACAGCCCACATGACGTTTGAACAAGCTGATGATCTGAGACCAGTGTGCGACATTACTCTGTTACAATTTGATTGCAACATTCTCATCTTGCAGTCTCAAAGCCATTCCATTTTTGAAAAGGCTTGTAGTATTGAATCATATTATCAACTAAATAAAAGGGTTACACAGTAGGGGATACACCTCTACAAGTCTACAATACCCAATATGGCAAGGAAGGATAATTAAGACATGTTTTGTCTCAGTAATCCATCTGTGGAATAATTATTTATTGAAGCAGAAAACCTGCAAATTTAGTAATTGGTCTCATAAAATTACTGTTAAAACCAAAAATATGGTTATTTTTATGAATATTTAAAATAAAGAATTTTCATAATTAAATAGAATATAACTAAATCAAAGATTGAACAATCTGAAGGTTTTTTGGAATTCTAAATGGGCTATTTTGACTGAGATTCCCACATTGTGCGGCTCTAAAACAAGCATCGGGTTCAACAAATGAATTTATAAAAGAACGCAGAACGTGTGGAGGCTAATCTAACAAGGAAGGACTATACAAACTATAAGAAAGTAATGGTCGGTTAGGCATGCGTGTATGTGTGCGATGTGCTTTTAAGCTTGCAGGCACGGGTTTCTTTGTCCCAAGACAAAGAGACGGCATGCGAGGCCGCGACTGTATTTTGCAATGTATAGGTGTGGCTGAATAACTCAGTTTTGTTTTAAGGAAGTACCAAGAGGAAAGGATAGTGTGGCAGGCTGAAAGAGGGCCCGGGCGGGGAATTGAACCCCAGACTCTGGGGTAAGAGTCACACGCACTGACCATGTGGTCAGCTTGTGTGACTCTTACCGTGGAGTCTGTGGTTCAATCCCTGCCTAGGCCTTCCTTTGGTCTGCCACTCTAGCTTTGGCTCATAAGTAATTTGTGTAACTAATCTGGTTGTACATCTACTAGCATCTATACTACATCGAGCTTGTCAGAGTGTTAGAATAGTAGCCATTTGCAGTCAGAAAGATTGTGTGTGTGGTCGTACTTGATCTTAGAGTGTATAACTCATTGAGAAAAGAAAATGGACCCTCTTGCAATTGTTCATGGACATCAGACGAACTAAAATGCAAAACAGTGTTTGTAAAAACAAAGCTACACTGTTTTACCGCCAGTAAAGTTTAGTCAGTCTTACTGAAATGCATAAGCCTTGGTTGTCTCTGATGATGTGTTGAACAACACAGTCCTAGTGTGGTGATCCCTCAGGCAATTCCAGCTGTGATGCGCAGATTCGAGGTCCTCCATCTACATTGAGTAAAGATGCCTCTTTGCTGTATCCACCGCCAAAAGTAATGTCATTTTCTATTCAGAAAAGTTATTTAACTGTGTGTTTCTGTGATCTACTGGCAGAAGCACTGGGCATAAGCTAGTTAAATGAGAGACTTGCTGTTCTGAATTATAAGAGTTCCACAGAGTTGTGAGCTCTCTGGAGGTTGTTAGACCACATGGAAGTGCACAATGTGCATGAGTTCCAGACACAAGCGCTGTCCCAACACTTGGTGCGTCTTAGCCAAGTGTAATTACTGTAATTATTATTATTTTTTAAATACTTACATTCCTCTTGACTGCAGTTTTGCCACAGACAACTGGTATTTTCGAATGCTTCTTTTAGGAAAAGTTTCATCGCCGGTCCTGTGTCGTAAGTTATTGATTCAGGTTGGCAAACCAGTCAGACACGAAATAGTTAGCGCACACATAAAGGTTTTGGCTAACTGTAGCTGGGACATTGCTATCAAAAATAAACCATATCCCCTCAGCTCTTCTGTCCTCTGAGACTTGGGGCCAAAATAATGATTTGTGCTGGTCTGTCCAGCCAGTAACAGAGCAGATCTCGGGCTTAGCTCTGAACCGCCACATGGATGCCCTGGTGGCTCATTGGGTATACTGCGCGTACCACATAAGGCTGAGTCCTTCCCACCGTGGCCTGGGTTCGAATCTGCCTAGGTTCGAATGGCATGCTACATGCCATTTCCTCGATCTCATTCTTCCTGTCTCTCTCCACTGTTCTGTCTAATAATGTTCTGTCTAATAAAACAATAATGCGCAAAAAAAAATCTAAAAAAAAAAAAAACTGACATGATGCTGTTACGTCCGATACTTGAGAGGAAAAAAATTGCGCACTTTCAAAAAGGTAGTTCTTGAGCCAGAGGTGGAGATACTCAGATATGGGGTGGTATAATTCTAATGAGCCTGCTCTTGACTTTGGAAGGGGAGCCAAATTTGAATATCTTGTGGAATCCAATGTTTTCTGACTTACGCGGCAAAAAAAACAAAAACAAACAAACAAAAAAAAAAAACAATGGGTTGTTTCTTTCTGGGTTTGTGAAATAAGATACTTGAACGTATGTTTAGAAGCCCATAATCTCTTTTAAAAATGTCAATATTTTTCTTTGTAGAATATAGACCTCTTTATCTATATTGAATAAAACAGTTCCCTCACATTCTCACCTTAGCATTTTATACAGAAAATTACTCTCATACTCACTGTATAAAGCTTTATTTCATTCAGAGAACAGGGTTTGGGTCTTACAGTTTTAGAGGGAATTTAATGAGGTACTCAAGCAAGCAAAGTTTTCACCTTTTGTGGCTTTCCCGAAAGCCTCATTTACACAGTTTCTTAATATTAGCTAAACAGTGTGTGTTTAGTTCATGGTAAAGCACTTCTGCTTGATAAATCAAAAATTAGTTCATAGGTCTCTTTTGCAAGCCAAGTGTAAGGACAAGCTCCAAATGTGAAGCTGCGTGTTGTCATCAAACAATAATTTTGATCCCCATTTTCATTTTGTCATTTATCAAGTTCAATGCAATATAATTCAGATTCTCATAAATACATATTTTATTTTATAGTGCGTATATTGTTATGTTTTTAAAGTTGTTTTGTCTCAATATAGACTACAAGAAAAACAAATAATAATGGGGCTACTACAGTTGAATTGGTGAATTCAATAAGGGCCCAACTCCACACATTTTCAATATTGGAGTTGGGCCCTTTTTAAATTCACCAATTCAATTTTATTTATTTTTAGTTATTATTGCATGTACTACTGTCAAATGTGAGTGTTGTCACAGTGGATGGCTGCAAGTTGGAACCTAAAGATTTTCTTTACTGAAGACGAGTGATCCAGGGTATTAGTGATTGAACAATAGGCTAAATAGGCACTTGAGCTATGAAGGTCTTTACGAAAGCAATATTATTCTTAAGAATGTCTGTAAGGGCCATCGAAGGAGGTTCTAAGACATTTTCTGAAAACCCATCCCTGTTCTGCAAAAAAAAAAAAAAACAACTTCTCGTTAGATTTTCCTCCATTCTTTTGCAAAGATTACACCACATTTGGTTTTGTCAGACTGATGAACAAATTCAGGGATCTGTCTCCCCCAAACGATTCCTCCAAAGATATCTCCTCAGAAATCTTTTAAGGCTACAGGTTTGTGCTGAGTGTTTATGGGTGCACTCTTGTGTGATCCCACAATTTCCCAAATCTTTGCAAATCTCTGCCTCTATTGCTTGCTCCTCTGGGAGCACAAGAATCTCTAACGGACTGTTTGAAACTAATGGTTTCAAGCAGAAGATGGAGCAAGTGCTGATAAGAGCTTGCTTACCGGCTATCACAGGGACTGTTGGCTGCTTATCAACAGATGTCTTTTCCTCTCCGCTGCGCAATAGCATCTCCTCTCAGAAATGCATCTACTTTGCCCTGAATTGTAAGTGGTGCGAGCTCACATAACATTGCACAATACTCACTGTGTATTATGACCTGTCGATTACTGTGTCATATCTGTGCGCAAAATACCCTCATAAGTTTGTCTTGATTTCCACTTGGATTAGCTTAGGCCTTCCAGGATAATATTGGCACACTTTAACTCTACACATTTGAGTGGGCCAATCCTTAGGAAGTCTTTGGAATTTCCTCTTGCCAAGAAAATTGATCCACATATATCTGAATATCCGCCTGATATTTTTTCTCTGAAGTTATATCGATTGACTGTAGTCACAAAAAACATACTTTGATAGGATTAGTTTTACGTGGGTAGATGGTGTGGGTAGACGTCCACTGCTCTTCTGCCATTGTCACTCTGATTGAGTTGGTTATGTTAGTTACTTTTTACAGAGTGCTTGGTTCTGTTTCTGATAAGACTGCGGTATCTTTTACTTTCTACACAAGGTCAGACAAAAATTACCTCAGGTGGTACTTGTCCTGTGTGAATTGGCATGACGCTAAAATTTGCTCATTTTATGTGGGAAAAAAGCATTCCCGGTATTTCTAATCAGCTTTTCATGAGAATGGTAGCACTTGAGGCATTACATACAGCCTCTTATGTACAGTTTTACGAGGATGCTGAACAAGGTATCATTCCACAAAACACAAAAATCTTGCCAGATGATTTCGAAAGCCAATAGGAATAATAATAATAATAATAGTAGTGTCATTATTAATACGTATAACTCATAGTAATAGTAAGCTAATATTCCATGTGAAGAATATTGCATGCTACAAAGCATGGAACTGTTTATATGTCACAATCTATATGTGTAAACTTGGAAAACATCCCAGCTGGGAAGTTTCTCCAAAAAAGTCAGATCCCGTGCAAATTGATGGTGAATATTATAGACACTGTGTGGTAACTGTTTTACAGACACATCCAGAAAACTTATTTCCCATGAATGGCACTGAAAATAGTAAAACAAAAACTGTAATAACAAAGAAACCCTGAGTGTAGTAATCTTGCAGTAGCTCCTTCATTGCCCTGTCATGGTCAGCAGCTTGATGAAAAGTTTCTGGCATGTTCTGCAGTGTGAATGAGCAGCTGAGAAGAATGTGTGCTGTTTTCCCATCCCAACTACTCTCGTATCTTTGCCAGGGAGTGGCCTGAACTGAGTGGCTGGCCCCTGGCTATAATTTAGAACTAGGCACAGCATTGACATTCTAAGGGATGCTGAATTAGATGCTATCTTAAAAAAGAAAGTCATACGGCTTACAATTGAGTAACTGAGTGTAATAGTGGTCTAACTCTAATTTTCCCATTTTTGAGTTAGACCCATATTTCGCAAGTTGAAGGTAATTGCTTTTCACAATTGCTTTTCCTCAATTTCGATGGAAAATATCATAAGATTAAGGAACGATGTAAAGGACAATACATAAGGATTTAGGAAATGATGACCGCAGTGCTAAGAGACTACAGTCACACAAGGCAATGTAATCATGTGTCCCTTGCCCATCATGTTCGTTTGTTTTCATGAATGGCCCAATGGATAGCGTGTTGCTTTACATATTGCTGCCATACGGAATAGTGGGACAGCATTATTTCCTTTCTCTTCGTATAGGATAGTCTAGTGTACCCAATGATAAAGGAGATATATTAGGAAGCATTGAAGCACCTTTTCATAACATTTACAGAATTCAAACAGCACTTATCATGGCCTCTATGTAAATACTTCTGAGTCATTTATAAGGAGTTAGGAACTTTCTTAATCAAAAAAGACTATTTTAATGCAGCCATCGATTTTAAATGTCCTGGCATTTCCTGGAGTCCGTAATGACATGTGCCCTAAAAAGGTTCCTAGGACCCTCAGAGGAGAAACAGCCCCACAACATCACATAACCTCCACCATACTAAACAGTCGGGATCAGGCTCTTTTTAGACTCATCTTGAATTTTTGTCACAAAAAATTTCAATTTCCATTATATCTGACTTAGACCACAGTTTTGGTCCCAGGAGCAGTTGGCACACTACAAGTGCATAGAGTATTTTTTTTTTTTATTTTTGAGTTTGAATGACTGGAGAAGTTTTTATGGCAGGCCCTCCAAATAATCTGTTGGCATGAAGGTGGCATTTTATGGTAATTTTAATCATTGCTTGTTGGGGATTTTTTTTGCTTCTCTTACCATCCTCCTCACTGTGTGTGGCAGAAAAATAAACTCGTCTCCTCTTTCCGGCCAGTTTTTAATGCTTTAGCCGTTCCCTTTCTTCCCTTCTTCGATTTGAATGTTGTCTTAACCGTGACATGTTGATTACTGAATGAGGGAATTTAGCCTTTGTGTCACCACATACCCCAGGATAAAGGGGAAGTCATTGATTACTGATTGAAAGTTTCTGAACAGTCAGGTCAACTTAGAAAAGTGAAAAGTACTGTAAATGGAAAAAATATTGTTGCATTTTGTTCATGAGAATTTATCGGGGCACCAATAAGTGCCGCGTGGTTTTGTTGAAAGTACTTCATTCTTGATGAGGTTGGATGTTTCTCATTTTTTCTGTGTGTTATGTTCCAAAATCCGCACATTACAATAACATTGATGGACTAATAAGACGCTGCACTAAAAAGTCACTTAGGCCCAAAAATAAAATAGTAAGGAAGTTCTCCCCCAAATGAAAGGTGTAAATAATAGACAAATACAAAATACATACAAAACTCAAATGGTGTTGGACTGGCCAAAGATTACAAACCTCGATCACAAGAATATCTTGCTCCCAACCGAATCAAAATTAGGGTGAGTCTTCAGGAGGCTTCCTACCCTGACCTAAACCTAAAATAAAATGTGCATAAGAAAGACAAACAAGAACTGTCCAAACACCACAACACACCAAAATGTGAATTAAAAAAAAAAAAAAACTCGGTACACGCTTTTACCTCGGGTGACAATAATTGTGGAGGGGACTGTATTCCTTTCTTAGCTGAAATAGACTTTCACCATCTGAATGTTACCTGGTTAGAAATGTGATTCTGAGCTGTAAACATAGGGATATGCAGCATGGCTCTTACTGTGGCTAACTTACTCAAAATGTACTCATAATCCTTTGGGCTAGCTTTTATGCTATGGAAACAAAATAAAAATAGTTCCCAAGGGAATTAGTACTGTTTTTTTTTTCTTTTTTGTATTTTATCCTAGGATGTCCTTGGAAAAGAGAAATACTCTCAATAGACCTCCATCAGGTTTATGAAGGGTTGGGTAAAAAGTTAGACAGAATTTCAGGCCAAGAGGGAAAGAATAGAAACAAGCCCAACGATCATACCTTGAAACATTTATTTTTGGAATAAAAACTTTTTCTTACAGAAATGAATTGTGGGTGTTGTTTAGTTTGGAGATGGTGGCAGTTTTATTTAGCCTTAGCAGTGACACTGCGACTTTTCTCTTGTATCTGAAGGCTACCATTTATAACAGAAAAGTTTTTCTTACATTTGATGTAGCTGCATAATTTTAATGCTTTTCATTGAATGTGTCTTGTTGAATGTGGTCCTGTTCAAAGACCATATCTCAATTCTTCAGCAGAATTGTATTTGATTGATTTTAGCATCATAAAAATAAAACTTTGCAACAACAGTCATAAAACTCCACTTACAGCAATTTTATTGGCATTTCTGAATTATTATTGAATGAAGTATTTGAAGGATATTTTCAATAAAGTGACCTCCTCTGTCCCCTCGTAGACAACAGTGATTCAGGAAGTTTTCAAGAGCTCATGTCAATATGCATGAGCTCAGTACTTTACTGTATTTTTTTAGGGATCATTTCCATCAAAATTTATGCAGCACAGTAAGCACTGTGGCTAATTTTCATATTTGGCTCTCAGGCAGAGAACATTAGAAACATGTCACCAACACGAATGCAAATATGAATTTCTTCCAAAAAAATATTAAAAATTCACAGTGCCTCTGAACTTGAGAATGGTAGTCCATCATGCTCGCATCACTCTATTTACGTTACACACCATTATTCTGTCAGACATACTTTGCACTCGAGAATCGATTATTTCCTCTCAGATCCTCATCATGTAATTCACGCTATAATAACTTCATCAGTCTATAATAGTCACACAGATCTATATAGCTTTAATCGAATTGATAAGCCTAAATATGGTCATCACAGTCATTTTCCTCTGTTGTAAAATAGGCTTGTCGTGCAAAGTCATTGGTGCACGGTCATGGAAATATTTTCATTTATTATGTCCTCTCTCTCCTTCCTCTCTCTCTCAACCCCCCCACTTTGGCCGCAGGTGTCAGGTCAGCATGAGGATGTGCCAGAAAAAGATAGCTGCAGGCCTTGTTATTTGTGTATTAGTTTTTTATTTAAACAGTTCTAATGCGTGCACTGAAAGGGCATCCGCGAATGGCCACCTAATGCTGGGCAAATTGAGCGCGACAGCTTTGATATTCCCACAGAGGAATGCGCTCCTCTGTGCTGCTCTTGTGAAGGCAGATGTGAAGACAGACACAAATGAGCGATTGCACCTCTGTAATTTCATACAGTTCTTTTCCAGATTTTGAAGACTTATTCGATATTATAGGCCCTGGATAGATGACAGTATAGCAATGAGAATGTGAACAGGAGCAGTGTCTTCTCGGCTCTACACGAACAGAACGGCACAAAAGCAGCGCGCTGAAAGTTATGAGTTCCGTTTTACAGATTGCACAAAGCGAGCCTAATAATGAGCAGTGTGCTGTGGCTTGTATTCTATAAGAAGTATGCAACAATGTCTGATGATTAGAACAAGCACATTCATCAAGGCTTATTGTATTGCTAAGAGTCCATAGCATATTCAGCACTGTTTAAAGTCTGCAGTCCAAGGGAAGGAAGGGTCTGTTAATACTGTGCATGTTACCATTGAATAAACAGCCCTAAATGACATTCAGGTTCCATGACAGCAGGGCAATAATGTGAATCTGAATTATTTCTGCTTATCACAGCGGGATGCTGCGTGTCTTGACTTTTGTCATAAAGAACATTATTATTTCTGTGGTATATTTTTTTTTTTTTTTTTGTCCCCCGCCGCCGCGGTAGCGAGTGGAGCGGGGGACATAGTATTCAGCTCCGTCTGTCCGTCCGTCCATCGCGTCCCGTTTGTTGTGAACGCGATATCTGAAGAACGGTTTGACCGATTTCGTTCATCTTTGGCTTCAAAGTGTATTAGTGTGATACGGTGACCCCAGTCAATTTCCGTGACCTGGCGGGGGACATGGTCACGTTTAGTGGCAACACTTGTGGACTATGGCCATCTTTACATGCTAGGCATGATTTATACAGACTGATTTTCTACTGAAGTGATGTCAGTAAAGTGCTCTACTTGGTGATGACTCAGTGATGACCCAGGCACATGGTCTGCACATTCATTAGGGTAACAACATCTGGATCATCTATAAGGTACCATGAAGGTATGACCTAGCCATGGTTGTGGGGTGTAGCAACGCTCATGCTTATGGATGTTTCTGAGAGTGATATGCATTTATGTAAAATTCTCTACTTTCTTTTGTGCTTTAATGAAGAAATTCCTAGTGAATCTTATTTTATTAAATGCTACATACAGTACCAGATGCCTCATTCTTTTCTATCAGGCTTTTCAACGCTATGTTTCAGAGCATGAATTATTATTTGCAGTAATGCAAAGGCAAGCCTGAAACAGAGCAAAACATTCCACATACTGACCACTGAACTGCGTTCCTGTTTATCTCTGCCATGCTCCATGAACGCAGTTATTAAAACTTCTTGAAATTATGAAACCTTTGGTATGGAGCAATTCGTCTTTCATTGTAGACATTCACTGTCTACTGTATCAAGACTCAAGTCTGAAGCTTCTTTGTTTTGTGTGCGATTCCTCCTTCGTTGCGTCTGTAACTGCCCTTTGCATAACCTTTTAGTTCAGGATTTTGAACCATATAACGTCTGTGAAGAGATTATTGTAATCAAATTTCATATAAAGAATAAGTTCCCTACATGTTACCAATGTATTCAGCGCCTTACATGGATAGTAAATGGGAAGATTCTCCATCTTCTCCAACTAGGTGGCTATCTCTAATTCAGCCCTGTTTAACCCCCTCATCCCCACAGCTGAGACATTCCACCAGCAATAATAATCAGCTCATATATCAGCTATGCAGGACAGCTCTTCAACCTACAAATGTGTTTTCTCAAAATGCAGGAATGGGGTGCTAATATTTTCCAGAGAAGCAGGTCATGAGACCTCTATGAGGTCGCTTTGTGGTTAGTTAAACTTTTCCCCATGAGCACATTCACTTAAAGTACAGCGTGGTTATCATGTTCCACCCATCAAACACACCCACACACAGGGGAGAGAGAGAGAGAGAGAGATGGACGACAGGCAGACAGATAGGCAGGCAGGCAGGCAGACAGAGAGCTACCATGGGTCTAATTTAAACTCCACACCTTAATTGTTTTCAATTTCAATTGAGGCTATTCCCCCAACCAAGGTAAATACTGCAATCATTCATACATTCATGATTGCACTGCATATTTGCAGCTCATTGCTCATTGGTGGCCACGTTGGTTTAAAGTATTTTGGGTGGTTGGGGGGGAGGGGGGCATGATAGTTCTGTGTTCAGTCAAGTCACCTCTTTTCTGCCTGAAAAGCATTTCTCGATGGTGACACATAAGGGTATTAAAAGAGATTAGGTGTACAGTAAAGCACTGTCTTGGGGGTGTTATTATGAATCTCACACGTGACCATTTGTCAGGACTGACTCTGATGCTTAACAGCATTCTGAACTTTTCAAAGGGTCCCTCTGGTTCCTACTGGAATAGCTGATTCAAATTTTGGCGACATTTCTCTTATCTCTCTCTGTGCCAGCAGGCTTTACCTGTTTTAAATCCCATTGACAAGAAATATGAGATTGTGCCTTCAGGAAAGATAATAATATAATATCACATTGAATAATACTGTATTACAATAAAATGTAGTAATATAATATTCTATGTATTCTTAGAATTTATGAAGGAGCTGCCTTTTCTCTTTGTTATTTTGTGAATAGGATGAAAACATTCCATCATGAAACCAATATCATACAGGAACTAATGCATAGTTTTTAGTACAGTGAAATTGCTGTTTGATTCAATTAGAGTACTCAAAAAAGTATTAAAAAAAATGACAAATTTATTCTATTCCTCTTTTGCATTGAAATGTGTTTATATAATGAGGGTTTTTTACAGAATGATAAAACAGGCATTGTTTCTTTTTCTTTTCTTTTTTTTTGATAGAATTCTTTTTAAATTATTGACCTTGGTGCACTACTTTATAATATGGGATTTTCAAATATGGGATATTGCCCACAATTTCACTTTTTTTCCACAGATGTGATGTTATTCAGTTTGGATATGATGGAGGAAATATAATTTATACTTAGTCAATACCGCTTACATCTCCTTTAGTCAGCAGAACCCAATTTATTGACAGGCTGGGCCATTTCAATTTGTCTATTCTAACTTGGGGCACCATTTTGTAGTGCAGACAGGTGTTTTCTTATTGCCGTCCTCATCTGATTCAGCTGCCTCAGGGTGAATCATGTTTTATTTCCTCTACCACAGGCCACCAGCTTATGAATTTCACATTAATGGAATTTAATGAATAACTTAAATAACTTAAATTGAGTTTGCTGATTAGTTGAAGAGGCCCTAATTAGGCTAGTTTAATAAGGTGTCAAAACATTTTTTCACACAACATATTTAATTTGAAAATATTGACGAAAGACATGGACCAAGATAATTTCAATTTCAGATATCATAGATCTGTGATATTCAGAAGATTCTCAATCTGTCCTGTTGTTTTCTTGTGGAGGCAACACAGTTAGATAACATTTCATATTTCGACAAGTTTTCAAGTATATTTAATCTTTTTCCATAGTTCTCCATATTTTTCCTTTGCACTGCTTGTTTGTCAGTATATTTCCATACACTTGGTTACTCTCATATTTAATGTTCTTAGAGCCCTAAATCACTTTCATATTACACTGGACAAAATTTGGGGAAATGGCAACAAGTGTCTTTCTGGGCAAGTACCTATATTCAAGTTTACCTGATTCTATAGGAATAAAATGAAAGCCTCAAAAAATTAAAAAAACATAAATGCTGAACTACAGTTTCTGTTTTATCTTATGATATTAGAGCTCCTATATAAGTTGTAGCTGTTGTGTCACTGACCACACTTTGCCAGTTGAGACAAATGCACAAAAAAAAAATCAGATGTCCTTGATGTCCAGATGTTCGCAATATCATTCTTTTATCATCCAGTCAAAAACATTCACTCTGTTGTCTCCTGTTATATAACAATTAAATTGGTGCCCGACAACTAGTGAGAGTTGTTTGCAGTGCATTGGCGAGATCTCAGTGGGGAAGTACCATGTAGGTGTGGGAAAGGGCTTGTATCGAAGCAGCAGGGATACCTTCAGATTGGCAGTCTTCTAGAACACGTGGAAATCAGTTAATTTGAAGCAATCTTGCATTAACTTTTATATGTAGCACTTCTCAAAACAGAGCAGGTGTGAATGATGTCATGTTTGTTAGTTTGTAAATTGTTTGACAAGACCTTCAGCAATTTCTTTGCTATCTTGCTAGCACATACCATTCGTACCAATGGGCAATTATCCTTGCATGCATATCGTTGGACTATGGGAGGAAACCAGAGTACCTAAAGTAAAGCATGCAAACTCCATACATGCCCGGATCCACAACCTTGTTGCTATGAGACAACTGCGCTAACCACTGAACCACTAAGTTGCTCATGTAAGTATAGTAATATCATAAAATACCGTATGCTCCATACAAGTTGAATGATTCCCCAAAGTTCATTGTGACCAAACCATGTAATTTCATCTAGCAGTCTAAACACTTGTTGAAAATTGTGCTATTACAGAGCACTTCACTTTCTTTTCATAATGTGTTTTATTAATGTATTTATTTTTGCTTTGTCTCGCATGTCTTCGGAGCATTTGTGCTGCAGAAGTTGTACGTATTCTGTCTGGTGCTGTTGTGAACGAGCTATGGCTCTATTCTCGACTGGCTTTGAACTTAGGCTGTGAATAAGTCTCCTAGAATAAGGCGAAATCAGAAATGTACTCCCCTCTCTCTCCATATCACATTCACTCCACTGAATGTTCCTGTGCTTTCTGGATCTTCTGAGTGATTATACCATGGTCATTCCTCATGCTGTTCTGTTCATGACTAACTGACTGTCTGATTGATTTTGCCTCGTATGAGTCTGACTGAGCTCCAGCAGAGCTCATTCTCTACTCCCCCACCGTATTCTGTCTGAGGCCACCGAGCACCGGCCACACAGCGTTTCCCATACTGCCTCACTGTAATTGCATTTGACTGAATTGATTTAGCTTTTTGTCTGTATGTGTAATTGTCATTTTCCCACTGTGACAAATGAGTTACCGCTATGTTAGTGACAGCCTGTCCCGTAATGAACTCCGCAGCGAACGCACAGGACACAGCCTCTGGTGACCGAAACTGTTTTGTTGTTATAATTCATAGAGGCTATGGAAGGAAATGTAGAGGGAGGCTGCAAATTTGTTGCTGAAAATTTTAGTCGACTATAATAATATGCATCATCAGGTCAGGGGTGGGTTTCCCAAAAGCATAGTTGCCAACTAAGTTAGCAACTTACATAGTTCGTCCATTCACTGTCATTAGTCCCAACTGTGTAAGTTAGCATCGGTGCTGTCGGGAAACGCGCATCAGGCTGGTGTTTGTCATGGAAAAACACAGATTCTTGTGTTTTTTTCTCTCTTCTCTCGGCAGGTCTAGCTGTCCCCTATTTCTGCAGTTTTCTTCAGTAATTTGTGCTTGAGGAAATAGCATGAAAATGTTTTCTTGTGCGATTGTTCTGCAGGTGGCTGTGACAGGGGGACCCCCAGGGCAGGACCCATGAGGAGTCATAGAAGATGCTGGCAGCCTGGGCGCCTCTGCTCCTCTTAGTCATGTGTGTTAGAGGGACCTCCAGCAGTCCACTTTCTCTGAGAATCGGTGAGTGTCTCCCCCCCACGTGCTACCTTCTGTTCAACCAATAACCTCAGGCCTCTGCACAATATCCTCTTCGGTGTGTCCAACCACCCGTATGGCCAAAAAAACCTTGCTCCTATAACTCGCACCCGACTTCATTTCAATGGAATGAAGCATGCCTGTCATATATACTTGTGAGTTCACACAGTCAACAAATATGTATTTATTCCATGGTCTTAAACATATGTATTTTCTTTTACGAAAGCCTTGTATCCCACTGCCCATGAAAAAAACATGAATGTCAAAGAAAAAAAAATGTCTGCATGATTATTTTCACTAGCTTGATGCCAGAAATGTCCAGATATCAAGTATTAAAAGCTGCTTAACAAACTGGTTTATATATTTATCATTCAAAGACCAAACAAGTCCTGATAGCTTGAAATTTATAAGACCTTATATTCTTTACTGGTAATTCCATTCCTTGACTATGTGCATTTGTGTGCCCATGTAATACAAAAGGAATTAGCCAAAAACATGTCCCCATATATCCTCCAACATGAACATGCAACTAACATTACACATTCCATTTCCTTCATAAAATAGCCCTAATTCTTTGCAGTTTTAATATAAGAGAATAGGATAAAACCTAAAATTCTTATATTTGTTGTTGTTGTTGTTTTTGTTTTTGTTGTTGTTGTTGTTGTTATATTTTTTGTTTCAAATATCATTTGAAATCCATGGAGAGTATAGTGCGATTGGAGTTTTGAAACATTTTGTATTCCGACCATGGATACAGGATAGACATGCTCGCTGGGCTGCATAATTATTTTCTGGTACCCAGGCAAGAGGATTCTGCAGGACTCCCTCACCATTGGCCAGCTGAATAAATATGTATACAAAACAGGGGCGATGCTGTTCCGAACGTGTAACACTGTATGAACGGCTCAGTGATTCTGTACTCGTACTTGTACCCGTTTGGTTATGTATCCATCTGTGTTTGTGTTCATATTTGTGTACCAAGTTACGCACCCATATCGCAGGATAAGCCCGAATGGATGCAACTGAATATTAATGTCTTCGTATTTTCAGTCGCAAAAATGCTTAGCCCATATCCAGTAAACCTACAGCAATGTAAATACCAAGCCAGGTCATAATAATCCAGATACTGTAATTTAGCTGCACCATATGACTACAAGCTGTTAATCGTGCACCCACACTCTTTTATGACAGTTGTGTGAACAGAGGTTAATTAGCCTGCTCTTTCTTGACAGAAGCTGCGAAATTGCAGCGTACGGCATCCATGTGGGCCAGAAAGGTCTATTGCTTGGAGCCAACCCTCGAAAAATCAACACTGTCCTAATTAGCTCAGAGAAAATGAGCATTTTATTGTTGTGAGCAGATACAGTATACTAATTTTGCCTAGGCTATCAAGTCATAATAGGTATTTATCTTTGTCTGTGAAAAATATTGCATGCTCCAGAAAAGAGGGGTTGATTTCTTGAAAAATCTTTTGTGTTATCTTTTTTCCATTTCTGTTGTGCTTGACAGTTTAATAGCTACGTATTTAAAAGTGCTCTGCTGTAGTTTTCCTGGCTCATACTGTAAATTCAACTGTTTATTTGGACCTTAACTCTTTCAACCCCAGATATTCTAGCATCACTATACCCTTCAACCCCACAGCCCTCTGTAGAGGGCTGGTCATTATCTGGACATTGTATCTTACTGTTATCTCTGGAATCCCATTAAATGTAACCTGATATGTTCCAATCAATTAGTCAGATTGTTTGAATTTTCCCTACAGGAATTTGGGGTAGAAGGGAATATGTTGGTCAGCCCTCTGTAGAGGGCTGTGGGGTTGAAGGAGTTAACTAACACTTGTGCTGAGCAGAGCAATCTATTTTTATTAATTTGCAATGCAACATTTCTTCTGATCTTATCTGCAGATCATATTTTTTCATCCAATCACAACTTATTTTTCCACGTTCAAAGCACCACGGAGTATGTGAAGATAATGACTGAGATTCTCTCGTATATTTCTCTTGTGCTTTGTGTGGGAGAACAGAAACAGTCTTACATGGGGCCTCATACATCCATTATGTCCCAAGTTGGCTCAGCAGTATTCAGTAATTGGCAAACTGCTTACGTCAAGTGCATTTGATTCCATCTGCCCAATCAGATAAACATGTATGGCGTAGATGTCCCTGACCTTGGCACATGGCAGCTAAATATTATACATTTGAGAACGATCGTCAGCTTACCTCACCATCCCCTTCTTTCCCCTTTGTATGTGTCAAGGCTTATTAACTGAACGGTATTTATTTTCAGCTGAGTGGATATCACAGTAAGCTGTGTGGTTGGATCTGAAGGAAGACTGCTGGTGCATTCACAAATCAATTATTCAGCAGCCAATATGGTGCAGTACATTTGGAGTTCACGCATGCTGTTCTGTTGCGATCAGGTCAGGAACAAACAGATCCCTGGCCATCATTACTGCCCAGTTCGCCTGCGAGCGTCAGTTCCTGCCTGAATGCCTTTTCTGTTCCTGTCTCTCTGTCTTTTCTCCTCCCTTCTTTCATCTTACATCTGTCGTACAAAACAAACGGCGCATATTTCCGTTGCCAGTGCCTCATTTAGCTGATTCTTAATCAGTCAGTTCGGTTGCTTCTTTGAATTGACATAGTTGAAATATCTGTTGAAATATCAGTAAAATGAGGATTGAGAGTCTCTCGCCATGTCTACTTCCTCTAATCTAAAATGAATAATGTAAAAATAAATACCAGGCATTAGAAATTTGCTGCAATAAGTTTTAGTTCAATACATTTTCAGAAAAAATATGCCACAGCAACTTTTTTGAACTGTTTGCACTGAAACATAACAAATATAATGATCATGGATTTAACATAATGTCAGTATCAGAAATTTGTGCTTTATACACATAAAATACTCCTGTAAAGTACAATTTTAAAACTTCTAATCAAGCTGTGCTTTATTTGTTTGGAAGAATATCGAAAGATGTAGAGGAATATTCTTTTTGTTGACACAACTGATTGTTTGCAGCATGGTGCCTGTGCCTCTGATTTTGACTCCCAAAATATGTATGCGGATTGATTCATTATCTTTTCCCTCTGATTCCGTTAGTGATAATGCATTTCAGTTAGGACTGTTGACGGAGGAAACAACAGATGTTATTGAATTTTATTCTAAGCCAAAGAGCCTAGGCAGGGAAGTTAATCTCTTTTGACTACTCCTGTGAGAGAGGATGAATCACAATCCAACAGGAACTGGGGTTTTCAGAACAATAAAACAGAAATATTAAAATGTGAAATAGAGCTTTTCCACTTTGAATGTAGCCAATGGTCGCTCATCATTGATAATTCTTCAATGCAGATAAAAAATGCAGGGTAAAGTTATGGCCCACTATTTACAGTCGCTGAACAGTAGAGCAGGAAGGAGCATGTAAAGACAATTACTGCTGTCATTCAGCACAGAATGGGCTTTGTATTGGTGCCTCATAGCAGAGTCTGGGCTGGGCACGAAAACCAATGAACAAAGTAAGCCTCCCGGCAAATGACGAGCAGTCAGTCTGGCCCGCAAACAAAAAATAATAAAAACAATGGTTCTACTGCAAATGCATAGGGTTGCCCGGGGAGGCAAGTCATCTATATTTATAGAGCACTTTTAACAAAAAGGAACCTTTGTTCGGCAGGGTACTTCATAACTTCTGGCAAAACAGGATAATAAACAAAGCACGCACACACACATACACACACACACACACACACACACTTAAGAGATACAGTTAAAACCCCTGTTCACTGTCAAAAACGCCTTCTATGGCCATGCAAGCCTCTAAACGAGACCTTGGAGTAATGGAAGAAAGGTGTTGACCAATTCAATTGACCACTTCCAATATCCAGGTCATGAATATTCATTTTAGTCCAAAGCAAGGCTTGAGATGTATAACTGAATCGCCGGCTTTGTTTACATGGTGTATGCAATGGCTTCGCTCGTGGAAGAAAACCGTGAATGATGGCGTTAGCTCAGTGCTAACATATATAGGGAAGTTGTACTCATGCGCTTACAGAAATTACATTTGTTTTATCCTTAATTCCGCTATTCAGTCATGTGACAAACAGAATCTTATACTCTCAGTGATGACCTGATCAGGCCACCGCTAATGCCTCGATAAATGGCTAAAACCATTGGAAACGTGTATTGCAATCATAAAATTCCTCTAGTTCCAGCCCTTCTGCTTATCTGATTCAACCCCTTCCTTCTACAATGATAATCTTTTGGATAATGATGAAAAATAAGATCAGCATGCAATCTTGAATCCCCAGTACACTGCGGGACACACTGGTCTAAACACGGCCATTCTCTTTGTTTTGCTAGTCAAGCCTCGTTTTGGCATTGGAATGCGTGGTATGCATAGGATTTAAGAGTGCCAAATAAGTACCATTCTTTTTTCCTTTATTTACATTGGCTTGGTACATGTGTGCCATTTACTTGGAGAAGAGATGGCACCAGGATGCACTGTTGGAAGAGGACAGGCTGGAGGAGGGAGTGTGATGCTTGGGAAAATGGAATCCCGGGGTACATCCATCCCTGGGACGTCAATTTTACAAAGCTATTTTCGAGGCATGTGAACGACCGCTAGCAGATTAGACAGGTGGCCGTAATGTTTTATTGGGACGCATACACAAAACAATTTAAACTGTGATAATTTCACCCCATGCAAAGGTGCACAGGGCGTAAAGCGCAGTCAAAACCAAAGGGGTCCAGATGACCATTCTGATGGGATTTGAAAATCTCAATAGCCGAGTTTCCATCTCATGTCCAGCGAGTTACATGCAAATTTAAGGGACATTATCATCCAATTCAATTTGCTGCTTAAATCATTCCCAGATAACAATACATTCAACTTCTAACCTTTTCCGGGTGAATAAAGAACGTCTCTGGGAGGACACCGAGGAGGGAGTACCCTGCATTCTTTAATATAAATGGCAAAAAGGTAGAGAACATGGAATTGGTCGTGGAGAATTTTAACAGTTATTTTGTGAATGTTGGGCCAGAACTAGCAAAGGGTATTAAATCCTCACACCTAAGATGGGACTACCTTGACAAGGATGAGGAAATCCAAGACACAATGACATTAACTCCTGTTACCGAATCTGAAATCAGATCAATTCTGAAAAATTGTACAGCTAAGACATCTGTTGATGTAAACCAATTCGATATGAAATTACTGAAAACACTAACTAACGCAATTGTAACTCCACTTACGCATATATGCAATCTATCCTTCTCCTACGGAGTGTTTCCAGATAAAATGAAGATAGCAAAAGTTATCCCTCTCTACAAAAGTGGGAATAAATATGATTTCTCAAACTATCGTCCTGTCTCGATTTTACCTCAATGCTCAAAGGTCCTAGAAAAGCTCTTCAATGACAGATTGGACAAGTACATTGATAAACACAAACTACTGTGTGACAGTCAGTATGGGTTCAGGAAAAAGCATTCGACAGCACTAGCCCTAACAGAATTTATTGAAATGATTAAAGATTCGCTAGATTCAAACTTATATTCTATAGGCATATTTATTGATCTGAAGAAAGCATTCGACACTATAAATCACGATATATTGATTGAAAAACTTTACAAATATGGATTAAGAGGGACCGCATTAAAATGGATCAAAAATTACTTAACAGGTAGGACGCAATTTGTGCAGATGGGCAATAGCAAATCGAATTGCTTGGACATTACCTGTGGAATTCCTCAGGGCTCGGTCATAGGTCCCAAGTTGTTCATAATTTACATAAATGACATTGTTAAGGTGTCCGATATCCTAAAACTAATTTTATTCGCAGACGACACGACTATTTTTTTTTTTTTGCTCAGGTGTCGATTTCAAACAATTGGTAAAATTGGTTAATAAAGAAATGTCTAAACTTCACATGTGGTTTAATGTAAACAAATTATCACTAAATCTTACAAAGACCAAATTTATGATATTTGGGAAAAAAGGCCTAAAGGATATTGAATGAGTTTCATGTGGGACTTACTTTTTTTTATGAATTAGCCTGAAGCTGAAGAAAGTTTTGGAAAATACACCAACTGAACGTTTTTTTTTTTTTTTACATAAAGCATTGTAACACATTATATCACTTTGATCTCTTAGATCACTAGTAGGCTATGTCTGTCTGTGTGTGTGTGTGTGTGTGATGTCAACCTCATAGAGCTCCGAAAACACGACCTCAACATAGAGACAAACGCTTTTCAAATTAGCCTACATATATTTGTTTGAGGAGTGAATTTGCTCCAAAATCGATTTATTGGCTGACAGCCTGCTATGGAATTGCGGACAGGTGTCATCAAAATTGGCCCATGTAACAGTCATAAATTTTAAGAGATTCTCGTGTGGAATTGAAGTCTCTGTGCATGGAAGTTTTTCTGTTTTTAAAACAATGAATTTAAACGATCATGAAGCGCAAGTTAAATCGCCTGATGTGCGGAAAAGGTAGCACGGAAGTTTCAGAGCAGTTTGTCTGTCGTAAAGCATTGGCCTATTAATAAGCAAATTATTTTTCTGTGCTGAATTTAGCCCATTTCATCGCTGTTAGATCGCATATGGAGAGAAGCCGTGTCTTCAATTGCTATTGGATTATTACGATAATTGGAAAACGCGCCAATAAGGAAAATTATTGAGAATTAGCCAGGACCAATTGTCATAAACTAAAGACACCACGCCAAACCACCTGTGGAAGCAGGACGCCGACAGCAGACTCTGTTCAAGTCATTTCAATCTGAAACACGAACCCTGGAAGTTGGTTTTAATTTCAACCATCCAAGAAAATAGTGAGCGAAACTCACGTTTAGTTCATGTGAACAAGCCACGATGCTCAGTAAAATGCAGTGTGTAATTGTACGTCTCGCTACTCAACAGTCCATGCTGGCCCAAGTGAAGATTTCAGGTTCGGCTGAAATGAGACCGATTTGCTGCTGATGGACGGTGAGCAAAATGATTGCAAATTACCAGAGACATCATCATATGACGTATGATTAAAATGTTTGGTTTGTAGTTAATAATTTACTCGTGCCTGTTCGTCTAAACAGACTAGGCTCTTTAAGTTGGAAAATTGAACTGGATGGTGAGCCAAAGAAAGGACTGTGTATTGTGCCAATTAAAGATTTTTTTTTCCCCTGTTCTATGCCCAATGCCCTATAAAAACTTTGTTTAAAACTTCAAACGCATGAGGCTTAATGAGGCATGAATGCCACTCTAAAGGTTAGATGGCGTACTACAACACTGCTGATTTAAAGGCCTTATTATGTGTTAATTACTTTGTGTTATTTGTACAATGTAACGTTGCTGGCGTAGCCTACGTTTGCAGCCTAGCCTACGCTACACACACACACACACACACACACACACACACACACATTGTTAAAATCATATGCTGGATGCTTTATTCTTTCTATGTGTTTTTCAGTTAATGATCGGGCGATAATAAGACCACATTGGCTATGTAATCGCTGACAACAGGGGACATTTCATAGTGGTTGGTGGAAACTGGGACATTTTAGCATCCCGACAGGCTTTTGTGGGGACTCGGGACACGCAACTCAAAACCGGGACTGTCCCGGCAAAACCAGGACGTCTGGTCACCTTACTTTAAATGGCTCACAGATCTCCTCGTGAAGATCCATCATCTCAAGCTCAACGCTGCTGATGAATATCTGATAGTAACACATTCAGTCCAGGGGCTGTCGTGGTTTCGCTCCCGTCGGATACAAATGTCAATCCGGCGGGAGCTAGGACCATGGGCCTAAAAAGGAATAAAGGACCCAAACACCAGGCTGGGAAAAAACTGAAGATTTAATAACAATAAAGAAAAACTAACACACAGTTTTAAAACTGGGGCGCAGCTACAAATAAAAGCAGGGCTAAAACTGAAGAATGCAGTCGCAATCTCAACTGGCAAAGCCAGCCCTTAAATAGACTGCCTTCACCTCCACTTTAACGAGCCACACCTGTTGCCCGTCAAAGTGGAGGTGAAGAATGCAGCAGGGGAGGCACTGCAAGGCCAAACCCTTACAGGGGCTCACCCTCAGCAAAGTGGCTGAACAGCTGTCGTGAATTCCTGCAAGGTAAAATCAGAGTCCAAATACTCAATTTACTCCTGACTGCACTGCCGTAGCCTTTACAAAAGCAGAACCCGGGTCACAGTCCTCCACATAGTATGGAGTAAAATTCCCCCACAAGCCCGCACATCTTCCTGCTGACTGTTGTAAGAGATCTATGCTGGAGGAAGGAAGAAGACGATTTGTGTTGTCTTTGCATGGGTTCTTTCATGATTAAAAAAACAACACACTGGGTATCCATCCCTTTGATGCTGAAAAAATGCGACTTTGCCAACATCCCTTTTACATTCACATCAAGGAGTTCAGCCATTTCCTGTTTGCTTTCCTGGAGTGCTTTGTCTGGGACAGAGTTATTTTTATGATGCATTATGTTACTCTAAGAACTTTATGATTGTTTACAGAAGAAAAAACTCTTCCAATAATTGTATGTTAAAATGCCAATAAGACTTCAAAGCAGACCCGTCACGCACATTTAAGACCTTAAGAAAGTGATCAGTAAAGCCCTCAGTTATAATAAAGCAATCCATTATTCTATTGTTAAAGCCCCCGTCACACTTATTCAAAATCAGCAAGAATCAAGCAGAACCAGCCGGAATGAAGAATTCGCGCAACATTCCAGCGGGAATTTCAAATTGATCTAAAATTCTTACAGCTTTGAAAGAATGCCGTTCGAATACTTAGAATGCACTTCGAACCCGCCTCAAATGATTCTTGCATATTCTGGGTGTATTAGCTCTCGAATGCAGGTTGAATGTAGTTGGAACACAGTAGGAATATTTAGAATGCTGTCAGAATGCGGTCAGAATATTTGGAATACACTTCGAATGCCGTACGAGTGCGGTTCAATTGCTGCCTGAACTCCACCCGAAGTCTGGTTGGAAGGTGCCTCGAATGCTGTACGAATTCACCTAGAATGCAGTCAGAACGCTCCCGGAATGGCCGCCAAATATGGTTGGAACGTCCAAGAGTTCAAACAGAATGCAGCTCAAATACTCAGAATGTACTTAGAATGTAACATGAGTGTCCCATATGCGTTGATTGAGTAATTGCTGACTACAGCAGGGGAACGTAAATATGCCACTAAAACTGATGCTGAATGCGTGAGAGTTAACAGGTATGCGTTATTAATAAAAACTGGCCACACCTGATAATGTTGAGAGTTTTCGGAGTTTCTGTAATGGTAATTTAAATGAATGATTGAAAACAGGTCATAACCAATCATTATTTTTAAGCCAGTTCACCAGCCACCACTGATTCCAGGTGCAATCGAAAGATTCCAACGGCATTCGAAGCACATTCCAGCTGAATTGTTTTAATATCAAAATAGATTCCTGCAGCAATCGAAATGCATTCGAGGCGCATTCTGGCTCATCAGAGGCGCATTCTGGCAGGATTTGACGTGGCTTGCTGTTTTGATTCTCCCTCGAATGCAATCAGAATGTTTGGAATGCTGTTGGAATGCCTTAAAAATATTTATAATGCAGTCAGAGCGCAGTTAGAATATACTTCGGATGCCGTTCGATATTTCTCCACTTCAAATGGACCTGGAAAGTTTTGAGCTTGAGCAAAACATTCGGGCCGGCCACAAGAACGGGCCCGAATATTTGGAATGCACTCAGAATGCAGTCAGAATTTTTATAACGCACTTCGAATATCCAGGAATATACAAAGAATTTTCATTCCGACGGCATTCCGGCTCATTCCGCCTCTAGTGTGACTAGGGTTTAAAAACATAGCTGGTCTTGTATCACTAATTACATGACCATATGTCTGAAACCATGTGTACTCTCTAGCTCTGCTATGTTTGATTCTCCAAACATGAGAAAGCTCAGACAGTAATCTTGAAAAAATTAGGCTCCTCTGCAGTGTGGTCAGTGGTAAAGTCTGTCCTGCGTAAAGCAATATGTGGTTTGGGATTATGCACTGGCACAGTGCTGCAAAATTAGTTATATCCCTGAAACAAGGTTAATTTTTGCAAACTTCAGTTGCAACAACTCAAACGGCGTTAACAGGAATCATGTCAAATTTGTTGTCAGCATTGCTGGCACTAAGACGAGGAAGTATTTGATTGTGGTGTCTCTGTATTTTTTTTTTTTCCTGTAGCTTTAAAACTCAACCAACTTTACCATTTCTAAATGCAATAACTCAAACAGTTTTGATGGGAATCATGTCTAACTTTCTATCATTGTTTCTGAAGAATAGAGTTGATATTGGTGACCCTATGACCTTCCCTATTGCACCAACATCAGCCCAGAACTTTCATTGTAACAAAATGCTATACCTCAAACAGTTTTCATGGGAATACTGTCAAATCAGCTGTCTAAATTCCTGCTGCTGAACTGTACTGATTGTGATGGCTTTTTATTTCTGCTGTAACACCACCATTAGGCAAAGCTACATTTCCAAATGCGATAAGCCAAACTGGTTTAATGGGAATCAGATCAAATTTGCTCTGTCCATATGGGAGAATGAAAGTGCAATGCCATTGTGTTGGTGATACCATGACCTTTTGCCTTTTAATCAAACTTAATTTTTCCAAAAATGCAACAAAGTTCATGTGGGACTTGGGTAAAACTTGTCATGAACATTCCTGGAGCCGAGAGTAGTTCTCTTGTTGATTTTCTGGATCCTATGGCCTTTCTTGTAGTGTCACCAGTAGGCCAAACTATGAATTTTGCTTATCAGGTAAATGCTATAGTTTTCAGGATATACTCTGCTGTCGCCTACCAACAGAATTTTTCTGGTTGGTCCAGCTTCCCCTTAACTAAGTCTGTGGTTATTGTTATAAATAACCCTAATTCAGGAGAAAAGCTGGCCACTCTTGCACTTAAACTGGTCCTGTTAGCGAGAGTGAGCATGATGGAGAGAGAAATGTAAAGGGAAAGAGTCCTCTGCTTGTAGCAGAAAATGGAATGTATATTAAAAAAAGTCCATATTCCAAAATCCACAAACTATAATTTTGTTCTGCTGTCAATATAGGGTCTGCAACTCTGGATAAACCAGCTAGTACTAGTTATATTCTGAAAATAGGGAGCAAAGGGAAAAAAGCCCCCTTTTTGAGTCACTCTCCCTGAAAGATGTAAATACGCACAGCCTAAGTGCCGACAGATATACAGAGAGTGAAAAGAGCAAAGCGCATCATTAGTTTTCTTTGTAAACCTTGTCCGGTCACTTGCGGTATCCTTCACATATCAGGAAAAAAATGTCACATTATTTGCTAAATGTAAACAACTCAAGCAGCAACAATATGAGCGCAAGAAACATGAGCAATAAACACGGCTGAAGTTCCAGAACCCAGCAGGTCTGATTATAGAGGATAGGCCCAGAGGGGAGGGGGTGAGGTGGGCAGGATTATCCACCCAAATTTTTCTTGCTTATAGTCTTTTCTAATTACGTCTTTCTTCGCTTGCTTTGTTCAGTCATGTAAGTCAGCTTTGGAAGAGACGGAGCTAAAAATTTTGGCTGCTGTTTTTCTGCCACTATGTCAGTAGGTTGCTGGCTTTATTACCAGTATCTCTGCCTCTCCTGCACCTGAGGAGTTCTGGAGCGGCATGCAGCGCACGAGCAGAGTGCATGATAAATGGGCAGGTCTCCCTCCCTCCTCACAGAAGAGTTGTCCTGATTGGAGCTTTGCATTCTACCCGAATGGAAATTTTGTGGAGCTGCTCGACAGCTATAGGCACTGGATTTTTTTTATTTATTTATATTCTTATTTTTACATGGAGCATTTGATATCTTGATCTTGATTTCTTTCAATATGTAAAGAGAATTTTAACAAATATTTGAAAAACTAAATGACTACAGTGAATTGCCTATAATATGTTTAACTACATCTATTTGGGTTGCATTAAATTTCAATGACATGCTCGCAAATGTTGTATCCCAATGAAATATAAGTTTGGAGTAGGCAGAGTTAGATATTATTCATTCTGTTATTTTAAGCTGTCTTAGTTTATTTTGTTTACTTCTCTCACCTCTGGTCCTTGGAATAAAGTAAATATATTAAAGTGCTCTTTACAGTTTTTGTGTACAAGATGGAATTTTTCACCCTATGGCAAGGACTGATTTCATTGTATTAGAGTTCTTCCTACAAAATTGACAAAACATTCAATATCTTGCAATGAAATACAAGTCAAAGTAAATTTACAAATCACCACTTTCTGTTTTTTTCTGAGAATATACACATGCACACTGTGTTTTTATGAAGGTTTATTCTCCTTCATCATTTTCTGAAGGGAGAAAGGAAACCAATCAGCAGTTGAATGTGAATACTGCCGAAGACATTGGGAGATCCCAGAACTCCATTTACCACAGTGAGACCTGCTTTATGCCGTGGGAATTCAGGAAAATAAACCAGTCAGCGAAACTATTCTTGTTGATTTTTCACTCCTCTTCTATTGGCCGACTCAGATTGAGGGAGAAAATCCATTTAGCCGTCTTAGAGGTGATTGCACCCTGGGAACTCAGTATAACAATCAAGGTCGTAATAAAGGAATTGCCCTATTACAGCACTGCTTTAAGAGCAATATGAGGTAATAGGGCTGACTCTGCTCCCATGTGTACAGGAAAATGGGGAGAGGGGGCAAGAATGCAGAATCTGTGGGTCACAAAGCTAATGCTGGAGGGGTTTTGTCACAGGTGCAGGTGTTTCTGCTCTGTGCCAATGGTGCCGTTAACCTGAGCACTCAAGCAGCCACCACACGCTTCCACAAACTCATTTCCCGCCGAGCGCCACAGCCCAGCAAGCAGGGAATGAAAGGGATTATTCAATTACACTTCTAAATAGAGGACATATTCCCTTCTACCTCAGGGGAAAAGTGGCTTCAGTGGGCTGATCCCTGATTGATGTGCTTTCTTTCCTGCTTCTCAAGAGCAAGTACCCAATGCTGTATGCTAACCTAACTGCAAAGTGTTCTGAAAGGACATTTTTCTGTCTCAGTTCAAAAAGAGATTGATCGGACCTTACTGCTTCTGTTGCTTTAATCAATGCTTTTGGTTCTTTGTCCTTGTGACTGAGAGACTTGTCAAAGAATCATTGGCCAAGCTCATAGCTACGTATATTTACACTGATACATGCACACATAACACCACGTCACACAACACAAAGTAGCAAAACCGTATCACGCAGTTAGCAAGCTGGTAATCTCAACAACATGAAAAAAACTGTCATTTGGTTATGTGCTGAATATCACAGACACATTCTGGCTCAGCTTAGTAAATACTGGCCAAACTAGTATGAGTGTCCCTTGTTGCAAATTTCAGCAATAACTAGACAGTCCGGTTGGACGCGGCCGCATGGGTGTAGCCCCTGGAAGCCCGCTTCTCCCTTTTTTGCGCATTATTTGGCCAACACTGTCACCATGGCAACAAAAATCGATAGCTGTCACAAGTGAAGTATAACACATGTCTAGACCAAATATGACAGTAATCGGTGAAAAATTGCAGCCTGTACAGCGTCCACAAGGTAGCGTGTACGTTCAGTACAAATTCGTGCATTATTCTGCCAATACTGTCGCCATGGCAACCAAAATTGATAGGTGCCATAAGTCAAGTGTAACAGATGTTCAAACCAAATATGAAAGTAATCAGTCAAAAACTGCAGCCTGTACTGCATCCACAAAAATCTCAATGTTTTGCCACTAATTTGCATATTATTCGGCCAATCCTGTCACCGTGGCAACCAAAATACACTGCCCGGCCAAAAAAAAAAGTCACCGTTTGGAAATTAATGAACAAATTCTATAATTGGATCATTATTGCGGTTATTAATATGTTTCAGCTGGCAATAATCATTTTTACCCTGACTGATGAAGCGTGTCGCTACTCATTTCTTAAAAAAATCATGTCGGAAGACACATCCCTTGATGGTGGAAAAGATGTTACAGTATTTCAGAAGGGGCAAGTTATTGCCCTGTATTTAGCAAAGAAAACCATGAATGACAAAAACAAGTATGAGGAATCATTTTCACAAACAAATTTGCCACCACAAAGTCCTGACCTTAAACACATTAAAAGTTATTGGGATGTGCTCAAGAAAGACCACCGAGTGGTTCAACCATTATGTCGAGAAGACAAGATCTCAGCCAAAAGTTATGGCATTTCTGATCGAAAATAAATGTTCTGGCATTGCATATAGTTGTCAAAACAATGACAAGACGAATATGCACTGTCATCAAAGCTACAGGGGTTCCAACTAAATATTTAACTTTTTTTTTTGGCCGGGCAGTGTATATAGGTGTCATAAGTGAAGTGTAATATGTCCATAACAAATATGAAAGTAGTCGGCAAAAAATTGCAGCCTGTACTGCGTCCACAAGGAAATCTCTATGTTTTGCCACCAATTTGCATATTATTCGACCAATACTGCCGCCATGACAACCAAAATCACTAGGTGTCATAAGTGAAGTAGAGCACATGTCCATTCCAAATATGAAAATAATCGGTCAAAAATTACAGCCTGTAGAACGTCCACAAGGAAGGGTCTACGGACCCAGACGCGGTGGCGGCGGAGACAACACAGGTGAATCCATAGTAGTCCATAGTAGCCGACTCCAGCTGATCCGGCACAGAGCTGGCGCAGATCCGGAGCGGAGGTGCTTGCTGTCTGGGACCCTACTGTGCAACCACATGCTGATAAAGTGATCACAGAAACCACTCACTAAAGCAGTAAGTTTACTTTGCTATTCACTGATGCATCTTATTTCTTTTTTACTCTGCTGGTCATTGAGTTCTTAAGATGGTGTATACTCCGTCATTCGTTGTCATTGTCCTCTGTCGACTGTAAACAATTTGACGCGTAGCCACTAGCTGTCACAAATATTGATCAAATTTGACAAAACTTGGCACTCAACATCTTCAGCACATATTCTACTTTTGGATTGCATTTCAGCCCGACATCCCCAAAAGTGGGTGTGGCTGGGGAAAAAATTTTAAGATGTTCACTTAAGACCTTTCTAATATAGATAAAAAGCAGAAACTTGGTATGTAAGCTGTATACACCATGTCTCAACATATAAATTAGGGTTTTGGTGATTTCTAATAAATGGTTGTTCAGTGACCTTTGACATTCCTTCACCCACAGACACTTGTTTGAACAAGTCGTAACCTCTAACGGTCCCAAATATCGATGAAATTTTATGAAACTTTGCGTACAACATCTTTAGGAAAGACACTAGTATAATATTTAATTTCAGCTTTGTGGCCCTCTCCCCCACTCTAGACTTCCTTTGTTTGTTTTCATCTTTTTTTTTGTTTGTAAAATCTAAAATTTTATAAAGGCAAACGATGCTTCAATTAAATTCAAACGTGAAATTGATTATATGTGTGAAAGCATTTATGTGAACCAAAATTAGGTTAAAAAGATATTGCGTCTAAAATATTTACATCAGCGTGAAAGGTGATTGGATAATTGCCATCCAGTAGACGTTACATATCCTTTTATGTCCTATGGCTCAACATGGGAGCCTGTTACATTTTGCTGCCCTCGCTAAGAAGTTGGACTTTGAATGCTGGAATGGTGTTTTGTTTTGTTTCTTTCTTTGAAGGAGCTCTGACTTCGATATCGTTTGGCTCCTTTTGAGATATTAAGTCTCTATTTTCTCCATTTTTTTCTAAATATTTTTGTTTTGACTCGATTCTGGCTTATTAGCTTTGCAATAAATGTTTTGACACTAGGGAAAAATAAAACAGTTTCTTTTTGATATTCAGAGGACTGTCGCCTGCTGTCTTCTGCCCATCCACACACTACATGTCCACCTTTTCATGATATTCCTTCATTATTTGTACCCCTGTGACTTGTATTGTTTCTGTGTAGTTGTATATACATCAATTAATTATCTTATATCAATTTGTTTCTAGAGAATACCGCTCACCATAAAATTATCTGAACTGAATATTATTTGATTGATTTATTGATCAAACAGTTAATATTTTCTGATATTTCTTGGTTGGTTGACTGGCTTATTGAATGATTGATTGGATAATTGATTGAACAGGGTATAGATATGCATTTCATGTACTGTGATGTTAAAAAAGTAAGCGTGTTTGTATTAGATTTGTACATCCATTCCTGCCATTCAGGGTTGCAAAGTATTCCGAGTTAAGTAGGGATGGGGCCAGTTTAGGACTCAATCGGTCAGATTGCGGTCTCAGGCCTGGGTTTGGTGGCAATGCGCCGAGGTGCATAGCTGACTACTGAAGGAAAGATGTCTGATGAGGCTTTAGTCTCTTCCACAAAGAATATTCACACACTATTTACACCCATGGGCAACGTGGAGTCTCCAGTTAGCCTGCCATGCATGTCTTTGGACTGTGGGAGGAAACAGGAGTACTCAGAGGATACCCATGCGAACATGGGGATAACATGCAAACTCCACACAGAGGGGCCCTAGGCCGGATTCAAACCCATGACCTTCTTGCTGTGAGGTGGCAGCGCTACCCACTCTGCCACCATGCCGCCCAACTGAGGACTAATAAGAAGGTAACGGCTGATGTCAGTAGGTAATTGTAACCATGAGTCGGAACAAAAGAGGCATCCAGGAAAGGCCTCGGCCTTTAGGAGAAAAGATTGGTTGAGGATCTCCAATTTTCCCACATAAGCCAGAGTAAACCATTGAAAAGTTTTTAAAAAATGGGGAGGATATTCTATCCTCTATGGTGCAGATCATAATTAAAAGATTGAAGAAATCTATAGGAATTTCTGTGTGTAAAAGTCGAGGGCACAAGCCTAAGCCGAATACCCATAATCTCTGATCACTCAGATGTCCCTGCATCAAGAACCGTCATTTATCCATAAGTGATATATCTATATGAAATTAGCATTACTTTGAATTACTTTGTTAAATAATGCTTCATAGGAAGCCAGTGCTTTTCTGATTTATGTGTTGTTTGTCGGTCAGGAATATCATGGAGTTTTTTTCCTCCGAATATTTGCAGTTTGTCTCTATCTCGTTTATATTTATACAAGTACACCCGGTACACTGCTGTATGCTGTATCATCGTTCCTACAACCTCACTGTTCATAGCAAATATTTACATTCTCATGACTAATTTCTCCTGACTTTGTGCTATCTGAGGAAATACGAACTGCACTAGGTGGTAATACATCAGCTGAAATAATACTACTATATGCTTATATAGCAAAGCATTCAGAGAAGCTATGGAGAAACTGAAGGAATATTAACAGTACAATCCTCAAGCATTCCATGAAAAAAAAAAAATACAAAACTCTGACAAACAAAAACCTATTTAGGCTGTTAGGATTTCAGACCTTAAGAATGGCTGCCTTCTTGATATGCCAAAACTCACTGTCAGACTGATTCCAGGATTTGATGGGAATAGCTCCTCTTAACATTTCAGTTATAAATATTGAAATGGAACGAGGGAAATTCTGCAACTCCTATGAAAATCTTGAGTGAAAAATCTACTAAATACAAGACAAGACTGCTGAAACAATTGTCAGTCATTGCCTAGCGTAAACAAAATCCATTATCATCCAACTGGTTGTTGTGAAGTTTAACACTTAAAGGTTAATTAAGGACCGGGGTGCTGGAGGTAACTGTCATATAAAAACACTTTTGAGATTTTGGGGGGTCAAAGTTTTCAAAACATGTTGCCTTTTTTATTAAATGCTAGCATACTGTGGAGCCTATTGCTGTTTCCAGGGGAGAGCTGACAAACCTTTTTGTGGAAAAATACTCATGTATTATGAAACAAATAAGAAAATTAATTTTGGACTTAAATACTTTTTTTCTTTTTTGCTAAATACCTGGACCTAAGAACATTTTACCACTAAATGAATCCTTTTAACAGATGACCAACTCTTCTTCGTTTTTGATTTTCAAACAGTCGCTTTTGCTGTTTCCTTGCCTTTCTTGATTTAATTATATGCAGAAATACATTTACATTTCTGATTACAATATATTTCTGAGTCCAAAATTACTCAGGTAATTCAGAAATGAATCTCTTAAATAGAAGAAAACCAAACTTGGTGCCAGTCCTCTTTCAAATCCCATAGAAACTACATACCTGATGCTTTGGCATCCCTCATTTTCTTTTCTTTTTTTTTTAGACCAGTTTTTAGGCTTTCTTTTCTATTTTTTTGCCGGTTTCCCTCATTCATAGCATGCTGCCCAGCCTTCATGGTTGCCACTGTAACAGCTAGTCACGTGACAGATACTTGTATTTTAATTGGACAGTCATGAACTTTGGCACTTCTTCCTCGGACATTATGGACTTGGGTATTTCTTGCACTAGAGTTCAATGAATTTGACAATGGCAACACACTCGATTCACAGGACCTGAGTACTTCCTCTGAGAAATCGTTGGTAGCAAATGAGGCTCTGGCCATTGTAGCTTCTAATACCCATATCAGCTCATTTTTTGCAAAATGTGACTTGAAGCACTTTTTGCATGCAGGTCTTCAGTTATTTGAGCCCCTAAGAACCATACCGGGCCATCCCGCACTTTTGGCGGAATTGAGTTGAGGTAGTCAGCATGTGCAGAAAACTGAGATCTACATTTCCTAAACGAGCCAACCCAATCTGCCCACATGGATTGTTCATGTAAGCAAACGTCCTCTCTGCCACTGTAAATATGCAATGCACTGCCTTAGTCATAGTGGACCATCCCACAACTTTTCCATAATTCAATGTAAACATGGCGGCTAGGTATCGCACTGATGAGGAATTGCTTGCTATGATTGATGATGATGGTGAAGTGGAAGATAATGGAGACCCAGAGTTTGACCCAAATCAATCAGAAGATGATGGTTCCTCTTCAGAAGGAGGTACCTTTCACTTTAAATGAAACAGAAGGGCATCCAAAACCTGCATAAGAAGTGCACTACGTAACTGTACATATCTTGAGTTTTGAACAGAAGCAGTGTTTCTAGTTCCCAGATACTCTAGATGACGCAGGAAGCTGGCAACTTTGAGTCCCATTTTCTCAAAAGTTCCCCAACATGGGTTGGCCCAGTATGGCTCTTAGGGGCTCATTTATAGCCTGAACTAAATTCAGGAAATTCTTGATTTTATTTGGCAAAGGTTTAATGTTGACTGGGTAATCGATTGACCACTAATTTCATTGCGATTTAGCCAGCGTTTCTTGAGACTTGATTTGAATCAGTTTGCAATATCCCCTGCACCGTCTATTCTGTATGAAATACTGTCTATGCATTAGCCTACACGTTTGGTTACCAGGAAAAAACATAATTTATGCAATTAATACAAACTGAATCATGAGCTCATTGATACTTAAAATTGGTATGCTCTACTTCAGAATCCTGTATTGCCAGCAAAAACAAATATTTTTTCACCTTGCCCTTCAGGGCCTCTGTCTAAAGCCAAAAAAAAAAAAAAAATCATGCAGTGCATTTCTGTGATTCATTGTGCTTCAGTGGACAGCAGTGTACCCAGGGAAGGAGTTAAGGTCTCGTTGGTTGCCATTACTTGTCATTCGAGCCATCTATGTGTGACAGAGGACTGTCAGTTAGGACGCCGTGTAATGTGTTTCATCGAAGGAAAGTGATGACATGATGGCTAAAAATTGAAGCCTTCAGAGGGACCTGACAAATGAGGTCGCAAATGCTGTGAGTGAACATCAAAGAGATGCCGAGGCAAAGTCAGTCAGAACTCTGAAGTGCTCCCGGATGTCATCATTTCAACAGTAAAGTGCACAGATACTGATGATAGGTTCAATGGATGTGACTATCTAAAAGATGAATTGATTGGAGTTCCTGGAGAAATGACCAAAAAGTGGAGAATGGAGACAAGAGGAACTTTGTATTGTTTACTTGAAATGTACACATTTATAACCAAGGTGATGCAGCACTTAGAAGTGAACATTTTAAAAAGAACTGTTTAAATATACTTTTCACCAATTCTTTCTCACAAATTTAGAATGCCCTTTTGTACTTATAGTACTATTTGTCTGCCACCAGTTTGGGGGAAAAAAAAAATCTAGTCATGCCATCAGTCATGTTATATCACAAATAAGTTCTTGAGGCATGAGTGCAGACATGAGTTGAAGGAAAATACTTAATGTGTTCAATAAGCCGTTTGCATTATTGAACACTGTACCCTGCTGGTGTACCACTGAATGCGGTCATCCAGGATGACTGAAATCCTTCCGCACCTAATCACTTGTGCATTAGTTGGTGGGCTGCAAGCCCTCAATGGGACCCATCTCTGCAGTAGAACAGCATGCCTTTGCTACAGGAACCACCCAGGAGCCTCAAACATATCATGCATTTCAACTACTATATTTAATTAGAAGAAAGTGGGACTTTTATAGGGCCTGGGGCATGTACCCCATGTGAACTAATCCTTTCAAGTCGAAGCTGCTTCCCTCAACTCCTTGGCTTACTTGATTTCCCAACATTAGCTGTAGATGATTTTTAACAAGATTTGCCCTCTATGGTAATACATGCCTATGGGAGAGAATCTAGTCGCCATGGGCCTCATTCGCAAAACTTTTCTCTTACTTTTATTCTTAAGGAAAGTTCCAAGGAAAACCAGCATAGGTTTGAAAGCTCCAAGGACCTTTTTTAGTGTGTATCTCAGATGATGAATGCTGTTTGATTGTAATTTGAAACACAATCCTTTTTTTGTGTGATTTTCCAGCAAAACCACTGATAACATAATGAAAGACATGCGTACTTGGTTGTGCGCAAATATGGCCAGACATTGTTCCCAAAAAGGTATCAGCATGATCCCAGATGTCGCATCCTCCCCGAGGCACTGTTGGCACAACATAATCAAAAATCATAAAATAATGCCTTTGCTCTGAGCTGGGATTGACTGCTCCTTTGTAAGTATAGGCAGGGCTGCTCCTCTATAACTCCGTATATTGCCGGATAAAAACTGACGCTAGCAAATTATCTCTCAAAACTAAAACTGAAATAAAAAAGTTCAGCTAATGTATTAATCATCGCATCTTAAAATCAGTAGCTTAATTATACCTATTATTATAATAGTATAGCTGTGCATCCTTGGTCTACTGATACTGTGATACTGTATCCACCATTCCAATTATCTTGCAGCAATCTGTAAGGAGTACTGAATTAATGACAGAAGTTTTCATGAAAACAAATTTTCAATTGGATATTCTTTTGTTTGAATCAATGCAGACTATTTGTAAGTGCTATCAAACCCGCGTAATTCTTAAATGGAAGAGTTGCTGTATATGTCATAACATGCAGATGCGAAAATGATTATGTATAAATGCATTAAGGCAAATGACTACTATCTTTTCGCTGCCTCCTCACTGCAAAAGGAAACTGTCCTCATGAGAGAAAAAGGCCAGACAGGGTGCAAATTCTAGCACACTAAGCAAACTGTTTTAATGTTGGAATGATAGATGTCCTCTAGTGGCTAAAGTAAATATGACCAGAGCAAAGGAGGAAACAGATAATGCACTTACACTGAGGAAGACCGCGTAGAAAGGAGGTCTGGGTGGTCATTGAGGCAGCAAGACTGGGCACTTTCACAGGGAAGACAACTGTTTGATTCCCATTTCCACCCGAGAGTTTAATGTTTGCAACTGCCAGTCAAGACTGTATTTTAAGAATCCCATTCACATTATCCTAATCCTAACCCTAACATGAAGGATGAAGAAAGTTTAACCCAAGCTACAATCTTTTCATAACTCCTTTTTTTGAAGGCACAGTGCTGCTATCACAGATGGCAATTCGGGAAATTCTCTGATGGGTTGTGTCAGAAACGTAGGCAACGAACTGCCTATATGGTTGTTTGGCCAAATCATAACTTCTATGTCACCGGATGTTTCTTTCCGACTTAGATAATTCTTGCACAACTTAGATGTGTGTTTAGGGTCATTATCTTTTTGAAAATAAAATCCCTGATGAATCAGTCTCTTTCCAGATTGCCATGCGTGCTACACAAGGATGCTGTGATACGTCTTTAGATCCATGATTTTCGTTGATCCTTTCGAGCAGACTGAACCCCAACCAAATTATTTCCTCCTTGTTTTACTGAGGGGGTTACAAAGTCATTTTTGAAACTTTCTCCAACTCTACGGTGCACATAAGTTCTGCGTTTGGGTGTAGAAATTTTAAATTTTGATTCATCGGTCCAAAGGACTTGTTCCCAGTCCATTAGTGTCCAATCCTTGAACTCAAGACTTGAAATCAAGTCAATTTTTTTTGATGTTGCCAGCTCTTGGTAGCAACTTGACTAATCACATCATTTTTACACAGGTGTTGGGAAATAGTAGATCTCTTTGAAGCACTTGATGGTGTTTCTTACAGTGCCATGGCGGCATTTAACATCTTCAGTATCATGTAAGGCTACAATGCGGCTATGAAAAATCTCAGAGAGCTCCTTCCGTCGTGCCATCGCATTTAACACTGTGACACTGCTCAAAGTTCATGTCACCTTAAATACTGGAACAACTGACCATCAGAGGTAATTTTGCTGAAAAATGTTGCCTAAAGGCAGTTTAAACAAATTCTTTGGCATCAATAATCATGGAATGAGGCTTCAAATGTGAATTCAAGCTATGCAAGAGTAAAAAAAAAAAATGACAAAAGTGGTGGCGTCTAATCACCACCGCCCACTACTGTATTTCTTATGCTGTTTGCCTCAGGGAGTGTGACCGATACATATGTACGATTGCCAGGGTTGCACATTCCAGGGGATCAGAAAGTAAAAGTTCTGCCATCTTCTGATATGTCGTTTACATCATGAACTCAGTCAGGTGATTTCGGTTGGTACTTCAGGGGTCTCCAACCCTGCTCCTGAGGAAATACCATTCTGTAGGTTTTTAATCCTTCCCTAATTCAGCACACCTGAATTGGCAACTGAGAAGCTCATCAAGATCTCAAACTGGAAAATAAGGAGTGATTTGCTTTGGTTGGAGTGATAACCCTCGAGATCTTACAGAGTTGAAGACCACTGAACTAGTTCAACCGCCTGGCTGACATGTTGTTCTGTTTGGCAAAACCAGGTAGCTGGAACTTAAAACTGTAGAGGCCTTTTACTTTCTGAATTTAGATTGTCCAGCTCTGGTTTTTACACAACAGCCTACCAGCTTCCTGTGTGTTTCTGACTTTTCATTGCGTATTCGGATGGCTTCCAAACTAAATCACACAAGGAAACAGCATCTGATATTCCTTACATAGTTAAATTTGTTGCCAGTGGTTGTTGCCAACTTGGTTTTGTGAAACCAGTCTCTGCATATGATTACGGTGGGGAAAATTATTTATTTTCTTGTATCTATCAAAACATGACCTACTGGGAATTGGCTTGTTGCTCACTGCGATGTGCTTTCATCAAATCCTGTAAGTTGGCAAGAAGAGGAGTAGTTGTTGAAATCAAGGTCATACTCCCTCGGTCTGGTAAATCTTGGCTAAAATCTTTTTATAAATTATAAAGCCTCTTCGCTGATGTGCTCAAATAAGTGTGTGCTGCATCCTAATGTGTTATCTAATTCAAGAAGATGTATGATGTTGGCTGTATCACTCTGCCCTTCTGACTTTTCTGACCATGAAGATGGATTCAGAGCTTTTGTGAATTACAGGGATTAATTTCTTGACATGGCAATATTCAAGATTCTTGCTTTATGTCGTTTTAGTGCCTTCTTAATTGATACATGGGCACAAGCAAAATTATGCCAAGGAGCCTTTCAAATATCATGTATTACCCATGTTGTGACACAGCTCTATAGTCAAAAACAATCACAAAGTATTTTTTTCCACATTAGTATCCTGCTTGCAAGACCATGCAGATATGTTTATCTAACTTAGCTAGCCATCATCAGAATCATAAGCGACAAAATATTTGCCTCTAAGTTATTTGATAGGGTACTAATGTAGCAAGTTATGTGACCTTCCAAATAATGAGTATTAGATCTGTCTTCCACTGCCTTGCTAACAAGCTAAGACAGAATGCAGGAAGAGGGCACTGGCAGTTGGCTGTTCAGCTGGATTTTGCTCCAGTGATTTGGCTCAACTACGGAACCAAAATTTAAAATTAATAGATAAATGAATTGGTCACCGTCTAATGCATTTATCACATGACAAACTCATCCTCCTTTTCTTGTTTTTCTTTTTTAATCTTTATTTAATCAGGGAAATTCCACTGAGAACATATTTTTCTTTTTTAAGGATGCCCTGGGAGAAATTCCACAGAACTGTTGCAAGTGAGGTGGGACAGAGAGAAAAAGGGGTAAAGCCCTGGACCAAAATTTTTGACTCAAGGGCCCAAACAGCAAAGTTCTTCCAAATTTCATCTCTCCAGCGGGGGCCTGAGGCTACCCTGGCGCCCAAAGTTTTTCGGTGGATTCGATGGCAGGAACAACCCAGACACAGCGTGTTGCTGGTAACATCAAAGTGACAAAGTTGATGTCATCCTGCCTTTTATTTTGAAAACTCCGGCCTGTTTGCTCTGTCTTTCCAAACTCCTGGTCAGACGTGCTCTGAACCCAGCAGCGATCGCAGCTTAAATTGCGTTTTGTCTGACAGGGCCGTTATGATAATCATTGTTATTAACACAACAGTTTATCCACACAGTTGAAAGTTTGAGTTCTTCAAATTGTTGTTTTTTCAATTTACTAGTTTTGGAGGCCTGAGCCAATTAAGGCTGATGGATTCAGTCTGTCCTTCTATAGCTCAGACATAATTGAAAAATTTGTTACAGCCTGCAACCCGCTACCATTTATTCATTTCTCAAATCGCTAGGTTTATCTGCATTGTTCTTGGCCTGAATCAGTAGGATGCCCGCCGCAGCATACAGATTTGCAATGCAAATAACTGGTGGAATGCAGCCTGGCGGAAATATTACTGAGCAAGACTGCTAACTTTGGCAGAATAAGTCCATGCAGCAAAAACAGGTGTTGTGCCCTTTTAACTTTCCCAGCTCAGATTCCACTTCTTTACTTTCACTAATTCAAACAAAACTTAAACTGCAACAATTTTGTATAATGGGGGTGTTACTATCATTTAATTTTTATTAGTGGGGCCTTGTTACAACAGACAGCGCCACAGTATCATTTCCAAAAAAAAAAAAAATCAAGTGGACAAAAACACCGAGAAAGGCTTAGTGGAGAACTTTTTGTCTATTTTGCATAAACAGAAAAATGTACAATGAAGTGTATTTTATGCAAATATGTGATAAAAACTCATTTTGGGTTCTTGCAAAAGGAAATCCAAGAATACAAAACAATAACTTGGATTCTTTCCACAAACTTTATGAAAAAACAAGGTATTTTTCTATTGCAAACACTGTTTCAGCATCTAAGAAATCTAATATTATCAACTAATTTCCTTTTGCACGCTTAATATAAGGACGGGCGTTAAATGAACATAGGATTTTGTGGCTTTGGTGGTAACATTGATTGTAGCATCCAGAAATGGTTCAACCATCAGTACTATGAGTCTATATTGGGGAGAGTTGTACCTGAAAGCTCCACCAAGGAATTCCTGGCCCATGTTTTCTTGACCCTCTTGAATGAACAATGCTTTTGCTGTGGTCCCTTAATTAGAATGTTGACTAATGCAGTTTTGTATTCAAGACCACCTAAACCGAGAAAATGCTAGACCAAGTCGACGTCAGCACTGATCAAGCTTATAGATTCTGATCAATAATTGAGACCATGGGGAAGTGAAAATAGTTTTAGAGCAAGACCAATGATCTGAGTCCTTATTTGACCATATTTCTTTTATTGATTCTGACAATGAAACCACACGACAAACAGGTTTTTCCATTAAGATCAAAAGCATGATTTATTTGGTATTTAAAATGCAAAATGATTGTGGACATTATTAAATAAAAAGATGATATAGCCATTGCCAATCACATACAGCAGGTATTTTTATTAGCCTTAATTGGCTTGGCAGCTGGCGTTGCACTTTTTCATTTTATTTTCATTAAATTTACTATCTTTGATTAGCAAAAGTACAACCTTCTATCACTGGTAATTTCTATCAAAGCTGCAGAGAAATGCTAATTCTACGTAGTTTGTTTCTCTACATAATACCTTTTTTGCATTTAACCCTGAGGCATTTTGAGGCGGTTGGGACGGCAGTTAAAACTTAGGCAAGTTATCTTTAATAATGTGTTTCAATAGTGAATTAGCCTTGTGGAGTGTGTAATTTACTGGTGTCAGTGGGAAGTTAATGTTCAGCCTTTTCTCACCTTGTGATTCTCTCAATCCTTCCCATGACTGGTTTCCAACTCATAGTTTTTGAAAACTGTACAGTAGGCTCTTATTGGACTCAATTCCTTATAAGTTGCAACACGTGTTGAGGGATTGCAAAAAAAAAACAAAAAAAACAAAAAAAAAAGAAACTGCTCTGCTCTTGCTACCTGAACCAGAAGGAAACATCCAAATGAAGTTAATGAAAAGATGTGTGTTGAAACTCTATAATGCCTTCCTCTGTGTACACACTCATGCACGCACATGCAGGCATATGCACACTCATATTCTTTTTAAATACAGTTTTGAAAAACTGTGCCACCTCCAGTATAAACAGTCTTTTATGTGCCTTAAATTGCCAGTTCTGTACTGCCTGAAATGACTCCTTTCAAGCACTCGGCACCAACCAGACTGACAGCAGCAAACAAGCAATAGTCAATCTGGAAAGAAGCCAATGCAGGACTGCCAGAATTGTGACTGTAAAAGGTTTTCAAATTCAGACATCATTCTTAAGAGCTTTTCAATCCAGAAATCAAGCTCTTCAGAGTCTTCTCTTCATCAGTCTGCTCCCTATTCTATTTTATTTATTCTATTCATTTTTTCTGATTTTAATGCATTTTTCATTCAATGTGTCTGTCCTTCATTTGACCATTTGTGAGCGTTGTGGGCAGTGCTGGCTAACAGATTCAGCGTGTGAATAGATGTCAGTCATCCTCTCCCATTTGCCCAGTATTTATCAGGTTCTTGCTCTGTCCTAGAAGTTAAGAGCTTTATTAGCCCAACTGAGGGGGACAATTCCAACAATATTTAGCCTGTCATCACTAATATCCCAGGGAGAGGTGGGGATCACAGTATGCTATCCTTGCATTTGAAAATAATCCCTTTCATACACACGAAAACACAAAAACACACATGCTTGTAGACATTGTCCTTAGAGAGGAATGGCCGAATTTATGCTCCTTATGTTGCAGTATAGTTTTTAGCTGTATATTACCTAGGAAATACCCAGGTCAATTTTGGCACGAAAAGTTCAATGCGAGTTATTTTTCCTGGGACTGAATCAAAAACCTTGATTACAAATTGGCTTTCTTTAACCCTGTATGGCATAGTATGAACAAATGCTTCCAATAAGTTAAAATTGGATATCCAGTGTTCTTTTGAGACCATTTGGAGGGGTGCTGGGGGGTGGTCAGTCCGTCCATTATTTTGGACATTATGCTTGCGGGATGAACACTGCTGTCCCTTATTTTGGACATGACGGAAGCATCTGGGGTGATAAAAATAATGCAAAGTCGAAGAAACCTGGTCATTGACATGCAAGATGTCCAGTATTCTGGACATGACTTATTCGAGCTATTTGCTTGGCATGCATAATGTCCATATTTTTGACAGAGCATAAAATCAGATGTATTCCAACAAATACACATGCTTTACAAAGCTTATATGCTTCAGTGTTTGCCCTATAATGTATTTCATTCCTTCAACTGGAAAAAGATTGATCAAAACTGAATAAGAATATTTCTGACTTTCGTCAACTTACCTCTTACTCCCGGATGCTGCTACTGTGTTTGTTGGTGGTAAATCAAGTAACTAATCTGAGAGGATCCTATTGGGGAAATTCTGAACTGCGTGCGTTTTCAGAGTATCTATGAGCACAGACAACATAAACCCCATGTAAAATATGTCCAAAATGTTGGGCAACATGCAACAAAGGGTTAAAGAATGATGGAAAGTTTGTGTTTTGATTGTCTGTTTCATGGGTATTCATCTTGCATAGTATTCAAGATGTGTACATTTTATTTTCTGTCTATTGAGTGAAGGGACAAAGGCATTTTGTTGGTAACCTCTGCACACCCACCAAAACATATTAGAACCTTCATGGCGAGGTTATAGACCTATTCTTTCTAATGCAACCTCTATTACACATCCCCAATCTAAAGTTGTAATTATTGCCATTATTATCATAATGAATTCATTTTCAGTGATGGAAATTTGTATGGTTTTAATTGCGCAATGTCTATAAGATTAATTCAAAGATGACTACGGCCTAATTGTGTCTGAAATCTCTGGAGCCAGCTTTTAACATTCAAACTAATATGTCACCCTGATAACTACAATGATTAGCTAGATTAATCTGACTGGCAACGCAAATGAAAGAACTTGAAACCGAGCCACTGTACAGTTTCCTCAGTGACTTGAGATGTAGAGTGGCTGTGGCCCACCATACATCGACAATGCTACATTTTTATTAGTTCAGTGTTGCTGCCTATCAGATGTGCCATTTTTCACAATTTGCTGGTATAGCACAAGTAAATGGGAAGCTTTTCTAAGCAAGATGATATTATTCAGTTATGTTTTTTAATATGTTGAATATGGCCTACTATTCAAAACGTAGATATTTGAGCCTAAAGTAAATAATTTGAGTCCCATATCCCTAATATCACAAAGCCAGTTATGTGCTGCTTCTGACCATCAGCATTGGCATGGCTCAGATTTGAACACAGGCCGAGGCAGTCACTTAGCGCCGACTTCACTGTGTGAGCTGACCCAGCAACTCACACCAATGTCATTTCATCTTCCATTTTAAACCACTTCAGGTCCTGAGCCCCACCAAGAAACATTTTTGTCAAGAATCGAAGCCCCTCCGAGGGTTAAATCCTGCTATGCTTTGACTAACAGTACAAGAACCTACCATGAGGCCACCCAGCTGCCCCCAAAGCCTGTCTTCCATCAGTGGATGTATATTCCTTTCTTCCTTCTTTTCAAGCTCAAAGGCCTCCAGTTAAGGAGCGGAATTGAAATTAGACCAATCGGCACAGTATATTAACCAACAATGAAGATGGTGTAAAGGAATGCCGTGCCAACTGTGAACAATGGGGGTGGCGTTATGCTTTGGGGCTGTTTCTTGCTAGCTGGAACTTGGGATTTTAACATATTTAGTGGGATATGCATAGTTCCGAGTACCTTGATATTTTAACGACTTTGTTCTAATCATTCAATCGTGTCAAAGCTCAAAGCAAACACGCAAACCGCAAAAGCAAATGCAAAAGAAAAAAGCTGCATATCCATGTCAACATAAGGATTTAGCCCGTCGCAGATTGGCGCATTTCAAAAAAAGTGATCGCATTTTGCGATGCGATATCGCTTATCGCCAGCCCTGCATTGTATGCTAACCCAACAGCATCGTTCACGTTAACGTCACATAATCCGCTAGACTGGAACAGGTGTTTGGGTTAAATCACTAAATAATTCTAGCCTACAGCAGAAATGGGTGTATTTTGATTCCCCACCAGTTCGTTTTCATTTCCGTGATCTCACGACAACAGCATACATTAAACCAGGAAACAATTCGGATGCAGTGGAGATAGTCTTTTGAAAATCACTAGCGTTGCATCTATCTAGGTGGCTAACGTTAACACAATTCAGACGAGCTATTCATTATAATTACGTTAAACATGAGAAACGGATGACAACATACTTTAGGAACTCCTTACTTTAGCAAGTAGATGTCTAGATACATAACCCCAATTTAGACAGTATATTATATTGCTGACAGATAACGAGACTTACCTCAGATCTAATGCAGGACAACTGCGTTAGACACCACTTTAATACTGAAGTAGGCTACTATGGTAACGTAGTAGACCTTTGTCAAAAAGTTGCGACTTGCCGCCATCGAAGCAAAATCTTTATCTTGATTGGACAAAAAAACTTGCGCGATGCGTTCTATCCAGTGAGTGTATATTAGTTCCATCAAGGCTACTGAAGATTCTGATACTCCAATCGCGTGGCGCTCTATGAGCTTTGATTCTATGGGTCCAGCACCAGGTAGATGTTCCCTTCTTCGCCTACGGGTCATGTAGGCCTGGATTGAACTCTCCCGTCTCCCCTGACGCCAACACCCCCCCCCATGCTTTTGAAAAACTCCCTGGTTCTGCACGATTCACCTAAATGACCCAATTGACCAAAAAACCGGCGATTGTTGCTGAAAGGTGACTAGTTTGCAGGTATGAGGTTTGCGTGTTTTTGGTTGTGCATCGTTTCTGTTTTTGCAGCGCATTTCTCCAATTGGAGATGGTTTAGGCCGTTGCAGCGTGTATGTGTTGAAATGGATATGCAGCATTTTACTTTTGCATTTCCTTTTGCGGTTTGCGTGTTTTTGAATTTGCATTGTTTCTGTTTTTGCAGCATGTTTCTCTGATTTGAGATGTTTTTGGCCATTGCAGCGCATTTGCCCCTGTTGGCCACTGTACTATTCAATGCGCAAAAGCATGCAGATAATGGTCATGAGGGTCAGTTGTTGTTCAGACTGAGCACCAGCAGGGGGAAGCAATCTGATTGAAGTGACTTTAACCGTGGAATGATTGTTGGTGCGGAGAGGCTGGTTTGAGTATCTCAGACTTGCTGATATGGTCGGATTTTCACATACAACTGCACTCTCAGAAAATGGGGACACAAATGAAGACAAGACAAAATTCACATTACGTATTACCCAAGGGCTAATTATTGGACCTCAAAGTAACTATGTGTATTCTTTCAGAAGCTAAAAAGGTGAATATGCATTTTCAAGAGTGCAACAGGCGTACCTTAGAGGGTACTACCCCAGTGATAAGCCGTTGCACCCCTGTAGTTTGAATTAGGTACTTTATCTTCTGAGAGTGAGTGTTTACACTTTACAGAAATCGGTTTGAGAAAAACAAAATCAATTGAGGGACAGTTTTGAAGGCAAAAATGCCTTGTAAATAATAGTAGTCAAAGGAGTACGGCTTGTCTGGTTCAAGCTGGCAGTGACTCAAGTAACCTAGAGTTACAATAGTGCTGTGCAGTAGAGCATCTTTGAATGTACAACACTTCAAACCTTGAGGTGGATGGGGTACAACAGCAGAAGATCACTGTGGGTTTTATTTCTGTCTGCTTAGAACAGGAAACTGAGGCTGCCATGGGCAAAGGCTCACCAAAACTGGACTGTAGAAGATTCTCAAAAATCTCAATCTCAGGAATGATCTCCAGATGGAGGGGTCAGAATTGAGCATAAACAACATGAATCCATGGCTATCATCATCCTTGTGTGAATGGTCCGGGCTGGAGGTTGTGTAATAGTGTCAGGAAATTTTGCTTGGGCGACATCAGGCCCCTTAACCCCAGAACACTAACCTTTAGTTCGTGTAATACCAGTACTAACGCTGGGTATATTTTTCCTGAAATAGGAAAATTTAAAAAATAAAAAAATTTCTCATGAAAATGTATTAAAGTACAACAATACATGACACTTTGAACTACTGTACTTTTATTTCCCAGTACACAGTCTCATAAAATGAAAAGAAGGTATCATGTGGGGCCACCACAAAAGAAAGATAAAATTAGTGAAAAATTAGAGAATTGGTAACAAAAGAATTTCTGAGAAAAGAATACTGGAGCTAGGAACTCGTCCTTTGGTACACGCATTCTTTGGAGCCTTGTCTGGTGGAGGCACAGTCTCCCTGCATCACTGCCGACTGTAGGAGAGACAGACAAAAATTAGCATCTTTTGAGAGGTGAAAATGACTAACTGGCTATAATTTTATTTTTTTTCACTGTTTGAATTCCCTTGGAAATTATCACTAAGTGATATTTGTTCATTGCCATTATACTAAATAAGGGTTGCAGGCAAATTGCAGGACCACGCTAACATACCTACGCATTACATACAGTCAGTACAGGCAGGGGAGCAGTGGCGAGGGCGCTCTGGTCAATGGGAGACATGACATCTGTGTTGTGTCTTCCTGTCCGAGCCCGCAGGGCAGTCTGCACACCTCACTAATGGACCACTGCACGGGTGGAAATCTCCCGATGTTAGTGTTCTAGGGTTAATACCAACTGAGCGTAATTTAATGTTACAGCCTTCCTGAGTATTGTTGCTGACCATGTGCATCCCTTTATGGCTACAATTTTCCCATTTTCTAATGGCTACTTTCAGCGGCATAATGAGCCATGTCACAAAGCACAGGTCATAGAAAGCTGGTTCAACAAATTTGGCAATGAATTCGGCATACTCCACAGTACTTCAAAGTCACCAGACCTCAACCCAAAAAAGCACGTCTGGGATGTGGTGTAATGGGAAATTCACGGCATGAATTTGCAGCTGACATATATTCAGCAGTATGTCAACAGGGGCCAGAGTCACGAAGGAATGTTTCAACACTATGTTGAATCCATGCAAGGGTTCAATGGTGTATCTAATGAATTGGCCACTAATCATATCAATGAATCGAAAAATACTTCAAAGGGACAAAAAATGTGAGTATATTATCTTTGTTTATGAAAACAAAAGTACACAACTTTGCACGGTATATTTTCACATACATACTGTATGCAGGCCAAGTGTTTCTCTTTGTTTGGTAAGCTATGATGTGCCTTTATTTAAAAATTTGTAAAAAAAAAAAAAGCTGTTTGGTGGTCTCATTTAGACATTTCAAATAGCCAACAGCCATTCAACAGATTACATTATAAGCTGTATGGGAGATTTCTTGCTTTATAAAGTCACATTCAGATGTATGTTGATGAAAACATGCCTCCAAATCCTGAATACAAAATCAAAAAGCATCTTAAGAGCCTTATAACTCTTTGAAGAATCAGTGTTCTAGACCTCTGACTCTAATAAAATGACCATAAATGGAAAGTAAATGTTAAAACGAGATTGGATTTGGACCAGTTACCAGTATTGATTGGTACATCAGCATTAGAGTGTTCCAATGAGAACTCTTATGTTCACATTTGTAGGATCTTACTTATTAAAGGGTTGAATGTAGGGAGGGAAATGCACTGCACTCATCCTCCAGGATAAATGTAGAACATTTTGAACCCAAGTGAGATCCCTCAGACTGATCTTCAGGGTTTGAAATGGTTTTGGAGTCAGGGAAAGGGGGCAAGCGCTTGCCTTAAGCATTCTCTGCTCGGAAGAAAAGCAGGAGAGATCAGCGATCAAAAGTAGAAAAATGGAGCTATCGATCACCGGCAACAGTGTAGGCCTTCCAGCTATTCCACACATCTCTCACACCAGCATCAAGTATTACTGTCATGCTGTCTGTATAATAAAAACCCTGAATACAGTAGAATAGAAATGCAACTTTTGCAAACAGTTGACTACAATATAACAGTGAGGCATATCCTTAATCACTTCCATTGTTGCTTTACTTTTGTAAACATAGTTGTTGTCTGTAAGTGACCAGAATCTGAAAAGTTTGCATGGATATTTTCTGCTGGCTTGGATTAATCTTAGGGATATCGTTTTTGGTCTCCTGGGTAGACCACCTTGCTGTCCCTTGGGGTCACGGTTGACTGGTACTGGTAGGGGACAGACTTCCTTGTCACCAAAATGAAAAACCAATGGCCCTGTCCATGATTGAGCCATGTGCCTGTTGGCAATGAGTTATTCAGGAAAAGTTAAAATAACATTCCCACTCAATGGAGGTCGAATGGGAGATATCATGCGAATCTCAGTGTCCTAATCAGATTTCAACTCAAGGTCTTGAGTACTAAATGACTGAATTTGTGAAAAAATACCCAACCTTAATGATAATGTACTGTACCTTTCTAGTTTGGGCTAATACGGCTCTTATCTTTTGAGTTTAATGATGTTCTGAATTGCTTGAACAAATCATTATTGCAAATCTTGCTTTGCTGTTTTTCTTACTGTAAAATTTTATTTTGACAACATCAGGTCAATTTAGAATTTCTGTGAATTTTGTAATCTAGTTGAACTAGCTGCCAACGTTAGAAATTATTATCAATTAAATCACAGCATTGCTCTCTGTAAACTAGGGGCCAACCTTTTTCTCAGCATGTCAACGTGCAAAAAGATGAATTCTGCCACAAAATTAAACCCCTTTCTTTGCTTTTTTTACCAGTCATGAACTGGTTTGAAAAGTTTGAATGAAAAGGCTAGAACTGAGGAAATAATCTCTCAAGACTTAATACAGAAATTAAAGTATCTCCCTCCAACGACCCCTACACTCTCACTCCCCCTCCCCTACAAATGGCTTGCACCTGCACTGTTTATAGCTGTACTATTTTTCCTCCCTCCAGTATCCAAAATACATCAAACAGACATCTGCCAAACATGTACATTAAAAGGGAGAGATCCTTTCTTCCTCAGTTGTGTTCCCCTGTGAATATTCCACATTTACAGACTTTGATGTCAAGATGCAATGTGCCGAATTTCTAAACTCTCTGAGCATTTCTAAATGTAGAATGAGAAGGATCAGATACCCCTCCAACATGCTGGCGGCTCTCCAGCAGAAAGCTTAGTTGAGAAACTGAATGGCAAGATCCCACTTAGAGAGACAAATGAGGGTAAATCAGCCTGCAGCAGAATGAAGTCCTGGTGATGAGCCGAGGATTAGACTATGGTTTGGCTGTTTGTGCTGGGAATATGTATAGCAACAGGGAGCCAATTTTGCCCAGGGAGATCAGGGGAGTAATCTTGAGTGCAGTGTGTGTGTGTGGGGGGGGGTTGGTACCTTTAAACCTAGCAGATGGAGGCTTTTGTTTTGTTTTCAACCTTGAGGTCAAGTCAAACTGTCAAAACGATCATCCCTCGTCCAAAAACAATCCAGATATTTGGATTCTTCTTTCTGCCTAGAACGCCAATAATTAATTCTCATGGAAATGTAAAATAAAATAAGGCATTGAATACATGTGGTTGTACATACCCAAAACAATATGATAAATTTGGAGGACAATGAAAGTTGTACATATGGAAGCACACACAGTAGATATAAGAGTTTTGAAGGGTTAAGATCATAATTATGCACGATGTGCATTTTATAGTCTTTAGTATGCAAGCATGCAAACACAGCACTATGTGCTAAATAAGGGTTTGGATTTCAATAATTCACCACCCTGGAATCCCATAGGAATGATTTCTTTGCAAAGTTGAAACCATAGATCATTCTGCCCCATCTTATCACAGGTACTGCTTTCCTGAGTCAACAGAGGATGGGGTGGCTGTGGATTTCCTGTCTTCATTAAGGAATAAGAGGGTTTATTAGAGGTGAGGCAGGGAGTCCCTGGCCTCGGCTCATCCAGACCTAATCTAAGCATAGAGAAATGAGAAGGGAAGGTCTAAGAATTAGATTTAAAGCTGCTGTAGGCAACTTTTCAGAATTGTGAAGGTGAGAGGGACCTGGGAGAATTTTTGAATGACTACATCTGCCACCCCTAATATCTGCAGCACTTCAGTCCCACCCCCAAAGTGCCTCGTAGCAGAGAATGTGCTCACATCCATGTGCTAGCTGATAATCTTAGCATTTAAGGAGAATACTCAATTGTACAATAAATCAAAACATTGATAAAACATTTTTTGTACTTGTCCAGCGGAAATAATACTAACTCATCATCAGTTTTGGTACACTTCAAGTCCCGTAGCTCTCAACGTCTTGCAAAAGCCACTCCAGAGTTATTTGAAGTTTGGGGTTAGGGCTTGGGTTAAGCCCAGGAGTTAAGGTGTGAGGTTTGTTTTAACACTGACATGAAATCAGGATGCCAGAAGCCTCTATTTTCATCGTATATCAACAATTGGTCTGGTAGCGTCACTGCCTAATGAGCTGGGATGAGAATGGGCTAGCCTAACAACAGTTAGCTAATGTTAGTGGGAATAAATAGCTACCCAGCTGGTTAACTAGCTACAGTATATAGATATCTGTACCAAAAAAAAAAAAGACCACAGTGAAATGCTGAGTAAATATTAACTATTGTGCAACTAAATAACAAGAGTGTATCAATGACAGCTAGGTAATGCAAACTCAGAATAGCGCTTTGGCATATCTTTTTTCCTGTGCAGTTTTTTTTCTTTTTTTTTAAATTCTTTCCTTTTTTTTTTTGCTTGTGCGTGGTAGGAGCTGCGCAATATGTGCACAAGCAGTGATCGACACTGCATTAGAGACTCCTCCTGCCTCTGTTTGGTTGTTTTTATTCAGGTGCAGTGGATTCTTGTGAATGCTATTTGGCGCTCTAGTAGGAGCCGGAGGAACCTCCATTCCAGTGGTGCTCAACCCTGGTCCTGGAGAGCCACAGTGTCTGCTGGTTTTTGATGTTACTCAGCACTTAATTGATGAATTAAAGCAGTTGATTACATGCTTAACTCATCTCACCTGGTATCTTAGGTTTAAATAGGGTGGAGAAACCCAAACTCAGCACACCCTCTGGCTCTGCAGGACCAGGGCTTGCTACTCCTGCCCTATAAACTTTTATCTTTACTTTGTAGTACTTGGTCTGCATTACAACTATGCTAAATGTCCAACCATATTGATAAATCTTGGTTTCCACGTAGACTGCTGTCACAAACTCCATGTCTGCTTAATTGGCTCTAGGAGTCTTGTAGGTGGTAATTGATTGATTACAGAAGTGTAGCTAACCCTGGTTCTGGAGAGCCACAGGGTGTGCTGAGTTTGGTTTCCTCCACCTTATTTAAACCTAAGACACCAGGTGAGATGAGTTAAGCGTGTAATCACCTGCTTTAATTCATCAATTAAGTGCTGAGTAACATCAAAAGCCAGCAGACAATGCTGCTCTCCAAGACCAGGGTTGAGCACCACTGCTCTATTCTCACAGATTGTCTGATTTTTCTCACTCTCCTTCAGAGCAAAAGTGAGTGCCAACTGCTTATCTGTTATTTAAAAAAAAAAAAAAAAAAAAAAAAGTAAAAAAACACCAGGCTTTGCAGTGGAATTAGTTCACCACAGCCATTAACATTGTTCAAAATGTTAGCAAAGTGAGTAAGGTAACAGGAGTGTTACTCAGCAACTACGGAAAAGATGCATTAGAGATGGCAATTTCGACCCTTTGAAACAGTTTTGAAACCTTTGAAACGACCACTGTTTCGAAATGTTCCGAATTGTTTCGAAACCAGATTTATTTCAGTAGTGCACAGCCTAGTGGCAAAAACTTTTACTGCAGCTATTAAAATGTTTTGAAGTGAAACAAAACACATGGATCATTGCCGGGGCGGAGCAGGAAGAACGTCACTAGTCACGTGACAAAAGTTTTGAAACAGAGTCGTAAACCCGTGTCAAACCTGGAAAATTCGAACGTGTTCGAAAAAGTTCGAATCTACGTGTCGAAATTGCCATCTCTAAGATGCATCCAGCGCTTTTTACAATGTAGGTCTCAAGATATCAGGACAGAAGGACCTCGCGTTTTCACGGCGAAAAAACACATTTGGTGCGAACAGCCCCTAACAGGGCTTCATTTATTTAATATGTGTTTATCAGGCCTCTTGATGCCATTGTGGAGAATCCGCTGGCTGATCTCCTGTTGCCATAGTTTTTGTAACATATATCACAAGGTTATTATTATTATCTCCGCGCTTCTGAGAAAGCGAGGAGATCTTGTAATACAGTTCGGCGTCTGTACATCTATCCGTCCGTCCATCCGAACAGTAACTCCTCCTAGGCCGTTAGATCAATCAACCTGAAACTTTGGCGTGTGTAAGGTAGTGACCCAGAGGGGTGCATAACGCATTTAGAATTTAAATTAATTTCATCTTCTGGCCACCAGGGGCCTTTTTGTCAAAATTGAAAAATGGCCAGAAGTTCCTTATGCATTGAGCTAGGGTGCAAAAATTTTTACAGGAGGTGCATGGGATGACCCTTCATCACATATCAGACGGGTTCTTGATTTCACCTCATTTTGAATGTTTTCTAGGTCAAATGGCGTCAGGTGTGCCAAAAGTTGTAAAGGATGGCACGTTTTGTTATTACTCAACATAGAAGGCTGCAAATTGGTATAGATATGTATCTTAGTTATAGCAACCTCCTTGCCAAAAACTGCCATCCTGTGATTCATAGTTTGGCCACTAGGGGACTTTTTGTGAAAAAAGAAAAATGGCCATATCACCTTATGCATTGAGCTAGGATGCTCAAATTTTAATGGGAGGTGCATGGGATGATCCTTTATCACATATCAGCCGGGTTTTTGATTTCACCTAATTTTGACCGTTCTCTAGGTCAAATAGCGTCAGGTGTGCCAATCGTTTAAAAGGATGGCACGTTTTGTTATTACTCAACGTAGAAGGCTGCAAATTGGTATTGATATGTATCTTGGTGATAGCAACCTGCATGCCAAATTTTCCGTCCTGTGATTCATTTTTTGGCCATATTTTTTCCACTTTTTGTGAAAAAAGAAAATGGCCATGTCTAACTTATGCATTGAGCTAGTACGCTCCAATTTTTATGGGAGGTGTATGGGATGACCCTTCATCACATATCAGACGGGTTTTTGATTTGATGTAATTTTAACTGTTTTCTAGGTCAAATGGCGCCAGGTGTGCCAGTCGCTGTACTGTACGTCCTTTCCTTTCATAATACTCTCATTTCAAAATGAAGAGTAATTTATGCCCTCAACAGACACTCAAAAAGTACTCTATCCAACTAACCAACTATATCACATTGCTATAACTCTGATCAGTATCAGTGCTTTGTCACTGTAATAAGCAGATTATCATTTGTACAGCAGAATGCCAGTTCAGTGAATTGCCCTCTGACACATTACTACTACTCCCATAACATTCGTTGCGGAGTGCGGAGATTTGCGATGGCGCGCCATCAACATACGTCTAGTTTGCTTTTGAAGTGAAGTGTCTTTGTATTTATTTGCCTTATCTAGTATTTTATCTGGTGTTATTACATGATAGATATTAGATATTATATTAGATATTGTAGATATTACATTTTACATGTGTCCATTTTTCCTTTTGCCATTTTAACTGATGATTATGTTACTTCATTACCATCCAGATTTCACCTTTTCTTTCTTTATTTCTAGTTTGTTTTCATTTTCCTGAGCAAATGATTTGGTTAGAGCTGGTGCATTTTGTCAGGGTACAGTGCTCTGGGCGTCTGATATGTATGATTTGGCCTTGGTGCTGGAACCCCACCACACATGCATGCGCAATCATCTCTGAGATTTTGAAGCCTAATGACAGCTGAAACTTTCTCTAAATTAATTTGAATCGTTGTTAATGTACACCGTGTCCCAAAAGTTCATGCACCACAGAAAAAGTCAACTCAGATTGAGAATATTCAACAGAATGCATTTATTCAAAAGCCAGTGTGTCCCCCCGCATCTTAATTACTGCCCTCAGCCTGTGGGGCAGAGACTGCACTAAGTTATTTAGAACAGAAGGCTCAAAGTTGCCCCACTCCCGCACAGCCCTCGCATTGAGCTGCTTCATGGTGGTAGGGGGTGGACTGTGGAAGACCCGACTGTTCAGGATACCCCAGGAGTTCTCAATTGGGTTGAGGCCCGGGGAGTTGAGTGGCCATTCCTCTTTGTGCAGAAAGCCAGGAAGCTGCTCAGAACACCACTGCTGAGTTGAACGAGCAGTATGTGCGAGGGCCCCATCTTGCAAGAAGACCATTTCCGCATGCCTGTTGAACATCTCGGGCGGAGCCCAATTTCTTTTTTCTTGTGAGTATGGGAAGTAGCACTGGCTGGAGAATGTTCTTGACATAATACTCAGCATTGATGGTGGTGCCCTGGGGTACAACATGCAACTCCAACAGCCCTGAAGATGACATTGCCCCCCAGACCATGCAATGGGCGCTGAACTTGACTTGTTCAGAAGGTGGCAGTTTCTTTCGATTGTCGGTGTAGATGCGAACATTTTGGTTGTTGGGAGTTGGAAATAAGTAGAGTGGGCACTCATCAGAGAAAACTCAGTTTTCCCAGTGTCTTGGGGTCATTGTGGCATACTTCTTCGCAGGAGCCCGCCGTTTATCCTTTTGCAGTTTGGTAAGGCGAGGAATCCACTGTCTTCTGTATGCTCTCAGACCTAGTTTCTCAGTCAGAAAATGATGGATGGTACTCTTAGAGACTGCTTCCCCAATATTCTTCAGTCTTCGACTGAGTCTGCGGAAGGATTGGTGTCTCTTTCCCTTGGCCTTTCGGATGAGGTCCTTGGCCCTGGAACTCAGGACTGAGGGGCGACCTGCACAGGGCTCGTCTTCAAGGGAGTCACAACTCTGGTGTCTCTGCCACCACTTCTTCACCCATCATATGCTTCAGCCAAGGCCCTGAGCTCCTCCCTGCAAGTTTTCCCTGCCCTGCGCAAGGCAATGGGTTGAGGACGGACCTGAGGCTTTAAAAGAGCAGCCTTTCCAGGTTTTTGTTTGGCCATCGTGGCAGCACTACCAAAAAGGTTCTCTCAGTGACAGTTCTCTCTTGGTTCCTTAGTCAACCAAGAAATTTACAGACCTCTCGCAAACAGATGAACTTATTAAACAACCTCACAACACCTGGCTGACCAGGTGCAACCCATTTTGGAGACAGACATGTTGCCCATTGGGGTGCATGAACATTTGAGACACGGTTGTACCTCTGAGCACCACTCAGTGACAAGTAAAAAGCCTCTGAGTATCTGGGTATTGAATTCTAAGTGAATTAGATTGCTGAGTATTCTCTATCAAAACAACTTTCAAAACCTCTGACACTTTGGGCAGAGTCACAGGTGGGGACAAGGTTCTAAGACAAAATTATACCGGTTACCACCAAGCCCATTATGGACCAAGTTCTCTCTGGATTTCTAATATGTCAATGACACCTTTTCTCTTTCTTTCTCTTTGTACAAACAAACTATCCTCAACAATCTGTTTACCGGTTCCAATCTATGTTGATAGATAGCCTAGCTTTTCCTTCCCACTATAAAATGTTACTTTATTGATCCTTTTCTCAAAGAGATCCCACAATTTATTAACCTTGCAGTGTGGATTTCGCTTGACAAAATTTAGAACGTACTCCCAGCAGTTTGGTAACCACGGTGTTATTCTGTATACCTATGCCTCATAGTAAATTACAGGGATTTGGGATCTTGCCAGTATTGACAAGTCTGAACTGTGAAGGTTTTGATAAGATGCAATGCTTTAATCATTGTTATTATTTTTGTCTAACTTTGCTTTTATACAGTGCGTGATAAAACAAACTTGTTCTGCTGCATTGATCCCACTGATGACTTCTGGGTACGGTAGGGTACCTGCCAATTTTACAGGATGGCATATGGCTGTAGCTCCGTCCAGCAGGGCTGTAATCAGCCGAGATGTATATTGTTGCCAGTCGTAATACCTAGCTAATTAAACACCTTATGAAAAAGGATATTTTGTGGTTGGAAATTGTGGGTTATGCGGTACATATCATTTTGAATCAATTTTCATTTAATTTTTACGCTAGGTCCCCAGTTTTATATTTGTTGGTTTATGAATTTCTTTAGAGACAGCTATTTTGTCAAAATTAGTTTAATTTGGTCAAGTAAATATTGGAATACAGCTTATACCTATTACCATGTGGGTATGATATATGCAGGAGTGGCCATTATCAAGCAAAATAATCTTGTGGTTTTTTTACTTTGATTGATTTTTTTTTAAATCATGCTTTCCAGAGCAAGGTGAATTATTCAACAAAGGCCATTTCACTGTGTGTGCAAACCTGTTCTCTGTTATCATCTTGCATCATTGGTTGTTTATTGAAACTCAATTCTCTTTGAATAATGAGGAATAAGGACTTTCTGAATGAAGATGGGTGAAATCTGAAAGGAAATTTTCTGTTTACCACAGTTGTTATTCCGATGTGAAAAGTTGATGAAAGAATAATAATTTTTTGCTTGTAATACAGAATAATGTTGAGGATTAAGGCAATAACAATGGGCCAATAATAAAATGCTCATCTTGCCTGCTCAAATTGGTCAATTTGATCAAATTAAAATAACCTATAAAACGGGCAAACAAATTAGGCTACGATAGCGAACCTGGCCTGGCAAGACACAGATAGTGTAGCAGACAAAAGCGGAATATTTTTTGATATTATTATGAGTCGGCAATGATGAGACATTAAAGCACTGGTCATCATCATTGTTTCTTCAATGGTCTCTCTGAGAACATACATGTACACGCCTCTACACATGGTTGCACAACTATGCACGCATATAGATTTACAACTGTGATCGGTGACTGTGAAACCGTGCGCTTTTTCATATCTCATTAGCAAGTGGCATGCCAGGTCTTGGCGTGGGCATTTGTACCTACGTAAGTTAAACTTTGAAAAATGTGCGATGTCAGAGTGGCTCAACTGTGTAAAACCCTGCTGATCACGCTTGCACTGACTATGACCTGCAGTCCTGTGGCTCAATTGTTGGCTGAGGTTAGGTGGGGTCAGCTCATCCTGGATATGTTGTTTTCTTTGGATCTGCTGTCCAATGACCCCTGCTGGTTGACCAGTTGCCATAGATCTACTTACACAACCTGCACAAGAAGTACCTTCTGGTGACTCATGCCTGGGAGAGCTTGGCTCATGAGCAGTGGCATGAAAAGAAGCACTTTATGATTACATAATTGTCTGCACCAGTGTTTCCCAAAACTCTCACGGCACACTGTTTACCAATAAAAAAATCCCACGGCACAGCACTATGATATTGTCGCGTTCCACTCGGGCTACCTACCCAGCAGCGCGACCGAGTGACAAGACAACCACTCGAGCTTTCCAACCAGGTTTCAGGCTTTTTTGCAATCATAAGTAAAACGCATGACTCTACGCAGTCTTTCCAGTTCAGCCCCCACTTCCCCAGATACTCAGATGTCACTCAAAACACTTCTTCACCTGTAGTTTTCTTTGGCAAAATTCGATTAAAAAAAAAGTAATTTTTATTAATTGTTTCCCCATCGACTTATCTGACATTGGCCAGTAATTGTGCATGTCCACTGACATCGGTCGTTTCATCCACCTGCAGCGCAAATTTCCCACTCCCTTTTATTTTCTCCATTACAACGTCCTCTATATCTGCCAACATTTCTCCTATTCGTCTGCCGATTGTATTGTTTGAGAGAGGAACCTTCGATATTTCATTGGCAGCATTTTGATCCAACATAGTCCCAACAATAGCTTTGCATGCTGGCAGGATAAGGGATTCGGCAATTGTGTGGAACATCTTTGAGTTTGCTACTAGTTCTGTGACCAGATAGCTAGCCTCTCATGCTTTTTCTAACACTGTAGCGGTTTTCATCATGAAACTAGCTTGTTTGTTCGTCTGGCTTCTCAACCGCATGAAATATTCACGGTTTTTTTTTTGCAAGAGAAGGGTGTTTGGTTGAAAGGTGTCTTTCAATTTATTTGGCACCATAGCTTCGTTCGCCAGCTATTCGCCGCAAACAAGACACAGTGGTATTGGGGTAGCGGCAGAGGCGTTACCAGGATGCCAAGCTTGGGTGGGCATTTGTCCTCTTTGGGGGGGCAAAAAAAGAACCTCTAAATCACCGTAAAATATATATATATATGTATCAGTGGCGGCTGGTGAACTGGCGATAGAGGAGGCTCAAACCCATTCCTTGAAAATAATGATTGGTCATGACCTGTTTTCAATCATTCATTAAATTACCATCACAAAAGCTCAGAAAACTCTCAACATTAACAGGTGTGGTCAGTTTTCATTAATTATGCACACTAGGGTTGTGCCGATCGTGAACCGCGATTTTTTTTAAGGTGTAGTACCACCACCTGCTGCCATGGGGCGAACATCCGAGCTTTCCCTTTTCCTTCATTAAACCCAACGCAGGTTGAACGAAAGTGCAAAACATCAAAGGGCATGTGAAATGCTTCCGGAAAAAAACTTGACTGACATCAGTATTTTTCGGCTACATGCTGCATGGAGCCAAGTAAAGGACTACAGAATCGCCTCCTATTAACCAATTAGGCAACTCTCAGAAAAGTAAACCTGTTCCCATTTACTTTGCTTGATCGGCAATCAAATGGTGGATTCGTTTACTCTCTAAGTTGAATGAGTAGAGCTGTTTAGACAGCATGTTTGATTGATGCATTTCGAAATTTAAATGGCCATAGAACAGCAGATTTGCATGAACACGATTATCATTGACATGCGATTTCGTGCGACTGATCATTTATATCTCACATTCACGTTTCATCCGCTTTTGGGGAAGAGGAAGATTTTTTCTAATTATTTAAACTGGCATTCTTTCAGTGTAACACCGTAGCCCAGTTAGGTTTGTCTGCTTTTCACCATCACATCTTAATCGTTATAGGCCACTGAAATTGCTTGATTGTTATTTAGACCAAGTACACCGGAGCAGATTTAAAGAAGGGCGGAGTACCTGCAATTAGCGAAATCTAAGCTCAGGCTTCTTTCCGGTGGCATTTTAAATAGTTTAAGCCGCTTCAGGTGTGTAATCTATGTTTCAAGAAATTACACGCGACTGCCTACACACCCCATGACTGCAAGTGGTCTCATCACACTTTAAAAAAATCCTCGTTCAACATCGCTACATCCCAACTCAGCATTTTTATCTCTCGTAGTATTTTTAGGAGATCTATAATGATAAAATAAAAATAAAGAGATTTGTTATAAGACCGCCCTGGATTTTAAGCGTCTAGAAAATACACAAGGTGGAAAACATTCTGAAAAGCGGATGAAACATGAATGTGAGATATAAATGATCAGTCGCACAAAATGGCGTGGCAATGACATTGCGTTCATGAAAATCTGCTGTTCTACGGCCATTTAAATTTCGAAATGCATCAATCAAACATGCTGTCTTAATAAACAGCTCTACTCATTCAACTTAGAGAGTAAACGAATCCACCATTTGATTGCCAATCAAGCAAAGTAAATGGGAACACGTTTACTTTTCTTAGAGTTGCCTTCTGTAGTCCTTTACTTGGCTCCGTGCAGCATGTCGCCGAAAAATACTTACGCCAGTCAAGTTTTTTTCCGGAAGTGCTTATGATACAGAATTATTTCTGCAACAACCCCAGTGAGTGACTAGCAACTCCAGACTAGCTGCTGGCTAGTTGCCTGGGCTCACTCGGTAGCCAACTCAGGTTATAACCACACGAGTCAACACAGATGACAAACTAGTACACAAATTACCTTAATGTCAAACAACAAGACTGACAAAATAAGCGGTGGCAGAAGTAGCAACAAAAGAGATATGGGCGAAGTTTTAATTCCCTGAGAGAAGCACAGGTCCGTAGACGTGACCTCAGACTGAGTGAAGACGGCAGTCTAAGAGAATGGGAGGGTCCCTAGTAATTCGAGAGTGCCCATTGGTTAGTTTCACAGCAGAATAGACTGGCAAAGGAATCCATCAATCACACATAGTGATAGATAGATGAAGCATACGTAAAGCTCACTCTAAATGGCTGTCTACCTCCGGCTGTGAATCAGTTGGATATCGCGTGTTTGCTGTCAAATAGTTGTAAATCAGTTTTTTATCTTGGGTTTTCATTGGGTGGGCAGAGCTTTTCGCCCACCCCCTGCCCCCCCTTGGTAACGCCCTTGGGTAGCGAGATCTCCGGTGAATGTAAACCCATAAGTCAGATATTCCTCACTGTAAAGTCTGCTCACCACTTTGATTTTCTTTTTCTGGCCAGCACAGCAAGAGTGAGGTGGGTCAGGGTCATGGTCATGGTCGGACGGCCTTTTGGAGGTTTTGGTCAAGAATTTATCCATTTTCGTTGTATCGTTTCAACTAGCCTACGCTGCTGGTTTAGCTGAGTTTTACCGGGGAATGTTTATATTTTCGCGGTAGACGATGTGTGATTGGCCAATCACGAGAAGGAACTGTACAATAGAATACATGATGCGGAAATATCGAGAAGGAATTGTAAATAGGCATTTTAATAAAATGAATTGAATGAATTGATAATGACATGAATTTTTATTTTTATATCCTGTAAGTTCAGCCATTTTATATTATTAGGCTATGAGGGAAAAAGCAGTAAGTGGGTTTTCTAGCGGCACACCTGAGAAGCTCTCACGGCACACCAGTGTGCCGCGGGACACAGTTTAGGAAACACTGGTCTACACTATCCATCGCCTGATCCCAAGATTGCAACACTCAATGGGCTGACCAGAAAATTACAAATTGTGTAGAAAATGGAAAGAAAAGCACAAACAGGGGCCTATTTCTAATGAAACAACATTACCATATTGTTAATTCATTTTTGTGTTCTGTATATTGCGTTTGATAGACTTCAGTAATTATATGTTCTCTCGTGTAAATCTGAGAATCTCAACTCACTCATCCATCACTGCCTTTAATTAGTCTGTGACTAAAATTTCAATTCACATGCAAATTGACGTTATTGCAAATTCTGTAATATTTTTGGAATATGGGGAATGATTTCTGGTGAAACATAAATTAGTTTGTACGTAGGCTTATCAAAAACAGCGTACAGGATGTACTATGTTACAACGTCGTTTCCAGAAAAGTTGGGACGTTGTGTAAAATGTAAATAAAAACAGACTGCAATGATTGGGAATTCGTTAAAACTCTATAATAAATTTAAAATATTACAAAGACAACATATCAAATGTTGAAACTGAAAACTGTTATTATTTTTGCTAAATATCTGCTCATTTTGAATTTGATGCCAGCAACACATTTCAAAAAGTTGGGATGGGGTCATGTTTGCCTCTGTGTTAAATCATCTCTTCTTTTAACAGTACCCTGTAAGTGTTTTCGAACTGAGGAGACCAAGCACTGTAGTTTTGAAAGCAAAATGTTTTCTCATTCTTGCTTGATCTCAGATTTCAGCTTCTCAACACTTTCGCAGACTCTTTTTTCACATTGGTGCACTAAATTTTTTCAATGGGTGACCTGTCTGGACTGCAGGCAGGCCAGTTTAGCACCCGAACTCTTTTACCATGGATCCATGATGTTGTCACATGCGCACAATGTGGTTTGGCACGCTCTTGCTGAAATAAAGAAAAAGATGTCTGGATGGCTGTATATGTTGCTCCAAAACCTGTATATATAGTTCAGCATTAATGCAAAGGCCTTCTTTCAGCCCTTATCCTTTGGAATCACAGAGCTGCATTTTTAAGGTGGTTATCAAGCCATGGATGAGCTGTATCAGGTATGACTGACCATTAAATACATACTTCTCTTTTAGAAAATTTTTTTTTTTTTTTGCAAATTTCTGTTCCTCCAGTTTTTTTTTTTAAACATTTAAAATGAAACATTTAAATCATTGTTATAATTTTAATTTTGTTTACAAGGAGATTAATGCCATTCAATAACCAGTTTATTTATTTATTTACTTATTTATTTATTATTTTTATATCTTCTAACGAATACATTTCAGAAAATGTTTACCAACAAGTTATGGTATAGATGCTCTCAGGAAGTTTTTGGTATGAGAAAGTGTATTTAATGCAGTAATAAAAGACACAAAAAAGTTGGATTGAGTGGTACATTTTGTCTCCAAACCATGTGAAAAAAAAATTGTTGATTCTGCTTCAGCAGTTACAATATGTGAGTAAAGGCTTCTTTTGTGCAATCTTTCCGAACAACTTGCTGACATTGAAATGGTGTTGATTCAGAAAATTGATTGTCCCGAAAGCGTTCTAAACTTTGTAGCTCTGAAGTGATCCTTGCATTTTTCTGCGCCACCATAGCCATCCACCTCACTTTGCATGGAGGCATTCTACATATTTGTTCTCCTCCAGGAAAATTTGTCTGTTCCAAACTTCAGAAACGCTTTGGTTATTGCTCTGACTGTAATAGGAAGCACTTCCAAACGGTGATGTATTTTCTTAAATTCATAATCTGAATTTTGTAGGTCAACAATAATTTTTCTATTGAGTTGACAGCTCCTTGGTGTTTTTCCCATGGTGATGGATGACAAATGGATTTATACCCCCATGAAATAGGGAGTGTTGAAAGTCTATTATACAGATTCTGGCAACTAATACCAATTTTTTGAAATATAATTTAATCTCAAGCACATTTGATTAGGTTTTATTGCAAATACTCTTCAGGAGTACTAATAGTGTGGACCCTAATGTTTTTATAAAAAATAGTTCCCCTAAAATATCTTTGTGTATATGACGGCAAAATTAAAGGTGCAAAACTTTCAGAAACCTTTTTCTCATAATTGACATCAATGTCCATTAAGTGAAATTCAGTCAGCACTCTGTTGCTTGTGCTCGCACTTACACACAGGACTGAATGCAATAGGTGAGGTATCACGCTATGAGAAATTACCCTGTTACTGTAGTTTGACTGATTTTTTTTTTTTTTTTTTGAAGTTGGATTTAGAAAGCTTAATATATTTAGCTGGCGCAATATAGGCTAGTGATGTTGAAGCAATTCATTCATGTTACTGCAGCGTGCTAAAGTGACTGCATTTATATGATTCATCACCGTTAACCAGCTAGCCTGCTTTATCAATCGCTGCTTGCTGTTAGCTTTCATGGAGACACTCAACAATGTCTGCAATATTTTCTGGATGATAATGCTAGCAGTAAGTGAAAAACCCAGAATATCATAAATAAGGTGTGTTGCCACATTTCTTTATTGACATGATAGCTTCCATTGCAACTCTCTCTTCACTGAAACAAAATTGGACTCTCATTGCACTGTTTCTGCAGCTTTTTAATTGTCAACTGTTTTTAATTTACTGAATGGATCTGTCAGTGGGTTCATATGATGATTACTTAATCCTTAACTAACCTCAGTTATACAGATGAAAGGAGTAGGATGACTGACTGGAGATAACAAACACAAAATGTACAGAGAAACGGAATAGGTTCTAAACAACAGATGTGTTTAACAGTATCCCGACACAAAGTCTATGGTATTCATCATTTCATGCGTTACTGTTATTTACCTTGCTGAATCATAACAGCTTAATATTGTTTATTTCACTATTACTGTCACCGGTCATCGGTTGATGTTAGCAGACTCCATTACAAGGCTAGGGGAGCTGAAGAGAGGCAGGCAAGGCAGTAGAGAGCGCATATAAATGTCATTTCCGCTAGATTTTCGCATTTGATTCTGCCTTTGACCATTGCTTTAGCTTCACCACCAAGCCAAATTTTTAATTTTTAAAAATTGAAATGTTTCATGCAGCTTTAATGGAGATCTTGTCACAACTGCTTTCAACATTCCCAGTGCATGGAGGAGGAAGTTATTGATTGCGGTGGGTCAGTAATATTTCCTGCAGCACCACTCAACCAAGTCTAACATTTTCAAATGCAATAACTCGGACAGTTTTAGTGGGCATCATGTTAAACCTTCTGTGAGTGTCCCTGGTGTACAGAGCTGATGTGGCGACCCTTTGACCTTTTCTGTGCCACCACCATTAGTTCAAACTATTCATTTTTAAAATGCGATAACTTAGTTTTCATGGGAGTCCTCTAAAAAACGCTGTCATTAATCCTGGTGCACAGTTGAGGAACTTTATTGATCAAGGGGAAGTAAATGCTCAAAACTGAGTGGGTGGAATTAAATGAAGGTTATTTATACCTTAGTTCATGAAATGTGAGGCATTGCCTCCTATTAACTTCTTTTCCAATCTTAGTTTGTAATGTGTAAGGCACTGCCATCTATTTCCTGCTTCTGCATACTGCTTTAAGATTTGTAGCATGATGTCATGTATCTTAAAAATTGTGACATTTATCACACTGCAGAACACTTACTGTATGCAAGGTGAGCAGAATCCTCCAAACTAATGGTCAGTTCCTGCATTTCTTCCATCATGTCAGCGTCTTTACTTATGGATAATATTGTTTTTTATTATTATTATATTTGTTTTTCTGCTTATCTAGCCAATTATATTCATTTACCCAAAAATACAGCTGAAAACCAACAAGAGCAATTGTATGGCTCTTTGGTGCAACGGAATCATCTTGACAGAAAATGGGATCTCTGGCTTTCAAGTTTAGCACACTAACGCTGCCCTAGATTGCACCACTGCAGTACAGCCAGTGCAGTACACTAGAACCTGGCATCAACATTCAAAGCACAGTCACTTTACCCAGTACCTGGCACGCTCCCTCACCCTCTTTGTGAAGCAGGGGGATATGCCTGGACGTTTCTCAAGACGCCCTGCGTGTGATCTGGGCTAAAACTCCATTGTTCAGCTTTCCAACTGAGCCCTCTCCCCATGAGTAGTGTATACAGGGCCTATGCGAGGGGAAGCACTTCGATATTTCAGTCTTTGCTCTCACTTCAAGAACAGAAAGTAATTTCCCAAAGACACTAAAAAAAATGGATAGCAGAAGGGGAAGGCCAAGTGCAGTTATCATCTGTTTTTTTTTTTGGTTTTTTTTTTTAAGTGCTGCAGTGGAACAGCTATTAATCATCTCAGCTGCAAGCAGATTAAAGCCAATTACAGTAAATGTATAACAGAATGCAGAAAGTACAAGGCAAAAAGCAGCATCTTTGAAAAACTCTCTGTAGACTCTGCAATGGAAATAGCACAGTTAATCAGAAAAACATGATATGATGAGTTATTTTTACTGATTGTTCCAACAGCCAATACAGGAAGTTCTTCGGAAATTAAAACAATGTGTTGTCTTCTATAAAATCCTTGGCCGCACCTCTAGATCAGCTGTATTTGGATAATCCAAATGCTTAACTTGTACCTTATATGGTGGAGCCTTTAATTGCTTTTCCCTTAATTGCAGCAACCATAACTGTGTAGTAATTTTATTAAACATCATTAATTGCTCTGCTAAAACCCCATACATTTAGAATGTCTTTCCTAATTGCGGCTTCTGATTTAGTAGCTTCTTTATTGCAGTGTAAAGATAGTTAAGCCCCAGGCTACATTGTGTTACCTCTACTGCTTCTTTATTAAATACCTGACATTCAGCACTTCTTTCCTTCTAGCACTGGGACATGTTTTATGCAAAATTTTCAGTCTGGTTACACGATCTGTGTGCTCTCAAAAAGAATCAATTTCAGCCAAAAACCTTGCATTTTAATGAGAAGTATTACCTTTTGGTTTGAATAGTTATATTTGAAGTGTTCAACAATGCTGCAACAGTACAAACCAGGCGTAATTAGGGGTAATTAATCGCTGATCGGTGGTTTCAATAACTGAGTATCTTAACAATGAATATCTTCAGGAGCTCATGTTCTCGGCAGCTGTTTGTGCCTGTAACGTTTTCCACTTTGCCTACATCTCAGTTGTGGGGTATATTCAGATGCTGAGCATTTGGTTCCCTGTTGTCTATGTGGCCCTGTGGAAGGTCATGTAATGCTTACATATCTTATCATTCTGCCTGAGATCTGGAATTGCTTGTACCAACCTAGTACAAAACACAGCACCTGTCTCACAAAGGGTTGGTCTCATTATATGAAAAGACATATTCAGTGCCTTTGAAGAAGAGTGAGCTGCCGAACTCAAACATACTTATTCTGGTCTGTATCACTTTTTGTAAGGTTTTGGGTGAATATTGCTTAAAAACAAATGTTCAGGCCTAGAGCGCTGCTATTTTGCCCTGGTAGAATATTTCTACATGATATGGACAATAAATTACAAAATAGAAAATATCAGTCGTATGAAAGTATAATTGAAATGACATTTACGACAGCACCAAATGATATTTGAACAGGTATTCCGTAAATTTGACCATGACACCACATTAAAAGAGTAAGTTGCTTTCTCATGCATATCCTGTCGTTGTAATGAGTTGATATTGCCTTTTCAGGTGGTGTATTGCTAGTCAACTCATAATCAACTCATAATACGGCTAATTGATTGTCCCTTTGAACAGGAGAATTGAGCTTTAACCTCTGACTTCTCCGCTTGGCTTCCTCAGCTGCCATTCTGGATGACCCCATGGAGTGTAGCCGGGGGGAGCGTCTGGCCATCACTCTGGCCAAAGAGGGCATCAATCGAGTTACCAACCGCTCCACTACAGGGAAGCTGGAGGTGGACATCTTTGAACTGCTGAGGGACAGCGAGTACGAGACAGGAGAAACCAGTAAGTGGATATAAATGAGGCAGGGTGGGGTTCAGTGAAGGGAGTACTCTGTTTTTAGGCAGCTGAGGAGTAAAATAGCGTTGACATGAATACTGATCTCAGATTAGTCCTTGAGGCTTAACTCAACTTCACTTTTTGTGAATGCTCTGCTCTTACTTCATGCTGTGATTGGATAGCTCTGTTTGACTTTGAATGAGGTCTCTGGACTGGTCTTAAAACATCAATCAGATTCCTACCGCAGTAATGCAGAAGTTACAAAAAGGATGCAACTTAAATCAAACCAATCGCAATCAATCATAGTGGCAGCTGAAGACAGCACTACAGAAGATAACTGTAATGGGCTCTAATGATTTTTTGGGAGCGGTGGCAAGCCAATCTCCAATTATTTTCTATATCCCTGCATGGAGGCTGATATAAGGCATTGCTCTTTCGAGTATGGCAGGGTTTTTTTAAATGTTTGTAGCACAAATACACTACCAGGCTCAGGTTGTGGTGGCCCTGAAAGAGGTATTTTGCCTAAAATTTCTCAGTAAATATGTTTACCTGTAGAATTGGATAGATAATATTTTATTCAAATAAATTATTCAGACAGTCATTCAGACAATCTGCTCCCTTTGTACCAGTAAAATTAGCACCCTGAAAGAATGCGCCATTTTTTATTGGCGGGTAGGTCTCTCATGAGAAACCTCAGAATGTGAAGAACTTAAAAAATGGTCATGCTATGGGAGTGGAGAGGTGCTTGACTGCCAGCCCACAAGGAGAAAAGACAGCTTCCAGCAAATGAGAAGAAAGTATAATGAGAGGAAAAAGCTCCCTGCGAATCACTGCAAATGATGAGTTACAGAACGGCTTGGCACCAATAAAAGACAAAGGTTTTCCAAAGTATATTGTAAAACTAAAAATGAAGGGCTGTGCATACATCAATTCAGTGATGGGCAACTTTGCTTCTAAGGGACCACAGTGTCTGCATTGTTTTGGTTTGTTTTCTGTCGAAGTGATTGATGTAAGTCACAAATCCATGCATCTTGTTCTTTAGGCATAACAGAGCTGTCAAAAGGTATTTTCCTCCTTCCCAATTTCTTCTATTTTTTTTTTTTTTTATATTGTCGCTGTTAATTATTTCAGATCATCTGACTACTTTTTGCGTAACCTTCAAAGCAGGGATCGCTTTCCGTCCTCAAGCTTCGGCGATGGAGTTGCTCTCGGCGTAACCTTGCTTACCGGACAATAACTATTGAAAGAATCTTTTTTTTAAATTTATTTAATGAGGCTGCTGCCTGGTGATTTGTTGATAGTTTCCTGATGACAACTGTTGGAAAAATGATCAGACTTGCATGAAACTTTCTACGCTGACTTATTACCAAGGTCTCTCAGGCATTTCCGATTTGTGAACAGATCAGTGCATATTAAATGAGGCTGCTGGCTTGTGATTTGATTATGGTTTCTGAATAATAACTTTTGAAAGAATGATCAGGTTTGAATGAAACTTGCTCAGCTTACTTAAAACCAAAATTTATCTGGAAAATTCAGTTTTATGACAAATTCCTACTTATTAAATGAGGCTGCTGCATTTTGATTGGTTGATTCTTGATGGACAATAACTGTTGAAAGAACGATTGGACATGATTTAAATTTCTCAGGTTACTTACTACCAAGGTCTCTAAGTCAGGTTCGATTCTGGACCAGATACACACATATTTATGGAGCTGGCTGCTGCCTTCTGATTGGGTGAGTCACTTCTGTGTCACCGCAGGCGGTATTTGCACTTTTGTTGAACTCTCTTAATATTAGACAAAGATACGCAAAGTAAATATAAAATCCAGATTTTAAATGATGACTTCATTTATTGAAGGAAAAAAACCTATCCAACCCTTTGAGAAAAAGTAATAGTCCTTTTAGTTACTGTCAACCAATTAAATATATTTAATTGATAATTGGATTCAATTTTATTGGACACACCCTGCACAGGCATGATTACTGTCTGCATTGTTGAATTGAAGCATCAATTAAATAGCACATGTCCGGGCAGTGGGCAAAAAGCAGCACATGTAACCACACTTAACAGAAAATCAAGAACAGTTGAGAAAGAAAATTGTTGACATCTGTCAGTCTGGAAAGGATTAAAAAGCCATTTCTAAGGCTCTGAGAATCCAGCACACAAGGGTGAGAGAAACGGAAAAAACTTTAAACCTTCCCTACAGCAGTGAGCCTGCAAAAATTTCTCCAAGAGTGCATTGCCAACTCATCCAGAAGATCACTAAAGGACCCAGACTAACATCTAAAGAACTGCACGGCTCATTTGCCCCAATTAAAGTTGCTATTCTACAATAGAAAAGATACTGGGCAAAAATTGCATCTATTGGAGAGCTGCAAGGCAAAAACTACTGCTAACCAAAAAGAGCACTGAGGCTCATCTCACATTTCTCAAAAAAAAAAAAAAAATAGAAAAAACATCTGGACGCCCCTCAAGACTTTTAGGATAATATTTTTTTGACTGTTGAGTCAAAAGTGGAACTGTCTGGATGATATGGGTCCTGGTTTAGCTTGAGTGAAGCTAACACAACATTCCACAATAAGAACATCAGACCAACAGTCAAACAGGGTGGTGGTAGTGTGATGGTCTAGGGCTTCTTTGCTGCCTCAGGACCTGGGCGACTAGCCATAATTGATGGAACCTTGAAGTCCGCTCTCTACAAGAAAATCCTGAGGGAGAATTTTCTACAATCAGTTTATGACCTTAAGCCCAAACACAGTTGGGTTATGCAGCAGGACAGTGATCCAAAGCACACAAGTAAATCCACCCCTGAATGCTCAAAATATATAAATAAATGAGAAAATAAATAAAAATGAAGGTTTTGGAGAAGTCTAGTCAAAGTTCTGGCTTGAATCCGATTTAGATTCTGTGGCATTACCTTAAATGGGCAGTTCATGCCTGAAAACCCTCCTATTTGGCTGAATGAAAAGAATTCTGCAAAAAAAAAAAAGAATGAGCTTAAATTCCTCTACAGCGATGTGAAAGACTCATTGCCGAACGTGTGATTGCAGTTATTGCTGCCAAGGGTGGCACAACTGGTTATAGTTTGAGGGGTGCAATAATTTTTTCACATAAGTGCTACAAGTTTTGAATAGCCCTTTACCTTCAGTTAATGGAATGATAATTTAAAAGCTGCATTTTGGGTTGTATTTATTAGGTTGTATTTTTTTTTTTTTTTACTAAAATTAGTTGGATGAACTGAAAAATTTAAGTGTGACAAATTAGCAACAATAGAAGAAATCGAGAAGGGGACAAATTCTCTTTTCACAACACTGCAATTGCCAGCTGATGGAAAGGAGACCACAAAAGTCTGCAGACACTGCGGCTCCAAGACCAGAGTTACCGATCCCTCGAGCTGTTTGGTACACAGGGCATGTCAAATCACAAGAGTATTAAACAACCTATATGTTCTCTGGTAAATATTTACAAGTGAGAGAGATGCAAATAAGGTATAGAGAACATGTGCATGAGACTTTTGCCCTTGCATTGTGTTGTCAGAACCAGACTTGATTAACTTGCATATTTGAAAATATACTGTTTTTCATCACAACATCAGTGTAGAGTTCATATTTTACAGGAAACGTCATGGAATCTGTTCACGCGCCTCCTAAGATATTAATTGACTTCAGTTTTTGTGGTAGGAGTTGAAGAATGAAAGTTTTTTTTTTTTTTTTTTTGCTGCTGAGTGACAGTACAATACAATGCTGCAAGTGTCCCGTCCCTTTAACTCTAAAAAAGGCTGGGTCTTGGAGTCTGTGGGTATCCTCGAATGCAGGTTAATTTATTGCTGAAAATGAAAGCAGTTGATTCAGTTAATTGATTGCAGGACACTCTGTTCAGAGGGAAAATTAATTTGAATATGTTGTCGTTGCAGAGGCCAGGAACATTTCCCTATACAACAACATCGCATTTCCACAAACTCCTCACATCATTAAGTGATGGTGAATGCTTACGTTAGCGAGAAAGGAGCAGAATCAATGCAAGAACATAAACAGGTCATATAGCTTTCATGGCAATAAATTCAATTTATGAATATAAATTTGGCAGTGGATTGTCTTTAACTTGCTTGAAATGCAAAGGTATAAATTGGGCTAACATTCTATGTTTGTTTGCTTTTAATTCTAAATAAAATGAACATGATTAGATTGTTATTTCTGGTGCCTCTAACAGAAACTGTTGCAAACAAAGTAAAAAATATTTTCCACAGTGGCGTAGAGTGTTGGATCCATTGGTTGGATACAGTATAGCAAGAGCAAAACTGTGTTGCTAGCCTGCTCAGTTAGGCACAGTATAGTCTTTGCTATCTGTTAGATTGGTAATGCGTGCATAAAAAATTATTTGAGAATTCCTACTTAACATGATGTCTTAAAAAGTCAGTGCTTCTCAATTAGAGTGCATCTATTCATAGAGACCTTTGAAGTAACCATCAAATGTTGTGAATTACAGGTAGTACAATAATTGTAAATACTTTGGAATGAAATTAAAGGTTTTCAGTAAACTAAAAAATTCAACAATTTGACAGAATATTCATGATGTTCAGGGTGAATCCACTCAGTTTTAGACAAATCAGATATTTTCCACCATTTAATTCAGTGCTTACATTCATGCATATCATAGTCCTTTCCCATTTATCATACTGCATTAACTCTTGGTCCAAGGCATCAGCCTCCACTATAAAACCTTTAACACTGCTATTTAATAAAGCTATCAAAGTCATGGCCAAGAGACCTCTGAGACGTTGTCACTGCAATATTTTAAAGAAATACAATGTTCTCAATTTTGGTAATGCTGTGAATTATTTTTTTCATAGATTTATTTTTATTATAGCACATGAATAACTAGGCTTCAATAGTTGGGCACTTACACGTGGCACTATAAATGTAAATTGCCAAATTAAACATATGTCACACCCTGGCATCCACAGATGTTAAAGGGGCACCAGGGCAAGCAGTGGAGCTGAGAACCCAAGTGCAGGGACATGGATTTGATTAAATAATAAAGGTGAGGAGTAACGAAACCAACACAAAACTTCAGAACAAAGAAAAGGGAGTGCACAAAACAAAAAAAGAGGAAACCGACTATGGCTTCCTGCCCGTGTGGGGAGAAACTAGGTTTTAAATAAGCAAGGGAATGATATTTCACTAAAAGGAAACAGGTGACAATAATTAAGGTGAAGAAAATGAGGATAATTGATTAATTGGTGAAGGGCAGCTAGCCAGGACTTGGAATGCCAAAGAGGAGGGGCATTACGACAGAGCAAGACCTCTTTTGCTCAAACTGCCTTTTCAATGAGATGCACAAAGTGTTGCCACGTAGTTTCAAACAAATTCAGATTACCATAATTTCTCTAAAACAACAGAGGCAAAAATATTTTTTGACATGACATTTTATGTATGCTGTTTTAAAGTTTTTGTTATTGTTTGTATTGTTTTAATATTGTTACAATGTATTAATTTTACTGATGTTCCGGACCATCTCGGCCCACCAATATTATATCTAGCCTGAAACACAAGTACAGTTCATCAGATACTGTAGTGCATTAGTAATTATTGAAAGAAGCTGAGTTTTGCTGAGATTGGCCTCCTCTCTGTTCAAACGAATGTCTAAGGTAGCCTTCCGAAAGGTGCTGTGATATTGTAAGTCTTGCTAAATTGTGCTTGAAATGTTATTTCTCCCATTGTCTAACACCAGTTGTGACCTACAGACAATAGTTTAACCCATATGTGAATTTAGGCACGAAAAATGTGTTTATAAAATCGAGTAGCCATGACAAAATAGACTTAGAGTAGAAAGGTGTAGAATTGTGAAATTTTGGATTATGTGCAAGCACACATACCAGGGCCAGACTGGGCAAATCATTTGGGATGGGAAATATAGCACAAAATATAGCCCCCGTCCGGCCCCTTTTTAAAGTGGGGGGCTTGGGTCCCCCACCAGGGAAATTTTAGTTATTGTGACTTGACTTCCTGCATTCTGATGAATTAATCGTGCATGTGAATCACAAACAAATGAACCAATAAATGCTTTGTACAATGTATTGTTATGAACCTCAAATATTACAAAAGGTACGTGTCATTAAGAGGGGAGATGACATGAGGACTAATGTTTAACCAATATTTAATATTTTAATAATTATTTTAAAATAAAAAAATTTTTTAAATAATAAATAGCTAAATAAATAATGTGCTACAACATAGACAATGAGGTGTGAGCATCAATTCATCAATGGTTATAACAGGCACAAACAAAATGTTTCAATTTTCCAATATAAGTATTAAAATCTTCGGCGAAAAATGGTGATTATGGGAGAAAGCACAGTGTGACAACTCTCCAATTGGAATAGTGGATCATAACAGTACCATCCAGCCCAGGAATGGAACCAGCAGAAATTCCAAGCCCGGTTGTCACCCTGAAGTTCCAGGATGTGGAGGAGGAAGAGCTTTACCAGCTACACCAGTACACTGGAGCCCTATCTTATCAATCACTGGCTATTTATAATGTTTTCCTGGGACTGCTGCTCAGGCAGCCAGCCGTACTCTGCAGCGAACCCTAACTCAGGCGCTTGTCCATCAGGAACCAAACCTAGTGGTGAACCTCTATGACAGCAACTCCTCAACCTGCCACAGTTTCCTGGTCGTGTTTGATGGTCTTTGAATTAGAACCATCTTTGTTCCCCATCAAATGATCTATAGAGGCTTTTGTCATCACTTTTGCCTCTTCTCTGATTCGTTCCACCCTCTGGTGGAGAAATCAAGCTAAATGTCAAATCCAGGTGACTGGAACAAAATTCTGGGGTGTATGTTTATTCTCTTAACCCGGATTTTCCACCTCTGATGTATTCTTCAGGAAGTGTGTCAACTGTAGGGAATCAATAGGGATACCGAGGTAAAATTGGGGTGGAGGGTGGAAGGGGCGTCCTTTGTTGTAGCACCACAGCTAGAGACAGAAAAGGAGAAATTAAAGTTAAATCAATTAGCTCACTGACTGCTAGTAATCTTGAAGTACCATACATAATCTTTCAGAACTTTCTTGTAGATCTCTAACTTTAGGTTTCCCTGATTTTTAGTTTGGTGAAGTCATCAATCTGGCCTCTTTTCTATTCAACACCCCTATCAACCCCAATGCCACCCCTGTGCTGGAGATGATTACCCATTCTTCTCTGAATTACGCTGATCTCATTGTCATTGTTCAAAATCAGAGCTCTTTTCTCACAGAAAAGCTGAAAATGACTTTGCTTGATAAATTGTGCGTAGGGATGGAAGAAGCAACTTGAGAAAATATTGGCTATAAATTGCATACCTTTTGAGGATTCAATTCAAGAGAATTATGTCTATATTAAGATGACATGCAAGATTACGGTTCTTTTGAATCCTGCCTTAGTCCCTTTTAATTTTTGTCAGTCTACACTCTGGGTTTGAGTCTGACTGGCTGCTGCATTGCAGTTTTTAAAAGTTCTTCTGATAAGGAAAATACACTTTATGCTCAAGTAATCTCTGGCAGTCACTAATGCTTTGTAACATTTTTCAGTGAAGGTCCCGTGGCACCCAAAAAAAAAAAAAAAAAAAAAGGCTTTTAAGCTGCACTATAGTACTTTTGCCGTGTGAATTTGAATCTGACACTAGTTTTTCGTTATTCTATTCATAAGGAGTGTAAAAAGCAAATAAAAACCAGGGTTGGGAACGCCCCTCAAAAATTTCTAAATTGCTCTCTGCAATTACGTAATCCACGAGACCTCAGCTCTCGAAGGAAAGTACTCTGAGAAAGTACTGAACGTTTGTATTTTTCACTCCCCAATTCAATACAAATCATATGCAAAACTTCCGACAACAGTAGTAAGGATGAGACAGAGAAAATGCTTTGTTTTCTAAGTCCACTGAAATATCAGATCTGTCAGAAGGTGGTGAAACTCAAGCTGGAATTTAGGCAGCTGGAATAGGTTGGCTGTATCTTTATGAGTCCAAGGTGGAAGCAGGTTTTAGGAACTCAATACAATGACAATATGATGCAAAATAAATCATTATAAAGTCATTTTTGGTGTTATCCAGTTGGCAAAAGTGGGAGCTTATATAACAATGGTGCCTGGTGAACTGAAAATTGGTGAAGCACAGACCATTCCTTGAAAGCAATGACTGATCTTGGCCTGTTTTCAATGTTTTAATTAAATTAACTTTACGTGAACTCCAAAACAGTTGGGACCAACATGTGTAGCCGGTTCTGCTCGTTAAGATAAGATGAGCAATCATTAGCCTTGATCTGTTTCTAGTCATTTTCCTTGAAGAACACATTTTCCAATGATAAAAATAAGCCATTGACAGTGTAATGAGTTAAATGCACAGCTTCCTGATAATTGGTGTGCAAATTGTAATTTATTGTTAACAAAAATTACTGAGTTCATCACTCATGTTCCGGTCACGTAATGATACTGTTATGCTGTAATATACACTGAAATGGACCGACGTCAAACTTAATCTTTGGTTTGTAAAATTCACGTGTACCAGGTATTATTCAAAAAGGAAATCTCTGCATTATGAGAGGCAACTGTCAGCTACCGGACAATGGCTCAGTTCAATGGTTTTATTAGCAAAAAAAAAAAAAAAAAAAAAATCTGAGTCAAAGCCAGATAAGCAGAATGCAGTACACAAGAAGTAGACAGATTTGTGGTTATTATACAGTACATGGTTCACGAGCCAATAAGAATTAATATCAAACCAAAGGAAGATCCAGATTGTATGTCAGGAAGCCAGCTGTGGTCAAAATTATTGATCTCAATATGCAGGGATCAGACAAAACTTGTAAACCCTGGTACAAAAGCAAATCAAAACCAGAAACAGCAAATCAGAACTCTAGAAAGATGCTCGTTAGACTCTCAGAAAAGAATTTCAGTAACAAACTTGCTAACTAAAAGTGCTGGCTTATAAAAGGGAAAACTCAGCAGGGAGTAAATGGGGAACAGGTGAGAGCAATTACAAACTCATGGGAGGAGCATGGTTCAAAACAAAGGAGTTGACAAGATTATAAAGGAACAGAATTGCAGGAGTGAAGTAGTAAATAAAAGCGTGTGGAAACTGAAGGGTAGTCAGGGAAACTAAATACAACAACCATATGAAAAATAATAAAATACACAGAATAAGCTTAAACGGATCACAGATACTGACAGTATCACTTTGCAACCCCCTATTCTGATGTAGGTGGGAGGAGAGGGAAGGACGAGAGGGCCAAAGCCCCTATGCTGATGTAGGTGGGAGGAGAGGGAGGGACGAGAGGGCCCAAAAGGGTGGTGTGGCCAGGACTGGACAGGGCAGGAGGACCAGGAAATGCTGACAGGGAACTGGACAGGGCAGAGTTGAAATGGCCAGGACGGGACTGAAACGGCCGACTCCGGGCAGGACTGGAACGGGAGGCGCAGGGCTGAGCAGGACTGGAACCGTCATAGTCTGACTCGGGAGGCGGCGGAGAGCCATCCGCAAGATCTGGCTCGTAAGGCAGCGGAAAGCTGGAGCTAGTGGATTTCACCACTAGTAATTGGAAACCAATTATGACTCCAGACTTCTCACACTTTTCTTTACTCGAGGGTTGGAAGCAATGAATGTGTTTCATGATCATTTAAACTGTTGAAATGAAATAAGATCATTTGAAATGTCATTGAAATGTCTAACCTCAGAGTAAAGAAAAGCGTGAGAAGTCCGGAGTCATAATCTGTTTCCATATTAAATCCACTATAATGCATGCAAAACTGATAAACCTCCATGCATGAGGACTTCAATTCCGCACAAGAATCTCTTACATATGCGCTGATTGAATAATTGCTGTCTACAGCAGTGGAACGTAAATATGCCACTAAAACTAACGCCGAATGCGTGACAGTTGACAGGTATGCATTATTAATGAAAACTGACCATACCTGATAATGTTCAGAGTTTTCGGAGTTTCTGTAATGGTAATGTACTTGAATGATTGAAAACAGGTCATGGCCAATCATTGAGTGCGTTTACATGCGCACTAATAAAACGATTATTATCGGATTACTGGAGTTATCGGATTATTCAAGTGGTCATGTAAACGGCAAAGTCCGATAATCATTATTGGATAAAGGCCGTTGTCGGTTTATGAGAAATCCAGTAAACACACCTAGCTTTTTGCCCAATAATCCGTTTATTCTCTGCATGTATATAGCAAAAGCCGATTTCTTTTGTTTTTTTAAAATCTGCGCATGTGCAACCTGTGGAAGGCAGGAATTAATCCAGGCTAGTTCTCAATCATTTTCCTATATTGACACATTTTCCAGTCATATAAATAATCCATAGCCAATTGAGGACACGGCTTCTCTCCCCATGCGATCTAACAGCAACGAAATAATGGGCTAATTTCAGTAAAGAAAAAATAACTTACTTATAAATAGGCCCATGCTTACCAAAGACAAACTGCTCTGAAACTTCTGCACTACCTTTTCCACGCATCTCCATGATCATTTAAATGGTTTAAATAAACTACATTGTAAAAAACCATTTGTAAGGTCTTTGTGCAATTTCTTAGCTTCCAAGCCCTGAGGAAAGAAAAGCAAGAGAAGACTTAATTTCCACGTAATAATTTCTTAAATAAGCGCTGATTGAAAAATGACTGATCCGCATTCAAATGAAATATTGCCTTTCACTCTCGTGGGTTTATTAAAAAATGGGACTTGGCAATTAAATATAATATTGTTTGTCGAATTAAAATTTTTCAGTCTTCACTTTTCTTATCAACTAAGTATAAGAAATGCAGACTACGGTCAGAGTACACGATATGCCACTTAAGGCATTAAACTCCTTATACGTGAGAGTTGACAGGTATGCAATTTGGAATAACGCTGATTTAAATGCACCAAATTAAGCTTCCAAATGAATGATTGTCGACGTCATACCTAAAGGGGGAGAATTAGCAGCACCTAATAGTGTGCAGTGCTCTCAGAGCAAATCTATTGTTAATTATGAAAATGAGTGAGAACTATCCATGACTAACAAAGGGATGTTCTGTAGCCCACAAATTTTCAGTTCTGGTGCTGCCGCTGCTTCGAGAGAAATCCGACTACTTAAATGAATCATGTAAACCAGGTTTTTCCAGATATCGGTTTATCAAAGTGCATGTAAACGCCTCAAATCATATTATTGCCATTATCGGATCATTCCCGGTTAATGGATTATGCTGTGCATTTAAACGTACTCATTATTTTTAAGGGATGGTTTGTTTTCCTATATGTGGCCTGTAATTGCTTTTTGCATTTAAAACTTTAATTTAAAACTATAAATAATTACACTGGAGTGTTTTGGTATGCATGTCATTTGTTTTAAAAGCAGTAAACATATCATAGACAGAAATGAGGCCATTCGAAAAGTCCTGCACCTGTCTAAAATAGAATGGGATCATAAATGGCCCCACTCGATCAATACTGTATACAAAATAGCTTGGTTGCTTGAGGGTTGATTTCTTTAAATGCTATCGTATCTAAACTCCAGGAGTAATTAATACAGTAAAATCGCAATTTTAACAGTCATTCACAATTTTTTAATCTGTGCTCTGCTACTGTAATTTTAGTGATAAATTTGAAAAAAGATAGATTACGCAGTCATAATTTTCATCCGTTTGTTTTTTTTAATCGTCAAAACAGTGTAAGTACTTCAATTATGTGTACAACTTATTTTCACCAGTTATCTCAGTTGGAATTCTTAGCTCACCTCCTGTAATCTGGTAAGCACAACATTGATCAACAAATCAAATACTGTTTACTATGTAAGTATGGACAAATTGGTCTGTTCAGTTGAATGTTTGATTCACTTGTTTCCTACATACTATAAAGAACGTGTGGATGAACGTGTCAGTTTATTTGTTGCTGCATCATTGGAACTACTGTATGGGAGGATTCACTGGTCATGCAATCTGGTATACATAGCTTTGTGATTGATGATTTGGTTGTTTGTTCAACATATTGATTGGTTGATTAATGGTTAGTGCATTGATTAGTGTATTGATTGCTCAGTTCTGTCTTGACTCTTTATTCTCACAGTGTGCCAGATTTTATCCAAAGGAGTCGTCGCAGTCTTGGGTCCATCTTTCAGCCCAGCTTCCAACTCCATCATCAGTAATATCTGCGGAGAGAAAGAGGTTAGTCCTGGAATTAGTCTGCTTGTATTAATGGTATATGATACTTACGTTGTATATAGAATTCAGGGTGAAAGACTGTTCAGCCTGCCTCATACGTTATTGATTTATTTTTATTGGTCCAACATCAATTAATTGCTGATCAGTGTAAATGATTATCTTTACAATAATTATGTGGGGATTCATTGGGCACCGTAATTCATAGGACAATAACATTTTTTTTATTTTGGTTCTAGTACTTTTAGTTTGAAAGAATTCAGCAACAATGATGCTAAGATGCAAACTGTCAGTTTTGATTTGTGGGTGTTTTCATCCATATTGCATGAACCATTTAGATGTGACAGCACCTTTTCTTCCACCATCCCCCCCCGTCCCTACCCAATGCAGCTATCTTCAGTCTGTGCTTGTTTCAGAGAATTTTTGCCTTCTGTCTCCTCCTCAGCATGTAAAATGCATGTTCAGTTGGATTCAGATCCAGTGATTGACTTGCCTAACAGAACCAAAAAATGTGCCACTGTTTCATGTAATGTGGTGCAAAGTGTACCTGTCGCAATTTCACTGCATAGCGTCCTTCAAGTGTAATGGCTTAATGCTATACAACCATAAGAACAAACCCTTAGCTCCAGATACATGATTTGCCTGGGAAGCATATGAAGTCTTTGACCATGTTCTATATGTTTGCTTGTAAAACTTTCAAAGCAAAAACTCAAGGTCTAAACTGAACGCTTGACGCGCACTAAATGCCAAAGGCCAGTTATCATGGACATCAACTGGGAAATTGCCCCAGTAGTTCCATCCATATGGCTTGCACTTGTGGGAGCCTCACATGCAGTCATTTTCCTAGAATAATTCATTTATATCATTTGTCATGGGAATGAATGGATCAGAAAGAAAATTAGATATTGTACTGAACAAAGTGTGTTTTATTAAAAGTAGAACTGTGCAACTGTATGGATGGTGATGTTTTCAGCATGTGATGTGCAGATTTGGTTCACAATATTTATAGCTAGCCTATTTGGGCATAGCTCCCGAGTATCATAGTCATGCAGTGACATTTCATAACCTGAGGCATTTTATTTCACAATAGGGGTGCAGAAATTTAACATTTTCTCTAACCGAGTACTCGTCCCATTGCATGGAAGAGCACTCGAGTACTCATCTTGGAATTTAATTTTAATGTGGCCCAGTCTATAAAAGTTGCACATTAAAATGAATGCAGGCAGCATTAGGCTGTTGTTTACTGTGTTATTTATAAGTCTATTCTGAAAAAGGGCTATCCCAAGTAGTTTGAGGCTTGATTTATAACCGTTGACAATCAAATTCTAAATCAACATTGGAATGCATCAGCTTTTTTTTTTTGTTTTTTTTTTGCATATTTTAATTGCATTTAAACCCAGTATTTCTCTTTAAACCCAGTATTTCTGTACAGTTGCTAACAAAGCTTCGGCTATACTAATACTAAGAGTATTATACTTCTTGTTGTGGTGGCTGATAGGTATTATAACCAGCTGCGATCCTAACATTTCCAATTACTCCAGAGCATTGTAAAGTTCAAATTCAAAAAGTAAAAATGTTTTCAAAAAAAGCAGATGTAATCATTTCCAAAATCCACAACATATTTCTGTCTTAGCTAATATTCTGCATCAATCCATATTTAATGGTGATTTGTTATGTTCCAGACCAAGAATTAAGTGCGGAGGCAGAGTACAATCCAACAGGCAGTTTTATCAACAACTAACGTATATGGTATCTGGGGACAGGACCCCAGAGGAGGAAGTGGGGATGGAACCCCGCATAAGGATAGCACAATTCAACACGTGTAATAGCTGAAGCTGGGTTGCCAATTTCCGGCCAGTATCTTCCGGGATAGAAGCCAGGTGGAGTGCACGTTTTGCCAGAGCTGAGCTGTCCCACAGGAGGATAGAGTAGCTTGAAGCGAACTTGGTTCCAATCCTGATGACTGTAGAAGGACGGGGAGCTTGTTCCCATATAACCAGAAAGAGGAACAGACTTGGAAGGATGAACATGAATGCTGTCCCAATCCAAGACCCTGATTAGGCTAGGAAGCTTGGTCCAATTAAACCGGAGAGATGAACTGACTTGAGCTGGGTTTACCTGAACGTGGTCCCAGTCCTGGACCCTGAGTAGGCTTGGAAGCTTGTTCGAGTTAGCTAGGTAAAGAGGAAATCTTCCGTAATAGCTGTCATTAACGTGCAGAACACTTTACATTTAAATAGTTGATTTAATAACAATTACTTTTTTTTCACAGAGGACCAGGTAGGATTGGATAGCTTTTTTCCTGCACTGTAAACCCTGATAGTGTGGTGAACTCAAATGTTTTGTGGAAACCGATTACCTCAAAAAAATTGTGTAGGCCAACTTAATTGCATTGTGTGGAAGAAACTTAAAGAGAATAAGGTAAAGTTATTTTTTTTACATTTTAAGTGCTGTGAACACAAGATAATTAAGTTGGCATACTCAAATTTTTGAGGTAATCGGCTTCCATAAAACTTTTGAGTTCACCACACTATCAGGGTTTACAGTGTGCAATAAATGAAATCATCATTTTAAAACTGTGTGTTGTGTTAACTTGGGTTATCTTAGTCTAACATTCAAATAAGTTTGATGATTTGATGCATTTAAGGGTGACAAACGTGCAAAAAAAAGAAGTTAGGATGGTCGGGGACAAATACTTTTTTCACAGCACCTTTGCTAGCTAGCAATATTTTCTATGTTACTTAATGTTATCGAGTTTAACTTTTACAAACAACAAGCCTACAGTAAAAAGAACTTTCACAGTATATTCAGAGCAGTACAGGTCAGCCATTCAGATCAGTACTACTGACACAGTTAATCTGCAACATGTGCAAGCAGTGTCCCTGATATCATAACTTTGCATGTTCAGGACCTTCCTGTTTCCAGAACTGGTTTCAGAGAAAATTTTAATCAACCTGCTGCAGTGATTCAAAACTTTTACCTCGTACACAACAGTTTGTCCTTGAATCCCCTGACTTGCTTGAAATTGCACTTAAGCTTTGAAAATGTAAAGAGGTCTGAGATCAAAAGTGGAAGGTGTATTTCAGCAAATAAGTAACTTCGTAATTGCAGCTGTGTTATAATTTTGCAGGTTAAAACCTATATCTTCTGGCTGGTTGATCCGGTAACTGGTAAAAAGCAGTGCTGGAATTTGAAGACTCCACTATAATTGGTGCAATTTCTCCTGCTTGGATGCTTGACTTGAAGGAAAAGCGATAACAAAAGACTTTACAATGTTATGCAAACTGTTCTGCACATTTATATTGGAAATAACTCATTTCAGTACATGCCAATATCTACAAGAGTCGTCATTTGCTTGCTCGAATGATTCAATTGTATTCCAGTTTATGAATTTGTACAATATTGCTTTTCAGACGTTGCTACAGCCTTGAACAGTTATAGAATATCATGGGAATATTTTTGCTACTTCCATTTATAGTTACCTTTGTAGTTACATTGTCAGTAAAATTGTAACAGGATGATATTATTCAGTGAATTGCTGATACAGTAGCAATCATTTTGGACACACATTAGTCCTTTTATTATTAGCTGCTGAGATTGTTTTCATTTATGCGTGTGTGTGTGTGTGTGTGTGTATGTCTGAGAGAGCATCCAGAGTTGTTTTAACTGGAAAAATTTTGAAATCAATGTTGCATGTCATCCTGAGGATCACAATTAGTGTCCGTTTTTGCCTGCCTGCCTGCCTGCCTGCCTGCCTGCCTGTCTGTCTGTCCATTCTATAACTTTTGAGTGATACACTGGAAATAAATGAAAATTGGTAAGTATATGACTTGCATTATTGTCTCGCATTGGATTGAAAATGGTGTGATCCCATCTTTCAATGATTTCTAGTTGTTCTCTGTTTTTAATGAAAATTGAGTGTTGTAATTTCTGTAAATGATCCTAAATTGCATGAGGTAAAAAACATAAATAAAGGTTAAAACAGCAATAAATTACATCACAGAGTAGTGTCAAAAGTCTTGGAATTCATTAAAAGCCATATTTGGACAAAAACACAGATGAACAAATATTTTCCATGAAAAGGCAGCAGCAAATCTGTGGGAGTGTTCAGGGCTGCACTGGAGTGAACGCTCAGGAATATGACTGCTATAGTTGAATATATATACGACTATGCTTAAGCATTGCAGTTGCAGATTATGGTTATTTAGATTTAGATTAATGAAATTAATTTAGATTTTAATGAAAACCTTTCTCATTATATCTTTTTTTTTTTTTTCAAACTTAGATTTCATGAAAATGTGGGTGTGTCACACTTTTGACAGGTAATGTACACGGACCAACAATAGTAAAAAGGTATTTGATTCGTAACAGTTTTTGAGCATTTCAAGTGCTTCATCATACATGACAAACAAGTAGTGCCTCACACAGCATACACCACCTGAGGGAGACGTTTTAGTGCTTTGGGTTTTGAATAAACTAGGACTCCCCTGACACTCAACCCCTACGGCTAATGGGCCGAATGATGCGAGACCAGAGCGTATGGTTGGAAGCGCCTTTAATTGTTTCGCGCCTGAATACGGAAATTTTCATATTATGCTAATTGACTCCTCTGCCCGAGTATGGATTTTTCTGTTTTTTAGATTGCCTTGGTGCAGGAGTCCTCGATCTTCTCCAAGAAGGGCTGTTGTAGATACAGGCTTTCATTCCAACTAAGCAGAAACACACCTAATTCTATTAACCAAGATCTTTAGTAAAGACTCTAGAACATTCCTATACCATTAATGGTTGATATTAAATGTGCAGTAAATATTATAATTATTATAATGTAATTGCTTCAATTTGTGGTAATCGTCAATGTCAGTCTCAGAGCAGGCGACCAATCACGATAGATAATGGCTGGGACTTGTATTTCCTTTGGTCCACTTTAATAAACAGTAATAGCAAAAATGGCTATGTCTACAAGCTTCTTCAATGCACCTTTTGTCATCCAATCATGCCAGGAGCCATTAGTTTGTATGTTCTGGGAAGGGATATTTCTTGTATCAGGATCCGATTAGACTGACTACATGCCTGTGTGGCCTGGCCTGGATAGAGTTTGGATCTCAGTGAGGAGTGGACAGCATATTGGCACAATTCGGACAATTTATCAAGTGTATGTCTTGCGTCATCTTCCTGCCATATGGTGTTACGTCCGTGGAGACGCTCTCGCTGATCCGACTGACCTGGTGGACAGTTTTCCAGCGGTGTTCCTGAATTGTGTTGTGACGTTTGCGCAAGCTCGTGCATCGAAAGATCCAACATTAAAGTCTTTTCCGGTTGCTGGAACAGGTATGAGGTAGACAGCGACACACCTAAAGAACCACCTGTTCTTGTCTTGTCTGATACTGAGAATTTGGTTGTTTTGGATTTACCTGCTAAAGTTGGCTGAGAACAGTTAGCTGCGGCACAGAGGGTTGATCCCTCCCATACTGGCTGCATCGCAAGAGTCGTTGGGTTTTAGTCCTGCTGATCTAGTCTTTGGTCATACAGTTCGTGGCCCATTCAAATTATTGAGTGAACAGTTGTTGGTTAAAAAGTCAGCTCCTGTCTCTCTTCTTGATTACATTAGTTCATTTCGTGAGCGACTTTGTCGCGCTTGTGATATCGCCAAAGCAAATCTTGCTGCGTCGCAGATAAAAATGAAAAATTTGTATGATAAACGTTGTGTCTCGCGTACCTTCCAGAAAGACGATTTGGTACTTGTGTTTCTTACTGTCCCAGATGCTCCTTTGCGAGCAAAGTTTTCTGGTCCCTATGTGGTTGACAAGAAACTTACTGAAACAAATTACCTAATTTGTACCCCTGACCGCAAGTGGAAAAAAAAGGTTATGTCACATTAATATGTTATAAGCTTATGTGTCTAGAAAGCCTGTCGCTGAAGCTGTGCCTGCTGCTGAACCTGTTGCTGTCGCTGTACTGCCCTCTCAGTATTCTCTTGAAGACAATGGGTTGAAGGGAAGTGATCCTTTGTTTTTTGGTGCTCGATTACAGAATTCCACTATTTTGCAGAATCTAGATGATTGTTTGGTACATTTGCTTGAGCCGCAGCGAAGGGATGTTATATTGTTGATTGAGGAATTTTTTTGTTTGTTCTCAGATGTTCCATCTAAGACCAATGTCTTGGTTCATGATATTGACGTATGCGAGTCGCTTCCAATTAAACAACACCCATATCGCGTTAATCCTAAAAAGAGGGCGATAATGCAGACCGAAGTTGATTACTTGCTGGAAAATGGCCTGGCAATCCCTAGTCAGAGTCCATGGAGTTCTCCTTGCTTTTTAGTGCCAAAGTCAGATGGCTCTTATCGTTTCTGTATGGACTATCGGAAAGTTAATGCGGTTACCAAACACGATTCTTTTCCTCTTGCAAGAATGAAGGATTGCATTGATAGGGTTGGCGCTGCACGATATGTCACGAAATTGGACCTTCTTAAGGGTTATTGGCAAGTGCCTTTGTCCTCACGCGCTTCTGAGATTTCCACTTTTGTCACTCCAGATGATTTTCTGCAATATACCGTAATGGCCTTCGGGATGCGTAACGCACCCTCGACGTTTCAGCGTTTGATGCAGAGGGTTTTGTCTGGGGTTAAAAATTTGTGAAGCGTATCTGGATGATTTGGTCATCTATTCAGCCACTTGGGAAGAACACCTTGTCACGTTGCGCACTGTGTTCAGCCGTCTGCGAGAGGCACTTTTACATTGAATTTGGCTAAATGTGAGTTTGCAAAAGCTGTTGTGACTTACTTGGGCAAAAGGGTTGGTCAGGGGCAGGTATGACCGGTTGATGCCAAAATATCAGCTATTGTTGATTTTCCTACACCGAATAATAAGCGAGATTTGCGACGTTTTTTAGACATGGCCGGGTATTACCGTGCTTTTTGTACGAACTTTGCCACAGTTGTCTCGCCCTTAACGGATTTGTTGAGCTAATCGAAGCATTTCATCTGGAGCTCTGAGTGTAAAACTGCGTTCGAAGGAATTAAGGACGTCTTGTGCGGTACTCCAGTTCTCTCCGCCCCTGACTTTGCTCTACCGTTTAAGTTAGAGGTAGATGCAAGCGCAATGGGGGTTGGAGCAGTCTTGCTGCAAGAAGATGACATAGGCGTTGACCACCCAGTTTGTTATTTTTCGAGGAAATTTCTGAAGGCTCAAAGAAACTATAGTACAATTGAAAAAGAAGCATTAGCTTTACTATTGGCGCTCCAACATTTCAAAGTCTATTTAGGCGGAAGTTCTTCACCAATTGTGATTTTTACAGACCGTAACCATTTGGTGTTTTTATCTCGAATGAGCATAGCAAACAGCAGACTGATGCGTTGGTCTCTAATTTTGCAAGAGTTTAATTTAGATATTTGCCATAAAAGGGGGTCGGAAAATGTTGTTGCTGACGCGTTGTCTCGTGCTTTTAACATTGATGTTTCTAGTTGAAAACTGAATGTTGTTCTTATTGGCGGGGATGTTACGTCCAAGGACGTATGTTCTCTTAATTGTCATCTCACAGGTTATCCTATTAAGGAAGTTGCATACGATTAGACCTGACTGGAACCTCGACGTCATAAGAGTCTGCAGAAACCGCGTGACCGGCAGTCTTCCCTTCCTCGCCCCCAGAACCGTATCTGTTGCCTCCGTTGTTGCGCGTAGTGTTGTTTCTTGAAAGTACAAACCTATATTTGTTGAACTTGTTACGAAACGATCATCTATATCTGACTGGTTGCAGTTGTTGTGTATAGTCTATACGTTGTTCAGCTCTGTGTGTTGTAAAGAGCTGTAAGGAGTGGGTGCCGTTTTGTTTATTCCTTATTCTCCTGGTTATGTTAGGAAGTTAGGTAAGTTGATTTGTCCTTTTTGTTTTTCGGTTAGGAAAATTAGTTTGTTTTGTTTTCATATTCTTTTGTTTATTGTTTTGGCATTGCCCACTCTGGAGCTTGTAGCTCGCTGGGGGCGACATGTGTAAGCTGTTCCCCACTTTGGAGCCTGTAGCTCTCCGGGGCCGACATGTTTAAGCATTACAATAAATTCTGTTATCTTTTTTGCACTTATAATGTGTTTGCGTGTTCTGGGGACGGGAAAGGGGACGCTCACTTGAAGCTGTTACAGCTTTACCCTAGACGGGTACCGTAACAATGGGAGTTCCTCTCCTGAACTAGTAAAGCGAAGGGAAAGATCCAAAAGATGGAGGAAAACTGGGTCTGGAACACAGCTGAGACCCGCTGTCTCATAGCATTGTGGTTTGACACCACTGGGAAGGCTAGACTTGACAACTGTTTCAGAAATAAAGCAATATTTGAGGAAATCATCAACTGCATGTGAAAGAAGGGCTATGCAAGAGCTTGCCTGCAGTGCCAGAGAAAAATAAAGCTTATTGCGGTGGCCCAAGTAGATTTATTACAAACCAGAAAGAAAAAAAGGCTCTCGCTCACAGGAAATGTCATTTTGGAAGCACTTATCGCACAGGAATGTATTCACGCAAGAATATATCACTATACGATTGGACAGATGGCAGTGAATCCATCTGATACATTCGGTCGCCAAAGTAGCTTGGAAAAGACAAGTAACTGCAGCCAAAATCTTAATAACCAAGATGTCTTGAAGTGTAGACTTTCAGCTTTAATGTTAGGGTTTGAGCTAAAACTACATGAATCATATGGGAATTATGGCTGTATTTATTTATGGTCCCAACCACCAATCAGGATACGTGATATAGCTTACAATATGTATGGGAAGTATTGAACACAAGCCAGCAGTAAGGTATGAGGAAAAAAAATAACTCAGCCCCTTGAAGTAAGGCTGTCATTGTATGCGGTGTCACCACACTTTTAGAACCTGTACTCTGCATTATATGTGTTACCCTTCTTTACGAACACCCATTACCTTTTTAAAGCCAAAACTTCATTTATGGGTCAGAAAGGGGTTTTCTGTATTATATGTTGAACACCAAGCGCTTGCAGTCCATTTAGAGTCAAACATGGTGTGTGAGTGAACTGGACTGATGAAACAGGGGCTGACTGAAACCACTGAGCAGAGCTGTATTGCCCCAATTAAAGCTCAGAGAAGCATAGATGATGCGGCTTTCATTTACATTGCTGCCAGAATACAACAATCTCTATGTGGAGAATGCATTTCTTTGGGTTTGTAACTGGAAATGGCTCCGCTGGAATGCTTCCTGTCATGCTTGTTCATATCCATCACCCTTTAGTCACTCTCAAGCTGATGCAATGATTTGAAAAATCTGGCTGCTGCTCTTTGAGCTCGGCAGATCCAAACAGCCTGGAAGAAATGCGCTCAAAAAATGTTCTTTTTTCTGTACCCGTCTTGGTCTCCTGTATACTGAAGTTTAGTGTCTCATTAGCAGCGCTAATGCAGTGGCCAATGTGCGCAGTGTAATTACGGGTTCCAGCGCCATTTCAGTGCTGACGCATATAGAGCTAGATGTACTCTGAAAATGAAAGGTCAGTATGATTATATTTTTAACAGTAAGCTGTTGCCAGTTTTTCTGCAATGTTCCTCCTAGGCGAAATACATTTTGTGAAATACCTTTTTAGTAATTTGGAATCCCTCTGCTATTTCACATTTTGCACTTACTGCATCTGTTTCTCTCCCTGCACATCTGCTGTGACAGATGAAGTCACAACACCTCACTTTTATGAGTCTACTCTGAAGCATTTTACATACAAGTCTAATCAAGCAGAACTTTCTATCTTACAAAATGGCATGCTGAATCTGTTGTATCCTTCACAATGGTGCAATGTGTTCCCTCTATTCAAATTTAACTTTTTTGTCATTCTTTGATTGATTGTTCCAGATAATAAGGTCTGCTTCTGACTAGTGAGTTTAAACAGATGAATTCAATTGAATTTTAAGTATGCCTGCAGTAGTCTTTGCAAAATATATGAATGAAATATGAACAGGTAATGCAACCAAATTATTTTCAATGATCATCATCCCTTATGTCATCCTTGAAGTGCACATAAATAGCCAAAACAGGTAAAGCACAAGTCATTATGAGATGCGTCATACAGAATGAAAGTTAATGAGATTGCAAAATGAAACTAATTTATGTGGAGGATAAATTTTTATTCAAAACTTGAATATGTGTTTTACTATCATTTTTTACATTAACTGTGTCTCTCAACCCCAAAATATTATACTGTTTACAATTACCTTTGGTCATCCGTGACAGGGGGCAGAGACACAACTCGTGCAGACTTAAAATTAGTTCAATGACTTTTGACGGATGGGGTCGGACAGGCAGGGTAAAAAAAAAAAAAAAACAAAAACAAGCGTTTAAAAAAAAAACCCCCCATATGCCCCCCCATTGAAGATGTGTAAATAAACGAAGAGTATCCTGCTCGCGGCCCCCCGCTCGACAAAATGAAGACAACTCGTTAACCCCGGTCAACCAAATAAGTGAAATGCCACCCCCCCCACCCCAGTCAACAAAATAAACGCGAAACAAATTTTTTTTTTTGCATGCCCACTCATCAAATGCCAAAGCTAAGCCAAAAAGCAGAGTGGTAATCCTGAGCAGAAATCAAACAGGGGTATGCAATCATGCACAGTGGACAAAGCAAGAATCATGAATGAAAAGGATGAACCAGGACTATAACCAAAGACTCAAGAGAACTAGGAAACACTAATAGGTAACTCAGGGAAATCTGCTGCATAACGGCAGAACAGAAGAGCAAATCAAGTTGGCTGCAGGAGTACAGGGGAGACAAGTGTGAAGGGAGGTGCGGCTACTAATGGGGAAACAATCAATTTAACGATGAACGAAGGGAGGTGCGCATGAGGGAGTGAAGACAGAAAGCAGAGAGAAAGCAAAGGACTAAACTAATACAATGAAACAAAAGCCGAACAATGGCCATGGAACACAATAAATACTAATAGAAAAACCATGGTAATAAATACAAAACAGATTCAAACACTGACAGTCCACAGTTTAAATAATTAGTTTTACTAAAATGCTTTCCTGCTCAGACCCCAGTATCCAACGCATCTAGCAATACATCAGTGCACATTGCACGTATGATTGGAAATGCCTTAAAAAACTACATATGTACTGTACAGTATGCTATACACGCATAACATATAGAGCATATGAAACCTTTTTGGGGTGTTTTTGAAGTGGCCAACTGGCTTACTGCTTGCATTATTGAGATGTATTACAGTATGTGTTAGGTAAGATGCAGTATCAAATGTTGATGATTCCTGCCCGATTCTACTCTGATAGGTGTCTTTGTAACAGTCCTTCTGTGAAAAATCCCATTCAAATAAAACCTGAATTGAATTGAATTCCTCCTGATCACTGAAATGTTACTGGTACGTTTACTTAGCAGTGTGGAAAAAACAGCTTTGACATCCAGTCTACATATGCTCTATTTTTAGAATTTTTTTAATTAGCATTATGCTTTCTTTAGTCAAGCCAGCTAGGTTATACCTGGCATGCTGTGAAGCCTTTACCTACTCAATTCATGCTTTTAGCAATTTAGGACTGATTCAATAATTTATTATTACCCAGAAGACTTTCATGCTGTTAAAATTAACATTTTTTAATGACTTGTCTCCTGATTTTTAATATTGAGATGCTAACCAAAACCTAAGAAGTATCAAAGTGTATTTGCTATGGCTTAGGGTGGATCTGATGATTTTGGGGCCACCATGAGGCTTAAATTAGTTTAAATGTACCATAAAATATTTTGTCGGGCAGTCAGGTGCTCCCTTGTGGTCATGAGTTTCATTTACAATATTGAGTTAAGTCTGGCCCCTGATATATGAGGAGCCACCAACTCTTCTAACACAAATCAAGCTATTCCAAGCAGAGAAAAAATACACACTTCCTGATATCTTTGGAAAATTTATCTGTGCTAATTTGCACTATCGCCTATTGTTTTCTCAACTGAATCCCTTTTGCAAAACAGAAAAACTCATTCAAATCAAAGTCGGTCAGCTGGAAAATATGGAAGCCCATAGTGGACAATATTCAAATGAAAATGTAATCCCACTATTGCATTATCATTTTCCATTCATGAATGAGTTATTTGAGACAATATTAAATTGAAAATGCATTAATCCAATTATCTGTGATGGCTGGTGAGTTGAGACGCCAAACACAGCGGCCAGAACAAAAGGAGGGCACACAGATGAGAGAGAGACTAACAAATAAAATAAGAGAGCGAGACTCGCGCTTCAAACGGACCTAGATGTCATCTGAAGCAAGGAAGCAATGCGAGCTCGACAGGAATAATAGAAAGGGAAAAAACAGAAAGAATCCCTTGCTATCTAGAACTTTTCCTCAAATATGCAGCTAAACCTCAAACAACTCTCTTACTAGAGACCTTGCCGGCTGAAGTGCAAACATAACACTGACACTCTAGCAAGGGAAGTGAGGCGGAACTAGGGCTTAAATAGAATCCGGGTGACGCCCCCAATTAATACCAGCTGGCCCAGGAATCCGATTGAGAGCAAAACGATATCGTCCCGGACGAGAGCAACAAAGAAAGGTCTCAAAGCCTCCAAACCATGACATTATCACTTTCATTTTCACATACACATATGGGAAATCTACGACTATATTCAAATGATAAGAGCAATCGCTGTCAGCTAGCTAGCTTGTGAAGCTAGGGCAAAAACCGAATCACAGCGATTAAGTATAAAAATGATGACAAACATTTCCCCTAACTAGCGTCAGCAGGGTGGGAAGACGAATAGCGTTTTATCTGCAGTAATGTAATATGCTACAGCACGCATGGAAGGATAATGCTGGTTTAACTAGCTATGAAATAACATGTCTCAGGCTGAACTGTCAGTTTGTTAGGGAAAAGAAGCTGCTGATCAATGGTGAAAGAGGTCATGTGTGCGAGATGGCGTTGAAAGTGACAAATCGGGGCTGTAAAAGCTTCTCCAGTAGGCATCATAGCTAGCTAGCTGTACCTAAGCGATTGCTTTTAGACTCACTAGCAAACTAGCTAACGTCTCTGAAATCTGCAAGCACACTTGGGTTGCAGTTGCACAACACTGCCGCGAAGCCTCGGATAAGTTCATGCATATTACAGCTAGCTCAGTTAATAGATTTGGGGCAAAAATCAAATCATATTGCTTTAATGTGATGATCATTTACAAATATTTTCCTTAGTTAACGTTAGCTAGTATACTAGCTGCCGAGATGGCTACATCCAAAGCGCAGCGTAACCTAATACGCGATGGCACACAATATATAGCAGTCTAGCCATCATGACATTATCAGTAAGCCTCCGTGCGTAAAAGCGCTACCCAGAAGCTGATTGGTTGGTATGCAGATGAGGAACATGGTTTCCGTTCGCGCCCCTAATGAGTGACGTCCTAGCGGAAGACCCGCCTTGATGAGACGTTAACGTTTGCATTTTAATTTTCATTGTGTCTCAAAAAGAGCGTGATGACACGTATTTGAAAAAGCAATGGACTGGGAGGCGCTCTATCCCTTACTGCTTTTGAATATTGTCCCATGTATTGCAGGATAAGTCTTTGAAAATGAAAAGTCAAATGTCATCATCATTATTATATCATTATTATTTCCAAGTGATTAGAAAACAGCATTTTCATTATTATGTTGACCCTAAAAGAGCGTGATGACATGTATATGTAAATGCAATAGACTGGGAGAGCTGTTTATCTTATTGCATTTGAATATTGTCCTCAGTAGAGCAAGTTAAGTCTTTGCAAATTAATGTTGAATGCCGTTTTCAATATCATTTTCAAATAGTCAGAAAATAGCATTTGCATTTTCATGTTGACCCTAAAAGAGCGTGTTGACATGTAAATGTAAATGCAATAGACTGGGGGTGCTGTTTTGCTTATTGCACTTTAATATTGTCCACTGTATTGCAGAGCATGACTTTGAAAATGAAATGTCAAACAGCTTTTCATTATCATTTGAATATAGTCATAGATTTCCCATATGTGTATGTGAAAATGAAAGTGATAATTGGATTAATGCATTTTCAATTTAATATTGCCTCAAATAACTCATTCATAAGTGGAAAATGATAATGCAATAGTGGGATTACATTTTCATTTGAACATCATCCACTATGGGCTTCCATAGGAAAAGTTTCAGCTTTAGTCTTTCCTTGAGTCAGAACCGCGGCTCTGCCCACTCTCCCGGCTGCTGTCCGTGGTCCTGAACCCCGCACAGTCAGGGCTTTGCCCGCTCTCCCGGCTGCTGTCCATGGTCCTGAATCCCGCACAGTCACGGCTTTGCCCGCTCTCCCGGCTGCTGTCCGTGTTCCTGAAACCTGCAGTCTCGGCTCTAGTCGCGCTTCCGGCTGCTGCTCACAGTGCTGAGTTCGGTGGCATTGGAGAGCTGGCCGTGGGAGGAATGTGGTAGTAGCCACATGAGGAATGCTGCTCACCTTCATAAGGCCTATTTAAGGGGCCCAAGTCCTCCCAACTTTATTCCTGTCAGCGCAGTGCTTCAGCACTTCTGCCTCTCTCACTCTGCGATAGTTTGCTTGTGGATATAAAGAAAGGTATATGGTGATATTTATGTTTTGTTCCTGGTCTTTTTGTCAACCTTTTGACTTGTATTAGCTTCACTCCTTGTGGTTATTGTTGATGATTTTCCTCAGTGGTTTCGTTTTTTTTTTTTCCCTGCCCTGTTTTGCAACAGTTTTCAGTTTCTTAAATTTTTTTTAACCTCTGCTACCAAACACCTTGTAACCTTTTAAAGGTATTAACTTTCTTTAATGGGAGTGATCTAATGACTGAGCCAGTGACTGCTCACATTTGGGCTCTTTGTCTGTATAAGCAACTCCCAGCATGGTGGCCACATCAGCTCCTCGAGATTTTTCATTCAAATGTATATAAACTGTGCTGTTGTATTACATAAACATAATGTCCCGCTGTGATTCCTGTGCATCACAAAGATGTCTACAGGTGTCCGACGTACAGTACTTATGTACAATATGTTAATATTAATAACAATAAATCAAATATTTTTCATTAAAATATCCACATTTTGGCAGCACTGTGGTACATAGGGTTGCACTGTAGCTTAACGGCATGAAGGGGGACCAAATTTGGCCTGGGGCCTTACATGCAGTGTTTGCATGTTCTTCCTGTGTATTCCAGTTTCCTCCCACAGTCCAAAGACATGCATGTCAATTGGTGACTCTAAACTACCCATGTGTATGAGTGAATGGTTTGTGCCCCCTGCAGTGGATTGGTAAGCAGTCCAGTATGTGTTTCTGCCTTCCACCCCTTTCCCCTGCGACCTAAGACAGGAAGAAGCGGTTTAAATGACAGACGGATATATGTCCTCATTTTAAAAGTGTAAAACTGCTGTATATTTCACTGTAAAATTAACTTCCAAGTGCCTCTCAGTCAGAAAAATCGCAGCATCACACCATTTTAACTGGCCTTTAGTAGTTTGCTTTCTATTAATTGTTTACCACAGGATTATTATTAGTGCATGGGAACGTGGATTTTTTTAATAATGTGACAAAAATGTGCACACACATTCATTTTTTGTATACGTTCCATTTTTGGAGTTGGTATTCTGGCTAATATCGCTCTTGACTGGCCTGCCAGGCAAGCCTGCTCACTGCACTATTCTTTATACTGCTACAGGACATGTACCGTTATAGAATATGAAAGCTTTATTTTTTTGTTTCCACCAATTGGCTATCAGTGGTGTTTAACACTGTACGGCCCTGTAAAGGATGTCTGATGTTTTATTAAACAGGAGCTTTGTCCTGCTGGCATTCACGCAGGCAAACTGAACAGATGTGCATTCTCATTATGACCAGGACTACCGTATGGCGCTGCATTGAGAGTTAGTCCCTCAGCCACTTCCATGACTAGACAGTGGCTCAGATGCAGATACACTTTTTCCTCTATTTACCCTGGTTTCCATCGAGCCAGTGCCTCCATTCGGGCTTGGCATCATTATTTTATTTCCCAAATTTTAAACTACTACGCATAATACATTATGGGTACAGCATAGCACATTTTGGACGTATTGCTCAGAGAATTAATTTGCAACACTGCTAAAAATTGCACATTTTGGACGTATTACTCTGAGAATTAATTTGCAGTTCTGTGCCAAAAATGATATTTTTTTCAGGTTTTCCTGTGAGTGGTGGAAATGTTCAGTTAGGCGTCCTGAGCTTCGTAGTCTGGGGGGATGTGTGCAATCTCTGCCAGCCAGGATGTAGTGTTTGGCTCAGCTCCATATCAGAGCACAAACATGGAACAAACAAGCACCTGGGAGATTTAGAGGCAGGACCCACATGGATGTGCAGGTGTCCAGCTGCCTGATGTGAGTGTGGTAGCTTTGCGAGTCTCTCTAAAGTGCCCCGTTGTGACACATATCAGCTCTATTCACCTCTGATTTGCCTTCATCTTAACCCACGAAGGAGAGCAGGCATCTTTTGCTGGCAGGAGCAGAATACAGGGGCGGCAGGTGGGGGTCCAGGTGACCCCGTCATTGATGTTTACCACCTGTCTACTGGATGCAGCTGGCTCGTGCGAGGCCTTCTCATTAATCTCCTGTCAGCTCGCCGTGTGACAGGTGTCTGCTCCCTCTGTGGGGATATCTTGCCTCGGAAAAACACAAGACTTGCCCTCATAACAAGTTCTTGTCAGAGCCTGTCCTCGCCTCTTCACCACAGAAAACACAGAAATGCACATGTAAGCCCACACACATACACACACACACACACCTATACACACACACATTTCCAGGTGCACTCACATACAGTCATATCCATGTGCACACAAGCACAAAAGCCATCAGATATCTTTGAAGCCATGATCAAGTTCCATTTTAGAAAACAAATGTCATTTGTCTGTTTCCCCTGAATGTGAAATATTTGTAGTAATTCTTAATGTACCTTGTTCCTGATAAATAAGCTTTACTAGAAGCAAGTATAAAAACAATTTTCGAGCTGATTCCAAATGTTTTGCTGGCTATTTCAACTGAACAACCAGGTGTGGCTTTAAGACTGTTATTACTGAGTATTTAAACCTCTTTGATCATAGTTGCTCATACTGTGCATGTTAAAGCTGGCTACAGTAGCCACAGTACAGTAAATTACTGCCAGCAGTGCTGTCGTCACTAGAGTAGGATTTACACAAATGGGTTCAATCCATTTTCTAAACTGCTTAGTTCAATCTGGTTCACGGAGGTAACATGGATGGATGTCTGACATGAATACACTCAAGGTCTCTTTTAAGGTTATTCATGACCTTTATGATAAGTGAAGACTGCTTGTTTCACTGCAAATGCATTTCATTGGCACAAATGGACTTCACAAAAAATGACTGCACAAAATGGTATACAATATTTTAATTTCCAAAATAATATCTGATGCTTTATTTTATCAAAGCAGCGATCGTTTGTAATTGTAGCGCACACATATATGTATATATGACTGTGAATGTTCACTCCAGTGTGGCTGCATATATTCCGTCAGATGTGTTGCACATTGAGATTGTGACCCTCAATCTTTCTGTCCGACTGGCTTGTTTTTTTTGGAAAATGGTGAGAATTTGTTTATTTTTCCAAATATGGCTTTTTATGGATTTCAACATTTTGGACTCTATCCTGTGATGGAAATAATGTTCTTTTTTTTATTTCCTTCTCACACTGTGCCATTTGAGGTTATTTACTTAAGTTGAAACCACTTAATTTTCCCTAAAATTGAAGTGTGATCAATTTAATGTGTAATGATGTTTGACTGGTACTGTAGGTGAAACTAATGAAGCCCCCTGTAGCAGCAGTAGTAAAAACACAGAGGGGATGTTGCCACACATGAAGCCTGTCAGCTACCTCCGCAGCAGCAGGGCACTACTGTCTGCTTCTGATCACCCCCCTTCTCTGTGACATGGCCATGGAAAGCGGAAATGGAAACGTTAGGCGCACTATGTGAGAAGCAGTATTAAAATGGCTGTTTACACGCCTGGCTGTGTCCTGGGTCCCCTTCACAGCTTATAGTGTCAAATGCTGCTGGTTTTCCATGGGAGCGAGTGAGCCCCCCAGGCGCTTTCACATCGGCCATCCACAGTTGTGATAATGAGAGATGGCAGAGTAATTGCATTGGGATGGAGGGATCACTGCTCGGGAGAGCAGAGTTCAGGGGATCCCTGAAAGTTACCAAACTTCCATCTGCTGCTCCATGAAATGAGGGATGGGACTGGTAGCCATTATGTAATCCGAAACGGAACATCTCAGATGAGGCGTATTGGCAAGACAGCATGCTTCCATGTTACCATGGGAACAGACCACACAAAGATGACTACATGATATGATGCCAGTTTTGTTACTGGCATAATTTTGTTTACTGGTGCTGAAAATATTCCTTTGACTAAAATTCCAAATATGGAAAAAGGCTTATCCTTCGACACGCTGTGTCAATTCCCAAAATCCCACAAAAAATTACATGATTTATTTCTGCAAATTCCTCTATCAATATATGACTCTAAGGACCTAATTTTTCCAATCATATGGAGTACACATAAGGACTGTAGCAGCCTATTCTGGGATTGGTGAGTGGGAGTGATTCTTCTGTAATAATTTATACATACATGCACGGATTATGCGTTAGCTCCAAAAGAGGGGTGATTCATGTTATAAGGTTGGATTAATCACCAATACTACCAATCTATGTCAGGTCTCTGGTGTACATGCTGGGGAAGGGTGCGCAAGGTCATTAACTTTTTTGCTTTTTTTTTTTTTTTCTCAAGGCACTTGCTTTTATTTCACAGATGCCTGTCTAAAAAAGCCTTTTATTTATTTTATTCATTAAAGTAAAGACAGTTATTGGGTCCATTTATGGCCTGAAATTGCATTCTACATAGCCTACTAAGATAAATCACCTTGGATTTGGCGGTGCACCTTTAATGATCCTCTGTTATGGAATACAGTGTGCTGGGAGGACAGCTCTGGCTGTGGGGGCTAAAATGCAATTTTGTAATTGCAGTATGTCATCCGAGTATCTCTGACATACTTTGGTTGTGTACTGTATAGCCAACTAGTTGGCTCTGTGGCCACATTCACTTGCTACCAAAGCGCAATTCCATAATTAAAATATATTAACCATGTTAAAATATATTAACAATTAATATTGTTAATATATTTTTATGAGCTTCAGCAAAGGAACCTGCTACAGATCCACAGAAAAAGTCTCTTGGCACTTTAATAACAATTTTTAAGACGCAGTTAGCAATAACGGAAACTTGACCCTTTCAGCGCCGTGGGCAACTATTCTGCCCGACAAAGCCTAAGTGCAGTAACTACATATTGGGTAAAATGTGAGTTACACAGTTCTGGGCCTGAAAGTATATTGAGGTCAGGATTTATTTAGACAGAAATAATACCATGGCGAGCCAGTTAATCATAATCTATCATAGAATTGCTGACTATTTATTTGTTGGGACAGCAAACAAACTCTGAAGCCATTTTTTACTGTTTAAATTATTGCGTAGTTACTGCACTTGGCCTTTGTAGGGCAGTATAGTTGCCCAATGATGTAAGGTATCAAAATCACACGCTGTTGAAAACCTATCATGTGGCAACTTGTTTAAAAGAGCTCCCTTGCGGGAATTAAATAAAATTTTGGTCTACATTTTGATTCTACACGGTAATTGAAAATGTATTTGCATATTACCTAGTTATGTGCCCTGAGGGTGTAAGAGCTGCCGTCTGTTTGTTGGAATTTGGTCTGCATTATATGCACCAGGGATGCTCTCACCACCTGTGATGTCACCACACAGGTGCCCTACGTAAAGGTAGCCCCAGAGGACATTCTGAAGGCGCAGTTCCCCCGCTTCACGACGCTCGACCTGCGGCCCACGAACACAGACATCAGCCTGGCTGTGGCGGCCCTCCTCACCGTCTTCAACAGCTCATCTGCCTGCCTCGTCTGTGCCTCCGCCGACTGTGAGTGTCACACCTCTACCACCCTAAACCCTGATCCCGTATGTCCACAATCCCATAAAAACACTCAGGTCCACAGTACTGCTGTATTCATTGTGTCGAGCTGCTCTGGTCATATTACTCAAGGTATTATGCCTGGAGGATGGTGCCTGTTAGTAAAATGCTCATCAACTTCCCATCAGAAAGATCAGGCATGGATTGGTTTGAATTCTTTGTGAGTAATTATGTCCATCTCCACTTATATACTGAATAAAAATGTGCCTGAGAGAATTAAGAAACCGAACCGTTTAAACAAAATTAGTGTGCTTAAAATACGTTTGACAGTTTGTTTTGTTCTCCCGGACGTCAGCTGTCCCTCATGTGTAAATGCCATATGTTTGGACATTTGTGCGATAAATGTGAAAGTTGGTGGAAACAGGGAAACCAGAGTATACCACGGCACGAGGTGGACGACTGAAGGACAGACTTTTGCAAAATCAACTCTAAGTTTGACAGAAAGATTAATGTGAGCTTCCACCCCGTCCCCGTCAGCACAGGAGCCATTAATTATGAGACTCTACAAAAGTCATGTTGTATAACCTCCCCCTCCCTCCAGCCTTCTCTGCCTGCAGCGCAACAAGCAAACATTATGCTATTACTTCTGCCTGCAGCGCGACATACAAACATGATGCTGTTACTTATGCCTGCAGTGCACCCAGCAAACATAATGCTATTACTTCTGCCTGCAGCGCGACAAGCAAACATTATGCTATTACTTCTGCCTGCAGCCCAACATACAAACATTATGCTGTTACTTATGCCTGCAGTGCACCCAGCAAACATAATGCTATTACTTCTGCCTGCAGCGCGACAAGCAAACATTATGCTATTACTTCTGCGTGCAGCGCAACATACAAACATTATGCTGTTACTTATGCCTGCAGTGCACCTAGCTAACATTACGCTATTACTTCTGCCTGCAGTGCGACAAGCAAACATTATGCTATCAATTCTGCCTGCAGTGTAACAAGCAAACATTATATCATTACTTCTGCCTGCAGTGCGACAAGCAAACATTATGCCGTTACTTCTGCCTGCAGCGCGACAAGCAAACATTATGCTGTTACTTCTGCCTGCAGCGCGACAAGCAAACATTATGTTGTTACTTCTGCCTGCAGCGCGACAAGCAAACATTATGCTGTTACTTCTGCCTGCAGCGCGACAAGCAAACATTATGCTGTTACTTCTGCCTGCAGCACAACAAGCAAACATTATGCTGTTACTTCTGCCTGCAGCGCGACAAGCAAACATTATGCTGTTACTTCTGCCTGCAGCGTAACAAGCAAACATTATACTATTACTTCTGCCTGCAGCGTAACAAGCGAACATTATGTCATAACTTCTGCCTGCAGTGCGATAAGCAAACATTATGCTGTTACTTCTGCCTGCAGCGCAACAAGCAAACATTATGCTGTTACTTCTGCCTGCAGCGTAACAAGCAAACATTATACTGTTAGTTCTGCCTGCAGCGTGACCAGCAAACATTATGTCATAACTTCTGCCTGCAGTGCGATAAGCAAACATTATGCTGTTACTTCTGCCTGCAGCGCAACAAGCAAACATTATGCTGTTACTTCTGCCTGCAGCATAACAAGCAAAAATTATACTATTACTTCTGCCTGCAGCACAACAAGCAAACATTATACTATTACTTCTGCCTGCAGCGTAACAAGCGAACATTATGTCATAACTTCTGCCTGCAGCGCGACAAGCAAACATTATGTCATAACTTCTGCCTGCAGCGTAACAAGCAAACATTATGCTGTTACTTATGCCTGCAGCGCGACAAGCAAACATTATGCTGTTACTTCTACCTGCAGCACAACAAGCAAGCATTATGCTGTTACTTCTGCCTGCAGCACAACAAGCAAACATTATGCTATTACTTCTGCCTGCAGCGTGACCGCAAACAAGCAAACATTATGTCGATAAGCAAACTTGTTGCTTGCAGTCGCGATAAGCAAACATTATGCTGTTACTTCAGCCTGCAGCGCAACAAGCAAACATTATGCTGTTACTTCTGCCTGCAGCGCAACAAGCAAACATTATGCTGTTACTTCTGCCGGCAGCACAACAAGCAAACATTATGCTATTACTTCTGCCTGCAGCATAACAAGCGAACATTATGTCATAACTTCTGCCTGCAGTGCGATAAGCAAACATTATACTGTTACTTCTGCCTGCAGCGCGACAAGCAAACATTATGCTGTTACTTCTGCCTGCAGTGTAACATGCAAACATTATGCTATTACTTCTGCCTGCCGTGCAACATGCAAACATTATGCTGTTACTTCTGCCTGCAGTGCGACAAGCAAACATTATGCTGTTACTTCTGCCTGCAGCGCAGCATGCAAACATTATGCCATTACTTCTGCTTGTGGTGCTACAAGCAAACATTATGCTGTTACTTCTGCCTGCAGCGTAACAAGCAAACATTATGCCATTACTTCTGCCTGTGGTGCTACTAGCAAACATTATACTGTTACTTCTGCCTGCAGCGCAACATGCAAACATTATGCTATTACTTCCAAAGTGCAGGATTTCAAAAAGATATACAGAAAAACAGCCTGACTGCCTCCAGCACAGCCTAGTCATACCCTCAAACAGTGTCTTTCATACTTTGCAATGATAGCGTGATAAAGCGCCGAATTGTATCACCTGCCATTGCACAACAGCTACGATCAAGTCATGAAATCTTCAAATGGACGGTATTATTGCACAAATAATTGTTTCATTGAGTGTATTTGCATCAAATTCATTTTGAATGCAAATATCACTCACATATGGTATTTGCAGATATAGTAAATATGGTGAAAAACTGTTCTGAATGATTAAATTCACTACACACTCTCTATGCATTTGCAAGTGTAGGCAAAGATTTAGTGAATTTGAAAATTGCTTCATATTTATCACCTGATAATTTGACTTTAATATCAAAATTGCAATATTTGTATTTATGCGAAAACATGAAGGCAAATGTGGTATGCACCACCTTCAGTAACTTTGCACATTTGATGTGAAATCGTGTTAGCACTTAAGCAAACATGATCAAATTTGAAAAAAAATGTGGTATTAACACTATATTCACACAACATTCACCTTACAGTGAATCCAAATTTTCATGCAGCGTATGCAGAATTTTTGCAACAATTCTGTTGCCGTCAATCCTTTCCAAAGCAGCCGGTGAGCTGGCTGCCAGCCAGCAGCAGAAAGCTGGAGTTTGACCCTGACTGCATTATTCACCAGGCCAGTTCTCACCTCTGTAGAGAGCAGAGTGCTGTTAAACAGGCAGGGAGTTGGGACCATCCAATGCTCCAAATATGAAGGGGAGATACAAGCAGCCCCCTCCAGGTTTGGACTGATCCTTGTGTTTCTTGACATTTGATTTGACAGCCATTGTCATTATGAATAGGCATCACCACTTACGCACATTGGGGAAGATTGCCTTTCAAAAATGAGTGACGACAAGAAGTGAAATAAAAAAAGGGGGGGTGAGGGAAACAGGATATTGGGCTGCTGAAAAGCTTAGAATAAAAGCTTTTCAATTGAATACAATTACAGGAGAAAGCAGCCGAATCCACAAAACTGACACACCTTTACCGCGGGGGAATGATCAGCGTGTCAAGCTGCCTGTCCTATGGCAATGAAGCTGCTCGCAACAGGTCACCTGTTCCCCCTCACCTTGGCCCTCATTTATCAAACGCGCGTACACCAAAAAAATGGGTGTACGCCAAATCTCCTGCAAGGATCAGCATTTATCAATCTGAACGTGAGCGAACGGTCCGCAAAAATCTCACGCCAGGTCTGACCAGGCATACGCAGATTTGAAACCAGCGTACAGCGTGCAGGAAAGAGTGCAGGTGTCAAAATGATAAATAAACCATATGCAGCGATGGGGGCGTCATTCTGTTATTGCTCTTATTAGTAAAATGAAATAATAGGCAAAATAAATAAATAGGCTAAATTAATAAATGAATGAATAAATAAATAAATAAGACACCTGTGTTGAGAAATTAATTGAACTTATATTCTGAGAAAACCTGCTTGTCAGGCCAGACAGCTGACAATTACAATAAATTCGATTAAGCTCAATGCATGGCTTGGCAGATATGCAGTGTGGTATGTCAGATGCTCATCCAGTCAGATATATACTGAACAACAAAAGAAACACAAGTTAATTAAAGGCAGACTGGAAATAAGTTTGCACGTAATTATTTTTAAAAATCAAATTTATTACTTGCGCGTGCATATATTTCATCAAACTTTTCTTTATTTTGCAGTCACTTTGACTGAGTAACCATAAGAGTACATTAACTAACTATCTAACTTGCGTTTCTTTTATTGCTCAGTATAGGCCTACAGACACTTTGACCGTGATCACATTTTGACAATGGCAGATCTTCTATTGTTAGAGGAATACGCTTCTGTCCGACGTGAGAGGAACTTTCGGCACAGAGAAGATCTCCTCCGGGAAAGTGACGAGTGGCTGTTCGTTTTGTGTGGCACCCAATAAAATATCATGGAGTAATACTAATAAAAGTACGATGAAGAGTGATCTCTGCTGACTGTATTTTAACAATTACCCTCATGCAGCTCCGATTGAGGCGGGGGGGACTCATCTGTGTCCCCACCGCCTCGTATTCTCACGATGCAGGGGGAGCCCATCAGTGCTGCCACGCGCTCCTCGAACGGTGACAGCTGGAGGTTAAAGTCTGGTTGGCCTCCACTGGGCCGTGCGCTGCTGCGCCTGAGCGCAGCAACCTGTTTTTTGGTGGCGATCTTAAAATCGGACCATTTTTTTTTTTTTTTTACCTACATGTAAAGTATTTGGATTGTCAGTTATGTTGGCTATATGGGGCAAGAAGCCCCAGACAACATAGCTCCTAGGATCATCCAGGTACTCAAACCCCTCTACCACGATAAGGTGGCGATTCAAGGAGGGGTCATTGGGGCTTTGGAACCGCTCTTAGTCTGACCCGTCACCTAGGACCTGTTTGCCCTGGGAGACCCTACCAGGTAGGGTCCCCAGGGCAAACAGGTCCTAGGTGACGGGTCAGACTAAGAGCGGTTCCAAAGCCCCAATGAATAGATCTACACCAGGACAGTTCGTCGCCCGGATTGGCGTCACGGGGCCCCACCCTGGAGCCAGGCCTGGGGTTGGGGCTGGCAGGCGAGCGCCTGGTGTCGGGTCTCCACCCACAGGACCCGGCCGGGCACAGCCCGAGCGAGCAATGTGGGCCCACCTTCCCGTAGGCCCATCACCATGGGAGGGTTCAAAAGGGGCTGATGCATTGTGTTTTGGGTAGCAGTCATGGGCAGGGGCCCGGCGGCCCAATCCCTGGACACTGAATCTGGTTCTTGGGACATGGAATGTCACCTCACTGGGGGGAAGGAGCCTGAGCTTGTGCGGGAGGTCGAGCGGTACCCGGCTAGAGATAGTCGGGCTCACCTCCACGCACAGTCTGGGCTCTGGAACCCAACTCCTCGAGAGAGGCTGGACTCTCTTCTATTCTGGAGTTGCCCGCGTGAGAGGCGGCGGGCTGGTGTGGGTTTGCTTATAGCCCCCAGCTTAGCCGCCTTGTGTTGGAGTTTTCCCCAGTGAGCGAGAGGGTCGCTGCCCTGCGCCTCGGTCGGGGGGGACAGGTGCCTCACTGTCGTTTTCGGCTTATGGGCCAAATGGCAGTGCAGAGTACCAGGCCTTCTTGGAGTCCCTGGGAGGGGTACTGGAAAGTGCTCCAACTGGGGACTCCATCGTTCTGCTGGGGGACTTCAGCGCCCAGCGTGGGCAGCGACAGTGTTACCTGGAGGGGCGTGATTGGGAGGAACGGCCTCCCGATCTGAACCTGAGTGGTGCTCTGTTATTGGACTTCTGTGCTAGTCACAGTTTGTCCATAACAAACACCATGTTCAAGCATAAGGCGTCCATCAGTGCACGTGGGCACGAGGGCGCCCGTGGCCGGAGGTCAATGATCGACTTTGTGGTCGTGTCATCTGACCTTCGGCCGTATGTTTTGGACACTCGGGTGAAGAGAGGGGCTGAGCTGTCCACTGATCACCACCTGGTGGTGAGTTGGATCCGCTGGCGGAGGAGGAAGCTGGACAGACTTGGCAGGCCCAAACATGTTGTGAGGGTCTGTTGGGAACGTCTGGCGGAACCCTCTGTCAGAGGGGTTTTCAACTCTCACCTCCGGGAGAGCTTTGACCAGATCCCAAGGAGACTGGAAGCATTGAGTCTGAATGGACTATGTTCTCCACCTCCATTGTTGATCACGACCATTCGGAGCTGTGGCGTAAGGTTTCCGGCGCCTGTCGGGCGGCAACCCCCAACCCGGTGGTGGACATCGAAGTAAGGGATGCCGTCGAGCTGAAGAAGGAGTCCTATCGGGCTTGGTTAGCTCATGGGACTCCTGAGGCAGCTGACAGGTACCGGCAGGCTAAGCGTGCTGCAGCCCGGGCGGCGGCGGAAGCAAAAACTTGGGTATGGGAAAAGTTCGGGGAGGCCATGGAGGAGGATTATCGGTCGGCCCCAAGAGATTCTGGCAAACCGTCCGGCGCCTCAGAAGGGGGAAAGCAGTGCCCTGCCAACACTGTTTACAGTGGAGGTGGGGAGCTGTTGACTTCAACTGGGGATATTGTCGGCCGGTGGAAGGAATACTTCGAGGATCTCCTCAATCCCACTGACATGCCTTCCATAGAGGAAGCAGAGGCTGGGGACCCAGAGGCTGATTCATCCATCACTCCGGCTGAAGTCACTGAGGTAGTTAGGAAACTCCTCGGTGGCAAGGCACCGGGGGTGGATCAGATCCGCCCTGAGTACCTCAAGTCTCTGGATGTTGTGGGGCTGTCTTGGTTGACACGCCTCTGCAACATTGCGTGGCAGTCGGGGACAGTGCCTCTGGATTGGCAGACCGGGGTGGTGGTCCCTCTTTTAAGAAGGGGACGGAGAGTGTGCTCCAACTATAGGGGGATCACACTCCTCAGCCTCCCGGTAAAGTCTATTCCAGGGTGCTGGAGAGGAGAATTCGGCCGATAGTCGAACCTCGGATTCAGGAGGAACAATGCGGTTTTCGTCCTGGTCGTGGAACACTGGACCAGCTCTATACCCTCCGCAGGGTGCTTGAGGGTTCATGGGAGTTTGCCCAACCAGTTCACATGTGTTTTGTGGACTTGGAGAAGGCATTTGACCGTATCCCTCGTGGCATTCTGTGGGAGGTGCTTCGAGTATGGAGTCCGGGGCCCTCTATTAAGGGCGTCAGGCGGTCTCTGTATGACCGAGCAGGAGCTTGGTTCGCATTACGGCAGTAAGTCAGACCTGTTTCCGGTGCATGTTGGACTCCGGCAGGGATGCCCTTTGTCACCGGTTCTGTTCATTATTTTTATGGACAGAATTTCTAGGCGCAGCCAGGGGCCGGAGGGAGTCCGGTTCGGGGACCAGAGGATCTCACCTCTGCTTTTTGCGGATGATGTCGTCCTGTTGGCTCCTTCGAACCAGGACCTTCAGCATGTACTGGGGCGGTTTGCAGCCAAGTGCGAAGCGGCTGGGATGAGAATCAGCACCTCCAAGTCCGAGGCCATGGTTCTCGACCGGAAAAAGGTGGCTAGTCCCCTCCAGGTTGGAGGAGAGCTCCTGCCTCAAGTGGAGGAGTTTAAGTATCTTGGGGTCTTGTTCACGAGTGAGGGAAGGATGGAGCGTGAGATTGACAGACGGATCGGTGCAGCGGCAGCAGTAATGCGGTCATTGTACCGATCTGTTGTGGTGAAGAAGGAGCTGAGCCGAAAGGCGAAGCTCTCAATTTACCAGTCAATCTACGTTCCTACCCTCACCTATGGTCAGGAACTTTGGGTCATGACCGAAAAAGAACGAGATCTCGGATACAAGCGGCTGAAATGGGTTTCCTCCCGCAGGGGTGGCGGGCGCTCCCTTAGAGATAGGGGTGAGAAGCTCTGTCACCCGGGAGGAGCTCAGAGTAGAGCCGCTGCTCCTCCACGTCGAGAGGAGCCAGCTGAGGTGGCTTGGGCATCTGTGTCGGATGCCCCCTGGACGCCTTCCTGGGAAGGTGTTCCGGGAATGCCCCACCGGGAGGAGGCCCCGGGGAAGACCCAGGACACGCTGGAGGGACTATGTCGCTCGGCTGGCCTGGGAACGCCTCGGGATGCCCCCGGAAGAACTGGAGGAAGTGTCCAGGGAGAGGGAAGTCTGGGCATCCTTGCTTAGACTGCTGCCCCCGCGTCCCGGCCCCGGATAAGCGGAAGAAGATGGATGGATGGATGGATGGGTTAGCTATATGACATGAAATATCATGGATCTATAAATTGAATCTATTAATGAATTAAATCAAACCTCTGCTGCACTCCGGTTTTCCACCCCAACGGTGTTTACTGCAGCAGCAATAGTTTTCCAAACTGCAGCCTTCTGGGCTCCCTTTATGCCACTCTTAAGGCTTCCAAATAAAATTATTTTGTTTTTCTCCACCTCGGACGTGATAATTTATATTTCCTCCTCAGTGAAGTTCTTTCTTCCTTGCCGTCTTTCGAGAGTCAATGTCGTAAAGTGGGCAGGACTATGCCTCCCGAAGCATGAATTTATAGGGGCGTGTCATGTAAATTACGATGGTTTCAGCCGCCAGATTTATCAACGCCACGCCAGTTCTACGCCGAAATCAGCGACGTACACACTTTTAGTAAATCAGACGTGACACCTGGCGAACGGTGATATTTACACCAGAATCTACACCAGATCCTACGCAAGTTTGATAAATGAGGGCCCTTGTTATTATGACTTTTCACATCACTTTCGTCCTAAATTGTCCCTGTGCCAACATTTTTGAAGTCTTTTACCGTCATCTACCGTACCGTAGGGGGTACCCCGGTGTCATGGCTAAAGTCCCAACCTGGCTCTTTCGACCTGCCACCTAATCATCCCCTGATCCAATTGGCTGTGCAAATTGCCCTCTCCCTCCCCACCTCAACCCCCAGGGCTCCCTTGAAAAAGAGATTTCAATCTCAACGGGACTTCCCTGGTTAAATAAGGGTTAAATAAAATTAAATAAAATAATAAAAATCTGATTTTAAATTAGTGTGCATTTTTTAATAAACAATTCTATTAGCAAATTAACACAGCAAATGATAAGTTGTCATGTCTACAGTATAGAAGAGGGTGAACAGACTAACCAAATCACTCTTTTATAATTTTATTTCCCTTTTCCATAATGTGCCAACTTATTCTGTGGTGGCTTCTGAGCTGAAAATAGAGGAGGAACAAATAAATCCGTTTAAACTGATGATGAGTCTTGACCTATTTTTATTCATTTTCAGTTCACCTGGTTATCATGAGAGCAAAATAGTTGTTTTATTTGTGTGTGAAATTGGGCATAATGTGTCCATCATTGTTCAAAATTGTGGATACATGCAGCTAATGATTGATTTTATTTAAACAATCAAGCCCTGTTCAGGTAGACCGGAGAGCTGGATATGCCATACCACGGAAAATAGCTGAGTTGTTTACCTTTTCTCATGAAGTGTACTTTGCGAATAAAATAGAAAAAAGGGATTTTTTGTTCCTTCTCTATTTTCAGATTAGCTGCTGACACTGATTGGAGGATATATGTTATTCTGCTTATGCTAGGTTCCTACTATCACAATTCGTGGCACGATTGAAATCGTGGTCTTAATCATGGAGTAACCGTGGTGATCCTATCAGATCTTATCAGATCTTGAGGTCAGTCGTGGCAACCGTGTTAAACTGGTAACTGGTAAATAGAAACTGTGTTTTATATTGTGTATTAATAACTTTTCATAACCTGGGGTAGATTTTATGGGCGAGGATACTGGACACAAGACTGAAAAACAGTGGTCTCCTTCCATAAAAAATTGGAATTTGTCTTAAACTTGGGGAAGACTCGAGGGTAACCATGGTTGATGGGTAGAAGGACCAGCAGAGTCAGCTGTCATAAACAGATCTCAAACAGACCATAACAGACCTCAAGGTAACTGGTCTACGAAGAGTATTCTTCAGTACAGCACTATTTTAATAGTGGTTTTGGCTTCCTCTGCAAGCGAAGATGCGCGCTGGCTTGTTGAGGCTCGGTCATCATAATGGCTCATAGTCCAGGGCTGGTTTAAGAATATCTCTCAGTCTTGCTTCTGAATGGAGGAGCTGCTGAAAGACAGATCTTTATTGCCTCTTTATAATTCTGAGCACACATAAAATGCAGAAGGCAAAAGCTGATGAATTAATATCAGATTGTAAATTTTGTCAAATAACACTATTTACATTTCAGAAATTGCCAACCTGTGTAGCCCTAGGCAAGTTTGAACACCATGAAAGCATTATGTAACACATAAGGGATTAAGGTACTTTTCTTAACTTAATGTGTTTCAATATGAGTGGGTGTATTTGTTTTTGTGTAAAACTTTCATCAGGCTGCTTATGAAGATCTAAATAACAGTAAAACTGATAATAAATGTAATTTTTATGACAATATAAATAATTACTGTCTTCTATTAAACACAAACCTTGCAATTAAAGCACTTCAAACAATATAAATAATTCCAGTCTAAGTGGATGGTCAAATTATGCCAAGATTTTTATTAGCATTTTTTTCGGTGATTAAAAAATCTTGCAAGCTCAAAATCTTTGTTTCACATATATGAATATAACTTTACATGCAGCAATTGTCAGTTGCAAATCAACCGAGAGAAAACTTAACTGCTTCTTGCTCTCTTATTTAATAGTGTCCATGGATGAGTATCTGCTCTTTTATACAGCAAGTACATTGTGCTTGCTTACCTGTGTTTCTTTGGAATTACAGGGTTTATATAGAGCCCACAGTAATTTGGGAAAGTGTATTTTTATTTATACCAATTTATCAACCAAATTAGCTTGCAGGGTTTTTAAACGCAGGTAAAGCTGGGAAAAAAAAAAAAAAAAAAAAAAAATTGGTGATTGACTCCTTCCACATTGCCAGAAGAGAGTTTGCCTTTCTTTTTCTTTCTCTGGTGTGTCATGTTCAACATCACAAACGTGCCAGGAAACAGGGTTAGCAGACAGACAGCAGTATCACAAGACGCCCTTCACCTCACTGCCAGTGTAGCATCTCCTTGGGACCCCAGCAATACACCCGCCAAGTTTCAAGTTAAGCAGATCAGCAGCTCTCGAGATATGAAAAGGAGACACACACACACACACACACACACACACAAAGGCACATACATATGCACAAAATCAGACATAGATTTCTCAATAAGCTTTATAGTCTGATATCAATTTGTTCAGAATTGGGCAGATGGGAAGCCAATTGCGGGATAAATGATTAGCCATTAAGGAGAATTTATAATGAGGAGGATGAGGAGAAATGGAAGAAGGCTTGGAGAACCTACTGTACCTAATAATTTGCTCACAGGTAGTTTACTAACTAATATTTAGCTAACTGGAAGATACACCAGGGAAGAAAAATAGAAGTTAGAGTAAAAGGTTAGAATTACCCCTTTCAGTAAGATGATCCAGGCCCGACTGAGACGAAAACCACAACCTACACAGGACAATCAGTGGCTACAGCTGATCACACTAAGGGAATAACAAGACAATCAATCAATTTCCAGAAATAACCCACAAGACTGCTGGAACAGAGGAAGAGCCAATTAAGCTAACAAGCATGTTGTGACAAAATTCTGACTTTCTTTTATAAAATAGTCAGATTTTACATGGCGCGTGTGAAAACTATTCTGAGTTAAGATGTAATACTAAGTTTCAGAGGCAGAGCTTGTGCTGCTTCTGGGTGCTCACGATTTTTGGTAAACAGAACCACCTGAGATTGAGATTAATTTCTCTGGGATCCAATGTATGTGTATTTTAATTCAAAAGTTGGGACAAAATATCATGAATTTCAGAACACAGCCAAGTGCAGAACACAGATTACGCTAAATTTGGCCTTCATTAACAAAACAGAAGTAGAACAGAAAGAGCTTTCAGAGATGCTGATCTGTGGTCAGGTGGAAGCAGTAAAGAACTTGAAGAATCAAGGCTTGATGACGTTGAAGGAGCTGGTCTGAGGTCAGAATGGCAAGCCAGAAAAACCTGGGCACACTTGCAGGTGTACACATTCAAACAGGAGTGAAGATGGAACAGGAAAAGCCACTTCACCTGGACCACAGACCCAGGGAGGATATTTTCAGATAAATAAATGCTTGAGTTTTTAGCAGATCATACACCGAAGACGGAGGACACAAAACCGCAATCCAGCAAAGGCAAGACGGAGACCAGGAACGCAAATACACTGAACGGAAATCTATAATGAGGGAGAACAGGTGTGCAAGAACGGGGCATGAAATAAGGAGGGAAGGGAGTGGAACAAGACAATAATGGAATATTGAGAATCAATTAACGGAATGAAACCAAAACTGGAACAGACAGCTGCATTGTGGAGAAAAATTGTTGATTGATTTTGGAGTGGGGAAACACTCAGGACATTCTACAAAAAATATTCACAATTATTGGGACCCTTGAAAAAACTGAAGAAAAATGCTTAATATAATGAAATCCATACATTTTTAAAACCCCTTCACGTAGATGTAGACGCCACCGTCCATAAATTCCGAAATTTAATTCCAAAATAATTCTGTAATTGAATTTCCAAATATCTTGGAATATTCACTGGAATAATTTTCCAGAGTCTCTGTGACAGAAATACTGGGTTGTAAAGCCTAAATAGGCTGATGCATAACAGGAAAAATTGGTATTATTTGTATTCTGTGCAAAGGGGTTAAAATCCTCATTACATGCTTTTGCTGGCACATTGCTTAATAGTCTGTATGTGTGGCGTACCCAGTTCACATCACTGCACAGGCCATGTGTCAACCATGACCTTGACAGTGCCATTTATTGCCTGAAGTTGCATGGAGCTATGCATAATTAAAACTCGATGATGGAGGGATTCAGCCAGCAGCAACAAATAATGGCTGTAATGGCTGGTGTCTCAAACATGGTTTCCTTACCTGGTATCCTCCAGGGTCTCAAATTCCCTGTATTGCTCTCATTACTATATTTTTGCTCCACATTCATCCTTTATCTAACCCAGCTGACTATGGGCAAAAGGCAGGAATACACCCTAGAAAGCTCACCAAACTTTCACAAGGCGCACACACCATTCACACACCCTTCACACACAATCTCATACCTATGAGCAATTTTACAGTCTCAAATTAACCCGAATGCATGTCTTTGGACTGTGAGAGGTAAACAGTATACATGGAGGAAACCCGCAGAGACAGGAGAAGAACATGCGAACTCCACACAGAAAGGCCCCAGGCTGAGTTTGAACCCACAATATTCTATCTACTGCACCACCAAGCTGCCATACTATAATTTGTTTGTTAGAATATCAACTATCCTGAAAAATAAAAATTTCCCTTTTTGACAGAACAGTCTGCAAAATCTTTTGAGTATTTCTCAGTTGCATCACAACCGCTAGCACAGACTGACTGCTGTACGCTGTGCTGAAACTGGCACAGTCAAGGCTCAGTGCTCACTCCCAGCCCAGTCTGTGCTCCTGAGGTGTGAAATGCAGCCTTCACTTCTTGTGTGGATGCACAGCTCTCCTGTCTGTCTGTGTGTGTGTGTGTGAGTACCTTGCCTGACCTGTTATCTTGTATTTGCTCCTGGGTTTTTACTGTAACCCTTTGATTGGTTGTATCTTGGCTCCCAGTGTTTTTATTTCTGCTTTGTGGGAGCCTATTTTTCACCTGCCCTGTTTGGCAGTAGCTTTTGTTTCTTTTTTGATTTCCCAGCTGATCTTCCTGGTTAAAGGTAGCGAGCGACGCTGTGGTCTCTGACACCATCCTTCATGCTGTCCAGTACTGCAGATCTTGACGTTTTTCTGTGGAGTTTGTCTATTGGAATGGGCACTAGATGTACATTCTGGGACAGTCCAGCAAGTATGGAGAGAGATTTGTCTCAAAATTATTGACCAGTGCCTGATTCATAAACCATAAGAAACACTTCATAAATAAGGTTTACAATCCACAGAAAAATATGTAATATTGAAATAAATGTGGACTGAGTTGTACTTTCAAATTTGTGAATACATGAAACCTATTCTCAAATGGTAAAATTTTTGATCAATTGAATGATTTGTTTTGTGAATTGTTTAATCTGCATTTCTAAACCAAGTGACACTTGACAATTGAACAACATGAGCTTATGAGTTTCCTGTTCTATTGTGAGACTTTCTTATAGTCTCTGCCAGATCCATTAACTTGGTCAACATTGGTTTTGTTCTTTTTTTTTCCTGAAATTTCTATTGGGGGTTTTATTTTATCTTCCTTTTTACTGGCAATGTGACAAGATCACAGAAAGCCAGACAAGGTATCTGCAGCATATTGACTGCTGTGAACCTGAGAGGACCAGATAAACATAGAATAGACAATAGCCATAAATAAAAAGCATTGTTTGCTTTCTAGTGAAAAGCACATTCGTCAACTACAATAAATGCTTTAGAAAGGACTTGTTTCAAGCCATGATACAAAACAAAGCTCATCCAAGGAGGGCAAATTTCAAAAGCAAAACAATCTACATTCTCACATAAATTTGCATGGCGGTAAAAAGTCTGACTTAAAGAAAATGCTCCAAATAAAAACGAAACATACAGGACTTAGACATGCTGAGATGAGTGCTTTACTAATTGGCAGGTCTTTAGATTTGAAGCTCATTAAACTGACGGCTCTGTTCCCAGTGGCACTATAAATCCTTTCCCCTCTATAAGCAGTTTAGTTTAGTTAGGAGGGCACTAGAAGTGCTTTATTGTAATGGCTGGTACTTTGGGAGAATATACGACGGGCTGTTACAAAGGGTGTTTCAGGTTTTGCAGTTGGAATATGGACCATTTTCATCTGAATATTCACAAAGTTTCAAAGAAAATAATGTAGGCGATGAGTGTGAAATTCTAGTCCAGGAGGGCCACAATGTCCGCAGGTTTTTGTGGTCTGCTTTCAATCAACAGTTAATTAACACCTCCAGAACAACGTGTGGGGATGCCAGCAAACACCGTGGCACTCGCGGACTGAAGTGTGACACACCAGATGTAGTGCAGATTGAAAACCCTAGTTCTAAAAGTACTTAAGTCACAAAATGTCTGTTTTGAGAAAAAAGGATCTGAATATATAACAGGTTCATGAAATCTGCTAATTGAAGACCCCATTGCAAAAAGCACTGAAGTCACATGAAGTTTATTTTGAGAAAATTGAGAAGATGAAATAAGGTAACCATAAAAGGTCATTTTTTTCCATCCTCAAATTGCAATTTTTTAAAATGTGACTTAAGTACTTTTAGCACTTGGCTCTTCAGTTGTGATGTACTGTGGAGTGGTAGAGCAGTGCTCTGGCCTGGCTCGGCACAGCATTAATTATGTTTATTTCGTGATAAAGCCGGTGAGTAGTCGGTAATACATGTAATTCGTTCAGGAAGGGATACTCATCCTGCTAAATCACTACTTCTCAGTGTGTGGATTTTCCCCTATTGTGCGATATGCTACTTTCAGTCCAGCTGGCTCTCCTCATTGTGCCACATCTACAGTAAATGTCACCCAGTCTGCAGGGAGGGAAGACGGCAGAATCCTCTGCTTAGTGGGGTGTCTGCAGTCTGCCTGGGCCTGCTGTAGAGGACGTGTGCACATCAGCTGTGCAGCTCAGCTGCTGGAGTGCTGAGGAGGATTGATAAGGCGATACCTGTATGTCATTCTCAGCATACTTACACTACGAGTCAAAAGTTTTTGCACACCCCAATATTTTCTGTAATTGTCACCATTTTTTAAATATTTTTTTCTTGTGTAATAGTCTCATATTGGTTGTATAACAGAAGGGTAGGAAAACTGAAGCCCAATGTATAAACCATGTAAATAACAAAATGAATTAAGAAAAACCAGGATCAGTCATTTTGCCAATATTTAATCAGATCAGTAATGATGGTTTAATCCAGTGCTCCACAGTAAAAATGCCAGTGTTAATTCAACTCCAATAGAGTTCATTTGAGTCCAAGATGGATGGGTTGGTCTCATATAAACTCTGCTGGAGTTGAATTAACACTGGGATTTTTGCTGTGAAACCTTTCCTGGAGGCCCACCTGTCCTGCATGTGTTAGATCTCTCCCTGCTCCAGCACAGGTGATTCAAATGATCAACTCATTATCAAGCAGCTTCAGGGGGTTGATAGTGAGCTGATCATTTCAATCACCTGTGCTGGATTCCTTGTGGATTTTTCTTGTAAATTTATGATTTTCAATAAACAAGTATTGGGTTCCAGTGATTTCTTTGTTTGAAACATACATGAAAGATAAAGACTTGACAAGATCTTGAGGTGTGCAAAAACTTTTGACTGGTGTTGTATATCTCTCTTCATTCTCCTGGATGGTCAAAAATAATGAAGGTGCGCATAGATATTAACTTACACTTTCAAAATTGGGAGGGAAAGGGATCAAATCAGTTTTAAAAGTTGAAGTTATATATAATCGTGTAGAAATCAGCGACAAAATTAAATGTCATGCAATATTTTGTACTGGTCATGGAAATTAAAGCAATAAGAAAGTTTCTCTGTAGAAAAACAATGAGGAGGGCTTCAGCGCTTAAATTAGGAGTTAAATCCAGCAAGAACGGTGCAAGGTGCTCTTTAGAAAAATCAGAAAATCAACAAAAACATGAGTCCAAGTCACTCTTATATAAAAGCCTTTAATAAAGAGCTAGTTCTTAGTGGAAAGCCAACATGTTTGGGCCACACGGCCTTCGTCAGGGCATTGCCCTTCGTCTCATTTTCCTGACGAAGATCGTGTGGCCAAAACATGTTGGCATTCCACTAAGAACTAGCCCTTTATTAAAGGCTTTTTTATAAGAGTGCCTTGGACTCATGTTTTTGTTAATAAGAAAGTTTCTGGTGACAATTTGTAGCTCGAAGCAAAAATGAGGTGAGTGATAATCACCAATGACATACTTTGGCAGGCAGCCGTCTGAACATTCAGAACTTTGTTTCATACATTTTACTGTATGTTCTTGGCTGCAATACTGGCCTTTATAGAAACAATAGAGGTTTATATGGTGTGATTTCCAGGCGTTAAATCGGTTGGAAGCACTGTAACGTTTCAAAATTTTTACTGCCTTGTGCTAAGGAGTAGTGCAGATTTAGAATGTGTGACTGGTTTACAGCCATGTGGTATTACTTGAAGCCCCAGGGTATACCTAAGATAATTAACAGACGTTTAAAAAGAGCACCAATTCTGGGGGAAGAAAATATGCATTTGAAAAAGATGTCCAGACAGTATGAAGATGGTGCTGTGTAAAGGGATGTCATGCTGGCACGACTCCAGTGCAGTTTGCCTCAGCAGGTATCTCCTCCCAGTTTCTTTTCTCACAGACCTATGAAAAGTGACCCAGAGAAAGCAGAGGGAAAAGACAGCTTTGTTTCCCCACCCCAGTCACACCTCTGCCGTTCCTCAGTTGTGTTATGCAACTATACTCTCAGTGTACCACACTCCATAGAGGATGATAATTGTGAGATGCTGTTTGAGAGGCAGTGTGTTATTTACTGTTCAGTTTTCTGCGCGCAGTGAGGAATGTCCTTTGTTTGGACTGGAGGCCTAGTGAATATGGTGCCATACCAAGCAGAGACAGAGGGAAGACACTGATGCAGTGTTGATGATACTGAGCTACAAAGGGACAAACTGCACTTAAATAATAAATTAATTAATAAGGTCACATGTTGGCATTCAGTGAAACCTCAAAAGAAAGAAAATTTTGGATTTAAATGTCAATAAATTTGCATCAATCCCCCCCACACACACACGCACACACGCACACACCACGCACATACACACACATTACATTATCCAACAGAAGTACTTTGCCCTGAGTACTTTGCCTGATTGACTATTAAACAAATTACTTCATAATGAAGACGACTAAGCTGATTATAGTAATAAAGAAATGATTTTGATAAAGTGATAACAAAGCTATTAGATTGAAAGGATTGTAATAATCTGAATTAGAAAAAAATTAAACTTTTGTTTCAAATGGAAGCAACAGAATTACACTGGATTTTGCTGTGTTTCTTTCATCTTTACTTTTGTGACTACTGAAGCTGTCAAACAGTGTAAAACTTCCCTTCATATCTTCACCTTCAAGATGAAGAATCATCAGCTCTGTGCCTCTGCATGTCTGTGTGTACTTTAAGTGCGCACTGTTTTCACTTCATCATAATGGCACCGTGTTTCCAGAATAATTCTATCCTCATGTGTGCAAGGGATATACCAAACAGCAATGCTGAACTAGTACAATTTGTTACTTATATCAGTGTTACGTTCCAGACCAGGAATCAATTGTGGAGGCAATGTACAATCCAACAGGTAGTTTACTGACAGCTGATACGGTAATGAAGAGGACGGAACCCCTAAGGAAGAGGCAGGGAAGGAACCCCGAATAATAACAGCACAGCTCTGTACAGATGTTATAGACAAAGCTGAGCTGTCAGTCGCTGGCCAGAGGCCTCCGGGATAACAGCCAGTTGCTGTGCAGATGTCACCAGCGCTGAACTGTCCCGCAGGAAGATTGAGCAGCTTAAGGGGAACCCAGCTTCATTCCTGATGACCATATAAGGATTGGGAGCCTGTTCCTAACGAACTGGATAGAAGAAGCACAACTGGAGGAGTTAACAAGAGTGCAGTCACAATCCTGGATCCTGCTTAGGCTCGGGAGCTTGTTCTTATAAACTGGAACTGACGGACTGACTAGAGTTGGGTTAACATGAACGTGGTCGCAATCCTGGACCCTGATTTGGTTTGGAAGCTTGTTTGAATTTACTAAGTGCTAACAATAGAATTTAGGAACTACTGTCACTGAAGTGCAAGTTGCATTTAACGAAAACAAAGTATTTAGACTAGAATACTGACTGGTTCTAAGCACACAGAAGCACATTACAGTCCAGAAACTTGCCACACTGAAAAGGGGGCTCAAATATCCAGCACCTGGCCAACCAGGTGACAACGTATAGCTAGGGGTGGGGAGATACAATACATGCAACGTAAACCAATCACACAAAAAATACACCTAATAGATGCGCAAGTTGCTGAATTGAACAAGACACAAAAGGAATTCACACGACCATGAATCAAGGATGGGGTTATAGAGTTATAGTTTGTATAATAAACACCACGTAATATCTCTACCACACCAAGAGAACTGCTTTCCCGTAGTTCTCCTGAAAAATTCATCCCTTCTCTTTGAGCGGTCTTCAGGACACATGCACCACTCAGTAACAGACGTCAGGTTGTGCCTCTTCCACTGCAGGCCTGATGAACCTGGAACGATTGCTCCGTCAGTTCCTCATCTCCAAGGAAACGCTGTCGGTGCGTATGATGGATGACAGTCAGGACCCAACACCGCTCCTGAAAGAGATTCGTGATGACAAGACGGGCACCATCATTGTGGACGCCAACATCACCATGTCCTACATCATGCTTGAGAGGGTAAGTCAAATCCCGATGACTGCAGCACATCTGGGTACAACTAGTCTGTCATCGAGTGTAACACTGGACTGAGATATGTAAGGTTCTGTCTGGTTCATTCCATCAGGTGCAATGCAAGGAGTTTTCAGATGTCTGGCAGTCCAAATTTCATTGCTCACAGACTACACTCACAGCCTCAACTGCTTGAATTCAGTGGGTCAATTTTGTGATTAAAAAATTGGCACGACAGTGGGGACACAAGGGGATCTTGGTTTTGGTTAGCCAGAATTGCAGGGGGTTGAGAAGGAGGTGCTGCTTGTGGGCATGTTCATGCACTAATTCTTATCACATGCTATGAATAAAGATGTTAAATAAAAAAGCATCACATTACCATCATTCATTCACATGGAGATGTTAATCTCCGGGGTGTGATTACTAGGATTAAATACCGGGAATTGTGAAAAACTGATTTTAAATGTATTTGGCCAGGATGTACTGTATGTAAATGTCTGACTACACCTGTGCAATATTCTTGGTGCTTAAATGGTCTACATTTTTAGACTGACAAAATAGAAAAAAAATAAACTGACAAATGAATGTTTGGTGAATAGATTGTAATGGAGAATAAAGGGATTGTCTAGTGTGGTATCATGAACTGTTTTTTTACTTGATTCAGGTCATTGATTGTTATTTGGTGGATTCGGAAAATGGTCGCTGTTTGTGAGATAAAATAAATTGGAGGCTCTTATTCTTGTCCTATTCTTGATGGAGCCGCAGAAGTCCGTTTCGAAACAAATAATGTAGGTGCAAAGAGCACTCAGTCTGGCTGCCCATCGATCGATGAGATTTGTGTGTCACTGCACAAATAAATGAACTGGATAGATAACAAAAAGAAAAAGAATAAAAATCAACACTAATACCCCTGCGAGCAAACTTAAACTGAAGTTTCATCACAAAAACAGCACTGCTAAAAAAAAAATCCCTCCTCTAAAATCAGGTATTTTGAACTGCTGAATGCTGAGGAATACCTCCAAGAAATCATGATGCAATATGATGCATAGCATGTATGTCTGTTTGCAGAATTGTAACTTGAACTGTCGGTTCAGCCTGCGTGTTAGAAGACTGTGCCGTCCTCTGCAGATATTGCGTACAGAAGCAAGAAGTGGCAGAATATAGCTGCATCTGGGATTGTATTATTTAATGCACTGCTTGATTAACTCCCTGCCCTGACAGGAAGAGACTGATTAGCGCATAAAGGGCATGGCATAGTCGAGAGCACCCAAGACCAGCTGACTGGTATGACGAGGGTTATGACGCCAGCTGTTCATGTGTTTGGCACATACGTGGGGCAGCAGGTTTTTAAAACCTGTCTTTAACTTTGAAGCAGATCAAATGTGAAGCAAACCACTCTGTTTTGAGTCAATCTGGAATGATGCGTGTGCTGGTCAGTCTAGCTTTTAATGGAAAAGGCTAGTGAGGCACATTTTTGAAGAAAATGATTTTGATGTTACTTCGGACTTAATGGCTTCTTCCACATCATTTCACACTCGAACTGTATAGAAATAATGCTCAGGTTTCCAAAAAACACCAAACAAAGAAATGGCAAAAGACGGGGCCTTATTGACGGGGTTGGATATGTTTTCCCCATTTTTCTCAAAATGTCTGAAATGTGACTAACTTGCTTTTTCCATTTAACGCCAGCTGTGCCATTGTCGTGTCCCCTGGTCACTGGTGGAAGGAATTCAAGCGGGTACAGCTGAATGCAATTGTAGGAGATTTTGATCTCGCTGCCAAACATTGAATGCAAAAGTTTTGTTGGCTGTAGTGCGTTAAATAAGTGATATAACATCAGCCTAACACATTTATATGGGAACAGAGCCTACTGACTCTGGAGAGTTGTATTTGAAGGACAATTAATTAGCAGCGACTACCATTTAGCTCTCAGTCATTCTTCTTTGTTGCAGTTCTAAACAAATCATGCTGAGAAAAGTATAGCAGGTGGAATGAGTAATTGCAGTTATACAGCATGGAGCCCTTCTCTCTTAAACAGTGAAAATACTTCAGAGGGAGGGCGAATCACCTTAAGCACGACTAATGAGCCACATCGGCCTGCGTGAAGCACAGTGGTCATTTTGGTCCAATCATTCACACATCTTCTGAGGAGCAGAGGGAGCCATTTATTTAAGTGGAGGAAAGGTTTAGATCATCAGGTTGGGAATTTGGCCAGGAACCCACTTACTCTTTGCCTTAAGGGTTGTAAAATCATCAATGAATGCTGGAAAGTCAGGACCTTGGGTTAATGACTTTAATGCAAAAAATATAAGGGAGAGTGTTTATCCTATCATGGGCATTTTCTTTGCGCCAATGTTGTTTGCAGTACTCATAGCACCTCTCTTAACATCTTAAGTCTTGTATATGAAATTTTCCTCCATTTATCATTGTAATCATCAGTGTCCTAATTATTGTTTACAAATTACGCAGTGTATCCCAGAAGATATTATGTAGTGTGACTATAAGGCTCTACAGTGCAATAGGTTTCAGTGTATTTGTCCATTCTGTGTGCCGCTGTGTGTAGCACATAGCACTGTATTTCTAATCTGTTTCTCGCTGATGTTCTTGCTTCAGACGGTTACACTAAGGTGCTGGGTCACCTTGCTACTGCTATTGGAGAGCTTCTCAATCAATGTTTTTGTTCTTTTTGTTTACGATCCTGTCCATCTTTCTCTCCTTTGTTTTTACTATATGTATCTATGTCCCCTGTTTTTGCTCAACAGCTTTCTTTCATTCTCAGACTTAATCCACTGTGTTTAATATATAAGACTGACACTTTTCATTCATTTTTTCCCCTCCCCTATCTCCCACACTGAGCTCTGCCAAATTGTTTAGTCCAATGCAGCAACCTGCTTCCAGTAATTCAGGAAAAGGAAGCCATTGTACGTGATTTCTCCTATTCTCGTGACAAATAGCATTTGTTTCTTTAAACAGTGCAGGTGCACCACCGATTACATACTGCCAGTGTAATCAGAGGATTAACAGTCAGTAGATGCTCAACTTGTGCTGCTGCAAATGCCCGGCTGACCAGGAGTGGTCGCTAGAGAGCCTAATGAGCGATTAGACTGATGAATTTAACCGGCTTAACCCTAATTATTCCCAGCAAGGCTGGGCCAGTTGTTGTCTCGCCAATGAGGACCTCTGGTCATTGCTGATAATAACAACCACCCAAGCATCCAAACTCAGGGCTCACTGTGATGTCTCTGTGAATGATTCAGAGGCCAGGCAGCCAAAGCAACACGCAAAAAGTTCATTCCAGATATTGTTCTTAAGAATATCGGGTCAACTGCATAAAACAGGTCAGATAAGGCACGATTCACATTTGGCATCAGTTATCCATAGCCAAGAACATTAAGTCTAGTCAAGCTTTACGCACCTGTATTAAAATATCCAATTTTTTATGTATTTATTTATTTTTACAGTTGTTTATTGTTCCGTTAGCATTGTTAAGCACAGACAGTTATGTACTGATTATTATTTAGAGATCTCACCACAATAATCAACGTTTTGTTTCCAAGATAATGCTATAGTACCCGCTCCTTGGAACCACCAGTGGTCCGTATCTGTACACCAATTAACACGCAGCGCTACTCTTTGTCCTGGAATGTCTATGCAGAGGGAGTGGAGCCAGAGACGGTTCAGTGATGTACTGGAGAGGACCTGGCAACCCTTTCTCTGGGATATGTGGATGTTGGCCCAGCTCATTAAAGCTGTTTGCCAATGTTCAAACAGCTGTGTCTGTGCACCAGCTGGAGTCACAGTATTCAATTACACGCTCAACTGCAGAACGAAAATTCTTAAGAAACCTTCGACTGTGCCAGCACAACACCTTACCACAGCCTCTTGAATTACTCTGTGCGATAATTAAATCACAGTGCCCACTCCAGAGAGCTTTATTTCCCTGTCAGCGACTGTCCTGCCTTGGTCAGCTTGGACAGGGGTGATTCAGGTGCACTGACCTCATTTGTGGCAGGCGCATGGAACAGGCTGGATTCAGAAGCTCCTCTTTGCAGCTGTGGGTCTGTCCACACTACAGCACCTCTAGTTAAAGCACTCATAACAAGCACCGTGTGTTCGTTTTGTGTTACACTGAAATCATGTTTACATTACCATTTTGCACAGAAAGGCAAAATAATTTACTGTGTGATGTAGGGCTGTGACTTTCCTCCAAAATAAAATTCGTAGTTCGATTGCCTTATAATGTCAAATATCGAATTATGTTTGAATTTTAAGGGTCAATTTTAGTCTATTGTTTAGCCCATTAATACGTACAATATGGGTGTCATTTACGGTCTGTCCACTATTAACCCCATTAACACGCACTTTCCTTCTGAAAGGCACATTAATAATGATAATCTGGAAGGATTTACGATCGTATTTTAATAAGCACGCAAGATATCTAAGGCACTTCAACTCTTACTCATTATGAAACTTCTTAGGAGTGTCTAGAATATATAAAACAGACCACAAAAGTACAACAATGACGTTTAATAAAGCAGCCAAACATATCCATTACAACAGGTCAAGTCAGCGACAATACAACCATTTTTCAAAGCTGCCTGACAATGCTATTTTGTCACTGCGAAATATGAAAATAAATATCAAAATGAACATAAAAGTGCAATAGTGGTGTCGTCAGCAGTATTTTCCCATTTTTTGCTGGAAATCCAAAAAATTTCCACACAGCACTTTTGAGATTATCAGGAGTTGCGATTTCAGTCTCCGGGACCGGTTCTGCTGCTGTGTTGTTTTCAGCCATACAGGTGCGCGCTACACTGATGCATGCCCACGATCATGTGTGACGTTGATTTGCGTCGTTACGCAACGCAAAACAAGATAGGCTTTATATACATAAATATGCAAAAAAAAAACCCCACATCCAAATGTGAATTTCAGCATTCGAACATTCTATCCCTCCCTCCAGTTCGAATTAATATTGAATTTTAAAGTTCGTTGTCACAGCCCTAGTGTGATGATAAAATTAAGATTTGCCGATGAGTTAAGATAATTCACTCGTGAAGTCAATCTCCTTTGTGACCATAGGTTAGGTCTGGAGCCATGGTGCTGCATAGAGGTCAGCAATTACATTTCAATGGCTCAATAAACTCCAAAGGGAGCTGTCCACATTTGGCATAAAAAGTGTGTTAAGCCCCTAAAATCTGGTTCAGCAAAGTCAGTGTTTAACCATCGAAACCGAAAACGGAAGCTAGTTAAAAGATGGTTCGTTAAAATCGCAGTCGGTGAAATCACATGGCAACATCCTCCATTCTGGCACGTCACCCTTCCTGGGGATTTGTCTATATTTCCTCTTCTAATCTACATTTTCTGAGATCACTCAACACATGCATCTCCTGATTAATTTTGCAAAATTGCATAAAGCACTGTTTAAATTCATGAATCATTTTAAAGGTGGAATTAATCAAGAACTACTGCAGCGTCACTGGACTGGATAACTCCCTAAACTCTTTCATTTCTGTCGAGAACATTGGAGCTCCAGACCCTTGAAGGAGTTAGTAGATGACTCGTTTCAAATACTATCCTCCCCTGATCTTCTGATGATGCTCAACCCTTCTTTTTCTTTCTCACTCTCTGACACACATCACAGGTACATCCAGAGCTGGATGATTAAACATCTTAAGCTCAACCCTGGTGATCTTCACTGCTCCAAACTCTCCAATCAAAGATTTCACAATCTCCATCGGGGATACTTCTGTGTCCTCATCACCTTGTGTGAGGAATGATGGATAAGAAATAAGTTTTAGTATCTTTTAGCTCTGCCATTGTGTACAGACCAATAAATCTCTCTCTCTCTCTCTCTCTCTCTTTCTATTATATATATATAGAGAGAGAGAGAGAGAAAGAGAGAGAGAGAGAGAGATGTAAATATAAATATGTGTGTGTGTATACACACACATACAAACCGACAACCCACAGATAATCAAATAATCAACATTATCACTTCATCTTGAAACAACGGTGCATGTTCTGCATGAGTGAGCCCTGGGCAGTGAGCCCTTTTCCTGGTTTGTATTTTCAGAGGAGTAGTTGTGTGCACATCACATCCAAATCAGGCCTGGTGCTGGATTTGCATGTAACTGTCAGACAGACGAGAAGACAAATATATAGGCGGGTATCTACCTGGTCATTGGCTGATGTGCCAAGGTATCTGAACCCTGTTGGTTGTCAGCTGATACCTCATCAGCCAATTACCCGGTAAAAATACCCCCCAATATATTTTTTCTTCTTGTCTGTCTGCCAGTCATTTGCCTGATGAAGACCCTGTGAGTGGTCGAAATGTTGCGCGTAGTCAATAAAGGTTTGGGGGCTTCAATCCAGTGCGCAGATTTTTTTACTTCTTTTTGCCTGGACACTCCTTAGAACACTCCTTTGAACACTGACAGTCGGTACTGACCACCGATGACTGAGACCACCCCAGAAACCTTGCCGCTTTAGAGATGCTCTCATCCACACGTCTGGCTGCTACAATTTGGCCTATGTTGAAGTCACACAGGTACCATTTCTCCCACCTCCGATGCGTATACTACGAGAACCAGCTGTTGGCTTCCATCTATGGTCTGTCTGGAGGCCTTGACATGCATGGTTACTATGAAATAGTCAACAGTAATTGCTTCATCTGTGAGTGGTTTTAATGTTTTGGCTCACAGTATTTCAGCAGTGCAACATGCAACAACATGAGCCATTGCATCTGTGTTGTCTCCTGCTAAGATTCTATCTAACCTGTCATCACAAGCTGTTTGCTTACATATTACTTTTTCATGGGATCACACAGGGCGTATTGCCAAAACAGCTCTGTCAAACTGACGTCCGCATGCTCAGACTCAGGAGTTCCCAGCAGATAATCTCACAGGGCATCACACTCCCTCCACCAGCTTGTCTTCTTCCCACAGTGCATCCCGATGCCACCTCTTCTTCAGACAAACAGTGCAGGAATGCGAACCCAAATAACATGACGTAAAAGAAAATCAGACTGATGAAATTGCGTAACTCTCTTCCATGGCTCCGAGGTCTAGTTCCTAAGCTCGCTTGAATTGTTGATTCTTTCAATGGTGGACAAGGGTTAAAATGGGCACTTTGATGGGTCTGCTGCTGCAACGCCCAATATGCAGTACTGTACGATGCACTTCTTTGTTGTGACAAATTCATCTCGCACCCATGATTATCCTTCATCATTTTCGGTGAGTTCTGCCACCGTTGCCTTTCTGTCAGTTTGGAACAAACAGGACAGCTCTCATTGCCCTAATGCGTCATTTATCCTTGTGAGCCCAACACCCTCTTTCTCGCTGTTGGTTTGTCCGTCCTGGACCACTGTCGGTGGGTGCTCACCGCTGCTGACTGGGAGTACTCTGTAAGCCTTTCCACTGCCCATTTCTCCACTATCCAATATGTTGACGATATAAACCGACAGTCTACTTGCAGTCTCAGATTTGTTCGCAGACCTTGACATGCTCCATACGTACAAGATAATCAGTGTAATTCACTCCATCTGTAAGCAGTTGTGAATCTTTAGGCTCATTGATGTCTAAAACATCACTGTCTGGCACATTTAATATTGTCCAGTTCTTGTTTTAAAAAAAGCAAAGCATTAAGACAGTAATTTTGCCCTATCCAGATATGTTTGCTGCAACACAATTCTCAGTTAAATGGTATCTTTCATTTCTGTTCATTTCTGTACTCCAGTATCAACATAGGTGTCCATTTCTGCTAGGTATATACTGCTATTTTTTCTTACTATTGTTCTTACCATCCTTCTGCATATAAGTCCGCCTATAGTTTTCATGATATCAACACTCAACCATCTACAAATTATGCAACCCACTACCACTAAGTGTGCTTGAAATTCATCTTTTACAATGAGAAACAGAATGTATGGTTTTCCATGAAAATCCATCAGAGAATCCTTTTACATCCAAACAGAGTAGCAAGAAAACTTTTGCACGCTGGTAAGCAGACAGGTGCGTCGGAGAAAGGCCAACTGTGGACTAAAGTAAAGAAAAAAAGAAAAAAAAAACTCCCACACATTGTCTTCTCACTTGCAGTTAATTTTAGTCGATTAGGCTTTTTTTCTTTTCTTTTTTCCTTACTTGACATCCAAACAGAGGAAATAATTGTGGGCTGGAATAGGCAGTAGGAGATCTACATGAAGTCACCTTTATAATATTAGGTTATATGACAGCCAAACACACACGCAATCACGCAACCATTCACACAGACCAGGGCTGCCAAACCCTGTTCCTGGAGATCTACCATCCTGAAGGTTATCACTCCAACCAAAGCAAACCACACCTGCTTTCCCAGTTACAGATCTTGACGAGCTGCTAATGAACTGAATCAGGTGTGTTGAATTAGGGTTGGAGTAGAAACCCACAGGATGGTAGCTCTCCAGGAACAGGGTTGAGCAGCCCTGACATAGACAGACACTCACTAATTCGCAAACACTTGTATAAACATGCACACATTTACACCCTCTCAATATTTTCACACATAATTCGCACACTCATGCACAAAAATATGCTGATTTCTTTGAATATAAATGTCCTCATTGTCAGGGCTGTAGTTTATGTGGAAGCTAAGCAGCAGTGAACAGAAATGCGGTCTCGGAAATATCGTCTCCAGTATCTGACTTCTCCTCAAATCATGAATATTATACCCACAGAACTCATTTGCCGCTCCATCTGTGCATTTGCATTTCTGTTAATGTGGTCTTTTTCATTTTTTGAAGCCATGTAGCCAGCTAAATTATTGACGATGTTCAAGGTATAATTGATGGTACATCAATTCTCAGAAAGACTTCTCTGATGTCTACTAATATCCACCTGTTGCTCCACACACTGTAAAGCTGAGTGAATACTTACTGTATGTGAATGAAGGCGCAAGAATGACTGCTCACCTTGTTTCTCAATCCTGTCTCTGTCTCTCCCAGGCCTCGGAGTTGGGAATGCTCTCTGTGTACTACACCTACATATTCACCACTCTGGTAAGAATGCAAGGCTTGTGGTTTCATAATTGATATTAATGATGTAGCTGGCACTTCATACTGATGACCCTGCAGGAATTAATCATATGGGTGTGATGAATGGCTCTGTGATGAGTTAATGGATGGCTGTGTTCATGCTACCCCCTTGTGAACGGAACCACCCACCCACAGACCTCCAACTCCACTCTGCATCATGTGTGTCAATCGCTCTAAAAAAGCAGTGTAGCTCAGTAGAAATGCTGCAATCACCCTCCTAAATGTAAGAAATCGGACATACTTCTAATATACTATTCAAAAAAAGTAGGGGATATTGGATTTACAAGTACCATGAAATGCAGATCATGAGGTCAGGAAGGAAACAAATGACATAAAAACATTAAGGAAACATTTGTCAATTTATTCGAAACCCTGTGTACAGTCAGTAAAGGACAGATTCTCCAGAATAAGGGTCGACACAAACACAGGGTCACACAGCAAATTTACCACCCATTGTGAAACAGAGTCAGTAGCAGGTAAAACCCCTCGGTTGGCTAGACAAGCTCGAATTCGGGCGTGGCATACTCCTAACGAGACGCCCCAGGTCATTTTGGGGAACGTTATTCCATTCCTGTTGCAATGCTGCAGCAAGTTCTGGACATTGGCAGGAGGTTGTTGACGTTGGCGAAGTTGCTGTCCAAGCATGTCCCAGACATGCTTGATGGGGGAAAGGTCCGGACTGAGTGCTGGCCATGGTAATGTGGTGATATTCTGCTGCTGGAGGTAATCTGTAACGATCCTGGCCCTATGACATCTGGCATTGTCATCTTGGAAAATGAAACGGCGGCCATAACGACGTGCAAACGGCACAACATGGGGTGCCAAGATGTTGTCCCCGGTAGTACTGCCCTGTGACACGCCCAGCAACAACATGCAAGTCTGTTCTGCCGGCAGCAGTGATGCCTCCCCACACCATTACAGATCCACCCCCATACGGATCATGTCTAATGACGTTAACGCCATGGAAACGTTCGTTACGCCGGGGCGCCAAACCCTCCTGCGTCTGTCAAGGAAGTCCACAGTGAACCTCGACTCATCTGAGAACATTACGTTGTTCCATCGGGCGATTATCCCAGCGTTGATGATGACGACACCATTGAGTCTGGCCCTAATGTGACGATCCCTCAAACAGGGAATGACACGAGGACTTCGGGCGTAAGTGAAATCTGTGCAGACGATTCCTGATGGTCTGGCCACTCACTACCAAGCCAGTATCCTTTGAAGTTGAGACCTTATCTGATTTGCTGTTACCATACGATTTCTCAAGACAATAGTCCGGATGAATCTGTCCTGAGCCTGAGTTGTTGCCCTTGGTCGACCGGATCGTGGTCCATCCTGAACAGACCCTGTAGCACGATGTCTGGACCATAATCTGCTGATGACAGACTGGGAAACATTCATTGCCCTTGCCACAACGACCTGTCTTGTGCCAACCTGTAGCATGCCAAGGGCACGTAACCTCTCCTCCTGTGTTAGACGGCGCATGGTCTCTGTTTAATTAACGACTTCAACCACTGATAATCTGATGCTTTCTCTTCAAAATCTTCCTTTACAGTGGCTCTAACCTTCCAATTCAGAGTCATGCAAATTTGTGGCACAACCCCCTTGATCATCAATAGCATCCCGTGCAGATCGTGAGAGTGTCATTGATGTGTTTGGGTGATGAATTTCTTTGGAAATGCTTCCTCAGTAAGGAACTATACAACATGGTTTCGTATCCCTTTGTATATGTGAAAATTTTGATCTCAAAATAAAATATCCCCTACTTTTTTTGAATAGTACATATTAGAGCAGTGTTTCCCAAACCTCTCCTGGAGGCCCACCTGTCTTGCATGTTTTAGATTTCTCCCTGTTCCAGCACAGGTGATTCAAATGATCAGCTCGTTAATCACCCCCTAAAGCTGATTGATGACAATCTGATCATTTGAATCACCTGTGCTGGAGCAGGGAGAGATCTAAAACATGCAGGACAGGTGGGCATCCAGGAGAGGTTTGGGAAGCACTGTGTTAGAACATTCAGATGCAAAGCTTGTTTTTTTTTTGAGGCCCCGCATGTCTACCTCAAGGGACATTAATCTCTGGCCTTGATCTTGAGAACAGTGCAGCATATACTCTGGATATTCTACTATGCTGAAACTTACAAGACAATAAATATGTAGTGAAAAAATAAATAAATAACCGTAGGATGCGCGCTGTCAAAGCACGTAAAGCTAATATTATTCCACACGATTCATTCTGTGGTTCTGTGGTTTGGCTTCAACTGTAGATAGAGTAAAATGAAAAATATTTCAAAAATGGAAGTCCATCAAAGAGATTGACTACATAAATGTATTTTGACTGACAGGCATGCAATTTAATGCTTCTTGTATCCACAGCAGCATACAGGATATGATTGCTGACATGTGGTTAGTGTACTTATGCAATCCTTCAGAATCAAACCCTCAGCTGTTCTTCATGCAATATGTTGCCATAGGAGTGCACAGGGACCGAAATATAGTACTTTTCAACACTTAATCACCTATATATTTTTATGTTTTTGAGAGAAAAAAGATACTTTTTACACTACAATTGCAATAAATTCATCAAAAAATAGAGGGAAAGAATTACAATATTAATTTGCGATAACTGCTTTTAATTTAGTCTTTTGAGATTCTCTAAAAAATAATCAGTTTAACTGAAAATCAATGAGCACTGAGATAAACTTCATGTTGTAAAAGGCATTAAGTACAACATTTTTTTGTGAATTATAAGCAAGAACATGCTTGGGCTACTCGACTCTCATTCCAAGCTTATGAGGGTTGATGTTGCGAGGGAAAAGAACAGTGGCAGACAGGGCGTGTTTCCGAGGAGAGCTGCTAACTCCCCCAGGATGGCAGCACAAGTCCCATTTCAACATGCTAGTTCACAGTGTGCCGATTGGACATTCAAGATTCAGGTGGGATTGAAATTACCAAATTTATTTCTAAAAAATTGATTGTCATGCAAAAGTATTATGGTTTGAATGTATCACATTTTTTTTTTTTTTTTTTTTACCATAATCAGTAACTACAAAGAGTGCCCTAAGCCCCCTTCCAAGTTCTCCTAATGCACTTCTGCCACAGACGATATAAAAGCATGTTTTGATGAAGTAAAAACTCTTTTAAAGTCAGCCGAGGTCAAATTCTGTAGTCGCTGCCTAGTTTTGTCAGATCCCATGTAAAAGAAAATTACAGTGTCTGGCCAAAGGAAACATAATTTCTGATGCAGTTTATTTCGCAAGCCTCTCCCACTGCCATATTCCAATTACTACACTTGAAACCCACATACCAGCCACTTACCGGTTACTGCCTTCAGTCATCTAAACATTGCTGGTACATTTTAAAATTTTAATTGGAGATTTGTGTTTTACTCTAGTGTGGTACATTACTCCACTTGCAATTGAATTTATTTTGCTTTGAGGAAGGTCAAGTCTAACACAGACAGTGGATTCCATTTGCAGGCTTCCAGAAAGGCTGGGAGATAATGGTTTTACGTAAATCACTGAAATGCAGCTTTGCGAGATTCAATATCCTTTGTACTTATTTGTGAAACTAATTAAGCATGTGTAAAGTAGGGCCTTTAAACCTGGCACTAGAGGTTGGCAGGATGAAACAGATTTAGAAATTCTTTTAGGTAACTGACACTTTTCTAGCATGAATGTGATTCAGAGTTGGCTCTCATGTGTGTTGCTTTTTGAAGTATTGAATGAAAATGTTCAGTGAATTAGATATCATTGATGGATTTGTCATGCAACCTGTAAGCAGCCTGATCTAGCCTATGCAGTTATGCCTTAGCAGTATCTAGCTCCAGAGTAAAAAGGAAATTAATCATTTTCATTTCATAAGCACTTCAAAATTTGGAAATTCATTTTCTTCATTGCTGGCATTATTTTCAGAAATGGTGGGCTTGCAAAGAAAATGCACAAAGTATTAACTGTATGAATGTCAGTAATTGTCACACACGTCCATTTATACATATGTTCGAGATTTTGCTTTGTCTAAGCAGTGGTATCACAGTCATGTTATGTGGTTTTGTGGTAGAAATCGAAAAGGTATCGCACAGCACAGAAGCCACAAGCAGACCGATGGAAGGTGGAAACAGGTTCTCTGATGGGTGATTGACAGGCAGGGTTCAGCACCCGAAGAAGAGTATGATACAGGGGAGGTAGATTGTAGTCGCAATTCCGGCAGATTATGGCACCCAGGCGGTGGATGAATGCCAGGTCAGGCAGGGCGAAGTCAAGCAGAGAAATAGTGGTCAAGGCTGGGAGATCAGTCAGCAGGAGGGGCAGGAGTGGAGACGGCCGAGGGTGATGCAAGAACAGGGTCGAAGGCTCACACAGAGGCTGGGCACTGGAGGAAGCAACACGGGAGCAGGCAGGCAGGAACAAAGGCTTGGGAGCAGAGTTACAGGTACTGGGCAAAAATGCTGGAAAGCAAGGACAGGCACAAGACAATCTGGTAAAGTACAGGGAAAAAAACACACAAACTAAATACACTGCTACATTAGAAACAGGGGTCAAGTGCAAGAAGTAACACACTTGATAATGCTTAATAGGTGTGGGAAACCAGGAACTCATAGAAACAATCATACAGACATACTATGAAAAGCAACCTGAGCTAAAACATCATGGGAAACTAAGAAATGTGAAAGCCCAGACCAGTGTAAAGAGATGCAGACGTGACAGTAATGGAGTTTTGTTCAGAAAGTTTGTTTGTATTCAAGTGGCTTGCAAAAGATTCTGAAGGGCCATCATTTTTCATACACCTTATCCCAAACAAAATGTTCAGGCATCAACACATTCCACAATGAAAAACAACTTCAGACTTCCTCCAGTCACTTGTCCATTACCACCTACTATAAAGAATAAGATCCATTTACATCCATTAACATGCAGTCTGGAGTCATCATGAAGCTAAGTATATTTCTTACGTAGCTCCTGAAGCTGAGCTCCACTTTGAAAATCTGTACTCTGTGATTGAAAAAGTCTCATTTGGTTTCATTCATCAAGATTCCAGTCAAGGGCTTTAATTTACATCTCTGTCTGATGTTTGAAACAAAAGTTTGCTGAGCTCTCAAATTAGCTTCAATATTTGCAGTACTATTTCCTCATGAAAGGCTGAACAAATTAAAAGTAGGATGAAGTAATATGTTTGTTCTAGTTTTTCTGGTTCTCGCTCTTGGATTCCTGAGAGAGTTTTACATGGATGGGGCCAAGGGCGAAATGGGATGTAGTTTTCTTCCTCCTTTGACCTTTGAATAACCTTTGTGTGTGCATTTTTTATTTTTCATTTAGTGATATTTATTTGTTTGTTTGTTTTGGATACCTGCAAGACATTATTCATTGAGCTAAATAAAAAGTTCCCTGTCAGAATTTTCTTGGAAAACTAAGCGCCTGAATTTGTTGTAAATTTAAGGACATCATAGCATATATGAGCCCCTAAGAGCCATACTGGGCCAACCCATGTTGGGGAACTTTTGAGAAAATGGGACTCAAAGTTGCCAGCCTCCTGTGTCATCTAGAGTATCTGGGAACTAGAAACACTGCTTATGTTAAAAACTCAAGATATGTAGACTTACGTGATGCACTTCTCATGTAGGCTTTGGATGCCCTTCTGTTTCATTTAAAGTGAAAGGTACCTCCTTCTGAAGCGGAACCATCATCTTCTGATTCATTTGGGTCAAACTCTGGGTCTCCGTTATCTTCCACTTCACCATCATCATCAATCATAGCAAGCAGTTCCTCATCAGTGAGATACCCAGCCGCCATGTTTACATTGAATTATGGGAAGTTGTGGGATGGTCCACTATGGCTAAGGCAGTGCAGTGCATATGTACAGTGGCAGAGAGGACGTTTGCTTGTATGAACAATCCATGTGGGTAGATTGGGTTGGCTCATTTAGGAAATGTAGATCTCAGTTTTCTGCACATGCTGACTACCTCAACTCAATTTCGCCAAAAGTGCGGGATGGCCCGGTATGGTTCTTAGGGGCTCATATAATGAGTCTTGGCACAACTGTGGGCAGGATTCCTCTCGGTTCTAAGTGACAGCTGTGTAATTACAATGGTGATATGACCATCGCTCAGGATTCTGTGCTGTAAGGATGCTAATTATTTTACGAATTTAGGTATTTACCAGAGAATCCTATCCAGAGCAGCTATCTAATAATTTTATACTGTTCTCTTTAATTTCGTGTTATACTCTTACATAAGTGAACTTTGCACAGAGAAAGTATAGCTCTGGGTTAAAGACTATAGCAAGGAGATCACATAAAATTGTGACATTTGGACTCCACTGATGATGTGGAAATGTGTAGGCTTGAGTAAAGAGCTCATTTAACTCATCGTTGTTCCCTGTTTCCCGCACTATGGTAGCTCTTAATGAAAGTGACCGTCAGGAAATGATTGTAACATCATGCCATCATTCTTTGCTGATTTTGCTGCAGTCAAGAGAGTTGTCTCAGAGAGAGAAGATGTCTCATCATTTTCAAGGAAGTAATAATTTCATTTTTATAAATGAATTTGTATTGAGTATATGTTATACCTGTCAGAAGGGTAATGTGTGTACCCAAGCATACTCTACAGTTTATTTATGGTTTATATATTCAGTCGCTCACTGAAAGAATGGAGTGTTACTGTACTTGTGTTAGGTAATTAAGTGAATGTTAGTGAAGGTACAGTATGTGTGATATTATGTATTTATCAATCATAAGTTAGAATATGCTGTTGAGTGACTGTTAATTAAAAGCATCCAGACATTCCAGAAGGCTCCAAAACTTTTTGAACAGCAGCACATGAAGACTTGGATAGAAGGCAGACAGTCTTGGGAAAATTCAACACAAAATAAAGGAGTAAGGAATGCTCGAATAAGTTCAACCGGGCTTCGTTCTTGCACTATCTAGGCGATAGCCAACAGAACACATTGTCGTGCTCAGAAGAGGAATCCAGGTTTTCTTCCCGAGCTTGTGGGATATAGCATTAAAAGAGAAGGACGACAGTGACTGAAATGCATTCCTGTGAATTCTCCCCCTCTCTCCATCAGCTCTGTCAGGCAGCCTGCTTCTCCCCGAGGTACGCAGCGTTATCTCATCTCCTGCAGGAAAAATCGCTCTCCTACGGCATTGCCCGGCACCTGGAGACTGTCTGCCCCCTCACTAATCTCCCAGGGCTGCAGATGAATTACCTGCCACCGTATTTTTGCGTGTAATTTGTTCCCCGGAATAGTTTCTGTAGTTGGAGGTCCGCACTGGAGCGACAGACAGATTTGATATTTGCATTATCTGCTGTTTGAATATTTCACATTGGTAAGTTGAAGTGCACTTTTCCTCATTTGGTAGGCTTTTAGAAGGAAGGTCTGCTGCAGAATTGAGGTTCACGGCGTTGACAGGCGTCTGTGGACGTGTACGGGCGTAATGGGGGCTGGCGAGAGCATCGTTGAGGCGCAGTCTTACTTTGACACAGCCAGCGCTCGACTCTGAGGAATTCTTTGATGTCACTACAGATTCCCAGAAGATCTTTTTTTTTTTTTTAAGTAAAAATACACGATGTACACCTGCTTATTAGAAATAGAGACTTGGCCCCATTGTCCCAACACTGCAGAAAACAACATCAGTGCTCTTGTCTCATTGATTGTTTGTGTCCGGTTCACTGCTTTCATTTTATATCCTTGTTCTGTTCTTTGTGTAACCCAAGCCCCAGTTGTATTGCCGGAGGGACCGTGCACCACTGGAGCAATTTAGCTTTCTGTCATGGCGGCGTGGAATCACTCACCGGTCGGTGTGGCTGCATGAGGGTCTGTGGGCTCGGCAGGAGTCAGAGGCAGTAGCAATGTTAACTTGTTGTGACTAACATTGCGAAGCAATAACCGTAGGGGAGTAAAAAAAGGCCGCGGCGAAGTGAGGTGATTCTGGCTCTTTGGTCTCTGCCCCCAGTTTGCCTGTCAGGTTAAGTGCAGGAGTTTCTCTAATTGGCTCCACTTTAAAGGAATTTTTCCTTTATTTTATCTCATAGGTAAGTGTTAAGTGGGCTTTCAGGACAGAAAAGAAGACCTGAGAGACCACTCTGGTGCTTTCCGCCCTCAATAAACACAATAAAGCGGCTTTCACACCGGACGCAAAACGAATTTTTTGCACGACAGATTACATTCAAAGTCAATGCAAAGTCTTTGCATTGACTTTGAATGTAATATGTCGCGCGAAAAATTCGTTTCGCGTCCGGTGTGAAAGCAGCTTAACGCTGGGCAAAGTTGTGCACCCTCTGGAGAGTATTTTAAATGCCACAAAGCTCAAAAATAAAAAAATCTAATAAGAATAATTTCTACCTGTATTTTTCAGCTCTTCCCATTAATGAGCTTGCTGTCCGCTAGCGCACTCATGTTCTTGTCACGATTTATGGCTTCATAGAAATAGGGTGCTTTTGTGCATTACTGTTTTGCTGTACTTTCCCTTAGAAACCACAAAGCAAAATGATTGCATTCCTCTACTCATGTCACTGCGATGAAAGCGCATTACTGTTTAAGAAAGCATAAAGCACAGGTTTCAATAAAAGTGATTCCTGCTCTTTCATGATGAGAAACAAAACTGCCTTGCAGAAAGTTAGATTGGACACCATGGAGTTTTTTTTTTTTTTTTTTCTTCCACTTTTAATTAGTTAGATTAACCTTTGCATGCCTTTGGAATCTGCTGGGGTTACAAACAAAAGCCACATGTAATTCTGTGAAACATGAGAAATGAGAACTCGGGGATGTCTTGGGTTGTCCGACTGAGCTAGCATCTTAAGTTACTCTCCTTTAATTGTGATTCTGCTGGCCATGGAAGTCATTCAACTTCATTACTGCGCAATGGGAACCATTCTTGAATGTTCTTAGTTGTGTGTATGGGGGCAGTATCATGTTAGGGTTGTCATGAGGAAAAAATGTTTGCACTTCAGGACGCATCTTGACTTCTAAAATGGTTTCATATTATTTGCCCATAACTCATCTGTAGAGAGCAATCACTGGACCGTTAATCGTATTAAATGGCTGCCCATTCCATGACCACCACCATACCAAACGGAAACCTGCAGACACTGCGGACTAAATTTTCTTCTGGCTTTCTTCAAAAATAAATCAGTCCATATGTTAAAAAAGTCAGAAGTATATTGGACTATATTACTTTTCTTCATTGTTCAGAGTCCAAGTGTTCCGCAAAGCTATGCGTTTTCTATACATTAGTCTAAGAAACAAATGCTTTTTTTTGAATTACTGTGGTGGGTCTGCCATATACACCAGCTTTTTGATGTTAAAATGATTGTTTTTCTGGTTTTTGTTGAGTCTGGCTCAGATATGGATTGATTGAATTCTGTAGTGATTTTTAGTGCTGTACTTCTGTGTTCGCTGTGGCCAATCCTGTTAAGTGACCCTCTGTCCCAGTTTGAGAGCTCGTGGCCATAGCTCCGCTGTTTTCTTAGTGTCGTAATATTCTCGTAATTTTTGACTCTGTCCACCTGGCCACCTTAGACAATTTTGCCAAGTTTGTGACTAACAAACCAGCAATTTGGGCTCCAACTGTCTGTCCCCTATGGAACCCTGGTAGTATCATCTTGCCATGAAGACTTACCTGGTGAAGTGCCACTAGTTAGGCTTCTTTTAATCAGACACATGCAGCTCTCTATCATTCAAATTTATAGGATCACCTCTGTAGATGTTTTTGTAATCATGGTTTAGACACTTAAATGTTAAATACAGTATTTTGTTCACTCTTGTTGATAGAAAAGTGCATACTCACATTGACTTCAGAGAATGCACCTTTCTGGTCTCAAGTAGAAGTATTTTTATTCCTGGCTGACGCATGATCATGGCCATAGTTGATAAATGCTGAGTTCCATGACAGTTCATAGTCTTGTTCCCTTCATTTCCCCCCGCTATAAGCCTGGAGCTTCATACCAGGTTGGAGAGGAGCGTAAGGCTGTGGGTTGAAGGAGTAATGTCATTAGAAGGTTAAAAGAGGAACAATGATGGGCCTGTGATAGTGGCCTCTGAGGCATGGTGTGACTTGAACGCGTCACTGACGAAGGTCCATCCCTCATGCTTCCAGTCACTGTTGATTCAGTGCCTGTGCCCGCCAGAGCTGACAGCACAATCATGGCCATGATGGTCTCACTGACAGCCACAGTGGATGATGGGACAGCACTATTATCGACCGACTGCCCCAAACCCACCCATCAGCACACACAAATATCCAATACTCCACCCTGCTTTGCGTCTGACAGTGATGAGATACAATGCGGGTGTGTATTTGCGAGGAGTGAAGACGTGCAAGATTATCTTTCTGGCTTTGTGACTTGTGGCTTAGTGCCTATAATAATGTGTCATGATACCATCAAACTGGAATAAGCACTATGTGGCCTGTCAGTCCTCTTGGTGAAGGTGTTACCAAACACACAGTCCCCTCCCCATCTCACACACACACACACACACACACACACACACACACACACATAGTGACAAATTTTGTATGTAAATATAATGGATCTAATGAACATGACAGCTTGAATCCTAAGCAGAAATTATCGAGCCCTCTCTGCTTGCTAATGCAGGGTGATGGGCATTTTATTTGTTATATCAGCGCATAACTGAGGTAATTCAGGTTTAGTGGCTTATTTGTAAGTAGGAGAGGATTGCTTTACCTGGTATTTGAACTTAAAACCCCCTACTTACACGCTCTCCTTTTCACCTACTACTTCACATGAGCTCTTGAGTTGAGAATCATTGAGTTAATTATGAGAGCATAGCATCAAGTATATGAACAGGATAGCTTTGTTTGGTCTAGCTTCATTAAGAAATTTCATGCTCTGGTGCATGACCTTCACTTATCATGCAATGGATACAATTTTCACAGTAAATTTTATTGGAGGAATTGTCTATGCAGTGCGGCTTTTAGAAATGGGTCTTTTTCTCTGGGATACTATTGGTCATCTACATATATCAAGCCTGTATCTATTACTCACAGCAGTACGATGACCATATAGTTATGAAGATGATAACATTTCCAGTTAATGCTTATGTATGATTTTTCTTAGGGTTTGATATGCAAATACCAAGAAGTATGAAGGAATTACTGTCACCCTTAAAAGTGATTTCTTTATTTTCCATTTGTTTTTATTCATTTTAATTGTTCTATCTCTCATGTTACCAGTTATGACAAGGACACTAGCAGAACACAAAACCAGAGAATAATCAGTGAGGAAGAGCGAGGAGAGCGCATCTGTATGTGGCACCACATGCACAGCCATTCCCTTTTTGGGAGTTGTCTTGCTTTTGCCTCTCCATTATGGAAGCCCATAGTGGACTATATTCAAATGAAAATGTAATCCCACTACTGCATTATAATTTTCCACTTATGAATGAGTTATTTGAGACAATATTAAATTGAAAATGCATTAATCCAATTATCACTTTCATTTTCACATACACATATGGGAAATCTATGACTATATTCAAATGATAATGAAATGCTGATTGACATTTAATTTTCAAAGTCATGCTCTGCAATACAGTGGACAATATTCAAATGCAATAAGCAAAAACAGCACCCCAGCCTATTGCATTTACATTTACATGTCATCACGCTCTTTTAGGGTCAACATGATAATGAAAATGCTGTTTTCTAATCACTTGGAGATAATAATGATATAATAATGATGACGACATTTGACATTTCATTTTCAAAGACTTATCCTGCAATACATGGGACAATATTCAAACGCAGTAAGGGAAACAGCGCCTCCCAGTCCATTGCATTTTCAATACATGTCACCACGCTCTTTTTTGGGACACAATGAAAATTAAAATGCAATCTGTCAGCGTTTCATCAAGGCGGGTTTTTCGCTAGGGCGTCACTCATTAGGGGCGGCGAAACCATGTTCCTTATTTGCATACCAACCAATCAGCTTCTGGGTAGCGCTTGTACGCACGGAGGCTTACTGATAATGTCATGATCGCTAGGCTGCTATGTATTGTGTGCTATCGCACATTATCTTGGCAGCTAGTATGCTAGCTAACGTTAACTAAGGAAAATATTTGTAAATGATCATCACAATTAAGCGATATGATTTGATTTTTGCCCCAACTCTATTAACTGAGCTAGCTGTAATATGCATGAACTTATCCGAGGCTTCGCGGCAGTGTTGTGCAACTGCAACCCAAGTGTGCTTGCAGATTTCAGAGACGTTAGCTAGCTTGCTAGTGAGTCTAAAAGCAATCGCTTAGGTACAGCTAGCTAGCTATGATGCCTACTGGAGAAGCTCTTACAGCCCTGATTTGTCACTTTAAATGCCATCTCGCACACATGACCTCTTTCACCATTGATTAGCAGCCTCTTTTACCTAAAGAACAAACTGTCAGTTCAGCCTGAGACATGTTATTTCATAGCTAGTTAAAGCAGCATTATCCTTCCATGCGTGCTATAGCGTATTACATTACTCCAGATAAAACGCTATCCGTCTTCCCACCCTGCTGACGCTAGTTAGGGGAAATGTTTGTCATCATTTTTATACTTAATGGCTGTGATTCGGTTTTTGCCCTAGCTTCACAAGCTAGCTAGCCGACAGCGATTGCTCTTGTGCTTGCAGATTGTTCTTGAGCTAGCCAGGTAATGAGCTATCCATTTAAATCTCCCAGAAATCTGATAGTACCCTTGGGACGTACAGAAGTGCTGCCAAACATATCAAAGAAGTTCACATTTCAGCAGGTTAAGTTAGCAAGTGAGGAACATTGTTTTCAGCCAGTCATCAAAACTTCTCCCATTGCTACGTGGCTTGGGAATCGCGATTAAACTAGGAACAGCGGCAGCCTGACTGCTGGCCGTTTATCTGATCGTTCTGCATGATGCATACAATGTGCATGTTTCAGGAGTGGCGAACTTGCAACTCGGCAAGCACAAGAGCAGTCGTCAGCTAGCAAAAACCGAATCACAGCGATTAAGTATAAAAATGATGACAAACATTTCCCCTAACTAGCGTCAGCAGGGTGGGAAGACGGATAGCGTTTCATCTGGAGTAATGTAATACGCTATAGCACGCATGGAAGGATAATGCTGCTTTAACTAGCTATGAAATAACATGTCTCAGGCTGAACTGACAGTTTGTTCTTTAGGTAAAAGAGGCTGCTAATCAATGGTGAAAGAGGTCGTAATGCTGCGAGATGGCGTTTAAAGTGACAAATCAGGGCTGTAAGAGCTTCTCCAGTAGGCATCATAGCTAGCTAGCTGTACCTAAGCGATTGCTTTTAGACTCACTAGCAAGCTAGCTAACGTCTCTGAAATCTGCAAGCACACTTGGGTTGCAGTTGCACAACACTGCCGCGAAGCCTCGGATAAGTTCATGCATATTACAGCTAGCTCAGTTAATAGAGTTGGGGCAAAAATCAAATCATATCGCTTTAATGTGATGATCATTTACAAGTATTTTCCTTAGTTAACGTTAGCTAGCATACTAGCTGCCAAGATAGCTACATCCAAAGTGCAACACAGCCTAACGCGCGATGGCACACAATACATAGCAGCCTAGCCATCATGACATTATCAGTAGGCCTCCGTGCGTACAAGCGCTACCCAGAAGCTGATTGGTTGGTATGCAAATAAGGAACATGGTTTTTCGCTCGCGCCCTAATGAGTGACGCCCTAGCGGAAAACCCGCCTTGATGAGACGCTGACAGATTGTATTTTAATTTTCATTGTGTCCCAAAAAGAGCGTGGTGACATGTATTTGAAAATGCAATGGACTGGGAGGCGCTGTTTCCCTTACTGTGTTTGAATATTGTCCCATGTATTGCAGGATAAGTCTTTGAAAATGAAATGTCAAATGTCTTCATCATTATTATATCATTATTATTTCCAAGTGATTAGAAAACAGCATTTTCATTATCATGTTGACCCTAAAAGAGCGTGATGACATGTAAATATAAATGCAATAGGCTGGGGGTGCTGTTTTGCTTATTGCATTTGAATATTGTCCACTGTATCGCAGAGAATGACTTTGAAAATTAAATGTCAATCAGCATTTCATTATCATTTGAATATAGTCATAGATTTCCCATATGTGTATGTGAAAATGAAAATGATAATTGGATTAATGCATTTTCAATTTAATATTGTCTCAACTCATTCATAAGTGGAAAATTATAATGCAATAGTGGGATTACATTTTCATTTGAATATTGTCCACTATGGGCTTCCATACTCCATTGCACTTAATGTAAATTTCATTTCCACTACGGCAGGTGACAATAATTCATAATCACTTGTGCTTCCTACATGGACAGATTGATATCCCTGAATTTATACTGACTTAATTTAACCTAATTTGTCTAAATTTCCATGCTTTAAAGGGGACCTATTATGCTACATTTTCAAGTTTATATTTTGATCTTGGACTCCCCTAGAGTACTCCTGATCGTTCAAAGTCCAAAACAGGGTCCTTATTTAGCTCATACTGCCATCCTCAAAAAACCCCATTTGTAGTCCATTGTAGTCTCTGCCTGAAACACCTTATTTGAGTGCCTCTTCCGCTATGGCCCCCACTCCCCGTGTGCCCACTTTCTTCTGATTGGCCAGCTCTGTGGAGGGCAGAGATGGGCGGGACTCGGCAGAACACAGTTTTCCGGGTCTGCCTCCCTAGTGTGAAACGTGAGACGCGTCTGCCATCTGAGCTAAGGAGTCAGCGGTGAAATTCCGCAATCAAACGCAGTACATGTGTATAGATCTAATGAAATGAACTTGTTCTAATAAACACAGCGGCAAAAGTGGAGGACGCAGTGCAAAAGTCCGGCAGCTCAAGGTAGAATTTGCTATCTACCTACGGCTACTATGGTGAGTACACCGGTGTTTCTACTCTATAGCTAGGATTGAGGGAAAGCTAGAATCCACCCCATGCAGACACATTTGTAGAACGGGTCGACATACCCAAGTGTAGACCGGAGACCATAGAAATCTGGTGGGTCTGAGTTTGGAGGGAAACATGGACAGTGAGGAGCAGCAAAAAGTGGATCAACAACTTATGGAATGCTTAGGTGTGTATCATAAGGACCTGCTGGTTCGTGTGCATAACTGCGGTGTGTCGTTAGTGTGGAGTAATGAACAGCTTCTGCGCTGGTATATGACGGGGGGCGAAAGCTCCAGGCTAAATGGTCTTTTCGGAAATTGCCTGTGGTAATGGTTTACTTATTGCGCCGGAATGACCAGCGTTTGCTCTGCTTTGCCTTGCTGGGCCATCTCTATCAGTTCAGGGTCCTCCCCTTCTGCCTGTCTCTATCGCCAAGGGTGTTCTCAAGGTGCATGCAGGGGGCGCTGTCACCTGTGATGGAGGTATGCATGAAAATCCTTCCGTATCCGGACGATTAGCTAGTATGCTTCCCGTCGAGGGAGCGCAGCCTGGCAGACATAGCGACCCTTCAGAGCCATGTTGTAGAACTTGGGTTGACCATAAACCTAGAGAGGAGCTCACTCATTCCAAGCCAGTCGATTCAGTTCATAGGCATGACCTTAAATTCGCAAAACATGACGGCTACCCTAACACCACGACGCGTGGCAGACATTGTGTCTCTGGTGTCTCAGATTCGCCAGGGGTGCAGAGTACACTTCAGACTGCTACTACGCCTCCAGGGCATGCAGATTCTCCCACTGGGCTTGCTAGAGTTGCAGCCTCTACAGATGTGGCTAAACAGGCTTGGCCTCGATGCTGTTCATCACATGAATACTCTTGTCCTTGTCACTCAGGAGCGCATGGCCACTCTCCACCAGTGGCGACAGCATCCATTCCTGTCTTCAGGGGTGCCACTTGGTGCAGCACCCACACGCAGGGAGGTAGTTACAACAGATGCCTGCCTCACAGGTTGGGGTGCAGTATGGCAACACAGGGCAGTCCATGGTTCATGGAACCAGCACCGAATGAAGGAATACATAAACCTCTTGGAGCTCAGAGCCGTACACTTCACACTCCAACACTTCTTGCCCTTTCTGCAGGGCCGGCATGTGCTAATTCGCTCAGATAACATGACTACAGTGTACAACATCAATCACTAAGGCGGTACTCGCTCCCCCCTGGCTTACCGGCTGGCACGCGGCCTGTTGAAATGGGCATTTCCCAGACTGGCATCACTCAAAGCAGTTCACCTGCCTGGGACACTCAATTCGGTAGCGGACTTGTTGTCCAGGCAACGCCTCGACCCAGGAGAATGGCAATTGAACCCACTAATTGTACAGCAGATTTGGGCTCGTCATGGCACGGCTTCAGTGGACCTTTTTGCCAGCAAGGAGTCCACACACTGCCGCATGTGGTCCTCTCACTCACAGGAAACCGAAGCACTGGGCCTGGATGCTCTGGCACATGACCGACCGAACTGTCTGCTTTATGCCTTTCCTCCAATTCCACGTCTGCTGGAAGTGTTACTACGAATTCGCCAGTTCAATCATCGGGTTCTGTTAGTGGCACCACGGTGGCCAGCGAGACCGTGGTTTGCACTACTTTACTCACTGCTGCAGGGACCACCGTGGCAGTTGCCTCAGAGGACAGATCTGCTGTCTCAGATGGAAGGCAAAGTTTGGCACTCCTGCCCAGAACGTCTCCAGCTGTGGTTGTGGCCGCTGGGACCAGTGAGTTCTTAGCTGACTATGATCCCGCAGTTATCAATACAGTCAAAAACGCGAGAGCGCCTTCAACTAGGCAACTTTACGCTAACCGATGGAAATTATTTGCAAACTGGTGTGAGACGTCAGGGGTCTCACCGACCTCCTGCCCACTGCCTTTGATTTTAAATTTTTTACAGAGTCTCCTTGACAACGGGAAATCCCCCTCCACTGTGAAAGTGTATGTGGCTGCTATATCAGCAAAACATGTCAAAGTGGAAGGTTCAACCATTGGTTCGCAGAGTCTCATCCGCAGTTTTCTTCTCAGCGCCTCCAACTATACAGAGCCACCCGCAGTCCTCAGTGGGATCTTCACCTAGTTCTGGACTCCTTGTGTCATGCTCCTTTTGAGCCGTTAGCTCAAGCAGAACTAAAGTGGGTATTCCTTAAGTCAGCCTTCCTGCTAGCAATAGTCTCGGCGAAGCGAGTGAGTGAACTGCACGCTCTCTCAGTCAGCCCTGACTGTCTGAGATGGCAACTGGGCTATTCAGGTGTAACACTGTGGCCGAACCCGTCTTTCCTGCCGAAAGTTCTGTCCCCGTCCTTCATCAATCAATCTATTGAGATTTCAGCATATGAGGATGTCAGGGATGGGTACCACTCCCTTCTGTGCCCTGTGCGAGCACTAAAACACTATGTCAAGGAAACAGAAACTACAAGACAGTCTGACCAACTGTTTGTAAGTTATGGGGGACACAAAACCGGTGCACCTCTGTCTAAACAGCGCCTTTCACACTGGGTCCGTGAGGTAATTTCTCTTGCATATAAAGCAGCAGGTTCCCTGCCCCCAGGCGTTGTTGCTTGTCATGACACTAGGAGACTCTGCATCTTGGGCTGCTCTAAGAGGAACCCCACTATCTGAGATATGTGCGGCAGCGATTTGGTCCAGTCCCTCTACATTTTCCAGATTTTATAGGGTTAATGTAACCTCATCTGGCTCAGGCTTAAGCTCTGCCATACTGCCAAGCCCACATCAGCAATAATGAGGCGTGCTCGTCCTCCTGACTTTGCTGGTATAAGTCATTCACAGGCTGTGTCGCCTCTGGCGGTCAGAAGGCATGAAATAGAACGCTAGTTACGAATGTAACTGTGGTTCTATGAATGCCGAATGACTGCCAGAGCTACTAGTCACTCGGACGTCGCAGGTTATTCCGTGAGAAGTTTTCCGAGGACGTATGATGTGCTACAGGAATTTTTATAGCATGAGATACGTCATACTTGACTTTGTTGGTATAAGGACTCGATCCGCGTTACGCGAAGGGTTCACAGGCTGTGCCGCCTCTGGCGGTCATTCGGCATTGTAACTAGCGTTTCATAAGCACCCAAACACGCACCCCAAGCTCTCCAAAACCTATTTCTGATGTAACTGCAGCCTTTTCAGCCCAACTTTGCAGACACATACATCACCTCTCCGGTTAGGTTCAACTGTAGTGGCTACAATCAGGCAACGTTATGATGAAACTGCCACATTGATGCTTACCGAAGGAACACAAGTATACCGATCAGAATTACTGCATATATGTTAATCGGGAGCATTTTTAAGTAGTGCAGCACGCGAACTAACATGCAGTAGCTGGTGACTGATCGGTCATAACAACAACAGACACAAACGTTACCCTGCATGACAGGTTTTACAGACAGCAAGTTCCATTACCGTGAACAGTTGTACCAAGCATCCAAATTACAAACAAGTATAAAAAGTTAGCTTCAAATGAGGTTTATGTTCACACACCTTCTGTTGAATGTCCCCTGATATTACTCTTGCATATTTAGGACACAAACATTAGCCACAGTGAGGAGTAGACCAGACGCGCTCAAAGCCCGCTATGGAAAAGGACAATAGAGGAGCTCAACAGCATGGACAGTCAATGCAGAGAAAAGCGCACCTTACCGAAAAAAACCACTAAGGACTATTTCGGTAAAAAGCAAAAGCTGGAGCACACAGAGCTCAGGACAAAATCTCTTTACTGAAAGGACTGACGAAAGGAAACGTCCTGAGCTCTGTGTGCTCCAGCTTTTGCTTTTTACCGATATAGTCCTTAGTGGTTTTTTTTGGTAAGGTGCGCTTTTCTCTGCATTAGCCACAGTGACTTGGCTATGTTAGCCGCTGTGCTACAGCTACATTCAACTGGCTATCACGTTAGGTAGGCTTATGCCGTAAAAGCAACTTACAGCTTCTGTGTCTGTGAGTCACGGACAGTCACGACCGATCCAGGCTTTATCTTCAGATATTTTACAAAGCCTGCGTTTGAGGCCAGTTTTTAGTGCTAACTAAAACCGTAACACGTTAGCTTCACTTACATTATTTGCTGTTATATCGTTACTTACAGCTTGCGGCTCCGATTGCTTGATTGATGCAACTGCTTCAGGTTTGAGAAGCAGCTGAAACGGTTATCCAGCATCGAATTATCCTTTATTGACAAAGCTGTCTTTGGTGAAATGCTGAGCACAAATGGCTAATGTCCCCTTTGGCCGTGGTTTATAGTTTCCGGTGTGGGCAGGTCCAGCGCAGTGATTGGCTCTGGCTAGGTCTGTATTAATTGGACAGCACAACCTGACGTCAGGTTTTGCCCAGATATCGTGAAGATCTCGGGATGAGCTGTTCAGAGAGGAAATCAGGTTCACGAAATCACGTTCTTGGATTACGGTAAAACCCGTGTCTTATGTTTAGAAACTTTACAGAGGTTGAGTATGGACATCCAACATTATAACATTACTTACATGTGTTAAAAGAAGGATCAGCATAATAGGTCCCCTTTAAAGATAAATTAGTCCATACTTTTTATTCAGTCTCATTTCTCATTTTCAGATTTTGTAGTTGATATCTCCGTTTGATTTATAGAGCTAGCTAGTTGTATAGTTATAGCCATAATTCATATTTATTTAGCCAGCACACTAGTGATGGGCTGATATTGCATTGGAATGTTTGCTAGCTAGCAGCAGTATGCTAGCATCAACATCCAGTCATATTGAAAAAGAATTGTACAAGACATGAGTGCAGATGCTGTAGTCCATGTTTAAAAAGTTCACCGAAGCTTACGTTCTGTGTTTTTAACCATACAAAGTAAATATGAATTCTGTTAATTCTATGTATTAGCCAGCAAGTAACATCCGTGGTTTAAAATAGCAGCTAGTTATGTCAGTAGCTGGCTGACCAGTTTTGCTAGTGGTAGTTAGCAAAGTTACAGTTCAAACTAATGGTGCTCTAACTCTTAGGTGACTGCCAGCTAAGTTTTACTTAAAACCTGTCTGATGAGTGGATTGTTTCACTTATTTTATGTGCTTGCCAGAAAATCCTTCTAAATCAGCTAAACATACACAATCATTTCAGAATGTGCACAGAGAGCAAGGGCTGAGCTGAGTTTTGCTACATCCTGCAAAACCATGTCATTTGGGTTGAAATACTATGACCATGCAACAGAAAGGAAAGGGGTGGCATGAGGAGCAGCGGAGCTTATTTTCAGGCCAGTACAGAAATTGAGAAAACACAAACCAGGCAACAACAGCAAGCTGGCTATAAGTTGTATGGTGGAAAGAGACATACAAATAATGACTCTCACATTGCAAGGGGTAATTTTACTGGAAAAAATGCTTGTAATATTGCTTGGTGTAGCTTTAATATGCTGACCAACCAATGATGACTTAGACACCTTAATTGCAGACCATGAGCCTGCCAAACTAGGCTATGTTGATAAATACGCCTTTGCCATGGACAAAATTGTTGATAATGTTACCGCCGCATGCATTTTCATTGGCAAAGGCACAGAATTAGAGCCCTCATCCTCCTTCATTCTTTTCTGTTGAACAAGCGCTAACAGGGTTAATTTTTCATGTTCAGATAGTGATCCCTAATTGGATGGCAGCAAATACAATAATCAGGCATAAATATTCCATAGCTCCTATTCTTTGTGGTAACTTGCCAATAATCTGATCTCACAGCATGGTATCATGCTGTTTCATTCAAAGTGTTCATGAATAAGTCATTTACTGAGGGATTGTTACACAATTCTAGCTGAAATATTCATACATATTCCACCTGGATATCAGGGCTCTGAATTTGCCTGAATCAGGAACTTTTTATCCTGAAAATATTCAATACACACTTTGTTTTCTGTACATTATTTTCAATAGTCTCAACAGTTTGCAGTAGCTAATTATCTTGTGCAGATGTGTTGTTGTGATCTTAATTTATCTGTTTCATAATAAAAGACAAAGCTCCATTGAGTTCAGACTAAAAATGTCCTCTTAATCCTGATGAGAAGTCTTATGATCTGTAGCAACTGTGGAATTATTAATGCAAACCATTACGAGGTTGCATGTGTCTTTGCTAAACTGTGAAATTCCACAAAAGGGCTTAATCTATTTGGTCTCAGTAAGTCATTTTAATTTTAAAAGATCGCCCAATGAAGTGCTTAATCTCTTTAGTCTCCTAAAGTCATTATAATTTTAAAAGATTGATCTATGGGGCTATTTTAAGCCGGATTATGAAAACAGAGGGAATAGTTGTACATTGAAAGTAAATTTAATGATGATTTAAGAAATACTAGGAAAATCTTGCCCGCATTTCAGGAAGTGGTAGGAACTCTTGTTTGCCTTGGAACTGAACTCAAATAACGTCCAATACTTGCAGTCATTACATATAGTAGTATCACATTTTATATTTTCAGAATCACACAATAGTAATAAATGAAATCTGGGACCATCAACCTGTTTCTGTTGTTTTTAGACCTTTACTTGGCATGTGTCCCATGACATTAAAGTATGAATGAAGAAAATGGAAAAACAAAAAACTTTGTTTGTGTATTTATACCAATGAGCCAAAAAATTATCAGGACTCACAGATGAAGCAAGTAACGGCAATTATATCGTAAAAACGGTGCATGTCAAGGTCTTAGATACTATACTAAATGGTAAGCAAACAGTCTATTCTCATCTTTGAAGTGTTGGCACCCAGAGAAATAGGCAGGTGTATAAACCTGAGTGACTTTTAAAAAGGCCAGATGACTGGGTTGGAGCATTTCTGTGACAGAAAGGCTCGCGGGATGCTCCTCTTCAGCAGGGGTGAGCTCCTTCTGACTGTGACTAAGTTGCTGACTGGTAAGGGTGCCATCTGCCTTAGTCACTCAGTTGCGTCATTAATCTATTACCCTCTTCGTTTAGCTAATCAAGTTGGCATTTACTAGTGAGCGAACATCACTTCGGGATGAAAGATCTGTGGTGATATTGGTTAGTCATCGGTCCAAGAGATGCCCAGGTCTGTGATCTTAAGGGCTAATCTGTTCAAGATGTGGTAACCAAGGCTGCCCTGCCTGTTTACATTTGCTGCAGTCCCCAAACTCTCTCTCCTTACAGCACATGGTGAGCCTGTAAAAAAAAAAAAAAAAAAAAATAGAATAAAAATAACTGCAAGCAAGGACAACTTGTTCTCAGCTCTAAAACATTGACGCTCTGAGATGCTTTGGTTGATACGGTCAGGTGATGGATCACCAGAGAAGATGGCAGGCCGTATACTACATTACTGGGGGTTTTCCTCCAGCAGATGGGCATGTGCAAACTGCTATTGATTGGAGCCCGAGTGTGCTGAACTAGCCCTCAGAGGCTCCTTTGGAAGATCACAAGTGCAGACGATCCAACCAGACCACCTGGACTTTCACTGATGTTAAGCCCAGGAGGCAGAGACTCAGCACTGAGCTTACTGCTGCCTCCTGCCCCTGACTGGACCTAAGACAGGCTGCCTCTCTGACTGATGGGCACTACTGCTTTTTTTCCATTCTATCCATTTGTACAATGAGCTATCTTTCATAGGCACCTCAGTGATATGGCAAGAAAGAATCGAACCAGAAAACTGAATTTATAAACACCGCCCTGCCACCCTGAACATTTTCCCCCTAACATTTATACTGTATTAGTTTGTATAATATCCTCTTGAACAGTAGCTACATGAAAGAATTGCAATTCCCTTGAAAACTAAACTGTATATATTTACAAATCCTTAACAAAAAATTCTATTTACCCGACACGATATCATAATATTGTACCTCTCCATTCTTTTTGTGGTAATGTGCTGTAACTCTTTTGTGTAAGTGCCCGGCGATGCCATAACCCATGGAGCTATTTCCCTGTGGATTTAATTTCCAGCACACAGAACACCTCGCCGTTTTGCTTGGAAAACATAAATTTAACGTGAACAACTGTATATTCCAGCTTTATGATAATTGTCTAGCAAAATATTGACAAAGAAATCCCCTTTGAGCCCATAAAGGGCAATGAAAAAAACCTAAATGTGGCAATTTAGCACACAGCAGTGAAGGTTACTGCTTAGGCTGCAAGGTAGCCTGATGAAAGCTGCATATCAAAAGATTGCTATTCATCTGCTGGGGAAATCAGTGCAAATGAGCAGGGTTGTGATGTTTGCAGATTGCTGTCAAGGCTGACATAGACTGCTGAAGGAGGGATTTTTTACGGCTGGAAGTAGAGCAGGCACAGATGTGATGCACGGCAAACAAGGAAACTGAACTTCGAATACAAAGCCCTTATAGAAGAACAGTTCATAGCATTCTGCTAACTACAGCTGTGCATGTTGTGGATTTACTATCCGTCTTCACTCGCTGAACTCAGATTGATTGTGTGTTGGTTTGTGAGAGAAAGGTGTTCAAAACTGCATAAGTGATGAAGGGTCACATGCGGTACACAACTGATACATATGTGTGTGTGTGTGTGTGTGTGTGCGCGTGCGTGCGTGTGTGTGAGACTGTTCATGTAATGGGCCACTCCCTGCAATCATACAGAAAATGAATGGACGCAGTCAAATTTGGAACTAGGATGGATATCACTGATTTGATATCTGACAACCTTTGGATAAAACCTTTCAGAAAATTGAATCCCCTTCTTGATATCTTAGTATCTCCATTAATTCTACTGATTGATTAGTTTATTATATCTCACTCTTCATGTGAACAACATGAGCTTTGGTAGTCATATGTAAAAGAGCATGCCAATCAGTAATTTGCTGATAAACTTATTGCCTTGTGTCACTGTACAAAAAAATCCAAAGCCATTTTATTTTTGACAGAGCAGAAAGCTCATTACTTAGCTCATTAGGTCTTATTTTGGTAGTTGGAAGCATAAAAAACAGAGTCTTACCATTGTGGACTGCAATTTTCTTTGAACATGTTTCTTCCTCATCCTGCAATGCCATTTATATCATATTTGATACATGACTTTCTGTGACTTCTGTGTCATCCATATGATCAATACTTTCCTCAAAAACCTTTATTATGCAATTTCATACATGTCATTTGCTCATTGGTTGACTATCCATGCACAGCAGACAGTAGAAGTTCGTAGAATACGAAATCAATGATGGCGGCCCCCATGCACCAACGTCTAGGTTTATATTCACGGATAACTTTACTAGTTTTGACAAAGTTACAGTAAGAATAACTTTTATATAACTTTTATATTGTATATACAGTATAAAATATTTATATACTACCGGTCCATCTCCCTCCTTCCTTTTATAGCCAAAACACTCAAAAGCGCAGGTTATAACCAATTGTCATCTCTCCTGTCCTATAATAACTCGCTGGATCCTCATCAGTATGCTACCAGACCTGACCAGTCAACAGAAGCTGCAGACACTTCACGCTGCAAAAGCAGCCTCTCTCTCCTCTGTCTTGATTCTCCTTGACCTATCTGCAGCGTCTGACACTGTTGACCACCCCATCCTCCTGTCACCCTTGGCAGCAGTAGGCATTTGCGGTACGGCCCTTGACTGGATCGAGTCCTGTCTCTCGGGTTGCTCCTTCAGGGTTGCCCAGGATGAGGCAGTACCAGCACCTCCTGCCCTTGTTACAGAAGTACTCCAGGGCTCAGTTCTTGGTCCCCTTCTTTTTACCCTCCATACACATACTCTTAGTCCTGTGATCTCTGCTCATGGGTTGTCCTATCACTGTCATTCCGATGACTCCCAAATTTTCCTTTCCTACTTTCCATCTGACACCCAAGTCTCTGCTCGGATCTTTGCTTGCCTGAAGGACATCCAGAGCTGGATGGATAGCTACCATCTTAAACTCAGCTCAGGTAAAACAGAGAAGATTTTTTTTTTAAAATCCCTGCTGCATCCTCTCCAATCCAGAGCTTCACTATTGCTGTAGGAGGCATTATGATGTCCTCCTCACCTTCTGCAAGGAACCTTGGAGTTTTGATGGACAGTAGGCTGTCATTCTTTGAGAACATCTCTGCAGTGAGCTGGGCATGCAGGTACTTACTGTATAACATCAAGAGAACCCGTCCCTTTCTTACCACCTATTCAACCCAACTTCTGGCTCAGGCCTTGGTGCTGTCCTGCCTTGACTATTGCAACTTACCTTTAGCTGGCCTTCCAGCATCCGCCATCAGACCCCTGCAAATGATCCAGCATGCTGCAGTTCATCTGATGTAAAACTTCCCCAAACACTCCCCTTCTCACTGCCCTCCACTGGTTGCCTGTTATGGCTCACATCAAGTTTAAAACTTTAATGTTAGCATTCCAGGAAACTACAGGGATAGCCCTGGCCTATCTTCAGGGGATCATCAGACTCTTTACACCTGCCAGACCCATTCTAGTGCTGCCTGATCACGTCTCTAGTCTGTTCTGGCTCCCATGTGGTGGAATGAGCTTCCAACAGAGGTCAGGAAAGTGGAGACACTGACCACCTTCAAGCGTAGTCTGAAGACTCACTTGTTCAAACTTTATCTCTCCCGCCCCAACTTAATGCTGTAGTAGGTACTTAGTAACTTCGTTTTTTATATTATGGTGTTTGGCTTAATGAGTTGTTTACTGATTATTTTCCTCCACTGGTACTTCCCTGAGCAATGTCCTTTCTATGCATTGTCACTTCTGGTATTTTTAAATGGTACTTCCCTATTGGGTTCTCCTGCAGTCTTTGTCCGTTCAAAAACACTTGGTTATACGTCGCTCTGGATAAGAGCATCTGCCAAATGACAATAATGTAATGTACTTCAACATAAATATTTACTGGATCAAAGCAACTTATAAATAAAAAAAAATTTTGTTACTTGTTTTATAGTAAAATTTAGTTGCAAATACATGTATGAAATGTGATACTACAGGTATTTAACCCTAAGAGATCCACAGGAGCGCCGGCAATCTCCGCCAACGTTAATTTATTTATGAGGCTCATTTTTTTAAGCTGGTTCAAAGGCAGTGGTATCCTGTGTAACTAGAAGACCTAAGGCATTCACAGGTAGCACCCATGTCATGCTAGCTTCTAGGGAAGGTAGCCAAGGAATGCTAAATTTTGAGGAAGGAAAAACTGTCAGGACCATTTTCATAGTGGCTCCAGTCTCCATCCAGCATGTTGACTGTCCAAGTGCATGGGCATTTGTTTGCTGATCCTGAGACAACAGGAAGACCCAGTAGCACCTTAGGTGACCAAGCAGCCCTGTTTAGGGACAGTGCTGCTTGCTCCATAAGGAGAGAGGTCTATTAAAGGTAGTCTAAATTGAGCTTGTCTCAATAAGCCCTATTGGCTCACCACTGCCAATGGGTCATCTCTTTATGCTGTGCAAATCAAAGAATAAAGAACTAACCATTTAAGTTTACATGCTGGAATGTGCGCACAATGATGGATATGAATGACAACTACGTTGTACAACTATTTCCATCAAAGGAGCTCTGCTTTAGTTGCAAGAAAACTTGCAAGGCTCGACAATGATATTTCTGCTCTCAGCAAGGGATGCTTTGCCGAGCAAGGGTCACTGATTTAACATGCATGGAAAGAGAAGGACAAGCAAGGCCTGGGTTTGATTACATGATTAAGAACTTCATCACCAGCAGACTTCATAGCTTTCCAGTTTGTCTTTCTGATGGGTTCATGACCTTAAGACTTCCAATCCAGGCTAACAAATCTGCCACAATCATCAGCGTCTCTGGTCCAACCTTGCAGGCTGACCCTGGAATATAGAAGGCCTTCTATTGTGATCTACATGGCCTCCTCCGAAGTTGATTGATTTTGGTTGATCAAGCTACTCATCTAAGGTGACTTCAATGCAAGGGTGGGTTGAGACTTTTCACTATGGAATGGACTTATAGTAGGACATGGAATTGGCAGCCAAGGCTTTCGGGCTTACATCAGCCTGAAAAAGACTAGAGTACCTCACTAACCTCCTGTGAAAGCAACCTACAGCCCTCCACCGATCCATATTGGTGGCACTATCCTCAAGACACCTGATTGCTGTACTTAAGTTAGTAGTACAATATCAAATGATCACCAAAGACCTGGACAATCACTGGTCAAAAGTCGATATTTTCTTCTGGCAGATTTTTGAAGAAAGTTTGCCAGAACAGCTCCTTGCGCTTGTCCTCTAAGGTCTAAGTACACAGAGCTGTTTTCTTCCCTACCCTCTGGTATGGTGCACTCCTGTATGTCTCCAACAAAACTATTCTTGAAAGGGCACACCTACCAAGCATTCAATCTATCCTGCTCCAACTTCAGTTATGCTGGGTGGGACATATGGCTAGGATGGTGGATACTCACATGCCAAAACAGAAAGAAAGAGTTACGGTACATACCGGACCAGTGGCAACCTTCACCTGTCAGTGGTGCCACAGGCTCTGTACTTCACACATCAGACTAGTTCAAGTTCAAGTTTATTGTTACATATATTTAAAGAATAAAATGTACTTTCAAATGCAATGAAATGCATCTGCCCTGGCTCTCTCTCAGCCCTTAAAACTATACGGTATATAAATAGGTAAGAATGAATGATGAAAATAATAAATAAATAAATAAATAAATAAATCCCCCATATATTAGTCACCATGAATGGTGTAAAGTGCTACTGTTCAGTAATCTAACTGCCTGGGGCAAAAACTGTCTTTGAGGTGGCTGGAAAGAAGTCTGATCCTCTGTAGACGTTTTCCTGCTGGAAGGAATGAGAACAGACCATGTACTGGGTGGCTGGTATCCTCCATAATACTTTGTGCCATTTTTCTACAGCGGGAGGTGTAAATGTCCTGAATCTGTGGCAGTGTTGTTCCTATGATTTTTGAAGCCGTTTTCACTGTCTTCCTCAGTTGTTTGTGGTCTTGTTCAGTCAGTTAGTCAAACCACACCAGTATGCCTCCAGTAAGGATGCTCTCTATGGTAGCCCGGTAGAAATTTACAAGGGTTTTTGTGGACATTCCATATTTTTTAGGGCATCACAAAAAGTATTCAAAGCATTTCATTGAAAAATAAGTTAAGACATACATAAATCTTAGCATTCCGGCCGACCTTGATCCACTACAGTTTGCCTATCGGTCAAATAGTAGATCTGTGGAAGATGCTGTATCGCTGGCTTTGCATACTGTGTTAAAACATCTTGAAGGTAAAAACGCCAATGTCAGAATGTTGTTTACAGCTCTGCATTTAATACCATTGGACCATCTAAATTGGTGTCAAAGCTAGTTAGCCACCAATAAGCTTGCAAAATGCCTTTCCTCTTCTCCTTATCCTCCTGTGTAAGGAGTCAGCCATCACATTTAGAAATCAGTTGAAATAGTTCCAACAAATTACTTCTTTTTCATGACTCTATGTTTTCACCATGTCCATGTAATGTGAGCTCTTGTTTTGTGCAAAAGAGAACGAGGTTTATTACCACCTTAATGTGCTCTTTGTTTCTTTCTACAAATGACATGTGCATGGCGTCAGTGTTCAGCTGGTTGATTATTTTTCTCTGTCCTGGCTGACTGTTTTGCTTGCAACCTTCAGTGCTGCCCAGTGCTGCAGCATGTGCCATGCTAACCTCAAGTTTCACACAAAATTGAGAAAGAAGTCTCCAGTCTTTGAAGCCACATTTAATGACTCGTTCCATGCTAGCTACTTTAGAAAACTTTGAAAAGGTTCACAAAACACAGCATCCCTTGAAATGTAATTTGCTTGCCACACAAATCTAGTTCAATGTTGCAGAAAACTTTTTTTGCTATGATGGTGGCAGCGAAGGAGCTGCTTTTGCACAAGTCTGAGGGCACTTTCATGTCTTCAGAACTGCTTGTAAATTTAAACAAAGTGCTTTATTCGGCTATAGTTAGTCACTGTGGTATCAACTGGCCTGGATTCCCGCCAAAGATCCTAATCTATCTTGGTGATGTTCTTCATTGGAGAACCAGCTTAGCTTACAATTAAATGGGCCTGGGTCCTAAGTGGCTGAGCCCAGGCCCACCTTGGCCCACCCACAGCTTCAAGGGTCCTTGTAAATGTAAATGTTGATAAAGCCACCTCTATGAAGCCCAAAGGAAACGGGTAACCTTTTGGGTCTTGTTAGCTTGTTATCTTTCCATGTATAAATTGTCACTTTCAAGTGACAAAAATCTTGGCCACTAAGTGTTTTGGAACTCATTTTGTCAGTTAGAGGTGATAGAATAGCAGGATCTGATCTGCACATATGCAAGCACTTCAGATTCAGTGAAAACTTTTTCTGTGTAAAAAGGGACTTCCTTCCATGTTGGCAAACTATGTAACAATAGACTTGGCCCACTCCTAGAAGTGCCAGAGGATCAGGAAATTGAGGTTGGCAATGGTTATTTTTGATTATTACAGCTCCCTTTCTTCTCTGCATATCTGAGTCTCTTTATCTCCTCCCAATTCTCCATTCAACTCTTGACTCTTCTTCTCTCTCTGCCCTCTCTCTTACTCTCCATCCTGTCTCTCCCCATGGGGGAACGACCACTAGCTCACTTGTGCCTGCTTTTTTTTTGTTCAGCTGTATCAATGAGACTTTACTTAATGACCTTGCCTCATTTACGCACACAATGCCTTTAATGATCCATTAAACTGCAGCTAACTGAGTGTTTATAAAATGCCCCCTGATGGAAGTGGAGAGGTGTGGGTGCTGAGAAGGGAGAGGTAATAATAACTGTGGACATTCTCGGGGAGATAATGAATATTCACAAAGCCTTACAGGTTTGGAAAAGGAAGGGCTTTATTTCAACTTTATTGTGAGATGGAAGATTAATAATTCATAAGATCCACATAAAAGGATTATACAATATACATAAATGACCAAAGCATTTTAAAGTTGTTTATGTCAATGAGCATTAATCATATCGTTTTGGATTTTTAAAATTTGAAAACGTGTATGCTTGTTTTTGGGCGTGTTATAGTTATGATGTGTACTACTGTGAAAAAGAATTTGACTCCCTCCGGACTTCCTCTGTTTTGCTGGTTTATAACAGTACATGGCTTCAGATCTTCATTTAACATAGAATATAAGACTATAAGAACATGAGAAACCACAAAATATTGTAAGAATATCATTAATTGTGGTAAAAAAGTTATCCAACACCTATATCACATGTGGAGATGTAATTTCCCCTAAAAGTAAAAGACAACTGACCTCTGAACTGCAAACAAAAGAAATGTCCAGTTTTGTTCTGGTAATTTTAAGACAAAACAGGACTGAATGATAAATACAGAAACATCCAGATGGAAACACTCACAATATCCACCATCTTCACATTAACAGTGAACTTAAGTGATTTCTAATGTCCCTTGGCTCTTCATAGGGCAAGAGGATAAAAAAGCTCGAGATAAAGACCTGAAGTGTCTGTTTTCCTGAGAGTGTTATAATGCCATACAGCCAAACACACCCAAAATTTAATGAACTGTGAAGAATCGCATCCATCAAAACAACAAATGTTTTGCTATGTAATCAAACAAACACAATTGTTGTGATTTTAAAACACTACAAAAACAACTCTTTGTTGATACTGCGGGGATACGCCAACATGGCATGTGTAAATAGCTAGTGAAATGTGTCCAGAATAACAATTATTCTGCGCTGTGCATTTACAATAGGACAGGGTATTATTAAAGCTCTTTCAGAAATACGCGAATATATGGCTATAATGTCTACACAAGAGTAGCACTAGAAAACAGGCTTACAAGACTTACAAGACTTCACACCAAATAAGTGCAAAGTTCATGGTTGTATAGGCACAGGCAATACATGACACAATGAGAAACAGATGCGGTGGAGCGTGGACTACAGGCCGGGTCTTAACAGGCCGATGATTGAGGGCGCTGGAGGCATGGCGTTGCAGGTATATTCCATTTCTCAATAATTATATTATTTATACATTTTTTTGTATTGTTTGTGCATGGCCAGTCAGGGATGCTAGTAATTTTGGAGCCCACAATTATGCCAGCTGGGCTAACCAAATAAGCTAAAACAAATTAGTTTGCTACACATGCTAGCAGTGTTTAATGTGGTAAATAAGAAACTCCCTGTGCCTGTGGCTTGTGGTTGCATAGAATGGGTGCAAAATACATACCGTGAATAGTATGCATAAATTTAGCACCTGGTACTTAAAATTTACAGTTGTAAATAAAGTTTGAAAACATTAAAGCAATGTAAAATGTGTGATAACTCTTTTATTTAACTGAGAAGTTACAGTGTATATCGTCATAAAAACCTCAACAAAACAGTTGACTTATGAAGGTTTAACTTCTTCTATATCAGACAAAAAAAGAAAAACGTAGTTATGTTTTCACACCATGACATGTTTTGATGGGAACCCCCATCTTCTTCAGAAGTGTCACCTGATGGTGGTGTGACGTGTCTTATCAGCTGTTGTTACTGAGGCGTGACCGACCTGTCAAAATCTGACAGGTCAGTCCTGCCTTCTGCTGTCTGTTTGCTCCTTTAGAACGGTGCTCCAAGTGTGAGACAGCATGTACTAGGGATGTAACGTTATCAAAATCTCACGGTACCATAATACCTTGGTATCAGGTCCACGGTACGGTATTTATTGCGGTATCAGAAAAAAAAAAAAAAAGCCAAGACAAATGAAGACTTGGAAAGGAAGTGACATCAGCATTTATAAAACAATTGCACTTTGAATATTACAATATGTGCAAAAACTGCTGTGTTTGTATTAGGTTTTTACGCTGAACATTATGAATGTTCTTGTCAATCAGAGGACAGAAAATAGGATGAAGTATGAGGGGGGGGGACCTAAGACCCATTTATAAAATAACAAAAAAAATCGCACCAGCTGGACCATGAAAATATAAATATTCTCAAAGCTACTGTACGTTTACCTTGAAGATGCAAGGTGTTAAAGTGCAAAAAAGTCCAGTATGAATCAGGAATATCCAATGTTTTCCATAAACAAGGGAAAAAATAATCAGATTCTGCAATAACATAAAAAGTTTCACTTTGGTATTTTAGCTCTTAAAAACTCAAATGAACTCAAACAGTGTACTTTCAAAACAAGTCACACAGCCACGCCCAGATTATATTGTAAAATTGGGTCCTCTCTAAACAATGTCTGCGGTCTTGAACAAATGCCTATGGAACATCAGAGGCCGTTTGAAATTCTTCTGGCAAGAAAATAGTCCTTTTAAGTCAGCTAATTACCAGCGAGGTTGAACAACTTCCATCACCTTGGCATAATTAGCCTACCCCAAAATCTATTCCTGAGTACTTTGCCGACCTAAAAATCAAGCAATTTATTTAGCCAACTGACCAATCACAACCGATATGTAGCCTATAATGATTAACAAACGATACTGAGAAGTAGACAGACTGAATTCGGTCTTCTGTGTTAGATTGAAAGGGTGCCAATAACCAATAAAAATAAATTCATTTTAAGATGGGCCTGGTTTTCAAAAATATAGGCCAATGCAATGAGGAAAACATTTCATCAAGCGTATTGTAGGGGTTATTTTTGTATTCACATCAAATCGTCAAATATAAGCCAATAGAAATAACCCAGCAAACGCACTCAGGCCAGTCTGCGCCGTTTTCCTTGTCATTTAAATCTCAAAATGCAACTGCCAAGAGCCATCAAAATAAACGATTCAAATTAATAATTGTGCCAATCAAGTGCTTGATTGCCAACTGAACAAAGTAAATGGGAAGGTGAGAGCTAGCGCTGGTTAGACGATAATAATTCTGCAGACCTTGACGTTGCTTAGTTGAACGGGTCGCTGACTAAACTCAGTGAAGTTATTTTCCGGAAGCATTTGAAGACTATTAAGGTCGCATCAGGCATGAAACGTTGAAAGCAAAAAGAGCAAGCCTGTCTACTCGCCTCATTGTAGAATTATTATTATTACGCAGAAAATTATCTCGATAACTCCGATGTAAACGCGGCTGGAGCATCCACAATCTCAAATACTTTGCGAAGTGCTCCCTCGCCAGTGCCACTCTCGGTATCCGCCTCTGCCATTTTTGTGCTGTTAGATCAAGTGAACCATGAAGAATCATGGGCGTGCAAGGGTCGATGGGAACTGTAGTTCTCATTTCCCTCCACTCTGCTCCACGGCGGCTGAAAAAAAGTAGTTTTTGCCGGGAAGACCCATGGTCTGAAACCATCACATGTCCACGATGATACCGGGATCCTCGTGTCACCCCGATAACCGCGAAATTGGCCGTACCATTACATCCCTACCATGTACGCCCCCTCGTCCCGGTTCGTCCTTTGGGCTCGCTTCCGGATTTCTATCGCCTCCATGATCCAGCGTTGGTGTCTGTTTTCCTCAGTGTGGATGACTTTGGCCTTGTCCCAGTCCATAATATGATTTTCCCTTTTACAATGGTCCATAATGGCTGATTTAAGGTTCTCTTGTTCATAGCTCGCGGGAATGTATTTTAAACAGGGGGGGGCTGCAGGGTAGAGGAGGCGGGACGACTTCACTGGTGCATACATATAAACGCATATATAACTTTAACACATACACACACACACACACACACACACACTTCGGATGGTGATGGCCAATAGCCCTTGTTTGTGGATGGGGTTTACTTATGCTTGTGGCGATGTCTTTTATGGTGTTGCTGGGCGACTCACCAATAACATCCCCAATCATTTTCAGCTGGGTCTCCAGTTGGGCTCTGTCAAAGTGCAGGGAAGGTGAAGGGAATTTACATCCACTGTTTGTTCCTTATTGGCTGCTTTAATGATCGCCTGCTCTCTGAGAGCTGCTATTTTCATGCCATCTTGGTTGAATCTCCTCTTCAGTTCCTCTGTAACCAAGTCCACTGCTTCATAAAACTCACCTCGCCATGAGTGTTGCGCATCTGCTTCTGGCTCTGTTGTGTGCCGATAATGGCCTGGGGTTTTTGTCAGCCTTTGCGCACTTGGCATTTTCAGTCCTGCTGTGGAAACTGTGTGCAGCATACTGTTCACCACTGCATCAGCACAAAGTGCTTCCATGCGCTCTCTTAGTAAATCGGCTCACTGGAGAGCACCAAGTGCACTGGCTTTGGTGTTCTGTAAACTCCTCGCCACTGACTCACACAGCTTGAAAAGCGCTTGACAACACAGGAGGCCAAAGTAGGTTCTAACTTTCAGTGCTTGTTTGTAAAAGCCTCCGATCTTGGCTCTTGCCTCTCCCCGCACAGACTTGTCATCCTTGAGCTGCTCCATAGTTCCAGTAATTTCTCTGTAGGCACTGCATATGCGCTTAATGGCTATTGTGCGTATGCACCATCTTGTTGGGCATATGGCCAGTATGGTTACCACCTCATCGCAGCCAAACATTGACTCGTAGAGCTCCTTTCGTTTATATGACTCGTGGATAACCACAGCTATGCCCTGAACAAAATTCATGGAGTCGGCAATAAGACTCACCTCACGTGTCGCCTCTTGAAGGACCAAGTCCAGGGAGTGGTTCGCACAGTGCACAAACAGAGACTCTGGGCATAGTTCTTTAAGCCGTGCCTGAACACCTGTAAACCGTCCTGACATATTACTCGCTCCATCAAAGCAGTATCCCTGCAGACGTTCAATTGGGATGTTCAGCCTGAGAGATACATCTCTGATGCAGTTGAACAGGGTCTCGCCGCTGCTGTCAGGAACGTTGTAAAATCCAAGGAAGTCAGAGTGAGTCTCCATGTTCTCATCCACATATTGCAGCGTTAGGGAAAACTGCTCCATTGTACTGGCGTCTGTGATACCATCCGCCGTGAGTCCATAGTATGGATTATTTGTGGCACGGGATATAATCTCAGTGTGAATAGCACAGGCGTACTGCTGAATGACTTCATTTTGAATTGTGTCTGAGAGCCAGTTATCTCTCCTCAGAACCCATTCTCTCTCTTTCGGGAGGTTAAACGTACGTTCCAGCGTAAGTTCATACAAAATGCCGTCACGGCTGCTGTCATCTCGAAAAGCCACCCCCTTCTTCCCAAGGAAACGCAGCGACCTGAACATAAGTTCCAAAACATGTCTTGCTGTGGCTTGAGCTTGGCGGGCAGCATCAGATAAAAGGGCATTAATTGGTGTGTTTTTAAGAGCAGCAAGTTTCTGGATGGCATCACTGTGAAGCTTAGACCTCTCGTGCTCGTTAAATTTTTCTGTGGCCTTCCTCCAGTTTGTGAAGCCTCCCTTGACAAAACTGCTGTCTAACCTTCAGTGATCAGATTAAGAAAAAAAAAAATTGATTAGCATTTTTTGCGAATCATTATATCAATTGATTGGCAATTGTTTAGCACATCTGAAAAATGATTAGCAAAAATTAGAAAACAGTACATCAGATTTTAAATGAAAATGACATTTTTTTTATTCTTTCCAAATGACAAATTACAATTACAATAGGAATACAACTCCACTCCGAAAGCAAAACAGATTATTTCCGAAAGGCATCAATTTTACCCTGAACAATCATTATCACAATCCTGAGTGCCAAGTGCATGCATGCACTCCCCAGACGATGATTGGTTGGTATGCAAATGAGGAACATCATTTTCAGGCCAATCAAAGTCGAGAAAACTTCTCCTATTGCTATGCGGCTTGGGAATTCGGAAGTTCGCAGGCCAGCGAGCCGGGATCCATGAAATATCATTAAGATTTTTTTGAATCACACTTTTTTGTGAAGGGATTGTTATGATGCATTAGCATTTAGTCAAAACTGCTGAAATTTTATTCACATTTTGCGATGCGAATCCACCTAATCTGATCACTGACCTTACGTTTTCTTCATTGATTAGTGCTTTCTCCACTGTACTGACACAGCTGAAACAGACGACTCGATTTCCATCTTCAATGTAATGAAGCCAGCTCCATTTGTTGAACCAGCTTGCTTTGAATGAACGGCAAAATGTTTCTTTTCCAAATGTCCTTCCAGGAAAAGTGAAGCTGGTTAATTGATTTGGTACCTCTGAAAGCTTAACGTTAGCATTTTCATCTGCTACTTTAGCCTGGACATTATCTTCAATGTTGGCGGAGTCGCAGCTTCTGTCAGAGCACTGGCTAGCTTGAGAGCCCGGATAGGAAGCGGTCATGGCGGACTCAGAGGTGCTCGGACTGGGCTGCGGGTCAGTGTCTGACAACTCGCTGTTGCTGTATCTTTTTTTGCTTTGAAGAGGCTTACCAAAGTAATCGAAAATGCGTTTTTCTGCCATTTTAGCTAGTGATGAGCTAGCTACATCCGTGACAACAAGTCAAGGGTGAATACGTGACAGGTCACTTGACCTTGACATTGGCACGTAGCTGTGAAACTTTCGGGTGCCGCAGTATGGTGCTGCTGCAGCACCCCCAGCATCCCCCCTTCCCGCGGTGATGCTCTTGTTGTGCCTTTTCTTTTACTGATCTTGTCTGTCTCTTTTCCGTTTCTTTATTGCATTCTGCTTTGTGTTCTCTGTTTCATGTGCTGAAACTTCGTCCTGTTTCTCCAATTAATTTTTTATTGCAAGAGCAGCATGGTATGTCATTAGGATGGCCATTTCCATAACACCAAAAAGGAGGACTCTTTGTCGGATGCAGTGAAGTAGGGCTGGGCAAATTGGACAAAATCAAATATCGCAATATTTTGGACCAAATACCTTAATATGGATAATTTAGGATGATATTGTGAGCATGATTTGGTGTTTCACAAAATATTTGCACAGTGAGATTTTTGATAAATACTCATCAGTAATGCTTATATAATAACTAAGTGGGTAAAGTCAAATAATAGTAATTTAAATAATACTAGTAATAATGCAGCCTTTAAAACCAGGAAAAAACAAGTGGTGCCAGGCACAACAAACCCCGCCCCTCGCACATACTTTGACCCACTTTTCCGAAATTCAATAGGCATCTATTCTGGGTCAGTGGCAATCCCTAAACCGAATTTGGGGTGAATCTGGCCATTAGTTTTGCTGCTAAAGTGTTAACAAACAAACACGGAAACCGAACCAAAAACAATACCCCTTGCCCTCACCCTTCGGGTGGGGGGGGGGGGTAACAACACTTATGTCATATCACCATATAAACATATCCAAAACCAGACACCATATCTAGTCAAAAGTAATCCCAAACCTATAACATTTAAGACCGTAGTGTACTCACCACATAGTTGACTGTCTCATTTGCAATACTTCTGTCCTTTCCTGGCTGCTTTCAACAGTTTTTCGTTTGCAAGGAATTTTTGGTACATGTCTGTGCACTCAAGGTGAAACTGACACAAATCTGTAGCTCTGATTTAACACTGTCCACATCCAGACGATTTCTCTTGTTTCTCCATGCTGAGGTCATCATTGACAAGACACGTTCAGTGTGTGCATTGCTGCATGGGATGGAGAAGATGTAGGCGCTGATCTTCCACAGATTGACAAGTGGGACATCGGGTTTGGAGAAGAGTTTCAGATACCGCTCCTCACTGTTGCAACCTTCTATTTCTGAAGAGCTGAGGTATAGCTTCCACCATGCCATATTCCTCATAGAGTCCATCCCTATTAATGTCTTTCAGATTGCAGGCCTGTACTGCATCACTGAAGTCATCAAAAGACACATCAGTTGGGAGGCCAAGCTTTGACACTTTGCTATGAAAGCTGTTCTCAGAGAAGTCATATCTTTCAGTCTCATATTTCTTGGCTCTTTCATAGAAAACAATAAAATCAGCCTCACATTTCTTAGCCATGTCAAGGGTAAGCTGTTTCAGTTTGCTGTTCACAGCAAAGCCAAAAAAAAACTTGTCTTTGAGCCTTCTGTCAAGTTTCCCTTTCAGTTCAGTCATTACCTTAAACACAGATGTTATGCTGAAGGATTTGGCCTCAAGTGCTTCAATACATGTCTGAGAACACCTTTGGAATGTGACTGAGGAAGAGGAAGTATGTCTCAGACAGTTCATTGTTTTCCTCTCCAAAACATTTCCACAGTACCTTGGTACATTCATCCTCACCCAGACTCTGGACATAGCTGGTTAGGGGTTTCCAGTATTTCAGGATCCTGTCAACAGATGGAAGCAAAGACAACCACCTTGTGACGATGTGCCGCAGCAGACTGCATTCCTCCACTGCCACAAACTCGCAGAATTCCTTCAGCTGTGCGGTTTTACTAGCCGAGATGCTGAAATGGCTATGAACCTTGAGCACAACGTTTTCAACGTCAACATCCAAGCCGCCTGCTGCATATCTCGTTGCATTGTGCAAAATATGGGCTAAGCAGTTTGCAGCAAGCACATCTTTTTGAGTTTTAGCTTCTTATAAACACTGTTGTTTTCCATAGTTAATGCTAGCGTTGTCCGCTGCATATGCTGACATTTTTTCACATCTAGACCAGACATCTCCAGTTTAGCCAGCAGCTGATTTGTAATAGCTTCCGACATTTCATTGCTATCACTCTAAAAATCCAACAGAGCATGCTGCACGCCCTCTTCAAAGTGATAATATCTCAGTAGAATGGGAAAACACTTGATTGTACCTTTGTTTGATGCATCAGTTGCCACTGAATAATGCAGGTCATTTTCTGTTATATAATCTACATGCGTCTGGACAGAGTAGGGTGCGAGAACGTTTTCGCGCAAGGCTTTGGCTTTTGTTTTTCCACAGGTTACCCCTTTTGCTATTGATGAGTCGTTGTAGATCTCTCGGTCAACTTTTATTCCACAGTCTACACTCCTGTATGACTGATGATGTTTGACTGCATGATAGACTTTGCAAAGTTCTGCAGCAGAGATTGTCATCTTGAGGTGATGAAGCTTCACAGAAAAATGATTAAAGTGAAGACGCACCTGCTTTTTGAGTGCTGCTTTTATGTTTGTCTGTGCCAGCATGTCTGTCGATGGTGCCTTTCCCTTTGCTGCTGATATCCACATCGCAACGACACAAGGTGCAAAAAGCATGGAAGTCATCCTTTCTGCTTTTAATGATGAATCCATGCACTTTCGACCATTCGGGATTAAACAAAGTCTTCCGTTTGGGCATTTTTGTGAAGCAGCAACACAGCGGGGCGCCTTGCCTTGACGCAACGTCAACAAGCCACATGGCTAATTTGATGACGCAGAACGTACATCCTTAGCCTATTTGACCAATGAAATGCCAGATATTTGACACCGCTTTCAGCCAATAGTTTTAAGACCACCTGTCTAAGGGAGTGTACTTACACATAGCCTATTATTTATTTGACCATTTTTTAAAATTTACACCATTATATGAAGGATAAAATAGGGATGTTCGCGTCCGGCTCGAGGCTGCGACGGTGTGAGGTATCGTTCAGGAACCAGTTGCGAGAACACAGGATTGCTGGTAAAGTGGCTTTATTGAGCGAGGGGGGGGTAATCCCCGCAGGGCAGAAGGCAAAAGGTACAGAGTCCACAATCCAAAGAACACAATCCCAGGGACAAAATCCAAGAGTCGAAAAACCAGGGCAGCAATCACAGTAATCGTGGTCGGGCAAAAACAGGTTCGGTACACAGGCACAGGATTGACAGAAGCAAAAGCCAAAATCCAGAGGGCGAAATCCAAACCGTTACCAGGGCAGCAAACACAAAAACTCATAGTTGGGCAAAAAGGGTTCGAAAACAGATGCAGACAAAAGTGCAAAAGAGCAGAGCCAAAAATCGGAAGTCGGGCGGTCCAGTCAGAAGATAAACACTATGAGTACAAGGCAAATGATAGCAGCACAGGTAAACAAGAGGAAACGTTCTGACGGGGAACTGCAGTGAGAAGACAGCTTAAATACACTCAAGGGAAGTCACATGCTATGATTAGGATCAGGTGATGAGGATCAGACTAATTACAAAGGAGGGAACATGAGGGAGAACCTAATCACATGAAATTGGCAAAAAGCCAAAACGCGGACAGGAACACGAGACAACCTATGACAAAACATACAGCTCCGGTTAGGGAGTTCTAATGTGCACAGATAATGAGAGGTAGGACAGAGTGGAGCAGGTGCAGAGGATCTGCTGAATTGCAGCAAAGACTAAGTGCAGGCAAGAGGCGGAGACTAGAACAGGGCGAAGTGCTGAGAGCTTGTTAATCAATTAGTAAGTGCAGCTATACAATCCCTAGTGCTCGTTAGTAAGTTAGTATTATATACAATGTTAGTTTGGGTTAGTAACTTTAACGAAAACAACAAACTGTTAGTATTGGTTAGTAATATAGAAAAGAGAGGCGAAGGAAGCAAACGAGATTGGAAGGAATGTTTGAAACCCAGAAACCATGAAATCACCTAAGCATGTGACACGCAGGACTGGGGAGAAGCTGTAACTTAACAAGAGACCAGACAGGGGAGACAAAGTGCAATGCAGGGCATGAATAAAGACATGGACCGGAATCTAACAGAATAGTGGATAGGGAATGGCAAAAACGAAAACATGGCAAAGTACAAAAACGAAACCGAACATGGCAAAACCTAACAGACATAATCATAAACATAACAGGGAGTGGCAGAATCATAACAAACATGGCAGAATCAGAACAGAAAGAGCAGAATCATAACAGACGGTGGACGGACACGTTTTTTTAAAACCGGACTGTCCGGCCTAAAACCGGATGGGTGGCCACTTTATATATCATATATAATGTTGCATTTATTGTTTTGTTCAATTTTGTCCTTTGGATGAACTAAAAGCTCTCTCAACTTAGTGTGTGGTCTGACTGGTGTATTGATGTGATATTTATTCATGACCCTTTGTATACGTTCGGTGACTCCTCTGATGTACAGTAGTGTCACTGCGCATCTGTTCCCTGTGTTGTTTATGCTTTTCTTTTTGCCTTCCTGTGTATTGTCTTTGTTTTTATTTATGACCTGTCATATTCCCTTTTCTATGGCCCATTTCTGTAACGATACGCCCAGAGGAACCAATCGCAACTCAGGGATAATCCAAAAATCCTAAACCTTTATTGCAAAAAGGGTCGGGACCAGAAGACACAAGAATTGTAAAGCCAAAAACAATGTCCAAAAAGCGAAGTCAACTAGACAGGCAGGGATCAAAACCAGTAAGGCAGATGTGCAACGGTACGTAGACAGTAAGCAAAAACTCGTAGTCGAAATCCAGAAAGGTAGGTCATACACAGGGCATCCAAAACAGAAATCGTGGTCGTACAAAAACAGGTCAAAATCCAAAAAGACAAAACAGGAATAGAAGGGCAATGGCAATCTCAAGGTCGGGCGTGAAGAAGCAATAGACAAATGACATATGAGGAGCTCTGCACAAATGAATACTGATCAACGTTCTGACAAAGAATGAACTGCAGTGAAGACTTTAAATAGACAAGAGGGAAGTCACATGCTATGCAGGGAACAGGTGAATGGGAGAAGAACTAATTACAGAGGTAAGCACACATGGGGAAGTCCTAAACCACAACAATTGGCAAAAGCCAAGACATGGACGGGATCAACGCAGACAACCTATGACAGATAAACAGGTCTGGTCAAGGAGTTCTAAGTGCACAGTCAAGATTCCAGGACAGAGAGAGAAGCGCACCTGAGGTGCGTAAGCTGTAATCAAAGCAGAGCACAGGGAAAGCAAAAGGGGCGGAGTTGCAGAGCAGAGCAGGGCAGAGTTAGTTATTTTAGTAAACAGTGATATCTACACGCCTTATCAAAATACGTGATTGTTAGTTGGTTAGTTACTGTACAGACAAAGGGATTAGTATACAGTAAAATTACCAGTACTAACTAAGCAGCCTAGCAGCTAATTAATATGGTAATTTCAGAAAAGCGGGAAGGAAGGTAAAAACGAGACTCGAAGGAAGTTTGTGAAATACCGGAAAACTTCCGAAATCACCTGAAGCGTGTCTGCACGCAGACAGGGGAGTGCACTGACATGATGACACAGATCACATCAGACATTACAGGGCAGACAATGTGCAATGCAATAATGGAGTAGATGAATATACAAGAAAAATAATAAACACAAAATCAGACAGATACAGATCATGACAATTTCGGGTATTGGCATTTCTTAAGTGCATCCTGAATGTGTTTTTCCTCATGCTTTCTGTCCTCCTCCTCCGTTACCATGCTGGCGCGTTCATATAAGGTTCTGATCATTGACAATTTGTGTGTTGTGGGGTGTTCTGATGTCCATAATAAATACTGGTCTGTATGTGTGGGTTTCCTATTGATTTTTGTCTTTATGGCCCCTTTGTCTGTGTGGTGTATTTTCATGTATAAAAAGGCTATGGATCTTTTCTGATTCTTCCTCGTGTGTGAATTTTATTTTTCCAGTATTATCTATGGTGTTTAAGTGGTCTGTGAGCTCCTGTGTGTGTCCTGACTTTACCTTTTCGAGTATGTCATCCACATATCTCTTCCGCTCTTGCAATAAAACATATATAGGAGAAACAGGACGAAGTTTCAGCACACGAAAGAAAGAACACAAAACGGAATGTGATAAAGAAACGGAAAAGAGACAGACAAGATCAGTAAAAGAAAAGGCACAACAAGAGAACCTTAAATCAGCCATTATGGACCATTGTAAAAGGGAAAATCATATTATGGACTGGGACAAGGCCAAAATCATCCGCACTGAGGAAAACAGATACCAACGCTGGATCATGGAGGCAACAGAAATCCGGAAGCGAGCCCAAAGGATGATGAACCGTGGACGAGGGGGCATACATGCACTGTAATAAGTAACCTATAGAATTTACCAAATAAATCTGAGGTAACAATTTGCATCGATTTAATTCCATATATTGAGTTGAGTTCATTTATCCTCAATATATGGAATTAAATCTACCCAAAAAAAGTCGATGCAAATTGTTACCTCAGATTTATTGGGTAAATTCTATAGGTTACTTATTACAGTGAGCTGTCTCACACTACTTTACTCTTCTGATATAGCGTTAAACCTTTATTCTAAAAGGAGCAAAAAAAACAGACTTGCTAGTAGCAGGAGGCGTGACATTGATCAACCTGTCAGATTTTGACAGGTCGGTCACGCATTACCAGTAACAACAGCTGAAAAGACACGTCACACCACCATCAGGTGACGCTTCTGAAGAAGACGGGGTTCCCGTCAAAACATGTCAAGGTATGAAAACATAACTACGTTTTACTTTACTCTTCTGATATAGAAGAAGTTAAACCTTTATTCTAAAATTAGAGACATAATTAATCTCATTCAACAAAAACAGTTGACTTGCTAGTATTTGGGTTACACCATTTACTAGCACACACACTAACCTATCATTGATTCAATCATGTTTTCCACTCAGTCTGTGCATTTATTTGTGGACAGTTTTTCATTGTGTGCTTGTTAGCCTGTGAACTATACTGTCATTACCATACAGGGGATACCTTGACAGAGCAGTGCTCAAGGTAGAGGTAGTTTGCCAACAGATTGGGCTAACTTGCTGTTCCTCACTCAGCTAGTACATTGACAAAAGTAAGAAAGGTGTTCAGGTAACACCATGCAAACCTAATATGTTTTCTCTCAGTAGACTCTTGTTCTTGTCTTTGCGCAGATGGAGTTCAGGCGTCATCAGATTGCTACATTACTCTCTTGGAGCTCAGACACTCCTTACAAACTCAGTGTTGACCTTCAGGTTTTTTTTTTTTTTTTTTTTTTGTTCTAATTGTTCACTAAGTTGAAAATTCATTCTACCCCCATGTTCACAGACAAATTTTTCATAAACAAATTGCAGAAAATACAAGTTTGAATAATATCTTTTGACCACATTTTTTTTTTTTTTTTTCCATGCGGGTAATTGCGTTTTTCAACTGCTATTGATAAATTTTTAATGTTCTTGCAGATGAAACTTTATTTTTATAATGTTGATTTTGAAGGCCTGAGCCCGCAAAAGTTGTTTTTCTTTCACTTTCACTTATACAGAATGTTGTTTGACAATCAGCTCACGCATTTGTTCACTAAGTGGTGACCCTCACCCCAATCCTTGTTTGTGAATGACTGATGGCATTTCAGGAAGCTCCTTTTTATACAATTTGAAATGTGGACCAGAAGCAGCTAACACTGAAAACATGTTGCAGGCATCAAGTTCCAATACCTGTTAGAACATCTAGCAATGACTGGAGTCTTTTTGATTTTTGATTTTTTTTTTTTTAATTGAACAAAATAAAAACCTCTGGTTTGGCCAGACCACAGAACACTTTTTCCACTTTGCATCAGTCCATTTAGATGAATTTAACTTCATGAAAAGTTTTTAAAATAATGGGTTATTTGCGCGGGGTGTCCTTTGTCATACTAATTTACGATTCAGTGATAATTCTGTCTGACTACTCAGCGGTCTGTAGTGCTTCTAGCTCCTTCCTCCCCAGCATGGTGCAGTTTGCTTGGAACCTTGGCGGAGGCAGTTAGAGAAAGAAGCAAGTTTGGCTCAGTTTCTTTGGGTGCCAGTAAAAAACTGAAAAATACAGTTCCGAACCTCACCACTAAGTGGAAAAGTGCCAACACAGAACAGATGGTATAAATACTGGGGAAAAATAAATACAACTAATGAGAGACAGGTGAGATACACAATTGAATAATGGAAAACAATAATCTTGTGATCAGATTGGGCAACATGAGGAAAGTAGATGAGGTAGGGTACAGGTGTTTGCTGTCAAACAGATCGGGAAAATGTCACAACTTCATATTGCTGGAAAGATTCTATTCGTTCAATGTCTAGATTCAATGGAAACAAAGAATTTTTACAAACATATTTGCTAAATTGACAAACTGAGTAACTGAGGGGGCAATTACTTTTTCATACTGTGCCAGATGGTATTGAATGACTTGTTTCCTTCAATAAATGAAATGATCATTTAAAAAATTATTTTGTGTTTACTCTGGTTATTTTTATCTTCAATTAAATCGAATTAAAAGACCTGAAGCACTTAAAGGGGAGTTTCAAATGAAAATCGGGATTTCCTGGTATTTTGCTGACCCTATGAAGTGAACCTTCATCCAACTTGATTGGGGGTATAAGGAGAAGACTTATCCCTTCTATTTACCCTGAAGACGGAGACTTAAATTGGCAGATGACCTGTTGGTCTTCTGTTCAGCATTGGCATAGATGAAAAAGTCACAGTATACTTCTTTTTTGAATACTTCTTTTACTGAAAAGACAACTACCAGAGTTTCTTATGTAGGGGTCCTTTTGACTGTCGGATAGAAAACTAGCAAATTAACTTTTTTTTCTCGAAGTGTGCCTTTAAGTGTAAAAAATATGCAAAAATAGAAGGAATCTGGAGGGGGACAAAAAGGCTTTCATGGCGGAGTATCTCAAATTATCCTCCATTTGCTTAAGTTTATTTATTTAGCGGTAACTTGTTTGAAACTCAAGGAAAGTATGCAAATAGTATCCAGTGAGACCACCTCTAGCCTTCAAGCCCAGTAACTTGGATCTTGTTTAGAGCGCTGCAGTTATTTTTCATGATACTATAAATTTGCTATAATACACTTAGGTTTAATCAAATCAGAACATCTGTTCAGTCCAACTTAGTTTCTTCATTTGACTATGCCTCTGAGTTTAGTGGAACTTTAGTCCGTTGCACAGTTAAGTGTCTAATATTAGTGTCGAAGTTAAGTAAATAGCTAAAATTTTGGATTTTGTGCAGTAATATTGGTGCTTCTTGGTGTTACTTTATGTGGTACTTATTCTTGTGAACCTAAAACTCTTACAAACCCAGACAGATTAATTGTTTGGTAGATTAATCATTGTGTCCAGACAGGGCAATGGACAGGATAAAGAGCATTCCTGAGTTATGTAGTATTCTGTTTATAAGTAACTTATGGTGTTGGGTGAGGGGAGAATAAGGTTATGGCGGTCTATGCCTAGAAATACTTCCAGTGGGGAATGTTTGTTCATCCATTTTTAAACCAATTCCAAGGGAGCTTTGCAGTACTGAACCCAGGTGTGTATTTTTAACTCCTCTGGGTGACAGCACTGATAGTCCTGCCAGCGGTAAAATCTGTGTTTAAGAGGGTGACTGAAGGAGACAATACTGAGGCAATGTTTTACCTCTTTTTAGTTTATGGTTGTATTTCAGGTACTTGTCACAAAATGCTGGGGTTTTGGAATAGCTGAAGCTGTCCTCAAACTGAGTCGATTTCGGGTTTACAGAATTGTATTTAACTCCAAATTAATTCAAATTTAAAAGCCTCTTTAAATATTCACTTTAGCACCATTAATGTTATCATTAATCATCTACACAGTGAACATGACCCAAGACCAATAACGTTTTAATGTTAAAGTATCAACCTAGTGGTTAAAGCCTAATACTTCCTCTGTATTGTTTCCCTTATTATTGTAAACGGCACTGTGGTAACTCTGTGCTGTGGTTAGCTACTATCTAGTGTATATTAATGACTCTTTGAACCAATCAGAATAGGCTCATCCTGTCAAGGTGCAATTTTAGTGCACAGATATATCCCAGAGCTTGTATCAAATCCAGAAAATGCAAGTGCTTTACTACAAACTGTTGACCACTTGACAGCAATGCAGTGCTTTGCTGTGCGATAAGATGCTGCAATTGGAATTACACATGCCTCACAAAAGAAGCACATACATATCTGTGTTCGCCTGAAAAGAAGGGACTTTACGGCTGAGCACTGATGTATGATTGGGGAAAAAGGTAAAAAAAAAAACAAAAAAAAACAAACACATGGTGGCTTTACCGTGGCATATTTTGTGGTTTTTTTCTTTAGTCTTCGCCTCGCATCACCACATATTCTTAAGAACTTGCGTCTCTGTTAATGATTGAGGCAACTGCACTGAAGATGGCCTGTAATCTGCGTTCTGCTTCTCTTTACAGGAGTTTTCTATGCTGCAGCTGGACAGCCTGATGGACCAGCGGGTCAACATTGTGGGCTTCTCAGTGTTCAATCACAGCCACCCTTTCTTCGAGGACTTCCTCCTCAGCCTTAACCGCTCCTGGCAGGAGAACTGTGACCACGCCCCCTTTGCCGGACCACCGGTTAGCACAAAGAGGCCACGCCCATTACTGATTTCCATTTATGTGTGCAAGTGCACCCTTCACAATGCAATTCTGTGTTATACGAAGGCTATAATACTGTAAGATGCTGCATGTGTATGCAATGGATGGTGTTGGCAGGAGTTTAACTGTACAAAGCTAAATTATTCAAACTAATTTGAACAATAAAAACAAGTCTTTAAGACATCATATCCAGATATTCACAAAGAAAATTTCATGTTTGTTTTACATTAATGCAGGCATGACAGACATGCCAAAAAGAAATGAACTTAGGCCTACTAGTATGACTAACCTCTCAGCTATAAACCAAATAATGGATGTGGTATAATATCATCTCTCTTAATTACCACTCATTGTCAACCTACATTTGTTTTTACCTCAAAATAGAAGAAGAACCTGAGACAAAGTAAACAGTCTTGACAACCGATGTGTGGATGAGGGTGATGAATGACTCATCTGTATGGCAATGAAGCTTAATTTTTGCGGGTGGATACCTGTTTCAGGATTTAAAGAAAACAGTCTTGCCACCTTCAGAGATGTTCTTGTGTTTGCCTCTGAAAGACCTGTAGCCTTAACCTCAAGAAAAAATGAGACATGCTGATGCTGATATGGGTAATATAAAAACTTCTGGAAACTGCGGTTTCAAAACCCTGTGGCTGCAGCTATGAGACAGAATGTTAATTTGTTTCGGTCCAAGATCATCAGGCGCCATCGTTCTTAGCCCATTGTTTGTGTGGCTGTTACTTTCTCCAAATTATCTCTAATCTGTAATTAATTGTAATATTTGTTTGGAGTGTGGCATATGCACTCCAATTAGACTAGACTAATTGCAGATTCAGGTTCCAGATATTTTTCTGAGGCAGAGCTGGCTCATTAAAGAGGTTTGGTGGGCCATTCTCACTCATTAGCATCAGTGCCACGGGAGATGAATGGCCCTCTCCCAGATCCATCACGACGCAGACCAGAAAGTCTCACACGACTCTACACGACATGCTCTCACCTATTGGCTTCAGGAATGCGCTCGGTTAACACTAATCAGAGTCAATGTTTTGTGTGACCTTGAGACTTAGTAACAATGACCTGATGAACAGCCGATTTAACTGTTTGTGTACCTGGGTGATTTCTGATTAATGGCGCATTCTCTCCATCACTGCACCTCAGCTGTCGTCGGCGCTGATGTACGACGCAGTCCACACGGTGGTGGCAGCTGTCCAAGAGCTCAACCGCAGCCAGAATGTGGGAGTGACACAACTCTCCTGCAAGTCCTCCAAGATCTGGGAGCACGGCACCAGCCTGATGAACTACCTGAGGATGGTAAGGGGGCGGGGCCTGTCTATCAGCCTGGCTGCCAATTATCCTGTTACCTTGGCTGTGGCTCCTGTTTTACTGGCACCTGTCAACTAGAAAAAAATAATCTGGATGGATATGATGCCTTCCAATCGACTGTCACCGAGAAATGTTATTTTCACTGGAACTGATTGTTGACACATAACACCTGAAACGATAGGGACATATACTGAACCCAACTCAGTCTTTATTTGTATAACACCTATAATACATCATGCAGCTCAAGGTCACACATAAGTAGAAGCGTATATGAATGTGACAAGCATATTGAGTGTTACGTCTTTGTGTATACTTGATTTAAGTAGTTTTTTTCTATCTCTAACCCTCTCTTTCCTCAAGATTCGCTGCAGTGTTGTCCCCACCTCCTTCGTGTGTCATCATTTCCACCTCCTCAGCATTCGTCCATTCACCTGTCAATCATCATTTACCAGCCACGCCCTGCCATGCTTCCCACCACTCAGGAGGCGCCCCAGTACTTAAATCCTATCAGCCACATCACATCTCCAGCTGTTTGCCTCTGTCTGATTTGTGTGTTCTGTGTGTAGTTTCATATTTGTATTCTGCTGTTTTTTTCCCTTTGTGACGTTTCTCTTTTACTTGCTGTACTTTTTGGTTTTCAGCCACACCAAGGAAAGGACAGGGTAGACAGGGCTCCTATACATATCCACATAGGTGTACTTTGGATGTATAGAAACCCTGGAGTAGGAACGGTTGCATACAAAATGCAATTTTGCGGTGAAGACTTTTCCTTGGACTCAGAATGTGCAGTTGCTGAAGGCTGCATCCTTCACGTTAGCATATAGTATGGATTATCAAGAATGATGATAATTACCTCTGCCAAACGAAGTTGACAGGTCATGTGATCGGTGCCGTTTGTTTGTTAGTTTGTGAACAAGATAACTCAAAAATGAATTAATGGATATCTCTGAAATTTTGTGGGTGGGTCGCTATTACATCAGGGATGGACCCTATTGATTTTGACTGCGACTCGTCAAACATGGCCACCAAGGCAGCCATCTTGAAATCGTATGACACGCGATAACTGAACTTTGCTCCCACTCGCCAAGATTTGGACTCTGCCTTGGCGGAGGTTTGCACTCTAAGAGTGCCTCTAGTTCCTTATATTTTTGAAGAAGTACCCAATGTGCTAAAGTAAACAGTATGCAAACCAAGTACACACTCGTCTGATTCATGTGCTCCTAACGGTTAACTCACTTCTCAGTGCACTCTACCAGCTGAGGCTGACAGCTAACTGAGCTTTACCTGGAGCAGGCAGACAGTAAGTAAGCAGTTGACCCAGTGAGTCTCACTTGTGTAATAAAAGCAGTGAACAGTTCCAGCGACCATAAAGCCTTCCCTGTAGCACAGTGGACCTGTCATCTGCTCTACACATTGGGATAGTTAGAGTTTTATATCGGCCTGTTAAGTGCTCTGTGAAACTGAACCAGTTCATGAAGAGGATGGGCCATTTTTTTTGCCTCAAAAGGAATATATTTTACAGGCCAGTGAAAATTCTCTATGAAGGGGTAGAAGCAATACAAATTTCGTGATGATAAATTGAGCTGATGAAAATGCATGTGAAATGATAAATGTGCTGTTAAATGATAAAAATGAGAGAATGGAACAGTGAATACTGAGAGGATAGAACCTAAATCATTTGATTAAAACAGGGTTCACTTAAAAACTTTCATTCTTCTTTTTATCTTTCACCATTAAGGCGCTGTCAGTTAATTGTTTAACGTTCTCACCACCTTGCCATTTATCATTTAGTGTGTGTCTTATGTCTCCTTTCAATCAACAGACCATGTTAACCAAATTTGCCCAAGGTTTTCTAATAAAGATTGACTTTCTCAGCCGTCATGGAACCAATCAGAGCCAACTTTTCACTAAAAAACTCTTCCAGTCACAATGGAATACAAGATGAAACTGATTGGCTGCAGTTATTCCATAAAAATCCACAAGCCCGTGCTATTGATGTGAATCCCAGATTACTGGAGCTCCCATGGAAGGCGGTAGCTGGAATCTCAGCAGATGATTTGCCTTCCGAACGCTGGCAATCAGGAGCAGACGACTTTGATTTTGGTGGGAAAGGCCTCTGATATAATGGATGAGCGATGTAACCACCAAATCATGAATCGCAGTACTTGCATGTACACCATGAATTAGGTTGTTTTTATGAAATCCCTATAATTTTTATTTAATTTTCACTCATTTTACTATTTATCTGAATGCTATTTACTCAGTATTGGCTGAGTTTGAATTCGTGTATTTTGACAGTGCAAGTGTGCTGTGGAAAATGTGATCTCTGTCTCTTTACTGCATAGGTAGAATTGGATGGTCTAACTGGGCACATTGAATTCAACAGCAAAGGCCAGCGCTCCAACTACGTGCTGAGGATCATGCGGAGCAGCAGAGAAGGGCTAAGGCAGGTAAAGTAATGCGCTTCTTATCAAGGTGCAGCAGGGTATGGCAGGGGGCTGGGCGCTGGGTCTCCGGGCTCGCCGGCTCGTTGTATTCACTGGTGCGTAGATGGAGAACACGCCTCCCGACAAATCCCCCTCACTTACTCTCTCTCGCCATGTCGAGCAGAGTCATTCCCAGTATTGCAAACTCCCCATTCCATATCAGGGCGAAAGAAAACGATAAGTAGGAGGGAAATCACCTCGGGAGAAGCGAAGGTCAACTGGAAAGAGTCGAAAAGGGAACATTAATGGAGTACTTCATTTAATTTTTGATTCAACACAGCTTTACTGTGTGACACAGTGCAGACTGATACCAGTGAAAATTGTTACATGCTGCTCTAGTGGATGGGGGGGGAGCTCAGCTGTGTCCAAGGGGTTGGTGGGGAACAGAGGTGATCTTTTATTCATCCTTTCGCTCACAAAGTGTGGCCACGCTGGAGTTCAGGAGGAACAGAGGTGTGCAGAGGAATCCTTCAATCTTAGACAGGCTTCACTTCTACACATCTGAAAGCTCACCCTGGAGGTAGCAACATTTCTGGTCAAGTCAGAAGTTCCCCAGCCAAGCTATAAAGGATCCAAGAGTGTATGCTTTAGAATGAATAATCCTGGCTTTACATTTGGCTCTGTTTGTCGCAACCATCATTTTAAGGATGTGGCTTCAGGGTAAACTGCAGGGAATTTGCTGTGTTATTTTGCACTACTTGTTGTTGCCTTACGTTGTGGCACGAGGAGGATACCAAAGGACAGCTACACTCCATGGTCTTAAAACAGAGGTGCCCAAGTATTGCTGGCACCAAACAGAGTTGCCAGGAAATGGGTTAAGCCAGTGTAATTCCTATGTGAAAATAATTCAGTGGCATGTGAAGACTGATGTTAAAGTTGGTTCTATACATATGAAATTCACATGAAGGCCATTCAATATCCCACATTAAAAAGCAATTATAAAATAATTACTATTATTCCTTGCATTTATTAAGTTCTTTTCTCAAACTGAAAGCAGTTTACTGTGAATGGGGGGAAACCCCGTACCTCCAATGCGTAACAGCCATCTGAGTGTAACACAGCATTTGTTGAATGCAAGAAATATTTAGCCAATTATACCAAAGAATGATTACGGGGCAGGTCGCAGCAGTTAAGTTGGGAATTCTGCTCCCGAGAATGCTTTATATTTTGTTATGGGTGTCATGGGATTTTTAGTGGCCACAATGAGTCGGGACCTTGATTTAATGGCTAATTCCAAAAGATGGCAGCGTATATAGCTGTATTTTGCTGCCCTGGTCCAAGGTACCCACTGTGTGAGCTGGCTTTAAAGCAGACTTTTCTGCAGGACATGCATGTTGGCTAAAATAACATCCAAACTTGCATCTGATACTGTAGTTTGCACAAAGACAAAAATTTAGAAATCAGTCACATTAGATTAGAGAAAATATCAAATGGCAAACTTAGTCAAACAGCAGAATTCTGCTGTGTCTGATATTTGAATAGATTACTACTTCACCTCAGGCATAATGAAGTTAAACTGCGGAAGCCTATAATCTACTATCAGTTCTTTGCATCTTTCAATCACCAATTCAGATGCATTACCATAAATTTGCGATGTGGATTGCTTCTTATTATGTTAGCTATTGTTTTGCAATGTTTGGAGGTCACATTGAAAAAGCTATTCTCATTTTAAAATCAAAAATAATTTAATCAATGGAGCGTAGCTCGCGGTACAAATGGGGATGCCGAATAAAACCTGAGACTTACCATCATCTACAGAAACACTCCCTGTGTTCATGCATATCTGCCCAATACTCTGCCCCTCTGTAAGGTGGGCTATTTGGGCTGCCGTCCTGCTTTCAAACTCTGCTGCAAAACTGTCTCAGCTTTTATTCTGCTGCTAGTTAACTTTACCTGCAGCTGCTGGATCACTCTTTGCCTGCTGGTAGTTAACATCTCTCCTGAGTATTCAATAGAAGGATTTGAATATTACCCCTCGGGGGCTGCAGGTTGGCTGCCACTCCCAACTGTTTTCTCCCCGAGCTCAGTAGGCTGGAGGGTGTGTGAAATTTTTGGAGCCAGAAAAAATGTGAGAGAAACTTAGTGAAATACATATATGAGCCAAAATGTTATGATCACCCACAGATTAAGTGAATAAAATTGATTATGTTGCAACAATAGTGCACACTGAGGTGTGGAGTATACTTGACGTTAAAAGAATTAATTCTTTCAAGAGGATAAAAACCCTGCCACAGTCCACAAAATGCTTGGAAATGGTTTGAGGAACATGAACAAGGGCCATCAGGAGAAGGCATATCCCCCTGGCCCCACGTCATCAACTGCGGATTAGCAAAAGGCACCACATCAGGTCATGATTAATGTGCACACCAAGTTTTGTGGAAAAATAATTGAACAGTTTTCAAGTTATGCTCCGGAAACAAAATGTTCACAGACAGAAGGACGGACGGACGGACGGACAGACAACTGCACCCATGACTATATCTCACCGCATGGTGTTGTAATGATTTCCAAATTTCACAGACTTCAGTCCGATCGATCATCAATGGGAATATGGGATGTGTCGGAACTACAAGTCTGATCTGCAATGACCCCACCTGGCAACTTACAAAACTTAAAGGATCTGTTTGCATCTTTGTGCAAGATGTTACAGTGCTGCTTCAGAGTCTTGCAGAGTCTGTGTCTCAGGGAGTAGGGGCAGTTTCATCGGATTGCGGCAAACCAGCAGCATATTTGGCCGATGGTCATAATAATTTGGCTCATTGCAGGGCTTACAAGCCATTTCTGATGCTCTGGGACAACAGTTAAACACATTGAGAGCCATTATCTCCAAATGCAGAAAACATAGAACTGCAATGAATCTTCCCAGGAGTGGCTAACCTAATTGCAAACACTTGACTACGCTTTCTTTTAAACCACTTAGTGTGACAAATGGGTAAAAACAAAGAAAATATGGAGGGAAGCAAAATACTTTATCATGGAACTGCAGGCCAGCTGGGAAAATGCAAGTTCTCAAATTGCCTCTGCTTCTAAACAGAGCATCTGACAGAATCTGCAGAAAAGGGCTTTCAAACTCTTTTCAAACTGTGAACATTTGCACAATGATGTTCCCCAGAAAAATGAAAAACATACATACAGTGCCTGAAAAAAAAAAAAAAGTTTCTGTACAGATTTAAATAAAACTCTGCTATCTTTCCAGAGCAGAGGAGGACCAGTTGGATGAGTCAAATACTGAAGCAGGTTTTTGTTGTCCGTGCCGAGCAAGTTACCTTGTCCTGTCTCTTGGTTGTATTTTAATTTGTGCTCTGTGGAATGGCTAAATCTAGAATTTATTATTTTAATCAGGATGGGGAAAGACCTTTCTCTTTTACAAGGGAAAATTATGAGGCATAAGAATACTCCATGGCTTCAGTGTGAGAGGTAGTGTTGATTTTCCGTATATTTAAATTAATAGCCTTTTAACCCTTTATAGGGCACTTAAAAATACCCTAAGAAGCACAGTGTAAAAAAGTACCGTGCCTTGGGCGTATGTCCATAAATAGTCTAACCATCACTTGCTCTTGGCTCAGGTGAAAAGGGCGTATGATCAAAACAAGCCTCACTACCAAATTTTTTGTTTTTCACGCAAAATCTCACTAATTTCTGGAAATCCTACACAAACAACACCAATCTCAACTTTTTGCAAACCTTTTCAACTTTTTAATGTGTGAGCTTTCATCATTTTATTGTGAGCAATGATGTTAGGTCCTTGTGAGTGGGACTGGGTAAGGGCACACAACCGCACTATGAGAAGTCTGGAGAAGAAAAGAAGTTTGAGACGCTCTAGGCCACTGCTGATTGGTCGAACACTCTGATGTCACTCCCTGTAATATAGCCTGATTTTCTCTCATTGGCTGGGAGAAATCGCCGCGGGTCTACTGCCTCACGAAGAGGCATGGGGGCGCCACTTTGGATGCCGACTGAAGTTGCCAAATATGGTTCCTCGCCCGATAAAGGGTTAAGGGTAACAGCAGCTGATTCAACTCATCACATTTTGACATTCTTAATGATGTTTTTGTATAAATTTTTATCACATTCACATACACAAAAAAAAAACCAAAATGCCCATTCTCAGCCTGTGTTGGAAGACCCATTGTGTTGCAAATGGGTCCCATAGCCAATTATCTGTCTGATGTTGTGGACCTTTTCTCAGTGTTGAAGGTAACACACAGTGACAGGTTGTCAGTATTTCTTTGTTATGTCCTGTTATGTTTGTATTTCTGTTTTGCTTCCTGTGCTCTGCTTCTTTCTGTTTCAGCTAATTAGTTATTAACTTGTGCTTTTCTGTTGTGTTTCTCTCTTTCTCTCATGTTACTTTAGTTTCATGTTTATCTCCATTATCCTTGCCCATATGCCTCTGTTTACTTATCCCTTCTGTGTTTCATGTCTACCGTCTGATTAATTGTAACATTATTTGCTCCTCGCCCCTCCCTCCTTGCATTATTTGCTCCTCGCCCCTCCCTCCTTGCATTATTTGCTCCTCTCCCCCCCCTTGCATTATTTGCTCCTCGCCCCTCCCTCCTTGCATTATTTGCTCCTCTCCCCCCCCCTTGCATTATTTGCTCCTCGCCCCTCCCTCCTTGCATTATTTGCTCCTCGCCCCTCCCTCCTTGCATTCCCCTCGCCCCATTCCTCACTTGATTCTTGTTTGCTCGTTTGTCAGTGTGAATTTATGCCCCTCCTGTTCTGTTTCATCACAAGTTTGTCATTGTTCAGTTCTATGCATTATCATATGAGCCTTTACTTGTCTGTCTGCCTCTTTGTTCAGTTTTTTGACCCTGTTTCACCTGATTTCCTGATTTACCCTGCCTGTCCACAAACTACTGCCTATCTTCTCAACTGTGATTTTTTAAAATAGTGTTTTGATGCCTCATTCTGCCCTCCTGGTTTTCAACACTGCATGTCTTTGTTACCACAAGAAAATAAACTGCTCTGTGTCCACAATATGTGAATGTTGCTTGCTATGTGCTATCAAGAACAATAATTGAACTACAAGCATGCACAAAGTTTGAGTGAGCTGATGATATGAGACCAGTGGATGATGCAGTTCCATTTTACTTCAATCTTTGAACGTTGAAAGCGACATTCGTCTTTTAGGGTGTCAAAGCCGTTCATTTTCGAAAAGATTTGGAGTATTTCACTACATTTCCTCAATAAACAAAACGGTAACACTTTTCACGCCTTACTGTAATTATGGACCTTGCTTTCGCCAATTTTCAAAAACCCCGTTCATTTTTCACATGGAATCTGGACCATTGGAGCTGGAACTAAAATAACGCTAGCGAAGCCACATACTAATTTATGTCACACAATGATTCTCTCGTGGGGACAGAAACTGAAAGAACTTTTTGCTTTTGCTTTGCTTTTGTGCTGCCATGGTTACAGTGTTAGCTTCATGAAAGTGTTTGCCGATGTGTTGAATTGACTTCTTGAGTGTTTTTTCTCATTTCTGTGGCCAATTAGTGATTCCATTTATGATCTAATTGCTCTCAGGGGAGAGAGAAGAGACCTATGTTAGTTTGAGTGCCTCTCGCTCGTTGGGTGTCAGTCAGCTTCGTAGTTGGCACCAAAAAGATGGCTGCTTCTAGAAAGAGCCAAGAGGCTAATTAAGCCTCATTATGGAGTTAGTTGATAAAGACATTGAATTACACCAACTGCATTAGATACACCAGAAGGGGGCAGAGAATGTGTGCATGTTTGTGTGTGCACAAGTGTGTGTTTGTTAACATCCATCTGTGTTTCTCTTCATGATTTGATTACATATGTGGGTATCTCCAGTAAGTGCATGTTTGTAAGGACATTTGTTACTCTGTGGCTGTTTTTGCAGAAGTGTTATGTACAGTATTGGTGTGTTTTCCTTATGATGACAAGAGGAAACAAACAGTTTGAAATTGAAATTAACAGATTTAATTTGCCATGTGTAATCCTACCCGAATCAAGAATGTCCAATCAGCAAACTATGCTTGAACACGACTCATGTTGCCATCTTGGGAAAGTGCAGACAGTTTGCGTTTCTCCTCAGAATTTTGTGCCTGTCAGCCGCGGCTTCTTTTTACTTCTTTTTGCAAATCTTGAATGTACAGAATGAGGGCAGGGGATATCCAAACATGCGCTTGCTCAGAATACAACCAACGAGCCCCTACATGGTTAGTAGGAGGCACTTCAGCAACTGATGATGCTGATCCAAACCAATTGATTCCTCTGCATTTCGATGAGCACCACAAAGCCAATTATGCGCTGCTCTCATGAGGCTGCTGGTCACATTTGTCACTGAGTTGGATATGGGGCCTCATTTATAAACGGTACGTAGGCACAAAAAAGATGCGTACGTCACTTTCTTTGCAGTTTTTTGATTTATAAAAACAAACTTGACAGTAAAAAAGGGAAATTATTAAGATTATGCACAATGTCAATAAATTCCAAGTCTATCCTGATTAAATAAATGAAAATTCCATGCAGTGTAGGCCTATTTTACCGATAGGGTTATAAATTGGGTTATTTTCCACAAAATGTCCTTTTTTTGAGCGTACATATTATTTAAGGTATTAAATCCACGCAAATTTTTATAAATTAGGCCCCTGGTGCCCTGGTGTTCACTCCTGCACAGCAAGTGACGCCTTCACCGCGTAGGCCAACTCGGGAGCCTGCCTGAAATGATCTCTCATTGGGTAATGTAAAAATGTGCTTTGCGGGGGCGAAGGCAATACCCCTCAGCCCCAACACACTGAATCAAAGGTGAAGGTGTTTTAGCCAGAGTGAATGGTCATTGTGGCACAAAACCTTGACGAGGCACGCCTACCCACCAAGGCAAGTCCACATACGGAAAATGAAGTTCCTAACCCAAGTAGTTTCAGAAAAATGGCCTGGACAATGACTGGACGCCCGTCTCCGAAGGGGAGGACAATACCCCTCTGCCCCTTAGTCGGGGCTGATGGGTAAAAAAAAAAAAAAAAATTTTTCCAATCAAACATATTTGTTTCTCAGATTGCTAATAATACCTTGTTTTATTACACAATGAATAATGCAAATGAAGCAATTTTATACTCAACAATTTTATAAATTAATATGAAGAGTAGCAGTGTCTTCATGGACTAACTGTAAAGTTTTGGTCTCTGTTTGATGGCTCATCAGCATAGACAAGGGTTTTACATAGACGAGTGTGTAAGGCTTTTGATGCTGTTGTCTTAGTACTCAACATGACCTGTGTATTCACTCTGTACTCTGTAGTCCCCCGCCCCAAATTAACCTCCTGGGGTCAAAAAAATTAGGGTATCACACCTTGGGCCTCAATTTGACGTCCTAAACGCAGTTGGCAAATGCAAGTGCTAATGGTATTGCAGATCAAAACAGGGCATGTCTTATGCCATTCCGGTAATTTTGTGACTGGAGGCAATAGCGTAACCGTGGTCCTGCTGTCAAAAGGGTTGATCTAAGGGAAATTAACCACTTGTAGGTATGGAGGGGTTTGGTTACATCAAGGCCAATAAGATTAGCCAATCATCCCTTTTAAAACAATAATGTGCGATAATGAGATAGTGAACTGGCAAGCTCAGTCTCATCCCAACTCGTCATATAGTGACGCTACCTGACCAAGCGTCCATATACGATGAAGACGTAGGCTTTTGGCATCCTTATTTGATGCAGGTTTAAAAATAACCCTACTCCCTAACCCCTAACCCTTAACCCGAATGTAAACGTCAAATATGGATGCCAAACAACACGCTGTTAGCATTTGGGAACTGAGGGGACCAACTGCTGAAGTTTTGAAAGCAAAATGTTTTCTCATTTTTGCTTGATGGAAGATTTTAGCTGATCAGATATTTTCATTGGGTGACAGGACTGGACTACAGGTAGGCCAGTTTAGCACCCAGACTCTTTTACTACAAAGCCATATTGTTGTAATACGTGCAGAATGAGGTGTTTGTCATTGTCTTGCTAAAATAAGCAAGGCCTTCCCTGAAAAAAAGACATCTGGATGGTAGTATATGTCGTTCCAAAACCTGCATATATTGTTCTGCATTAAAGGGGTTTTTATAGATGTGCAAGTTACCTGTGTCATGTACACTAATGCACCCCCATATTATCATGGATACTGGCTTTAGAACTGAGCGCTAATTCGGATATGATAACGATAATGATAACAATTCGGATGGTCCCTGTCCTCTTTAGCCGAGAGGAAGCGGCGTCCATGATTTCTTAAAAGAACTTAACATTTTGATTGGTCAGACCACAGGATAGTTTTCCTCTTCGCCACAGTCGATCTTTAATGACCTTGAGCTCAGAGGAGGAGGCAGTGTATCCGGCTCTTGTTTATATATGGTTTTGTCTTGAAATGGTAGAGTTTTAACTTGCATTTGTGGATGCAGCGACAAACTGTTCACTGACAGTGGTTTTCAGAGGTGTCTTGAATCCAACCAGTGATTTCCACAACCAAATTCTTTCTTTTTTAATGTAGTGCCGCCTGAGGGCCTAAAGATCATGGCCATTCAATATCGGTTTTAAGCCTAATCCCCTGTGCAGAGATTTCTCTGGATTAGTTGAATCTTTCACTGATATTATGTACTGTGGATGATGAAATCTCCAAATTTGCCAGTGTTATTCTTAAATTGTTCAACTATTTGCTCACGCAGTCTTTCATTGAGTGGTGAAGCCCGCAGCATCTTTACTTCTGTAGAATCAGCCTCTCTGGGATGCTCTTTTTATGCCAAATCATGTTACTGACCAGTTTCCAATTGAGCTAGTAAGCTGTGTGATGTTCCACCAGGTGTATTTCTTAGCATCATACAACTATTCCAGTCATTTATTGCCCCTGTCCTAACTTTTTTGAAATGTGTCGCTGGAATCAAATTCAAAATACGCAGATATTTTTCAAAAAACAATAATTTTTCTCAGTTTCTCATTTGATAAGTTGTCTTTGTACCCTTTTCAATCAAGTAGAGGGTAGAAATGATTTGGAAATCATTGATTTCTGTTTTAATTTACTTTTACACCGAGTCCCAGCTTTTTTTTTTTTGAAAATGGGGTTTTATATCATGACAAATATTGTTATCATGATAAAAATATACTATATTTTGATATAAGATTTTTGTTATATTACCCAGACCTTCTCCTCTGTATTTGGTAGCTGACCGCCTTGTAATCCAGATTACTAAAAATGCATCAAATCAAAAATTGGAACAATTTACCAAAAAACAGCAGGCTTGACTACTGCTGATTGCTGTTTCTGGTAGTTGTTGAGTAAAGCGAGCCTTTATTAATGTTAGGTTAAGCCCAAAATTACTCTGGGCCCTTTACCCCTCTTTCTCTCCATTCCACCTCACTTGCAGCTATTCTGTCAGGCCATTCTCCCAGATTGCCTTGAAAAAAAGAAACGTTTTCAACGGAACTCTCTCTGGTTAACTAAAGGCTAAGAATGTGAAAGAAGATAGAGAGGGAGTTCCCAGCTTACCTGGCATGTCCCCCAGTCACCACAAGCCCTTAAAGCATGACAGTGATTGGGTCTCAGTGCTAAACAGGACACAGTAGAGGTTCTCAGATCTCAGAGTTTTTTCCCCTCCCTCCCCCCTTCCTATTTCTCTTGTCCTCCCTTTTTGCTGTGCATATTGGCAATATTGCATCCTGAATGCAATCAACTTTATTTGCTCAAGAAAGTTTTGCAATGGAAATGCCACAGAAATGCAAATAATAATGCTGAAAATGAATCCGAAACCTCAGTAATACTCTCATATGAATAGCAGAGTGCAAGCACAGCGTCTCCAGATATTTTGCCTCGAGGTGTAGCACGTAATGTTTTTTGTTTTCTTTTTTTTCTCCATAAAATTATAAATGAAACTATTGCATCCCTTTGGGGCATTTTCACCTGTTCTGCTCTTTGAGAGTTTATGAGACAGTTCCAAAATAGATCTTGTTGCCGTGAAACTCAGTTTGACAGGATTGCACGCAACATCATTCCCTATAGTTCATTTCAGGAAACCGGTTGTAAAGCTACGCTCCTACTAATTTTAGCTTTAGTTTATTATTGTGTTTTTAGTTTCATGTAATAAAATTTTGTGCATCCCTGCCTCATTTGGTTCAAGATGCTTTATTGCAGTCTAGGTCACATTATTCTCCCTGTATGAGGATACAACATGAGCCCAGAGCAGCTCGGCAGGATCTTCTTGTCAGACTGAAATACTGAAATAAGGGCCTTTAGAGCCATGCAGAAAGAGCCGGTTCTTTCTACGGCTATTTTTCTGACTGGCTACAAATATATGCTTTTCTGAGGCAACTGAGGCCAGGACCATGAGGGCTAATTTAAAGCCTAAATGTTCATGCCCCACGCTCAGTAATATTAAGGGTCATTCCATGTCAAATCACCCAAAACAAATGGGATTCTACACCTCACTTGTATTGATTTTCTTCAAATTTGGTCTGCAAGTTGGCTATGGCCCCAAACACCCAAATCTCAAATTTCAACTCAACCAGACCTTCCAGTGCAAAGTTAAGGCCTTTTTTTTTTTTTTTTTCGATTTTTCGCGAAAAATGGCCGTGTCCGCCAAAATTCAAATGGCCACATCTCCAAAACTACTTGACCGATTTTGACAAACAAGGTATTGTTGGGAAGGGAATCATACAAGCATTCCATATCTGCCATTTTTAAACTCATTCTGGTAACTCAGGGTGTGATGAATAATTGACCTACAAAATATTTTGACCTCAAAATTGACCTTGAGGGTCGCGTGACCTTTTTTTTTTAATACCAAATTGATGATGAGGTATCTACAACATATCAAAAACTTGGAAACATAGTATTTTTTGTTTTTCAGCAATATCCAATTAAATATGGTATACACTTGCTGAAATTCAGGTCTGTGTACGCAAAATGTACACAAAATGTACTACAAACATACTTATCCCTACAGTTGAGTTCTGTTAAGTGTAGTCTTGTTCCATGTATGGTCAAGTAATTTTATTTTACCTTGATAGCTTGCACACTTTCTAGTAAAAATCAAATTCAAATCCCACTATCGAAGTTGCTCCTGGAAGTATAGTCCCACTTGGTTCAGTTTATTCAGAATCAGTTTGCCAAACTGGGCAGACTTTTGAAATTTTCATCAAGTCACTGCGGCTGAGAGTATATTGCCTTGATGAGGATGAAGTAAGTGATGGGGTGTCAATAACACACAGAATATCCACCTCAGGTAGCCAACAAATGTCATTCCGTGATGGCCAGTGTTTTGATTGATTTGTCTCCTAATACAAACAAACTGTAAACAAGATTCATTGAAGGAAGGCATCCTGAATAAAATGAAGATATACATGTACTTACATTTTTAATGCTCTCAGTTGTTTACAAATACTAAAAATTGAAATTGAGCGTTGAAGTTCCTTTGTCTAACTTCTTAAGCATGCTGTGATGACTAATTATAGGGGACCACCACTTCCTAGTCCAGGGAGTCCCAGTGCATTGCTAATTGCACAAGAATTCTCAGAAAATGGCTGGACACATGAATTTTAATTTTGAATTACTCTATAAGTAAAAATCATATGTGTCTAAGTTTTTAATATGTTGTAGATACCTCATCAGCGTACAATTTAGTGTTAAAAAAATTCAAGGTCACGCAACTCTCAAGGTCAATTTTGAGGTCAAAATATAGGTCAATAATTCATCACACCCAGAGTTGGCAGAATGAGTTTAAAATGGCTGATTTGGAATGCTTGTGCGATTCACTTTCCAACAATACCTTGTTTGTCAAAATCGGTCAAGCAGTTTTGGAGATATGGCCATTTGAATTTTGGCGGCCACAGCCATTTTTCGCAAAATATCGAAAAAAAAAACAAAAGGCCGTAACTTTGCACTGGAAGGTCCGATTGAGTTGAAATTTGAGATTTGGAGGTTTTGGGTCACGAAAAATTCACACTCAAATTTTGAGCAAAATTGGAGATGGTGAGGTTTAGCTCATTGGGTGATTTGACATGGAATGACCCTTAAACTTTTTGGCCACTAGAAAACTCTCCATTAAATGTAAGTGTGGAGGATATCGATTGATTTCATAGACTATAGAAAATAAGGCCATGTGTGCTTGTGTGCGCATTTTTAGTGCTTATTATGTGTGTGCATGTGTGTGTGTGTGCGTGTGTGGGTGTGCCTTGTATACGCTCTTTAGCCTCCCTTTATGTGCATTCGAGTTGTTTGCCCTTTTTTTATGCGCAGTGTGATTGGAACCATATGACTGCGCCTCATTCCCCCTGCATGCCATTGGCAGAATGTAAAATATAGGCATTGCTGGAGTGGAGGGCAGAAAAGAAGCTTCCCTCTGCAGCAATCAGAAGGTGACATAGAGGGAGCGGCACAGCTATCCAGTCTCATCAGCACAGGGTGATTGTCATTGGATTCACCTCTCCTTTTCGGAAAATGCCAGGCAGTAATTCTAACACATATTAAGATTAGTCTTGGAATGGGGGAAAGTAAATTAATAGATGTGGTAGAGATCAGTCGGTTGCATTGCATGCATGCCCGTATCATTGCGTGCTTGCAGACCTGCTACTCGAGGATTTGATCTGCCCCTGCCTTCTGTCACTATAGAAGATTTTTTTTTTTTTTTAAATTCAGCAGTAGTGAAATGTATTTTACTGTATTTTTTAAAATTATTATTTCAAAACCCCTGGATAGCCACAAAGGAACAGTTCTTGCAGAAATTGTGTTGATGAGTGGATAGCAAGACTTACCGTTGAATTAACACTGCAGTGATAATAATGATTGTAGTGGCAGTGCCAGTAATGTAGTGGCATTCTGTATTGCAGTCTAAGAGTGTCAGTGTATATAGTATTTAGCGTTAGTCTTAGGCCTTGTAATTTGGGGTATCACTGAGCAATTCTGAATCAACTGATTAATACTGTTGTTATAAGGTTATTTGGGTGTCAATGTTATCACTTATGATTTGGTAATTAGATGTAACTACTAAGATGGTATCTTGCGGATTCTCAAACCTTACTTGATGGTTGCTAATGTATCTTAGCATTGCCTTGGTGTAGAACTCACGCAGCTAAACCAATGACGGAAGAGCTAGGAGCAAAGGTTCATGCGTGTACTCAGACTATTGTGAGGCAAACAGAATAAGATTAATAAACTTTCTCCATTCGCAAACGGGGCTAGGCTGCAATCACGGATATATCTAATCTGACGCCGTGCTGTAAATAATCCAATGTGAGCATTAGAATATTACACAGGAACGAAGCGGGACATCAGACATATCAGTGACCACTGCAAAAGAAGCGTAACAGTTACCGTATTTACTCTTGTTTCAAATCTGACTCCAATTAGAATTAGAATAGCGAAAACCTGCGTGGACCACAGGGTGATTACATCTCGGACTCTTTTGTGAAGACCTGCGTTACTCAATATATGCCCCCGGGTATAAGCATTATTGCCAAATTTTATTTTGTTGGTAATACCAGGGGATGGAAGTCAATCACCGCAGCAATAGCATCTTTTGGCTTTGAGACTACGAACCCAGATCTATGCAGACACCCATGGGTTCCTTCAGGGAATTTAACGAAAACTGACTTTCGTCCATGGGCTCCCTTATGGCTAAACTCCCAGAACCGGTGCTACATAGACCCTTTATATGAGTAGAACGTGATTGTCTCTCCAACTTGATAAAACTAATTCCCACCCCAAAGCTGCTGATTAGTTAGTCTCTTGATTAAGATTAGACCCCTAAGAATCCGTCGTAACATGGCTGGAAAGAATGTAAAAGGACTAGAGTCACGGAGACCACACAAGTTTAAAGGAATAATAATAATTTATTCACCAGGTAGGCAAGAGCTTAAATCAAACAAATCAAAGTTAGATCAATCACAAGTTACAATCAATTTAGACAATGAGAGTGGAGTCATACCTGGCGAAAGGGCTACACACGAAACAAGCGTGCAGGAAGTTCGAATTACGAAGCTTCCTAAACTATATGATCTACACACGACATACAGACGCACGTGTGGAAAGTCGTTTGTGATCTTGCCCATTGAGTTTGTGTGCTTTCCCTTAATGCCTAATCGCGAGTTTGATCCATGCGGCAATGCCATAAATTAACCTGGACGATTGGCCAAATCCGGAATTTGGACCCCACCATTTGGAGGATGTAACAAAGCAATTAATGGGGGGAGAGGAAACCCAAACAATACTGAGAGAAGTAACACTTTTAGGGACAGTTTTTTACTGAGTTGTTTAAACTATGTTTTCTTAAAATACATTGGATATGAAATGCATCTCATTCAACTCCTTGAATTTAGCTGAAGAGATACATACCAAACATGATGACATAGAGTATTATTATGATGTGGTTGTCATGAAATTCCTTCCTAATAGAACCATTTTGCATGTAATGCATATCACCATTGCCCCAGATATAATACAGTAATTCAATGATTACATGTGTGCTGTTTGTACAGTGCAATCGTGGTTTTTGATTATCAGAACAGAAGTTGAGATATCTGAAATAGGAAATGTCCCAGTGAGGGGAAAAATGGTGCAGTGACAGGGTGTCCAGATGGGGTCACCGTGGCACTAGTTGGAAGAGAGCACAGGTCACACCCCGCCATGAAGGAAACTCCTTCCAGCAGCTAAGCCAGGGTGTGCTCCCTTTCCGCCTTTGATGTCCCCAAAACACACACACACCCACCATTCAGTTTCCAGGCTCATGTCCCTTTATCTCAGCAGTAGAATTGTGGAGGCAGCTGTAGAGGACGTCTGGACCCTGGTGACTTTATTACCCCACTGTTCCCAGCCATGCCTGACTGGAGACGATGCCAGCTGCGGAGGAAGTATAGGCCCTTATGACTTTATTACCCCACTATGTTGAAGAACAGAGGGCAACAGGCACTTCTGGTCACATGTCCATGCTCTCTCCTGGCTTCCCCCTTACATTGGTATTGCAGTGAAGCTTTCAGGGTAAACTCGTAACTTCTTTTTCATCCTTGTCACTTGAAATGTCACCAAACATATTGTAATAGTGTGTGTCTCAAAAACTTTAGACAGAAACCAAACACCAAAATTCATCTGTTTACCACTCTTTATTGGTCTGAGCCTTTAAATGTCTCCCCTGGAGGCAACATATTTTCCCCCCTCTTTACTTTTTTGGCAAAGTCAAAGACAGGTCCTTGGTAGTCATGTGACATAACAAAACTGAACTAATGTTGGTTTTTTAAACTAGGGAATCAAGGATTTTCTGCAATAGCTTATAGAAAATAGGTATGTAATTATTTTCCCCTGCTTCAAGTGGTGAAAAGTAAACACTCATTCATTGAATGCAGGCCCTTGTAACAAAAGCATGCCTTGCTGGTCCAGCTATTTTAGTCCATTAAGCAAGTACATTTTTTCTACTGCAGTAGTCATCGTAAATTCTCAATGATCTCATTTGCTCCCTGAAAATGCCCTCTGGCTGCCTTTGTTGAACAACTTATCCTAAGTTAAGAAAGTGGTCTCAAGTTATTGAACATTCAGGCCCCTATTTTGATTACTTAAATGCAGTCAGCAAATGTAAGTGCTAACAGTGTCACAGATCAAAACTGGATGTTTCTCACTGGATTCCAGTAATTTTGTGACAGGAGGTGATAGCACAGCTGTGGCACTGTTGTCAAAATGGTTGTACCAAGACAAATTAATTGCCCATGAGTGTGGCAGGGGTTTGGTTCCATTAAGGCCAATCAGATTATCCGCTGTCATTCCTTTAAAACCGCTGCACCAAGCCATATTTTATTATTTATTTATTTATTTATTTATCCTTTATTTAGCCAGGAAGGTCACCATTGAGATACAAGATCTTTTCTTCCAGGGAGTCCTGGTCAAGACAGCAGTATTAATATTTGTAAAGATATAAACATAAAGAAGAAGGAAAAAAAAATCACATTTCAGTATATACAATTCATAAAAGCAGCACAGAGGTAATAATTAAAAGTGAAACATACGGGCCATAACCAAGATATCTGTGACACATTCCATCTCAATATCACAGATTATGTAAAACAGCAACATGTTTCCTTCAGGGCAGTTTGTAAAAGTCTTTTAAAAAAATTTGAAGATGTGAGTGCTCCTTAGGTAATAGTATTTTGCAACTCATTCCACGCCCAGGGTGCATAAAAGGCGAAAGCAGTTTTACCGAGCTCTGAGTACACCTGCAGGACATTTAAAAGGATCCGATTTGTTGATCTGGTACAATAGTTGCCAGTATGGCAGGATAAAAGGCTGGAGATATAAGTTGGCATTTTACCTAACAATGTTTTTACAATAAGTATCAAAGTGTGTTTTTCTCCTATGGTTTAGAGAGGACCAATCAAGCAATTCATATAATATGCAATGGTGAGTGCGAGAACCTGAATTTGTAACAAAGCGTAATGCAGCATGATATGCAGAATCCAGTTTTGTCAGAAGAGATGAAGCTACATGCATATAAATCACATCACCATAGTCTAATACTGATAAAAATGAGCTTTGCACAATTTTCTTTCTGGCCTCAAATGATATGCATTTTTTTTTTTTTTTTTAAGGCGAAAAAGAAATCTTAGTTTTGGCCGAAGTTTTTTCAGTAGATTATTAATATGCATATGAAACATCATCTTATCATCAAGCCATAAGCCTAAATATTTATAAGAAGTTGTTCTTTCTATATATGTACCTTCCAATGTTGATAATGTAAAATTAAAAGTCATAGAGCGAGAACGAGTCAAGGTCATGTATTTGGTCTTTTTCAGATTGAGGAGCACCTTTCAATTTAAACAATGAATGCTGCAGACATCGAAAAGCATTCTGCAAGTGCTCTATGGCTTGATATAGAGAAGGTGCAACTGTGTAAACAGTTGTGACCATTGAACATTGGTTCAAATATTGAACCAGCAATTTTGTCTGGAGAGGACCAAACACAGGTCTTGCGTTGCATCCCCCTCCTTGAGTCCTCTGAGAGCCATGCGCCAATGCAGTGGTGCGTGGAGATGTTTGGGGGAATAGACATCGATTTAGCAAGTAAAGTATTTTGTATGAAAAGATGGGGGAGATTTCAACTGTATACTAAACGGCACTTGTGGTATTAAAACAAGGGCAAAACTGAAGTTAATTATTCTTATTTCCTCCATACAAAAAAAAATATTCTCATGTATAAAAATACCCTTTAACCTCCCCTTCCCATTAGGGCCCACTGCCATTTTGCAGGCATTATTTTTAGGTAGATAACGTAAATGATAATGGGAAGGAAACAAATGTGTTATTTGCAAACGGCTCTGCTGGCTGTGATTCAGTGCCATAGAACTAAGAAGGTTAGGAGGTTAGTGTTTGCGTTAAAAGGTGATTTGGATGAGGCAAAACGCAAACAAGCTCTGGGACACAAAATTTGTACGGCATCACCTTTATGCAATGACTCACCACCTTTTGAGCTGTCCAACCCCTTGAGAAGCAATTGCTTTTACTTTAGAGCAGGAAAGTACCCAACTGGGCGAAGGCGATAAAATGTTGTTTGCGATGGACCAAATTTTGCAGAACATTACAGCAGCAGCAGCAGCATTACAGCAGCTCTGTCTGGGAAGGCACAAAAATAGAGCCCTTACTGTAGGCCAGACTGCCAACTCACATGCAAACAGTTCATTAAATCAATAACCAATTGTTACAAGGTCTAGATTCCAACCCTAACACACCGTGCAGCCCACTGAGCTTGCAGAGAGGAAAGTAAGGAGTGTCAGGATATCCCCTTTCCTCTAGGAGACAATCAGAGCCCACAGGTGGCTGCTAGGATGGAGGAAGGATTTCAGGATCTAGTCAGTTTGAAGGCACATTGCTTTTATATGCGAGAAATGTCTGTTTACCTGAAGGTGGCAATATAAAACTGAAGGTATGGGATAGATTTAACTGTTCCTTTCATTCTTGCTTAGAGTTAGGGTTGGGTCAGGGTTTGTGCTATAAAAAACATCTCTCGTAGGTGAGAATTGGGCTTTTCTGGTATTCAAGAAATTGACCTTTCTCGTATAAAGTTTGAATTTCTTGTTTGCTAGAATTGTTCATACAAAACATTTCTTGTCGGTTTGAATTGGGCTTTACTGATATACGAGAAATAGACATTTTCCTGTATATGAGCAGTGCGCCTCCAAATTGACATGATCCGGATTTTAACTAGCAGCAGGCACAAGAGTTGCTTCATAAGGCAGTGTTATTAGTGGCAGCAGAGAGTGATGCTGAAGCGGGCAAAGGCATGTGTTAACCGCAGAGGTAGAAAAGGAGAGCAGCTTAAGTACTCCAACTTAGAGAAGGGCAATGGCAAAATGAGCATCGATCTGCCTATCAGAATGAAAGGCAAGTTGTCTGCCTGAACTAGCTTTGCAAGCTGTGCCACACTTTGTAAATTGAGATTTCTGGCCACTGGCCCACAAAAACAGCAAACTGTTTTTACATTTTCACTGAATTACAATTAAGCTATATTTTGACAATATTAAAAAAAAAATTAAAATTCTCCTAAGAATCTGTTCTGCATATTTGTAATGAGAAGCATACCATTTCTTTTCAGAAAAGGGATAAATTGTTAAAACATTATAATTGTTCAGACTGTTGGCACCATGGCTGGCACAGGTGAAATAGCCGTGACGACATGCATTGAACGAGAGGGGTAGATAATTGCCATTGCCATTTATTTTAATACTTCATTGTCTGACCTTTAACCTCAATAAGAAGAAAATTACCAAGGGACTTAACCTTGCACAAAGGTGTTTTCAAATTTAATGAGGTGCTTTAAGTAATTCAGGATACCAATGTCAGTGATTGAAAATGAGCCTCATCAAAAATCAGTGCAAAGGCTTCAATTTAATTTGGAATGAGCTCACAACCACGGTATGTACCACAGAATATCGAAATGTCTTTAAGTTTTCACACTTTTTTTCTGACTACCCCTGTTTTTCATGTTCTGGATCAGTCTGGGCTGCATCATATTTTGTTACCCTGCTGTATTCAACTTGGCCTAAAAGTAAAAATGCCCTAAGAGGTTTAAGGCATGTTGGTTTTTGTTCGCTGTTTTATGCAGCATGTCTTGTCAATTATAAGAATAAGGCAAATCCCTGTAGCTGTAAAATTAATTACAAGAATTATTTTGGAACTTTCTCATTTTCTACAATATACTGTATGTCAAAATAGAATTGGGCTTAAAACGGAAAAATATGTGAAGGGACATCTTCACTCTTATCATGGTGAGAAGCTGCATGCGGCCCACATACTCCAATGGTCATCAGGTGTGTTCAACACATACAGTATAATCTACTTGAGGAATCATTGAATAGTCAATTGTTTTTTCAAAATGTATTATTATTTTATAATAATATTGTGACTGGCAAATGTATATTGCACTATAAAACATGATCTCCCCAATCAGTTATGTGCACTTATTCCTTTCTTTAACTGCATTTGTCACAAGTTTTCAATATTGAGCTCAAGTTCATTAGTTTTCAAAATTTTAAGTTGAAGTTATCCATTGTCTTGACTAATTGTGAGTTGGAACAAAGCATATCTTCAATTTGAGTTAACTCATATTTAGTTAACTCACATTTTTTAAGGCAGAACTTCAGTTTCTAAGTTTCACCAGCTTGTAATGTATTACAGTGTATATAATATGAGCTATTCATCTGAATTACTGGATGCTATGATAAATAAAAAAATCTGTATGGATGACACACTTGAAATATCAATTTATTTCATTCATTGCATTTACTTGAAGTTGAAATATTTTTAATAAAATTATATTGAATTTATAATATATTGTATTGGCTCCACATCCTTATCATCCCCAAGTTCCTCCTACCCCACTCTGCAGTATTCTCCCAATCTTCCTTCCACATCAGCCATTCTACTACCCCCCCAAACATCTACCCCCAATGTACACTCTACATTATCCTACTGTCCCCACTACCCACTAAACTCCACATCGCCCTAATGTCTCCGTGTCTCTTACTAAGATAGCTCTGGCAGTTGACAACTGATAGCTGCTCTAGCAAGTAGACTGGTCTGGCAATAACTAGTCTTCAGTAACTCGAAAGTTTCAACCCTAACCCTAATCCTAATCAATCTAAATATTATTTAGATGGTTTGTACTCTTGGACAATACTTATTTATTTATTTTAACACCTCAGTATTCGAAACGTTATTGTTATATCGCAGCTAGCCTGCTATGCTAATAACTAAATAGCTAATTTTTGAGAAATTGCCTAACTCTGTGTCAGTTTTGGTTGGACATGCTATAAAAACAATAACTAATAATTAATCATTTTTGTGTGTGATTACCATACAACTTTAAGGGGTTGAGTGATAAGCCTTAATTCAGAGGGATCTGACCTCTCAAACCCCTCTCACCCTTTCACCATGCATTTTACAAAAAAAAAAAAAAAAAACAAATAAAGCAAACCGAATATATTTGGGGGGGAAGGGGACCTCAGAGTTTCATTTTAAATACATAATAAAATTTCTGATTCAAATTAATAATTTTCCACATAAATCCCCCTAAATCAAGCACATATTAGGAATTTTCATTTACTATATTACCAATTCCAAAACTGCTGTAATCAAATGAACAAAAACTTGAGAAACCTGCCTCAAATTAGTCTTTATGATTGGCAGCTGCAGAAAAATAATTTCTGAATTGTGCAGAAAAAGGCCATTCACTTGCTGGAGACGGGAAGATCCCTCTCATCAAAGAAGAACTGAAATGTCTGCAGTGTAGGCCTGGCCAAGCATCCCCAGAGCAGAAAACCAGCATCTTGTGATGCTCATGGGTTGATATCAGGCTGTCATGAAAAGTAAAGAATTTGCATCCAAGTACTAGATTTGTCCACTTTAAAATTACTTCCCATTTGGAGGAGAAAATGGAGGAGAAATGTATAAAAACGGTGGCAGGTCCTCCAGGGTGAAAGTAATAAGTATTTCCGCACAAACAAATTAACCTCTTCTTCATTCCTATACTTCAAATCTAATATGCTGGTGTCCAGTCCCACCCCCTCTGAAATTGCCTGAAATCTTTTCATTTTATATAATTTGCTGGTTGCATGTAATTACAGCTCTGATTTCTGACAAAATATGGCTTTTTGTACTTGGATATTTGTAATAAAAGTGTTACAAATATTCAATATACTTTGTGTTGTGATTTTATTTTCTAATTTGCCTGTAAATAATGTCAAGTTCTGTTCCCATGCAAGTACAAGTCCTGCACTTCCACTAGGAGAAGATTTAAAGGTCTCAAGGGTAATGTATAATTAATATTCTTTATTCATATCATCTTCTAAAATTATCCTCTTCACAGTAAAATAGCGGGAAAAAAAACATATATGAACTTTAGGGCAGAAAATTAACTCACTAATAATGAACCTTGACATCCTTGGCAAGGACCAATTAAAAGTTTCCAAAGGGTGACCATGACTAATACGCGGGATAACAAAAAGGGAGAAATACTGTATTATGACATTATGAATACACAATTTCAATAGCTGGCAAAGGTCATCAATTGTGAGAAAGTAAACTGTTTTGACCTTTGAATTACTGTGCCACATACTGATACAAGTATGCACATCACAAGCACAATAGCATTTCTCAGTTTAGTTCTGCAGGACAAAAAATTCACTGTGCTTTTTGTACTCAATATGACAGGAAAGACACCCACAGCCAGGGCAGAAAACATTTCATTTAGTGCTGGCTTGTAAGAAGGGATTTTCACTGTAGCTATTTATGTTAAATCGCTAACTCAAGGGCAAAAGCCATTTGTGCAATTAACATTTACTCTGACAACATTTTTCTTTATAAGCCCAGATCATGAGCTTTTGCACTACAGTGCTGAGATAAAAGCGTCTTTTGAAATTGTATTATTGCTCATGTACAGCTCTAAACAAAATAGAAAAAGCTGTAAGGCAGCCCTACATTGTAAGTATTCAGTTAAGTTCTGTATTCTGCTTCCAGCAAAAGCAGGTCATCAGTTTTTGCATTTAACTTGTCTCCCAAACAAAAAGAGATTGATAACCAGTCCAGGCCTCTTCACATCTAAACTAGTGTTAATTATTAATTAGCCCAATGAGTAAAATGCACGCAAAAAGTTTTTAACTGCATTTGTACTCTATGTTTTTGTTCTTACTGCAACATTAAGAAATTATTCAAAGCGCCTACTGAGGCTATATATGCCTGACGCAACTTTGCTAAATAATGAGCTGTCCTTGACTTTGTCTCAAGTCTTAAGCAAATATTAGCTCTTTTTTGGCATCTCTAATTCAATAAATGAGCTGCCGGCAAAAATGAATGAAACATGAGAGAGAATGTGTGGGGAGTCATTACTTCTCTTGAGACAGCAGTGTCACAAAAGCAGGGCTGTTTCTTTGCTAAATGCATTTATTTAACGTGGATTTGAGCCATCAGGGTGTGCATTAACTTCACCATTTTAGGCTGGATTATTCCTGGTTGACAATCAAATCATTTATTCCTTGGATTATTAATTCCAACATGTTATCTATAATGATTATGAATTCTCTGAAATTCCAAATTCTTCTGCTGTGGAAGTTTATTTCTGGGGATTTAATGAAGTGATTAACAATTATGAGATATTTATTCTTAGATGGCACTTGATCTACTACTGTAGTAATAAAAATCATATTTTTAAAGTAGAATATAACACGCGCATTGAACCATCATTGAATGCAATATATGGTAGAAAAGATTTTTGCATTTGTTCGAACTTACTTTGCGTACAGCAAAGAAAACAAATTTACACAAATCAGCACTGTGTTATGAGCATTTAAATGTTGAGTGCAATAAACAATAATTAATTCCCATCATTCCAGTAGTTACTGAGTGCTTGACTGCTAATCACGCAAAGTGAACAGGAAGAGAATTAGTATAATTCTTCATTAAAAGCTCAGGGTTCTACTTAACCTCTGACGGCATGTCACTGATGATTAACCCCCAGGAACTCTATTTCTATGACACATATAACCCTCTATGGCAGACAGAGAACCCTTTCACTGACTGTGTTTGTAAGTCATCAAATGTGGTAGCCAATAAAATGATAGATATGGCCCTATTTTTAAGGTTCCAATGGAAAAATTTGACAGGTTCTCACCTGAGCGATGCAATGAGTTGTTTATAACAGCAATGGGTTTTGTTGCACCTGGTTTATGCTGATTAAGTTTTGCTGGGTGACTCCTGTTATCTCTCTATTTTCTGCTCTCACCAATATTATAGACACTTATAGGCTGACAATGCCTCCAGACTTATGATGTTGTGCTACTTAAACAATTTTAAGTGGCACAAAGATTAGAATGTCAAGTGTGTCCCATCTAGATGTTCTGAACTAATCTATGTAACATGTGCAACATCAGTCATATTTTATTTATGTTTTATTTTTATATTGTTGAATATTTAACCCATTAAATTTACTTCATGTGCCTTCACTTTTTTAATTGAGCTCACGGTAACACTTTATTTTGGTGGTCCCTCTGTAGATGCTCAACAAACAGGAAATAACGTGTCAACAACATAAAGGTTGACTTTCAACAAAGGATGATTTGTAGACAGTTCAAATACTATAAACAAACACATCATCACACCGTCTACTAAGTGTCTTACATGCGACCTTAATCCTTATGTTGACGATCTACAGTATGATGCTAATAGATGCTCAAGAAACTTTAACTTGAGTATCAGCAGATGATCAGGTTAATACTTGGGGACGCTCAATAGACTATCAACAGTTCATCAACTGATGATCAGGTTAATATACGATGTGACGCCTGTAGATGTGCAACTGATTATGAATTACGTTCCAGCAGATGATTAGGTGAACATTCAGGGGAACAATCAACTGACCATCAACAAAATATGAATAGATAATCAGGTAAATGTGGTGCCTGTATCAACATTCATCCATAGTGAGCAATTTATCAGTATTTGCCAGTGAAGTCAGTACTTGATGATGCAACACTCACTATCAAAAAATTTTCAATAGATGATCAGGTAAACACACAGGGTTATGCTTGTAGATGCTCCGCTGATATCAATAACATGTTGACTGATACTTTAATGAAAGTTTCTTGAGCGTCTCTTAACATTTCAGTGTAGATTGCCAACATAAATATTAAGGTTATGTCTAAGATAGTCAGTAGATAGTATGATGATGTTTTTGTTCACACTATTGATCTGTCTACAAATCAACCTTTGTTGAGCGTCAACCGTTGTGTCGCTAACATGCTATTTCTTGTCTGTTGAGCATCTACCAAGGACCATCAAAATAAAGTGTTACCGAGCTCAGTTGCACAACCTGCATCATTTACTCTCATTCTGTTCACTAATTTGAGCCAAATTACATAATTTCCCCAGGGTAGCAGTAAAGTGTAATGGTTACAATTATGGTAAAGGCAATGGTAACAGCAGGCTTAACTCAGAAAACACAGCTTTGTGCTCCAGTTGTAGTTGTTCATAGCCTTAACAAGTTGACATAAAGTAATGCACTGTAATTTATTCATGAGGAAATGCACTCAACACTATACGGACATATACATACTATGAGCATAATTATGGGATCATGTTACATTAAATGCTGGTATCTTTTCAGGACCAGTTCCGAAGCCGTGAGGGACTAATGTTGCTTTAACCACTGAAACCCTGGTCTACTTAAAAACAAAAATATGTAACACTGAATGGGGGCGAAATATTAATGTAAAAATGAAAACAGACTGTAAGGTGTTAGGCTGCCACTAAAGGCCAGATCAGCCTCATAATGCCTTGGCATGGAGTTTACAAGTGTAAAACTTTACTAGATGGATGGAGTAACTTCCCTCTGAGAAATATTCTCACATTTGGTGTTTTGATGATGGCGAAGGATCACCCTGTCTGACACATTGTTCCAAAATCTCCCATATCATCTCAGTCAGTTTGAGATCTGGTGACTGTGAGGGTTTTGGCATATTCGTATGATCATTTTCGTACTCATGAAAGCATTCTGTGACCCTTTGTGTCCTGTGGGGCTTGGGCCATTGTCATCCTGAAAGAGTCCACTCCCATTGTGATAGGAATGCTTTGAAGGTGATGACACGGAATAACTCTGCATTGATTTGCATTGACCCTTCTGCCTTTAAGGGGACGAGCGTACCCAGGAAATAAATATTTTCTGCCAGGAAAATAAACAGAAGCATCTTTTATGTTTGCCTGCGCATTTATTCAGGTATCTTCCTTCAGTTCGTTACCCGTATGTATGGGTAAATTCCTCCGAGATTCCAGTCTACTCAATATTTTAAGCTGTAGATGCCACTAATGAATAGTCCGCTATGTGTGTGGGGTAGTGTGGGAATAATTATGTGTAAACGCCCAAGAAATTGACAAGATGTAAAATTATATGAACATCAATGGATTAATGAGGAACATTGTTTGCTCCATATTACATATATTTCTCTGTAATTACCTGTTTATGAGAGCAATTCAGTCAAGCGCTCCATTTACTTTACCTCTAAAAAAATTTCCATTTGTCGGCACTCAATTACCGGCACTGCTACCTGAAAATGCCTTCAGACAGCTTTGGAACATTAAATTCTGCTCACGAATACCTTGGGGCACTTTCGTTTTTTTTTTTTTTCCCAACGATGAATGGTGTTATTATAATCTGATAAATTTGTCACGCTTCCACGGCTGAATGATGACAGTCACTAGTTTCAGGCCAATAATATAAGCATTCAAGAAACAAAAACTTGTCAGTGTGTATTGTAAGCTTGTGTTTGTGAAAATGGGCAACACTTTTTGAATGCGAATGTGAAGAATTGGATTTCGAAAGCGCATAAAGCTTCAGTTCGCCAATACAAATTTTGTTGTCCATTATTCCATATTTGCAAGACAAGCTAAGCACAGATAGGCTCAAAATGACACATTTGGCATTTTTGCAAACGTGCTGGCCTTCACTCAGTTGGACTCAGCACGTCAGCTCAGTGCAGCTGGGATTTGAATTTCCAACATAGCTAACTGCTTAAAGGTGTGTCTGTAAGTGATGAAGTGCTTGTCTTGAGCCAATGACAATTAAAACTAGAGGCACTCCTAGAGTGCAAACCTCCGCCAAGGCAGCACAGTCCATATCTTGCTGAGCGGGAGCAAAGTTCAGTTATCGCGTGTCATAGGATTCAGCCATATTGTCTGACTGATCGCAGTCAAAATCAATAGGGTCCATCCCTGATGTAATAGCGACCTATCCACAAAATTTCAGAGATATCCGTTAATTACTTTTCGAGTTATCTTGTTCACAAACAAATTAACAGACAAACAAACAAACAAACGGCACCGATCACATAACCTCCTGCCAACGTTTTGCAGAGGTAATCAGCATCCCTGTCAGCACTGCTTTTGCACTGTTCAACAGCTGATGATGAAGCCCTCTGAACTCGCTGTAGGCAGCCCACTTGAGGGCAGGTCTGACACGCTTTGGCTCAACTCCAGAGGTAGTCCATCTCCGGTGTGGCTTAGCACAACTCGGCACGCTAAAAGTACTAATTGAAATACAAATCAGCGCAGGGTTTTTTGACTTGGCGCGGCCAAAAGTGCCAATGGTAAAATTTAATCATTTTCTTCTCTCTTCTAAAGCAATGATGGGAGTCTTGCAGAATCTACTTGCCGTCCCTCGCTGCCGTTTCTGAAAATATCCTGTGTAGTCAGAGCCATGAGATTGGGAAATAAGAGCGATCAAAGTTGAAGCAGCGTGAACTTTTTCCACTCCCATCGAGCTCTGATTGTTGCTGGGGCACCACATTTGCATGCTGTTTTAACTCCACCTTCAACAGAGTTCTTGCAGGATGTACAGATTCCATTGATTTTGCAGATCGAGACAGAACAGCCTCATAGCACTGGTGGGCGTACAAGGAAAGTAGTTTGTTTTGGCTGAAACGACGGCTGGTTCCACCTGTGGGGGTGGCTCAGGCATCAAGCCTAATCAATTTCCTTCAGAGCCTGTGGCATTGTGAGATCATACTCGTCTTTTATTCTCTCCATCTCTCTCATATGCTTCCTGCGCTCTTCTTCAAAAAATCCCAGCTAAGCAGGTGCACCCTTGACAATGGCATGCACAGTTATTTTTTCCATTTAGCTAGCAAAATTCTCTTGAGTTCTTTGTGTTAATGTTTTTCTTTTCAGATTTTTTTCTGTGGTAAAGCCACTGAAGGCATATGTGGAGAGAGTTTGGGTGTGTGTGTGTGTGTGTTTGTGTATGAGAGAGGGAGAGAGAGACTGAGGCATAGCAACATAGCACTGGTGCTTGCACAGGCAAGGGAAGGATGTGGTGAAGGACCCAGAATGCGAGGTGTTTGATGGTATTCTGGTAAGGGCACTTTGATTCCGGCATGTTTCTGTTTTTCCTTTTAACTGTTACCAGGAGCATATTCTCAAAAGGAACATAAATTACTTTCAAAGAGAGGCCTTGATTACCTACAGCATGTTGTAATTCCTCATGGATTAGTTTTGTTTTGGGCTACAAACAAAATAGCAGGTTCTCTGAAAAGATGAGGTCTAAAGCATCTACTGAATCCTGTCTTCTTGTGGAAACAAGTCAAACACTTTAAAAACTTGTAACTTTTGCAGAGAACGACCTTTAAAAATGAAATTTGTGTCACATTTTGGCAATAAATGTTAAAGTCCGGGTAAAGTGAAAATCACTGTGTATTCGGGCTTTGGTACACCACAGAAAAATGTGTAATTAGGCACTTTCAATTACTTTTAATAATTTTTAATGATTAAAAAATCGTTAGGTAAATAAAATTACGTGTCAAAACTGCCAAAAAGTAAGCCCTATTCTCAGCTCAAAAACGCTATGGGCGTGTTCACTAATACCACTAAAAACATGCCCAATCGCAAGGAGCAGCTGCTCTTAGCTGTCTTAAGTGTACCACTGACAAAGAAATGGATGCTCCAGCGAAGAATTTATTAGAATATAACAGCCGTATATGTTTGAGCCACCTTAGCTGGAATCCATTTCAAAACAAGAGAACACTGACAATCAATCTGGTTCCTTATAGTCTGCAACGCAATCGTATTTTTCTTCCATTCACCCAAGTAAGCCGTATTTAGTACTAACAACCAAGCCAAATAAAGTCAGGCTATCAATGAATAAATAGCTAAAACAAAGCATTTTGTCCCGTCACCAGATGGTTGTATTCATCAATACAGTGTTTCTCATGGAATTATTCTATTTGTGGTGGTAGCTGACCGAGGTATCAAATGATTTAGTGTAACCAATGGCTGTTAACTGAAGGTCCGTCTCTGTAGGTTTGGTAGCAAGGCCGAGAGACGTGGGGTGCAATAGCTAGCCAGGAGGTGAGCATACTTAAAATGAGGTCAACGTTCAATTATGCAAGAAATATGCTGCCACTTAAATTTTCCTCATTTGCGTTCTGATAAACAATAACTGCATCAAATACAGAATTTTGGATATTTTAAGATACTGTAGCCTCAGTAACAATCGAGATCCCCATCAACTGCAAACAAAAATTTTTTTTTCTACTCTACGTACCTGGACCCTGGACCAGTTGAATTGAATATGAGTCATCTAAATCAGTTAAAAACTGTAAACATTTAAGTGCAATTTTTATCCAAAAAAAAGGAAACCAGTTTGCCAGTTAGCTAACCTGTATTTCCTTTCAGGTCAGTATAGCCTGGTGCTGTGTAAGGTCAATGTACCGTGGCAAGGGCCTAGGTCGTCAACGTAGCTGTGTCTATGCTGCTACATAATTTAAAATCATGTAGAGGAGAGGCATGTCCTGCGCAATTTAATGCAGTTACTGTGGACTACCTACCTACCAACATAGCTAGGTAGCTACTATAATTCAAATAACTGCTCACTGTGCGACTTACCGGTAAGTCACTGATGGGCAGAACGGCTAAAGTTATTAAAGTTTATGCCACAATGGCTAACGGTGCCAACGAGAGTATACGATGTCGGCAGAAGAGGAGAACAAACCCCGAGAGGGGAGATGGTCAGGTCAGCTGCATTTACCAGTATCACCAGACTACCTGTGAATCTTAGTTGTCTCAGATGAAAGTACACAGTGCAAAATGTTTACCACAGAGAAGAGTATTGGAAGTGATCCTCAGCTCTCCATCAACATGGCTGTTTACAAAAGTAATCCACCTGTTCTTTTTTCAGAAATTTAAATAGGATGACAGGGATTCTTTAAATTCTCGCATTCAGAGAAGATGCAATTTTGAGACACAGCAGGCAGAAAAGCTGATTTTCTACCTAGAAAACTGAACACAAGTGACTCAACGAGGCAGCTAAACACAGGACGCTCATGGAGGAGGGCTTCAGTGCATCATCAGGCCATGTTCTAGCCCCGCTCAAAAAATCCAGAAATTAAAACTGGTAAAAAACTGTTTAACGCCACAATTCAACACTAGTTTAATTTGCAGTCTTTTCACATGTTATCAGCATCTATTTTGTAACATGGATATTGTGTTTAGAAGCTAATCTCGGATTTCACTTTACCCAGACTGTAAGGATTTCTTTTGTTGGGTTGGGTGTCGTCACCTAGATGAAACCACAAAACCCTGTCTGACCTGAGAATTTTTAATAGAATTTTTATGTAAATGTTTCATAAAAAATGTACTGGCATTAGCTTTGGATAGAGCATATGGTAAAGTGATTAATATGGCCATATAATTTAACAGCAGGCAGCAGAAAATCTCATGATACTAAGAACTTTTTTTTAATACACTTATATTTCAATATAATTATGGAGAGGATAATGTCCCGATATATGCAAATCTGTCTTTTTGAAAGTCAGTGGGGGGTTTTGGAGTGAATTACTCGACTTCCCATAAATGTATTTTCTATGATAACAGTACAGCTGTCTCAAATGCCTGACTGTTATGGCTGGTTCAGACACTTGAATCTTTCTTTGTGGCTTCATTTGTGGATTGTTACCTTTCACCTAGACTGACCAAACATCTTTTATTTGAACATTTCTACTTTTATTCTTTCCAAAGAGGAATTTATGTTTTGTCCTATTTGGTTTTGTTCATCCCATAGACCTTATACTGTTTGATCAAATATCCAAGTCTGTTCAGACTGCCTGCTTATCCCTCCTGTCTTGTCTTAAATCTAACTCTTTATTTTGTCTCCCTACCTCACCTTTCCCAGAATCCCAACATTCAGTTTTAAATCCACGACATCCAATTTTGAAGCATTCACTAAAATTTAAAGACACCAGGTACCATTTGTAAGCAAGACCTAAACATGGCAGTAAAGGTGGTTTTTGTTAAATCTTAATTTTGCATGGTTCAACCACTCCCTCTCCTGGACCTGCCATTTTTGAATTCAGCTTTCACAGACTGCATACCTCTTTTCACTTCAAAATTGAAAGCTTTTTTGAGATTATTCTGGCATGAAGACTTTTTTTCTGAATCTATCCATGTGCCCCATTAATTAGAATGATGCCAATTCTTATGAGGTCTGCAGTATTGTGGCTACAGTGGTGTGTGGATGCTGGAACAAATAGTTTCTGTTATAGCATTGTTTATTAATCCCGAAAGTTATTTTTTTGTGAAGCGTGTGTCTGTGTCTGCATGGGAGCAGAATGAGATGCGTCTCAAAGAGTATTCCCAGCACACCCCTGTTCCTCCAATTCAAATCTTCAAAGTCTCCTCAATTTCATAGAAATTTGACTGCAGTAGACATGGGGGGAAAAAACCATCTCAGAATTTCACAACGTTTATCAAGTGATGCTTGTTATTGGGTACGTACCGTTTTTCCCGGACCTCTCAGAAAGGTCAGTATTGTTGACTTCCCACATGAATTATAATGCGACCATTCAGCCACAGGCTATTTTTCAGTGATGGATTCATAATGCAGATATATTAGTCAATCAGTAGAAAATCAGGCCAGTTCCCATGCTTATTTTCTTAGTGCCTGTTCTCTTGAAACAGATTGGCCAGTGGCACTCTGAACTTGGGCTGTACATGGAGAAGAAGTTGCATTCCCTGAACGCAACGGACACGCTGTCTAATGCCACGCTTATCATCACCACCATCCTTGTAAGTACTGTCTTTCATCTGAGTAACAAATGTCTATCCACAGACAGTTCAATAAGCCTATGAAGTCAGCCATTTCCAACACAATGTTGTTAAGACATGAAATTTTGCATTTTTGTATATTCTATCTATTATGTATTATTATAATATTTATAATAACATATAATAATGTTATATATTATTATAATATTTTGTAGATTTTATATTTTTTGCATATTTTTTCAGTGCTTTGTTTCTAAGATCATTTAGAATTTGTAATTCATCATTTCTCCACAACTTGAAAATGTGATTCTGATCATTTTTCCATTGTGGTCTTCATATGTTGTCTCATAGTTGCCCTATGCTCAGTGATATTTTTACTTTAAACCTGATCAACAATATTCAAAATATGATTTGCATTGAAGGGTCCCCCCCCCCCCATGAATTCCTTCAGTCCTGGAAAAGTCTCAGGAAACGAGAAAATTTCCTGTATATGTTGGAAAATACTTAGTTGTCCATCCATAATCACAAGTGGGTCGCACTTTAGATGAACTGTTGCTCGTAAAGGCTTTATACAGCATGTATAATGCCTTCATAAATGAGACATAAGCAATTGTCATGCTTTGTAAAGGGCAAAATAACACATCCTTATTCTGCATGTGATGCCAGATGTGACAATAACTATGTCACTTAGCTGACAATGTCACCCTTTATAGCATTTAGCCACTAGCCAAGTGACATTGTCAGTGATATCACATCTGGCATCACATGCTGAATAAGGATGTGTTATTTCACCCTTTACAAAGCGTGAAATTTGCTTATGCATGATTTATGAAGACATTTTGTCTCATATATGAAGGCATTATACATGTTGTATAAAGCCTTTATGAGCAAAACTTAGTCTAACGTGTGACCCACAAGGGTTAGTTTGGAACAACTTGACCTAATTGAATAATTTATTACCCATAACTGTTTTCCTCAACTCAAAATTGTCTACACTGAGTCACATATTTGAGTTGAGGAGAACCAAATCATTTCGGTGTAACAAATTTGAGCAATTTTTGTGTTTGTAATGTCCAGGAAAATAGGATCTAGATGGCAGTGTGAACCCTGCACTTATTTATGTCATAGTGTTGGGATGAGCTCGTATCATTACAATATGTTGTCAATGTCAGTCCGTATTTGGACTGGTTCTGAGTAGTCAGCCACGCACACCGTCTGAAAATCTTTAACAGCCATTTTGGTCCTGGAAAAGTTGAGGACAATGAGCAAATTTTACACGACCTTTACACAAGACTAAGCTATTTTTACATAAGTCCATGTTCCAAATTTGGGGGTCCAGGATTTTCTAGTTGCATGTATCAACTCCTGATAATCTTGTTTTATGCAGCAGTCCCCAGATCATAATTCAGTCAAGAATTTATGGGTATTACTGAACAACAGGAAGTCAGCTGCAGTTGTGTGTGTTTTAAATCACACCCACTTTTTCAGTCTGTCTGGACTGTCACTCAATTCATATGGTTCATTTTCAGTGGAGCAAACCACTTCGATGGAGCTGGTAATCTAGCAGATTCTGGCCACAGCATCAGTGCTCCTGCTGCGTCCTGTCTGGGCAGTGTTTGAGAGATCAACTGTCTTCAAAACAATAGATGAATACAATTACAGGAATATATTCATGGTACTGCACCACAGGAGAGGTCTGTCTTTTTCCACACATGGAGGATTGGAGCGTAAATATCAGAAAACATATTATAGTTCCGAATAGCTGATATTGGTATTTTTGAATGCAATAAATACACTGCACCCGAAAATTGCGTAGAAGATATGCCATTAAAATAGTTATGAGATTCTGAAGTGAATGCGAAAAGCTATCAACTGAATTGTAAGGTAATGGGCCAATCAAAATTCACAGCAGTTCATTCAGCTTTCTTGCTGAGATGTCCCATCTGAAAGCTTTCCAAAGCTAACTACGCTGACATCTACATGAAACACTGACAGCAGACAAATACACGGATTATGCAGAAGCAACACAGATGTTTTGCAAGCTGTAGGCTGTGTTCTACTGCGTTAAACTTCTCGAAATGTGTGCTCTGTAGCAGGAACAAGCTTGCATTGAGGCAAGCTGACAAAATCGGGTATATGATGCATGGATAAAATGAGAAAATAAAAAATGTGTTCCTGTACTTTTCTTTTGCTATTTGCAGCAGCACATAAATTTTTTTGGAGCATATTTTCCCTCTATTTAAGTGATTACATTGTTTAAAACTATGTCAGTCGTACTCTCAGTCATCTTACATGAACAGGATTAAACAGTACAGACAATTGAATGAGTGACATAATGTTTTATGTAATATTTCATCTCTTAAGCCCCTTTCACACCAGGCTACGTAGGGGCGTGGAGCAGCGCGGATGGCCATACGCGTTAATGCGCATGGAGAAGGCAAAGACATCCGCGGGGATGAGCAATGGGTCGCAGTAATGCACAGTGGTGTGCGGACATCGAATGCGAAAATTAAACACGTTAAATTTTTTTGTGCAGACCGCTGCGGAGGCCTCCCATATGCAATGAAACGTGTTACGAACGCAGTCAGAACGCCCCTGTGCGTATTGCACAAGTGACCTGAACGTAGTACGAACGCACCCATACGTGTTCCACATGCGATCCACACGCGCTTCCATTCTGGAAGAGGTCATCCGCGCTCAGTTTCCTGCGGATCTGTCATTTTCGTTGCGTATGGCCATCCGTGCTGCTCCGTGCCCCTACGCAGCCTGGTGTCAAAGGAGCCTATGGGAGCTGAGAACTCTTAAAACTGATGTGTTATCACGGGTAGCTCACCGCTAAAAATGGCAGCTTTTTTCCTCTCGGTTCAGAATGACCATGGATAATTAGGGGGGCATTGGTGTCTGATCTTGGGTACAATGTGGGTAAATATAGCATATTTTAGTCGGCATATCACTTTCACCTCATAAGGGCCCATTATGCCCACTCTGCACTCCTCACTAAGTTTTCCCTGGCTTTGGGTGATGGAGTAATCACCAACATGTCTATTTTGTGCTCATCCACCCTTTGAAGTATGATTTTGATGTTTTCCTTACTCTCTATCTGCACATTCATCCATTTTTATTTTATTTTTTCGTGGATGTAATTACCAGCTATCCCCTTAGCCCTCTAATCTTTCCCGACAAAAAGGGAAATAGTGAAGCTGGGTCATTTAGCCCATCTTGGTTTAGCTATTTCAGTATGAAAATCATTTGATATTTTTCTGGCTGAGCCTGAAAGAAATTCTATCAAAAGAGCTTAAAGAGCAGGAAATGCTTGTTAGGATAATTAGGGGATAAGAGCAGAGTAAATGAAAGAGAGAAATTGGATTAGATTTCTGTAATAACTACAATCCAAAGTCAGAAAAAGTTTGGACGGCATGTTAGATTAAAAATTAAAGCAGTCATCCATAAATTACCATAAATTATGTTTGACCTGTATTACATTAAAAACAATACAGTGATGTTGCTTCAAAATAAACACCTACCTACTGTATATTTTGCATTTCAAAACGCAGCACACGTTTTCTGTACTGGACAAGTTGGGGCAGTTCTCTTGGAGAACTAAGGATGGGCGTCCCTGAAAAAGATGTCTTCTTGAAGGCCATATATGTAGCTCCAAAATCTCAATGTGCTTTCTAGTTAGAATGGTGTTTTATCAGAAGCACAAGTTACCCTGGCCAAGGGCGCTGATGCAACTCCATGCCATGACTGAGCATGGCTTTTGGGCTTGTTGCTGGCAACAGTCTGGATGATTCTTTTTTTCTTTCTTTGGTAGTAAAAGCCTGGTGCCCTTTTCTTCCATAAAAGACTGGAAATATTGATTTGTCTGACCTCAATACGCATTTCCACTGTGTGATGGTCCATCGCTGATGCGTCAAAGCCCAAAAAAGTTGATGGTGCTTTTGAGCACTGTTAACATCAGACCTCCTTATTGGACTGTGAAGTTTTAACTGGCATTTTTCAGGATGTAACTATGTATTTTAGTACTTGACAAAGGTTTGTGCAAGTAATCCTGAGCCCAAGTGTTTATATCATGTATAGATAAATAAGGATACTTGATGCAGTGCCCCATCTGAGTGATGGGAGATCACAGGAATTCCTCCTGCACCCGTGACCTTTACACACAAAGTTCCATCAGATTCCTTGAATCTTTTAATTATGTTATGCATGGCAGAAGGTGAAATATCTGAATCTCTTCCCATCTTTCTTTGAAGAACATTGATTTTAGACCTTACAATGATGCGTGCAAATTGGCGATCCTTGGTTCATCTTTGCTCGTGAAGAATGAGGCCTTTTGTGGATGCTTGTTTTGTAATAAATCATGATTACACTAACCTGCTGACAGCAAATGTTTCAAATCACATCATTTTTCGAATTGTTTACCCTATACCTAGTCCTAAATTTCCCCCATCCCAACTTTTTTTGGAATGAGTTGCAGGCCTGAATGGGAAGAATGCACGTATATTTACAATCAAAGTGAACTTGAGCAAAAGTAACATTAAATATTTTTATACTAATATCTTCATACTATCTGAAATGAATTACAAGTCAATGCAAATTTAGATATTGCTCTTATGTGCATTTTTTGTGCTGTCCCAACTTTTTCTGAGTGGGATGTTTGATCATAATTAGCAAAAACATGCTGAAACATGCATACATTCACAAACACTAGAGACACTGGCTTACATTAACTCACACATGCACAGATGAGAAAAACCGTGATGCACAAATGTACAGAGATGAACAACAATCAGAATACCCCTCTCCTCCTTGAATGACGCTGTTGGCAGAGCTAACATTCTCACATTAAATTTGCTGTGAACCCAGCATTGAGGTTAATGGTAGGAATGTTTCTCGCATAAAATGATTTGAAGTGTATGTGTGTGGGGGAAAAAAACAACACTGGATGAAGGAATACACTAGGTAAGTAATTTAGAGGATGGAAGTGTGCAGGCAATATAATCATCGGCCAGATTCTACAGATAGTAATTAGGTCTAAACTCCTGGGCAAGAAGAATGTGCCCAAAATGGCTAAATATGAAGCTTTTAATGGTGTTAACAACAAATTAATAGCTGGGACATAAGCTGGAATTAAACAAAGAAATCAAGTTACTTAGTATGGGATGGCATTTCCCTTTGATGTCCTCAGATGTTTAAGCCTTATGGGTGAACTTGCGGGCAGCTTTTTAAAAGAAGAAGAGGCAGTGCTGTTCCATTCAATGTTGATGGCTTCAAGCAGTTGAAAAATGTTAACTGGTTTGATTAGTATTTAATATGGGATGAAATATTCGCTACGCATCAGGGTTCAAATCTGGACCCTGAAAACTCTTCCTTCATGCTTGACTGCAGAATAAATGCCCATTTGGCCCGTATTTTCCCCCAGGAGTGTACAGTGTGTGAGGTGGATTGCATAAAGCTGAGATCACACTGGCAGGTGCATGCAGCCCCCCCCCAAGTTGCCAAGCAGAGAGACCCATCTGCCCTCCTCCTCCTCCTGGCTCGTACTGGGCTGTAGGAATCTGGCTGAATCCCATTTCAGGGGAAAACCTGTAATATCAGGTCTGGGCTTTGGCTCTACCGGCTAACTATCCAGCCAGCAGAGACCTGAGGCCTGCCAGTCTTTTCCTGCCCTAATTAAGGACTAGCCAGAACATATTAGCCTTCTCCCACTGTGGATACACTGAACTTCAGATTGACATAGAAGATATAACTGGCCTGATTCAGTTGGCTGGGTCGATAAGAATGGGCTTTCTAAGCATGGTGAGACCATTTTCAAAATTGTGCTGTGCAGGGAGTATCGGGAAGGGTTCTTTCCCCCCAGCTTGAAATCCCTCTGAATATTAGTCAAAGGACATGATGTGACATGCAGTTGTTTCAAAAAATGGCACCTCCAGCACATTATCACATCTGTCATCTCTGGGCACAGCACCTTACACAGGAAAACAATAGTAGCAATGGAAATGTCAATGCTCAAGATGATCCGTTTCGGACACGTTCGACACTTCCGGAATCCACGCAGGTCTACAACACAGTTTCTAAACTTAGGTCAAATGACCAAGTAACATTATATGCACCACAGAAAGATCAGAATGCTTGTGGACAGTAAATGGCATTTGTCTATTGCTTTACAGACAACTTGAAATTTGTGTTTAAATTTGGGAGTCGTACTGCTTAACTAGCTTAGATATTTTGATTAAAATACACAGGTAGATATAAATATATATATTATGTGGGTGTAGGCTAGCCTATGTACAACTATATACATGTTAGCTTTAATAAATAGCCTATATCCATTGTTGTTCTGGTCCTAAAGTTTTCCTCCAATCGGTAAGACATTTGAAAAAATGAACGCTTCTTGGAGCTATATTTCCAGTATTACAAAAACAACCTCATCACAGTTCATTTTGGAGTGATAATGACTTGAGAAACTTGTGGAAGTTCAGTACGTCCCTCCCAGTGGAGCATCGTCCGATCTCTCCAATAAAATAACCGTAGAATGAAACCATCTCAATGTGTGATTTGTCCAATAAATGGTTCATGACCAGATGGGCAAACGATTTGAAACTAAAATAACACTCAGTTCTATGGGATTCAAAGGTACACAATGTGAATGTCAGCAAATTTCAATAAAATCAAATAAAATAACGAATTGGCCTACATTGTGTATTTTTGTAAATGCTGCTATTATATATGATGGTATTAAAATAATCATAAATGGCATTTGCAATTATCCTTTTTTCAGTTCGAAATACAGTACTGTGCAAAAGTCCTAGGCACCCTACATTTTTTAAAATTTACATCTGGCTTAAGATGTAAATTTTTTTGTTTCCTCATTAGTGTTGCTGATGATTGACAAAATAGTTTCATAAATAAATGTTGGAATTTCATTAAAAACAGTTGATACATATACTCTTGACGGAGCCCTGATATCAACATCATCATGGCTGTCTGCAGTTACTTGGAGGGACAGACACAAGCGAGACAGTCACTCTGCAGAAGAACAGTGGCAAGTTTTCCACTCTGCTTGGAACAAGCAAAGGCCAATTATCTTATAAAACTATTGCACAACAGCGCAGCATAGCAAATTTTTAAATAAAGCATAGTCGCCCATAATATTGGTTTTATTTAGTTTATAGCAGTTTACCACTCTGTATAGTTCATCTCTCAGTTATTAAAAAGTTTTAATTTCATTATTTTTGCGAGCAGATTTGCCCTATGAAATTGCTTTAAATGTGCGTAAGATTTTTGCACAGTACTGTATAAGCGCAGCAATAAACGTTCCTGCCAGCATGCTGTGCACTACCTCTAGAAACGTTGCTTCAAAACATTGATACATTTTGAAACACTGTTTCATAAGTTTCAAAGCTGTTTGAAATTGCCATCTCGAGACGATAGCATTTTATTGGGCAGAACATCCCCCCTCTTACTGGATAAGATTCAGTTCTCTTGAGGGACAGCACCAATACCCTTTTCATACCAGCTGCATCAGCTGCACAGCCCTCCACTGTAGTGACTGCAGCAGCTGAGCTAAGCCCCAGAGTGGAGCGGTAGGGTGACAGACCGCTGTATGATTCAGACAACACACATGCTAATGTACGCCCATTTTAATCATGGCAAGATGTGACAGGAGCGAAACAGACCTGCAATTACGCCCGAGAACTCCAGATTTTGCGCGAAGAAGTTGCCAGTTTAAATGGTTGGAATAATATTTGCCAATGGAATCACAGCCAGCTACACCCTGGAGGAGTTTCTGCGCTCAGTGGATACGCGGTAAAACGCTTATTTATGCTGCCTGACATCTGTGCTATTGACCCTACTGTGCCTTGGTGACTATGTTTGGCAGACGGGGAATTGAGGTACAGTGAGGTACATTGAGGCCACCTGGCACCTGCCGCAGTGCTGTACACACCTTTTATCTGGGCTGCCACAGCGCACCCCTGTTGTTTGAGGGGTTGTGGTAGGCGTGAGGTGGGTGTTCGTGAGAAAATTTTGTCTGTGTCTGTATGTGAGACGGACAGAAGGTTAGTTGGAGCGGGGGGGTGGGGGGTGCACTGTCCTTCTCTCCCTCCGCTACTGAGCTTGTCTGAACCTCAGAAACCCAAATGCGCCAGAGGGCTGGCTGCCCATAATGACACTGTCAATCAAAAGTGAGGAATGTCAAATGTATGGGCAAGAGGGGATTTGCTTGAGCTCGACCAAATTGTTCAGCATTCAACAAAAGTCACCTTTGTGTATCCGGGCGGGTTTTATGATGCGCATTTGATACCAGGTTTTGAGTTATATGCGCAGGGAATAAAATACGAAGATACCACTTTAATACAGCCGAGTCTGAATCATCAAGTCAGAAAATTCAAATGAGCTTCAGCCTGGCAAAGCTTTTAAATTCACGTATAGCCTGAGGGATCATCGCTTATGCTCAGAGCATTATTTCAGCTCTAGGAAAACTGTTTGGATGGATAACAGCATGCAGGTTGATTGATGGCTAGACGACACTTATATGATTGACAGGTCAGTGTCATGACTGTTCTTATTTGTTTTTGATTAACTGGGTCTGCCTAACAGAAAATTGACTGCTGTTTGATGGAACTGCTAAATAATTGGACATTTTAAAACAAACAAGAAAATTTGCCTCTGTGCACAGTCATCAATCCTCTCCGAGGCTGGCCAATGGCCAATATTTAATTAACCGGAGCGGCCAGCTCTCCCTGTCATGTTGGACATCCCTCGTCTGTTAAATGTATCAAGAAGATTTGTTTATTACTTATTCCCGTGAACCCTGCTGCCTGCCTGTTCAGTGAATGAATGGCCCACCGATGGCATCTGTCTAATACGCCTAATTTGGAAGAACTCGTCTACCATCAATACTCGATCGCTTGCTTTTGTGCTATTCCTGCTCGCGGCAAAATTTGCATATATATTACACCGTGTAGCCACAGATGAAGTATCCATTCGAGGAAGAGAGGTAGCATGCATGGATGATTTTATGAGTCAATGAGGAATGGAACAGATTTACATTTATACGGCATCGCTCCTATCCTAAACATTGCACCTAATCTCGGTGTAAAGTCTTTTTATGACGTGGTGTTTTTGCTTTTTGTCTGCGCTGCCACTTTGTGCTGCTATAATTAAATGTCTCACTCCATGTAGAATTTTGAGATTTATTTTTTCTTCTGCTGATGGACATTCTCACTAGCTTCAGCGTCATAACTGAACAACACTCGCTCACTGTAAATCAGAGGATTAATAAAAAGTTCTGACCAGCATGTACTCATGGCAAAAAAAAAGATTGTTTAGATTGTGCTGTAAAGGCTCTGAACCAACTCTGAGCTGAAATTCCAACATTCCTCAGAAATGGTATTTCAGTCAGGTTTCAAGCGTTTCATTTCAAGGTCGACTTCATGTAGTCTGTTTTATTCATTTCTAAGGTGAAAACTTGTTTGAATTTAAGGAAATGTCAGGAAGCCTGTCTGCCCCACAATTTCAATCTCATACATTTTTTCAAAAGATAAAGTGGGTCAAAATTTGGCGGTGGTTTGGAAATGGGATTTCTTTATCATGAAATTTTGTAAGACACTCACACTCACACAAGAAGAAAAAATCAGACAGCATGCTTCCTTGCTTTAGATGATAACAAGGCCTGAAAAAAGAACCTTCATCCATTTGGTTACAGGATGTGTGACAAAGTAGGGCCAAGGCCAAGCCTGTCTCCAGCTGAGAGGATTACATTTCGAGTGATCCGCTGTGCGAACAAGAAATGACACCCCTGAATAGCTTTGTAGTCAGGCTTACCATAAGCTTAGGCCCAGCACTGAGGCTGTGAACCCAGTAGTTTGAGTCAAGACATATATTACAGCAGTCAAAATGCTATTTGTCAAAATGCAACAAACACATTTATTTTCAGTGGAATGCCTTTGCTGTCAGTTGAATAAAGCAGAACTATATGTTTTGCCCATTCACAATAATAAAGCTACATTTAAAAAAATTTGTGCAAACTATTCATGAAATTGACTAAGCTTCAGTTTTTTTGGGCGTCCAAAAGAAATTCACAAATTATTGGTGTAGCGTCACAGTGATAGCAGCAAGCAGAATGTACTGCAAAGAGTGGCTAGGCTTATGAGAGAAAATACCTTTTTCAGGTTAATACTGTTAACTCTAAGTACTGTAGCTGAAAGTGAGAGAGCAAGTAGGAGACATTAAAACTGTTGGATAAACATGACTCTGTTTGAAAAGTGTTGGTGGGAATCCTTTAGGAAGCACTGGTCTTCAGGTCTACGACTGAATCCTAATCAACTGGAAGCTCAGTGGAATTAGAGGTGTTTGGCAGTAATGTCGGGCTGGTTGGGAAGGTTTCACAGTTAGCCTGTTCTGGCTTGAGCGGGAACTGTTGAGTACCAGCTCCAGTGGAGGCTTGCAGACTGAAAAGAGGTCGTGGACGGCTGAGCATTTTTCAAGTGTGCGTTTGGAGCAGTGTGCTATTGCAGTGGTTTTCAGTGTTGGTCCTGAGGATCCCCTGTGTATTTTCTAATCACAATAGCAGTGTCAGTATTTTGACAAAGTGTTAATTATTCTTAATTGCACTATTCATGTTTATACGGATAATTTAAACTTTTAAGCCACAATATGTAAGAAATAGCTATCTGTGCATGCCCTGAAGCTTTTAATATTCATATTGTACTACATTATAGAATTTTTTTATTGCATAAAAACAGGGGAAATTGTAACTGATAATGAATTGGCCTCTAACTGGTGAAAGCGTGGCCATATGGTCTCTAAAAATTGCCATTTTTGAGAATTGTAGAATAGTAGATAATGACAAATGAAAAGACAAGGCAACTAATAACAAGCCAAACGTGCGCTGTTTGAAAGGATAAAAGACGACATTTTCACCAATGTAATTAGGACTTTATTGATCACCATCCTCACCAAATGTGTACCTTTTTTTTGCAAATGTTTTCAATAAAACAATTCAAATTGCGGTTTGAACAAAAACCAGCATACATCGGCGGTCTCCAGGACTGACTTTGAGAACCTCTGCTCTATTACAATGCGACATTGGAAATATGGCCGAGTTAAAAAAAGAAAATCAATTATTCAAATTTTCATGGTTCATTTTAATGTTTTAATTTTACCGGTTTTTTTTTCACAATACCATCTGCAATGTATGCTGACTCCAATCCCTGCACAGTCAGCCAAAGATGACAGTGGAGTGTAAGAACTCACTGGCTGGCGAGCAGAAATTAAACATGGGTTGAACCAGAGAGAAAAGAAGAGCCTATGCTTTTTTGGGAAGCTTGGGATGTTATTCATAGCAATAAGACAAGGATGAAGTAAAAGGGAGACATAATGAGACAATGACTGCCTAAATTACTTTTTATATAATTGTGCAGAATGGTAGATGTTTTGATGTCATGGACCTTCAATGTTTCTAGGAGTTTTTCTCTCTGCGTATTCAGGATCACTTCCCGTCTGTAAAAGGATGACCCAGTTTAGCTTTCTTGTAGGAGAACCCTTACGTGATGCTGCGACCAAACCACCAGGAACTCGAGGGAAACGACCGCTATGAGGGGTTCTGTGTGGACATGCTGCGAGAACTGGCCGAAATCCTCAAGTTCAACTACCATATCCAGCTGGTGGGAGACGGTCTGTACGGAGTGCCAGGGGCCAATGGCACATGGACTGGCATGGTGGGCGAGCTCATCGCCCGGGTGAGCTCCTACTGGCTGCCAACCACATCAGTTAGCTAACTAGACAGCCATAGCATAGAACAAACTAAAGATCCAACAGAACTCAACCTAGCCCTACCCAGGACTATCATACTACGTATCATGGTCCTGGATCAGTAGGCTAGTGAAACGACCATTTTCGGCTTTGACGGCTAATAAATTCACTTAATGGAAGAATTTTGAAAACGTGAACGCAGCGGATGCAAGATGAACTTGTCTGATTTCAGGCGACTTTATAACATTGAATTCATATTGCAATTGTCATTTAATCATATTCAGTACTCACTGGTCGATGTCGTTGTTCAAGGAAGTGACAGTTGCAATATGACTTCCGACTATTAATGGCAGTATTGAGCACAATGTTGCAAAACAGTCTTCACCAAGGGAGAGAAGAAGAGAACAGTGTCCATCTTTGACTTTACATGGGTCATATTGAGTTGAATGTTAATAACCTTTACACCAACAGGAATAAGTTGTGTTTTTGCCACTTTAAATGCACATTACAACGATTACATGTCGCCTGAAATGTATTGGATAAGTTCATCTTGCATCCGTTACGTTCACTTTTTCAAAATTCTTCCATTAAGTAATTTTATAGGCCGTTAAAGCCGAAAATGGTTGCTTCACTAGCCTAGCAATCCAGGACTATAATACACAGTATGATGGTCCTGGGCAGGGCTAAACTCAACCATGATGTGCTGTCTCTAATTGGGTGGACATGACTGAGTGCACTGTATGTACAGTTCTTTTTGAAGTTATGTGCAACATGCTATACAAGCTATGCTCTCTACAAACTTTCAAGCAAAACTTTTTTATGACTCTCATGTGACGCTTAAAACCATACATTGTAACACTCAGTTTAACAGTTAGCAAAATGTCATACTTTCTGTCACTATTTTGACTCACTGAATGTGGCTGTTGAGTAAATTGTGTACTACCTGTACACTGGGAACGCTGCCACTGAAGCGCATGCACAACATATGCCCTATACAACTGACTCAGTATTTCAGGTGTATCTCTCAAGTTTATCTCTCAAATATAATGCGAACCAGCCATAGTAGACAGAAACCACTGCAGTACAGTTAAGGCCCTGTCCTCCTAATCCTCTGCCTCCCAGTTCTCCTAGATCAGAGCTGGGCAACAAGGGCTGTATCTGTCCCTGGTTTCCACTCCAACTTTCTGGCTTTTAATTAGTTGATCAACTAAATTAACAAAGTTATTCATGAAATCTGACATTTCAGGTGCATTTCTGGAAAATATAATGAATGACCACCAAAGACTGTTCTTGTCTCCCTACATAAAACATTTTTCTTTGATCTAATCTTTGCGCAAATCTATATTTGTGTAGGCAACCAATTAACTCAATTAGTCCGGGTAATTGATAGAAATAAAAACCTGCATACACACCGGCCCTCCAGGACCAGAATTGCCCACCCCTGTCCTAGATGATACTCAGACCAGAGTTCATCTAACATGAGTTAGTATTTATTAACAAGTACACAGTACACAGCTCAACAATCGTCAAAACTAACCAGCAAATTCAGTTTTTGTAGGTCAAAATTAAGGACAAATGTTGATTGGCTGGTCACAATTTAAGGCCTGCAACTGTTACCTCGAACACTCTGAAAGCCCAAGTACTATGATATTTATTTATGTATTTATTGCAGTTTTGGCTTAAAGTCTTTGCATCGAGTTTTGTGACCGTGCCATGCTAAGTTCTAGCACTGCCGGGCCCATATCATTCATTGCTGCCCTTGTCTGGCTGTCAGCAACAGTTTACATGCAGCACGTCTACAAGTAAGGATGTCATTTTGCCTGACGGCATTATAATATTTTATGTATACTTACGGCTTTTTCTTGCTGTCCAATGGTGTTCCTGACTGTTTCGGGTGCAGAAGGTTATAGCTTCCCCAGATGCTAGTGGTAGATATGCTGGTTCAGTCATTTGAGCCGAATACAAGGTTCTGTCTCCATCCTTAGCACTGCTGGAGGCTAGAAATACAGTCCATAGATGAGACATCACTGAAACAGCCTCCCAGAATGCATTTCTAGCCATGCTTGTACAGACCCCAGCTTGCAGTCTACCACTGGCTTCATCACAGTCTATTGCATTTAAACTTGGCATTTACCTTCAGCGTGAGCCGGTGTTGTGTCAGAGCGCTTACAAGCACTAGCCTTTAGTCCTGGTGAAGGCTGTATACCGCTTACAAGGAAAAGCTTAGATCTGACTGCTTTTTCTTGGCTGACACACTGAAGCCTGTCCTCAAGTTTAAGGTGGTGTAACGATCACATCTTTTCTGCTTTTCATGTAATTTTCTCAATTCACCCGATAGACACAGTGCTGACTCACAACCGCTTCGGTTTTTTTTTGTCATTCCATTCAGAGTATGTAAGATGCCACCTTACCGTTAATTTGCATTTCTTTTGTTGTTGCATATATATATATTTTTACGATACTTCTCCAGCCAGCAGTGACTGGATGGAATGCACATGTCATCAGGCCTGCAAATGGTTCATGGCTGCAGACAATGCTCTGGATATTCGGTGCCCAGCAACCAACCTCCCTGAAGAATAATGCCAGATTTTTTTGATTCTGTGTTCTATACGCTCTGTACCAGACCAAAGAAGGCTTTAAATGTCTTGAGACTATTTCTGGCTTATCACAAAATAAATTTCACGCTGAATAGTGCTGTTGGGTATCAAAATGTGTGACCAATCAGAAAATGGGGGGACAGTTTATTTTGACCTGAGAGCGCACTCATTTTTGTAGCTGGGAGCCTTCGAGGATGTTTTTAGAAGTGGAAATATAAATTCTGCAATCTTAGGTAAAGATCAGCTTTCTATGCGTGACCTTGCCTGCAGCAGAGAGCTAGGAATACTTTTAACGCTGAGCAATGCAGCTCATGTTGAAGAGTGGCCTTGCTGCACAATAACTGATTATTGTTATTCATTATTACGGGCACATAGGCACAAAGTTGGAATATTTCATCTTAACACCACTTACATCAATTGCCAGGACCAAACAATCTATTGAGTATATGAAGTCCTTTGTATTCTTCAGAAACATGGTGAGCAGCCTACTTGTCCAAAAAATTACTGTTTTAGAAAAATACCTTCTTGAGTGCTGCACATCCTGTTTGATCATCTGACGTGCTCATAGGCTAAAATTAAGAAGAGATATTTTACTTGTAATCTTATGAAGTGCACTGTTGCTCTTTTCTCTCATATTCTCGCCCTTTTTCCTGATACTAATTGCATGGTTCTTTCAGGTTTATCCAAATGATAAAATCTTTAAAATCATTCATGTAGAGAGCTAATCTCCAGGATTCGGACCCCGAAATAATTAGTCAAATTGGGTCATTTTGAAAGTAATATATGTCGGCAGGGGTATAATAGAGCCCCGCCCACAATTAATATTAGTATAGAAAAACAGTTCAGAGGACTGAGAGCTCATGGCTTAGTTTCCATGGTGACATGAGGCTGCTGCAGTGGAATTAATAGGTCTGTAATACTCACTTTACGAAGGTGGGTAATGTCCAGTTTTACACCTTATCCATATATCATGCAACATAATGTTTTGGTATTTATTTGTTTAAGCCTACATAGCCTCAATTCTGCATCCCTGTACACTAAATCACTTAATTTCTCTTATAGCCTTCCTAGAAAGGTTCTACCGTACGTGCAGGCCATTAATTACCATTATCAACCAGCTGTATTGTCAGCCTCCCCTTTGTAGTCAGCAATAGTCACAAATTATCAAGTCTTTTCTTATCTCAAGCCTTATAGTTTTGGATGATTTTATGTCTGAAAGAGAATTATTGAACTGTGCAAAGACTTGGCACAGGATGTTGTATTCTGAACTGTGACTCCCTCCCAATATCCCATGCCAACAAGCCTGTCATAGCCAGATTATACAGGGCAGTGGCTGCACTCATCCTCGCATCCCTCTGCTAATGAATTTCACTCTGTTTCACTCTGCATATTTAAACGCTCTACTAAATGGGAAGCACATCAATCCAATTTTGAAACCCTCCTGTGTAGACGAGGTGAGTGCAATTTTTATATGCTGCAAAGTTACGTCCATGCTCAGCGTTTTTCTCTTTTCATAGTAAATATTTTTTAAAGGATTTTTTGGTGATTTTGTCACGGTCCGAGGAGGCTTGACCTCAAACGCACCACTCAGAGGCAGATATGTAGAAAAGCTCAGTAGAGCGTTTATTAAACAATAACAAAAAGGTCTCAGCCAGGCAGATGAGTCCAGAGCTGGATGGGGGAGCAGGCAGGGAAGCAGTCTGGACTTGAGCAGGTCAGGGTAGGTGGGCAGGGCAGGAGCTGAGCAGGGAAGGAGCTGAGTGGACATAAAAACTTAGCCAAGGTTAAGCAGCAGAATTCACAAGACTTTCTTAAACAGAATCTACAACAAACTGGCCCACAACTGAGGGCAAAGCAGGGTTATAAAGGGGAATAAGCAGGTGAGGCGTGTTAGTCAGTATAATGGTAGGAGTGCAGGCTGGGCAGAGGCTGGAGTCAGTAATTGAGTAGGATGTGGTGTGAGCGGGAAGAATCAGTAATTGGATAATTGAAAGGAATGTTGATTGCGTGAGTGAATGCAAGGGAAGCCAGTGAACAACACAGCACAGACAGACAGGAACCAAAACTAGAGACAGTAGGGTTAAGGAAAAACAAGGACACAGAAGGAAGATGGGCTGGGTCACCCAGTCTGAGTAATGTAACAGATTTCTTTGCATGCATCATGGGCTGTTTATTTTCTGTGGGATAGAATAACATCAGCAGGACTGTGTTCTTAAAAAAAAAAACATTGTTTTTGCCCAGTTTGTGTAAGCCTTTCTTCACTTAAATTTCTGTCGAGCAAAGATATAAAATGGAGGGTATTTGAGTTCTCTATATGCCTCTTGATGTTTTAGGTCAATGGTAGCTAAAACTCTGCGGAAGCACGAAGATTGCTTCATTATATCACTTCCTTAATTTGACTTCAGCTGAGCTAGTCACTTTGGGAAGATCTATTTTGTCTTACCGCATTCCTATTGCTTATCTGTGGTAACATAAAAAGGGGAACATGGCAAGGTGGATTAACCTAATGCACGAATGCTCTCAATCTGTCCCCATTGAAAATCGCCTGATTAACAATCAAACAATTTATTTGCTGAATAAACAGGACCGAAAAGAGAAAAGAGATCAGCGATAGGTGACATTTACATGTACATGCAGTATAATACATTCGATATTGTCAGGATGGCAATAATCTAAGTAATTAGTTAATCCAAAATTTTCTCTGAATTGCATCTCCCATTTACCATTTTTTTTCCAGCAGTGTAATTCATTTTAAGATGGTGTTTACCTTATTCAAAGTGTTTTTAAAATAAAATAATGCATAATATGGGAAACATCTCAGTCTTATTGAATCAAAAACTGGCAACCGTCACTTATAAGCTTAGCTAGCAAATGTGTCCTGCTTTATGAGCAACATGAATTCAGTCTTTGGAAGACACAGTGATGTTTTGTGTAATTAATGTGAGTAAGAACATGCCTGATAACTTAATGATGCAATAAACCATAATGCTAGCTAACAACTAATTGGCTGGTCATTTCTCCAATTATTCTTTGCAACTGAGCTAATTAATAGTTGGTTTCTCATAAGGAAAAGTAAATGGGAACCATTTGGAGTCATCGTGCCTTATAAGTGACCTTACAGAAGAGCTTTTATTCCTCACCGCAGGCACATTACTGAAAATTTCATAAAGCCCAGGTTGAAGAGGTTAACCGGCTAGACAGTGAAGTAAAGGGTTCAGGATGAACCTTCGTGGCTTCAAAATATAAAGTGCCAATAGAGATGAGACAGGCGGGCAAGCAGAAGCCTCACCCTTTAATGCATGATTATCCTGTTCCCGTTTACTGGGCTTGATTAGCAATTAATAAACTACTAATCGATAGAAAGACTAGACAGTTTATATTTAGATAGCATTATCATTCATTTCATAACACATTTCTGAGGAATTTCATGTCAGAATGCTTCAGAACTTTGAAATGGTTTGTAAAGGAAGAATAATTCCCTCCAGATACAAGTTATCGAGTCATTCTACTGATTGGGAAATGCTAAAATCATCTGAAATTAGGCAAATTAGTTCACACTTTTCAGTAATAAAAAGCCCTCAAAGAGAAAATTTTAGTTAAGAAAGAATAATTTAATTTTGGGAAATTTCATTATCTAAAACACAGCAAAATTGGTGTTTTGTACTGTTAAAATGGATATTACTTTCTGTCTTCTTACTCATCCAGCAGAGTAGATATAACAAATCTTTAATGCAATACCTATTTAATTTGAAAAAAAAAAAAAAATCTGAACTGAGAGTGTCTGTGCAATATTTTTTTCTTGTGGTGGAGGATAGACCAAGCAGCCACAATACCGGAGCGAGAGTCCAAATTACAGACGTGCCGTCAGGGTAGACAGCAGTTTTGCTTTTGAATGCAGAACAACTCTCAAGCTGTTCCTATGTACCTTGCCTGATTACCAATCAAAAATTTTATGTACTGAATATTCAGGACCACTTCGTATTTTATATTTAACCAGGGCAGTCCCATTGCGATTGAAATCTCTTTTTTCAAGGGAGCCTTGGGGGGTTGAGGGAGAGGACAATTTGCACAGCCAATTAGATCAGGGGATGATTAGGTGGCAGGTTGAAATAGCCAGGTTGGGACTTTAGCCATGACAATGGGGAACTCTCTACTCTTGTAGTGTCATAAGATCTTTAATGACCACAGTGAGTCAGGACCTCGGTTTAAATGTCTCATTCGAAAAACGGCGTCTCCTTCAGTACAGTGTCCCCATCACTTCACTGGGGATTATTCCACCAGAGGGAAGATCACAACCTACTGGCCCACCAACACCTCCTCCAGCAGCAACTTTGTTTTCCCAGGTGGTCTCCCATCCAAGTGCTAACCAAGCCCACGCCTGCTTAGCATCAGCCATGCAGCTGGAGCTGATTGAGTAGTAGCATGGCTGCTGGCCATAATGATCAAGAAATTGTATTACAAAGAGATAACTTGGTTAGAATATGAGATATGAATAATTACAATAAATTTCACAGTTTCTGTGAATTCTTCCATGGTGATGTACCTCTTCTCCATAATAATCTGACTCCAGATTTCTCCCTCGGACTATATTGAAGATACTCCAGCTAATTTCCAGGAATAATGATCGTGCATGATTTCATTTACGCAAATTCATAGGTGTTGTGTGGTGGGAAAAATATCCCAAAATGCTCTCAATTCAAAGATATTACCATAATCACCGGTCAACAGAGAGAACTCAGCCAGTTTCTTGTGGCCCTTTAAAACTGTCGTAAGAATGTGGAGTTGAGAGGAGACAAAAACTCATAAATCTGCCAAAAAACCAAGATAGCAAAACCCCTAACAGGCCAACCAAGGCTGGCTAGATGAGCTAATCTTCTGGAATGACCATATTGGTAGTCAACCAATAAGCAGCGTGATTATATGAGCCGGCTCACTCCAGTTTATTCTGGAAATATCCAGGAATCCAGCCAACTTGGGCATCCACACTGACCTTCAAGTGAACCCTAGGTTTGGGAGGATCAGATACGGTCTTTGAGCGTCCCTGAGAGGCCTAAAAAGAATTTACACTATAATGGTAAACTTGTAAGTAAGGGTGGAGTGTTGCTATATGATAATGAATCAATCAGAAAGGCATAATGTTTGATAAGGTATAAGGAGTCACGTTTAATCCCACCTAAAGGGATGTCTCAAAAGGCTAATAAATATGAGGGTTCAGACAATCGGTGGTCAGTCTGTGTCGGGTGATTGATGAAGAATGAGTGCTTCCTGGTTTGCGCAGACCAGCCTGGGGTTTTGTATTTCACTTTGAGCGACTTACAATAAATTCGATCTCATGAGACTCTGGAGAATGCGTCCATTCCTTGAGGGTAGATTTACAAGGGTTAGGGGAACACTTGGTCCTCAAGTGTTTTCCTGCCCACAGTTGTTTCCCTCATTGACAAGTCAATGCCTTACCCACTTGTTGGTCAAGATATACTTTAGCTCTGACTGCAACCGGATGAGGTTATTCAGTATGTGAATAGTTTGATTATTCTTCAGCTCATGTGTGTACAGTTTACAGTGCCGGACAATGGTGTACAGCAAGGGGCAGTGTCTGCTTTGTTGTTCCTTTAGCACTTCTGAAGGCTCCAGGACCATCAGGTCTTCTCTCAGGCTTAGCTGCAGTTGTATCTGGGTAGGAAACAGCTGAAGAACCAAGAGTCCAATTATTGTCAGCCTTTCCTATCAAGTATTCTATAAATTTTGTTTTTTCCATATAGAAATTACAATAATTTATGAATATCTCCCATTTTAGGAACCTAGAGTCCAAATGTGGTCAGCTTTTGCTATCCAGTGTTCTATGAATTTTGTTTGTGCCATGTAGAGATTACAACAATTTATGAATATAATCACCCAGTTCAGAGAACTATTATTTTTACGACATGCAGTACTAACATCGTATGAATGAAGGTGGTCATGTTCAGTACAGTGTTGCATATACCTAGGTACATGGAAGTAGAAATATGGCTTGTCCAAAATATCCTGGTGCTCTATGGAGCTTTTGTGCAAAATGCTATGGAACAAACTGTATTGAGGATTAGGTGGCATCATTTACCGTTGTTCTGAAAGCAGGTGAAGAGGAAGAAAAAGGTGCGAAATTAGAGAGTGGAAATTAAGCGATAAAATGCTCCTATAAGGGCCTGGGAGCCTGCTGGCTTAAGTAGAGCTGCACAGTCCAGCACATCCCCGTTTCTCAAGAGCAGGAGCTGTTGACATTTAGTATTATTATTAATTTTCTTAGTAGTAGCTTTTTCCAGTTAGCTTGATCTCTATCTGCTATTATGGGTTTATAATTATCCTCTCGGCCTCACTGCTGCCTTGGGGAAAAGTGAAAACTACTGCCTGGATAACACATCGTTCGTCAGTGAAAAAAAATTTATTGTTAAAGGATTTTTTTTTTAGCTTTTTTCCTATTCAGAGTGGTAAGAACACCTGGGGCAGTGTGTTTTTCCTGTAAAGTATATCTTAGCTGTACTCCTGTGGGAGTTCTCCTCAAAAAACTGAAATGTCCGTGAAATGGAAAAAAACGGCCCTGCACAGCGTCAGCTTGTTTACCTCTTCGCCCTTGGATCCTGACAGAAGCGCATGATAAACTGTTGCCTTCAAAAAAAGCGCTGTCACTGTGGGCAGAAAGTGTAAGGTATAAAATACTGCCGAAGGAACTGGAGTGGGCCGAGACTATGGCTGAAACTTCTGTACAGAGTGATCGCTTGATCACCTCATATGGTATCCTTTCTTTTGTCTCACAGAGTAGAGGAACATGGCTTCCCATCTCAAAAGGCTTGATATATTATCATAGTGCACCCAAAAGTGTCTTTCTATATTAATTAAGTTAATATAGAAATATATTAAGTTCTATATTAATTAAGTAATTAACACATAATTGTACACTTAATGGGACTCAGCTAGCAGAGCTAGGTCAGGCAGACAAAAAGAGGCATGTTGACATTCTCATTAACACCCCAATGCATATTTGCCATTGGCTACTGATCTGGAAAGTGGGGTACATAAACCGCACTCTTGTTCTGCCTCCAGAGCATAGAAAATATGCCTCTGCCTGTTGCTCTGCTGCATCATTCTCTGCTGCTGCTGCTGGTAACATTGCCTGGTGCTGCTTTACTCTTGCCTGCTACCACCCCAGCATCCACCTGTGAGCTCTGATTTTCCACTGAAGGGTGGAAGGGTAACCTGACACTCCCTGATCTATTCTCCTCAAGTAGGCCACAGAATGTATCAGTGCTGGAGCTGAGACACCAGACAGTCATTCTATCTATTTCTCAACCCCTTTGCACAGATATAGACACTGGCATCCGTAAATTCCGAAATTAAATTCCTAAATAATTCTGCAGTTAAATTTTCAAATGTTTTGCTTCACTGGAATAATTTTCCGAAGTCTCTGAGACACAAATAAGCCTAAATAGGCTCATGCGTAACAGGAAAAAAAGAGCATTATTTGTATTCTGTGCAAAGGAGTTAATGCTGAAGTGACCTGTTTACGCGTGACTGAAATACCTTTTAGATCTGCTGGTTGCCTTCGACGAGGGTGCCTGCTAAGCAAATGATTAGTGAAATAAGTGTACTCCAGATTACCATTTATTTGCCTTTTTACATTTATTTTTCGTTCAATTCAGCCCCCTATCTACAAGAGAAATTGCCTCTAACATATTATTAGGTCTTTGCTGATATGCAGTTCTTGGTATGTAAAAGATATTCAAAAATTCTTATTAATCTTGGTTGATTTCCAGTCAACTGATCAGACATTGGAGGCTCACCTTTAGGTAATGGGAAGCAGGGAATCAGCTCGTTTCTGTTCTGAGACATACTTCAGAGCTGTTCAGTGTGTCTGGAGAGGCTCTCACAGTGTATAATCTGACCCGACAAGCTCACCTCACGCCTGAAACATTTATGGATGAAGTTTCAGCCATCTCATTACAATGTTAAAACTGCTGTGGGTTGGGTAAGCGCTGATCAGGTAGGGTTCCTGGGGTTATTGGCTCATTAACATTATTGCTCATGGTCTATCTGCAAGAAACCTACTGACCATCACTTGTCATGACTGAGAGAGTTACTTCTTCTTTTCTACTGCCCTGTAACAGTGCACAGCTGCTGAGGGGGAAATGGTCACAGTCTTGTGTTACTGCACAAGAGGACAGAACATGCTTCAGCGTCAATGCTCCGTGTGTGTGTGTGTGTGTGTGTGTGGGGGGGACAGGGAGCACACTCACAGTGGGGAAAGCATAAAGGGATCGATGAGGCCTTTTGTGGGAGTTTGGAGCAGAAGTAGTTGTGTGTTGCTTTGCCTTTGCGTTAGAAATGGATTTGGAATGGATGTGTTGTGACTGTCTGTTGTATGGTTGTGTAGTCCAAAAAACCATGAGCCTCTCCATATCCTGCGTGGAAAGCACCCTTAAATTTAAGGTTCTCCTTCATCATTACCTCCAAATGAATTTTCAGTTAACTTTACCACAATCATTTAAAACCCCTAACTGGAAAATCCTAATTGAATACCAGAGACAAAGTGTAATGCAAAATGCCTCTTACGTGGGATACATAAATTGCAAGATAAATCTAAGGCCATCAAGAGGAAGCCTTTATTTCAGCTTGCTTGCTGCATGTTCCAAATTACAGGGTTCTTTGTGTCTATGAGGAGGTATTGTTGCCGATGTATTCAGCAAATGTTGTGTTGGGGTTATCGTTAAAGTGAATTTCTTCATAAACTTTGCTGTGAATAATAGATGAATTTCCCCAGTCTGGTTATTGTTCGCCCATAGTTCAGCGTAGATTTTGTTCGGGTATAATGTGCCATAACTTCTCAGCTTCCTTCCTGAGAGTTTCGTTCCCCTGGGCACACACTGTTTTGTTATACTCAGCATAAACTGGCCTTTGTGTCTCCTAAAAAATGTCTCAACTCAAATGCTTGCCAATAATCCACTTCTGTACCACTTTCTGAATGTCACTGAGTGCACTCCTGAAAATAAGGAAGCACCCACTTACCCCATTTTCCTCGGATTTAAATGCGGTTTTCAGGGTAATTCATTTTTAAACCCTTTCAGCGTGTGGGCAACTATAACGGAAGATATCAAAGTCAGATGCTGTTAAAAACCTATCATGTGGCAACTTGTTTAAAAGAGCTCCCGCAGGGAGCTCCTTTAAACAAGTTGCCACATGATAGGTTTTCAACAGCTCAGGATCACTACATTTTTAATTCCTTGAAAATGTATTTGGCGTTCAAAGGGTTAATATAAGTCTCAGAAAGTGTCAAGTTTGGCATACTGTGTGTTGTGGATGCTCGGCACATTAAAAAGAGACCTGGGTCGAGTGTATGCATTCCTTTTAGATTCTGATATTTTTATACCCTTTTTTTTCTGAGCTTGTCTGTGCATTGGAACCATCAGATACTCTCAAAAAGTGCAAACCCTGCCTTCTGGTCCTCTTGGAAGGACCATTAGCACCAGGCGCAATTAGCAGTAGACAGACAAGTAGTTGTGTCCAAAACAAACACATATTTAACTCAAGTCTGATGACCATTCGAAACCTGGCCATCTGAGCTGACCATCTGTGAAAAACAAGATCTATGCTGTGGCTTGTCGACCACTGACCGCCTCACTTCTGTGTTTATTTCAGAAAGCTGACCTGGCTGTTGCTGGACTGACTATTACTGCAGAGAGGGAGAAGGTCATCGATTTCTCCAAGCCCTTCATGAGCCTGGGCATCAGTATACTGTACAGAGTTCACCTGGTGAGCAGATATGCTGGCCAAGGCCAGTTGGGAGGGGCTGTGCTCCTACAACAGTGGCAGTCATCCATACGTTGTGTCCTTAGGCCTTACTTGACTAGCTGATAAATATGTTGCTTTAAGCCTCGATCTGGGCTTCTCTCTAATATTCCTAATTCAAAGCAATACGACTCCGACCACAACGCCAGTGGAGGTGCTGGAAATCCAATAGCTGTTTATTTCTCAAGGTTAGCAAGTCATTAATCAAAGTGTTTCTGAAATCCAGAGGCAACTTGTCTGTCTCTTTGCCAGCCGACTGGTTCTTCAGTACAGTTTTGGCTCAGCTATGGACAAGATTTAATGTAACGCCCCAGTGGAGCATTTTCAAAGTCCCCCCAGCACAAGTACACACGCTCAGTGCCCTTTAACTAACATGGTGCTGTTGAATGAGGCACTAATAGATATTGCTGTGTGCTGTCTCAATGGCTGAACAGCTGCGAGGATCGTTTGAAGCAGACGGGGAGTTTGTATTGTGGTGCTGATATTACACCCACTGCTGTTGTTTTTATAGTGCTGGGGTCTGCGTAGGGAGTCAAGCAGAGAAGAGATGCCTATTGTGTATCGGGTCTCACAATTTGTACAGGCTGCCATGACACATCCAATCTAAAACACACACAAGTCTCTTACTTCTACTCCAAACTGCAACCCTTCTGTAAGCTTACACACACGACTCATTCACTTCCACTGCAAACTGCTATACATCGGTCGAATAACACAACTCCATTACTTCTGCGCATCTGTAAATCTACACGCACAAAACTCTCTAAAATCCCAGACATCTGTGGGGAAGCATGCACATCACATCTGTTAAAAATCAGTCACACAACTGCTCAAAAGTTTGGAATGATTAGTGATTTTAATATAAAGAAAGAAACTTTTACCGCAACACAATGACCCAAAATATTAACTCTGCAGAGACTTTTTCAAAAGGAAATTATAAAACTTGGGGTGCCCAGGTCATTTGCCAGTTTGTTTTATATAATAGCGAGAACAACTTAAAGAACAAGTGCTTCCAAAGTTTCAGTAGGTAGCATTTCCCCTCTCACAAACCTGCAGACTAACACACAGCTCTGCTTCATCCACTTTGATTGTATTACAGATTATCTGTAAACTGACAGGCGGTGCTCAGTCACAGCCAGTGAGAATGCGACACATCGGTAAACTTACACACGCAATTCTGTTAAATTCAGGCCAAGCCGCGGGTGGCACATCTGCAAACTAATCTACATCCGCGCTAAATTGTAAATTGTGACCTACTGTATCTTACTTCCGCTAAGGACTGGTTTTATACAGTTTTATGCTTTGGTTATGATGACATTGGAATAGGTTATATACACAATAAAGACAAGCATGACTGTTTAACGTTGTAGCCCTGTTATGTGTTGTGTGTCAGACTTGAAACGTTTCTAGCCACCCCCAAGCCCCGCCCCTCCACTGGTGGTCACGCCCTTTTCAGTCAGCGACAACTGACTGCTGGTGTGGAGTTCAGGGGCTACTGACCCGAACTGTGCACTCTGTTTATAGCGCGAGTGAATAACCATGCATGTGTGCAAATATGTATGAGTGTGAGCATGTGTGTGTGTGTGTGTGTGTGTGTGTGTGTGTGCATGTGCGTGAGTGTGTGAGCATATGCATGCTTTTGACTGTTTCTCAGTTTATCATGTGTGTGTATGTGTGTCAGTATATGGGTTTTTATCAGTGTGTGTATATGTGTGATGCGTGTATGTGCAGTTTCTGTATTGGTTTGTGTTTATAGGTATGTGTGTGTGTGTGTGTGTGTGTATGTGTGAATGTGTTTGTGTGTGTGTGTGTGTGTGTGTGCGCGCGCACATGCATGTCTGCGTGTATGGGGTCAGATACCGACGGGAGCTGCATTTCCTCAGGATATGTGGCTCTCATTCCCCTTACCTCAGGGCATGGACTAGAGCCGCTCCGCTGGCCATTTACACTCACATCAGCCTCTGCTCTCCCCTGCTGGGATAAAATTAGACCAGCTCTTCTAGGTGAGATGCTGATTTCCACCCTCATTGGGTGCAGAGCTCTCTGTTGAACAGTGAGCCATGAAGAAGTGGACCAGTAATTCAAACCCAGTTCTTCCTCATTGGCTTACGTATTTTTATTATTCATTGAATGAGTGGATGACTGATTTACTGACTGACGAGCATTTAACAGCATAACAGGTCATGATTGGCCAGTTGTTTGAAACTTAGAATAATGCATATGGAATCTGAAATCGTCATGGCAATGCAGTGGCTGTACCATTAGCAGGAGCCAATGCCTTTGCAACTAAGTAAGACAATTACAAGACAATGGCTCTGTCAGATCAAATTAATTAACCACCTACTGTACAATCACATAAGATTGACACTCATTGTTTCAGTGTTAAGATGAAAAGTTTTAAATGTTCCAGCAAATGAAGTAGTTAAATAACTTTTATACACGCAACCCTTTCCAGCCAAAGGTCTACCATGAGATCCTACTCATTCTTTATTAGTCATGTTAACTACTTTTGAATTTACTATAGTAATTACACTTTAATAAGCGTCCTGAATATAGAGGATCTGAATGCAATTATGCCTAATTACGCCTGAAACTCAGGAGTCAGGTTCGCTGCTTGTTTTGGTTTCTAAATAAAATTTGAACCCCATCAGTCCCAGGTAAGCAGATGAGAAGTAAATTGTGTAATCAGTTGCTTAAACTGATTAGCGCACCATCAGAAAACCTGCTGAGCAAGCTTACGAGAGATGGAGGTGACTCAGACCCGGGGATTCAGAGCTCTACTTTGGAGTTGTAAGACGTAGATTATGCTCCATAATGTTTGAAACAATTTCAAAATAATTTTGGTTCTGCTCTCCACAATTTCATGTCTGCAATCAAGCAAAACTTTCAGAAACCTCCACTAAGGAAGCTGCTGAATAAGTCTGATTCATCAGAAATGTCTGTAAAGCCATTATGGTCCCGTGAAATAGGGGGACTGAGTGTAAAAGTTGCTGTCATTTCTAAAGTGTTTGAACAAATTGGATAAAAATACCCTTCAGTAAAAGCCGAGAATCTAAAATTGTGAAGTACTCAGACAAGTCCAAAAAATCGCCTTTGATCCAAATATTAGGGAAGCGTGCCGGAGTACAGCCAGCATGTAACAGTCATTCGACAATCATGAAGGCAGAACATTTTGAACATTTCGTCCTCACCTCTGTTATAAATAATGCTGAAGATCCGTATGAATGCTGCACGTTGCTCACAGTTGCAGTTAATCATGCGCTCTTGTTATGGTGGAATCAAGCATGTCATTCATAGGGGTCATATGCCCATTCCCCAGTTTAATATTTTCACAGTGACTGAGATCAGAGCAGCAGGAAACAGCACCGCATCTTAACTCTTCTTGATTTTTTTCTTCGTATCTATAAATAAAATGTCTGCATGGATAAATCTTGTCAGAAATTACAGAAATATGTGTAGTATTAATAAATAATCTCTCCCACACTCAGGCACTCTTTGCTTTTTCTTTTACTCAAAATCTGGGGTGAGAAAGAAACATGGTGTAATCATATGTCGCAAGCATGTGGTAAGAATCGAAAACACGACCTCTTCCCTCTTGAGTGTTGTCTTCTCTTTGGCCAAATGAAATACAAAGGATTGTATCATTTAATGGCATTGGCACAGGCACAGCCTGCACAAAGGCACACTCAGATAATAAAATAGGATTTCTCTGGAAGGCTAGCCTCTGATTTGAAAGGCTGTGGATGGATTGAAAGGACTTTAACACCATCTGTCCCAAACTTTCTGCTCCTTTGGCAGTGGTACAGAAGAGAAGATTTTAGCATGTGGCATGCAAGTTGCTTTGCTCTTTATTTTATGTTGTTCAAAATGGATATATTTTGGGGAATTTTATGATGCCCACAAGGGGTAGAGGTCATGCTTAGTCTCGTATTAGAGGATTTCACAAAATTCAGAAGCAAGAAACCTTAATCCATTATTTGAAGTGAATCATTTTCTTGGAATACGCTGTAAAATCAGTTTAACATTTACTTAATCAGAAACACCTTATTGACATTTTGATGGTCACAGGGACCTGAAATTGTTAGAGCTGGTATTTATGGGGGAAATTAAGTCAGTTTTAAAGGATCAATAAAATAGTACTCTTGGTCAAAGTGATTGCTCTTAAACTTCACAGAATTTTTTTTTTAATATAAAATTGCATCTGTTTGTGCATCATAACTGAACTTCTGTCCTTGACCATGAATTGAAAATTAACTGGATAAGAAGGGTTTTGGGGTAAAATGGGAAATATCCCATTTCCCATTGAGAAATATGTCTCACTTTGCTCCAAAACCCTTCATATTATGTTCACTTGTTTTCAGTGTGTTATAGTTGTATTTGTTCATTTGTATTGCTTGTGTTTACTGCTGCATACGCTGCCCCCATTACCAAGTTGCTCTTAAAAAAAAACAAAAGATTTCATTCTCAATGTGACTTTTACCTGGCTAAAGTAAAGATGTAAATTAACCCTTTGAGCACTGAATATATTTTCAAGGAATTAAAAATGTAGTTATCCTGAGCTGTTGAAAACCTATCATGTGGCAACTTGTTTAAAAGAGCTCCCGCAGGGGAGCTCTTTTAAACAAGTTGCCACACGATAGGTTTTCAACAGCGTCTGATTTTGATATCTTACATCATTGGGCAACTACAGTTGCCCACGGCGCTGAAAGGGTTAATAAAAATTGAGATTACAGATCTCTTTCATTAATTTAAATAAAACACATTCATAAAATGTTTTTGTATTACATTTCCACTGGGCCTTGGTAAAATGACAGAAGTCACACACTCAGACGAATGCTGCTGTCTTGTTACATGTACTCTAATCCTGACAAATGAATGAGCACTTGCTTCAGGGGTTCATATGTGTCTACTGTACTACCATTGCATTGCTTTGATTGTTGCCCCATTTGAGCAAGGCTCATTCCAGCTGGGAATAAGTGCTACCATGGATAGAATACACTTCTCATGAAGTGTAGACTAGGAATGAATAAATGATAATTTTTTTAAAATCTACCTATAGATTATCAATAGATCAATGGCACCCTGTTTAGTCAAGAAAATGATGTAAAAATGGGACAATTTATCTCCTGAAATCATTTTTGTCCCAGTGGTTTCTCAACTAGCAGCACTGTTTGAACTCAAGTGGAGTCTGTGGGCATGAATCTATTGGAGGATATTGCTTGAATTCAGAAACAGAGCATGCATTGCAGGTTGTGTGTATATAACAGTTCGACTCAATGACATCCTACAAAATAGGCAAACAGGATTCACTGCTTTATTTTCATTAGTTTACATTTCATCTTGCCGCTAGGGAAACCAAGGTGCAAATCGACTGTCAGATCTTGTGCATGGGTGTCTTTTCTTAGCTGTTTCTGATCCACCTGGTGGTAAATACTTTGAAAAATGTTCTTTAATGCTGCTTTTAAACATTTTTTCCATCTTGTTTCTATGCTATCTTATGTAATTCAAAGTGTTTCCTAAGGAAATAATTTATACCTTTTGGTTAAACCCTCCATTATTCAAATATGTAAAATTCATGAAATTCAATGTATGAAACTTATGGGACAATTCATTAGCTGTAATATATGTATATAAGAATGTGATTATCTGTTTGACTGACTGACTAACTGACAGAGAATACTCCCAGCAGTATGAGCAGTTATAGGACTCAATAGCAGACGGAGAGCTTCGTCTTTTGTAATCAGATGCAAGCTGCCCCCAGAGAAGGTGCACCTCCTTTCCCCTCAATGAAATATGGGAACTCTGCATAAATCCTGCAATTCAGAGTCTTCACTGCCTGCTATCTGTACTCTCAGCTGTCTGGATAGCACACATTTTTGACTCCAATTACACCAATATGCTGATGCATGATAGCAGCGATGAATAGCATGTATATTCTGACGCTGGCCGAAGCGAGTATCAGTGAACCATAGCCCTGAATAATATGCTGGACTGGTGCTGTTCACTCAAGATTTAGTGCGACCAGTAAATACAACATCACTTTGTGTTGCTCCGGGCACTTTTGCTAAATCTGATATCCTCCTAGCTTTGAGTCCAGCGTTCAGTGGAAATTAATCAATACTTCCACATGCTTTCTCGTTTGTGTAACACATCAAAAATATAACATCAATACATATTACATAATGAAAACTAAATCACCGGGAAAAAGCGTGTATTATTATTATCATTATTTACTTATTCAATTATTTTTATTTATTTATTTTTTATTTATTTATTTTTTTTACAATACTAAGTTGAACATCACTTTGCTGCAAAAATTGATGTACCTCTCTGATTATGAGTTTGTAAAGTAAGTACAAAAAAGTAAAGTCGGTCAGACTAAAAATGGAGTAATAGTTTCCACAGCGACCAGGATTAATCTTACTCTGTTGTTTATTTATTTGTTTTAACAGTGTAAAATAAGGTGTTGTTTATTGCTTGTGGCGAGGGGGAAGCCTCAGATCCCTGAGAATGACTCTCTGCTCTGCCTCCAGCATAACATCACAGCAGTATCCCACGTCCTGTCGCAGCTGCTCTCTGAAGCCCTATTCGAATTAACATTCCAGTTGGGTTTTGCCAAGATGCAGCGCGATTGTCAGATGTTTTGGTCATAATTGTTTATTTTATTTTGTGATGTGCACAAACCTGTCAGATGTGAAACAATAGTTGTGAAGGTCAGCTCGGTTCAAAACACCGTGAGGAGAAGGACGTCTGCAGTGTACATTAGTTCACCCCCCTAATTGACAGGATTCTTATTTTGAAATAATGAAAACTTAATAACTATTGGAAAACGCTCATTTATATTAACCAAGTGTAAATGCACCTTTAATTATGTGTAAGTATATATTTATAGGTCTGTGCCCACGTTTGTGTGTGTTTTTGTGTGTTTTAGGCTCGCAGACCTGGGTACTTCTCCTTCTTGGATCCTTTCTCACCTGGAGTCTGGCTGTTTATGCTTCTTGCCTACTTGGCTGTCAGCTGCGTTCTCTTCCTCGTGGCGAGGTATGTCTGCAGCTCCACACTACCACCTGCTGGCACCTTCGAAGCACTGCAGACACATCCACCAGGATTACCAAAACACCCCGCTCACTGAGCCAATCGCATCAGTGTTCAGAGTGGCCAAATATTCGTTGTCACTGCGAATCTCGCATTACATTTTAGGGTACAACTCAAGGATGATTCAGATTATTTTCATCATACAAGGGAAATTTAGATGTGAGGAAGAAAAGGGAACAGAGGAGAGGGATTGTTTCATTATGTCCTTTTTTCAAGATGAGTGTCCTGTTCTGTAAGTAAGCTCCATATTCTCACAGCAGCAAAATATTGGGCTCTTTCCAATCAATGATTTTTACCTTCCTCTTTCCTCTCCTTGGGTATTTTCCTTGCCCCACCCATCAGATCATCACACAATTCTGGATTTTAACTGTACCGTTCAAGTTTCTTCCATTCCTAATGAAAATAGGAAGGCGTTTTCATTCGTTTCTCAAGTTACCTGTGTCCCGTCTGCAGGCTGACCCCATACGAGTGGTACAATCCTCACCCTTGCCTGAGGGGGCGCTGTAACCTGGTCATCAATCAGTATTCTCTGGGGAACAGCCTGTGGTTCCCCGTAGGGGGGTTCATGCAGCAGGGTTCTGCTGTGGCCCCTCGAGCCCTGTCCACACGCTGCATCAGCGGGGTCTGGTGAGTTCATGCACACTCACAACAGCCTGCACGCACACATCACTGCAGGGAAACAAGCCTGTGCGCACAGTCCATCACATATACAGACAGACACAGCACAGAATGGAGTAACCTGACATAAGCACAGACATACTGTCAGCTTTCTAAGTATTTGGACTGTGATGCATGCGTCATAATCTTCTGTTGGAAAGCCACCACAATGGATTAGAAATGAAACCATCAAGTACTTGACTTTCAGCTTTAATTGGGTTTTTGACAAAAATATCTGCATGAACTGTGTAAGAAATACAATCATTTATACACCCTTCCATAACAATAAAACAACAATAAACAACAACACAGCAAGACAACGGTGTAGATGGAGGTACAACCAAAACATTACTTCCCAATAGTAATCTGTAACTAGGGAGCCAGAAACAGCCAAACGGGGAAAAAAAAAATTCACAGCTGGCCACACGGTTTAACTGCAGTGGGCACAAGTGACTTCCTGAACTGTTTAGTGGTGCATCTCGGCATGTTTAACTGGCCTTTGATGGCATTTATGAGTGCACAGAATGACGATTGTTAAGGCGCAGAGAGGTGTGAACGCTCCTTTTGGTTCTCTCTACTGTGACTTTTTTCAGAGAGTCTGGTTTTGTGCTGATAATGCAGCCTGCCTTTAAAAAACTATTATTAATGCGCTTGTTGTCCTCAGCTGTGATGCTGTAACCCAAGCATACCACAGCATAAAACAGGGTACTGGCCAGCGCGCTCTGATAAAAAAGCAATAAAAGTTTTTGGCCGACCTCAAAGGATTACACTTTTCTCCGAAAACAACAGCTTGGATCGGGCTTCCTTAAAAATACTGATGTGCTCTCTCTTCGGTTTTAGACTTTTTCAATATGAACACCCAGGTGCTTGTTAGAGGAGACCATCTCAGCCTGGTGATCCTTAATTATGATGGGGGTGACCACTTTCTTTCTTCTCCGGAAGTCTTACTCAGGGTCAAGTTGACATAGTTGTCATCCCACCATGTCACAAACCACTGGACTTCATCTTTGTGAAACTGGTCATTGCCATTTAGGTTGGACCCACAAGTGCAAAGTCATCAGCAGGCGAGTGAAGATGACAGAATGCTTGGGTATTCCTTCAGTGTGGTGCACACAGGGTAAATAAAAAGATGAAACTGTTCCCTCGGGGCCCCTGTCTTAGAAAGTATGGTCTCTGAGTACTTTTTGGGGTCTAGCAATAAGATCATACCTTATTCATGCAATTGTTTCACTGTGCACATTAGAATTATTCAGTTTTAAGGTCAGAAGAGGCTGAATAGTGTTTAAAGTACTTGAAAAGTAAAAAAAAAAAAAAAAAAAAAAAATTAATTTGACCAGAGATGCCTATTTGTTAAAAATGATTACAAAGGTGATTTAACAGGTATGGCTCTGTATCATCAACACCGACTTTCTTCCTGCAGGCAAATTGCTGGGGATCCTGAAATGGATGTTCCTGTATGACATGAGGCCCTAGAATAAACCTTTCAAAGCATTATTTTCATTATTTGGGATGTTAGGGACGTGGGTCAAAGATCATTAAGCTCACAAGGGACAAGACATTGTGAGAATTTGGATGCAGATGCTGTCACAGGTTGTGCATGAGAGGTTGCTTGTATGAGCTTAAATGTGAGAGAAGCTTAACAGACTTGAGTTGAAGCAGTGCCTCTGTCCTCACCTGCCAATTGACTCCACAGCTTGTGGAGGCTAAAACACAGCTAGCTTTGGCTAACTCTTTGGCTTTGGAACTGAACTCAAGCAGGTGCTAACTTGGGCCAGAGACTCCACAGTGATCCTCCACTGGACAGCCCTGTCGTCTTGTTCCGTTGTTCAGATTTTATTGTGCTTTCTTCAAGTTAACTGCGCTCCATTTTCCTCCAGGTGGTTTACTTCGTTCTCAGTGGTTTGTCCAAGCGTCTCTCTGACAGCCCTCTTAACAAGCTTCCTCCCACTGTGTTCAACATTCAGATTTCCCAAGCAGCATTCCGTGATTCCTTTATTTCGCACTTGAGTCAAATCTCGCTGGAGGCTCAGTTGGGTAAGATTTAAAGATGCAGGCGCAGACTCACACTGTCTGAGTGACATTTGTTCCAAAGCCAAAAGGGAAATGGCCAACCACTGACATTCTCTGGGTTTTTATTCACAATTCTAGATAATAGCAAATTTATCCTGGATTTCTGGACTTGGTCCAAACATGTGCACGTAGGGTTCAGTGGAGATAATATTTCCAGTCATCACAACAGTGAGAGAGAATAAGTTACGTTGGACATCACAGAACTGATCAGCATGTTTTAAGGTGCAAGGATGAACAAACACCATTTGGGCTGGCTGCTTCATTAGTTTTCAGTCACTTTAATTGATACTGAACTTGGTTAACAGTGAAAATAATAAGGGGACATGAGCTGTCTTGTGTTCTTTGGGAAAGTAATGTAGAGACCTGGGCATGCTCAGTGGAGATATTGTGCTCATCAAATCTGTCATTGAACTTATTGGCTTCATTTGGAATCATCATCCCGTCCTGGAGGGCTGCACTGGTGAAACTGCAGCCAGTGATGAGCTTCAGATTATTTCTCACAGCTTGCTATTATTCTCCTGTTAGTTTATCCTCTACTTTATTGTTATTGGCTCTTGCCATGTCAGATGGCTCTTTTTAGGTTCTTCTCTGCGGCCTTAATTCTCTCCTTATCTTTGGTGGTGAAAGCAGACTTTTTCCTGTTTAATAGCTGCCTTGACATCCTCAGTTTCTGGCGATTTTGTTGTTGGAGTAGTGACAAGCTGTCTATGCATAAATTGGTGTATTTAGCAGTTTAACACACCAGGTTATGGTCAGTGTGCCTTCATGGTTGAAGTTTATTAGATACATGACTGTCCTTGAAGTTGCGGTAAAACAAGCAGAACAATCTGCGTCACAAATTGTCTAAAAGATTGCAGGACAGTGGATTGTGTGCAATGGCTAATATCCCCATTAATAAGCACTAGTGAGTCAGTCATAAATTACATTGTCATTTCTAACACTAGGAGTTGCAAATTGTTTGTAGTCAATGACTGCCTTAAATCTGGAACCCACAGATATCACCAGATGAATTTCTTCCCTGGGGATGGTCTGCCAGGCCTTCACCACAGCCGTCTTCAGTGCCTACCTGTTCTCAGGCCATTTGCTCTCAATTTTGCCTTCAGCAAGTGATATTCATGATCAACTGCATTTAGGACCGGTGATTGACTTGGACATTGTGGAAAATTCCATCCCTCTACGTGCCTTAAAAAAGTTTAGGGTGACTATTGCAGTATACTTTGAGTCATAATCCATCTGGACTGTGAAATGTTGTCCAATGAGTTTTGAAGCATTTGGCTTAATCAGAGCAGTAAGTATAGCCCTACGTAATTCAGAATTCATCCTGCTGCTTCCGTGAGCAGTCACATAATTCTTAAATACGAGGGAACTGGGCCCTGTGGCAGTCGTACATGCCCACACATGACCACGCTTCGCAGATGAAGTGGTATGTTTCGGGTCTTGAGCAGTTCTTCTCCTGCTCAATAATCTTCTCCTCCCAAAGTTTTGGTAAAAGTTGATCTTTGTCTCCACTGTCCATATGGTGGCATCCCAGAAATTCACAGGTTTTTTTTTTTTTTTTGCAAACTTTCTGTTTTTCAAAAAGTTCTGGGAGGCTTACATATTTCACCCAGTCTAGATGTAAATCCCCTAAAATTAAAGTTGAATGTCTGCATCTTGAGCAAATATTCATGATTGAATTTTATCTGTGTTGTGCTGTGTTAGACTGCTAAAATTACAACTTTGTCAATGTCCAAATATCAATGGAACTGACTGTACATACTTATACATATAAAGATATATACATACTCACACATAAATACATACATGTGCACAAATACGCACGTGCAAATAGATGCACACAGCAAAAATGCAACTCACAAACACAAACAAATTCAGAAACATACATGAATACATGTTTACATAAAATAAATCCCATACAAATGTACCTACCAAAAAAACCATGCACAGCGCACTCAAACACGCACACTGCAGTGTGCTGCATGGGTGCTGAAATGACGCTATGGCTGCAGGTGGGCTTTCACCCTCATCATCATCTCCTCCTACACGGCCAACCTGGCAGCCTTCCTCACTGTGCAGAGGATGGACGTGCCCATCGAGTCCGTGGATGACCTGGCCGACCAAACGGCCATCGAGTATGGCTCCATGCACGGCGGCTCCACCATGACCTTTTTCCAGGTGAAAGCCAATCAAAACACTTGCCAAATCCCAGCATGCAATTCACTTCAAGGACATTCCATAGCCCCTGGCTTCACTGACTGGAGGAATGAACACACAGCTTATTAATGAGTACAACACCTCTCATATGCGGATAAAAAGGTCAACATAAAAGCCACGATAACCATAATGTGTCCTCTCCCCCTCTTTTTGCCGTTAGATTTTTCTGTTATTCCTGTCATCGTTCTTTTTCATTCTCTTCTCCACGTGAACTGTCGCAGCCACCTTGCTCTTTCTTCCTCATCAGCATCTCTGCTTCTTCCCAGCATCCCGCTGTCTAATTTGCTTAAGAGCAGCATTGTTGTCTTCTGGCAGCCAAATAACAAAGAAATGCAACCTATAATAGGCACCTGGATGATGCACATATATACTGATGAATTCAAAAGTTCTGGGACTGTGGTAATATTTTTGTTGTTTTTTAAGGTAAAGCAATGAATAAGGTTTAAGTGAAAACTGTTAGCTTTAATTGGAGGGTATTAACATCCATGTTGGATATGTTTAAAGATGTGGTCAGACTCATTACTGCAACATTAGCAGTATTTTCAATTTTATATTTCTTCACAGTATGATTTTAGGATTAAAATTTTGTAAAATGTGTTTTCTGATATTTTATGCAGTATGTGTGCCCTCACCCATTCATTCTTCTACGCTGCGCGATTTAATTCTTAAAACAATTCCCAAGAAAAGTAGAATAAATAGCCAATTTGTGGTTCTATTTTAAAAATGAAATAGAAATTGTGACTGTAACAGTTCACTCTTTTTTGTTTTTTGAGTACAGCTAACTTTTTACTGTGAGTTTTCTTCAAACCCTTAATGTTTTAAGATTTCTTTGGTTAAATACTCCTGTGGGGTACACAAGCCTATTAAACATTCAGTTTGTTGAGAATTCTGGGATAAAATACCAAACTAATTGCAAAAAGTAACCGAGCCAGTTGACACGGGGCAACATAGCAGCACAGCAAATTTGCTTAATTGCTCTTGTGGTGAAAGTAGCTGCAGTGTAATTGGAGTGAGCAGCTCCAGGCTGTGAAGCAGTATGGAAATGAAGCTCTCAAGGTCAGTTAAGAGTTTCTCACATTTGGCTCAATGAAACATCACAGCTCCCAGTTCTGGTTTACAGTAGATCCACACAACTGCTCAGCCCATTGTTGTTTAGTGCATTTATACTCACTTTTGACAAATAATGTGTGCAAGAATGCATCCCTTCCATTGTGTATTCAGTGTTGTACAGGCGCGTGGGAAGATGTTTGAATTAGGGGGGGCTGTCAACCGAAATTATAAGAGTGACGTCATTGTTTTTTTTAAATAAATATTTATTTATTTTTATTTTTTTTATAGCGCTGCATGAGGGCGTTATGACAATGTTGGTCTTTGCAACAGTGGTCATAGCAACTAAGGGTGCAAACGAGTACTGGAATAAAAGAATACTCGCCATATAAATCATAACCGATTACAAAAAATGATAATTTATAATCGTTTTGTTGTCCTGGGGCCTGAATTTTTTTCTACATTTTATCCCAATAAGTTCCTTTGTTTTGTACGCATGTGTCATTTAAAAAGCTATCACGCTTTTGTTGCCTTATTTGTTTCAACCTCTTCAACCCCAACTCCTGGTAATGCTGCCGGGATTTGCCTGTCTCACACATGATGGCTCACAACCCCTCCCAGTTTGATATCGCATGATTCACAATCAAACAATTTATTATTTGAATTAACAAGACCAATGCATAATTGTATAATGATTAAGAAATTATAAATGAGGAAATGACCAAGAAACCACCGACAGGCTACATTGAAAACGTAATTATAGGGATGACAAGTACCCCCCTTCTCACAAATAAAACCCTCTAAAATATAAAGACGAGCCCCCTTTTAAAATTGTTCTGGAAAATAAAAAGCTTAAAAAAGTTGAGGTTGGATACAGAATTATTTCCCTTTCTCTGAATTCCATCTCCCATTTCAGCATTTTTTACATTTGGAACAGAAACATCTTCCTGTCGCGCTCTATAAAACATTGGCGCAGAAGGACTTCACTTTGTAAGCCTAGCTATTATGTGCTGTTTTATAAGCCAGAGGAGGTCGTCAGCCCCAAAAACAAACAAATAATCCTCGGACAAAATCCTCCATTTGAATAAAGTGATTCATTGCATTAAATGCCATAATTTTTAATTCAATCTACTACCCTTAATGAATGTAGCTTGTCAGTTTCGCCAACATCCAGGCAGCAGACTAATCCCATAAAAGGCGAAAATAATCGTTCCCTTTGGGATCATAATCAGCATTCTAAAAATTCGCCCAAACTGGCAATTTATTTTTTTTTTTACATCTTTTTACAGCGGGTAAGTTAAAGCCATTCTCGAGTTTTCGGTAAAAAGTGCATTCTGTCACACAAGCTGCTGCGGTACGTGTCGCGATGATGGTGCCCTCTGAGCGGTATTCCTTCATGGCCCAGGAATTTAGTCGATCTGAATAAATGTTACAACACTGTCCTTGCAGAATGTTGATTCCAAGCTGCAAACTCCCAAAACACAGCACTGACTGGAGTTACTTAAAGCATCGCTAACACACGTAATGAATCATAGTGCAGGTCTGACAACTCATGCTGACCAAGTCCTTTCTTTTGCCTTTTCCCAGTTACTAAATCCCCCTTTAGCAAACGAATTGTCACTGAGATTGTGCAGATAAAACAAAGAATGAGGTCGATTTCTTTAACAAAATGCAATCATCGCCATTTTCAAACAAACCTCATTGAAACGATCTGTCAAATCACACTGTGCCGAATTTGCTTCCAGGAAATACGATGTTCTCTTGAAAGGATCCAGAGTGCATGGCAGCGCTAAAGCGAGTGAGCCGCTGCTGATGCTCTCTACCGGAGCGACAAGCTAGCTAGTCCTGGGTGATAGCTATTGCGATGATAGTATTGTTGCTTCCATCATTTGTACTGTTCTTTCATCACTCTCCACGAGTAACGGAAGTGTTTGTATCATATACTTTAGTTTTCTCTGAAATATTGTTTGGAGGAAAAAAAAGAAGATATCCCTCTCTGCTTGCTGTTCACCGTTTTTGCTTGCCAATGCGTTTGGGTCAGCGCCTTCCGCTTCTTTGAGAAAGCGTTTCCTCAATACATAATGAATAATTTAAAAATATTTCAACCCAGATTTTTTAAACACAGGTTTTTGACATAGACTGTACAAAAGGGTTTTAAGCCAATTGATGTGTTTATTTTTCTGTTTTAATTTCTACCGTTAAAATTTCTGTGACATCCAAGATGAGCCTGCAGCCGACATCAGGAGGGGCTGCAAAGGGAGGGGGGGGGGGAAGGGCTGCAGCCCCGGCAGCCCCCCATTTCCCGCGCCTATGGTGTTGTATCTCATTTATGAAGCATAATGCCTTTCTCATCGTAATATAGAGCCTCTTTGACTGCCATACAATACATTACCTCATTACATCACATGTACATTTACTTCAAAAAAAATTACAAATTTTGGTAGTTCAGTAGTGCATTTCCATTTTTCACTGCTGCACAGTGGCTTTCCCTCTTGTATTGTCTTTGAGGCTTTTTTCTACATATTTTTCTATATATTCAGCAGAATGTAAATACCCTTTAATGTTTCCAAATGCACATTTTTATAACTACTGCAGCCTTTATTCATGGAGGTAAGTTTCGACTTTTTCCTGGCGCGTAATCTGGTGTTGTTTTGCGCGTCTCCCGGGGGGCAGAACTCGCGGTACCAGACGTACCAGCGCATGTGGAACTTCATGCACTCCAAGCAGCCCGGCGTTTTCGTGAAGAGCACTGAGGAGGGCATCGCCCGCGTCCTCAACTCCAACTACGCCTACCTTCTGGAGAGCACCATGAACGAGTACTACCGCCAGCGCAACTGCAACCTCACACAGATCGGCGGCCTCCTGGACACCAAGGGTTACGGCATTGGCATGCCACTAGGTAATGCGATTAAAATGACCACTCCCCCACTAGCAAACCCTCTTGTCCTGTAGGAGGAAACACAAACAAGAATTTGGACTCAGTGCACTGTTACTCATATGCAGTTAACTCAAATCTGTATGCACTGTATCTTCAGTTAGCTTTATGAGACTGTGTCCCATTGCATTGTACCATAGTATTGTGGAGATCTTTTTCTCATTGTCAGGAGGAGAATTAAAAGGAAAGTTTACCTGTAATTGTGCTCTCAGGGTCGGTGTACCGGGACGAGTTTGACCTGGCCATTCTCAAACTTCAGGAAGAAAATCGCTTGGAAATCCTGAAGAGGAAGTGGTGGGAGGGGGGAAAGTGCCCCAAAGAGGAGGACCACCGAGCGAAGGGTACGAAGCCCATCCCACCGCACCCTGCTCAGGGGCTCACAAAACAGAAACAAATATGATTCACTGAAGCGTGAAGGAATAATATTCCTGTGAAATAATGCCAGTATTTTAGAAGCAGACCTCTTAGAACCTACTTGATTGTAATATGCTGGCACGAAACAACTGAACGGCACTTGGATGGCTGGCATAAGCCATCTTCCCTTTATGGGTGATTTTCTCATCGAGTTCTGTTTGGGGAGCCTGAGCCGTGTGGAAGTGATGAGCAGGCTGTGAGCCGGGCTCTTCTCTGTTCCTCTCTCGTAGGGCTGGGGATGGAGAACATCGGCGGGATCTTTGTGGTCCTGGTCTGTGGCCTGCTGGTGGCCATCTTCATGGCGGTTCTGGAGTTCGCCTGGATGCTGCGACAGACGCCTGGAACCGAGGTGAGAGAAGGCAGCGTCACCTGCATCTGCATAATCTCCTTCTCTCTGCCCTGATACTTCATTAGCCCAGGAACAATCGAATCTGACCCTTCACCCTCGCACCAAACTCCCTCGCACCAAACACCCACACACCTCGCCATCTTCTGACCCACACACGCCTCTGCCACACCACCAGACTGAAGCCTGGGTAGAGCCTTCCTGCTAAAATTGCCGCAGTGTGTCGTTCTCCTCAGTCCTTACTTTATAACAGCCAAAGAGGTCACTGCCACATACATTCACATATTCACATTTGCTTCAGAGCAGGGTTTGTTATACGACAGCTCTTAGAATATTACAGGGAAAATGCACACAGCTCACGAATTAAAGTTAATCAACTTTAGTATCGCTAATGGGCACAAGACACATGGAAAGTACACTTCAATTAGCTTTCTTAATTATGTATCCCTTCAGGAAATTCTAAATAACCTGTGGTATATGTGCTAATGCAGATAGAAAACACAAAGCTAATCCTCCATCTCTGCTGCATCAGAGAAATTGCTATTCTCAGGTGCAAAGGATATTATATGAGTTGTTCCCTGAGATACGGGGCTTGATTAAATCACTTCTCCATTTCTCTTGATGAAAAGGCATTTGGGAAATACCTATTTTGGCAGCTGATTTGCGCGCAAATGGAAGCCACTGTTTGTGGTGCTGAAAGGTAAATCCAGTTCAACACCTTAATTAAATTTAGCTACAAAGAAGGCAGTATGGATAAATGATTTCCACTGCTGCTGTGCATTGATATTGCCCGTGCATTCGCCCTCATCTCATTCATTACCGATGAATAGCGTGTTATTTAGGAGCCATCTTGATTTATAATTACACCATGCCAATACATAATTAAAATGAGCCAAGATTTATCATCTTTTCTCACCATTACTTTCCAAAGACTGTCTAGCCAGTAGGGCTGCCAACATTGCATCATATTGTAATTTGAGGAAAGCATTCATACCTGAATTGTTTGGCCATCATGATTGTTCATGTTAAATACAGTGGCATGTAGTATATGGGCAATAAGATGAGCGCTCAAAAACCATATCTCCTGATGTTGCTAATTTCTGCCTTAGAAAATTCTGGCAAACATCTTTAGATAAGATTGAGGCTCTTTTGCAATCATCCATATGAAAGTTTGGCTAAAGAATAATAATGAGATAAAACAGTGAAAAGATGATCATGTATTTAGGTCTTAAATGGTAAACCGTTTTCCAAGCCCATTCTTCAGTCTGGGTATATAATTGCCTTTAAAAATTGTAGCTGAAACATTTTCCATGAAACAGCAAGCTTATAAATATTTTTTTCCTGTGTCTGTTGTTTTGTTCTTTTGAGGAAACAGGGTCAGGTTTATGTTGGGCAGTTCTGTTTCACAAAATGAAACACTGACTTGTTAAATAAATCAAAGTCTCAGTAAAGTCCCTCGCCACTTGACTTTTTTTCTGAGGGGAACAGTTGTGCGGGAGCACTAGCAGCTTATCTAAATGTTGGAAATGAATAAATATACACAAAACCTTTTGTATTGCTACTTCATGCTGTTTACTTACAGAAGAAGAGAGGGCTCATTTCAAGTTAGAGTCAGTAAGTGTACCTCCTTATACCACATTTCCAATCTTCATGAACCTTACCCCCAATTTTATTTCACTTTGAGGAAGGATATTGCTCAGGTTGCATTGCAGCCTCCAGTCAATAAAAAATAAATAGGAAATACTATTTCATGCTGAAATTGAAATGCTACTACAGGTGGCACTGGCACTGATTTAACAAAACAGAAATGTTTTATTGTCCTCAAAATGTATTCTTATTATGTTTTATATCCTCTATATAAATTTTATATCCTATAAACTAGTACCCTAAAAGTGAAAAGTTGACACTTCTGAAACCAAATAAAAAATCCCCAACGCTCGCATAAATAAAATTCTAACATTGTGCTTTGTTTGCGGTCTGGCTGTTAGCGAGCACACTTATGCTCTTCCTACACCTTATTCCTCACAATTTTTGGGGCGTATATAACTACTTAAACAAACTTTCCCCCTAAAACTTTTAATGGCACTTTTTATTTATTGGTAGTGAGCTCCAGCTTTTCTTGTCGGATAAATTTCTTTTGAGACATGTAACTTTCAGTTCTGATTTTCTTGCTGTTGAAATGGAGAGTGAAATATTTGGATGCTTGAGCGCAGATTAACTTTTTTAAAAGCTTTATACACGATGTCTGATTTTCAAGTTATTGAGGAGTGTTTGACTGTCATCCAAAATGGCTTTTATTCATTCTGAGAATGTTTCAGCCAATCAGCCGTTGGCACACAAATGAAGGCTGCTCGGGTTCTACGTGCAGGTGTTCATCATGTACTACCTGTATAGGTTTATACTTCATGCACAAGGTTTTACTAATGTACCAATTTACTCACAAGGTTCTATTAATATACTAATATACCAATTTATATTTTCTAATCTTTTGTTGGGTCAAATTCTAATTTAACTCGTTACTGTGTCACCTCAAAATAGATTTAGCAATCTATTTGCAACTTTAATCATTAAAAAAAACCCTCGAGCAAGGGCCTGGACCTCATATTGCTCCAGGAGGATTGGCTTCTGCTTAGTCCACTCAACTGTTGTTTGTTTTGGATAAACACATTAATGAAGTAGTTCACAACTCCTCTTATGAAAAACATCACTTCAATTTGAGAATTGGGATCACAAATACCTTTTTTTTTAACTTCATCTGTATCTCTGGTGTTTGAGGCAAGTCAGATTGCCTGTCATATGCTCTTTGTTGTGGAAGCTCAGGGATATTGGCCTTTGGCTGTAAAATCTTCGCCATGTAAATGTCATTATTTTCACATATATGCAGAAAAATATAAAACTGAAACAAAACACATTTTTGCATTGATAGAGAAATGCTGCACATACAATGAAAATGAAATGAGGAAGTAGACAAGCAAAGCAGATGACAGACAGACTGTGGAAATTTGTGTTTGTTTCGTAAGGGTCAGAATCAACCAACAAAGTTTGCAAAAGAAGCCACAGAAAGCATAAAAAGTGAGAAACCAGAAAAAAATGACTGTTCAAATGAGATCCCATTGGAAAGTGCGATCCTGATTGTTGCTGGTTTTGTAATTGCTTACTGTGACTGGGGCTTAGTTATACCGACAAAATGATAATTTTGCCAGTTTTATAAAATAGGCCAGCAGTAATATAAGTCTATAAATGATTCATGCACTTATGCATTCTGCGTCACTCTTAAAATTGCAGACATTTCACAGTTCCCAAATGGCCTGCATTCCCAATGCATTTGTTAACGAAAGTTTCTACTGAATTATGCAGTAAGCGAGATAATGTCTTACAAGCACTTCATTTGCACATTTGCCAGGCCACTTCAAGAGAACTGTGGCCGCACACACAGAATATATCCAAAGGCTTCAGAAGAAAATGGAAACACAATAAATTGGAACAGAAACTCTGTAGCCGGTTATCATAATTACCTTGCACAGCAGAATAAATGTGGGTGTCAGCAATACACCTCGGTAGAAACCAGTTGCAGAATCAGTCCTAACCGTGCCATGGTTTCAATCAGTTCCCCATACGCTAGTCCTCTAAACCAGCAGTCCTCAACCCTGTTCCTTGAGAGCTACATCCGGTAGGTTTTTACCCCAACCCTAGTTCAGCACATATTAATTGGTCAATTAGCAGCTCATCAAGATCTATAACTGGGAAATGAGATGAGCTTTGCTTTGGTTGAAGTGAAAACTTGGTATCTCTGTTGGAACAGGGTTGGAGAACACTGCTCTAAGACAAGATTTTGCTCCTAAAAGTAAGTATCAGTCTGTCCGCTTTAGTTTTCATGAGATTTCTCTGACTGTAGAGGACAATGAGCCCTGGATCAATTTTTGGTTTTTGCACCAAATCCTACTCCAATGCTGATATTTTCGCTAAATCTCCAGATAAGCTCTTGAATAACATGAAGAAGGTTCTTTTTGTGTTACTTTAGTCTAATCAGTGTCTGAAACAGTGTTTCGGCATGCCATTTGGTTCTTTTAGCCAAGGTGATTGGTGGAAACCGATACCTGTCTGTACCTTAGACCTCCGGTATTGGACATGCTCAGACCTACTTTGAGAAATCAATACTTTTAACTCTTTCAACCCCAGATATTCTAGCATCACTATACCCTTCAACCCCACAGCCCTCTGTAGAGGGCTGGTCATTATCTGGACATTGTATCTTACTGTTATCTCTGGAATCCCATTAAATGTAACCTGATATGTTCCAATCAATTAGTCAGATTGTTTGAATTTTCCCTACAGGAATTTGGGGTTGAAGGGAATATGTTGGTCAGCCCTCTGTAGAGGGCTGTGGGGTTGAAGGAGTTAATATCACTCAATGCATGGTGCTGTCAGGCTAATGAGTGGAATTAGTGAAATGTGTTTATTGTCAGCCTGGTTTGATGTCACATTGGGGCTGTGGCATCTGTGGAGGGAGGGGTCGAGCTTTATGTGCTGCACTTTCCGGTATCTATCTCTCCTTCTCTCCGCCCCCTTCCCCGCCTGCTGTCCCTGTGGCCCCTCCCCTCTCTCCCTCTGTCCCCGCCCCCAGCAGTCAGTGTGCGAGGAGATGCTTCAGGAGCTGCGGGGGATCTTGCTCTGCCGCGACAGCCTGCAGCTCAGGCGCAGGAGAGGGGTGGGGCTCCTGAGGGCTCGGCCCCTGCTGCTGGAGGACCGCAGGGCCCGGGCGGCGGCCGCCGGCCTCAGTAATGGCATGCTGTGCGGAGCCGCGGCCGTCCCCGACCCCCTGTCCCACAGACTGGCGCAGGAGGCGGCGCTGGTGGCGCGGGGCTGCACCCACATCCGCATCTGCCCCGAGTGCCGCCGCTTCCAGGGGCTGCGAGCGCAGCCGGCGGGTGGCGCAGGGGGCTCCCCCATCCACAGCGAGGCCATCGAGTGGGAGAAGGCCGCCGACGGCAGCGAACCTGAATAACCCCCGGCCCCCCCACCCACACTGCTCCACCCGCCCACCTCTCAGTTCCTCTGGGTTAAGGTGAGGTTCAGACATCTCCGGAGGGGCCGCTTCGGGCCCCAGGGGACTTGGCAGTAACTCGCCCTCATTCCCCTCAGCACCTGAGGCGCTCTTGGGGTCAGGGGTAAGTGTGGACGCACTGCCTGCAGACGAGAGAGATTCTCCTCCGCCTCAGGTGGCTGCCATCCCCACCCTTCCTGGAGCTCCACGCCGAGCCCGTTTCGGTGACTGGACTGCAGAGACGCAGCATACTATGCAGAAAAAATGTATTGCTTTGTTGATATTCCTTTTCTAAATTATTTTGTATCATGTTTTGTTGTTGTTGTCATGCACTGTTGCGATTACAAGGATTTTTGATCTGCACTAGGAGATATTTTTCTTTTCATAATTTCTGACGGTAAACAAAAGGGGAAATTATCCACACAACAGACCAAACATTCTGTGAAACATGTCTGAAAAGGAGCCAAGATCAATTTTGCTGACACACAGCGTGTACTCAACGTAAAAAAAAAATGCTTAAATAATCTCTAACCATTGTTTAATACGAGTTTATTTTTCTGAAAGTCAGCACTGTTCCATGTCCAAAGTCACAGAGGTAGAAATCAGAATTTTAATGGCTCACTAGTTGCCTAGCAACTCAGAGCTCTTTAATCTAGCCAGATCTTGAATAGAATCTGAGGCGTTCCACCTATACGTCCATCCTCAGTATCCATGATCTGCAATTCTCCTACTCATCTGGTCACAACCTCACTTGTCCTTACTTCCTGTGTGGCATTTGAAATGCACTGATAGGTGCAGGAACTATTTTTGATTTTGCTTTTTTTTTTGTTAATGCTTTGCACTTTTTTGTTACATTATACTTAGATTCTCAATACCAGCAGATGGTCAGCTCCTGCATTTCATTCCATCCTGTGCACTTCCTCATTCTCTGAGGTTCCACAGATTTTTATATTGACCCACCAGTCCTGTGTTTCTATGATTTAGCGATTATACCTTTAAATTGTATGTCCCGCTGACCACTGAAGCCAAAACATTCAAGCAGCTTGTGAAAACTTGGTTTGTTCAAGCATAGTACAGGACCAATGAAAGTTTTTCTACTGTGATATAGCACCAGAATTTTGTCTTACAAAATGGTTCGTCCTGTTGATAAGCAGAGGGTGGAAGAACTGCATGATCTGCCGACCTGTGAAGTCTGAGGAGTCAGTGCTGAAACAAGTTTTTCGTGCTCTACTGAAAGTTTCACACCGGACGCGAAACAAATTTTTCGCACGACAGATTACATTCAAAGTCAATGCAAAGACGCGAATACACGTGTATTCGCGTCTTTGCATTGACTTTGAATGTAATCTGTCGTGCGAAAAATTCGTTTCGCGTCCGGTGTGAAAGCAGCTTTAATGAACATTATTAGAGGGTCGTGCAAGGACAGAACACTCAGTGGCAACAGATTTGTCCTTGGTCACTACAGGAATATTTATTAGATGCAGCTGTTTCCCCATTACTCAACTGTAAAAGACTTGGCTGCCTAAAAATGTCCTGATTTAAATTATTTGGCTTAATCCAACAGAATTTAGTTTCCGGTTTTCAATGACACCAAACTTTGGTTAAAAGACTTTGTACAACACTGCCACCACAGACCTTGTAGCTCAGTGACTAATGATGTTGTCTGAAAAAAATGTGAAAGGTTGTCAGTCGAAAGAGAAGCACCTTGACATTTCTTGTGTTTGAAAAAAAAAGTAAGGTTATACCCGTGCTTTAAGAAACTGGCGCAAGCATCGATAATCATACTTTCCTTCAAAGAGGGTGCTCCCACAATGCTTCTTTATTCCCTAGTTCACCAAAACATCAGTATTTCTTGTACAGAGGAATAAAAAAAATCCACCGACAAAAACCCTTCCAAGCCTGGCCATAGCCGATAATGTAAAACCCCTTAAAGGGTCCTCGCAACAGAGCCCAAAAGCACAGGTAGGACTTCATTCAAGCCCCTTATAAGCCAAAACCTCTTTTAAACGATCACAACGCACCAGCTTGGAATTATACTACAATCTGTTAAATTACAGTCCTACTATCCCAAACATTATGCTGAAATGCCTTTCACAGGTGATTGCAGGAAAGGCATTCAGCCTCTACCGTGAAATGTGTGTGCGTATGATGAATGTTTTCATGATTTTAGTATCCATCAGTTTTCTATTACCTGAATTTGCTCTTTCGTAAATTCAAATGTAGCGCAAAGACATTCACAGAAAATGTTTTTATTTAGAAAGCTAACTCATACAACCCCATTTCTGATAAAGTTGGAATTATGTGGAAAATGCGTTCAAAAGAAGAAAGCAATGATTTGTAAATCATCTTTGATCTGCATTAAATTGAAAACTGTACTGGACAAAATATTTCATGTTTTACCTTATCAACTTTTTTTTTCTTTTGGAAATAAACACTAATTCTGTACCTGATACTTGCAGCACTTTTCTAAAATGTTGGGATGAGGCAATGTAAAACTAGGAAAGTGTTGAAATGCATTAAAAAAAAAGTCTTATAGCTGTCGAACAGGTGATGCTATCATGCTGGGATATAAAAAAAAAGGCACCAGTTGTTCACAAGCAAGGAGTGGTCAAGACTTTCCACTTTGTGAAAAACTGTGTGAGTGAATTATCCAACAGTATAAAATCAACAAAATAGTGCCAGGGGCACTGTAGCTCTTTGGACAATAAATCAGACCATCAGAAAATTTTTTTGCATATATTTATCACTTGATCTCTGACACATCGATCAGTATTTGCTATTTATTGATTTCATCTTATCACCTCAAACTATGATGCAATGCTGGGATCATTACTTAGTGGTTAATTTTTAAAAACTGTGAAATGATATGATTATTCTCTGGTTAAAAACTGGATCTTCAGTCAATCCTTAAGCATGAATTCATTACCAAAATTGAAGTTTAGCATTGAAATAATTGTAGTTAATGCTGTGAACTGATTGACTGATTATTTCTACCAATAAGATACCAACTTAGAAGAAAATCTTTAGTTTTCGAAATTACGCGTAGTAAAGATCTGACATTTTGCATAGACTCATTGTAACATAATGATATCCTATAGATACCAAAATTTGATCTGCACAATCGCTGCAAAAAAAGAGGCGTTGAAATTGGTGTTGAAAAGCTTGCGATATGAGGCATGAGATATAGGCATTTTCAAGATAGCTGCCATGGGACCTTATTGAAAATCGGTTTAGAATGCCGCATATAACCTTTGGTGTACTCATAGGTAGGAATATCTATGCAGAGTTTGAGCGTCATTGACATGATGGTTTTGGAGACGAAGATGTTTACAGACAATGGAAGTGCTTTTAGGTGTGGTATAATGACAGAGGTCAAATGAAGGTCAAAATGCGCTGTATGACGCGCCCCAGTGGCTCATCGGTTTAAGTGCGCGTACCATAAAGGCTGTGTCCTTCCCGCAGCGACCTGGGTTCGAATCCGGCTCGGGTCATTTGCTGCATGTCTTCCCCCATTCTTCTCCTCAACTTTCCTGTCTCTCTACACTGTATAACTATCGAATAAAGGGAAAATTCCCCAAAAAAAAATCTAAAAAAAAAAAAAAATGCGCTGTATGACAAAACTCCTAATACTGTATAAGTTATGAGTCCTGCAACTTAGCACCTATATGCCAAATTTCAGCCTGATCAGTGCAAAAGCGCCTCAGAAATAGCACAAATAGGCATTTTAAAGATGACTGCCTGATGGCTATATTTGAAATTAGTTCAGAATGCCTTGAACAAACTCTGGTGTACTCGTGGATGGGAACATGTACCTAAAGTTTCAAGTTTATCTGGTGGACAGTTTTGTAGAAGATGTTTACAGACGACCAATGAACGACAATTGACAAACGGTGATGACGACGGACAAGCAAGCCATCACATAAGCCCATCGAACCTCCTTCGGTCCAGATGAGCTAATGAATACAACACAACACCACCCTCTACAGTGCATAATATTGCTAAAATATCCATTGAATCTGGAAAAATCTGCGGAAAGGGCGACATTGAAAATAAAAACAGAGTGCCCCCAATCTTTGATCTGTTGGGGGGAAATGCTTTGAAAATCAGCATGCTTTTGCCACGGATATAAGCACATGGGCTGGGATTACTTTTAAAAACATTTACCAATAAAAACCATTCATCATTGAATCCACTAATACAAGTGTGGACTGTACTATGCTCAGAGGAAGCCACATGTCAAAAATGTTCGGAAACACTGCCGTCTTATGCAGGTCTTATGCACTGTGGAAATGTGCTGTTGTTTGACCAGTCAAGCTTTCAAATTGTTTATGGCAATAATGGACGTTGGACCTGAAAGCCAAACCAGAAAGGGATTACCCTGGTTGTAATTCATGTAAGGTACAAAAGCCAGAATCATGTTAGGGTGTTTGAGCATGATGCTGAAGAGCATATATTTTTGTTTATTAATTTTGCAGGAACATATGCTGTCTAATAGATGAGAAGGAAAGACATTAAATATCTTGTCTTTGCTTTCTTTTTCAGTTCAACACAGATCAAGGATGATGTACAAATCATAATTTTCCTTGTTAATTTATCTAAACCTTTTCAGTAATCCAATACCATTTAGAAGTTTGGAATCATTTTAAAAAAAAGACTCATTCATTCATCATGGTCGCAGTACATCGATCAAAAAATACACCCAAGACAAAATGAATTACTGTCACTTTTTTATGTTTTACCTCTGTCTTTATGGAGGATTGTAAAGCCCCATTTTCACCAGCTATTACAAAAGTATATAAAACGAGCTGTTTGGGACCTGTTCCATAAACAATTATGGTGATGTGTTAATTAGGAACGAGAGAAACCACTTGCATCATATAAAATACACTCTCTTGCTGGCATTTATAAATCTGTTTTGATTTCAGAACAGTCAAAAATAAAACACCATCTCAAAATGTGTACATCCACTTGTATAAAGAGACATGAAAAGCTATGTCTTGTAGCTCACATCCAAAAAAACTAAAGGATTTTACAAAGTATGTGCTCTACCATTTTGAATGAAATGCTCAAACTGGGATTAACCCGGACAGAAAGTGCAGCAGAGGGCCCTGGGGAATGGCTGTGCAAGAGTCGTACATCTGAACATCTATTTTGAGAAACTCACCACTCAAAGTTTTCAACTAGCAACTGAATTGAACAGTGCCTGCCAAATATCAGTACCTATTACAGTGAAGAGAAATATCAGGGATGCTGACAATCTTGGCATTATATATAATATACACACACACACACACACACACACACATACATTTGCAATCAAAATTATTCATCCCCCGTTGCAAATTAGGATTGCTGGCAAAATTTACAAACTTTCAGCTGTTTGCAATGAACAAATCAAACAAGAACAATTTAAATAGCTCAACACAACAAATATTACAAGTGTCTTCTCCAAATTCAACACAAAATGCCACTTTAAATGACTACTGCAGGCTCAAAGTTATTCAACCCCTTCATGACAAGTATCTTTAGTACTTAATAGAGCACCCTTTTGCCGCTTTACCTGCTGGAAATATGATGCATAGGCAGACAACAGCTTTGGGCAGCATTCCCAAGGACTCTTAGCCCAGTCCTCATGGACAATGGCCTCCAGTTCACTATTATTCTTGGGCAGGTGTTCCCAAACTCGGTCCTGGGGCCTCCCTGTGTATGCTGGTTTTTGTCCCAACCATAATTGCCATCATAGGACTTTAACAAGCTGTTAATTTGTCCAAATTGGGTGCATTTTGTGTTTCAATATGTTATTTGCTGTTTGAAGCCAAATTTTAATAGAAATATCCATTTGTGCCATGATGAATAAAAGACCCTTGCATATAAAGTTTTTTTTTTTTTTTTTTCTGTGTGGCAAGCAATTTCAGGTAATAAAATTTTGAAACAGATCAAATCAGGTATTGAGAAAATCAGTAACCTCAAAATTAGGTTGCTGAAGACCGGTGATAATAATTCTTTCAAAATAATTTGCTTGCACTCAATCACAAAAACATAACATAAAACAGGTTTGACTGTGTCATTTGCTTGTTTAGTAAATTGTTAGTTTTTGCAACCATGTGCCCACAGTTTCACCAATTAGGAACCTATTGATTTTTTTCCCTCTTTTTATGTAGTTGTTACTCATATGTTGCAATGTGGATGCGGAATTTATTCCACACTGTTTGTATGCATATCTGTTAAAATACTGTTTGTCAAGAGAGGATAAATTTCTGCTCTGAACAAAAATGCACCAATTTAAGACAAATTAACTGCTTGTTAAAATCCTATGATGGCAAACCAGGATGGAGCAAAAACCAGCATACACAGGGAGGCCCCAGGACCGAGTTTGGGAACCCCTGTTCTAGGGTTTGCGTGCTGCAACTGCCTTCTTCAAATCCCAGCAGAGATTTTTTATGGGGTTCAAGTGAGGCGACTGTGATGGGCACTCTAGAATCTTCCCAGACTTCTTCTGAAACCAAGCCTTGGTGGATATTGAGGTATGATTAGGATCATTGTCCTGTTGGAAGGTCCAATGATGCCCAAGCATCAGCTTCCCTACAGACGGCATGACGTTTTCTCCTTGGATATCTTGGTACTTGACTGAATCCATCTTGCCCTCCACACTTTATAGGTTTCTAGTGCCAGAGGAAGCAAGGCAGCTGCTGGGCATCAAACAGCCCCCACAATTCTTCATTGTAGGCAGGGTGTACTTTTCAGCATATGCTTCTATATTCCTCCTACAGACATACCACTGAATCATAAGCCCGAAAAGTTCCAGTTTTGTTTCATCACTCCACAGAACAGTATCCCAAAACGTCTGTGGCTTATTTATATGGTTTTGAGCATATTGGAGCTTGCGCTTTTTGTATCAGTTGTGGTGTATGTCTTGGAGACCTTCAATGTTTAGTATTCGCCCTACTGTGTGACCTGAAACCTCAGTGCCTCCTGCCTCCAAGTCTTGCTGCGGGTCTCCTGTAGTCAGCTGAGGGTTTTTGACCACCCGTCTCCTCAGGAATCTGGTGACAGCCATTCATAGCTTCCTCTTTCTGCCACATACTGGTACTGTAGCCGCTCTTCCTTTAACTCTGAACTTGCAAACTATGCTTCCAACATTATCTCTATGAACATTCAGTGCCTGTGCTACCTTTTTGTATCCTTCTCCTTGTTTGTGCCAGGCAATGATCTCCTCTATTAGCTTTTTGGACAATTCTCTTGACAGCCATATTTCTGATATGCAATCAAATGTCACTGTCAAGAAACCCCTAGCGAGTGTAAGTATTTGATGTGTTCTATCTCAAGCAAACCTGATGCAACTAATTAAGCTCTTGATTAGCTGCATTAGGTGTGCTTGAGACAATACCTGACTTGCAAATATGCTCTTATGACGGATTCTATTCAGGGGGTTGAATAATTTTGAGACTGCAGTAGTAATTAAAAGTGGCATTTTGAGTTAAATTTGTAGAATCACTTGTAATATTAGTTGTGTTGAGCCATTTAAAATGTTCTTGTTTAATCTGTTCATCACAAATAGCTGAAAGTTTGTAAATTTTACCAATAAACCCAATTTGCAATGGGGGTAGAATAATTTTGATTGCAACTATACATATATTTTTTTTTATATATATATATATATATATATATATATATATATATATATATACACACTGAACAACAAAAGAAACGCAAGTTTTTCTGTGTGGTTTAGACAAGGGGGTATGTGTCCTGTTGAGTTTTCCAACAAAATACAGAGTAAAGTTGGTGAGCAGTACCCAATGGAGCATGAGTTTGCAGACAAACACGATCACGTGTGATGGCGATCACGTGTATGAATTAACGGAGGTGCGGCATGTTTTGAGCAATACCGCAGTGTCGCCAAAAATTGGGATTGGCGATTTCGTTGGTGTATCCGGGGTCTATAAAAGCAAACGGTAACATTCGACATTTAACGCATTTTCACGATGCCACGCCTCACACAAAATCTCAGGGAACGCGCCATTGGTATGCTTCATGCTGGTATGACGGGTCACAACGTTGCTAGACGTCTTAATGTTCACGAATCAACCATCAGTAGACTGAGGACGAGGTTCCGGAACCTCTGGTACCGGATATGTCGCCCATAGAGCACTTGTGGGACATTCTGGATCGTCGCGTCCGTGCCCGTATCCTGGTCCCAAACACAGTGGGGCAACTCCAGAATGCTCTGAGGGGGGAATGGCAGGCGATTCCGCAACAAGAAATCCGTCATTTAGTGAGTTCGATGTGCAGAAGATTGGCTGCATTAATTGCAGCACATGGCGGTCACACCAGATATTGACTTTGACCTGATCCAGAACGCTAATTTCTCTTCATTTCTGTTGATAAACTCAAACACACTCTCACTATCAATTTCAAAAGACGTCCGCACACAACCAAAAAGAATTCTCCCATATAAAGCATACTAAACTATACTTGCGTTTCTTTTGTTGTTCAGTATATATATATATCTTTTGCTCATGTTAACCCTTTCTTCTCATTTTCCAGTTTCAAGCACTCTTTCATTAAAACTGAATATAAGCTTAATAACCAGGAGCGATCTAAACTGTTGCAGGTGCTAACATTTGACTGGTACTATTAAATGAAGCTGACAGCAGAGGACCATTGCACTATGAGCACCCGTTTCTAAAACAAGATGTCAAAGTTTTCCTACCGGCACAGTTCTGCTTCTGGACCTTACACTTCCATTTCCTAGTTTTCTGCTCTTCTGTGAAGAGAGTAAGAGCCACTGTTTGCGTGTAATTTTCAGTTTCTTGGCTCATAGCCTGTAGCTCTCAGGATAACTGACTAGTCTCCACACATGGCCGTCTCTGTTCAGCTTTTTTATGCCAAAATTGAACTTTATAAATGTCAGCGAACTGGGCAGATCAGCTACTGTTGAAGATATTTTTGGCTTCGCTGCACTTAAAATGATGGGAATGGTTTTCCTCTTGCACCAAAAAGGCACATTAGTGCAATTACACACAGATGGGGTGACACAATGTTGTCAAGAGTTCTTGAGCTATGACTGCTGAAAATGGGCTTTGCAATCATGAGATTTTTTTTTTCCCCAAAAATTGTTTTTTTTTTTATTCTTAACAAGGTCTCAGCTGTTTATTTTGATTTATTCAATGTTACCATGGTGAAGAGAGGTATCAGTTTTGTTCAAAGAAAAAGCTTTTGGAGGGATTCCAAACTAATGAATGGCACTGTATCGTTATTGTTATTACCACTCAAGCATAAAACATCGATCATCTCAAAACGATTGCATCTTCCAAGGTCCGCAAACAGACCATAGACGATTAACAGCTGGTTCTCAAAGTCTATGTGTTGGATGTGGGAGAAATCAGACCCGAGTGCCAATGACCAGGGCCAGATCTTTTCGCCCGGAGGACAGGGTTGGAGCATCTCTGAAGTGGCAAGGCTTTCGGCATGCTCCTGGCCAGCAGTGAATACTAACCAACAGCGGTCCGCGGAGGGACAAACCACGCACCAGCAACAGGGAGTGGGGCCCCCCGAGGCTCATAGACGTTTGTACGTAATGAAGGCCATCCCAGAGAGGCTACGGTGGCATAGAAAATTTTAATCATAGATACCGGAGAAATACACCCACATATAAATAAGTCCACATCCTGGTATAGGCGACCAAGAAAGTCGGGAAAGGTGTAATTTTTTGATGTTATGATCCTTCCACACATTGGCAGTATCAAGCAACTGCACATGTAAAAGCTTACACATCTTAAGAAGAAAATAAGAACTCAAAAGATTTGTGATTGAAGTCCACTGACTTCCAAAAAAAAAAAAGGGAATCAAGGAGGCATGGATAGGCCTGATTACAAGTTTATATGTAGTGGCCCATTGTTAAGAAAATTGGCATAGACACAGAAATGCACCAAGGTGACTCGCTGTCACTCACTACCTGCTCTTCACTACTCTGAGAGTCACTGCACAGACAGCATCTCTGACTTTGGTTTGTCTTTCTCCAAAATGAAAATGGAGGCAAATTGGCTTTTTGTGCCTTTTGTCATCCCGTCTCAAGGCCCCAATCTCATATTGATCAATCTCCCACAAGTTGGATTATTTGAGGAGGTCACTGGCCCACACAGGTATCATTCACACTGGTATATAGCAATGTTCCTGAAAACACAGCTCTGGGCGACATGGTCAAAACAGACACTTCACTGGTCTCCTGTGATCTGGAAAAACCTGTTGAATTTATCATTAGCAAGGATTCTCACAACTGAACAAAAACCTTTGGATTCTGGACTTTTTCTAACCGGAAGAATTATAGAAACCTGATTTTGGCAGTTCAAATAACACTAATAGCTACTGTATTAAGATTTTCACCACTCTTAATTACTGCAAATGAGGGTCAAACTCCGTTTCTCCCAAAAGTGACAAATGTACCAGGTTTTTCCAGATCTCAGGAGAGGTCTGTCTCGTCCACTGCTCCCAGTCTGATGGTAGGCTGTTATCTACACCAATTGTCTAACATTATAGGGGAAACAGGGTGCAGCAGGGTGATAAAAATGGGAAAGAGCCATTACCTTCATATCATCTAAGTGACATGAGCAGTACGGTAGTTACAGATCACCACGTTAGATCTCTAACTCTCCCCCATACACTTTATCAGTACTCATTTCACTCAGACTTCATGCATTTATGATGCTACAAAATATACAGCCACTCTTTGTTGGGTGCAGATTTTGGGGTACCACACATTTATGTCTGGATAATTATCAGTAAGTGCCAAGTTTTAGCCTTTCAGATGTCAAGCATCAAAGTATATGCTGGGGAACAGCTCACAGACTGGATAAAATATTTAGCTGCAGATAAATACTTGTATTATTTTCCAAATTACACGGCAGATATTCAGAAATTCAAATCAAGTACTTACCATCTTGCGCCAATGAGACCTCATAATTTTGATTCAATTAAGTGGGCTGAAACTTTAGTACAGCGAGTGTTTGCAATTTTAATCAGCGGCCATAAATTGCAGGAAATTTATGGGGAACCAATTACTGTGGCTTCAATGTATTTATATTTTCAGAAGTGGTTTCTCTGTGCAAAACGTTTTATCAATGACTTGTTTATTCCCCTCTGGCATGAATGAAATAAGATCCTATCAAGTCGTTCAAAAGACACATATTGTGGTATTGAATTTTGCCATACTCCAAAACCTCTTTAGCTGGCACTTCCTGCTGTCTAATCATCAGTAATAATAGGAGAGAAGCTTCTTCAGCCCAATAATTGGAAACAGAACCATGCAGGGACACCCCCGCTCAAACCAATCAAAACAATTTTCTACTTAACAGAACTCACTGGCTAAAATCAGTCATTAACATGACAGGACAACCCATTACGGCGTACATGAAACTCTGCCCCATAGAAAATGTCCAACATCTGTTCGCATTATTCAGGCTTCATAGCAAGATTTTTACGAGTTTTTCTCTGCTGCAGAGCATTATGCCGAGCAATAATTGGATAAATATGCCCCTCAAATCGAACTGGTGACAGTCTTACAGGTGATTATTCTGAAGCAACCATGTATCGGACAACTCTCAATACGGATGTTCCTAAAGGCAAAGTTTCTCTTTGCACATCAAAATACACTTTTAAAAGATTTCCAAAAGAAAACTTATATTGCTATGCTTGCAGGTAATTGTGATGAGAACATAACATTACAGTACTTTTCCCCCCTAGTTTTTAATTACTTGAATGAACATGATGTGCATTATATAACATTAACATTGTTCATGAAAAGCATCCCCACTGACAATACTCAAGGTTCCAAAACTCCAAGCAACTTCAAAACTCCAAATTCCAAGTTTTAATGAAACACTAAACTGAATGATTAGGCTACTGTTAGAATATATCCAAGTTCATCTAAAACTGGAATCAAACCATTTTTGTGAATTACATTTTGAAAGTAGAATGTCCACAGAGAACTTGGGTTGACAACAGAATTTTTTATGGCTGATTATATTTAAATTGAAAAGGTAATTTTATTAAGGAGAAATCAGACTTACATAATATGTGAATATATTCATTATCGAAAAATTGTTTGAACATCCAATGTTACCAGTCATTTGAGGAAAAGGCAGAGGGTGAACAATGTTTGGAGAGATTTTGGTTTTCACATGAGCCATGAAAATTAAATTAGAAAAAAAAAAAAAAAAATAGGACCAAGGATCCTGTAGCTCACCGGCAAGCAGTCTTATAGTGATGATACAAGTTATGAACATTTCATGTGAAGTTTGACATTTGAATCAATGAAAATGAATGTCAAGGTCACAAAATAAAAGTTCACATACATTTATAAGACCTCCTATAATACAAACACAATCCTAAGCTCTGAAGCAGTTTTGGTGATACAAGTCATTGAAAATTCAATATGTCAATTGTGAACTTTAAAGGTCACACAAGGTCAAGTTCATATATGACTTTCGAAATGTCTCTATACAAACCCTGGCTCAATCTGTGACCATTTTGGTGATACAAGTCACTATACTTTCACTGTCGAGTTTGACCCTCTGGTCACTGACAGTTAAGTTGAATGTCACCAAATGAAAGTTCATATGTGACTTCCTAGATGTCAGTAATACAAACTTAAGCTCCATCTATGACCATTTTAGTGATACAAGTCACTGAATTTTCACTAGGTCACATTTGACCTTTGAAGGTCAATACGAAGGTCACCAAATGAAAGTTCATACAGTGGTGCTTGAAAGTTTGTGAACCCTTTAGAATTTTCTATATTTCTGCATAAATATGACCTAAAACAACATATTTTCACACAAGTCCTAAAAGTAGATAAAGAGAACTCAGTTAAACAAATGAGACAAAAATATTATACTTGGTCATTTATTTATTGAGGAAAATGATCCAACATTACATATCTGTGAGTGGCAGAAGTATGTGAACCTTTGCTTTCAGTATCTGGTGCGACCCCCTTGTACAGCAATAACTGCAACTAAACGTTTCCGGTAACTGTTGATCAGTCCTGCACATCGGCTTGGAGGAATTTTAGCCCATTCCTCCGTACAGAACAGCTTCAACTCTAGGATGTTGGTGGGTTTCCTCACATGAACTGCTCGCTTCAAGTCCTTCCACAACATTTCGATTGGATTAAGGTCAGGACTTTGACTTGGCCATTCCAAAACATTAACTTCATTCTTCTTTAACCATTCTGGGGTAGAACAACTTGTGTGCTTAGGGTCGTTGTCTTGCTGCATGACCCACCTTCTCTTGAGATTCATTTCATGGACAGATGTCCTGACATTTTCCTTTGGAATTCGCTGGTATAATTCAGAATTCATTGTTCCATCAATGATGGCAAGCCGTCCTGGCCCAGATGCAGCAAAACAGGCCCAAACCATGATACTACCACCACCACGTTTCCCAGATGGGATAAGGTTCTTATGCTGGAATGCAGTGTTTCCTTTCTCTGAACATAACGCTTCGCATTTAAACCAGAAAGTTCTATTTTGGTCTCATCCGTCCACAAAACATTTTTCCAATAGCCTTCTGGCTTGTCCACGTGATCTTTAGCAAACTGCAGAAGAGCAGCAATGTTCTTTTTGGAGAGCAGTGGCTTTCTCTTTGCAACCCTGCCATGCACACCATTGTCGTTCAGTGTTCTCCTGATGGTGGACTCATGAACATTAACAGTAGCCAATGTGAGAGAGGCCCCCAGTTGCTCAGAAGTTACCCTGGGGTCCTTTGAGACCTCGCCGACTATTACACGCCTTGCTCTTGGAGTGATCTTTGTTGGTCGACCACTCCTGGGGAGGGTAACAATGGTCTTGAATTTCCTCCATTTGTACACAACATTTCTGACTGTGGATTGGTGGAGTCCAAACTCTTTAGAGATGGTTTTGTAACCTTTTCCAGCCTTATGAGCATCAACAACGCTTTTACTGAGGTCCTCAGAAATCTCCTTTATTCGTGCCATGATACACTTCTACAAACGTGTTGTGAAGATCAGACTTTGATAGATCCCTGTTCTTTAAATAAAACAGGGTGCCCACTCAACACCTGATTGTCATCCCATTGATTGAAAACCCCTGACTCTAATTTCCCCTTAAAATTAACTGCTAATCCTAGAGGTTCACATTCTTCTGCCACTCACAGATACGTAATATTGGATCATTTTCCTCAATAAATGACCAAGTATAATATTTTTGTCTCATTTGTTTAACTAGGTTCTCTTTATCTACTTTTGGGACTTGTGTGAAAATATGATGTTTTAGGTCATATTTATGCAAAATTATAGAAGATTCTAAAGGGTTCACAAACTTTCAAGCACCACTGTATATGACTTCCTAAATGTCTCGAATACAAACCTAAGCTCCATCTGTGACCGTTTTGGAAAGACAAGTCATTGTAATTGTATTATGTTAAGTTTGACCTTCAAAGGTCACCAACAGTCAAGTTGAATGTCACCAAATGAAAGTTCATGTGACTTCCTAGATGTCAGTAACACAAACCTAGGCTCCATCTGTGACCTTTTTAAAGATAGAAGTCATTGAATTTTCACCAGGTCAAGTTTGACCTTCAAAGGTCAATATGAAGGTCACCAAATGAAAGTTCATATATGACTTCCTATACATCTCCAATACAAACCTACACTCTATCAGTAATGATTTTGCTGATATGAGTCATTGAAATTTCACTGTATAGTTTGGTCATTGAAGGTCACTGAAGGTCAAGTTCAAGGTCACCCAATGAAACTTCATACATGACTTCCTATATGCCCACAATACAAACCTAACCTCTATCTGTAATAGTTTTGGTGATAGAAGTCATTGAAATTTTATCACGTGAAGCTTGACCTTCGAAGGTCACCGAAGGTCAAGTTCAAGGCCACCAAATGAAAGTTCATATGACTTCTTATACGTCTCCAATACAAGCCTACACTTTATTTGTAACGATTTTGCTGATATAAGTCATTGAAATTTCACTGAAGTTTGGCCATTGAAGGTCACTGAAGGTCAAGTTCAATGTCACCCAATGAAACTTCATACATGGTTTCCTATATGCCCACAATAAACACCTACGCTCTATCTGTAATAGTTTTGGTGATAGAAGTCATTGAAATTTCACCATGTGAAGTTTGACCTTCGAAGGTCACCAAAGGTCAAGTTCAAGGCCATCAAATGAAAGTTCATATAAGGCTTCCTGTAAGTGTTCAATACACATATGTTCCCTACCTTCAATATTCTCAAGCCTTGAAGCCTTTGAAAATTGTAACATTTTGCTTGACTACAAGTTTGACCTTTCAAGGTCATCTGAGGTCAACTTTAACACATCCAAAATATAGGTCATATATGACTTCCTATATGTTGTTAGCACAAACTTAATCTCTGTCTGCAACCATTCAGTTTCCACAGGCAATTTTGCCCATTCTCCGTAAGACCCAATGCTAAAGTACAGCGCTCCCACTAGACCCACTTATGTCAATTTCAATCAAAATTACACTTCCACTGCACATTAAGTGCATCATGGTGAGTTGATTGCCAGATTTTTAAAAAAAATTTATCTGACAGTTTTTGAGAAATAATTTTTTGAAATTTTAAGTCCTATCTTTTAAAATGGTTAATATTTTCCCTGACCTCGAGTTCGACCTTTCAAAGTCATCTATGATCAAATTTAATATTGCCAAATTATAGGTCATATATGACTTCCTATTTGTCGATAATACAAACTTAATCTCTATCTGCAACCGTTTGGTCTCCACAGGCCATCTTGCATATTCATAAAGTACAGCGCCCCCAACAGACCCACTTCCGTCGATTCAAGCAAAATGGCGCTCGCGCTGTACATTGACGGTACCAAGGTAAGTTGATTGCCTGATTTAGAAAAAAATGTATCACGCAGTTTTTCAGAAATGATTTTTTTAAATTTCTCAGTCCTATCTTTAACATTAGGGCCAAAATTTCAAGGGCCCATAAAACGGACAAAAATGATTCAATCAAAAATCCAAAAAAAAAAAAAAAAAAAAAAAAAGTCTGGAGATATAGTCTAGTATGTTATGGAAAATTTACAGGAAAATTCATCCGGCCAAAAAAAAAGAAAAAAAAAAGATAATGTTCCGGACGACGGACGACGAACCACGACAATAGCTTATCGGCCCATACGGCCGGTAAGTTAAAAAAACTATGAATAGAAAGTTGGAAATAAGTAGACCAGTAAAATGAGACAGAAAAAAATAAATCTGTATAGATTTATCTGGATCACTGGGGCAGACACCATTGTTTTTTTTTTTGGGGGGGTCACAAGAATACCACAAAACAGAGACTCTCTCATAACCATCTCCAACCAGACAGGAGACAAGAGCTCTATTCAGACAATATACTCCACTGAACAAAGCAGTCTGAAGTTTTAGCATTTCAGTATATTGAATAACAAAATGTACTGATTTTCCACTGGATTATACACAACACAAGCGTTTGACGTGGATAAAATCCCAACCCCTACTTGGAGAATTTGTACTCTTTTAAACAATGATTATTATTTGATTTGGCTGTCATTTATTAATAACGATGGAAACAATGGAATGTTGAACTGACTCAATTTCCTTTCAGGGTTTATTCAGGCTCAACATAGTCCAGAGGCCACAAATTACTATCATTTGACAAACCATTTCAAACTTACAATGATGTGCAGCTGAACAGCACACACTTTAGGCATTGCAGTTAAGATACTGGGCAGTTATACTTCAAAGGGTTTACAGGGAAAATTAACCCAGGTGCAATGCTTAAAGATGCAGTATCAAAACTAAATGACTGAAACTCAGATCATCATGTCATCAGCTCAGTCCCAAAGTCATCACTTCAACCAACAGCCCAGAGGGCAGCCATTATACAATTCCATTTTTTCATAAAGTCATTCTATGAGAATCTAAAATATCTGAATAACAGCAGCATTTTTGGTACAAAACAGTTATTTCATGCTCCTAGGGAGAGGGCGTGCTTATATGGGTTCTCCTGGAACTACAGCAGACATGAGGACAATTACAACCAAACATTTCAAAACTGAGGAGAGAAGTGGTGAAAGCTACAGAGAACTGAAGTACACACAGTATTTTTTACAGGACGACTTCATAAACTGATGTGGGCATCGTGGGAAATTGCAATATAAAGATTCACAGGAAAAAAGCTCACTGCTGAAAAAGCTCACTCTTTAAGAGCCCTGTGATAGTGCATGTGTCCCAATCCAGTACAGCGAAGCGACAAGATGTTCACAAAGTGCTCCCTGGATGGCATTTGCCAGAGTCGTGTGAGAGGCGCTCATGGCTGGTCCTGCGTGTGGGGCCTCTTCACACCTTTCCCCTGTCTTTCCCTCCTCTTCCTCCGCCTGCTGCTCTGTCCTTCCTCCTCTCGAACTGGTGTCTATCATAACATCGAGGAAGAGAAGCAGCGGAGACGTCAATTTGATGTCTCACAGCATCACTGAAGACATTATAAAAGCATCAAAATCAAGTGGGTTAATGTTAATGAGAGGGTTTTGTGAATTATTTCAGGGATATGTCCCGTCATTTGCGAACAACGGAATGAAAAGAGAATGTAACCGTAATGAGCAGGACTCACCGGGACTGCCACCTCCTGCCACTGTTCCACACGCGGCCGAACGAGGGCAGCCAGTTGGCGTCGGTGTGGGAGCTGTGGTCAAAATTGGCTCCGACGCGGTTCGCTGGCAGCTTCCTCAACTTCTCCTGCTCCTCTGCGGACAGACGGTTACAAAACATGAAGTCTGAGTGCGGTCAGGAGAAACTGATGCGCAACCAAAGCTGCACAACTGTGAAGATCATGGTATGAAGGCATTGAGTTTGGAGTGGAGAGAGAAAGAGAGAAAAAAAGTGAGCACAGCTCACTAATACCCCAGACCCTTGTGCACTGAAGAGATGATGACATATTTTCATATAAATAGGCACTGCACCTCTCCATGAAGTATAGAATGCATGACTGAAAATTTAAAACAATCTGATAAGCATTTTTCGAGAAATCAGTCGGACAACATGTGCAGTGGTAAATAACCCAAGTTCAAAATACGGAAAACAAAACTAATTTTGAAAAAAAAAAAAAAAAAAAAAAAAAATCACATTTTCATGAAACCTGGCCCTGCACCTCTCCATGAAGCGTAGAATGCGTGACTGCAATTTGAAAACAATCTGATGAGCGGTTTTTGAGAAATTGGTAGGATAATCTGGTGAAGGCGGACGAACGGACGGACAAAAGGACGGACAGACTGAATTTTTTGGTGTATACTATATACCCACGCCCCTTATGGGTCGAGGGTATAAAAAAAAATAAAATAAATCAACCAGCGAGGTGCAATCCGCTTAAACCACACACCAGCTCTGAATGGGGTCAGACAACGGACTTTTAACACCACGCCTCATTAACTCTAGGATGGCAACCCCTAATTTCTGATTCTCATCATGCTCTAACCAGCAGCTCAGCCCTTCCATGCGGACATCCTCAGTGCATAAGCACCAAGCAAATCCCCCTCCAAGGTCAGTACAGTAGCTGTACTGTATCCGGACCAATGGGATCTGCCGAGGCCTGGCCAGCACTGTCAGCTCAGGACGAACGGGGGAAAAGCATGAGAGGAGAGACCAGCAATCGCGTAGCCTCAGGAGCCGGGCAGATTACTCACTCCACGCACGGGAGATAAAAGCCATTACTAAGTTTTACCGACGGGTTACAACGTGATTACTCTGTTCTAGGAAGAGGAACAAAGCCATTAAAGTTTCAGATGGTGAAGGATCAGAGTTATTGCATTGTTAGCCGGAGGATACGGAAGGAGAGTTACTCTGCTTAAGGAATTCCTGTAGAGACGGTCCAATCTCGCGGCCCGCCGCTTCCGAGCCTCCCTCCAGGGGGTCGTCCTGTAGCCAGGGTGGAACAGCACCTGCAACAAAACCAGTGAGACCCGATAAATCACAGAAATGATAGCAGGACATAAACATGCTCAGGGTGATGAATGAAACATTTACCAGTGTGAACATTCCCACCACCTGAAGAGTCCTATGGGAGAGAAAACACAGAAAGCCATTTCTCCTCACAGGCAAGCATAATGTGCAATGAGCATCAGCTAAAATGGGCTGTAAGCAGTCAAGACACAAGATATAAACACATGATACCCTATGCAATCACATAAATCAATCAATGAAATAAAAACGCTTAAACGCAGCCTCGCAGCAGTGACAACCCTTCTACCTGGAAACCAATGAAGGTCAGGCTGTTCCTAAGTGCTGCTCCCTGGCTTTCGTCCACTGGCTCAATCCAGCTGGGACCAGGGTGATCCGGAGGGTGCTGAGAAACGAGAGGAGCTCTGCCCACCAGATACAATCTCATGTTAATAAAGCGATGGATGGCAACACCTGATGCACATGCACTCGAGCAGGTTAAAGGGGAAGATCACACATCCTGACCATGGTCTAGTTTGCCAGTTTACCTATCCACTTCCAGAATCAGTTTTAATATCCCTACACTATGCAAAACTGCTCATTTCACAGAAGCCAAATCTCAGCTGCAATCCCCACTCTTTGCAGTACATGCCTTTGGCATTCCAACTATACACAATATAATTAATAGAAAGTTGGTTGTCCCAAGGAAAATGGAGCCAGAGACACACAAAGCCCTGAGGAAAAAGAAAAGCACTGGACCCGAAGCCTTCCAATATATAATCCCAGCTGGCAATCCCTCTCCTCTTAAATCTAACGCCCATCTGGCATTTCAGCTTTCCGGAGCAATCGAGGAGAGGTCCAGAAATGTTTGAACGTAACAGGATAGATTACTCAGTTTTCTAAATGATATTTCTTCAGTTTTATTAGGGGTGCTAATAATTACACACCTTATTGTATTTACAACTGCAGCTATCGAATGGGAAAGAGGGTCATGGTTCAGTCTGATAATGGAGGAAAAACGACTAAACTAAACAAACGTCAAAATATGTAGTAAAAGATAAGCAGCTGTTGCTCACAGAAAGTTTTGAGAGGAAAAAAAACATTCTTGAGTTACGGGTCTGGAAACTACGGACAGACCAGCAGACATACTGACAACCATGTCTCCCCATATAACATACCGGGGTGATAAATGTTGGCAGCACGCACTTACCTGTATTTAATAGGAAGTTAAAAGTGCACAGAGAATTTGCAGTGCACTGAGCCCCAGCAGTTATATGTGAAACAGCGCACTGAGAGACACCGAACGGCTCATATACCCCCGATCAGGGAAAGGATAAAACCAGTCGAGGGCCTGCTGAGGCAGTCTTACCCCGCTTCTGCACCATCCTGCTCCAGCTGGATTTGTCCACCAGAATCACTCTGCTCTGGCTCAGGCTGGGTTTGATTCAGGAAAAGTCAACAGTGGATGCAAGTGTTTCCCCCCCAACCCCCTCCATACAAACATCTTAACAGGCGTCAACATTGCAGAGGTGAAAACAACAATTCTCAGGTTGCACAGAATGCTGGTAAATATCAGTCATTCATCTATAATCACGGGTAAGGAGTCGGGCTGGGCGATATGGACAAACTTTAATATCTCGATATTTGTGTCCAAATACCTTGATATCGATATTTTGCCGATATTATCGGGACAAATGTTGGTGCTTTCACAAAATGTTTACACAATGGTATTTTTGATAACCATTTATTAGTAATGTTGACATAACGACCAATCAGGTGCAGGCAACAGCTACAACAGTCTAGTAAGAGCAGAAAAATGCAACCCTTTACTGTAATGCAGCTTTTAAAACCAGAAAAACCAACGCTCATTTCATATCACGATATTACGATATCCAAAATCCGTGACGATATTTTACTTTGCATCACGATATCAATATAATATCGATATATTGCCCAGCCCTAGTAAGGACTCCACAAACTTATCACTGCAGACACATAAAAAGATTATGCTGGTAGCCCTAGCTGATAAAACCATTTCTCCAAGTTTTAGCACCTTCATAAGGCAGTTTCAAATTTACTTCTGCAAAAGACAAAAGGTTGGTACCTCCATGATAATTACCAATGCGTATGCCATACACCTTCAACATACACACACACACACACATTCTCTCTCTGTCCTGCTCCCTCCCTCCCTCACACACATACATATTTACACATGTGCACATACAAGCAGAGACTATAAATGAGGGTTGCGGTTCACCATGATTTGGATACAGTTCAGGCTCATCTTGGCAAAACAAACCTCGAGAAGGGACTGCAGGACCTCCTGTCTGTGTTGTTCTTGAGCTCGAATGTAGGCAGCTTGCTGGAAAATAATGCAGAAACAGAGCCCAGCTCTTCACAAGTTGTAATACTTTCCAGAAAAATCAGACACCCCAAAATGCACCTCTGACTGGTAGAGTATAAAATGCCAATTTTGAAATAATCTTGCATATAGTATATGCCAAGAGTAAGTGCTATGAAATAAGGAAGATCTAACAAACCTGCTTTAAGAGTACATCCTCATTCTCTTCAAAGGCATCCAGGGCTTTAGCCACATCAGCTTTAAACCTGTGAAAGTAAATTATGTTTAACGTCAATTCAGTATTTTCCTCAAAGCAGTATTGTGTGACTCTTGAACGTTTTCCCTCATCACACAACACCCGCACAAATAACTATAGGCTATTTTAATCTCCAAGTTCCCTTAACATACAGTACAGGTCTTAGGACTGTAGGAGGTAACGGTGGAAACCCATGCTAAAACATGGAGAACATGGAACAGAATAGCCCCAGACCAGAATTCAAACCCATGACCTCCTTGCTGAGGCACAACGACATAACTCCCTGCGCATCCATGCAGCCCTGCAAAAGCAAGATGGTACACTGTTCTGATCTATGGAGGCACCTCCTATAAGCCTTCACAATTCACCAATTCATTCTGTCTATGTGACTAGGAATTCCTGCCCAGACATAGTAGACCCTTTTTTCTCAATTTTTGGCTTTGAGCTGCCCAAAAGTCTTTCTCTAGTCGAATTACCTTTTTGGGATCTTAATTCATTCATCAGGTTTAATATCCTGATTTCAGTTCAAAAACACAAACACACAAGCACAAACACTACAGCATATATAAGCTCTGAGAGTACAAATTATCATTTTACCAGCCCATTTCACTTGGACTTACCCCATAAAATGGGTTTTACTAAAAAAAAAAAAAAAAACCCCATTGTGCTGAAGCACCACTTAGGCACAGATTCCTTGACAACAATGTTCATCAATTATGGCACCCTTGACAAGCAATTTAACAGTAACGAAAGCAAGCCACAAAATTTAACGATGCATTTTTGGCCAATAGACCAAAATATAACACAAAGCCTGTGCTCTCCAGATTTAAAGACATCAGTTGTTTCCTGAAGGCTCAGTGATCAATGCGTGCCAACTTCCCGTGAATAAAGTAAGTACTCAAGGTATAGAGCAACATTGGCAGCAGTATCACTAAGAGTAGCTGTACTCATGATGGTAGTAATGATTGTAGAATTAGTAGACATAGTGGAAGAGGTGCAGGTGGCAACAGCAGTAGCAGGTGTGGAATAAGACAGGCTTGTTTTAGAAATTTGTCGGCAGTCTTGCTCATAATTATAGCTAATTCATAGCAAATGCATTTTATCTACAGTTAAGAGTTAAAACAGGCATCAGGATCACTGTGGTCGCAAAATAGTTTTTTAAATGGCAAGAATGATAAGTTTAGAAGAACACGAAAACTCCCGTCTTTCAGTATGGCTGTTTGTAATGTTTACTGATTTTGATGTCTGATTTGTCTTACAGTGGGATGTTTTGTGACGTGGGCGTTGTTGTTGGGGGGGAATATTTCATTATACTGTCGAGGTTTCTTTCAAAAGTCTTTTCATTGCAGATAAACAATGAAGAAAAAGAAGAACATGAAAACAAACAAGAACAAAAGACACAAAAGTTTGCGCCTTTCACAAGCAAACTAATGAACCACTGAACAGCCTAACCTGTCCGGATCAGTGGTGACGTCACAGCAGGGTTTGACGTTAACATTTTAAAGCACTAACCCCATGAGCCACCAAGCAATAAAATCTGGTGGCTCAAATGAAGCTTTGGTGGCCAAAATGTGAACTTGTTAAAATTAATACAAAAAAGGTCATTTCAAACGAACTTTCTTTTACTAGGCTAATGCATATGAGGCTAAAGTTGGTTTCTTACGTAGAGGATCTTACACAAGAGGGCGTGTAATACGAAAGTTATAAAACGAGTTGGGTAAATTTTGCGTTTGTAAACGAGCTTTAGCGAGCAACAAACCAAAAACTTACTCAACGAGTTTCATAACTTTCTAATGACACGACCAAGAGTATACGATTCTGTTTATCGCATAACTGAAAGAAAACAAATGTAACTTCCGTTAGCGCCCATTGTTTGTTAGCACTCTGTCGCTCTGCTCACAAAGTCAGTCACTGAGTCACAGACATTCATAACTGAACTAGCAATGGTTTGTGAGTTCCAATAGCTAGCTATCGTTAGCTCGCTGGCAAACAAACTAATGTTACATAATGGTTATGAAAACGTACTGCGTACACACTAGCTAGCTAGCCAAGTAACCTGAACTTAATTATGAGTGGCACCGAGCGAGCTTGCAGCAGTGGACAGCCATACCGATTTAACAAATGTTACACTTGGTATTCAGCTTGGCTAAACATTAACAGTGTGACGTAACGCGGAGCAATTTTTTTCCCCAATGCTGTAAGCCAATGAAATTTTTGCAAAAGTAATATTACCCTAGGGTAATATCAAAAATATGTCATCGGCTGGATTATGGAAAAAGTACTGCAGTTATGTCATAAAAACAGCTTCTTATACAGAATTCCCATTGCACTTTAAATTTCTCTTTGGCAATTTTCCTAGCCAATTAAGGTTGATTCTATAAGGCTTAATTCATCACGGGCAATAAGATACACACAATATATCATCAAAAAAAATGGGTTTCCCATTCCAAACATGGAGTCAGAAAGGTCATTTCAGGCCGTGATTATAAAGAATCAAACCACCTTCGGCCATATGGTACACAAATTGTGAACAAAAAGAGAAACAGACTGGAAAAAGTAATTTCTCTCCAGGCCAAGGGCACTTTTAAAGCTCAAAAATACATGAACACGCAGCTTGTTATTCACAGCTCAAAACTTTGCACAATTATGCAGGAGGATGGAGGCAAAGTTCACTGGCTTTACCCACCTTTGACCATTCATAAAACCACCCAACACTGCAGAGGAGGTCCTGACCGCACCGCATCTAGTTGTATTCTTGCTTCCACTCGTTTCAAAATTTGCACTGCCTTCGCTGCTCATAATCCAGCAAAGTTAACGTTGTACTTTGCCTCTCATCCAACGGTTCATGTTCCGTGAATGTGACACTCAGTTAACTGATAAATCCAAATACTGACAACCCCCACATTATTAATGCATCTGAAAGGTAACTAACCTTTGGAATATCGACTGCAAAACATACTGAAAGCTCACAGTGTTCGGATAGATAAAATTAAGTGTGAATAAGCGCAGTGAACGAATAACTGGAAATATTTACTCGGAGAAAACTTGGTGGCCATGGTGGCTCAAACTCGGAAATTTCAGCAGCCAGAGCGCAACTTATTGTGGCCACGGGTCATCTGGCCATGGTTAATGCTGAACCCTGCACTGCAAACAAAGCACTGTGTCACAATGATAGAGCAGAACACCATCATACCCACCTTTCAACTTCCTCCAGGGTGAATACAAACTTCTCTTTCAGCCTTGGGTCTGCCTTATTCTCCCACCAAAATACATTGGTGTTCTTCTTGTGTTCTGGGCTGGAATGGTACACAAATAACAGACTGTCAGAAGTACACTAGGGGACAGTTTCACAAAGCAGACCAAGTCGGTTAGCCTAATTTTGAGCTTACTAACAATTTCTGATGCCAAAAAAGCAAATTTCCTTTGAGCAATCTAAAATACCTCAATGAATCAAGTGCTAGAGTTATACTGATGAGGAGCAGATTTTTTGTTTGTTACAAGTGTTCCCTGAATAATTAGCTCTCGAGGAAAAAAAAGCATGTGCACTTCAAGAGGTTCACATTTATAGAAGCATAATCCAATTATAATTAAAATTACAATGCAAATAAGCACTTACATCTTGTGTTTTTTTGGTGCCAAGAATCATGACATTATGAAAAGGGAAAAGTGTTTGCGACTGAATTTTCAAGTTAATGCAGGCCAATGCAGTAGATTGGACTATTTTAAAATCTTTACTGAAGAACTTCATTTACAGAGGCTACGTGTCACAGCTAAAAGAACTAAAATTCAAATGGAAAACATCTAATCGACACGCTTCAGGGAGGCCGTCAATTCCGAACATTCGACAGTGTGTATTTGTCCTGGGCCTCAATCGTAAAACCTTGCTGGTGGTGGCGGCAGGATATGATTACTTTAAAGAATTGTAGGGATTATTCCCATTGAGTCTCTTAAGTGATTACAGTAAAACATGTATGGTTTGTTGCCATTTCTTGAGTAAAGGGACAGCGCAATTTCATTGAGAACAACTGCTCACCTTCTGAAATACATTTAAGCCAACCTATTGATGTAACAAACCTGCTCTTTCAAACCAGCACTGCTGTTTTAGACTTGGATTAACAAAGACAAGATGCTTTCTTGACACAGATCTTGAGTTAGCCCTAGTGAACTTATTTCTCACTCCACAATCCAAGCAATTTAACCCCTTGGCGCAAAAAACAAATAATGCCAATTTTTTAATGCCAATGCATGAGCCTATTTAGGCTTTATACCTCAGTTTTTGTGTCATAAAGACTGTGGAAAATTACTCCAGTTAAGCAAGACATTTGGAAATTGTATAACAGAATTATTTAGGAATTAAATTTTGGAATTTACCAACACCGGCGTCTATATCTGCGCAAAGGGGTTGAACTTGCAGGAATCATAAAATTATATGAAATAAATTTATAAAAAACAGTGTGGATGAATTGCTTTAGAACCGCATGAGTTCAGCAATGACCCAACTGGGCATCAACGAGACAACTCACGTGGCCATGTGCTCCAGCAGACCTCCAAACAGCACTGTAATGTTGCCGTTGGAAACATGCTTCTGCACCTCCATGCCGCAGCAGTAGCACCAAAATTTGCACTCGTGCTCAGTGAAGTCGAACTTCACAACCTGCGGACTCTTCATCGTCCGACGAGCATCTTTCACCTGCGGGACGACCAAAGTCGCTTCACTACAGCGTCGGAGATCGATCAGACTTACAGGAGAATAACTGGCCATCAAAAGTGCCATGATATTGAGTCAGTATATTAGCTTTTGAAATTATTAGCATTCAAACATATATTTGAATATTATTTGCCTATAATTCAACAAAATGAAACTGCTTATTGCTGGACACAGTTTACAGGTTGTCACCTGTATACTGCAGGCAACAACCCTAAACTGGCCAGTGTACCATTTCCCACAGCAAAGCAGTAGAATATAGGCCACTGGTGAACCATTACTGAGAGCTCATTACTAAAATGTATTTTAGATCAAAGGTTTGGCATGTAATGCATTTGCAACATGATTCCATTTGATGAATAAACCCAACATTTTATGTAACCTAATGCGCAAATTAATAAAGTGCAGTTTGCCACAACTCAGCATTCATAAGACAACACACTCTGTTTAGTGACATTTCTGTCATCATCCAACAGTCAAAATCTTCAGAACATACAGAAGACAGCACATATGAGCATTTTTATTGCACATAAAACCGTAAACATAAAATGACAGCACTGTAGCCCACAGATTTACAGGAAAGCCTCTTTACATCATGAGGTACCTCGGACATAAATTACAGGAAAATTGAAAGATATATATTTTTAGGGTGCATAGATGAATTATATCATTTCTGATAACTTTTCTTAGTTGGTCTCAAGAGACTGCTTGTACAGTGGGCGTATATGGCTTGAAAAAGGCTTCAAAATGACACCAGAATCAGCTCTTCAGGTGCTCTACTTTCAGAAATACGGTTGTTTACAACCCCAATTCCGATTTAGGACGAAGTGTAAACTGTGAATAAAATCCAAATGCAATGACTTTCAGATCACATGAGCCAATATGTTATTTACAATAGAACATAGATAACATTTCAAATGTTGAAACTGAGACATTTTACATTTTTATCCACAAAATGAGCTTATTTCAAAATTTCTGGCTGCAACACGTCTCAAAAAAGTTGGGACACAGGCAAAAAATGGCTGAAAAAGCAATTAATATATTCTGGGTGTGCACGTGACGTCACGCATAATTTCCAAACAGGAAGTCTGCCATGATGGATGATAACAACAACCAAGATAGCTGCGCTTCACCACTGAGCTCCTGCAACGCTTCGTGATTTTCTTCGGATTTGCGCTTCCTTTAAAAAAAAAAAAAACAATGCCTACTTTGTGTGCGGTTTTTTAATTGCGGCAATAATGCTACTCGTGACAAAGACGAGTTTCTTCAGAATCCCAACTCATTGAAATCAATGTCGCTTGCTGGCAAATGCGGCACTTTGTTTACGTGCGCTGGTGGCCACTTGCTTTTTACTCCAGTACATGTTCTCGAGTTCCCGATTCTATATCCAGCTTCAGTCGCAAAGAGCAAAGCTCCAATGTGGGAACAAGCCTCGATTAATCCAGCCATGCAATCGCAATGTGCGAGGATCACATCGCCACTCTTATCGCTCACAAACCACGGCTTGAGCGGTGTTTCTCGAGTTCTTTGAGAATGGTTTACCCGAGCATAAACCAGCACCCTGTTTTCTTTCACTTCGTATTAGTGAGAAGAATACCAACCCAGCCAGACATAAAAAAGTTATACGCATCAAAACTCTTATAAGCTTTCATTTGTGCGTTGGATGCTCACGAGGTCTGAATAACGAGATAGTTTACGATATCGGAGTATTCAATCACTGGTAATGTTGCCAAATCCTCTATATAATCAGACGGCTTTAACATAATATGGGTCAAAACCACAAATTTCAACCTTTTCTCTGTATTTTGACTTGGCAGAGGACTCCAGAGAGTCACAATATTTCGAAAAATTTGGAGATGTATCACTGTTATTGTTCGCACGAGATGCCATTTTTGATTTGTATATCATCCAACATGGCGGCGCGTGCCATTTAATCACGTGGTTGCACACCAAGAATAAGAGAATCAGCTGAAAGAACATGTAGCAAGTAATTAAGTTAACTAGCATCAGGTGTGTAACATGATTGGCTATAAAAGGGATGTCTGAGAGAGGCTGAGTCTCTCAGAAGTAAAGATGGCCAGAGGCTCTCCAACCTGTGAAGGCTTGCGTAAAAAAAATTGTGGAATACTTATTTATTTTATTTTATTTATTTATTTGTTTTTATTTCGGCATGATTGTATAGTCGTTTCATGACAATCTCAACACAACATGTATCATGACCGAAAGGGTCGCGGGAGAAGCGAAATCGCTTATCAAAGTCCCGCCCCCAACTCCCAGAAAAACGGTTTGATTATAGTTAAGATATCATAGAGATTTATAAATCACAACAGAGCTGAGTGTCCGTTTACACTACGATTTAAGCGTCACAACATAAGATCATGAAGATTTATGAACATCATAAAGAATTATAAATCAAAATATAGCTGAGTGTCCATATAAGTTTAGATTTGAATGTCACTCTTGCTTTAATCCATTGAGACTTGGCCCAGAAAAACCTGGACTCCTTTCCAGGCGTGCTGTGACAGTTGTCTTTCAGACAGATGGCCTGGTGTGTCCAGTAGATACAATGGTACAGATTTAACAATAGCAGTCCACATATTTAGTCTAAACAACCCCTAGTGTTTGTGCCCGTTATGATTCCGTTTACTTTACCCAATGCCATTTTATTGGATAAGTTTATAGTTATTCACACATGCACATTTCAATAGATACTTAAAGACCTTCAGATTGTCTGCCATTCTAATATTGTCTTCAAGTATGTTCCATGCACTGACTCCGGCCACAGATAAGGAGTGCTCACTCCGAGTCGATTTGACCCTTCTCGTTTTCAACAACATTCTGCCTCTGAGGTCGTGGGTACATTCACGTTGAAGAAATAGGCATTGTACATTTGTAGGCAATTCTTTGTGGTATCCTAAACATACAATTTGCAAGGAGTTGAATTTTATTATATCCTGTAATTTAAGAAACTTTGCCTTAATAAACAAGTCGTTTGTATGAGTTCCCATAGGAACGTAATGAATAATTCTAAGGGCTTTTTTTTGGAGTTTAAACAATGATTCTATTGTATTATTATAAGTGTGTCCCCATACTTCAGCGCAGTAATGTAAGTGGGGTGCTATGAGTGCTGAATAGATTATTTTAAGTGACTTGCGTTTTAGTAGTTTCTGCATTTTCCAAAGAATAGAAACGCTTTTAGCTAACTTTCTTTGAACTAACTTTACATGTGGTTTCCAGCTTAAGAGATTATCTACCATAACTCCCATGACTTTATATTTGTTTACCCTTTCAATGCTGGTACCATTTACCTTTAAGTCTATGTCGTCCTTTAGGCCTTTTTTTCCCAAATATCATAAATTTGGTCTTTGTAAGATTTAGTGATAATTTGTTTACATTAAACCACGTGTGAAGTTTAGACATTTCGTTATTAGCCAATTTTACCAATTGTTTGAGATCAACACCTGAGCAAAAAATAGTCGTGTCGTCTGCGAATAAAATTAGTTTTAGGATATCGGACACCTTAACAATGTCATTTATGTAAATTATGAACAACTTGGGACCTATGACCGAGCCCTGAGGAATTCCATAGGTAATGTCCAAGCAATTTGATTTGCTATTACCCATCTGCACAAATTGCGTTCTACTTGTTAAGTAATTTTTGATCCATTTTAATGCAGTCCCTCTTATTCCACATTTGTAAAGTTTTTCAATCAATATATCGTGATTTATAGTGTCGAATGCTTTCTTCAGATCAATAAATATGCCTATAGAATATAAGTTTGAATCTAGTGAATCTTTAATCATTTCAATAAATTCTGTTAGGGCTAGTGCTGTCGAATGCTTTTTCCTGAACCCATACTGACTGTCACACAGTAGTTTGTGTTTATCAATGTACTTGTCCAATCTGTCATTGAATAGCTTTTCTAGGATCTTTGAGCATTGAGGTAAAATCGAGACAGGACGATAGTTTGAGAAATCCCCACTTTTGTAGAGAGGGACAACTTTCGCTATCTTCATTTTATCTGGAAACACTCCGTAGGAGAAGGATAGATTGCATATATGCGTAAGTGGAGTTACAATTGCGTTAGTTAGTGTTTAAAAAACAATGTTCCTCAACGTCAAATTGCAAAGGCTTTGAAGGACTCATCATCGACAATGTATAACATCATCAAAAGATTCAGAGAAACTGGAAAAATCTCTGTGCGCAAGGGACAAGGCCAAAGACCTTTACTGGATGCCCGTGATCTTCGGGCCCTCAGACGCCACTGCATCACTCACCAGCATGATTCTGTCATTGACATTACTAAATGGGCTCAGGAATACTTCAAGAAACCACTGTCAGTAAACACAGTCTGCCATGCCATCCACAGATGCCACCTAAAACTCTATCATGCAAAAAGGAAGCCATTGTTGAGCATGATCCAGAAGCGCTGCCGTGTTCTGTGGGCCAAGGCTCATTTAAAATTGACTGTAGCAAAGTGGCAAAGTGTCTTGTGGTCAGATGAGTCCAAATTTGACATTTTTGTTGGAAATCATGGGCGTCGTGTCCTCCAGGTTAAAGAGGAGAAAGACGACCCCTCCTGTTATCAGCGTTCAGTTCAATAGGCAGCATCTCTGATGGTATGGGGATGCAATAGTGCATATGATGTGGGACACTTGCATGTTTTAAAAAGCACCATGAATGCTGAAAGGTATATAAAGGTTTTAGAGCAACATATGCTCCACTCCAGACGACATCTATTCCAGGGAAGGCCTTGAGTATTTCAGCAGGACAATGCAAAACCACATACTGCAGCTACTACAACAGCATGGCTTCGTAGTAGAAGAGTCCGTGTGCTGAACTGGCCTGCCTGCAGTCCTGATCTTTCACCAATTGAGAATATTTGGTGCATAATTAAACGAAAAGTCCGTCAAAGGAGACCCAAAACTCTCCAGCAGCTGGAAGCCATTATTCAACTAGAGTGGGATCAAATTCCAATGGCTAAACTCAAGAAACGTGTCTCCTAAATGCCCAGACGCCTCCACTCTGTGTTAAAAAGAAGAGGGAATGCTACACCATGATAACCAGGCCCCTGTCCCAACTTTTTTGAGACCTGTAGCAGCCATCACATTTGAAATGAGCTCATTTTGTGGATAAAATTGTCAAATTTCTCAGTTTCAACATTTGCCATGTTATCTCTGTTCTATTGTAAATAAAATACTGGCTGTTGTGATTTGAAAGTCATTGCATTTTGATTTTATTCACAATTTACACTTTGTCCCAACTATTTCAGAATCGGGGTTGTAAATTTGCAACATTTTCAGTCATTAGGGTAATTCTAACTGAAATCACCGAAGGCCTCCCTACTTTCAACCTCAGATTTGCTTCAGATTTAGAGAATACAATGTGCTTGTATCCAGTATATTATGAGCAAAATTTTATACCCATGTCTTCATAAGTTTTTCAGATATTGAGACTTCAAAAAGGGGGTGTGGCCCCTAATTTTGTGAAAAACAAGTGTTAGGCTACGACACAATATGCCTACATCAATTAGTCATAACTTTTTAACAACAGATGATAGCTATGGGTCACTCCATACTAAACTGTACAATTCACTGTGTTGTATAAGAATGGTCAATAAAATTTTTTCTAAGAGAATTAAATGATTTGCATTGTTCATATTTATTCACTCCCGGATTGAAGATATACATAAAAAAAACAGAGTCATCGGTCCAACAACACAGCAGAAAAAGTGGTGTCCTGATGTCAGCCAAGGCATTGTGAAAGCCATACTTTGTTATAAATTTGGCAGCCAACTTCATGAAATGCTCATGACATGTCTATTGATACTTCGAAACAAAGCAAAATGAAATATTGCAGAGAAATACCCATAATAACGGTTTCAATTGTCTGCACTGAATTACCGGGACTCGTCTGATCAGTATTGCAATTTGAAATGACCGTCGTGGGCGTAACCAGTCGCGTCCTCACGCGTTACGTCCAGACCTGTGGGTTAATTTGCATAATGTATGCAAATGGAGTAAAGATGACTACGGCAAACTAAGGTACTCACTTCCTGCATCAAAATTTCGCAAGACGTCAGACAATCATCTATACCATGCTTTAAAAAATAAGGATTGAATTAAGAAAATTTCTCCGTGTCCTAATATCGCGTTACAACCATAACAACATCAAGAAATATGCGTAGATCGTGTCCTGTGCATAGACTGTATAAAAAGATGGACTCAGCACCCGGATCTAAAAAGTGAGGCCGATGCGGAAATCTCAAAAATTTGCATTATATTTAATGGCCAGCAGATGGCGACGTCGGTGGTTCCAGAAAGAAGTGCAATACTACTGAAGTCTATGAGAAAATGACCCTACTTGCCACCTGATTTATTATTTCATTCTAATTCTTTGAAATGCCTTCTTGTGAATAAAATAATATATTCCTTTGGTGATTTAGAGCAATAGGTCACCAGTTACAAAATGTTAACAATGCTTTGCACTGAAGCCAGGTGAACGGAATACAAACATTGAGGACAACAGACATGAAAAACATTGACTAACCGCAATTGTCCATAAATGTTACTGATAGGTCATTTATCATACAAAAGAATTGACTTTGAAATGTATCTGATTTTCAAGAATTCAATATCTGTTTTGTGTCCTCGTTACACCCACAACGCCTGCCACCTTGGTACATAATGGGGTCACTGAAATGAAGTGATCACTCGGTTTATCTTCTTGCTTGCTTCTTTGTGATGCCCATGGATGGGGTTTCACCACTGCAATGAAAAACTTTGGAAAAGGTGCATTTGAATTTTCATCACCATTGTAACACATTTGTACAGTTTAGCATGGAATGAACCCTATATGAATTTTGCAGGACTGGTTCTTTGGTATACGTCTCAGATTACCAAAAAAAAAAAAAAAAAAATCTGCCCCACAATTTGCATATTTGCCTATTGGTATCCTCCCCAAAATGACTCACAAAAATTTGATTTTGTAAATGGGGCCAGGTTTGGCCCTCTATGTCTCTGGAATGAAAAACACTAGATCTTTTGGATCGGGCAAGTCAGACTGGCTATAGTGACAAGAAGAGCATCAGTGGGACTACTCGATGTAATGGGGATGCACCAATAAATAGTTTCTAATTGCATGGTAAAAAAATAAACGGTATGCATTGATAATAGATATAACAACTCAATCTGTTCACTGGTAAAGCACATAAAACCCAGAAATGGGCGGGAGGAATATGAAGTGGGTCGATTTCCGTTTTCAAGAGGTGTGTCGCAGTCCTGTGAAACTGAGGTAAGCGAGACATTGCTTGTTCAATCCACATTCCAGTTATTTATTTATTTATTTATATATTTTTTGGATAATCTGCCACTAGAAAGAAATACTGCCAAACCCCAGATATATTCTTTAACAGTATATTCCAAGTTTATATCGAAGTGATAAATTAAAGTATGCCTACTACATCACTAATCTTAACTGTACTGCAAATCTTAGACTAACCCTAACCCTACCCCTAACATGTACACAAGAAGTTGCGACGTGAAATTGCAGATTCACTCTGCTGCAGATGTTTGAGTTTAGGGCCAACCTAGGGAAACGCACCCCTGGCCAGTTAGTTTGCGACTAAGCAAATCGTTAGCTAGAAAGTTAGCAAGCTAATTTAGCATTGTTTATGCGCAGTGCATTCGCCGTGGCTGCGAACGCCTGTACTGATACTCACCTTTTCCAAAAATTTCACGAGGACGACTTTCAGTTTGCTCTGGTGGCTCTTCCCAAAGATGTGCTTTTTCCCTGTGAAAAACGTCTGTCTGCACACAGCACAGTAGAAAGCGCCCATGATTCTTAGCCAGCTACCTGGCTAGCAGCCCCCCGCTCTGTCTTACAGAACGTTATAGCTAGCAAACAAACAAACGTTACTTCAAAACAGAGCTCCCACACCATTAATGTTAGCCAAGTAGGCTGAGCAATTAATCACCCGACAGCGCGTCGCCTCAGCCTACATATACTAGCTTGCATAGGGAATGCCGCGACAGTCCCTTCGCCAATGTACAAATTATGAAAATTGCTCGGATTTTCAAACGGCCAGCAACACTAACTTTAATTAAGAAACTGGCTAGCCGTAGCTACTTCGCTAGTCAAGTGTGTCCGCCTCTTCCTTGCTGCTGCTGCTGCTGCTTCTTCTTCTTCTGTTTCGTGGAAAAAATACTATTGAATCACAAAGTTTATACCACTACCTACTGTACCGGAGTATGCAGGATGAAATACTGTGCCTGACGTGCTTCACATCATTAGGTACATGAAGTACGGTAATAATTTAATGATCGTATTAATAATAAAAAAGTGAAAAACCTCGCTAATTTCTGAAACATAGTCCTATTTCTTTCTAGAATTCTACAATCGCTTTCTGTGTGTCTTGCACCTCATTTCTTGTTATTCTCAGATTATCCAGAGAGGCAAAGTGTAGATTTCATCGACCAAAAGGACCTCGGTCGACAGAATTAGGGTCAGGGTAAGGGTTAGGGAATCATAATCAGGGCCCAGTATTTCAAAACTTGTAATCTGGATCAGAATAATCCGGATAATGAAATCCACCTTTTCTCAATCATGGATCAAGGTGATCCTGCTGACTTTATCTGAGTATTTCAAAACACTGGCAGATTGGATCACCGTGATCCTTACCTGGCCGGATAAGGATTTCCAAATCCCGTGTCTCCGCCTCCGGATTTGAAACATGGCGGACTACTTCGCGAAAGGAGCAGCTGGGAGCACAACTGTCACGTCAAAAGTGTAAGTTTCCTGTCGTCTAATGTGTAGCGGTTTTAAGGCAATACGAACGCCAACCAACATATCAAACTAGCCAACTACTTGAATTGTCAGCTACTTAAAACCAGGCCGCAGCGATCTCTAATTTAGCCGCGTTTGTGCTAACGGTAGCTAACTCGGCTCCATTGACTTGTGTGTTAAGTAGCTAGCGGGCTAGCGAGGTAGCTGGCTTTGTTGATGAATTTTGCGGTCTATGGTTTAACTTAAAATGGAACTAATCGGACGTACGTCATACCTTAACTCTTTAAACTAACACCAACCCGTTCAGAGTTTATTAGCATCACGTCATTGGCAACACAGCAGGCTACATGTGTACAGACCAGACTGCTGCAGTACTTTGGAAACGTAACGTTACACGGTACGAGTATCAAGAATGCAGTTCATTTAGAAGTGCTACGGTAATGCTGGTGATGTCATGCTTCCTGACGATGACAAAGATATACTCATACACTTCTTTCTTCTGCTTTCAGAGTGCACTCACAGCCACGGACCACTCAGCTATTAAGGACAACGGGGTTGTCATGAGTGCTGGAAATCCTTGGAAACGCTTTAATTGTAGTGATACGTTCAAGGTTCAAGTTATAGGATTTTGAATAAAGTGCTTGAAACTGCTTGAAATTGTAATTGCATTCCTTGGATGGTATATAGCTTGTCAGTGACACAATTTCAAAACATTTTTTTCCATCCTAATTTGTCACCATTATGTAGAAGGCTTCCACTAAACATGATTATGGTCATTTATAGTAAAATGGCATCTGATTTGATAAGTAAAATAATCTGTTTCTACACAAACACTTACTGAAATACATTGCTGCGTGTTTGAAAATCACATTCAAGCCATTTCCAAACATTTTAGAAGTGTAATTTTAAGCTTCTGACTGAAGTCAAATTTGTCTTCGTTAAATCAGAAGCATGAAAATATACCTTGAAAATTCTTGGAAAGTGTTTCAATGTGCAGCATGATATAAACTGTGACAATGAAAAATGCAAGTGCACACATCTCATAGTTTAACCCAATTAATTGGAGAAATAAAGATTAACCACTGCATTTCGCACAGCTCTTCCAAATGTGTGGTCAATGTTTTGGTACACACAAGTTAGAAAGTTTGGTGAAATTAGAATTTGAGAAATGGGTTGTATTTGTTACTCTTATTTACAGCAGTTTCAGAAGGTATTTCCAAACACTATTTTATTATGCTTTAATTTTCTTAAATTACTCCAGTTTGTCAAATGTAAAACACTAACAATTTAGATTAAGTGTAATGAACATCTTGAGTAACAATATCTAGGAGAAGTGGAGCTAAGGCTTTGTCAATCCAAGTCAAATCCACCTCTGAGGTGGGATCCAAATGATCCTGAAATTTTGGTATCAAGTTGATCCAGATCTCTGCCTTAACTTTTGAAATACCCAAGTCCAGCCTTTTGTCTGGATTAAAGGGAGGATTGGATTACCAGAGCTGAATCCTGATCTTCAGGATCAGGATTCTCTGGATCTGTGTTGAAATACCCAGTTTTCAGATCAGATCAAGATTTAATCCAATCCGACCAGGATAATCCTGTCAGATCACTTTTGAAATACTGGGCCCAGGGGATTATTTTCCTGTTATAGGTGAGGCACTCCGTCAAATTTCCGATAATCTCGTTCACAAGTTATAATTTATTCAGAAATCTACCTCTGGCTTGTGCTCTTGGTGGATGGAATCTAATGCCAACCATCCCCAAGGATCCATTCCCCTCCTGCATTACTAATGTTTTGAGCTAGTCTAATCCAATGACGTAAGAGTAAAAAACCAAACTGCATGAAGCCTCCTCTCTCGAGATAAATTGGCTTTAACATCAGGTCATGGCACAACAAAGCATGTTGTGCTTTAACCAGTTTGGACGCGTATGATTTATGCGTCAAAATGGCTAGATCCTGTTGCGCTGCTGCCTGTGAAAACCATATAGACTGTGCAGAAATGTTTTTTATTCACTCTAAAACCACAGTTTTACTGAGATTTACAGATAAATGAGTTTTTTTTTTTTAATAATCAGTTTACCTGATTCAGATTACATTGGTTATATCCTGAAAGCTTTCACTTATGTCCTTATTTGAAAAAGTGCCCCATAGCAACCTTGTTATTTTTTCAGATTATTTATTTGTGAACAGGGGTATTTACTATGTGTTTTACCATGACTGGAAGCTGGCACCTATTGACCATGGCAGAATGCACCAAGAATAGACAGCACGCAGTCTAATTTTTCTCTACATCATTGGTCTAATCCTTTCTTCCCAATACATTTGAGTGTCAAGCATACAGTATGTCCTGCATTCTCTGAAACTTTGCACTCAGCACTCATCTCATATACTTTTCCCAAGATGAAACAGTGTTTTATTTAATCCTGTGTTGTCATTTTAGCATCACCTTAACTTCTCCTTTACCAAAAGTTACTTTTCTTACAATTCTGTCTGCTTCATCATTTCCATTTATGCCCATATGAGCAGTTTCCCAACAGAAATGAATTTCCACCAGCCTATAATCTAAATAAGTATTGCTGGATTTCCAGCATTCAAATCTTCTCCATTGGATTACATAGTCACTATATTGAATAGGACTGCTGTCAAACAGACACAGCATACCACACAGTTCGGTTTCAAATCCTCCACCCACCATAGGCAGATGATAAATCAAGTTTCAATTTTTTTTTTTTTTTTTTTGGTTAGAAGTCCAGAATCCAAAGGTTTTTGTTCAGTTGCAAGAATCCTTGCCACTGATAAATTCACTAGGTTTTTCCAGATCACAGGAGCCTTGTCCTCAGGCAATCGATTATATTCTCTTGATTCTGTTTATTCTTCCATATTCTCAGTGCATTATTTTGTTCTGCGATAGCTTCAGTGCATTCATAGTCCCATTTTGGAATGATTTTCCTCTTCCCTCTGTTGTATTAATTGGTACGCTATTTGGCGTTACGTTTCATATGAAAAGCAATACTTAAAGTAGACATGTATTGAGAACTCAGAAACTGGACCAACTACACCTCTACGAAAAGCTAATTTCATGGAGATGATGTAAAAAACACTTTCTGGATACTCACTCAAACAGGAAGAGAATAAAAGAGGCATTTTGAACACCTTTTTAAACTTGTGCTCATCTCCAAAAAGACCAAACGAAAATAGCCCTTTTCTGATAATGTAATTTGTGGGAAATGGACACACTGTAAGGAAGTAGAGTGCATCGACCATCGTCTGCCTGTCCTAATTTGTTCATTTCTTGGTCTCGTTTCATTTTATATTTCTAGCAGATTAGATTTATGCTGGCCAAAAAGTATGATATTGTTGTTGATGCAGAGCACACCTCCTTGTACCATCTCGTTTTCGTATTTTTTTCCATGCGACAAGCAGAAGTGTAAAACTTTCCTTGACAAAGTTCTGAGTCATAAAAATCTGCCTTACTTTACCTGATGGAAAGCTAAAAGTCCTTAAAACCCATTACAAAGCAGTAGTTCATATAATTAAACATATCTGAAGTTTCATGTACATTGGACGATTCCCAGAGTACTTTCTTCAAATCCCAAACTTGGACGGTGGAACTGGTGGGCAGCTATTTTGCATCACAATTGCCCGGATTTGGGCTTGCCAACTGCTCAAAATATCGCTATTCATCCCATAAATGATTAAAAAAAAAAAAATTGTGTGATACAACCCATGAAATACAGGTTTACCAATTCTGCTGGTAACTGTTCATTGCTAGTGTTAGCTTCTAGCTGACCATTTTAGTCAATGTGATGAATAATTCTTTAGCTAGCATGCTAACGCTTTTAGCCAGTAATGCTACACATCTAACTGTTGCCGTGGACACCTTTATTAATTTCGAGGTGAAAAGTGTTAGCATGCTAGCTACCAAATTATTCATCCAATTGACTTGAATATCAGCCAGAGGCCAATGTTGATGCCATTTTTCCATTTTCCAAATAATGAAACATTGACATTTATGGGATAGATAGGATCTCAATTTCGTGAGAGAATTTTGACGTCTTGCTAGCAATGTAAAATACAAATACGATAAATGTGTCAGAACTGATCCCAAGCGTGACATCACAGCTCTTGGCGCTATTCACAGTGCTGCTCAAAGACGATATTGGGGGTTGCTAAAGGCCCATTTTACATCCATGATTATTCCAGTATCATCTCTGGGTGGAAAATGTTGATAGAGTATTGCATGCCGTTTTCGGTGATACCAAATACAATTTTCATGAAGTTTCAAATGTATACATGTCTACTTTAAGATCCACTTTCTTCAATAATGCCCTCTCTAATTGAATCAGCTGCTTGACTTCTAAATTTTTTTCCCTTATCAGCTTTCAAAAAAACACCACTTCGTATGACTAGACCTTTCTTGGATGTCTATCAATTGGTTCATTGAGCATATTATTAAAAGTGAATGCTTCCAGCACTTGATCTGTCCCCAATATGCCATTCATATGAGCTTGCCATGTTATTGGGTACAAAAGTAAGATCAATACAAGATAGCATGTTGGTACATTCACCAATTCTTGTGCCATTTCCATTATTGAAACAAACTGTCTTGCATCCATCGACTTCTTCTACTAAACCTCCATTACTCAGTATGCTTACTTCCCCAAAGGCAGTTGCGTGCATTTAAGTCTACGCACCATATTTACCTATTATTTTGTTATCTGCTCATCTACTGTAAGGGTTCCAGGCTTAGGGCTTGCCCACAAAAGAACCCAGACTAAGATCTAAAGAACTGCAGGCCACTCTTGCCTCAGTTAAGATCAGTAATCACAATTCCTCTATAAGAGAGACTAGGCAAAAACTGCATCCATGGGAGAACTGCAAGGCAAAGACCACTGTTGACCAAAAAGCACACAAAGGCTTGTCTCACATTTCCTAAAAACAAACAAAAACACAACCCTTTATGACCACCATGACTTTTGGGATAATATTCAGTGGACTGAAGAGTCCAGAAAGCAACTTTTTGAAAGTCCTGGGCCCAGTTACATCTGGCGTTCAGCTACCACAGCATTCCACAACAAGAACGTCATACCAACAGTCAAATGCGGTGGTGATTGTGTGGTTTGGGGTTGCTTTGGTGCTTCAGGACGTGGGTTAACTTGCCATCATGGATGGAACTATGTCGTCTGCTCTCTAAAAGAAAACCCAGAAGGAGAATGTCTGGCTATTATAACGATTCTGCAAACAAGATTGGCCAAAAAATTGGCCAAAAAAAAAAAAAAAAAAACCCACACAACTGCCAGTTATTGCAATGCTTGAGTGCAGTTGTTGCCACCAAGGGCAGCACAGCCAGTTATTAGGTTTAGAGGACTTTTAAAAAAAAAAAAAAAAACACATGGGTAACACAGTCTTTGAGTAACTACCTTCAATGAATGAAATTATCATTTGAAAGCTGCATTTTGTGTTTACTCACACTACCCTTGACTTACATTAAAATAGGATAATATGAAACATTTAAAGGACAAATGAGCAAAAATAGAAATAGGAGGGGGCAAATACTTTTTTCACTGCATCTGTGCACCCATTTACTAGAAACTACTGCCATATCCTCTCAGACAGCCAAATCAGTGTTTGACTCAGCGTTTACGGAGATGTTTATTGTGCTGGCGGTGCAGTAAATGTTAAATATCTCCTCCTGTCAACAAGGCAGCATTCAGTTCTTTAGATGCAGGTACAAATTCATTCACAACAGAAACACTGGCATGTATATGCAAATTTAATGTGCTGCCAGAATGGTACCATTAATCCTATAGATGCCATTGAAAAGTAAAACTACTCCCTGTTTGACTCAAAACATGAAAATGCATAGCATCCATACATGAAAAAAAAAAAAAAAAAAAGGTGAATGGCTAAACTCTTGAAAAAAAAGGTAAAAAAAAAAAAAATTATTCAGTAAGTCAGGAGCTTCAGCAGTGCAGCATTGTTTTCAGTGGGCTTTGATCTCCTCCTCATAACCTCTTCTCAAAAGTTTCATTACAGCTCAAATAAAGTGCACATCATATCTGTGGAGTACAAAAAAAAAAAAAAAGAAATCCACATCACTCGTATTCTAATCAGTAACGATCAGATAACACTGAAGACAAATTCTGTGTGCCCTTGATCAGTGGATCCTAAACTGCAGTGGTTCCTATGGGACGACTGTGCTTACTGCATTTTCCCCCAGAACAAATGCAATCCCTGAATACTAACAAGCTGTTTTTCTTAATTACGCATTCTGTGATTAGTAAAAGTAACATGCATTTGCTATATTCCAAGTAGCTGCACTTGAGGTGGGAACTGATCAAATTCAAGATGCAGTAAATCAGTAAGCTGCCAATTAGGTTTTGGATCTTTAGAACTTTAGTAGTTCTAGTGAACACGCATCCTCAATTTAAGGCCAATTGATTCTTCACATTTCAATTATATTTTCATTTACAATTTTCTCCTCTTTATGCAGATCAATGAGCGAAACGTCTTTTCCGTGCGGTATGAAAAGCCATCTCTTGCAATGTGGCTTATAAATGCAAACAATAAACACGAGAAATTAAATTCCAAAAATGACAACTTATTTCAACTCTGAGATTGCAATTGCGGTTCGAACAGACACCAGAATACCCAGTGGTTCCCCTGGAATCAAGTTCTGATTGATAAACCACACCCAAATTCCCTTTCCCTCTCCATCTCAGTACCACCGTGTAGGAAGTTTCAATTGTGACTTTGTCAATTTCCACAATTCTCACAAATGCCACATGACCTAATTTCTATGCCAATGCTTTTGGGACAAGCAGAAGGATGGAGAGATATTCTAAACAAAGTGAATCCTTGTTCATCGGTGAGCATCACAATCCGTGTGAAATTATAGTATAAACTTTAATACATCTGTTCAAACTGACTGTTTGAAATTCCCCGCTGTTGTTCACCCAGAAATGCTGCTGACCTGCACTCACTGAGTGAGTGACCCTCTCCCAAGCTGATAAACACCCTGTGTTACAGGAGAACTACTACCAGGGTTGTTCATGCTCATCCTGAGCACTCGGAATGACTCTCCAGTGAGTGTGTGGATCTCATTTCGTAGTCGGCGACGCCCGTCCACCGTAAGATGCCACAGGCAGGATTTCCTCTTTCCCTCACTGGACACTTGCTGCGGAGTCTTTCGGAAGCTGTTGCTGAAACACAGGTTGTGCCGAATAGTGTTCTTCCAGCCATCGGGTGCAGTCTGAAAGAACGGAAAGTGCTCTCTACAGAAAGAGCAAGAGATTACATTAATCAAAAACACCAGTAGTATACATGAATTGTAGCTGGGAGTATAACAGCAATTTTGCAAATGATAGTCGTGTATCCACCATGGAAATTTCTATGGATGCACAAGGACCAATAAATCAGAATGTTTCGTTTTAGAGACTTGCCTCATTAAATCTAATGGCCATGAAAGCATTGTCGTCCCTGGTGAACCTGAAGGTTTGTTTTTTTTTTTCCTGCCAACACACAAGCCTGTCAACTGTCCATCAGGCCAGACAGCAATGTAATTCCGTTCCACAACGGACTTGTCTACTTAGTGCATTGGTTCAGCATGCTCATTGCATTCAGAAGGACATAAATGCTGGAGGGTCCTAATTGTGGATTGTTGCATTGCAAAACACTTCTCCAGGTTTCAGAAGCAGAAAACTAGTTTAATATCAGAGTAAATTTCAACTCAAGTTTACAAATATCAATGAATGGACTCAATCGTCATAATTTAGTTACATTCCCACCGAGGGGATTCCCCTCTTATATTTGTCCTCACCTGGTGAAGTTATAAATCTGCTGCACGTTCAAACTGCCGGTGCGGCTGCTGTTCAGTGCCATGGCGATGAGAATACAATAGTTTACAGGCGGTCGAGGCCATGCTCCACTCTTTAGGTTATTGCTCTCCTGAAGAACCCTCTGCAGCCGCTTATTTTGCGCGAGATTCAGCTTCCTCAAGCGGTCCTTTGGAGATTTCACCCTACGTCCACTGTTCTTCGCTTTACGGCAAACCGGGACGTCCACGGAGGACGCATCATCTTCATCTGTAAACTAAAAGAAAACCTTAGAAATGGTAGAAAGTCATCTGGAAACGCAGGAGTGCAATGAGTTTTGAATTTACGTACTAGATACTCGCTCGACGAGGAGGCATCGTGTATATATTCGTCGAGAGAAGGCTCAAAGTGTGATGGAGTTTGAGTGCTTGGGACAGGGGCGGGCATTGGCACAGGGGTTGGGATCGGGGTATGGTGCCGCTCTGGGTTGGTCACCTCTGTCAGAGCACAGAGTGACCGCTTTGGATACTTAATGGGACAAGCCAGTGTCGGGTTCACCATCAACCATAGATTTGGCTGCACCTGGGGTTCTGCAAAAAAAAAAAAAAAAAAAAAAAACCCCACATATATCTACATTAGTCATTTACCAGTTGTTCCACCAGCTTCAAACACCCAAATATGAACATGCACTATAACCAAAACAGTATGGTCACTTCAATAAAAATGCATTGACATACAAAGAACACACTTTTGGATTCTAAATCCCATTTTTATATGGCCCCATAACAGACATTCAGTTTTCATTTGAGGGAATTGCAATTCAAATCTGCTTCACTGTCAGGATTTTCTAGCACTTTGTAAACACTAGGCGCATCCAAATTCTCTAAAGAGCAAGGAACCTTCCTTGCTAACAGACTGAATGTGGAAATACTTTGACAGGTAGTCATGAAGAGGAGTGTCCGAGGTGTCTACTTCATGAAGTGAAAGAGGCAACTAGTTCCTTCGTTGCTTCCATCCAGCAAGGAAACACAGGACCAAACTAAGAAGAAAGGAATCAGATTATAGACCACAATCCTTTGCAGCTGTAGCAAATGGATACATCCACAATCCTAGTTTCCCTGTTGGATGAGCCGTGTCGTTATCAACCGCAGGCAAACTCAAGATGCATTCAAGGGAAGGACATCCGAATTCTCGAACGTGTCACAAGGTAACTTTACTCTCCCTGCAACTTTCCCTTGACCCATCTGATGTTTTCGTACGATGAGGTCAAAGACAAGTGAGGAAAGGAAAAGGGCCAGCAGGGTTAAGAGAATTCTGATGTACTCCCCATCTCCCCCTGCCTTACTGCAGTTGTTCTCAAACTCAGTCCTGGCGACCCACTGTCTCTTCTGATTTTCGTTCCATCTGCGATTACAATCCCAGAACTTTCGTGAGATGCTGCATTTTCTTAACTGTCTTTCTGTTTCCTGACTTTTGTTTTGCAATATTAGTCATCCCATGGTGGGGGATCGGAGTATTTCGTGCTTGTTAAAAGCAGCATTTCCCTCCTCCGTTAAAAAAAAAAAAAAAATCTGTCCAAGCAAAGACAAGAAACAATTAAACCGTTGTCAAGAGCATAATAAACCTGCGATGATATATTTTAATGCAAGACTATGTAGGCCAACCACAAGCCTCAACTCAACAGAAGGTGCCCAAACTCTGATGCAAGAGCTAACAACTCCAATTTGCCTGTCCACACGTGACTAGTAAAAATGGAGTTTATAAATTTTCAAACTTGAAGTTTTCCCAAGAGGTCCATTTAGTTGTATAATTAATCAGAAGCTCGAGCACTCCCTCAGATTACAATTGTTGGATGACATACCACCAGTTTTACACCAAGTGAAAGGACTAGGGATCCCCACATCATACAAATAAAATTCCTGTCATCTTGTGATTTTGTCCAGTTCAAATTTCTTTTGACAAGTACCAAGCGACATTAGTCGCATATGCGTCATGGCAACTTATGGTTCAGAAGCAGTGCCTTTTCAAGATTGTTCCAAGTGTGTGACACTCATGTAACATAAAAATGGACATAAAGGGCCTATTTTAACGATCCAGGTGCACAGTCTGAAGCACGTGAGCAAATGTATTTAGGCAGTGTCCAAATCCATTTTTGCTAGTTTAATGACGGGTTATCAGGGCGCAATGCAAGGTTCAAAGGGGTCATACTTAATCTCTTCATTAATGATAGGCGGGTTTTGGGCGTAACATGAAATATAGCCAAGAGTATCATCTCCCATGTCCTTTAAAAGCCAGATGCCCTCACATCTTGGCGAATTGCTATTAGAAGGAGGTCATTCCATGTCAACTCAGCCACCCATGTTCAGATTTTGCTCAAACTTTGTCAAATAATACTATATGGGACCAAACAAAAGAATCCCCAGTTTCGTGTTAGTATCTCCCGTAGTTTTCGTGTGGCACCCCCTTGAAATTTGGGTGCCATGCCCCTTTTTGACTTATGCGAATTGGTTATTTTGTTTTCCAGATTTTGTTAGTCAATAATATAATCACATATTGCGATCTCAAGATAGCAATGTGCCTGACCACACCTCATTTTAAGACCAACACGCCCATGGGTGCTCAGTTTGGCGCAATTACTCTTCCGATTAATGCAAACTGGGCGCTGGACGGGATAATGGCATCTGCGCCGGTACTTAAACTAGCAAAACCACTAGCATCACTCTTTGCACCACTTTGCGCCGGGTGTAAGATAGAGCCCAAAGCCCTTTTTACTGCAGAGATCTGCCAAAACTTGGGGGTGAAAATATTTTGGTCTTGCTGTGACTGACAATCAAGCAATATGCAAGCTCTGCCAAAATAAGTACACCTATTTTGGTATGTAGCTGTTCTACATATAAATAAAGCCAAATTACAAAAATTTTTCCTGGGGTCATAAAAAAAAATCTAAATTTGTACAATGTCAAAATGATCCAACTTCGTAAAATAATGTCGCTTAAATGCCTCCGGTATATTGAGGACAGAACAGTGCATTATCGTGGTGCGCAGCAAATCAGCCATGGCTCTTTGTGGTAATCAGTAGGCTAATCATGTTCAGCAACCATCATAGAAGAATCTCTTCTATGATGTTTATTGGCAGTTGGCAGACCAGCTGACATTCTTCATATGGCGCTTCGAATACTCGAGTTTCAGGTGGTTGATAATCATGTCGGTGTACCTCAGGGTTCAACTTTGGGTCCTCTGTTATTTAGTTTGTTTATTAATGACCTACCTGAAGTTTGTCCACCTACTGTAACTTGTCAGATGTATGCGGATGATGCGGTCATATATTTACATGCTAAAAACAAGAAGCAAGCAGAAGAAGAGCTATCTGCTTAATGGTCAATATTTCTAATTGGTTAACAAACTCCTGCCTACATCTGAATGTCGATAAAACTGTATGTTTTTCTCGAAGTCTGTAAATAGAGATCCAGACCCAGAAGTTACAGTAGCAGGGAAAAGACTATCGGTAGTACACGAGTTTAAATATCTGGGCATAGTACTAGATTCCCTGCTCACATTTAAAACACAAGTTAAAAGTTGTGAACAGACTCAAATTCAATCTGGCAAATTTCAGACATATTAGGAGCAACCTAACGACAGACCTCAAAGTTGTACTTCAATGCAATGATTCTTTCACATATGAATTACTGTTTGACCAGTTGGACTCAGGCAGAACTACATTAAAACCGGTAGAAAGACTTTACAAACAGCTTTGAAAACATTGGATAAGAAGTCAAATTCATATCATCACTGCAAAATTTTAATAAAATATAAATTTTTAAGTTGGGAAAAATATGATCAAATTTGCCGATATTTTACTCATATAAAAGAGTCTTAATGGCCTGGCACCTCCTCCGCTCAATGAATTTATTAAACGAATTCAAAACTCATCTACCAGATCCACCTCCAGGGGGGGATCGTAAAATACCATATAGAAAGAGTGCCTTTGGGCAGTCAGCTTTTTCCTATCGAGCAGCACTTACCTGGAACACTGTACCCACAGAACTCAGGAACATCACATCTCTTAACTCGTTCGCCAAATCAATAAAACAGTGGTTACTGGACAATCAAACTTGCTATCATGATTTGAATTAGTGGCTATGTCCTCATATTTCATAACATATTTAGGAATAATGTGCTCTGTATAGTACATTCTCTGTCTTGTTAATTGCTCATGTGTTGTGGCTTTTGTTTATGCGATTTGTTTATGTATTTGCGTGTCTCCTTTTGGCTGTGTCTTTTGGTCTTATGTTTATGTTCTACTTTTGTATAGTATGTTTTTAATGTTCTTTGTTATATGGTGAGGTAACTTTATTAATTGGCTTCAGATTTTGCTGTTCTGCAATGTGCCTTATGTGTTTTTGTCTGTGGTTATGTACTTGCTCTGAGCTTATGTGCTCTCTATATATGTTTATGTGCCTTTCTATGGACATGCCATCATTTTGCTTTTATCTGTGCTTTTGTGCTTCCGTATGCAATTTTAATGTCTGTTCATATATGTATATACCATCAGCCTGCCAGGGACTGCAGATGAAAATTAGCTAGTATGGCTAAATCTGGCACATTTACGTGACTTAAGTGATCATGTTAAAGTACAATGCAAAGCGACGACGGATAAACAACGAAGGAATCGGATTTTGATTAGCAGTCGAGCTGATTCACTGATACCTTTTACGTTTAAGGTTTTGCGCATGTGCAGTAATCCCGACACGGCTCCTTTAAGATGAATTTAAATGTTTGACGGGGGCTGCCGACCACATAACGGATAAAAAAAAAGATAAGCTTGGAACGTCATTGCAGGAAAATTCCCTCAAATGGAAGCATGTGTTTGCGGCCTATAGGCCTACGGGCAAAGTCATTCCAACTGCAATAAAAATGTCACATTTAGATAAAATAAATAATCCGTTTTCTGAGCATGTAAATGAGGGTTCATCAAAGTGTCATTCACAAACCAGCTCACCTTCTGTTTCTTGGCATGATTGATACGGCAGATCATCCTTCCCAGCTGAAGTACGCCTCGCGATCCTTGCATAGTGCCACTGCACCAAATACTGGTCATTTCGCTTATCGTCTGACGCGTTGAGGAAAGAATTTTATCAGTCTAGAATTTTCTTACATTATCCTGCAATCACCATTAGGCCTACTGCAGTTTACATTAGAAAAGTTCCCCCCCCATCCGACAGCCAAACCCCATCGCAATGAAACTTGCCTTGAAAAAATTGATCAGTTGTCGTGGTAAGTTTAATTTCCTCATTCATGTCCCAGTCATTGAGACATGTTCTTAGATGGAGATCGAGGAAACTGCTCCGGTTTTGAAGACGTAGATACATATTCTGAATAAAGGCCAATCGATCGCCACTCCAGGTTACACGATTATTTTACACTCCTTCCACGGCAAAGGATCATGGCCCTTTCTTCCCAACTCCGTCATTATGATTCTTCGCAGTGCTGGCCACACAGAACCAGCAGAAGTTGGGCAGCCAGGTGTGAGCGATTTTCAGTTTTCTGTGGCAGCTGATGGTAGTTGCCTAATTGATGCTGCATCATACAGAATGATCACACGAATGCTTATTTTACTGAATGAGATCCAAGATAGCAAAAAGAGCTTCTTTTCTTCTTCTTCTTCTTTTTTTAAAATATGTAGCTAGGATGAAGTTTAATTGAATCACTGCAAGTGAACTGATTCATAACTATTCCATTTTAGATTTTTTTTTAATTATCTGAAGGTCGTTCTGGTCTTTTCGACTCGGTCTTCAGGCATGATGTTAACATTATGGATGTATATTCTTTTACGTGGGCCTAGCTGACGATTATTTAAAATGAAATCAAGAAGAAAGTAAACGTCCTATTTCACTTTACAGGTCTTCTTCATTCGTAGCCATCAGCAGTAAACGCGTTGTTTCACTCCGTGCACTGACTGCGTGAATGCGAGGGCTTACGAAGACGGCAGGACATGGGTAAACTTCAAAGCTCGTGTTTAAGAGCATACAATAGTTAGAGTTAGAGGTCCACTGCACTTCTGCGGGGGGTTCCCACAACTTAAAAATGATGATAATGTTACAGAAATTGAGTGACAATTGACTCGGTTAATTTACCTTGGCTCTACTAATGTAGCCCATTGTGCTGTGTTGGTTGGGCTGGTTTTATTTTATTATACTGTGTTGTTAGATCAGTTGCAAATGGTGTTAATTTCCCATCCAAGATTTGTGTGTCTGTGCCATTACATGGCTCTGAAGAGACCCTAACGGGATTTAGCCTTGGAGGCCCTGAAAATCTTAATGCGGCCCTGTTTATTTTTGCTAGATTCTGGTAAATATTTTAAAATCAGATGGAATTGTCTATGTCTCATCCACCATTCACAGTAGTACCCCAAACACAAATTTAAAATGCTATTCAAAATTGCAGTTGGATTTGTCTCTGAATATAAATGTTTTCTTTTTCTTTCAACAGTCTTGCTATTTTTCTTCCATCTTAACCGAGAATAAGCACCGTTAGTGGGACTGATTTTATTGTAAAATGTAGACTTTTTGTGGATTCTCTGATGCACAATCCTTCAGTCTCGTGGTTGCCAAACTTTGAAATCAACCTTACAAATGCAGCCCTAGGTCTATTGTATTCTAATTGCATGGCTGTACAGCCAATGTTTTTGGTACTTTGTTGTTGCATCAAAAAAGAACCCCATAATAACACAGCACAGAATGCGCAGTAATACTTTATTTTAAAATTCAGCCCAGTTCCATGTGCTTTTTTATTTGGATTTAAACATTACATTCATCATGGTAAACCAAAAACATGGCAGAATTACACCAATGTCCATGGTAATTACAGAGTTTGCACTTGATAAATTACAATTAACTTTTAGTCGTTGAAAAAAACTAAGTGCCTTGCTCATGTTGTCAGCAGATGTGTACAGGTATTCAAGCGTGCATCTCCATCTCAACTTAAGAATGAGCTTTTGCTCTGCATTAACACCTGTAATTCTATCTTACAATGCTTTCTTCTCAATACTCGTGCTTTCCTCTTCGAGATAGTGATTGTCTTTCAATACATTGTGTAAGAAAGAAGGATATGATAGAAACTTTGATGAAGATCAAAACTCAACTGTTCCCGATTTAGTTATATGCATTGGCCAATTCAGTTTTATAAAATCCCTAGGCAATATTAAAAACAAAACGTATGTTTTGATGTCTCAGTCATCCGAGGTTCCAAGGAGTATGGATAAGATCAGACCCACGATCAGAACGAACATGGCCATCGACAGCACAACTGTGATCACGATCATGGCAGCACTGCGTCCTGGCAGGCTAGAGTCGATCTGGGTGTAACTGGTGGCTGGAACAAAAGGGGGAAAAAACTGAATACAGGTGAACAAAAGTGGTGATTGTGCACAACAACCTTTCGACAGAGGGCTTTGATGTTAGTGTGTCAGTTTGCCGCTATGCAGAGTTGGGACCAAGTCATCATGTCCAAGTCAAATCAAGTCACTGGTCATTAGCGCAAACTCAAAGCAGACGAGGGAGAGCAATGAAAGGGGGCAGGGGAACAAATTAGACAATGAGCTTACTAATTAACAAGCAGAGTGGGGAAAGCTGAGAGAGCCATGAGCTGCATTTCATGTTGACATTGACCCCTTTCTGATCCTAAATGTACTGTATCTACGCTTTTAACACTTTCAGCTCTCCCCACTCTGCTTGTTAATTAGTCAGCTCATTGTCTAATTTGTTCTCCTGCCCCCTTTCACTCCTCATTGCTCTCCCTCGTCTGCTTTGAGTTTGAGCTAATGACCAGTGACTTGATTTGACTTGGACATGATGACTTGGTCCCAACTCTGCCGCTACCTCTTGGAACAGGCATATGCTTTTAACCCTATAATGCCCCCTGTATCATATATGATACACCAAATTTGAAGGACCATGCCCACCTGGTAAGATGCAACATAACCACAACTGCTCGCTGTATCATATCTGATACACAGTGCTGCCCCCTGGAAGGAAGAAGTGAGATTACAGGAGTAGTCTCTCCCCTAGTCACTCACTTCAAGGTAGTAGCTCCCATGTGAATGGGAATTCATGAATTTCCTTGGACTTTGGCTGTGAAGTTCGGCATTCCAAGGTAAATATTACGCAAAAACTTATTCTTATACATGTTAAGGGATAGCTATAGATAGTAGAGAGCATATAAATAATTTGAAATTTCGAGTGTTGAGTTCTGGAGGGTGCTGATTTTTTGGCTGTATCAGATATGATACTCCTGGAATTAGAAGTTCTGTTCAGCAATGTATATTTTGCTGTCACAAAACCTAATGATGAACAGTGGATCTGAATACTACCCTTCAATACTTCAAAAATATTACTGGGTCATATTTTTCCTATAATGATGTCTGTGTCTGGGCGTTATAGGGCTAATATAAGAGGGCCAATCAACTCACTCTTCTATCTGTTGGCAATGCTAGGGCTGAGGCAGACCAGCTTGTCAGCATTTGGACCTACGCGTTCTGCGTTGCGTTAAGCCTCGCACTTTTAGTGCCAGTGAAGGAAGATTGAGATGTAACTCCTTAAATGGTTATGAGCTGCGAGTGATTTATGGAACCTCTCAAGTCTATTTCTACATGCAGATTGTTGATTTGATGTTACATTCTCAACCTGTGCTTACAGCATTGCTGTGAAGTGTCATAGGGGTACACCCAAACGTCAGCATTTTGACCTCTGGTCAAATATTTAAAAAAAGTCTAGAAATGTCCATCAGATATCAAATATCAATAACATTAATAACATGTAAAATATAATTGTACAAGATATCTTATACATTAATTGTCTGAGTACATAAATCATTTATTTTGATAGGAGCATTCAATATATGCATTACTTTTTCATCCCTAGTGTACTGTATGTTTCCTGTGGAGGAATAGAGGCTGTATTGCTGAAATGGTGGTTTTGGTCACAGTAAACTGGGTTTCTCTGAAAATAAATATTTTTATTGGCCCTAGTGCTATATTCTACATTAAGGGATGGCATGAAAGTTGCAAAGGCGTACATGGAGAAGTGCCAAGACATGGCTGTTTTCAACCTGTACTTACCTGTCCTTGTTGAGGCTGTTAGAACATTGCTCTTCTCTGTTCCCACAGCATACTGAAAGCTGGCACAAAGAAAAATTGCTATTAATTTGAATAAAAGCCAGACAAATCAAACAGAATGGTGTGTGGCGTGTATGAAATTGTGAAGTACAGAGCCACAACATGGAAAATATCTCAAACCTGCCGGAGGGATGCGTTTGTCACCTATTTATTTCATTGAAAGAATGAGATGTATATATTTTTTTTGAGGATACCAAAAGCAGAATGCAGTTGTCATATTGTGTGCTGTGTGTTTGCAAGAAAACTGAAAGTCCAACAGCAATGCCAACCTATATTCAGTCCCAGAGGCAAGGTTTTTCGCTTGGTATCCCACATTTTTTGTAAAGGAGAGTTGTCCATCATTTGCAGTAACAGAAATGAGATCCCTTTTGGGCCGACAAGCTGGCACTGTGAATATCTTCGTCAGGAGTGCTGTTGGTAAAAAAAAAAAAAAAGTTCTCCATCAAAACCTTCATTATCTTTTACTGTAAAACTAGCAGTACCTTTGATGCTTTCCCCCCCAGGAAGGATTCAAAAAGTGCAAGCTACTCTGTGGAATAGCAGACACTTCAGTTATTTTTAATCAGTCTATCCAGCAATAATTATTGTCTCAGATTAGAAAAAAGAAGAAAAAATAGCAACCAGTTATCAGATTTGGGGGGGCGGGGGAAAAATTTTTTTCACATGGGTGATCGAGATTTTGAATAATTCTTTATCCTCAAAACATAAAATGATCATTTAAAGGCAAAGAAAACACTTGGTACAGCGGATGCCCAATAATAGTACACTGCCCCTACTATTAAAATATTTTTTTGGGTAATTTTTGAAAAATTTTTAACGACTAAATCAGCCCGAGAAGATCAGATTTATACGTTGTTGGCGATGCATTATGTTTGTTGGAATCAGGATTGCTTGCCAAATCGCTCGGACATCGGAACTCTTGTGCGTACGGAGGTTATAAATGAAATAAAACATGGCTACTGTAAACAAGAGTTTGTCCGATGAATCATTTGTGAATCGGTACAAGTACAATGACAAATTATAAGCTGATATAAGATTTGGAAAGCCTGGCGGTCCTGTCTGTAATTGATGCTGTCGTTTCTCTAGCCTAGCTAAATTTGACAGGCCCTTGGGTTTGGAGGCCTGCCGGTGACCAAATTCCATTGGCATGACATCATCTCTCAAAATCTTCCGATATTTATCGGGCAATTCAATTCCATATTTTGTGTAAACCTGCTTCTTGAAACAACTGGGTAAAAAGTGCGCAGAACATAACAGGTGACTCTTTGTTGGAACAAAGTCCCGTTGTCCAATGTTGTGCAACTACTGCCTTAACAAGTCAGGGTATGCCAAGGGAAATCTGTGCAAGCTTATGCCCGCGGGTAGGTCCGAGGTTACCGTTTTGTTGGAGCAACCAACAGCCGCACACTGCGGCATTATGGCTGATTTTATTGCTCGGGTTTTAAAAATGATTGGTAATATCAAATCTTGATTATTTGGTGTAAAATTAAGATGCAGCATGAGTGACAATCAAGACTAATTGAAGGGGTTATGTCCATAAGTGCTCAAGTCCATAATAATTAAAAATCTGATAACACTACAAATCCATTCTTTCATTGATGAGGAATAAGCCCCATTGGCTAATTTTGGCCAAGAAGCACTCAAGTACAATATAAAATGAGCAGTGAATTGGAAATTCCCCAGGAAGCTACTTCTAGCGGTGCCCAAGTCCAGTCTAAAACTTCTACAAGAACACAAGTTCAGTCAGCCAATCAAAGCATCGCTTAGGAAAGTGGTTGGCCAATAGCAGCCACTGTAGCTTTCTTACATTCCTAAATGGCTGACTCTACCGGCCAGGTGTGTGTGTGTGTGTGTGTGTGTGTGTGTGTGTGTGTGTGTGTGTGTGTGTGTGTGTGTGTGTGTGTGTGTGTGTGTGTGTGTGTGTTGACTCAGACCCAGGCAGCCAGAAACATGGGCTAAAACAAGTGAAAAAGAAATCTGGCAAAAGGTAATCTTTTTAGCTGCTTATTCTTTGGCTGAACTTTCTACCATGCCGCATCCCTATCGATGATGGAATAAGTCTTTAAACCTGTTTGGATGATGGTTCTGCCCATTCATACTTCATGGAGATTGGTTTTTATTGTGACCTTTGTTCAGCTGCATTTACCTTCCATTTCACTGTACATATGTTCCATTAATTTTGTTCAAAAAACTTTTTGACATCAATGACTATAGTATACTGGTGTGACTATATTTGCTGTACATTTTCATTAGGAAGTGGTGTGTTTTATTTCCAAAAAGATGCTTTGTTTCAGTACTCTTAATTAATAAAATTTAATGCTGTGAATTTTTTAAATCGAGTTCAATTTTTGTTATTTTGAGGCATTTGCTCTATAAATATTCAAGTCCGCCGACTGTTGTATGAAATATCTGGACAAAGGATCAAGATAGAGGCTTGAAGGTCTTGTATGTTTTAAGACATCTTTTCTGATATTTTATTAGGCTTACATCAACTTAACAAATGTAACATGATCCCCACAAGTTGTCAAGTTCTTAAAATGTTGTTTCTCTAAAATGACAAAAATGGACTTACGCACTTCTGGGAATCAACTCATCAGTTTGTATACACTTTATATAGGTTGTAGATCAGCTGATTTCCTGGTTTCCAAGCATTTCATAACATCCGGTACGTGGCCAAACAAAGTATTTTTTTGATTGGCTAAAATATACAGAATAGCGGCATTCATTAACTTGTGCTAATGAGTTGTATTTCAGAGGTTTGAAGTTTGATTTCTCAATACATAAAAATTGCAAAAATTCGCAAAAAAATTTTTATGGAACGAGAAGAACATGCACTTTTATTGGATAAGAGCTGGAACAAATATTTTATTTGCCTTTAAAAGCAGCGTTTTGTGTTTACTTGCATTGTCTTTGTCATATTAAAATTATTTGGATGATCTGAAAGATTTAAATATGACAAATAAGCAAAAACAGAATAAATCGGGAAGGAAGAAAATACTTTTTCATAACACTGTATAAGGCACTAACATGGCCTCGGACTAGACCACCTCTCAGAACCTCTTGACCTCTAACCCAGGAAGCCTCCTCAGATTCTGTGGTTCTTCTGTTTTGGCTCTCCCATGAAGCAGAACAAAAAAATCTGGTGATGCTGCTTTCAGCCATTATGCTTACAGCTGTTGGAACAGCATCCCAGAGTATATGAGGAGCTAAAATGTTTTTTTAAAGTAGACTAAAAACCCATCAGTTGAGTTTAGCTTTTATGTTCTTTCAACAATTTTGTTTTGATGATTTATGCTCAGTTATTGTCATCATAACTATTCTTATTTTGTTTTTATAAGCATTTTACTGTTGATCATTATGATTTATTTTATTAACATTGCACTGTTTTACAATATTTTATTTTGTTAATACAAGCAATAGAAAATGAAATACTATCTTTTATTTATCTTTTATGATCTTACCTACCTATCTTTTATTTTTGGCTTATTCGTTTAACTTTTGTTTTATGTGTATTAGCCCATAAATCCACTTTTAACACTGTGTTTTTGTCAATCGCTTGGAAACCCCTTTGAATTGCATTCTATTTGCTTGAAAGTGCTATATGAATACACTTTGATTGGTTCATTAATCAAATGATTGAGTGATTGTGCCATATTTGGGTGCTATATTGGCCTTCCTGCAATCCTGATTTGCCTTTGATTATGAATGTGTCGTGCATCATGAAGCGAATTATACAAGAACGAAGGCCCCATCCAAATTTGTAGCTGAAGGCCTTCATAATGAAGAAATAAGGGAAAAGTAAAAAAATTCCAAAAATTTTCCATGATGTGCCAACTTTTTCAAATTTGGGGTTATAGTCCATTCAATTCAATTCAATTTTGTTGCACTTGTATAGTGCTTTTCACAGAAGGACTGTCACAAAAACGCTTTAAAGAGCAAGAAAGGGCAGTGCCTGGCCTAATCCCCTAAGTTGCAAATGAGGCAAAAAAAAAAAACTCCCAGTAGGGAGAAAAATCCTCAAACAGAGGGGAGAAAAACTCTCCAGTTGGTAGAAATCTCTGGAGGAACCCTGTTATAGTGGGGCAGCCAATCCTCCTCTGGCAAGCTTATTAATGAAGTTGATTGGTGTATAAAGTATCCCTTTAAACATCAAAGCAGTAGCAGTTTCATCTCTATGAGGCCTAACTTTTCAGGTGTATTACAGTTCAGTGCCCCATGACTTACTGCTTTTCCCGGTCCCAGTTTCGTTGTATGTCAAATTGACTGTCATGCCCGCCAGAGTACATGGTGGAAGGGTGAGGATGAGTGAATTGGAGAAATTGCTGGTTACCACTCCTTTGTCAGGTTGCAACAGGTTCAGCGCGAATTCTGGAAATCAATCATAATTTTCAAAAAAAGAAGTCCTTTTGATTTTGATGGAAAATATTAATTTGACAGAAATAACAATGCTGACAAGCTACCAGGGATAATACATCAGGTGGCCAAAATGCTAAATGCTTTATTAATTATTAACATACAGTACTGTGCATAAGTTTTTGGCACATTTAAAACAATTCTGTGAGGCGAAGATGTCCCTAAAAATCATGAAAACAAGGGTTTCTGAAGTTTGAAAAATGTACTGAAAATATCTTTGAGCTGTTAAAAACTAAAAATCAATATTTGGTGTGACCACCCTTTGCTTAAAAAATAGAGATACTGTTACTGCAGGTTTGCAGTTGTTTAAGATTAATGGCTGTTTGGTTGTTCCAAGCCTATTGAAGATCTTGCCTTGGTTCTACTGCAGACTCACAATCTAGCTTGTGTCCATCTCTCCTGGTAATCCCAGGCAGCCTCAGTGATGTTGAGATCAGGGTTCTGTCAAGGTTATGTTATCTGTATCAACTGTCTTGAGTGAAATACAAACATTTGTTATATATATTTTTTTTCATTAGGATTTGGTGGCTCAAATATGCTTTTTATCCACAGAAACATGAATGAGGAAAAAAATGTACATATATGGCGAGATTTAGCTTTTAAAAAATCTAGGGTGCCTCAAGCATTTGCACAGTACTGTATATCTGAGATTTCGTCTAATTATTAACCACGTTTTGAGAATTTTATTGATGATGACAATTCCTCTTAAAGTCCTTCATAAAGTACTCATTGCGCAAATACTTTCTTATTATGTAATAATAAACATTAAACTTATTAGAATTAACTTAATTTTTAATGAAAACAAGGTAAAATATTAATTCCAATCATGACAAAGTTCACTTACCAGCATTTGCGGCGTTGAAAAACACGCCAAAGATCAATAAAATTAAGTTGTTCATGGTTTGTGTCTGAAGGCCTGGTGTCAGGACAGTCAAATGTGCAAAATCTGTGCAAACACCACTTCTGTGGGAAACCGGTGAGACCTGAATAACACTCCTGGGCTTTTTTCAGCCAATCAGAGGGCAGGGGGTAGTGAAGATTCACTGCATGGGAACAGAAACCAGTCTGTCAAGAGGTGTTTTTATTCACTGAAGCTTTATTTACACCCCCAGATGCATACACCCTTTACACGCCCCACAATGATCTGAGTGAAAATAACTGCAAAGCAAATGATGACGCTGAACAGTTATTTTCATTTCCCATGAAACCTTTCATTGGAAGAACAACATGAAATTGTAAAATAGACAAGCTATCCTCACTGAATGCTTTCTGTGGGCCATCATTCTCTTGTTGGACCTATAAACTGTCTTTCTTTTGTGTGTCATAGCAACGTGACAGAAAATTTCAAAACGGGTCACTCCACCCAGCAATGCTTTCCATTTTTTAACTGCGAAAGACCATAAAACTCAGGTAACTTAAAAATCGACAAGTATCCAACACCATATCCTACTTAAGCAGGGTTGTTGAGAACAGGTCCTATTCTGTCATTATTTCATTCTGTCTTTGTGTCATTTAGCTGACAGATCTGAACTTGAAGAATTCTCTGGTTCACTTTGTTAATCCCTAATATGAGAATTAAAGACTCAATGAAATTACCCTTCCTTTTACTAAGCTTGAACCATCTTAAGGCTTTCCTCATTCCTTTTTTCCATTTATACCAGTAACCAATTTGGCCCTTCTTACTAAATTTTCCAGACCCTTTATGTCTTTGTTTTATGTTGTAAGGGTGATCTGAAAAAAAAAAAAAAACATCCTACTAAAAAAGCACAACTTTCCTACATTTGTTTCTCAGTATTGGACAAATGCCAAAGGCCTTAGAGGGTATGATCAACACCTATGTTTTTCTTTCTTTTTCCTCAAATTGAGTGCATTCCAATTTTATTGTAGGGTTGGGGAATGTATTGAATGTCATATGGATATTTTAATATATCGTCTGGGATTTTGGATACTGTCATATTGTGTCATGAGTCATGACATGTTGTGTGTTGTGGTATAAAGGCTGAATTACAGTATCAAAAACACACACACACGTGTATGTATGTGTGTGTGTGTGTGTATATATATATATATATATGTATTGTGTGTGTGTGTGTGCAATTATTAGACTTTTCTAGCTGTTGCCCTAAAAAAAAAAAAAAAAAAAAAAACGCATCAAGCAACAATGTTCAAAATTTTGTGCAAAAAATGTAATAAGGAAAAAACGCATGCTAGCATATTTAAGGTAGGGTATTAGTTCACAAATGGTGGATTCTAACAAATGGGTAAGCTGGCAGACCACGTATTGACTATAGTCTGATACATGAGCCTCTCCCCAGATGAAAAAGGAGAGTGAGCAATGAAATGTTGCATGCGTGGCTCAACATTAACCCTGACTATAAAAATCCTGGCTTAAAAACTTTACATTTGTGAAAAGTCATGTCACGATTCACACAACAAATCAGGGATCAGGTGATTGGAATGCTGACGGCCGGAGTGAGTGCAAAAGGCAAAAAAGGAGCGCACTCAAATGCTCAGTATTGTCTGGTTCACGTCCACAAAAGGACTTGCATGAAAGTGGAAAAGTCGGCACGCTGAATGTCCTTTAAAAACTTTTAATTTTTAAATTAACTTTTAATTTCTGGAGTGAGTGCAGCCAGAGTTGGGCACACTTTGGAGAGCATTGTGCAACTGTTTTACGTCTGCAAATGTGATATAGCTAGCCAGGGAGCACCCGAGATCGACCGCGGCCTGGGCAGACACGTGTGATCAAGAGTATTTTATTGAATATAACTATTTTCATTAATGAAATTATCAATTGAGAGTGAAAAAAAATTCTTTTAAATATTTATAAACGCTTAAAAAGCTTTTTATTCAAGTATGTAAATGAAAAACCTCAAAGCCTCATCGAGGGCAGTGAAAATTGGCACGCCACTTACCCATGACCCACACGGAAAGAACCTATATAAACATATAGGTTTTTATTATAGGTATAATATAGTAGCCACATGTAGGTTATATATTATAGGTACACCTATAATATATGAAAACGGCCAATTTTATGTATGTCGACATATCTGCTAAACCTATATGTGGCCCTATATTAAAACTCTGACGGGTTTTTTTTTTTTTTTTTTTTTTTTTGGCATTTCCAATCCCACCCGAATTTGGGACATCCAATTAGAGAACTATGTCCAAAGTCCTTTGCCTTTTACGAGGCCCCCTGCTGACAGTTCAGGAGAGTGTACATAATCTGCGACTGTTAGCAATTACTTATTATACATTCGCTGGTCAAAACTTCGCAAGTTTAGAACGATGGCAGAGGATATGACGATATAAAGGAGGTCAGAATCTTCTTTATGAGCGCCCGTCCAGCCAGCGGGCCCTTCGCAATTTGCATCCATGTAGCGCATTGGCCAATTGCGCGCTACTTCTGAAAAGAGCTGCCGAACACTGCTGGTTGATACAAGGCGGGGATTAAAACCTATATGTTTATATAGGTTCTTTCCTTGCGGTAATTTAAAGGACCAGTATGTGAGATCTAGAGCCATCAAGTGGTAAGATTATAGATTGCTACCAAATGATCATTCCCTTTCTCAGAGAACCTACAGTGGCCGCAAAACTTGCAAAAACACGAAAGGCGTGCTCTCGTGTCAGTGCTTTATTTAATTACTTTTTTCCCCTTCTGGGCTACCGTAGAAACATGACGGTGCAAAATGGCCAGCTCCGTGGAAGAGGACCCGCTCTCTCTGTTGATATAGAGGGCTCATTCTGGATTAAAGAAAACACTATGATTCTTATTTTCAGAAAATAATTCACTGATGAAAATGTACTTTTGAATATTATGTTCCATTCCTGCCAGTTATTCAGCCACATTGCCCATCTAAATCTTACACACTGGTCCTTTAAGAATCCTTGTTATTTCATCCCTGTAGGAAAAAGTCTGGGACCTTTAGTTGCTATACAAGCATCTCAAATAAAGACAAGTGTCTGTTCATTAAAACTGTGAACAGAAATGTAGACTTTGTCTTCAAATTCATTAACCACAGTGAAATGCTCAAATAGATGTGGGGATGAAAATGACTTTTGAAAGGCATGTTTACTTGAATGTATGTTCTTCTGGGTACTTTTATTTATTTATTTATTTATTTATTTTTGTTTAATTTTGCTACATTTAGACTAAGGACCTCTGGGCCATATTCATGTAGAAACTGCATTACAGACAAGATAGAAAACATTTCATTTGGTGGATGTAACAGTGTAGTGTATTACCTTTCAGTGGATGTGTATGAGCTGTAATGATGTGAATCCAATTTTATCTAATGTGGTGAATCTGGCAGTGACTTAAACTTGAAAAAATGCTTAATTGATGAAATAAACGTAATCAAACCATTTTGTTTTTATACATTTCCTTCTCTTCCACAATACACAACTCAATCTTCATAGAATGGAAATAAGTATGGTCAAGAAAGAATTGATGACCTTGTTATTGTTAATGTTTCAGGAAAAAAATGTAACAAATAGGATTAGATATTTGTGTAGATATCATAGCTTTTTGTCTCCTCTCACTTGCCATAGTTAATAATGACTGGTTTACACATAACATGCCGTTGTCACATGTCAACATGTATTTAGGATCAAATGTGATGCCAATTTCACGTGTTCACATGCGATTAATAAGTTATTGCGTGAAATTCTTGTTATTTCTGTAAGAGACTTTGGATTAATATGCAGAGATTACCTTGAGAATAAAAATATGAGCTAGGCATCATGTATGACAGTTGCAAAAGTGAGATATGAGCTATACAATAGGTATGACAAACAGAACCTGCCACTGGTATATGAGCTATATAGTAGACATATACCTTGTATGTACATATAGGGCCTATATGTGGAAATAAAGAAGCAATATAGGAGACCTATATGCCCTCTATAAGCACATATATGTACCTGAATTTGGGGATACACAAGGGCATTTCAAGGATCCTTGATTACACTCCACTCCGCGAAAATCGTGACCGAAATTGACTATCTTTTATCCCTATTGTTATCATTCCACTTGTAAATCTCAAGGGAGAGGGCGACATCCAGTAATAGCCAATGCTGTGCAGCCTCAGGAACCCAGCTGTTGAAGATAATTTGTGTTGTGTTTGTCCTCTTGCAACTGGTACTTTTGGCAATTGTGCCGACCGTGCCTTGTTTTACCTTGGCTAGGTTTGCTTGAGTGGACTGGCCGTGTGGTTTTCCAATGTTTGGCGGTATTTTCTGGTGCCAATTTCCTGACTTCTCTAGAGAGACATGGAGATGTTTATATGTTGTTGTGTGGTATGGCAAATACGCCACATGTCTTTGGTGTTGAACTCTGCAGGGACGTCTTTGGTGTATGGCGCTGCCCGGGGGGGTCCTTCATGTGGCTTTGTCGTCCGGAACCTGGAACTCGTTTGCTTGGCACGTGGGCTAGCTTTGTGTCATCCAGGGATCCGGAATTTGTTTGCTTGCCACGTGGGCTAGCTTTGTGTCGTCCAGGGATCTGGAATTTGTTTGCTTACCACGTGGGCTAGCTATGTATCGTCAAATCTGGAGCTTTAAGTTCATTTTTCTTTGTCCTGAATATTTCACATTTTTGGTTATTAATTTTCCTTTTGTCCTGTCTACATGGGAGCCACCCTGTGTCCTCCTTTGGATCACTGTTTAGTGACTGGAGTCACCATTTAAGGGAGGGGGTGTTTTATGACCCTATTCATTTATGCTGCCTCTGGTGGCAGGAGGACTGTTTTTTGTGTGCGTCTTCTGTGTGTTTAATTGCAGGATTAGTGGCACCTGGCAGCACCCTATGAAAGGGCTTTGGTGATGTGCAAAAGGGAGTCTCAACTGCCAGCCTGTTCTCCAGCAGCCATTCATTGTCCTGGCCAGCTCCTCTTGTTTTGGGCCAACTGTTTGTTTGGATAAAGTGCTTTTCGAAATTAAATCCTTTTTTTTTATAACCATGTTGTCGTCCCATTTCATGTTGTGATCTGTCAGTGGGCTGGTCGTAACAGTGCAAATAACAGGCATTCCGTATAAGTTGACATGTATGCTTTGTTTTGCGTTGCTTGTTTTTGCCGATTAGGGTTGTACGATGCCCGACTATACAGCACTGCGCAGCCAAGTTGGGATGTTAGCTGGGTAATTCTCCAACTAGAGGGCGATGTACTGTCCTGAGCATTTAATACCCCAAACCTTCAAAATTACAGCCCGTGCCAACGTTCCACTGGTGTTTCTGGGAACTTTGAATGATGGGTAAATAAGATATGCAAAAAAAGAACTGCTTTAAAGAACTGCTTTCTTTGCTTTAAAGAAGATTCAATCAAAATTTGGAGAGGCCTAAAAAAGGGCTGTTCAGGAATGGGGTACCTTATTTTGTAATGAGTAATGCATACAGTTTTCTGTAATATTATATAATTTTATTATATTATTATTATATTTTTCTCACTTTATTTGAGATCAGGAACACTTATATCTGATTGTGTGAAGATTTCAACCTTCTACAACAAATGGTTTCCTTTCCAGATCACCCAAAAGGTCTGTCCTTATTTTTGGTCAACTCCATTACAAGTGTATGCTGCTGTCCCTGTAGCTTAGCTATGACACCAAGAAGCCAACCAATCAAGTCCTTTATTTCATTGAATGTCATGTAACATGGCTGACATTGATTTCTGACATGATTCTCTGCCTTTTTGAGTGAAAAATCTGAAAAACAGGTTTGAAGCTTAATTCCGTCATCAACTCTGTTACGTAATTTAATGAAAAAGTAGGCATGGCAACCATTGAGCACAGGAGCATGATGATTTTGGCCTGGTAAGGTATTAAAATGGCAAACTGATCCTTAGTTCATTCCAAATGATGTGAGCAGGGTGATAGCAAACACCTAAAAATCATCAACTCCGTTACAGTCAACTCCGTCACAAGTTTGGCGTAACACAGTTGACGTTCTGAAATTAATTTGATTTTGCCGTAGATTTTTGCCATATTCTTCACAGAACACCTGTTTTATGAATCAATTAATGTAAAATTGTGGAAAATAACAATGAAAATAAAACATAGTTGCAACCTTTTCTGACTTTTCACCTTGTAAATTGAAGTAAGGTGACTTTGTTTAAACAGATATTGATGCATCCAAGCAAAAGTTTTTTTAGGATTAATTAATGAGTTTTTTAATTGCGTTTTTCAACTATGGTAAAATGTTCCTCTTCCATGCTGTCCAATGGTAACTTCTTTTGTTTTTTAGGAGGCTAAAAGATTCCGAATTATGGAAAATGTACCAAACAGTTCAAAAAGTGAGCTGCCTGCTGTTGTTTCAAAGTCAGAAGGTATCCCACTTGGGACTAAAAACTTCAAATTTGGAAAAGCAAACACTGTTTTTCAGTGAGCTGAAACCCCCAATTTGCCCCCAAGTTGGAGAATTACCCAGCTGCATCCAACCGGATAGTGCTGCGCTGCCGAGCTGACTTGCGCTACATCCAATGAGCACTGCGGCGCTGTCCAGTTGGCTCGCATGCAACATCCCTTATAGTGTCATGGTTCTGGATGTTTGTGTGCGTGTGTTTTGGACTTTTCTTTGTGGCTCTCGTCCCGAGACGATATCAAATTCCTTTTCAATAGGATTCTGTACCCAGCTGGCTGATTGAACTGGGGCGGCACTTCCCCGGACTCTATATAAGCCGGAAGTCCGCCACGCCTCCTTTGTTAAGCACAATAGCCGAAGATATCTGTAGTCGGGTTTTAATTGACTTTATATCATCTCGTCATTTTTTGGAGTTTCTATTTCTCTAGGGATATTCCCTTTTATTCTTTTCATCTCTTATCTGTGTTTCACACTATTTGAGGTGCTTTGTTTTTCTCGGTTCCCGAGATTCTACTTCTTTCTATCTCTCTCGCTTTGCTTCCGTGTAGTCGGACATTTGGACGTCCTTTGGAAGCGCGAGTACGTTTCCTGTCGTGTGGTCTTATTTACTCTCTGTGTTTGTCTTTAGTCCGTACAGCTCTGTTGTCCTCTTGCCGCTGCGCTTGGCCTCCAGATTCTACCGGCCTTTACATATAGGCAGTCTTGTTCGGGTAAGCTTTTGAATTATATGGCCTCTCATACCTTTGGAGGGAGGACTCAGGTGAGGGGGCAGGTTCATTGCTCTCAAAGTCTACCTTGCTTGCTTCTCAAAATTTACCTTCCCCAGCGTTAATTCCGCAACTTATGTTTGGCGCAAAGACAGTACAACTCCTCATACCAGGAACATGATACTGACTGTGAAGTATGGTGGTGGCAATTTAATGCTCAGGTTAGTCATTTCTCACTATCAGAATTACTTTCTTGGCTTTAATTGGTAAAACACACTGTTTCTCCATGCTGACAAACTGCAATAACAGACTACAAGAGCAATCTAACTCCTAAAATCAGGATAAGATGCTGAATATTCTCTTACGCCCACACTAAGGAGGCAATTGAACACACTTATCACTTATTACTGACTTATTAACAATGCAAGTGAAACAATTAATTCCAAAATTAAAGAGACCTGAAAATTGGGAAGCTTAGATTAAAAAAAAAAAAAAAAATGCTGTAATTAGATGGAGAGGCTAAAATGAATGAAAATACTCTTTACCAAAAGCTGAGGTCTATATTCTCACCACATGGGAACTCGCTGTTAAATCGAAGAAGAATATATTTGTCACAAATGTAATGGAGTTCAGTGATTATGAACAGGGACTAAGCCAAATTAAGCCAAATCTTCCGCTTACAATGTCACACAGTATATCCTATGAACCTCTCACTGTATATGCTGTGTTTCTTGGTACTGCTAATACCCGTCATTCCTGTGTAGGTGTTGTCTAAGCCCCACACTCCCTGTGGCATTTCTGTTTTGGTGGGGCCTGTGCATTTCAATGGAATTCAGAAACACATGTATTGTTAAGAATGTTCCTTTCAAAGTGTCAAACGCCAGCCCATATATTTTGAGCTGGGTGGGCCTGTCACATGCTGGTGAAGTACATGGAAGACACGTGGTGTAAAACACAATTGGCTTTAAAGAAAATGGACGTGGTATTATAATTGGTAGTTCACAAGTTACACCCAAGCCACAATTATTTATTAATTGAGCCACATGGTCTGGGCCAGTTGATTCTCATGCCTTACTTTGGCTTTGTCCCAAAACTAACCCTGAGCCCTGCAGGTCTCCTCAAAGTGCGCACTTGTGTGACCCACAAGAAGTGTTGATTGAAAGTGCGGACCTCAAGGGGATTGTTTATCAAATATTCACTGTCACACTGGGAAAATTGTGCCCACTTACATCCTTATCAGACTTTTGCGTTGCACCTACTGACTATGAGCTTAGACAGTGGCTTTGTCCCAATACCCACCCTAAACCTTGTAGTCCTCCTGAAAGTGTGCACTAGTGTGAATTACAAGAAGCGCGGACTGAAAGTGTACTTTTACAGGAGAACCATGATTTTCAGAGGCGAACTGGGATAGACTTCTATATGCCACCCCCGCAACTCCTGCTTGGAAATCGTCACTTATTCTTACAGCATTCCCACATGATTGTTAAAATCAACTAAACCATCATGTTAACACCAGATTCATGGATATTAGTGTTCAGTAATGTGCACAGACTGATGCGAACTTACAGGAGGGGTGCATGCAGGGTGCATTGGGGGGCGCGCATCCCCGGGGAACAACATTAGAGAAATGGGACACCCAGCAGTCTTGTGCACCCATCCGGGTACGCACACATGAGGGCCACAAGAGCCAAGTGCAAGTGCTGGGAAAAGGAGCATGAGGATCAGGCCCGAATTTTTCATTCAATTGGTGCCCTCTAGTGGTATGTTCTGATTCTCAAACAAATAATAAAAGCAGCCGTCCCGAAAGCGACGATCTGCAAAAGATAAGGTTCAAATAAATTGTAAAATAAGGTAAATAAACAGCTTGGGCCTACATTGAGCAGAAAGCAGGATTATTGGGTGAGATATATTCGGTCCTGGGATGGCCCAGTGAATGCTTGCATTTGTTCCAGCAATATATGCAATTCTGGAATTAATAACAAGCTGTTAATTTTAATTTATTAGGCGCATTCGATATTTACGGGGGATTACTTGCGTTCCAAGTCCATATTATGCCTGCAAAGTTTTCAATACAACAAACATTGTCATCTAATATTGTGCGTATGTCACTATAGACAATTACATAAAAAGAGCTAATAAATGAATGAGGTTAATCGGCCAACTTAACAGGTTAACTTGATTGTTGAATACGCAATGATTTGCTGGTTTTCCCTTACAGCCAGGCCTACTTCAGTGCAATGCAGGTCGGCCTCATTTATGTTGTCATTCATTATTTTCCAGGGGTGCTTTCCCAGAAATGTTCCCCAGATTATCAGGATTGGTGGTCAGGGTCATGTTCAAGACTGAAGGGTCTCACGCCTAGGTCTTGCGAGGGAACACTCCTGAGTTTTGACATCTTGCAAGATCTTGCATGTTTTCCAACATGGCTGCCAACAAAGGTTTGAATCAAATTCTGTTAAACTAGTTGTGATAATCCTGGAAACCATCCTGAAAAGCAAGATTAGACTGCGTGCAGATGTTCTTGCTTGTGTTCACGAGACCAAACATAGTTTAATCGTTCGAGAGGCAAGAACTCGCAGGCTCTTGCTCAACTCCGCGATCTCAAACATGCCCCAGGTGAAGGTCAATGACTCTACATACAAATTTGGAACTTGCTAATTGACCTCAGTGTTTAATTTTTTCGATGATAGATAATTTACCTCTTTTCATGCGATTATATGCCTATTGAAATTTACTGTTTGAAATTTGATCCAATAAGCACTACATGCCCACATATGTTGTATTTTTGCTCTTGGCATGCAAATCAATTTTTGACAACATGTGATATAAGTAATCTCACAGTATATAAGATCCCAGTTTAGAAAAATTAACAGCTTCTTAAAATTATTGGATAGCCATTGTGGTTGGAACAAAAACCATCATCCACAAGGGTCACCTAAGACTGAATCTGAGAACCACAGACCTGGATAACTGCACTAAGTAAAACCTGAAACCTTTCCAAATTTGGCTTAATTATCTGGTATTGTAATCATGCAGTTGACCTTTTTCTGTCAGCAGTTTAATAAAAACTCAGAAAATGTATTTCTTCACATTTGGTAGTTGAATGGTTTTAAAGCACAGTTCTGGGTTTTATTGTGTGCAGATATTTACAGTAGCTAAATCAGCCTATCATGCTTTGTGATAAGGCCTAAGCCAATGTTAGCAGTAATGGTAAAATTAATTTTGTGCCTTTGCCCACATAGAGAACTTTACTGCTACCTTAAATTGGTAAATGTTATATTTAATTGGCATACTTCATATCCTTTGTAATTTAATTGGGTTGGTTGAAAACTTATCTTGGTGCTGTTCTTGTGCTTGTAATGGAATATTTCATTCTGTTTTTCTGGATTAAGATCCAAATGAAAATGTATGTCATCAGCTATAGCTGCCGCCAAGTAGGAGTCAACTATATGCTAATTGTGCAAAGGTAAGCAACAAACAAAATTTTGAATCAAGTGTCTTGCTGTCTGCCACTAAATTACTAGACGACACCGTGTTAAGTTAATCGAGTATTTTTTTTTTTTCCATACATTATGGGTAATGAATTAGCGGTGAATGCTTGTGGCAAATGTTTAAGAAAACATACGTAAGTCAGTGAAATTATCTGATTGCCACTTTATTTAGGTGACATACAGTATAATCTTTCAATGATTACTCGAAATGCTGCGGTCTGGATAGTTCCGTTTCAGGTCCCTGATTATTTGCAGCAACTGACTCATTCATAACAGTGGGCTCAGCTATAGTGAAAACTAACATGGGAAGTTTCCAGATAACTCAGAAGGGGTAGGAAATTAGATAAAAGGGCTTTCAGTACATGTTTAGAGAATGCAAAGTTGTTTCACTCTGCCTCTGCTTTTGCAGTATCTGTCTTCATGCTTCAGCAAAGAAAATCTGTTGAGGTATTACGCAGCAGCAATAGGCAAGGCATTTTACTATTTCAGGCAAACTATATTGCCATCTTATTCCTATCTTTAATCGCATCTCTGATAAGATCGACCACCCTCGTGGGCTCTGAATTCTTTCAAGGGCAAGAAACTTTCCTGGCAAACAGACTTGAACCGACAATGGTTTGGCTAGTAGCCATGGCAAGGAATGCCGAATTGTCTATTTCACAAAGGAAAGGAGGCAATTAGCTCCTTAGCTGCTTCCTTTCATCAAGGAAACACAGGAACACATTGGAAAAAGGAAAGCCCAAATATGAATTGAAATCCTTTGCAGCTGTAGCACTTGGAAATGTCTTTCTGTCCCGAAGTTATCCAATCAATTGCGATGACTGCCTCCGCCGTCAAGCTCATGATGTATTGAAGGAAAGGACAGCTGATTTTTTTTTTTTTTTCTCAGACATGCCTTTAAAATCTCCCTGCAACATATGTCCCAAGTTGGAAGGATTGAAATGCTGGTCCATAACCATAAGCACCCACAGGTGTGGGTATTGGAACAAAGCCTAACAAACCACTTTCCTCTAAAGTGCAGCACTTTTTAGTGTCCAGCATAGAGAAAATGCCACATACTCACAAATGTGAGTTCTGTGCAGGTATTTCCAAAACATTGCCTTACCACAAACAGACATTTGATAGACTATTCCGCGTATACATCATGAAACTTGAAGTTACCTTGTATTTAAGAACAAATATGCCATTGTGCACCCCAGAAAGCTGACCGTGTTGATTTGATTTGACTTGAATGCCTATGTTTTGCAATTTAAGAGAACAGTGGAAAAATCAAGCTGCTATTTAGTTTAAGACTGGCAAATGAAAAAACAAATTGTTGAAAAAAATTTGGCTAAAGAAGTGGGGTTGGGAGTTTTTCTTTATTCAATTATTATTTTTCCATTCGCAAGTTTACGATGCCATAAATGTAATGAGTGTGTCATGTCATTGCACATACACTTTCATCTTTGTCAATGTTGCTTATGATATATATTTTGGATAAATATTCATTTAATCGCAATATCTGAAATATCTGGCCCGTCATATACAATGCAATGCATCTTCTGGGTAGCATGGTGATGACTACCTCTGCTTCCTGTTGGATAAAGGGTAAGGGTATCCCAAAGTAAAAATACGTATAAGCTCCCCCCCTTAATCGTAGCTTCGAGGGTGACTTCACTCGAAGTGACATTCGGAAGTTCAGTACTAGTGGCAAGGGAGCGGTTTGGGAAAGGGCCTTCATATTTAAACCCTCCCTCTGAATGAAGTTCCCTCCATAGCCGCGAAGGAGACGTAACACCGAGTGACACTCCGTGGTGAAGTGGTAGTGGAGTGGGCGGTTTGGGAAGGGGCGGTCTCACAGCAGAAGGCGACCAGAGGGGGTGCAGCCAGAGGGGGTGTGTTTCGGAGCAGGGGACAGGGCGGGGCTTCAAAAGCGGAAAAGGTTGGACAGGAAAATCGGTGACGAAACTTATTCAGGACCGCCCACACATGAGGGGAGGGGACTTGAGGGCGGTATAGTTTTTTTTACAACGTTAATTATCTGCCAAATTCGCAAGCTAGCCCGCTAAATGGGGACATTCTTTTCAGTGCAATCTGGTGTTATACAGCATTAGATCGATGTTTTACTCGTGCAGTCCCTGACTTGCCTGACTGCGTTACTTACTGGATTTAGCTAACGCTAGCACCTACTCGCAAAAACTTCCCGTCAGGGCAGAGACGCATACAGTGAAACAGGCTGGGAAGGTAAAGGGAACGACGACCAGTCAGCAAGTTCAGAGCTTTTAGCGTGATCAACTGCTCTAACGTATCATACAAAAGATTATAGCTCATACCGAATTAAGAAACCATATTAAATTAATCAGTCAACAAAGCGGAGTGGTTAACAAGCTGAAATATCGTTAGCTAGTGACTGCTTTGCTACTGTCTTACTTCGCATTGACAGCAGCGTGCGATGCAGCAGGCAGGGGGGGATTTAATGGGACCTTTGCTGCGATAGGAACCAATTTAGTCATCCTCTTCGGATCCTTGCTGGGATCTGACATAAACGTTGTCCGCTGCAGGGCTATCAACTGCATTATCTCTCAGCCTGGGAAAGAGGGCAGCCCCCGGCCCCCGGGGGTCTCCCCGGCCGGCTGCAGTGAAGCATGGCAGGAAATCTGAAGAAAGGCGGGGGGCTAATCGGGATGATGAAGGACGCCTTTCAGCCTCACCATCACCACCTCCATTCTCATTATCAACCTGGTACCGTGGACAAAAGAACTGTGGAAAAATGTTGGAAACTAATGGACAAGGTTAGTGTTACGTTTGTTGTGGGCAGAAAGCTGTCATTGAATGTGCCACAGATGGCGATACGCCAGCTAACAAGTTGACTTGCTATGACCCCCAAAGTTAGCTGATAAGCCAGTTAGCGATTGTTTTCATACATAATTGCATTTGTAGCCAGCTGCTATTAGTGTTTACGCTAACCCAACTTCTCATGTTGGCTAAAATCAGGGGCTGTAAACCAGTAAAGCTGCTTTCACACCGGACGCGAAACGAATTTTTCGCACGACAGATTACATTCAAAGTCAATGCAAAGACGCGAGTTTCGCGGCTTTGCATTGACTTTGAATGTAATCTGTCGTGCGAAAAATTCGTTTCGCGTCTACTATGAAAGCGGCTTAAGCGTGCAACTTGTTAATATAAACACAGCCAGTCGTTTAATGCCTTAGCTGAAGTGAGTTGTCTCGGCAATATTACGAACTCGGGCACACTTCCACTTTGACATCGGAAATGCACATAACCAGCATTGAACTTAATTGCCGGAGGGGAGTATGGTGCACGAAACTAATCAAAATTTCATTGCAAAAAAAAACAAAAACAAAACCAAACTTTGTTAAACTCAATTTTTAAGAGCCCATTTTAAGTTGGACGAACGTAGCTGGTTTATTTGCGACATTTTAACGTAAGCCTCGCGAGTTGTCAGCAAGATTTCATGTCAGTATGTAAGCTACGAGACCGTTTTCTTAATTTAAGAAACGGTCCTCGCACGAACTCCTGCACACTAGTTAATTTAACATATACTAAGCGGCAGACTATTCATTTTGAGACGGTGCTGTTGTCAACAGTAATCAATCAACCTGAAGCCCTCTTTGTGATTGCTTTCATAATTAACAGCCTAGAAGCCAGTACATTGAATGTTCACGTTTATTGATCCTCCATTCCTAGGTCCAAAGCATGGTTTTTAGCCTGTTATTTTTATATCTGAAGGATTTTCCTTAGACGCTCAGGCCCCATAATGTCACTATGCAGCTTATTCTCTATTGCATTGGATCCTTAACTTTATATGAAATGTAACAGCAAGAATGTTTGATACCTTTATTTTGTCGTGTTTGATCACAATGACAACATTTTACTAAACCCCTAAACCTAGGTTTAAGTATTTGTAGACCAGGGGTCACCAACTCCGTCCCTGGAGGGCTACCATCCTGTAGGTTTCTGCTCTACCTCCTATTCAGCACACCTGATTCAAGTAATTAGCTACTTAACAAGATCACTAAGCTGGGCAATTGAGTGGCTAATTAGTTGAATCAGGTGTGCTGAATAGGAGATGGAGCAGAAACCTACAGGATGGTAGCCCTCCAGGAACGGAGTTTGTGACCCCTGTTGTAGACTTATCCCTTGAAATTAATTTTCTCACTATGATGCCGCCTCCCCAGCAAGTGTGTTCTTGTCATTGTCGCCAGTATTCAATTCGTTAGCCGGCCGGCTTGTGTATATATTTTTTTTTGGGTGGGCTGATACTGGGCTCAAATGACCCAGCAGTGTCTGGCAGCAGGCTGGGCTGGATTCCTTGCAGCCAATTCTGGGATATGTGGATAAGAAGAAAATCTTGAATGTCGTCTCTTCCTAACGTTCCTGTACTGTCTGGAGGAGCAATAAGCTGGCAGGATAGCCTTCAGCCCTTTACCAGTGTATGTGCCACCAGCCAACCCCCCAACACACGCCCTAAAGGTTGCGATTTATAATGCTTTTCGGGTTCCGGTTTGAAAATATGCTTTTGGGCGCGCAAAACTGCTCTGTCACTGCGGAGACTTTGCAATTATTTTGTTAAATATTATTCTGTAAAAAACATGCCAAACAGAATTTAAAGAACATGCTTAGTAAATGATACAGAGTTAGTTATTTCTTGGGGGAGGAAAAAAAAATTTCCTCACAAAAATGCTCAGTGCAAATATGCTTTTGCAATACATCGTGAACTTCACCTGAGTAGTGCATCATGTACTGTGAAATTCTGGATTAATCATGTAGCAAGACTTGGTACGGGAAGAAGAAGTTAAAAATAGGAACCAAAACCTTGGGTTTTGTGAGTTATCAGCTGTTGTGGTTGGTTGACCGATAGAAATTCATAAAGTGACTTTCAGCACTAAAATGTAACCCTGTTTTAACCTGCGGAATCAGTTTAAGATTGATTATAACTGCTAATGTAACCTTCGTCCTCACTTATCATTTACAAAGGAGTACTCTTGTGCTTAAAAGTTTCTCTCCATGGTTGTTCCACCTGGATTTTCAGGACAGCTAATAATGACGCAAAGGAATGGTCTACGTGCCATTGCTTTACTGCTGACTCTGTATCAACATTCAGAAGCATACATTACAAGCTAAGATCTTCAAGGACCAATACAAACTAAGTATAGGCCTGTCGGAAAAGTTGGGAGCATTACACTAGCTAATGTTGGAGTCCTTCCTCATGAGCAAGTTAAACTTCTGCTAAATGAATATATCCCATGAGATTATATTAAAGTGGATGTCTATTGATTTGAAACTTTATAAAAAATTGTCGTATTTGGTATCATCCGAAAGGGCATGCAATACTCTCTCGAACTGTCAACACTTTTCACCTTGATGATGGTGGAATAGAATAATCATGGATTTAAAATGGGCTTTAGCAACCCCCAATATCGCCCTTGAACAGCGCTGTGAATCGGGCCATGAGCTGTGATGTCACTTGTGGGATCAATTTGACACACAGGCTGTGTCGTATGTGTATTTTACATAACGAGCAAGACGTCAAAATCCACAAAAAATGTCAGAATTCTTGCTTGACTTGTACATCGAAGTTGAAGAGGATGACTTCAGTGCAAGTTCAACAACTAGTGACAGTGATGAAGATGGAGAGGTGGGGGAGATGGAAAATGAGGAAGAAATTGGCAACAATACTGCCCAACCATGGCAAAAAGAAGCAAGTATCATACATTTACATGTAACTTGCTTCCTTTTGCCATAGTTGGGCAGAATAGGGATTCAGCAGAACACCAAAATTCAGCTTCCGCAAGCATACCAGGGCAAACCGGAGCCTCGGGCATGGGTGAGTGAGCAGGATGCAAGCGCTGGGGTGTGCTTCCTAAAAGCATAATATATGAAGTGGAGCGTCACATATTACTTAAAGTTTGTAAATCAGTGTGATGAATGAAGTTTCCCTTTAAATTCATTAAGGCTGTCTTGCTCACCCAAGTTCGCAGGTGAAGAGTTCCACGGCTTTGGTACTGCAACCGCAAATTTGAGCAAATGTTTGTTGGATGACCTGAGATGGAAAGTATTTATCTTAACCGAAATTAAATTACTCAAATAAGCAAGGCCATGCAAGGCTTTACAAGTAAGTAGGCAAATCATAAAATCTACACGATACTTGACAGGCAGCCAATGCAATATAAAAAGTTTGGCAGTAATACGAGTAATATCCCTGGTGGATTTATGTATATGTATACATAAATCCACCTCGTAGGTTTCCGTATACAGCGGATCCACCCTACCGCGAGATGGAGATGACTGGGCGATTGCATTCTCATGGCATAGGGAAGATTTGTTTTCAGAGGAGCTGGCTTGGCAAACATTTGACATGAATGACGTCAAGAGTGTTGCCACTTGGCGGTAGAATGCAGCTAAACCCAAAATTAGACTGAGATCGGAAAAGCGTGGATATTGGTTAATTTTTCTCAAGTTTTTTTTGATCCAAACAGCAGTGAGTGAAGTAAATTTTTTGGCAGCTTGGTGGACGTGCATGCTTTCACCCGGAAGCATAATCTGAAAAAAGTTGGGAACCTGTAAATTTGACTTTTAAGGCACAGCAATGCCCATCCCAAGCCTCTGACCTCAATTCAAGAGAAAACTTGCGGGCAGGACTGAAAAAGCATGTATGAGCAAGGAGGCCCACAAACCTGACTTCGTTACAGCAGTTCTGTTAGGAGATACAGATCAAAATTCCAATTGCATAAAGAGAAGCTCGTAAAAGGTTCCCTGAAACTTTTGATCCAGTTTGATGGCAATGCCATCAAATACCAAGTGGATGTATACCTCTGACCCACTGGAACTGTGATGACAGAAATAAAAGCTGAAATAAATCCATCTCTCGACTATTATCCTGACATTTCACATTCTTGAAGTAGTGATCCTGACAGACCTTAGACAATGTTTTCTTGGGTCAAATTTCAGGAATTGTGAAAAACTGAGTTGAAATTTATCTGAATAAGGTGTAAGGTGTAAACCTCCAACATCAACTGCGAATCCAGGGATGATTATTTGGAGTAAAGGAAAGATTGGGAGTTTAGCCAGGACACTCCTTGTAATGCGTGTCATTGAATCTTTAATGACCACAGTTTATCGGTGCATCCGAAAGACCGCCTCCCCAGTGGCCCATTGACTCCATTTCCAGTTATAACTTGGGTCTCCCAAGCAATCTCCCTCCCAAGTACCAACCAAGCCCTTACCTGTTTTGCTTCAGTTGTGCAGTCTGAGCAGAATGAATGGTGGTATGGTTGCTCGTCATGCCAAACCACCTGTGATAACCCTAATTTGTCATTGCATATCCTGTTGCCTCTGTGACGTTAACCTATTTTAAACTGGATTGCCTTAAAACTCTAATGTCATTAACCCCCCTATACCAAGTCATAGCTGGCCTCAAAACCAGCTAACACTGGTGAGGTGAGTTATGTGCGAAAAATATCAATATAAAGTGGACTGACATGGTGTCATCTGGATCATGGACGTCTATGTATGCAGTGGTTCAAGGGTGCGAGACATGCTTAAATAGCACATCAGAGGCTAAATGAGCCATAATGTTCTGGTTTTTATATCCCCACGTATTGAGTGGCAAATTCACATCAGCTTTATGAATAATCTACCTAGTTATAAATACCTTGGTATCTGGCTTGATGATAGCCTCTCTTTTAAACCTCAAGTAGATAATCTTCTTAAAAAGCTGAGATTGAAGTTAGGGTTCTTTTTCCGGAACAAGTCCTGCTTCTCTTTTGAGGCCAAAAAAAGACTAGTTTCCGCAACTTTTTTGCCAGTGCTGGACTATGGTGACCTTCTTTACCGAAATGCACCTGGTCATTATCTGCAGAAGCTTGATGCCGCCTATCACAGTGCATTGAGATTTATTACAAATTGCAAAGCACTAACCCATCACTGTACCCTGTACACAAGAGTAGGTTGGCCCTCACTGACCTTAAGGAGACTTGGCCACTGGTACATTTTTATTTATAAAGCCATGTTAGGCAAACTCCCACCTTACATCTGCTCTCTGATTATACAGAGAGCTATAGGCAGCTATAGTTTGAGGTCCCAGGATGTGGTTCTGTTAGAGGTACCAAGGGCAAGGACTGACCTTGGTAAGAAAGCCTTCATGTGTGCTGCTCCCTCTATGTGGAACAATCTGCAAAAGGACTTAAAACTAAGCAAACTGGTCCCACTGCCTACTTTTAAAGTTCACATAGCTGCTATAATGAATGACTCTATTGGTACTTGTCATTGTCTGTAAGTGTTGTGGTGCCTTGACTTGAAATGCCCTATTTTATTTATTTATTTATTTTAATTATTTTTATTTTCCTTGTTATATGTTATGTCTGCAACTCTTTGCTGCCATTATTGGCCAGGTCTACCTTGTAAAAGAGATCTGTGATCTCAATGGTACTATCTGGTAAAATAAAGGTTAATAAATAATAATAATAATAATAATAATCACTTGGATACTGAGTCATGAACATTTTAATGTTATTATGACAGTCAAGTTGAACGAATTCTGTGAATTTTCCTGCTCATCTGCCTGTTCTCAAGTATATGACTAATATAATGCTCTTGGTCGAGACGGGAGCTCTTTAAGCTTGAACAGGAAGGAGCTTGGCTTATAGTCTCACTTTAGCATTAAATATCTCTTGGAAGGGCAGGGAAATACAAATCCAGCATGAGATCAATTTCCTCCATCCTGCTTCTGTCCAGCGTCCATTAGTCATGTTGCTGTCACTGTTGTGAATCTGGAGAAGTGTGTTTTGCGTCCGCTCATTCAAACTGAATTTGTTCACTGCTTATAACTGTGTCGAGAAGGATGTGTTTGTTTTTTGGTGGTGTGGCCTTTGAAGGCATGGTTTACAATGCAGCTGGAAACCATCCAAATTTTTTAATAACTGTTATTTATTGCTTTGTCAGAGGCGTGAATCCTGAGGCAGGTACAAGTCTGCTGTGGAAGGATGCATTAGAACTGACTGAGCAGAATAGTAATGGCTGAACAATAACCATCACCATCAGTAACTTGAAGGACACTCTGTAAAGTCCATACCTCTGACCTTTTTTGAATTTTTCCACAATGTTGACCTTGACCTGTGAAAATCTAATCTCCTCAGACAGACAAAAAATAGAGGGGGTGAACACATAACCTTCATCCATCCAACTTTTTTGGCAGAGGTAATGAAGGGGTGAAATGAAAAACATTAGAGAAAATAAAGGCAGTGTGAGGGTGGAACTTATGCAAGTTCACTGTTTTCTTTTGGTCGTTCTCATCTTAATATTTAGGTGTTTTTACTGGACTTCCAACCCAATGATCTGCAATGCTCGCATTTCAGAAATGTCCAGTTTGGGGAATGAAAGGAGATTGATGAAATGATCATTTTTATTAAATTTTGAAAGTATATTACAGTGGAGAACAACCTTTCAAAAATGTCTTGTGCCATGGGATAGGGGTGGGATTTCTGGGGTTGTTTTCTGGTCGTTTAGGACTTTTTAACATTTGATTTGTTATCATTACACTGGAGTCACTCTTGCTGCGACGCATTGAGACGTTGCTAAAGCTAGACACGTAGCTAACTACTCGGTCACAAAGAGCGGTCTGTGAGAACAAGAGAGAGAACAGACTTCCGTGGTGAAGGAGGTTTTAGTTACAGGAAGCGACTGTGACTCCTCTCCCATTTACTCGCGTTGAACTCTTGCCAAGAAACTACATTTTACACTGTCTCATCCACAGCTTCTCAGTGGCTGCTGGTAGAATAAGGAGTTTGTGGTAAACCCACAGTGAAATAATTTATTCATATCAGTACGATGACTGCGCCGTTTTTGTCATTGTTGGTAGTAGAATGGTAGCCTGAGGACCAGACAAATTTACAAGCTCATATTTTACTGTGAATTGATCTGGTGATGCCAGGCTAGTACCATGGCATTATACCATGCTGGGATGCGTTTCCCGAAAGCACTGATGCTAACTTAGTTTGATCCACTAACTGTGGATGGACGAACTATGTAAGTTGCTAACTTAGTTAGCAACTATGCGTTTGGGAAAAGCACCCCTGCCTTTTTATTAGGACTTGGTAGAAGTGGAGTAGTTTGAGGGTCATAAGCTATCTTTGGGTTTCAGTACGCATGGTCTAAGGGTATGCAAGCTATCCCTGCTTATCCTGTTAAGGTACTGTTTGGCCCTACATTATGTGGCCCTGTTGCACTTGCGTCCTCTATGTGCTCTCGGTTTGCCTTTGAAGTTGCATATGAAGAGTGTTCCTTTGACTCATGTCTGTGCTGCGGACTGTTCACTTCATCCAACACTGGCTGTCAGATTGCCAATGGCATAAAGAAACGTGAAATCTAAAAATTGGCAGCAATAACTGATCACCTGCTTTCAAAACAATGCTGGAGGTTGCAGGAATGGGTACCATTGATGAAAGTATTGTTTGGCCTAAAAGAAAAAACTTTTTCGAGTAATACCTGGCCAAAATGGTAGCAAAAAAAAAAAAAAAAAAAAAAAAAAATTACAGACACAAACAACAACGACACGCAAAAAAAAAGAAGCAGAGTGTGGATAAAGGCTCTTCAGGGGGTTACTGGGGACAAAAGGTGAAATTCATGATTACATCACTGCATTATACATTGTACAAGAAAACACTGACATTCCCCCTTCTCAATCTTTAAAATGTCCGAAGTATGAGATTTCAAATCGGATATGGAGATGAAAGTCTGTGGTTTCAGAGTTTTTTGAAGTCCATCCCAGGCAGATGGAGCAGAATGCATGAATCCCCTCTTCCCAAACTCTGTACGAACTCTGGGTACTGTGGCATACTGTATATATGGTTCTGTGATCATAAGCTGTAACATGGGTTTGAAGCCAAGGTGAAGTATATCCCCAGATAAAAAGGCAGTAGATCAGTGATAGCAGAGTAAATGAAGATGCACCAAAGTAGCAACCTCCAGGCAGCCAACGATGGCCAGTTTACTTAGGCCTACAGAGTTCAATGGAGGGTAAGTGGTCTGTAGCCAGTAATGAATCTTAATGCACCATATTAAGCAGCATCTAACATGCAAAGTGAGGAGGAACAAGCACTTGCATATAAATCATTACCATATCTAAAATTGGTTAAAAAAAGTGGCAGCAACCAGGTTCTTTCTTGCATTGAAAGAAAAGCATAGCTTGTTTCTGAAATAGAATCCCAGCCTAACTTTTAGCTTCTGAACTAGGCTTTCAAATATGTGGTTTAAATGACAAGCTGTCATCAAGTAAAAAGTCAAGGTGTTAAAATGTCAGTACAATATGAATTGCAGTACCTTGAGATGTGGGTATAAAGGCAATACTATGCGTTTTTGTTTTGGACTCGGTAAAAATCGTCCTTTTCGTTTTTTCTGGATTCAAAGCAAGCTTTAATTGCTTAAGTTGGGATTCTGTTTCAACATTTTGTGGGCTGCCGGGTTAGCTCACTCGGTTAAGGCGCCGCAATTGCGATGCAGTAGTGACTACTACGGCGCGGGTTCGATCAGCGCGAGTACCAACCAGCAGTGGTCGGCAGCTTTTTCAGAACAGCATACGATTGGCTAAAGTGCTGTAGGGATGCAAATTGTGAAGGGACTGCTGAGAAGGGAAATTAAAATGGTTGCCTTGTTCGTTGCTTAAGCACCTCCTGTTGGCCAGCCGGGCGCTCGTCAGTGAGATTCTAAGCTTGCTCATGTTCGGGTATTCTCCGCCCTCGTTCTGAACTTGCGATAGTTTCGACCAACGAGTGTAAAGATGCAGGGGCTTACAGGCGCGTGCTTCAGAAGAGAGCCGCGAACTCTCTCTCTCTCTCCTGAGCTGGCAATAGGGGTTTGCATACGAGCGAGCCTTGTACATAGTTCTTGGATTGGGCATTCCAAATTTGGGTGGGACTGGAGATGCCAAATTAAAAAAAAAAAAAAAAAAAAGCATTTTTGCGGATTCTCCACAGCGTTTGTCAAAGCAGTAGAACAACAGTTAATGATTGTGTCATCGGCATAGAAATGAAAGTTTGTATTGGGAACACTTTTACCTAGATCATTGATGTAGATGGTAAATAAAAATGGTCCTAGAACAGAACCTCGTGGCACCCATTAATGGATAGATATAAAATCGGAGTAACAACAATCAGCATAAACACATTGAGTCCTACCAGTGAGATAATTACAGAACCAGGCAACCGCAGAAGCAGACAGTCCTATCCCAAATGGCCTATGCTTCATAAAATCATGGTCCACAGTATCAAATGCCTTTGGGAAATCAATAAAAAGGGAAAGCACATTGTTGTGTCTTGTCTAAAGCCCCAATAATGTAATTTACTACTTTTGTAGCGGCTGTAACTGTACTGTGACATTTTCTAATACCAGACTGACTGCTTGATAAAATATCGTTATTATACAAAAACTCTTTCAGTGGCTGCTGGCTCATGCTGACAAGTTAGAAATTGGCCTATAGTTATTTAGGTTTGAAGGTTCACCAGCTTTAAGCAGGGGAAGAACATGAGCCCTCTTTCATATATTGAGGCTTTCGTTAAAGGGTAAAGTTAAATTGAAAATGTGTGTCAAAGGTTTCACAATAAAATCAGCAGTTTTAAATAATAAAGATCCAGTTTATCAGGCCCTGCCAACTTTTACGATTAAGCTTCTTCAGGGCTTTATGCACTTCACTAATAGAAAAGGGTTGAAAATTAAATTCATTTTACGATGGAGGCTCAGTTTTAAGTGAAACCCATGTTGTTTCTGCTCATTCTTGGTGGAGTTATAAGTCCCACGTATTGCTGCTGATTGCAGCTTTTTGCATCCAGTTTTTATGCAGTTATATTTTATCTTGAGCTGAAGAATCCTTCCAACTTTGGGAGTGTTTTTCAAATGAACTGTGGAATAAATGGAGACCAAGTCACTGTGATGAATCCATCGACTGTCCTTGAGCTTGGTGAAAACGAAAAGTGCAGTCTTTGGGCACTATCGTGTTGTACAAATTGGAGCCTGAGTTTGAGCGATACAGCAGAGTCATCCACAAAGTGACTTAAAGGCAGTGGCATGACGTGCTCTTGATTTTATCCCAAAAAATTTTCACTAGTGCTCTAACTCAACAAACCTGGGCAAGGGAGAAACTTTAGAAGAGGAAGAAAAATGCTTTGAGTGTATGTTTTCTAGTTCTCATCCATTTTGTAAAATTATTGCAGTTATCCTTGACTTGCATCGTAAACAGAGACTGAATGAACTATATTGGATTTAACTGTTGTGGCACTAGCGAACAAAATGCTAGTGCAGTGGTGCTTGTGAAAAAGTCTCTTAACAAGACCAGGAACTAAGCCTTGAAAGGAAGCCCGACTTCTGCTTTTTCTACCTATTGCATCCAGCCCCTTCTGCCAGAGAGTGTACTGCAGTCTGTTAGTTTTCATCAGTGACTTTGCTTTAAAGGGCTGCTAATCCTTCAAGATTCAGTCCATATAGATTTTACCGAAATGCCTTGAAATTAAAGCGCTCAGTCTGTGCTTTAATTTGAAGGAATGTATATCCAAATGGAGAGAACTTAGTTGGGATTTCAGCCTGCTAAAATGGTGTCACTGTCCACATATGTGTGCTGATCTCTGTTGGATCAAAGGCCGAAACGTCACGTCACCATGAGCCCAAGGGCTGTTAGGTTTGCAGTTAAGATGGAATTTGTGATATGCTTGGTTTCCAGCTCTAAAGCAAAGCACAAAATACTTTTATGAGTGCTTATATGTTTAATGCTTCGTGACTTGTTCATGGATCAGTGCATTTCACCATATCCATTGATGGACACTTATGTAACAGGCATGGGGCGATTAACGTGTTGGCTTAACTAGTTAAGTTAATACTAAAATTTCATCAATTAAGTTAATGTCTATTTGGAAATTAACTAGTTAAGTTAATTTTGACAAGTTAACTAGTTAAGTTAAAAGTTAACTTAGTTTCCATGCCATTGTCAATATTTTCAAATATGTTGATTGACTTAACTACAGAGTTAAGATAAAGTCTTATTTCAACTGCATCTAGTTTTGTCAATACACAAATATATATACATTTGAAAACAAGTCATCATATTATCAGCAATGTATCATATTGTAATCATGATCTGTATGTACTTCATACATAGCATGCAAAAACTCATCGCATACATTTACATACACTAGTGTATTTCATTCTATTAATGTTAACACAAAAGGTTATTGGCAATCTCCAGTGACTGTCAGACTTTCAGTGTCTACTAGCCTTGTTAAAATTCAAGACCATAACACAGCTGATATAAAGTGTGTGTGTGTATATATATATATATATATATATATATATATAAAAAATAAATATATAAAATAAATATATATGTGTGTGTAGAACAACATCATATAAGTGAAGATTCTTTATCATTGTAAAACCATAATAATTATTATGAGGACAAAATCTCATCATTTCGGTAGTTAGATATTTAGAAAAAATACATAAGTAGTCTGCATTATCAGGTCAACATTGTAGCAAAAATTATGAAGTTAATCAAACTTAATTGAAACTTAATTGGAAAAAAAAATCTATTAATCTACGAAAATCAATTAAGTTAATATCCCTTCTCAAAAGGTAGCTAGTTAAGTTAATGGGATTTTAACTTAACTTGATTAAGTTAGCGATTAAGTTAATCGCCCCATGCCTGTTATGTAAGCTTGCTTTCCTTGACCTGTTTGATGCTCTTGATAATTGAATTGATTGTGAATCTGTTCAAATTTGAACTCCAGTTAAAACTGCGGCTACAAAACAAGATCCGGAGAATTAATACTGTGCTGAGCACAACTTCTAAATTCTGCAATGCATTCGTAATTGATATCACAGAAAGCTTTACTATAGGTGTAAATTAATGGGAGTAGGGTCAGCCCACATCATTATGGTTCTGTTATTAATGAGATGTAAAAGGCAAACTGTTAACCTCACCTGATTTAGTCTGAGTTTGCTATCTCATTCTAAGTTCATTGTAGGTGCCCTTTGTGCTCAAGGCAGCTAATATAAATTAGTAACCACCCATTCCTGTCATGCTACTTGTATTTGCAAGTTGCTTGAATATCTCACATTAAGATAAACCAGTATTTAGAGTCAAGATCCACTGTTGTTGAGAATCTGTTAAGATTTCCACAACTACTTTTTCTCCCTCCCTCCCTGCTGCCCAGGTGGTCCGACTTTGCCAGAACCCCAAGCTGGCGTTGAAGAACAGCCCGCCCTACATCCTGGACCTGCTCCCTGACACCTATCAGCATCTCCGCACCATCCTGTCTCGCTACGAGGGCAAGATGGAGACTCTGGGCGAAAACGAGTACTTCCGCGTCTTCATGGAGAACCTGACCAAGAAGACCAAGCAGACGATCAGCCTGTTCAAGGAAGGCAGGGAACGCATGTATGAGGAGAACACCCAACCCAGGTAAAAGAAATGGCACTATCTAATGTTATACCAGAATTATACACTACTGGTCCTGGAGAACTACAGGCTTTGCTCACTCTGTTTGTTGCTCTGCACTTGATTAAACAATTACAATACTTGACTGCACAGTTAACCGTCTTCACCTAGTTACTTTGGGTTCTAAACTGGGTTCTGATTTTAATGCGAAAAGAAAATCAAGCAGAGCTTGTGCCTGTTGAAGGCTGGAGTTATAAATCTCTGCTCTGTACCATTGTTTGTCATTTATACTCTATAGTTGTTGATGAGCAGTTTCCTCTTGAGACCAGTAATGTGTCCATTGTTGTAAATGCATGGAAAATTGATGTTTATACAGCAAAATTGAAATTGCATTGCATTTCGTGCATGCTTTGCAAAACACGATACAGAGCAGTGCGTATGAATGTTTTATGTGTAAGAATCGCTCAGAATGGAGTTAGACGCCTACAGTACGTTGGGTATTTTTTATGCTTTGATATTATGGTTCTTTGGAAAATTAAGCTACTGAGATAACATCATTGTCATGTTGGTAGAGGCTCTGTGGGCGTCAGTTGTTGTTTTTAGCTTTTGTCACATCATCATGACAAGCTGCTGTCATCAGAATCAGGAAGCTCATGTATGTGTTTTGTTCTTGATGTATTGCTGTATTTTCTTGGAGTTTGCACTGCTGTCAAACCTGATTGATCTATGTTGTTTCAGTTTTGCTGTGGTCTTGAACTAATTGATTTCCTGTACAAGATTCTTCATTTTGAGCTGGACAACTTATTTTGGTTTTATAAAATTAAAGATAAATAAATAAAAATAACGTAGCGGAAGTGTTAGGCTACAGTGCACGCTTACTTGGCATAAATCCTCACACAGGGCTGTCTGTCTGATTTACATCTCTTGCCGCAGCACACGCAGTGCTTTTATTCAAATTCCTGCAAGCTGAACCTTTGAGGTACATGTCAGGCTAAAAGCAGAATGATGTGTTCCTGTTCCTGGCTTTTGCCTCCTCATGCGATTTGAGCCCACAGCCCTCTGGATGGTTCAGAGAGCAGGAGAACTGCTGCAGGAAGTGTTCAGATGTAATGATTTATGTAATGCGCGCCCCCCCCCCCAACCCCTCTGCACCCAGTTGGGTCCTGTATACAGGGCTCCCTTTGTCCAGCCACTGGAGCCACTCTTGGTTGTTGGCACCGGCGTAAACGATTAATGACGGAGCGCCTCCACCTCCACCCCTCCTCCCTGTGTGAAACAGTCGAGTCTTTACACACGGGCTGATTCACGTCACCATCCTCTGCCCTGCATCTATGCAAATCGGGCCAGTGCCCTCACCCTCCCCCTTTATTTCTGCTCCATGGCTATGCCAGTGTTTTATTGACCTGGAGAAGGATGCGCAAATGCATTGGATCAGTGTGGCATCGTCTCTGTCTGGGCTCCACAACCCCTTAGCTTTGTAAGAGCAGCAACAATCCTTGAGCACATCTTTAAGTATTTGAGCGCATCCTCAGGACTGTGCATTAATGTGATCGAGTTAGAGTGTACGCATACTTGTGAATGTGTTTGTGTCCTATGTTGTGCAGTTGCGTGTGTGTGTCTGTGGGTGTGCGCACTGCTTTAATTGTGTGTGGGGAGACATTCCGCTGGATTCTGAGTAAATTTCTCAGAATGCTCGCTTCACTTCCTATCTGATGTGCCAAGCCCAGTGGCTGCAGATCTTAGCGCAGTCTCTCTCACTGTAAGATTATCATTGAATTTGCTGCTATGAAGTCATCAACTCTTCTGTGCCTGTGAGAGGCACATACTCGCAGTCTCTGAAATTAATAGTGTACAGTACAACCCTCAGTAAAAGTCAAATTAGCGCGCAAGTTCATGCGCTAGCTCAGACGCATCACTGAGGACAAATCACTCCAACATTTTCTGTTTGCATGGCAAGAAAAAGTCCTAGATTGTTCTCGCCAATTGTCTCTTGTGTGGTTATTGCTTTGACAAAAACTACACAATTTAATACGTACGTAAACAGAGCAACGGTAATTTCGCATAAATCTGCCGTTTTGAATTATTTCCGATAACGCTAATGGGCTTAGCACAGGGGTTGCAGCGACCCATTCAGCTGTGCAGGGGTATACCGAAACAGCAGAAACAGGTCGCGTATGCGAGTAATCTCTATGCGGCTTCTCCACTAAACCATCGGACAATCCCGCTTGACTTTCTGTGTGCCGCTCATAGTTTGCAAATTGCGTATCTGTCGGGAAGCAGATTTTCGCCAGTATTTGATTCGCGGCCACAGAGGTTGTTAACACGTAGCATATCGTACTTTTCGCTCAACAAGGAAGCGATCGTAAGGAGACGATAAATTTGCACGTAAAAACTTTTACCTCAAACTTGAGTTCGGCAAAGCGTGGGGGGGTTCTATACAATTAACGTACAGTTTGGATAGAAGACAAATATTGCTTCCATTTCTAAGTTTCGTTCGGACAAGGATTCAGCGTTGCTATAAAAAATACAATACTTGACGCCTGTTTTCAAAATAAAATAATTTGTTCTGTCGTTTTTCTTTCTGTTTTCCACTTGGATCTGTCTTTTGTCTTTCTCGTGAATTCAACAGTTGTCTCCGAAGAGGAAATTAATATTGTAATTACGCTGTCATCATTTAGATATCGATAACAAATGACACATTTTATTGTACAAACGGGAGGGGACAGATAATGCAGACCAGACATAAACTTGGTCTCCTGTCACGCAGTGGCATTGAATGTCTCAGTTATAATAGGACTAGTTCTTGTTTACTAACATTGACGTCATATTCAGACATGCGCATTAGCATGGTTGGCAAGAACAAGCGTAAATCAATACAACAAAACGGGGAAGTATGGCATACTGCAGTTGTGGAACCGATTCGGCGGTCTCTGAATATGTACAAAACCTTGACAGTACCGCAAAGACAAGATATTTCTCTAAGCTTAAGAACAACGAAGGTTTGTGTAGGCTTCCGGATCCTAACGAGCTGAAAGGTTGGAGGAACGACCCTTCTTTGGATCTGGGTCGGCTGGATCATCACTTGATATTCCTTCATCGAACATAAATTCTATATTTGTTGATCATCGTTGAGCAGTGAAAGTAATTCACAGTAGTAAGTTTACCGGAGCGATTTTAAAAAGGGGCGCCAATATATTTTGGGGAGGTTTATTCGTGATAAGGGGGTTTAGAATTTATCATTAATATTTAATATCGCGAATGCATATACTGCGCATTCCCTAGCCAGCTGGGGTGTCATCAGTAACAAGGCTGCCACTGTTACAGCTGCAGTAGATATTAAACTCTACATTTTCTTTACTGGATGTACGATGGACGTTTTTACACACTCGAATGTTTCTCTGGGTACCCAAAAATCAAGATAAGCCGAAAGTACTGATCTCAGTTCATACTGATGACGGTTGCAAACGGAATTATTTCCAATACTAATATCCGAACTGTCACTTACTCGCTACTGGAAAGCATAAGGAACCGACCGAATTACCCAACACAAAAAGCAAGATCATTCCCTTGCTATGACCGAATGATAAAATGCGAAAACTTAGCAAAATGTCATGTTAGAAATTATAGAAAATAACTTGCTACTTACCCGACAGACAGTGAATAGTACGCGAGTGGGTCGATGGCACCCAGTTCTTTCGTCGAATTGAATTGATCCAAGCGGATTTTTAGGTTCTTGTTCAGGAATACTAAGGGAACGTGTATTCCTGAGCCCTTAACGAATCGGTTTGTGCGGTTAATTACGCTGCAACTAACTGGCATTATTACAAAAAGTGGAAGACAACTGCACTTCGCCTATTAAATCAATTGTAATGTTGATGCTTTTTGCCAACCATGCTAGTCAACAAACCCACGTGACCAGGTTCGTGACATCACGAGAACTACTGCTATACCTAAGTAAGGGTACATTCTGGGTACCATTCGGGCGTGACCAGCGGGCCCTGCGTGCCAGCCGGTAGGAGCTAGCGCTTTAACTCGCGCGCTACTAGTTTTTACTTTTACTGAGGGCTATACTGCAGGTTGAAGTATACGGCCCAAATATATGGATATTAATATACGAAATACCCTCCAGATTAACATGGAATGCACAAGCCCAAAACTTGTCTTTTTTGCTAATTTCATGTCATTTAGATTAACTGTGAAATCATACGCCCCATATTGCATTGTGTTATTTCAATTATAGACAAAAATATAGGGTCTAGCTGCCCATTGTGTAATTTATTTGAAATATTAATGGAAGCATCACTGTGTTCTATTCAGCCTGGATTTCGCCATACATTTTGGTACATGGCCTTCTCTCTGTTCTCATGTACTCATCGCAGCCTGTTGCGCTCACATGAGAAATGGCTGCTGGTATTCTCTAACCTCTCTTCTTATTGTGGCGCGACGTCGGGGGATAACTTTTAGAGCCATTTAGAAGGTCAGAATACGCACTGCTCTACTGTGGTGTCTGGTCACTCTGGTGAACTGAAGTAATTTTTTTTTTTTTTTTAAGAGATGCAGGGTTGTTTTACTTGTGTGCAATGAGAGAGAGTTACAGTGAGCCCCAGTGTTGACAGTGGCACAGAGCTTCTGCTACTTTGTCACACCTCTTCCTATTTTCTACTGCCTCTGTCCACACTACGCAGGACTTGACTGCATACTAGTTTTGTACAGGGGCGTCACCCAGCCCAAAGTCATAGAAGTCTGTCTGCGCAATTATAAATATGCTTCTCTGTTTTTTTTGTATTATACCTAAGCTAACTATTCAATAATGTTTACTCTTTATGTGATCCGTAAGTATTGAGTAATATTTACGTATTAGACCACTCAGTTGGGTACCTTGCAGTGCCTGGCAAGCCTGAACATGCATCCATGTGCCACACTGCCTGCTGTGCCACACTGCTGCTGCACACTGCTGCTATGCGCAGCTGCTACTCACACTTGTCATAAATGATTGGCCAGTTGCTTCCCATCAGGCCTGCCATCCACTTACACCAGCGTAACTTTCACAGAGTGTATATAATCATTTCTTTCCTTTGTCGTTTACTCAGTATTGTATTGGCTTGAGTCTAGATGTTTTATGTCAAGTGATATCGGTGGTGTTGGATTCTTGGTTAGAAACAGTGAGAGGTAGTGTTTTTTTTTTTTTTTTTTTTTTAATTAAAGCACTGGCTAAGTTAATCTAATCTTCTGCATGGAAGGATCCCATTAGAAGTGTTATTTAAGGTCAAGGGGAAGTCTATTTTAAGAGAATAAAAATAATTTTTTTTTATTTTAAGAGCTGCGACTTTGGAATGGGGGATTTTTTATTTTTTTATTTTTATTTTTTTGACTCCGCGTAGCAGTAGACGACAGCGGTGGGCTCCGTGGAACGAATGGTCGCCGGCCCTCTCTCCACAAGCACAAAAATAACGTAGATGACTCAAATGTGTAAAATCTGGTCTCCCCACGTGACTTTCATCACATATTGCTTGTCAATTTGCATCAAATCGCGTCAGTTGAGTCATATATGTTATTTTTGTAGTAGTGAAGTATTCTAATAAACCGACTCATAGCATTTAAACTAAATGATCAGTACAGAAGTCACATTAGTGGATGTTGTGCAATCTTTCACTTGTACTGAACTAACTAGGTAGCTAGCTTGCTAATATGGCTACAGTTTGCCTCTACTGAAACAACCGCTAGCTTGCTAGCTAAAGTGATAACACTCTTTAATGAATTGTTAGCACACCAGTGTAGCAAGCTAGCTAGCAAGCATGCTAGTAAGGTTACAGTTTGCTTCTACTGCAATAACTGCTAGCAGGCCAGCTAAAGTGATAAAGAACTCTATAGTGTAATAACTAGCTCACCAGTGTAGTGAGCCAGCCTGCTAGCTAAAAGTAAGTCATTAAATATATGCACAAATACATATAAAATAAAGGTACAAATAAGTATGCTGTAAAGCTTGTTTTGCAGTCAAGTTATTTTTTATACTTTTTAAACTGCTAACTGATATTCACACTCGCACACCATCCAGGGTACAAAAAAAAAAAACCCTTTACCCCCATGCTGAAAAAAATCCTAGAGGAAATACTGTTCTTCTTTGATTTCTGTAAAACAGACTTCTTTTGAAAATGTAAAGGTGCTGTGTGTGGTCTCAAAAATCAACAGATGTACTACTCTGGGCATTCAGTTAGGGCTGGGCGACATGGACAAAATCAAGTATCAATTTATTTTTGAATGCATACTACAATATTAGTATTGTGGTGATATTATAGGGATAACGGTTAATGCTTTTTAAAATGTTTACATGGTGAGTTTTTTTGATGCATATTCATTGCTATTGTCAATATGATGACCAAGCAGGTACAGGCAACAGCTTGAACAGTCTAATAATGACAGAATGCTACATCCCTTCACTTTAATGCTGCCTTTAAAACTAGATTGCGCACTGCGCCATATAACCCTCGGCATGCGCTAGAGTGGCGTTCGCTGTGTTTGGCAGTCCTGGACATCGAGGATGTAGAGGACGTCTATCTAGTTGGATTTATGATAGCGGGCCTGCTATCATTGGGGCTCGGTCTGTTTTTGATCGACCATAGGATAAAGAAAACTTTGAAAAGCATGGTTATCCTCGACAGAAAGCTCAATAAAATTGGATTTGACGTCAAGGAAGGCAAGGACGGACTAAACATACTGCGAGGGGTCATTAAATCCGATAAGGCAAGGGTGAACCAAGTCGACGGAGATGATGACTAACTAAGAGATCCATGCAAAGATCCGGTATTATTGCACCTTCCACCTATTCCAAATCACTAGGAACAAACCAACTGATGAAGAAAGGAGTTCAGGTTTCTCTGGACCAAGTCTAATGGATTAAATCAAGAGTGACACTCAAATCTAAACTTGCATAGACACTCAGCTATATTGTGATTAAAATTCTTCATGATGTTCACAACTCTTTATTATCTTATGTTGTGGCGCTTAAATCGTAGTGTAAATGGACGCTCAGCTCTGTTGTGATTTATGAATCTTTATGATATCTTAACCATAATCAAACTGTTTTTCTGGAAGTTGGGGCGGGACTTTGACAAGCGATCTCGCTTCCCGCGACCCTTTCCGTTATGATACATGTTGTATTGAAATTGTCATGAAATGAGTATACAATCATGCCGAAATAAAAAAAAAAAAAAAAAAAAAAAAAACCTCATCGACCATCACCTTTTACCAAGAAAAATGTGAGTCAAAAATCAGAGCTATGACCTTTCCCCTCAAATGGGCTTCTGGAGACACCCAATATTCATAACCTTTTTAAATTTGAAGGCTGTCCCTATTAGGGGTCAGCAGCTACAACTGTAACAATCAATGAGAAGCCAGACAGACAGACAGACGGCAGAGGGGATGACCATACCCCATTGGCAAGAGAATAGCCAAGGGGCTAACGAGAGTTGTCGTGGAGGTAATTAGGAAACATAACACTTATGTCATATCACGATATATGATAGCCAAAATCTTGGGCAATATAATCTTGTATCATAGTGGCAATGTAATATTGTTGAGCCTTATGTTAAGTCAGTTTCTCATACATCACATCGTCCATTGAATCATGGGGACAGTCAGTCAGTCAGTTGGTTGGTTGGTTCATTACTTCCTCTGCATGCAATAAAAAAAATTTAAGTACAGAAGCACTCGTGATGGTGACTGCTATGAGGGAATGTCAAAATTATGCGCTCCCAGCTGTGATATACCTAGATGTCATTGAAGCCATGCATTTCTATGACTTACTCCTATTCACTCTCTTAGAAAACCAGGAGGAATAGGCATGCTTGCACAGCACACTGGGAACGTGTCAGTATTATTTATTAAGAGTGAAATGTGGCAAAGATTCACCAACCATGCTGAAGTCTTAAGGAACTGTTCCTCCTGCTTTATCTCCTCAAGCTGGAGGTTTGTCTTTGTTGTCGTCACCTGCCCCCCGCTGTGCGGTGGGTAGCTAACAGAACATTCAGCCCGCCTTGCAGCAGAGATAACCGATCCCACCCGGATGTGGCTGGTACATGCACGCATGTTTGCTCTTTGCATGCTCACAGCCTCATGCGCCTGCACACACAGCCGACAAGTTCCAGCCTGCGTAGTCACACCCATGCACATTACAGTCACTTGTCTAGACAGACTTAAGGCGCATACATCGAAACACCTGCTTCCTGTGAATTCAGGGAGACCTCTGTGTAATGGGATTGTGGTGGAGGGGAGCAGGCTTTTCGGTTGGGGGGGTCAGGCGTAGAGTCATCAGAGATTAAGCTGCGGTTCCACGCATGGCTTTACTCGGAAGGCGGAGTAGGGGGATGTGGCGCCGAATCCCTTCTCGACAGTGGCGTGGTGGATCCAGACGTTGTACAGATGTTCCCCGGAAGACGGGAGTGGTGCTTCTTGGGCCGGAGCTCCAAGACCTGCAGCGGAGAGGGGGTGTTTTTGGCTGCGGAGAGACTGTATTCAGAAGAACTCTGGGGAAAGCAGAGGTGAACAGTGGGTGATGGGGAGGCGTTAAAGCATCTTCTCCAAGGTCAATAACAGTCCTGCTCAATGTGGGAAAGCTGGGGTCCCCAGGACAGCTGTCGGGCTCATCTGCAGCCGAGAGCAAGGGGGCGTCTCGGAGGTGAAACTATTCCCCTAAAATACACAGGATATTACATATCCATTACATGCCCATTTCAGCTTTTTTATTTTTGATCTACCTCCGCTTTCTGGAGTGATGTACTGTTCTGAACATACAATACAGTTTAATATTTAGCCAAATGGCAATATAGATACTAAAAGTAATTATGTTTAAGAAAAACAATTCTGTAATTTTCTTGTTGTTCAGATGTGCCATATCCATACTAGTTCAACATGGATTTTTAGGTAATATTATAGGGGCCTCATGACTTCCTATAAAGTGCCAGAAGTGATTTAGTGGCTGATGTTTCATGACTAATAAGAGTAATAGAAGTAATGGTGTTGATAGATGGTTCTCAGAGGCTGGGCTATAAAAGGTGCAGTGGCACTATACAATTTTTAAAAAAATTATTATTCATTTTGTGTGGTACCCAGCCACAGTTTACACGGGTATAAATGGCAAAACTACCGGCCATGCTTCCCTCACCTTTTGCAGGGAACGTGTCCTGCTTGTTTTTGCTCATTTACTGAGATGCAGCCTATCAGCCCTGTACAATCGCCGAAAATTAACTTGTAGAGCGCTAAATGCAGCTATTGTTGCTCAATGATGTAAAATATCAAAATCAAAGCTGTTGAAAACCTATCATGTGGTGACTTGTTTAAAAGAGCTCCCCCACGAGAGCTCTTTTAAACAAGTCGCCACATGATCGGTTTCCAACAGCAAAAGATAATTAAATTTATATTTTTTAAAAATTTATTTCAGCACTCTAAGGGTTAACACTTCCGCCGTGCCATCCAGGATCAGATTAAGACTTTTTCTTTCCCCGAATCATTCAGCATACAGTTCAGTGCACTGTTAATGTGCATCACTGTACTTTGGAGGCATACAAAATGCATGTGTAATTATTCAGCCACACATCTGCGACTGACTGATGGGGAAACGGCTGATTAAAGCTTGTGTTTTTGCATTTTCACTGTTTCCATTTCCCACTTTGCGCTCGCCCACGCGCATTTGTAGTGCTGTAGTTTCTCCTCCTTTTCGCCGTTAAATTTTCTGCAGCTGTTCTCTTCACTCTGTGAACCCCAGTCCTTTGGTTAGCAAAATGGCCAGCATGTATACATGTAAAATCCTTGTGTTTTTTTTCTGCACACATGAATGTATGGAACTTTTCGCTTCCCCAGAAACACTCATGTGCGTGGAGAGGTACACAAACATGTGGAAAACTGACTTTCAGCCAGTTTCTGTTCCTGATCCTGTTTTTTATGGGTACACTCTCCAGTTTAACTGAATATGTGCAGTATTATATTATGTTTATTTATCCAATGTCTATAACGTGACAATGGCACTGTTACATTATGACTGTCATTGTCTTTTCTCTGTCCAGTATTTTACTTTTTCAAAATTTCAGTTCTACTTTCATCTGAATGGGTCCTTTGCAAAATGCCAGTCAATCGTCTGTATCTTTTATAAGGAAATCTGCACAATAGTTACGTCTGAAAAATGTTTACCAGACATTGTCAGTGATGGTGATTATTCATTGTTCTCAATAAAAGCAACCCTGGACCCGATTTATCAGTTTGCATGCAATTCCTTACCATCTCAAGTTACTTGGGGAAGATGATGCACTGAAACGTGCTCTGCGTGAGGAAGTTGTGCCCAGTTTGCCAATGTGTGAGCTCTGAACCCGATGTCTGTTTCTTGGAAATTGTTGCAAAATTGCTGTGCTGCCCCACTTAAGTAAAATTCACTCAAAACAACCATTTTCCCAAGTGCAAATTTCCCCTTTGTTGTTACGCGATTGTGGATTACCATCTCTGGTCTTGCCTTTTTTTTTTTTTTTTTTTTGGTGGGGTGTTGCAACCAATTGTTGCACTCTTTAATGTTACTTCAAAACACCACTTGGAAAATTTGAAACTTGCATCAACTTGGCTTTGAGATCTCCTAACATTTGAAATTGGTGGACAAAGGTCAGTAATAGAAATAAAGCCTACCATATGTTGAACTTGCTATTTGAGAACAAAATAATTTTAACAATTAAAAAAGAAGTCCAAAAAGGATCTTCTTGGGTTCTCCATTTTTTTCCCCCTAATTCCTCACTCAGTTTCTTCAAAGGTGTCCTGTATCAATAATAACTTGAGCAATGCAGCCAAACCAACCTGACCAGTGATAACTTGCTCCTTGATTTCTGCATCCTAGTGTTGGTTGATGAAAGAAAGTGAACATCTCTTTATTCGGGCAAAAATTGGTCAATTTTTAGATTTGATACTCAGCCATAACCTTGCAAAGTAAAATCATACAGTATTACAGGTCCCCATTAACACATACAGTATTTGGCTGATGTTTTTGCATCTATCTGCAGTGATGTCCCTGTGTGGCAGAGAACTGATACTGATAAACAGTATTGCAAAAACCAAATGCAAAATATAACTGCAAGGGGTAATTAATGTGGTCCAGTCAACATGAGTCAGTCATGAATTTTGAAACTGTAGAGACACGTATTGTTTTTAAAAACTACTTCTACTTTATGGCACATAATTATTTGTATCCCTTGCCCTGATGATCTGCTAATGCTCAGCCGTCTGAATAGGGGCTGATAGCTCATTGGCTGCTGAAGGCCATGTGAGAATTCATCCAATCATTGCCAGGATTGTTAGTGGCTTTGACGCAGTTGCAGTATTGTTTATTAAGCTTTGACAGAAGTCAGTAAATGATCGCACAGGTGGCAAGGCAGTATGCCATTGCTCAACCCGAAAAATCAAACCATTGGGAAGACATAAACATAGACATTTTTGCTGCTCATAGAGCCTTCTATTTCAGAGAGACACTAAAATTGACATGCATTCACGGAATATCATACTACATACTGTAAATGCGAAGACCTTTGTCAACTTTTTGCAAAGATGGCACGGGTTATAGTGGTGTAAATAAAATTGGTTGCACCCACTTCGTTTGAGTAAAATTTTACAGTCAATTATAGCAAAACATTATGAAAAATCAAATTTCCAACCAGGTGCTTTTGTCAGGCTTGGATCAAAGATGCTTCGTACTAAAAGTAGTGGTGATTGCTCAAAAATTGCAGGAGGACTCAAAAAACAAGGTTTCGAACAGATTTCAAAATGGCAGAAAAATGTCTGCATTGATTCGAGAGGCAAAGTTTCTGAGCAGAACAAGGCTGACCTAATGATCCAAATGATATGATTATGCATTACCCAAAGCCAGTGGTATGCACATTGAAATATGCAAATTTTCCATAGTGCCCTTTATTGGTCAATTTCACCCTACATTTTGCAAAGTGCTATTAAGTCAAGATGTAAAATGGCATTTTTTACCCGATTGGCTAATATCAGCCATGTTTTTGAAGATTTCACTTGCTCACCAGATGGTCTACTTGGTGCTTAATAAGAAATACAGAATGGAAAAACTAGAGCAATTTAGTGCAAATCGTTGAAGACATTTTACTTGTTTGACTTTTACTTTGCTACCTGTTGACTAGTTGGCACCAAATATGTGTAACCCACTCTGACATCATATCAACTCATGTCTCCCGCATTTGGTGGCAATAGCAGAAAGCATTCAGGAGATATAACTCTTCCTGTGAAATAAACCCTGCCCACAGCATGTGATTAAACTTTATAATTTGCCAATTATAGCAAAACAGTTTAGAAAATCAGAATTTCAGCTGGTACTTTATTTTCATCTTGGTCCAAAGATGCAAAGATTGCTCGAAAAATGCTACAAAAAACTGTTTTCGAAAAAATTCAAAATGGTGAAAAATGTTCCTTTACATAAATGGGCGTAGCTTATATGTATAGATTCGCGTTGACCCACATTATAGAGGAAAAAGAGAATTTCGCTTCTGAGACCTACAGCTCAAAAGTTATTTGCCAAAATCTAAAGTTTGTTATCCTTGTAATCAATCAATGGATTTTTTTTTTTTTTTTTCTTTTTGTCAGAGTAGGGGCTGTGATTTTGAACCTATAGATCTGCAAAGTTTGTGAACTGCAGGTATTGACCTAATGGTTTCAGAAACGCAGAAACTTTCCGGCAGTTTCTGGCTGAAGAATAATAATCCTAACAAAAGCAATTTTGTTTCCAGCAAAGTATATTAAAAAAAAAAAAAAAAAAAAAAAACCTCATTTCAACTCTGCATGATGGTAACATTTCTATATGCACATGCTGGTTTGTTCAAGTAAGGTAGGTGAATTCCTCAATATTAAACTTTAAATAAAGCTCCAAATTCGTGCGGAAAACGGCTTAATAATGATCATTTATCTACCTAGCAATGTTTTGGCAAAGTAGCACGTTCCTGAAATGGGAATCATCCTTTATGGAAAGGAAGAAGTGACAGTTTAATGTAAACTTGTTGGCAGAGAAGCCCCTTGGCTGATGCCTGCTTGCTAAATTGCAGCAGCAGCAGCATGGTGCAAAAAAGTAAGATAAAAAAATATTAGCAACATTTTTATTGGGTGGAGGGAGTGGAACCTCATTAGTGGTTTGCAGAATGCCTGGTGTCCAGGATCACAAAGGACTGTCTGTTTTGGCCAAGCATGGATATCTATGGAAAGGTCCTTCTCATGGGGAAGGTCAGTTAGGAGATTCTGTTCCTGTTTGGGTGGGCGGAATTCAGTATTTGTTGAAAATGAAATGAGTTTGCAAATTTCATTTGCAGAAGTGTTTGTGTATGCGTCCTGATGTGTGTATCTGTGTGTTTGTGTGTGAGCGACATGTTTCAGTGTATGCTTGTATGTGGGAGTTTTTATGCGCACACGCACACACACACACACACACACACACACACACACACACACACACACACACACACACACACACACACACACACACACACACACACACACACACACACACACACACACACACACACACACACACCCTTACATTGGCCATTTCCTGAGAGAGAGATCCTGTGTGGCGCCTCTTCCGGAGTGCACACTTCTGAAGCAGAGTGTGATAAAAAAAGCGGAAGGCTCTTTCCATTTGGTAACACTGGTGTTGCTGCATCGCCGTTTATTATTAGCAATTTTAAAAGTGGTGACTCTGTGTAGTTGCATGAATTAAGGAGTGTTTTCTCCTCGCCTGTTCTTTTCTCTGCATTTCTTTATCACCCTTGAGGACGAGAATGCTTTCTGCGGTCAGAGGAACACTACTGTATTCATCTCAACATAATATTTGTGTTTCTTTGCAAATTGGGGAACGCAACTTCCTGAACATTCAAATTTATTTGAATTTGTGGAGTATTTTCATACTGGGTGCTTCATGCATAAAGAATAGCACTGGCTCTGTGGAGACCTGGTTTATGAGAATATTCTCTAAACCAAGTCCTCATGTGACACCATGGTCCAGTATGTCAGAACTGTTATGATGCATCAGGGTGATTGGGTACACTTCCGATGCAGGGGCTTTCTCAGCCTTTCTTTCTTCTCTTTCTGTTCTGTATCTTTTTTATTCACCCTCGTTCTGTATATTTGGACATTTTCAATGATTTATTTTTGGGATGTGTGAAGGCGACAGGGCACTGAACATTGTCTGCACCTAGTTTAACTGGTAGGGTGAGAGCAGGTCCATGGCAGAGTCTGTTTTCAAATTAAGTGACAACAGTTCAGTATTGAAAATTGTAAGATGGTGGAGGCATGCCCAGTGATGGGTTACAAGGTTTCCTCCAGGATTTTTTTTGAAACTGTGGCGGAGGGCTTCAGCGTGGGGTCAAAACTCAGCATTATCAGGTGTGGCCAGTTTTCATTAATCAGCAGGTAGACGATGTAATAATTAAAGTCTCTGTGCACGGAGGTTTATCAGTTTCACATGCGTGACAGTGGATTTCACATATAATATGAAAACCGATTATGACTCCGGACTCCGGAATTGGAATTAAATAATCACGAAGATACAATTGGGTAGAGCAGGATGTGCTCACAGCAAACACAGAAGTTAACATCGTAGTTTATCGTTTTGCAAAGTGAACAAAATATCTTTTCTCTAATCGTTGCACACATTGCATTCAGAAGAAAGCAGTGCGTTTTACTGCTGATGGCTAATTTTTATTCATTGGAAAATGTGTTCATCAAGCAAAATGATTGATAAAAGGTCAAGAATTATTAGCGCTCATTTTAACTTGACAAGGAGAACTGGCGATATCTAATTGTCCTTAAGATTTTTGGAGTTTATGTCAAGTCATTTTACATAGGCGTCGCGGCTTTAATTTGCCGTGTCGGTGCGCCATTATCAATTACATGTAGCAGAAACCCTGGGTTATTTAAGGGGTCATTCTCACGGACAGGTGTCTGGTGTATATACACACTAAACCAGCATTTCCTGACCCTGATCTTGGGGACCCATTGTGTTTGTTTCTTGTTTGTTTGTTTGTGTGTTTGTTTTTAAAGCCAGTCTTCTGATCACTAGGCTGATGGTTGGCAAATCTGTTCAAGCAAAATTATGTGTTTAGTCTTATTTTGTCATAATGCAAGTTTTGCGATTAAAGGTCCGCAATTTTGTCACCAGGGGCACAGCCAATTAGTTATTACAAGCCATTTCAAAATCTTTCCCCTCTTGACATCACATGGGGAAGTAACCAACCAGAGGCAAGAACAACTGATCAACTTCAGCCAAGCAGTCAATCAGATTTCATTATTCTGGGTTGTCACTTCCCCTTGTGATGTCAGGAAGGGGAGATTTTGAACTGGCTCATAATGGCTAATCAGCTGCGCACCTGGTGGCATAATAGGGGACCTTTAACTGTTGTCAAACTCCATTCATTTTACACGGATAGCTTCCAGTGTCCACATTCTTGGCAAATCGTATCACACTGATTTCACTCCATAGTCTGTATCTGAATCAGCGAAAAACCTCTGAGTGGAAATTGCTATATTGCTCAGGCAGCACTGTAATGACGGTATGTTGGTCTAACCAATTGAAATTTGTGGGAAGTGACATTATTTTTATTTTTATTTTTTTTAATGAAATGCTGATCTATTTTTGGCGTAATGTGGTTTGAGGGGGGTAAATTGTTCTTGGACATTAAAGGTCTAATTTAGAAGCAGTATTGCCTGAGCAGGAACACTGAGCAGCTCCTTGCAATGCAGAACTTTGCTTTTCTAGTTTCTACAGGAACTAGCATATTGTGAGTCCTAGACCTGGGTCATAAGACATCGGGCTGGATCTTGAACTGGGTGCTGTTTTCTTCCCTCCTTTCACCCATGCATTTATACGGACATCATTTACGTGTGGTTTTGGTTTTCTGTTTATTTATCTATGGCGACAGGTAACTTGAGCCTTGGCAGTACAAGCACATCGATTAACTGGAACTGCTTAAACTGTCCATTTAGTTATCATGAGCAAATTACTGTCACTGGGATGTTTGTGACACATGTGTATCACGGATGGCTTTTCATCTCTGAATGACTTGGTTCAGAATATTCTGCGTTTAAATCACGGAAGTTATACTGTTATATAGTGACAATGGGATCTTATGCATTGCAGTGGCTGTTCATAGTATTTTTTTAGTCCATATCTATTTTTTTCTCTTTATTTCAGGAGAATGACTTGTAATTAGTGAGTGAAGACCTGTGGGTGAATGTGATGTAAGGTCTCTTGTTCTCATGGCGCTCGCACCCCAAGCTCTCTCTCCATCTCTCCCGTCTATCCCCGCCTGCGACAGAGATGCTTTTATCAGCAAAAACAGGAAATGAGAATGAAGCAGCCAGCTGCAGGTCAAAGGTCAGAGCAAGAGAGAGGAAGAGAAGCTGACATAAAGCGCCGTATCCATGGGAGCGGGGCGCGCAACCATGGCAACCGTAGGGCGAAGTCAAGGGGTGCTGGGATTAGAAAGAGGGGGTGGCTGCAATATCACAGTCTTACAGTTTGAGCTTATGGCTGACACCCAGAAAGTGTTTAAACTGGACACGCGCATGCGTGCTCACCCTCGCGATTGGACACTGAACTTTTGCTTTCTTCTCGGTTGATGATGGAGAGTTCTAAATGAATGGTAGCGCGGCCGTGTGTCATATGGAAATTTCAGATGTGGTTGGTTTTGGCTGTGAACTGCGCTGAGGTGCATTGACTCACTCCGGGACTCGGGGAGATGTGCTGCAGGGCCTTCCGGGGTCAGACTTTCTCACATCTTCTATAGCGGAGTCTGGGAACTTCTTAAGAAGATGGAGGCCTTTATACAGGTTAGATTCCTGTCTTTGCGAAATGAGGACCTTCTCGTTTGAATGGATGAACCAAATGAGTATCCTTCTGAGGTGATTGCATGCCTATAGCGTTCTCTTCAACCAGCCAATACAGAAGAGGGCGTTTGTGCTCATTTGCCATCGTGGCTGATGGAGCAGCCATTTTTGTTGGGCTGCCTGCCTGTGCGTGGTCCCAGTTTCAGCAAAGCAGGGCTTAAATCTGCGCCACTGTCACTCCTGCAGCATCTACAGCCAGGAACGTCTTCCTCGTGCCTCTCCTCTCCTCTCCTCTCCTCTCCTCTCCTCCTCTCATTTCTGTTCCTGCCCTGCGAAATTAAACTGTGCAGTGGGGCTACAGTCCCCCTGAATGAAGCCATATGCACTGAGCGCCCAGGCGAAAATGTGTCCATTCCAGCGTGCGCATACACCTTGCGATCAGCTGGTTTCTGTAGCAATCAATAAGGAATGATGCATGTGAAAATTGAAACCCTTTATTCTCAGAAATGGCACCGTTGATGTGGTCATTTCACATCAGAGGTTGGCTGACCATTGAAACACCAGGTACTTCTGAGAAATGGACGCATGAATTGCATGACTGTGCATCTGAGTGTGGTGGACAAGATGGGCTAATATTTTGAGCTTGTACAGAAAAAATATTCATCTCTGAACTTCATTTTTTAACTATCTACAGTGCAATGAAAAAGTATCTGGCAATCTTTTCAGTTTCATCTAATTTAGTTTATTGGTCATAATTAAATATATGTCATCTTAGTAATTTTAATATGACAGACAATTCAAGCAAATGCAAAATGCAGCTTCCAAATGATGATTTCAGTATTGAAGGTAGAGAGTCATTGTATTTCCCGACGATTGAAGGGACACTGTGGATCAGCAATCAATACGCGTCCCCTGCCCGTCCGTAGAGATATCTCACGGGCCCTTTACAGGTCACAGTTCTTCATGGACTCGTTTCAAACTGGCATGGACCTTGTGTGTGGTAAGGTCACGAAGCCTATCAATTTTGGGAGTGATTGCTTTATGAAAAATATGTATAAATAGTTAATGTATTGAAATTTAGGATTTCTCGTGAGCGCTCATGGGGCAATAGTATTGGTCTATTTGCCTTTATATGTGGTATGCACATTGTTGTTGGGCAAGAGAAGAAGCTTATTGATTTGCAAAAGAATAAACCTATTATTAATAAGTTAACTAGGACGAGTCTGCATTTTCGGATATAGGGCGTTGGGGGATGCATGTCGACGTGCGGGCAACCAACTGTCTAGTTCAAAACCTGTCTCACCCATGTAAAAAATAATTTCCCACTTAAACCTCATGACTGGTTGTGCTACCCTTGGCAGCAACAACTGCAATCAAGTGTTTACGATAGCTGGCAATGAGTCTTTTACATCTCTCTGGTGGAATTTTGGCCTAATCCTCCAATTGTTTTAATTCGGCCACATTGGAGGGTTTTTGAGCGTGGACAGCCTAAGGCCATGCCAAAATGTCTCTATTAGGTTGAAGTTAGAACTTTGACCATCCAGTCCAAAACCTTCATTTTGTTTCTTTTGAACCATTCAGAGGTAGACTTGCTTGTGTGCTTTGAGTCATTGTTCCACTGCATAACTCAACTGTGCTTGAGCTTTGGGTCGCAAAGAGATGGCCAGATTTTCTTGTGGAGAACAGAATTCATGGTTCCATCAACCATGGAATGTTGCCCAAGTCCTGAAGCAGCAAAGCAGCCCCAGACCATCACACTACTACCACCGTGTTTGACTGTTGGTATGATGTTCTTATTGTGGAATTCTGTGTTATCATTGCACCAGACGTTACAGAACTTGTGTCTTCTACAAAGTTCTACGGTTGACTCCTTGGTCCACAGAATACTATCCCAAAAGCCTTACGTGGTCATCAAGATGTTTTCTGGCAAATTTGAAATCAGCCTTTGTGTTCTTTTTGGTCAGCAGTGGTTTTCGCCCTGCAACTCATTTGTGGATGCTATTTTTGCCCAGTCTATTTCTTATTCTGGAGTCGTGAACACTGACCTTAACTGAACCAAGTGAGGTCTGCAGTTCTTTAGATGTCTGTCTGGGTTCTTTTGTGACCTTCTGGATGAGGTGTGGTGTTCTGCTGGAGGAGATTTGGCTGGTTGGCCACTCCTGGGAAGGTTCAACGCTGTTCCAAGTTTTTTCCATGGATAGATAATACTCTCACTGTAGTTCACTGGAGTCCCAGTGCCTTAGAAATGGCTTTTGAACCTTTTCCAGACTGATGGATGTCAAGGAATTTGCTTCTCATCTGTCCTTAAATTTATGTAAACTGTGGCATCCCATGCATTTTGCATACTTCATATTGTCAGACAGGCTCTACTTAATGTATAGGTTCACCAGAACTGAAAGTAATTGTGCTTGGGTGTGTCTAGTGAAACTGAATCCAGTTGTCGATTAAATTTCTTTAATTGCCTGATTTGGTAACTAAGGGGTCAGTTAACTTTTTTTTTTTTTTTTAACGTAGGGCCAGGTAGAGTCGTATGGCTATTTTTCATTGATAAATAAAATTGTCATTTAAAATTGCATTTTGCGTGTTTACTCGTTGTCCTTGTCTAATTTTAAAATTTGTTTGATGATCTGGAGTGAGTAATTGTGACAATTGCACAAAAATAAGATAAATTGGGAAGGAGGAAAATACTTCTTCACAGCACAGCATTCCATTACTTGTTATTACAAAGCTCCTGGACGAGGCTTGGACTTTATTAATTACCTCTGTCAAAGAGGTTATGTTCTCACCCATGTTTGTCTGTTTGTCTGTCTCTTAACAGGTTAACTCAAAAAGTTATGAACTGATTGGCACAAAATTTGGTAGGATGGTTGGTGGTAGTTCAAGGATGAGGTGATTAAATTTTGGAAGTGATCTGGAACATATTCTGAATTCTAGATCCAGAAGAAGTTAAAATATTCCTAAATAGAATGATTATCCCTTGTGGGATGAACAGATTTTCATAAAATTTCAGCATTAAATAGAATCTAAACTAATGCAGAATTGATTATAGTGGTTCGGGATCTGGATCTTTCGCATCCAGAACCAATAATACTGACATATGGCATGGCAGAGGTATGTGCTCTACCGAGTGCCCTTATAGTTTGTTCTTGGAACTGACTAGACTGTCCATCTGGTCATTATGAATAAATTAAGGTCACTATGGTGTTTGTGACATCCAGCTGTGGTGCTCATGGCTTTTGCCTTTGAATGACTTTGTTCTGAACACTCTGAACAAAAACAAGCATCGAATGATACAGGGAACAGTGACGATTGAATCTTTTGTATTGCAGTGGCTAATTAATCGAACATGATGAAAGAAATTTTTTGTGCTAAAGCCAGAATATCTCTTTATTATAGCAAGTCATGAAATGAATAAATGAAGACCTCTAGATAAATATGATGCACAGTATCATGTCTCCCTTCCTCTGCAGTGTTCACACACTGAGCTCCCTCCCTATCTATTAAAGAAACTGCCGAGGTCAGGCATACTTGAGGCATGATTGATTTACTAGCATTGGAGCTGGAGTGGATTCGGACACAGTGCTAGAATTTTACAAGCTCTATGTTAATTTTATTGCGGAAGCAACCAGTGCTCCTATCTCTAAGGCATATGGCTCAACAGTCCCAGAAACACCTCCATCTGTAAACAGCGGTTGAAGTGCACACAGCTAAGTTGTGGGATTGAGGTTGATATGAAACAAAAATTGCTGCCCATCTGCCATTGCCCCAAAGGAAATGAATTGGACACAGAATCCATTTTGATATGTAAAACAAAGGAAATGATTGCAGAGAAACGCACGCCAACTGGTTAAGAAAAAGCGAAGCATTTATCTGTCCAATTTAGCATGCAGCATAATGTATTGCAGCTTGTGAAAGCTATATCATTAGCATTGGCCTGTTGCTAATTACTGATGAATTACTGTGTGAAAATATAACTTTTCAAACCAGCAGCTCATAAAAAAGTTCCTACTTGACTTGGGGGGGAATTAAAGCCCATTAAATTTTCTAAAAATCTTTTGATGGACTTTCTGCTAGTGTTGCAGATGCATCTGTGGAGCAGCGCTTGTTTACAGTGTCATGACATTAATAAGAAGTTTGAGAACAGTAGCATTCAGGAAGCGCTCAGAAGGCAGTGTGGTGTAATTGTAAAGTTACAAGATAAATTCCTGGTCAAAGTTGCGGTTAATTTGTTCAGCAGGGTGCCTACATTGCTACTCGCTGGTCAATATGCTGCTCTGGGTATGTTGGGCGATGTGTCTAATGTGAGCTGGGTGCATGACCCTCTTGTTTGCGATGACGACTAAGATGATTATACGTATATAATGAACGAATAAAAATCTGTTCTCTTCATCTGCCCCTTTGATTCCCCTTTCCCCTGGTCCCCCACACTTCCTCTTTTTTCAGGCGCAACCTGACCAAGCTGTCGCTGATATTCAGTCACATGCTAGCTGAGCTGAAGGCCATCTTCCCCAACGGCCTGTTTCAGGGCGACAACTTCAGGATCACAAAGGCAGACGCTGCTGAGTTTTGGAGGAAGTCTTTCTTAGACAAGTGAGTGGGGCTTTCCTCTCCGATTAGACCGGACACCTAACCGTTTCTGACCTTGCATGTCAAGTTCCTGGGTTGGTAATAAAGGTACAAAACCTATTGGAATATGTATTATTGGGAAACACATTCTATTCTTTTACTCCTTTTCAATTTTTGAGGTGGTACCATGCTGACAATTTATACTCCTTGCCCATTGCAGAATGCTAATTAGTGGTTTATGACACCCCTAGCCTACGATGGTGTAACCCACCTGGGTCACAGGCCTTGGTAGTAAAATATAACTACATAATAGCTGCTTGGCTTACAGTAGGCTATGAAGACTTCAGGTTGAAAACATGCTGCATTCTCTACGGAAAAATTTAATGAGGTTTTCTCGATCATCCTCTGTCGCAGTCAGTGTTCTAAGCTGGCTTTTAAAAATTGTGTAGTTTTATTCAAGCTTATTTTTATAAGCAACAAGGTAACACTATTACTTTTACTTTATTGTGTCAGCTACAAGGCTTCTCCATTACAGTGTCAACTGATGGCCAACAAAGAAATAAAAAATAAAAAAACTGCTAGAATGGCTTTTAAGCCATTCTAGCAGAAGAGTTATTCTACAGAAAAAGGCACTTTCTTGTCCCTTGGCTTTGCATACTATTTGCAAATTAAATATAGCTAATATTCACATTAGATGTATATATTTGAGTAATATAAGATGTTCTTTGAATTGTAATACCAATTTGAGCATTGGCATTGGGTCAAATTCATTTTTAACCAATCATACCAAATTTGAGACACATGAAAATTGCATGTCCCCAGGCTGATGTCTGGAGGTTTAATGTCAGATTTTAAGTTTTAAAATATATTTTCCCCGCATTTTGAATGCAATAATTTTTACACCAATATCACATAATGAAATGGATAGCATAATTTAATAAAATTCCAACTCATTGTTAGAAATAATTGAATGGAAATGGCTGTCCCCAGGTGTCATGTCACTGGTATTACCACTTCACAATAACCCCTATTCTGAAAAAAATAAAAACATTTCTAACATCATTTCCTACTGAGCAAACAACTTGTTGAGAGACTGTCATGGAATGAACATAAGTCTGCTGCCTCTTTTCATATTTTGTAAAATTGGCCCTTAATCTCACAATTTCATGTGGGGATTTTAGAAGGTGTCACTGGTGTTACCCATTTTATGAGAAGGGAAATGCAAAGAAATGTAATACAATTGGATTTTATTATGCATTTTAATGAGGCCAACATGAATAGCAACATTTGGTTTGAATTACTATTACTGCCATTTTGTAAAATGGCTTTGACATGAAAATTATCACTGGTGTTTCCATCACTGGTGTTACCATCATTTATGTTACTATGATTATCTTTGTTCTAAGCCTTTGAAAAGGCATCATACATATATTTTTTTGTTTATCTGTGTACAGAATATGTTAAGCAATATTATTTCTTAAAACTATTGACAACTTGTGAATTTATGGGGTAACACCAATTACAAAAAATACAGCAGAAGCATGTTTTAAGCGAGTGTAGAAAAATAATGGTAATCGATTAAGCTCTAATTTTTGTGGATTCATAAAGCAAAATGGTAAACTAAAAGTGTTACTGAAGTTTAAATGTATGAAAATATTTTTTTTTTTTGACATAATGCTATTCCAAAAGTGGCTGTTTCTGTAGAATGACCCTTAAATTACAAAAGAGAAAGAAATGGAAAGAGAATGTGATTTGATTCTGTACAAAGTCGAAATTTTTGTATTTTTGGTGGCGGCTATTGGCAACTTAAGCAGGAAATGCAGCCCTGTGTGCTGTTTAAAACCACTTAAAGGCAAAGAAAACGCTAAATACAGTGCATACCCAATAAAAGTACACTGCCCCTACTATTCAAATATATTTTTAGGTAATTTTGGAAAAAATTTTTAAGTACTAAATCAGCTCAAGAAGATCAGATATGTACGTTGTTGGCGGTGCGCCATATTTGTTTGAATCAGGGTAGCTTGCCACGCCATCCGGATGCTGGAACTCGGTGTGCACGGAGGTTAAAAATACAATGACAGTTCAGGACTCTTTTACCAATATGTGTAATGTTTATAATAAATATTGGTTTTAACACTGCTGAGTGTTGTACCAGTACTGGTTTCTACATTCTGGTGGGGATAGCCTATATGATAATTATCGGTGTAACAACGACGACAAATTGCAAGTTAACATAAGATTTGGAGAGCCTACCTGTTCTGTCTGTAACTGATGCTGTTGCTTCTCCTGCCTAGTTAAAGTTGATAGGTGTTTAGGGGCCTGCCGTTGACTTAATTCAGTTGGCACGGAATAATCTTTCAAAATCTTCTGATATTTACTGAGCGATTCAATTCTATGTTTTTTTGTAAACGTGCTCCTTGAAACAACTGGGTAAAAAGAATGTAGAACATAACCGGTAACTCTTTTTTTGGAAGGTCCGTTTCCCGTTTTGTAGGAGCAACCACCAGCCACATACAGCGGCACTATGGAAGATTTTGTCACTGGTTCTAATAATTGTCAATAATCAGTCAACTCAATTGCGCCCGCTGTTTGTATGTCATCAACCCACCGGCTGCTCTGCTCGAAATTGCCAGCAGAGGGTGCATTGAGCTGACCAATGACCTGACCAAGAAGGGACTCGCTACGCTCGCCCCACACATGCTCTGCATGCTACTAGTGATAAGTAATATCGAACCTTGATCTTTCTGCGTTAAATTAAGCTGCAGCACGAGTGATGATTAGGACTAATTTGCATACACTTTGTAGAGATCAGCTGATTTCTTGATGTCCATTCGCGTCATAACATCCGGGACATTGCCACAAGAAGTAGTTTTTGATTGGGTAAAATATACGGAATGGCAGCATTTATGAACTTGTTCTAATGAGTTGTATTTCAAAAGTTTGACGTTTGATCACTTGGCGCATAAAAATTGCTAATATTTGCAAAAAAAAAAAAAAAAAATATGGAACAAGAAGAACGTTTGCATTTACTGGGTAAGAGCTGAAACAAATGTTTTCTTTGCCTTTAACCAGTTACAGTTTGTTTTTTAACTTTATGCACATGTTTAAGCAAATGTCCAAATCTTAATGCCAAAGTCTGGTTAACTGATTTAGAAAAAATGCATCCATTGCTCCCATAGTCTATTGGACTTAATGAATTTGGAAGTCTTAAAAATGCTTATAGGTAGGCTGGCTGATTTTCTCAGGCACTTTAGTGAATATGAGCAATAATGCTGATGATACGTGTAGAAAACACACCTCTGTTTTGAGTTTTGTAGCCAAAAGGTATGTACCCCCACTCTTTCCCTGCAGGACTATTGTTCCATGGAAAATGTTTCGGCAGGCTTTGCATGAATTTCACCCAATCAGCTCCGGCCTGGAAGCGATGGCTCTGAAGTCCACCATTGACCTCACGTGCAATGACTACATCTCTGTGTTTGAGTTTGACATCTTCACCAGGCTCTTTCAGGTACTGAGAATCATCTGTGTTGCTCCTTGAACGCTGAACTGAACTCCTGAACCTTGATCCCTTGACTCCAGCTTTGCAGAACTTTGCAGTTCCAGATCCTGTGGTTTCAAAATCCAAAAGATGTATTTAAATGGGAATGAAATATTATGCTTTTGCAAGTACGTACCGTAGGGCATATGGCAGGACATTACGTTGAAAAAATGCTATGAAAAGTCAATCAAGTTTAGTTGTTCTTTTAATCAAAGGCACATATTAAAAAAATAAAATCAAGTACAAAAATATATTAATGCATATAATGTAATATATTTGGAGGTTGGTTGACTCTGTTTTTGCTGCATCAGTGACGGTACATCAGTAACATTCATTTTACTGTGAATGAAGTATTTCATATTTGATTTAATAAACCACTAGGGGGCTGGCCTTTATAAGACGATATCCCTTATTGGCTGACTGACTATACTAACCTTGCTGAGACATGACACGCATGTAGGGTTAATGTAGCCTCGTCAAATATCTTTGATTCAAACTTCGCTAATGTGATTTGATACTGGGAAGCCAGGTAATTTTATTGATCAGTGGATGGTTAGTGAGTTATTAAATAGATGGACATGGGTGGACATGACATCCTTGTATCCATGAACACAACAGTGAGTGGTGTAAAGAAACCAATAGGGGCTACGTGCCCCTTTTGGCTAGTTAAAAATGTTATTTCTCGCTGGACCGAGAAAATGAACTGGCTAACTTGGAAAACTATTTTTCACTGCTGCTGCTAGGAAAAACGCAAAACTGTTTCATCTTGGGATGAGTCATTGAGTCCGTTTACATGACGTTAGAGAAAATTGATTTATTTTGTTAGTCCGACTAAAATCGGCCTTTTAAAATGCATGTAAACATGTTCCTCCGACAGGAATCGTACTAAATCGAATTTCTCAAAGTTGGACTAACACATTTAGATAATGCGGTTACGAGTCAAATTACTCCATGTATACACTTGAGTCGATCCGAACTGGACTATGGACTCTGCACATGCTCCACAGTTCATTGTGTGGGGCTTTGACCCGGAAGTCGAACAGCATAGTATTGGTGCTCAAACAGTCACGTCTTGGGGGCTCATAACTTCTTCCATTAATCGGCATAATGTTGAATAACGTGCACGTCATCCGAAAATTTTCCTTCCCCTTGCCATTGGAAAACACTCTCCCACCAGTCTTTGCTCCTGACCTGCATCCAACATGCATGGGAAGCCCGGGGTAGTAGAGAGGGCAGAAAGTGGAGCGCAGCGCAGGTTGTGTTATTGGAGCACTTCAGGAGCATACGGCATTGCCGCCTGCCTGCAGCGAACACCATAACCACCAGGGTTAGAGTGCATCTCAATTGTCCGAAAAGCATAGCATGCAGCACGTACAAAATGAACAGAGCTGTGGATTTGTCTATGTTTTTGCCATTCGACATGCTACCAGTTTGACTCCGGCTAACTTGTTTGTCGATTGTTTGGTCTGTGACGTAATAGATCAACCAAAAAAGGTCCAATAAGAACAAGCTGAAAGGGGGCGTATCGCCTCCTATCGTAGCGGAGACGGAAATGCTTCAGTCAATAAATGGATTCCCATCCCGCGCACGTATACTGGGACAAGTACAGTATTCCGATAAAATGGCCTAATCAAGCTATAATGGTTGCTCGACTTAACCGTGCATGTTAACAAACTGATTGATGGAATTCAAAATAATGTTATAACTATTCCCAGGTATCTACCACAGTTGTGGCAGCAATGTAACATCAATTTTATAATCTTATCGACTTACCAATCTTAATTATAAATTCAGCTACTTGTTTAACTTGTAATTGCACTGTCAACAGTAGAAATATTATTGTGTATCAATATCATACAGTTTGATTGGTTCAATATTATGGTTGTCATATACTTTGCAATAAAAGCTATAGGTGGCTGAAAGCAGAAAGAACATTTTTTTAGCTTCTCTGAACACACTGACCTGCCCCTCATAAGGTTCTTTCTGTCACACCATTTCACTCAGAAGGAGAAAGTGAGCATTCAACACCAGAGACTGCTTACTAGGTTTTAAGACATCATTCAGTTTAATGTTGGGTAATTGTTATCTTCTGAAGACTCTGTATTTGATCGGTGTTACTGATCTACGCCCCAACGCCATGCAAGGGTCCTGATAAACCTGGGTAGCCAGGTCATGTTTGATCTTTGATATAAAATTATATGTAAAACAAATGCACATATTTGAGGAGTAAGTGATGTATACAGTGCAATCCACTAGCATTTGGACAGTGGCAAATATCTGAATCTGAGACAATGAATATGCTGTAAATTTTTAGCTTTCATTAATGGGTTATTAGTATCAAAGTCTGCTATTCCATGTTTGGGCTACAGTCAAATGTAGTCATTGTCCCACTGCTTGGCACATATATTAAAAATCTGACTGAAGTAGATCACAAAGAATAAACAGGATGCACAGATGGTGTTCCCTATTGTGAAACAGCTGCAGATGCTCGTCACACTGTCACATTTATTAACGTCTGATTCACTAAAGAGGTGATAAATATCACGTAACCACACAGTGACAGTTTCATGGTAAAAGGCTGTGGGGCTGCTTCACTTCTGAGCACTTTTTTCTCAACTCAGAAATGGGACTTGATTTCAAGTTTCTCCAGGTATACTAATTAGAAGGGCTATTTTTGGGAGATAAATGACAATGATTTTAATTTACTGGAACCTTAGTTAGTGTGTAGTTTTGCTAGGGATGCATTTTAATAATAATCCACAAATTGCTGAAATTGGTCTCATGACCAGCATGAGCACCTCTTCAGAATTTCCTGGAGCAACTTTGTGACTCCGTTCAACTGACCATTAACATAACCGATTTTTATTTAAGTAACATGGGTATTAGCATTGTCTTAATTAAATGAAATAGTGGAGTTGAATTGTAGCAGGAAACAATGAACAACAAAACCAAAAAAAAAAAGAGTTATTGTGGTCCAGCAGTTTAAGTGTTGCGTCACTAATACAGCAATGTCTTCCTCTGGCGACTGACTAGTTGACACACTGTAAGGCTTTCATATTTCCCAACATAAAACATCCTTCGTTATTGGAGGCAGTAATGTGCATTAGTCTTATCGTCTTTGTTGTTCTGACGTGGCCCGTTAACGAATGATTTTTGCTTCTAGAACTTTTGCAGGTTATCTAAATTTGCTAGACTGTGCTTACTGCTGCCCGGTTTACATGAGCTCTGTCGGGGCTGTGTGTATTTCGATTTTTTTTTTTTCAGAAACAATTAGGTTTTTTCTGAACGGTTCCTTTCCGTGTAAGGTGCACTCTGTGTAACTAACAGGTTATCTTTGGATATACACTGACCTGTGCCTATCTTCACTTTTGTTCGCCACATACATAAAGGTTGGGTTGAAGGTTATTTTATTTTTTCTCTTCAGTCAGGAGGAAGTTGGGTTTTTCCCATTTTGCTTGCGGGCGCATTTTTGGTTCTCTTTTTTGTTTTGTTTTACACCGTCATTCAAGCAAGAGAAAGGCTTTACTTCAGTTTGTTGAGGAAGACAGCTTTTTGGTTTTCCGTATTCTGAATTTGGTTTGCAAAATGAGTTCCTCTTTGAGCTTATGGATCTTAATGACCTTTCTTGTCCAGGAAGGGCAGGCTTATTGGAAACGAATGCAAAATGGCAGTCATAGCCCCCTACACAACTAACGAAGGCTCATCATCTTATCGTTTTTTTCTTTTCTTTGTAATGATATTGAAAGTTATTTTCTGTGATCTTTCACTGGGTTTAGAAATTTGACTCCCTTTTGCTGTAACTTTCACTATGTATGGTATGCAGTGGTACTGTTTAGATGTGATACTGTAATGTGCTCTTTTCTGTTTCTTGTGGTTTTTTTGCTCTGTTTCCTAATGAGTCTTCTAAAGAACTCTCAGGATGTTGAAATAACATCTGAAGTTCTGAAACTGGTAGGTGACAAGGCTCTGCTCATGATAGATGGAGACTGCTGAGATCTGTTGTCATTTTTCTGGACTTTTAAAAATATATTTAAACTTAAATTTGGCATCTCTAATCCCAACCACATTTTTAATGTCCAATCGCTGAACTATGTACAAGCAAGCATGTATGCGAGTCAAGCTGCCACGTCAGCAGAGCAACTTCAGGGTTCTCCTCCAAAATACACACTTGTCAGACGCGGCTGCTTCACTCGTAGATTCAGGCAGACCGTGCGTACGCAGGACGAGGGTGAAGGAAACCTGGATATGTATCAGAATGCAGCTGATGAGGTGCCTGAGTGACGAACAGTGCTGAGCCAAATTGTCTTTGTCCCCCCATTTCCCTGAGCAGCACGAAGCCACTTGTGTGCTGCACTCCTGAGGCTGCTTGCCACAGTCGGCTCTGCCACCATACGGGATTTGAACCACTACTGTGGTTATCACTGTAAAACGGCGCCTTTATCACCTTTTTATGGGCTTTTGATGGTCACAGTGCTGTTCTTCTTAACCCATCACTGACTTTGACGACACCCACTTTTTGTGGTAAATTTGTTTTGTATGGATAGCTCACTCGGTTAAAGCACCGCATTGCAGAGCAGAAGTGACTATCACGGCGCGGGGTCGTACCAACCAGCAGTGGTCGGCAGCTTAGAGTGGCGCACAATTAGCCATTGCACTACAGGGATGCAAATTGGGAAGGGACTGCCAGGAAGGGTAATATAAAAACTGGTCGCTTTGTTCATTGCTCAAACGCCTCCTGTTGGCCAGCCGGGCGCTCATCAGCAAGATTCTAAGCTTGTTCATGTTCGTGTATCCTCCGCCCTCATTCTGAACTTGCGAGGATTCAACCAATGAATGTAAAGCAGCAGTAGTTGATGGGCACGTGCTTCGTAGGAGAGCCGCGAACCATCCCTCTCTCCTGAATTGGCAGCAAGGGGTCGCTTACGAGCAAGCCTTGTACATAGTTCCCCAATTGGGCATTCCACATTCGGGTATATTGGAGATTCCAAATTTAAAAAAAAAAAAAAAAAAAAAGTATGCCTTGGCCAAACAATAAGGTTATCTTTACCTTTTCTGGGAATAGCCACATTTGAAAATGATGCCAAGAGAACTTATTTTAGTTGATGAGTTTCAGTGGCTGTTGTTGGGGGTTTGAATAAGGTGCTCTTGTCTCCATTTTGTGTGATGGTGGAGCATGACAAGTGTTCTTCCTAACGGAAAGTAGGTGCACATTTTCTGGGGCAAGTCATGATTTTTACTCGGAAAAATTCTGGGAGGTACTTATTCTATGATACTTAGAGCTTTCCCTACACTGTCATAGACCTCTGAAACTCCCATTTAATGCGGGAACACATTTTTCATTGTGACACCTGCAGAAATTTAAATTACTCTACTGGCAGAATGAGACCGATTATGAAGCTCAAATTTTCTGGAATGTTATAGCGTATCCTTGTGATACAGATAGAAATGGAGTCTCATCCATGAGGTGCTGTGGTGCTGTGGTGCTCCGTCCTGGAGTTTATGCTGAATAGCCTATGGATACTGGGTGATTTATCTTGTTTGCAGGGACTGGCCTACCAAATAAAATGGCCAAGCTGTAACAAAAGTCCGTCAGATGTCTACCTTTTTCAAATAACCAGCAACACAAAATCGAAAACATACCACATTCCTGCTAAACTTCGCACCACGACACTTTGAAGTCGATACATTTTCACCAGAACCAAACTCAAAAAATCACACAGCTTGTAACAAACTAAGAGACAAACCAAATGAGTTTTCAATTGTGTGTTGCTGGTTCTTTGAAAAAGGTAGACATCTGACAAACTTTTTTACAGCTTGGCCATTTTCTTCGGTAGGCCTGAGGGAGCTTCCTTTACATTCTGGTGTCATTCAGTCGGGGTCAGGTGCTTGTTCCTTTATGCAGACACATGCACTCACACAAATGTGTTTTAGACCCAGTGATCTCCTCGCCCACTGTTCAGGTTGTGAGAGTGTGGTTTTCTCTCTCTCTCTCTGCAGCCATGGTCGTCGCTGCTGCGGAACTGGAACAGTTTGGCGGTCACACACCCCGGTTACATGGCTTTCCTCACCTACGACGAGGTCAAGGCCCGTCTGCACAAATTCATCCACAAGCCTGGCAGGTGGGGAGCACTGCGATGCTGATATAGTCACACATGCATGCTAATGTGCAGATTCATGCACACATAATAATAACTTTATTTATATAGTGCACAAAATCTAAAAATCCCAAAGCGCTTTAAAAACTAATTAAAAACAATATTGCTAATCAGAAATTCTAAATGACACATAAAATAATAATAAATTTTGCAAGACAAAAAAAAGTCTTTCCCTTGTATCAAACTTAAAAAAAAAAAAAAAAAAATCAAATATACTAATATATCTAGCCAGGTGTTTCTCTAAATGAATACATCTTTAGTTTTAAAGCTATTTAGACTAGTACTGTTTCATATATCGTGAGGCAACTTATTCCATACTTTAGATGCACAAATTAAAAAGGCTCTATCACTATTTGTCTTCAGTTTGGAAGGTGGCGCTGCAAGTAAATCCTTAGCAGAAGATCTTAATTGGCGAGCAGGACGTATCTATTTAATAAATTGGTGATATTAATTGGTGCTAAACCATTCAGAGCTTTATGAGTAATAAGAAAAATCATGAATAATATACGTTCTTGGGCAGGAATCCAGTGAAGCTCTTTAAGTACTGGAGTAACACGATCATGCTTTCTTTTACGCATCAGAAGGCGAGCTGCACAGTTTTGTATTCGCTGAAAACGATGAAAAAGACAACTACGAAGTCCACATAGTAAAGAATTACAGTCATCTAATTTCCAAGTCATACCTAAATGCGTAAAGTCTTAGTATTTTCAGTCGATAGATATTTCCTAATACGAGGTATTCTATGGATATGGTAAAAACAAGATTTACATACTGCATTTACGTGTTCCTTATAGTTCATTTTGCTGTTGAAGATATCACCAATGTTCCAGGCTGATTCCGAGGGCATAATTGAATCGCTACCATCTTTGATTTCTCCAAGGCGAAGTGGATTGCAGAACTGAGATCCAATGACCAGAAGTTCTGTCTTGTCGGTGTTGAGTTTGAGTTTATTTGCTGCATCGAGACACTAATGTCAGTAATGCATGCTTCAATCTTGGATGATGTCACCTCAGACATTGTACATTCAAAGGAGAGATATATCGGAGTGTCATATGCATAGAAGTGAGTCCATGTTATGTTTCCTTACAATGTCACCAATTGGATAAGTGTACAACAGATATTTGAGGCAAACCATAAGGCAGTTCATAGTCGCTAACGTTAATGCCTTTCACACAGACAAACTGACAAAGGTTGTGGAGATAAGATGTAAACCAAGCATGTGCTTTGTCCTTCAAGTCAAAGTTTGTTGTAAGACTGTTTAGAGGAATATAATGGCCAGCAGCCATACCACTATTCGATCTGCTCCAGCCGTGTCGCTGAAGCTAAGCAGGTGTGGGCTTGGTTAGTGGAGACCACCTGGGAAAAGCAAGTTGCTGCTGGAGGAGGTGTTGGTGGCCAGTAGGTTGCGATCTTCCCTCTGGTGGAATAATCCCCAATGCCCCAGTGCAGTGATGGGGACACTGTACTGAAGGAGATGCCGTCTTTCGGATGAGATGTTAAACAGAGGTCCTGACTCACTGTGGTCATTAAATATACTATGACACTCTTCGATAGGAGTAGGGGGTTTCCCGGTGTCATGGCTTAAGTCCTAACCTGGCTCTTTCGACCTGCCACCTAATCATCCCCTGATCTAATTGGCTGTGCAAATTGCTCTCTCTCCCCACCTCAACCCCCAGGGTTCCCTTGAAAAAGAGATTTCAATCTCAATGGGACTTCTCTGGTTAAATAAGGGTTAAATAAATAAAATAAAATAAACATTGTGGTCGACTGTATCAAAGGCCACGGAAAGGTCAAGCAGAAGTAGAACCATGGAACGATTAGCATCAATGGCTCTTAGTATATCATCGCTGACCTCCAAAAGAGCGCTTTGAGTGCCATGATGTTTTTTTATGCTTACTGAAGATTTTCATTCAAGTTGTCATTAATGTAGTTTATCGGTTGTGTTGCTATGGTCTCCTCAGTGTCTTTAGAGTTAAAGGTCAGGGTAGAGACAGGTGTAACATTTTTCAATTCTTCACGGTTGAGATTTGCTTTCTTCAACAATGGAAAAATGAGGGCAGTCTTCAAAGAGTCAGGAGCAATTCCAGAGTTGAAAGATGTTGGTGATAACCGGTAATAGTATTGGTCTGCAGGTTTTCAAAACATTTTATCAGCAAAGAATTTACTGAATGATTGGGCTAAAGTGCCAACAGATGGAGATGGTGGATATTGTGCTTTGGATTTTTTGTTTAGAAGATTCTCAACACATCTGAAAAATACTCCTTGGTTGCCTTGATTGGATTCAGTAATGGAAGCAAAGCGCTTTTCCTTGACATCTTTAACCAAGTTGTTGACAGCGATGCATTGAGCAGTAAGAAGCCGGTGGTCAGCCTCCGATTTACTTCCGACGCCAATGCCTGTCTAACTTCCTCTTTTTTCTTCTAGCCTGTGAGATGTGTTCATTAAACCAGTGTACAGCAGGTCTGTTGGAGACTAAAATAGACTTCTCTGGAGCATATTGATCTAAAAGTGCCCTTAGTGTGTGGTTATATTGATCGACCATTGATGACATATCACTCATCAGAAACGGTTGTTAAATTGATCAGCAGAGGAGAGTTCTGTAGATCAGAGCAAAAAGATGTCGTATTTATTGAGCGAGCCTTTCGATGAACTTCACATTTTTTTCTCCAAAGGTGGTTTGGTTATTTCTGAACAGCAGACCGCTGCTATGTATAACAGACCATTGCAGTGCTGTGCACACCATTCACAGGAAACCTAAGAATGGCAGCATCCTTATTAGTGTTTCACTGTTGCGTCCCGCAGTGTACTGGGGATACTAGATTAAAAAACAAGATCAGCGTGCAAAGTTTTCCAAAAGATTATCTTCGTAAGGACAGATTAAGGGCCAGAACTACTAGGGTTTTATGATCGCGATACACGTTCCCAGTGGTTCTATTTATCGAGGCATTGGTGGTGGCCTGATCAGGTCACGACTGAAAGGATAAGATGCTGTTCATCACATAACTGAATCACGCAATTTAATAGAAAACCAAAGTAATTTCTGTACGTGCCAGAATAGTAGTGCTATCATTCTTCACTGCGGTCAAGCTATCACTTTTGCGTTTGAAGTAGCTATGGTTTGTACTGATCACTTTCACGTCATGAGTTGAGCTATGGGAAAAGTACTACAGTTTAGTGATCGAGAAAAATAAGGCACAAATGCCAAATCACGGTTTTTTTCCCCACTGTCAACTGAGTGGCTCACTAACGTTGGCTCGCTAGAAAACAAACTGCTGTTACATAATGGTTATGGAAAGGTCTGCAAGCACACTAGTTAAGTAAGCTTAACTTGGTTATGAGAGTGGCACTAAGCTAGCCTGCTACAGTGCTAAGCCATACCGATTTAACCAACATTACACTTGGCAGTCAGTTTGGCTAAATATTAACAGCATGAGTTAACATGGAGCGATTTTTTTTTTCCTCACGTTCTCAGACAATGATATTTCCGCAGAAGTGATACATACCTAATGTAATATCAAAAATGTCACGAGTTGGGCTATGGAAAAAGTGCTATAGGTACGTGATGAAGAAAAATCTGGAACAAATGCCAAATCAAGCTTCTCTTCTATGGGCAAGCCATTGCAAACACCATGTAAACAAAGCCGGCGATCCAGTTGCGAGTTTGACAGAAATGGATATTCATGAAGCACGCAAACAGAAGTGGTTCCTCTTGTTTTGATGAAGTACTGTGTAACAAATCACAAGACATTAGGCCCGCGTAGTGATAGCAGATCCTGTTAAATCTGTTCTCACTGCAGTTCATTTCGGACCGTGATTGAAATAAGTTTGGAACCGATAAGCAGATTCGAAATGCACGTGTCTTAACGAATCCACGGTTCTTGAAAAATTGGAACCGGTTCCTATCTGTAACCGGTTCTCGATACCCAGCCCTACTCGCACTAAGCTTTAGCCGCTAGTCTGAAATGTGTTTTCTCCTGCAGCTACATCTTCAGGCTGAGCTGTACGCGGCTGGGCCAGTGGGCTATCGGCTATGTCACTGCCGATGGAAACATACTGCAAACCATCCCCCACAATAAGCCGCTATTCCAGGCGCTCATCGATGGCTTCCGGGAGGGATTGTAAGTCTTCTGTCCTCCTCAGCTCCTTTTCATGTGCCCCTTGTATGTGTGTGCCTGTGTGGTGTCCAATTCAAAGTACATCGGTTTGTGTCTTTGTTTAGGTCCGATCGTAACCATGAGAATTTATGCACAATATGTGCGCATGTGTGTGGTGTCTGATTGAAAGTATATGCTTGTGTCCGTTGGCTTGCATGAAAATGGGTGCCTGTTTTCACTTCTACTGCGTGAGTGCATCTGTCTTACTCTAAAGCAGGGAATCTGTGTGTGCTTGCGTGTGTATGTTTGTCCTTTGCATATATTGACAGCCGTTCATCCGATCAACTTCAAACTTGGTGGGTGTATCCCGGAGGACCCAAGGAAGGTTGATGTTGAGTTTGAAGTTGTTTGGCTTAGCGGTTCTAAAGAAATTGAAAGAGCTACAATCACCAATACCACTCAAGGCAATTGAATGAGCATTGCACGACACCACACAAGCAGCGATTGACTGGGCTCTGCATTACACCACGCAAGCAGCGATTGAACGGGCATTGCACAAATATTCTGAAATGAGTTGAAAACATTATAATGGCCGTATATAGGTTTAAATAAATGCTCATGCTGTTCTTGGCTGCAGTTACTTGTTCCCAGATGGCCGCACCCAAAATCCAGACCTGACTGGACTTTGTGAGCCGTCCCCTCAAGACCATATCAAAGTCACACAGGTGAGGGGTCACCTGGGGTTTGCTACAGACGAGGTCCGTCTCTACATGAGGTTTTCTGCAGCTCATCATCCGTCCGTTTGTCCCTGTGTCTCCAGGAACAGTATGAGCTGTACTGTGAGATGGGATCCACCTTCCAGCTGTGCAAGATCTGCGCAGAGAACGACAAGGACGTGAAGATCGAGCCTTGCGGTCACCTCATGTGCACGTCGTGCCTCACTGCCTGGCAGGTGGGAGGGCAGTGCATGCTTCCATGCAGAGCCATTTTAGACATTATTCATACTTTTCCTCTTTCGCTCGCTCGCTTGCTCGCTCGCTCGCACGCACGCGCGCAATGTTCTCACATTTACTCATTCTTATCTCTTATATCCACACATTATGGTCTCACACTCACCAATGTAACCTCTCACATACACATAGATCTCTCATGAGGCAAAAATAGACTATGTGAGAGGGAAAACTAGCACTTGTGAACTGCAAAAGTAATGCAAGCGAGAGGTAAATGTAGCATGTTTGTTGGAGGTAACATTAAAATTAGGGCCCACTCCGGGTGGGGTAAGTTTGCCACAATGTTGATGGTTCATTCAGACAACATAATTTGCATATTAATTCTCACAATCACGTGTTTGATCTCTTACATACACCAGTTTTTACTCTGAAGTATACAAATTTTAGCTCTGACACAAGTTTTAGCTCACATGTACACAAGTTTTAGCTCTTGTTTACACTGATTTTAGCTCTCACGTGCCTATAAAAAGCTCTGACATTTATTAATTTTTCGTTTTGCATGCACACCTGAAAAGCTTTCACATTCTCTAGTTTGACCGAGCATATGCGCACAACAAGCTCTCAAATACGTTTATTTTACCTCTCATACGTGAGAGTTTTGTGTGTGTTCATGAAAGATAAATGTAGTCCTAGTGAGTGCTAGAACTTGTTTCTGTGTTAGCAGTTTATGTGTGTGAGTGCTAAAATGCTAATTTTATGTGCGTGGTGGAAGTCTGCATTACGTTGTATAATTTTATTGGTTGAGCCAATCATCTGTGCCTTCCTCTACAGCGCTCCACTCATCCTCAAGAGGGATGAGATTGCTCAGCTTTTGTCAAGCCCTCAGCGAGGCGATAGCCTGAATTAGTAATATTAGCTACACCTAATGGCGTAAGGTTGTTTGCCGCAGCACCCAACGGGCAGCAGGTACAGCACAGCATGAGGGAAAGGGAAATCTGTTCTTTAGTCTGACTTATTATCTATATGAGTGTTCGTGCTCGTACTGAGGCTTCAGTGTTAGCACTAGCAAGCTGTAACATTACGAAACACTCAAGAACGTGTGCGGCTTGTTTTCAGCGCCAAGACGGTAGCAAGTTAACTGACATCATCCTCATTTTTTTAGACAGGGAAATGGATAATTTAATTTCAGGTTACATACTGGTTCTAAGGGCACTATACCATAAGTTTTTAGTGGAAATGTGGTTTAAGAGTAGAGTGCAGTAGTTGGAGGAAGGCAGAGATGAGTAGCCCAACCAAGAAGATTGCAGTATAGATTTGCCTCTGGGAACTTAAACTAGCGTATGTGAGAGGTAACATGCAAATTATGTTGTTTGAATTGCGGTAAACTGTTGCCCCGCTCACAGTGGACCCAAATTTGCATGTTCACACACACACGCGTGCACATACACAACTTTTACCACTCCCACACATTTCTTTGCTGTTTGCGTCCGCAAGTTTCCCCTCTCACGTACTCACGTATTTTTGCTTCGGGAGACCTATGTGTGTGTGAGAGGTTAAATTAGTAAGAAAGCATAACGTGTGGATATAAGCGGTAAGACTGAGTAAATGTGAGAGCATTTTCTATGCTTGTGTGGGAGTAAGTATGAATAGTGTCCCAAGTGGCTCCTCGTACTTATGTGTGCATGTGTGAGTACTCAGATGGGCGGGCGCGTGTGCACTAACATCTAGCTCGTGCTCTTCCCATCTTTCATGCATGCAAATGATTTGTTGGAAATTCAAGTGGATATTCCCTGAAATTTTCTGAAAAAACATTACAGCAAATCAATATTAATACCGATAAGTACAGTACACAACTGTGACAAACGTCAAAACCGATGCAAAATCTATCTCAGGGACTCTCCTTTCTCACTCGCTTTCCTTAAATCTCTTTCACTTCTCTCTCCATCCTTGCCTCTCACCTGCAGGAGTCCGAGGGTCAGGGTTGCCCGTTCTGCCGCTGTGAGATTAAGGGCACTGAGCCCATAGTGGTGGACCCCTTCAATCCCAAAGAACCCAGCGGGGGCTTCTCCATTGGCGCACTAGGATTACACGGCTCTGAAGGTATTTTGTCGCCGGGTTACGATGACGACGATGATGACCGCCTGGAGGACCCCCAGCTAATGATGAGCAAACTGGCCTGTACCATGGTGAGCTCCGTCCCCCCACAATATCCACGTCTGCCTCTCCCAGAGTGCACTGGTCCCGCCTGACTGATGCGTTTCAACGAGAAGCTTTAAACTGCTCGTAGGGACCTGCTGTGGGCTACAATCCTCTTCTTGAGTGAGTGAGTGTCTGGGTGGCTGTGAGTGAGTGTTAGTGAGTTGAGTGAGTATGTGACTGACTGACTGACCGACTGACTGACTGACTGTGTGCGTGAGTGTGTGAATGCATGACTGTGTGTATGAGCGAGTAAGTGTGTGAGTTGAGTGAGTGTGTGACTGACTGACCGTGTGTGTCAGCTCAGTGGAGTATAAAGCAGTGATGATTCTAGGACGCGTAATTTGCAGGATCCCACAAGTTTGACAGACTTGGCGCTAAACGAAGATTTCACTGCGCCAGCGACTACGCATTACATTATGATTCGGCGCGAATCCTTTGTTCTAGTGCGTAGATTGATATGAAAACATCGTCTATAACAAACTTCCGTGCATTTATTCAACAAATTTATAAACCTACTGCAAAGATAGCTGTCAAAATATTGGCAGCAAGAGACTTCTATATATGCCTGTATATGACTGTGGCTGGATGCATGTTTCTGTAACCCCCTGTCACGCTCGAGTGCTGCTTTCCAGTTAGTAAAACCACGCAAGGTAAAAACAGCACCCCTCTCGCCAGCAGTAACATATTTCCTGCAGGGAAAGCAAAAGCATGCATCCCGCTGAACCGAGTACTCCAGCCACGGTCGTGTAAGATACCAGGCTGGATTGAATGATCACCATAAAGCACCGAATGCACGCTGTGGGTAGCTAGCTAATATTGGCTGGGATGGAGCATTGCCATTCAAGTCGCTAAACGCGTGAGGTAGGGCTGAGGCAGCAGAGAGAGGGAACTGGTTTGGGGCAGTGCTTGTGGAGGGTACTGGAGCCATAGTCATAGCTTCTGGTGTGCAAGCTACGGCATCGCCAGAGATGTCAAGTCTCACGCATTCGGTGTAGGTCTCACGCATTTTTTTTTTTTTTTTTTTTTGGCTTATTCAACGTAGTCCACAATTATTCAATGAACGCTTATTAATGAGATTCTCACGCGGAATTAAAATCCTTGTGCATTGAAGTTTCAGTTTCACTTTCGTAAAGGTGGACCTCACCACAAGTAACATGGAAAGCGATTATGACTCCGGACTTCTCGTGCTTCTCTTAACTCAGGGATTGGAAACAATGCATGTGTTTCATGATCGCTTAAATTGTTTAAATGAAATAAGACCATTTGAAACGTCTTTATGCAATTCCATTGCTTTCAATCCTTCAGTAAAGACAAGCGTGTCACTGGTGGGGAAATCCACCGTAATGCAGGTGAAACTGATTAACTTAATTCACAATGACTTAAATTCTGCGAGTGAATTTCTTCAGTGCGTGTTGAGTGAATAATTGCTGACTACGGCACAGGTATGTGAATGCCACTAAGAGGCGAGAGACTCACGCCGAATGCATGAGACTTGGCATCTCTGCATCGCTTGAGGTTGAAGCAGCACAAGGCTTGGTAATAGGTTTTAAAACACGATACATGGCTCAGAACTCGTTTGAATGAATAAAACGAAATGTGGGTAAAATTGTGAGTCTCTGCGCGCTGCTCAACGTACACCTATGAAGAGAATGGCTTCACTGCCTGGTGAAGTATCCGTACTTACAACTTTAGCAGTAGGACTTCGGTTTGGAGGCGGGTTTTAAGCTATGCACCAAATCAGGCGTTAGGAACTATTATTTTATGCGCTATTTTGTCGTTGACTTCATAATTGTTATGATTGGCAGAGACTGTGAAGGTTTTCTATTAAAACTTTAAACTCAAACTATCATTTATGTCTTCGTTTTGTCAATAAGGTGTAAAAACTGAATGTGTGTAAATATAAATAAGTGAGCCAGTCAAGGTACTGTTTAAAAACTTGATATAAATGGCATTTTACCAGGTATACCCAGTTGGCCCAATTTTTTTCCCATTGGCCCGCTTTTTTTAAGTCAGGGGGGGAGCTGGCCCACTTTTGAAATTTTCTAGATTCATCACTGATAAAGCTTCATCTGTAACTAATATCAGTGGGGCCTTTGATATCCTCGTAGTCAGATGTCAGGGCTTCTGTTAGACCTTTAACACCAGGGGTATTTTTCAAGGCAGAGTTTTTTTCCCAGGAGTGAAGACATTCAAAGCCCTATTTTCTGAAGGGTGACAAAACAAAAATAAAAGGGCGTGACAAGTTGGTCAAATTCCTCAAATTGTGATTGCCTTAGACGGATATTTGGAGTAAGAATGAAATCCATAATAATCCTTTCTTCCATTTCATTATTTAGTCATTTTAACAGCAAAAACAAAGCTTTTATTGTTTTAAACTGCAGAATGAAGCATTTCTGACTGTTGGGCCTTCAGATTCCACACCGTTCGTAAACACTGGGATCTGCCACTTGCGAGCCAAATTGAAAAAAACACTTAAAGGTGATGGTTTGAAGTTGGCGAGATTAGGAATGTTTTACTCCCATATGGTCTGTCTGGGGAAAACTGTAGTCGAGAACTGCTTGAAGCTCTCTCCTTCAGCGGGTTGCCATTATCGAGGGATAAATTGCTTCATTACTGTGCCTCTTCCAGGAGATAATAAATGTTCACCTGCTTTTGTTAGGCTGTTTGTTCGTTTGTCAGTTAGCGGAATACGTCAAAACATCATGGATGGATGTCAGTGAAATTTTGTCTTGATAGATACTGTTCTAAGGAGAAAGTGAATACATTTTGGAGAAAATCTGTCTCATATTGTTGATCGAGGATCCGAAATAATTTCTATGCGCGTGACAATGGCACTGTCATTAAACACTCAAGTTCAATGGTAATACGACAGTGGTAGCAATGCACGCTCCAGCTGCCTTCTAGTTACTTATAGGCTTCACTTGATGGACCTCATGGACTATGCCATAAGAAACGCAAACAATAAATAAAGCGTATCCCGTCGGGACTTTTCAAGGAAGTGCTAGCCTGGACTTATTCGACTGCATCACACGTTCATAATGACATCTCAGCAGCTTGGAGTGCTTAGCGCCACAAAAACCAGGAGTGAAATACTTTGGCGCCCTCTGCAGAGATGCATAGCAACAGGACTGAACGTTAACATTTGGCATTGATTTGGCGAAATGTCTAAATTGGTTATTACAGAAAATTGTTGTCTGTTTTGGTGATTTGAACCGGTGACTTGCCAGGGGTAGTTGGAATAAATCTATGCTTACTGATTTTTTTTTTTCCCCCCAAGAATTCACGTGTAAATTAACCGGCAGTCAAACTTTTGAAGCGTATTTTACCCAATCTCCCGGGTTAACGGTAACGCGGGGTACATAATGCATAGCCAGGCCCAACCCTGTGTCTCCGTAAATTGTGAGGCATGAACATTTCATATTTCCTTGAGAATTTGATTGAGAAACATTCTTGGAATTCATGAGTGCCAGACCTGACTCGAGGATCAAAATTGCGACCCTTTTGGTTACATATGCCCCTGAAATGTTATCTCTGCGATTTCAAAGTATAATTTGAGAGTATAGGCTTGAGGACAGATAATTGTTCTGGTGCGACCTTGTTTTTCCAGTCAAACGTTATTTTCTCTGTGCATTTGTTAGCCAGCATGTGCCTTATGAGCTGACCATGACCAATCTAACCAATCAAACGAGAGCTTGAATTTCTTTACCTTTAATGTTGATTTTCGATTGATTAATATCAGCCTTCAATCTCTCCCTTTTACGGCACTCCACTGTCATGCGACACAGAGTGTTAATGGTACCTAAGAGATACTGAAAGTGTTTTCAAAAGCTAAAAGGATGAAGGGATCAATTACAGATTTTTGGTGATATTAGTAAAAATTTAGATGATGTCGTCGCTGTGGCTGCTGAAACAGTTTGTAAAAGCATTGTGGATGTACCGGCAGTAAAGAAAGTGTACATTTTTCAGAGAGTGACTGTAGGACTTTGAATGGCTTAGGCAGGAGAGCAGTGCAATAAACTCACTGTAAGGCCTGTGGGATGGAGCTCGCGGGTAACTGTGTGCGACAAAGTGCAAGAGCTTAACTAAGCTCGGAGACTGCGTGAAACAATATGGCGTGACCGAAGCATTCAGGCTCAATTGGACTATGCAATGGAGCCAACTGTGCGTTACTGCTTTAACTGTTATATCGCTGTTATATTGTGGTTTTTGTTTAAAGAATCTGTAACACATATTGTTGGCGCTTTGTACATTTTGGTGTGTGCTCGTACATTTTTGCTGGTGCTTCTTACCTCTTGAGGTTGGCAGTACTAATGCTACCAAGTAAGTAAGTTAATTTTTAGCCCTGTAACTGTGCGAGGTTATGATCCCACACCGGCGGTGTTTTTGGCAGGTGGAGCGGCCTTCCTCACCCATGTCTACGACGCCCCAGGCCTCTCTGCCCCCTGTGCCGCCCCGACTGGACCTGCTGCAGCCGAGGCCCTCGAGCACCTCTGGAGCCGGCAGCCCGGGGACCACATCCAAGGTAGCCCCTTCCCCCGACAACTCCCGCTGTCCAGCTGACTGACACACAATCTCACAAACGTTCTTGTAATGTTTTGTTTGAACTTTGCTGCAACGTTACGGTAGCGTTTTGAGAACATTTTGTTTGCAGCGAAGGACTTGCTCATTGAGCTGTCCTCGCCTGGCATTGACTGTAATGCACACTAAGTACTTTTCTTGGCACAGTTTGTGTTGGACTTGTCCAGACTAATTGAAATAGCCTGTTGTTGTTAATGAGGGTGTTGGGTGTGAATGATGCTCTTGTCTTTGATGGATTGCTGTCCGAAAAGTGTAATTTTCTGGCCCTTTTGACATTCCACATTACATTACACTCCAGAGGTATTTGGCCAGTTATGCTGTATGAAAATGGCTTTGGTTCACATAATATGGATGTAAATGCCTCCCTGACCCGACAGTCTCCATTTCAAACTCATATTTTTGTTTTTTGAATCCAGTGTACCTGACTAAAGAGCAAAGAAGCAAAAATGATATCACTGACTGAATACTCATGGTCCGTGCTGTATATGAATGCCTGTGTGTATTTACACTGATGATTTCTCACCTTTCTTGCAGGCCTCCTCAATACACAAAGATAAGCCCCTCCCCCTCCCTCCAGGCCTATGGGATGCCCCGCCTCCTCCCCCTGACCGCCCCCCTCCTGTGGGTCCCGAGGGCCGGCTGCCGAGACGACCCTTGCCTTGCACCCCCGGCGACCCGTCCCGTGACAAATTGTCCCTGGTGCCTGCGAACCGCACCGCTGCAGAGTGGAATAACCGGCCCGTGCCCAGGGCCCCGGGCGACATGCGCGCCTCTCGGGAGCTCTCCAACCGCCACTCCCTCCCCTTGGCCCTGCCCTCGACCCCTGAGCGATGCATGGAGGCCCTGCGACCCAGCAGCTCCCTGGGCCTGGAGCACCAACTGGTGAGTGAACGGTCCATAATGTACCTGGGGTACACTGTCTACACCGGCCGAGGCTAGTGCTTACACACGGCCCTAAGGTGCTATCAGCGCTGACTTGGGTTAGTGCTAACACTCAGTCCTGGTCTGTGCTAACTGAGGCTAGCGCTAGCACACAGATGTGGTACACTGTGAGCGCTGAGGTAAGTACTGACTCACAGTCATGATGTACTATCAGTGCTAACCGGGGTCAGTGCGAATACTGTCCTGGTGAACTGTTAGTGCTGAGGCTAGCACACAACTGATGTGGTACGCTAAAGTATCATCAGTGCACTAACTTTGGTTAGGGCTAACACATGGTCCTGGTCTGTGCTGAGGCTAGCACTAGTGCACAGATGTGGTACGCTGTGAGTACTGAGGGAAGTGCTAACACAGTCTTGATGTACTATCAGTCAGGGCTCGAAATAACTTTTTTGCTTGGTGGTGCTGCGCTTCCAAGTTCAAAAAGTTAGGAGCGCGAGCCAAAATTTAGGAGCGCACACACCAAGCACCAGTATATATTTTTTAATGTTTAAAAAACTACAATATTACACTCCACATTAACAATACAACTGTTTCCAGCAAATGAAAATTATTAAACAATATAACAGTCTTGAGTTCATTGATTAACAAAAATTTCCACTACATTGGCTTTATGCCATATCCCGAGACCAGGAATTAAAATTGGGTCTCCTGGCTCTCTGCCGTTCCATCCATCTCTCTGTGAGGCATCAAATATGTCCAGAGGAGGACCCTCCACACTGATCCGAATCAAATCTTCAACTGTGTTGGGGTTAAATGCAGATCTGACATAAAGTTGTAAAGTCTTTGTTTTCGCCTTAATATTGCAATAGGAATCAGTGTACTGAGGTAACCATGTAATTCGTTAGCTTATTATAACATAAGCAGATGTTATAATGAGTTGGATACGTTAGTTTTAAGATATATGCCGCACGCCACTGTCACCTAGTTTCTGCAATTTCGTGAACACCCAGCGCGTACATGCAAATATATAAATGCTTACAGGTCGAAAGACCCGCTGAAAAAAATTTGTTTTCATGATTTTTTTTTAGATGGGCTACTTCAGATATGAGCGAAGAAACCGAGAGGAAGATTTTAGGTCTGCACAAGCGCTGAACCGCGAGGCGGCATATTTTGATTGGTAGCAAAAATTGACGGAACACTGAACCTACTTGTTGACGCAGCGTCTTCTGTGTTTCGCGCTTTCCCCATGTTTGGAGGAACTTTCATGTTTAAAGCGTTTGGACTCAGTAGCTAATGCGCTGTTGCTGGCAAGATCCGAATCATAATCCTCACAACGAACACCGTGCAATTCACCTTCTTTAAACCTCAGCTATTGAAAATTTCAAAGCCACTCTTTGCGAAAATAATGAACTAATTTCGTCGCCGGTTCGTCCGAATCACCGTTGTAGTGTCATGATTCTCAGTTTCAGTAACTTTTGTTACTGACTTGTTTTTTTGAACGTTAACGGTACCAAAAAAAAAATTCTATTCTTCGTTTAATTTTTTGTCTAAATCTTGTGTATAGTTATAATTAGTAACTCTCAGTACCGCAAAATGGAGTGATTGACAGCAATTATTAACCATTTGAGAATCACTACTGAGGTTTAGGATGTCAAGCTCCCCTTTGATTGGTCAGAATGGACACGGTCAGCTCAAGGGAACGCACTGGGTGCGCTCCATTCGGCAATGCACGCCGCAAGCACGGAGGAGACGGCCTGAACACACGCACACTGCTCCGGCACATACGCCTATCTCTATTCAAGCTGCAGCAGCAGTTTGTATGCCTATTGACTACCAAATGTACAGGAAAAGCAGCGTTTAATTGGGGGGTAAAGCGGTCGCCCAGGTGCGACTATTTTAATTCAAAGGTCGCACAGTGTTAATTTTGGTCGCATACCAAAATGGTCGCAATTTCGAGCCCTGTCAGTGCTACCTGGGGTCAGTGCTAATACTGTCCTGTTGAACTGTTAGTGCTGAGGCTAGCATACAACTGATGTGGTGCACTAAAGTATCGTCAGGGCTAATTGTGGTTAGTGCCAAGACAGCCCTGTTGCTCTGTCAGCAATAAATGAGGCTGGTTCTGAAACCACCTGGTTTTCCATTAATTAGAGATGGGAAGATGAGTAAAGCTGTGAACTGAGCTCCTCTGTGTATTCTTGTACCCAATGACCTTTAGACAGGGATTTTGCTTCACTGAGAGCTGGCTATACTGTTGATTTTGTGTCGTCTTTTACCTCTGGTGCAGTTTAGGTGGTTGACTTCACTCACAAGTGTAAAGGTAGCTCAGGGGTCCGATAGGGGAATCCAACCTGTGACATTCTGGCTTAGCTGTTGAGGCTAATTGTGGTGTGTGCACTTGTTTTACTTTCTCAGAGTCTTGGCGGCAGTGGCTTGGGGACCCCAGAGTATGATACCCCAAAAGTGAGGCCTTCAAACTCAGCCAGCGCCATCTACTCCCTGGCCAGGTACATCGCCATAGAGTATGTAGGCTGCTAAATCCACAGAGGGAAATATTTGTGTATTTGTATCTCAACTCATCACGGAAAGTGCAGTCACATTCTGAAACTATCAGCGCTACCCGATTAGTTCTAACACAGCCTCTGGGCTTTGTCGGCACAAGCAAAGGCTTACGCTTTCATACAGAGAGCTAGCTGAGGGAAGCACTACCAAATATGTACTATCGGTGTTAACGGAGTTTAATGCTAACACAGCCTTGTTCCTCTATCAATGCTAATTGAGGTTAATGCTAACACAGCCTTGTTTTCCGTTAGTAAGAGACCAAAAAATGATCAAAGTTGTTCTGCGATAACACCTTAATCCTTTAAAACTCACTTGAACTGCTCTTTGGGTTCAAGTGTTATGTTTTGTGTTTTTATTTTTCCTCATCTTATTTTTCGTTTAACATTCAAAAACTCAGTTACTGAACAGAACCGTAAGGAATCTGTGAACAGTATACGCTCCCCTCTACCATAACTTACAAAAGTAACTTTTGGCTCTGCATGAGTACCCAAGCTAGTGTGTGAATGTTCCTTGTTCTTTGTGCATGTTCATGAACCTAACTTCCGTTCGTAGGCCGGCACGCCCGGCCTTAGCGCCGCTGACCGGTGAGGAGGTGGAGAGTGATGAGGAGGCGGAGTACATGAAGCCCTCCTCCCGCCCTGTGCAGCTCGCCCTGAGTGTCGGTGCCGGCCCGGCCCTGCCTGGTGCTCTGGGCTCGCGGTGAGTCTCTGCGTCCCTGACATCTCCCACGTTTTGTGCTGCTGCTGCTCCAGTCTTTCACACACCTTACCTGGGCTGTGTGTAGCCTTGTGCTGTAATAGAGATGGAGCTGGTAGTTTGATGTCTTTGCTTAAAATGAGTGGTGTCAAGCATAACATGCCCCGCCAAAGGAAGACATTTTAGTGCTCTGGGTGTCGAATAACCTGGGACCCCCGTTATTCAACCCCTGCCGCTAACGAGCCTCATGATGTCACGTCACAGAGTAGCATACGGTCGGAACCAAAATTGAAAAATGCATGTTTTGAAAGCAGTTTCGAAATTGATCGAAGAAAATATCAGAAATTACTGTGAAAAAAATTAATTTAGGTTATCGTTCTGACCTTGACCCAGTTAGGTCCAAAATGTAATCAGGTCCAAAATGTAATCAGGAATGCACCGACCACCACTCAGTTCAGATAGCTAGTGCTTTTCCCGACCGGCACTATTTTGCACAGATCAGTTGAAATGAATGCATCCAGTGTCCAATAAAATTGCTAGAAACAAAACATAAATGACCCTAAATATGCTCCCCCCCCACCCCCTTCTTGTTATTGTCAGAATAGCGAACTTTCGTTTTCGACCCACGCCCCGTCTGCGCTGGTCTTCATTGATGCTGAAAAACCTGCCCAACAGTGATGGAAACACCGAGTGCTATCCGAGCGCGCGTGTGCTGGGTATTCATGGCGAATTGAATCTGAGGCTGTGGGGAAATGATCGGTGCGGTTGTCTCAATCTAATGAAAGACAGGCAATTATAATCGGGCAGGGTGATTGATTTCTGTAGCGCTGTACTTTGCATGCCAAGAGAAAAGTTTTCTTGTTCTATAAACGACAGCAAAACTAAATAAATCTCTTTCGAGGACAGTAACATTCTTTCCATGTTGATCTATCAGTGTTTAATAACAGTGGCAGTCGGTGGACGGAAAACCGAGGGGGCGGAAAACATACCTTGAAACGGATGAGATTATTGACCTGATTTTTTTTTTTAACTTTATTTTCATTTTTCATCAACAACGTAACAAATTTATGATCCATTCAGTGTCCAAATTGTATTTTCACCCCCACCCCACCCCACCTCCCCGTCAGACACAAATCATACAAATCCAATAAAGACAAGACAAAATAAGATAAAACAAACTCCCAAGTAAAGCTGGCAGTGAGGTTTTGCCACAGTGTGCTGATTCAATATGCGTTTCTATAGATGTAGCCCTAAGCCAATACAGCATATTTCGAATATTCGCCGCCCAGTAATAGTACTGGAAGTTTGGTAAAGCCAGCCCTCCTGACTGTTCCGTTTTTTGCATGAAATCTTTACGAATTCTTGGAGGTTTATTATTCCAAATAAATGAATGAAGAGATGTATTGGTCCAGTGTATTAAAATATTTTTTTGGTATATAAATTGGGATACACTGAAAAAAATATTAGAATTTAGGTAAAATATTCATTTTTACTGCATTAATGTGTCCAATTAATGATAATGTGAGATTGCCCCATCTTTGAAGATCTTTTTTCGTACGTTCTAAAAGGGGGATAAAGTTCTCTTCAAATAATATTCTATGTAAGTGTGTAACCTTAATGCCCAGGTAGGTCAGGTGATCAAACTTTACTTTAAATTTAAATGCTTGAAGGGATATTTCCCTAGCTAAAGATTTTACAATGAGTAGTTCGCTCTTCTGTATATTTAATTTATAACCTGAGATCACTAAAGTCCTGCAAAATGGCAAGTGCACGGGGTAGAGAGCTCATAGGGTCAGAAACATAAAGTAAAAGATCATCGGCATATAGCGATACTTTATGTTCTTGGTTTGCTCGTTGGATTCCTTTGACCTTACTATCTATACGTAGTTTTATTGCAAATGGTTCAGTACATATTGCAAATAAGAGAGGGGATAGGGGACATCCATGTCTGGTTCCACGATGGAGCGGGAAATATTGGGAGTATGAAGTGTTTGTCCTAACACGAGCCATGGGTGAGCTATACACTAGTTTTATCCATGAAATAAAGTTTTGACCTAGACCAAATTTATTGAGAGTGTAAAACAAGTAATCCCACTCAAACCAATCGAATGCTTTCTCGGCATCCAGCGATAAAGCAATCTCGGGCAATAAGGAGGGTGGGGTATATAATATATTGAAAAGCCTGCGTATATTGAAAAAGCCATGCCTTCCCTTCACAAAACCTGTTTGATCTGAAGAGATCATAGAAGGCAAACACTGTTCAAGTCTAAGGGCGAGTATTTTTGACAATATTTTAAAGTCCACATTCAAAAGAGATATGGGGCGTTAGGAGGAACATTCTAGTGGATCTTTATTCAGTTTCAGAAGAAGAGATATTGTTGCTTGTTCAAGTGAAGGGGGAAGATGTTTTGAATTAAAAGATTCTATATACATTTCTCGTAACAGTGGAGATAAGCTTTCACTAAATGCTTTAAAAAATTCGACTGAAAAGCCATCCGGGCCTGGAGGCTTTCCACTTTGCATTGATTTGTTGGCTGTTTTGATTTCTTCTAAGGTTATTTGCTTGTCTAAGTTATCTCTATTCTGTGGGTCAAGGTTTGGAACTGGCAGTTTATCAAAAAATTTGTCAAATAATTCCGGTTTGTTTAATGAGTCCGATTTATAAAGGTCAGAATAATAATGTTGGAAGCTCTCATTTATTTTGTTTGGCTCTGTTGTAATATGTCCAAATTGGGTTTTAATTTCAGGGATTACATGGGTAGATTCCAATTTGCGTAGCTGGTGGGCTAAAATCTTGGAGGCTTTCTCTCCATGCTCGTACCATGATTGCGTAGACTTAAACAGCATCTGCTCTGATTGTGTAGTTGACAGTAAAATTGACCTGATTTTAATCATTGTTCTTGGTTAACACGTTTTCCAAAAATATGAAAAATCCATTTGCACTTAAGCACACAGCTTCCCTTTTAATGAAATGGCAAGGCGAGTGAACAATAAATTCAATAAAACTGTTTAATTCACGTGCCTTAATAGGTAACCCTTCACGAAAAAAAACCTACTGTGGATTTTCCGTGTTAACTTTTGCCACATCTTACAAAGCAAGTAATGCGCACTTTTTTGCCTTCAGTTGAAGCGTTTTATCTCTCGTCTTCACGAAGACAATTAGCTACACCTAAGAAGGGAGAGTTAAAGTATCTTTTATCATGAAAAATGACTGAAACAGATCAAGACTAATAAGCAGTTTAAAGACGTTTGTCGCTCTCCTTGTTCTCTGTCCAACGGGCGCCACGGAAGAAATGTTTGAAACATTAATGACCGTTGTTAAGTCGTATTCAGAAATTTTATCAAAAGTATTTGGATACAAAATAGAAAAACAAGTTTATGAATATGGCATGTATCTTTGAAAATTAGAGGCATCTTGCTACGCACCGAGGAGCACATCAAAGAAACACAGTAATCTGGTGACTCAGAGGCAATATTTGCTTTCGAATTGATGCAAAAATTTTCCAGCTCGCGCGCTGCGCACACTTGCATACAAACAATTCTCCGACCAGCGCTCCGAGCATCCTGGGCAGAACCCTGCTTTCCCTGAATTTTTTTTTTTGATTAGAGCAAACTGTTTCTGTGCTACACTGCACACCGACAAACAAAACACACGCTATCAAAAACAACCACTTCCCCTTTTGGAAGGAGGGAGTTAAGAGGAGATACTGCCCCTGCACTGTGTGCTTTCTCAATCTGTTACTGACCTTTCTATGGATTTCCTTCTCTCTCTCTCCCCATCTCTCTCCCTCTCTCTTTCTCTCTCTCCCTCTCTTTTTTCTTTTTTGTTCAGGGCGTTGTTGAACGACTTGGATGACAATGTTCCACAGATGTATGAAGCCATGTCCAACATCCAGTCCCAGGCTCATTCAGTGTCCCAAGAGTCCGGTCTGTCCTTTAATCGTAGTACAGCTACTGTGTGTGTACGTCCGTTTTGCATATGAATGGTTATGACAGTCTGTCCGTTTGTCTTTATGCCTGTTTCCTTTGTCTTCGTGTTTGCCTGCCTGTCTTTGCGCCTGCCTGTTTGTTATTCCATGTTTCTTGATTCTACATTTGTCGCGTTGCATCTGGGTTTGTGTGTTAACACGCTCATGTTTCCGTATGTATTTATGCCCTCCCTTGCTCCCCCTCCCCAGATTACTCGGACCTCCCTCCCTCTGCCAGCACTAACGGCCCCCGGGCACCGCTTTGCGAAGATGACGAAGATTGCAGCTACGACTTCCCCAAACCGCCATTACCCATCACCCCCGCCCGCCGCACCATGTCCGACATCAGCGCCACATCCTCCACATTCGGCCGCTTCTCCGTGGACCCGGAGCTCATCTCAGGAGCTGGTGGGTCCCTCCTTTCCTCCTGTTTGTCCATCACAATGCCTTCCTCCTGACCGTCCCAGCACCTGCCCTGCCTCTACCCTCAACCATCCCTTATGAAACGCTCTCGTTTATTTTTTCTTGCATGGTCACTTGGAGGTCTGTTACTCATTAGAGGCTTTTCGGTCAACAGCGAAATGGTGTGGTTCTCACTCGCGAACAAGTTCGGGGCATTTCGGTAGGTATATTCAGAACCTAAAATATTGATTAGTCACGAGAACCAAATGGCTGTGGGATCTGAATGGGAATCATGACGACATATGCCTCCTGAGGGGGGTGGGCACTGGGACCATAAGAATAAATGAGCAAATCGGACTGGAGTGCGGAACTGGTGCTGCGATCAAAATGCAGGTCGCAACTTGGCGATTGGTTCCATAGTTCCTGATCGACCTGGTTCACCATGGGGAGAATTTTATTGGTTCCCTGTTGGTCAAAAGTTCCTCTTTCTGTCAACCAACTCCTGTATGAACCGATAAAAGCAGTGGTAAGGAATAGATTCATTGATAGTTTGGTATCTTAATTTCGACCCTTAAACATACTACAGCAGGGATCCTCAAATCTGGACCTCGAATCCAAATCCAGCCCAGGTTTTCTGTTATCCCAGGCAAGTAAATGAACAGTTAGTGCCTCTGATTGGCCAGACTGTGTTAACACCTGACTCCCAGGTAAAGGAAAGGTGGAAAACCAGCAGTTCTCAGGCCTCGTGGGCTGTGATTTGAGGACCAGGGCCCTACAGCCTAATGAGCTTGAGAAGGTGGAGCAGAGAGTGTCAGTATATCCCCCCTACCCTCCTCAGATGGATGTTAACTGGCAGCAGGCAAATGTGATGCAGCAGCAGAGAGCGATGCAGCGCAGTAGCAGGCAGAGAAATTTTATGGCGCGAAGTTGGAGCAAGAAAGCCTATATACCCACCTGCTGGAGGGGCGGAAAAGTGTCTCGTATGCATCGGAGTGTCTTTGGGAGCCAGGGCATGTCTCCAGCTGTTTGCTCGAGCTTGATCCGCAAGGTGCACCCTATTTACAGTTTTTTTTCGGATTCCTTGCTTGGCTGCAAAAAAAAGATAATCTTTCCAGGCATTTTAATCTTGTAATTAGTCTTAAACCACTTATTTCTATGACCTTTTTATCAGTGAAAAAAAATTCTGCCACTTATGCAAGATAATTCAGACTTGTTGTTAGATTGGTCCATGGGGTGAGAAAGTTTCTCTTTTCAAGCACATGGTAACCTAAAATAAACCAATATATTCTACTTATGAGTGAAATAAAATTAAGCTAGGTCTACAGTTGAACCAGATGCAGTGTCAGGCACGCCAAGCCCTGCCGCTCGGCCATATTTTAGCTGTTGAGAGAGTTGATCCACTTTTCAGTTACATGTGTGCTTAGGTTTGATCTTTCAAGGTAACTGGAGTTCAAATGTCATGATTTCATTTTACTTGCCATATGATTTCCAATATGTAATTAATAGTAACCAAATGCATATGTCACGTTTTGTGATATAGCCTTAGAAATCATGTGACTCTAAAGCAGTTCTCTGTTTCTTCTATCATCTGTTCCACCTGACAGGTTTCTCAGAATCCAGCCAGGCCCCCGAGCGGCCGCCCAAACCCCTGCCGCGCCGAATCAACTCTGAGCGCCGGGCGAGCCCCGTGCCCCCGTCTGGCGGGGCCGGAGGCGGGGCTGGGGGTGGAGCCAGTCCCCAGATGGCGGGTGAGATCGAGCACCTCATGAGCCAGGGCTACTCCTACCAGGATATTCAGAAAGCCCTGATGATCGCGCAGAACAACCTGGAGATGGCCAAGAACATACTGCGCGAGTTCGTCTCGGTCTCCTCAGCAGCACACATCTTCACGTAGCACCTCCCCTCTGTGCATCGAGGCTGCTGATTGGCTGCTTCCTGAGGCTTTCTTACAGTCTCGTTACATTACATCAGCACGATTTAAATCTTGCTTACACAGCCATGCATGCACGCGTGCGCAGAACTGCGTGCGCGCACACACAGTCAGTCGTGTAGTAGTGGAGGAAACTTCTCATCGCTTCATGCCCTCATGGCATAATATTGATAATATTGGTGTCTGCGCACATCTCCCGGGACAATACATGTAGACACACACACTTTTATACACACAGTCAGTCGTGCAGTAGCAGAGGAAACGTGCCTCATATCCCTATGGCATAATATCGATGTCTGTGCACATCTCCTGGCACAACACATACACACACACGCACACACATACATACGCTCACTCTCAATTGAAATATATAGACCTACCTACAGCACCTGCTCAGATGCTGCATTAATGAGAATAATGGTGTGGCTCAGTAATGCATTGTGGCTGGGCACCTTGCTATCCCCCGGCAGGGATCTGTATTATGAGGGACATTCTGTGATTCGGGACTCCCACCATGCATTCTTCCTGAGTGAAGCCCCCCATCTTCCATGTTCCCCTCCTACTGATTTACTCGGCCGTTTCCTGCTGTGCCGTTTTCTGTTGTGCTGTTTGGCACTAGGGCTTTGGAGCTTTCTCTTGGACGCTTTTGGATGTTCAAATCCACTGCTGTCCTTTAATGTTTGGTGTTTGAACCTCCAAATCTGGCTTTAAGGATCCAAATTCATCTCTCCCCCAGGTTATTAACTTCACAATTTGTGCTGCTCACTGGCCAGACTGTCTCACACGCCTAACTACCAGGTAAAGGGAGGGTGGAAAACCAGTTTTCAGCCCTAGAAAAGCAAAGATTGACGATCCCTGCTCTACAACATTTAGCTATGGGAGTGTGAGATGACTGTAACACTGTGGAGTATTGTCATCCATTTCTTTCATTATTACTGGCTTTGTGTTGGATTCTAAGAAATGAAAAATGATGTTAGTTGGCTTACTGTAAGCTTAGATAAAACTCGCCCCTATGCTTAAACCTTTTGAGTCGCTGAATGTGTGTTTGTTGCTTGGCAGGGAGTGTTTTAGTGTTTTACATGTACTGCTTCTGTAGAGATAGAGACTGTGCAGAGGGGATGTGGGGAAACTCTGCTCACCTCTCACCTTTTTCTTACGAATTTGTTCTTCAGAAAAATCTGTGTGTTGGCTTCCTATTCAGTATTTCCGAGTTGTAGATCCCCGCAGAGAGCTTACTAATATCTGACCATGTCAAAATGTCTGAAGTAATATATTATATCAACAGTCCGCTTACCCGTGCTGCTCAGAGGTCGTTCCTGTTTTTTGAAAATGGCACATCTTTCAGAATTCCCTTGAGTTGTGTTCAGTCTAGGCCATGTTTAACTCTTTACTGATGTTTTATTTTGGCTCTATCCTTCATAATAAATAAGAAGTGCTTTACTGCTGCTACCATAGTTAGTGCTAAACAAGTAAGCCTTAAATGTACATTTGTGAATAGGCTGGTATAATTATTTCTTTTTTAAAGTGACAGTATCTTGTATTATTTTCGTTTATAGCTTACTGGAGGAAATATGAAGAGCATGTGAGTCTTTTTTGCTTCCGTATCAATAATTTTTTTCTTACCTGTGTATTTATGTGCACAGCGGTGTGACCTAAAGCCCGATTTTATGCAATACATGCATGGTCCATCACAACATTATCCGCAATCCGTCAATGGGACTGGTTCTTCTGGATATATTTGCACAAATGCAAGCAGAATTGACTTTGCTAATTTCCATTAAGGCGCTCTGCTTTATTTTTAGACATTACTAAAACATTTTGTTAGTAGCATTATTTTTTATATTAAAAAACTGTCTTTGGTGTATTTTTGTCATTTAAAAAATATCAAATGTGTGCAGGGTGTTCAAGAAGGCAACATTAGCGGTGTTTAAAATCATATAGCCTACGTGTTTACTACATACGCTGCCAGTGTGTGGCCTCCCTCATTCTACTCTCCTCAGGAGTAACTATGTAGTATATTAGCCAGCATATGGCAATAACAATGTCAGGTACAGATCATCTGGATGTCGGTGGGTTACAACTGTGATTACATTAATTGAGCACAATATAGCGAGAAGCTGTGGCTATGTACTGTGATATTTGGCGTTTGTAGAATGACAGTTGAACTTAGTTTATGTACTGTTAAATTCCTCTTTGCCTTGCTTTTTCTGGTAAGTCAAAGTAATCTGTTTCCAAAACACAATTAGGAATTTAAAAATTAGCATATAAAGCCAGGGTTATTGTTATTTTGACCACAATGGTAAGTTCATTTGGAATTCTTGGGTAGCACTGTCGCCTCACAGCAAGAAGGTTAGGGGTTCGATTCCGGCCTGGGGCCTTTCTGTGTGGAGTTTGCATGTTCTCCCCGTGTTTGCGTGGGTTTCCTCCGGGTACTCCGGTTTCCCCCACCCACAAAAACATGCATCACAGGAACACTCCTACCATGGCCCCTGACCAAGGCACTGGCTTTAGTACTGGAGTTGGTCCCCGGGTGCTGCTTTTTGGCTGCCCACTGCTCCTAACTATAGGATGGGTCAAATGCAGAGGACAAATGACCCCACGGGGTTCAATAAAGTGTACAGTACTTGGATGACAGTCATCCACAACCTTCAGTGAAACATGTCTCTGGCACTCCTCCTCAGGTAAATTTACAACACTGACTGTAAATGTCTGTGCCTCTGGGCAGTTATGTATTCTACACTCTGTCAATCATCGCAAAAGTAGGCTACGGGACGCATTCCCTGCACCAAAAATATCTGTTCCAAAGTGAGCAGGTAGAATCAAATAATATTAGGTGAATATCATTTTTGAGTCACTTGATGTTGCATCTAACTTGTTATGAGTATTATGCAACCATGCCCTTATATAAAACTGCTCTAAGGTGAAGCTGGCTGTGAGAAATGGCCACCAGGCCCCACAGTTTAAGTTTCATTATTGTAGCCCCCGGATGAAGTCGGGCGGCTACTTTGGATTCGCGCATGTTGTCTCCGCTGCCGCCACCGCGTCCATGGATACTTTCTTGTGGACGCTCTAAAGGCTTTAATTTTTGACCGATTACTTTCATATTTCGTATGGACATGTAGAACACTTCACTTATGACACCTATTGATTTTGGTTGCCATGGCGACAGTATTGACGGCATAATACGCAAATTAGTAGCAAAACATAGAGATTTCCTTGTGGACGCAGTACAGGCTGTAATTTTTGACCGATTACTTTCATATTTGGTATGGACATGTGTTATACTTCACTTATGACATCTATCGATTTCGGTTGCCATGGCGACAGTATTGGCCGAATAATACGAAAATTATTGGCAAAACAGAGGTTTCCTTGTGGACGCAGTACAGGCTGCAATTTTTGACCAATTACTTTCATATTTGGTATGGACATGTGTTATACCTCACTTATGACATCTATCGATTTCGGTTGCCATGGTGACAGTATTGGCCGAATAATGCGCAAAAAAAGGGGAGAAGCGGGCTTTCGGGGGCTACAACGATGCGGTCTCAGCCGACCAGACTGTCTAGTTGTCAATGCCAAAAGTGTGCCTGATGATACAACAAAACATGATGCAATTACGGTACATTATTTGTAGCCTATTAATTCCATTAAGTAAGGATCCATTGTTCCGTTTGTGGGCATCTTTTTTTAAATTAGAAATGGTTGGGCTTTAGTTTAGATGTCGTTCTGGCAAGGTATATGCGGACTGCTTTATGTAGCCTATCGGAGAGATACCAAATTATGCCTTTCGTGACCTTATTTAAATGACACTCCCACTCATGCCATCTAATTTGCATGGAAAATGCCCCCTGAAAGATTACCCCTGCCCTCTCTGTTTACCTTTCCGCCCAGTTGCATGTACCTCTGGCAGGAAAAAACCAGTTAGGCTGGAGATATACTCGCTTTCAGCTTCGCTATTGCGTGTGAAAGATGGCTTCCTTGTGAGTTCTGGTTGTGCGCAACCTCAGAAATTAACACAATATTTCCACAAGATGCAATCTGCACATAAATAGTAGGGGCAGTGTAGACGCACTACTGGGATGTGTTAGGGTGAGAGGTTTACATCTTGCAAATCCTTAGATTCTATACAGTGGTCTATCAATTCTCTGGTGTGCCTTCTAATGGAACGCTCCAGTAACATACAAAGTACATAGGGAAGTATGTGAACAGTTCCGTTCATGACTACGCCTAGTGTTTGTGCGAACACGTGGTGAAAGAGCTAATATGTCTCCAGGTTTAGTCCTTGTAGTTGGAGAAAAATGGGAGTAGCTCTACAGTGGCAATCGGTCTATGTGTGTGTCATTAGATGTAGTGCATGCAGAGAAATCGGGCCCAAAGCGTCAATTCTGGTCATGTTTTACTGCAGTGAAAATTTTTGAATACACACAGCAGTAAAGCTTTAAGGATAAGTAGTGATGCATTGAAATGAATACGTTTTTGTCATTAGATGGAAAGCAGGGCACAAAGGTCACTACCTCATATATTCTTAATTTTTAGGGAGAGCAGTGGCCCTGATATGTCAAGCCTTAAAGGTTGTTACAGTCACCATTGAATGCCTTAGAATGGCCATATTCATGTTCTTTTGGCTGATTTTTTTTTTTTTTTTTTTTTTACTTTTTACCGAAATCTTAGTCCAAATTGAAGAACTCTCACAGTTTTCAGTCACCAATAGCGATCGTGCCAGCATTAGAATGTCCAGATCAGAACATTCTTATCTCTTCTGACCTTACACCTCAAAGGGCTAAGCCGCTTTCACACTGGACGCGAACGAATTAAACGCGTGTATTCGCGTCTTCGCATTGACTTTGAATGTAATCTGTCGTGCAAAAAATTTGTTTTGCCTCCGGTGTGAAAGCAGCTTTAGTCTAGGTCTCATCTTGTGTCATTTCTCTGTGAGCTATATATGGAAACATGACCAGTTCTGTTCTGACGAAAGATCACTATCACTGCGTTCGCACTATTTATCACTGCTGAGAATCTAAATGGCCATTGTAGGAAATGGTCTCAGAGTGAACGGAAGTGTGCTTTACTATAATACCATAATAGTTGAGAGCCAGTTCGTTTTTTATGAAGACTAGTGAAGCTTTCAAATTGTATGTAATTGCAAACTGTTGTATTTTGAGCATGCATATAAACACCATCTTTCAAGGATATCTGGCAATTTCAAATAAATTGTATGCATGCATGCATACATGGAAATGAATTGCACTATAATTTCTAAACCCATTTGGAAAAATAGGTTGCAAAATGCATTTTTTTTTATGGATCTGAATATTTTTTTGTCTTCAGTAATGGTGTTCTGTTCTTAAGGCTCTAGCTGATGGGGAATGGGCTGTGTGTGCTCATTATCGAGCCGTCAGTCTGTTTGTTTTGAGTGGGGCTGATTTGATTATTTCGGAGAACAACAACACCACATGCTTTATTCTCTCTCAGGAACACAGAATGCCAGTTTTCCGCTAATGCGTTTGGTGAAGATTCATTGAAAAGTGGAGGCAATGTTGACCCAATGAGGACATTAAAAATTATCAGGATATTATTGTTTTCTGTCTTCCTGTTTTTGGTTTAATTTTCTTCTGCTATTGGCTCATTTCAGACCCTGACTTTGAGGTTAGTTTACTTGCAGGATGTCTATGTTCCTCTAAAGTCATCAGTTCCTCCCCACAAACCCGAGATTTAATCGGAGTTCATTTTTGTACAGTGGAAAATTTTGGTCAGTATTTATAACAGGCGTGCCAATTCAAGCCCAAACCTTTTTTTTTTTTCCTCGCTATTTTAGGGCTGTAAGAGTGCTATTTTACTGAATAGTTTCAGTGACATGCCATCTGCCATTTTATTTTTTGCCTTAAGCATGTTTCAGATTAAATTTCATTGGACAAGGGACATTTTATTCGACTTCATTTGACCAGCGGAGAGCGTCTTAGAAATGTGCTAACTTGTCATAATTACCCCTCTATACTGAATTAATGTGTGCAAATAAAATGTTCAGTTTGGTGCACGAATGTGTGTGTATGTGTGTGCGTGCGTGCGTGCGTGCATGTCTGTGTCAGAGTATGAAAACGTGATGAGATACTGTCACTTTAAAACCAAGAGTGTAAACGTACTGATGAGCGAAATTATAGAATGCAAATGTCAGGTTTTTTTTTTTTCTTTTTTTGTTGACGTCAGAATTTTATTTTTATCATGGTTAGTATTTTCCTCTATAAATTATGCTGTGAGCAGTGCCATAATTTCGCAGAAAAATTTTAATTGCACCCCTCTTGAAACATAAGAGAGTGCATTTTGTTTATACAGGAACCAAGTGATAATTGCTGTGCTCTTACTGCTAATCTCTCGTCTTCTGCGCTGTTGTGTTGCGAGTGCAGTATATTTCTAATGTGCGTCATTCTCTTTGGGAATTTAGATGGCGGCGTGCAGCCTTTACATGGTGTACGTCTGTTGCATAACTTCCATGGCCCCCTTGCTGAGGCAACTACTATAATGTGTGCCCATGAAGACAATAATGCTGCGCTTTACAAAATGGAGATGCTCCGGTTAGCCCACCCCTGATGCCCAGGACCCCCAGAAGTTATACTTCTTTTATAGATATAAAGGAGAACATTTTTGCGTGCTGATAGGCCCTACAGCACGAAAAGGGAACTGAATTTACACACACGTTCTGGCACAGAATGTAGTGACTGGTGTGACCACAAGAGGGAGCCATTTCCAGATGTTACCGCCCCGTGAAAGGCATTAAGTGAACATTTATGCTGTGACTCGTGACACAGTCCAATGTCGAAAACGGAACACAGTACCGAAAAATGTTGCAGTTTTCAAGTTATAAACCGAAAAGATGTACTCATTAATTTGTGTTTGTTTTATCAGCTGAATGTTTAACTCTTGAGTGTATGAATGTACATATGCTACATTTCAGCCCAGCATGGCCTACTCGCGTTCTGGCCTTAATGAATAATTTAAGGAAGTTGTTTTTTTTTTTTTTTTTTTTTCTGTCTCGCACAATTTCCCTCATTGTTTTCAAATATGGAGGAACTTGGTATTGAAAAAGGGACACTTAAGTGTGGCACTCCAAATTGAGGCAAAATTTCCAAAAGCTTGTGAACTTTGCTTTATTTTTGTGTTGGAAGTGTATCATGAACTTGGAGACGGAATAATCACATTATTTGTTTTGTAATGTTTACTTTCAGAGAACCAGTGTGTAAGATGTAGCGACATACAGGGAAAAGGCTGCAGATTGCAACCAACTGATAACTCGTGTCTGCCCTCACCATCCCCCTCCTAGGGTGGAGGAGAAGCTTCGCTGGCTGCTAAACTTACAGAAACGCAAAAGGCCCTCTCTAGAGCCAGTGTTTGGTTTCTTTGTTCTGGGCTACTGTCGAAACATGGTGGTGCAACATGATGGGGTCTGTGGAAAGAGACATGCTCAGTCTGTATGTACAAAGGGCTCATTCTAAGGCAATGAAAACACAATGATTCTTATTTTCACATCATTATACAGAAATAAAAACATAGTTGTGAATATTCCATTCAATTTCTGCTAATATATCCGCCAATAGATCCCGCTAAATCTTGTACACTGGTCATCTAAGTTACCTTCTCATTTGCCTATTTGCCTTTTACTTCATTTTTCTGTGTGAACAAAGAGAGACTATCAATCTGGATTGAGAACTGTAACTGAATATATATTGTCGTACGCATATAATATATACCCCAGTAGCCCTTGTATTCAAGTCTTTGTGAGAGGATCGTTTTGGAGTTGGTTGATATACAAAGGTCGCAATTTCATGATGCATTTTGGCTAGAACAGGATGTCCTGTAAGGGAACCAGTATCACCTGGTTTTAGGCACTCCTGTGTTTTCTGGTCTCATTGTAACATTTCAGGAAGGTGTCTTTGGGGAAAATTCCCTTTGCTTTGCCTCAGTTTTTAGAACTTGAATTTAACTATAATGGCCAATATTAGTAAGTGCCACAATTTCCTTTTATTTATTCAAATAAAATTCCTTATGCTTTAGTTTGGGTTACACCCAAAGCCTCACCCTCTCCTCTTGGTTAGGCAAGTGGGTGAGGTTTAATGTGGGTGTCCAGTTAGGATGTGAAGTTACCCCAGGTACAGACTGGATCAGACTTCTGTCTGTTCAAACCATTTTTTTTTTCTTTTTTACGTGTTAGATTTCAGTATGAAGCAGATGCGATGAAGTTGACTGGCAGCTTTATGTAGAGATTTTTGATTATAAGGCTGTGCATGGAACTAAAATGGTGTCCATTCATACTATGGCTTCAGCCAAACTGACTGCAGGGACAACTTTGACTCAAGGAAAAGATTGAGGCTTTTTAATGAAGAAAGTCTCTTGCAGTTATTACTATAATTATTATTGTGCTTACATTAAATTAATATCCGTTCTTATCAGTGTTAATCTTTGGATATTTATCCTCTGATGTCCTTGAATATATAAAAAAATGTGTGAATTGTTAAAAATTTGTGGATACCTTTAACTTTTTTAATCTTACTGCTGCCTGTACAAAGCAGAAAGTGAACTGAAATATGAAGTCTATGGAACCATTTCCCTTTTCACAAAGAGTAGCACAATTTATTTTTCTTACATATTTTTCATTATACGTCTAGAAATAACTAATGTTATTTATTAATTTTTTTATGCTGTACTCCAATCTGAGATGCTTATTGTTTATTTTGTTTTTGAATTTGCAGCTGTCATAAGAGATTTTGAATAAACTTTTTTTGTCTATTTTGTTTGCAGATATGCGTTTGAATTCATTCTAATTTTCAAAACTTTTTCCATGAATCAGACGGACCGCAATGACACTATAAAATTGTCCACTAGAGGGCAGTCCAACTAATAGGTTGGTTCTTTGTAATACTTGCGTTCGACTATTGTCACATGGCAGAATTATATTTAAAATTTTTTTCTGTCCTGGAACAAATAAAGAATTTTAAGTGCTTCATTCATACGGAAAATTGCACTTTTTTACGGAGTGATACAAAGGACATTCAATTTTGTGATGGATTTTGAAAGAATCAGACTTATTACAATGTTGAATTAACTTTATTTGGCATTTGTTTTCTTTCAAAAAGAACTTGTAAAAAAAGAAGCAGGCATCACATAATTTACAAACATTTGCAGCATTACTAAGCAACAATTTTCCAAAATATTTGAAAGAATGTAGCTTTAGTCAAATTATGTTCAAAGTCATCTGAAACATGATTTACTAGATAGAATTAGTAGAGAGAGTTGCATGAACAAATTGGTATGAGAAATTCCACAATATGAAATGAGAAGATACAGTGTCTTCTGTCAAAAGTTCAGTTTCATGAGAAATGAACACCAACGGAATGTGATTTATTGGCCTTCAAAAGACTCTCCTATTTCACAATGAGGTTAAACCACTTTGAGTGCACTGGAGTAAATTGTTACTTTTCCAATGGGACTCCATTCAAATGTATAAATACTTAAACATAGACCAGTAAATAAGGAATAAAATACTGCTTTTCAGTTGGATGGCTGGCATTCTCATTCGAGAACTATTTTCTTTATCGTACCACTTAACAGTTCAAGTCTCCAGTAAGGTCAAATTGTGATGGTTGGAGTTACACAACACTACATCACCAGGGCTTAATGATATTTTCCAATTTATAGTCTCCACTTCAATAACTGGTCTTTTCTTATCACAAGCAACATGTACAGTATATGACCATTAATTAAGTAGTTCTGTTCAAATGGTCCACTTCATGACTCCTGGGAGTGGATACATACAGAAGGCATTTGCACCCAGTAGTGACATCATCTCTATTCATTCTGTGTATTAAAACTTGCACGTTTTCCGGGGTATGGATTCCTTTTGGACATCACATTCTATATCAAATTATGCAGTAACCGCGCGTACAGGCTGTGGAGCTAGCCTTCTATATGAGGCTGCGGAGTCCATACCTGGGTGTGGTACAGCAATTGTGTTCTGTATTGTCAAGGCATTTAATATGAACCATTTCAGTAGATGTCATCTGAAGTGAAAATACCTTTACCTCAGACAGATATTTAGGAAAGATATAGCTATTTGTGCGAAGTAGATCAATTGCATTATCCAAGGTGATCCATCGTAAGTCTTAATGAATGCTTAAAAAAGGCATTAATGCCATGCCTGTTAAGATGTTGATATTTCTGAACAAAACGCTTCACGCCGTAGAACTACATACTGAATAACACTGTTCCCCATGATCCCGCTACCATCCATGTTCTTCCTTGTTTTTTAAAAAAGTAAAAAAAAAAAAAGACAAAACAACAAAAAGGCACATTTTGCTCACAAATGTTGCTCTAACCAAAACTTGGTAATTTTTGTATATCCCTGCGATGTAGTTTTCCATGTATTTACACCAGTTAAACATCTCTCTGGTCTGCTTCCCAGTTCACAAGCGATTTCGGGGAAAGGGTCATCTGGGATGTATTTCTGAAAACGTTTTGCGATTCGCCCCAATTACAGTATTTAGACAACCTGAAGAACAAGAGGGAACTTTTCATCATGGCTGCTTTGCATATGGCACAGAATTGATTAATAGTATTAAATTCTTACTTGAACAAAAATGATTTGAACACTGGAAGGAAAACTGGATGGTAAACCTGTTGAGGTTATTTAAGACTGAAACACAACCCTCTGTGACTAAAGCCATCGTCTGAAACTTTCACCTGTACTAAAATTATCTTCAATATTTAAAAGCAATGCACACAACTATTGGCATACACTAACTAATACACTGTCTCAAGAGTTTTTATGTTTACATCTTAATGTACATCTTTTTTATATCTTTTTTCTGGTTCAAAGCAATAGCCAATTTCTTGCAGACCAGAGCTTCAAGCTCTGAGTGTTCTTCCCAAATCGAAAAACAGAAACAAAACCTGAATCTTTTATACAAAAAATTAATCCCAGAATTATGTCGCTTTATCACTCAGGCATTTGGACAACTAAAATGCCTTTATAAGCACAAACAAGAAATACACTCAACAAATAAAACCTTAAGACTTCAGTGCGAACAACACTTACATGAGAGTAAAGAAAAATCCCACATTTACCCCCTTTGTTTTTCATTTATGGTTTTCATTTTGGTGCCGTCATTCACTGCATATATCCACTTTGGAATGTCTAACTATCCACAAGCGCCCATGGGCAAACCCCCACGGCAAACTCGGGAGAGAACTGCCTATAGTTCTCCATTAACATACATGGGGTCAGTAATAATTTCTGTCAGACTGATGAACTCAACTAAACTCACACAGTCAGAAGACGATCTCCTATGCAGTTTGAACGTGCAACGAACAGATACCCAGATTGATCAGCGGGGATTCACCAAAAAGTGAAGACCTGTTGACCCCTCACTGACTGAACCCTCCTGAACTATGATCAATGCAAATGGCTAATGTGCTTCACCATATAGAGCAGCACAGCAGTCAGCATTGACGTGGTCCAGATTCAATCTGAGGCTGTGACGCTTCAGCACAAACAGCAGTGTTTTCACCTCACAATGAGCCATCCAATATCTGCTAAGAGCAGAAATGAAAAACAGGGGGGAAAGTCAACAAATCCACAAATAACGATCATAGCTCTGTTTTTGTCTGCTTCGCATTAAATACAACTCACAAAACCGTATGAAAACTTGACAGTAGTTCACAAAGGAATCCTATTGGTTATTACTGATATTCATACCCAGTGCTGGGTGCCCATTAGCAATGCATTGCTGCACATACTTCGGTAGGACCTGATCGGACCTGCTGTCCGACCGAAATGCAGCAAAAAGCTGGGCAATGATCGGTACCATTGACGATTTACGCTTCCTTTCGAGGAATGCTAGTTCTGCACAGTCACCTGGAAAAGAGGATGTACAGGTGATCAGGGGTTACCCTGCCTTTAAGCTTGCCGGTGAGAATTCAACACCATTTCCTTCCCAAACATTTTGACCATCACATAAAATCTTTGCTCCCAAGAGGAGATATGGACCGAACCAGCTCCGCAACACTGCACTTCAAACTTCTAAAGTTTAGGCCCCCAGGGCCTGTTTGTGAAAACTTGAAAAGAAGGGACTGAGATTCCTCATATACAGCCTGCTCTACTCCCAGCACAACTCCGCGACAAGCTTTCATATTTAAATCAATAGCGTTCAGTGTAATATTGAAAACAGCAGTCTGAAGCACATATACATTGTGCATGTGTTTTACAGAAAGTGTGTCAACACAAGCTTCCAGGCCTTCAGAGATTCAACAAAGTAACAGTGGAAACATGATACATTGCTCTTTCTAATATCTATGGTGGAAACCACAGTTGCATTATTGGTAATGTTAAGGATTAATCCTGTTTTGCGATGGTGGGGGATATTCATTGATACTGAGCGAGAACTTTGCTTGCGGCAGTACAGTGGAAATTGAGTGTTGACCCTGTACATAGCTGGAGGAGAAAGGGGAGGCTGGAGTGTGATTCCCACTCCTTCCAAAAAATACTTCAGTGTAAAGACCATGTCCTCACAGTATAAACAGCACTGGGACAGCCAGCAAGGGGGATGTGAGGTGTGTGACAGCAGACATGACTCTGAGACAAGAACCGAAGAAACAATCTAACTTTGTCGTATCTGCCATTATCATCCCTCTCCATTCATCCAAAATCAAAAATTAAAAAAGTCCCAACCACCAGATGCACCAAACAAAAGAACTCGACCGTAAACAAACTCAAAACAATGGTCGTGAAGAATGTGTTTCTGGGCTCAGAAAAGGGTTCCCAGAAGCTTAATATTAAATTACTAAATATATATTTATATCATATATACACTTTTGTGAGGGTGGTAACAACGGGTAAATTATCTTACACATAGCAAAAAAAAAAGATAAAATGACAAATTACTGTTTCGGAGGACAAAGTAGAAATGAACAAAGTAATTCAAAAAGCAAACCAAAAAACTGGGGGCATTCTGTCCAAAAATACAGACCAAAAACAGAGGAAAAATAATCAGAAAGACTGTGAGCTGGAGCCATCATTCATACATTGGATTCGGTCGGATCCTTGGATACTGAAAAGGCGAGTAAAGGAAACTTCCCCTCGGGCGTGGGGAGGTGGGGGTTGGGGGTCACTATACAAGCGTTTGGGGGGGGGGGCGGCTCCCAAGGCAACGTCGAGCTGTGGAGAGCAGGGGGGTATTCTGGATTCTACTGCACTCCCTGTCCATCTCTTAGGTCAATTTATCTCTCACTGTTTACCCCAGAGTGAAGGAGAAAAGGAAGGCAGAGGGAGAGAGAGAGAGGGAGGGACAGAGAGAAAGAAAAAAACACAAAGGTGAACACTGTGCCAACCAGCCCTCTGTATGTTTATCATATACTGTATATTACACCTATATGCACATGTTGTACATTTTACATGAATGGGTTTATGGCTAGTGGCTAATTCTATCAGGCAGTGGCGCTGGGCCAGTTCAGCTTTCTTCCAAAGTCACCAAGCAGCTGGGCAACCACTAACAACCATCCAACAAAAATAATCGATGTTAGCCATTTCAAGATCAACAGCTGCAATTGCATGTGGCAGTCATCAACATGCATTTTATATCGGCAGACGCCTTAATGTCTCACAATGATATAATGATTGGTTAACTAACACATCTAATAAAAACTGCAAAAGGTTTTTTAAATACTAATTTGCATCCAGGATGCAGTACTGCATATGTGTATTACAGTGAAGGACTGAGATTTTTTTTTGATGTTTTTCATTAGTCAAACCCATTCATTTAATCAGATAATTTCCTGCCATTGGCCACAAGATCTGTTGAAACACAGCTCTACTGAAACCCATTACCTTGTTAAGCAAGGAGCTGGATTTCCAAGTCAGACACGCGATGGATTTAAACTGAATTACAGGCATGATATCCAAGTCAGTTCAGTACTCGAGTTAAACTCTTTAACCTGTCCATTCTGTTCTGGACTTCAATAAAGAACTCACTGAAATAAAAACATTGTAAAAGATACACTAATGAGGAATCCTGAGATAAGTTGTAGGTTACCTGGTCATTAAGGGCCTTCTTTTCCCCATTTATTCCCTTCAGAAGGACGGCCTCCTCAGTTTTCTCTGATTTGACTTCTACAACGATGTCATCTTTGCTGGATTTTTCCTTTGTGCTGTGCAGACGGAGACATGCAGTGAATCATGACTTCATTCCTCAAAATAATAGAGAAAAATGTGGTAATAATAATTCCTTTATGCACTAACATTTCCTGTTTGCCAGACCGTCCACACGGAATTTTGCCTTTCTTGTATAGGAAGTAAAGCACGCTGCCCAGGATGGCCAGTAGGAGGATGCAGACAATGATGGCAATGATGATCACGCCGTTGCTCTCTGGTGGTGAAAAGGGAGAAATGCAGCCACTTGTTAACACAGATATTGCTAAAAGATGTAAAAATTACGTGCAACCTATTTGCGGTGGGGGATAAAATTGTGCTCTTTGCAAGGATCCTGCCATACGTGGGATGACTAAAAAGCATCCTTTAAGCACAGGCTACATCCAATTACATTCCAATAACTTTGAATGTGAGGAATGTGGTCAGCATTTTTAGCACAAAGGTTCTTGGTGTTCAAAGTAATAAAACATTCCTCTTCACAGTGTTTAAGTGGGCCAGAGAATAACTCAACTATTCAGAGCAAGCCAGGGTTCATGTATGAAATATATTCGCTCCAATGTTATATATTTCCATTTGATACATTCACTAAAAGCTTCCACCTCCCTGTGCAACATCCATAGAATAGCAGTGTTCATGTTATCCATGTGCGTTCTCAGAGCAATCATTGATACGTTCTTGGAAGTATGACCCAAATTTTCATGGATTTTGCCCCAGCCAAAAAATTTGTTCATTTGTAAAAAGAAAAAAAAAAAAATCAGAAATGGCATCCATTCATTTTCCTAAAGTCACTAGAGTTTCACATATCTTGAGAAGACAGCACAAGCTAATATTTATTGTGCAAGTAATTTAAAATAACAATGACTGGGCTAATAAAGCCACTTGGAAAAGAGGCTGGGGCAAAAGCCTTGTCTACACAAGACCCATTACTAGATTAGAGTCTACTAACACAGAGGACAGAAGGAGTGACCCAGTGACTGTTTTTGCCTGCAACTCTACTAGTTTTAGAATGAAAATGGAAGGAAAAAGAAATTTTAAATATCCCATGTCACCATCTCAGTCTCCATCTGTGTCACTAAAACATAGTCCCTCTCTGTTTTTAATCACTTTTTTCTTCTCTCTTAGCTAAAAACACTCCTCACACGAGTGCAGTACCGTTTTGAGGATGGAAGGTCTATGAGGAGTGAATATGCCCATCTTAGACTGAGAACAGAGATGGAGACAGAGCTGTAATACAGTTACACTGAGAAGGAAAACTTCAACATGGCAGTAGTCCTTCTAAAACAGATATCGTAGTTGAAGTGCTCGATTAAGTTCCAAGTGGAGGGGGGTTTTGCATTCAAATACAATCAAGTTCATGCATTCTGGCCTTCATTTGAGAATTTGTGACATAGCTAGCTACACTGATATTTAACTCCCAGGAACTGGGATTAGGAAAATGAATGTGTAATCCACACATGGAGCCAGAATTAGCATACAGTTATTCTGCTGAAGTCAAATACAGTAGACTTATAAAAATACAGGATTTATCATTTCTTTCCTACTGAATGCTAAAAATTTCATTGACACAAACAGGTGCCCTTGTGAATTTTGAATGCAAAAATCCCTCCAAGTAAGCAGTTCCATAGAGGTGTGGGAGGGACGCAGCCAGAGCAGTGAAGATACAGGTTCCTGGCATGCTTTAGATGGCAGAGATTGGTGGGGCAGGCGTACACACCTTTCGGGACTTTCCTCGGTGGCATCACTCTTACTGTGACTAGGACAAACCAGAGGGACACAGTTATCCCCACTGAAACTGACCCTCGCTTTATTCGACATGGGCCACCCCAAGTGAGAGACACCTCTCTATGGAAGCCTGTGCCACTGCACTGCAGCCCCTAATCTTACCATACAACTCTTCAGCAGGGGAAAGGACACTTGTTTGTGACTGCAGAGCTACATGGCATGGCTTTCAAGGTGAACTACAGCTTCCAGCATGCAAAATTTCTCCATGTCCACGACTGATTGCTTTTAATGCACCGGATTGCCGAAGGAAAGGTAGATTTGTGAGGGAACTCACTAGCCAAAACAGTCAAGAAAATTTCCATGAGCAAGCCGGCTAACCTGCACACATATGGATGTCTGTCAAAATGTGGGTAACTTTAGAAAAATGACAAATCCTTGAAAAGCCTAACAAATGTTCCACATGGAAGCCATCTACTACATTTACAAAAATCTCTGCAAGCTTCTTAATGCCTACACAAATTTTTTGCTGTCTATTCAAGACATGTAATGTACCGCAGCCGAAGTGTGTTACTTATTTACCACAGCCAGGCAGAGTGAACAGATGATGGGAAATCACCGCAGCCATATCAACTGTATGATCTTGAATTCTTGTAATGGCAACAGGTGAATCAATTTTAGTGAACAATACGTAAATAAATGAATTAAGGAAACATCTCACTCAACCCTTGACAGCAGTGTGAAAGTTTTTAGTGAAAGTTTCCAGCTGGGGGAGAGCAAATTCCTGAACAATCCAACCAGCCAATGTAGCATTATTCCACAGCAGATCACCAATAGCTGGATGTGTCAACTTTACATTAATAGGCCCACACTTTTGCTACTTTTAAAGCGACCAGGATGACATAGGTTCAGGGTATTCCTGAACTAGCTCACCAGGTCAAAGCAGGTCGGTCAGAACATAATGTTGCCGTTGGAAGGCTTCATACAGTCAAACATTCCAAAGAGTTGAAATAGCTATTCGTTTAATTTCATATCTGTTAATAAGCACACAGCCAGGACAATTAAAGGAATCTAAATCATCTGGTAATCCCTTAACGAAAGCCTACACCAAAATTGACTCCAAAATTTAGTAATCACCAAAAGCCTGCGCTGCTGGAACAATTGCCATTGTAACTGTGCTGTTTGTTTTGCCAAAAATATTCACTTTATTTGCCAAATTCAGTTAGGAACAAAACATTATTCCGAACTGATGTTTCCCAAAACAGCATCAACCGAATACTCCTTTCTGATTTCTCTTCAAAGGGAATATCAAATATGCCCAACGGCACTCAAACGAGGTGATTAAATATGCCAGGCTTAAAATCGTTAGCTTATCAGCAGTATCCACTGAACCTCCTGGGACTGGAGGGGTCCTTTAAAGTCTTAATGAAATGGTGCGTGGGGTTAAACAGGAGGAGTGCATCCTGAAGCCGGGCAGTGTTTTCCTTCACATACTAAACATCCCACCTGGCAGTAAATGTTAAAGCCTTACCTGCAGTACTGGGGGCAGGTGATGTGACCATTGGAACTGCCGAAAAAAAAGGGGATGTATGATCAGCCTTAATTACAGACAACAAAATTTCACAATAAAATTTTAAAAAAAGATGCAGGGCAAATTGTGAATGTTCTCAGTCAGCCAGCACAGCAGAAAAATTCTATTTGATGAACGTCATATCATGTAGTCCTGTACCATTAATTAATAGAATGTAAATATCTCAAAAATATTTTTTAACGATCTACAAGGAAGGTATGAACCTGTTTTTATGCAACCCTTAAGATAAATTATGAGTCATTAATTGCTCAGTGTTTAAAGGTTATAACAATAGAAAAATATTTTGACTGCAAGACAATCAATTAACTACACCTCACGTCCTGTGCCAGACCAGAATGTGAGGTCACATTTCTTTGGAAGAAGGCAGTATTTCAAATTAATGTTGAGGACAAATATTGATGTTATGATCCAGAGAAGGAATCTGATGCAGATTCAGGGTACAATACACAAGGGAGTATTTAATAATGGGAATTTGGTAATAATAGAGGGAAAGGCCATAGCCCAGGGGTGCGTTTCCCGAAAGCGTATTTGCCATCTAAGTTAGCAACTTTCATAGTTCATCCATTCACAGTCAATGGGTCCAACTATGTAAGTTAGCATCTGTGATTTCGGGAAATGCATCCCAGAACAGTCCAGTTAAGTTGGTACGGACCAGAGAGGGTTGGGGTATGTCTGCACCCAAGCCAGTGGCCGATCTGGGGCAGGAGCCAGGTGGTGAATCCTACTTGCCGTAGCCGGAATGCGTGATAACTAAAGTGAAGGGTTTAGCAGGAACGCAGTCCCAATCCTGGAGACCTATGAAGGCTTGGGAGGTGTTCCTAATGAACTGACTCAGAGTAACAGACTTTCCAATCATTAATTTATCAAAACACAAAGAAGAAGAGTATAGCTAAAAACTAGAAGATACACACTGACTGGAAGGGAATAGAGCATTACGGTCCACTAACCCTGCTAAATACAAGGTGAGCTTCAATAGACCAGACTAACACAAAAGGAACAGGGCATACAAATGAGAACACCCGCGAACAAGGGCAGAAATGAGACGATACATCAGTTGAAGGAGACAAAACCACAAAACACATCCAGGGGGAAAGGAAATGGAATTTACTGGCAGTGATGGTGAAGAACCGCGCTTCTGTCCCAATGTTATTGGTAGCATTACAGGTAGCTTTGGTGTCAGCAGCCAGCTTGATGGCCACTGAACTGTTAACAGTGTTCTCAGTCTTCTTGTGCGATGTCTCATGCCAGTTCTGGAACAAAGGAAAATCGAAAACAAAAAATGGGTGGGATGGGCAAGAGGAGCGTAAGGACTCCTGAGTCATGCGTTTTTGTAGTAAAAGGAAAACTATTAGACAAGCCTTTATAATGTTAATCACAGGAGTACTTCTTATTTATGAGGAAAAACTTGAAGAGTGCCTAAGTCACGCTAGTATTGACATATACTTCGCTCTACATTCTTCTAAGGTACCTAAAAGGAGAGTCAAACACCACGAGCGTATTGGTCTATATTAAGGCAGAATGAGAAAATGAATGGCTTTTAAATTTTTCAAAAAGAGGAAATTAAATGCATTTCCCAGTTGTCACAATACACAATTGACAACCCACACTACTATCAGCTCAATGGCCATGTGTGCCAAATGAAGGATGAAACAGTGTAATCCTTATCACTCATCAAACAGTGTTGTTATTCCAAACTACAGCAACAACGGGCCACACTAATGGCACTAATAAGATGCAACAAAACTAGATATCAATAGTATTCACTTGATGAATCCTCACAACTTCAAAATCTTGAATGGTTTTTTTTACTACAGCATCGGTGTTCGATGGGCACTGCCATATCGGATAAGTGAGTTACACCACTCTTGCACTGTCTTGCTCTGGCTTTCAGGAGGTGTAGGTACCTACTGACCTACTTTTGCACACACATTGGGCTAGATCTGAATTAGTTCAGTCAGTATTGCACTAAACAAATCTGAACCTTATCTTCAATTCCCTGAGTCAAACTTATTAAACATGAAAAGTGTAGTTAGACCACTCTTGTTCTGAGGGGCTTAATTAATAAGCCTCACTGTGTGGAAAAGCCTGGGATCATTCTTTAAAGCAGTGGTTCCCAAAGTCGGTCCTGGGGACCCACAGCGTATGTCGGTTTTTGCTCCAACCACAATTACGATCCCAGAGTTTTAACAAGCTGTTCATTTTTTAATTAGCAGTTGCTTGTCAGATACGAGGGACATTTTACCCCCTTAAACCACATTATGACAGAAATGGCTACGCATTCCATGAAATTTCAAAGCCCAACATTCATATTTTTTATTTTGATGTATTCCACGTAAGCACGACAATCAAAGGTGGCAGTATGTTTTATGTGATCAAATGCAAGACTGCAATCAGTCAGTAATCTGGTGATTAGGGTTCTGAATTCAGGTGCTCAGGTTCTTTCCTGAAACCAATCAAGTGACATTTAACAGGTTTGACTCATCGTTTGTTTTGTCTTTGAATTCTTAATTGCCTAATAATTGTTCGCTTTAATGACCTTGGGTCCACAATTTTATCTACTAGAAGCCCATTTATAGATTCATGTCATCAGTTGCAAATTTCCATTTTTTTATGTTAGAGAAGTAATTTCCAATTTAGCACACTATGAAATGATTTTCATCATGGCCATTTTTGACATGTGGTTTAAAAGGATAAATAATCAGCGTGAACAAGAATAGTGCAATCAAGAGCAATGAGCAACTCATTAGCATTCTAAGATTGGAGCTGTGGTTGACACAAAAACCTGCGTACACAGTGGGTCCCCAGGACCGAGTTTGGGAACCACTGCTTTAAAGCGTAAATCAATATCATGCTTGATTTAAACACTGCTTTCCTAACTCTGTAAAACAAATGTAACAAATAAATACACAGATATGAAAGAACTGAAGTTATTACATCAGCAAAACAGATTTAATTATATTATTGGATCATCACTACTGTGTCCGACGCAGATCCTTCGTGTTAAGCCAAGAAATAAACAAGTATTTTATAGATCCTTTTCAAATTTTATACGTAACTCATTAATTTCCTGGAAGACCTGAGTTCCATCATATTGCCTGATATGTGTGCAATATCAGCTTGAAATTTTACTTTTATTACTGAATGCTACACAAAAAATATCAATAGAATATGTAAGTAGGTAAATTTATTACTGACTGCAAGAAAAATAATAACAATAATTACATATATTTTTCATTATTAATGAGTAAATATGGGCAGTCTATACAGCATATACAGTATAAGATAAAATTGGGTTAATTTTCAAATAATTTCATAAGGCTGTCTGAGGCAATCCTGTAGCTCGGCTTTCTTATACGGGAGCTTTCGCTGGGCAATTTCATCAATATACCCTTTGCTTTCAGGGGCGACAGCATCGGCCTTGTTTATTAAAATGATGGTATCTGACACCAGATCAGCTTATTGTCAATTAGAATCAGTATCGGACCGATATCCAGTATTAGTGTTGATATCGGTGCATCTCTATTCTGTAATTGACTACCTACAGGGGGACATGCAGGTTTCATATTTAGGTCATTTGAGAGACCTGACAATAATAATAATAATAATAATAATACATTTACTGCCAGTATCCAGTGAAATGACAGTCCCACAAAAATATGTATAATGAACCTTGTACTGAAAATAAACATCATACATATACACACTTAGTTTTGTTGAAACAGTCTTGTTTACAGTAGGCTATGGCTCACAATTCCTGAATCAGCAAGGAAAATCCAAGGTGTGTATCTGTTTTCCTATGATGTTTCAAGTGATGCTGGGTTAGGTGTGTATCTCACACCCCATGTCATGATGTTTTCAGTGTGTATCTCACTTCCTGCGAAGAGCCAAGTGTTGCAGGGCCAGCTGTGTACCTGACTTCCTGTGACAGTCCAGGCAATGGAGGGTTTGGGGTATCCTTGAGCTACACACGACAGGTTCACCCACTTATCCACTTCCTCTTCCAGCTCAATGCGCCTCTCCTGGCCCTTCATCTCTGGAGCTCCTGATAATGGGCAAAACGGGGGAGTGACAATGTTTGATACAGGCAACAAGTCACGGCCCCCACTGGCTCTTTCAAGATGAACACAGCCAATGGGAACTCACCCTGAACAACAATGAGCACTGAGCCGCTGGTCTGCAGCCCGGGCAGTGAGGGCGCGGTAACCTCACAGACGTACTCCCCCATGGCTTCAAATGAGACGTCCTGTAGGAACAGCTCGTGACCCTTTCCCACCGGCTCCCCATCCTGGACAGGCCAAGCCAAACAGAGGCATGTACTCATGGTTGGGTGGATTAACGGAACATATAGCCGCTTAACTCCAAAGCTACGCTTCTCAGAAAGTCTCAGAGTACCAGAATTGACATTATGATAACCTATAAGCCAGAGGCTGTAAATATGGTAAAATCAGTTAGAACATGCAAGGATTCACAGCGGATGTGATAAGAGTGTGTTTTTCACCTTGAACCAGACAGTACTGGTGGGAGCAGAACACTGGGCATTGCAGGTGGCCGTCAGGCTCTCCCCCTTCAGCAGAATCTCTGTGTCTCTGGGCACCACTACAGCTGGGTCCAGATCTGCACGGAACAGCAGGCATGAGGGAGGGCATAGCAATCGAGGAGCCAGCATCACATTGTGAGTGGGGCAACCCACACTTCAGCTGGTGGAGGAGAGCCTATAGCCCAGTGGTGAGCACATGTGACTGTAACTCTCCAAAGGTGCACGCACTGCACAGCATAACTCCCAGCCTGTCACAATAACACCAGTGCAGCTGCTGAGCCATTTATTAAGGCCCTTAGCATCACATTGCTGCAGTGAGGATTGGCCACAGCTTAGCCTCATCCACTGCAATTCACTTTGGACAAAGGGGTTAACCAAACAATGTATGCGTAACCTACAGAGAGGTCCATATATATTTGGGCATTTGACAATGTTATTGTTATTTTTGCTTTCTTCCAAAGCACTGTAGAACTGGAATTAAATAAGAGCCATTAGGAACTGGCATATCGCCTCAGCCCCTGTACACACTGAAACCTAAGTCAAACATGCTTCCAGAAAAATGGAAAAAATAAAAATGTAAAATCATTAGCCTCGTAGTATGATTGCCTAAGTCACATTTTTGCCAAATTGAGATATTGGCTGCCTGTTTTTTTGTGTTGCAAAAAAAAAAAAAAAAAAAAGTGTTTTTTGCCTTTTTTCTCAGAACCTTAAAAAATTAAAAAGAAAATTCATTCTCTTAAATAATAATAAAAAAAAAAACTAAATAAATAAACCTTAAAAAAAAGAGACAGCCAATTATGCTATGAGGTTAACAAAATATAACTACAAGTGGGAATCAACAGGGTTGAGGGTACATGAGGAAATTAACAATGTTGAAGCAGTAAAGACATGCACTGTATGATTTTTTTTTTAAAACAATTTGCAGTTCATGGCACATAAATATTCATGGTATTCCTTACCCTGCAAGGTTCATGTTGATTGGTCATTTCTAAGCCTGTCAGATAGTAGCTGTTGCCTGATTGGCTGATTGGCGATTCAGTATGCAAAAGTGTGACCGTTTGGTGAAATATTTGAAGACCTGCAGGCAAATTTATTCAACATATTGTTCTGTAGATGGAAGTTCTTAAGATTCAAAAAGATTGAAGATTGGGCATTGCATTGCAGAGTTACACCCCATCATATAAATTGAGGACACTCCCACAAAATGTATTGGTTTACTGTAGCCACTTTTTTAATATTGCAACTTTTTAATAAAAATGTTCAAAGATATTGGCCTGAAGATAATGTGTGCCAAACTTTGTCCAAATGAGACCAACTGTTAAGGAGGATGTTGATTTTAAACGTTTTATACGAAATACAGAATGACAAGAAATTTCGCTATGGTGCATCGTATTCATCCAGAGAATCTTCTCAGTTGGAGCCAGGGATCAGTGGAAAAAAAGAATAATGAATGTAGCCCAAACAGTTCAAGAGTTATAGCACAAAATGCATTTTGGCAGTCAACAGTGCCATAACAAGACCAAACGGAGTCATTTTAATACAGATAGCCTCGTGAGTAGATGGGCTGCTGAAAGGTGATTGGCTGATGACGGCCATCTTGTTTCAGCAATCACCTTGAATTATTTACATAGTCAGAGTTATGACTATTTGCTAAATCGCCACATATTGAAGGATTTACTCCAAATTTAGTATGTGAGTCTATTTGCCAGTAGATGAGAGGATCTCAACTTTGGTGATGATTGGACATTCAGGTATTAGAGCTCATTATATCAATAGTAGCCTTGCCGACTAAATTTATTGGCTTACAGCAGCCACATCTTTTGATATATTTTCCTTTATATTTTTCTTCCCCAACAGGTAATTTCCTGTGGCTTGGAAAACCAGCAAACGTTTTTCATAACTGTCGGCTAAAGCGCTAAAATAGCGCTTTGAATCATCCTATTTCCTTAGAAAACTCCTTAATATAAACAAGCATATTGTCTGAGTAACTAAAATATGTAAATACAATGCAAAATGAAGACAGATTTGCAAGGATGAAATCAGATTTTGACTTGCAGTTGAGCAGATTCACTTTGTTAAGAAACAGTTTTCGAAGTTCTGAGCATGCATAGTAATCGTGACACAGCTCCTGTAAAGGCCACAGTGTAAAGTTTGTTGTAATAGTGCCACCTTGCAGTCAATCAATGTAAAAATTCTAAAATAAAAAAGGCACTACTCCAGCATATTTTTGAAGTGTGTGCCAAGTTTTCTGTAAAAATATCAAATGGTTTTGACAGACAGAAGGACACAGCGATATCTATATCCCCCTGCCTTATATGCTGGGGGGTGATGATAACAATAATAATAATAATAATAATGAATAGCAGCTCGAAGAGCAGATGTTGCATTTTAATATGAGGGTATTTAAATCCAAATCAGGCGAAGCGTTCTGGAATTACAACAGAAGTAATCAGATAACTGGCTGCTTAGCGGTTACGTGGCCAGGTGAGAGTTATTCCCCCAGAATTAAAATTACAAGTGGAAATCTAATTTATGATCATATTAGTTTGTCCAATTACTTCTGAGCCTCTAAAATTGGTTGCGCTGTGTACAAAACTGGTTGCGATCCCCACATGTTTAATTTCTTACTCCTGAAAAAAAGCCTTAAAGTAAAAGTCTACACTTCAAGCCCATAGTTACCTTATCATTTCAAATCCATTGCAGTGGCATGTAAATTCAAAATGATGAAAATAGTGTTACTGTCAGAATACTCATGAACCTGAAAGTACGTTTTTTGTCACTTCTAATTCCCCCATCGATTCAGAAGCAGAAATAGTGTAGCAATTGACCACACATGTGCAACTGATTTACAGGGTGAGCCGTCTGTATGTCTGGAAGCCAGCTATTAAAGCCAGCTAGCTACCATGGGAGACATATATAACTGTTTTACTCAGAAATTACACATCTCTAGTGTCCCAGCAGAATGTCTTTTGGCACTATTGTCGGCTGCCATAGTATTCTTTAGTCAGCGGTGAGACAAAGGGATGTCTTACTCACAGTGGACAGTGAGCTGCATCTCTCCCACAGCCTCCTGGTATGTGTCCAGGTCCAGGGAGTGGCACTTGTAGATTCCACTGTCAGCCCGAGTCACATCCTCCAGAACCAGCTGGTCCTGATAGGAGTCAAGATCCACATCCGGCTGCTGCACAGTACAGGAAACAGCCATTATATTCAATGACATCAGATTGCATGGAATAATCCTATTTAAACATTCTTTTCTATATCTCATTTATTACCTTGCATTACCGTTATTTAGCTGGCACTTAATATCCAAAGTGACTAACAGTTGATAAAACTAATCAGGGGCCGATCCCCCCAAGTGCAATGATTGCACTCATCTTTTTGTGGCTACACTGCGACTTGAAGGGCACAAACACTCAACTGACTGAGTCTTCAATGTTAGCGATCACTGGTGACATGACCATTGCCAAAAAGGGTCTTAAAACGATGCAAAACCAACAAAGCATCGAACAGAAGCTACCAATTTCATCTCATTTCATCTGAGCTGATTAGTACACTGCTAAACATAGAAGGCAGAACAGGCACAGTACAGGACACAATTTACATGGGGCGTCAACATTAGAAGCAGAAGCTCAAAAAAAGCCTCCTCTCTGGATGACATTTTGTCCAGTGACTAATCAGCCATTGGCCTTGTCAGGATTACATCACAGTAAAATGTCCCTCAAAACAGCTGAGATATGTTTATTCCTACATTACTCTAATAGCAACCTGAGACCTTAGAATTACAGGGTTCTAACTAACATTTACAAAGTTTTGAGGAATTTGCTTTCAAAGTTTGGCCGCTCAGTGTACACTTAGGGAACTGCAACTTTGTAATTGCGATCTGAATCCACTTTAACAAATGAATTGAATACCCATACTTAATTGTTAGATAGAACTATTTATTGCCAATTATGTGCAATAGGTAACTCAATTTTGACCAAAATGTCAGTTAGAACCCTGTAATTCTAAGGTCGCAAATTACTAGTCATGAAAACAAGTGGTAAAGTTTATGTCTCTTTACAATCCACCCAGGCTCTCTCCATTCTGAACATTCCGGATTTTTCACAGGGTTTGGTGACATATGCAACACATTCTATCCAGCAGAGACACCTCCACCCCATGCTATTCTTCCAGTTTTATTGCTCTACAGGACAAAGGTGGAGGAGAGGCTGGGTGGAGTGGTGGGAGAAAAGGGGGAGGGACTCTTACTTGCTCTCGAGTGAAAGTGAAAGGCGGTGGGGGGTACCCATCGCCCCGGCAACGAATTTGCACAGTATCCCCCTCTTTCACCAGCCCCTTGGGGGACTCCTTCCAAAGCTCCACCACTTCTGTTGGGTCTGTGGGGCGTACAGAGCCAATCAGAGCCCGTCATAAACACGGGATGAATGAGCAGACATCCATAGCTCATACAGATAACAAGGTTCCTCCGTAGTTAACCATGTCACCAGCTCCAGGAATAATTTCTAAATTAAATTCTAAAGTTATGCAAAGATTATTGATGTAGAGGTTTTCAAGATGATCAGAAATGCAAATTAAAAAGTCCTAAAAATATAAATCCATTTAAGTTTGAATTTATATTTAGACATTTTGCGGATTCTCTTCCACAGAGTGCCTATCACTTTAGCGCATTTAGTTTCATTTTAGAATGAAAAAAAAAAGAAGAAGTGGAAGGAAAATCTCAGCTTCAGGAACATTCACAAAACCAAGTGACTCCATAAGAGAAGGTATTTTTTTATAATATACAAAGCTAAGATGGTTATCTTATCTACACTCAAATTCTTTTTGTATGTTCTCAAAAGTCAGTATCTCAATGGGGTGTGGCAACTGGGAGACACAATTAGTACTGAGTTATACACATAATATCATGAAACTGTCCAGGGGGAAATTCGCCTCACAAAGCGTATTAGAACTCGGATGGGAGGGGCCGGTGTCGACAACTCACAAAAAATTTCTAAGCTGAATAGTGACTGCTGCCTGCTACGAGGCAGGGCCAAACGAGCAACAGAAGTTCCAGCTGGGCTTTGCATTTGTCAGAGAGCCTGTTTGCAGCACTTGTGTTTTGTCTGGCTGGAGCGAGGGTGATTAAAGACGATGAGCCAGCTTTTCTAAACCTAAGAATGTGCCAACACATGGCAAAGTATGAAATGGTTGGCATCAGGCACTTATTTTGCAATGCATGCAGTTTAATGACTTGGAGTGTCAAATCACAACTGTAGATAAGTCTCTTTGTAGCAAGTGTCATTAGAATTATGAGTTTAGCTGGCACTTTATTTTTTCAACTGCCCACCAGCTGCATCACAGCAGTTACTGTGCTGGAGGACTACGCAAAGTGTAGAGTATGCCCAACTTACAAGAAAGGTCACAACTGAAAAATCAAACTCATAAATGAATGATAGGAACCTTGGAATGAGGTGCTTGTTGTGCCATTTACTGTGGACAAGGCAAGTCAAAGAAGTGGTATCATTGGGTAAACAGTGTAGAGACACTCACAGTGCTATTTGCTGTGGATAAGGGAATTTGTAGCATTGCTACGCTCAATGTGTAATTAGACTGAGAATACTCACAATTCTGCCCATTGCAGAAAAGGAGAGTGGATAAGGCAATTGGTAGTAATGCTATCACTGTGCGAACTGATAGAGGGAGACTCAGAGCTATTTGTTGTAGATGAGAGAGTTAATTGAGTTGGTCCTATTACAAGGTGAACAGACAACAGCGGCGAACAATGCTCCTCTAAGGATAGGTGGAATGGTCAGAGTGCTGCCACAGGGCGGTCAGATTGAGGGGACTCACAGTGCACCGTGATGTTGATGAGCTTCGACACTGCCGTCCCCACAGCTGAAGGCACGGCATAGCTGACCTCGCAGTAGAAGGTAGCATCCCTGTCTTCCTTCGCTACCTTATAGTGCAGCTCACTCTGAATGGTGTACAGGCTGCTGGACTCCCGAGTCACCAGAGTCACTACATTCACCTCTGAGACAGGCAAACAGACACACACGCTTGGACAAAATGCACACAGCATCAAGCAGGCTTGATATGATGTCAACAGAGTAATGGTGCATTTTTAGTGCACTTGTATATAGCCCATGCACCATTCCATGCAAGAATGGATAGCGTTTCAGCCCCATACTCACTGCCATTCAATGGCATCAGAGGGATGTCATTGCGGTACCAGGTGATGTTGGGTCTAGGGTAGCCATTCCGGGCTTCGCAGGATGCAATCTGCAACAACCAGAAAATAGTTCAGGTTATTAAGGAGGGAAAGCCTTGATCAGGCTAGTGAAAAGCAATCAATGAATGTTTGTAAATCACTATAAAAACTAAAAAGCTACAGCTCAAATAATCCATACACACTGATGAGATGAGCAGGCTCCTCGCTCAACATAGCAAATCATGAGCAGCTGTTGAAAATACAAGCCTTTTTATTGGCTGGTTCATAGTGAATATCCACTGAGGGGCAACTATACCTAGATATGCAGCAGCTAACACAAAGAAATTCTGATAGAAAGGATCTAATTGTACAGTGTGTAAGTATGAGAAAACAAGTAAAAAAGATCAAATTGTGTTCGCAGCATAAGAAAACAACCTTCGACGGGTGTGTGCTGGCCACTGTAATTCCCGAGTGGACTCCCTCAATGACAGGGGCTTCTGGGGGATCTGCAGAAGCAACAAATGATGGAATCTTATGGGAGAACAATAATAATGTTAAAAAATTCGTACATATGAGTGAGAGCGCTCGATGAAATCAAATGCAAAGGGGCAAAATGATCCTTTTAGGATAGGGAGGGAGGCAACATTACATTCTAAAATGACCACACATTGTACTTGGAGCTCAAAGCAGGGGCAAAAACATCCTGCACAGCAGCCCAAACATTGGTCTGTGGAAGACCACCTATGGCTGCCAATCCACACAAAAATAGCAAATCACAATGGAATGCATGATTCAGTTGACTTCACAATCTGCGATGGTTCCTAAAACTTTCCTCTCACCAGCTTGAAAAATTTGTAGCCACCCATCTAGAGCTCCCCCCTTCCCAAAAAAAGGATAGTATAGAACTGGTATAATTCAGTATCCCTTCAGAAATGAAGGACCTATATAAGAGAGGCTCCAAGTACCAGTGACATGGGACACGCTGAGAAAACTGTCGTACCGAAAACCTTGAGCTGGGTTTTTGCCTCGCCGTTGCCAGCAGACATGCCATTGACTTGGCAGATGAACTCCCGCTCGTCTTCGAGGTGCACCTCTTCAATAGTCAGCACCATCTCGCCGCGCTCGTCAGCCGGGCTGACGGTGATCCGGCCAGTGAAGTCCGTTCCATCGTCCACTATCTGCATGCTTTCGTCTCCATAGTAGATCCTCTCCCGCTGGCTGCTGGACCCACGTTTCTATGGAGCAAAGGCAGATGAAATTCACGTGAAGACAAACCAAAAGGGCAGTGAATATGAGAGTACAGGAAAGGCCGTGAAACAACAAAATTAAAGAGCCATTTATTCGACCCGTAGAAATGAAAAACAGAATATGCTCTGTTTATCTTGAGGTCTGGAGTTGAGAAAAATTAAATTTAGAGGACATTGAGGACTCAGCCCTGCTAACTGGGTTGTTTGGTAGCAGTGCATACCAGTTAGACCAAGTCTGGAGGTCAGTACTCACCACAAACCACTGTACCATCACGGTGTTGGTCTCCGCAGTTATGGAGAACACACAGGGGATTTTCACCCTCTCTCCCACGTGAACCTCCACGCTGTCCTCCATGGTGACATCCACCTTCGCCCAGACTGCAAACACACACAACACAGGCATTCATTTAGGACAGAAACTAACCATCCAAATACATCAAACCAGAGCAGCAGTGAGTTCAACCACAAGGCAAAGCCAATTACAAACCTGCTCACTCAGACTTGACTAAAAAATTTGTTTGCTTTACATTCAGCCAAGCAATACAGCCTAAGAATGGCTATGTTATCGCATGCAACTTGATCTTGAAAAAGTAAGAAACCACGCAGACCCACGGGGTGTAATGTACAAGCGTCCCATTGAGTGTCCCGACTAAATGTCCGAGAGTGAGTGAGTGAGCGAGCTAGCAACCACAATTTGCGATTCAGAGACAATAGTGGCAGTTTCTTGCCGTGGGAAAAAGCTCAAGGGCAATAAGTCCCACATCCTTCCTAAAGTGACCACAAGCTTGGTACTGCTGCATGGTCTTTGCTGTGAGCTATGGAGAAGATAGCAAAACTTCATATCTGGCCCTGCCCCTCCACACCCAAGCATGTGTGTGGTAGAGAAGCTGAAAGCCAGTAAAGGAAGACGGCAGTATGTGAGGAACCCTTTGAGCCCACCCTGGCCGACAGCGGCACTGGGCAGCGTTCCAGCTCATATCCCACAGAAGGGAATAAAGAAAGCTGGGATTGATGGAGAGCATAATTACGCAGTGTTCACCCCGCCACAGGAACAGCGCGAGACAGTCCCGCCAGTCAATGGCCCAATCAGAATGTGTTATTTGACTGCAAGGCAGTCTGTGCGGGCACAATGCAGATTATCATCTCTTAGAATATCTTTTGGCTCCCACGTTGCTTTGATCCATATCTATTTGTTTTCCCCATCCGCTTTTCATACAGGCATGTTCCCGGCAGCTGAAGAAAAAACAGCAGATGAAATTCAGCTGAAGTTGCCCGATGAGGCTCATGAGATAATGCAGATATTATGCAGGAACACTAATCTTGAATGATTGGACTGTTAAATGCACTGGAATGTGTACGAAGACCAGGGGTGTTGGCAGTGTAGCCTCAGAGTAAGGTTAGTCCCACCCTAAAGTCTATTTGGTCTTTCTCCGTGTATAGCCTGTTCTAACCGTGTTCATGTGGGTGATCCAGCTTCCTCCGCACAAAACACATGAATATCAGGTCAGTTACACTCCTGCTCTTGCTCGTAACAGAAACGTGTTGGCCTCAGAACTTGAGTTTCTTCCCAGGTACCGCACTATGGCCGCTGACTGCCCCCCAGATACCAAGGATTGAAAAAATGATCTCGAGATAATTCCCCTGTTCAATGCCAAATTTTTCCTTGCAATGTAGGTGCATGCATTCCACTCCTTAGACCTCCCTAGCACATAAACTGTATTTTTTGATTTCATGATGGTTAACTTAAGGTCAAAGTTGCATTTTTTGCCCAAAGCCCACAACTTCACCTTTAGAGCTTCTAGAATTCAAATATAACCAGAAAGATTAAAAAAAGTTAAAAAGGAGAAAATATCCTTGAGGGACAATGTGCAGTATACTTAGCCTAACTGGTCCAGATAGTGTACTCTTCCAACTTTGCGACTTCATAGAGAAAAACGGAAACAACCCTCCTGTCATGTGTTTCCCCTCCATATGCCCAACAGAGAAGGCAACTAAGAATGAAGGGCCATTTCCCACAGCCTAAATGAAATTAGTTATCTAGTTATTCCTGAGCATAAGATGCATCAGTGAGTGAGTACGTGTGATTATGCAAATAATTGTGCATTTCCACATGCGGGTGCATAGTCATGCATAGACACGTTTGTTGCATTTGTGTGTTTTTCTGCATGTGTGTGTAGGTCCGTGAGCGTGCATGTGCTTGAGGGAGATAATGCATGCCCGCACTTTCGCATGAGTGTGCGAATGCTTATATCTGTGTGAGCGCGTAAGATAGCGAGTGTGAGACCCCTTAGAATCTCCATGGAAAAAAGAAAGACTCTGTGATCGTCCTGCTTCCGGCTGTTTTTCTGTTGGACACAGAAGCCAGTTATTCTGAGCAGCAAACACTCCTCTGTGTCTGTGAGTGCACTTCCGCATGTGCAACACTGCGCTCCGAATTCCAGTCTGCGTCCCCAGCCGACCTTCACGCCTTCGAGCGCATCCTTTATGCGGAGCAGGACCCAGAGCTCACTCCTCATCCCTCAATCAGGGGCTTTGTGCAGGGGCCTCGGCATCTGACTCACTGAGTGCTCACATACTGACTCAGGGTGGAAGGGCAGGTGTAAGGGCTCTCAGAGACTCGATCTGGCATGAGTCTGAGCCACAGGGCGTCGCTCACACACCCGAACGCCTGCAGACTGAGCCCACTACCCCCCCCCCCAAAAGCCGCTAATCCCATCCCGCTGCCGTGGAAACAGCCCACATTGGCTGCTGAAACACACGGTTCTTCCTCTCGCCAAAACGCAGCACCGACAGCCCACGGACAAAGACCAGAGAGACAAAATGAATGAGCGATGCATTTAGTAATTCTTCTTGCACAGACAGTTCACGCACATTCAACCTGGAGGAATGGCGGCTTGTAGGACCGAGACCCGAATAATGTGTGTATATATGTGTACCTGAGCGTAAACATACGTGAGCGTATGTGTGCATGTGTGTGTATGCACGTACGCAAGCCTTTTTCTTGTTGCAACGTGCAGCAGAAGCCTCCATTAAATTCTACAATTCCCCCATCTGGCCCTAGACAATGCATATTTAACAGAACATGCCGTGAATAAAGCACTCTATTCATGACGGGGATACCCTCAGTGCCAATACAATCCAGGCGAGTGACTTTTAAAATGCATCCTCTCCTTTTTCCAAACACTTGCTGTACCACAACCCTCTTCTGGTTTAAAGAAAGATCCTGTTCTTCCCTCCCTCCCCCTCCATTCTCCGTGCAATATGCCTCTCTTTCTTTCCCCCCTCACCACTGTTTCTCCCTCTCTCCTATGCCGCCCCCCCGTTCCCTCCCTCTCTACTCTGTCCTTTCAGCACTGGCAAAAAGGAATGAGCTGAAAAGCTTCCTTTTTAATTGGAAACATCTGGAGACTGTGGGGCTAAGCTGATGGGGTGCCGGGGTATGGATGGAGCTCTGTGAGTTGGCAAAGGAGCTGTGAGGATATGAGTGACGGGACAGCCATGGCGGGGCGGGCTGGGGTTGAGGGGGAGGGGGCCGGGGGAGTGTGGGTACAGAAAGGCCTCTGTCTCATTCCCTCTTCTGAAGAATGAAATCCCCAACAATGAGCTGCAGCAGGGAATGGACCGGAGCTGCAATGTATACATGCACATGAGTGTGTGTGAGTGTGTGTGCGCCTGTGTGTGGGAGGGAGAGTGGGGTTTGGGCCAAGGTTTGGGACTGTCTGGAAAACACATTTAGTTCTGAAGATCGATGACAATACAACAGCATTGCTCCTTTGCTGTTAGACATGATTTTTTTTACCCAAGCAAATTCCCAAAATAATTATTAATGGCACACACACACAGACGCACACACACTGAGTGATTCCCGAATTATAAATCCTGTTAAGCCCCACTCCAGATGGGTACTTTATCTTACGGGTCGACGCCCATTCCTCATCCTTCGGCCCCCTGCCCCACCGCTGCTAGTATCAGCACAAATCATCCTCCTATTACTTTAAGACCCACAGGCCCTGCTCATCCAGGCGTGGCGTCCGCTCCCCTAAATCGCCGTGCTATTGTTCAAACACCTGGATAGACCGCAACCCCCTGTCCAATCCACTAGGGTGCATCATTCCTTCCAAAAACAAAATATTTTTTCAATAGCAAACTCTAGGTTGAGCACAAGTTCAGGAAAGGGCCAAATGCTGTTAACGCTATTGGCACACCTATTTGCTTATCTCTTTTTCCATCCTAAGACGGCAAGCGTGGATGAGCGAATTTTGAGAAGATATATAGCGCTTTTATTTTTCAACCGCTTGCTTCAGTAAATCAATTTAGCTTTGCACACCACATCTCTCATCAACCGTGAGATTCGGAGAACCGACAGCACACAAAGAAAAAAAATGACAGCCCTATAATACACATGAAAAGCAATATATTGCTCCTTTTATGTTGCCATAACAAAAACTGCAGGGACCCATTATTCTCTGACGGTGACCCCAGTGCAATCCCACAATACAATGCAGAAAGTGTTAGACACCAAAAAGGCCAAAGTGTGCAAATACCATCAGAGAGCCCTGAGCGCGGGAGTATTGGAATGTGATGACAACACCTAAGACAGGTGAAATCAGGCCTGGGGTATTAACCAACTTAGCTTCATCTTATGAGGTTTCATGGGGGGGGGGTCAATGCATGAGGTTAGCCACAGGTGAGAAGGACAATCTCCGCAACTTAATCTTAACCATTGATACACGCTAGAAGAGCCATGGCAAGCGGTTGGGTCCACCTCTGGTAATTTCAACAAAGGAACTTGGCGTGCTTCAAGTGGTTATAGCCCAACAGTCACAATCAGCATGTAGACAGGTTCAGGTTCAGGTTACTTTATTTGTACCCCTAGGTAGATTTGTCCCGCAGTGAGTTGTCCATACACACATTCACATACAGACATTACATCACACAAACATAATAAACAGAAACCATGGTAAAAATGCTCCATAGGTCAAGGTTCCACCAGTAAGCACACGGACCTCCTAAAACACAAAATGACGAGAAAATGAGTTTAAAACAAGGCTACAAAGAGTTTAAAAACCCGGATACTAAGATACAATCAGATAACAAAGATTAAAAATACATAAATAAATAAATAATGAATAAATAAGGCCTGTGCACGTTATGTAGTTATAGGTTGTTCAACTCTATGATGGCAGCAGGAACAAAACTGTTCCTATAACGTTTCGTCTGGCATTTAGGGACCAAATACCTCCGTCTGGAGGGGAGAAGCTGGAATTCACAATTCAAAGGGTGAGAGTCATCATTTAGAATAGAAGAAGCAATCCTCTGTAGATACAACATCTTGTATGCTCTGACAAATCTACTATGCCATGATTGCATTTTAGAAGAATTTAGAAGCTTCAAATTCAACATTCTAAAGAGTGTGGTATCCTCTTTTCACCAGCTAACATAATAATGTCCCTGAAACCAAATAAATCATAAACATAGTACAAATAATCAGCTTTAAATGAAATAATTCCCCAAACATAACATATTTCTACAACCATATCACCAGTTGCCTACCACAACATTACAAACCCTAACATACGGAAATTGAGTGTTACGTTTGTGGTAGACAACAGGTAGTACGTTTGTGGGAACATTAATATGTTAGTGGGATTCTCAAAAGCAGGCAGGTAAGCCACTGCTGCCGCTGGGTATTCAGTGTGGAATGCTAAAGATGTGTTTTTGGCTCAAGACGGTGCTGAGTTAAGCCCTGGCAGACAGACTGTGAGCAGCCCACACTCCCGAAACACCCCCCCAGCTCCGCTGTGCCAGACGGTACGAGCAGCAGGAGGAGACAAAAACAGGTGTGGATAAGAGGACTGAGGGCAGGGTAAAGCCCCTTTTAGCCCCCGTACCCAGCCCTAACCCTTCAGGCATGCACAGAGCCACTCTCGCACGACCTCGACCCCTTCATTCCCAATGCTGAAATAAACAACCTGATGCAAACTGGTCTTCTAATCAACAGTTAAACGCATGAGTATTGGGGACACTATGGGGGGAGTTAGCTTTAGAATCTGTTGTCTCTCCATAAAATAAGGTCAGTACCAGTATAACAGGCCACAAAAGGCAGGAAAACCAAAAATTAATAAAAGTTACAGGAGGAACATGTTCCCAAACATGCTGACAGCGCAACCAATAAGGTTGTCCTCAAAAGTGGAATGCTCTTGATCAGCGAAATCCATTACAAGTCCTGGATTTAGCTGAATAAGTGTTTCACTTGGCGAGGACAACCATGAAAGCGCATTTCCCCAAAGAACAATCGGGATCTCAAGATGGTTGTTGCACAGACTGGGCTAAGCAACACCAATGTTTAGCGTCTTTAGGGTACAGACTTCATGTCATCATTGACTCCACAGGATTTTTAAGCATGCACTGAAAATGACAACCTTGTTTAGTATGTTATGTTACTAATGATAACTCCTGGTCTCCAAAACTGTGGGACCATATAAAAAAACGGCTTTCATTTCCATATTGGCTATAAAATGGATGTTGTGCCCCCTCATATTAAAACAGATAGTCAGCAACATTCACTTTTTTCATTCAAATACAGTGCAAACTGCCAAAATACAGCGGCAAAATAACAAAAGAAGTGTCACTGGCCCCGTACTTTTGCATTCATGCATTAATTAAATCAGATTCACTGACATTGCACAGTATATATCTTCACAAAGCCATTTTAGAATCAGTTTCCTAAACGCATCTTCTACAGATCTCACTGAAACCAACACAGGAGAGATAACTTGTTAATTGTACTTGATATATCAGCACGAATTGCATCTGCATTCCAGGTATTTTCACAATGAGTTCTTTGTGACTGTCCACCTCTGGGCCCCACTAAAGAGCTAATGGCTAAGCCATGAGCTCCATAGTTTGCTCTCCTCAAAGGCCAACAAGCAAACGAGCCACCGGAGGTGCGAAAATCCTCTCATTCTTCCCTGACCACAACCATGACGGCCTTCTGACTGCACTGCTCCTCCTTTTGATTGGACGCCAGGCATCTTCCCTCTGTTCTGACCCCTTTCACTTTTGTCCCAGATGTGAGGCTAAAGCCATAGCACTTTTTTGTTTTTTGGCTTTATAAAAGCCTGGATGATCTTCAGTTCTTTCTTGAGCAGACAGAAGAGCCCTGAAGAATGTAAGAGCTCGTGACATAGATGCTAATGCTCTGTTACACCTCGTGAACACACCCTGATCCTCAGGATCACCTTGAGCACTTTTCCCTTCATACACACCTGTGATCAAAGGGCAGAGGACCCACCTTCTTAACACGCACACGGGCAAACGTTCTTTCCCACACAAGAGCTTGATGCTTATATGCACAGGCACACTCCGACATGCACACAAACACAATTCACTCAGACTTCAACTCTCCATGCCTCGGCTACAATGGCTTTGACTTGCTTTGAGTCGCGAACTGGCACAAATCCTTGAGAGGCCGGGAGGGCAATACCATTGGATACCATCTATTGAGCATTTAAATGTAAGCAAACATGATAGAAACACGAGGGCACACACATCTCACACATTTGCATTTGCTCTCTTAGAGCCTGCTTAACCCCAGCACACTCTGAGCTAGTGCAGAACAAAGGGCTCCAGAATAAGGGCATTCCGAAACTCCTAGCTAGCATGAAAACACTGAATATCTTGACTTCATATGCTACAATAATGACCAAGGGACACTGTATTCCTCTCAGAACTTACTTTTTCTAGATTATCAATGAACAAACAGATGATGCCATAATCCAGAAACAAAATAATAATTTCAACATTAAGCTTTTTTTTTTCTCCCCATGCAAATCCATTGTAGGAAACTGGCTTAACATGGCTAAATGCGCTCAAACACCTAGCTAATCAACACAACATTTCTCTCAAACCTTGCGAGTTACAGGCTCAGTCCACCACCAAAACAATGACTCGATGCTGCAAATATAAGGCACGAATCATAATGCTACGCTTCTTCCCATCAAAACTGATAGATTCAGGCAAGCTCAGCTGTTCCCATAAACTTCAGTAGGAAAAAGCTGATCATGAAGATTCATGCCTTGTCTCCACAAAATGGGATCACACTGTTGGCAATGGGCACTGCAACAAGTTAGTGGAAAAAAAAAAATCAGGTGTTAGTAGGTCATTGTCTGACCAAAATGCTAGGCTTGTTTGTGCTGGAAAATGCTTAACGTAAAAATTAATGTTTTGTCCTTGAATTATGGTTTTGTTCCTTCTTTATTACAGATAGTCTCCATGCAAAGTGAATTGTGACAGAAATTTGGTGGCCCTGAACCATTGTTTTAGTAAAAAAAAATCCACGTTGAGCTTTCTTCACGCTGAGCGTCTTACAAAGCCCCTCCAACACATCATGTTCAGGCAGGATACATTCAATATGCCCAGCAAGTGTTTCCATCTTCATGTCAACATGTTCTCATCCCGACGCGTCATATAGTGACGGCACCTGACCAAACATCGATATACGACGAAAAAGGAGGCTTTTGGCGTCCTTATTTCACACTCAGGGATAAAGGTTAGGGGTAAGGGGGTAGGGTTCATTTAAAACTCATTCAAATCAGGAGGCCTAAAGCCTCCTTTTGCATTGTATATCGACGCTTGGTCAGGAATCATCACTGTATGACAAGTCTGTATGTGCTTGCAAGTGTATAATATAGTCAAATTGTGTGTGTGCGTATATGTATGTATTTTATTTCAAGTGTTCATTTCTTTCAAAGATTTTTTTTTCCATTTTTCCTTTGACTCAAAGCTTTCTGTGAATCCAATTTCCATGCTATTTTTCCTACAGACCGCATGAACAGAGAGTCACACCCATTTCCCAACTGTTCCTTGGAAAGAGGCCTTATGTGAGACACAAATACCACAGCACTTCTAATAATAAAAAATATTAACGAAAAAGAAGAAAGGTCCCTCGTCCTCAGAGCTTATTAGTAAACTACATTAATTTTAAAACACACATTCTTCAAAGGTTTCCCCTAACAGAAGACATGAATGTTTCATTTTAATAACAGGCTGCTGTTCCTCTGATGCGTTCTTCAAAAGCGACTGTGTTTTGCTCTGCTTTGCGGAGGGTGGAGCAGATAAACCCAGGAACTTCTTTGATTTGTCTTGTTTAGCAGAGGGAAGACAAAGGGAGTCACACAGCAGTGATTACTGATTGGGTACAACATTAATTTAGAGGAGCAGGCTTGTGCCGTCCCTTAACTTTGAATTAAACTTTGATGCAATGGATGGATGTTTGGAAGATCCCTACGGTCCATACCCTTCAGCCCACTGAATCTTCCAGGGAAGCAGTGAGACAATTTGGCACAAATCCCAGCCCAGTGCATAGTCAAGCAATACTTAGGGAGGCAGACTAAATCCCACCCCCAACCAGGTAGAAGGACTCAGCAGCCATTTGCCTCCAGCTAAAACACCAGACCCCAAATTACTTCAATCGATACTGACCCACCGAATAAACAGATAAACGGTGAGCATTACCCCCCGGGCAGGCATTAATAAAAGCAAGGGGTCTGGTGACAAGCGGTTTTAGGTCAGCAATGGCAGGAATTAGGCAAGAGATTAGATAAAAACAAGCAGGCCTATGACATTCTGATGAGAAGGTCACGGTCTGAGGCACAAGGCCACGCCTATCGGACCTTTGGCTTTTTTCTCCATCTTTTCTTGACACTATAAATAGCGCACGCCGCTTCACGTCAGCTCTTGTGGCAGGGCTACCCGGCGGAACAAAGCCGGGCCTTGTTTCCAGGTTTGTGGCCTTTTGAGGGGGAGGGGCTCCAGGTGGTTTAGCGCGTACGAACCTTTCTTTAAGGGTCAAATCCCAGTCAGGGATTCTCAGTCGGGCCTTATCTGATTCGCCAAAACAAAACTGCTCAGTGGTTGCCATGGTTACCCCCGCCAGTGCTTCAAATCATCACCCGTGCACACCCCCCTTCACCCCCAGCCCTCCGCGCTCCCCCTGACTCCCCCACCCGCAGTGGTTATTAGCCTCCAGAATCCATCTATCTGGCAAGCTTCCAGTCATCACGGCCGCAAGTCATGTTGTGGTAAATCAGCTCCCCTCTCTCTCGCTGCCCTAAGGCAGTTTTCTTTAATGACAATTTCTTTCAAATCCAAAAATAATTTACAAAAAAATGCTCTTTCATCGCATTATCAGAAGTCAGAACTTGGCTACTGAAGGCAGTTGATGCTTCGGTATTGAGGCCATACGTACAAGCGTTATCCACAAGCCTATAAACCAGCTCACCCACTCCCGACACCCTCAAAGAGAATGCTAAAGAGAACCCAGGTGTGATCTCCAGCTAATGAGTCCAGACCAACAACACCCAGCTCTCCTCCCCTCTTGGCCCCCCCTTTCACTCCTGGGTCCAAAACAAAACTTCAGCTGTCTGTTTATGAAGAATGACACTTCAGTAAATTTTAATGAGGCAAAAAAATTCCCTAATTTCAATAGTGAGGCTCATGATTGGCTTGGTTTTGCAGTAAAATGCGCTCGCATCGCATTCGTATCACACGCTAGCGTAAGATATGGCTACAGGAGTGCCTGAGAGACTAGAACAGGACTGCTGGGTTCGATAATTGCCTCGATAACAGAACTGAGAGGTGTGCTCAGCACTCGGTCTTTGTGCAGTTGCCAACACAAAAAAACTCATCCCCAGTTTGCAAAGCCAAAGCTTCCGGCCCTAGGCCACTGTTTTACTCGTAAACAAATAAAACCGAGGTCTTATCGTGTTAGCTTCACCCTTAGCCTCCCTGTGGCCTCATGGCTGAGCCATGTACGAAAAAAACGAAGGTGACTTTTTGAACAGTAAGAACAGTACACCCCTAATATGCACAGATACCCTCAGGTGATGTTTACACAGTCTTGAGCAGCACTGCTGCAATCCCATCACCCAAAAACAAGAGCGGACTCGCTCACACACACTTACATGCTCACACTTCTTCTGTTTTCACACCAAACAACATGGGTTTCCATTTTAAACAAAGTATACTGCCTTGAGGAAAAAAAAAACATAAATAACAGCCTAACCCCAAGCACTCTGAACAAACTGGCAACCTGTGGAGCAAAGTCAAGCTCAATAACGGACGGCCGCTGCAATGCTTTTCCCTGCTGTCATTGATGAAATGTGTATGCGTATGTATGTGTGTGTGTGTGTGTGTGTGTATTTATGTATGTATGTATCTATGTATTTTTTAATTTATTCATCAAATTAGGAATATTGAGCATTTTGTGCCCAGTTGGAATTGTTACTGGTGCATAGCAGAAACCAATTAACAAGAGTAGGTAAAAACCAGCACAAGGCTGGGCCTTGTTTGTGGCTGTTCATCATGGAAGCAGAACGGCCAATGAAACTCCAACACTTGACCAACCAATGGTGCAACTTCATCACTCACAACTGATCAATGGTAACTTCTCTCACTCAGTCATAGACTTTCACGCGTATAGGGCTGGCCCCTGCATTGCTACGGTCCACATAAATATCTCAATAAGCATTTTATTCTTGATTTAAGTTTTATCCTAAATTTGACAAAAATATAGGCAACAGTTTTTCTCACTTCAAGACTTTCCAATGGAGTATACCGTTATTTTCCAGTTGACTGATACAAATAAAATTTTATGACTCCTTAAGTCTAAAAGACTTATTAAGAGAGGCTTTTTTAGTGTGGGATATTAGATTATTCTGGAAGGAGTAATGTATCAGAGCAGAGCACAAGATTTTGGAAGACACAAAAGGTTTAGCAGATCCCACTGCCCCATCCCCCATTCAAATGTCCTCTCTGAGTGAGGGGGGAGTAGGCGTCAGGTGGAGGTTATGAGTGGGGAGGTAGATAATGGACAGCTGTGCCAGTTACTGGCCCAGGCTCCTGTGTGAAGGACAGAGCAGCTGAGCTCAGGTCAGTTCTCCAGCCAAGGCCTTCGCTCCTGTTATTTTCTTGAGTTAGAGGGGTTTGATGGACGAAGGTACAAATCCACAGGGGCTACGATAATGCCAGATGTGACATCCCCCTTCCAGCCACCCACTCTGTTAATGTCTCATACACCTGTTCACAAACACACCAGTTCTCCACAGGGGTGGTTCCGTTCACCCAAAACCCTCTTCCGGAGCTCACTCTGGAACTCACACAGTAGGACAGGCGTGAAATGAATTTTAACATGGCCCTTGTGTCTGGGCATGCTCAGAGCAAAGAGAGATGGGATGAAGGTCATGCTCTGGACTAGCCCGACAATACAATACCATAAATCTCCAATGGCAGGCATTTCACAGTACAAGGATTCCCATAAACCTATGACAAAAAGTCACCAGAGAACGCTGGGCTCTCAAATTCATGATGGCAGTTAAGCCCCATGTTCATAGGTCACTTCTAGACCTTCGTCCCCCTGAGTGATGATCTGTCCAACTCACACCTTCTTTGCCTGTGAAAAACGGCTACAGCCTTCGAAGACTCTCCTCTGAGCATTCAAGGAGAGGAAGGAGAAAAAGGTTGTGAAATGCATCATGAAAAACATCATTCAAAGACTTCATTTCTCCTAACATTCCTCGGCAATTAATCATACCTGCCATTGTTGCCCTCCTAACCTTGGCAGTACGTCAGGCAGCCCTAGTAAGGTGAAAGAGAATGACAACCAAGTAAATGTTCCAGTAATACACGACTGTTAACAGCAAACAGGGAACATCTAGAAAGGAGAGAGAATTGCAATTTGCCCGATGGTTTCAGTTCCAGGCAGATGCCGAATGGTATTTCCAGAAGGCATCGCTCCGGCATGAAAAAAGGATTCCTGAACTGCGTCTCAAGCCTTCTTACACATACCTCCATACGAATCGCAACACCGCTCTCTCCTCCATCACGCACCCTTGCTGTGCAGTGAAGCCCCACAGCCAACCATATCAGACGATCCACTCGCCCACACCACAGAGAGTCCCGCTTTATGGATCATCTCTTAACACCTCCTAATACCAAAGAGACGGAAGCCAGGGCAAGTCCCACCTTGATATTTAAGCAAGGCTTTAACCTCCCTCACTTTGAAATGTGTAGTTCAAAAGATAAGATGGGGGACCCTTCATCTGTGAGCCAAGACGACCTACAGAAAGAATCACAGAGCAGCCCTTTCACTTCAGAGATGTGCAATCATTTTCAGATCTAGGCAGAGAGTGAGAATGCACAAAAATATGGCATTCAGCCATTTACTGATGTTGAAAAGGTCTTTAATAACTTAAAATAATAATAAAAATATGCTTGACATCACTTCATGGCACCAATAATAAAATTAATTCACATAATTTTTGCATGGACTTTGAGAGGTTTCATTTTATTTAAAGAGCATTTCAAACATCTTCAAGGTTTCTAAAATGTGCTCTACCACATACATACGTCCTCTGCCAAATTATGTTAATGCTATTAAAAGGACACAAAGAAGTCATTCACAGGATGTAACCGTATTTGGAAAAACCATGGCCTTTGTCATCTTGAGCGGGTCCACAATGATTACAGATGACAGTCCGACAAATGATATGCCAATTAACGCAAAGAATTTAGCTGCAAACAGAGATACAGCACTTATATGAACATTAGCGCCTTTTCACATTCGGAAGTGATAGTGTTTGTTTAGCGGCTAAAGACAAACTTTTTTTTGGCAGAGGGCAAGGTTAATCCACAGTCAATGTCATAACCAGTGGGGGGTCCAAAATTTGGGCAGGGTAGGAATACAGGGGAAGTTTTGCCAAAACATTTTTGCCTCTGCTATTCGAGTGTTGACTGAAGCTGGCCTCCTGCTTAAGCTGACCAGACTGAAAAAGTATCACAGAGAGAGAGACTGTGAATATGCATAACGTGCTGCTTTTTGCGGGCCAGCTTATCTTAGCTAGTTCCACAAGGCAGTTGGCGGCTTTCTGGAGCTCGGCCCAGGGCCAGAGAACTTCCCTGCAAAAAATGTTCCATAGGACGTCTATGGAATTCTATAGAACGCTATAGAACATTTTAGTAGAACAGCATGTTCTATAGGATTTTCCGTGTGTTCTATAGGAATTTGCTAGAAACCTATAGAGCACCTCTATGGAAAACAAAGTCCTATAAGATTATTGCTGTTCCATAAGACCTTCCTATAGAACACCCTAGTTGAAAATCCTGTTCTATAGGACTTTGATGGTCTTTAGGACCTTCTAATAGAACAAAAGCTTAATGGGAAAGACATCTTAAATAAGAGTTAAATAAACATAAAAATAAATCTTATGACTCCTTGCAATGCTCTGTCGAAGGGTCAATTTACCTTATGTGTACCCGGGTTCTAGAGGTGAGAGACCGGACTAATGGTATGAAAATGTGCAATATGCAGTGATATCCACTATACTGAAGTAGCAAGGAAATCTTGTCCCTTTTAACTTTAAGGTGTGCTTATAAGCACATGGGGTACCAGGCATGGGGTACCAGGCACATACCCACTCATTGATTCTCTGATCAGACGATTGATTGACTGACTGACTGCACAACTTAGCAGTATTTCAGTTACGGTATATGAAGACCTCTTTCCATTTCCTCGGCAGCAATTCAAAAATATAAATGTAAGGCATTACAACTTTATTATGCTATAATGGAAAACTCATGTTCCTCTTTTGCTTACAAAGACAGAATTATGTTGAAAGTTTCAGCTTTTGAACTTTTCCCTTAATTTAAAAAAATCAATCAAATTATTCATTTCCATTTACATGCATGTGATTGCAGATTATATGCAGATTTAGAATTAATTTGAATTCAATTTGAGGTCTGCTAAGACTTATTCCCACCATCTTTATACATGTATCATGGTCACCTAACAGGACTACCAACATGGCCTTCCTTTTCAGCGAAGGCACTCAGTTCCTTCAAATTCAATTCAAATGCAATTCAAATAGATCAGGATCAAGTACCATTGACATTTTCCCAGTTGCCGGAGAGCTCACTCGGTTAAAGCACCGTGTTGTGGAGCAGCAGTGTCTGGGTTTGAGCCCAGGTCAGAGTTGCGCACAGTTGGCCATTGAGCAACAGGAATGCAAATTGGGAAGGGTTTGCTGGGAAGGATTAATATAACATGGTTGCTTTGTTTGTCACCTTCCAGATTCGGGTGGGATCGAATATGCCAAATTAGAAAAAAAAGTTCTACAAGAGCCGTTCTATAGAGATTTTCTATGGAACTGTTTCCTATAGAAATTTCCTACAGAACTTGTTTTCTGTAGGACTCGAAGTACTAGAGTTCTATAGAATTCTATTGTGCTGTCCTATAGGATTCCTATAGCACATGTTTTGCAGGGCTGCAGCGTGTGCTTCCACAGCAGTCTACCTATGCTCAAGTGAGCTCCATGCTTGCTTCGGACCTGGGTTCACTAATCGCCATAGCAGGAGCAAAAAACTTACAGTTAATATAAAACTGAAAAGACAACCAATGATAGGAGCAAATCAAATATCATGACCAATCATTGTTTGTGTTACTAGCTTCGAGAGTGCAGAAAAGTTATCAGTAAATCAGACTCTTAGTGGACATGTTTTCCTATCTCTTTTTCTTTAGTTTTTAGTGCCAGTGTGCACATCTTTCCATCATATCATGGGCCCAGCAGAGGACACAGATAGTGGGGGTGGGGGATTCTTATAATCCCCCAGGAGGTGGCTCTGAGTCAGCTTCTTCAGGTCAGTCCTGCGTGAAGGTGCAGCTCAACCTGCAGGGGGCTGTGCTCCGAGAACCGGAAACTTCCTTCGACCCATTCTGCTTATTCTGTCAGAGTACCCGCTGACACCGCTTATTATTAAACATGCTGGGAGAAAAGACTGCCATTTACTGTACTCCACGCTGAGCTAAACATGTGTAGTTGAATGTGTATGCATAAAAGCTCAGATTTTAAGTTTATTTCACATCAGCATGCATGTGCAGTAAGAGAAAGATAAAGACAATTCACTATGAGAGTATCTGTTACATACCTGAATACCATTTCAGAGGCTAAACTGGTCTTGGGGAATATAAGCTGCCAAAGGAATGTAGGGTAAATTCTAGAGAGCGCTTTTGAATTATTAAACGTGAGAGCTTGAACGTAAACCCAGGTAGGAACACATGCAAACACAAATACATACACACACACAAAACACCTACACAGATGCATGTGCACATGCACACAAACAGACACACACACACACACACAAAAAATACATACATCTCAGCCTCCTTGGGCCAGTCAAGTGTGGGTGCAGAAGTTACATCCGCTTAAAGACACCCTGTTGTCACAGGGATTAACAGGAAGCGCCTAATGACACTTCAGGAAATGGTATAAATTATTCAAAGAATATGGTGGCAGATAATTGGAAGAGTTGGACGGTAAGAGCTTCAGAATAATGCAAATCAATCCACACTAACATTCCATAAGACGCATACCTTCCAACACAAGACCAAAGACAGTCAACAAAGGTCTCCAAAGGGACACTACTTACTAGAAACAACCAGAAATACAACCTCTGTGAAGCTCAAGGCGTACTGTTCTGTAGAAACTGGTTCAGATATGGATTGATTCAAATCTGTGGTGATTTCAACGGCTGCAGTTCTGTGGTTATTAGCAAATATCCCTGTAAGTATCTCGTCGGAGGGCCTTGACTTTCATTCTTTGCAACTGAACACCCCAGTGCTAAAAGTACTCAAGTCACAAAATGTCCATTTTGACAAAATCGAGGCAGTGGACTCATGTAACTATAAAAGACATTTTCCCATCCTTACCTCATGGTGTGTGAAAATGTGACTTAAGAATTTTTAGCACTAGGCTCTTCAATTGTTGTTTTTTCTTTGGTGTTTGGCATTTCATGTCATCATCTTTGGCACAATGTCCATCACTAAATTAAATATTTCTTCATTTCTCATGACCAACGCGCCAACTATCTGGCCTCCACAGAGCACAGTTAGTGTCCATGTCTTGCTTTGGAAGTCAGCAAAGTGCTGCTGGTTAAAACTCTCTTCGGCAGACATGCCAATAATTCACATTCAGTATAATATGAATCCTCTGTGTAAATGCTCTTTTAAATTGTGTCAGAGACTTCAAAGTTTGAGATATTTTTCTCAGTGATGCTTCCTATATCTTGAGCACTGCGATTTAGCCCTCAGCTATATAGACTGGCTCCCCCTCAGAAAACAGGTGGCAGGAATTATGGGAAACCAAAGAGCGTAACAAAAAAAGCAGCTTCTACAACCCAATATCTGCTCTCCTAAGCATTGCATTTGCCCAAGTAGAAAAATAGCCAGATGGAGGCCATTTCTTTGAGTAAGCACAGACTCAGACAAGCATTTCCATCCTCTCAATAACGGCAGATTCAGTACCTGAGGAAACCGTCTGGACCTGATGACCTGGCACCGAAATGTAAAAAGAAAATGTAATTTCAAGCTAGATGGGGTGTGATCAATCTCGAGCCTAGATCAGAAATTATATCACAGTTAGCATTCTGGCTCACCACAGGAGCCAAATGATCCCTCGATGTTGCACAAACAAGATTAAAATCTCTAATTAGTAAACACAAGCCTGGATTTCTTGCTGAAAAATAACTAAGAACATTGGACTGTGCGGTCGTTCAGCAGGTGCTAGATGAGTGGACTGTCTGCAAGGTCAAACTGGGCCACTACGATACCTCACAGCCTGTTGGAACAGTGCGGGATCCCGTTGCGTTCAGCAGATGGTAATGTTCCTGGCACAAGTTTAAAAAACTCACGGCACATACAGTACAGTACATGGTAAGGCCTGCTCTTTTTCAGCACGTGAAATAAGACCTCACAGATGAAGAAGTTTAACAAAAACACATACTGAGAGGAGAACGGTGCAACATGATATAAGCTAGCACACAAAGACATTGCATCTGTCACTGCATTAAACATCGCATTTCATATGGACAAGACAGCCTGCAGCACAGTAGGCTCAAATGAAAAGCTGGATATAAACCAGATGGATGAGAAAGTTTGGAACCACCTTGCAGTTATAAAGGGAAAAACATATAAATACTCCTTAAAGGAAGAAACATGAGAAAGACAAAAATGGAAAAACAAAATTACCCCCAGAGCTGCAATCAAAAGGTATGACAAGCAGATCTGTCTTCCCTCTATAACCTATAGCAGATGCGTGATCTCTCACTAGCATTGCAATCTGCAAGTGAGTCTTTATTTAATGTTGGGGTTATCTACCAAATGGTGTACTATAAAAATATCTAAATGACAAAAATTAGAAGCATGGTGCGTGATCATAACATTAATTATAATTTGTAAATTGAACTGTCTGCATCTGTTGAAAGCATAAAAGGCAAAAAAAAAAAAAAAATCATATTTATGACCGCTAGAGACAATTCCAAATTCAGTCAAGTCTCAAATTTTTCAGAATTTAACCCTCTATTAACCAAACCCATTTCCAATTGTGTAAAAATCATTTCCCTAGGCAAATATGTTGATTATGGGCCAATATTTGGAAAAATAGTTTAAAAAAAAAATTAAATTTTTTAAAAAAATTTGAATTTAAATTTCAATTTTTTTTCTTTTATTTTAAAATTTTTACTTGACGGACCATTCAGGTTATTCTCAAATGTTTATTTGGCAATAAGAAACAAAACCAGCAGGGTGTCCAGGCTGTGAACCCTTTCACTTTATGTAGCAGATATGCTACGGTGGTTAATAGAGGGTTAAACTGGGATATTTTTCACGCAAAAAGTCTACATTTCATATTCTGTTTCTTGGGGGCACCTGCAACATAGTCACTGAAAAAGTGATCATGGGTTGCTATCGATGCAAGGGGAGAATAATCTAACCTCATGAAACTGACTTTCTGTGCTTTCTAAAAAAGGTTGATTTGTTCAAAATGAAAATAAAAAAATTCAGCTAAGAAAACAAACACTTAGATGTAATAAATTGACACAAGATTTTCATTTTTATCCAAAGTCTCAGTTTTTCCTGTGTATGTGTGAATGAGCCAAACCAAAATCAATAGTTGGCAAGGCAGCGGTGATTATACTGACAAAATGACTTCTCAGAAAGCACAAACACCTAATTTCATTAGTTTAGATTAAACAGAATTCTCTCTTCAAATAAATAGCAACCTATGATCAGTTTTTCAGTTTGCCGTCCAATTTCAAAAGGGCATTGTGACAAGTAAAAAAAAATGTGGAGATACAGAGATTAAAATCTGATTTTTAACATGAAAAAACAGGCCAAGGCTAATACACGCCTCACTAGGGGTAAATCATAGTCTGCTATTTTACTGGTGTTTTGGCAGACTCTAGCCTGTAAAGCCAGACTGATGTATTAACGTTTCATAACAGCTGGCTAGCAGGGGCTATGTTTCTCAGATTCTCTGGGGCTGGAGGGCTGTAATTGCTCCCCAAATAAGAAACTGCGGCTCTGGCATGCACAAGCTCTTTTCAAAAACACTGACATGGAGTAAAACTGGATCACATGGGTCTATGGGGTCACATTGACTTCCACTTCTCAACATGCCTTCAATAGGAGCTAAACATGCAAAGCATTGCTTCCAGCAGGAAAAGATCTGAGGAGGACAGTTGACCATCTTCCTGAGAGAGCCAGAGAGAGAGAAAGAGAGAAGCAAAGAGAGAAAGAGAAAGGGATGTGAACTGGAGAGCGGAAAAACTGACTGAGGGAGCTAGAAAGAGAGAAATAAAGAAAGATAGAAGGCGAAGGAGAGCAAGTGCTGTTCATGGAGAATGAAATCATTTACATCACAGATGGTGAGACAGGTCCCTCCATGCAGAAGCACTGCAGACTGACAGAACTTTGACACAATAAAAACAGTCTTCAGGAAGAGCAGGTAACCTGAGACACCAGCCCTGAAGATAGCCTGACAGAGGACTGTCTGCTGGTGCATTCACAGGTTACAGACAGCCCAACATGAAACACTGCTATTGAATTCTGCTGAGATGCCAGCTTCTCACATCAAAATCTAGCCAGGTAACAAGCAGAGATTTAAAGATAACTCAGTCCTCATTCTCATCATCATCATCATCAAAATCACAGCAAACTCAAGGCACCACTCAGTCTGTTTTCACTTTTGCAGGAACATGGCTGAAGAGTGCAGTTTTAAGTATATGTAACTGAGGCAGTGGAGTACGGTTGAGAGGGAGTTACTGTGGGATTTCGTATACCACAGGAAGAAGGTGTGCAGCTCGCGGGCGAGTGGAGGTCACCACTCACTGTTTAAAGAGGGCTTCTGTGGGGTTCACATGTGCATTATGCACTGGGCCCACGTCTCTGGCAGGAGTTCAGACCTGAGCCAACAGAGGCCCACTACATCAAAATATGCCACCACTACCAGAGACACAGAGAGAAGAGAAAGAGAGAGCGAGAGAGGAGGAGAAGAGGTAAAGTGAGAGAAACCTGTGTGGAATGCCTGGCATCCCAGTCTAAGATGGCAGCCATCATAGTTTGTTTGCTACAGAGGCCCACCATTCCATCCGCCAAATAAGACTCCAGCGTTCCAAGTCTGCATGTTAAACTACACCGTCTGCTCAAGGGGCTTGACCCACAGGAATGAGCAGGGCTAGTGAGAAGTGTCAGCTTTGGTTGATTAATCCTTGCCGCAGAAAGGGAAAACACAATGGCCCATGAGTGTGTCCACGAGTGTATGCGAGTGCTAGTGTGCACATCTTTGTGCGTGTGCCCCTGTGTGTGAGTTTTTGAGCATGTGCGTGTGCGTGTCTATGTGTCTGAGAGGCTGAACTTGGAGCAAAAAGCCAAGACGGTCAGGAGACAATAAATCAGAGAAACGTGTAATAACCATGACATAAGCCATGTGAGCAGGTGTTCCACTTCTGTATGTGATATATCACTAGTGAATTCCTGAGGATTTAAGGCATGAATTATTCCACTAACAGTACATATAAACAGGCCTCACATATTCTCCTTTTTTCAGCAAGCTGTTCTTCAAGACACGGGAAAGTGCCGATATGAATGAGTGAATGAATGTATTGCTAATATGAAGCATATGTCACCCTTTCTTAAATGTTTTACAGTTATAGATATGCCGGGTAAGCAAGGAAACAAAACTACCTGTGTAGCTGTAACAGCAGCCTTAGGCCATGTGGCAACAACCACTCCTGCGGGTTTCATACAAAACAACTTTAGCATGTCGTTAGCCTCATAGCATAATTGCCTGAGGCATATTTTTGCCAAATTGAGTTATTGGCTGCCTGTTCGTTCCTGTTGACAAAAAAAAAAACAAGTTTTTTCCTTTTTTCTCAAAACCTTAAAAAATAAAAAATAAATAAAATCCACTCTCTTAAACAATAATAATTAAAAAATACCTTAAAAAATGACAATTATGCTATGAGGCTAACAACGTGCTAATAGAATGAACTATAGAACACAAATAAAACATACCCCGCCAAGGTAAAATTGGGCATCTTGAAAATCATCTAAGGGCCCATATCTTCAGAATAAAGAAAAGAAAGTTTGTTAGTGTCTGCAGAAAGAACAGCCAGCCATTGAAACTGGCTGTTTATACGAATCCCTCATTCTCACAGGCCCGGGCCCCTAATCCAAATTAAAAACATAGCAGTGGATATTCTCGGCAAAATATCCATTACATTTAAATAAGTGGAACTTTCTCCGACGTTTCGTAGTTCTGGCAGCAGCTATGCAGCTTGTTGATGTTATAAAGCCTCACAGGTTAAAACGAATCATGACCTCTGTACTTTGTCGAGGTTCCAGACGGGTATACCTTCAATAAAATGTAAATCCTTCATAATTAGTGCAACATTAGTCATTTTGGATTGGTGTCTGCCAACTTAAGTGTAATGCCATGTACAGTAATTACAATTAAGAGGGCAGATTCTGCTTCTGTGACTGTCTCAATGAGAAACCAATTACTTGAGTTGTCCTGATTTGCCATCTGAATGATCCTGGACTTTGATGCAGAATAGAAAGGCAGTTTTTTTTTCAAAGAATAAGTTTGCATTGAACTCATGCTTCTTCATGACCAGCTTTCCTTGGATAATCCAGCCCTACCAAATTCTTCCCTCCAACATTAGCCGGGCTGTTTTACACTGAGCAAACAATGGCGCTTGCACTCATTTCTCAGGGGTTGTCTAAACCTAGGGGGCAGTGTTGCATTGTGCTACAACAGTAGTCTCTAACCCTGTCCCTGGAGGGCTACCATCCTAAAAACTTTCAATCCGACCAAAGCAAAGTCTGCCGCACTTCCCAGTCAGAGATCTTGATTAGCCAAGCTAATTAGCCAAATTAGGTGCGCTGAATTAAGGTTGTAGTAAAAACCTACAAGATGATCGCGCTCCAGGAACAGGGATGGAGGCCACTGTGCTGCAGCCATTATGATGCCATGAATTTGATCTCTTTACATCAGCATCTGCAGCAGAACCTGCTGAAGAGCCTAACCAGGCCAAGTGTGTGTGTATGCGTAAATGTGCATGCATAAATGTGTGTGTGACTGACTGCAGATGTCTGTGCGTGTCTCTCCAAGTGTTTGTGTCTTTGAGTGTTTGCATGTATCTTTGCGTTTGTGCCTGTGTCAGAGTGTGTGCATGTGTGCTTGAGAAAGTGCAAGTGTTTATGAAAGACTGCCCTGCCCTGTATTAGTCCAACTTATTCTATTGACGGAATCTATTTCAAGCAGTTTTTTTTTTTTTTTTTTCAAACACTGACACCAAAAGAAGAAAACATAACTGCTTATAACTCCACAGTCTGATGACTGATGGGCCCTTTCTGAAATCGAAAAAGGTCATGATTGAGAGATAGTCACATATTTCATGTAGGTCATTGGCCCCCAAACTCAGTCCTGGGGGCCCACCATGTATGCCTGCTTTTGTTCCAACCACATTCACACTGTCAGTCCAAAAAAAATCTGCAGTTTGGATTTAAATATGTAAAAACTTCAGAGGCTTCGACTGAATCATGACAGCAGTGATTAGTATGGTTCAGCAAAAATTCCTTGAACCCTCCCTGCAAAAGAAGTTCTACAGGACTTCTATGGAATTCTATGGAACTCTATAGAACATTTTAATAGAACAGCATGTTCTATAGGATTTTCCATGTGTTCTATAGGAATTTGCTATAGAAACCTATAGAACACCTCTATGGAAAAGAAAGTCCTATAATATTATTGCTGTTCTATAAGACCTTCCTATAGAACACCCTAGTTGAAAATCCTGTTCTATAGGACTTTGATGGTCTTTAGGACCTTCTAATAGAACAAAAGCTTAATGGAAAAGACATCTTAAATAAGAGTTAAATAAACATAAAAATAAATCTTATGACTCCTTGCAATGCTCTGTCGAAGGGTCAATTTACCTTACGTGTACCCGGGTTCTAGAAGTGAGAGACCGGACTAATGGTATGAAAATGCGCAATATGCAGTGATATCCACCATACTGAAGTAGCAAGGAAATCTTGTCCCTTTTAACTTTAAGGTGTGCTTATAAGCACATGGGGTACCAGGCACATACCTACTCATTGATTCTCTGATCAGACGATTGATTGACTGACTGACTGCACAACTTAGCAGTATTTCAGTTACGGTATATGAAGACCTCTTTCCATTTCCTCGGCAGCAATTCAAAAATATAAATGTAAGGCATTACAACTTTATTATGCTATAATGGAAAACTCGTCTTCCTCTTTTGCTTACGAAGACATACAACGGGCCATCTGTTGGGTTCAGCAAAGCAATTGAAATTGATCAGGATCGAGTACAATCGGCATTTTTCCATACCTACTCTACAGGTTATTTCTAACAATGAATGTTCAAGCTGCCGGATAGCTCACTCAGTTAAAGCACCCCATTGCGGAACAAAAGTGTCCATCACGGCGCAAGTTTGAGCCCCAGTCGTACCAGCCGGCAGTGGATGGCAGCTTTTTCAGAGTATTGCACTGGCCAACTGTGCGCTACAGGGATACAAATTGGGAAGCGTCTGCCAGGAAAAAAAAAGAAAAAAGTTCTATGGAGACATGGAACTGTTTCCTACAGAAATTTTCTATAAAACTTCTTTCTATAGGACTTGAGGCACTAAAGTTCTATTGAAATTCTATTGAACTGTCCTATAGGATTCTTATAGAGCTTTTTGTTGCAGGGCTGACTGATGCAGTGTGTAGCTCCTCACTTCTTAAACAGCAATGGCGGAGGACACATCTCGAGGCCATGGGAAAGACATGTTTGCACAGAGGCAAATCTTTTGCCGGCATCATGCAAAGAAAACAGCTAAGGTGACTGAGATCACTGGAATTGGGTTAGGGACTGTCCAACACGCTCTATCCTGGACGGATAGTTGTGAACCGTCAACTATGCGGTAGAAATAAGTCATAAAAATTAATGAATGATTGTGATCACAATTAATTAAAGGCTTGGTGAAGTCTCATTGTAAAAAATTGACTGTGGAACTCATGGCCACGTTAAATTGTGAAAAAAAGAGCATTTTCACATGCACAATGTAAGGGTCTTGCTCTTAGTATCAGTGATGTGCACGGAGGACAGGAAGTGTTGGACTGGACTCGGGTGCGAATATGGACTTTGTTGTATTTATTGTGCCTTCAGCACAGCAAGAAGGCAAAACAGAATATAATACAAAATAACGAGGAAAGGTGGTTCCTGGATAATACTATTAGCAATGCAGACACTGCTCTTTAGCTGCAATACAATGTATTACAAATAGAACAAAAGAACAAGGAATCGAGGTTCCTGGTAATAACGTTAAAGTGCTGACATTCACATTAAACAGCACTAAGTTCAAGAGTTAGAATATATACACGCAAAACGTGGGATATAAGTCTATAAAGGACTAGAGAGAGTAAATACAGGCTTGTGGCTTACGAGACTTCACAATGTCTAAGTGCGAGGCTCGGTCTTAAATAGCACAACACTACCACACAGTGGAAATGAATGACAGGTGCATGCAATGATTGTGGAGCTGAAGAATGCGGTGCGGGTCTTAATAGACCGGTGAGTTGGAAGGCTGGAGGCGTGGTCTTACACACAATATGAAAAGAACTTGCGGAATTGGGACAAGACAGCTCTGTGGCCATAAGAAAGCCACTTGTCAGTGCAGCTAATCGGGAAAAACAACACTGATTTTCTAAGGAGTACACAGTAAAGATTGAACCATAGAGCAATGGAAAATGGTAAAGTGGTCTGGTGAGTCCAGATTTACCCCATTACAGAGCAATAGTCACATCAGGGTCAGACTGGAAGACGATAATGCGATGAATCCGTCATGCATAGTGCCCACTGTGCAAGCGGGAGGCAGTGATATGATCAGCGGTTGCTTCAATTGGTCAGATCTAGGTTCAGCAACATTATGTAACAATAAAATGGAGTCAACAGTCCACCTAAATGTACTGAATGACCAGGATATCCATTCAATAGATTTTTAATCCCTGAGGACACAGGCATATTCTGTAATGACAATACCAAGATTCATCAGGCTCAAGTTCTGAAAGTGCGGTTCAGGGAGCTTAAGGAATCATTTTCATGCAAGAATTGGCCACCACAGAATCCTGCCTTAACCAACTAAAAGTCTTTGGGATGAGCTGGAGAGGGATTTACTGTGTAGTTTGACTTTCCTCTCGTCAATACAAGGTCTCGACCAAAAAGTATTGCTACACTGGTCAGAAATAAATGTAGTAAAATTGCATAAGAAGCAATGCTGCAACGAATGCACATCGTGATCAAAGCTTAAAATGGTCCAACAAAATACTACAGTTGGCAACTTTTTTACGCCAGGCAGTTTACAATCATGGAATTAACAAGCTGTTATTTTGTAATTAGCCTGCTTTTCAGACTAAAGGGATGCTTATCCCATTTAAACCACTTCAACAGAAATGGCTTTGTTTTCCATGATGTTTAAGAGCCCAACATTCCTTTTTCTACATTTTGCAGTATTCAAAGCAAATAAGCCAAAAATATGTGGCAGTATGTTTTAAGTGATCAAATTCAACTGTCAGTGAATCAACAAGCTGCTAATGAGGTTTATGAATGCAGCTGTTTAAGTCCTTCCCAAATATTTTTCCTACAACCAAACACAAAAATTTCACCACTGGGTTAGACTTATTATTACTTACTTTTTCTTTGAATTCTAAATGATCTTATAAATGATTAGTTTCACTGGCCATGTATCTACAAATTCAACAAGCAAATCTACTGACTAATTTCAACAGTCACAATTTTACCCTTTTATGTGCAAAAAAGTAATTTGCAGTATTGCACAATTTGAATCTAGAACTCATCTGGGCATGCATAGCTATTTCTTGTGTAGTCTGCCTTAAAAAAGTAAATAATCCCTATAATCATGATTGGTACAATTCAGAAAAATTATAATTCTGAGATTGCAATTGAGGTTTAGTTTGTGAGTCTGTGAGGCAGACAAGGGCTAAAGTTCCCTAGAATGTACTGAAACATCAAAACAAGAGTCACGCCAGTCTTTTAGCCCTGCTTTATGTTAATTGCCATGCTATCAAGTGCATTTTTACAAACATACATGTGGAGTTGAGCTACCACATGTGAGGTGATTTTGCAGGTCCCGCGGTCACAAGTAGGGTTCTGAGCTCCCAGCTGGATATTGACATCAAATTCAAATGGCCCTGAGAACAAAGAGTTAGCATTCTCTCAGGCGCAGTCTGTGCCATATGCTGGGGCCAAACCGGCCACATGCATTACAAAAGCCACTAAACTGCAGCTGCATAGGTCCCATCGTTCACAGATATGTGCTTTTAATGCGCAACTCACATGAGAGTGCTTCAGCATATCCTGCGCGAGAGCACTTTAGCGAAACCTACTTGACTGTGCTGCCCTATAATTTTGCCAATGTGGGGTCCAGCTTTCAATTCAATTTCGGTCCGTACAACTTGGCCGAGCCATACAGACGGTTGAAAGGGAACCTCAGCAAGTCGTCTCCATGCTGTAAACGCACCCATGCAACAGCTGGGGTCCTACGCCTCGCCCCCCCTCCCCTTTCCCCAGGAAAGATTTTAGTAGGCTGCTGTTCGCTTGAACTGTTTACACATTCAGTCTGTTGGTTTATTATTTCTGATTCCAGCGTATCTCATCCAAAGGCTGCAAATGGAAAGCCTTTATGTGAGGGAAGTAATCAGTGCTCTGTCTTTGAGAGCTTTGCCTCCTGTTGAGTAGGTTTCAACGCGTCCAACAACTGGTAATGCCATGTCAGCCGGCACTCCTGCCTAAATGCAGGCACAGCCTTCTTGGCAGTTTGGCATTATTAGCTGACGCACAAAGGAAACATGCGGCAGACCCGTGTAGCTCTATATTAGGTAAAAAACTCTTGAGCATCTCCGGTCGGTGCACACTCGATGATAGGGACGCGAGCCAGCTACTCGGGCTATCCGCAAGATGCTGGCAGAAAATCACCAGAACAAATGGCCAAAAAAAGGGGACAAAATGTTTCGACTTCTGTTATCTTTCCACTCCCTCCCTATTTGAAATGACGTCACAGCAGTCGTTTCTTCCTCCCACGCAAAGCGGACTCATCAAGGTGCACCCAAAGCCCTGCAAATGCTGGATGGGTGAGGGCAGGATTTAAGAGAGGCAGTGCACTATTTTCTTTACTAGTGAGTTACTACTCTGCCAAAACCTGTAGAGGAAGACTGTTCATATAATCTCATGAAAGATAACATCCACTTCCAGACTCCAAGCTCCTCCAGTAATGTTGGTCCCTTCATTATGTCTCTCAGTATTCCCTTCATATTGCTGTCCTCTTCATTGGTTCCCTCAATGTTTTCTTTATACTGTAGTTGGCTTCACTGGTTTCTTCAGTATTCTCTTTCGAACTGTAGTTCGTTCACTGGTTTCCTCGGTACTCCCTTTGCACATTATTTCTCTTCATTTATTACCTCAGTATTCCCTTCATACCATGATAGTTGCCTTCGTAGCATCCCTCAGTGTTGCATTCACACTGTACCTCCCCCTGCATGTTCCTTTCAGCCATTTACACATTCCGCAGATCAGATCATTCGAGGTTATATCTTCATTCCAACACAGACCATCCCACTTAGGGTATTAAAAGTATGCATGACTCTTGATTCTGGAGATTTTGCGCATAATTTGAATACCAAAGTCCCCTCTATGGCCTCTGGGTTAGCTAGAGCAGCCCCAAAACACCATTTTGGGTCAAACATCTTTGTTGTGACTTTTGGCTATACTCAAGATTCAGGTCTAGGGGGACATAATGTCTCACAAAGATTTACCCACACAAAGCACTCCATCTTTTCTTTGTAAGTTCAGAGCAAGGTAGTACCAGTACACCTGCAACAGTTACCACAAGTTGCATTTTTACTGGTTTTCTGTGTCTCTGCTCTTCCATGAGCAGCTTTGAACTTGAAGTACATCTCAAAGCATGCCAGCAAGACACTAATATTAACAGCAATGATCATATTTAAAGTTGAAAATAACATCTCATCTGTTAAAGTGCTCATCCCCTTCCTGGCTTGTATCTAATAGCCTGGACAGTAATGGTCCTAAAGCAAACATTAAAAGCAGGCCCAACTAGCAAGATAAACATTTTAGCGAGGAAAATGTTCATTCTAGAGCTTTCGGAGGTGGTTTCCATGCTGACCACTGTTTGCACAAGCCCCATGAGCCATTGTCGTGACTGAATTTGGGAATTTAAGGAGATAAACTCAAACTAGATGGATGGGGTCAAACAAAGCTGTTTTCTGGGTTAGTGTTTCATGCGTTGTCAGTGTCACAGCATTAGAAACATACCCAAGCCAAGCTGTGTCAGCGACTGTGAGTCCTGACATGCAAATACTGCGGCAAGCACTTCATATCACCTGATTACCAGTACCACCAAGAATGTTCCCATGCCACATTGGTATACTTTCAGGTGAATTATGCACTGCAGACTCATTTTTAAAATACATAGGACCATAGTACTGGTTTAATAGCACCTTGTTTTGTTAACCCTTTTACGCCGAACGTGTCGTCGCCGACACAGATATGCGCGTAATTTTGAAAGTGCCGTAATTACTGTAAGTTTTGCACAATAGAAAAAATTACAACTGTTCCTGAAAGCTGAGAAGCTGTGCTTCAGCCCAACAGATTACTATGGTAAACACGGCAGCATGATTCTCTGCTGGGATTTTTGCATTAGGCCTTAAAGGGTTAATAGCATCTAATGGCTTTGTCTTTGGCAATGAGACATACACATCGACTGACCAGCAACATGCTGCATTCCCTAACAGTTTATGTCACCGTTATATATTAACTAGCCCAGAAGAAAAATCTTTTTTTTTTTTTTCCAAATACAACCGTCATAACAAAAACTATGCACAGCACACTGCCAAGCGTAAGCTCATTGCAAAGCATGAACTGGTGCAGTAACTAGTACCGTATTAAGAGGACATTCAGCAGGACAATCCACTTACTGGCCCAAAGCATTTGTGCTCAAAAGAATAAAATATTCTAAAGTGGCCTTGTGGATTCAGAGGCTTGTTGAGGACAATACGTTATACTTTGCTAAAAAAAAAAAAAAAAAAAAAAGGTATATGGGGGTACTGTATTCTTAAACCGAGAGGGAGAGTAAAAGAGCTCCCGATATCAAACCGCAGCCTATGCTGGCTGTGCTAGTATTATCAGGAGATTGGGCTAATTAGATTGCAAGCCCATATTGGCCATGTGTGAATGGGTTGGTGGGATCTGATAACTGGCATTGAGCCAAAGAGCCAGCCAGGGGCCACTTCCTATGAGTTGGGGGGGACATAAAGGGGGGCCTGCTCACCTCCAGCCTGCCTCGAAACAAGCCCACCATTCAGGCTCGGCTCTGCTCCCAGGAAGGCTCAGCCATTGGCTATGAGAAGCAAGAGCCCCTTCTCCTCCACTCAAACCCCCACTGGCCCAGAGCGGAGGCCTCCGGAAGCCACTCCCCCAAAAACTCAATCAAACGCCCCAAGGTAAAGCCTGTGTAAAAAATTAATCAGTTGCAAAGTGCAATATGAAAAGCACAAGGCCAGGATTTTTCACCTTCTCCCTCAAGCAAATGTTTACCTTCATGTTTTTCTTCAGCAATGAAAATGAGTACTGTGGGCCAGAACTGGAAAAAACATACATAACAGTGACATTTAGTTCTGAATCCAGTGTGTTATCTAGTTCTATGATGCCACTCTTATGGCATCATAGAAATTAATGTAATGCCCACATATTATATATCCAAAAATGCACATGCAAATACAATACAAGAGCAGTCTAATAACTCATAAAAATTGAGATGGTATGTTTTTAAAATAGAAATCAGGTATATAGTGAGTTGCATAAGTCTTGGGTGTGCGTCACATAGACCTTTCAAGAAATCTCCCAACAGCTGTCCTCTACCCGCACTGCACTGCGTCAGCTACCTGTGAAACTTAATCATTAATAACCTGGCTGTTTCAATAACTGACATCCTCAAACACAGACACATGCTTCCACAGAGCAGGGCAGGGTGAGAAAGCATGATCTCAGTTAGCAGAACCCTCACTAAGGAAGAGGTCGGTGGGAAGCAACTGACCGCGGAGTTTGAGACCCAGACGGCGCTGTCCATCCCACAAACACCACATAGTTTGTTTGCATAGCTGCTCCAGAGGGGGATCACAAATGTTAGCTTCCGCCAGTACCTCGTGTCAATATTCGTCTCTGCTGACATTAAGCACTACGCTACTCTTCAGGGTCTTCGTGCTTCATTTTATACTGGCACAAGGGACAGCTGTACATGCCGAGCAACTCAACAATCAACTGCGCTGCCTTATTTGCACTCATCTTCCACACATATTACATTATACACAGATGGATTTATCTAATGAAGCAGCAGCAAGTGAAGTGCCCCACTCGAGAGTGCTACAGCTGCACAGTACGTGTGTTGAGCCCGAAATGCTCTTTAACCCCTTCATCACCACCGTGCACTGTGATCTCTTTATCAGAAATGCCCTTCTGCCACCTTCAGTGCCCTCTTTATAACACAGATTAAGCCTAGTCCTGGAGTAAATTCTATTTTGAATGGATATTATGGTCAGACTGTCCCTTGGAGTCTACTGTCAGATTTTGAGTGCACAGGTAAAGTAGGCATAGGAGTAATGGCTCAAATTAGCATCAGCAATATCTAAGAAATAGGACTACAGAGCCCAGTTTACAACCGATGATGATATTAAATTGGTTTTACGAGGTCCGAAACAATGGGCCAACTGCAACCTCTGGTGCTCCTATGAACCACAGCTATTGGCTGAGCAAATGCTGCATCAATCAAAGTCCAGCTGAAGTCATCAACTGAAATTCAAGAAATGCCAGTTTTCCCTCAAACAAGGACGAGAAATCACTCACGGAGCATTTAAGATGTATGTAAGTCACCTAAGATGACAGAGTAAGACATTTGTTGTGATTTAGAGAGTCTCCGCACCAAGACCACAGAGAACACAAAAAGAGAAAAATATTCCGGCATATTTTCAGACAATAGGGGCCGTGCAGGGAGGGCCATGGTTAGGGCTCGGGTTCGGGTTGGGCTACCAGATAGAGAACTCTAAGAGACTGGGCTCCAGGCCATTCGAGCAGACACTGCTCTCCAGTAACACGCTTTCACATTTGTGCCTGCAGCCATGAAAACGGACGCCCGTTGTCTGACGTATTCCGCTCATCAGATTTCACATACCCCGTGTGCCTGGAGGGACAGCAATGCCCCGTGTGCGAACGCGTCGAAAACAACGACACCTTCGCCACGCAGTCACACGTCAGCAAGGTTTTTACTCACATATTCACAGGCTTTCAAACTAATAAATAATAATCAGTGAGCACTACTGTCCATTTCTTACACCAAAGCACCAGCCTGGACCAGTAAAATAACTCTGACTTTCAAAACAGATGCTCATTTGGAGACCTGCACTCCGTCAACAGCACGGCTAAATGCAAATGTTTTTTTTCCAACCCAACAAAATGCATTTGCCAAAAGCTAAGCAAGCCAAATGGTGGTGCGATGATTTGAAGCTCGAATAAAACCATGGATCGCACTCAACGATGAACACTGACAGAGTCCAGGACATAATCCTACCCAGCAGTTCCACTGATATGGTGCCTAGAGTGAGCGTCAGAGCCAAAGTCTTTTTTTTGCTGTTGTTTTTGCTGTGGTATTTCAAATATCTTGCACAGACTTTGTCTCTTTGAGTAAAATTACAAGTGACTTCCCTCTTGTAAAATCAATTTTAGGGCTGCTGTTTGTGTGGACAAGAGGATTCTGGCAGAGCCAGGTTTCCAGGAAGCAGTGTGTCAACTCCGTAAACGAAGGCGATGACACTCCCTAGGCGACCACTTCCTTTGTTCAGCAATGCACTATGGGACATGCTAAAGCTCTCATCCAAAATGCATGAGCGGAAATGATTTCTCATGTGCAGTTAGAGGGCAACACAGAGGCCACTGTCACCACTTAAAAGGCACTCGGTCTTAGTCTGGAAAGAAATACACATTAATGGCATCGTTCTGTTGGACAGTCGGTTCATCTGTTCGTCATTCTAAAGGGCCATTGACTTTGGTGCGTAGTGAAGTACACTCTCCAGGGATTACTTTCTAAATAAATAATCAATTTTGCTTCCACAAGGAATCTACCAATTAACCTCAACGTAATTAAATAAATTGATAAATAATAACAACATTTAAAGCTGCTTTCGCACCGGACGCGAAACAAATTTTTTGCACGAAAGATTACATTCAAAGTCAATGCAAGGACGCGAACTTCGCGTCTTTGCATTGACTTTGAATGTAATCTGTCGTGCAAAAAATTTGTTTCACGTCCGGTGTGAAAGCGGCTTAACAGAGAAAAATTTTCATTGACTGGTAGCTTTAGTATCATTGCTTCAATTGCCCACTTCTATTCTTCCAGGTTAGCTAATATATCAGCAGCATCAGAGGACCACCCCACAGACTGACCCCAAAAAAATCACAGGAATGCGCGATTCTGGCATGGAGATGCAAACACCTTAATCACATCAGTACTGTCACCAAGCCTTTCTGGAAGCTTTCAGTTTACTTTCAAAGCTGCTTACACAAGCGTGCCTGGTAACTACAACAAGAGAAAACAGAACAGGCCAATTGCAGGACAGGGCTGCAAGTGCAAGCTCTAGTTTAGCGTCTTGCAGTCACGGTAAATTGAGTTTGGGTAAAGAAACTCATTACGGTCACATTTTAAAAAGCACAGCAGCCAAGAAAATTAATCAGTTTCCCAGCAAAACTGTGGATCCAGACATGTAATAAGATTCTGGGCCTAATCTAAATTAGACCCCAAGCCCCTCACCCAACAGCTCCCACTCTAACCGCACACAGTATAGGCTACATACACCCACTAACAGCCTGTTTCACATACATTGCGATATTCAGACAATCAATACACTGTTGTGGCAGAAGCTGGAATCAGGAATGTTTACAATAGTATCTAATGCACATCACCCCCAGGGGTTCGTTCTACATTTGATCCTGTCCAAAAAAAGAAATGCAGGACCAGAAAACCAGAGCCAATACAGGAGCATATGAGGCGGAAGAAGAAGCGCAGGAGAGATGAGGGAGACATTTTGGGATTGAGTCAGGAGTTGGTGGGGGGCTGAATTTGGATGGGATGTGTATTGAAGTCTAAGATTTCTACAACTGTGTAACCTGATATCTCCCTCGGGTTTCTGCGATAAGTTGGGTGCCAGGTGTGCGCAGCTGTTTGTTGAGGAGTGATGGAGGAAGGGGAATCGGTTTAGGGCGAAGGAAGGGGGGGTTGGGGGCAAAAGGGATTTTTTGTGGAACCTGAGGTCCATTCCACCCTTCTCTTATTCACTGGGACTTTTGCCAGCTCCTGCCAGCTGGAGTCTTTGAGCTTGAAAAAGTGCCATGTGTCCTAGAGATGAAGAGGCTGAAATGTGATTGGATGCCTGGAAAGTCAGACCAAAAAAAAAAAAAAAAAAAGCCTGGCACCAGTGATGCAAAACTGTACTGAAAATCTGCTACAGGTTTGGTTTGGCTTGATGGGATGTTATCATCAAACAGTAGCAAGAGACATTCAGTGTACCCAACAGAATAAAGCAAGCTTTCCATCATCTTGGCATGTAAGCACTGTCATTAGTTTTGTCTAGTGAAATTAAAGCCAGTTGAATGAGACTGACTTTCATTCTTTCCATTTACCTCTCTTCAACACCAACACTATCAGTCCATTCTACCCCTTCGCAATCTTTGCTCACGAAGACGTACAGTCCCAAGTGCAAAGTCCTGATGTTCTTTTTAAAGGTCAACAGGTTTGCTCTCCATATTACGAAGCAAATCAGAAACACATTCCACTCATATTTGTCGCAGTTATACACAAATGCACATTTATTCAATAGCACATGGAAGGTCAGTTACAAGGACAATAAAAATGACAAGGCAGAAATCCTTTCAACAGCCACACACAGCAATGCATGTGTGCATGTATGCAGGAGTGTGTTTACTTGTGACGGCTACCAAAGAGTCATGCGCCCTGAACTTTAATACACTTGCAAGCCTCACTCCTAAACTCCCACGAGTCTCTCCTGTTACAGCAGCGGAAGCGAAGGTCATGGTGGTAACTATCACAATCTTTCCAGTAAAGTACCTAACTGCACATCCAGCTAACTGCAACTGCAACCGACATACCCACTGGGCCCTTTCCATCACAAAAAAAAAAACCATCCAATCTGCTCTGCTCCACTTCATTGACTGTCCTCTGTTCTCATGCAAAATTACGCCTTTGACTTTAAAAAAACATTTTTGCCCCTCTGCCATGCCTCAAAGCTGAAGCCTTTCACAGCTGGGATTGCAAAGCAGGGAAGATGGACGAATCAGTGACACGGAAGGTCGATGTCCAGAGCCGAGATGAAAGGAAAATGTGCCAGGGTGGAATCCTGTTTCCCAGCGGAGGGAGCAGGTCACGTATTTTAACGGAAAATAACTTAAACCTCCACCATGGGATCTGAATCCCGAGGTATTAGGCCACCTGCCACACTAACACTGGTCACACCCTTTCTCTCGCCAATTACTGGGAACGGGGCCTGACTAACTGCTGCAACAGCCCCTCATTTCACACAGCAGACAAAGCTGACTGTGGAGCCAAGGTTTCACAAAACCTGACAAATGATTGCAGTTCTTTCATCTTTTGAATTTATGTACAACAACAAAAATTCAGAGTTTGCTATAGAGATGCTAAGAAGGGAAGCACAACAAAAAATAGACACTAGGAAAAAGACACAGAAATAACCTGATGGGATGAGTGTATATCCAGATGAGGTGCTTGGCTTTAACCAGACGGCTCCCTAAGATGGACGGGAGGAGGGCAGACATTCTTGGTTAAGCCATGCTCTAATCAGGCCCCCCTCTGGTAGACGCTGAGCACTTCTTGCTCGTCAGGCCGGCCCATTGTTTTCGGCCAGGCTTAACCCCGGCTCCATGTTCCCTTCCCCTCTCGCTGTCTGGCCTCATCAGCACTCAAAGGCCTGAGCACAGTTAGATCCGAGCACAGTGCCAGCATCAATAAGAGGTGTCATGATCCATTTAGATCCACTGGATTTGTATTGTTGTTATTACAGGGAAGTGGACAGTTGATGGTAGATTGAGTTAAATTAATGTATGCTCCATTTTAATCTCCGCCAATCATATATGGACTAGAACTAATCCATTCCCACAGAACCAGTTTTTTTCAGAGTGTTACAGGAAAAACTAAGCCTGGACTATAGCTTTTGTAGACAATTCAGTTTAACAATCAGCCACATAGCAAAAAACAGAAGGTACTGCATTTCAAAATATTCATAGTAACACTGTGGAATTACTTGTAAGTCAAAGAAGAGAACACCATATGCAGGACCCCGACATGCATACATTATCCTGATGATGCACTAGTACTACCAGCCTCCGGAACTCCACAGTACATTGCGGGCAGAAACATCAAACTCTTTGCTTCTTAGCAGTTAAATCTTAGCTTCTCTCTTTAAACCCCGAGCGTCTCTGTGCGAGTGGAAAGAAGGATGGCACTAAGAGCAGGATTCACGCTGGCTATAAGCCCCTGTTATTCCCAAACAGCCTAACTGGTAATTAGCTAGCGCCCCGCCCTGCTGGAAGCCTTTGATCAGGCAAACAGGAGAGGTAAGGAGCAGAGGAGGGAAAGGGGAAGTGAGGGTGCTGTTTAAAAACACAGCTTTAGAGAGCAGATACTTCTGAACCAGGCCACAGAGGACACCAACACCCTCCAGCCATTCAAAAGGATTCTCCAGCAAAACAACTGTAAAACTGACAGGTTGGTCCTCAATTTTAAAAATTGCTGAGAAATTTTTCTTTTGGCCATTTTCCCAGTCTAGACGTAAACATTTGGTTTAATGGGTGTAAACAAAGCTGCCATGTTCTCTTAAGAAAAACCACTGATCGATCAAGTAAAATGGCCTGGATTCAATCAATTAATTTCACAACTTCATTATAAAATAATTACATTTATTGGGTTGAGGCACTTTAATTGATTGCCGACCTTGTCAGAGTTAATATAAAGCAGTCCAGTCGAAGTTGTGGACAAAGAATGTTTGAATCAATTCCCGAGTAAATAGCAATCCAAAATGTTCCGGTTATTTGTATGTTCATGAAAACACAATCTTGATCTAAATTCATTGTACCAGAATATATCTTCAATAACAGGTAAGACACAGCATCACCTCTCACATACAGTGACAGGAGCTCCCTTTCATGACACAATGAGTAAGATTAATATGTTTACTAGCTACTACGTTCTACAAGCACATGTTTGCCCCCATTCCATCACATATAAAAATCATTACAATCTTGCTCTAATCTAAAATTGAGTTTCAAAATCACGCAGTTGTGTGTAATCACATACATAATTTGCAGGCAAATAAAATTGATTTATATATTTATTATCTTATTTTCAGCAAATGTGGGCTAAGCGCACACGGGACCCATGCTTCCCCAGCAGACACTCAAAAGCTGGCAGTGTTTGTACCCACCAGGGATATTTCTCGGTCTGTAATGTGCTAATGCAGTGCGGCTCAGACGCACAGCTGAACTCAGAACAGCTGCTTTGGCTACCCTGTCACAGGAAAATCCCCTCCATTTCCACAGCTGCCCACATTGCCACACATCCAACACAGACAGTTTAAACAGAAAAAAAAATCATGCCTTAGAAGGAGAAAGAAAATTACCAAAGACCTGAAAAGGTTTGAAATTACCAGCAAAACCTATGAGCAATGTTCCCGTTGAATGAAATACTGAAGCCGCTGCAATGTGGTCAGGCAGCCTACTTTGCTGATTACAGTTGTCTTTCTTGGACAGGATTTTTAACACAAAGGCGGGCTTGTTCCTTATCACCGCTCATTCTTTAAACATGATGAACAGCAGGGGCTCCAGAAAAGGGAAGACATGCATCTCCTGTGTGTCCCGTGTGTCTTTTCACCCTAGGTCAGAACATGATTGAGCGTACGATATAACTAAAGACGTCAATCTCGGAATTGCAATGTATCAAATTAAAAGTAAAAAACAGTTGCCAGCCTCAAGGTTAGTCGTCGCAAGGGGAGATAATGGCATGTGCTTAACCATACTGTTGCCCCCTGTGGGGATATCACAACACTACAAGATGCATGTCAGTAGATGATTAATGTCCAGCAAGCCTTAGGGTAAAAATTGTTTCAAACCTTCCACCTTCCGCCAGTCAGCAAATTAAAAGTGCCCGATTATAACCAAGCTAACAGCTGATGAGGTTTCTTTACATTAATTTTGTTTCACTAGGGGACTGAGTCCAGTCCAGCAAACATTCATAGCAGTGAATTTATTCAGCTTTGATTGATGGCCGGTTACACGGCACTGACTTGGCACAGGCTGGGGACGCCTGCGGCCTTTTGTTCTGTAATGAGGGCAGTGTTTTGGCCCCTGCTACAGCAGCGTGCTGCAAGGGGGCTCCACAACTGGGGGGGATCGTCTGTGGGGGGGGCTGGAGGCCAGGCAATCTGCATGAAGGTCAGCCCTGAAGACTTAAGATAAGGGGATACCACCATTTGAATCCAAATGCAGTTCAGCAGATGAAAAAGGGGAAAATCCCTGTTAATTCACTGGGCGGGGCGGAGATGTTAACCCTCATGATGATCTCAAAGCCCCACTCCAGCCGGGACTGGACCACACTCCCACCCTACAATCCTCAGACTGATGGGGACAATGGGGAACGGTATGCAGGTGACAAAATGGTAGCTGCAGGTCATGCAGGGAAAAAAAAAACTTCAAAAAACATGAGAAGATGAGACTTTTTTAACGTGATCCCCACTCCCCTTCCACAGTATGCAGAGGCAAATCCCTTCTGGATATCCAGCAGATATCTCTCACAATAAATTCACTTTGAAGTCACTCATCTGCATGCTGATGGCAATTAAATTCAGGACAGCCTTTCTTGCCTGCTGCCTCTCCCATTCCAATTATTCTCTTTTAAAATGCCTTTACAATGTAGAGTGTAGCCACATCATGGAATGGATCACAAAAAATTATTTCTCCTTCATTATGTTATAGTTATACTGTTCTGCCCATCACAGAATCTGTCTGAAACTCATTTTAGGATGTCTGGAGGAGGTATAAATGTAATTTTAAAAAACAGATGTCTGATTTTTTTTTTTTTTTTTTTTTTCATAGTGCGCATGTGTGACCACCTTGTCTGGGAGACAATAGTTTCTACATTTATATTCAGCCAAGCTGTGGTCATTGAGCCTGTAATCAATCAGCAAGGCTTTTTCTTCACCATCTCTGGCAGTGGGAAGACTCTGAGCCAAAATCAGACTATTTTTAAATTCCCAAGATAAATCAAGTTTGCTTTGTGTTTTGATTGTATTTCCCAATGTTCCAATGAGGAGTTTTTGGTTTGCTTCAAAATTTGGTTCATTCTCATTCGTGGTAAGCTTTGGCTGTGTCTGCTTTAATTTGTGGGTCATTAATCTGGAGAGCCTCAAGACTAGTGGACTTGGTGGCTATTTTCTAGCTGTTGTGTATGAAAAGCTTAAAATTTTCCAATCATCCTGAACTTCATTTCATGTGCATTCTCAATTTAGAATTGGTAGGCATTTTTAATCAATAAGAGTTGGCCCAATTCTTCCTTCCGTCGCCCCCCGCTGCATTAATTATCTCGTGAATTCCAAAAGGACCCTGATGAATGATGAGCTGTGCTTTGAAGAAGATGAGATCTAGGGATGCTGGACCCAACATGAATGACCACAGGTCAAGTGTCACACCCAGACCTCTTGTATAACTGAAAAAACATGCAAGGCACTAGCGTCAGCTGTTACTAATGTAATGGTCATTGTGGAGTGGTCAGACAGCTGCGTTTGAAACCCATTGAGCTTGCACTTTCAATTCCCAGGAGCATCGCTGCTGGTCAGGACCCACACACCGAACCTCAAGTGTTTTGACAAACATTTCCAGTTGGACAAATTAGATGCTCCTGCCCTCCCTTATACAACATATTCACTTCCGTTTTGTGATAGTAACTTAGTTAAGAGCTCTGAGCTGCAGGTTAATTTTCATCCAAGCACAGTGGCTGCCAGGCCTACTTAAGAACTCCACCAGATATCACATTACTATTTTTGAGAGTTTTGGCAGCCATAGTTCCTCTGTTGCAGGAGAACATCACTCATGTGACTCCACGTCTACAATGAGAACAGTACCTCATTACAACCTCACTGTCAGGGTCAAAGGCCTCTCTCAAAAGTGTAGAGCATAAGAGTGGAGTTAGAGACCATTGTCAGCAAGAGTGTGTCTAAGTCTGGCCTGAACCAATAAGAACGGAGGGACGGAGAATGGATATCGGCGCTGCAGTATGGTGCCAAGGGGTAACTTATAGAACTGTATATTTCCTGTGCTGTGAGTGAGGGGGGCAAGGAGAGCCAAAAAATAAATCAAAGACATTCAATGTATCCAATGTTTAACTCTGAAGTCACACATAGAGGGAACCCTGTTTTCTGGCATCAGCAAACAAGAGCACCATTTCATAATCCATACATGTGCCGTAAATCCACTGACCTGTATGTCTGAAGCTGTACACTGTAAGTCTAGAGATGGAGACATCAAGGATCAGCAACTATGATCCCTTTGTGCTTTTTTTTGCCCCAAGATCATATATATGTGGGGTCAGCCCTCAAGTTCGGACTGCGAAAGCTGCAGAGTGATTTACTTTGTTGACAGAGAAGGAGGGGGTACCTGCAGGGTGTCATGTTTTGGCTTGGTGGCTCTGGTAATGCCGTCTTGCTATTGTTCAACGCAGACAGCCATTTTATAGTCTCCTGATAAGAACTAATGAGCATGTTGGGGTTTTGTTCTGTTTGTTTGTGTAAACACAGAGCTTAGCATTGTGTTGAAGCCATAGATTTGTGTGGGCATGCACACGCACACACTCACAAACACACAAAATGAATTTAATGCAAACATACTTGCAAATGCACAGACAGTAAGCACAAGCACACATACACACACACACAAACACACACACACACACGCATACACACACACACAGCGAGAGAAAGCCAAGATGTTCTGGCAAGCATTATTTTTTTTAGGTACTAGATGGAATGTTTTTGTATTTGATTACTGGCTGGGTGGTGCCAAACAGCAACAAGGCTGTAATAATCACAGGTCTTCATGTCCCTTTCACAGTTAACATTAGGACATCTTTTTTTCATTACTGCAGCTATAAGTACAAAAATCTTGATCACATTGATGGCAAATACAGGACTCTATATTATTTTTCTTCAAGCAGCCCTTGCGCTCTGAAGTTGAAAAAAAATTAGCTAGGCACAGTAAGGCATCCCAGTTGATACATGTGCTCCAAAATGATTGGTAAAGTCAATTTGCGGGCAGAATGAGAGCATTGCTGCGCACGTGCTGCCTGCAAAACAACAAATTCAAAAACCAGGATGTCTTTACATTTTATGATTTTAAATGTAAAAATATTTATTCAAGATGGAAGCTTTTGGTTAGAGATCCTTTCAGACTTCAGTTAATGGGAGAATTGTAGAGCCGTTACACAGAAGAAATAAGGAACATGCATCCATCAAAACCACTTCTTCCCCATTTGAGTCGGGGGAGCCAAAGCCTATCCCAGCTGACCATGGGCATGAGGCAGGAACTCACCCTTGGAGGGCTCGCCAATCCATTGCAGAGCTCACACACCATTCACTAACACACTCAAACCAACCGATAATTAGTCTCCAGATAGCCCAGCACGCGTGATTTTGGGCTGTGGGAGGAAATCGGACCACCTGAAGGAAAAATTAGTAATATCTACAATATTAATCAACCGATTTTACCGTAGGTACCTTCTCCCCAAGACAGTCTCTCTTCCTGCTCGTATGTTTGCAAACTTTACCTGCACAACCGACAAGAGCGTGAGAGTGAAGTCTGCAAAGAGGAAACAGCGGGAACAAAACTTAATAGGAAGAGAAAAAAAACTGAGGGAGCACTGAAAAAGTTCAGGGGTCAGGTGCATGCAGGCAGAGAAAAAAAAAGAGAGAGAGAGAGAGAGAGAGAGCGGAAAGCTGGGTGGAGGGGGTTATCTTAAACGATGCTCTACAGAAAACATGCAAAAGCGGAGAACAGCATTGGCACGATCTACTGTGGAATATCTAACGGGTTGTTTCGAAGCTGTTCAGCAAACTTGTACTGCAAATCTTTTCAAGTCAATATGCACCGGTTTCCATCCGCGGCACTCTCCGTTCAGCGCTCATGACAATGCATCAGTCTGCCCGTGTGTCTACTAAGTGAAGCCTACTTTATTACTCTTTGTTGATAAATCAACCCCATAAATAAGATGTACAACACGTGCCTCAAATTCATCGGTTTATTTGCCATGAATTCATTTTCCGGATTTCTCAACACAGATGTCAAGGTATATTGTCAAAGTACACGCATTACAAATTAATACACGTGGGACACTTATCCACTGTCCCGCAGCTGAAAAATTAACATAACTACAAAATACAGACATGCAGAGGCGAGTCCTGGCGACTTCTGTGAATAAGAAATTTATCCAAACAAAGCGACAGGCGAAAAAAACGGATCTTGAAATTTCAAAACGAAAGGGCAATTACCCAGCTATTTCAAAAGAACCAGCCATTTTTGAGTTGTGAATTAAACAAGAGTAGCCAATCAATTTTGTGAAAACATTTCATCAAATTGGAGGACAGAATTTACGAGCAAAAGACAAATAAGCCTGGGCTAATTGTGCGAATGTTTGTGTAACAAAGTTAAGCATACGATTTCTACTTTTTGTTCCAAACTTTTTTTTTTTTTTTTTTTTTTTTTTTTGCTTTTTGATATTTGCATGTAGGTTTTGGGGGGGACTTTATTTGCATTGAGATTATAATCGTTAGAGGCGTTAACTTGACTGGAAACTGAACCTAACCCCGCGCGCCACCTCGCCCGTCAATAAATACGAATAAATCACAACAAGGCTACCTGTAAGGTGCCGCTGCGTTGGATGGGAGTTGACCCAACAGTTCAGCTCTTATTGAGCCGGATAGTTAAATGGCATTTTGTCTGCTCGAAGTAAATGAATTGAGTGAATAAGTGATGAACGCACATATACAGTGAATGACAACGGACGCACGTGCTACTGTTCCGCGCTGTACTAATAGGAATGCTCAACATAGCCCGTTACATGCAGATTTGGATAAAGAAGTCAGCCTAAATTGCTGCTGTTACGGAGTCCAGAGCAGCAGACTGCAACTAGTTCTGATTGCATAAACATCATAGTCAATAATTCTATAACTGATGAAACACTGTCGAAACGAACCCTAAAAATTCTCTGTCATACTGTGGGGATCCAAATTGGTTTCAAGCCTCACTGACTGCGCTCCTTTCACTGCAGGCAGCAAATTCATCGCGCACGGATGTCACTGTATGTTAAGCAAAGTTTGTTTCAAGTCTCCGGCGAATAATTCCTTGAAAACATCGGTCACTTACCAAGCAAAGTCGGAAGAAAAATAATCAGACCCAGGGAGCGCAAAGTGTTGAGTAGGAAAGCCATGTCTCCTTCTTGCCTTATCCCGTCGCCGGAGTGTAATAAGGGCGATCCTCTCACAAAAGCAAACAAGATAAAGTCTGAAGGAGTGCGAAAGCTGGAGCGCAGAGGACGGGAGAGGGGAGTCAGTTTGCACAGGACCCTAGCTGTATAGGCTCCCACATTGTTTGTAGGAGGGGAAAGAGGAGGAGATTACTTAATGTACAATTACGGTTTCGTGCCCTTTCATTTAGTCTGTTAACGAAACATTAATTCAGAACAATGAAGGGAAAACAATAGCCAAGCGTGACTTAATTACTTCCTGGCTCGAAATCATAGATGCGCATAATTAATTTTTTTTTTTTTTTTTTTTTGTTTACTTGAATTTTGTTGCACACTTTCTGGTAACAACATTTAAAATCCATGCAAGTCCGCTTCCCCACAGCTTACAAAATTATAGCCAACAATGCAAGACAATAAAACGGACGTGATTAATTTATTAAGTTGAGCGAGAACCGTATGTTTTCATTATTAAAGTTGCTTGGTGGCTGATTATTTTTATGGGCTTGTTTAAAGGGGATTCATTGTCCTCATACAACACATTCCCACTACAACTCGTCATATAGTGACGCTACCTGGCCAAGCGTCACCGTATGACGCGTTGGGATGAGACTGGGCTCCACCAAACAGATTAATAAATGGAAGCAGAATAGAATGTAAAAAAATCACAACTTTCACTCCACATTTGTACATTTGTATTTGCATTTTATTATTATTATTATTATTATTATTATTATTATTATTATTATTATTATTTATTTCATGAATTTATTCTTTCTCATTATTTCTATCCTCCATTTAGTCATAGTAGAGTGATGGAGTTGGTAGCTGCTGGCTGGCAGGTCATTAACAGGCTCTGTTGTTTTCACTACTGTGCTGTCACCTTCACTAACAGCTGCAGGGGGGAGTGGGGATCTAATGCATGTCTGCCACTACAGCTGTCCCACTGGGTCAACTGAAACTTGTCCATGTTACCCCACCACCGCCACCACAGCTACCCCCCCCCATCTCATCCAACTCAACACAACCGCACCCGAACCCTACTCCATCTTTGACCCCTCAGTGCTGACAGATCACTTTATGATGGCTGGCTAGAGTAATAATGCATGAACTGAATAATTAATTATCTGCACTGTTACATTGTAATTAACAGTTTTCCCCCTTTTTTTGGGGGGGGTCCCCTCCCTTCTTCCTGTCACTCTAATCTGATTTGACCCAAATAAAGCTGTAAAAAAAAAAAAACCCTAAAAATATGTTTTAAAAAGTGGCTAGTTTGTGATCATTCTTTGTTCTGTGGCATACATAACTGCAGAAATATCAGTGTGCAATATTAATCACTTCCTTCAGGATATTCTATTTCTCAGTGTGATCTGGACAAGTGTTCATGGGAGACAAGCAAAGCATGTGTGGTGTTATTGACAGATGTACTGCATGTGCAGATCAGGTCTCCATTGCCAAGAGTGGCCCATACACTGAGCGAGCGCCTACCGGAGATTCTGGTTAAACCCCATGATATTGAGTATATAGGCAAGTACCAGACAACCAAACTTGATGTCACCATAATATAAATAATAGAAGAGACTAAGAACATTCAGTGCCATTTTCCCAGAAAAAAAGCTATTTGTTCCGTTTTTCTACAATTTTTACCTAAAAGCTAGATTGCATCTAGCACAGCATGAAGCTTGAATTGATTCATTAAAAGGAGGGTTTTTATCACCACAGAGATAGGTTGTGTTTTCTGAGAGTTTTTGAGGGCTTCCCAGGGTTCCCTGATACAGGTTTTATTAGGCAATCCCCCCATAGTGGGCACGAGAAACACAGGCGATTGAAGAAGCGAGGAGACTTTGATGTCGACACAGAAACAAGGTCTCGGTGGAATTCCCCTCCACATTTCGATCAAAGCACCTGATGAAGAACTGACATTTCACTTCTCTTTTGAAAACAGTCGATTGCTGGCCCAACACTCTTCTTCTATCTTCTCCCATCGCTTTCCCTCTCTCCTTCTCTTCTTGTCCTCTCTCTCTCTCTCTCTCTCTCCTCCTCCTCTATATCCCCAGTGTACGTGAATCGCCATCTGTTTGTCCAAAGCAAACAGCGTGGCAGGGGAGAACAGGGCTTGGTGGTGGACAGTTGGGGTTTAGGCCGTGAACAGTAGCACACAGATAAATCGTTTTATGATGGGCAGGTGATGTTGTTTGCTCCTACATGTGTTTTTCTCCTTATTTCAAAGGATTGGACATTCACACTGGGCCTGTGAACCAGTTGTCGCAAGCTTGGCACAAAAAAAATCCAGTTATATTTCATAGGCACATTGGGGAGTTTGTACATGCCTTTCATTTATGAAATGTGTGTGGTTACCCCTTTGGTTGGGTCACACTATGTAGAGTTATAAATTACCACCCTTTATTAGATCAGCCTGAGGTACAGTGGAAAGATCCCTCTGACCAACCTAGTTTACACACGTCCGATTCATATGGGCTTCTGTATTTTGAGAAGTTTTGTGGCAAATGGCATTTAAACTTTTTTTTTTTTTTTTACCTATGTTTATCCAGTCATTGGTAACTTGAGTTAAATTACTTCTCAGAGGCTCTGAAAGTATTTGGATGACAATCGTGGTTATTGTTGTTGCAGTGGTGATTTTCCCAGTGTTGGTTGCATATTTTCATCTACTGCAGAATGTTTGTGGGAAATGTCCAGCAAACCTTTATGGTGCGGTCTCTGTGGAATGTGTTGTGGGTCAGTTCTTCCCATGAAACGTGCTTTTTCACTGGCTGTTGGTGGTGCTAAGTGCCAGCTATAGGGGCTCAGCTTATGGGGTCTCATGGGGGCTTTTCAGCACAAGCCTTGTGTTTATATATCTCTTTTGCACTCAAACCAGTCGCTCTGGTCAATTACTGAAACATGCAGCAAAACCTGATGGACTGGATGTACGACGGTTGTGATCTCAATCAACTCAGAATGAAATGCACATTTATTTATTTATTCAAGATCAAGCAACATCCCTCAAAGGCAAATGGTGGGGGGGGATTTTGGAGGGTGTCATCACAAATCATGTTTTTTTTCCCACTTTAAATTGAAAATCTTATTATGACTATGTTAATATTTAGTTGGAAAAAAATTATCAGCCGTCCCAGTCCGATGCGGAAATTCTCATGTTTTCTTTCTCAGGTAAAAACTGTGAGATTATTTTAAATGACTCTGTGCTCGACAAATTACATTGTTTTTGCCTCTTTTTAAAATCTTGAAATGAGCCATATCATCTCGCCTCACTGGCAGAGTTTTTGCCTCACTGAGCAAAAAAGCAATTCAAATGAGATTCCAGGTCAAAATATGCGACTAAAATACCATCTGAGATTTACTTTTTTTCTACGAATCATCAACATGCGGATGTCATATTGCATGCAGCTCATTTCATTCTTCACGGTTTTTTTTTTTTTTTCATTTTGCAAAGGAATCTCCTTATTTTATGGTACTAATGTGTCTGCGGCTGAGATTGTCTGTCAGAGGGTAAATTTCAGGGTGAATCCTTTGCCTGCGAGGGAGAGGATTAGACAGGGATCCGAAGCTAAGCCACTGAAAGCTAACCTGCTCATGGAAGTTTTTTTTTTTAAACTCTGAATCACTACTTCTCCAGTAAACAGCCTGAATCCAGAGACAAAGGCTTATGGGTCCCCAGTGGAGGCAGTAGGCAAAGAGCTGAGCCAGATTTCAATATTCATTTTAGCTTTATTTAACCAGGTAAGCTAGTGAGCATACTACTTAGCTTAGACAGACATGGACTGTCATTGTGTGTTTGAAACAAGAATAATGAAAAACAATATGGAGGGGATAAAAGTATCACTCTGTGAAGTATTTGATTACATTTGCCCTCTGCTTTACACCTGCAACATACAGGCAACTTTCCACTTGGTTAATTAGGTTTCCAAATTAACTGCCAAATTAACAACGTGCAAAGTATTTTTAATATATATGGCAATTTAGTAAAATTGTTTTGGTATGTTCTTCTCTCCATCAAGAGATTTATTCTAAACTTGAATAAAGCATGAATGAGGTCATCGTTTCATCAGAGAGACAACTAATCAATGATTATTTCAAAGGTTGTCGAATTGGTTTGTGAATAAAACACAGCAGAATAGACACCTTCTTGGAATGGCAAATTAAAAAACCAGGAACTAGTGTGAGACAGTTGGATTTTTCTCATGATTTCCGAAGAAAGATGCTGACCGACCGATTTAGCTGGGAACGTTCACTGTCTTGCTTGGTTCAAGGTTGCCAGGAGCATCTGAGAAAGTGAAGAGTGGGAAGGTGTGTACATGCGCTGGTAAGGAGGCAGAATCCTCAAGGAGGCTGGTTTACTTTTAATGCAGGAGCACTTGCAGTGTGGTGCTGATTATGGGATTTACATTATTAAACCAAATTTAGGCACTGCACTCAGATACCTTAAAATAACTGTAAGCAAACTATTGTTTTCATCAACAGTACTTTGAAAAATATGTTTAAATAACTCTAAATTTCATGTTTTTCTTCAAGTAAACATTTAATTCCACTTGTATATCTTTTACTTTTAACAATTTTCTTATTTTTTTTTTTTTTTTTTTTTTTTACAATAAATAACTTCTGAAAACTGAATTCTGTGTATTTTATTCATAGGCTTTCAGGGTTTATGCATAAAATACTCTCATACACAGTGGTTTGTTCACACACCGTTTCCAAAAAATAGAACAAGAACAACATATCAGATGTTCAAATTGAGAAGTGTTATTGTTTCTTCATTTTGAATTTGATGTTTGCAACACTTCTCAGAAAGTAGGGATGGGGACGACAAAAGACTGGAAAAGTTGTATGATGCTGAAAAAAACACACCTGGTGGGACATCTCACTGTTAACTAGGTAAATTGGCAACAAGTCAGTAACATGATTGGGTATAAAAAGAGCTTTGTGAAACAGAGTGACTGAGTCTTTCAGAAGTAAAGATAGCAGGAGCTTCACCAGTGTGTGAAAGACACTGAATAGCAATTTATGAATAACGTTTCTCAACGCAAAATTGCAAATACAGTACCAGTCAAAAGTTTGGACACACTTTGCTAATGTCACAGCACTCTGTTTTTAGAGAAATTTAAATGGCTTAGCTTCTCTACGTAATCTCAAATGGAATCTTGTGAGAGTTTAACAGTCAGAAGTTAGAAAAGAATAATTTATTTGTTTGAATAGTGTCCAAAATTTTGGAATTCTCAAGGAAGCCATATTTTGCAAAGTAAACAGACAAATACGCACCTTCCATTTTCCAACAGCCGAATTAAAGTCAAGCCGTTTTGGGACTTATTGGGCAAAAAGGTCAATGAAAAGCAAACCAAGAGTGTAGCACGTCTTTGGGAAGTTAGACAGCTGTGCAGCTGCAAATTCATTATAGTCATATGACTGTGCTTGTGGGGGGGGGTTGCGTGTATGCTCAGCAAATATGACAACAAACGCTGGTTAGTTTGATGGATTTAAGAATTAGGTCTTTTTTTTGCAAAATAAAGGGTGCTTCTTTCTTTATTTAACATGTATTGCGAGAAAAATATGGGTGTGTCCTAACTTTTGACTGATTCTGAAATTTGGGGAGTTCAATATCTATGGTATATAATATCATTATGAGATTAATTGAATCAAGAGAAATCTCTGTAAGTCGGGGGCAGGGCCGAAAAATAACATTGAATGTCCATGATCTTCAGGCCCTCTGGTGGCACTGCCTTAAAACAGACAGGATTCTGGAATGGAAATCTTTGCATGGCCTCAGGAACACTTCTGAAAACCATTGTCTGTGAACACAGTTTGTTGCTGCATCAACAAATGCAAGTTTTAACACTAGAATGTAAAGATATAAACCAAATATAAACAAGATCCAGAAACAAGCCTCCTCCCCTGGGCCTGAGCTCATTAAAGATCAACTGAGGAAAAGTGGAAAACTATCCTGTGATTTGTCTAATCAAAATGTGAAATTCCTTTTGGAAATCATGAACGGTGTGTCCTCCCGGTGAAAGAGGAGAGGGACCATCCAGCTTGGTATCAGTGCACAGTTCAAAATGTACCATCTATGATAATATGGGGATAAATTAGTGCACAGGACATGGGTAACTTGCATTTCGGTGAAGTCACCATTAGTGCTGAACAATGTGTACAGATTTTGGAGCAACATATACTGCCATTCACACATCCTTTTCAGGCAAAGCCTTGCTCATTTCAGCAAGACAATGTCAAACACCACACTCTTCATTTATTACAACAACAGGGCTTTGCAGAAAAAGAGTCTGCGTGGTAAACAGGTCTGCCAGCAGTCTAGACCTGTTAGCCACTAAAAACAGTTTGTTAGTCCCATAGCATAATTGCCTGTCACATTTTTTAAAGTTTATTTAGGTTGTTTTTTTTTTTTTTACTTTTTAAGGTTCTAAAAAAAAAAAAAAAAAAATTTTTGCCCACACAAAAGAACAGGCAGCCGGTATCTCAATTTGGAAAAAATATGACTTCGGCAATTGTGCTATTAGGCTAACGATTTGATGCATTATAACATGAAAAATATAAAAAAGGAGGCTGCAAAGTGTTGGGCAGCTGAAATCATACATCAAGCAAGAATGGTAATCAGTTTCAACACCTGACATGTTGTGTTTGATCTATTTACAAATAAATCTAGAGTTTAAATGATTTGCAAATCATTTCATTTTGTTTTTATTTAGTTTACAGAGCACCCAAACTGTTTTGGAAACAAGCTTGTCAGTTCAGTTGTAATGGTAGTAAAACTAAAGCTCAATAAAAAGACATAGGATGCCCAAGTAATTTCATCCACCCAATCATAACCATCAGTCTTCTATAAAATGTTCATAACGTGTTATCGTCTGCAGCTGAGAGATTACGCATCACCCACCAGGCCACCACCAACCAACCACCACCGCCTTCTGACTTCAGCCCTCTTTAGCATCACAACCATCATTCTTCTGCTGATCAGATGACCCGTCTTCCCACATGGGAGACGGCTTCAGCACTGCCAGCTATTCGGGCAGATCTGCACCCCACTTTGCTGGAAGGTCCTCGAGGAGGACATTGCAAATGATTTTATTGAATTTATTGCATTGTTTTTAAATCTTTTTAACTTTCATTCCAGAGTGTTCATGATTGATTTGGATATTTACTTGAGTAATTTTGGTTAATGAACACATGCATGCAATGGCAAGTGGGCTGCATGTGAGAAGAACCTGCAGTCATGGTAATATAAGCTCTACTCTTTAACCATTATTGTACATATTAAGTAGGAAGGTCATGCAAAGGCACGAAAATTGAAATGTATCTACATTACAAGGAGTTGGTTGAATAGTGACAATGATGTACTACTCGTGAAAACAGAGCCAATGACAATTACAAACACATTCCAGCTCAAAGTACTCAATTTTTCCATGTTGGCGCAACTATTTCAATGATTTCAGTCCTCATTCACTTAAATCATATGAGTGATTTATACTGTTTTGGTGCGCAGAGAAATAACCAGAGGGGCTGTAGTTCCCCTTGAGCAAGCTATTCGATAGAAATAGTTTAGATGAATTTCCTACCGTCTACATGCATGTCAGAACACATTTTCTGAGATAATGGCCTCTGACAAGCAAATTTAAAAAAAGCCATTTTCCCCCCTCACTATCTTCACCAAGTACCAATGTTGCAGATGTGAGGTAGATGCGTGACGGTATTCCCTTTCAAAAGCATTATCCAGCAAGTAAAAATAGGGGCAAAAAAATTAAGATGGCAGCATTTCACATCAAAGATTCAGACAGAGGAGCTTGACTCTGCTGCCTTTGACTGCTATCAGCAAAGAAATCTGCTGCAAACCACATCTTAAAAGCAGCGGATCACGACTGATGGATGCAGACCCCCCACAGCGTGTCGGACTGCACAGAGGTTGGGGAATGAACAGCCTTCCCTTAACAAAGAAGAACTGCGTACCCACAATCCTTAGCAAGTTCTTTCCAGACAATTGTGTCTATCCAGACAACAAGGCTGGGGGCTACCAAAACAGCTGGTACAAGCTGTGCATTATAATGAAACTGAAAGGAAACCCCACGGAAAATGAAAATTACGTAAATGCTCTTGTAAGCCTAAATGGAAATACATCAATGCAGCGTGTACACTCACTGAGCACTTAATCTGGAGCACCATACTAATACTTGGTACGGCCTGCCTCGGCTCTCAGAACAGCTTCCTCATAGCATGGATTCCATAAGGTGTTGGAAACATGGTTTGTGTTGACATATTTACATCAAATAATTTCTGCATATTTGTCAGCTGCATATCCATGCTTGGAATTTCCTGTTCTACGACATCCCAAAGGTGCTCGACTGGATTCAGATCTGGTAACTGAGGAGGCCATTGAAGTGTATTGAACTCATTGACATGTTCATGAAACCAGACATGGCGACATGGTGCATTATTTTCCTTGACGTAGTCATTAGAAGACAGGAAAACTGTCTTCATTAAGGAAAGTATATCAAAAAAAAAGTCAGGCTGTGGCATTCAAACAAGGAATGTATGATATCGTACGGCCAAAAGTAACCTGGAAAACATTGCCGAATTTGCCGACACAATGGCACCACCACCACCATCAGCCTGGATTTTCAGCACACAGCGGGTTGTGTCCATGGATTCATGCTGTTCACGCCCACATTCTGACCCGACCATCCATGGGTTACATCAGAAATAAAGATTCATGTGATCAAGTACCATTTTTTCTTCAACTGTCTCAAAATCTGATGAACTTGTGCCACCTGTAGCCTGAGATTTCTGTTCTTTGGCTGTAGCCTGAGAACCCCTGATTTCTGTTGTACTGTCCTGAGATTTCTGTTCTTGTGCCGACTGTAGCCTGAGATTTCTGTTCTTGTGCCGACTGTAGCCTGAGATTTCTGTTCTTGGCTGACAGGAGTTGAACCCCTCTGCTGTTGTAGTCCTTCCGCCTCAAGGTTCATTGTGTTTTATACACTCTGAGATGCTTTTCTTGTTCACCGCAATTGTAAAGAGTGGTTATTTGAGTTAGCATGCCTTCACAGTGACTTCAAACCAGTCTGGCCATTCCCCTCTGACCTCTTTCAGACCGGGCGTTTCTGTCTGCAGAACTGCCACTCACTGGACGTTTTTTGTTTTCTCATATCGTTCTGTGTAAACTCAAAAGGCTGTTGTGCTTGAAAATCTCAGGTGTATTGCATACTCAGGCCAGCTGCTCTGGTACCAACAGTCATGTCACGGTCAAAGCCTCTGAGATTAAAGTTTTTTCATAATTCTGATGGGAACATTATCTGAAACTCCTGACCTGTAACTGCATGAGTTAGTACATTACACTCCAGCTACATGATTGACGGATTGGATGATTGCATGAATAAGCAGGTGGACAGGTGTTCCTACTAAAATACTGGGTGAGAGTATCGTGTCAGGTTTATAAACTTCCTTTTTTGCAGGAGTTTGTGTATAGGAGAACCCTGAAATCAATTTTTGATGGTATTTGTTTGTGTATAGGAGAACCCTGAAATCAATTTTTGATGGTATTTGTTTTTGTATAGGAGAACCCCAAAATCTTTTTGATGGTATTTGTTTGTGTATAGGAGAACCCTGAAATCTTTTTTCATGGTTTTGATGGTAGGAGAACCTTGGATCATTTTTTTCATTTGTTTGTGTATGCAAAATGAAATCAAATTATTTGGAAAATAAAATGCCAAATTAGCATAAACTGCCTTAGCATATCCTGGAGAAGGTGATGCATTTTACATGAACAACCTACCTTCAATGTAGCAGTAATGCAAAAGCTTAGGCATGCTTTAACAGCAGGACGGGAAGTACCAGGAAAAAGTTTGGACATACCCACATTTTTCAAACAATCAATTGAATAAAATTGAACACCTTTTATTAAAAAAAAAAAAAAAAAAATTGTTAGTTAGCAACTAGCTTTTTGGGAAACAATGCGCTGAGGCAGTTGGAGCTCCAGGAGGATCTGAAAATGAGTCAGTCTGCAGGAACTATCTCAGGGATCCCACTCTCTGTCCCTCACATTTTAAATGCTTATCCAAATGTATAAACTTGCAGCAGGGCAGATGTTGACATTTCTTGAGATATTTTTGGTTATAACAAAAGCCAGTGCTCCATACGCTTCCTATCTGGCACTGGAACTGTTTTCATTCACCTCTCATGGTCACGGATAAGTGCATGCCGTCAAGTTTCTCAAACAACCAGAAATATAATGCATCCACTGCCAAATGATTGCAAGAGAACTCCAGTTCTGGTTATTAAGTGAAGACTGGGGGGAGGGACATATCCATTATGTTTAGACAGTTTAGTTTCATGGAGGAAGAAGTTAAAGGACGGGCTTCAAGCCAGCATGACAGGAATATATTCTGGAAAATGTAGCCCATATGCAGCTGGCAGCCATGATCCCTCTACTGTTGGCCATGGGTTGAGTGATGAATGCAGCCATCCCAGAGCTGTGAAGACACTGCGCAATCAGGCTAATTTTGAGGCTCACCGGCCCAGTGACAGTAAGGTGAAGTGAGGCAATGGCCATTGGCACCAGCCAGTGCTTGTCAGCCATTGACAGGGAGATAAAGCACCCTCATCCAATTCAGTAGCGCAGGAGCGAGCAGCAGTTAGGGCGGATTGGTTTACACCTGGCTGGAGGAGGCATAGCTCGTGGCATGGGTGTAAGACTCCTCAGCGCCAAATGTGGAGCCGAAACTTGATATCTCAGCTGCAGGGGCAAGATGACAATGCAAAGTAGTTTTTGCCCCAAAGTTCTTTTCTTATGAAGGTATAGTGAAGTCTACCATTTCATAATAAACTTCTTTGCTTCTTCTGATGTATTTTATGAGTGGTATGCAAGACTGTGCATATAAAAAATAAAGTTTGGGAATGCAGTTCTGATTGACTAAATCTGCATTTCACACAAACAGGATTGGAGTACCCTGCATGCTTTGGGATAAAGGTAGCCACGGTCAGAGGTGACGATCGTTGACCCTTCACAGCTTTACCTCCAGGTGTCTTATCTGATTTCTGTGGAAACTCTACACACACCTGCAGGGCGATTGAAAGCCCTCCCAGCCAGTAAACTGTGGCACCTGTTGACAAGTTTCATAAAATGATGAATGTTCATGCACCTCTATCACCTCTTCACTACCACCTGACAGCCATCAAAATAAAAGGGTGTGCAGTGACCAGGAGTCTATTGAAGAATCCCTCCTCTAGGTAAACCTAGATCACTAATATGGCAATATTTTTTCAAACAGAAAAGAATGGTATGCTGCTTCAAATCTCTCCCACAATTCTCCCACATTCCCACTTCAATGGGAACATATTTGTTCACCAGGGAACCTACATAGTGGATCTGAACAGTCTTTTCTGACATTCAGAGCACCATTGCTTGGACATTGTGTAAAACGTGAACAAAAAACAGAATACAGTGGTTAGCAAATCCTTTTCAACCTATATTCAATTGAGTACACTAGAAAGACAAGATATTTAATGTTCAAACTGATAAATTTTTTTTTTTTGGAAATGTTCACTCATTTTGAATTTTATGCCTGCAACACGTTTCAAAAAAGCAGGGACAGGGGCATGTTTACCACTGTGTTACATCACCTTTCCTTTTAACAACACTCAATATGCGTTTGGGACACTAATTAGGCAAGCTTTGTAGGTGGAATTCTTTCCCATTCTTGCTCAATATATGACTTCAGTTGTTCAACAGTCCGGGGTCTCCGTTGTTGTATTTTGCGCTTAATGCGCCACACATTTTCAATGGGAGAAGGTCTGGACTGCAGGCAGGCCAATCTATTACCCACACTCTTTTATTACAAAGCCACGCTGTTGTAACTCTTGCAGAATGTGGCTTAGCATTGTCTTGCGGAAATAAGCAGGCACGTCCCTGAAAAGGACTTTGCTTGGATGGCAGCATTATGTTGCTCCAAAACCTGTTTGTACCTTTCAGCATTAATGGTGCCTTCACTGATGTGCAAGTTACCCATGCCATGTGCACTAACACATCTCCATACCATCACAGATGCTGGCTTCTGAACTTTGCGCTGATAACAATCTGGATGGTCCTTTTCCTCTTTAGCCCGGAGGACATGATGTCCGTGATTTCCAAAAACAATTTGAAATGTGGACTCGTCAGACCACAGCACACTTTTCCACTTTGCATCAGTCCGTCTCAGATGAGCTTGGGCCCAGAGAGGCCGGTGGTGTATCTGGGTGTTATTGATATATGGCTTTCGCTTTGCACTTGTAGATGTGGCGACAAACTGTGTTAACTGACAATGGTTTTCCGAAGTGTTCCTGAGCCCACATGGTAATATGCTTTACAGAATGAGGTCGGTTTTTAATTCAGTGCCGCCAGAGGGACCGACGGTCACGGGCATTCAGTGTTGGTTTTCGGCCTTGCTGCTTACATGTAGAGATTTCTTTAGATTCTCTGAATCTTTTGATGATATAATGGACTGTAGATGATGAAATCCATAAATTCCTTGCAACTGCACATTGAGAAACATTGTTCTTAAACTGTTGGGACTATTTGCTCATGCATTTGTTCACAAGTGGTGAACGTCGCCCCATCCTTGCTTGTGAACGACTGAGCCTTTCGGTGGTGCTCCTTTTAGCACTCACCTGTTTCCAATTAACCTGTTCACCTGTGGAATGTTCCAAACAGGTGTTTTCTGAGCATTCCTCAACTTTCCCAGTCATTTGTTGCCCCTGTTCCAGCTTTTTGGAACGTGTTGCAGGCATCAAATTCAGAATGAGTGAATATTTCCAAAAAAACAATAAAGTTTATTAGTTTGAACATTAAATATCCAGTATTTGTAGTGTACTCAATTGAATATAGGACAAAAAGGATTTGCAATCATTGTATTCTGTTTATATTCATGTTTTACGCAACGTCCCAACTTCATTGGAATTTAGGTTTGTAGATTACCTACAGAAGGCATTATGTAGTATCATTTGAAGAGCAGGTTTTGCTAGCGAAGTCAGTTGCCTAAAGCACCATTTTAATTACCAGTTGTGATGATTACATCAGCATAAGAATATTTGGTAACAACATTCTAATCACATATTTGTGGCCATTCAGCTGAAAGAGTCAATGCATGTCACATAAAGGGACTGGTTGGAATGATGAGAAAAAATTGAAATTGAAGTCCCCAGTGCTAAAAGTACTTAAGTCACAAATATGTCCGTTCTGAGAAATGTGAGAAAATCAACTTGGGTAACTAAAAATACATTTTCCCATCCTTACCACACAGTATGTGAAAATGTGACTTAAGTACTTTTAGCACTAGGCTCTTTAATTATGACATACTTTCCAGGACAGTGTGTTTGAGAACAACACTGTAAGATGTTCATGGGTTACATTACTAAATTCCATCCATCCATCCATCCATCCATGTTCATCCACTGATCCGGAGCCAGGTCGCGGGGGTAGCAGACAGGAGAGTGGCCCAAGCATCCCCCTCCACAGCTACTACCACCAACTCTACCTTGGGGACCCCAAGACATTCCCAAGCCAGCCGTGTCCTGGGTCTTACCTTGGGGCCTCCTCCTTGTTGGACATGCCGGTAACACCTCTAAAGGGAAGCGTCCAGGAGGCATCTGAACCAGATCCCTGAACCACCTCAACTGACTCCTCTCGATGCGGAGGAGCAGCGGTTCTACTCTGAGCCTCTCCCAGTCATTTCCCAAAGCTTGGAGGGAGCCAAGTTTGGTGGCCTCAGGATTGCATCTCTGCTGTTTGCAGATGATGTGGTCCTGTTACCCTCATCAGGCTGTGACCTTCAACACACACAGGAGCAGTTCTCTGCTGAGTATGAAGCAATGGGAATTAGGATCAGCACCTCCACATCTGAGGCCATGGTTCCTTGCTGGAAAAAAAAAGGATTGTCATCTCTGAGTGTGGGGTGAGTTGTTACCCCAAGTTGAGGAGTTTTAGTATCTCGGGGTCTAGTTCATGAGTGAAGGCAAGATGAAGCGGGAGTTTGACAGGCGGATTGGTGCAGCATCTGCAGTGATGCGGGTGTTGTACTGGTTAGTTGTGGTGAAGGCAGCGCTGAGCTTAAAAGTGAAGCTCTCGATTTACTGGTCTATCTACAATCCAACCCTCACCTATGGCAAATACAAGCGGCTGAAATGAGCTTTCTCCGCAGGGTGGCTGGGCTGACCCTTAGGGATTACTAAATTCATTAATGTATAAGTTATACAGATCTGCAGCTTATCACTACACTTAAAACTTTCCAAAATCTGGATAAATGGATCTGAAAAGGGGGCATAATTTACAAAAAGTAATTTCCACTTGTGTGCACACATGTTAAACAGTCCCCCTGAAAATCTAAGACAAGATCAAGACAGGAAGAGTCTCTCTAAGAATGAGAAAACCTGGAATACATCAGAACCCAGACTCACTTTCACAACAGAATAATAAATAATGTTAAACTGACCTTCTAAATTTTTTCTTAAAATAAAAAAGCACAATGAGCATGTGGTGCATGATTTACCATATCCTGTACATCATATTAACATTATCAATCTGATATAACAAGGTTAGAACAAAACTGTCTAAATTTACTGCACTTCCCCTTATGTTTCTCCATCTGAGGGAGTCTGGTTCAGTTCTGAAAGCCTGAGAGGAGACTGACGGCACTTCTGGAGCATTGACTTTGTTATTTTACCTCTCCCTGGCACAAGTTTCTCCTGTTATGGGTCTGTTTAAGTTCCTTTGCCACGTCTTACACTTCAGCCCCCAACATTTCAACTCCTGTTTAAAAGAATAAATGGAACAGGATCAAATGTGAGCACACACACACACACACACACACACACCAGAGGAGGGGAGGTGTTCTGTGGCCCTTCCCTGACTGAAATCAAGACTGAATTACAGAGTCAGTGGATCAGCTTCTCGTGCCTCATAGATCCGAGAGTTAAATGGTCCACCCGCCTTGTGCCTCAGGACTGGCTCCCCTCCCCCTTGCCAATCTTCCCTCGTTGCCATGGAGATTCTTGGCTGGTCTGCCCAAAGTGCCTATTGTGTTGAGCATGTCTTCAACGGGTCGCACCATTGTTTGCAGCGCATGCATATGTGTCGCAGTTGGGGGACAGGGGCAGATGGGGGTGGGGCTGGGGGGGTTCAGGTTTGATGGGGGTGGGGTAGTTGCAGCCAGTTTCTAAAAGCTGCTGTCACAATTATGAGGAGGGCGGGTGGCTGTAATGTTAGTGGGCTCCAACTGCTGATGGGTAGCAAGATCCCTGGGGGGGTAACTGTTTCCATGGAGATCCTTGGCGGGTACATTAATTGACTAATGAATCATTGCAAATACCTTGGCCTCATCAACACCATTGCATTGCAGAGAAGGAGAGGGGGCGGAGCTTAGTAGCCCCAGACACAATGGTATGACGAGGGCGGGGCTTAAGGTGAACCCAGGTGGCCACCAGGGAAGCCAATGCCACGCCACTAAATAAAATTACCATGCCACTTAATCTTTTGGTGGCAGGTCAGATTACATTAGTGTCATTCCGTCCCTATTGGGCTGTAGTGAAAGCAGAGGTTTCATATGAGACATTTGGGGACATTCAAAGAAAGTAGGATGAGCCTTGGATATTACAGTGATTTTCAGGCACATCCCTGTCATCTTCCTTTGTTTAATATTTTTGTCTTTCAAAGCTCCTTATGATGTACAAGGGGATTAAAGCATCTTATCTTTGACAGCAAGCTCTGCCCCCCAACAGTAGGAAAGGACAGATCCAAGTTGGGGTTCATATTTCCACAACTGAATTCTATAAGAGTCGAAACTCTTTGTTTACATAAGGGTTTGCAGGTGTTTGAGACAAATATACACAAGATGCAGCTCATCCCAGAATGGTTGAATTCATTTGAGCGCACTTTGTCTTGCGGGCTCGGTGTTGAATTCCCTCCAGGAGACAGATTGTTATGAGGCTGTCACAGTTTATTTGGCAGCATCTTGTTTAATACAAACAGCAGCCTTTACAGTGAATTCAATGATGCAGTAAAGTTACGTAGTACCATGACAGAAAAATGCTTCCATATTTCTGCACAATTTATCACTTTAACAGTCCCAGCGCTGTCCTTCACTCTCTCTGAACTGGTGGGTCAGTCGCAATTCAAATAGTGGCGAATTTATGTTCCTCAGTTGCTTTCTTTGATGCCGTGGGGCTTTTGTTTTTGCACCAATCAAACTTAAATTGCCAATGAAAACCAAATGAAATACAAAATAATCATGACATTGCGAGGGGTGATTGGGTAGCACGTTCTACAGAATAACGGGCTGTACCCCAACCCTCATTAAGCTAAATTTCCCAAGTGTGCTCCTGCCTGAGAGACCGTGACCGTCACTGAATCAGTTTCAATGACTAAATCATGCTCCGTAAAATGTTACTACCTCTGTTTGAACATGAAGTTTCCCAGGGTCAAGGGAAAGTGGTGGGCGAGTGCATTTTGCAGTCTGCCTGTAACATCATACTCCGACTCTGACCTTGATCCTGTATGAAGACGCACGGCCTGCAAATAATTAAATCAATCAAATAATAAGCATATCATATCATGCTACAAAAATGTATTATTTCAATCACAGGTTATCCTTCAGAGGGAATAGAAAAGAGGAAAAAAAACCATTTCTGACAAAATTGGGAAAACCTTAACTCATGAACAAGCAGTGGAGTTGAAGACCTGGAAAAATTATTGGCACTAGAGATAAAACAGTAAAACTGAAATGCACTGCAGCACTTGTGTGATACAATCAGAGTTGTGGAGGAAACTGGGCTTGATTGCAGATTCACAAGGGGGCTGTCATTGTACCCTTGAGCCTGGTATATAGCCTTACTTGCAAAAGAAAATATCCAGCTGTATAAACAGACTGGAAAAATGTAAGATTTGTGAATTACTGTGGATTACATTGACTGCTGATTGTGATGTAGTGTAATGCATTTATATAGCGCTTGTGTAATGTCCCATGGACTGGTTTGGTATGCCGGGCCTCAGGCTGGTTTCAGGCCGTTTAACATTCCTGTGATTTCGGCTAACTCCCCGCTAACTAACTGCATTACCAATGTCGCCCTGTCTCTCAGTCAGTGAGCACTATGCATTTCCCTTCAGTCGCTCTGGCAGGCCACCAAATTCAACAAAGCTCCAGATGGACGACCCAACAAGATATCGAGGGAGCTGAGAGAAATCATGCCATCTTAATTAATGGAGCTACAAGAGCATCAAAAGGGTGCCCCAAATGCAACATTGGCCAATAGAACAGCCGTTAATTTGAAGGTCAGAAGAGACAGGAGAGTTACATGTCAGCCAGAACTGCATTTTTATTTAAACTCATTTTGAGAACTATTCCACCACAAATGTATTTCCTCATCATTGATTTTCCTCGGTACATGAGGCCTGTCACATGCTGAATTATTTTTATATTAGCAGGAAGAGATCATCAAATTCTGCAAGGCCTTAGTGGCATGAAGCAAGCAGTGCATCAGCAGGAATAAAGATAGAAAATGCATTTAATTGTACCGACCTGGAAATTTCAATTGGATTACAGAATATGTCTATTCATTCTGCCTCTATATCAATGATTAATCAGAGATGGACAGAAATATATCGCGGATGTCACGGTGAGGGACTCAGGAACAGATGACATGGTTGACGATAAGAATCCAAATGAGAGTTTAATAAATAGGATGGAACAAGAACAACCAAGGAAACAGAAATACTGGAATAGTGAAAACAGGATGGAAGGACAAAGGAAACAAACAAAAATCACAATGCCGAATTAGGGAAGCATGGTAGGAAACGTGGTCTGCTAAACATAAAGCCATGGAGACAAAAGCCAGAAAAAGAGTGACGGGAGAGTGACTGCTTATGTAGGGAACTCCAGTGGAAAACAGGTGCTAGAGAATCAACAATCAGGTGCAGGAGATAAACGATCAGGTGGGTGAAATAGAAAACGTGGAGCGGAACTCAGAGTCTGGAAGGGGCATGTCAGCCTGAAAACCCGCCCCAGACATGACAATTGGCCGCAATTTGGCTGGATTATTATGTCCTTAGGTTTTGTGAAATCATCCAGCCGATTTCTCACTTTCCTGATTAAAAGGGACTATAAGCTACAGCAAATTGGACATGCACCGGACAACACTGTACCAACACTGTAACACACTCCCTCACAACAAAAATAATGTGAGGGACAGTCTTCCACACATGAACCTCAGTAGGATGAAAGAGTGACTGTGGGATAAACTGAACATACAGCATAATGAAAATGATTCAAGATGAGGCAGTATTTCACTATATGTGGACAAATTATCAACAATTTCAGAAACCAGAGTTTATTTTTGAATAAGCATCGTCAAAAAAAAGTATATTACTGTGTGTCCCATTGCTATGATCGTAAATTCAGGGATGCATAGTGCAGGCAATAGTAATCTTTTACACGAGGAGTAAGATTCATTTTCCCCTGTCATCATTCATTTCCCTGCCTCATGAGTATAGGTTTGCATGTGCCTGTGTGTGTGTGTGTGTGTGTGTGTGTGTGTGTGTGTGCACGTGTTTAATTCTCAGCAAAAGGAGGTTTTGTTCCTTTGAAACACACTGTTAAAAAACTTGACAAAATGCCTGTTTTGTCACTCAGTGGCCTTTCATTGGGAGGGCCAAAGGCAGGGATAGCACAGTTTTTGTGCCTCTGTGCCATGGAAAATATTCAAACTGCAGTAAGAAACAGAAAAAAGTCTGTCCTGAGCCCATGTGGCTAATCAGGCCAGTGCTTAACTCTGGTTTCTGTAGCATGAAGCACCTAGGAGTATTGCTGCTCCCCTTGGACAGGATGCTAGTCCATGACAGTCAACCCCCCAGCTCTTAGTCATTTACTGGTACCCAAGTATACACCTGGGTGGAGTGAGGCACGGTGGGAGTGAAGTGCTTTGCCCAAGAACACACCGCGAAAGCCATGGCAAGGACCTTTTGATCCCAAGTCAAGCACACTTAGCTACTGCGCCACTGCGTCCCCCCCCCCAGTAAGACACAGAGATCACCCATACTTGGCTGGAATGTCCGGGCACGTGAACAGGCTGATTGATATGTAAAAAAAACCAAAAGGAAAGATGCCAAAATTAAATGTCTAACATTAAAAAAAACATTAACCTCAAAGTTTGATCATAGCATTGACTTTTACTGAAAAATGTGGTTGAAAGACATGCTGAGTCAAATGCACTAGGACACAGGAGCTACACCTTGCAACAAAGCCAGGAAGCTGGTTTTGGTCTATTGCCATGAATATATGCATTTATATCTACGTAAAAGACTACAATGATTGAATTTGGGCCATAGTTTACATCACAATATTATTTACAATTAGTAGTGAGAGCGTAGACATTATACAGAGTAGATCATCCTACTCTCATAGCAGCCTTGAGCTGGGCACTTGGCCTGAACTGCTAAAACCAAAATATCCTTTTGTATTTTGGATAAAAGATAACAATGCGCTCTCCTCGGAGATAAATGTTATAAATTAAGCTGGTGCCTGCTATTAGGCCATGAGTAATCTTCAGTAAAAGATCTAGCAGGCTGATAACATCCGAATCCTTTCTTTATTCTGTCAATTCTGCCCTAGTGGCATTTATATAAATTATAAGCTTCACTATCAGCCTACACTTACAATCTGCATGCTGTATGACCCAAAAATATTACATCAAATGTCCACAAAAGAGCAACTCTTCACATAAAGAGATATCAGTAAGTCAAGCTTCTATTTATAGGAAGAGACTTCTGTCGTCTGTGCTAATCAGACAAGCAGTCAGTAGGCTATGCAGTACCGGTACGGTATTTGATACTTCGGTGATATAAGTCACAAATATCTCCTCTGTGCTTTAGAAATGAAGAGATTCATATTTAATGGGTTACCACAAAGCCCTCTCCATGCTCATGCAGTTGGATATATGAAGGCTCAAAGCACGAAGTCTAGAGGATTAGTTCCAGCAACTGAATCAGTTCAACTTTAAGCACCCTTTGGGTAACCTCGTGCCCTCAGCATTATGGCCTTCTGTCGGATGGCTTTCTGAAGAGCCCGGCTAGCAGGCTACAGTACAGTTTTCATCACCGCCAGATGGCCTTGTGTGTGATGGCCTCTGGCGGTTATGCAGTGTTTAGTGGTGAGAACATGCAGAAGGCTGAGGGGCAAATTCAAGGCTTTCAGTCTCCCCACTTCAGACTGAAGGAGGGCAGCAGCTGCAATGAGAGAGAGAGAGAGAGAGAGAGAGAGAGCAAGTGAGACACAGGGGGGAAGAGGTGGAGAGGGGAAGTTAAGAGCAGGAATGAGACAGAGATGAGGGAGAGTGACAGAAACAGATGGAGAGAGGGATGGTTGGAGAGTGAAAGAAATATGGGGGAAAAGAAAGTGATGGGGAATGAGGTGTATAGGTGGTCAAAGGAGTGGACAGAAACCCCGGGAAAGACTGGAAGTGAAAGAGAGCAGCTGTCAGTGAGGAGCAACTGTGAAATTACAAAGGGAGACCAGAGCAGTTCAAAAAGCAATCAATGATATCTCTCTTCATTCGCTATATTACGGGAAAATTTCTGCACTCACACGTTACAAGTCTGTCTCTTAAAGATTACAAAATTGTTACTCACTGAAACTTCGCAAAAACACCATCAAAAATCAAATCGTACATTTTGCACCTTGCCAGAACCTGGACACACCTACTGTAGCACGAAATTAACAAAGCGTTTGGTTAGAAAAGGTACTTTTTGTAGATGTATCTAGCTGAAAAAAAATTATTCCACGTAAGAAAAATAAGGTTCTCAGAAGCAGTGAAAGCTCTGCAAGTTGAAGGCATTCAATCATGTGGTCATAAACATAATCATAATTTGGTCATAAGCAGAACTAACAAACATGCAAGTAAATATTTTGTGCCCTATGATCTTCAGGGATGCAAAGAATATAATAATGCTCACTCTTTCAGCATCACCAGCTTTGTGTAGTAATTATCTCCACTGCAGCTGTCGAAAAATGTGCTGGAATGCCATAATAGCAGGTTCTGTTAAGAAAGGGATAATTCTTATATTTATATCAGATAACAACCACCAAACCAGACAGTCTTCAGCACACTGCCTCTTCAAAAACTATAACTGTGATCCAGTCGCAGCTGCTTAACAGAAAATGGGGAGGGGGGCGGGGGTGTGGGTGTAAAATAAAATATCCCTTTTATCTGATGATTAGTCTTGATCTGTTTTCAATCGTTTTCCTTGGTTAATGATACTTCACCCCAGTGACGTAGCATATTGTGGGGGGTTGAGGTGGTCTGGGCCTTACGTCCCACTCGATAAAAAGATGATGCTCAATATAGCCTCTCCTCTTCCAGGTGCAGTGGACGTCGTAGGATCTCAGTCCAATGGGCAGATGATCACATACAATGGCTCATCCTACACAACTGTGTCCACAGCAACACCGTCAAGTGGTGCCTCTGTTTCCACTAAGTTTGATATATGGCACGACCGAGTCCTCGATGGTATAACCAAATGGGTAGTCTGAGCTTGTTAGCCCTGAATGGCAGCCATCCTAGGAGAAGGTAAACTCTGATTTCAAACCCTTGGCTATAGGTTAAATTGCCGATGACGCTGGAATCATAAGCTCTGGCAGGTAACCAGTCTACGGGAGTAAACCCAGAGGCAAATCCGGAGAGGAGCCCCTAAGGTAGTTCAGCGCGTATGACGCACCGTTCCGATAACCCCTGCTGCTAAGCTGGTGCCAAGCATCGCGCTCTGCATCCCCTTGGATTAGTACATTAGCGAGACCGAGCGGGGGATTCTAATGCTCAAGAAACTCAGGGTCTCCATAATTCACAGCCCAGGCTTGCACCCTGAAGAGGTCACTCCAGCCCCACCCCAGCAAACATTCAACTCTCTCATGTGTGGCCAATTTTCTTCGTTAGCATAAGACTAGAAATAAAACATTCCATTTTAATGCAAAATTGTGTGCATTTCAGGCTTTGTTTTTTTTTCTTTTCTTTATTTAATCAATCATAAAGCGCAGGTTTGATTGCCTGCTTTGCTGAATGTACCAAAATTTATAGCAGAAGATTCAAAGTAGTTCATCTATTTTCGTAAAGTGTGGCCTATTAAGGAATGAAAATAAAACATTTTTTCAAATTAAATATTTTTTCACCTTTTAAAACACTGCATTGAAAAGAAAGCTGTGTATTTAATTGCCAATTGATTATTTATATACTCAGAAAATGAGTTAAGAAAATAATAGTTAACAAATCATCTGTTTAAAGGGTTGTTTTATGCAGCCCCCACACCTCAGTTTCTGCTCAGTGGCTCAACTGCAGCCGTCCCAATGAAAAATACAGTATTCTGTCCCAAAGGACATGCATATGCCAACACATATAAAATCCAAGCAGATATCATTATAATAACAAGAAACTGAGGACAAAATGTAATGAAACTCAACCTTCAGCCCTGTGAATGGGAGTGCTCTAAGGCCTCTGGATTTAGGTCCAGCTCAGACAGACAGATAGAGAGACAAAGACAAAATGATAGCTGTGTTCTGCCCAGACCAGAAATGTCAGAGTGGGGGCTCATGAATATTCGTGAATATTAATGAGATGTGGAGCAAGCAGAAATAAGACATCCAAGGTATTTACTGTACTCAAGCCCATAAAAGATGCAACACTCAGTGATTGTTGATATTTTTGTTTTTTTTTTTTTGCATCACTAAATCTGCATTACTCACTGATGTTACGATCTGCTCGGCACAAGCTGTGGATTTGTTAAATGCTCTTAATGGCATAATTTTAGAGTTCAAATTAAATTAACTACTTAAAAATTTCCAGATATTGCATTTTTATGCGCATGAGTACATACTGTACGTATTACAAAAAAGGAACTAATTCATACTGAGCTTAAATGATCATTCAAATAGATTTTTTTAAATTCTAATAGTTTTCTCAATCATTGTGAAATGTTTCTATGTGACAATTGAGAAAATTATAAGTATTGTATTTCAACCAATTAAAATATCTAAACAAATAATCTGAAAACTTAAATACAAAAAGTATTCTAGGAACATGGTAAATGTAGAGGTAACTGAAATTAAAATTAAATGGCCCACCTCTTGCCAAAGAAGTTGCTGTGGCTTATTTTAATGCGATCACGCTATAACATGTTTTGTCAACTAACCTTTTCTTGAAGCCCTTTGATCAAAAGAAAGAAAAACCCGAGATATTAATGCTCTCAAATTCCATGTGTTATTTTCATAATTCTGAACTCATAGCTTAAAAACACTAAACAAGCCAGTCTCACTCTGACTTTCGACATGCACATTGTAGGTAGCCTATAATTCGTCTTAAACCCTGCCATGTCCCTCACAAACATGTCATGCTTTATTTTTTGATAAAAAAAACTGAAACCTTTCCTTATGTCATACTTTGGAGGCTATCAGAGACATATTCTGGGGCAGGTATTCCGTGAATATGCCCTCTATAAATATTGTGTGTCATGAGTTTAAATATTGCGTCTCAAGTAACTTAGAGCAAACTTTGTTCTTGACTTTGTCCACTTTTTAGAAGAGGAGCATTCAAGGATTTTCAAGCATTTTCAGGGTCCAATAAACTTAACTGAGTGAACTGGGCCAGAGGTATTAATTTTCTATTTTTAAGGCATGTTACAGAATTGGGCAATGTGATTGTTCTACTCATCTAATCAATAAATGAATGCACTATTTAATTAATCCTTGCAATGTGGCTGATGGATGAACACCGATGGAGAGGTCCACTGACTGCGCCTGCAGGGGATGACAAGCATCAAATGTGTCAGGGTTCAGCATGAAGGGGAATTGTTGATATCATTTCAAAAGTTGCAGAGCAATTCAATAAAATTTCACGCACAGATCAGAATTTCTACTGCTGCTTAGTTTTTTCGAGGTATTTTTGTGAATTTGTCATTACTTCAGAATTGGCCTTTCTTTTTTCCCACCATAGTCGACTTGTCAATGCTGCTTTGTCGGGTCGATCAGGGAAAAGGTCAGGCAAGATCATATCGCTTTGTCATGCAATCCGCTGCTTTTGCGAGAGAAGTCATGTGACCCCCTTGGGGCAGAAAAAAGTTGCCCAAGACAGAAACTTGAATGGCAATGGAGATCGATCAAAGAGAAAAGATGTTGTTTTGAGTTTGTTTCTTGAGAAGGCTTTACCAGGACTTGTTGACTTTTCATGAGGAAAGCGCAATATATCCACTGTTTAATTATCAGCATGATAAGATCAGGGCGGCGCACGAGCAGGGGTGGAGCGGCGCTGCCCCTGGTACCGCACTGTGGTAAGAACCCTGTTGAGGGGCAGTCCAGCTCAGTTGGTAATGACTGGAGACGGTGGGCGCGTTTCTACGCCCAGGCCATTGGCCATCCTGGGGCAGAAGCCAGGTGGAGAATCCCCCTTGCAAATGCAGGACTGCTGGCCGACTGGACTGAAGGGTGAAGCAGGAATGCAAACCGAATCCTGGAGACCAATACAGGCTTGAGAGGTAACATAACATAACATAACATAACATAACATGAATGGCGAGAACAGGCCGTTCAGCCCAACTAGGCTCGCCAGTTTCTTTGTACTATCGTGAATATATCACTTCAGATACTCAATGACTCAATGGTATCTAACTTTAAGTCAAGCCTGCTCTTGAAAACTCCCAAGGTCTCTGCCTCAACAATATGGTCAGGCAAGCTGTTCCACACCGAAATTACTCTTTGGGTGAAGAAATATTTCCGAATATCAGTGCTAAATTTACCTTTGGTCAGCTTATAGGTAGGTATTCCTACTAAACTGAATGAGAGGAACAGGGAGGACCAAAACATTAATAAGATGCGGCCGCAATCCTGAAGATCAATTTAAGACATGGGAGCTTTGTTCCTATTAATTAGACTCTGAAGAGTAATTATGTTTTCCTTTATCATAAATATACAGAACAGAGGAAGACATTAGACTAGAAGACAAAAACTGACTGGAAAGTTTTGCAGGGTATGAACCATGACAATCCAGCAGCCGCTTTGACACCACAATGAAATTATATAGATGGGATAGACTAAAGGGGTGTGGCATACAAATGATAACACTGGAGAGCAAGGGAGGAGATTAATTAAAAAATCAATTGAAGGAAACAAACCACAAAAACATACGCAAATGGCTGGAACAGGGGAGGAACCAGTTAATCGAGGGTTGTAAGAATTTGTATCTAGCTGAAATAACAGTGTTGGCCGGCAAACCCAATGCACTGAATTATTAGACGTGTGCTTCCAGTGTACAAATTATCGATCACAGTATTATGACACATACGAATCTGGTGCACAGAAGTCATATTTAATGGATGACCACTAGCATTAGCAATGTCGATCTTTTCCCGTATAGCAGGTGCTCGTATAGTCATTCTGATTTAGATTCAACCTGAAAAGACTCTAAATCGTCCGCCTATTTGCTTGTAAGTCACATATTGCATTGGTCTTTCCATTCTAAGGCACTTTTCACACCAAAGAGCAAGATTTAGGTTCTTCTTGTGCCCCAGAACACAATTACCTGTCGTCTCCATAATGGAGAAATGAGACTTGGGCACCTTTTCTAAGAATTATATTTATAGAGTGGCTTCAGCTGGACAAGCACAAGCCATCATGCTTAACTTGAATTGCCTGAAAATGTAACCAAAGTACTTTTTGTGCCCCGGCCTTCAATTTAAAGTTTAAAATTTGATGAAAATATAATTTAAATATTTTTGTATTCTAGGACAAAAGGCCAGAACTTTACGTCCAACCATAAAATTTCATGAGCTCACCATCCAAAAGAAGAAAACAGACTGAATAGGGATGTAGATTCCTATTCAGGGAACACCGCACTCTTGTGTAACAAAGCTCCACTCCAGTCAGACAGTAAAAAGGAAGGTATCCCACCATACTGCTTTTAGAGCAAATGACCAGTCAGATGTGCTTCTTTCAGCACTGTTAAAACCAGAGCCTCAGCCAGTCTGATATGTAACCAGGGCACTTTAAGAAGATTGGCCGGGAATGGGAAACAATGAGCCTTCGAAAGGTTTTGGGCACTTACAGACATCCTGCTAGAGAGGCGCCTTGCAGGGCCAAATCACCAATTACCCACATTTTCTGTAAAGGATTGACGGAGCCATTTTCATATACTAGTAAGCCATTAGCACGGAAATCTCACTGTATTCCTCATGATAGTTACAGTAGGCTTGAACAGAAATTTATCTTAAAAGGAAGGCTACTTTTTTGAAAGGGAAGATGGTGGTTCTAAGGAAAAAAAAAAAAAACTTGAGCATAAAACAGTTCTCAATTGTGATGCTCCAGGTACAATCAATAAGGATACTGCATGTTTTGGTTGTAGTTTTATTTCCCAAAAAAGTATTATTGTAGAATTTTCTTATGAAAAAACTATAAAATTTCTCCAAGGCGGCACGATGGTGCAGTGGGTGGTGCCGTGGCCGCACTGTTGTGGATTTGAATCCAGCCAGGGCGCTTTTTGTCTGAAGTTAGTGTGTTTTTCTTGTCACACCCTGAGTATTTCTTCATTTTAACCCGCAGTCCAGCTGTCCTTCCCAGTTTCAGTCCATCCATCCATCCATCCATCCATCTTCTTCCGCTTATCCGTGACCGGGTCGCGGGGGCAGCAGTCTAAGCAAGGATGCCCAGACTTCCCTCTCCCTGGGCACTTCCTCCAGTTCTATCCCGAGGCGTTCCCAGGCCAGCCGAGCGACATAGTCCCTCCAGCGTGTCCTGGGTCTTCTCCGGGGCCTCCTCCCGGTGGGGCATGCCCAGAACACCTTCCCAGGGAGGCGTCCAGGGGGCATTCGATATAGATGCCCGAGCCACCTCAGCTGGCTCCTCTCGACGTGGAGGAGCAGCGGCTCTACTCTGAGCTCCTCCCGGGTGACAGAGCTCCTCACCCTATCTCTAAGGGAGCGCCCCGCCACCCTGCGGAGGAAACTCATTTCAGCCGCTTGTACCCAAGATCTCGTTCTTTCGGTCATGACCCAAAGTTAATGACCATAGGTCATGGACCAGTTTCAGTCCTGTTTCAATAATATGTTCTCATTATTTAACTATTGTCTCATTCTACTCTTCACCCTCTGTTTCCCACTCATGCTTGCACATTCCTCCCCAATCTGTCAATTGTGGTTCTTGTGTAAATAAGTTCCTGTGATCTCTCTTTACTTTCCTCCTTTAGTAATTATCTTTTAAGAAGCTGATAGTGATTAATTATGGATATATTCCCAGTGCCAGCAGTTCGGGCGTGTGGCGCTCCTTCCAGTCCCTCCTGCATCTGAGTTTGCGAGTTGCTTGCCGTCCCGGTTACTGACTTTGGAGCAGTCGCCTCTATCACATCCAGCCTGTTCCTGTTTGCCCCTGCCTAAGTTCGGACCGTCCCCTGACAATCCTCTCCATTGATTCCCTGGAGGCCTGCATTCTTCTGCTAACTGGTAACTTACAGCTCTTCATCCTCTTCGTTTGTGCAAATTACCTGCAATCTACTGCTATTAAACGGAAGAGACTGATCGGTGATCTACTTGTACTTCTTGTGTCCTGGTTTGTAACACTCTCTGTATAAATGTGGGTGTCCAGATACGCCTGTTACCTCCTATGGTCTCAAGACATGTCAGGCAATAAAATCAATCTGAACATTTTTCAAATTTGTGAGTAATCATGCCATATTATTTCACCTGAATGATGATGATAATGATGATGATGATGATTATTATTATTAACCCTAAGATGCATAGAGTGCATACAAATGCCTTGGACAATTTGTCGGAATTTGGTGCAATATTTTGTGTGTGTGTGTGTGCGTGTGTGTTTGTGGGGGGTGCAAGTGGGTGGTCTGTCTGTCCATTATTTTGGACATTATGCTTGTGGGATGCACACCGCCATCCAGTGTTTTGGACATTATGCATGCGGAGGGACAGAAATAATGTGAAGTTGAAGAAACCTGATCATTGATATGCATGATCACCTATCTGTATTCTGGACATTGCTTATTTGAGCTATTTACTCGCCATGCATAATGTCCAATATTTTTGATAGAGCATAGACTCAGATGTAATCCAACAAATAGACATGCATTACATAGGTTATGTGTTTTCAGTTTGTGCTATATAATGTATTTCCATCCCCCAACAGAAAAAAGCCTGATCAAAACTTGAACAATATAAGACTATTTCTGACTTTCGTCAACTTACCTTTTACTTGTGGATGCAGCAGTTGTGATTGTTTGTGGTAAATCATGTGACTAATCAGAGAGGCACCTACTGAGGAAATTATTATCTGGAAATATCCAGTAAAATGTATAACTACATTTAGTGTTTTCAGGGTATCTATGAGCCTAGAGAAAATAAACCCCACTTAACTTACGTCCAAAATATTGGACAACATGCAACAAAGGGTTAATATTATTATTATCTTGCATTTATTGCTTTTCTCCTGTCATTACTACTATAATTGTTAAAGAACATATAGAGAAAATCATTCCAGTCATTGAGGTATGCAGGTCATTGTTATGATTTAAATTACATGTATTGCTGCAATGTCTTAATTAAAGATGAGAAATGTTTTTGAACAGAAACCATACTGTAAATTTTATGTGCCTGCTTTTGCATAAATCCTTCATTTCTCTTCCACCAGTTTGCAATCTTTGGCATGAGGCTGATGCTGAAAGTAGCTGAAGGACATCATCAGCTGGAGCCACATTGGACCAATCCTGCCTGTGCGCCTCTCCTCTATCTATCGTGAAGAGCACAGCTTGAGCTTAATATCTTTCCTCCTCTGCAGTGCCTCTTATACCTGGTTTTCTCAAAATGCATTTTCATGAAAATATAAATAATTTCAGATCTACAGAGTAAGGAGACAAGCAATATAAACATGAAGTCCATTCCCAAATAAGTAAGAAGCATGAATTGAAGTGAAGGCATAAAATTAAAATGCTTAATGATATAGCCATCAACTTAAAAACAGCATGTGCTAGGAATGCTAACGATAAGAACAAATTCTAAATCTGTGGTTCTCAACATTGGTCACAAAGTCCTCTGTTTCTATTTTAACTACAAAAGCAGAAATATCCATGGATTCCATGAAGACTAAAAATTCCATCCCAACATTGCGATATGTTGGAAACAACTGCATAAAGAGGGAGGAAAAAAATTTAACTGGTCAAATTAAAGAATCAGCAGGCTCCTAATAAATGTAAAATTGTCATAGGGTCACAAAAACTGACTTTTTATTAAGCTATTATGATGGAGTGAAACTCTTGTGTCATGTTTATGTTGTTAAGTTCTAAAAAAAAAAAAAAAAAAAAAAAGCTTTTACCCTGCCCTTATCTAAAGGGGTGGAGTGAGGGTATTGAAATCACCTTGGTTTGCATGTTTATTTATTTGTTTGCAAAATTATGAGAAAACCACAGATTCAATTTATACAAAATTTTGCCAAAAGTTGAGCCATGACCCAAAATAGATCCCATTAAAGCTTGAAATAAATTGGGTCCAGGTCATAAGTCACTGAAAAGATCAAAATAGTTTTTTGCCCCTTACGCTGTCAAAAATGGTCTGATTTACATCAAACCAATACCAAAAGTTTTCTTTTTCAGTGTATAAAATATAATCCTACCCATTGCTATAGTGAAAAAAGCATAGTTTAAAAGATCGGGAGGGGTCAAGGGGTCAAGGTCTTTGATGTGAATTGCCTAATTTACACTATATCTGAGTAACTGCTGTAGATAGCCAATCAGTTACTATTAAACATATATAGGATATCATACATGGAGATTAAAATGATACCATGACCTTGAGTGACCTTGAAAAGTGAAACCAAATGTGGCGTGATGTAAGGCCACGTCTCAAACATACAAACTCACCGGTCTATTAAGACCTGAACCGCATTCCTCAGTCATCATTGTATGCACCTGTTGTTCATTTCCACTGTGTGGTAGTGTTGTGCTATTTAAGACCGACCCTTGCACCCATTCGGGGTGAAGTCTCGTAAAAAGGGTAAGCCACATGACAGAGTTGTAACTCTAATCTTGTATAGTCTTATTCCTCAGGTATTGCATGTATATATTATTAATTCTCCCGCATTAAGCATGTATCTCATGCATTAAGCGTGTATCTACCGCTCCCGCATTGAGCGTGTATATATTTTAACTCTTGTATGTAGTGCTGTTTGTTGTTTACGTCAGCACTTAAAGTTCATGTATAGCTTCGTCTGAATGTAGGGCTGTTTATTGTTTACGTCAACACTTTAACTTCATGTATTGCTTTGTGCGTGCCTTCCTGCTGCGCAGTAGGCATAATGAATACAGCCAAGTCCATCCTTGCACCTGAGTCCAGTCCTCTACTTCCTGTCCTCCTTGCTCATCACCGGTGTGTGAAGCACAACCCGTACACGTGATTTCATAAGGCAATATCTCAAAAACATCTATACATAGCTGCTTGATTACTTATAATCTCATATAGGAGCTCATATGATGAGTAAAATGACATAATGACCTTTGACTTTGAGCAGCTTTGGAAGGTCAAACCCATCATGTAGCTGAAAACTTGATCAATTCAATGAACACCTAAACTATGTGTGAGGGGCAGGTTTGCTGTGCCTGGCACCGTATCTTGTTGAAAGAACTGAAAAGACTTGTGTTCAGCAGCCAAATACTGAAGCTTATTACAACCCCATTTCCAAAAAAAGTTGGGACACTGTATTAAATGTGAATAAAAACAGAATTCAATGATTTTTTAAATCCTTTAAACATTATATTTATTTGAAAATAGTACAGAAACAATATATCAGATATTGAAACTGAGCTAAGGAGACCAACTGCTGTAGTTTTGAAAACAAAACGTTTTCCCACTCTTGCTTTATGTAGGATTTCAGCCGCTCAATACTTTATAGCCTCCTTTGTCATATTTTTAATTTCATAATGTGCCAAATATTGTCAGTGGGTGACAGGTCTGGACTGCAGGAAGACCCCTTGAGCACCCAGACTCTTTCACGACAGAGCCATGTTGTTGTAATATGTGCAGAGTATGGTGTTTGGTATGGTGTTGCTGAAATGAGCTACGCCTTCCCTTAAAAAATGCATCTGGATGGCGGTAAATGGAATGCCAGAACCTGTATATATCGTTCACTGTTAATGTTGTCTTCAAGGATACGCAAGTTACCCATGCCATGTGTACTAATGCATCCCTCATACTATCATGGATGCTGGCTTTTGAATTTTTTGGTGATAAAAAGCCCCCCACTGGGGACGTGGCATCCTTGATTTTCGAAGAAAATTTCATTTTTGATTAGTCAAACCACAGGGCAGTTTTACATTTCACCTCAAGCCCAGAGAAGAAGGCAGTGTTTCTGGATCTTGTTTATAGATGGTTTAATCTCTACATTGCATCTCAACTTGCATTTGTGGATGCAGTGACAAACTGTGTTTACGGAGAATGGGTTACGGAAGTGTTCCTGAGTACGTGTAGTGATTTCCACCACAGAATCCTGTCTGTTTTTAATGGAGTGCTGCCTGAGGACCTGAAAATCACAACCATTCAAAATTGGACTTTGGCCTTGTCCCATGCGTACAGAGATTTGTCTGGATGCTCAGAATCTTTTAATTATATTATTTACTATAAATGATAAAATCTCCAAATTCTTTGCAATTCTAAGTTGAAAACATTATTCTTAAATTGTTGAACTATTTCAACAATTTAGACGGGACCATAAAAGACTGAAAAAGTTGCATGATGCTAAAAAAAAAAAAAAAAAGACAACTGACAGTATATCTCATAGCTAATTAGATTATTTGGCAACAGGTCAGTAACATGATTGGATATTAAGTCTTTCAGAAGTAAATATTGTGAGGGCTTAACCACTCTGAAAGACTACACCTGCATGCAGGAGATGTTTTTTACCTGTTGAGCCAGGTTTTTTTTTTTTTTTTCACAATACAGAGTATTCTTCAGTCATCCATTTCAGTGGTCTTCTTCAGTCCACCGGGTCTTTTGAGCTCACCAGATGTTTTTCCTCTTTAATAATGAACTAAACTGTTGACTTAGGCATGTCCTGGACTTCTGCAATGTTCCTGATTGATCTTCTTCATGACAGCAAGCTTAATTTGCATTGACACTGTTGTCTTCCTCATGTTGTCACAGCCTAACAATTATTTTCAAAGCCAATTGCAAAGTCTGGAATCAAGACCAGACATTCACCACTCCCATCAACAACTGCATTCAATAGCAACACAAATGAATGAACCTGCCTGATGAAACAAAAATGAAATGCCAATTCCACAAATACTTGTAGTGCCTCAAAATGGCGGGACTTTGTACCAAATATGCTTTCATATTTAAACAGTTCATCCGATATTGATAAATTTACCTCAAAATAAAGCTGACAGTCTGAACTTCTACCTCATCATCATTGTTTCCTTTCAAATACAAAGTGCAAGAGTAAAGAAATAAAATTTAAAAAACTTTCATTGTCCAATAAAATACTCTGCTCACTGTATAACTGACAAAGTAGAATAGTGCCAAAAGAGGCCAGTGACACAGAGCAGCTGCCCCTGATAAGCCACAGGACACTGACCATGATATTCATTCCAAACTATCAGTGCCCAGAATAAATGATGACTCGAGAGAAAAAAACATTGTTTTCCTGTAATCACATTTGCACATAATGGGCTACTCCGGGACATCAGCTGGACTGCAAAAATCAAGGGAATATGTGGCTACTCATGGACATTAACACAGGGAGACTGGGGAGTGAGACACTGCAGAGCACTGGGTGTTACTGAAAAGGATGTTATCATAGACATAATTATGTATACCCAAAAAGGCAAAGGGAATCACGGTTTAAGTGCTGCAGGTGCGCGGCAGAGAATATTGTTAATGACTAGACTCATGGAGCAAATAAGAGTTAATTTGATTTTAGATGAGTATGGAAGAAAAGTCTGAGGGAGAAAAGTAAGATGAGAAGTGGAATAAAATGTCAAACATTTTATCAGCACAAAGATGGGATGCCCAATTTGATGAATTAAAAACTAGAAATGCTTGTTTAGGACATTTAACCTCTTCCACCCAAAATTTTCAATGAAGTGCCATCGGAGGTTTACTGTAGAAGCCTTTCAGAAACTTCCTCTTAAAACGCATGATAACCCCAAACCAGTTCCCATTTACATTTGCTAACTGGGAACCAGGACAGGTGAAACAGGGAACATAAACCAGTGTTGGAGACCTGCTGGCCACAGCGAAAATACACATGTGAAGTAGGGCAGTCCAACACTGGTTGCCACAATGCAATAATAATAGGTCAGATTTATTTATTAAATTACCAATGATTTCGGCCTGAGTTTCCTTCAGGGAATTGAATCAACCCTCAATGCCCTGAGGAAGACTTATGCCAAACTGTTAGTAATTTTATAATTAATTATTATTGCATTGTGACAGCAAGTGTGCGACTGCCCTTCTGAACATCCATTTAGCAACAAAACATAATTTCCGACAACTAACCTGCAGAATGACTGGCCAAATTTTTTTAGCTAACATTATTGTTCATTGCATCACACCTATTCACATTTATGATGACATAAAACATCAATTTTTCTTTTTAATATTCTGGATTCTTGGAACTCATAAAATAGCAGATATAATAAATGGCTTATAAGTGACACCATTTTGCGCCAATGATCATAATTCGATAAACTTAAAATGTTTCCCATTTTAAATGTTTTCTTTTTAACACTGAAAAGATTTTGAAAAGGTGCCATCTAAAAATAAATGACGCTGCAAATTAAAATGCAAAAAAAAAAAAAAAAACAAGCGATAAAATTTAGAATAAGTTCTGAATTAATTATGTGTTTTATTCTCGCCTTTGATATCACGTGTATTGCATTTACATTGTCAGTGTAGCCTATTGGTGATCTCTCTGTCATTTTACATATAATTAAGAATTTCTAAATCATTACTGGCTTATGTAACAGTTTTGATTATTCAATAAATTAATTGTTTGATTGTTAATCAGGTGATTTTAAATAGGAACAGGTTGAGAACAATTATGCATTAAAAGGTGTGAGGTTTGGTTTCTATACCTTAGATGGCATGCCACAGAAAATACATCTGAAAATGCTGGGGCGTTCAGGTTGGAGAGGTTAAAGGGGAAAAAAATATGCATTTTACCCAGAACAAACATGGTTGTGTGAGTGAAAATGCTAGATGATGGAAATAATAATAAAAAAAAACTTTGCCTTCGTCATTTAAAAAAAGAAAATATTTGATTACGTTTCAGTATATACTATACAGCCTGCGTATGCCAAGTTCACCAGTGATGACTGTTTTGAACTCTGTTGTTTACAAACCAGTTCAGCAAAAGACCACTGAAGAAAATTAAGACTAAAGTGACCAATGTTTCAAACAATGAAAGAAGAGACACAGTACTCATTGCAGAGGATTTTCTTTTCTACAACAATCTGCAGTTTCAAAGGTCCACACCAGGGGGTTCTCAAACTCCAGAGCAGGGGTAGGTAACAATGGTCCTGGAGGCGTGCTTATTTTCCTAACCTAGTTGTGGTACTGCTATCTGTGCATGCATGCAATTTAAACAAATAAACAAAACCAAAGGGTTTCAAATACTTATAATTTGCCAAATCAAAAACCCTAGGAAAAACCCAAGGATGTGACCATAACAAATTTATCATTCTGTGCGTAGCAATAACTGGCATCATGCTCATAAGTGAATCACCGACAATAAGCAACATTGCTTATTGATTGTAGTTTATGGGTCTTGCAGTATATACCATGGATATACACTTTTTTTTTTCCAGGAAATCTTGGTCTCAATCTTCTTGCAGGGCATCATTACCAACCAAAAATTTTTTTTAGCTACATTATGACCAGTTAGTCCACCCATCTCTTGCAACCTACAGTTCTGTGAAAAAGTATTTGCCCCCTCCTCCGTGTATTCTATTTTTGCTTATTTATCATGCTTAAATGTTTCAAATCATCCTACTAATTTTAATATCAGATAAGGAAATGCAAGCAAACACAGAATCTAACTTGTAAATGATCATTTCACTTATTGAAGTTAAACAGTTATTGAAAACCTATCCCACCCATGTAAAAGAAAAAAGTATCTGCCTCCCAAAACCTAATAACTGGTTGTGCCTCCCTTGTTGGCAACTACTGCAATCAAACATTATCAATAACTGTTAATGAGGTTTGTATATCACTGTGGAGTAATTTAGGCCCACTTTTTTTGCAGAATTCCTTTAATTCAGCTTCACTGGAGAGTGTTTTGGAGCATGCCTATTTAAGGTCATGCCACAGCATCTCGATCAGCCTCAAGTCGAGACTTTTACTCGGTCTCTTTTGAGCCATTCATAGGTGGACTTGTTTGTGTGCTTTAAAACATTGTTCTGCTGCATAACCCAAATGCACTTCAGCTTTGGTTCAAGAACTGATGGCTTGACATTCTTCAGTAAATTTATGGTAGAGACCAGAATTCTTGGTTAAGTGAATCATGGTTGGTTGGCCTGGTCCAGAAGCAGCAAAGCAGCCTTCAAACATCTCCCTAATCACCACCATATTTAACTGTTGGTATGATCCTCTTATTGTGGAGCGGTGTGTTAGCTTTACACCAGATGTGACGGTACCCATATCTTCTAAAAAGTTCCACTTATGACTTATCACTCCACAAAATATTATCACAAAAGTCATTAAGATGTTATTGCCAATTTGAGACAAGCCTTCAAGTTCTTTTTGGTCAGCAGTGGTTTTTGCTTTGCTGCTCTCCGATGGATGCCATTTTCACTAAGCATCTTTCTTATTGTGGGATTATGAACTCTGACCTTAGCGAAGGGTCAGGTAGGGTTGGATAGCTTTTTTTCTGACAGTAAATGAAATCATCATTTAAAAACTGCATTCTGTGTCTACTCGGGTGATCTATGTCAAATATTAAAATTAGTTTGATGATCTGGAACATTAAAGTGCGACAAATATGCAAAAAATAGACAAAATCGGGTAGGCGGGAATACTTTTTCACAGCACTGCATAGGCCTACTAGTTGCAGGCCAGTGCTATCGTGCTTCATGGTGGAGACTGAGATGTTAAATGTATGAAACATGCTGCAAATGTGTGTCCCCCCCCAACACTATACAAAGGTTGAAGCATGCTGCTCATTTGTGTTAATCATTTTAATTCACATCAACTAGCTCCGTCCCTTTTAGCCTAAATCTCACCATCATAATCTGTGACAAGCAGCTTTCTTCTGAAGAAAATACACTTTCGTTGAACAAGCCATCATTGTCTTTCCACAAGTCGGTTTTTGACAGTAATTGAATCACGTGACTTTACTACCGCGCTATCCGCTGTATTTGCGCATTTTTTTGCGGCAGTAGTTCGACCGTCGTTTTCCGAACTGGTGATAGCTTGACCGCAGTTTCTCCTCTAAGACATCCAAGCATGGCTCCCTCTGATTCCACTAATGCAAATTTACATCCAAATAGAATCTCTACCTTGAGCTGAGTTAGAGCATTGAATGATTTATCGACCCCGGATGTAGATCAGCCTTCGAAAATTTGCCGTAAAACATCGATGGCATGCATATCAGCCAATGCAAAAAATTTATGTTCGGATTGATTGTTCTGGATTTGATTACTTTCCTCTATTTCTGATTCTGTAACTCCAGCTTCGATTGCGAGGGCTGTCTGAAGTAAAAACATGGTTGCGACTACAAGTCTTCCAGACTACAACTAGTTAGCTACAAATACAAGCTCCGATATAGTCTGCATCCGTCAGCATTTCAGCTCCTATTTAGATATGAATTTGGCGCCTGGAGTTGTTCTTTTGTTGGTAGCTTGATCTATCCATCATAAGCATTTGTTACACAAGAAAGACAGCTGGCGAAGTTAGCTAGATTGCGACCCAGCTGTCTGTTTTACTTTGGGGGACTTCAACTTCTAGTGATGAATTATATAAACGAACGGCTGAATCGGTCCTGGAAACAAAAAATTCGCGATAGTAGGCTGATAGTTGCCGTGGTATAACAGAATAAACTATACGCCTGTTGAGTTGTTTGCTAAATAAGCTAGCTGGCTAAAGACATTGGCTAACGTTAGCAGTGTTCCTTGCCTATAACTGTAACTTAGACTTAAATTTTATTCTGAAGTCCGTTACCTGCTAGCTTACATTGAAATGCAGTGTCTTAAGTTCGACAGGTTACATGATACATGAGATGAAGAGGTAACTGCTGTTTAATTTAGAAATCTCTACGATAAACAGATTGGTATCTAGCTAGCTTGGCTGGTAGACGTGCGGAAATGTACAGCTCGCTAGTGCACTGTGGGACGATAATCGAACTTGCTTGATGCTCGTGGATTAACAGGTTTGTCCTGTTCGATTAGAAAACGCCACAAATTTGTGAATTTGCTATTAAAGCGCATCGCCCTATCCGCTAGTCTTTGAACCGAGCTGACTCCGCAGAACGGGTAGAACATGGGCTTGATGCATCTTATGTTCTGTACCCTGGGGAAATTATTGGACATTTTTTGTTTAGTGCTGGATGTGAATTTCTGGATAGTGAACTCGGTGATACGGCTTTTAACCGGTGTAATCTCCATTTTACATAACCTCCCCTCACTGCTGTCCAGCTACGCCTTGGAGTGCTGGAACTTCGTTTTGGTGTGCACCCTGACAGCCGCAGACGGGTTTGCTAGTGCTGCCCAGGGCTCTATCCATGCACTGGGAAGCGGACTGCAGGCTCTGAGTGGGATATCGGAGAGCTTCAAGATGGTTGGCCACCTGTCTTCACACGTACTCCTGCGCACCAAGGAGCTGGTGCACCGCGGACTGCTATCTGGACACTTAGTGCTTCGCCAGGTATGCGAGGGCTGTGGCATTGCGCTGAGCTTGGCCATCTACTTCGTTAACACTGTTGTCAACATGCTGCTTATTGGCACACAGAACTGTGTCTCAGCAGTGGCCAGCATGTGGGATGTGGTGTGTGGCCCCCTGCAGAAAGTATTGGAGCTGACGGTCACCATTCTTACCTTCATGTACAGCAGCCTTGTGGCTGTGTCCGTTCTGCTCTGGGCCCCTTTTAGGCAGGCACTGGAGTTCCTGGGGTCTCTCGGCCACATTTTCGTCACGGTCTTCTTGCTCAATGTGTACGGGCTGGTGCTGACGTTGGCTGTGGTTCTTGCAGTCTCTGTGACGTACCTGTATCCGCAGCTGCCCCGGCATGCAGTGCGATGTGCCCGCCACTATGTCAACTCAGTGCCCTCCCTCCATCGCCTGCAGAGGGCGTTTTACCGCCTGTACCTGCTGGCTGTGGAGCGTGCTCAGTCTGTCCTGGAGACGGGGATATGGCGGAGGACCCCGTGGCAGGGCAGCCAGACAGGGGAAGGTGAGGGAGCGGTAGTTGGTGAGGGGGGCTCAGAGAGTGACCCAAGGGAAGGACCCCCAGGTTCCCCAGCTTCTCACACCCGGCACGCCCCGGACCAGGGAAGCGTCCCCCCAGCCCAGCAGCTCCCTCAGGGTACGTCAATGGAAGAGGACATCCAGGACCCAGCTCGTGTGGGCTCCAGCGCAAACGGACCCCTACAGAGACGGAACCCCCCCACGGACAGCCTGCTAACTCTGCTTAAAGAGCATGAGGAGAGGAAGAAGTGTGTCATTTGCCAGGACAGCGTTAAGACCGTACTCCTGCTGCCCTGCAGACATCTCTGCCTGTGCCGCCACTGCACACACATCTTAATGCGCCAGCCGCCCAACCACCACTGCTGCCCTCTATGCCGGCAGCCCATAGGCCGCACCATGGACGTGTATCTATGAGGCCGTGCGGAGGAACGACAGGGAGACCAATCTCAGGTTAACAAGGTGTCTAATTCCACCAGTTGGCGACTATCTTGCGGTTTTCTTAAAGCAAGTATGGCACTCCAGTAGAGTGAGTGATATTTTCCTCACATTCCACTCAAGGTGTTCTTTTCCCAAACATATTTCCCCTTCGCTACGAGATTACCCGCCTTGGTCTTGGCCTTCATCTTGCCTGTTTGAAATACAGGTACGGCAAGGGCTTCAAGTGTTTATCCAAGGGGCTCTCGGCTGCTGGGAGGGTTGGTCGCAGTGCCGCTGGTTCGTGGCTTGCTGTGTTTTGAAGTGCCAAGTGGAAATGCTTGTCTTAAGGTTTTGTACATTGACCAATGCATTTTCATCACTCATTGGCACACATTCAGATAATTGCTTTTCTTGTTTGTGGAGCAAAATAATGTTACTAAAGGCTGCTAGGGAAGAGGGTATTAACCCTTAAAGTGCTTAATATTTTCTCACCGCATCCCTCCAAAGGTTAATTATTCATTGTGTAGTTGACAAATGACCTTCAGAGGGACTCGCAGGTCCCTGTGATCCCTTCTGTAGGTCATTGCCCACTGAAAATTGACAAAATTGTTGACCTTTTGAAGGCTGAAATCTGAAATTTTGCTTCATATATTTTGCGCCCTGCGTGACTATAGCAGTGATTAGCACTTTAAGGGTTAAAGCATATTTGCCAGATTCTGCTTTTGACTAATACTTGGGCTTGTTACGCTCGATAACCAAACTGAGCTGGGCTGTGCGTTTGCCGTTTAGCGGGAAGGAAATCCCGTAAGTACTGAGGTCTGAATGATGGTGAAATCAGATTGATCCATCAGTTCTGAGGGTGGTGACATTTTCACTGTTTTCTGAACTCCTGCTTTGCAGCACAGTAAAATCTTATAGTCTGATGGTTATTTACTGTATGAAGGGAAGGTGTTCATTTTTTTTGTCTGAGATAAATATAAGTATGCAGCCTGTCTTTCTCCATATATAATGTGACCCATTGAAGTTTTTGTCCTGCCTTCCAAAAATGTTCTATTGTTGGGCTGAAGCTGAAGATTGATGCTTCTTCAGTTCTTCTAGCGTTCATTTGGAGGTCTCATTTCAGTACTGCAAGCTGCTTCTTAGCATGACCTGATGTGTTTCACTCAAAATTGCCTTCTGCAGAAGCAGGAGAGGAACATCGAAATTGCTTTTTGAATACCCACACATGATTCATTATTGGTCCATTCCAATGCAGAAATCTTGGCGATGAAAGTCTGCTGACTGGTCACACGTAATGTGAATTGTTGATGTATTATTGCGGGTATGTGTGACTGTGACAGATTTGGGATGATTGCCCCCAGTATGCATCAGTGTTCAGTACAGGGCCAACCAGGTCACATTTGTATGTCAGTATTTTCTTTTTATTGTGCTCTTGTTATCTTCCTTAAGTCATGAGTGGTGTGATGGAATGGGGAATGTGCTCACATCATGTATTCACATTTCCATGCTCATGGATTTGGTCTAAGCTACGTCAAGTTAAGTTAAACTTTGTTTATGTGGTTTAATGGAGTTAGATTACAAAGAAAGAGCTCACCCTAGCTGTACTAGAAATATTCAGATGAAGATTTGTTTTCGGAAAAAAGGCGGTCTTAAGTGATGCAGGAGACGAACACCCTGATTTTTTTGGAAATTTTGTATCAAATCGCCTAGGGATGACACCCGCCATCTGAGATGTTGTTGAAACTACCAGGTGTTGTAAACTGATGGAGGTAGTATTATTGAAACTTCTGTGTAAATGTGTATATTGGGTTCATAAGTGGTAGTTAATTTTCATGGGCCAGGTTAGCTATTTTTACTGCAAATTTTTTTTTTTTTTTTTTTTTTTTGACGAGCAATGACTTTAAAGGCAAAGAAAATGCTTTTAATAATAATAATTGAATCTGCACACAGCATTGATCGGGCCCTCACACCCTTGTGCATGTTGAGGATGGTGGCGAGATCCTGAGGGTGCAGGTGTGCATTCACAGCCAATGGCAGTGATAGACTGTGTAAAAGGTTATTTCCTGAGTGGAGAGCAAACACCTTTACTCAAACATGACCCAGTGTTTGGGGGCGCTCTGAAGCATGCTGTCTATGCACAAGCTCAGAGCGGCATGCTGACATCTTCCGAATGGGACTCTTATTAAGCGTATAATGTTTGGACCAGTTTTGACTATGTTTGTTTCAGTTTTCGGCAGCGTACACTGATAGAGCAACATCTGAGATGGTAGGTGTCCAAAACTTGTTTCCTCAGGTGGCAAGGAACATTGAATACCCCTCTCCTGATCACTTATAGTTTGAAACTTGGCAAAATATTAGTTTACTGCGTGGTCTTGCCCCAGTCTTCCTCTAAAGGGACTTTGTGTTTATCCTCAACCTCGGTCAGTGGCACATTGATTATATGTTTACTGTTTCCTCTACTCAAAGGGAAGAAATCTCATTCTTTACCTCGTCGTGAGTCCTTAAGGGAGGCTGACTGCACTTCACTCTTTTCAAGCATGTTAAAATATGTATTTTAATTGTGTATTAATGCACTTCAAATATGTGTTGCTAATATGAAAGAGGAGCTGTGGATGCTGAATGAAAATTGATCAGTATTTCTGTCTTTCTCATCCTTTTTCTTTTTTTATTTTTTCAGACAAAACTAGCAGGCAAAATTTAAGGTTATTTTTACCTTGCCTTTCTTTTGTTGCCTGATATTTAGTTTTTGTTTTTCGTGAGGTTTTTTTGTGTTCCATAGCAGGGAAACAAAGCTTTTCAGTTTTTTTGGTATTTTATTTTAATTTTTAAGGATTTTTGATGTATATTTTTTATTTATTTTTTTATTTATTTATTTATTTTTTTTTGAGGCAGTCTCTGCTAAAATTTTACATGGTCCAGTATAAGAAAGGAATTAAAAGACTAAAGAGCCAGTTGGCTCTTATTGATGTGAGGGGCTACCTATTTGATCCGTCTGGCACAGTATTAAATCAATAGATAATCAATCTTGTCTAGTCATTGTTACATATTGGGGAGTTTGCAGTTATTGGTGTATGAAGCAGAGATTGTTCAAATCAATGTATGTTAATGTTCAAATCTCATGCAAATTTCTTCTTTAACACTTAAGCATTCCAATGATTGCACATACACCATGTCCTTAGCTTTTTGACACTACCCGAGTGCATTTTGCCAAATAAGATGATTCCGCTACACTTGAGTTGCAAGTTTTTCTGCATTTATTATACTGAAATATTATGCACTGATATGATGTATGAAGCATTTCATGTATGTTTTATAGACACTGACCTTTGAATGTGACTGATGGATTTGCAAACTACACAATAAATGTGTTGGCTTCAAAATGTCTGTGTTCCTGGGTCGTAATAAGGGCTGCAGGGTGGTATTCTGTAAATGTACGTGGGATTTCACTAACACTACAATGGCAGGCTTGTCCCACCTGACTTTACATGCTTGAAGACCAGATGGAAATGCTGACGTTGTGTAAATTGAAGATACTACTGCAAATTGAGGCTTGGGGAAATAAATGGAGGAAGAAGCGTTATGAGTGGATAAAGGGTCTGGCTATTTGTGGGAAAGTTGACAGCGCTACAGACTGTGATCCATGCAGCGACTGGGGCACGGTCACTGAGAAAATAATCAAGGCTTTGGTGGTTTCTGTTAGATGGAACCCAGCGGAGGGGGGAGGAGTTATTAGGGGGCGGAGGAGCAGAGGGGGGCGGGGTCTGAGGCTCCCAGAGGACACTTGCTTGAGCAGTAGACATGCATCGCTCTGTACTCAGGGCTGGGGCAGCAGACGAGGCCGTGGTTTAAAAGTCTTTGTTTGCTCTTTGGGAAATAATTGGCCAGCAGGAGGGCACGGCGAACCCTCCGCCCCAGGCAGAGGGACAGCGTCGTAGAAAAGAGGCCAGGCATCCTGTAACGGTAGTGACAGCTGTAAGATGAAGCCCCTTTTGACATCGCAATTATTAATACAGATCCTGGTTTCTTAGGAGATGCTCAGCCAGCGGGGGAAGAGCCACTAATGGAACAGAGAAAAGATAATCAAAGAAACTCATGTCTGCTTTAATGGTGCATATGTGTCCTTGTTTTTCTGTGATGTAAATTGGTGTGCCTTTAATAGAGTGGGCGTGGCTCAATGGCAGATCTTGTTTCATTTCAGATGGCTTTTATTGTAGTCTAATTTGTGTATTTCTATTGGAGGGTACAACATGCAAATAGATGGGGGCTGTGCCTAATGCCACATGCAGAGCAATGGAGTGATATTCCCTGCCTCCTCCTACAATGAAGCATCCATTACAAGGCCTGTACCACCTCGACACGAGAGCACCACGGCTAAGACTTGTGTACTGTTGAAAGAAAGACGGCTGAGAGCTATTTTGCACCATTCTAAATTTGAAATAGCCCAGCAATTTGGCATTTAAATTGGGCAATTTTACGAGTAAAACACTCCCAAAAATATTTGGGTGGACAGGGGGTTCCTATGTTCAGGGTTGCTGACAGCAGCATGTAGCTGGAGGCACAACTTAGTAGCATGTTAAAATTTCTATTATTAAGCATAAGATTTTATAGCTAATTTGACTAAGCATGGTCTAATTTCACTTTGAGCTGTAAGGGCCTTGCTCTAGGGCCCAACAGCTGCTAAAATGTTGCTGTGGTTACTCTGGGGCTTGCGCCGCAGACCGTCCACATGACTGTTGGCTGCTGGCACCGGTGAAGAGGATTACGGAGAGGGGAGTTTTGTTTGTTGGGGTTGTCGACGCTAGCTGGGACACTGACCGCCCCCAGAATCTAATGGGCTGCTCCGGCGGACAGCACAATCTGTCACCAGCTGTCTCCCACGGCAACCTGCTGTGCCTAGGCCATACGTCATTTCAGACTGCCGTCCCATCCTCCCGCCCCCCCCCCTTTCAGATGGAAGAACTGGACTGGAGCCTTTGTCTAGAGCAGGGCTGCCCAACGCTGTTCCTAGAAATCTGCTGTCCTGTGAGCTGCTCTAACTGCTGATGTGTGGTTTGTAAAGGAGTGAAACTTCTAGGAAGGTAGACTTCGGGGAACAGGGTTGAACGGCCTTGGTTTGGTGAAGGAGGTGCTATAGAATCTACCCTTTCATACCAACCAGGACCTTATTACATAAGTCCTGCAGCTCATTGAGTGAATGGTCATTGGAAACTGTTAACCTACTTTCATGTCATCATGTCAAAATAACAATAATAGGAATAATAGCTGTAATCCATCCATCCATATGTACTGCTTCTTCCTCACTAAAGTCATGAGCAGCTGGAGCCCATCGCAGCTGACTGTGGGCGCAGGGCAGGGACACTTCCTAGACAGCTCATCAATCTATCACAAGCCCACACGCCATTCACTCACCCTCATACCAGTTTGGAGTCATGGATCTCTTTGGACTGAGGAGTACCTGGAACAACCCCACACGAACATGAGGAGAACATGCAAACTCCACACAGAGAGGCCCCAGGCCGGATTCAAACCAAAAACCCTGCTGCGCCACTGTGCTGCTCGAATATTATTATTATTATTATTAATAATTATTATTATTATTATTATTATTATTATTATTATTATTAGTAGTAGTAGTAGTAGTAGTCGTAGTATTATGTTTTTAATCTTCATGCAGGGTAGTATAACATGGAGGGCTAAGCACAGTGTCTTGCACCTTGTACACTGCGTAACACATGGGCATGTGTGGGTTTTGTGCAGCCATGTACTTTATTGTCTGCTAAAAACAGCTCGTTGAGCAAGTGCCTCTGCTTTCCGCCCACAACCCTAATCCAGCTCAGTGTTTGATACACGATCAGAGAGGTGAAACATCTAGAAATGTGTCTCTTTGGTCTCTGCTGAGGGCTGCCCCAGGCGTGCAGGTATTCCTCAGCTTATCCTGCCATTTCTTCGGTCTGCCTGTATTTCTGCTGGCTTGTACTATTTCTGTTAGGTTTTCCATTTTGCCAAAACAGGACAAAAATGTTCAGCATGTTAAACGGTACGCAAACGTCTGATTATTTGTACTTTTCTGTGGATGCGAGTTGTCTAAATTCTGCTTCATTCACTTCAAGACACTACAGTACAACCAAAAATGTCTGTCATTAATCATCAAAATTGTTCCCCTTTTTACATTTTATGGAAAATAGGTAATTTGTGTTTGTTTTCCTGAGTGTGTGTGTAAGGGAGGATTAATACTCTGTATGTCTTGTCGGAGTGCAGTGCCCGTTCAAAATGTGCCAGTTCAAAATGGGTCGAATACTTGGCCTCCAGTATTGCTGCTTGCAGCTTTCTCAAGAACCGCTCAGCCAAACAGCTTCACACTCTCGACACTGCGCTTCCTTGGGTCTCAGCCAGACCTGCCAAGTGTGAAGCCAATTTGATAACAGTTGTTAAGAAAAATCAAAGGACAGAAATACATACATTACGACAGAGACTCCATTTTTGTCAGGTATTCATCAACACTGGTATGAGCTCCATGAGGAAGTGACTATTCTGCAAACACTGTAAATGGGGTTTATCAAATCCAGAGCTCATTACAGGCCTTGTGTTCACAATCGGCCACTAAAGAAACTGAATTAGTCTATTCTTGCCTATACTTATATTGCATCAGTTACAGAATATTCTGATATTTTAACCATGCAGTATTTTTTGAAATCTGGCATTTGGAGATGCTTAGCTCAGTTCAGCTGAGGTACTTGGTCTTGTTGCATGGCATAGTATAGTCCATAATCCAAACCAACTTAAACCAAGAGCCCCATCATAAAGAGAAATGGAGTGGTATTAATGTTACCTGCCTCCTCCTACAACTGAGTGTCATTTCAAGGCCTACACCATTCGTTGTTGCTCTCGGATTTAAAAAATCCACAGCCAAAATGATGATATGTTGACTGAAAGAAGTGGTGCTCAGCAAATTTGTTTGCTTTTTTGTGTCATCATAAGCTTTAAAATAACCCACAAATTTGACATTCAAATTTGGGAAATTGTTGAAGTAAAATACTCCCCAAAAAATGTCATCATATGCATGCATAACTCCTATTCTATAAAATTTTGCGGTCAAAATTCATCAAAAAAAAAGAAAAAAGAGTGGGCAGCAGCCACAAAGACCCAACATGTAATTAACTGAACTACAGCAGAATTACAGCTTGAAAGCTGCTGAACAAACTATCATCCACAAGAGGTCAAGATGTCAACAGGATTTGATGACCAGCGTCAAGTGCAGACGTGGTTGCCACAGAGAGAAAGGCACTCTGCCCATGCTGAGACCCAGCTGTCGTGAAAGGAACCCACCCGTCACGTGATTCCAGCTGGACCCTTCCCTCCCGGACTGAATCCCGTGATCGTCTGGTCCAGTCCCACAGTGTGGTCCTGAGCCTGTGGCCAGCCTGGGGAGAGCAATCAAGTCAGTGTCATGAGGGTCGGAGGTCAACAGAAAACTGCTGCCCAATTAGCTGATTGTCTTATCTTGGCATGATTAACAATACCAAAGGGCAAGGGTCACAAAATGCACCTATTTCTCTGGGGAAAAAAAAAAAAAATTGAATTATGAATGTCAAGGACAGTGCCTTTACCTGCTGCTCAGCATCAGACAGTAACTGCATTAGCAGATATGAATAGCAGAACGGTGCCTCACTGCATTATTATAACTGTGCCTGCAGCTGAGGTCCATCCATATTTTTGAAGGTGAATTGCATTGTTTTCAGTTACTTCACGTTTGATTCTATGTTTGAAGGATCCACAGAAATAAACAAGGAAACAGAACTAAGATGATTTGCCACAACCCCACTTTAAAAAAAAAAAAAATCAGCATTTGTAATCAATCAGTTAATTTTATAGCCTCTTAAGATGTTTTGAGAGGTACTTAGTCCTGAAGCTGGGCAGGGAGCAGACCGCAGTACCGCTTGTATGGCCTGCATAATTAAATCCAGTCAACAGCTTCACTCCAAGCTAGTCAATTAGGCAGACTTATGTTTGATTTGCTGTCTGGACAATTTGTGTATGTTTAGACAAAGCAGTTTCACTCCTGGGGCAAGGGGGCGGGGTCTCACAAAAAGACCCTAGAGATCAACTTGATTTACATCGGCAGAGTAAAGAGCACCTTCTACAAATCAATATTAACCCTAAATAGCCTGCTTGTATAACTAGCCCCACAATGAGTCGACATAAATTTCCTCTTCTCCGCGCTGACATGATTAGAAGGTTATGACTGATGGACTGGTTAATGTCTATTAGCAGAACTCACAATGAGATATACAGAATAATCCTCCCCATCTCCCTTCCTCTTAGCCAATGCTGCCTGTTTTCTTGATTTTCACTCAAGAATGAGGGGCACATAGTATTGATTTCAAACTCATCCCTTACACAGAAATGCCTCCAGATTTCCCTAAATCTTTTATAATACTGTTGTTACGTCCCCCAAATGTTCTAGGTCTAGGGTAAAGGAGAGTAACACAATATCAACTAAAACTAAACCCAGGAGGCAAAAGGAGGCAGGGAAAAGGTACAAGCAATGAATAATTTATTAAACAAAGGTTCCAAAGGTCCACAAAGGACAAAACAGAATCTACAACAAACACAAGAGACGGCCTCAGAAGGAGGCCCAGATAGGCTACAACTAGCCAATGCTACAAACAAAACTACAAGGAAAGACAAAGCTACAGGACTATAGACTAAACCAAAGCCAAGATGGGCAGCAACAATCAAACACAAAATACCACACAGGTAGGAATCAGAAGCTCTCACCACATACGCCACACAGGCTATCACACAGAAACATAAAGAAAACACACACAGTGCTGACTGCTAGTTAATATGAGAGAGAGACCGCTTGCTGGTGTCTCCCTAGGCTTTATGCAGCCCAGCTCCAATCAGGCTGATAGGGCCCAGGTGAGGAAGAACTCCTGCCAGACTAGCTGAAAGGGGAGGGGCAGCAACCTAGGAGAGATCACAGCACAACAGGGGGAGACAAACACACAGCAGCAACCCATGACCGTAACAACTGTGCTCTGCAGAGGGTTTAATTTCTAAAACCCTTACTACAGCAAATTATGTTGTCCTGTTTTTAAACTTCTGAATCATTCAATCTCGTTGTTTCTGCAACGCAGCAAGCCTTGAGCACTCATTGCTTGTGAACAACCAGGCCTTTTGTGGATGCTCCATTCATTTCCAAACATGATAACATCACCTATTTAATACCTTTACACATTCAAACATTCTCCGAGTCTTTTATTTCCCCTGTCCCTACTCTATTGGAATGTATTGCAGGCATCAAATTCAACATGAGTGCATTTTCATCTAATTGATTCCTTAAAACATGAAATATAATTTTGTCTTGCACTGTTTTTAAATTTAATACTAGCTGTCTTTTTTTACTTGCATTTTCCATTCCATTACAGCTTTCTCGGAGATGGGATTGTAATTTAATGGTTAATAATCTCCTGAATGAAGGTGGTCTTTATAGATTTCAAGGTCAGGTGCTGTGGAGGAGGGAAAAAATGAGTCTCGGGTTCTCCACACTGGAGAGGAACAAAGAAAAGTAAAAACTGATACAGCAGTATTTTGTTGTGTGAACTCTGATTCAGTGCCTGCTGGTTATAAACTATCTCACTGGGTGCTACAGGCAAGGTAATACCTGCCAAAAGAGAAAACCCTTTGGGATCAGTTGTTCATCCTTACATCACTAGAGCACTTGAAAAGGGTTTATGATGCTTTTTGGTGGGGTTATGATAAAAATAAGTTTGTGGGTACTTACTACCAGTTGAAGGAGCCATAAGAGGGTTTTGATATACTTTTAAAAATCCAAAGATCTGTTGCCAGTTTATTTCACTTCAGGACTTTGAGCTTCCCTGTGTATTTTTCTGTCGTCCTCAGAATTTCTTAAGTTAGTTTCCACATATTTTAGCCATTCCAAGCCCTGTGTTGTAGAAATGGTTACTTGCTTAATGGATGATAATTTCTGCAGTTGTCTTTCACTGACTGCCCACCGTTGACATGCTTGAATGATGAGCAGCGATACTTTGCCAGTCTAATGACAGTGATGTGAAGAGGAGGGTGCGGAGCGCTGTGGGGGGCTGTCTTTCTCAATATTCCTCTCCCTCTCTCCATCTTTTTGTTGTTGTTTCTGTGCTGCTCCATCTCACGCAGGACCCCCTGCAGGGTTGGGCTTCATATTTAATGAGGGAGATGAAAGAGAGGGAGAGGGGGAGAGCCGCTAATCAGTGCCTTTCTGCACAACCCCTCACTGTGCACTCCTCTCCCGTCCCCCACATCTCCCGTTTCTCCTCTCTGCGCTACGTCAGCTCAAACAGACCCAACAGTGCCACCTAGTGCCCATCAGGAAAAACAAACCTATTAAGGCTGTGATCAGATACAATGCGGTTTCAAGCGCTCCTGCGGCTTTAATTAGGCGCACACTTCCATGCACTGCTGATGGACGCCAAGGCTTTGTATGGCAAGTCAGCATTCACTTGAAAGAAATTAAAGACACACCATTATACTGCAATTGAGCAAGATTACTGCAGCAAAGTTCTCTCTTCAGTTTTTCTTTTATTTTTACGAAACAAGGTTTCATGGCAAAACATAAATAATATCCTGAAGGCAATGCATTCTGTTTTAAGTTCAAGTAGTGCTGCCCATTACTACCGGCATAACACAATGCTTACCATCCAAAAACTTTCAGCTTCCATTTTGGGCAAAAAATTTCAAGATTCAAAATTATATGATGTTTGGGTGGTGCTGTGGGGTATATTTGCATTATAACATCCTCCCTCGCATAATTAAATTATTCTTATTTTCAGAATTCAAAACGTTTTCATTTTTTACCAGTTCAGACTATTCAAGCTGCAAATCATGAATGCTTTGAGTCTGCATAATTGCTGTAATGTGATTACTAATGGTACCACCTTTTACATTAAAATTTAAAGAATATTTGTCAATTTTGTCTTAAGTTCAAAACAAAGCAAGCTTATGCCATAATTTTTCTGCCTGTTGGAGTGCATACCATATTATAAAACATATGATGCTCGGGTGTTAAATTAGTTCATCTATTTTTGTCTGCAACTTTTTAAAGAATGTCTCATCATTTATTGTTATCATTTCCTCTTATTTGTGTCAAAGAAGTTAGGTAGACATTGTTTGTACTATTTAAAGCCTCGACTCTTTTTGGGTCTTAGTTAGTTCAGCAAAAATACTTATTTTGGAAGTTCAAAATTGCCCTAGTATTGCTTTTTGCAGTAATACAGCAACAGTATCAGAGGTATTTTTATTATAACACGCGTGAATTAATGTGAAACACAGATATTCACATTTCTTGCATATCACAGAAGCAGAATTAAAGGAGCTTTGGCACCCTTTGAAATGTGGATAGTGGTTTAGGGTTCCTGGGGAATTAGTCAAGAAGAAAGCATTTTTATCAAGCAAGATATACACTTTACCTTATAACATTTTAACCTGACTGAATACTCACTTAAAGGCAGAAAGATGTAGTAAAATACATACTAAAAAGATATCATCACTGATGAAGCTGCCACATCAATATGAGTGTAATTATTATACCACTTTTTTCCCTCTTGTTTTCTTGCAATTTTACAAGGATAGTTCCTATAATTTGGCAAAGTACCACCATCATGAAGGTATTGATCATAATACTAGGAAATTTTTGAGAGTCTGGCACAACTGAAGTTCAATGAGGTGAAGACCAACATAATAGAGGAATGGGGGAAAATTCCACTTGCTAGACTTGACCAACTGGTGTGTTCAGTAGCCACACGCTTTATCTGTATTGTTTAAACACATGGTCATTGGTAAACAGTCAAATTTGCTGAGATGTTTGGTCAACACATTGCATATTTTCAATGAGTAAATAAAATTAACATTAGAACATAAAATAATGTGCTGATAAACTGTTTTCAATATAGTAGAGGGTGAATGGCCTTTCAAATCAAATTTACGTATGCATTTGATTGTGCATTTTCCATGGTGTGCCAACTTTTTCAGAATTGAGATTGTAGTATGAATCTGTATCAGCCAGAAATTAATTCTACGCTGTTATTGCTTTAGTTCTATTTTTCAATTACCACGGATTGTTGCATGATACATTGCTGAAATTTAATTAAAACTCAGGAGCAGGAGGGATAACTATTTTATTCTCATTGCCTAAGCGATGTTACTGAAGAATTAAATGTCGCTGCTGCCACCTCCTGGATATATCAAGTTCCCCCAATCATTTCACAAGGCAGTTTCCGGCCTTTTGCAAGATCAGGAAGATTGTAGCCCAGAGATACTCAGATCTGGCCCCTGAGACCAGAATTACTGCTGGTTCTCATTCTTCATCCTGAGAGGGACATTTTGCTTTAGGTAAGTGGAAACTCAGGTCAAACAATGGCACTTGTCATTCATCTTTTTCATGAAAAGAAAACCAGTAGCGCTGATTGGGAGCTAAATTTCAGTGGCACTGTCACAACCTCTAGATGGCCAGCTCTATTACAGTTATCGCAGAATTTTGTTCTCATGCAGTGCCCTCCAGTAGTGCTGACATCATTGGTAAATATGAACAAAAGTGATTATGAATTAATGCCTTTATTGTTTATCAACTTTGTGTTCAATTCAAAATTTAAAAAAACATATAGTCTTTAATTGGAATACAATTATTGATGAAAAATATAATGATTATTACAAAACAATTACTTTTCTCAAGAGATGTGCCCCACAATTTTTGGATCCCCTTTAATGAATACTTTCTGTATGCTGTGTTTGCCAAAGTAGATGCTCTGAATCATGTCTTTTCCCACATGGAAAGAATCTATATGAACATATATGCGCATATATGCAACCTATATGCCGCACATATGCAGCATATATGCGCATATATGCCGCATATAGGCCAAATTCAGGTACATATATGTGCTTATAGAGGGCATATAGGTCTCCTATATAGCTTATATACCCAGTGGCAGGTTCTGTTTGTCATACCTATTGTATAGCTCATATCTCACTTTTGCAACTGTCATACATGATGCCTAGCTCATATTTTTATTCTCAAGGTAATATCTGCATATTAGTTCAAAGTCCCTTACAGAAATAACAAGAATTTCACGCACTAACTTATTAATTGCATGTGAACATGTGAAATTGGCATCACATTTGATCCTAAATACATGTTGACATGTGACAACGGCATGTTTTGTGTAAACCAGTCATTATTAACCATGGCAAGTGAGAGGAGACAAAAAGCTATGATATCAACAAAAATATCTAATACTATTTGTTACATTTTTTTCCTGAAACATTAATAATAACAAGGTCATCAATTCTTTCTTGACCATACTTATTTCCATTCTATGAAGATTGAGTTGTGTATTGTGGAAGAGAAGGAAATGTATAAAAACAAAATGGTTTGATTATGTTTATTTCATCGATTAAGCATTTTTTCAAGTTTAAGTCACTGCCAGATTCACCACATTAGATAAAATTGGATTCACATCAATTACAGCTCACACACATCCACTGAAAGGTTATACACTACACTGTTACATCCACCAAATGCAATGTTTTCTATCTTGTGTGTAATGCAGTTTCTAGATGAATATGGCTCAGAGGTCCTCAGTCTAAATATAGCAAAATAAAACAAAAATAACAAAATAAAAGTACACAGAAGAACATACATTCAAGTAAACATGCCTTTCAAAAGTCATTTTCATCCCCACATCTATTTGAGCATTTCACTGTGGTTAATGAATTTGAAGACAAAGTCTACATTTCTGTTCACAGTTTTAATGAACAGACACTTGTCTTTTATTTGAGATGCTTGAATAGCAACTAAAGGTCCCAGACCTTTTCCTACAGGGATGAAATAACTAGGATTCCCACACGGAAAGAACCTATATAAATATATACCCCCGAATTCATAAAGGGTGTTTTTCCCTTGATCACGGTTAACTTGGCTAAACAGTGTATAAACAGGTGATGATCGAGCGGACGAATTTAGGACCGAATTCATAAAGAGAGATCAGATCAGCTGCTGTTTATCCAACGTACATGGTTAGTCACGCCTGTCTAAGTAACAAAAGAAATTCTAATCATCCCAAGGGGCTTGTTTATCTCGTGTGCAAACTACCAATTCTCTGTTGGCTTGCTTGTGTGGCTGGACGTATGACCATGGATCTCTTGCGCATAATTGAAATAGCACAGGAAGAGATGGCTGACCAAAGGCAAGGTGCCGAATTGAGGGTTTTCAAAGACAGGACGAATCCTTTAGAGGAGTATAGCGACACGAAATTTGTCAAGCGATACAGAATTTCCAAAGAATCATACCGTTATATTCTAGGCCTAATCGAAGCAGACATTGACCATCCCACAAGACAAAACCATGCCCTTCTTCCAGTACACCAACGATGTATTGCCCTGCGCTTTTATGCATGTGGTGCATTCCAAATGGTTGTTGGTGACACGTGTGGTGTATCACAGGCTACCTGCTGTCAAGTAGTTCGCCGTGTTATCGAGGCAATATGTGCCAGGAAAAACCACTTTATACCATGGAGAGTGTCACATGATACCACTACACATCGGCTAAGCGGGGACTTGTACACGGATGGGTAAACACCCGATTATGTTCTACCTGAATTGTGCTAGTCACAGGAGTTTATCCACACGCGTACTTCTCTGTTTTAGTCACCGTACAGTAGTTGTACGTGACTAAAATAATCGGGTGATCATCACCATTTATGAATTCGGGCAATAGGTTTTAATCTCTGCCTTGTATCAACCAGCAGTGGTCGGAAGCTCTTTTCAGAAGTAGCGCGCAATTGGCCAATGCGCTACAGGGATGCAAATTGCGAAGAGCCTGCTGGGAAGGGTTATGTAGATTAGAGTTCCCTTAGGCGCGTCCTGTTGGGTAGACGGGCGCTCATATATTAGATTCTAACCAGCAAATATTTGATTAGACTCTGCTCTCATATTCAGCTTGCGAAGTTGCTAATGATTGTGGGCTGTGTATATTCTCCTGATCTGTCAGCAGGGGACTGCATATGTGAAAAAGTCTAAGAAACCTATACATAGTTCCCTAATTCGGGTAGGATTGGAAATGCCAAATAAAATAGAAGGAATGTGGCCCTTTTAATTGGCCGTTTTCATATACATTAGGTACATATATGTACTTATAATATATGAAAACGGCCAATTTTATGTATGTCGCATATATGCGAAACCTAGTCCAAGTCCATATTCTGTATATTGACTCCCCTTTTCAGCCCATTCCACTGGTTTTTATTGGATATTTGTCAGATGTTTGGGAAAGCCATAGCAAAATCTTGATTCTATGGTTGGTCAACAATTCTTGTGTAGATTTTGATGCATACTTTGGATCATTGTCCTGTTGGAAGATCCAACCATGGCCCAGTCTGAGCATTCTGGCAGAGGCAGTCATTTAAAGAGGTCAAATTATGCCCATTTTCCAATTTAATATTTTCATTTTTGTGGTGTTTTGGCTCCAGCCTTCTTGAGATCCTCTCCTTTAAAGGCCACACTGGGGTGATCAGCCAACTGCTTGAAACTGTGAGGAGAACATAATAAAAGGTTAGGGTTGTACTGCTTAGGGCTTTTGATAAAATTAATGTTAAGCACTGATTCTTCAGTTCATCTTGCTTGGAAGTCCAAAGGGAATTTGTGGACGCAATGATGAAAACAACATCTTCATGACGTGGTGATACTCACTAACCAAACTCCACCCAGCCTCTGCACTACTTAGTTTTGTTTGAGGGGGTGCAAAAAGGCGCGAGGTGGGCATTATGCAAACATGTTACATTGTGACTTTAGAAGAAGGACAGCCCCACAACATCAAAGATTTGCCACCATTCTTCATAGTTGGGATGGGGTTCTTTACGGAATGGCAATATTGTTTTTTCAGCAAAACCACATATGATTATCACAAAATAATTTTATTTTGGCCTTCTCTGACCATGGAGCCCAGTCCAAGTGGACGTTCCAGGACCATTTGGCTTACTCTTGGGGCATAAGTTTTTGATGACATCTTTTTTTCTTGCAACCCTTCCAGAGGTTCTGTGGTTGTGTAGATGTCTGATCATAGTTTTGGAAACTTTCTGACTCAAAGAAATTTTTAATATCTGCTATTCCCCAACTGTGATGCTTGGAGTTTCCTTTATGACCTGAAACATTCTCCTCACAGTGATTGCATTCAAAATAAGTATATGTCCTCCCGCAGGTGAATTTTTAACATGTCCATAGAGTTCTTTAGTAGAGCCCTGACAGTCAAGGTGGATATTTTTAACCTCTGGCTATTTTCTGCATGCATCAACGACCCATCCAAAGGGTTACTGAAGAATCCAAACCAACATTTAAAGAACTGTAGGGCTCACTTGCTTCAGTTAAGATCAGTATTCATGATTTTACAGTAAGTGAGAGACGGGGCAAAAATGGCATCCATGGGCGAGCTGCAAGGCAAAAACCACTGCTGACCAAAAAAGAATGCAAAGGCTTGTTTGTTGTGTACTTTCTTGTGTATTTTCTTTGTTGTGTACTAAAATCAGTAGGATGTTCTGAAATATTTAAAGACATAAAAAAAATCAAAAATAGAAGAAATCGGGAGGGGGAAAATACTTTTTCCACAGCATTTTATAATTGTTTAGCTTTGCCCCCCCTTTCACCATAGTCAGAGCAAACTTCTGTAATGTATTATACTGGCCAAAACAAATGAGGACCACAGTGGAAAAATGATCAGAGTCACATTTTCACGCTGTGGAGAAATGATGAATTAAAAATTCAAAACAATCTTAGAAACAATGCACTGAAAAAATATGCAAAAAATATATTAAAAAAATATAATAATATATAATATTATTATATTATTATTAAAAATATAATATATAAAATCTACAAAAATGCTACATTTGGACTCTGATCGTTTTTCCTTTGTGGTTTCAGTTTTTGAGGATAGGGAAATCGATTTATCTTATGTTAAATGTGTGGCAGGCGTTCCGAACTTTGATGAGATTTGGAGAGATTTTTGATCAACACATTTGATAAGCAAGTTTGAAATGGATGAATATTAGATCTTTAATTCTTACATGATAATGACACTTCAACGTAGTCCTTATTACCACTAATAAAGTGAACAGAAAACTAATGAGCAGATTACCTTGTATACAGTTTGTGAGTCAAGCATGGTCTTACCTGCTCACTTTATTAACATTGTCCACTTTAGCCATAGATGCTAGTGTCATTATTACATGATCGACATCAGTCTGAAATATTCACCCAGGTTTTCAGAATAACAGTCCTTTATGACATCATCATTGTAATGTAACAGTGAGACAAACACATATTAAAGGAATAAGCCCCGAGAAGCAGTGGGTTACAGTGATTTTATAACGGCGGAGGGGCGTTCTAAGGCACGACGCGCAGCGGAGTGCCTTAGTGCCCTCCGCCGTTATAAAATCACTGTAACCCACTGCTTCAAGGGGCTTATTGCTTTTATAAAACGGTTACCCTACATATAGCCCATTAAATAAACACACAAGAAAAAAATCAACGATTTATTGGTAATAATGCAGCAATAAAATTGAGAACTATTCGTTCCTCCACCAAGCAAGATCGAGTGGACAGAATGGTTGGCAAGCAACACAGACGCTAAGATTGCGTTTTCATCTAGCGCCATTATCATGTCACATCAGGCCATTTAGGCTCGCTAATGTGGATATACTATGAGAGCAGGCTATTTGGAATGTCTCCTTCGGTCTCCCGAAGGCCCCGTTAAATAATTTTACGTTCGTTTCGGTTTCGTCTTTCGAGTTTCCTTGTTCTCAACTCGCGCCGATCGGCCATATCATTACAACCAGCAGCGAGAGTAGGGAACAAGATTGACTTTAGTCCTCCACACTTTCCGGTGTCCAGGAAAATAAGTTGAATTGTGCATTAGTTTGCTAGCTAGCTAGCGTTCAGTACAATAGATGTGGTTACCCTACACATAGCCCATAAAATAAACACACAAGAAGAAAAAAATCAACAATTTATCGCTGATACTGAAATAGCGAGCTAGTTAGCAACGTAGCTAGCAAGCTTAAAGTGACATCGAACTCTATAATGCTATCGCTAGCTAGGTAGATAGTCAACTGGTTAACGGGTTAAAAGGCTAAACTTCGCAAACACTGAAATAGCGAGCTAAAAGTCTTGAAACAAACGTAACCGAACGACGCAGTTGATTGCTAGGCCAGGCGCGCACGGATATTTTGTGCTGCAGTCTGCCTCAGAACACAGTGGGTTACACTGGTTTTATACCGGCATGGAACGCGGCTCAGCCAATCACATTTAAGGATGGGAAGCACCCGTTTTATAAATATATATTTTTTTTTTTTACTATGTTATGCTTTTCTTGCTCTCTGGTGGTGCTCATAAGTGAACGAATTAACAGGTGGGCTATTGCTTTAATTGACATTCTATATTAATGTATTTCCTTACAAAGTATCTGTACACAATTATAAGGGAGTGAAGATAGCAGGCACATTGTTTATGCACTGGATGAATGCAATGTTTTGCATGATATTTCTGGTCACAGCCTGCTGTTAGACATTAATAAAACGCACACTAAACCAATAAAACTATGATGTCACCACTTCATGAAGTTGGCAAGTGGTCTGTGCCATTTGACTGTCATGTATTAACAAGATGGTTTTTTACAGCACGATCATTTTCATAAATAATTAGAAAAATTAGAACGGGCTGCATTGAGCATCATAAAACACCATCTCTGACCTTACATATTGTTTATGAAATAATGGGTAATAGCTCATGAAAATGGTATATGAGCTTTATGAAGGCCTGAGTGAGCCCTGCGCAATAAAAAGTCCCTTTACTCACCCTTTTTGATTCCTGATTAGTTCCTAGTAAAGATTTCATATGCTGCTGTTTGATTTTAAGTGGTTAAATATTCATGAAACGTTCAGAACAATGACCCACTTGTATGACATGAAGGTAAACATTTTAGCTCAAAGAATTTATGGCAACTTTCTTAATGCATCTTTTGGAAATGTTTGGACGGCATATTGTGCTTGTACTGTGTCAACACCATTTTCAAGATTTCAAATTAATAAGTATCCTCAAATCAAAGAGAATAAGGCTGATGTCTTGCCATGTGCCAGTGACGTCAGAGTAGATTTCCTCCCTTAAGTCGTTTGGTGGATAATATCATCATTTCAGAATGCTCATGTCTCATCGAGCAATTACAGAGCAAATAATTAAAAGTTGTGCTCTTCATCAGCCCCTGAAGAAAAATTTAACTGCACATTTATGTAATAGGCATTTAGAAGAGAGATTTGAAAGCAAGGGAAAAACACTATCAGTACTCTGCAAGCCACAGGCAGTGAATCTGTAGTATAATGAAGAGCAGATAAGCTCATCACAACACTCAAAGAAAATGAGACAGGAAAACATCAGCTTGAAATCTTCATTATACAGCAGCACAAGCTGTGATTTCTATCATTTGGGCCTGGTATCTTCTACAGACTGTGGCCCTTGTCTCTTGAGGCGATATGCTAAACAGGTTACGTATGAATATCGGCATATTGCATAAGAATTTCAGTGATTAGTTACTGCTTCGCATATTGCTATCATCAAGTGTGATGTCGCTTCATTTGCTCAGCAGATGGCGACAGTTTGCTCTTATCTTTCGATTCCGCAATACAGTTGCAGAATATGAACAGCAATCTGTGGTTTATAGCTGTGAAACAGTGTGTGGTCACATTTGTCCATTCTTGTGTGTGCATTTGTCTGTCTATATGTATCTCTGTGTGTGCGCCTATACAGTGAACAAAACAATTCATTGGACAGAAACACATTTTTGGTTATTTTGGTTCTGGTGGTGAACTCTGAATTCAACAGAACATGCATTTTACATGCTAAAGAATAGACTGAAGGCAAAAATTCACGGAAACACACAAGAACTGAGATGGCTGCAGTACCAGCCTGGCAGAGCATCTCCAGGATGGATTCCCAGTGTCTGGTCATGTCTGTGTGTCACAGACTTAAAGCTGTCATTGCATGCAAAACATATACAGTACAAATAATTACTTTATTCTATTTTATGTAAAATTGAAAATGGGGGGCTATGGATTATTATGCTGTCATTTTTTAAAATCAATTAATTAACCCCTTGAGCGCTGAATAAATTTTCAGAGAAGTAAAAATGTAGAAATCCTGAGCTGTTGAAAACCTATCATGTGGCAACTTGTTTAAAAGAGCTCCCCCGCGGGAGCTCTTTTAAACAAGTTGTCTCGTGATAGGTTTTCAGCAGCATCTGATTTTGATATCTTACATCATTGGGCAACTATAGTTGCCTATAGCGCTGAAAGGATTAAGCATGCAAAATAGATGAAAACACATTCAAAGCCGACAGGCTGCATTTCAACCTCATTGTCATTGTATCCAGTCAAACTCAAAATGCAGAGCCAAATTAGCAACAAATGTGCCACTGTCCAGTGAATTATGGTGCTCAGTGTCTGTTCATTTGTGCGCTTGTGTGTCAGTGCAGGTTTGCGTTTCTGTGCCTATCTGGACAGGTTCGTGTGTATGTGCCTTCATATATGTGTGATCGCACATGAGAGTATGAGTTAGAGACCATACTGCAGCTATGCAAAAACAGCAGAGTTCTTCCAATCGGAGTACACCAGGAAGCCAGTGAAGGTACTGTCCGTTTTGGAGCTGGAGTAGAACCCGCTGTATTCGGTCAGTGTCATCTGCACCCACACCTGGTCCCCCGGCACCAGGTGCAGCAGGGACCCCCCCGCCAGCGAGGCGGGTTTGGGCCAGTTTCCGTAGAACTGGAAATAAGAGGCGGTGACGTGGCCGTTCTTCATTATGTCGAACTGCAGGCTGGCTCGGTATACAGTGGCATGGACAGTGAAGTAGTAGACACCGGGGACCCGGCAGGTGAAGCGGCCGGTCTCTGGGTTGTAGTCGCCCTGCTCATTTAGGACTATTACACCGAAGGGCACTGCGTTGTCCACCAGTGCAATCACAGTGCTGCGGTTGTCAGCCAGCCTGGCACTGAAGGCTGATTTTGGGGCCACGGCACACTCCCCAGGGGGGCCTCTCTCCCCCTTTACCCCTTGAGGTCCGCTGTCACCACTGTGTCCTCTCTCACCAGACATCCCTTAGGGAAAATGGAGAAAGAGGAACCTCATTTTATTACCACAAATTTTCACTGATCTCCAGATACGAAGAGGCTGATTACATGGCTTATCTCTCCACTATGAGATCCTCTTCCAGTTTGTCGCAGATAATTACATTCTCTCCTCTTAAGTATCTTTGAGGTACTAGCCAGACCTATTGACTGGAGGAGTCGCCCTTACTTGTCACAATTTTCCAGTCAAAACCTTATCCCTTAGAGTACACTCACAGCCAAGAGCGCGCATCGGGCTGTTGAACACATTTGTCAGCATTGTTGTCAGAGTTCATTTCCAGACCGTGAGTTATGCAGGAAACTAAAGATTAGGTTTAATAAATATGTACTGATTTATATACTTTACGCAAGAGGGCTCCGCTAGGAAGTAGATTATTTCCTTGAAGGCTATGAAATGTGGCGTAATAAAAGGCTTCCTGAGCTGTGGGCCAAAATCCCAGGGGTCCAATTAGTCAGTGTACCGGGAAAACAGGAAATGTTTCATTCGTATGAAATGGGCAGCCAGTCAAAAATAAAACCTCATATTAAACCTACAACCCTTCCTGATCTGCTTTGGATCTGTGGGTCTTGCCCTGACGCATCACTGTGTCATCGCCGAGAGTTTGAGCAATAAGGAAGAGTTTGTTTCACCGTGTGCTAAGTGAAGCTATCGAGGTTAATTCAGCCTGGGAAATGTGGTGCCCTACCTGGTTCTCCTCTGTCCCCCTTTTCCCCCTTTTCTGCCAGTGGGGCGTCCCTCCCGTCTCGTCCGTCTCTGCCCGGCAGACCGGGGCTTCCGTGCGCCCCAGGGCTCCCCGGGATACCAGGCTGTCCCGAGCACAGGCTGGGAATCTTGTTGTCCTCCAGCTGACTGGACAAGTTTGCCAGCAGGATGAGGGACAGGGAGACAGGCCATAGGAAGAACGATGTCATGGCACTGATATCTGGCGAAACTGGGACAAAACAAGTGAAGTTACAGCAGCTGTCCATTCCACAGTGACAAATAACTTCTGAGGTTACAGATCGCAACTGAATCCAGCTGCAGAAATATTAGCAGACTGTGTCTGACTCGAATCCTAATACACTGGGGTTATGCAACAGCCAGGCAGAAAGGCTCTCAACCGAAACATCAACTTCCCCTCAGCTGTTTGGGGAAATTCCATGGGCTGGGAGCGAGCAGCATGATCAGCTTCTGGACTTCACAAAAAAAGCAGTTCATCACCAGCAAACCCAACCCAAGCAAGTTATTTTATATTCTTTTAAATTGTGCGCAGTGTTCATTGTGATACTTGTGGGCCTAATCTTTGGAAGATATTAAAACCATTCCAGTGGGGAGATATTTGTGTGGCAGTAGCAGATGGCTCGCAAGAAATCTTGATGCGGTTTCTTTCTTAGAGGAATTACTGCCATTTTATTGGTGGCCTGTGTGTGCCTAAGCGCACTGAGCGCTAAGCTAACTGAGTGAAAGCTGCTCTTGTTCGCCGCAGGGGACAGGGTGACTGTGTGACTGTGTGGTTTTCCCAGACTTTGCAGATGTGTGGGGGGGGTTGAGGGAAAGCATGGTCTTGGCAATGTGGAGCTTAGAAAGGCAACAGAGCACTGTACATATAACACTACTCAGGGGCACAGTTCATAACATCTGCAAGGTGTGTCGTAATCTACCTAGCACTGATTACATATGCATGCTGAGAGAGAGGATGAAGAGATACATATGCATGCTGAGAGAGAGGATGAAGAGACAGATAGCGTGTACCTCTCAAGGAGCAGTTTGAGGAATAGCTTTAGCCTGAGTGACTTTGGGATTTTGCAGAAGGGAGCATGTGTCTTGCCATGTCTTGCCATAAATCAGTAGATTTCTGCAGCTCCTTTTTTTTTCATAAAAAAGAAAAGGTTGCGTTGCCCAGCACAGTAAGGAACTGCTGACTCCTCAGAAATGTGCAGCCCACTACTGGCTGTTCTCAGGAGAAAGCAGAGGGGGAAGGGTAACGAGAGGAGATGGGACAAAAACCCTCCGCCTTTCCCTCCCAGGCTAAACAAACACTGCAAATGATTCCAAAACTATCGTACAGTGATAACTGTACACTTTTTGGCTTCAACTGCGGATGTTGGAATCCATCACAAATGAAAGCTGAAACTTGTAGAAATAAATGCATGTGCCAAAGCAAATAGCTCATGAACCTTGTCAAAATAAAACTAAAAAATGTAGCCATTGCAGTCATTTTATGAGTAAATTAGCTTTTTCTGTAGAATTTATTTTCCAGTTTATTTTCTCTTTTCACACAGAACACCATTCAATTCATGAAGAACACTCGTCATGCCCTGGCACCACAGGATGTTAAAGAAGGGCGCCAGGGCAAGGAGTGGAGAGGAGGACCCAGTTTCAGGGATGTGGAGTTTATTAAATAATGAGTGCAGGGATAACTAAACACATAGAAAATGCAGGAGAACATAAAGGGAAGTGCAGTAAACACAAAGGGGGAAACCAGACTACAAGGCTACCTGCCCGAATGGGGAGAAACTAAGCTATAAATACCTAAAATAAAGAAATTAACTAAAAGGAAAAAGGTGGGCAGCTATAATCAAAATGGAAGGAAACAAATAATTGAATAATTGGTGCAGGGCAGGTAGCCAATGGAATGGAATGCCAGAGGGGAGGGGCGTTACAACACTATCCTTAAACATTTACAATTAGACAGGTCGGTCACCCGTGACCAATGGGTGTAGCCCCTGATCGCCCACATTTTTTATTTTGGCTTATTTTTACACAAAATTGTGTTTTATTTAGGGAATTATGTTACCATGGATCCAAAATCCATAGGCACCATGTCCTAACCACTGCCCATATATATACCAAATATAAAAGAATTAGCTTTAAATTTGTGGCCTGTAGAGGGTCCACTAGGAAATCTCTACGACGGTGGCGGTAGCAGCAGCAGCAAACGTGTGACAAGGCCAAATCCATAGTAGCCCCAACTTTGTCCAGGGGCTACAATAATGTAATGTAAATGTAATTGTAATGCATCCATTTATTGGTATAATATTCATTTTGCTCTTTAATTGTAGCATTTCCTGGAATTCTCTATAAACATCGTCTGCTACCTGCTCAGGGAAACAACATAAAAGCATTTATCTGTCGAACTTAACTGTACTGACCCTTTCATGAGCTGCATGTTACACTTCATTACAGGGCAGCACTGATGCCAACTGGAGAGGATACTGTGTATATCTTCATCATAACTGCTGGTAAAAGCTAGTGTTTGTTGAGCCCCTGGGGAAGTAAAGCACAAAGTAGCCCTCGTCAACTTAATCTGAATATAAAACATAAACTGAGAGTATGAAGTCCTTTGTTTTGCTGATATGGAATCTTTGTGATTCCATGTATGCATGTCTGTGTGTGTGTGTGTGTGTGTGTGTCTATCTATGGTCATGGATGCGTCCCAAAATATCTGACCACCATAGAGAAAAGCCAGCTGTGCTTGATTTTCATGCTATGCCGTTTACAATGCATTGCCTACTGACCATTTTTTCAGTTTAAATGTGCAACTCTGAGAAATTAGCAGACTCAGCATTCTGACCTCAGCAAGCAATACTTCAGCCTGAGGCAATGGAACATAAAAGCCACTGCTTGTACAATCAAGGCAAGTATGTGTTGTACTTTTGTATAAAAATTATTTCAGCATTGATAATTTTTTCTTCCATAAATTGAAATCGGTACTTGACCCAAATGACTGCAGCACTCATTAACATGCTGTCTGCTTTGACGTGGAGATAATATTCTAACATGCGATCCACTCTACAGCTAGATATGTATTGTAGCAAGTGCTTTGCTTAAGGATGCAACAGCGACACCCAAGCTGGGACTGAAATCCACAAACTTGTAATTACGCGCCTTGATCCCTGACCTCCGTGCCATAGCTGTGTCACACCATGACCCAACAGACATCCTGTTGGGTGATCTCGGCGAACCGTACAAATTCATCATTCTGAGAGCTTTTTTTGAGGGCTTCACTACTCACCGTGTAAATAAAATTCCTCGATTCGAGATGCTGTTCTTTTTCTCAGTCTTGAAATGAAACTTCGATGCCCCTCCCGCGTAGAAAATGCACCAGCGCCAGGGAGACAACGAGATGTCTCTGGTGGATACGGTCAGTTTTTCTCCTTGGGAGAACAGCTCAATTCACACAGTCTGGGCAAAGTGGTCCTCAGACGAGACATTAGCTGCAGTATCCTACTTCTCACAGCACACACAGCAGGAGAGGGGTGCTCAGTGATGTGTCATTCATCTGTAAGGTTATTGGTCCAAACAATCCTGAGGTCCATCAGTGATGTTGCATTTGTCCAAAAGGGTCTTGGTCTTACCAATTACTTTGTCCAAAACTGTCTTTAGCTATTGTTCCACTGAGATGGAGAGACGCAAAAGCAGAGAAAGTGCAATTACCTCCAACAGCTGAAAAGTCTCTTTCTCTGTCTCTTCAGACAAAAGAGGAACAGAAAACTCCCTTTCTGGGAAGGAAGGAGAAATAACAGCCAATTAAAGACTGGGAAAGGAGAAGCTTACGAGAGAGAGAGTGAGAGAGAGGGAGAGAGAGAGAGAGAGATGGGGGGTGGGAGGGAAAGCGGGCGTGAAGGATTGGCTCGATAAAAGTGATTGATGCCAGCCTACAGTGTATATAAAGTGAGGTTTCTTTATTTAAATTGGTCCCTTATTTTGGTTGGATTATGAAACTAAGAATGCAGAGAACTTTGCATGGCGGGGCGGAAACAGGTGATTTGAATAAAGGAATGTGTAAAAAAAATGTATGTGGATGCTTGACTGTCATTACTATCCCTATCTGAATACACAGAGAGCAGAAGGACAGCAGAAGGCGGCTGTGGTCAAAATGAGTCCCTATAGGACCGGCATTTCTACTGTATTTGAACTCCTTGAGAACTTTGAATTTCAAATGTCCATTGCAGGCTGAGAGCCAAAGCAAATAAAAGAGACTTTGTTTTCCAAGACTCCCGCAGGAGGTATTTCCACATATGGTCTCCTCCTTTTCAGTTTGAAACCATAACAATGGCCTGAAAAAGTATTCCACTCGAACGCACACTGAAAACTTCCATGAGTCCATACGTATGCATTCATGTAAACACACCCTTTTGATACAACGCACACTCACCATATTCAGTTGTTCAAAAAAGGGAGGGTGTTTTCCTAGAGGGAAAACTAGAAAACTGTACATGGAGATTAAAAAGCATTTCCATTGTTGCAGAAAAACTACGGCAAAAAAATGTTTAACAACAAAAGCAATTCTGGCACAGGTTACTCAGGGTGAACTGCAGAGGCCCATGAATTCATTGACTCACGGAGTCACACAGCCAATACAAACCACAAAGAATGAAAGAATGGAATATTACTAAACTTTTCAAACACCATGAGAATAACTCCAGCTGTAGAAGTCTGTTTCATAACATGTACACAGTTAATACTTTTGAGTGCTATAAATACATTACATAGATTCCAAAACTCAGGACATTCATGACATTGAGGTCATTTGTCATTAAAAAAAAAAAAATAGGCACGCAGAACTGCAGGAGAGCACCTGATGGTCTGTGGTCCCTCATATTGATAGAGCTTGATGAGAATGGTCTCAAAATACCACATATTACACAGGTGAACAAAAAATACACTTGCTGCCCTTGACAGTATTTTGCATGGAGAACCACAACTCAAAATTGAATTTAAACCACTGAGGTTAATCGATGACCGCAAATCTAGTCCGTAGCAACAAACCTGGAGAACTATTAGAGACAGAGGTTTAAAAAGCAGTATTGTGACGTTCTGCACGTATCCCTGATCTAGATGCTGTTCAAAACACAGATTCTGCCTTCCACCCTGAACCTGGTTTTGGTTAAGGCACAGCGCATTAGCAGATGTGAAGAAGTCTCCTGGCAGTAACAGCTGTGTCTGGCCTGCTGTGGTGACCCTTCCCGAATCGTGTCAATGTCTGCCATTCTGACATTTATGGCAATGACGAAAAATTCTTCTGTGGAGAGTGAGCTTTTTACCAGATTTTATGCTTACACCCTCATCAGGAAAAAATGAAAGATTTGCCCTTGGTCATGCAAAAATTATGCAGTGTACTTTTCACATCTAATGTGCGCAATTTTTTCCCCATTCTAGCTTCCCATAAATGTACCACCCTCTGCGAAAGGCACCTCATCCCTTCATAAGTTTATATGTTTATTCACACATAACATGCAAAATGAATTCATTGTTGGAGCATTAGTGGGCAAAATATACAGTGCAGTGAGAAAGTATTTTCCCCCTTCCCATTTCTCCTATTTTTGCATTTTTATAAAATGTTTCAGATCAAATAAATGTCAGTATTAGACAAAACAAACTTACGTAAACCCAGTTTTTAACCCCTTAAACTTAGCTTTTCCTTAAGTAGATTCACCAAAACATTTTTTTCCCCACTGCAGGATAATGCAGACCTGCCAACATAACCAAATTTTTTTGGGTAGCTACATTCAGCCCCATGCCCCAAAGGGGCACAGCCAGGGCACACGCCAGAGGCACGCACATGGGGTGAGGTATAGGTTGTCTCAGGTGCATAATGAGCTCATTTTGAGCAGAAAGTGATGCCAAACTCAGTCCCTTCTTTATCAGTAATTCAATTCAGGTAACGCTCAATAATTCATTTTGTAAACATCGTCTACATATAAGAAGACAACACATGATTCACTATTAATGACTACAGTGTGTCAAAGAGTTTTATCCAAGACATCATTTTACTCTTGGGCTGTTTCACAATCAGGGTACCACATGTTGTTTCACAGACATCCGAAATTAAAATCTGGGCATCATTCGTCAAGTTCAACGTACATCCATGTTTTAGCATATACATGTAAGGACATAACTCCGCAATATTAGACCTACAGTATATACGTTGTAGATTTTGTAAAAATGCACCACAGATAAATAGGTACCTCAACTTAACATAACATAACGTGAATGGCGAGAACAGGCCGTTCAGGCTCGCCAGTTTCTTTATACTATTGTGAATATATCACTTCAGATACTCAATGACTCAATGGTATCTAGCTTTAAGTCAAGCCTGCTCTTGAAAACTCCAAAGGTCTCTGCCTCAACGATTTGGTCAGGCAAGCTATTCCACATCGAAATTACTTGACAAATTAATTTTCAAAGAGGATTCTTTGACGGCAATAAACAGTCACATATGCCTACCATAATATGAATTTATAAGACGAGTGCCAGCTGAAGCACATAAGTCTACCGGCCAGCATTGCTTCCTGCCCCTCTCACTCATTATTGAATTATTAGTTCTGTTTTCACATTGGTGTTGATTGCGTTTCTGTTCACTATTTAGTTCCTGGTTTTTGTCAGTCTCTTTTGTCAGTCAGACCACTCACTTTACTTTCTGCCAATCTCACAACAGCTGTACAGGACTAGGAGGAGATGCGGGCTGTGGTGCAGCAGCTCGGAGTTGGCTTTTGTGAGCCATCTGAGTCTGTTCGTCACCTTGGTCAAGCATCATCCTCCCAGAGCACGGCGTCCATTCCATCTGCGGGTATTTCCAGTTGGGAACCACACCTCCATCCTCCAGCGCCTTACAAAAGAGAGCAATCTTGCGTTGGGCGTTTCTGGCACAATGTTCATTTTTCTTTCAGCTGCCGCCCTCTATGTTCCCCGATGACCACTGCAGAGTGGCGTTCCTCGTGACTCTGCTCACGGGGCAGGCCCAGGACTGGGGAATGGCGGCCTGACTCGGGAATCATTCTTGTGTCCAGACCGCAGATGGGTTTGTGGCTGAGATGCTGCGGGTAGTTGACAGGACTTTGCGGGGCAGAGAGGCAGCTAATCGGTTGCTCTCTCTGAGGCAGGGTCGACACTTGTTAGCCAATTATGCTATCGAGTTTTGAACCCTGGCCTTGGAGATTGGTTGGAATGACCGGGCCTGGAGTGATGTTTTTTATCATAGCCTCAACGACTCCTTTAAGGATGAGTTGGCAGATTGTGAGCTTCCTGACTCATTTCAAGAGCTAACTGACTAATCCATCCGTTTAGACAATTGGGTTGGTAAGCTCTGGAGGGAGAGAGGACATTATCAGAGTTCGTCCCAGGTCTCTGGATTGATGAATGCCTCTTCCTCACTGGGACCAACTGGCCCGCCAGAGATGCCGATGGAGCTGGACCGTTCACGGTTCACCCCATCGGCGTTTCAGCAGTGGTTGTCCGGTCTCTGCGCCAGGTGTGGCCAAGCTGGGCATTACCCTCAGGAGAGCCCAGTAAAAGCCAACGCCCAGTCGTGATTGGAGAAACTGGGCGGGGTTCTGTCTCCTCTCACTTTCCACAGCCGCACTGCCTGCTTCTGGTTATTTTGCGTTTCGGCCCCAACAGGCTAAAGGTTTCTGCTCTGGTTGATTCGGGGTTGGATGCAAACTTTGTTAGCCAGGAGCTTGTTAGCAGGTTAAGAGTTCCCCTGCTCAATCTCTCGGTTCCCCTGAATGTTCACATACTGGCCAGACCTTCCTGCGGGAGGGTGACTCAGAACACTGACCCCTTTTCCCTTTGTGTATCTGGTAACCACCTTGAGTTGGTTCATTTTTATGTTCTCTCTTCCCCTCACACACCAGTTGTTCTGGGCCTACCCTGGCTGGCGCTACACAACCCCCTCCTGGAGTGGTCTACTAGTTGAGCCTGGCATGGAGCCCCTTTTGCCATGGCAACTGCCTGCGGAGAGCACCTAAGACGGCGGCAGCTAGGGGCTCAGTGGAAAATCAGCCTGTGGACCTGACCGGGGCTTCCAGGGAGCACCACAACCTGGGGCAAGTCTTCTTCAAGCTCTCTCCTTACCCTCGCACTGGCCATACGACTGCCCCATCGACATTCTCTTAGAGACCACACCACCCAAGGGCCACTTCTACTCCCTGTCCCAACCGGAGCGGGAAGCCATGGAGGCTTACATTGAGGATTCCCGGGCAGCCGGTATAATCCGCCTGTCCTCTGTCTAAGAAGAAGGATGGTGGCCTACACCCATGCATTGACTACTGGAGTCTGAATGCCATCACAGTAAAGAATCGTATTCCCCTTCCTCTAATGGCCTCTGCCTTTGAGCTCCTTCAGGGTGTAATGTGTTTACAAAGCTGGATCTTCCCAACGCTTACCGCCTAGTCAGGATCCCTCCAGGTGACAAGTGGAAGATGGCATTGAACACCCTGAGGGGTAATTATAAGTACCTTGTCATGCTGTTCGGCCTATCTAACGCTCAAGCCGTCTTTCAGAACCTGGTGAACGATGTCCTCCGAGACATGATCGTCTTTGTCTACCTGGACGACATCCTGGTATTCTCCCGCACCCTGAAGGAGCACAGACAGTCCGAGTGGTCCTGCAGCGGCTCCTGGAGAATCAACTTTTTGTCATGGCCAAGAAATGTGAGTTCCATTCCTCCAAAATCTCATTTCTAGGTTATGTCATTCCTCCAGGGGCCATCTCTATGGATCCGGAGAAGGTTAAAGCTTTGGAGGACTGGACGGTGCCCACGTCACGGAGAGAGCTCCAGTGCTTCCTGGGATTCACCAATTCCTATCGGCGGTTTATCCGGGGGTTCAGCTCGCTGGCGGCACCACTGACGGCCATCACCTCCACCAAAATGACATTCCGGTGCTCCCCAGATACATAGAAAGCATTCCAGGGCTTCAAAAAGCGCTTCACCACCACGCCCATTCTGTGCCAGCCCGACCCGGAGTGGCAGTTTGTGGTGGAGGTGGACGCCTCTGAAGTTGGAGTGCGGGTGATTCTCTCTCAGCGGAACTCTGGTGACAATAAGCTGCATCCCTGCACTTACATGTTGTGCTGCCTTTTTCGCCTGCTGAGAAGAATTATGACATTAGCAACTAGGAAATGCTGGTAGTCAAACTGGTCCTGGAGGAGTGGTGTCATTGGCTGGAGGGATCCAAGCAGCCATTCTTGGTGTGGATGGACCATCGAAATTTGGAGTACCTGAAGACCGCCAAGAGGCTCAACTCCCACCTGGCCAGGTGGGCTCTGTATTTCAATCGCTTTAACATCTCCCTCTCGTACAGACCCGGTTTGAAGAATGGGAAGCCTGACGCCTTCTACAGGTGTTACCCAGTTTCCTGCTCCCACTTCAAAGAGCTGATGACCATCTTGCCACAGCAGTGCCTAGTGGCGGCACTGCAGTGGAAGATAAAGGACAAAGTCAAGCAGGCAGCCGCCGTAGAGACTACCCCAGTGGGCTGTCCCCCCGATCGCCTGTTTGTGCCACAGCCCCGTCGGACAGAGGTCCTTCAGTGGGCCCATGACCCCTGGTCGGTGGCGCACCCATGGGTAAGTCGATCTCTGGTCCAACTCTCCTTCAGGTTCTGGTGGCCTACCTTATAAAGGGACCTCAGGGAGTACATCTCTGCCTGCTCGGCCTGTGCCAGAAGCAAGGCGTCACACCAGCCCCCCCAGGGACTCCTCCAGCCGCTGCCAGTGGCCTCTAGACCTTAGGCTTGTGCGGCCCTGGACTTTCTCACCGGCCTATCGGTCTCGGAAGGTAACTCCGTCATTTTGACTATTGTGGACAGATTCTTGAAGGCAGCTCACTTTGTTCCGTTGCTCAAGCTCCCCTCCGCTAAGGAGACTGCTGAACTGTTGTCCTTCATGTAGTTTGGCAACACAGGATCCTGTCTGAGGTGATGTCGGACCTTGGGCCACAATCTCTCAGGTTTGGAGAGCTTTCTGTTGGTCCCTGGGGGTTGAGGTCAAACTGTCATCTGGTTATCATTCACAGACTAACGGGCAGACCGAGCAAGCCAACCAATCGCTGGAGGCAGCCCTGAGGTGCCTGTGTGGCCAGGACCAGAGGGGCTGGAGTCGGCAACTCCCCTGTGTCGAGTATGCCTACAACGCCCTGCCAGCCAATGCCACCCGATTCTCTTCATTCGAAGCTGCCCTTGGTTATCAGCCTCTTCTGTTCCCGTGCCAAGAGGAGGAAGGGGACGTCCCCTCCTTCGACACCAATACTAAGTGCACTCGACGCACCTGGAACTGTACCAAGACTGCGCTGCGCAGGGCTGTGGCACAGATGAAGAACCAGGCGGATCAGGCCTAGAGGTCGCGCCCATGCTACCTGCCAGGTCAGCGTGTGTGGCTCGCCACAAAAGACATCCCCCTTCGGGCCGAGTCCAGAAAGTTGGCGCCACGGTTCATTGGTCCATTCACCATCAAAAAGGTACTGGGCCCCCTCGCTGTCTGCCTGAGGCTGCCGTCCACCCTCCGCAGGATACAGTGTTCCATATCTCCAGGCTCCGGCCAGTCACATGCTGTCCTCTGTCTCCGGCTCCCCAAACACCACTACCACCACCTCACCTAGTTGACGGCGCCCCTGCCTGCACCGCCCGCTGCCTGCTGGATGTCCGGCGCAGGGGCAGGGGTTGCCAGTATTTGGTCAACTGGGAGGGGTATGGGCCGGAGGAGCAGTGCTGGGTTCCGGCCCGGGAAATCCTGAATCCTCAGCTCAGGATGTCCACCCTCGATCGCCAGGAGGCGCTTTTATGGGGGGGGGGTACTGTGACGAGTGCCAGCAGAAGCTCCTCTCCCGGTCAGCGTTGCTTCCCGCCCTTTCACTCATTATTGAATTATTAGTTGTTTTCTCATTGATTTAATTTGCGTTTGTGTTCACTATTTAGTTCCTGGTTTTTATCAGTCTCTTTTGTCGGTCAGACCACTCACTTTACTTTTTGCCAATCTCACATTCGGCTTTCTTTCCCCTTTTGGGAAGCAATATCCTTCCCTTTGGGGGCTGGCATGTTCTCGCAAATCTAAAATTGTACTTGTTATCTTTATCTCCTTCGGGAGTTTCGTATTCGCGGAATTAAACCCTTTGTAATTATTATATTGGAATTCGCTAGTATTCTTTCCTTTGGGAGCTTGCATTCCTTTTTGTAATTTGTATCTTCATTTGCCATCATTACATATTCTGTACTTGTGTATTTGTATTATCATGAGTGTGTCCAATAAACCAGTTGTTCTGCCTACTACTCTGTGCTTGGGGTTTAATCCTGTTTTGACATGTAACAATACTGACCGACCAACCCTGACCCCAGCAGTGAATCCTGCAGCGCCTGCTCCCCAGGTGCCGTAGCAGGCAACAGCTGTACAGGACTGGGAGGAGATGCGGGCTGTGGTACAGCAGCTCGGAGTTAGCTTTTGTGAGCCATCTGAGTCTGTTCGTCACCTTGGTCAAGCATCATCCTCCCAGAGTGTGGCGTCCATTCCATCTGCGGGTATTTCCAGTTGGGAACCACACCTCCATCCCCCCGTGCTTTATGACGGAGAGCAATCTTGTGTGGGGCGTTCCAGAGTGGCGTTCCTCGTAACTCTGCTCACAGGGCGGGCCCGGGACTTTTGAATTTATATTATCATGAGTGTGTCCAATAAACCTTGGGCCTGTACCATAAAGCTGGATTTTGGCTTAGCGAGGTAACTTCAGGGTTAACCCTGGGTTTTCTGTGCCACGAAGGTGGTTTACTTTTTATCGGGGTCCGTTGCCGTGGTAACATACGCTGAACACCTAACCTGCTCCGGAGCAGGCTAAGTTCAGGATAAGAGCTCAGCAGGTATAAAAGCCCCACCTACTGACCAATCTATTCTCTTGGAAAATGGCCTGCCCATTTGATGAGAACCCAGTGGATCTAGGTCATGGATACTCACTCTTTTCCAGATTGAGCCGCAGTGGGTGCAGGCTTTCACTCTAACCACCTAGCCACACACCTGATTCTACTAATCAACCCTTAAAGCTTTTGCCATAGACCCTTAATTAGTAGAATCAGGTGTGAAACTGCATGGTTAGAATGAAAGTCTGCACCCACTGCACTCATTCTGGAAAAGAGTGAGTAACCCTGATCTAGGTGCACAACTTGTGCGAAGAGCGCTGGAGTTGCATCTGAAATAATAAGGCTAAAATTACATGCCATACGACAAATTTCATAACACAAATTTATGGAACACACAAATGCTACTACAGTCAGATCTCCTCATGCCGTCATGGTGGGGAAGTAATATTATAATCCCACTAACTTACGCATTGACACAGTCGGCGATTTTTTGCCAGCATTCCTTGCGGCTTTAGGCAGCTGCAACTGTGCTGCTTTTTGCCTGGATGACGGATTTATATTCCTCGTATTTATTTAAGATTATTGTCTGCTCCTCCGTCGTAAAGTATGCGGCTCGGGTGGATTTTTCCATGTCTGCGATTGGTCGTATGCAGCAAACACCGCCCTTTTTATGTGAGCGCACACAGATCTAGATTGGAAAACCCTGCGTTCAGTTACCGAGTTGATAACTGGCGTTGTGGTACCGCTTATCAGGAATGCGGAAGTCTGGTTAAGTGCAGCCAGATAACTAAGAGAAACCCCGGGTATGTTAATCCAGCTTTATGGTACAGGCCCCAAGTGTTCTGCCTGCTACTCTGCACTTGGGGTCTAATCCTGTTCTGACACATGACAATTTAAGCAATCAGTGCAATATTGTGTTCCAAAAAGACCATGCCCATAATATCTAAGTGCCTTGATATTTTGAGTTTTGCATTTCTGCTTGAATTTGCATCAACGTCTGTTTTGTTTTGACGGACAGGTATAGTCACAACACATATACCTTAACATATACCAAGACTGCAATACTTCATTATGATATATTTAGTACAGTGAATTGTCTTTCGGTATGACATGAAGACATGTTAAGAGAGTAAATAGCATCACAGTTTATAGTGGATCCAAACAATGACGTAGAGAAAAAAACTAGACTGCGCGCTCCCTATTCTTGGTGCATTCCTCCATGGTCACATAGGCGCCAGCTCCCGGTCATGGCAAAACGCATAATAAACATACTTATCAATGAAAGCTCTCAGGATATAACAGAAATGATCAAAATCAGGTAAACTGATAGTCAAAAACCTGAAATATTTATCCATAAATATCAGTAAAACTACAGTTTTAGAGAGAATTAAAAAAAACATTTCTGCACAGCCTGTGCAGTTTTCACAACCAACAGCGCAACAGGAACTAACCATTTTGACACTTAAATCATATGCATCCAAACTGTTTTAAGCACTACATGCTTTGTTTTGCCATGTTGAATCCAAACATCCCTCAAATAGAACCTGTCTGGCAGTGTGTGGTACGCAAAAAGCAGTACATGATGCCGCAGTCTTAAGTAAATCAAGAGGAGATCAGAAACAAAGACGTTGGAATCAGTCAGTTTGGGAACGGACACAAAGCCATTTCTGAGACTCTGGAACTCCAGCAAACCATGATGACTGCCATCATCTACAAATAGAGAGAACTAGGAATTGTGAATCACCACCTCAGGAGTAGCCAGCCTACCAAAGCTCCTCCAAGAGTACATCAACGGCTCATCCAGGAGGTCACAAAAGAACCCAGACTAGAATTTAAAGAACTGCAGGCCTCACTTGCCTGTTAAGGTCAGTGTTCATGATTCCAATATAACAAACTGGTCAAAAATGGTATCCATGCGAGAGCTGTAATGCGAAAAACCGCTCCTGACTAAAAACAACACAAAAGCTCGTCTCATATTTGTCAAAAAACATCTTGGTGACCCCAAGATTTTTTGGGACAATATCCTGTGGACTAAAGAGTTAAAAATGGAAATTTTTGAAAGACATAGGTCCCATTACATCTGGTGTAACGCCAACACAGTAAACCACAATAAGAAGATCACACCAACAGTCGAACAAGATGGTGGTCTCAGGTTGCTTTGCTGCTTCAGGACCGAGGCAGAATATCCTGAGGGAGAATGTCCGGCCATCTGTTTGTGACCTAGAGCTCAAACGCAGTTGGGTTATCCTGTACAATGATCCTAAGCATCCTCCAATGTAGTTGAAATAAGGCAGTTCTGCAAAGATGATTCGGCCAAAATTCCTCCACAGCGATGTATAAGACTCATTGGTAGTTATTACAAACGTTTAATTGCAGTTGTTGCAGCCAAAGACGGCACAACCAGTAATTAGGTTCAGTGGGGTAGTCTTCACATGAATGACATAGGTTTTTAATAATGCTTTACCTTCAATAAATAAAATGATAATTTAATAGCGCATTTTCTGTTTACTCAAGTCACCTTCTTCTTATATTAAAATTAGTTACATGATCTTAAACCTTTAACTATTAACCAAATATTGAAGACAAGAAAACTGTCAGACACATTCAGACCCCACCCTAATTTCAGGAAAACACACACACACACACACACACGAACGAAGGATACGTGAACGCATGCAAGTAACCACAAAGTCTAGGATGCACTCCTACAGCACCAGAATTATCCTTCCTGGATGACAAAAGGAGGATCTTAAACACACCAATCAAACAGCAGGAAGACAAGGTGATCTGGATATGTTTATTATTTAAACTATCACTTAAATAAAAAAGTGCATAGAAAATAAACATGATTAGAAACTTTACTTTTTACAATTATTTACAAAGATTTTTTTATTTTTTCATTATTTTACATTCAGTCTTAAGTAGTTATAGTACGTTTTAAAATTATTTGTTATAACGGTCTTTCCTTCATTTTTGCAATACAAGAAACACTGCGTAGACCCATAAGGACATACCCATAAGGACACATAGCCATCATCATCATCATCATTATCATAATCGTCATCAACATCATCATTGTCAATAGTCTTCATGATGGAGTTCAGGCATTGAATAGGAGTCCACATGGAAAACATCAAAATACGGGAGAGTTCAAACAAAGGCCAGAGATAGAAGGGACCCATACCAAACTCTTCCTCAGGTCATTCCACTCATCTCCCGACTCTCTCCAATACTCTACATGACAAAGGGGTGCACATCTTTACGTCATTAAAATCAAACAAATCCCCCCTCTTCAAGTAGAGTAAAGAAGACTACTACTCAATTGCCAAGTCATTACAACGGCAAAAATAAATTACAAACATTAGGAGCATAAAATCAAAATCATTACCATCATCGTTGTGATTACTTTCTGACATAAGACACCACAGCAATAAAACCAGAATTTCCCGTAGGAGGAGTGGGGGGGACGCAGTCTGTCAGATGAAAATTTGGTGAGAAGTTTTACCATGAGGGCCCGTGGGGGAAAACCTTCTATCTCTGGCCAACATAAAATTAACAGAATTATACCACATCAAGTAAGCGGTCTAAAATCCCTGTAAAAAAATTTACAAAGAAAAAAAAAAACATTCACTACCACAATAAAAACACAATCAAAATGGCTGACCTCAAGAAGTTCACAACCACATTATACAGATATATTTTTTCATACTATAAATATCGTTCCGTTTAGAAAACAAGAGAAACTGTAGCACTTCCACAGAGGGAGTACTCACAGGCACAGAAGAACTGGTACTGAGGACCCAAATACAAGCGGTTGCACAACGGTAATCTTAATCTAAGTTGATACTGTAACACAAAACCCATTAGAGTGTACATAGAAAAGATGCAATTTGCCTTATTATAGCTGTTGTTTGCTACCGTAACTACATTTGCCCATTCTGTATTTATTTGTAGATATTGAAGTATAAGTTGCTATTTATAAGTTTGTGTATATATTTGTTGATTAAGTTAAAATGGAGTTACTACAGATGTAGAGGTGCTGTGGGGATCACACGGTAAGATGAAGACTACAATGGATTTTTTGACTTTATTATTTTTTTGATAGGATGAATTCTGCCATTTCTACATCCAGAGCTAACAGGAGAAGGCTCTCAATATTGCATTACAACAGACCCAAAAACAAAAGCACTTAAGCCTCCTCGCCCAGTAAGATCTGAAGCCCTCTGCATATCAGCAGCATGACTGCTGTAATTCAGTTTTACATTATATAGAGTTATACATGTCATCACCCGGCAGAGAGAGCCACATATTACCCGTGCGTGTTACCAAAACCCTCCCTGTGATGTTGTATTCCTCCATGACACGCTTTAACATTTAAAATGAAGCACAACTGTTTGCATCGTAAAAGCCTATCATGCACGGTTAAAAATACATTCAATATTGAGCTGTTGAACTGAGTACAGAGACATAAAACGTTTGCCTTCAAATACTCAGATCACAGAACTGACCATAGCGTAAAGTAAAGATGAGCCTTGGTATGGAGTGCTTTACACATTATTTTCACAGACGCATTTACAAAAGTCGAGACAAAATATACCACAGCAGCTCACTATGAACAAGATTCCCCTGTACTCCCAGCTTGGGAGGTATATAAAACAACTATCAAGATGGCATAGTAATGCAAACTGGCTTCTATTAGATGTTCGATCTATTGATGTGTTTTTGAGATTCTTTTATTCTCCAGATCCTCAGCAGATGTTGCAGACCCGTAAGGACAAGCGGAAGAGTTGCGTCTGTGGGCATGAATCCCACCGTGGAAACCGTGTTCTGCGTTGGCCAAACCGGCATCATTCGGAGTCCAACACCATTTACCAGCATTGCTGGAAATGTACTACGACAAACGTAATCAGTCTGAATAAATGCGCCCAAAAAATAAATATACACTTGTCTTGAGACTGGATTGGATACAAATTCACAAAGTTAGTTTGAAACGAGTTAGGCTCGAAATTCCCATTTCATTTAGCGAGCACTAGCCATTTCAAATGAAAGATATAAAGTATCCAGAATTTAAAAGCTTACGAGCGCGTTTAATTTCCCTTCTGTTTGCCTGAAAGGCAGAGGCGAACAGAAGGCTGCCAAAATACAAGTACATTAATAATGTGTTTTTCCCCTTATCTACAGTCAAAACTATCAGTAATAAATGATTTCCTACTTCAGCGCGAGGCAAACCAACATTAAGAAAAAATGAGCACGAGCAACTGGTGGACTGCAGTCTATGGGTGTGGATAACAACTTCAGTCTTTGGAACAAAGGCATTCAGGCTGCAAAATATGCAAGAACATCATCATTTTCTTTAAAAATAAATAAGGCAGCTCTCTAGATTAAAAAAAAAAGTCTACACCGAGCTTTCAGCCTTTGTAAACAGTTCACTTTCCTACAAAATAGGCGCCAGTAAAATAAATACAACTTGTTTTATTAAAAAAATAAATACCATCGTTAAGTGCTTTTTCACCAGCAAGTGCGTTTTTCATCTCGATAGTAGAAAAATATACATATTATATACATTTTCAAAAATAAAGCATGAGTATCTCTCCCTTGACTGAATGGTAGAAATCGGGGAAAGGACAACGATGCAGCCCAAACTATGAAACGACGTTGTCTCAAGTGCCAACTTTGCAAGTGCCAAATTGTGGAAATGGTAGGAAAACGGTATCATGTTGATGAATGGGACCTCATCTGTTACTGAATTGATTTTCTTTTGGCAGGTTTAACCGGGGTATGTTCTAACGGCAGAGCAAGACAGACCGAGGAATACAAATGTAAAAAAATGTGTTCACAGCACGCGCCCAGCTGTCTGTCCGTCTGAGCAGCAGCTACATAGAGGTGTAAGCTGGTCGGAGCCAAATAGCTCTGCTACTGCGCAATGTGGTTTGATCAAATTTACACATCAAACAGCCCAGTCCCAAAGCTGTTAAGTCCACCAGTACCTCCGCCCAGCTAAACCCCATTCCTCTCAGCCCCTGTAGCGCTGCCAGCACTTATTTGCATATGCGCACAAGATATCACCATGAACACCAGCTCGACTTCGCAAATCTACTGAATTCCACGAAACAAGCCTGAGGCTTGAACTCCCTCTAGTGTCCAAAACACACGTCGCTGTTCCAGACCTGTCAAGTCTGTTGACAAAGGATAAATATATACAGAATATTTGACAAAAAACAATTATGGAAGTTCAGAAGTTTTTAAAACAGACCCAGCATGGCTTGCTTTTTCAGCAGGCCTCGATGCACATTCAAACACTGAGGTGCTTCGGAAGGGCGAGGTTGTAAGGGAAGCAAGGGCTCCTATTATTACAACCAAATTGGTCTTTTTTTTTTTTGCTCTAAAAAAGAGAAAGGTTTCTCGCATTTCCCTTCAAAAATTGCACTTGGGTGTAAATATTGTAAGGATGGGGGGGGGGTCTGGCTTCTGACGAAGTAACAAAAGTAGGTTTTGTATTAGAGTTTTGCATTCTAGTATAACATATACTAAATAGCAAAGCTCCGTTCATTAGAGGTTCAGTAGTCAAAGTACCGTGTGTAAGTTTAGGGTAGTTAGACTAAATTTCCTACAAAGGGGCAAGAATTTTAAATGTATCAGATAAATCGAAATTTGAAAAACCCTACCCGAGATTCCCAGGTGAAGTCTGACCACGATACAAACTCACCTTGTGCATTTTACCTTTTTTTAAAAACCCGCCTCTCAGCCAAATGAGACAAAATATCATATATAATGGTAAAAACATGAGGCACAATAATAAATAATTTGCTTCCTTCCTCTACGCACCCCTTCGCAAAACAGAGGCCATCAGCTAGTGCAAACACTCGGGACCTCCCCGCCCCCTCCGCAGTTCAACGTCACACAGTCACGTCTCCACCACAGCCTGTCACATAGTGAAGGATGTGTCGCAGCTCCAGCGCTAATCCCCTCGGCAGCGTTGGAAACAGGTGAGCTCTGAAGGTAGAAAAGGGGAGGCGGAGAGCGGAGGCAGTGAGTGGGAGAGGGTTAGGGGACTGGGAGGAGGGGGGGAGAGAGCAGCAGGGTCGACTCTTAATTGAGGAACTTGCGGCACTTTTTGGCGCCGCAGTTGCAGGGCAGCTTGCTTCCGAACGCCTCGATGGGAAACTTGTAGTCGTAGGTGAGCTCCTCCCCCCGGTAGATCTTGCGCATGGCGAAGATGATGATGTGCTTCTGGCCCTCGACGCTGATGACACGAGAGTAGCAGTTGGGCTCGCAGGAGTGGTTGATGAAGCGCGCCGCGTTGCCATGCACTGTGGCATCCACTACCTCATAGTCGTCAATGCGGAACATGTAGCAGCCAATGCCCTGCAATAAGACAGTGAAATGGAGAGCTCGACAATCAGAGGGATATGCATGCATTTACACAGAGTAGCACTGGTTAAGGAAAACTAGAAACCAAAGCAGAGACAATCAGGAGAGAGCGTCCACTGAGCTGTTTAAACAACAAAATTTAAACAGAAGGGTGAACTGTGGCATACAACAAGAGGAGAGTCCGACAAATACTCAGGATCTGAGGAGGCATTCGTAGAGAAACTGGAGTGTCAACACTCAGAACCTGTATGATCAAACTGGCAGCAAACATTTCTGCTAAACTCCCAGGTTCTACTCAAATCCAAGTACATATGCCTATCAGGCAGCACTCGGGCCAGTGATGGCCAATATTCAGACTATTGTGACAGGGGATGGACCTTACACCTGCTCTCACCTTGCTGTCATAGTACTTCTCCCGTTTGTCGGTGAGGATTGAGCGGATGACGTTGCCAGAGTACTCGATCACCATCTCTCCAGCATCAATGTTCCTCTTGCAAAACAGACCGCGACCATGGATGGGCGACCTGCCAAAGCGGGGTGCAGTCAGGCGAAACCTGTTCAATTTCAACAGTATGATGTCTATACTCAGGTCGAGAGGCAGTTTATCGGCGTATGCCGAGCGGTGCCCCTTACGCTGGGATGGCAGGTCCATGCATACCTGTAAACCCCCACCGCCTCTTTGGATGCCTTCTTTAGGTGCCGGAATCTCATGGGCATTGGCAGGTCCATGCTGGTGGCCCGTCTGCACACAAACAGAACATTGTGTAAGGGGAGCGGTGGTGTAAAAACTGAAATGGGAAAGGGATGAAGAAACATATGGCAGTGGTAAGCAGAACACGTAACTGCAAACTCTCGCTCAATCAAATGAGTATAGTAATAGTATAGACCCCTGGTCCTCAAATCACGGTCCTCGAGGTCTGATACCTGCTGCTTTTCCACCCTTCCTTTACCTGGGAGTCAGGTGTAAAGGTAGTCTGGCCAATCAGGGGTGCTAAATGCTCATTTACTTACCTGAAATAAAAGAAAACCTGGCATTAATTTGGATTCGAGGTCCAGATTCGAAGATCCCTGGTATAGACCATTTTCTTAGTCCTACAACCAACCTCCAAGCGGATCATTAAAAATTAATATGACATCCGCCAATATCAACCAATCAGGAAAGGGGGCAGGACTTTATCATTTAAGATGTGATCCTTTCCTAAGTCCAACAATCCAATCTCCAACTCTCAAAGGCAAATTGTTTAAAAGTTATAAAAGATCAAAGATCATCCATTCGAGAAACATTTATCAGATGGAGTGATGAAAAAAGGAGAAGAATGCTCTGTGCGCCTGTGCGTATGTCCATGGTGGGAAGAGGGGGGGGAGCAGGGACATCGACCCGGTGGTAATGTCTTGAGTGTGAAGTAAGTTTGAAGGCTCCACCTGGAAAGTTGCCAGACGAGGTAAATAACTCATTCTGGAAGTGATACAGGACTGAGTGATGAAAAGACAAGACAGAGAGGGGCGGGGCTACAAAAACAACAGCATCCATCCTTAGGGACAGTTTAAGGCTGTACAGCCATCAAATTGTGGGAGTATGAGAGCCTCTGAAAATAAATGGAAGTGTATAGAGCTGAGAGGAGATAAAAAAGGAGAGATGAAAACGGGATCATGAAGAAAACGAATAAAAATACAAATCTCACCCAGCATGAGGCTTCACAACAAGTTTTATGTTTTTAGTTGTGAAAATTCATGAGTATCAGGAATTTTAATAAATTGTTCATTATAGGTTTATGGAAATCGAGAGTGGGATGGATATGAGGTCACCTTAACGGACGTACGGCTGGAGGGACAACCCAAAAACATAATGCCTCCGGCAAATGCTGCCAGTAGCTCAGAGACATAAAAAATGTCGAAACAAGCCTACAACAGTAGCAGAAGTCTCAGCAGTATGAGCAATACTTACTGAACAACCTTTAGTAAGTACCTTTAGTAAATGTGCAAGTCTTAGTCAATAAGTCTCTTAACTTCACACATCTACTCCCTGGAATTTTAGTTCTAGTTCATTGAAATTGCCAAGGGAACATCTGAGTCCTCCTTCAAAGCCATTCCACGTTTCATGCAAATCCTGTTGTCTTGGTTAACTTTGGCACCCAATACATTCTAATGAATGGACAGTAATCAGATTTTACCAGAAGAAAATTATCTTTCAAAATGGGTAAAAAGATGTAGTAGTGTAGTAAAGTAGTGATGATGATATCTTTATTGACGGACTCAGAGTCCAAAGAAATTAAAAACAAACATAACAAAACAGACAACACTCAACAAGCTCAACACAAAAGGATAGGCACACAAGAGTGTAGCCCTTAGTTAAAAAACATGCAATTCTTGTAGCCAATGTTTCCAGAACATTGAGGTGTATCTAAGATAACTCAACTCATTAGCAGTGACAAACATAAAACTCGCACTCTCCCACCTAGGATATTTTAGCAAGATTGCGCCACAGGTGTGGTGAATACAGAGGTGTACAGTAGGCTCTAGAGAGTTCAATTTTGACACCATCTGAACACACACAAAATTTGCGAGCAAGCATATTTGCTTGAGCATATAGCTTGCTGCACTGGCGTTGCACGTCATCATCATCACTTAGATCATCTCGGATAATATGCCCCAGGTATTTAACCTTGGTTACAATATTAAGTTCTTGTTTGGACAGATAAAAAGAGGGAAACATTTCCTTTTGATCCTCCTTAGTTTTGGCTATCATTACCACGCTTTTCTTAGGGTTAAATTGGATGTCATATTGCACTCCATATTCGGCACATACTTTAAGTAGTTGCTGCAGACCAGCACTATAAGGTGACAGGACATAGTGATCGTGATTGGACATTCACAGGAGTGGGATGGGGCTTTGGTGCAGTCACTTACGTCATTTGTCTTCACAGCCATTAGTGACACTTGAAGAATATGCTTGGACTACCCATTTGACACAGTACATTGGAAAATACCCAAGAATGTACCAAATGTACCTTCAAGAGCCCTAATGGTGGACCTTCGCAGGCCCAGCTTTGAGAACTGCTGACATAGGCAACAGCAGGATTAGAGAAAAATGAGAAGTGTTTACTGGGGGAGAGCAGGAAGTAATGAAACGCTGAAGCAAAAAAAAAAAAAAGCAGGACTGATGCAGCCAGGAACTGACCTGGCAGATTTCAGCTGCACCTCCTCCTCCTCCTCTTCATTTGGACGGAAATCAGGAGGCTGTCTGTGTTTGGACGCCAGGAAGTTGAACATGTCGAACACCGATCGCCTGAGAAGAAAATGGTATGGGAACACACATTCACGCACACTGAAGTGATCAGGATTTGAAGTTTCAACAGCTGAACTCCGTGACCCCTGCCTTATCTCAAACCCCCCCTCCTGAGGCCCCAGCAGCAGAGGAGGCTACCTGCGGTACAACTCTGCACGGGCAGAGCCGTGCGGATTGATTGGCGGCTCCTCTGCCCGCTCTGGCTTGTGGAAACGGAAGCGGTAGTTGCGACAGTGCCGGGCTCCCTGAAGCTGCTCCAGGAGGAAGATGACAGCATCATGGATCACGCCCAGCATGCGTAGTCCATTGACTCCTGAGGGGAGAGGGGCACAGCTTGTTCAGTCAGGCATTTCTTAGGGAGGTTCCCGTGAGTCAGTCTCTTGAAGGAGTCTGGGTTCTGACCTTCGAAAGACAGCTCCTTGAGTCTGGCATTGGAGCGTGCCTCCTGAACTTTATCCGTCAACGACTTCCAGGCTTCTGTGGGACGGAGACATGAAGTGTATGACACCAGAAACTCCACAAATAATTAGAGTATGTGGTCATGAGCACTGTACAGCACAAAAAAGGAGAGGATATTCATAAATTTACCCTGCACACAAAACAGAGGCATAGCATACTGCACATAAAACGTAGAGGCACACACAATAAGGGTATAGAGTGCCCAAGACAATAGAAGCACAGTGTACTGAACAAACAATAGATGCATAAAGTATTGCTCAGATGATAGAGGCACAGAGTACAGCCTACACAATAGAGGCACAGAGTACAGCCTACACAATAGAGGCACAGAGTACAGCCTACACAATAGAGGCACAGAGTACAGCCTACATAACTAAGGCTTGACGTACTGCACACGCAATACAGGCATAGAGTAATGCATAAATAATAAAGACATAGAGTAGTGCACACGCAAAACAGTCATTAGAGTACCTTCAATGCTCTCACTGCGGATCTGAAAGCCATCGTCGCTGCAAATCTCAAACATCAATCCTTGTTTAGGCTCCCTGACCGGCAAGGGGCCTCTGCTTTTTTCCACCTGGCTGCTAACACCTATCCTGCCCCCTTCATTCTGAGCCCGGAGGCCTGGTTATAGAGCACAGCAGAGACCGATAAAACAAACAGGAAGTGATGTCAAATCTTACAAAGGGGTTACAGAGAGACTGTTACCCAGGGGTGGGTCAAGCTGAACTCACCTGAGACATTGGGTTTGGACTCTGTGATCTTGGAGGTAAGAATAGGGGTAATGGCTGCTGCCGTTTGGGTCTCACTGCACAAAACAAGGACAAAACATGGTGGAACAGGGTCAAGAATCCTTCTAGATGGTGGTCGGCAAGGCACAAGGACTCAGCAGCTCGAATGGAAAATGCTTCCATAAACATTACTAAGCAACTCACCAGGTCTTCAGGTCCATTCTTGTTTGTTCAACTTCCATGTGGTCTGAAGAGGAAGCCTCCCTCAGCCTTGAAAGAAGATCATACATACTCCACTCTCACCATTTCATGGATAATAATGTGCCTTGAGCAGCTCTGCCACTCATTCCATAAACAGACTACAGCAAAAAGCAGCTTGAACAAAATGTCCCTCAAAACCAAATTTTGGTGGAAGTTCATTTTTATTAACTCACTTGGTCCAACGGACCAGAATGAGCTCTAGGGATCACGCAGCGGCGTCTGCGTTAACTTTGATCTTCTTCTGCCAAACCACTGAAGGGAATCAATGTGAAATTTGATGGGAAGGTACATATAACATAACATAATATGAGTGGCGAGAACAGGCCGTTCAGCCCAACTAGGCTCGCCAGTTGGATGTACAGACTAAAATTTGTTTGAGGCTCGAAACTCAACTTCAAACATGGCCACCAATTGGCCATATTTAAAATTGCACTAAATCATGCTGCAGAGTATTTGAAATCACCTAGAATGCTGAAACGGTGTACACACATACTTGTGAGGACATTAAATAAAAAGCTTAGCTGGGTCATTCCATATAATTTCAACAAGTGGCTCCCACACTACCGCTTCAGATTCAGCTGAAAGTTTCAGCACAGTAACTACGACATATTTAATGAACCCATGCTAAATTTTTCTTGGATCATGCAAAAATTTTTTCGAGTTACTGACTTTTTGTACACGGGTTCAAGTCGAAATTTGGGGGCTTCATTTTTTCCGCCATTTTTGAGTCCTCATAACTTTGTATGTGATGTGGGTAGATAAATGAAGATTTCAGGGTTGAAAGCAACATATCAGCTGTGCTGAAAACATCAATTATAATACTACCATGTGCATTTGTGGCCCCACAGCACAACAAGCTTACACAACACTAACGCCTGAAATAAACCAAGTGAGCTACAGTGCCCATGGCACCATTTTTAATAAATTGTATTATCCATTTGTAATACCATAAACAAGTACCAAATCTACAGTAGTTCAATCACATGCTGAAATAATGTTCAAATCAGCGTAGCATATGTTCTTACCCTGGGGAGGGACATGGTTGGCCCTGCTTGTCGTGAGCGTTGACAGGGCTGTCCGCTCGGCGGAGCTTTTGTTTCTTCCCAATGGCATCATCTTGGCTATGTTGAGACCGCTTGGCTTTTGGTTTCCCCTTGCTGGTGGGCTGAGCCAGACTTGTATCGCAGCCTGGCAGTTCCGAACCCCGGGAAGTGGGGGTGGTGCGTGAGCTTAGGGCCAGGCTGCTCGCAACGCGGGACCTGTGAGCATCCTGAGACACCGAACCTGCAGAACCACGATCCGAGGTCAGGGGCTTGTCTGACAGTGCTTGCGTTGATGGTCGTGGTTGTAGATGGTAAGCACCACCCTGCTGGCCCACTGACATGCTGATAGTTTGCCCTGGGGGCAGCATGCAGATACTACTAGTCTTGGGGGTCTGGGTGGGGCCACTCAGCTGCGACAGCACGGAGTTCCCAGCCTGAAGGACCACCTGCTGCTCCGGCAAGGTCAGGTTCTGCTGACTAGCTTTTAGTAGTAGACCACTGATGGACCCAGTCATCTCAGCAGGGCCCAAGAGACCTGCTGGGGAGCTCAAGGATACCGAACCAGGCCCCATGGGGACCACATTCAGCACAGATTGATTAGGGTGCAGTCCAGATACGGTGCATGGTACCAGGTGTTTAGAAGTTTCCTGGCCCAGGATGCCTGCTTGCACAGGGGGAGCTGACAAGCCTTGCATGGAGGCAGGTTCAAAGTACACCACGCCCGGTTTGGGTCGCTTGATGATGTTAGGAACTTTGCGCTGAGGCGTGGCAGTCACAGAGGCGACAGTTCCCAGCTCCACCAGGCCTGACTGCGTGGGAATGGCCGCAGGGATCGGAGTTGAGAAGTTGATGAGGGTCATGTTCGGTGCCACTTCAGTAGGCCGACTCCCAGATCGGGCCAGCTTTTTGGGCTTACGCGGCAGAAGTCGAGATAGTGGTCGCTTCTTCCCATGCCCAGAGACGGGAGCCGCTGAGGAAGGGGATGTTGCTGAGGCGCTGGACACAACGCTGGCAGCAGGAGCCAGCTCACCATGGGACTCCTGGGAATGGACACCAATGAGGAGGCTGGAAGTGGTACTGGGAATAACGGGCTGGAAGCCAGCCTGTGTGACTCCAGGGAAGGCATGAATTTGGGGGTGGTGTGACATTGCAACCAGTCCTTTGCCACCAGCTGAGAACATTGCATTGGAAGCGGGTACACTGGTACCAATGCCTGCTGCCAGCGTCACTGAACTAGTGTCCATAGCTCCAGTGGTGCTGACCGAAGCGCCAATTTGGATCTCTTGTGTAACACCACCATTAGGGAGGGTCTGCAGAACATAGAGCGGCTGCATGTGCTGGTTCAGCACAATCAGCTTCTCAGGGCCTGGCTTCAGGTGAGCAGCAGCGGTTTGGACTATGGTGGTGGGCACCTGGGCGGGGCTTGAGCTCTCCACAGGTGTGGCCAAGTACTTTGGTCCTTGATGGGGCACTGATGGCGAGGTTGGGAGACTGGGCGTCCCAGGACTCTGCACCAAATCCTGGCTGCTCGGTTCAACCACCTGATTAACAGACGGGCTTGCTATGCGATCAGGGATGAAGTGCTCAGTGGTCATGTGACCTTCTGTCTCCTGGGAGTCCCCACTCACACTCGAACCCTGCTGGGTCTCTGTAGAGATGCTAGCCCCTCTCCTTCGCTTTTCCACGCCTTTCTCAACAGCAGTGTCACTAGAAGGCAAGGACAGAATGGGACGTTCAGTGGATTCTGCAATTAGGGTGCTGTGGTTCTGATTTGTCACTGAGGGGCTGCGGGTTGTGAGCACTGACAGGTCTGAGGGCAGTTCCAGAGGGAGCCCGTATGATTCTTCTCCAGGGATGGAGGTGCTCACGCCACTCTCTCCTGGCTCTGCACTGGGCAGGGGCTGGGGGAAGTCCTCAAAGAGGCCAATATCCTTTCCTCGGTTAGCATCCAGTCCAAAGCCCTCTTCGAGGGACAGAAGCTCAGATGAGGCCGTCTCCGGCTGCTGGCCAAGTGCCTGCATAGAGGGAGTGTTGAGCACAAACTCCATGATGTCAGAAGGAAGGATGTTACCGCAGTCGTCACTGTTGGTGTTGTCAGAGTCGGACTTGAGCAGGTCCGTATTCAGGGAAAGTTGGGCTTCCAGAGGGTCCTGCCCTTGGGATTTCACACTACCTAGTGGCAAGCTGTTCTCCTTCTGACTCTTCCTGCCATCGCGGCTGTTGCTGTTCCCAGCCCCTCCGCCGCTATTCTCCGCCTCCTTCTCTGCCCGTGCCTCACGCCCCTTTCGTTTGCCACCAGCTTTTGTGGATGAGGTGGAGCCTACAGCTGCCATGGTGGAGGAAGTGGTGGTGGCAGCGGCAGTAACGCTGGCATCGCTCTCTGAGCCATCATCCACCCCGTCTAATTGTCCAATTCTGGGACGTCCCAACTCCCGCAGAGCTCCACCTGGCCCTTCCCTCTCTGGATCCCTCTTATCTTCTTTCAAAAACCTGTGAAGTTGGGACCCACGACCCATAATGCACCGCTGCATCCCGGCCATGGGCAGGATGCTGCCACCTGAGGGACTGATGATGGTACGGGTGAAATTATAATAGTACGCATCTTCAGAGCACTGGCCAACCCCACCCTCCTCATCTTCTCCGCTGTCACCTGAGGAGGTGGTGCTGGTGTCGTCAGCCCCATCAACCTGGCCCTGGGCAGAGCGCTTTCCCGTCCCACCACCGGCTCGCCTCTTTCCAGAGCCTTCCCCTCCACTGCAGAAAGGGACATCTTCCTCTCCATAGGAGCGAACACCATAGAAAGGAGTCAGCCCAAAGAACATGTTGGAACGAGCCCTGGCGCTACGCCGGGGATAGCGCCTCTTGGCTGAACTGGTGCGATCGACGTCTTCGTCATGGTGCTTTTCTGACCTGTTGCGACCCTCAAGAGTATGCTCCCCTCCTTCGTCAGCTCCATGACCCTCTCCATCCTCTCCAGCCGCATGCGGGGAGAAATGGTCCTTTTCAAGCTCATCCTCGGGGAGGGGAGCGCCGTCTGACTCTGAGCTATCCCAAACTGTGTGCTGGGCAAACAGAGGAGAGGGGGAGGCTTTTTGCTTAGAGGCCAAGCCGGAAGGCGACAGGGAGGCTGACAGAGGTGTCCCAGAGGTGCTGGTCTTGGTCCCATTAGAATCCATTTTGAGGGGTGTCAGGGTTACCTTAACCGTGCGTTTCCTTTCTCGTGACGAGGCATCCTTCCGCGTCATTTCAGAGGGTGCAAGCAAAGACCTCTGGCTTTTCACAGTGCTGAAACGACTGAGTGTATTGTCTGGGGTAGAACTGTTCTTTCTTTCTGGGCTAGAAAATCTCTCCCTGCCTTTCAGAGGCATGTCCCGCACCTGCATTACCACCTCCCCAGGCTCCAGTGTCCTGGTACCTTTGACATCAACATCAGGTACATCCATCTGAGCGACACTATTCTGAGGAGCTTTCCCCAGCTCTTTCCTCGACTCTCTGACGCACAGCGTTCGGACTTTGGAACGGGTTTCTTTGACCGAGGAGATTCTGCGGCCGCTGATTGAGGACATGGCTGCCTGAGAGGCAGGCTTGTTTGCAGCATCCTTGGTGATTGCGGATGCGCCAGATGTCCATAGTGTCTTTGCAACTGCAGGCAAAGCTTGTCCCGAGTGGAGCTCTTGGGCCTTCCTCCCTACACTTTTGTGGTGTGCTGGCTGAGGAGAACCTGGTTTGTCCACATCTTTGGAGGATGGCATCAGGCTTGGATGAGGCTCCTTTGCTATTTCACTACCACTGATATCCTTGGGCAGTGTGGCAGCAGGATGCCGAGATGCTAGGCCTGGGCTGACAGAGAGCTCCTTAACACTTAGCTTACCCTTTTCTGCCTTCATGCTGCTGCTGCTGGTGCCTCCCCTTTGGTGCCCAGAATGCACTGCAGTGCCTAACGGCGGGGACACTTGACTGCCTCCAGCCAGAGCCTGTAGCGTGTCTAATGCCCCGGATGCAGACCTCTCCGCTTGTCCTACAACAGGACGGGTAGGAGCCTCCACCCGCTGCTCTGGAAAACCATCCAGGTTTTTGAGTTGGGAGGCCGGGTTCACTGGCCGGGTTTCACGGCTTTGTTTGGCATCTCTCACACTCAGCTTCTCTTTTTCCTCAGGCCTGTCCCACATGCTCAAACTCCGCGAGACTGTAGATAGAGAAGGGGCAGAGGAGAAGGTCCCTATGCGGCCCCGTTGTGGGGAGGGGGCCTGCTGACGGGTAGGTTGGGGCGAAAGGGAGGAAGTGCTGTGGCGACGGGAACCAATGCTCCGCAGACCAGGGGTCAGCAAAGGGTCGCCAACCGTGACAATCTCATGAGGTGAGCAGGAGAGACTTCCTGTAACCAGAAAGTGAAAGAGTGTACAATCAGGGTTTAGACTGTACATAGCAATAGTCAACGTGGATTGAATTACGCAAATACGGCAAAATGCTGATCAGTTCAGCGCCGGGCCAAGAGACTCCATATTAAGTAACAGCCTGGCAGGTTCTGATGTAAATGGTAATCAATTTACGTCTTTGTGAAAAGTAATTCGCTCATAAGCTTGAAATATCACTTCTGAAGTTCTAACGATGGCAAGTGGAACAATAGTAATAATATGATTAGTGATGCGTCATGACTACCTGTGGAAGGGAGGGGTCTAGAGCCTGGGGATCTCCGGCATGGGGGATAACTGGGGTGCCTGCTGCGGGCAGCTGCCTTTGGCTTTAATGTGGTTGGAACTGGCTTGCTTTCTGAGGGGCAGGCTGTGGGGGACTCAGGCGCTGGACACATTTCTGTTTCTGCAAGGAAAAGACAAGTGTCCACCAATTTTCCACCTCGGCAAAGACTGACATGTAGTAACAGAAAGGGGGAGGCCTCGATATGGCATGTAACGTTCAATGACCCTCGAACCCAGCAAGGAGAGAGTCATCAACTCCATGAGTCAGCTTTGGGTGGAGTGTATGATTTGGGTGGTACCCCAGCCATAATTTAATCAACTAAGGGTGTGTACCAATGCTAAAAAAGCATGTATCATCCTTTCTTCAACTGATAAGCTCCCTCCATACATCCAGAAAATGAGTGGTAGAAAGGAAGATAAATGTTTTTGAATACTAGGTCAGATCCCCTCCACTATATCCTGTAAGAAGGTATAGTGTACCTGTACTGTATGTACAACTTAATTGTCTGTCTGCGAAATGGTGAAAAAGTACATAAAAATATCTGCTGCTATCTGCATTTAGAGCATGGTGTACCTGCCGAAGAGGGAGGGCTATGGGAAATGGTGTGGTTGTCCTCGTGCTCCATAGAACTGTTGATGTCAGCATCCACCACTGGGGGGCAGCACACCACGATCTTGCAAGTGTACACACACCTCTTGCGGGCATCTAAAGTGCTCCAGTACACCCTTGAGCACCTGGGAACATTGGCACTAATTACCACTGAGCAAAAAGATCCCCCTGATTTTATAAGCAAATCAAAGGTAAATGAAAAATATGAGCTCTCAAATCCCAGAGAGGTCTTGTCATAGTTGCAAATGCTTGAAATCATAGCACTCAAAAACGGCTGCATAAAAAAAGAATTAAAGGTGTAACTGGTCAAAACTATGTAGAGGTAAATAAAGCCATTCTGCCAAACACAAAAAATCAATATGAAAGTCTTCAGTAAGGACTGCCAATAACTGTCCTTATGAGTGCTGGATACTTGGCACATTCATGCCAAAAATTAACATAATGTTCAGCCTGGCACAACTATGGATGCAATTACTAATAAGAAGGACAGAATCCACTTACTGGTAACCGATGGGGAAGAGCTCGCGCTCACAGTCAGAGAGCTCAGTCAGGATTCCAAGGCAGTCAATAGTCATGGAGCCTGCATTAATCCCAAAACACAAATAAGCAGAAGTTAATAATAAGCCAGCATTAATGTCACTCCCAACGATCATGGAGAATATTCATCTGCTTTAACTCCTAATCTATATTTAACCAGGAGAAATACACTTCCCAGGGAGAAACGCTGCGTCAAAAAGTTGCAATAAACAAGGCTGAGGAAGAGAAACCTGGATAAAGGGCCAAGCTTAAGAGTTAAACAGCAGAGCTCTTAACTTCATTTCTCCAGATGCAAGTCAGAATCCCCAGCCCACTAGGGGCTTGAAGTGGCAATTATAGTTTCAAGCAGCCTACCCTAACATACCATGTGGGAATATAGGGACTATGCAGCCAATAAACTTTAAATCAGTAATCTACCCACATACCCAATGTGTGCATAGTGCTTATTTGCTCAAATATAATTTAGTCATACTGCTGTACAGACAACAAAAAACATAATCATGGCAGAATGTGGGGGCAGGAAAACAAATGTGACTGGCAGACTGAGGATAAGACAGATACCAATCATCATGTGGATGTTGTCAGGCTCCAAACCGCTCAGAAACTTCCTCCGCAAGCTGATTCCTTCAAAATCCACCAGGATTCTCCTTGTCACCTCAAAGCCAGACTCTGATATCACCTACATGGGATCCAGAGAAGACTTGTTAGCATTTCGGCGATTAACAGACTAACCAGTTCTCGTTTTACGTGCTGGGTGGGGGCATGGGTGAGATTCTGGGTGCGGTTTCAGAGTCGGTGGGTGAAGTTTGCTGTAGTTGAATACAGTTTGAGATGACGAACAGCAGGGGCACGGCACAGCTGAGAGCCTAGTTTGCGGCAAGGCCCTGTCGAGAACAGTTAGTGAGGAAAGGGGTTGGTATGAAGCTGGTTGCAGCTTGCAAGTACCATACAGCTCACATCAAAATGGAAAAAATCGCGAGAACTCTCCCTACCTTACCGCTGTCTTGCCGCCTTTGTATCGCTACTCTACTGCCAGACTAACTCGTTGTTTCGCGAGATTAATGCTGTAAGCCTTTTAACTGCCGACAGCGATCGAGAGGCGGCGCCAGGTAAGAAAATATAGTTCCTGACCACATGTGGTTTCCTATTCGCTGCGGGGCGAATTAGCCTGGAATCCATCCATATCAAGCTTTGGTCGCTCCCAACGATCACTTGCTTATATGTCTGGCCTCAGTCGGTGGGCCAGCGTTTGACTTTCAAAAATTCGCACAAAATCCATGCGAGATCTGTGACTGGTTCACAGTCGCAAGGGTGCCCCGCCCCTTTAGACAGACTTAAAAATAAATAAAACACTACAGTTCTGCATTCAACGGAAGTCCCGCCTCCTGGCTCGTGTTTATACGAGTATTCATCTGAGTGGCAGCAGAGTCTCTGGGCAATGAACGAGCTGGGAGGCGGGACTTCCGTTGAATGCGCGAGCTTGCTTGAAGCATAACTGTGGTATTTTATTATTTTTAGCGAAAAATAACCGCGTTTCTAGAGTTCTGAGGATACGAGTGGACAAAGCAGACTTGGATTATACTGGACGATGCGTTGGACGATGGTTTGAAAGTTTGTCAACGGACGTTTTGTGGAGTTTTCCCATTGCTACTGGGTGATCCCATTTGCTTCCAGCAAAAAAGGAATTTGGATAATTTTTCAAAACTCTCCAGTGGCCATAAAGTTGCGCCAGGTGAAGAAAAACTTCGTCCGTTCAAGACATCTAATGGTAAGTAATTGATATACAAATTATAGTTTTTGGGTGGAGTATCACTTTAATCTAGCTGATGCAATCATGCCCTTCGAGCTATAGCTAATACCAATTACAGTGAAATACATTATGTAATTTCAGTATTATTTAATTTAGCTTTAATTATACCAGGGAATCCCACTGAAACAAACAAAATGCAGATATGGCCAAACATTATCCTGTTCAAAACCTAACAACCACTCCAAGAGTAAACGCAAGCAAGCCACAATCTAATTTTTAAGCTCATGTCAAATAACATTCACGAATGCCATTGCTGGCCAGCTAACTCATATTCGATTGGTGGTTCTCGCCAAAAGGTCATCCAATCAGCCAAGAGCAGAAAACATGAATATTCATATATTCACTTCAATAGTGACGTAAGGGCTAAACGCTGGCTATGCGACTGAGGCCAGACTGATATCAGTCAGTGACCGTTGGGAGCGACCAGCACTTGATATGTATGGATTCCAGGCTAGGGGCGAATAGCCACTTCCAAAAACATAACATGCACTTTCAATTTAAAACTCGTGAGAAACCGCATTTTAGTGCACGTGAAAGCGCGGAAGAAATTTGCTTTTGAAGACGTGTGTCAACTGTGTGCGTGAGTTCATAACGTAACTAAAATCTTCTCTCTGGATGTCAGGAGCGCCACAAAGTCCAGCATTCTACAATATAGCAGAAACAAAGTAAAAATTTCTCTAAACTATGACAGCAGATGTGTCCTATACGGTAACATGTATCATTCATTTTCACAGACTGTTAAGAGTGAACAATAAAAATAAATGAATTTTCCTGTCTGCACTAAATAGCATTAAAATATACAGAAAGCTCTATGATTTTTGTCCAAAAGAACTGCTCTTTTTCACCACTGTTCTCCTCTTAAACAAACCCCACACATCAAGTCGCGTCATGCAGTATACTTCTGGTTATATCTCATATATCGTTCCTTTACATACAATGGTTTACCGATTAAAAACTTGTGATTTTAAAGCTATCTACAATACAACGACAATCACGTATTTTAAAAAAATAAATATATGAATAGGAAGAAATAATCTTACGTGGTAGTGTGGGGTTGGTAAGTTTTCACCATTTACAGTGACTGCATGTGAAAGCATCCCCTGCTGGGAGATGCTCACCTGCCACTCAGCCAACCATGACATTCTTCAGCACACGCTGGACCGCCTGTGATGTGTATCCTGGAAGGGTTTCGTGACTGGGTAGTATATTTATAAATGCTTTGTATCCCTGTGCCGCGTTTTCTCAGACAACCTACCGCGTTTCTACCCTCATGTTGCACTGAAGTTACCGTTACCTTCTCCCGACCTTACCGCAATAGAATTCCGTTTTGATGTGATCTGTACTGTACGCTTGCTTAGTGAATGGGTAGAACAAGGCTCAGTGAGGTTTGTAAGAAGCTGCAGTTATGCGAGATTTAGGGGCACTGCATCTGGTGGATTCTGGGGTGGCCCCTCCTCACCTCCCCCTTGATGAGGTCACGGTGCCGTTGGCAGTACACCTTCTTGTCCTCCAGGAACACACAGTTGCGCAGCCGGGCGCACATGAAGTGGTAGTTGCTGGAGCAGGTGGACAGACAGCAGCCTACAGTGGCTCCAGGCCTCTGACAGTGCTCGCAGCGCTGGAGCGGGACACATGTACACAGACACACACAGTGAGGCCTTCGCCCTTCTCCAATCACAGTATTAATTCTGTCTATGACCCCCTCCCTCCTCACCAGCTGCTTCCCACGGATCACAGCCATGTGGACGTTCTTCAGCGAGCCGTCGTCATCCTCAAACACCTCGGCTGACCAGAGTGCACAGTTCACGTGGGTCCACTCATTCTGCCCAATATAAAGGAGTCTTCCACTGTCCTAAAAACACAAACGTACACAACATTGTAAAAAATACAATGCACAAATATTCATTTGAAGCACTGCCATAAACACCAGCTTTATGAAGCTCACAGCAAACAGTTTTTTGAGAGTGGTTCAGATATGGCTTGATTCGATTTTTAGAGTTTTAGTTCTGTAGTAATTAGCAACTATCCTCCAAAAAGTGTTTTTCCCTGTCAGAGAGCTTTGACAGTTCTTTATTTGCTGTCATTTGGCACATGCCATGATCATTTTTTTACATAGTTCCACTTGCCACCTAAATAATCTTGCAGTTTCTGTAACCGGCAATTTAGGCACCAACTATTTGACCCGTCTGAAACTTTTTGTATCCTGTTCTTGCTTTGATTACTGATCTAGCTGAGATACTCTTCAGAACTCATTTAAACAGACACATGTTGCTAATCAAATCAAAATGAATGACCTGGATAGATGGCTTTTGTAACTGTTGTTTAAAAACATCAAAGTAGAAGCTATTTTATAAGGGAGTTTCCCATCTTTTTTTCCTGCACAAGTACATAGATGCAACAACTTATCTAATCAAAATCAACAAGTAATCTCACTCTGATAGTTTAATTTCTTCACTCTCCAAATTAATTATTAACACAGAGCTTAGTCCATAATGGCAGGTAAGTGTGCTCATCTAAACTGCCACCAGCCAGAATGTCTCATTGCTGGCAGATTTCTTAAGATTCAGGCCTTCTCTCAATTAGCCTGGACAGTACATTGCAAAGTTTTGATTTTAACACCAAACTGAAGGGATTCATTGATAGATCCTTCATTACAGTGCATTAAACAGTGCAGTGCTGTACATTCCAATGTCCTCCAAAGCCAACTGAAATTAGCACTAACTGTACAGCTGATTAATTTAATTTCCAGCCTTCTCAGATACTTGGCCGATGCAAACACTGCACTAAAACACTAGTTTTGTGATTAATCTGCATATTGGCTGTAAAATATCGCTAAGTGAGCATATGTGTGATAAAGCCGATGGATGCAGAGCATGTGTTATTTCTCCAGACTGGGCTCAGAGGTCGGCAGGGAGAGCTGTGCAGAGGGTCACTCACATTGCTGTTGTCGTCCCCATACTTGAGACACAGGGCACACTGGCGATTATCGCTCACGTCCGACGGAGGCGAGAGCTCGGGGCTGTCCTCACGAATGAGGTCTGGGCCTGATGGGAGCAGAGGCACAAGAGCCTTTTTGCTCCAATCCAACATCGAGCATGTTTTCACAAACAGCATACAGACAACACAATGCCAGCAATATTTTATTAACCCGCGGAGCCACACCAGCCAATCACTGCGCAAGTTTGCGAAACGCCAAGGGCTTATTACTCGGGGAGAAGCCCGCCTCGTGACTTACATCCTACATGCATGGGCGGCGGGGTGGAGGGGGAGTCCTGCTCGGTGGGGGCCTTGGTGTGGGGTGCCGGGATAATCTTCTTGGTGAGAGGCGGCTGCTCGGCGCGAGCCATCTCGTCCCTCTCCTGCAGCTGGGCGTAGTTGTGGTCCAGGGAGGGGGGCAGCACAGCGTTGGGAAGCAGCCCGCTGTCATGCAGTGAGAGGGAGGCTATTAAAGCCAATTCAACTCCTAACACCTGAGGGACTCATATCATACAGCATGTGGCCTACACTCACATACACAGTTTCTGCTGTGCGCACATTATCCCCAACTGTATTATTGCAGAGCAACAATAAAATGTTATACTTCCATATAAAATCAATTGAACAGGGACGGCCATTTTAGATCTGAAGATTAAAGTTTGAGAACCTACCAAGTAACAGATTGTAAATGAAATGAACCTCTCTGTTGGAGACCGGATGAAAAGAGTGGGTAAAAGAGTATTAAAGAAAGAGGGAAAGATGCAGGTAAAGAAATGAACCTGACTAAATACATTCTAAGGTTTGTATGCGGCATTGGTCTCAGAACCAAGACAGATTTATTGAAAGGATGAATTCAATATCTTTTAGGCAAGTTCCTTTTTTATGACTGGTGAGGGATAATACAGAGATTTATGGAACCCTAATCCAAATTACACTTTAAAAAATGACAAGAAAAAAAAGCCATTTATAAAAAGAAATGTTTCAAGAGACTTAAACCTGACATCCTCTTGTTTGTCTGGGAATAAACAGATCGAAAGGGGGTTCACTTTGTAGGAAACAACCAATGATGCAGACAGTACAGATACAGATACAATACAGTCTGACCGCAAACGTAAACACGAGTCTTTGAAACATTCCATGAAACGCGATCCTTGCACCCATCCAGTCTAATTCAATTATCTCGTTAGCTCCACAGGAACGAAGACACGCTTTGCGAACCATGACGGGTAACCCCAAATGGCGAGCCGGACAACAATGTCTTGTCTCCTTTTGTTTCGAGCCGACAAGGCGAGGCGACCGCAGGGCGACTGCTGCACTGTGTAAGAGGACACTGAGTTGTTCAAACTGTGGCACTGGGCCAGAAATGGAGGAGGTAAACAACATACCACAGAACAAGACCTGTACTGTGGCGTGGTGGAGGGAGCAGCAAGGAGTAAATGGACTGCATTTGGTAAATGAACTGCATTTATATAGCAACTTTCTAGTCAGATGACACAAAGCGCTTTACAGTTATGCCTCACATTCACCCTGCTGGCGGAGGCTGCCGTGCAAGGCGCCAACCTGCACATCAGGAGCAGTGTGGGGTTCAGTGTCTAGCTCAAGGACACTTCGACACGTTCTCTGGAGGAGCCGAGGATCGAACCAGGAACCTTCCGATACCTAGTCTAGCCGCTCTACCTCCTGAGCCATGCCGCCATGCCCAAGGAGATGACTCCATTTTAGATGCATTTCATCATGTCTTTAAAATAGTGAATTAAATAGTTGCAACTCAACATTCCAGCGAGTTCAAAACAGCCTGATACCCAGGAACTACCTTCAACACCATATAAACAAAACTACTTCCTGCTGACTAATATAACTGAGAGATTACTTTAGCCGACCGTTAATGAACGCAGGAGTGGTGCCCATGACTATGTCAGATTTAGTAAGAAAAATCATAATGCTTTACCTTCCCCAGCAGCAGATTAAAGAGTAATTTCAGAGCACCAGTGTCAGTGCAAGTCAATAAAAGGTCAACAAAGAAGTGCAGTTCAAGAGCAGCACTGAATTTTAAACCAAATAAATAAAATAGTAAAATCAATATACTATGCATTTTTTACTAGCTTTTCACCGGAGACTGGATCCATCAAACCAAAATCAAATCCAGTTGAAAGATGAGATTAAGTGAAGGCATTGGTGACATTGTCAGGTGACCTTCGGGTAAAGTTAGCAATGCTGTGTGACCCAGGAGCTCAGAGCTGGCACAGGGTTTAAAGGCACTATGGGAGGCCAGTGGGCAGCAGGTCATAGCAGAGCTCCATCACTCACCCGAAGTTCAGCACATTGCAAGTTTCACTAACCTGGAAGAGCCTTTGTTTGGTTCCCAGAACCTGGACTGCTTGACTTTAAACCAGGGGAAGACACGCTCCATTTGCTGAAAGAGAGGGGCACAAGGAAGGGTGGTGTAAGTGAGCAGTATCGGAGGAGGGCTGGGGGCCGAGAGATGCAGGGGTCATCCGGACTCACCCGGATAAAGAAGGACTTGACCATGCTATTGGCTTTCCTGTTCTCTGGTTGCCCTCCATCAGTGTTGATAGCCATCTGTATGATCTTCACAATGTCGTCACTGAACTCCAGCTATAGAAACAAAAGGACACACACACAATTATTTATGTAAAAGGCAGTTAGTTCGGGAGATTAGTCCCTACCATTCTGCCTGGTTCTCCTACGTTTCAGACGTGCCATGATTTGGGTCAGCAATCAACTTTACTTGACTGGTTAACTACAAAAACAGCCCTACCAGCAATGTTCAACAGAAGCATCTGAGCTGCCGTTTTTAGCTGAATAGATCCTGGAAAGTTGAGCTTTTTCACCTTGAATTAACCCCCATCAATGGTCCTGCATCAGGTTCAGAGGGAGAGCTCATACCCTACACCAGGACGGTTGGAGGTCCAACTTACCACCGCCTTGTACCTCCCCATGTCCATCTTCCTCTTCACAGACTCCAGGTCCAGGGGAGATTCATTGGGTGGGGTCACCTCAGTCAGGACAGGGGGGTCGGGCCCCTCGGGGGACCGGCGGGAGGGAAGGCTCTCTTCGGTCTCCGGGTTCAGCTCTGGGGGTTTCATTACAGGCTGCAAGACCGAGATGGAAGATCAGCGCCCCCTCACTTTATCACTGGGAGTGGAGCACACTTACCTGCTGTTACTTGAGTAAGGAGGCTGGATAACACACACCTGCCTATAGCGCAGCAGGTGGGTGGAGGTCCGGGAGTTGAGCAGGGCGGTCAGGACCTGCCGAACTGACCCCTGCATTTCCTTCTCTAATGCAGTCCTCCACTCCGCTGGGGGGCGCTCTGTGCAGCTGGTACAGGTATAGGCCACGCTCTCCGGCAGGTTGGACAGAATTTCGTACATCTCATCTAAGAGTGATGCAGCAGGCAGACTCTTAAGCTTCCAGTCATATTTACAGATAATAACAGCTATTAACAGGCGAGAGCTAATTAAGGCACATTTGATCTTCAACAGGATTTTGCCCCTCACAGACATTCTCTAACAATAGCTGCTAGTGGAGATACACTAGCGATATGGAAGTTTCTAGTTGCATTACGAACATCTCTGTCACTGAGTGGTTCTCACAAAGGAATTGCGCACTGCAAATCCCATGATGCCTTTTGAAGAGCTCTTTGTGCAGGGACACAATCAAGACTAGCCCTTCAGAGAGACAGAGCCGTACCCACAGGTGTGATGCCACTGACCTGTCAGTTGCTCGCACTTGGCATGGACCCAGCGGTCACACTTCGCACACTGCATCATCTTGCTCTCGTAGTCGTCGTCATCGTAGCACTTATTGCACAGCGGACAGAAGTTACCTGAGGGAGAGCAGGCACAGTTAAAATGGTTTCTTTACCACTCCCTGTCCTGGCCCTACACCTGGCCCCCCACACCATCCCACATCTCACCTTTATCAAAAAGTTTGGCACAGTCATGGCACAGGGAGAAGTCATGTGACCACTGGGCATTCCAGGCCTTTCCTGGGGTGGTGGTGCCACAGCTTTTGCAGCGAACGCACTTAGTGCAAATCTGGCGGTTTGGGGGTACGAGGAAATAAAACTGTCAACAAGGAACCCCAGGTTTGTCTATTCACAAGAACATACATTTCAATAACGTACTGGTCTTCAAAAACCACGAAGCACCCATCCTTTATGATCACACACAGGGCTATTAAAATCACATAAACAATCTGTCCGTCCAGATCACCTACCCAGACTCTCTTCTTCTTGGTGGGTCTGGTGGGGTGGTTGGGTCCCAGGCACTCTGGGTGAAAGCTGTTTCGGCACTTATCACACTCCAGCAGTGGCTGCTTAGGGGAAAGTACAGATCAGAAAGCCAGAAAATTATACCTCCAGGGAGGCAAATGTGAATATGGCATGTGAAGTCCAAGCCCAGAGATTTTATGCCTGTTTGAGAAGCATCAGACTCCAAATCCCATCAGCCCCTTTGCACAACACTCTGTAGCCACCTCGCCATATGCAACAGCCAAAGATCTTCCTTACTAACAAGACTGTGCAACAACGAAATATAAATGGGATTTTTTGGTCGTTATTCCAGACTCCTAAAGTGGGGGTTGCCCTTAGCACATGCTCTCTGTGCTCAGTATTATCAGCAGCTATATTGGCAGGTGGTTGCACGTTAGATGGTTAGACATTGAGACTGATTGATGGAAGCTACGTTTTTCCGTCTTTGCTGTCAAGTCTGAAAATATGGATGACTGAATAAGCAGCAAGCTAGCAATTAAACTACTCAGTGAACATGAAGAAGTTACATCAGCAGGCTAAGCAAGGATGGCGGTTACATTCTTAAAGAAATTCAGCAGGCATTCACACATTTGGAATTCAGTCTCTAACATTTAAATTGATCCGTGGCTAGCATCTGTGTGGTAGCAACCGTTAGCTAGCTAACATTCAATTTATTGGAATGGCGGCACTTTTCTCCCAAACTGAATTCATCCAATCAATTTGTTCTTGTCAACACCACTCCTTCATTATATCTGGCTAAATAAGACTAGCCAGCTTGGTCAAAATCAAGCTGGTAGACATGTTGACTGTTAACTTTTTTGCTATCGCAAAGTTCCATTAGCGCCCTATTGGCAATTCCCTCTATGCATTCGCAATGCTAATTATGTGCTAGCACTGAGATAACTCAATTGCTCTGATACTCAATCATTAAGGCACAGTCATTCCGTTTAAAAGAGTGGCGATTTCTTAATTCACAGTCAATCCAGTAGCTAGCTCGCTATAAACACTCAGCTGCCGCTCTTTTTACAAAATTAGCTATTAGCTTAGCCTGCTAGCTAAATAGCCGCAAATTGGTTATCGGGACACAGAAAGGAACACAAACCATTCTGCTAACAAAATCTAAACACAAACACAGAACTGATAAATTAGTAAACACTTGTTTTATTTTTTATTTATAGTATTCTCAGTTTTCTTGTTAAGCTAGCCAGCACGCTAATGATGGATCACTTGGGACAGGAAGAGAGCAGTCGTGGTTGTTTACCCATTGTTACCTAGCAACACCAGAAGGAAAACCTGCAGAGGCCTCAATAAAGGTTATTTTTATAAAAAAATGTTAATCGCGGTCACTTCAAGTGGGGCAAAAAAATAATCGGAAGACCTTTGGCTAACTGAAAATTGCATTGATTGGGTGTCATATGATGCGGGGAAAAAATTTCAATGAGATATTTTGCTCAGTCTACCATTGACCTCAATACATTGAAACAGCTACCTGTACTCCTAAATGTTGTTTGTTGCCACTAGAAGTCATTAATTTTCCGACCATGAAGTAGGCTCTTCTGTTCTTTCTTGTTAGTAAGGAGGATCTTTGCAAGAGCCTCCCAAAGAGCCAGGCAGTGCTCAGAAATCAAGAGAAGGGCGCGTCGTACCTTGGTGCTCTGATGCTGTCGGCCACATACATGACAATAACGGCAGCGCCGGCAGCACCAGTTCTCCCACTGCTCCGGCAGGGGCCGCTCTGTCTCCTCAAGGCAGAAAAGATGGAAGGGCTCACAGCACACCTGGCAAAATAGGAACTGGGGGGTGGGGAGGGTTCGGGGAAGAGGTCCAAAGGAACAGTCAACCACAAACATTTGACAATTAGACTGTTTTAAACAACATCCTTGAAAACAGACCAATTTCTCGAGACGCAAGTCACAACATGAGTGAGAGGAGGAGATTGGGAGTAATGTTACTCAGTTTTTTTTGTGCTGCTCTTTGTAATGCCCAAGGCATAATGGCTAATACAAGTATGAGGACAGGTGATATGGCTGCCAGACAGGAACGTGGTCCACTGTCCTTAAATGCTCCTCCAGCAGGGTATGCCATAAACAAAAGGAGTCAATGCCCACCTCCACCTGACCGCTGCTGGCACACAGGAAGCAGATGACCCGCGGCGTGATGGGCACAGAGGTGAGGACGCTGAGCCCGCCCATCTCCCACACATTCCCAATGTCGTGGTCCTCCTTGAAGTCCACCCTAATTCGATGCACTCCGTCAAAGGGGGCCCTCTGCTTCAAGTTCCCTCCACTAGAGGGAGTGCCGAGCAAGTTTAAAGCACTGCTCTCAGTTCTGGACGGAGCTGACGTTTCCTGAGAGCGGTGACAGAGGCAGATTGAGAGAAACAGTTGGAAGATCAAACCGACAGAGATCGAACAGAACCAGCAGGAGGCAGGGAGATTTAAGAGTGGAGGAATAACGGAAAGAGAAAAGTGGAGCACAAGAGGGATAAAGACGGGAGGGAAGAGTAGATAGAGGAGGAGACAAAGATGGAGTGGCAAGAAAAGAGACAAAAATGACAGAAGAGAGATAGCAGGAAAGATGATGTAACAAAATGAAATAACAGCAATGGGGAGATTGAGGAGTTAACAGAAATGGGACTCTGGTCCGTGTCGACACATTTCTCTCAGGCACTGGGAGCAGAAAACATCCTGAGAACAGGAGAGGACACACTGGGAATACGGTGTATGAGGCTTACCTTTTCTTTGGGTTTCTGCTTATGGGCCAGCGGACATCGAGGACCTGGTTTTTTCTGTTTTGCTTCGACGGCTGCAAGACCACACACACCCACAAACAGGAAGATGAATAAAAACAAACAGTTACACAACACATTGCCACAAAAATGAACAAACAGAAACACACCCACCCAACAATACAAAAACACCCGCATACAAACCAAGAAACATACACAAACACACATAATCATCATCATTGGCATTATAACCAGCATGGCAGAAATCCAGGGTCTCACTCTCTGAGAAAATCTCTCTCTCTGCATCTACATTTACTGAGCAAGACCCATCTGAAGTCCCCACCTGGAGTATATTTTAAATAGACTTCAGAAAGTGAGTAAACAAAAGCCATTGTTAAACAACTCCAAGCTAGAGCAGACGTCCAATTGTGCAACACAGACCAGAAGTCCAACTGGGCAGGACAGGCGAATTCTCACCAGAGTCTGTCCCAAGAGTGGCCGAACCTTTCAGCTGGGGCTTGCTTTTGGACTCCGTGGCGAGGTTGCTGGTGCCCGCTTCCTTTTTTGGAGGTGCCTGGCTTTCCTGGGGCTGCTGCGGCTGGTTGGCCGGCTGGGCTGAGGAAGGGGCGGGGTGGGGTGATGAGGAGGGTGGGGCAGACTGCGGTGCTTTGCGGTCTTTTCGAGATGTACTGCTAGGGGGCGCTGGAGGCTGCCTGGATTCCTGTCCAGGCGCAGAGCCGTGGGCCTCGGGTGGGTCCTTTGGAGCGGGGCTGGGTGTCCGGGGAGGAGGAGCCTGCTGAGACTTCTGCTTCTCCTCATTGTGCTTTGGAGGCGGAGTTTCGCTCTTCTTGCGAGCCGGCTCCTCCCTCTGAGGGGGCGGGGCTGCCTTTGGGTCGCCCTCTGACAGCTGGCTCTTGCTGGAGTGATGGCCCTCCTTTTTTTCTGCCATTCTCCTCCGCTTATCTTTTTTAGCTGCTGAGAAAGGGCGACGCAGATTAGGCTCCTCAACTCCACATATCGCAAAACCTGAGAAACCACCTGACGCAAGTGTGTGGTCATTGGAGGACCTCACCTTTTGCCTGTTTCTGTAGAAAGGCCTTTGAGGGCATCCACTGCAAGTTCTGGCACTTCCTCACCCTACAAAACAAATCAAAAGGGAGGAAAGTTCTAGATGTGTCCGACATGACAGCAGCAGTTAAAGCTCCAAATGATATTCTGTAGTTCACACGCTAAACAGAAACTCAAGTTCTATTTGAATATTCCAACCAGGACATGCATTTGAATAGTTTGGAGTGGTTTGGCCAGGGAAATTCCTGACTGAAATAAAATGAGACATAGAAGCCCTCAGTTCTCACTTACTTGCAGCACTGCTTTTTAATATTACGACCCCCAAATTTGGGCTTGTCCAAGCAGTTGGTGCAAACGCCGCAGTCCTCCGGGACCTGGCAGCCGGGGCACTGCCCACAGCGGCGCGACCGCCGCCCCTTCCTGGCGGGGGGATCCTGCAGCGTCCGGTGGCGCGTAATAGGCTTGATGGGCTTGATGGGCGGGGCAGAGGGCTCCGCCTCCTCAGACCCCGCCACGGATGACTTGTCTGCGTTAAGGGATGAGGACGCATTCACTTTATAACACAGCTCATTCAACATCCCATTCTCCTCAGCATTAGAGTGTGATGCGTCAAGGCATTAGAATGGAAGAGAGCCGTGAGAATCTTTATCTTTACATGAACCAATGAAAAGAAGTCTTCTCCACAGGAAAAAAGGATGGTGACTTCAAACCAGTGAGTCACTTATATTCTAACAATGATGCAAACAATCTCTACATTTTTTGAAGGTTTGGAATGAAATATAATGTTCATGGCAGAGGAGACAGACCTAAGTTCAGAAAGTATAAGTACTCTCAAGTATTTTGTAACAGACAACTGGATTAGCAAATTGGCACAATTCTTCAGCGAGCATGTAGTATTCAAGTCACCTGGCTGAATTCAGGGGTGGAGAAAAAACAGGATTCTTGCTTTCTGACCCCTCGAAGAGCCACCTCTGGTTCAGGGTCAGAAATGAGTGTAAAGTTTGCATAAATTAAATAGAGGAAGATACATTTCTTTTTTGTCCCCTTACCATCATTCCCCATGGAAGACAGAATCTTCTCCCGTTCCTCCCACGGCAAGGCACTGAGGGTGGGCATGTCATCTGGGAAAACCGCCCGGTTGCGTCCCAAGGCCACAGCGGCTCGACGGCACACGTGCTTGATGCGTGGGCCTCTAGCTATGCCCTCTGCACCACCGCTCTCCTGACCCTGAAAAATTTACAACCAAAACACACCCAGCATTCAGAATTGCGTAGTAAATGTCTCAACACATTATCCAAGCAATTTCGCTCAGAAAAGTTGTCAAGGGATGAGCTATATAGCTACATAAAGGAGCCTGTAGATCTAGAAATAACTAGAGGAAGTTGTTTTGAAGCATAAAAAGGAAGTCGCCCAAAGTCGGGAAATTTATCCTGTGACCTCTGACCCAGGTGAACCCAACATGGTGGATGCACTAGAGATTGTTATACACACATCCCTTAAGTATGAAGCCCTTGAGCCAAGCAATTGCTGAGATCTCATCCACACAAAATAAAACACATTTTCATGTCCAGTGACCTTGACCTTTGACCCAGGTGAACCTACCATGGTGGATGCACAACTAGACATTAGTATACGCACATGCCAAAAGTATAAAGTTATTGTGCCAAGCGGTTGCTGAGATCTCGTCCTCACAAGAAAGAGTGACGCTAACACCGACATCGATGCAAACGCCAACACTGACAGGAAACCATGGTAAAATGAATAGGTACGCCTTTTGGGCAACCTCAATAACACTAATTCCATATTGTTTACGAGCATATAACTATACCATCAATAGGTCCGTTCCATTCCATGTATCCCAGGAAAGATGCAAGTTTTGCAAGATGCAGGTTAGAACACTAGAATGCAATGCACACTGCATAAACATAAAAATGCTGCACATTGACCACCACAAGTTAAGCCTGGTTTACCCTGACATTTACGCAGCCAATGCAGTCCCACTGATAGCTGCCAGCGGCGGCGATCGACAAGATCGCCAGCCGTTCTGGCAGTCTGACTGTCTATTCTGGCCCTAATTTTATGGTACAACACAACATTTTTTTTCATGCAATTATTCTACCTTTGAAGGAATCATGAAATTACTGAAGAAATGTGTTTTTTCACTTGGAAAAGCCAGAATCCAACTCAAAAAAACTATGACAACAAACTCAGTTCCGGGTTCCTCGGTGCATTCCGCTTGCCTACTAGTTAGTCTAAAATATAACCAAACAACTGCATTATATCAGTATATGCATGCATTACGCAGGGTCCCTGGTTTGCCTTCAGGCCGTTATATTTATCAAGAGGCCTGTCGGCCTAGAGAGCTCCGCTGAGGATGAGTGAAATGTCCATGTCATCCATGAATACGATTGCAATATTAACACATACGACACATCTGGTAACAAGAATATGTTGTGAACCAGTTTGGGGTCTCAATTTATGTAGTATAACAATAGAACCACACTGCAAATTGCAATCATTTGCAACCAACAAATTCCAATCAATAAGCTGATCTAAGATATTGAAATAAATGATTGCAATTTGTAGTGTGGTTGTACTGTTATAGTACATAAATTGAGACACCAAACTGGTTCACAGCATATTCTGGTTACCAAATGTGTCATATGTGTTAATATTGCAATAGTTTTCATGGATGACATGGACATTTCACTCATCCTCAGCGGAGCTCTCTAGGCCCACAGGCCTCTTGAGAAATATAAAGGAAGGCTCACAAGAAATTATCACAGTTTTTGAGATATTAATGAAAGACTGAAAAAATGAGCACAAACACTGATTTTCAGTTTTTGAGATATTCAAATGTGAAGTGAAAAGTTGGCGCCAGACGGACGGACGGACGGACAGACGGACCCCGGACAACTCGGCATTAGGAAAGCTCCGCTGACTGCCAACTATCGTCACAGCGGAGCTAAAAAGTTCATGACTGCGTGCACCCGCCTTGCCTACTCATAGCTGGGTAAATAAGGATAAGTTCCAGCTTCCCTACGACCCTAGTGATATACAGATATACAGTGGTATACAGAATGGATGGATGGATATTTCAACATAGTATGTTGATCAATTAAAGACAAATCCTTTTCCAAGCCACTCATATTGCAGGGCCTGGACAAAAGAATTTCCAGAAAAAAGGCTGCACTTCTTATAAATCCTTTTTCAACACCTCATTCCTGGACATACTTCAGTTCCAGTGAGTTAGACCTAGAGTCAGTCTTTTTTCTGTATGACTGTGCGACGCCTAGACCAGCTCCCACCCCCACCCCGAGTCCCCCTCACATCCAGCACTGACTCAGAGGGGTGCTGCCTTCTGCCAGGAAACTGCCACATACTGAATAATAATGCCTTCTCAGTAAATCTCGCACCATCAGTACTATGGCTACTTACCTACACTTTAAACTATGTAGATATCCATATACTTAAGACCTCATAGGCACCAATTCCAGTCAAACCTCCATTAGTACACACACACACGTATATAGTGCCATGATGAATTATTTGCCTTCCCTCCAATTTAGTTCAGTATTTCCTATTTTTACAATGAATGGGATTCTGTGGAAAATAACGCGTTATTACCATTTCAATTACATACCACAGAAAATATAAATTCCTATGTCTGTTCGATAGCTACTCCGTTAGTGTGCTTTCGTAAAAGTCTGTAGGTTCAATAGAACCTTACATGAAACAACAGATATTCATATAAACCCGCACAATCTTATTGAGAAAGAGATGCTAATGATGAATTGTGCCAATAAACACCTAAAACACTTTGAAAGAACAGAACAAGGAGCAGTGTACTGGTCCTTTGAGGGCAAGTAAATATAAAATTTATAGTGCTCACAGAATTTACAGCCCTTTTTCAACACTATTCTCATTTTAGCACCAAAAGTAAAAATAGGCCCCAATATACAGTACAATCATGTTTCCATGAAAGTTGGGATGTAATTCAATATTGGTTTCGGGACTTATCCCAAGTGTAAAGAGATTTCTCCACAGTCTCAGAATCTTTTAACGATATTACATTCTGCAGTTGATGAAATCCCCAATTTTACATTCAGAAACAATACTCATAAATTGTTATTCAAGTCTTTCACAGAGTGGTGAAACCCTTGCCATCTCCATTTCAGAAAGACTTTTCCTCTCTGGATGCTCGTTCTGTGCCAAATCGTGCTACTGACCAGCTACCAATTAATATATTAGCTGTCAGATGTTCCACCTTGTGTATTTCTTAGCATCATACAACTTTTCGAGTCTTTTGTTGCCCCCATGTCAACTTTTCTGAAACAAAGCATCAATGGCATCAAATCCAAAATGAGCAAATATTTTTCTAAAAACAAGAGTCATCTGAAGATGACATATCCCCCCGGCCCTTCATTATTTGCAAAAGTCATGTCAATCCTACACCTTCAAAGAAATTCAAACAAGAATGTTGAGGTGATTTTCCTCTGGAATGATCTGGAAGTATGTACTGGCATGACCTAGCAAAGACTATAAAGCACACGTTGGCAAAGGCAATAAAAAAACAAGGGTCATTAATGAACAGTGTTTTAGTTCTGCGGCGGAAACAAACCCAGCCCTGCGACTAAGTCCAAATCCATGTCGCTTCCATGGAAACGAAAAAAAAAAAAAATTTCAGAAATTTGAAAATATGAAAAGGCACCACTTCAGTATGTGGGTAATGCACATACAAAGTTTCAGAAAGATATAATGAACGGTTTTTGAGTTCTGCTCTGGAAAAGAACCCATCTCTGTACAGAGTCCAAATCCAACTTGTTTCCATGGAAATGAGAAAAAAAAATTTTTTTTTTCAGAAATCTGGAAATATCAAAAGGCACCACTTCAGTATGTGGGTAATACACATGCAAAGTTTCAGAAAGATATAATGAACGGTTTTTGAGTTCTTCTCCGGAAACAAACCCATCTCTGTACAGAGTCCAAATCCAAATTGTTTCCATGGAAATGAAAAAAATAAAAAATTTCAGAAAACTGAAAATATCTAAAGGCACCACTTCAGTATGTGGGTAATGCACATGCAAAGTTTCAGAAAGATATAATGAACGGTTTTTGAGTTCTGCTCCAGAAACAAACCCATCTCTGTACAGAGTCCAAATCCAACTCGTTTCCATGGAAAGGAAAAAAAAATTTTTTTTTCAGAAATCTGAAAATATCAAAAGGCACCACTTCAGTATGTGGGTAATACACATGCAAAGTTTCAGAAAGATATAATGAAAAGTTTTTGAGTTGTGCTCCGGAAACGAACCTCTCTGTACAGAGTCCAAATCCAACTTGTTTCCATGAAAACGAAAAAAATTTTTTTTTCAGAAATCTGAAAATATCAAAAGGCACCACTTCAGTATGTGGGTAATACATATGCAAAGTTTCAGTAAGATATATTGAACGGTTTTTGAGTTCTGCTCCGGAAACGAACTAGGCCTGATGTGCACTAAGTCCAGATTTGTTTCCATGGAAATGACAAAAATAGGAATCCCAGAATTTCCAAAGTAGCAAAAGGCAGATCTAGACTATACATAGAATACATGTACCGAGTTTGGTGCTGATATCTTGCATAGTTTCTGAGTTCTGCTCCGGAAACAAAATGATTACGGACGGACGGATGGATGGACGGACGGACGGACGAGGCAATGCCTATATCCCCCCGCATTCTATGCTAGGGGATAACAAAAATATTTCTCAGTTTCAACATCTGATGTCATTTTGTACCATTTTCAATTAAATATATAGACAAATGATTCGCAGATCATTGCACTCTGTTTTAAATTTACACTTTATAAAACGGGTGCTTCCCATCCTTAAATGTGATTGGCTGTATTCTGAGGCAGACCACAGCACAAAATATCCCTGCGCGACTGGCCTAGCAACCAACTACTTTGCGCTCAACTGACTCGTTAGGTTACGTTTGTTTCAAGACTTTTAGCTCCCTATTTCAGTGTTAGCGAGGTTTAGCCTTTTACCTAGCTAGCTATAGCATTATAGAGTTCGATATCACTTTAGCTTGCTAGTGACGTTGCTAACTAGCTCGCTATTTCAGTAACAGCGATAAATTGTTGATTTTTTTTGTGTTTATTTTATGGGCTATGTGTAGGGTAACCACATCCATTGTATTGAACGCTAGCTAGTTGACAAGCTGGCTAGCAAACTAATGCACAATTCAACATATTTTCCTGGACACTGGCAAGTGTGGAGGACAAAAGTCCATCTTGTTCCCTACTCTCGCTGCTGGTTGTAATGATATGGCCGATCGGCGCGAGTTGAGAACAAGGAAACTCTAAAACCGAAACGAACGGAAAATTATTTAAAGGGGCCTTCGGGAGACCGAAGGAAACATTCCAAATAGCCTGCTCTCATAGTATATCCACATTAGCGAGCCTAAATGGCCTGATGTGACATGATAATGGCGCTAGACGAAAAAGCAATCTTAGCGTCTGTGTTGCCTGCCAACCATTCTGTCCACTCGATCTTGCTTGGTGGAAGAACGAATAGATCTCAATTTTATTGTTGCATTATTACCAATAAATTGTTCATTTTTTTTTTCTTGTGTGTTTATTTAGTGGGCTATATGTAGGGTAACCGTTTTATAAAAGCAATAAGCCTCTTGAAGAAGTGGGTTACAGAGATTTTATAACGGCGGAGGGGCACTAAGGCGCTCCGCTGCGCGTCGTGCCTTAGAATGCCCCTCCGCTGTTATAAAATCACTGTAACCCACTGCTTGTTGGGGCGTATTCCTTTAATAAACAGCATCCCAACTTTTTCAGGAGTGGGGTTGTCAGTTTTATAATATTTCTTTAATTACAAATAATCTTCATCCGATGACTGCAAGATTTGACATTTTTCCATTAAATTCTAAACTATATGAGTTATTGCAATTTGCAAAAATGAAAACTTAGTCCAGGTGGTTCCTCTACAACAAATGCTATCAGGTGACGATTATCAATCAGAACCCTTCACCGTGCACCAGAAACAATCACAAGAAGTGAAAAATGATTCTCATCAAACTGTTTGAGTTCCCTGCATTTTGAAATGTAAAATATGGCCAAGTGGTGGCACGACAGGACAGATTACAAAGCCACCACAATCAGTAATTTCCTCTTCTATGTACCAGGAACATTCACAGCAGATTTAGGGAGCTTGTCAATATACTGAACGCATTCAAATTTGAACAGGCGTTCAAAAATGAACAAGTCTCCGTTCGTGTTCAGCTAAAAAACGAATGGCAGAATGTTCAAAAATGAACGAGCATGCGTTCATTTTGCGTTCAAAAATGAACAAGCATGCGTTTATTTTTGACCGGACGGCATCCAAAAATAAATGCAGCTACCCTCTCTCGCGTTACAAAATGAATCTGCTCTCCACTTCGCAAAATTTACACCAACATGCGTAAATATTTCCTTCCTACGAGAAAAAAAATCCCCGTCTCCCATCCTGCAGAATTTAAAAGTATATTGTAAGGTACATGCCTATTAAACAACAGTTTTCACGTCGACTAAAAAATCCTACCAAATCTCCAGTTTCGAGATTATATCTTTACCGATCGTCAATCTTCCGCTATACGCTTACACTTTTCATCGAGTTCGATAAAATGCTTTAACAAATTCCACACTCAAGACCGGAGATAAATTGTGATTCAACGGTACCGGGGTACGTTCAGTCAGCCAAAACATTCAAATGTTGCTGTGTGAATACTTTACTGGAATGAACATCGCTTCCGTGTGGTGTCAGTATGCCACTTTTTCCTTCTTATATAAAAAAGCATTTTAGAATTCCAAGTCATGATGTGACCGCTAGGCAATTTGTATGCAAAAGATTGTAAATAAAATTAAATACATGGGCATGAGAAGGTGGGTGCTGAGGGTGCTGCAGCACCCCCTGTGGGCAGGGAGTATGAGCACACAGACAATGTGTAAACATTAACAACTGTAAAATATGCAGCCTCTTTACAACAATTTGTAAGACATTTCCTGTAAGAAGGTATTGAAACGTAGCCTAAATATTATTTTATTCGATATAAATAAATTAATAAAGAATAATTCTGCGTCAAACTCAGTGAAAGAATTTCCGGTATCGTAGTTGGTACAGTCGCTCAAACCAGCTCCAGGACAGCACATCGAGCACCGGAAAGAACGGTCTTTTTTGCCAGGCGCGTCCAAGAGAACACGCTACCGTAAAAATGGCAAAGCAGAAAAAATTGTTCGAGATCCTATTCCAGCATACAGCCACCAGCAACTGTTTGCATTAGCTAAATACATTTATGATTGTATCTAAAATAGGCGAAATATTGGTATCAAAATCAGTGGCGGTTCGTCGGCCGTAACATAGGGAAGCCAAAACCTCGCCCTTCAAAGCTTAATGACTTCAACCTTTCGCAGTTTACTTTTCTTGATCAGCTGTTGCTCATACAAATTGGTAGAAGGACAGTCAAATTTATTTTCGATAGCAAATGACGACGCGAATTATCAATACGTCTTTATAAATTAGTTTGCGAGTCTTCTTTCGCAAGAAGCCACAAGAATCCGTTTTCTACAATCTTAATATGGAAGTAAAGAATGCGATGTTGCACAGTTTATTGCTTAATGAGCCTCACTAATCAATATGCGAATCTATGCCGTTTCATGAGCTAATGGAGCACAGAATTTATAAAGACGTAGGCCTATAGTAATTTGCGTCGTAATTTATGTGTGAAAGAAAACCCCTCATAATTTCGTGGTGCAATGTATAACAATGCTATCGAAAATAAATTTGACTGTCCTTCTACCAATTCGTATGCGCAACTGCTGATCAAGAAAAGCAAACTGCGAAAGGTTTAAGTCATTAAGCTTTGAAGGGCGAGGTTTTGGCTTCCCTTTGTTACGGCCGATGAACCGCCACTGATCAAAATAGAGCTAGTTAAGTACAAAGAAATGAAAGTGATGCCCCCAGCCGCTATTGGTTCATCGCTAGATATGACTTTTTCCTGAGTTTTAAAATAGCCGGGTTTAAGGCTGGAGTAAGCACACTGTTATAAATTCGCACCTTTTTTGCCAGTTATTTTAACTGTAATTTTACGATCAGTTCATAACAGAGGTTCTGAGAATGTTAACTGTAAACCAGTAACATGCGCACAGGACTCAGCTAACAGTCAAAATAACACGGAGACAGTGCGTTAATTTAACTGATAAATGCAATCCATTGATAACAGCACAGTAACACCTAGTAGTTCGGCTTTCCATAAATGGATCAATGCCGCCATCTAACGTTATTTGCTAATAATAATAATAATAATACTTACTATTATTTTTATTATTATTAGGCCTACTTTTTACGTTATCGCTTGACTCTTATTGGAACACGAGACCAATCACTTTACAGACATTTCTATTGATAAATGATGACACCCCAATTTACCTTGCAGCACCCCTTGGCAGAAACATGTTCTCGCGCGCATGATTAATACATTAAAATTATAGTTTACGCATTGTATCACATCATCTGCGCGACAGCCCAAGTTTAATTCTACTATTCTGTGAGTATAAGAACTAGGATAACTTAGTCCCGCTCATATCAAATTGCAAAATCATCCGCAATATTAATCCTTTCTTTTTAAACCTGTGAATGCGCAAGCAAAAAAAAAAATGCCACACTTTACAGCCCACCACGTACACGATGAGTTCTGCAATGATATTCAGATTTTGTTCCATTGATTGTCGCAGATTTTGTAGGCTACCCTTAGTCATATTATATATTGTTCTAACTTACTGTAAAGTATTTTTTTTTAGATAGAAGTCACAACACATGAAACCGCCGCTCTGTGGGAGCTGCCGACGCCAAGTCCAGATCTAGACAAGCAGATGAGCAAAGTAAAACCTCTGCATGTGCACAGTATTATAAAATCAGCATGTCTGAATGTTAATAAATATTCATCCCCCCCCCTTCCCCCTTTATGAATATAACTCTTACTATAAGGGTGTTATCAGTTCAATTAATGAATAAGCTTGATTGCAAGATAAACGACTTAGTAGCCTAGTCTTGTGATGCCATGGGGATTAGCTGGTTCAGGGATACGAGATCACGGAGTGAGACCTGAATTCATGCGACACGCTGGAATACCGGTGACAAGACTTTGGATGATGTGCACGATTAATACTAAATTTGTTCAGCAGACTAAGTTTAATATGTTTTTGTTCAGATAACCAGAATATGTTTTTGTTCAGAGAACAGGAGTAGGTCGCATATAATCCCATTCCTGAAGCGTCACCTAAATTGGCAAATGATCTTTAGCAGGCGGATTATACCCAGTATATGAAAAAAAACTAGCCTAACAATGACAATGAGAACTATTTGACTTTACGCAGCGTCTAGAAATACGGCAGTTATATAGGTACGGCTGACGATTTGAAGGGATTAGGATAAGGATTAGGGATTATGGTTGTTATTATTATTATTATTATTATTATTACTATTATAGGAACTGAGAATTTAAAATACAACGCTGTACAAGCGTTGATATAATCTGTCATCCATATTCAGTCGTCGTTCACAAAAGAATATCCGCGACCATAATCTAAAAGCTCACTTCACACATAGATGAATGCATCAGGCCTTGGGCAGGCATTGGAGAATGAATGCATCGGGAAATCAACGCATCAGAAAATGAATGGAAGGGTGTTCATCATCGAACGCAGTGACCAGGTTTGCAGCCTCGAACGCATCCAAAAATGAACAGGCGTCCGTTCAAAAATGAACGCGTTCACCGTTCAGAATATTGACAAGCTCCCTTAACATGATTCCCTTAAAAGCTGTTAGGTGTTATTACAATTTTTAAAAATACAGCCTTTCGGTTTTGTAGCTCACCAGGACTAACTGTGTCAGTGCACAATTGCATGAAGTATGTGAGCTAAAAATGTAGGTCAATATGCGAAGTACACCAGATTTGTATCGCGTGTGTCAAATATTGGTACTTAGTACCAATATACGAAATTTGGGTCGAATGCATCCAGAAATGCCTCTGATATTGACAACATTGGGATTTGTAAGATGAAGGCTGAGGTGGCCATATTTGATTTCGGATTGGAAAACGTTGATGTACTCATGGATAGAAGCATGTATGCCAAGTTTTAGCTTAAACCATCCAGAGGTTTCAGGGAAAAACATTTTTAAATTTTCAAGGTCAAGGCTGTGGCAGCCATATTGGATTTCAAATCAGAACTATTTGAGCAAAATTTTATCCACATGCGTGTAGTAGCACTCATGCCAAGTTTCAGCTTACTCCGTCAAGTGGCTTCGGAAAAGATGTTTTTAGATTTCAAGGTCAGAGTTGTGGTGGCCATATTGGATTTGGATAGAGCACTTTGAACAGACTTTACGCTACTCATGTGTAGAAACACTCATTCAAGTTTCAGCTTCATCTGTCCAGTGGTTTCGGAGAAGAAGACATTTTTAGATTTTCAATGTCAAGGCCCTGGTGGCCATATTGGATTTTGGATCGGAGCAATTTGAACAAGCTACAATCTACTAATGTGTCGGAACACTCAGGCAAAGTTCCAGATTAATCCATGGAGTGGTTTCAGAGAGGATAATGTTTTTATATTTTAGAGGTCAAGGCTGTGGCGGCCATACTGAATCTAGGATTGGAACTATTTGAACAAAATTTAATCAACTCAGGTGTAGCAGTCACTGTCTTTTAAGGCGCGAAAATTGGTGAGGCAGTGGCGTAGGGCAGCGGGGGGCTAAGGCTATGGCGGCCATATTGAATTTTGGATCGAATTGATTTGAACAAACTTCACTCTTCATGTGTAGGAACATTCCTGCCAAGTTTCAGCTTAATCTGTCCTGTAGCTTTGGAGAGGAAGACGTTTTTAGATTCTCAATATCAAGGCTGTGACAGCCATGTTGGATTTCTGATCGAAAAGATTTGAACCACAGAGCTAAAGAAAACACTAGAGCGGACAAGGTCATTGGCTGAACCAACCGAAAAACGTGAGATGCGTCCACCATCTTGTGTAAGGAATCGGCGGGGGAATAGCGCAATCAAATGCTGTACATGGGTACATGCGACTTGATAAAATGAAAAGAAACACTGGACAGGTGACACACATCAGCCTACAAGCACGACCATTATTTTTTTAATAAATTATTATTCTGTTAATGGGTATTTGTTGTCAGGAAATTCTGAATCATTAGTTAAAATTCAAAAAATTTTATTTAAATTAACTGTAAATACATATAAAAGAGTTCTATATTTATGCCTAGGAAATGCTGTTTTCATGTTTTGAACACGTATTTGTACCTTGAATTCCTATAGTGCCCTTTAATCTAGATTATGGCTATTTTTATTTTAATATTTAAATGTTTATCTTGGTTCATAATAATTACCAGGATTAATTTCTTTCACAGGAAAAATATTATGTATGGTAAAACTAATCAACTTCATCTCTGTATTCCACCTCTGAACTATCTTCGTCTAAAGTTTCTCAGAGTTCCATGCGAGATGCTATCCTTTGGTAAAATGGCAGATGCGAATCTTACCAAAACTGGTCTCGTGTCCTCTCAGGTGTTTTCTCTAGCTCTGTGATTTGAACAAATTTAATCAACTCAAGTGTAGAAACACTCATACCAAATTTCAGCTTCATCTGTTGCGTGGTTACGGAGAAGATGTTTGAAGTTTTCAACATCAAGGTTATGGCGGCCATATTGGATTTCAGATTGAACAAACTTAAATATATTCATGCGTACGAACACTCATCCCAAGTTTCAGCTTAATCCGTCCAGTGGTTTTGGAGAAGAAGACGTTTTTATATTTTTAAGGCCAAGACTATGGCGGCCACGTTTTGAATCAAAACGACTTGGACAAACTTTCACCTACTCTTGTCGAGGAACACTCAGGCCACGTTTCAGCTTAATCTGTCTAGTGGTTTTGAAAACGTTTTTTTTCAAAATTTTTTTTTTTTTAAATTTAATTTAATTTTCTTATTTAAGGCTGTGGCGGCCATACTGGATTTCAGATCGGAATGATTTGAAGAAACCTTGATCTACTCATGTGCACGAACACTCATCCCAAGTTTCAGCTCAATCCTTCAAGTGGTGTCAGAGAAGAGGTTTTTAATATTTTCAAGGTCATGGGCGTTGGCGGCCTTATTTGATTTCGGACTGGAACAATTTGAAGAAACTTTAATCTACTCATGGGTACGAACATGTATACCAAGTTTCAACCCCATCTGTCCAGCGGTTTCGGAGATGATGTTTACACACGACGGCCATGGTTTTCATGTAGCTCTGTAGCTAGCTAACTGGCTACTGTAGACATGAAATGAAGGTATGTGCAGCTTAAGTCAGTGCAGTAACTTTTCTGAAGGGCATTGAATCCACACCTTGATGATGGAAAAAGGCTGTACGAACCTGCACTTTGGGCTGTTCCGCAGTCTTCAAGGACTTGTTCTTCTCGATTTTGAAGAGCTGATCTTTCGCCTTCTTCAGCAGCCCCGCCACCCGCTTGTCAGCCACCTGTTGCTTTTCTGCCTGAGCCAGCATGGAACCCAGCGAGGCCACAGAGGATGGCTTCCTTTGAGCCCCATCCTGCCTAGTCTGGGGGGATAGACCTCCAGCTCGTTCCTTCTCCCTTTCCCTTTCCCTCTCCTTGTCCGTAGCCTCAGCCTCCTGGCCCCTGTCTGCCGACCGAACCTTTTTGGCAAGGCGACTTTTGGGCGTGGCACCAGTAGTAGTGCCCTGAAGTGCACCCTCCTCCACAGATGGAAGCGTAAGAGTGATATCTGTTCCCGAGTCAACAGATAGGGACTTCTTTCGGCCTGGAGGCTTTCTATGGGCAATGGGCGTCAGGGGGTCTTCACCCTCCTTCCCATCAACAGGAAAGCGCCCAGGCGCAGATCCAGAGACACTCTCTGAACAAACACCCTTCCCTCTCCTCTCCCTCTCTTTTCGACCATCCTTCTTGTTCTCCTTCTCTCGCTCTTTCACCCTCTCTGGCTCTCTGTCCCTCTCCCTGGTAGTGGCATCTCTGGTAGCTGAAGAGGACCTGTCCCTAATACGTCCTGCACTGAAGAGAGGGAAGAGTGGGGAGGAGGAAGAGGAGTCGTCTTCGCCTACACCCAGGCCGGCTGCAGTCCTCCGGCTAACACCACCGGGCTGGTAGGACTCCGCAGGGCCCTCCGATGGGAAGCCCAGGGATCCAGACGGGAAGGTGCTAAAGGAGGAGGGAGTTAAGGCACTGACCGCGACGCCTGGCAGTGGGCTGGAGCCGGCAGAGGTGTGAGCCGACAGGGGTGAGAGTTCTGTAGGCGCCTTGCTTGCCTGGCTGCTCCGAGTGGTCATTGAGTGAGAGGGGGACCTCGGTTGTCCCCTCATGGGCCCAAACACCCGACGCCTCCTGCCTTTTCGCCTCGCTGTCCCGATACCTGCCGCGGCCACCGAGTGTAGGGAGGACATGGAGCCTGAGCTGGTCGCTGGTGAAGCCATGGTAACTGATTCGAAGATACGAGAGTGCGCCTCGCTGGGCGTGAACTGAGGTGCACGGAGCAAAGGGCTGCGCTTGTGGAGGGGCGTCTCAAACCGGGATGAGGTGAGGCGGTGCGTGTGGGAGTGAGGGTGCCGGGGATGGTGAAGGGGCGAGAAGAGCCTGCCACCTGACCCTGTACCACCACCTGGGTTGGGAAACCCTGTTGGAGCACCTCCTCCCCCGGGCCCAGCACCGGTGGTTGGAGGCAGCAGGCCCACATCCTCGGCAGTGAGTGGAGGCGGGCGGAAGTTGTCAAAGACAGGCTTCCGGATAAGGCCCTCCTTAGCGTACTTGGCAGAGGAGAAGCAGCGCTGCTCAGAGCGGGAAGCGGAAGTCCAGCGGAAGGTTGGCTCTCGCAGGATAGAGGCGCGCTTCTCCTGCAGGGGTGACAGCACGGGAGCAGGGATGAAGGGGGTGATGGGATGGGGTGGGATGATCCAAGCTGGATGGGGATGGTGCTCGCTGATGGCTGAGGCTGAGGAGGGGGCCGATTGTGGGGGAACCAGCAGGGGTGGAGGGGGCGGAGATGAGGAGGAGGAAGCGGTGGAAGAGGCTTGTTGGGACCCCGCCCGGGAGGACGACGACAGCAGCACCCCAGGGCTGATAACGGACTTCGTCCTTCCATCGGCTAGCCCGCCACGAGATGCAGGCTTGCCACCAGTGGCACCCTGGCCCCGTCTCCCTCTTCTACCCCGATCCATCAGCACAGGGTGCTCGGGCTCCGACGGGGGGGAAGGGGGGTGTGATGTGTGGAGCAGCCCTGCCTCATGCTCGCCTGGGGACGATGGGGAGGCGTCAGGCTCATCGGAGACAACCTGTGTGTGCTCGGACACTTGGGAGTCACAGGAAGAGTCAAGGCTCGGGCTGGAGGAACGGGAGGAGTCCCCAGAGGAGAGCTGGGAGGAGTGCTGAGACGGGGCGCTGGAACCGCAGGAGGCAGCACTGCTGCTGAAGCGTCCGTTGCTGGTGCTGTTGTTGCAGCTGCCGCCGTGCATCAAACTGGTGGCTGGCGGGGGGCCAGAAGCTGGAGGTGGGGGCAAGGGAGGGGTGTCTGGAGGACCCGCAGGTCCCACAGCAACAGAAATCCCAGGGGAAATGGGTGTGGAAAGGACAGAGGGGACAGACGATGGCTGGGAGGTCGGGACAGGGGGGGCCACCTCCAGCCGTGCCATTTTGAGGTGTGGCGGGGGTGCTCCAAAACTGGCCTCATCCTCAATAAAGCGCTTGGGAGTTTTGATAATGCGAAGGGAGACCGTGCTCACCACCGGCATTATGAACTGTCGGATGTTTTTCAGCTGGGTCCGCCTCCTCCGTCGGCCGCCCACCTCTCCCACTGCCCCACCCTGTCCCCCAACACCCCCTGCGGCTGATGCACCCTCTTTCTCCAGAAGCTTCTTCTGTGCACCCTTCTTGGCTCGCTGGAGCAGCTGCTTAGCAATGGTGGCGTCAGTTCGCTTGGAGGGTGGGACCACGCGCACAGGTTTGATTCGCCGTGGGCTCTGCCGCACCCCGACTGGCCTACTTGGCCGACTGGATGCAGGTTGGGGCAGAGAGGTGGGTGGGGTCAGTTGAGGGTCAGAGGTGGCGACTGCATCTGTGACAAGAGAGGACACTGCCTGGAGGGGCGGGGTAGAGGCAGGAGTTAGCTCTCTATCCCGCCTCAACCGGAAGGTCCTCGGCTTTGCTTCCACATTGGTATGTGAGGCTACTGAAGAGGCGCAGGCCTGATTAGCAGCAGCAGCAGCGGCGGCAGCAGCAGCAGCAGCAGCCTCTGCTTTAAGCCTCTCAGCTGAAGGGGGGCGTCCTCTCCTCCGTCTTTGCCCTGTGGGGCCTGGAACCCCCTTCCTCATGCCAGCGGCTGCCACCGCTGCTTTGAGTTGAGACTTGAGCTTGACTGAGCGCAAACGCTTGGCTTTGGAGATGCTGGACACGCGACCCTCTTTGGGTCCACGGGGGAGCTTTACCCAGGCTTGCGGTTGCTGCTGTACGGAGCCCAGGGGCTTCCGCCGTGCCCCCTTCCTGCCCTTCTCCTCACCCATCCCAGGCCCGGGCTGGTGTCCTGCATCCTTACTGTCCACCCCCACCAGGCTCCTTGGGCCAGGCAATGTCGGGGGACGACCTCTCCTCTTGTCCCCAGACCCCGGAGGCCTTCCAGGGGGGCGCTTGATCTTCTCCGGGGGCCGGTCCTCACCCTCGGGTTTGCCATGGATAGAAGCGGCTAGGGGTGTGGAGGAGGTTTTCTGTGCTGTAAGTGCCCTGGGTGGGCGGCCCCTGGGCCTCTTTTCCTGCGCAGACTTGGCTGGAAAAACAGAAAACAGAAATATATCAACTAATTATTCTCCAAACATGCTTCTGAAATGCCATCAAGAAATCAAATATTCAAAAGAAAGTTCTTAAAAACACCCGCACTCACTGACGTACACTTTCATGAGCTGAATCTTTTAAAAAGGCATATAAATGCTGTTGAGCAGATGATGCCGGTAATCAATCAGACAAATCACTGGCCTTGGTGAATTATAATTCTTAACTACTGAAGTGAACTTTGCAGAGGCACTGGGCTAGAGAGGCGGACCTGCGGTGGGCCGGGTGGTGCTCTGTGATCTTCTGTTTCCAATCTGGGTTGAGAATCCACAGAATGGCTCCTCCTACAGCAACGCAAAACAGGCAAAGACACACAGATGGAACATCAGGGCCGCAAAAAATATTCAACAAAAACCCTGCAAGCTGCTGATTCAAGAGGAAAACTTAAGGCTGTTACCACAAAAAGAGTCTAAGAATCTCTGCCTTCCATACCCCCCCCCGCCTTAATGGTCAGCTAACGGCAGTTGCTGATGGGGTTTAGTTTCTTGAGCCAGGATGATTCACCTCACCCGGCCAGTAAATGCTTCATCAGAAAAGCAAGGAGCCAAATCCCCTGTGATGGTTTGTGGGGAAATGTGTGACTCAGCCACATCTTTCTTCTACGTTAAACTTTTGACATTATCAGGGGTGGTTAAGAACGGATGATAGAGAGCTGTGGCGAACCAGTGGCCCAATGAATATGTCAGCTGCATGCCGCACGACTGACCAGAGCCACAGCGCTCCGCGGTCACACAGGCTTTTATTTTTGTCGTCTCTCCTGAGTTTTACCAATTAGACCTTTCAAATTTGGTATAGGACCCCCTCAACTAGTGTCTTAACACCTGGGCTATGGCTCCCAATGACACAGCAGTGCTAAAAAAAATTTCACTGGTAGATCAAAAGGCAATCTGGAGTGAGAGACGAGAACCAGTTCTACAGAGCTCATCGTGTCTTTCTACCTTCATTTTACCACAGCGAGGTTAAATTCTGCTTGGGGTTTTAGCCAGGCCAACTACGCCATTTAAGACAAACAATTTTTTGATTTCACTTTTTGGTGGTGGAATTCCTCCTTCCCAGAACTTGAATACACAACCAAACACAAGTTTGATCACTGAAAATTCACCATACAGCCAGGATGTCAGTGCTCAGCAGTGGTATACATATATTCAAAGCAGCAGAGGCCACCTGACCATGCAAGTTAGATGCACTTCTTGTCCCGCGAGTGTGGGCGGAAAGTTTCAAAACTCTAGGTCACCAAACCACAGCAGCATGTTCTCTGGCATCAGAAACCTAAGCATGATGGTAAAGCATCACCATGTTCCACATTCAAGGCCTCACATTAGAACCCTGTCCTTTGAAACTAATGTAGCCATCTGGATGTCTGCCACACCATCGGGAGATGATACGGAAAGGAACACCCTCCACACAAAACCATTCCACTCAGAGTAATGCTTTGGTAGACACAGCCAGAGCAGCCGGTCACCACACTTAAGACTAGCTCTTAGCTGAATGGCACCTCAGTTTCTTAATTTCTCATCACAGCAGTGTCGCCATGATGACTCAAAAGCATATTTTCTGCGCGAAAATAACCCGAACATCAAGCATTTGAGTGGGGGGCAGGCGACATGGTAATTTTCAGTCAAAATCAGTGAAATTGCAAGCCTACTCATGTAAACTACAGACTTCTTAAACCATTTCACAAAAGCTACCGCAGGGTGACAGCTAAGCTGCTAACTGGAGTCACTTGCTTCAAAGGTCTCATTAGTTGTCTGTCGTTGCTTGCTGCTAGGCATATCAGAGTGTGCTTGTGTGAGGGTATGATAAAAGGTAACCATGGTTTCACAGTATCCGTACGCAAGACAAACAAACGGCCTTTATGCGTAAACGCAAAATTAATTTTATCCTGTAGATAAAATTCACACATTGTTTCCCATTTAAAAACTACAGTGGTATTTAAGCCAAATACAGCAGTAGTCGAAGTCGGCGGTTGACATACTCTTAAGTTGAAGACATTAAAGCTCATTTTTTAACCACTCCACAGAATACCTGTTAACAAACTATTGTTTTGATAAGTCGATTAGGACATCAACTTTGTGCATGACACAAGTAATTTTTCCAATAATTGTTCACAGATTATCACCTCCTCCAACAAAGTTGGGCGGGGGTTATATGTGTGCAGGACTAGGAAAGGGGGTCACTTGGGTAATTTTATGACAATTGAGATTTTCCAAAAAAATCAAAGAGTTATCCAATTTTTTCATTTTGAGAAAAAAACTGGGTGAATTTGTGCACAGCAAAATGTTGTAAATTGACAGTACAGTACTGCTGGGATATCACTATCACTGGGCTATCACTGAGATACCCCGTTAATCTCAGAATGGAAAAAAATCCCAAGTGACCCCTTATCCTAGTCCTGCACACATATATTCAGCCATGTCTATTTATCTGTTTGTCCACACAATACCACTCAAATTTCACAACCAATTCCAATGATATTTTGTGCAATTGTGGTCCATAGACCAGGGAACAACTGATTAAATTTTGGCAACAATTCAATTTCAAATATGGCCACAATGTCCACATTTGTTCAGTTCTTAGTGACAACCGCGCTGGTGAAGGTATGCACTCTCTGAGTGCCTTCTAATTTCACTTGCAATTCACCATATCACAATTCCAGTGGGCAAGACATTCACATACAATGGACTGAGCCTTTAAACAGCTTGACCAACTCCAAGAAAATGATGTCATGGTATTAGAAGTATCTGATAGGCTAATTGACATCATTTGAGTCAACTGGATGTGTACCCGTTGATGTATTTCAAGGCCTACCTTCAAACTCAGTGCCTCTTTGCTCAACATCAAGGAAATATAGAGTGTGTTCCAAAATTACTGGCACCCCGGACTGGCAATGCATAAATATTTACTAAAAAAATCCTAAAAAATATTTCTATAGAGAAACTTTGCGTGACAATATGTGAGAAATACAGAACGATATTAATGTTCCAATGAAACATTAATATAAAATATTAATATAATATAAAAATCAATATCCTCCAAATCAAGGTTCCGCCATTAATGGCACCCTGAAAGTTTATTGTAAATAGCCTCTAACAAAATTAAAGCAGGTATTCAATTCCACTTATTTAAGTTTTATCTTAGTGTTCAGGAACTACTATGCTGTGAAAAAGTAGGTCTGGATAGCATTTTTCCCTTAATAAATGAAATCATCATTTAAAAACTGAATTTTGTATTTACTCGGGTTATCTAGGTCTAATATTAAAATTTGTTTGATGATCTGAAACATTTAAGTGTGACAAATATGCAAAAAATAAGAAATCAGGAAGGGGGTAAATACTTTTTCACAGCACTGTATACTGAGGCAATAAATCACTTCCTGTTTCAATAGGGTATAAAAATAGGGTCAAGGGTCCCATCGCTTACCGGCAAGCAATCTTATGATACAATTTATGAAAATTTCATGTGAGGTTTGACCTTCAAATCATCTAAGCTCAATGTCAATGTCACTAAAGGAAAGTTCACATACATGTGAACATGTGTCTGGAATACAATCCTAAGCTCTGAAACAGTTTTGGTGATACAAGTAATTGAAAATTCAATATGTCAATTTCGAACTTAAAAGGTTACAGAAGGTCAAGTTGAGATCACCAACTGAACTTCATATACGACTTCCTATATGTCTCTAATACAAATCTCGACTCTATCCATGACCATATCCATTTTCACTAGGTCATGCCTGACCATCGAAGGTCAATATGAAGGTCACCAAATTAAAGTTCATATGTGACTTCCAATATGTCTCCAATACAAACCTAAGCTCTATCTGTAATGATTTTGGTGATACAAGTCACTGATATTTCACTGTAAAGTTTGGTCTTTGAAGGTCACTGAAGGTCAAGTTTGAGGTCATCAGATGAAATTTCATATATGACTTGCTATTTGCTTATATGCCTCTTATACAAACCTAAACTCTATCTGCAATAGTTTTGGTGATAGAAGTCATTGAAATTTCTCTATGTGAGGTTTGACCTTTGTAGGTCACCAAAGGACAAGATCAAAATCACCAAATGAAAGTTCATACATGAACAATAAGTGTTCAGTACACATTTATTCTCCATCTTCTTCTGGTAAGATGGAACAAAAATTCAACCATTTTACCAAAATGATCATGTTTGGAGGAAAACAGGAAATTTGTGTCCTTAGACAAGGATGCCCCACCACTGAGAGTTTGTGAGGCACTTAAAATTGTGAAATGATCCAATTTTGTTAAAAAAATGCAAAGATGCACACCTTTTGAGGAGAAGCGTATAGACAACATCCCGTACATACAGATGGACGGATAGACGGACATGTGGACATTTTGTCAAACAAAATATGAAACACACACCTTCGACCTCTGTAGAAAGGATTTACCAAAGCTTACTGAATTCTGTCCATTAGTTTTTGAGGAGAAGCAGATAGACAACATCCCCCACGTACGGACAGATGGATGGACGGACGGCATGGTGAAATTATCCAATTTTGTCGAACAAAATATGAGATGCACACCTTCGACCCATCTAGAAATTATTTACCAAAGCTTGTGGAATTTTGTCCAGTAGTTTTTGAGGAGAAGCAGACAGACGACATACCATAGTACGTATGTACGGACGGAAGGACGTATGGACGGATGGACATTTTATCAAACAAAATATGAGATGCACACCTTCGACCTGTCTAGAAAGCATTAACCAAAGCTTTTTGAATTCTTGTCCAGTAGTTTTTGAGAAGCGGTTAGACAACATCTCGTACGTACACTATAGGCCAGAAATTTGGAAACAAGGCCAATACAGGTCAAAAATTGGGAACAACTTCAAGTTTCTGTTCACAATGCCTTTCTTAAAAACCAGTATGAAATCTATGGATTTTGGGATGTATTTACTGCATGATTAGACTTTTCTTTCATTGATGTGCACCATTTTCCTCTATTTACCTTCAGGTACTGTACACTAGGGCTGCACGATTAATCAAATCGCGATTATTTTAAGCGCAATAAAAGCAACTGCCACTATGAGGTAGACAGACAAGCGTGCTTATTACCTTTTTCTATGACACATAACTAATGCGGTCATTTGAAATGCTTCCGGGAAGAAAACTGTGATTTGAAGTCCGCTAATTACCCGCGAGGTTGGACAGCCTCCATCGCCTTGGCATAATTATCTTACCTTAAATCAATTCCCGTGTACTTTGCCTAACCTGCAATCAAGCCATTTATTCAGCCAACTGACCAATCAAAACCAAAATGTGGCCAATAATGATTAAGAAGAGATAATGAGAAGCAGACGGACCTAACCAGGCTGCCGTGTTAGATTGAAAGAATGTTAATAATCTGCATAAATAGCAGACCTCTGAATTCTATCTCTCATCAGGGAATTTTGTATGCATTATTAAAAATTTTTCTTCAAAAATGAAATTATTTTAAGATGGCCCTGGTTTTAAGCGCTTGAAAAAAAAGGCTACGTGAAGTGGAGAACATTTTGTGAAGCATACCGAACGTGAATGAGAGAGAGAATATGTTTGCATTGCACGCAATGGTCAAATGCAACGAAGATTAGGCAAACACGTTCAGGCAAATCAGTGCCGCAAATTTGTGGCATTTTTTATTAGATAATTGAACAAGATTAATTTAAAATAAAGTAACTCATAGCTCTTGATTTTAGTTACTTTTGAGCATCTAAATAACCAACAGTGAAGGTGGAAAACATTTGGTTTAAGCGTATAGAATGTGACAAGTAAATTGTTAATGCATTTGCATGCAGCGCGGCAGAATGTAAAATTAGGAATAATCTAGCTAACACATTCAGGCAAATCTGTCATGTTTCATAGTTACTTAAATTTCAAAATGCGACAGACAAAAATGATATCTAAATAAATCAGACCATCTACCAATTTAAATTGTTTGCCTAATTGAGCGAATCAACTGTTTGACTGCAAATTGAGCAAAGTAATTGGGAAGGGGGTGAGAGCAATTGTTGGGTAGAGGATGATGACTTTGCAGACCTTAACTTTGCGTTGTTCAGCACGTAATTTAACTCAATGTGTTTACCAAGTCTTAGCTGAATTTATCTATTGCGTGCAATGCGACAATAATTTCTCTCACTTCACGTTTGATATGCTTCACAAAAGGTATTCCACTTTGCGTATGTTTTGAAACGCTTAATGACCAGGACCATCTTAAAATGATTGTATGTTTAAGAAATCTTTTTAATTATATGTAAAAATTATACGAGAGGTGGAATTCAGAGGTCTGCTATTAATTCAGATTATTGACATTCTTTCGATCTAACACGGCAGCCTGGTTAGGTCTGTCTGCTTCTCATCTCTTCTTAATCATTATTGGCCACATTTTGGTTTTGATTAGTCAGTTGGCTAAATAAATGGCTTGATTGCAGGTTAGGCAAAGTACACAGGAATTGATTTAAGGTAAGATAATTATGCCAAGGCGATGGAGGCTGTCCAACCTCGCGGGTAATTAGCGGACTTCAAATCACAGTTTTCTTCCCGGAAGCATTTCGAATGACCGCATTAGGTATGTGTCATAGAAAAGGAATTAAGCACGCTCGTCTGTCTACCTCATAGTGGCAGTTACTTTTATTGCGCTTAAAATAATCGCAATCGGTTAATCGTGCAGCCCTACTGTATACATTGATGTTACTAGACCATTGCTGAATAAATGTTAACAAAAGAAAGGGGGGGCTTAGTTTTTGGGTCGAGAAGATTCGCAAGAGTCACAACTTCAGAGAAAAAGTAAAAAACAAATCACAGTTTGCATTATTCACTTTATGTCATAGTTTACAGCCCACTGGATGCCAACGGCAATCCGGCAGGCACTAGGACCATGGGCCTAGTAATATGGGCCTGATAATTTAAGTAAAAATGTATTCTGATAAGTGACTCTTTATATAATAATTAAGTTTATTTTGTTGCAAAGTATGCCAATGAAACTATGATCTTCTTTGCACAAATTTGATCTTGCTTCCAAACTTTTGGCTTCTACGGACAGACGGGATGGTGAAATTATCCAATTTTGTCAAACAAAATATGAGATGCACACCTTTGACCTATGTAGAAAGCATTTACCAAAGCTTGTGGAATTCTGTCCAGTAGTTTCTGAGGAGAAGCAGAAAGACAACATCCCATAAGTACGGACGGACGGACAGTTTGTCGAACAAAATAGGACATGCACACCTTCAACCTACCTAGAAAGCATTTACCAAAGCTTGCTGAATTCTGTTCAGTAGTTTTTGAGAAGCGCATAGATTTCACCCTGTATGTACAGACGGATGTAAATACCGACAAGGGTAACTCTATATGACACTGCCATATATAGCAAAGCCATAAAAATAGCCCCGCAAAGCGGGTGTTACCCCTCAGCCGTGGATGTAAATTCAACATGGCAGCCGTGGCCATATTAAATATCGGAGCGCAACGAAAATCGATAGGCTTCTGTTGCTACCCACTCCCAACACCCACACCAAAAATGGCGCTGATAGCCAATGGCGTTTTTGACTGAATGCACGGAATGCAAATTCAAGATGGCAGCCGTGGCAGCCACATTAGATATTGGAGCGCAACAAAATTCGATAGGCTTGTGTAGCTACCCACCCCCAACACCCACACCAAAAATGGCGCTGATCGGCAATGGTGTTTTTGACTTAATGCGCGGAATGCAATTGTGGACGGACGGATGGACGGACGCTGCCTGCGACGACAATACCCCAAAAAGAGGAGGCTTGCAAGCAAAAGAACCCCATCCCAAACATGAGGCATGGGGGAACCAAAATCATGTTGTGGGGGTGCCTTACTGCAAAAAAGGACTTGTGCACTTCACATAATTAGATGGTATAATGAGGAAGGAAAATGATGTGGATATATTGAAGCAACATCTCAATACATCAGCTTTGGAAGACCCTCATCGCAAATGGGTCCTCCAAATGGACCATAACCCCCAATTTGCAAGCAGAACCGAAAAGGCATGAGTGAGAAAGGAGCCTGACAAACCTGACTCAGTTATACTAGTTCTGCCAGGGGGAGTGGGCCAAAACTGCAGCAACCAATTGTAAGAAACTTGAGCAGGATTCAACGCTCATGTATTCACTAGCAGAGTTGGGGAAGTGGGTCAGAAATCTTCTTGCCTATAGACAATTTTTACCTCATTTGCACAAACACAGATTGTTGTTTTTTTCTTTACCTCTTGTGAAGGAAACAAAAATTAAAGTAGACTTGTATTGATTTGAAAAGTTATACATTTTTGTAAATTTTTATTTAAGAGTGCGGGTAATAGACTGGCCTGCCTGCAGTCCAGACCTGTCTCCCATTGAAAATGTGTGGAACATTATGAAGTGGAAAATACGACAACGGAGACCCCGGACTGTTGAGCAACTGAAGTCGAACATCAAGCAAGAATGGGAAAGAATTCCACCTACAAAGCTTCTACAATTAGTGTCCTCAGTTCCCAAACACTTACTGAGCGTTGTTAAAAGGAGGGTGATGTAACACAGTGGTAAAAATGCCTCAGTCCCAGCTTTTTTGGAACGTGTTGCAGGCATCAAATTCAAAATGAGTGAATATTTCCAAAAAAAAACCCAATAAAATTTATCAGTTTGAACATTAAATTTCACGTCTTCGTGGTGTGCTCAATTGAATATAGGTCAAAAAGGATTTGCAAATCATTGTATTCAGTTTTTATTCATGTTTTACACAGCGTCCCAACTTCATTGGAATAGGGTTTGTACTTCCCAATTGGAGTATTTTGCAGGGGTAAAAATCATCTCAGGGAACAATAAAATAGATTTTCTACTGTAAGCTAATCAATTCAAAATAATAACTTGGTTAAAATGTTAGCTTGATAGCTAAAGTTAGTCGATAACAGGATAAATAACTGACTAGCTAGGTGCAGTGCACACATATCGTAAAACTACATGACAAAAATGTTTCAATAACAGCTACCGAACGCAAACTCAATTTAGCGATTTAGCTTATTCGGCTTTCCATAATAGCCAGAAGGACATAAAGAGAAAAAACATCATATTTGATGGGAGTTGAATCCCTTTTAGCCACAACCTTCATTAGCTACTTCCATCATCAGCTCCAGAAAAAACTATGAGTTTAATGCAAAATGTTATGTTATTGGTTTTTTCAGCTGCCTGACCGGGCAAGTGAGATCCAAGATTCACCAACCAGATGTGGCATTTTACTCACCCCAGGCAATCAGGCAATCCTTCTTGTTGAAACATGTTGTGCTAAGCCACTCCAACCAGTTGACCCAATTCAAACAATTTAAAGGCAAGGCTACCAAATACTAATTATAAACTTGTGACCCGCTGGGAATGTGGTGAAAGAAATAAAAGCTGAAATAAATCATACTCAGTAATTATTTAATATTTCACTTTCTTAAAATAAAAGTAGTAATCCTAACGGACATAAGACAAGGAACGTTTACTAGTACAAAATGTCAGGAATCATTAAAAAAAAAAACTGAGTTTAAATGAATTTTTGGCTAAGGCGTATGAAAACTTTCAAGTTCAACTGTGGCTCTCAATCTATTTAGAGATATAAACAGACGTTGTTTTGAATCAAACAACCTAAGTCCATTAATCACAATATAATTTTTCTTTCTTTACATAAAATGAACACAGTATATAGAAAATCTTTTAGCTTCAAAAGCTGAGCAAAATTTAAACCCCTTCATACTTCAGTTCAAGTACAAGCAAAGTCAGCAGACCAAACTGTAGTGGCAAGCCACATCTAAGATTGAAAGCGGGCTGACCTCAGAGCTGAAGCTCAAAGCTTGACCACCCGCCGAGCTCCACAGCAAGCAGAGCTGAACGCAAGCCCTTCCTTTCCGCCCTTATAAGCTTATCCATGGCCTGACGGAACCTTGCTCGCTCAGAAACCCTGCAGAGATATTGGCTATATACTTCAGAGGAAATCATGCTGCCGAATGTAGCTGCAGGTGAAGGATTTTTAGTTGCTAGATCTTCAGTTAGCTCCAAAATCATTGGTACCCCAACTGGAAATGCACAAAAAAATGTATTAAATAGTTAAAATATTGAGATGACCTCAGAATGATTAACATGAGAAATAATTTACTTCATTAATAAAACAATCAAAATTATTTATTCATTAAATCAAATTTCCATTTCCACCAAATTAAAGTTTCACAATTCATGTCACCCCCAAAATTGTTGTTTTACAATCAACCCAATTTACACCAGTAGTTTGACATATTAAAGTTAAATAAAACTATATAGTTTCATTACATCACTTCCTATTTCACTTGGGTATAAAAATGAAGTAAAACTGTCATCCAGCTCTCTTAAAAAAAAAAGAACTGGTCATTCAAAGGAGACAAATGGTCTGAGAAATTCAAGCATCTGGAAATAACAGCAAGAAGATCCACAAAAGATTCCACATACCATTGACCACCGTCAGAGAAATTATTCAAAAAATTTTTTAAAAAGCATGGAACAGTTGAAAACCTGACAGGAAGGAGATGCAAAAACATTTTACCCCAAAGGATAGTAAAAAGAATGGTCAGACAAGAAAAAAAAGATTTCAGGAGGCACCATCAGAGTGCGGGTAATAGACTGGCCTGCCCGCTGTCCAGACCTGTCACCCATTGAAAATGTGTGGCACATTATGAAGCGCAAAATACGACAACGGAGACCCCGGACTGTTGAGCAACTGAAGTCGTACATCAAGTGAGAATGGGAAAGAATTCCACCTACAAAGCTTCTACAATTAGTGTCCTCAGTTCCCAAACGCTTATTGAGTGTTGTTAAAAGGAAGGTGATGTAACACAGTGGCAAACATCCCCCGTCCCAGCTTTTTTGGAGCGTGTGGCAGGCATTAAATTTAAAAAAATAGCTATGCTGACACGAGCAGTACCCCTCAGCCCATATTGAGCAGTATATCAATGTGTGACTGTGAGTTTAATTCTTACCACCATTTGACATGAATTTCATCATGAAGACAGTTCATTGATGTTCAACTGTTCCGCGGAGCTTTGCAACTTTCTCATGAACAGGGACAACAAGATCATGTCAATGCTAATTCAATATGGCGGCTCTGACAGCCATATTGGATACCGGAGCCCCACCAAAATCGATAGGCTTCTGTAGCTACCCAGCCCCAAGACTCACACCAAAAATGGCGATGATGGGCCATGGCGTTCTAGAGTAAATGCGCAGAATGCAAATTCTAGATGGCGGCTCTGAAAGCCATACTGAATACCGGTGCGCCACCAAAATTGATAGGCTTCTGTAGCTACCTGACTCCGACACTCATACAAAAAATGGGGTTGATCGACGATGGCGTTTGAGAGTTAATGTGCGGAATATAAGCGCGGACGGATGGACGGATGGATGCCGCGCATGACAACAATACCCCTCTGCCCCTTAGCCAGGGCTGTATGCACATTAAATATCTTGTCTTTGTTGTGTACTCAATTGAATATAGGTCGAAAAGGATTTGCAAATCATTGTATTCTGTTTTTATTCACGTTTTACACAACGTCCCAACCTCATTGGAATGGGGGCTTGTAAAACAAGCAATTCCAGTATTTTTAAAGTACATTCTCATAAGGAAAAAAGTCCAAAAATGACTTCAGGAAACAGACAAAAGTGGGCATGATTTCATTGGAGCAGTAAAACAAGCGGATCAAGATATCTAAAAGCGGTTTTTTGCTCTATGTCTCAGAAAATGGCAAAAAACTGGTCGGTACTGACCAGATTTTTGCCGTCTTTTCACCCAAAATAAATCAAATGAACAAAATTTGCTATTTTGTTGTTTGAAGTAATAGGGAAGACCTACACAAAGCCATTTAAATTGTAACTCAATCTTACTTTTGGAGTTTTGGAGCTATGATACAAAATACACCAATTTTGTTACTGCGTGACCTGGCCCACCTGTTTGCCGTAGCTTGCCGTTTGTCTGGGTAAGTGTTGTTTTCGGTTTGTTTCCTCAGCAATTTAAAAAGACTATTTGCGTGAGTATTGTTTGTTTATTCCCCTCTAACTCTCTGTTCGCAGTGAGTGGGTTTTTTTGGCATTGCTCCCCTCGTGCGTTCACGCACAATGAGTGGAAGCGGTGCATGATTCACTGTCCTTTAAATATATAGTGGTTTTTCAAGCTCCTTTTTGCCTCTGCTCACAGTAAGTGGAGTTGATTATTTTCATTTTTTCCTTCTTGTATATGGATTTGTGGCAATTGATTATTACAATATTTTGCCCTTAACACTGTTTGCAATGGCTGAGTTTTTTGAGTGTGTCTCCTGTGCAGTTTTATGCATACAGTGAGCTCTAGTTGTTTCAATATATCCACATCATTTTGGCTATTTGTAGCTGTTGGGCTTTATTTCTTTCACAAATAAATAAAATAAATGGCTTCACAGTTGTGTCAAGCTTTTGCCAGGGTGTCATAGACCCCCCTGACACCCATCGTGAATGCCCCTCTTGTTTGGGCTTAACGCATTTGTTTGGGGACATTGAGAATCCTTGTGTGGCGACAATTGAGTTGTCCATGGAGGAGCATGTTCAAAGAGCCAAGCGAGTGGAACAGGCTGATCGTGCTGCGAAGGTGCAGCCTCCACCTGCGCAACTGGCTAAAGGAGAACACACTTTGAGGAAGCATTCCCAAAAGTGTAGACATGAACATACCCCAGAACGCAGGCAAGGGCGTGGCCATGGAAAAAGAAGTGCTGTCCAGCCTCCGCAGGAGGTCCTGGAGGATCGAGGTCAGCAAGATGACACTCAGCAACTAACTAAGCTTAGCCACCATTCGTCGTTTGTCTGAGAGGTTGGGTAGAATAGAGGCTCATTGTTCCACTGCGGCATGTATTCCAGAGCCAGAGCACTCAAGTGAGCCCTCTCCTGATAAGCTGCCACCTTGTCAGGTGGAAGATATTATCCATCCTGACGTTCTTTCCATTTACACCAACGACCCCCCAATTGAGGGTTTTGAGCAGTCTGACGACGCTGCTGGGTCAAACCATCTCAAGCCATCACTTTGTGCGAGAGTGTCTAATGCCAGTGATATAGGGGATGCAGAGCCTTCATCTGCAGGCATTATCTCTAAAGTACTGAGTGCAGCCAAAATTGTGGGGCTCAGTGCTCCTGCTCAGACCCCTGCTCCAGTGGATGGGGTTTGGGCAGGCCTTTCGCAGTCCCAGCAACCAGTCTCTGTTCCTGTTGCTGGTGAATACATTCAGATGCTTGGCAAGGCATGGAATGTTCCTAGCGCAGCACCTCAGTTCAATTCTGGCTGCAAGAGGCCAACTAACCTTCAGTATGGTTTTGAAACTGGGATGGGGAATATGCCCCAGTTGAGCGGGGGATGGCTGCCTTGACCTCTCTGGGTCCTGACTCCTTACCCACGCTGTCTAGTTGAAGAACGCAAAAAGACCGATCGGTTAGTGTGCCGAACTTATAACATGGCTGCCAGGGGAGCTCGGTCAGGCAATGCACTTGCCATTGTGCTGGCAGCCCTTAGAAGGACAGTAAATCCTCAAGATCAGGACACAATGAATCTTATAGACTCTGCCCTGAAGATTCATTCTCAGCTTACAAGGGATGTTGGTGCGACAATGGCTTCGGCCTTGATGTCACGAAGGCAGATTTGGTTGGCGCAGACCGCTCTTCCTGAAAATATCAGGAAGGAACTAACCAACATGCCTGTAGTGCCAAGATATGCATTTCATCCTGACTCTCAAGGAGTGCTGGATAAGGCAGAACAGTCTCGGCGCAAAGGAGACTGCATTCAGCACACTTTTGGTAGGGCTGCAGCTGTAGGATACAGGTCTAGGGGCTCTCGGCCTCCACCACAGCCATCTTGGGCTCATCAGGAGCCGACAGCCTATGGTAGGCAAGAGGTTGCGGTGTTCCCAGTGTCTGGCAGCAAGCAGGCATTGCAGCGCCGGCAGAGGGTTCAGTCTCATGCCCACAGAGACAGCAACCAAAAAACACACCCTTCCAGACGCTCAGGGCCTCAGGGGAACGCTGCATAGCAATGCAGGGGTGGCCGCCACATTGGTTTCCCAGCAACGCCTAAACAACTGAGAAGAAAAGGTGTGTGACCCTTGGGTGCTGGCCACAGTGTCCAAGGGATACCAGATTCAGTTTTGGCGGTGGCCCCCTCCTTTTTCAGGGGTCCATAGGTCTGTACGACTAAGGTCAAGGACCTAGTCCAGGCTCAGGTTTTGGCCGACAGAATTTCATACCTTCTTCAGAAGGCTACAATTTCAAAAATAGGTCCTGCAGAACAGCTCGATGGTGTCTACTGAATGTATTTCCTCGTGCCAAAAAAGATAGAGGCTTCGCCCCATTCTAGATCTGAGGCATCTAAATACTTTCATAAAAGTGTTGCCTTTCAAGATGCTCAGCACGGCTCAGATCCAGGAGTCTATAGAGGAAGGGGAGTGCTTCACCTCCACAGACCTCAAGGACGCCAACTTCCCTGTGCCTTTCTGCCCAGACCACAGACCTTTCCTATGGTTTGCTTTTCAGGGGCAAGCATATCAGTTCAAAGTTCTGCCATTTGGCCTCTCTCTTTCACCAAGGGTATTTACAAGGGTGGTGGCAGCGACTCTGTCACCTCTCCAGCTGTCAGGTCTGAAAATACTTCCATATTTAAATATGGGGCAATTCCGGGGTTCAAGCCAAGAAAGACAATTAGTAGTTGAAAGCTTTAACAGCTTAATTAACAAGTGTTGCCACTAAACGTGGCCATGTCCCCTACCAGGTGACGGAACTCGACTGGGGTTGGCGTATCACACAAGTACACGTTGAAGCCAAAGATGAATAAAATCGGTCAAAGCGTTCATTAGATTTCGCGTTCACAACAAACGGGACGTGACGGACGGCCGGACAGAGCTGAATACTATGTCCCCCGCTCCGCTTGCTACCGCGGCGGCGGGGGACAAAAACCACTTTAAGAGTATGTTGCAGGTAATTATGTGGATCTATTTCGACAGTGTAATGATTGGACCAACAACTTATGATGTATAGTCTGATTTGTGTTATGTTAGGCTATTTTGTGCATTTGTGGCGCCCCCTACAGGTTGATTTGATGGAAACTTTTAGGCTATGTTTCAGGTTCTTATGTGGACATATCCTGTGAGTTTTGTAATGATTCGGAAAACTATTTATGATTTATAGTCTGATTTGTGTTATACCCCGCTGCTTTGTTTTGCATTTATAGCGCCCTCTATCAGTCAATTTGAACGAAATTTTCAGGGTATGTTTCAAGTACTTATATGAATATATCCTGTGAGTTTCATGGCTATAGGACAAACAATTGCTGATTTATAGTCTGATTTGTGTTATACCACGCTGCTTTGTTTTGCATTTCTAGCACCCCCTGTCAGTCAATTTGAATGAAATTTTCAGGGTATGTTCCAGATACATATATGAATATATCCTGCGAGTTTTATGGCTATAGGACAAACAATTGCTGATTTATAGTCTGATTTGTGTCATGCCATGCCCATGTTTTGCATTTATAGCGCCCCCTATGGGCTGATTTGCATGAAACTGTGAAGGTATGTTCCTGGTACTTATATGGACATATACTGTGAGTTCTGTGATGATTGGCCCGATGGTTGTTGACTTTTGTCCATTTATGTGCTAAGCCACGCCCCTGCTGAAGTTCATTGGTCAATATCTTGGAAACGAAATGAGATTTCAACAAGCCTTATGCAGACTTTAATAAGCTTGGTCCAATGATGATAAACAGTGAATTTCGAAGGAATCGGACCTACGGCCTAGGAGGAGATCTCAAAAATGTGTTTTTCAAAAAATTCAAAATTCCAGAAAATCTAATATGGCAGACCTTAGGGGTCCTTATGGGAAAGTTGCAGAGTTTGGACCATGGAATGTCTGTACCAAGTTTCGTGTAAATCAGACTTACAACGTAGGAGTTGTTCAATCTTTAGGCGTCAAAGTCAACATGGAAAAGAGCAACCTCGACCCAAGACAGCAGGTGGTCTTTCTGGGTCTTTCTCTCGATTCCATCACAATGACTGCATCCCTCACCCCGCAGAGGGTGATGAAAGTCCTGACTCTCCTCGACTATTTCCGCCTTAGCAAGCAGTCGGAATTAGTCCAGTTTCAGAGACTACTGGGCATGATTTAAGCCGCAGTATCAGTTGTTCCATTGAGCTTTCTCAGGGCTCAGCCACTGCAGAGATGGCTCAATGCCTTCAACCTTCACCCAAAGTGGCACAAGCGTGTAAAGCTTCAGATAACATTCTCCTGCCTTCGGGCTTTACGCCCTTGGAGGGACAGGGCTCTTTTGCTTCAAGGAGCCCCTCTCAGAAACATCCCCTCAAGGAGGATGGTCATAACAACCAAAGGCTCCCTGACAGGGTGGGGAGCAGTGTGGGAAGGAAGAATGATGTATGGTGTCTGGGAATCCCCGTTGGGGGAGGAACATTAGAGTTCAGGGCAATTCACCTTACTTTGAAGGCGCTCCTTCCCTCCATTCAGGGAAGGTGTGTCCTGGTGAGAACCGACAGCTCCTCTGTGATGTATCATATGAATCACCAGGGAGGCACAAAGTCCCTCCGTTACCTCCAGGTGGCACGGGAGCTCCTGTTTTGGGCCCCTTGGTATCTGGCCTCACTCAGGGCGATTTACATTCCAGGGGTTGCGAATCGGGCGGCAGACCTCCTGTCCAGGACAGGTCCTCTGCCAGGAGAGTGGAGGCTTTACCCATAGGTGTTAGCCATTTTGTGGTCCCAGTTCAGCTGGGCTCTAGTAGATCTGTTTGTGTCAGCAGAGACAACCCACTGTGGTTCTCCCTAAGTGGTCAGGGGGGTCCCCTGGGGTTAGATGCACTGTCACGAGGCGGCCGGAAGGGTTGTTATACGCTTTCCCTCCATTTCCTCATTGTCCAAGTGCTCCACAGGATTGCCCTGGGCCGCTACAGAGTATGGATGATAGTTCCACGGTGGCCAAAGAGGATTTGGTTTCCAGTGCTCCTTCGCCTGGTTCACAGCCAGTCATAGCCTCTGCCAGGAAGAGCGGATCTTCTCTCTCAGGCAGAGGGTCAGATATGGCATCTCAAGCCAGTCATTCTGCCACTTTGAGCTTAGCCACTTCTATGCCCGTCTCTCAGGGGTTAGATGAGGCTGTCCTGAGGACCTTAAGCAATATAAGGGCTCCTTCCACTCGTGCGAATTATGATCACAAGTGGACAGTTTTTTCTGTTTGGTGTCATGATAAGCAAGTGGACCCAACCACTAGCTCTATTCAACTGGTTCTTCTTTTTCTGCTGTCACTTTTCAATTATGGTAGGGCTGTCAGCACGATTAAGGGGTACACTGCTGCTATATCTGCCTTTCATGTGTCAGTGGATGGTGCTGCACTGGGGAAATATCCACTACTATCTCAATTTATTTAAGGTGCGTATCGTCTGCGACCAGGCAGGGCTCCCAGAGCACCGTCATGGGATCTTCCTTTGGTGCTGAGATCACAGACTCAGCCACCATACGAACCTATAAAGCAGTCCATTCTGAAATATTTGTCTCATAAGACGGCATTCCTCTTTGCTATTTGTTCAGCCAAGAGAGTCAGCGAGTTACATGCTCTGTCGGTAAGTGAGGAGTGTTTGAGATGGAAGACTAATGACACCGGTGTGTCTCTCTGGGCAAATCCTTCTTTTTTGCCCATGGTAGTTAATACTCAGACGGTTAACTAAAGGTTACCTATTATGCCATTTTTCCAAGTTTATATTTTGGTCTTTGACTCCCCTAGAGTACTCCTGATCGCGCAAAGTAAAAAAAGGGTTCTTATTTCGCTCATACTGCCATCCTCAAAAAACCCCATTTGTAGTCCATAGTGGTCTCTGCCTGAAACGTCTCACTGGGGTGGCTCTTCCGCTATAGCCCCCCTCCCGTGTGCCCACTTTCTTCTGACTGGCCAGCTCTGTGGAGGGCGGAGTTGGGCGGGACGAGGCAGCAGAACGCAGTGTTCCGTGTCCCTCTCCCCAGAGTGAAACTTGAGACACGGCTGCCATCTGATAAGGAAACGGCGGGCAAATTCCGCAATCTAACGCAGTACATGTGTATAGATCTAATGAAATGAACTTGTTCTAATAAACGCAGCGTCGAAAGTGGAGGACACACTGCAAAAGTCTGGCAGCTCAAGCACGAATTTGCTATCGGCTACAGTTTGCTACAGCGACAGTGGTGAGTACAGCGGTTCTTTTACTCTAGCTAGCATGCAGGGAAAGCTAGAATCCACCTTATTTAGACACATTTGTAGAACGGGTCGACATGCCCAAGTGTAGACCGGAGACCATAGAAATCCGGTAGGTCTGAGTTTAGAGGGAAACATGGACAGTGAGGAGCAGCTAAAAGTGGACCAACAGCTTATGGACTGCTTCGGTGTGTACTAGGACCTGCTGGTTCGTGTGCATAGCTGTGGTGTGTTGTTAGCGTGGAGAAACGAACAGCTTCTGCGCTGGTATATGACGGAGGGGCAAAAGCTCCAGGCTAAACGGCCTTTTCGGAAATTGCCCGTGGTAATGGTTTACTTATTGCTTCGGAATGACCAGCTTTTCATCACGGAAAATAGGCGAGTTATGGATAGTGCCGAGAGCGAGATAGAGCTACGGTTATGTCATGAACATAATACAGGTTTTACAGACCAGTAGTTCGTTCCGTTTGCGTGAACCGTTGCTTATGTGGAGGTAGCGAATCGATCAGTTTTACAGGAAAGAATTTAATATTCAATCGATGGCAATGCAGAGAAATCGTTTGTTACACACCGGACACGTTATAGCCTGTGCGCTTCCTTATTGCTTTCACCGGTAGCATCAGAGAGCTTGCTCAGACATTGGAGATGTGTCAGGCTGACCTTGGTCATGGATAAGTAAAGCGATCATTGTACAAGCACCCAAAAACGCACCCCAAGCTCTGCAAAACCTACGTCTGGTCTAACTGCAGCCCAACTCGGCAGACACATACAGCACCTTTCCGGTTAGCTTCAACTGTAGGGCTACAATCAGGCAACGTTTTGATGAAACTGCCACATTGATGCTTACCAAAGTAACACAAGCATACCGATCAGAATTATTGCATATAAGTTAACCAGGAGCATTTTTAATTAGCAGAGCATGCGAACTAACATGCAGTAGCTGATAAGCGGTCATGACTTTGAATGTAATCTGTCGCAAAAAAATTTGTTTCGTGGTCCGTGTGAAAGCTGCTTAATTCGCCCTTAACGCGTGTATTCGCGTCTTTGCATTGACTTTGAATGTAGGCTAATCTGTCCCGCGAATAATTCGTTTCGTGTCCAATGTGAAAGCAGCTTTATGGATAGTACGCGACAGCTAGAGAGAGCTCGGTTATGTTATGAACATAATACAGGTTTTGCAGACCGTAAGTTCCGTTAGCGTGGACAAGTTGCTTATGTGGAGCCAGCGAATCGATCACTTCTACAGGAAAGAATTACCTATGTGATCTCCGCCTTTTTCGGCTTTTTATTAGCCACAACAATTTCTAAAGGGGGATGAAATTATGCCACGGTAGTGCAGAGAAATCATTTGTAAACCGGCAGAGCTTCTGCGTTTCGCATTGCTTTCACGGTAGCACCAGAGAGCTTGCTCAGACATTTGTGAAGTATCCGGCTGATCCCGGTCATGGATAAGTGAAGCGATCACTAACTGTAGTGGCTACAATCGGGCAACGTTATGATGAAACTGCCACATTGATGCTTACCGAAGTAACACAAGCATACCGATCAGAATTACTGCATCTAAGTTAACCAAGAGCATTTATAATTAGCACGGCATGCAAACTAACATGCAGTAGCTGGTAACCGAGCAGTCATAACAACCACAGAGACAAACCCTTGCAATACAGATTTTACAGACGGCAAGTTCTGTTACTGTGAACAGTTGTACCAAGCATCCAAATTACAAACATGTATTAAAAGTTAGCTTCAAATGAGGTTTATGATCACACACCTTCTGTAGAATTTCCCGATATCACTCTTGCATATTTAGGAAACAAACATTAGCAACAGTAACATGGCTAAGTTAGCCGCTGTGCTACAGCCACAATCAACTGGCTATCATCTCAGGTTGGCTTATGCAGTAAAAGCAACGTACAGCTTCTGTGTCTGTGAGTCACGGACAGTCGCGACCAATACAGGCTTTATCTTCAGATATTTTACAAAGCCTGTGTTTGAGGCCAGTTGTTAGTGCTAACTATCGCTAGCAGTCCTGCTAGCCACCCGTAACACGTTAGCTTCACTTACAATATTTGCTGTTATATCGTTACTTACAGCCTGTGGCTCCGTGCGCTTGATCGATGCAGCTGCTTCAGGTTTGAGAAGCAGCTGAAACGCTTATCCTGTGTCGAATTATCCTTTATTGATAAAGCTGTCTTTGGTGAAATGCTGAGCACAATCAGCTAACGTTCCCTTTGGCCGTGGCTGTTTGCTGCCAGCAAACAAAAAAGCTACCCATTGATTTCTGGTGGCATCCTCTTTTCGAAGAGAGATATTTGTTTTTCTTCGCGTTCAAAAGTAAACGGACAAGCAGCTTTGGGAGAGATACTGACAAAACTGCACCTCAAATGATATTTGGTTCTTCTTTTGTATTTCCAAAAGTGTCGACGCTACTAAGGCATAGTATGATCTGCCGGTGTTAGTGCCTGCTAGAATAGTGTCCGGTGTGGGCAGGTCCAGCGCCATGATTGGCTCTGGCTAGGTCTGTGCTAATTGGACGGCACAACCTGACGTCAGGTTTTGCCCAGATCTCGCGAAGATCTCGGGAGGAGCTGTTCAGAGAGGAAATCACGTTCATGAAATCACGTTCTTGGATTACGGCAAAACCCCTGTATCTTATGTTTAGAAACTTTTCAGTGGTTGAGTATGGACAACTAACATTATAACATTACTAATATGTATTAAAAGAAGGATCAGCATCATAGGTCCTCTTTAACTAAGTAATAGAAATTAGCGCTTTCCGGCTTGACCCGGCTCTCCCACTGGGGGATGCGAATCTGCTTACTTTGTGTCCTCTCAGGGCCTTGAGGGCTTATGTTGCACGCACCCAGTCTCTGAGACACTCTCATTCTCAGTTGTTGGTTTTTTTCTGTGATAAAATTAGGGTCACCTGTGTCTGAGCAGTGTTTGTCCCATTGGATCATGAACACTATTGCTGGAGCTTACTCTGGACAGAACCTTCCAGTTCCAAGTAACCTAGAGGCTCACTCGACCAGATGTGTTGCCACTTCCTGGGCTGCTCTGAGGGAAGTTCCTTCTCTCATAGATCTGTGCAGCAGCGATATGGAGTACTCCCTGCACTTTCACTAGATTTTACTGAGTAAATGGGTCATTCCATGTCAAGTCACACACCCTCCCCAGTGACACCTCTTCAATTTGCCTGATTTTTTTTCTAATAGTGCCTTACAATGTCAAATGAAAGATTCGAAGTTTGAGCTTCCTAGCTCAAACGGTTTTTGAATTATGGCCCTTCAAAGTTTGGGTGCCACGCCCACTTTTGGGGTCCGGGAATTGCACACTTAATTTGCAAGCATTTTTGGAGACCCATATCTTTTGTTTTAAGCTAGCTACAGGCCTGTAAATTGCTATATCTATGTATTCTGGCCCTGTCTATCAGAATCTGCACTAAAAACTAGCATAGGTTTACTATTTTTAGAGATATTAACCCCTTAAAAGTGGATTTTTTAATGACGCAATTCATTTTTGGGGCACTTTGGGGGTCTATATCTTGGAAAGTTTTTGTCCTGATGGGGTTTCAACTAATGTACCATCATATTTGGGTACACTACTGTGTATTTAGAGAATTTCAGGGCACTCAGAGCCTTGATGGGGGTACAGGAGGGTCCCAAATATGGCCTCGGGACAAAATTACCCTTTGGTACCCCCTACTTCAGGCCCCGAGTTGGCCATGTGGGCACATGATGACTGGAATGAGCTTTTTACCCCATCAGCAGTCACCCTTTATCAAAGTTTTGAGCCAATAAAAACTTTGATTATCAAACTCCTTCACTATCAACTAAGCCTTTGCATATGGCACTATTTTTTGGATATTTTCGGAAAAATCCTAAGTCCAGAAAGTAGGTCAACTGTTGTTTTTAACTGCCTATTCATGTTTATGGTAGTAAAAACAGACCTATGAATTAAATTGATCTATGGGAAGATTAAAATGTGCTATTAGCAGCCAACATCCCCCAGTTATATTGACAAAAAAAGGGATTAACCCTTTCCCAGCTGCTAACACAATGCCATTTTTACAATAATTGACACATTTCCTTGGGGTTTCCCTGTATCTGACCAAACTCTGACAACTCCAACTACTTGAGTTGGATTATTTCGCTTAAGAGATAAATGTATCTTTCAAATAGGAAAGGCAAAGATTAAAACAAGGCAGTGACGTGCGGTGGAGGTTAGTTTGGTGAGGCAGAAACCTCCCCTTTGCTTGATTAGCAATCAGACGATTAACTAGTTTAGTAAGACTATTCGGCAGAATGACGGGCCAGTTTAAGTTTCCGCGGCGTTATTACTCAGTATAGGCTGTCATTTCATGAAGCGATCAAACATGACTCTGTCTTGGCCTGCTGAAAACCGTCAAAATCCACCATGCTGGGTAACATTTCAAGATATCATATGTCGTGTAAATACTCCAGAGATTCAAGGTCGTAGTGCTCAGCATTATAAACTTGTTGCAGTTGATGTTGAAAGAATTCAGAGGCTTCTCCCCAAGTTCACTGCCTCTTAATCAGCAAGCCTGTATCATTGACCTGAATTGTAGAATTGTATCTGCTTATATTGCAACAGTAGTGAATGACATCTTGCCTCCTTGATATGGATCTGATCAGATGATGTAAATACATTATAGCTGTTAAATGTATGCGTCCAGTGTGTGAAGGGTTAATAAATGTAATTTTTCAATTCATACATGCACATGTATGTGTTCATTGTTAGAATCTGGTATTTAATGTATATTTTATAAAGTTGGTCTGTTTTAACTGTCTTAAACATGAATAGACAGTTAAAGCAACAGTTGACCTACTTTCTGGACTCAGGATTTTTCCGAAATTATCCAAAAATAGTGCCATATGCAAAGGCTTAGTTGATCGTGAAGGAGTTTGACAATCAAAGTTTTTATTGGCTCAAAACTTTGATAAAGGGTGACTGTTGATGGGGTAAAAAGCTCATTCCAGTCATCATGTGCCCACATGGCCAACTCGGGGCCTGAAGTAGGGGGTACCAAAGGGTAATTTTGTCCCGAGGCCATATTTGGGACCCTCCTGTACCCCCATCAAGGCTCTGAGTGCCCTGAAATTCTCTAAATACACAGTAGTGTACCCAAATATGATGATACATTAGTTGAAACCCCATCAGGACAAAAACTTTCCAAGATATAGACCCCCAAAGTGCCCCAAAAATGTATTGCGTCATTAAAAAATCCACTTTTAAGGGGTTAATATCTCTAAAAATAGTAAACCTATGCTAGTTTTAAGTGCAGATTCTGATAGACAGGGCCAGAATACATAGATATAGCAATTTACAGGCCTGTAGTTAGCTTAAAACAAAAGATATGGGTCTCCAAAAATGCTTGCAAATTAAGTGTGCAATTCCCGGACCCCAAAAGTGGGCGTGGCACCCAAACTTTGAAGGGCCATAATTCAAAAACCGTTTGAGCTAGGAAGCTCAAACTTCGGATTATTTCATTTGACATCATAAGGCATAAATAGAATAAAAATCAGGCAAATTGAAGAGGTGTCACTGGGGAGGTTTTGGGGATTTGTGTGAATTGACATGGAATGACCCAAATGTGGCATCTCCTGTATCTCAAAGTTCAGCTGTTATCCTCTCAGCTGCGGCACGGGGACATAAGGGGATGGAGTCCTCCGTTCCTCGCAACACTGATGGCATTAGTCATCCAAGGTAAAGTTTGTAGTGGGAACGGTCTGAGTGAGGTTGAAATAGATTGTAAGCTACGTCTATAACTATGGATCTATGAGACCGAATGATGACTGTCACGAACGATCTCGTTGCTCAGAACATGTTGAGCCGTTCCAGGCAGGAGGAAGAGGCATTGTCACCTAGATGCTTTATAGCCTATGGACCCAGCCTCTTAAGGTAAGTGACGTGACATTATTGATATAATGGTCTCGAGGACAGGTAGAGGATGGTATTATTCAAGGTAAAGACCATGGTGACGGTCATCATTCGGTCTCACAGATCCATAATTATCGACATAACTAGCGTTAATGAGTCGGTTACAATGATCGGAAACTGACTCGCACCAAAACAATGGCCTTTAATTTTATTTATTTATTTATTTATTTACATTTTAGCAAAAACCACCTGGTGCTAAACAATCTGCATACAAAAAAACTTTCAGACAATATCAACTATCAGTTTCAAAAACTTTTTTTTATGAGAACTTTTGGCTGTTTATGTTTACTAACTCACAAAGGACTCACAAACCACTGAATTTTAAAAAGCATTTTTACCACCAACCTTACCAAAGTTTGCATTTTTCTGGAAAATTTATTTTCAATGATACATATAAATATTGTTAAAATGCAGTGACATGGTTATCTTTCTGAATATTAGGATGGCAACATTTTAAAAGTGATGCAGAAATGCCGATTTCAGCAGGACTCCAGATTTAAAAAGTCCTCTATCTTAAACTGTCTGTCATGGTTCTGGATGTTTGTGCGTGTGATTTGGACTTTTCTTAGTGGCTCTCGTCCCAGGACGATATCGAATTCCTGTTCAATCGGATTCTCTACCCAGCTGGCTGATTGAACTGGGGCGGCGCTTCCCCGGACTCCATATAAGCCGGATGTTCGCCACGCCTCTTTGCTAGAGTGACTGTTTGTAGCTTCGCACTATAGCCGAAGATATCTGTAGTCAGGTTTTGTATGACTGTCTATCTTCTAATGATTGGAGTTTCTTCTTCCTTTTTCTATCTTGCTTTGCTTCCGTGGTTCAGACTATTATACGTCCTTTGGAAGTGCGAGTACTTTCGTTTGGTCTGTATTATTCTCTGTGTTTGTACTGTGTCCGCGCTACTCTCATTCTCTCTGGTCGTTGCACCTGGCCTCCGTAATCTACCGGCCATTACACTGTCATAACTTTTCAAAAATAAAGCTCATAATAAAAGTAACGAGATGACAGTATCAGTATCAGTATCAGTAGCACTATCCCCCGCCACGATAAAGGGCCATAACTTCGCACATGCATATACTTCAACATCTATTTTTGATCTCAGCATAGATCATTACTAGCTCATTAAGCATACAACATTTGACCCATGTAACTGTCATAGTTTTCGGGGTAACTCGTCTCCATTGAAAGTTTGACTGACAGACAGACGGACGGAAGGACAAAACTCGATCCTATATCCCCCACACCAGTTGGTGGCAGGGGATAAAAGGTGTTTTGGAAACATGAAGGCAAATTCTATCAAATGACATCAAGAATAGAATCTGATCGCACATTTGAATTTTTCTTGCTGATGTTAATCGTGGCTTGACCAGGCCAGCAGCTCTTTTCAAACCCAGCTGAAGCAGATGCCGTAGACATGACATCATCACTGACATCACAAGTAACAGCTGCAGCTGAGGATGGAAGAACAGGGCACAACAAGGGGGGCCACATTTACCAAATTTAAAAAAAAAGAAAACTGTAAGCAACTGGCAGAATCCCGCCGTGAAGATCAAAGGTAGTTCACTCATGTGGCCCGTAACCACCAGCTCAGCCTGATTAAAGCCAACAAAAGGCTTCAGAGGTGCACACGGCCTCAAGAGAGTCACACGCGGTCCTCCCCTCCCCTCTTCCGCAATAGAGTTTCACCAACACACAGCCAGCCTTCTGGCTGCACCTTCTGTTCCAAAGAGGGGCGAGCTTACTGCTAGCCACAGAAAAGAAACACATGGCGAGATGCTAGTATTATGTGCATAGCCTCTGTGAGCCAATGTTTTGTTCTGGTAAAGAATTGACCCAGTGGCCAACCGACAAACCCTGAATGCATATACTCTGTACACACACATGTTGAATGCCCAATCCCACAAACAAACTGCCTATCATGCCACACCATTTTGTTGGCTAATGATTTTAAGCCTTTAAAAACTGCTGTTGCGGAACAACCCAATGCCTCAGGTGAGAATATAATGCTTTTGCCCTTTCTTTATGTGAGGAAATGCGCTAGCATCTAGCAGAGGAAAAGGCATTCAAGGGTGTTTCTGCTGTACATCCCAATACACCAGGAACAATCACAAATGGTTTGACATGATTCCCACTAAAACAGTCTGATTTGCTGCATTTTTATGTTAAATTTGGCCAAACAGTGGCCCTACAGTAAACATTTCAGAGCCACCACAATCAATAACTTCCTCCCCTAAATACCAGGAATGTTGAAAGCAGATTTGATATGGTTCCCATTAAAAACTGTTCAAGTTATTGCAATTTTCAAAAGTTAAAAGTTCTGCCTGGTGGAAGAGCTACAGCAAAGATTATAGCTCGCCAACAAAAATAATAACCCCTCTCTATGCACCAAAGATGATCATAAGAATGTGACGCAATTCCCAAAAAACCCGTTTTAGTTACTACATTTTGAAATATAAAGTCTGGCCAGGTGGTGGTGCTATAGGAAAGGTTGTAGGGTTGCACAAAACAATAGGTTCTGTCAACTTTGCACCAGGAATGAAAGCAAGAAGTTTCACTTGTTTCCCATAAATGCTCATGTTATCGCGCCAACACAAAGGGCCTCTGGTGGCACCGGCTGCATCCAAGGTGAATCCACAATATGCCAAAAAACTGGGATATAATAAATACAGCTGTTTAGGCATATTTATACTAGGGGTGTAATGGTTACCGATATAATGGAATATCTTGGTATAACGCCCTGACGGTAATCATATCCTTTTAATTTTTTAATATTGTAAAAACCGATTTCGAATCCGCGGTTTGAAAAACTAAAAAAACTCACTGTCCGCACTCGCATCTGTGAACTAGAAACTGCAGAATCCTTGTCTCTGATCTGAAGTCTCGCGCGGCTGCGCAAATGCAACAGGCAACGTGAGTTTAGTTTGTTTTAGACATGAAAGCAAGAGCTTCAAATCGGCAAGTGCCCTTTTACTAGCTGATAAGCTCTGTGGTGCGCGGTTAAAGAACTGCCTCAGGTATATGGCAAGCTGCTAACTTTGTCGATTGTATTTATCATCGCAGTATAATTTTATGTATGAAGTGATGCCTTTAATTCAAACCGTGCAAGCGTGGTGACACAAGCTAGTTAACATAAGCTACTCGTTAAGCGCAGCAAATACCTAGCTAGTTACATTACTCTTCCCTGTTGCTAATGTTCACGTAACTGAGATCAAGAGACACAAAACCTTTCCAGTGACAGTTATAGCTGATGAACTCCAAAGCTGAATATTCATCACGAAGCCAGATTGCGTCCATTTGTATCCCTCCAGACTCTTGTCGGCTTAGACCCTCTCTGGGGCAGGGCGAGGGAAAGTTGAAACATGACCGTACATACAAAGATTAAACGCAAAACTATCATCAAATAAGTGTTTTATTGAAGTTTATAAGCTAAGCTAAATCCACTAATGCTGGTGATTTTACCGACTCAGGGACAACCTTCGCCAGTACTCTCGCAAAACCAGTACTGCCCAGTGTTTACTTTAATTCACCTCCTCTCCGTGTTCACCCCCCGTCAGAGCTCTGTCTCTCTGGCTGCCCTCCTCACTAACTGGTGAACAAACCTGGCTGCCCAGATATGTCTGGCAACCCATTTTAGCATTTTTGTATTTTTATTGTTTCGTTTTTAGCTCCCGCTGCTCGCAGTGCGGGAGCTATGGTATCGGGCTCCATCCGTGCATGCGTGTGTGCATGCGTGCGTCCGTCAACACATTTCGCTTTATCTCATCAACAAATTCAGTTACAGGCTCCTAATTTTTACTGGACATGCATCTCATATGCGTCACTCCATCCGTGCATGCGTCACTGGCCCAAACATATCACCAAAAAGCAAAATGTCGAAATTTGTCTTATCAACTACTTCAGTTACAGGCTCCTAATTTTTTTGGACATGCATTTCATAAAGTCCTACAAATGAAATGCCTAAAGGTGACCTTGGCCTATTTTTTCAAGGTCACTGGCCTAAAAATATCACCAAAAACTTCGACATTTTGCTTTATCTCATCAACTATTTCAGTTACAGGCTCCTAATTTTTACTGGACATGCATCTCATAAAGCCCTACAAATGACATGCCTAAAGGTGACCTTGGCCTATTTTTTCAAGGTCACTGGCCTCAAAATATCACCAAAAACTTCGACATTTTGCTTTATCTCATCAACTATTTCAGTTACAGGCTCCTAATTTTTTTTGGACATGCATTTCATAAAGTCCTACAAATGAAATGCCTAAAGGTGACCTTGGCCTATTTTTTCAAGGTCACTGGCCTCAAAATATCACCAAAAACATCAACATTTTGCTTTATCTCATCAACTATTTCAGTTACAGGCTCCTAATTTTTTTTGGACATGCATTTCATAAAGTCCTACAAATGACGTGCCTAAAGGTGACCTTGGCCTATTTTTTCAAGGTCACTGGCCTCAAAATATCACCAAAAACTTCGACATTTTGCTCTATCTCATCAAGTATTTCAGTTACAGGCTCCTAATTTTTACTGGATATGCATCTCATAAAGGCCTACAAATGACGTGCCTAAAGGTGACCTTGACCTATTTTTTCAAGGTCACAGGCCTCAAAATATCACCAAAAACTTTGACATTTTGCTTTATCTCATCAACTATTTCAGTCACAGGCTCCTAATTCTTACTGGACATGCATCTCATAAAGGCCTACAAATGACGTGCCTAAAGGTGACCTTGGCCTATTTTTCCAAGGTCACTGGCCCAAACATACCACCAAAAAGCAAAATGTTGAAATTTATCTCATCAACTATTTCAGTTACAGGCTCCTAATTTTTTTGGACATGGATTTCACAAAGTCCTACAAATGATGTGCCTAAAGGTGACCTTGGCCTATTTTTTCAAGGTCACTGGCCTAAAAATATCACCAAAAACTTCGACAATTTTCTTTATCTTATCAACATTTTCAGTTACAGGCTCCTAATTAGCTCCAGCCGCCCGAGTGGCAGGAAAGCTATGGAATCGGGCTCCATCCGTGCGTGCGTCCGTCCATGCGTGCGTCCGTCAACAAAAACTTTGACATTTTCTTTATCTTAACAGCGGGAGCTTCTGGGGCCGCCAGTGCCCTATATTTCATTTCATTTTCTCGACGTCATCCACGATCAAGTAACTAGTAGACAGACAATCGCCCCTCGCTCACGTCCCACACATCTGCTCTGCAGGAGAGAGAGGGAGAGCCGCTATCTGGCCTGAAGTTAAAAGACGCAGACACTGCAGATATTTTATGACTCATATGTATTTATGTCGATTGGGCTCATTGCAATTTCTATCGCTGTTTAAAACTTAATTTGATGTAGCCTAAATTGTGCATGGGGTCTTTGCTTAGGCTATAGAACCAGTTTGCTCGACTGTGCAAGCTCTTCATGTCAGACATAACTAGTGTTACAAACCTGTAAAAGACTAGGCCTATATCTCAATAATGGTGAAGAATGTGAACGCCTTTTTGGTTGCCGTTTTCTCATTTACAATGTGCAGTCACCTCATGGCCACATAGTACCATGTGTAATACACAGTTGTATGTCTTTTGAATGTTTACATATGTAATGTTATTTGTTGTTCTTATTATTTAATTTTTATTGTGTTTTATGTTTGCAAAAAGTTTATTTGCAATGTGCAGTTACCTCTTAGGGCCACAGATTTGTATGTTTAACACACAGAATGTTATTAATTCTTGTTATTTTTTGTTATGAATGCAAAAAGTGGATAATGCTGCTAATTTTATATATTGGTTTCAAAATAAAACATGTTGAAATGATTTTAGCAATTGTTTCAGTACTTATTGAACCTTTTATGTACATTTTAATAATACCGTGATAATACCGAAAACCGTGATATTTTTGTTCACAAAAATCGTGATATGAAATGTTCATACCGTTACATCCCTAATTTATACTCCATTCCTGCCTCACTTTACTCAACTGCTCTGATGAAGGGACAACCTTGGAGTTTGAAGAGAAAAAAGGGCCAAAAAAAACGGTCTCGGACCTATAAAGGGGTCATTTTGGGACCCTATTTCTCAAAGCTTCAAGGAGGTAGCCAAATGCTGCTTATTGCACATGAAAGCCATAGATCTATATATTACAATAAAAGAAAAAATCAGCTGGGATCTTGTCTCATTTGTCACTGCCTCTGTTGTTGGGGCTGTACTGCTCCAGATCTGAAGCTCTCAAACAAAACCAAAGGGAAGCACAAGGAGGTGTATGAAGTTAGCCAGGAGAAGCATACATTCCTGCTTGCTCTCCTGCAGTGATGGACAAGAGGACTTCTGAAATATGGCAAACATTTTCTTTTCACTCATTTTTCACTGCCGTGATAGAAGCGTACTGTTATTCTACTCTCATCTCTCATATCTGCGCTTCATGAGCCTGGCCATGAAAAGGCAGCAAGTATAATTGTATCAAGAACATATTCCTGACTGCACATGTATGCATACATGCATCTTATCACAACAAAGTACAATGTTCATGTTTTTGAAAGATTAGTGCTGCCACCTGGATGCTATTTTTAGAATTTTGGTTTTGTTAATTATAAGCAAATGAGATAAGATCCCAGCTGTTTTGTTGTTTATTTGTAATAAATAGGTCTTTGGCTTTCATGTGTAATTATCAGCATTTGGCTACCTCTTTGAAGTTTTGAGAAAAAGGATCCTAAAATGACCCCTTTTTTGGGCCAAGACCCTTTTTTCACCCTTTTTTCTCCAAACTTCAAGGTTGGCCCACAAAAGTAACAGTAGATTTGAATTAAGGTCCTTCCAACTAAAAGAATAAAATATCAGCCAAACCCGGGGGTCAACAATTCTGACTGTCTGAACTCCTCAAAAATTGGCTCCTAATACTTAGTTAAACCAGCGATAACGCCATCACACACATCCAATCCCACACCCTCCATTTACATGGGAAGAAGTGGCCACAGGGACAACACAGCCTGGTATCATAAGCAGGATGATTCACTGGAAAAGTTAACCAGAGCAACCAGTCCTGAACATGCAAAACCTTTGAGTGGTTTCCTGTTTCAATCGGATGATGCAGCAGACAGTTATCCAACTCACAAACAGCACTGATCACAGTGCTGGACTCCCATCCTGCCAATGAAAGATACAAAAACCTCCATGTCAAGGGTGGCAAGTGTGTTTCCTGCGCCAAGCACACCATTCCCACACATACACGCAAAAGCCTCAGATCAAAGTCAAGCGTGCAGTGGTCATGTCCTCCCCCGGGTCGCGTTCATCAGTGTCACTTCTATAGCGCAATCTTTCCGGGACAGACAGTCAGGGGGAGTTTGGAAGCCCTTTCTGACCTGGATAGGAGTGAGGTGCCCACCCACAGAACAAACACTGAAAAGAATTTCATTGAAAGGACATATAAGCAAATGAAATCCTTACACTCTGCGAGCCCCACAGTGTAAGTGGTTTGAGAATACCAGGCATTCTGGCAGGTCGTAGCGCCATGGCAAGCGTTACAATTTCAGCTGGAGGTAATCGGAACCCTGACTTCAAGCACTGAGGGGGCTGCGTCATTGCTGCAAAGGGACTGGTGTTGGACCTAAAATACTAATGAGAATTCATAATGGGGATCAGACACTTTCCAGCATTATTTGAATTAGAATTAATTTTATGAGCCGGTACTTTCAGATGCCTAACCTACGGAGTATACGGATGCAAGTGATCATTATCAAATTTGTAGTTTATTGCCAAAAATGTAAAGCGATTACGCTTGTAATTCAGTTTGAAGTCCATTTTCGGTAACTCCATATCCACCTTACAAGTGACGCGAATAGCCCATCATTCGTTCCCAACCAATCAGGTCCCTTTTCCGGCTTTTTATTTGCCAGACAATTTTAAAAGGGGGCACCAATATATTTTGGGGGGTTTTATTAGTGAGAAGGGGGTTTAAAATTTAATATTAATATTTAATATCGCAAATGCATGCTGTGCATATCCTAGCAACCCGGTGTGTCGTAAGTAACATGGCTGCCGCCACTGTGTACTATTACCACGTATAGCAGCACTAGAAATTAAACTCTAAATTTTCTTGACTGGGTGTACGCTTGACTTTTTTAACACTCGAATGTTTCTCTGGGTACCCAAACATCAAGGTAAGTGCTGATTATATTTGATATTGGTGGAGGTTAAATACAGAATTCTATCTAAAAGCCTTTAAAAATAATCGTCTTTTTTTTTAATATACAAAAAAAAATTGGCATCTCCAATTCCACCCGAATCTGGAATGCCCAATTAGAGAACTGTGAAGCGATATGATAAGTTTTTGCCCAAACTTTACTCACTTAGCTAGCTGAAATAGGCATGAACATCCCTGATATGTTTTGTGGAGCTTTCGTGCATCTGAACTGTGCTTTCAGACTTTTGGGATGTTAGTTAGCAAGAGCAATCGCTGTTACAGCTAGCTAGCCAGTGAAGTTGGGGGCCATAACCAAATGACATCGCTTAAATATGCCGATTATTTACAAGCACTTTCCTTAAATAGCATTTGCTAGCGAGCAAGATGGTCACATAATCTGAAGATTAATGTAATATGCGATCGCACACACAACAGTGTTAGGCAGCTGAAATTAGCCATTAAGTGATATGCCTCAGCCCGCACTGCCTGATTGCTGCTCACTTAAACAAAAGCTGTTTATCAAGGTTGAAGGAGAGCGTGGGGGTGTGATCGCATTGTAAGTGACTGATCAGAGTCCTCAAAACTTGTGAATCACAAGTTTGCACCCCATTCAGAGAAGGGAATCTGGCAACAGCGTGATGCCCTCGGATCAAATATAATTATTTACGATGAAATCATCACTAGAAAGCTTTCGCCACTGTGGCAAAGAGCCATAAGAAATGTTTCTCCAAAGATAGATTACTTTCGCCAATGGCGATGTGGCAAGTGGCAGGCATGCACCTAGCTACGGTCACAATAAACGACGTGCAGTTAATTGGGGATTTAATGCAAAATCTCAAAATCAATAGAGGCTTTATTTTTTAAAATGTCTATGGCTGAAACGAATCAGAATTTTTTCTTCTGCCACCATTGTGATGTAGTCACATCAGTGCTCTATATTATCCAGGGTTCCCGCTGCCGCTCGTCATTTTCGTCATTGACGAAAATAATTCATCGGTGACGAGGAGAAAATTATGAGCAGTCATCGCAGTGGCAAATGTATTTGTTTGATGACGAATAAAAATTCAATGGCAAATAGTGGCTTCGTCTGCCCAGAGCATTCGAGGCTGTAGCCCCAAAGATGTTTTCTTTAGCCCCATATAGTTTATATGAATTCATAAATAAATAAAATAAAAAATTGTTCTTCACTTTGGGCAGTTTACTACGTTACTGAATGCCCGTAAAACAGAACAGCACTTTTGTATTGTTTTATCTTCAATGAACAGAGCCAAGAAAGACCTATCAGAGAGGGGTTTTACGGGAAAATACGTCCAAATGCTGTCTTATTGGCTGACAGGTCATTCGTTGCCATGTTCTCTACCACAGTATGACTGGCGATTTCTGAGCTAAGGTTATGCAAAACATGGTACTTCCAAGTTAGCTTTAAAGGCACAAGACAGTGCTATACAATATCTGATTCATCATCAATAATGACCAAAACTTCATATTGACAACAAACCGTTCCTACACCGGAGATGCTAAATCTCACGCATTCGGCGTGAGTCTCTCGCCTCTTAGTGGCATTCACGTTCCTGTGCAGTAGTCAGCAATTATTCAATCAACGCACTGAAGAAATTCACTCGTGGAATTTTAGTCATTGTGCATTAAGTTAATCAGTTTCACGTGCATTACGATGGATTTCCCCACTAGTGACACGGAAATCGATTATGACTCGGAAAATCTCACGCTTGTCTTTACTGAAGGATTAAAAGCAATGGACTTGCATAAAGATGTTTCAAATGGTCTTATTTCATTTACACAATTTAAACGATCATGAAACATATGCATTCTTTCCAATCCCTGAGTAAAGAGAAGCACGAGAAGTCCGGAGTCATAATCGCTTTCCATGTTACTTGTGGTGAGGTCCACCTTTACGCAAGTGAACTTGAAACTTCAATGCACAAGGATTTTAATTCCGTGTGAGAATCTCATTGATAGGCGTTCATTGAAAAATTGCGGACTACAGTGAATAAGCCTACAGAATGCGTGAGACCTACGCCGAATGCGTGAGACTTAGCATCTCTGCCACACGGCTGGGTTAGTTGTCTGTGAACTCATCGCTGTTAAAATATGTTTAGGCCAGTGCTATAGTTAGCCAGTAAGGTAGTTTGCTGAAGCCTAACTCACCAGTTCTCAAACTCGGTCCTGAGGTGAACGCTGTGTGCGATGGTTTTTGCTCCAACTGGAATTGCTATCGCAGAATTTTAACAAGCTCCAAGCAATTATTTTTCTTAACGAGTGGCTTATAATGTTAGAGGGGTGTTTCACTCTTTTAAACTCTATTATGACTGAAATGGCTATGCGTTCAATGATTTTCAAAACTCAGTGCAAATAGCACCAATTTGTTTGTAAAATAGACACCTTATGACCGAATGGACGCCAAGCTTTTGACCAATAACAATACATGTTAATCCGCTAGGAGTGGTGTTGTAATTATGACTGAATTATGTAAATCCCGTGGCGCTTGCTACCGCTGGGGGGCTTTGGGTTTACCAGCTTAGCATCACATGGTGGTTTCGGACAGTACAGTAACCAGAAAACACTCCCGAGAGAGAAGTGGATGAGGGTGCCAGTACTGAGACTTGTTTGTTGCTGGCATCAGAATTAGTGAATATCTGAGACGTTTAACATTTGAAACCCTAAACATTTGAGATTTACATTAAGGATTCCAATAAATCGTGCACAAAACATTGAACTCACCTAAAGTTTTGGAATTTGGAATCAGTTAATGGAAATCTTAAAAGTTAAACATTTCAAATACACATTTGACAATTCCACTAATTCTGATTCCAACAGCACAAAATTTTGAGCTCACCCAAGTCCAATTTAGCATTTTTGTCAGGCCTCTCTATTGCCCTTTTAAATTTTGGGATACCAAAAATGGCTGCATTGATGAAAATGTTAAGGAAATAAATTAAGAAATTAAGGGTTTAAAGGGATTTCTATTGCCAGTCTTTTGAATAAATTCCATGATAAATGCTCAAGAGGTTTTAATTTAGCTTTTATGGTCAACAGGGTCCCCATTATTAGCGGTTGGACTTGAATGGACCCAAAATTATATATACAATTGAAAGTATAATGGAGAGCCCTGTTATAATGCAAATATTTGAAGTTTGACCATGTTCGTGCTGCATGCACTTTGTCCTCTTTGAAGGCTTTTCAAAGTTTTGTAACATCCATGAGTGACTAATAAAAAAATGACGATGATGATAAAGTGAAGAATATTTTTAGGGCCCGAGCCGACTGCAAGTCGTCCGAGGACCCTATTGAAATCGTACTGTTTATTATTATTATTATTATTATTATTATTCTTGACTTTTCATGCCTCAATTTCGCCCCTTTCCCAAATGTGAAAACGCTTCTAACTTTCCACATTTGTCCGGCCGGATCCGAAATTTGATATTTTTGGGCGCTCGCACATGGTCGACGGGAAATGCCAAAATAGCGCCCCCTACGAATTTTCAAATTACCCCCCGCATTGGGGTTACTTTGTCATAGGCAGACAAAATTTGGTACAGACATGTATCATACCCAGACGCACAAAACAGTCTCTTGACGTTATGGTCCAACCCCAACAGGAAGTGGGCCATTTTGATTTGAATTTTTGATTACCGGCGATTTCCTCACCTTGTATTTTGATGAACTCCTCCTAGGGATTTCACCCAAACAACTTCACATTTGGTACAGATCATCAGGACCCCATGCTGATCTAAAGTTGCGCTCTGCATGTCTCTTGGTCAAAGGGCGTGGCTGCTAGGGCGTGACAAACTTTGGCGACTTTCGTGATTTCGCCATCCATTTTCCAACGGCTCTCACGCCAATAAACTTGTGTGTTACACCTTCAAACTTTATGGACATGATGATGGCTCTGCCCTGAACGTCCGGATACATTAACTTCCCACTTCACTAATAGCGCCCCCCCGGTGGTAATGGGAAGTGACCAGTTTTTACTTTCACTTGCACTGATGACACATAGTTGAACCCATCAACTTCATTCCACTTCTGGAACATGCAGAACAAATTGGTGAAGCTACACTATGAATGCTGTGAAGCTACGAGTAATGGCGTCCGCGTGGCGACGCGGCGACTATCGATCCCTCGCCATGAAAATACGTTTGGGTATTTGATGTCTTGAATGAACTCGTATCATCATGAAAATTGATACACAGGTCAAGGGTGGTGAGCTCTTACATCTAATAGGGGCATTGCCCATGGGTGGAGCAAAATACCTCTATAGCGCCCCCTTGACATTTTCAAAAAGCCCTCCTCATAGGGGTTTTTTTGGAGTAGGAAGATGAAAATTGGTCCACATGTGTATGTTGCCATGACACACAAATAAGTCTCTGGCACCATTGGTCTACTCCAAACAGGAAGTCGGCCATTTTGATTTTAACGTGTCATTTTGGCCTGATTTCCACGCGTTGTATTTTAACGAACTCCTCCTAGAGGTTTCGTCCAATCAACCTCAGATTTATTAAAGATCATCAAGAGACCATGCTGATCAAAATTTGTGCTCTGCATGTCTGTAAGTCAGTGGGCGTGGCCGTTAACAGGAAGTGAGCAGTTTTTACTTTCACTTGTGCTGATGACACATAGTTGAATCCATCAACTTAATTCCATTTCTAGAACATGCAGAACAAGTTGCTGAAGCTAAATTATGAATGCTGTGAAGCTACGAGTAATGGCGTCCGTGTGGCGATGCGGCGACTATCCATCCCTCGCCATAAAAATACGTTTGGGTTTTTGATGTCTTTAATGAACTCTTATCATCATGACAATTGATACACAGGTCAAGGGTGGGAAGCTCTTACATCTGTTAGGGGCGCTGCCCATGGGGGGAGCAAAATACCTCTATAGCGCCCCCTTGAAATTTCCAAAACCCCTCCCCATAGGGGTTTTTTTGGAGTAGGAAGATGAAAATTGGTCCACATGTGTATGGTGCGAAGACGCACAAAAAAGTCTCTGGCATCATTGGTCTACTTCAAACAGGAAGTCGGCCAATTTGATTTTAAGGTGTCATTTTGGCCTGATTTCCACACATTGTATTTTATCGAAATCCTCCTAGACATGTTGTCCAATCAACCTCAGATTTATTACACATCATCATGAGACCATGCTTATCAAAAGTAGTGCTCTGCATGTCTCTAGGTCGATGGGCGTGGCCACTATGGCGTCCCCATTTCTGATGCCTCGCCATGCATATTCGAGCAGCTCTCTCTCCCTCATACTTCATCCAAACGGCTTCAAAATTCCTGTACATGATAAGAGCCCTGCCCTGAATGCCTCCATGTGCTCGTACGCAATCTCGCTCATGGCGCCCCCATGTGGAAACAAGAAATGCCATATTTTACATTGACATTGGCCGATTTGCTCGAAAATTCACATTTTTGCTGAGGGTCTGCCCCTGAATGCACCTGCCCATGTATGGTTATGCTCCGAGCGCCACCTGGTGGATAAACTACCAACTTGTCATCACTTCTTCGTGCTTTGTCTGATCGCTCGAAACTTTATCACAGGTTGGGGCCTGTACTTGACCTGTCCAAAGGTCGTGAGTACACACCTGCACCCGTCAGGATCTCACCACTACCCCCAACGTGCACAAGGGTGCGAGGGCCCGTTCAATGCTGCCCGCAGCTTTAATTTTGACTTTATTTCTCAAGGGAAAAAGTGAAGAATATTTTTCAGAACCCAGGGGGAACCCTGATTATCCAATGGCAAAGAAGGACAGACAGACAGGACCCCTCCCCCACCCATCCTTTCTGGCACACCCCTTCCCAAACAAACCCTTCCCATCAAATAGCTGCTTCTCAAACCAGGTCAACCAACTGAGCATCTGCAAGCCTGGTCAATCAATGGCCCTGCTTTCCACTGTCCTCCAACACCAGTGTTCAGCTAGGTTACTGCATTTTAGCCGTTTGGGCCAACATATCCCAGAACAGCGTGAAGGAAGATCAGCTATGTTCATGTTCTCCAGACAAACATGCCACAGTTGACTGAGGGTTTATAAGGCCTCATCCCAGCACATAATGTCTTGATCAGCTCACGCTCCTTATGAACAGTTCTGATCCACAAGTGAAACAAACCATAATCCTCACACAAGTTGTCGAACATTCAAAAAATAAGCTAACAAATCTGAGGTGAAAGCAGCACTAATCTTCACAATATAAAACAGTCTAACATCTAACATGGACAGCATGCATCAGACTCATTGGTTCCTCCTTGGTCACTGGGATAGGCCAGAAACTCTGGAAAATGCTTCAAAATGCTCAAAATCCACAGACATAGTTCCACACTGAAGTTGAAATGACGACCTCATGTCCATTAATGCCACTGACGCAGGAATGAATTTCTTCAAGACAAAGGAGAAAATGAGTCGGGGGCACGAGAGCCAGTGAGAAAGTGTGAAAAGGGAGAGGGAGATAGAGAGAAGAATAGAGAGAGAGGAGGGCTTTTGTTGCTCATATGGCGACAGGCTGGCAGCTTGTCCTTTTATTCTAGATTCAACCGCTTCATGATTTATTTATAGAGCCTCCAGCAGCTGCCCAAAAGTAGTGCAGGTATGACAGCAACACTGAAAACTTTGCACAAACAGGCAGAGCAGTACTCTCAGGCTAAAACACCAACCCCTGGCACAGGTACCAAAGAGCAATACACATGTGCGTACACACACAGACATGCACCACAGTTACATACACGCAAACACACAAACTCAAACAGAGAGAGAGAGAGAGAGAGAGAGAGAGAGAGAGCAGGGTAGCTCAGTGAGTACAGCACACACCCACAGGCACTTGTGTCCAGACACGTGCAGACACACCCCCACAGATGCCAGTGAAGTTACTGCCTTTACACAGCAAGGCCAGAAGACAACTCTCCCAGAAAACCCAACCGGGAGCTCACGCCGAGTCCACAGACCAGCAAAATTCTACGGTTCTCACATCTACAGTCTGCGAGCAAACGTTACGATGAATGCCACCAGGCTGCATCTTCACACACAAGCACATTTGAGCGCATAGATCTAAGAGCAGACCAAACATAAGTTTGGCACCACCGAGTCTGAGCCAATCACAGCGAAGGTCCCGCAGTTGCAGAAAGCAGCAAGTCCAAGCAAGTCTTCGCATAAATTCCAAAACCAAGATGCATTTTTTCCAGGGTGTGCAACCAGTCAAATGTTGTGACAGAGAATTTAGAGGCAGCATCTGAAGCATCCAAGAGCTGGCGATAACTGATGTCCCATTTGGGATGAAAGATGAGGCCTATGGGCAGATCCTTTCCATTAGGAGATATATACACTCATTCTGTAATGATGGACATGCAGGAAACCCGAGGGTCACGGCACAACCAGCGGCCATATTAAGATGTAATGAATGAGTGTGTTCTTCCTGAGATTGCAGTGGCCCACTGAGCATCGTTTGGAGTATCTTCTCTATTTTGAACTCAATTTAAGAAAAATTCCAGCAGAAATGTTTTGGTGTATGATCCAAACACCAGCCTGAGTCCAATATAATATGAACTTCTGCGACTCTTTTCGGCCCCATTTCACTATTATAGTTAAACTATGCTCTAATCGCATACATCAACAGCAAGTTACTTCATGTTACTTATCATGTTACTTAGCTCACTAATTCCACCACTTGAGGAGATACAGAACAGAACAAAGGCTCTTTTGAGGCTACAAGCACATATTATCCTCCTAAACACAAGACGTGTTCCCCAGGTCTCACTTGCAAAATGCCTCTACTTCAATGAGACTTATAGGCTTACATATTACTAAATAAATCACTTGCATCTGCACAGTAATAAGGACCAAGGAGCATTGTTTCACCATTTTTTGTATGCATAATGAAGAAAACCAACTACTATGAAATAACCATCAAATCCATCAGCATTAGAAGCACTGATATACACAGAAAGCAGTTAAAGTCTAATCAGTCCAGTGGGCTTCCTTCAATATCCCTTGGGCCCTGATGAAGACCTGGTTTGGACCTGAGGAAGGGCACGGCTGGTTTATTCACATACCTGCTCCTATGGCTGTGATGATGACTGCATGACCGCAATACCGCAGGGCTCAGCCAACTACCATCATCACCGCAATTTTTATTTTAATTTCATTTTTTGTTGCTGAAAGTAGCAGAAGTGCATATGGTGTATGATATCAAATTTAATGAATAGATTAATCATTGTTTATTCATTATACACTGTCATCCGTCCTATGTAAGAGCTTCGAGAGGGAAAAAAAATTTTCAATTGCTCATCACGTCAGTTTCACCACGGGCATGGACAGTCATTTAAACATACAGGGGATTTCTCAAGCTTGTGTCCGATTATCATAAATTTTTTCATTGGTTTTGGTGCTTGTGATATCTACGGCATATAACACCCAATAAAATACATAAAATGCAGACATCAATGACAGAATTACAAAGTTAACAGTTGGAGTTATATTTTAATTGCAAGTGCTAATGGCGAATTCATTGCTTTTCTACCGTGGTAAGAAAAAACGCATACCATCACAGCCCTACCTGCTCCTTGAGGCTGGGCCATTAAATGAATTTGAAACCTGGCTTCAATTCCCAAAAGCTGAGCGAATTGTCTGTAGTATACACAACTCTACGTGGACTTTTCTGAGGGACAAGAATGCAAAGACCCGCCATGCTCAACAACGATCGAGTTTACCGCCAGTAAGGCCGGATAACATTGAGTCAACGACAGCAGGAAGGGAATAAATGAGGGGGGGATTTCTAACACTGATGCCTGCTAATTTACACGGCTACAGAAGGAAATTGATTCAAACCTAAACCAAACCCCGTAGTTTCACAAAAGCTGCGCAGGCATAAAACTGGTAATTTGCATTCTCCACAAGACACTTCAACCACAAAGAGGCGTAAGCTCAAGTTCATCAAATGGTTTACCAGGTCCTGTTAGGTTCTTGCTTTCCCGCGGTATTGTAAATCTGACCAAACATTCCATGCTCTTGACATTTTGCAGAAAGGCTTCTCAGTGGTAAAAAGGGAAAGCAGCGCATTAAGACAAGGGCTTTCAATATGACTCATCTCTTTGCACACTCAAGTCGAAATTGCAAGGGAAATTCCAGAACCAGGCCGCTATTTCAACTGCTGAAAGGTAACAGTCGAGCTGATAAAAAGTGGTGTCCCTCATAGATCTCAGCGTGGACGTCATATAAGAGGCAGCAGAATATGACAACGCAGCTCCATTCTGTGCAAAATACCCAGAAATATGAAATAAACCATAAACTCCAAAAGAAACAAGACACAGACTGTGCAGTGAGCACCAACTTTCTTGTAGGCAAGAAATTTTCCTATGACTGAAATGGCAACTTTCATCTCCCCCTGTACACTCATTCTGACTAATCAGCACTTCTGATGTCTTCCCACACCACTTCCAGGCCTTTGTATTAGCATCTTGAGGTTTGCGTGTCTGCATGAACCACACACATTAACCCTTCACTACTACTTACACAATTTATTTGGTTACATGCAAAAAAATATTACACCTGGACCTATCTGCCATATTACCAAATCTCCATTCCAGTTTAGTTCACCGTTAGAGATGGTGCCCAGCACAACATGGCAGAAGCGTGACTGTGGCTGGATGGTGTCAGTGAACAGCACGTTCCACACATAACTTTAGGCCAAAGAGAGACAAGTTCTCAACTATTACCCATGCACATACACTGCTATTACAAAATGGCTCTGTCAATCATTGATCGCTCAGGTGAACATGCAAGCACAACAACTGATTACTTCCTCATTAAACTGCAACGGTGACATCCCTCTGGGCTCTTTCTTTCCAAACTTTGCCCACTGCTGCTTACTAAAGGGGGTGCCAACTGCCAAGTGCCAAGGTTGTTTCGGTGTTCCATCTTCCACCCTTAAAGGCCTTCACATGACAGACAAGGAAGTACAATAAATAACACATTCAGCTGACAAAATTGCTCGACAAAGACTTATTTTCCCACCTAGAGTAATGTTTTTCATATCAAAGTCCAACAAGAGACAAGGTATTATTGACAAAAAGGATGACAGTGTGACCCAATCTGTGCAATAATGGCCGATGGCATCCTGACCAGCATGATGTTAAATCCAAGGCCTGTTTTCTGCCCCTCCCACAGGTGGAAATCCTTATCTCACCACCGCATGGAATACCAGCATCCTAAGCATCAAGTAGTCACACGACCCTCGATTTACGGTAACGCCAGGCAAGGCCCAATCTTTCCTGGAATTTCAAACAGGGTGAGGTCATCCATACCAGCCCATCACGTCACCGTCTCTATCACATGCAGAGGCGTCTGAGAGAAAGTGCCACTCCACAGGATCATGGGGAAAACGACCCCCTACGGGAAGATCCCGTTCCCTCCTCGCTATGTTGAGCAAGTTGCCATGGAGATCTCACTGCGCCACATGCTGGGTGACAAAATCCCCAGCCGCTACAAGCAAATGGCAAGTTTGGCCGTGGGGGCTAGCGTTTGATGCCCTGTGCCACACTTCTCATCAAACCCTGCCACCTGTGGTCGAGAGCACTTTATTGAAAATCTACGCTCACGAGGCAGAAAATAGGGAGACCGCAAACAAAGCACCATTTCACTGCGTGATGATACAAGTAAAGTAAACCTATTTACTGCGAGAAGCATCGCTAATATTCAAGAACTCCGTTCACTGCCTAATAAACAAGCAGGTGTCATACATGACATCATTCTGGTATCATAGTCAGAACATTTTATCCACCATTTTAAGTCACTATTGCGTTCATTTTTACCTTGTAGGACATCGTCATGGGGCCATGTCCAAGTTTGGCAATCATGTGAAATGATTCCACCTTTTCAACCTTTTCAAAAATGAAAATTCACTCATCGTCTACTCACCCAAGGCTAATTGAAGTGCTGGTGAATTTCTTTCATCCTCAAAACTCTTTTGGAGTTTCAAAGAAAAAAACCGCATTGAAGCCAAATCCAAATCAACTAAATTCAGTAGGGGCCACTCTTTCAAGCGGAAAAAACAACATCAAAAAACGCAAAATGCCTCCATATTGCTCGTGTGGTGTAATCCAAGTGTCCATAAGCCCCGACATTCAAATTTGACTCAAAAAGACTTCTTTTCACCATGTTTTTAGCTTAAATGTCCAACATAGCCACTGTCGTAGAACCGAGAGATACGACAAATAGTCTTTTATCAAGTTTATTGTACTGTTACAATTGTGAACAAATGGTGAATCATACCAATGAAAACCAACTGCTGAAGTCTGTGGCTCTGTCTGGTACCAGCATGGCAAGAGGCCCTAAAGATGGAGGCCCAGAGATTTAAACTGAAACAAGGTGGGCTGTTCTTAACTGTAAGGATTGAACTCATTGGATACAAAAGGACAAATGGCAGAGAAAACCAATGAATGATCAACAGGGGGGGGTGGAGGGACATTCAAAAGATAACAATGGGAGAGGACTGGTTGAATAGCCAGGTACAGACAGAATGATGAGTAAGGGGGAGGAGAAGAGTGCCTTCTTCTACCACACCACTTAGCTAGGAGCCTTGTTCATCTTCACGGAACAAGTCTAAGATTGAAAATCCACCTATGGTGGCCAACGAGGGCAAACACGCTGTAACGGCCCAAAACATCTTCAATTGGAGAAACGCGCAGCTGTTTTGAATATTTGTTCTCACTGACTGAACAGCGGGTTTGTTCACACATTGGTCTTGGTTGCTCAGTCAATAAATTGATTGTTAATCAAAAGAACTTGATGCAGCAAAGGGTGATGTTACTGAAGGTGTTCTTCACATCTGACGGCCCGCCACTGGTCATATCTAATGCTAGCTAACACTGGTGCTCAGTCATGATGAGTGGTGAGACAATGGAGTATTAGCAGTACAGATAACATTACATTTTGACATCAATATGGTTCTTAAACTCATTCTGCATGTATTACAACACCTGGCTCCCTGGGTTAAAAAAAAAAAAAATTCTGGGTGCTAAACTGGCCTGCTGGCAGTCTACACCTGTCACTCGCTGAAAATATCTAGCGCATTATGACAAAAAAAAAAAAAAAAAAATTGTGAAGTACTGAGCAGCTGAAATCCTCCATCAAGCAAAGATTGGTAAAACATTTTGCTTTCAAAACTAGAGCACGTGGTGTCCTCAGTTCCCAAACACTCACAGAGCGTTGTTAAAAGAAGAGGTAATCCAACACAGCGGTAACCATGCCCCTGTTCCAACTTTTTGAAATGTGCTGCTATAATAGCATTCAAAATGAGTGGCTATTTTACAAAAAAAAACAAAAAAAATGCTCTGTTTCAACAACTGGCATCTGATCTTTTTACCATTTTCAATTAAATACAGAATTTAAATGAATTGCAAATCACTGCACTTGTTTATTTTTGCATGATGTCCTACCTTTTTAGGAAATGGGGTTGCATTATTATTATTATTATTATTAATATAATTATCATTAATACTAATACTAATAATATTATTATTAAATAATTTTATTATTCAATTCAATCACAGTTTCAAGAAGACATAAATTATACGGCTCCCAAACACTAATTTAAGGGGCATTACGGCATTATGCAAGTAAGAAACAACAGGCCTAAGCGATGCTAGAGAAAACCACAGTGCTAGTGAAACTGCAGTACCAGAGAGTGAGTCAGAATGAGTGAGAGAGGCAGCGTGTGAGAGAGTAAGAGAGAAAGAGAGAGAGAGAGAGAGAGAGAGAGAATAAAGCCATGGGGACATGGGAGTGTGTAGCCAATCTCCTCCCACCACAGACCCCCAGGGGAGCGGGGTCCCCTCCTCACCCTTTGATATCCGCGGCAGTGAGCGCGCAGACGCCTGCTCTTCCTGAAAGCAGACACAAAGCTTCCCGCTAAGATCCACATGCCGTCTGGGGGGGGGGGAGGATGCAAGTAGGAGGAGGAGGGGCTGGGGGCTCCCCCTTTTGCAGAAATAAAGCTAACACCTGCTGGACCGCTTCCCCTTTATTTTACATAGCAGTATAGAAGAAGAAGGAGGAATGATGAGTGTAGCAAAGCCTTAATTGTTTGGTGATTTATTCAGCTGTCAGTTGATTGGGGCTTTTTCCACTTGACTGGGTAGGGATACTTTCTAAAATAAAGAGAAATTTAGTTTTTTCTGCATACACAATGCCCCGATCTGAACCTCAACTCCCACTCTCAAGCCTTACTCAGCAATAGATGCCGGACACATTGTCTAAACAAGCCTGCAAAACAAATCAGAGATTTTCACATTAGCTAGACCATGGTTGCTGGTATGCCATACAGACGTGAGGCACCAACCAGTGATGAATAGACTGCCTATCAGTCTGAGTGTAGGGTGTGATCAAGTGACTTCTAAAATGAAGCAAGCAAACACAAAGACAAAAAAAAAAACCGTTTCCAAGGATTTATTGCACTCCTGCAGATGCCACTGCTCGTCCAACAGAAAACCACACCAATTTGACCCTTTCATTGTTGCAGGCACCCAAATAATCAACATAAATGGGGCAGTCATGAGTGGCTCGGAGGAAACCTGCACCGCACATCAAACCGCTGAGTCAAAACGCGTTCAACATACACACCTTCTCAACAGTAGGTCAACTGAAGCAAAATTATTCAGTTCTGCCAAGAATTACCACTCAATCACCTTACGGTGCATTACCAGCTACTTATATTGGCTGTCAGCTCTACTGAGGAATTTGGAGTGCCAGCTTCTAAGGGCAGAACATGAGGATCCATGATTGTTTTTTTATATATACTTTCAGGTATGTAGAAGGACCTAATTCAGGATCTGCATTTAAAGAGCTGTATTTACAGCTGGGTTCAATTGGTAAGGAAGCAAATATGCTCAGATTAAAATGAACACTGACAGCTTTTCTCTGAGGTATGCACATCCATGTCAAATGAACTGTGTCAGAATTACAGTGCTTTAAATTCAGGGCACTTTCCAAATACTTTAAGGGATTATTGTACCATACCTATGGTGTGACTTCAAAGACAGGCAGAAAGAAGTATTTTCTGCCAAGTCCTCTCCATCACTGTATAGACCAGAGGAATTAACAGCATAACACTGCACTTCGAGCAAACTTGACCTCGCTGCAAACTGCATGTCACCCTGCCCATGAAATGCGCACCACAGAAAATGGAAAGCGACTCTGTAGCACAACCCGACGGTCAAGGTTCGGAATAGCAATTTTCAGCAAAGCCATACGGTCCCAAATGTACACTGAAAAAAAAATTTCAAAAAACATTCTAAAATTTAAAAAGACATTGAAAAATCACAGCAACAGTTTTCGCCAAAAACTGCAATATAACAACACTGATATCAGTTGTACTTCACAACAAGCAGAAAGCAGTGCATCAGGAAAATTCAATTATTTTAATTTATATGAATAAATACAATAAATTTCAGGTATGTTACTACAAAGACGGAACGTATCATCTCTCACAATTAGTTCATTATAAATATACATTAGGGTCATTTCTTGTAATAAAACCTCGCCTCGCAGCGCATATCTGACCAAAAGACTACCGAATAGATGCGATGCATGCCTGTAATCTGATTAACCTGGTGCTGTATATTAATTGTTCACAACAAACATGGGACGGAAAATATTCCATCCCAGTCTTGGCGCCATAGGAATCAACAAAAAAAAAAATCAAGAACAACTAGTAAATTGTTCATATTCTCCTGTGTTAAATTAAAAGTTGTTCCGTAGTCCATCAATCAAATCTACGGTGGTCCACAGCTTTTAGTTTTAACGCGGAGAATGCATGTGAACGTTAATTCAAGGACGCCAGTAACGAAAACAGGCAACATTATGCATGCGATTTATTCTACCTAGTGTGCGTGCTTAACCCTTTGAGCGCTGAATAAATTTTCAAGGAATTAAAAATGTAGTTATCCTGAGCTGTTGAAAACCTATCATGTGGCAACTTAGCAAGTTGCCACATGATAGGTTTTCAACAGCATCTGATTTTGATATCTTACATCATTGGGCAACTATAGTTGCCTACGGCGCTGAAAGGGTTAAGAACAGTAGCTACAGTATTATGAAATGGAGAGACCGGAGAGACGAATTTACCCTCCCCGCCCCCTTTCCAGCTTGTCATAAGATGCGCTGTTATTGTACCAAAGCTTCTGCGTGTTACCTCGCCTTAACAGCCCATACTGAATAAAATACGCTGAAACTATTCATTTCAGTTCACATTCTTGCGTATCCAATTCCATGTAACAACGATTTCTAATTAAATTTGAAACTACGCACTCTCTAACGAAGGAAAAAAAATGTCCACCTCCAATTACACAGGCGTTAGCTGGCTAGTACCGTAACATTACTACGCAGCCAGCTCGTGAAGCAGGGGGAAGTAGGCGGGCTGCGCTGTAACAGTGAGGAATGGGTACACGCGTCGTTCGGTAACCCAAGCGAAAATATTATTTTTTAATGCGAACGACACGCATAAATCTTTTAAAAAAAATGATAGTACAAGTTCAATATTTTGGTACAAGGCTGAGGCAAAACATAACTCAATGCAGCTCCCGATGAATACGACTGTTACAGCCTGTGAGCGAAAAGGAATTCATAAATCACCATCCAGCGTTCGGTACATCATGAGTAAACTGATCTCATAACAGCTGTAAATTGCTGGCTGGTGGCTCCGTACACACCGCAGAAGCTTTCAGGTTGCTCAGCCAGCTGCAAGCAGCAATGCATCAGCTAGCTAATTTCACAAAGTCAACTCAATTCTACTCATTATGGGAGTAATTCAAAACGATAAACTGCACAATTTCATTCGTTCAATTCAAATGTGTAAAGTGACCCTTGGGCTTGATCACTGCGCGGGTCCGACGGTGGCATGATGGTTTGTTTTCAATCGGTCACCAGCGCTGCTGCGGGGGACGAGCTCACTGCGAAAACTGGCGACACGCAGTTATAAATTGAAAATAGCAACATCATTCCGAGCACAACGATGAAATCAGAATCAGCCTGAAGCTGCTTTCACACCGGACGCGAAACGAATTTTTCGCACAACAGATTACATTCAAAGTCAGTGCAAAGACGCGAATACACGCGTTTATTTGCGTCTTTGCATTGACTCTGAATGTAATCTGTCGTGCGAAAAATTCGTTTCGCGTCCGGTGTGAAAGCGGCTTAACTTTGAATCACCTCGTCGCAATGCTATTTCACGATACTTTTATTCACCGACGGTCGCCTCACTAGTTTGTTTCTACCATTATAACTGCAAAATGTGGATGCACCCGAGCAGTCGGTAGTTAGCCCGCTACATCTCAATAAGCTAGCAAGCAAACTAGCTCGCTAGCAAGCTACCCCCGTTCAAGCACAACCTAAACTTCAGACGTACGCATGTAATAACCATCAACGTAATTTGCAGTCAGTTATAAGACCGTTAATAAACGTGACGTTTCTCCATAACGTCAAAAAAGCTGGATTTTTGGATATTTTGCACCAACAGCTAACGAGCTGCGTCCCAGCATGAATCACGGTGGAAAAAATAGTGGCAAGTGAGCAACACAGATAAGAACTATAACTGTCTACGTATGACTAGCCTCTCGACAGAAGTTGGCTGGCAATCTCTGATGAGCCCAAGTCACTGTTCACAGAGTAAACCAGTTACGCCAGCAAAGTCGCCCATCATGCCACTGTCTCTAGTGGTCATCTTACCTCCGCACTGCTAGAGCCACTTTCCTCCCCAAAAACATCCCGAAATTTCTGCAGGTTGTTGCCGATGGCAGCGGAGACTTGCAACGCAGCATCAAAGCCTGGCCCAAGGCCGTACGTGTTCGGGTGGGATCCGGTGCCAGTTCGGAGAGAGGCAGTGACCCGTATCCGGCCCGCTCTTCTCCCGCTGCCCGCGTTGTTGATCCCACCGGGCCGAGCGGGGAACCGCCACCGACAGCTGTGCGCCATTTTACACTGTGCTTTCCTGCCCTGAGATCAGAGTGCTGAGGGGGCGCGGCCCTAAACCTGTATTTTCAACAAACAACAATTAGCCACTCACAGCTAAGTTACAAAGTATTCATGGTACGGGGCTGAGAATATACAGAACCCGGATACAGCATTTTGTACAATATCATCATCCAGATCGTATGAGTTATTTCTAACCCAGAGTCCGGGGCTGGACCCGGGAATAAAGCTAAACGATTAGCGACAAATTCCACCTCCATGATCGAAGGCATTCTCAACTTGCAGCAAGGGTGACAAGACATGGACGTGGACTTATCTGCTGTTCGAAAATAAATAAAGAGGCATTGTTACTTTCTTTCCATGCTGTCTTTCAGCCTGACAGAGATCTCACTAGTGCCATCAGACATGAATCCGTTTTCTAGTCTGCAAGCAAAATTTATCCTGTAGTCCAAATAGGTGTAATTCCGGCTGAGTATTATTCACTGACTGCAATGTTTCAGTTTCGTGCTAGCGACGTCAGTATTTACATATTGCATATTATGTTGAGGCGGGGTACTCTACGTCCAGCAGTTAAACCAATTAATTTAAATTTCCGTGAAAATGGCAGATATCTTAATTCGCAGGTGTACGGCCCATCCGACGGTAGTTGCACTTATACATTTGATCGGCTCCAGAATTAGAGGTGCCCTTTATAATCATGTATGTAATAAACGGGTAATAACATACAACCCCATTTCCAAACAAGTTAGGACGGTATAGGAAATGCTGGAAAGAAATAAATATTTTTTTATATATCATCTTTGACCTGAACTAAATTGAAAGCGGTACGAGCAAAAATGTTTCATATTTTGCTTAATCTTCTTTTTTCCTTATTATTTTAAAAATACACTCGTTTGTTGAGAATTTTATGCCTGCAATACATTCCAAAAAAGTTTGCGCTGCCACAAGGTAAGAATCAGAGTGTGTTGGAATGCTAAAACACAGGTGCACTGGTGTTTGGCTGGTAACACCATAATGCTTGGAGAAAAAAAGCATCATTCCCAAAACGTCCGGTTGTTCGTAAGCAATCAGTGGTCGAGGAATGCCACTTTTCGAAAAACTGCATGTTCGAATAATTAAACTGTTTAAAACAACAAAATAACAGTGCATAACGGTATTAAAAGATTCAGAGAATCTGGGGAAATCTTTCCATGAAGGATGAGGTTGAAAAATACAACTGAATGCTTTTGTTCTTCAAGATGGCACTGTTTTGAAAACTGACAAGCTTTTGTGATATATAGTCATATTGGCTGGGACAACTTTGGAAAACCTCTGCTAGTAAACGCCATTCTTCATTGCATCCAGAAATACAAGTGACAACTGTGCTATGCACTAACAAAGTCATATGTCATAAATTGCCAGGAACACTACTGTCTTCTCTGGCCTTTATCTTATCTGAAATGGACTTATGGGCAAGGGAAATATGCTGTTGTCAGACCAGTCAACCTGTCTTATTGCTTTCGGAAATAGACTGTGTTCATCAGGCCATAGAAGAAAAAGACCTTCCCAGTTGCTACCAATGTGAAGTTTGCATGCATGACAGCATCTGTCATGGTAAAGGGTGTGCTAGTGCCCACGGCATGGGTAACTTTAACATCTGTGTAGATTAAATTGATGATGAAGAACATGTACTGTAAGTAATTTTGAGCTATATATACTGCCTTAAAGGTGACGTATTTTCAGAGATGCCCCTGTTTATTTAAATAAGGTAATGGCAAGCCACATTCTGCACATGTGATGACAGCGTGGCCTCTTAATCAAAGAGCAAGAAAATATGAAAAAAGAAAATCCCTAAAAACTGGAACGATTGGTGTCCTCGGTTCTCCTAATGATTACTTTTAACACAGTGGTAAAAACACCCTGTATGGCCTTATGCTCCTACTGGCACTCTGAGAACAGATGATGATGAAAAACACCCTGTTCCAACTTTTGTGGAATGTGTTGCTGGCAAAAAAAAAAAAAAAAATACTAAAATGAGTGTTTATTTCTAAAAAAAAACTATAAAGTACAGTAGAGAAAATATGAAATATTTTGCCTTTGCACTGTCAAGGATGATTTGTAAATCACTGTTTTATTTTTTATTTGAATTTAAATGTTGTCTCAACTTTTTTTTGGAAATGGGGTTGCATGTATGCTATAGTCAAACTTAAGAGAAACTTTAGGTTTAATTTCAATCCATTATATCTCAGATTTCAAAGTTCTTTCTTAACCTCTAAAGCCCTGAGCCTCTGACTCGAAAATGACATGCCCAAAATGAAATGAGTATATCTCTTCAACTACTTGGTCCATTTGAATAATCTTGGTATCATAATAAAGGTAACACCTTGGAGATTTTTGTCATTGTGTAAAAATTAGAATTATGTCACTGAGTCAGCGTAAATGAAGAAGGAACACGGCATAAATGAAAGATCTCATTTCCGCCTGACAAAATTTTACTTTTATCCCTTTTGAAATTATTTAGTTACAGACTGAAACCTCTAAAAATTACAGTACAGAATCTCACCATTATCTGTGCCAGAGTTTATTCTACTCAGGTAAATAAGAGCAAAATTGGAGAGGTTTTAGTTCAGGAATGTCTAAGTGGCATCTCCAAATTGGCAATTTGGGCACCTTTTTGGGCACTGTGTTCCATTTGAGATTTCTCAGATGCGAAACTGTAAAACTAATTTAATTTCACTTATATGTCACTGAAGACATACATTCCATCTAACTACAATCATTTTTTATTTTTAATTTTAAAATCTTTCTTTTTTTATATTTCAGCCTGTCCTGTATACATTTTCCCATTCAAAGAAAATACATTCAAAGGAAATTAAGTTTGAGTCCACTGGGGCAAATAAAAAACAAGCAAATAAATTAAATTATAAATACAAAGATAAGGTAAAAATGGTAAAAAGTAAAAAGAACAAACACCCCAATTATGTATACGAGAACTATGCTTCCACTGCTCAAAAATTATTCACCTTTCACCAAGGTTTGAACACAGATCTCCCACATCAAGGCTTATTGCCTTAAACACTACGCTAGCTGCAGGGACTGCATCACTGTCCACTCCTCGCAAATATGAAGCGTGAGACAACAAAACACATCACGCACCCCGATTTAGCGCTTGTGTTGCTGCGCTTTCAGTATTCGCGCAAGGATTCCCAGTAAGAAAATGACTTTGAAAACGACTGTTGAATATTTAGTGGAGAATTATACCAAAAATACTAAAAACAAACCATTTAAGCATTTATGTTGTAGCACTCTTTGAGTTCATGTGCGTAATGACACATTGACTCTCAGTTAGACACACCAGGAACGCAAGGCTCTATCTCAGGCTAGGTTTGTGCAATTGCCATGATTGAGGGCTCGTTGGAAAGGTCAGAGCCCTTAGAATCAAATGGCTACCGGTAAAGTCAAACTGACAGCATCACAAGCCGAACACCGAGAAGAAAGTACATTGCGTGGGGCCTGATCTCATTGGAAGCAGTGTCACGGAAAAAACATGCATGGACACTGGCAGATCTAGTTTCAATATAATATGGACACATTGGGCTAACAATAGCCAGTGCAGATTTACCCTCAAACGCAGATTTTTATTACAAACTATCAAAGGTAAGAAAAAGATTTTCTCATTGTTGTAGAATGTAATGTGTATACCTGCTGTTCTTTGAGTGTGGTGTCAGTTCAAAATGACATGGCTTATATCATTAGATTCTGTGGACTTTCATGTTTCATTTGATGTATCATTTGTATGCATAGCACAAATTCAGTAGAAACGCTAGCGATCAAGCACTGATATTATTTTATTCAATGTTTTACTTCATGCTTATTTACTTAGTTAGTGCTTGAATAGTGTTTGGTTGAGATAAAAATGGTAATCATGAGCTTGTCGCTGAGTTTATTCCTTTAAGTGGATATGCTGAATGACTATGTTGCTATTAGGAGACATGCTGTATTTATGATGTTTATTGATTGCCCCCAGTACCGGGGGGGAGGGGGGGCGTTCAGGTTTAAGAGGTTAGCAAACCTGTCACAACCTTCAAGTAGTGAATTCCTCTCGTCCCATCCAGCAACCTGCTTTTCTGTCACAAGAATTGTCTCTGGTTTCTTTTTGTTAAAGACAGTGTTCAATGCCATAACAATTGTAAAGTGCATGTATACTTTTTAACAAAAGAAAAAAAAACAATAGGACTATTGACTAATACATACACACAAGAAGAGATGAATTGAAGATGAATACATATACATACATACATTGGTCTCCTCAGATATAAATACACATGCACACCATCAATAGACAACTCATAAATTCTATGCATACCACGCATTTCCAATTCCAAAATGAGGCTTGACAAGCAACGAAAAGAAAATGGCCACATCCAGATCAACAGTTCACTGTTGTGTCCCACAGTGTAAGGGGAATACTAGATTGCACGCTGATCGTATTTTTCATCGTTTTCCGAAAGATTATATTCGTAGAAAGAAGTGGTTGAATCACATAAGGAGAGATGAAGGGCTAGAACTACAGGGGTTTTATGATCACGATACATGTTTCCAATGGTTTGATTTATTGAGGCATCAGCAGTGGCCCAATCGGGTCACGACTGAGAGTATAAGATTCTGTTTATCACACAACTGAATTTCGCAATTTTATAGAAAACAAATGTAATATCAGTAAGCGCCTGAATAGCCATTCCCAATATATGTTAGCACTAAGCTAATGCTATCACTCTGCTAATTTACAGTGCAATCAAGCTATCACTTTCGCATTTGAACTAGCAACGGTTTGTATTGATCACTTTCACATCATGAGTTGGGCTATGGGAAGAGTACTAGCTACCAGTGGTGGCTGGTGAACTGGCAACAGGGTAAGCCCAAACTACCCCTTAAAAATAATGATTGGCCATGACCTGTTTTCAATTATTCATTCAAATTACCATTACAGAAACTCCAAAAACTCTCAACATTATCAGGTGTGGTCAGTTTTCTTTAATAACACATACCTGTCAACTCTCACGCATTCGGCATGAGTTTTAGTGGCATATTTATGTTCCCCTGCTGTAGTCAGCAATTATTCAATCAACGCGTATGTCAGAGATGCTCATGCGGAATTGAAGATCATTGGAAGCAATGGAATTGCATGAAGACATTTCAAATGATCTTATTTCACCTAAACAATTTAAACGATCATGAAATACATGCATTGCTTCCAACCCCTGAGTAAACAAAAGCGTGAGAAGTCTGGAGTCATAATCGGTTTCCAATTACAAGAGGTGAAATCCACCGTAATGCACGTGAAACTGATAAACCTCCATGCGCAAGGACTTGGTTCAAAGCAGTGGACTAGTAGTATAAACATGTTGAATACAAAAGCCATTCTTGAAAGCATTTGGCCTATAGCAGCATTTGAAATTTGTAAAATCGGTCTCACAGACAAATAGCAAACAAACAAGCAAACATACAAACAAACCAATTGGCTAATAAGTCTTGCCTTTTGTGCAAGACAAAAAAAAAGTGGCTCAAATGATTATTTGAACTCAAGCATCTGTCGCATTTATCTTCCACGTCTCTGTACATTTTGATAATCTTGCTTTAGAAAGTGGACCCTGTGCAGAATCTTAAAGTGAATAAGTGTAAGATGAGCATACAACATGACAGAATGTAGCCCTTTAACAATTTCCTCCTACCACTCCTCATTAAGCTGAAGTCCCAACTTTCCCTCTCAGGCAAGCCATTTTTCATTGTTAGACTTACCGCAATGATCCAGAATGTGATCATATATTTCTGTGACAATCCCTCTTTGTTGTGTCCTGAAAGTAAACTTTCCCATACGTGTTGAGCAGGTAAAGAGGGGAAATTTAAAAAATACTGAGAGCCAATATTACTCGAAAGTACTTAAAGAAGTGAGTTCAAGGCAAATTGTTCAATAAAGCCAGATCATTCCGACTTTTGATGTTGAATATCATCCACACTGAAAATACTACCATAGAGATTTTAGTAATGCTGTAATGTACCCCAAAGGGACTATGTATCCAGAGAATTTCAGATCTATATCTTGCTTGGTAAACAAAATAAAGCCACCTAAACATAGGCACAATCTGCTATGAAATGGTCCGTTTGAGTTTTCCTCCAACTTTAGCTCCATCTAGCTTGAAAGTGTAGACACTACCAAAGAAATGCTTGCTATTCCTGAAAATAGAGTTCCAAAAGCACAACAAATGGCATTTACCACCACATTACATATCTGGGTTACTGAGAAAATATGTGGCAAACATGCACCAAAAATCAATTTCGACCATCTTTCTGGCCGTCCATTGCACTAACCCAGCAAGATACCAAGGCACTATTCACTGAAAATGATAGCCTTGTAGTGAGTTAACACATAATAAATTATTCCAGATTGGTATAAGTCTGGGATATTATTTTATTCCCATTCGCATTTTCAATTTTTACTGGAATTTCTCAAATAATTCTGGCTCAATAACACAGTTACCCAGCTTGGCGCTGCAGTAGTGCTGATGTTTACCCAGACTTGAAGTGTCACAGGTCATGACAAAAGTATAACATATTTGGTACTGTGTACCTGTAATTCATGATGTAAAATTTTGTGTCAACAGCAAAACTGAGCCACTTTAGTGGCTTCCAGGTGGCACCACCGGTAGGCAAAGTGAGATACAGACCTAAAAATTTAGCTTTTTCCGTGAGATACCTATATGTACCTATGTGCCAAGTTTCATTTAATTCCAGGGGGGTCAACTCCTCAACTTCTTCAAAAAGTGTCATTTTTTCATGGAATGCTCTTAAATAGCAAACTGCTACTGTACAGTGGAAATGAGCAACAGGTGCAGGTGATAATGGAATAATGGGCGAAGTGCAGTCCGGGTCCTTGTAGACTGGTGAGCTGGATGGCTAGAGGCTTGGTCTTACAGTGTCCCCGCCCCTTGGGGCACGACTCCCAGCGTGCCTATTCTTCGGCTGGGAGAGCACCCTCTGGGGTGCAGAGCAGGCTGGTCCGGATGGGCCTGGGGGAATTTGGCCAGGAGCTGCGAATCCAAGATGTTGTCACGGTCCACCCAGCTCCTCTTCTCCGGACCATAGCCTTCCCAGTCCACCAGATACTGCAGTCTGCCTGCTCGACATCTGGACTGCAGCAGACTGCGTACCCGGTTGGCTGGGTCTCTGTCTACCTTGAGCACAGGGGCTGGGTCTTTGTGGGGGGGGGTAGCCTCCACCAGGGGTCCAGCAATCACCGGCCTAAGCAAAGAGACATGGAAAGTGTCATTAATGCGGCAGTTTGACGGAAACTGTATTGAGTAGGCTGATTCATTGACCTTTCGGAGGACATGGAAAGGGTCAATGAACCATGGGCTTAGTTTTCTACCCGGCAGGCGGAGGCGCAGGGCCCTCGTAGAGAGCCAGACTCAGTCCCCCGGCTGGAAATTGGGAGCGTCCCAACGTCTCCAGTCCACCTGGATCTTCTGGTGGTGGAGCACCCTCCTGATCTGGAGGTTGGTGTACTCCCAGACCTTCTGCACCTCCTTGAACCAGGCGTTCACCGCTAGGACTTCCATCTGGCTCTGGTCCCACGAGCATAGGGGAGGTTGCTGTCCGAGCACACACTGGAATGGGGTGAGTCCAGTGGACGCGCTTTTCAACGAGTTCTGGGCGTATTCAGCCCAGGATAGGTATTTAGACTGATTCTGCTGGCGCTGGTGGCAGTATGCTCGGAGGAACCTCCCCAGCTCCTGGATGGGTCGCTCCGCCTAACCATTTGATTCCGAGTGATATCCCGAGGTGAGGCTGACTGAGGCTCCCAGCTTTCTGAGGAAAGCTCTCCACACTCGAGATGTGAACTGTGACCCACGGTCCGAGAGAATGTCTTCAGGAAGGCCAAAGTTCCTGAATATCTGCATGAATAGTGTGTCCCCAACCTGGAGAGCGGATGGCATTGCAGCAAAAGGCACAAATTTACGGAACTTAGAAAATCTCTCGATAATCACCAGAATACATGTGTTACCTTCAGATGTGGGGAGATTGGTAACAAAATCTATAGCAATATGTGACCATGGATGCTGAGGTACTGCCCCACCAAGGCAAAAGGAAGTAAATACATTTCTTGTCAAATTCAATCCGAGCCCATTGAGTGGTACTCAATTAGCAGAAGCATGATCATGATGAAATTCGCCCTAGTTATTGAGATTCAGCACATGCAAGTGGATATTCTTTGGGTAGAGAAGAAGCAAAAACAAACTTTTGCATTTTTCTCAAAATGGCTGCTGATGGATTTACTTTCTTTTGCATTGGTGGGGCAGAGTACTGGTAATGGGCTGAGTTTACCAGGGGGCAGCTGTCATGGTGTCTTGGAAATTGCGCAAATTGCGCAAGAGCGCACGAACGCTTCCACATCAGAGGTCAGGAGGGGCCATCAGTGTTTTTGGGTGATGATGTTTTTAGTTCTTATGGCTCCGGGATGTCCTGCTGACAGGGAGGTATGTGCCCACAGAATTACTCACTCACGAAGGGTAGCAGGAACGAATGTTTTACCCACTGGCACCGAGGTAGTAGGGGGATTTCTCCTGTTCTAATTTGCTATTTCCCAGTCGGACTGCCACTTGATCGGGGCGGGGATGCAGGAGGATGGCAGAATCGGCTCTTCTACCTCCGAATCTTTCTCTGCCTCGTACCATTGAGATAGTGTGTCTGCTTTGATGTTCTTGGAGCTTTGGCAATAGGTTATTAAGAAATTGAAATGGGTGAAAGAGAATGGCCACCTGGCTTGCCGTGGATTGAGCCTCTGTGCCTTTCGCAAATACTCCAGATTGCGGTGATCGGTCAACACGGGGAATGGATGAGGGGCCCCCTCCAACCAGTGCCTCCATTCTTCGAGCGCAAGTTTAATTGCCAGTAGTTCCTGGTTTCCTACGTCGTAGTTGACCTCTGCAGTTGTGAGTTTGAGCTAGAAATACGCACAGGGGTAAAGCTTCTCTGGAGTCCTGTGCCACTGGGACAGGATTGCTTCCACCCCCGCACTGGATGCGTCGACGTCCATTATAAAGGGCTTTTCCAACTCTGGTAATTTAAGTATAGGAGCAGTGACAAACAGATTCTTGAGTGTGTTGAAGGCTTGTTGAGCTTCCGGATTCCATCCCAGGTTTTTGGGTTTTCCCTTGAACAGACGAGTCAGAGGGTGGGCAAAAAAAGTTTCTAATGACGCGTCTATAAAAGTTTGCAAACCCCATGAGGCACCAGAGCTCCTTTATCGTCCATGGGATTGGCCATTTGGGTACTGCCTTCACCTTCTTTGTCTCCAAAGCCACTCCCTCTGCTCCAATCACATAGCCAAAGGAAGAGACAGTAGACTGGTGAAAGATGCACTTTTCTGCCTTAACGTAAAGTTGATGCTGCAATAGGCGCTTGAGCACTCTCCTCACGTGTTTCACATGTTCTTCATAAGTCCTGGACTAGATGACGATGTCGTCGAGGGAGGCGATGACGAATCTTCCCAGCATCTCTCATAGCACATCATTGATTGACTGGATCAGAAATGGGGCGTTAACAAGGCCATAAGGCATTACGCAGTACTCGTAGTAGCCAGAGGTGGTGCTAAAGGCCATATTCCACTCGTCTCCCTTCTTGATGCGGATTAAGTTGTACGCACTCCGGAGGTCGAGCTTAGTGAAGACCTTTGCATCTCGGAGTTGCTCCACAGCACTGGGGACCAGGGGTAGTGGATATCTGTATCTTCTCGTGACGTCATTTAGCCTTCTGTAGTCTATACAGGGGCGTAGACCTTCATCCTTCTTCTGGACAAAGAGGAAGCTCGCGGATGCAGGTGAAGTAGAGGGACAAATGAAACCCTGCTGTGGAGCTTCTTGCACATCCTGTTCCATAGCTTGAGTTTCAGCCACCGCTAGGGGGTATACATGGCTCTGGGGTGGTGAAGTGCCAAACAGGAGCTCTATGTCACATTCCCATGGAGGATGAGGAGGTAAATGGGTAGCTGTAGTTTTACTGAATGCCTCTCGCAGGTCCCAGTACTCTTCAGGGATATCAGGCTGGGCCTCTTATTCAGGGCTCTCGATGGTTTTGGAGGCAACGGGGAGGGGGCCACAGTGCCACTGACAGGTGGGTAACTAGAAGGAGAGACGTCTTGGATGCCAGGATATTGTGGGGTTGTGCTTCAGCAGCCATGGTAGGCCTAGCATGAGTGGAAGGCTTGAGTATTGTCGGAGCAGCAGCGGGAGTTCCTCCAGATATCGCTCTTTGATGCAAAGGGAGATTGGCACCGTCTGGTGGACGATGCTGCCGCTGCCCAGAGGTTTCCCATCTACTGCTGCCACAGCGAGGGGAGTGTGAAGCCGGTGGACTGGAGCTTTAATTTGTGGCACCAACTGGGAGGAGACAAAATTGCCCACTGTACCGGAGTCAATCAAGGCCTCTGTGCAAAGGGTCACATCGTTACAGGCTACTCTGAAGGGATCTTGAATCTCTGGCTAGTGATAGGTGACACCTTTACCTTGGGGGCACAGGGTTCTCCACTTTGCAGTGGGTACAGGGGCCAGTTCTCCTCCAGCGGTGAGGATTTGGTGGTCGGGAGAGCCCCAGTTCTATAGGCTCCGTCTCACCCTTTGGCAGCTGGGTGGGGCCTCTGGGCTGGACCCGCCATCTCTCCTGCATGAGCTGGTCCTGGCTGATGGCCGCATCCATTTAGGACATCAGGGAGAGGTCCAAGTCCCTGCAGGCCATCTCTGCCCTCAGCTCTGGACACAGCCCATTCCGAAAGGTGGTGATTAGGGCAGGCTCATTCCAGCCACTCGCTGCGCCTAAGATCCGGAACTAGAACACGTTGTCAGCCACTGCCATCAGACCTTGGCTCAGATCCAGCAGTTGGGCCCCAGCCTTCTTTCCAGGGTGGCCAAAGACTGAGCAAAACTGCTGGAAGAAGCTGTCATAGGTGGTGAATGATGCTTCCCCCCAGGCAGCAGTCGCCCAGTCTAGCACCTTACCAGAGAGGCGGGTAACCACTGCGGCAATCTTCTTGGCATCACTCAAGGTGGGTTGGTGGGTAAAAGTGGAGTGCGTACTGGAGAAGGAAGCCTTTGCACGCAGTGGGTCATCCGTTGTAGCGCTCTGGCAGGTGCACTGGCGATACACCCCAGGGAATGGCTGAGGGAGCCTACACTCCAGCAGGAGAGACGGAGATTGGTGGTGGCGGTGGAGCGCGGGAGATGCATAGCTCGCGGAATCCACAAACCAGTTTGTCCAGGGCAGCCCCCAGGCATGCAATCTCTGTCTGCTGATCCGCCACCAGGTTGTAGAGGTTGGGAGGTTGAGCAGCAAACTCTCCTGCCTCCTGGGGCAGAGGAATCCTTGCTGAGTCAATTTTCTGGCAAAGCCTTCTGTAAGGGCTCGTCTCTGAGCACCGCTGTTGTGCACAGAGATCAAGGATTGTGCACTGGACTCCGGTACGAAGATGGATCTAGTATTTATTATTCCTCCGCAGCGCAGCAGGAAGGCACAGCAAAACAAAATACAAAAGAACACGGAATCAAGGTTCCAGGATAATAATATTAGCAATACATACAATGGGGACTACAGCCACAGTACTATGTACTACAAATATAAAGAAACACAGAATCAAGGTTCCGGGATATTAATTACAGCACTGAACATAATAGTAACAGTACGGAAGTTAAAGTTAGTGATACACGTGAATGCTTGAAATAAGTCTCAACAAGACTAGAGAGTAAACACAGGCTTGTGATGCTTATGAGACTTCGCAGTGAATGAGTGTGAAGCTCAGACTTAAAAAGGAAATGCTACCACATAATGACAATGGGAAACAGATGCACGTAATGATCTCGGACTGAGGAATGCGGCACGGGTCTTAATAGGCTGGTGAGTTGGAGCGCTGGAGGCGTGGCCTTACATGTCTTAGGGCTGTGGGACGCAGCCAAAGAATCTGGTAGAAAGCTGGAAACCCATGCAAAAATGGGAGGAACATGCTTAGTCCATAAAGAAAGCCCCAGGCCAGATTTTAAATTTCTCACTCTGAGTGCAACCCACTGGACCAGGTGGATTCCAGTTGGTTTAAGTCATTAGTAGAGCACACTACACGTGTTGAAAAATCTAATTCATGTCAATAACCAATCTTCTAGTTTGCAGAATTGTTATGTCAAGGGAGCTAATCAATTTAGATCTGATTGTGGTAACTAATTAGGGGCAAGATTCATGGACAAAGATTATGCTTAGTTTTGGACTAACTTGAGATTTATTTATTTATTTTATTTTATTTTATTTTATTTGTCCCCGAGAGATTCAGATTAGATTTATGTTTCTCAAAAAAAGTGGCACACCATCCCATTTTTTGTAAATTATATCCAGCATCTCTTTGATGACGTTTTTCAACAATTTATGGCACCTTGCAATGGATTACCATGTTTGGTCTAATTCATTGTAGGGATATAAAGTAGACGGGAGCTGTGGATCAAAGAAAACAAAAATGTAAAGTTATTTTTGAGATTTTTGAAAGTGAACAGCTTAAAGAGCCAGCATTTTATGAGATGAAATTAAAATGTTTGGTTTGGTTTTGATTTATTTATTGAAACTGAACTGCAATGAGCACTGCTTGTCTGGGATTATAGTTTTCTAAGACCTTTCATTTGAAGCACAAGCTGTTTTTTTCGCTTTTTTTTTTTTCCTTTTTTAAAATACCAAACAAGGCCCTGGAATATAAGTGGATTCATGAAAACTATAATTTGCAGAGCTATATGGTGAGTAATTTTTCAGCCCGTCATCCAGGTTTTTTATGTTGAGAGAAGCTGACCGCTTCACAGAAAATCTCAGCTCATTCTATTCCAGTCCTGCATAACTTTTTCAGGATTGACTTTCTCATCACTGTCTTATGCATTTTTTGGTGATTTTTCAACCTGTAATCCAGGTTTTTGCTGCACAGTGAAGTTGACTGGTTCACTTAAAATGTCAGCTCTTTCCATCCCAGTCCTGTTTGACTTTTTGAGAGAGGACTCTCTCAAGACCGCCATATACATTTTTCAGTCATAAACTGAACTTTTCAAGGTCAATGGAAAAGTTGCCACCATTTTCTTACAACCCCATTTCCAAAAATGTTGGGATGCTGTGTAAAATGTACATAAAAATAGAATGCAATGATTTTCAAATCATTTGAACTTTATATTTATTTGAAAATAGCACAAAGAGAATATATCAGATGTTGAGACTGACATATTTAATTATTTTTTGAAAAATATGTGCTCATTTTGAATTTGATGCCAGCTACACATTTCAAAAAAGGTAGCACAGGGGCATGTTTACTGCTGTGTTCCATCATGTCTTCTTCGATCAACACTCTGTAAGCACTTGGGAACTAAGGAGACCAACTGTTGAAGTTTCGAAAGCGAAATGTTTTCCCATTCTTGTTTTTTGGAGGATTTCAGCTGCTTAATACTTTCCAGCCTCCTTTATCATATTTTTCGTCTCATGATGCGCTAAATATTGTCGGTGGGTGACAGGTCTGAACTGCAGGCAGACCACTTTACCACCCAGATTCTTTTACTACAGAGCCATGTTGTTGTAATTCGTGCAGAGTATGGTGTTTGGCTTGTTGCTGTTGAAATGAGCAAGGCCTTCCTTAAAAAAAAGCATCTGGATGGCAGTCAATGTTGCACCAAAACCTGTATATACTTTTCAACATTAATGGTATGTGCACTGATGTGCAAGTTACCCATGCCATGTGTACTAATGCACCCCCAAACTATCATCAATGCTGGCTTTTGAATTTGTACAGCATTAGTCTAGAATCACAATACAGGGTAATTTTGAGCTAACTACCAAAAAATTAAGTTTGCGCTAGCTACCTAAAGTTTTCACAGGATAGTGCATTTTAAAATCGACAACCATCTTTCCCAAACCCTGGTTTACCACTGATTCGTGGAATTTACATTGTAACCTCAGTTTCTGAAATATGTGGGGTGTTTTTTTCAGAAGCTGTTATAACGGGGTGATTTGTGGAGGCTTTGGGTTTTTCCCTTGTGCCTAGGTTGTGTATACGTATGTGCGTGTGACTGTGTGCAGTGATGGGAGGGCACAGCACACGAGAACGTGCATGCATGGTTGCTGGGCAACGTTAGGACTTATGTATAGTGTTAAGTGGAATAAAGATGCACCGGTGTGGTTCCCGGTAGCTAAGCATAATACAAGCTAGTTTTGGTCTTCTTTAATCAGTGCACGTTACAACAAACTGGCGACGAGGATAAACTTTGGTTTCCGTCGGACTTCTTGCGACCTTATTTCACCTGGTTCGCCTGCAGTGACCGCCTGAATGGACATTAACGTTAGCCCTGTCTAACACCGTCAAGTTGGAACCCTGATAAAGCGGCCACGAAGCTGGTACAGTAGTCACGAGCCTGGAGCTAACAATTACCATGGCGACATTTGGGAAAATTGAAGCTTTCGATTCTAACACTGAGCAATGGCGCAGGTATGCAGAGCGACTGGACTTTTATTTTATTGCTAATTGCATTGCTGATGATGATAAGAAGAGGGCTATACACTTAACTGTTTGCGAGCCAGTTGTTTATGGAGTGCTACGGGACTTAATTGCACCCTCAAAGCCTGCGGACGTATCTTTTAAAGATTTAGTAACCAAGCTACAGGACCACTACAATCCAAAAAGTAATGTCATAGTGGAAAGATTCAAGTTTCAGTCATGCACACAAAACTCTGACGAGTTGGTGAACTCGTTCGTTGCTCGTTTGAAACATCAGGCTGCACGCTGTGACTTCGCAGGCACCTTAGAGGAGAGATTAAGGGACCAGCTGGTGTGGGGCATAAATATGGAACAGCTCCAGAAATGCCTGCTAGCAATACCTAATTTAACCTGGGGGAAAGCGTTAAGAGACATGCCTGGCATTTGAGACGGCTGAAAAGGGGGCTTTAGCCTTGCAACCCTCAAAAGATATAAACAAAGTAGCATCCCCTCACCAGCCTGGCAGGGCCCGAAGGGCGCCTAACAGCAGAGCAACTGCATCTCAATCACAGCGTTGCTACCACTGTGGAGAGGCCCACAGACCTGATGGCTGCCGATTTAAAGATGTGGATTGCCACTACTGCGGTAAGCGGGGCCACATTGCCCGCTGGTGTCGCAAGAAGGAACGTGACAGTCAGAGCCTTAAGCCAGGTCGGGGCGGGGCCAATGCAATAACGGAAAAGTTGGACCAACAAGTCAACAGTGAAGAAGACGACATTGCATATGTCCTTGCTGTAACAGAGAAGCCGCCTAGCCTGATGGTCATGGATTTGAATATCAATAACAGGCAGACACGCTTTGAGGTGGATACCAGGGCCTCTCGCACCGTCATGGCAGAAAGGACATTTTTGCGCTTGCGCGCCTGTGCGCCATCATTTGTTTTAGAACCATGTAACATTTCTCTCAGGTCATACACGGGGCAGCATATCACGCCTGAACGGGGCAACTCAAGTGACGGTGTCCTACAAAGGGAAGTCCTACCATCTGAGTGCACTTGTGGTGGCTGGGCATGGCACTAATTTGCTGGGGCGTGATTGGATTAAGGCTCTACCCTTAGACTTGCCTGCGCTGCTGGATAGACTGTTCCAGGTGTCCGATTGTTCTCTAGCAGCTGTCCTGGAAAGCCACAAAGCTGTTTTTCAAAATTAACTGGGGGAGTTAAAAGGGACAAAAGTCACCATTAGCGTGGATGGAAGTGTGCCGCCACGTTTCTGTAAAGCCCAACCAGTTCCGCTGACCTTGCAAAAGAAAGTCGAAACTGAGTTGACTCGGCTGGTGGAGTCTGGAATCCTCCAACATGTCCAGCAAGTGATATTCTGCCATATTTCAAGAGACGCGATGAACTCACTGTTGAGAACGGAGTTCTGTTATGGGGGCTTTGTGTCATAATTCCTCCATGTGGGCGGCAAGCCCTAATGGAGGAGCTGCATGAGGCTCACCCGGGGGCATCGAGGATGAAGGCTGTAGCACGGGCTTACATGTGGTGGCCTGGATTGGATGCAGCCCTGGAAGACCTGGTGAAGTCCTGCACAGCTTGCCAGCAAATCAGGAACACCCCTCCGGTAGCACCTGTGTGTCCATGGGAATGGCCAGGCAAGCCGTGGACACGCCTGCATGTGAATTATGCTGGCCCCTTCTGAGGGGAAATGTTCCTGGTTCTGGTTGACGCCCATTCAAAGTGGCTCGAAGTGTTTCCAGTGAAATCTGCTACGTCAACAGCAACTGTGGACCATCTTCGTGACGTTTTCAGTAAACATGGTCTCCCACATACTGTTGTGTCGGATAATGCCACGGTCTTCACCAGCTCTGAATTTGAAGGTTTTTTGAAGATTAACGGGGTTCGCCACCTCACTTCTGCCCCCTATCACCCATCGTCTAATGGGCTGGTGGAGAGGGCAGTGCAGACGCTGAACAAATCATTGAAGAAGATGACAGGTGGGACATTGAGAGCAAGGCTGGCGAGGTTCCTAGCGGCATACCGGTTCACCTCACATGCCACCACTGGGCTGTCGCCTGCGGAGATGTTGTTTGGTCGGCGTGTACACACCAGATGGGATCTGCTGCGACCGGATGTGCAAGCAAAAGTCCTCCGCGGTCAGCAGATGATGGTAGCCAGCTCAAAAAAGAATCCAGTCTGTTGGGAGATGCCACTCAGGGCAGCCGTGTGGGTCAGAGACTTCTCTGGACGTGAGAAGTGGTTGCCAGGCGCAGTGATTGACAAGACGGGGCCGCTCTCTTACAGGGTGGAAGTAGCAGGGAATGTGTGGCATCGGCATGTTGACCACCTGCTATGCAGAAGCACCTCTCCTCAGGCCAGGCAGGACTGGGAGCCAAGAGCTGAGCAGCAGAGCAGCAACCAGCCAGAGTCTCCTTCTCCAGAAGACTCCACTGTGGAGCAGCCGGACGGTGAGGATGATCCGGGCCTTGATTCAACGGGCCCAGACGAGGATGAGCCTGACGTGGCTCCCCGTAGATCATCAAGAGTTTGAAAAATACCTGCTCGTTTAGATTTGTAGCTAGAGCGGAAGGCCTCAAGACTGGGGCATAATAAACCCCTGGTCTGGCCGCGAGAGTGAGGGCAGTCTACCCCTCACTCTCAGGTAGTTAACATGCTAAAAGTTTTTTGTTTGTTATGAAGAAAAGAAAAGAATCCAAAAAAAAATGTATTTACAGTATATAATGCTAGCCTAATCATTGGGGTTCTTTGTTTTGGACTATGGGGGGAGGGATGTTATAACTGGGGGTGATTTGTGAAGGCTTTGGTTTTTTCCCTTGTGCCTAGGTTGTGTATACGTATGTGCGTGTGACTGTGTGCAGTGATGGGAGGGCACAGCGCACGCGAACGTGCATGCGTGGTTGCTGGGCAACGTTAGGACTCATGTATAGTGTTAAGTGGAATAAAGATGCACCGGTGTGGTTCCCAGTAGCTAAGCATAATACAAGTTAGTTTTGGTCTTCTTTAAACAGTGCACGCTACAACAGAAGCATAGCCACATTTTACGTCATGGTAATTTTACTTGAATATTCCAGCTGGAAATTGACATAAAACTCCATGTCCCAATTCCCTCTGGGATCCCAGCAGTTTGAGTGAACTCTTTCCCCTGACGTGCAGTATGACTGGCGGGGATGAGCTTTGTCCAAACGCGTGGCATCGTGACAACAGTAGATCTTCACCATGGTGTCAATGAGCGACATTCTTAATATTTTAAAGATGATGACGCATGTATTTTTACTAGTAATAACGGACAGTTTAAATCATGGCATATTGAGGCAGTCACTTTAAACCATGGCATGTTGAGGAGTTTAGGTGTTTTGCGGGAGAGATCTTGTGTGTTGTCAGGGTGAGCATGAAGGATAAGACCTAATTTTACAAGGTATTGGTGAGTGTACTAAGGAAGGTAGCCTGCAGCCAGTTGACCATGATAACTCGGCTAAACTAATGCAGAGGTTATCATTTGCTGTCGCATGTTGGAGATGGAGGCCTGTTAGGTTGGTATGCGAACAGGGAAACGTAAAGTTGGCTGCCTAATGTTACCGTAAAAGTATGGCCCAGTAAATTACTTATGTGGAATAAGAAGTGAACTATATGTCGTTGTTATTAATTTGACTAATATTGCCAGCCAAAGTGGTGTTTGCCTTAGAATGATGAATAGTATATGCTGACTCCGCATTATCCTTGAAAGTGACATTAAATACCCCAGCAAACAAAGATGAAAGGTTAATTCCTCGCTCTCATTTAATGTTCTGACATAATGCTGCAAGATCAAGCAACCAGTGAGAACTGAACCCTGGTGAGTTTCTCTGTCGCAATCTCGGACTAATGCCTGGCAGCTCTCAAACGCTTGCTGGTAGAAGGGAAGGTTAGATTTGCGACGTGAAAATGACTGGATACCTGATTCATACGTATGACTCCCAACTGATTGGCTCTCTTGGCTATGTAGTTCAAAAAGTCAAAGAACAAATGGAACCACATGCCTTAAATTTTCTTTTTTTTCACAAAATTTTGACACATTTTGTGTGTCTTTTATATCTGTGGATCCCATAGGTTAATCCAGGACCGTATCAGCTTGTATTCACCGTTCAAACTGACTCCTCGACCAGTTTTGGGGGCCACATTTACATACAATTTTTTTTTTTTTTTTGTTTCTTGCGTGATGTTTTGTTTGTGGGATAGGGCTCCTCTTATGACTTGCGGGAGGCCCCCGCAGATTTGCGGCCTGCTAGTGACTGTGTTAGTAAGTAGTCAAACAGTTTAAGAACAAAATTTCTCAACATGAGATTGAACAGAATCTAAGGATCTTACCATCAATAGTACGTAATATAGTGAAAAGATCCTTAGATTCAGGAGAAATTGCCGATTGTAAAAGACAAGGCCAAATAACAATATTTGATGCACATGACCTTCCAGCCCTCAGACCACACTGCATTAAGAACTGACACGCTTCTGTGATGGACATTTCTACGCAGGCTCATAAGTACTTCAGGAGGCCTGTGTCAGTCGACACAGCTCATAATGACATCATCAAACGCAAGTTAAGACTCCACTATGTCAACAGAAAATTATATATCAACACCATCCAGAAGTACTGCCAACTTCTCTGGACTTGAGCTCAGCTGAAATAGACTGATGGGGAAGTGGAATGGAGTGCTGTGCTCTGACAAGTCCATCTTTCAAATTGTCTCAAGAAATAATGGATGTTATGCTCTCAGAGGAGATGGACAATTCGGACAGTTATCAGCAACAAGTTCAAAAGTCAGCGTCGATCATGGTCTGGGACTTCATTAATGCATTCAGCATCGGCAACTTGCACATCTGTGGAGGCAACATAGAAGCAGAAGGGTAGACATGCATTTTGGAGCAAAATACTCCGCTTGGCCAAGAAAAAAAAGTTGCATACTGTAATATTTAATTGGACCCCTTTAGCTTTGATTAAAGCATACATTCATTGTGACATTGTCTCTGAAGTCCTGCATCAGGCGAAACGGAAATTTATTTTGCTTTAGAAACTCAAACAACTTGTGACCTTCGTTACAAAAATGACTATTGTTATTACAAGGAGGCGTGATGTTACGCGCTCTATCCGATGTTTCGCAGTAGTGAACATACACATGTCCCAACTTTATTGGAACGTGTTGAAGACATCACTTTTTAAACATAGCCATTATTTTCAAAAAACTTTATAGTTGTAGAGTTAAAATATTACTTATTTTGTCTTAGTTCTTTATCAAATAAATACGAGTTGAAACGAACAATAGAAGTTGCAAATTACTGCTTGCTGTTTTTATATGCATTTTACATTGTCCCAATTCTTCTGGAATTGAGGTTGGACTTATGACACCTTATCCACCCTCTTTTCCAATGCGCTGGAATAATGTTAACAATTAAAGAGGCCATATTATGCTTTTTAGGGTTTTTCCTTTCTTCTAGTGTATTATATTGCTTTTTTTGGTGCAAAACGTCAATCAAATTACAAAGCCTTAAAGGAATAGTTCACTTAAAAATGAAATTCAGTCATTATTGACTTACCCTCATGCTGATGAGAAGTCCAGTGTAGTTTTTTATTCCTCAAAGTGCAGCCGGAGATTCAGGGGGTTTTCCTCCTGCACCGCAAATCCATATAACGAGCGTCTATGGTTACCGAAAAGAAAAGGTCCATAAAACTACACAAAAACTTTTTAATATTCCTCCATACTGCTCGTTCGCTGCAATCCAAGTGTCCTGAAGGGGTAACATCCAGAGTTCACCCGAAACGACGTCATTTAGTACAGTTTTATAGCCTATTATTCACTCTAGTGTGTTCGCCTGGAGGCGCGCTCACGCGTTCACGCGGTTCTCCCGAGCAGCGGCGTTCACTACGGTAGCCGCGCCAGACAACGTTCAACGAGAATCGCGGAAGACACAACCCTGTGTTTACATCCTGCTGAGAGCGACGCGAGAACCGATAAAGCAGAGCGAAGTCAACGAGAGCAAAGTTAGCTGCTCCCGAGTTGGAAGTAAAAAAGACATTTTGGTTTTTGTCACTCAGAAATTTACTTTTTTTTTTCAACTGCACCGGTAAATTAATATGAAAAGATGGTTGTAGTGTGTTCCTTTCCTGGATGCTTCAACCAAATGAAGCGTGCGTTCAGGAGGTCCGTGACTTTCCTCAGACTACCAGTTCAGGACACTGAAAGACTATAGCTATGGCTGATAGCTCTTCGTTTGCGATATCAAGACCGCTAACGTCCATAGTCTCCGGGTCTGTAGTGACCACTTCTCACCGGTGGATTTTAAAGTTTCTAAACGAAGACCTTTGTTGAAGACTACAGCTGTGCGACCATGTTACAACTAAGGACAGAGGTATGCACTTTACAGACCTTTTATATAACTTATATGTTTGTATATTTATATACCCTTTTCACAAACGTGGTAATGTTACAGGATGTTTGATGTTACTTGACCAAAAACTATGCATTTCCACATCATTTTGGACTATTATGGAGTTTTTGTCCTTGTTTCTGACACAGTGAATATGCCTTTTAACATGATTTTGGACTATTATCACGAGTCTTTTAGTTCTGTTCATTTTGCTTAGGGACTGTGAAATAACACCTGGGGGTTGCATATAAGTGCTATAATGATTGGGGAAAGAAAACATCACTAGCTATGTTTCCATCCACTTGTCAATCGAACTATCTGAGTTCGCCAAAAATATTCATGCGAAAAAAGCAGGTGAAAATGCGTTTCCATCTAATGGCATTAAAGCGAATAAAAAGTATTGCGTAGAGACGTCACATGCTGTTATGCGATCAAATTGGTGTATCGAATAGATTTCTGACATTTTAAGCTGTTTCCATTCATTTTCGCACTGAATCGCAGAACCTTCAAGTGACCAAAAGTACTGTGTTAACCGACTAATTTAGCTAGTCAGCCAAAATGGATCGCGTCTACCAACAAATGATGAGAATTGCACAAGTTGTACGTGCTTATGTGCCAGCTATTAGCAACATGGCAAACCATTATCAGAAGGCAACGACGGCATCAAAACACCGTCACGATACAGTAGCAGATTTATTCGGAAAATAGCGTTTCCATCTGCATTTTTTTTCCCCCGCTTTACAAACCTAGTGGGCTTTAGTTAATTGCTCACTGTCATATATTGATTCATGTCCTCTTACTGACTTCTAATGGCAAAAACAACACATTACGTGTAACCTTTGATGAGAGGCACACCTGTTTTATGTGAGCCTAAACAAATCAGGCCCGCTGCACTAAGACGTCAGTCTGCATGATATATATAGTAATTTGTGGTCTAAATTCGAGTATTACACGATTGAAGAGACATTACCCACAAAAGTAATTTAACATTGTTTTTTCCAAATTACAAGTGCATGGTTTATAATTATGTGGATATAATTTCTTTGTTCCTTCCTTGCAACGTAAAATTGGTAAATATTTTGAATGGTCGATATTATGTATATGTTGTATCATTAACGTTTTCTATGTATCCAATTTTTTTCTTTTGTTTTTCAGGAAAACTGCAATTTAATGTGGTTTACCCAAAACAAACCAAAAAGTGGGTCGTAAAAAAAGATCTATGTGCCAACTACACAAACATTCCGGCAAAATATGGTGGTGCAAGTTCTGCAGAGACGCCTGGACCCCAAGATCAAGTTGGACCCACAGTCACGTTTCTATTCCCCCACTACCAACAAACATAGCCCAAAAACTAAAACCTGCAAAAGAGGAAGCCATACTAAAACATGCTTCACGGTTTAGCAGTTAGTATGAGGGATGCACAATTGGTTTCTGCATCAACATGTGAAATGTCAAGTCAGACAAACACAAACATGCCATGCTTATTTTTGCCTTTTTTATTTTTGCAATTATCTTGTTTTTAGTTGTTTTCCAAATGAGGTGACGTTTGTTTAAATTTCTATTAAAAAATAAAGTTTGTGTGAAAAGAATAAAGTTTGTGAGAAAAAAACTGTAAAGGTCCTCATTGTCCATTACTAAGCCACCAGAAAAGTCCTGCTTATGGCATATAGGCTTATGGACCCTACTAGTCAGCTACCGTTCGAAAATGAGGCCCTTATATCTGTACATAAATAAAACACTGCATTTATCTGTGGGTAGCATGTCTGTATTGCAGTTCGTGCCCAGGTCTAAGATAAATCTCCAGTCAAAGGAGCAGCTTTGCAAGTCATGCAAAATGTGTGCTTGTGATTCTGAGCCAAATATTGACTTATTTATAGTAATTATTTTAGTATTTATCCAATTTTGTAACACCTGCAACATGGTATCCCTTGGGTGAGAAGTAAATGCAACTTAGTTTTGTGGTTGGTTACTGTTGTTTTATTGTACAAACCACACAATACTAACAAACGTTAACAATTACAATAAACATTGTAAAATATCTTCCATTTTACACATTTTCTTTATTATTTAGCGATATCGTTTCTAATAAAAATATAGATGTGCAGCAGCATAGTTTCCATGCCTGTTATTATTCATAATGTGGCAGTACTTTTTTGTGATGTATTGGAAAAAGTCCCAGATGAAATACTATGAGGTAATATAAAAATGAGTCAGTGAGAATGTCTTTAGATTGATTGTCTTCAGATCTGTTCAAAAGCCTCTTCTGCCTCCTTGAATCCAGTATACAATCCATCTGGAGAATGGTAGCGGTCACGGATGCTTGTAACAACACAGGCTGGTAAAAACTTTTCTATTGTCCTTGCGAGTCTCTCGCCTTTCAGGACCCACTCCAATACCACCGGTATGCCACCAACCTGCACTGACTGTGGAAAAAGTAAATAAAGAAATAGTTTAGCACTGGGCACAGCACAAAATACAAAAATATTGTAAATCGGGTAGCATCAAAACAAAAGACGTTTAACGCATACTGTACAATGGAACTTACTCTACAGAGAGCGTGCCGTTTGGTCCTGCGGGTCTTGGCCTCTTTTTCCAGTTGATTTTAGTTACGTGGAGAAACATCTCGAGAACCCCACGGGTCAGTAATGGTGGATAATCCGGGTTTTCGGTAATACGTTGACTTTGGGCAGTGCTCTCAGTCTCATCAATGGAGATATTGAGATCCTCCAGGAGTGGCATCAACAAATCCCAATCTAAACAGCAAAGGCTCTACTCTTCGGTTTGCATAGCTTTACATTTTCAGCATTTACACCACCATGTTTCCGATGCCCTAGGTCTGTAGTCCGCCGCTGGTTGTGGCTCTGGTCGAGCTGCGGCTGCTTCATCCATCTGTCTGAGTTCCTCGTCCGTGTACTCCGGCTCAAAGAGAAAAGGCTCAGCAAAGAACTCGTGCTCTTCCTCAACATTGAAGTCCTCGGACATTTTTCTTTTTTCCTTTCAAAGGTTCAAATCACATGCAGGCAGAGCCCTCTTGTGTTTGTGTGCTGCTCGTGTCGCTCTCAGCAGGATGTAAACACAAGGTTGTGTCTTCGCGATTCTCGTTGAACATTGTCTGGCTTGCTACCGTAGTGAACGCCGCTGCTCGGAGAAGAGCGTGAACGCTATGAGAGCGCGCCTCCAGGCAAACATACTGGAGTGAATAATAGGCTAGAAAACTGTACTAAATGACGTCGTTTCGGGTGAACTCTGGATGTTACCCCTTCAGGACACTTGGATTGCAGCGGACGAGCAGTATGGAGGAATATTAAAAAGTTTTTGTGTAGTTTTATGGACCTTTTCTTTTCGGTAACCATAGACGCTCGTTATATGGATTTGCGGTGCAGGAGGAAAACCCCCTGAATCTCCGGCTGCACTTTGAGGAATAAAAAACTACACTGGACTTCTCATCAGCATGAGGGTAAGTCAATAATGACTGAATTTCATTTTTGGGTGAACTATTCCTTTAAGTTCATGCCGAAGGGAATTATTATAGGCTACTTGCTGTACATCCCATTGGATAAAATCATCTGCCAAGTAAATGAAATATAATGTTATTCTCTTGGATAGACTCCGTTTGTCATCCAGCCTATTCTTACTAGTCTACGACTCTATCGCTTTTGGGTAATGCTTACCTCGTGGCTAGTTTGGCACATCCTCAAAACAGTGGTGTTTTCAACTGCTCAAGAAGCCTTGAGATCTGCAGTCTGGTTATGGTGACATTTCCAACACACGCTTTAAGCAGTTAGCAAATGACATCAGATTGGGCTTTGACCTATTACGACCTAGGGCACCCTCCGAAGATGCATTCTCAAACCTAACGTATTGTTTGAAAACAAGCATGCCTGAGGGTTTGTCAACATTAATTAAAACCTTTATTTTTTTGCCTCTGTTGTCAGGATCTATGTCTTTCTTGTTATGTTTTGTGTATATTTTACATTCATGTTTATTTTTGTCCCCCGCCACCGCGGTAGCGAGCGGAGCGGGGGACATAGTATTCAGCTCCGTCCGTCCGTCCGGCCGTCCGTCACGTCCTGTTTGTTCTGAACGCGATATCTCAAGAACGGTTTGACTGATTCCATTCATCTTTGGTGTCAAGGTGTATTGGTGTGATACGCCGACCCCAGTCGATTTCCGTGACCTTGACATTATTCTCAAGGTCATTACTACCATTTTACCACTTACAAATACCTTGTCAACATGATATCTCAAGAACGGTTTGACCGATTCCATTCATCTTTGGTGTCAAGGTGTATTGGGGGGGTGCTCACAGCCCACTCCATTTATGTGACCTTGGCATTATTCTCAAGGTCATTACAACCATTTGACCACTTACAAACACCTTGTCAACATGATATCTCAAGAACGGTTTGACCGATTCCATTCATCTTTGGTGTCAAGGTGTATTAGGGCCGGGGGACATTGCTCCATCTGTCCGTCCGTCCGTCCGTCGTCAAGTCCCGTCCCGTTTGTTGTGAACGCGGTATCTCAAGAACGGTTTGACCGATTCCATTCATCTTTGGTGTCAAAGTGTATTGGTGTGATACGCCGACCCCAGTTGCTTTCCGTGACCTTGGCATTATTCTCAAGGTCATTACGACTATTTCACCACTTACAAATACCTTGTCAAAATGATATCTCAAGAATGGTTTGTCCGATTCCATTCATCTTTGGTGTCAAGGTGTATTAGGGCCGGGGGACATAGTATTCAGCTCCATCCGGCCGGCCGTCTGTCCGTCACGTCCCGTTTGTTGTGAATGCGATATCTCAAGAACTGTTTGACCGATTCCATTCATCTGTGGTCTCAAGGTGTATTAGGGGCGGGGGACATAGTATTCAGCTCCGTCAGTCCATCCGTGTGGCCGTCCGTCCGTCACGTCCCGCTTCTTGTGAACGCGATATTTCAAGAACGCTTTGACCGATTTTATTCATCTTTGGCTTCAATGTGTATTTGTGAAATCGCCAACCCCAGTCGATTTCCGTCACCTGGCGGGGGACATGGTCACGTTTAGTGGCAACACTTGTTTCATATTTTATTGTTATTTTAGCAGTTCATTGTATATTTATAGCCGTTCTATGCATCTGTCACATCGCCATGTGTTTTCTGTTTTCACCCCAGCACTCACACCTCACCTTATTAGTGGTTAATTGTTTGTTTCCTTATTTGTAGCCACATCTCCCTGCACCTCCCAGGGCTCACCTCACCTGCACCCTTTCTATCCGTCACTCTGTTTCCCTATATATTCCCCCAGTCTGGAACATTCCAATGCGTGTTTTTAAAGCTAGTTCCTCTATTCCTTGCCTATGAGCGCTCTTTGGTTCATAAGAGTTCCTGGTCATGATTTGGTTTGTCCTTGGTTTACGATTTCAGTCCTGTTCCCAGTGTTTGATTTATGCTCGACTTTTTGGTTTTAAATTTCCTCTTCGCGATTTGGCTTTGGCATATACAGACTTCATGTTATTTTTTTGACTTTTGGACTGCACTGTGATTTGATTCTGGATTTGCCCACTGGTACTGAAATCCCCACTGCCTGTTACCGACCTAGATTGCCCAACTACGATTATTGATAAAACCCATGAACTGGATTTTTGTCTGTGCGTGAGGTCTGATCCTGTCTCGTATCATCTGTAACCCATAGAAACATGAAATAAAAAATCATCTGAGAGCTTAAACTGTTGACTTTTATTGGAAATAATAGCCTTTGCCTGAATGTTAATTTATTTATTTCAAAAAACAAACAAAAAAAATTTTAATATAGATTTTACAGAGATATGTTTTAAAATGGCCGCTTACAAAAAAATTGCACTGTAATAAAGTCAATGTTGCTCTCCTTGATTGGGTCGTCAGCCATTGTCACTGTACATCTTTGGAAACTTTTTGTGGTCCATGCAGAGGCTAAAAAAATGTAAAGACACAAACCCCCAAATGTATTTCACCTTCCCCACTTATATTTAAGGGAATCATCGGTCACGGTGCTCAAAAATGATGGCATCGTCTAAAACACACTCATCTTGCACCAGGTCTTAAAGGGAGAAGCATGAAGATGTCACATCAGGTCTGGCTGGGTCATTAAGGAAGTAGGCCTTAAATGGACAGGAGCCAAAACAGCTTGATTCAGGCTGTCTCAGAGGTGCTGGATGCACTGCCTGTGCAGCTATAGCTCGGTGCATAAAGACATGCAAACGTTTGTAAAGAGACAGTGAAAATGGAAATATAAATTGAGAAATAGAAATGATATGGCCTCTTTAGGACTGGGAAAATGGCTCTATTGCCATTAGTCATATCCTCAGACCTAAATCTATCAACTTTCAGTGTGGTTACACATTGCCTTTATTACTGCTTATTTCTTTTCAGGTTTGTGAGTTTTTCAAAGCCATATGCTGGGATAATTGTTCATGCTTCAAGCATCTCAAAGTACATCTACTGTTGGTAACAGAAAAATTCACCGGTACAAACTGACTATGCTGTTTTTGTGATTCAACAGAAGTCTATAGCAGTGGTCTGTGGTGAATTTTTGCATGCAGTATTCAGAGAGACATTCACACTTAGCTCCAGAAGAATATTTCTGAACTGTCCTCACTGATGAGAATGCTTGGGTCATCACCTGAAGAGGAGTTTGTTATGATTGAGCTGACCATGGTTTTCCTTCGCAATGATGTGCCATAGTGATTTTGGGAGCCCCAAAGTATATTATTTCACAACCTTATAATACTTTCTTGAATTTCACTTGCACAACTCTAGTCCTCATATTAATTACTTTATTCTGCAGTGGGGAACATTTGGAACAACTTCTGGATACTGTGGAGGAAGAACTGCAAATAATAAAAAAAAATGTTTTGATGCCAATAAATTATTTCTTCACTTTGGAAAAACCAAGTGTGTTGTATTCGGAAATAGGCCATCAAATTCTCAAAGAAATATTAGAATGAATGGTGTTGAAATTGATACAGTGCTCGAAACAACATTTCTAGGAGTATTAATTGACAACAAATTAAGTTGGAAGTCCCACATAAATCACGTCAAAACCAAAATGGCAAAATCTATTGCAATTCTGTATAAAGCTCAAGATTTTCTAACTCAGAAATCCTTATACACATTGTACTACTCCCTCATTGCTCCATATATGACTTATTGTGTAGAGGTATGGGGAACTACATATAAAACAAATATTAACCCTATTTTCCTACTGCAAAAAAGAGCCATATGAATTTTAAGTAAAAAACCCTATCATGAGCCAACTAACCCACTATTCATTCAGCTTAATGTATTAAAATTTAAAGATTTAGTAGATTACAATGTAATTCAAATCATACACAAAGCTAAAAATGGACAATTACCTCCAGGTATCCACAAGTTGTTTAAAATGAGGGTCAGCCAATACAGTCTGCGAGGAAAATTCATGTTCAAAAAACAAAAGGCACGAACAAATGTAAAAAATCATTGTCTGTCTGTCAAGGGAGTAAGTCTGCAGAATGCTTGTTCTGTAAATATTAACCCATTAATGCCCAAATTTCTTTTCAAAGTAAAAGTTACCTTTTACTATCGGATATGGCGTACAATGAACATTCAACACTTATATTCTGGGGAAAAATATTTATTTTGTCATCGAGGACCCCAAGTATGTATGTTCCTTTACGAATGTACACAGATTGTTGAAAGCATAAAAATCATCATTCTGAGAAAAACATATTTAGACAATGCTATAATCTCCAATTCTTGTCTTTAGTGTGATATAAAAAAAAATGTGCCTCAGTCAGAAAAAAATGACGCACTCACCTCTTGGGCGTCACATAGTGCTGTTACAGATTCGAGAAATTCATGCAAATGGCGGCCCCCACCACTGCTGTAAAGGGAGACTACTCTCATAAGCACTTTTCCTGGATGCGAGTTACTTCCCTTGATTAAGCTACAGCAGCTTAATCACAGTAACGCATTCACTTGGGTTACAGAGGTTAAAATGTGCCATGTCCCAGAAATGGGACAGTGGTCATTAATGGGTTAAAACATGCAGTACATTGGTCAAGCTCAAAAAACTTTATAAGAAAGCCTGCATTATGCAATACACCATGGGGAAAAAATAACAATTAGTTAATGTAAGTATGTCAATAATGGTTATGATCAAAATGTCAACAACAAGTTTTTTGCACCACTGTTGCCAAAAACTATGTTTTCCTATTGTGATGATTGTAATTTTGTAAGGTAAGAGGGGTAGGTGTCTAATAAGCTTTGCTTCAGCCTACACCCATTTGGTTCATAACTGGGAATTCAGAAGGTTTTTCTGAACTTTTTTTTTTTCTTTGTCTTCATACCTTTATTTTGTCGATTTTAAATGAACCAAATAAAAATCATTAATTCATTTATTCATTCAATATAACTTCACAAATAAGCAAAAGCCCAGAATCAAAACAGAACACTGAATGCTCATACCTGCCCTGGGAACTAAGGAAATATCTTGACTGACCAGAAACACCAGTGGCTCCATTTTTGCACCTTTGCGAATGGAAATGCACGCGGCCGTGACGTTTTGCAGTTTTGTCCTTACCAAACAGCGTATATATTGTCTTTGCCCAGTTTGGTAGTTTACTGCGCTGAAATAAAAGCATGTGTCTTATGGGGTTGGACAGCGCATAAAGAGGTGTGTCAATGCATAAAGTTGGTGCTGTTCTTGTCACAAATCTAGTTTGTGTTTTGACTCAACCCAAACCACCATAGAACGCAAATGGTGACACTGAATCTCAGCCAGCAAAATGGAGTTCGAAGTGTTGACTTGGCCTCCAGAGCATCTGCGGGATGTGCTGGTCTAATAAGTCTGAGCCATGGAGGCCCCACCTCACAACTTGCAGGACTTAAAGGATCTGCTGCTAATATCTTGGTGCCACATAGCACGGCACACCTTCAGAGGTCTAGTCGCGTCCTTGACTCAATGGGTCTGGGCAGTTTTGGTGGCCTAAGTGTGACCTACATAATACTGCCCTACAATGGAAGACAGCAGTATCTGCAATAGGTTAACACATGCAGATACTGCAGTCTTCCATTGTCGGGCAGAATATTAGGCAGGTTGTCATAACGTTATGGCCGATCAGCTTATGTTTGAGGCAATTCTGGACTGTGCCTTCAACATCCCAAGCTACATCATTTACACAAGATACAGTGCCCTCCAGCATGATTGGCACCCTTCTGTGAAAATTGGCAAAACAAGATGCATAGAAAGTCTGTTTATCCTTATGATCCTTCATTCAAAATATTCACAGAAATTTAATCTTTAATTGAGGAAACATAAGTATTTAATGTTTCTTTCAATCATCTTGCGACATTCTTCTAAACAATATGTGGGCCACAATTAATGGCACCCCTGCAATTAATATTTTGTGCAGCCTCCCTTTACCAAGATGGAGCTGAGTATTCTCCTACTATAAAGGGTGATGAAGAAAGTTAACATATGGAACAAGATGAGACCATTCCTCCATACAGAATCTCTCCAGATCCTTCAGATTATGAGGTCAATGCATGCAGACTCTCCTCTTCAGCTCATCCCTGAGATTTTCCATGGAGTTTCAGTCAGGTGATTGTGAAGAACATGGCAGAATCTTTATACCGTGGTCGGTGAATCTTTTTATCATTTTAGGATAAAGTAGGTCATTGTGTCTCTTCAAGTTCCCACAACTATCCTTGCATATAGAGGATTCTAATTTATAGCACGGACTATAAAAATCTCCAAATGGTCAATTAATTACCTTGGGATTGGTTACAGCATAGCCATCATTTGCTTTAATTGAAGAAATGATTGATTTGGACACAACTGAGGTCTAAGTGCAAGCAACGGAGTGATCCAACAGAGCAGTCTAATTAAGGATTCAATGTTGTATGAAAATCACCCCCATTAACCACATGATGCTCCAGAAAATGTATAAGTTTCAGATATTGGGTAACACAGAAAAATCAGAGGAATTTGTTCACTGCATGTATGGATGCTGCAACTAGCTTCCTTTGTTGAATTTTCAGCACTGCACAGACGAATTGGCTGTCGCCATCATTCCCTGAGCTCTCAATTACTGAGAACTGCAGCAGCTCCTTTTACTTTTTGAGCAAATTTATAAAAACTCCTAAATAGAGATGGCAATTTTGACACCGAAGTTCGAACGGTTTCAAAACGTTTTAACACTTCCGGTTCCGACGAGGTGTTCGAGAGATGTTTCAAAACGTCACGTGGTTGCTATCAGTCCAACGCGAAAGGTTTTAAAATGCCACGGGAAAATACAGGTGTTTGAGGTGTTTTGTTGCATTGAGTTTCTGAGAGAGATAGATTGATTGATTTACTAAAGCTTCCCAGGTACTCTTTTCAATGTGTCAATAAGTTGATGCATCTGTATATTATTACGGAGTTTGCGATTTGCGTAATTTCACGCATCTCCTCCGAAACCACCGTGAATAATGAGTCTGTTTTCCGCATACACCGCTTCTGTGTAACAAAGACGATGCGTCAGGCTTCGAACTTAGTTATGAAGTGAAAACTGCATTTTGAAGCAGTTTTTGCAAGTAAAACCGGCTAATTCAATCAGCTGTGCGTAGCACGGGCATCGGCTAATGTTTGTTTGTTTTTGTTTAGATAAACACACACACACATACAGTATCTCACAAAAGTGATTACACCCCTCGCATTTTGACAATTAATTCATTATATCTTTTCAAGGGACAATGTCACAGAAATGAAACCTGAATATTTTCTACAGTAGTCATTGTACAATATGTGTAGCAGTGTAGATTTACTGCTCTGTCCAAATAACTGAACAAACAGTCAATATTTCCAAAATGGGTGGCAACAAAAGTGAGTACGCCTCACCATCAACATGCCAAATTGTGTCCATAGTGTCAATATTTAGTGTGACCACCATTGTTGTCCAGCACTGCCTTGATTCTCCTAGGCACGGAATTCACCAGAGCTGCACAGGTTGTTGCTGGGATCCTCCTCCACTCCTCCATGAGAACATCACGGAGCTGGTGGATGTTGGACACCTGCTGTTCCTCCACCTTCCTCTTGAGGATGCCCCACAGGTGCTCAATGGGATTCAGGTCTGGAAACATACTTGGCCACACCATCACCTTCACCTTCAGCTTCTTCAGGAAGGCAGTTGTCATCTTGGAGGTCATTATCATGCTGGAAAACTGCCGTGCGGCCCAGTTTCCAAAAGGGAGGGCATCACGTTCTGCTTCAGAATGTCACAGTGCATGTTGGAATCCATTATTCCATCAACGAAGCGCAGCTACCCAGGACCAGAAGCACTCATGCAACCCCAGACCATGATGCTGCCACCACCATATTTTACTGTAGGCAGTACACACTTGTCTTGGTACTCCTCACCAGGGCGCCACCACACATACTGGACACCATCTGAGCCAAACAAGTTTATCTTGGTCTTGTCAGACCACAGAACATGGTTCAAGTAGTTCATGTTCTTGGACTGGTTGTCTTCAGCAAACTTTTTTCGGGCTTTCTTGTGGGCAAGCTTCAGAAAAGGCTTCTGCCTTGGCCGACGGCCATGCAGACCGACTTGCTGCAGTGCACGGCGTATGGTCTGAGCACTGACAGGCTTTTCTCCCACTGCTACAACCTCGTTAGCAATGCTGCCAGCACTCCTGTGTCTGTTGTCTGAAGCCAACTTGTGCATCTGACGCAAAGCACGAGGACTCAACCTCTTCGGTCGGCCCTGACGAGGCCTGTTCCGAGTAGAACCCGTCTTGGAAAACTGCTGGATAACTTTGGCCACTGTGCTGTAGCTCAGTTTCATGGTTTCACAGATCTTCTTGTAGCTTAGACCATCTTTGTGGAGAGCAACAATTCTCTTTTTCAGATCCTCAGAGAGTTCTTTCCCATGAGGTGCCATGTTGACCATCCAGTGACCAGAATGAGAGCACTGCATCCAAAGCACCACAATTTAAACCTTCAACACGTTACACAACCTCATATAATCCAGTCGAACTGACAAAAGCTTGAAGAAGATGAATAAGACACGTTTCATTGCTTGTTTGACCATTACCAATTGGGGTGTGTACTCACTTTTGTTGCCACCCATTTTGGAAATAGTGACTGTTTGTTCAGTTATTTGGACAGACCAGTAAATCTACACTGCTACACATATTGTGCAATGACTACTCGAGAATATATTCAAGTTTCATTTCTGTAACATTGTCCCTTGAAAAGATATAATAAATTAATTGTCAAAATGTGAGGCATGTACTCACTTTTGTGAGATACTGTATATATACATTTTTTTTAAGGCTGACCTGACACAATCATTCTCAATGAATGAATGAGAACATTCATGAGAACAATGAGAACGGCAAAATAAATAAACTGTACCATACAATAAGAAATAGTCATATCGTACAAAAAATAATTTACTGATTGTGCCTCTGCCAAAACTATTAATATTTTTGGATTTATGAAAAGGGGGGCTTCAGCACAACTCCAACAATAATTAAAGGCTGCAATGACAACTTCTGCCAGTGGATGCCGATGTTGAGCGAGCAAGTTTTGAATGTTTCAAAACATTTCGAAACAATGATTTAAATGTTTTGAGACGTTTCGGAACTTCAAATTTGCCATCCCTACTCCTAAATATTAACTTTGTTGCAGTAAAAACTGTGCATGACGTGTAAATGCCAGGAATTGAAAAAGCACTGCCTCAGCGTTACTCTGGTCAGTACATCCAAACAAGCTTATACAGTGGGTAGTCCTTCACAAATGCTGTAGATTTCATATGACACACTGTTACTTTTAAACAGACTTTTATTTGGATCCCAAAAGATATTTGGAACAGGAGGCAAAAAGCATTTACAGAGGCGCTAACAGGGGGAAAAAGCACCACCAGACAGACAGTCCATGACCTTGGCTAAACGTTGTAGCCAATGATGCCGCCTTTCCCAATGATTTCTCCAATGTAGAACCACATCAGTACTTCTGTCGCAACAAGTCCATTCCTCAAGGCGTCCTGTGAAGCACCACATCAAAATCAATTACCACAGTTGAAATTAGATTTTTTTCACATGAATATCAACATAAATAAAATGCACAGCCAGTGGACTGAAAACACTTTACACGAGTCAAATAATTAATACTTAGAGGACCCATATTATAAACAAGCAACGGACAATCTAACTTGATTTTGCAGGACCCTGCAATGCAGTGTCTTTTTGCATATTGATGAAAAACAGGCTGCTCAACACCACGGTTTTCATGTAGCTCTGTAGATAGCTAGCTGGCTACTATAGATGTGAAATGAAGGTATCCGCGAATTATGGTAGGGCAGCGCACTTCAACTGAACCAGAGACACAAAACAAACAACACTAGCATAACTATTGGAGAAATCGAGCCCGTATTAGACATTGACTGAATCGCCAATAACTTTATTAATGTGCAAGCTAGCTTGGTTAGCAAGCTAACGGATAGAAGCAACATGCAGTCCCACTGGATTGTACTGTGCGATGCGGTGCGTATCTACATATTTCAGCATGATGAAACTTCACCGATTCAACTAAATTTTAAATCAGCTCATCTGCTACAGTATGTCTTTTAATGTGCACAGTTAGAGGGTTAAGGCTAATACCATTCTTGAGTTACTGAGAATGAAAGGATCATACCTAAATCACTTACTCACTCATTCCCATTACGGCCATATTAGCCCGCTATCACAGGGAAAAATACAACTCCAACAAGGAAAAAGTTGGGACTGTATGTAAAATGTACATTAAAAACAAAAAGCAGTGATTTCTACATTTTTGTCTTGCATTTCATTGCAAACAGTATACAGATGTTTTATGTTTTGTCTGGTTAATTTCATTTTATTTGTAATTATACATTTATTCCAGCCATTCAGGCCTACAACACATCCCAAAAATGTTGGGAGGCGATTTAGGACAAGTAATGAGAGATGGCAAGATGGCCTTTGACTTCTTCTTCAGGCATCCAAAAATATAGTTTTTTGTCAACAGCAACAGCATGGATGTGTTGTACAATCACTATGCCGATTTGAGGTAGGAAGAATATCTTTTTAAGAACTTAAATAATGTCAGACTTCTGCATACAGCGCTAGTTGCCTTTGTTTTTGTAAACAAAAACACGCAAAAGCAGCAGGTTGGCAGTAAACTGTATGGTGGAAAGAGACCAACAAATGATGTTTCTCACACTGCAAGGAGTCATTTCACCGAAAAAGGGGTGTAATTTTGCTTTTGCTACAATCATACGGAGTTGCTACGATTTTCGCCATGCTTATTGTAGACAGTTTATAAATCTACAGTAATCTGGTAAAAAGCAATAAACCACAAATGTGTGTTGTTGGAAAAAAGAAAAACACATGCTTGAGATTCACTCGTAGTTGCAGTGTCTTTCCAGGTTAAAAGGGATAAATGGAATGCGTTTTATTCCTTTGTGGTGTATTTGTTAGGTACGGCAATTGTCGCTAGGGGCGCCACCGCCGCACCACTGGCGTTTTCGGCCGTGTTTATGAAGTACACTCAACCCAGGCAGGGTTTCACCTGATTGCGCGTTGCGCATGCAGAATTTTCCGTTACATAAGTTTCGGTTTTGAAAACTTACATATGTGACGAACTTTTGAAGCAATTTTTGCCAAAATTTTACGGATTTAACCCTCATTACACACCAAATGAACATTTCAAACGAGGGATAAGCAGGTAAGGAGTCCTTAAATTCACTTTTTGATGCGATAAATCGACTTTTTGGGCCTCTATTCATGTAAGATTGATGAGGTCTTCCAGCTGGCTCCTCGCGGGAATTTCGAATTGACTTCCAAAAAAAGGTAGTCGAGCCAGGCTGGGCCAAACATGTGTGGACGGGGGTGGGCGGGGTTTGTGGGTAATGGCGGGGGTGGCATCCTTGACTTTTTTCATTTATTGTTGGATGCTTGGTACAATTTAGTTTGGAATAAAGAACAAGGAGTCTATTATATCATTATCATATCAAAAATAGTAGTGGGCTGTTGTGAATTCCTTTTCATTTTATTATCAACTTATCATTTGTAATCCTTTTTAAAAAATGGCAAAAAAGAACACATTTTGAGTTTGAAAATATTTTTCGTCCTTTTCTTTCAGCGACACTGGCACCTTGAATATTTTTTTCAGGCAACTGAGGAAGTCAACATGGTCAGGATAGCTTGAAAACTATTTGTCTTACATTCATTTTGACTGCAGCATGTTAAAGAGCCCCCAAAAATAACCCTAGCTTCCAAATTTAATCTTAATATCTCCAAGAATAAAAAAGTTATGGCAATTTTTCATAAATTCCAGGAGTAAAGCGTGTCTTAATTGCTTCACTATTGTTAACCCATCTCCTTTTAATTTTAGAGCCCTGAAAACGAATCTTAAAATTGCTATAACTCTGGTTCTAGATGAAATTTTGAGATAATTAAAATTGTTCTGAGTTCTGTGTTCATCCAGCTATTCAGCTATCATAATTTCAATGCTTTTGGATGAATTTGAAATTTTTATGTGCCATACCTATATTTGTTATGTGTGCTAAAAACACAGTGTGTCCACGTCTACTTACACATCTAAAAAGTAGAAAACTTGCTGCTGTAAACAAGAACTAAATACAAAATGACATTTTATGTCATACCCACCCTTACTGTGGTCTGTCCAAGGCGACCTGTTTGGAAAGCCTTAACAATACCCTTAGCACTCTCAATGGCCTTGGGAATCTCGGCAGGGGAAGGGGGTACCAGCTCGACACGGGCATAATGCCAGAAGGTAGCGAGCCGTGGCTTGGAGTAGCTGACTGCAGCTGCAATAGAAGACCATGCATGAAATTATACAATAGCATGCGCAGATTTATCATGCAGTTCCCTGCCAATCGGCAGACCAAGTGATGCCATTATTTAATAAAAATTATTTCCCAATTTCTAGCCAACTACTCAGCAAACTATTGCAAGTTCAATAAACGCCAACTGAGCAGACAGTTAGGTAAAATAATAATTATGTACCAGTGTGGTTAATCGGAAAATAAGACAGTATTAGCTTCCTAATGTTACCACAAGCATGTAAACTAGCACACTTGCTACTTCCATTAAACCTTTAATTCAAGTCCAATGACAAAGTAACGTGCATTCGACTATACAATGGATCCACGCAACGTAATTCTTACATTTTAACGATAGCTAATCATGTAACGCTACCTCAATCGACAGTAAATTACACTATTCTGAAGCGCAGGAGCGTAGCTACGTTAACGGCCTAGCCCAAAATTAGCTGTCAGTTAGCAAATAGGAGAGCTAGCCAGAAAGCTCGCAACGCCGCAGATTTAAAAACAAATCCAATGAGCAGACAGCACGTTTGCGCAATTGGATTTAATTTAAAGATTTCTCACCGCCGACCAGCTGTGGAGCCTTTGCCACAAGTTTTTGAACTGCTTGAGCCATGTCCCCTAAATTAATGGAGCCAACATCAAACAGTTGCCTGCTTCGACTGAATGTCACCTCCGCAAGCGGTGAAAGGACCCTACGTTATCTAATGCACTGCCTGAGTTAAAATCCACGACCCTCAGAGCTGCCGTCCGCTGTATATTCAACTTCCATTTGATTTATTGATTGAAATTCATATTAAGATTCTTTTGTGAAATAAAAATGCACTAAGGCCTTCGTTTTAATTTAATTTACCACGAAAACGTTAAAGGAAGATGTATGAATGAGAAAAGATCTCAGGCTTAAATATGGTCTACTACTTACAAGATTTGGTCGAAGTTGGAGGATTGCGTGAGGAAGGGGATTGGTAGTAGGCGTAGGAAGTGGGTAGTGTTGTGCAGTGTAGTGTAGGTTATTCAGAAATGGTATCGTAATTGTGGAATGCAAGAGATGGAAATAGAGAAAAAGGGCCTGAAAATTAAAGAATTTGATCATGCATGTGTGATACGTTTTTAAATGAATCACCTGGCTACTATGGAGGATGTGAAACCTGGTTTGTTTTGGGAGTAAGGAGGAGTCTGTGCTGCTTGGTGCTTGAAAAGTTAAAGGGATGGGAAGGAGCAAGATAGTGTGGCAGTGATGCTAGAATTTGAACAGGAGTTACCAGATAGCTTATGTCAGCTACAGGGTGAGGACCTTTGAAAGGGTTCTGCTCCAGTGCTACTATTGTGACGAATATGGTCATGTGGCAGCAATATGTTATAAAATAACTTACTGGTGAGGTAAAGAAGAGTGCACTGCAGACAAGTCTGAGCTACCAAAAGAGCAGGCTGTTTGTTGTCACTGCGAGGGTAATCATGAAGCAGGGGCAAGCAATACGAGCAAAGGAAATTAGAAAGTGAGGTGGAACGGACACAGGCACAGAATAAGATGTCATATGTGGGGGCTAAAAAGAAAGTGAAGCTAGAAAAGGGAGCTGTGAGGACTGAACAAGGCACAGTGGTGTTAATGATGAGGAAAAAACAAAGTAGACCTGACAAATGATGTATAAGTATGGACAAAAAAAAAAAAGGTTTTTAGCATTCATAGTGATAGTGATAAACTTTGCAAGCAAATGGAAATGAAGACTGAAAGGTTGTGGATGGTAGTGCCTGCAGCTCTGGAGATTTTTGAGATAACCAATATGAAGGGAGATCAAATTCAGGGAATTTGGAGAAAGTGTTTGGTAGGAGCCAAGCACCAAGTAGTTAAATGAGTGTAATTATTGTTATTGAAAACTGCGGGTTAGGTTGATGGGTTTTTTTGAGAATGTTTTTTTGTCCAAAGCCCATTCGAATCTCTCATTGTTTTTTTTCGTCAAGACCTGGTTAATACCTATTCACTTTCAAGCTCTATTGAGTTTCTCTTAGAGGCTGGCAAACTCTGGCAGTGTTGTATGGTCTGATGAGTCTCAATTTCTGCCGTGACATTTGCATGGTGGGGTCAGACTTTGGCTTAAACAACATGAAAGCATGAATCCTGCCTTGAATCAATGGTTCAGGCTGGTGGTGTAATTGTGTGGGGGATATTTTCTTAGCACACTTTGGGTCCCTTAGCACCAGTTGAGCATCGTTTGAATGCCACAGCCTACCTGAGTATTGTAGCTGACCATGTCCATCCCTTGATGACCAGATCTCAATCCAATAGAGCACCTTTGGGATGTGGTGGAACTAGAGGGTAACATCAAGGATGTGCAGCCGACGAATCTACTGCAATTGCGTGATGCTATCATGTCAATATGGACCTAAATCTATGAGGAATGTTTCCAGCACCTTATTGAATCTATGCCACAAAGAATTAGGGCAAATTTGAAGGCAAAAAGGGGCCCATCCCAGTACTAGCAAGGTGCACCTCATGAAGTGGTTGGTGAGTGTATTTTATACCGTATTTGACAATGTTTTTTAAAATCTCTGATTTATTGTAACTGAACTGTTAGTGACTGATTTGGTTTTCTGACTAGCAGAAAGATTCTAATTAAATTTTTATTCCTATTGATCATTTCTGGTTTGGTAGTCAGTGCACTTGCTGTGACGCTAAAAAGTCCCAAAATCAAATATGGCCGCTGTATTTAACAAGCTAAATTGAAAATCTTATGTTGACTATGATGTGAGATAGGTTGATGGTCTGATAAAGCTTGGTTTTTTTCCCCCCTTTCAAAACAATTTGAAGCTCAAAGTACAGTATCTTTTGGTTTCAGATGGGTCCTTTCAAAATGGGGTTCGTAGGGCCCTGGGTGGCCTCGTGTCTCCAGCCAGACATTGGAAATGTCCATAGATTTGGGAAAGAATGGCAAAATATTTTTTTTTCCATGATATAACTCCTTTAATTTATTTTGGGGATTCTCTGGATGACCCTGGGTGAAGGCCCCTGAATTAGAAGGGATTGAAACCCCTCTTTGAAGAATTGTTAAGGGAGGAATTTTCAACATTTTTCAGTTTTACTTAGTTTTGCTTCTCAGAGCAGATTGCAAGGAGTTTGACGACTTCCAGCAGGCCAGTCCTGCATCATCTGATTATTGATTGGGCCCACTTACCTTAGTTATAAAGCTAACAAATGAACTGTTTTTTGTTTCGAGTATTGCATGGAATACCTACTTTCCTATCAACCCTGACTACTTCTCTCCTCATTACAGACTGATGGACACTCTCATTACTGGATAAACTTTAATCTTTGAAATAGAGCATACGTGCATAAAGTAAAACTCATTAATTTGTTAACTCCATAAACTCATAGGAAATAGTATCTAGATTTGAAAACTACCCATTACCACAATGCTTATATTCAGGTAGAAACAATGCAAAGGAACTAATTTTATCTAGGACAACTCATGAACTGATTTAATATTTTAATGAATGTCAATATGAAGACAGATCAGGTCTGCGGGCAGGCAAAGTACCCACGCTGTCTGTTCATGTAGTCGTGCACTGTTAATTCATGAAGAATTTGGTTTGGTGTTTGTCTGTCTGGAAAATGGAGGGATTTCAAATCACTCCTCTTTTCAAGTCTGCATTTTCCATTATGCAAATTTGTTTGGAATTTTTATATAGTGCACTACAGATAGGGTATAGCAAGCTGGTGTATGCATTGAACCTACAGTAGATTTATTCTGTGCCATACTTAAAAAAATTATTTCCATAGTGGAATATAGAAAACCAATTCCTCAAGCTTTGGTCATGTGGCTAATAAATAATCCATTTATTTATCTTTATGTGGTGCTTCAAGAGGTGCAAAATGTCTGAGCAGCTGAAGATTTATATCAAACCAAGAATGGGAAAAATGCTTAAAAATGGATCAAATGCTTTCCTCAGATCCCCCAAAAAAATTACTTGGAGTGTTGTTATAAGGAAAGATGATGTACCACAATGGCAAACACATTCATTTGCCAACTTTTTGTAATGTGCTGCAGGCAGTAAATTCAGAATGAATGTTAATCTCCAAAAAACAAAGTAGAGAAGGAAAAACATAGTATATCTTGTCTTTAGAGTGTTTCCAATACAAGTTAAGAATGAATGAGAAATCAGTTTTCTTTATTTAGTTGTATTTTCCATATTATCCCAACTTTTTTGGGAAATGGGGCTGTACCTTGCAATACTCCCAGATATTCTTGAACCAATTTAAGCATTTTCCAGAGGACAAATTGAAAAGCTGTCAAGACTGGATATTTTCCACTATTGCAATTTTACTCAGCAGATAAACGTTGAATCGATGGCTTGTAACAGGGGTGCCAAACTTAAGTTCTGGAGGGCCATAGTTTCTTCTGGCTTTTCTCATATCCTTTATCAATTCCAGGAGAACAAGATGTGTAACTCTACCGCAGACCAGTGCCTAAAATGAATCGTGGAGAAACGCACAAATAATTCGGAAAAACCTGAGGCCATCTAGGATGAGTATTTGATGCCCCTGGTGTGTAGCATGCTGCTGTCAAGCCAATATATCATTGTTCACTTTCACTTAGATGACAAAAAATACCCAAGTCAAAAGTGAACTGTTTATGCGTGGTCTGTTATATCTCAAGTAATAATTCCCACACTCCATGAAGCATTTAATATCTTTACTCTCCTCACCTTTCACACAGTATATCATACAGTATATACACTTATCCATTAATCATTTACATTACAAAAACGAGTTGTATCAAATATATTGCATTTCCATATCATGATATTCAATCAAACTGTAGGCAGTATTGGTAAAAATGCAGCAAAAGGATGCATGTAATATAACAGTTAATCATTCATATGTCAAGCATAAACATAAACTAAAACTGTATGTGATTCAACGTATACATAGATGAGCCAAAACATTAAAACCACTCACAGATGCAGCGAATAATTTCGATTACCTGAAAATAATGTCACATGTCAAGATCTGCAGACAGATCTTTGATGGTCAGCAAATAGTTGGTTCTCATTTTTAACATGTTAGATGTGGGAGAAATGGGAACTGAACGACTTTGGCAGGGTCCAAATTGTTATCGCCTGAGGAATGGGTTAGACTATCTCTGAAGGGGCAAGACTTCTGTGGTGCTCGCTCTCAGCAGATGTGAGTACTCGCTGACAGTGGTTCAAGAAGGGACAAACTATGAACCAGCGACAGGGTCTTGGGCACCCGCGGCTCATCGATGCAGGAGGGCCATGGAGGCCATCCCGTCTGCTCCAAATGGACAGAAGGGCAAGAGTGGCACAAGTCATTGAGAATTTCAGTAATATTTACATAAAGAATGTGTCACTACAAACTGTGCATCATACCCTGCTGTGTATTGCACTTTTTAGCATGCAGAGCAGTCAAAGTGTTCACACTAACCCAGGTCCACCTCAAAAATTACCCCCAATGGGCACCTGAGCTGCAAAATTGGACCTTCCAGCAGTTGAAGGTGGTTTACTGGCCAAGCTAGTCCCATTTTCTTTTACATCATATGCTTCAGCTGGGTACGTGTCACACCATTTACCAGATGGCATCAGGATGCAGTGCGGGAAGAAGACAAGCTGGTGGGGGGAGTGTGATACTCGGGGAAATGTTCTTGGAAACTCTGAGTTTGGGAATTCAAGTGATGTCAGTTTGATGGAGGAGTTTTGGCAGCACAAGGGTTACCTCCACTATTTTGGCAGGTTTTTGTAAATCTTGTGGCTGATCGGTGTATTACGCAGCCCATTTTATTATTTATGATAACCACAGGTGTCATAATTACTTTGTGGTCATTGTCCCCCTGGAAAATCCAAATATGACTAAGCTTCAGCCTCCAAGCAGAGAAGCTTAGATTTTCCCATATACCTGGTGGACTTAATTATGTCTCTGATATTGTCCAGTACCCCCTATGACTGGCAGCAAAACAAGCTCAAAAAAATAAATGACTGCGCAGCAGTTTTGAATGTTCACTGATTGAAGAGCTTAAATGGCCAGTGAGGCCGTTTTTATCAAGGGTGCCAATGATTGTGGACCAGTTTATCCTGTGCATACAGATAAATCAAATATTATATTGTTAATAAATTTATAATTATACATTCACAATTGCTTGCTGTTAATTTATTATTTACATTTGTGATAAAGGAGTTGTATTATTTCCAATATTTCACTGCTTCATAAGGAATTTACTCATGTTGTAGTGCAAATATGCGCTGAGTCTGGTATCACTTGGATTCCTTAGCATTTAAACAATGAAATAATCTTCTCCATTTCTTCAGTTCTTCTATTGCTCTTCCCTCTCTTGCATCATCTTCCATTCTCAACGGTGATCTGGACAATCTCTCATCCACGTGATCCAGGGCACAATTCAGAAGCCTCAGCAGTGTCTGTATGGACTGTAAGGCTCAGATATAGCAGTAATATCCGCTTACAAGTTGTGTGCAAGTGTTAAAAGGTAGCAGTCTTTTAGTTGATGTCCGTTAGAACTGCACATGATTTTACACACATGCACAAAAATACAAAGATTCAGGTGCATTTGCAGAAATATAAATGCATGTGTTTGTAATTATACAAGAATACATGTAAAAGATGATCAAATCACCAAAAAAAAAAAAAAAAACAACATTAAGATGAGCAGCCTTTGTTCCCTTCAAGGGGAAAAATATACCTTAATTTGCCCCTCTTTCAAAACGGGCCTCTTGCTGCACGACTGGCAGTATCATGGCGGGTGCAGTTCCCTCTACTGCATTCCAGGGATATTCGCTCCCAGCGCCAAACAAATAATAATGTGGCTTTCTTCATCCAGATCTCTCTGTTTTTTTTATAGTAAATTTCTCATTTTGAGATCTCTGATATCCTGTCACATTACTGAAATATCCGCGGTTTTTTCATCCTGTAAGGAGGAAAGCAAAAAGACCATATAAGTCAAAGCCATCATTGAGCAAATACATTATATTTTACCATGGCAATCTTTAATGTGCAGTTTTTTCCCTATGTTAATTTGTATTTACTGTATTTGACTTTAAATCGGCAACAAAAGCTTCCTTACACCAGTGACAGCAGCTCAAGCACCTCTCTGCTGTGTGTCCACCTAAGAGGACTGCAAAAGCATGATTGCGCAGAATTTTTGCCAAGGTACACAAACAGCAGAAGGGCGTGGGTCAGAATTATCCAGTCTCCAGACAACAATGTTTTATTTGTTTTTTTGAAATAGATTTCTGCTGCCTTCACCACATGATCAGAAGTACATAATGCAATGGTAAGCGCCGAAAATACTCTTCACTTTGAGACAAAGACATGCAGCAGCAAACCGTTTTCGATTCCCTGCTCTTACACATTCTGTCAACCCTGGTGCTCTCTTTGAACAGACACTGGCCTTGTTTGTGCAGTCCTTTTTTCATTACTGGTCCTGAACAAAACAAATGTAGACCTTTAATGCGTTGTGTTTTTGGTTGGTACAAATAACTGTGTAAGTGTTCGGTTACTTAGACCTCACCCCGGTACAGTGCCTGACAAAAGTCTTGTCGCATAAGGACATAGTAACTAAAAACAGTATATAACTTTATTTCTAACCAATCAATTGTTACAATAAATGGTCCATTTTAATGTCAAGGGCTTTCACATTAATAATTTGGTGCAAAATGAAACCGTCAAAAAGTGTTCTGATGTTCACAGCTTGGCTAAGCCCATAACATCTGTTTTTGCTGGGACAAAAGTCTTGTCGTCTCTTCAGATGATGCAACAAATCACAGATTAGAGTTTAACCTATAACAAATACTGTAATTATCACATTCCCAGATGTGTATAGAAATAACCCCAGCGCACCAGACTTTCATATGAGGTGCGACTAGACCTCTGACAACATACCAAAGATTCAACCACAGACCTAAGTGCTGATCATCAAGAGCCTGAAGACTGAGTCTGCTGCTGAGGTGGCAGACATCTTTAATGTATCCAAATGTCAAGTGGAGGGGATGAGAAAAAGATTTGAAGAAACTGGTGACGTTCATGGCAAGCGCAGGTCAGACAGACCCCGGTATGACAACTGCTTGAAAGGACCGTTTGTTGCTTCAACTGTACAAGGCTAGCCCTTCTTCAACTACAGTGAAGCTACATGAGGAAATGTCACCAAAAATCCCGGTATCTACAAGAAGAGTTTGTCAAATTCTCTCTCAAAGTGGTTTTCCTAGCCAAATTAGTACACAGAAGTCTGCATTAAACAGAAAACAAAAAACCTGCATTGCATTTGCCAAGGCCCACAGCTCGCAGAAAGGATTGATACTGGAAAAGTGGCTGAAAGTTTATTTTTCTGGTGAATCATCCATTGAACTGCATGCCAGTCGCCGTACAAGACCTGTTGGAACCCTCATGGACCCAAGATTCTCCCAGAAAACAATCATGTTTGGTGGAGGAAAAATCATGGTTTGTTGTTACATCCAGCATGGGGGTGTGAGAAAGATCTGCAGAGTGGATGGCAACATCAACAGCCTGAAATATCAAGAAGTTCTTGCTGCCCTACTTATACTTCTGCTCCTTCTCATTCTTCTGCCTCCATGTCACAGTTCCTGAAAGCGAAGAAGGTGAAGGTACTCCAGGATTGGCCAACCCAGTCACCTGACATGAACATTATTGAGCATTTCAGGGGTAAGATGACGGAGGAGGCTTGGAAGATGAAACCATAGAATCTTGATGAACTCTGGGAGTCCTGCAAGACTGCTTTCTATGCCATTCCAGATGATTTCATCATCAAGTTATCTCAGTCATTGCCAAGATGTATGGATGCAGTCCTCCAAGCTCATGGGAGTCATACGCAATATTAATTCTTTTTTCCAAGGCACCATGGCTTTATGTTCTGATATTATAGTGGCATATTTGTGTATTCAAAATAAAGTGTAGGTATAATTTCTACATTTTTTTTCAATGCGACAAGACTTTTGTCCAAGCAAAATCTGACCTTTCTATACAAATTAAATTATAAAACTCAATCAATGACACAAAACTCTATTTTGGTATATTTCGCATAATCTAGAGGGCTTTGCCTTTCATATAAGCCATTTTTGATTCCAATTGATCAACTACAAGAGAGGTTATTATTCGTTGTTCCTACAACTTGGATAAGTGACAAGACTTTAGTCAGGCACTGTACAACCACTTTATTAGTTACACCTCCAGCTTTAACACAAATTGCCTGCTTCTCTAACCAGTAAAACATTCTGCTGATATTCAGTTTGCAAACCATGCTGACACGGTGATGTGGTTGAATATTTTTGCGTGACCCAGTATTAGAATGGGCAAAATGATTTTTCAGAGTAAAGTGTCAAGAGTTTACAGACAATGGTGCAATAAATAAAAAACATCTACTGAGTAGCTGTTCTGAAGCTGAGAGTACTTGGTTGACGAGAAAATTCAAAAATAGGTCAAATTTCTTTAAGCCACCAGAGATCCAAAAAAGCTCAGAAAGCAATTATTTTTACAGTCATAGTGGCGGGACGGCATATACAACACTTGAAGCGGATGGGCCTCAGCAGCAGAAGACAACAGGTCCTGTCATGTAAGATCAGGAATATGAGGCTATGGTGGGCAAGTTATTACCATAAATGGACAATTAAAGATTGGAAAAATGTTCCTTGGTGAGCCAAGTCCTGATTTTCTGCATGAATCTATTGATTTGTCCTACCATGTACCTGGAAAGTAGGTGGTTTTCGAGATCTTCTCAGCACAAATGAGGCCCTTTAGTTCCAACTCATCATTTGTGTGTTACAGAATGTCTTAGAATTGTAGCTGATCTTGCCTATGTTAGGGTTCAGTAGATCTGTTTTCTTGCCTGTCTTGTTTTCTCTATTTCCACTTGGTTTCGGTTTTTGTTTTCTGTCCCACGTGCATCAGAGTTGGGTCCAAGTACTTTCAAGTACTTTTGAGAATTGTACGCAAGTTTTTTTTTTTTTTTTTTTTACATACCATAGTGCTTGTATTTGTATCTGAGTACTACCTAAGAATGCCTAATAATACTTAATAATAAGTACATGTACTTGTATCCAAGTACTTTTCAAAGTACTTGACCAATCTCTGTCAGCACTTAGGAGACAGATTGGTCAAGAATAATTTTGAAAAGTACTTGAATACAAGTACAAGTACTTTAGGCATTAATAGGAACTACTCCGATACAAGTGCAAGCACTTTAGTATTTAAAAAAAAATACTTTCATCCAATTCTTGAAAGTACTTGAAAGTACATGAACCCAACTCTGACGTGCATTTGTTTACCTTTCCCCCTGTGCATGTCTTCAACAGTGTTCCTTAATTGTTCCTCTTTACTCCATTAATATTTCCTCGCATTGTCTTATGTCAAGCCCCACCCTCGTTGTGTTTCGTGAGTTTCTCCCCACCCGTTTCATGTTTGTTCTTTTGGTCCACGTGTATGTGCCACGTGAATGTGCCTTTATTCTTTCAGTCAGTGCGCGATTGTCCCATTTGCTTCTGTGCCATTTTAGTCCACTGTTTTACAGTTCTGCTGTATTTAATCTCTGTCTCTGAGCCAATCTGAGACCCAGCTTGTTTCTGAGTTCTCTGATCTGACTCAGCATCCGCAACTGACAAAAATTCCTGATCCTGATTTTGTGCTACATTCTGCCCGTCTGGTTCCCAAAATCTGCCTGAATGACAACAGTTCCTGATCAAGATCTTGTACTGAATTCCGCCTGCTCGGCTTAGAAACTCTGCCTGTTTGACCACTGAATGCACTTTGGTTCATTTTATGTTCAGCAGCCTATGCCTGAGCTGTCTGTGTGTCCTGATGGGCAATACTTTCAAGATCACAATCAGGGCCAGCCTGATGCGTATGCAGCCACTAGGGGGCCCCCAAGAATGTTTGAAATGTCCTGGAAAAGTGTTTTTTGGCAATATTATGTCAATGGTATTGCTAATCATAAAAAATGTATGTGCTGGTTAGAAATATTATTACTTTTGATTTTAATAAATTCTGCATGCACATGCGGAAGTTTGTAAGAATAGCTAACTGGAGTAAGTTTACGACTGCCGTAAAAATAGCCACTGCCTTTTGAAAAAATTACAAATGTAACAATGTCATATAAAGGACATATCCCTCTGGAGCAGAGAAGAAGAAAAAGAAAGAAAACACAAGATGAGAAAGAACAGCCAGACAAAGGTATCTTTTTCTGTCTGCATGACTACAGTATCCACATTACCATAAATGTTCACAGGCGCAGCCCTTTAGTTTAGTCAATCATTTGCTAGCTAGCTAGCTTCGGAAACTGCTGAGTCAACTAGCTTTATGTTGTATTTGTATTAAAAGAAGATGCTAGTTGGGTGTTGAGCATCCCCATGTTACCAGAGCGCTCCACTTATTTGTCAGTACACCAGGTGATGGTGAGTTTCAAGCGGGCAAAAACTACTGCTAATAAGCCCTCATTGAGACTGATTGGTCATATAATCTAACCTTGTAGCCCACAGTCGGCTACAAATCTCACATTAGCCGATTTTAGACTCAAAACAATTATCTTCAGCAGACGTGATAAAGTCTGCATCTCGGCCCGAAAGTCTGATATGTAGGTATGATAGTAGCTATAACCATACCACGCATTAGTCCCATGAGAGAATGGTGAAAAAATGTAATAAGAAGACAAGCATAGGTTACAGCAGCTTCTTTGTTAGACGTAGGCTATGCTCTCTCTCTCTCTCTCTCTCTCTCTCAATGCTGTTATTAAATAGTCTAATTTTATACAAGGCTATGGGTCAGTTTCACAGGCACAGATTAAGCTTAATCCTGGGCTAAATTCAAATTTTAATGGAGATTTTCCATATAAAACTCAACTTAGTCCAGGACTAAGCTTAATCCATTGCTGTGAAACTGCCCCAATTGGTCGGTTAATACTGACTTAAGTAAACAATTTGTCATTATTTCCCATCTTTGGGCAAACTTTTACGAGAAAGGTCCAATATTGAATAGCCTGTCAAATTGCTTGCTGCTGAGTCTAATAATCCTTGGAGGCTTAGTTCCAGTGCCAAAGTCACTGTTTAAATGTATTTATACATACTGTACATATATTTAGAGTTGTAGTACTCTAGTTATTTTTATTTACCTTTACCACAGAGTTGTACATTTATAAAAGGTACCTGGTTTTAGTGGGTTAAAATATGAATCTAAAATGTAGAAAATTAGAATTAGTAATTGGGAACATTATTGGAACAAGAGACAAAGTTTGTAAAATTGAAGAGGAAAAAAATTGATGATTGACTAGAAAAATTCTGTTTAACAAAGACAGAGGACAGCCAGCCCAAGGAATACAGCTGATGTCTCCTGTCTCTTTTTGTCTAGTTTAAAACAGGAAATATTTTTTTTTTTTTTTTTTTGGCATCTTCTCCCGAAGGCCAGTAACAGATGCCACTCAGTAATGTACTGTTTAAGTTTGAATGTTAAAGTGCAAACTAATGCCAGACCACAGTAGTGCGTTTGCTATTTTGAGAAACCAGAAAAGGGTAAAATCATGCCAGTTACAACTAATACGCATAATTGATCAAATGTGTGTTAGATTTACAGTAGGTGTACAAATGATCGAACATTGACAATAGTCAATAGTATAATCAGTGCCGAGGAGGTGGGGAAGAGCCCCAAACCAAATCCTGCTTAGGGCCCAATGAAGGCTGAGGCTGGCCCTGATCACAGTTAAAACCTCATCAAATGGATACTTCCATCAGAACAACGTGTAACAGAGCCCACATCTTACAATGCTGGTTTCACAAATGACAGTCACATGAAATTGGCCCAATGGCCTGCAGAGCGTCATAAATCCAATAAAACACCTCTTGCATGAGGCATAGTTTGACATATGCTTCATGTATATGGGGCAAACAAATATGGGGAAATTGAGTGAAACTATTGAATGAAAGGAGTAAAATTTCAAGGTAAAGTCTCCTGCATTTATGACAAAAATGAACACTTTTCTCAAGGTGAAAAAAGGCTCTGTACAGTATTATGCAAATGTAGCAAATAAAGTGGTCAGAGAGTAAGTGTGTTATGTCTACCCCATACATGGACAGACTTTATCATAAATCACTATTGAGTGTATTACTTTGGAACTACTTAGCACATGAATGTGCATTAGTTTATTTGATTCATGAATGCATGGTTTTAATGTTCATGTGTCAGAGCACAAAGCCTGAGAATGCGTTTGTCTGCTTTCGTTTGTGCCTGCCTGCTTGTGTCTAGGTGTGAATGTTTGCATATTGTTACCTCTGTACAATGTGGTATGAGGCTTGAAGTAATGGGTGTGCCACTCTGTTTCAGCATCTTGTACCCACACCTGTCCACCACCAACATACTCAGAGACCGCCCTCCATCCTTCACCAGCAAGACCACATCCTCCAGATACACCTCCTCCACATTCTTCCCATTAACCTCCACCACTATATCCCCTTGAAAGAGACCTGCTTTCTCTCCTGGTCCACCAACTGCCACCTCGAGGAAAAGAAATGAAACAATGTCAGCCCTAATTGTTAAGGTGTGGTTACGTATGCACAAGGAACAAGCGTACTGTGGTTGGATCTGGAGTGCATTTATCACTGGAGCCAAGGCTTTCTTCTTGTACATTCTACTAATGTAAAAAAAAAAAAGTTTTTTGTCATTCATCACTAGAAGGCTTTTGCAATATGCACGGCTTGTTACTAGGTTAGGCAGCTAATGCTAACGTTGTGTAGTTTGCTTATTTGCTTGGCTGGTACACAGCCTTGTTTCTCTATCATCTTTCGATTATGAAACAAAATTATAACGACTTTGAGATGGCATGGTACGTGTCTACATTTTGCTATTGCAAGTTTACAAAAGTTTACATTTTGCTATTGCAAGTGACTTTGCAATAATACATACTGCAGCTCCTCGTGTTTCAGTATAGCTACTGATAGTTGACTGAACTTGTGACTGAACATAGAGGGTGGGCAACAGGAGGGAGAGAAGGAGTAGTGAGGAAGGGGCGATGATTTTTATAATCAAAATTTCTCTCTCTCTCTCTCTCTCTCTCTCTCTCTCTCTCTCTCTCTCTCTCTCTTTTTCTCCAAAGTTATCAACTGCAGCTTCAAGGTGTTTTTTTCCAAACACAAAGCAAATTTTCATCCAACTTGATTAAAAAAAAAAATTCAATGAGAAGACGTGAATAAACAGGAGACACAAAATCGCACCGAACGATGGAAGTGACATGAGATACACGTGACACAAATGATGCAATGATGTAGCTGCTGGCTTGGCTCACTCGGTTAAGCCGCTGCATAACTCCAATAGTTATTAAGCATTTTCCTATCCACATTAATGGTGACATAAAACGTCAATGTCTTTCCAAGCTTCTGAATTCCTGTAGCCCACAAAACAGTACATTTTTCTCTTTTTTTGCGTAAATGAATCGATGAATGAATGAATGAATGGGCTGGGCTGCATTCAAATAGTCAAAAAATTACATCATGTCGTCAAATTTTCCCACCCCTTCTCTTAAACTTGATGGAAAATGTCATGAGATAAAGGAAAGGTATAAAGGGGAATTAATAGTGACTTAGGAAGACAAACTTTTTTTCGTGATTGGCCGGTTGGAATTAAGTCGCTTTAAATATTTCTACTGTGCGGAATTGTGGAATAGTGTTCTCTCCTTTCTTTTCAAAAAGGATGGTATAGTGTACCCTATGCTAAAGGTGATACAGCACCCTCCATAATTATTGGCACCCCTGGTTAAGATGTGTTAAAAGCCTTGAAATAAATTCAATTTTTATTGCAGAAGCATACTCTCACACTGAAAATTGTAGAAAAATTTAACCTTCAACTCAAGTGAATTTTAAGGGAAAAAAAATCCCTGACTAAGAAATAATTATTTTTCATAAAATCACCTGTTCCACAATTATTGGCACCCCTAACAATTCCTAGGAAATAAATGTAATTGAAGTATTTCTGTCATTTCTACAGTAGTTTACAAAGTTGATCAGAGTATCTAGGAACATTTAATTAGTAATTCATCACTTCCTGTTTCCCTGGGGTATAAATATGAAGTGACACAGAGGCCATTTCTCTTATCCACTCTTCAACATGGGAAAGACAAAGGAACACACCATTCAAGTAAGGCAGATGTGTGTCAATCCTTTCACAAGTCAGGCAATGGCTACAAGAAAAATAGCCACTTGCCTGCACCTGCCCATATCTACTGTCAGAGGAATCATTAAGAAGTTTAAAACAACTGGAACAGTGGTAAACAAGCCTGGACGAGGACGCAAGGTTATTTTGCCACCACGCACAGTGAGGAGGATGGTAAGAGAAATAAAAAGTTCTCCACAGCTCACTGTTAAAGAATTGCAACAAATGGTAGCATCTTGGGGTTACAAAGTCTCCAGAACAACCATCAGGCGCTATCTACATGCCAACAAGCTGTTTGGGAGGCATGCACGGAAAAAACCTTTCCTCACTCACAATCATAAACACAAACGTCTGGAGTTCGCTAAGCGGTACTGGGACTTCAACTGGGACCGTGTGCTTTGGTCAGATGAGACCAAGATAGAGCTTTTTGGCAACAAACACTCTAAGTGGGTCTGGCGGAACACAAAAGATGAGTATGCAGAAAAGCACCTCATGCCCACTGTGAAGTATGGGGGAGGATCGGTGATGCTGTGGGCCTGTTTCTCTTCCAGAGGCCCTGGGAACCTTGTTAGGGTGCATGGCATCATGAACGCTTTGAAATACCAGGACATTTTAAATCAAAATCTGGTGGCCTCTGCCCGAAAGCTGAAGATGGGTCGTCACTGGGTCTTTCAGCAAGATAATGACCTTAAACATGTGGCCAAATCTACACAGAAATGGTTCACCAGACACAGAATCAAGCTCCTCCCATGGCCATCTCAGTCCCCAGACCTCAACCCCATTGAAAACCTGTGGAGTGAGCTGAAGAGGTGAGTGCAGATGAGAGGACCCAGGTCGCTGGATGATTTAGAGAGATTGTGCAAAGAGGAATGGTCGAAGATCCCTCTTTCTGTATTCTGCCATCTTGTGAAACATTATAGGAGAAGATTAGGTGCTGTTTTGTTGGCAAAAGGGGGTTGTACAAAGTATTAACATCAGGGGTGCTAATAATTGTGGCACACATGATTTGATGTAAAAGAATTATTTCTTAATGTGGGATTTTTTTTCCCCACATTATGCACTTGAATTAAAGGTTGGATTTTCCTCTTTTTTTTCATTGTGGTCCTATATTATTTAGAAAAAAACTGAATTTATTAGAAGCTAAAGAACACATCTTAACCAGGGGTGCCAATAATTATGGAGGGCACTGTAAGTTCAGAAGCACTGAATCACCTTTCCTTTACATTTAGAGAATTCGAACACACTTATCACGGCTGCCACGTAAATACAATAATTCCAGGTCATTTTCTTGGAGTTAGGAACTTTCCTAAGCAAAAAAAAAAAGACTATTCGAATGCAGCCATCATCATCAGTCGCTGCGCTTTGTGTTTAACCGTCATACCTTGCAGTCGATAATCCTCTTTGGTCATTTTGAAATCATTTTGTCCACTTCACATCTTTTAAAAAAATTTGGTCACAAAATCTCTTGCACCTCTCTTTTCATTTTCTCATTTTTTTTCCTTCGGTCTTTTTCCCGTGCTCTTGATTTTTGGCAGTTGGCCATTTAGAAAGTTTACATTCGCAAGAGGAGAGTGGAGGTTAGCCAACAGAACTTCTGAATTTACGTTGTGTAATAGGTCAGACCATTTTTGCTTGGAGGGAAAGTAAAGATGTTTTTGACCACTATGTCAAGGAAAATTTGGGAAAGGAAAAAGCACAAGCATTAGATGTGACACAAATACTATGTATAGTGAAAAAAAGCGCATTTTGACAAATTATTTCAGCAGTTGACGGTAAGAGGGCCCAGTTCTGCCCAACCCCCACCCCCCGACCTAGGGCTTGGGACAATTGACCCGCTTTCCCCCCCTATCAGCAGGCCAGCATAAAAGCACTGTGCTAATGCAGTACATGCAAATAACTGTGTGTTGAGAAAGCAATCCTTGAGGTATGTAGTGCTAAGTTTGTGTTTAGAATCATTTTATAACTCACGCCGGTCACAGTGATCACCAATGCTGTTAGTAAGCATCTGTAATGATAATGAGCAGGTGACTAGCTGACAATAGCTAACATTACTTTTGGCTGTGTATTTTTTATAACTTTGCAGAACTGGTATAGCTACGCTGTCGTATACAGCATTCCACAATACAGAGTAATTTTGTGCTACCTAGCTAAAATTTTGTTTGCGCTGGCCATCTATGGTTTTTACAAGATGATAACGTTTATCACAGCTTGAATTGCGGTCAGGGGGCAAGGGCTTCTTGTGGTTTGAGCCACAGCGGAGGGGCCACCTTTGAATGGAGTTTACAGCAACAGAAGAATCCTACTCAGTATACCTGTAAGTTTATCCACTCAGTTATTCAGATAATTTAATACAGTACATTATAATTATGTTTGAATATGAATATGTTTAATGTCTTATAGATTACTAATAAGATTTTTATGTGTGTTTAAGCTATTTCTTATTCTCAACCAAAAATGGAGGCATGCTAACACTGTTCTAGCTGCCTACTTGGGCATTATGTGAATCTGTATAATACCTCTTAATGGTCGAACATTGTCAAACAATTTGAGAATGTGACTTATTCCGAGATGAGTACTAATAACTGCTAACTAGCGCATTTACAATGAACATCTAAAGAAGAGGAGCAGCACCTGGCCAATGAACGTTCCGGGCTCCCTCTCAAGACAGTTTAAGTGGAAGCCGAACCCGATGGGCCCTCTCTCTATGGTACACAGTCGCGGACAGGGAAATTCAGCCTGTGCTTCTTGTGGGGGTCCATTAGATGGCACTGTTGTTTTCTTCTGTTCTTTGTCCTTCTGGAGATCTTCACAGAATAGCAGAGGAGACAACCCCAACTTTGGAAAGAGCAGAATATGAATGAACCTCTCACCATATATTTATGATGTAAGTGCAATATTATATTCATGTGGTATCAGTTTGCAAATTATGTTTCTATCTACAATGCAATATGTGGAACTGACCCACACTGAAAGATATAATCCAAGCAAAGGCTGAAAACCTGTCCTCTCCAATCCCACCCAAATCAGGAATGTCCAATCTCTGAACTATGAACAGGTATGCTCATACACGACTAATGCTGCCATCTCGGGGAGAGCGCATACAGTTTGCGGTTCTCCTCTGAAACAACCACCTGTCCAGCTGTGGCTTCTTTTCACTTGTAGTTTCACAAAAACAGAACAAGGTTGGAAGAAAACCAATCATGTGCTTGCTCGGAATGCAACTGACAAGCAACCGGATGGCCAATCGGAAGCACATGAACCACACTACCCCAAACCGACTGTATCCCTCCCATTTCCCTGAGCAGTGCAAAGCCAATTATGTGTTGCTCTGACAAGGCTGCTGGCCACAGTTAGCACTGACACAGCTGGATTTGATCTGGTAGTGTGCTGCTCATTCTACAGCACAAGCTTCAACTTTACTAAGCCATCAGCCTCCAAAGGCTGATTTCATATTGAGTTTTTATGACACTCAATTTTATCTTGTAAATTATTTCCTATCTCCTGCACAAGGTCATCTCAGTGAACAGGCTCAAAGTCTTACAATATTAATGATATTTTGTTAACACTTCAGTGGCAGAGAATGACCAAGCAATAGCTCACTGTTTCTCCTTGTCTCATACCCACAGATTTGCAAAGCGTAGCACGGCACATTAGTTTCCTAAGTTTTAAGGGGCATTTCCATTTAAGGCATAATCCAGTATGTATGTATGTTCACATGCATGCATGTACGTGAAACACCCTTATAGGATAAGCAGCAAGACAGTGCAGGTAGTAACATATTTGATTTGGAACTTGATCAGGGAACTGATTTTACCTTAAGTTTGATTGTTTGAGTCAAGACGGTATTGGGTTGTACATGACCTTGGGGTAATAGCATTGTAAGCTCATTTCACTGGCATATGATTTCTCCAGAATGTTCTCCCTTATGGCCACACACCTGAGTGAAGAAGTCCCTTCCCTGGGCATGGACGACTGTGAAAGTGACCCGTTCGCCGCTCTGCCGGATTCTACGGACGATGTCATCGTGTTCCATGGCCTCCACTGCTTCACCGTTCACAGCTAATAGTGCATCTCCATCCTGCATGCCCGCCTTCTCTGCTGGACTGTCTGCGTCTATCTCACGCAGTCTGTGGTCTGGACAAATAGGCATAATGTGCAGGTTTGTGTTTTTGTGTGTTTGCGAGTAAATTGCATGTCCTCCATGTGTATGAGTAACTGCATGGCACTGTCATAGGTATGTTGGCGTATGTGGAGATGATGCACATATGCATGTAAGCGTCAGTGGCAGCTGGTGAACTGGTGATAGGGGAGGCTCAAATCATCCCTTAAAAATAATAATAGGTCATGACCTGTTTTCAATCATTCATATAAATTACCATTACAGAAACTCCGAAAACTCAACATTATCAGGTGTGGCCAGTTTTCATTAATAACACATACCTGTCAACTCTCACACATTCGGTGTGAGTTTTAGTGGCATATTTACATTCCCCTGCTGTAGTCAGCAATGCACTCTGTTTGCCTCCAAAAATACTGTGGGTGCGTTTGCATGTATGCATGTGAGTGTGCCTGTTTGCTCGTGTGCGGAAATGCGCAGTGCCTTCAGAAATGCAGAATGTGTAGGAGTGAATGTTTGAGCGTTTTTGTACATGCAGGTGCCTCACCGATACGCCCCGAAGGAGACTTCTCCTGTCTGAGCAGGAAGCCGTAGCCATCGGGCCCCTGCCGCAGGTGGAGCTGCTGGGGGCAGTGCGGCAGGTTATGGGTGCCAGCCATGGCGGGCAGGATTGGCACGCGCCGACGGGCGTAGCTCCTCTCACTCTCGCTGTCAATCACTAGCATGGTCAAATGGTTCCCACACCGCTTCACCTGAGAAGGACATGATCAGGCAGAGATAAGTCGAAGCCTTTGGACAGTGAAACACAGGCTGTAATGACGCACATACAACAGAAATGCTTCACAAACTGGTCTTGTTGTTTGGAGTTTTGACCATAGTCATTTAAATGATGAATGAATGAAATGATAAAGAAGATGCCCTACCATCTTGTTGATTGCGGACTGTGTGAGTTCGGATGCTACAGCGCCATTAATCCACACAAGGTGGTCCCCCTTTCGGACTCCCGCCCGCTCAGCAGGACCATCAGCAACTGTGTTCACCGAGTACCTGCCTTTCTCTCCTGTAAACCACACCCATAAAGCACCAATTCACACTGTCAGCCAATCAAAGCATTAGCCTTTTAGTTTTACACAAAGCTTTAACCTGCACTTATGTATATATGCACTTTAAGATGGTTACAGGGAAATCTTTTGGTTATATTTTAGATTAAACTGCAGAAATTAATAGATTATAGTGTGACAACATGAGATGCTAGGAGATGTGTTCATAATATGCTGATATAAGGACAGTTACACCCTGGTCAATTTGCTTGACCTTCACGTGGGAACACACACACTCCATTCTCGAACACTCTGAAACCTTGGGAAATTCAGAGCCTCCAATTACTGTTTACATGCGTGCCTTTGGATTGTGGGAGGAAACAGGAGTACACAGAGAAAACGCACACACACTTGGATAAAATGCAAACTCCACACTACAAGGCCAAGCTGGAAAACCACAGCCGTCTTCAATTGAACTAATTCTAAGATTCTTTGGAAGATTTAAAATTTGAATTTCCCCGTTATGATTTTTTTTTTTGGTCCAGCCCATCCTTGCCATGTCATATGTCAGTTTGACGGACTGCACACTGTAAGTTACTAGTTTGTTAGAGGGCCAATACAGAAATTTATGGGGTCAGTAAATGCCATATTGCCGAGCCCAATATGCCTTTTACTGATCCCTATATATTTCCGTACTGACCCTCTAACAAACTGTGTGACGAATTTATCCGACCGAAGACCTTTTTTTCCACATGCATGCCATTTCAGCTTCTCCAGAGACACTAAGGGAGATGATCTACTCGCGCGCCGTGTATGGGCTTGGAGACATAATATGGGAATATACGGGGTTTCCACGTGACTGCTTTCGACCAATGCCATCCAAGTATTCTTGTCTGAGGTGGGATAAATACAGATATGCCTCACCAGTATTGCTCATACAGGAGACAGAGGAGAGACATCAGCTTTTTTGAAGATGGGGAGTCCTCAGTTACAGGGTAATACTATGGCCATTTATGCGATACCATTACAGGTAAATAGCGGTGTTACCCTATAAATAAGTACTCTGTTTTGTACCCTCGACATTGACGATGCTGATGCCCATGCCAGCACGGGGGTCCCTGGTGATGTGGCAGAGTCGGGGCCGGGAGCATTGCTGGCCCCGGTGGCCCCTGGCCAGGGCACGCAGATCAAGGCCCTGTAACACTGCCTGGTCGTACTCATCTCCTCCCAGCACCAGCAGACACAGCTGCGGCCCTCCCACCTGGATTCTCTGAGCAACCTGAGACACACAGGTAACAACACTGAACATCAGAAAACATTGAGTTCAAATCAGGTACAGTCACTGCCCACAGATCAGATACAGGCATTGAGCTTATTCAGCTTTGTCAGATCACTCAGTACTGTACATGTGGTCAAACATACAGTGGGCTCCAAAATTACTGGCACCCCTGACTGGCAATGCACTAACAATGCAAAAAAATATAAACAATACAGCGAAACAGAATATACCAACATGTGTGAAATACTTAACTCATGTTTCGACGGAAACAACCAAAATCATAACAATCATTTAATGCAAAATAAATTTCAACAAAACAAGATTTCATATTTATTGGCACCCTTCATTTAGTACTTATTGCAACCACCTCTGGCAAGGATAACAGCATGGAGTCTTCTCTTGTGATTTTGTGACAAGGTTACGGTGCACATTTGGGGGGATTTTGGACCATTCCTCAAAGCAGCTCCTTTCAGGATCCTTCACATCTTTGGGTTTGTGTTTATCAACTGCCCTCTTCAACTCACCCCACAGGTTTTCAACTGGATTGAGGTGAGGCGACTGAGATGGCCATTGCAGAATGTTGATTTTGCTTTCGACATTGCTTTTGTAAATGTGGAAGAGCAATGGTCCCAGCACAGCTCCCTTTTGAAATATTCTTTCCATCCTAACCTGCTGAGATAAGATCCCCTCTACTCCCACTGTTTTCATTCTATCCTGCAACCAGTCCAAACTATTTTTCTAAAGGGACATTATCATGGTACACCAAGTCATACTCTATAGCTGCATAAATATAAAAAAATCAATCATGTGTTGGAAATTTTTCTTGTGGGGTCATCCTTTTGAATTGTTTATATGTTTTTGATAAGTTTATGGAACGCGCCATAACACTTCTAGCAGACAGTATTTTTGAGGAAATACCACTAGGGGCACTGTAGATAGTGACATCATCCTGGCTCTCTATGGTTGTCATTTTCATCTGTATTGCATTCACGCATTATGCAATATGATGATAATACTTGAACATTACGAATCCATTGTGTGATATCCGGCTATTAAAATGAATTGCCTGCCTCGAAAAAAAAAAGTGGGTTAGTTAACTTCCTGCACCTAGACCTCAACTATGTCTGCATGACTGACATACAAACATACATGACAAATGACACAAACTCACTGGGATATACATGATATAGAGGATCTTACACGAAAGCGTGTCATAGGAAAGTTATGAAACCAGTTGAGAAAATTTTGCGTTTGTTGCAAGCTTTATGTTTGTACTGAGCTACAACATTCGGATACACTGTAATGAGTCACTGAAATTCACTGATGAACTTGCCATGGTTTTTAAATTCACAATCAACACTGACTAGCCAGCTAGCTGACAAACTAATGTTACATAATGGTTATGGAAAGGTACTCCGTGCATCTGGCTAGCTTGCTCATTTAATAAAAATTGCGGTGGAAAGACGGCAAACTGTGTATGCTGCATGTAGCGTATATGCAGAATCGCCGGAATAACGTCACAGCTAAGGGACGAAAAAGAGACTGCTCAAATAAAATGGCGTTCCCTATTCGAAGGAGAATAGCCTGTTTGCTTGCACCGGCTGTTCGATATTTGAATTTTATGGGGGTTGAATCACCCGGAAAAGGACAGAAGTTGAATGCATTTTTATCTGGGAAATTATATTGGATGTGAATGTCCCTTTATAAACCTTTGTATATCTGAGCAATTCCATGGTAATGGAATTATGGTAATGGAATTATGATCAAGAGTAATTTTCATGTCATTTTTACCTGCCATCTATTACTCTAATGCAGTAGCTACTTGCCTGTGCTTTTATCAGTTCCACTGGCATGCCTACTGAGCTGTATAACGCAAAGTTTGGGGTAATCACTTTTGTAGAAGGCTATACGAAGGTGAAAGTGTCGGTAACGGAATTACGGCAGAAAAAATGCCATTATTTTTGCCTTTACTTTGACAGGCATTTCTCTGAAATCTGGCAATGATAGGCAGTAGGTTTAAGCTTAAGTTGGTGGCCTAGGATGTTGACCAGGCCATGGTAAGTTTATACTGACTGGTGTGTTCACAGATATTTTGTAGGATGCCATTTATCAGAGAGAGACAGCGGTAACAGAATTACCCAATGGTAATGGAATTACATTTACTGATAATCTACTAAATTTATTACACTCAAAACAACAAAGCAATTGAAAATTGGTATCATAAATGATGTTTGTGTTTCTGACCTCTTTGAAAAATGACAAATTTCACAATGAGCCACTGGAATTGTGTGTTTCAATTTCCTGCAATGACTTACAGTCTCAAATACTTTGGCTACCAACGTATGGAAATACAGTAAAAACCAGGAAATAGCTAAATATCTTTTAGGAGTTGTCAGCTTTGGAAAAATAACCTTTGATCTTTGTCCTAGAGCTAAAAAAATTACAAAATTCAAATCCAAATTTTGTGAAGACCGTCAAAGATATTTCAAAATGGTTGTCAGTGTCTGATTTGGTAATGAGTCATCTACATGAAAACCTATATATTTCTAATATAAAACACTTTTAAAAAATTGCTGTTTTAGCAACTCTCATGTGGAACTGCCCATCTGCCATTAGAGACTTTTGTTGCTTTTAATTTATATAATTAATCTAATACATCCTGCCCCATATGCTTTATCTCAATATCAGTTCAGACATTCTAAGCGGTGGCAAGCCCCTAGCTGAAAATAGGGAAGGCACGAAACAAAAACCCTTAAAACAGATGATAAGCCTTACACAAATTTCAAATATTTTCCTTTATTAAAAAAGCACTCCAATAATTTGAATAATCCATTTTCAGGTGAACACACCACTTCTTTCTGAATTCTGTATTAGGGAGATTAAAGAAATAAATGGAATATAGTAAAGTGTTGAATTCATGATGTAGTCGATGCTATAAAAAAAAAGTTAAACAACATGGTTATTTTCAGCATTAGCTTGTGGACTATCCCGCTGTTTCAACTGAAACAATGATAAGGTACAGGTACAGTCACTACTATTTTGAATAAAGTGGAATATATTGTGCCAAATTTCGGAAACTAAAGCTTACCATAACATGGAGAACTGGCAGCACCTGATGTTTTCAGAGGTAATGCATTGTTAAATGAGGACAATGAGTGAAAAGGAGTACAGACGGATCAGAATTTAAGAGAGAATTTTTATGCTTCCCCTTTTTTAAGATCAGCAGCCACCAATGATTCTGAACAAAATGACTGTAGGGTATCAAGGTATCAGCAACAACTTTATTGTCATAAATCTTGCGAAGCTACCACTTAATTTGTTTGTGATTCCAGCACTGAGCACAGTCTAAGATACAGTGCAATAAAAAAAGATACAGGGGACTTTGTCTCTCACCTCTATGTGCTCCAGGTCATCTACAAAGTTGTCATTGACCTCTAACAGCCGGTCGCCATCCCTCAGTCCTGCACGCTCGGCCACGCCCCACGGCTCCACCTGCCTGATCAAATGACCACGACAGCCCCTCTCAATGCGCAGGTGGAACCCAAAACTCTCTCCCTCCTTGCGCTTAAGCACACACAGACGCAGCTCAACTCCTGGAGCAGGCACTATGGGTTGGAGGCAAAAGAGGGAGAGGTTCACCAGCATTTTACTATGGCAGGGCTTCCCAACCCTGTTCCTGGAGATCGACCATCCTGAAGGTTATCACTCCAACCAAAGCAAAACACACCTGCTTTCCCAGTTAGAGATCTTGACGAGCTGCTAATGAGCTGAATCAGGTGTGTTGAAATAGGGACAGAGTAGAAACCTACAGGCTGGTCGATCTCCAGGAACAGGGTTGGGCAGCCCTGTACTATAGGATGGGCATGCACTTGAGAGCTGGTGTGCTGCCTCAGTTTGCAAAAAATAAAAAAAGCACCATGGCAGTGTTCAAGTGGAAGATCATCTTTCAATCTTAACCCATTCCAAGACAAAAAAAAAAAAACCTTATTCTTGACCGAATACTACTCCATTATCCATGTACTTATATTTGAAAAGGTTATTCTTTTAATCAGACTGTTACTGGTCCTAAAAAAAGTTGATTGGAAATTAATTTTTATTTGCAAATTATGCTGTAAAAATTTGTTTAAGGAAAATCTGTCGAGGACTTCTGAAATATCACTAATGAAACTCAAGAACATTTACCAACCACCTGACCACATATTCAAAAGAGATTAATGCAAGTTCTGTTTTTTTTCATTCATACATTTCTGAACACCTTTGATAGAGATTAAGAAAGAGAAAGTGAACAGGACCTGCATCATCAGAGATGACTAGAACTGGATTGTCAATCCCCTCTTTTGGATTAAATGTGAATTTCCTGTCAAGTAAAATAAAACAGAATAAATAATAAGTACGTTTTTTTTTTTTAATTAGCGGAATTGGATTTAACAGTTTAACATATTAAACAACTCATTACAGAGCTGAATTAATAGGCACTTTGCATCCTTATAATATACCCACTTCAATCAATCTATGACAAGAAATTACAATTTGAATTGAAAAAACTTGACAATCACAGATCATAGTTCAAAAATAGTTCAATGAAATTACACTTAATTTTCAAGAGAGGTGTGCAATGGTTCAAGGATCACCTGATTAAATTTTAGACCTAATTGGGTTGAGGTCAAGGACACCAAAAAAATCAAAAATCATTTAAAACATCTCCTTCAGTTGGGTTATGCTGTGCCTGACATGGCATCACTTGTTTTTTTTTTTTTTTTAAATTCAAGCATAACCTTGGATCAACTGCTTCATTATTGTAAGTACATGCTGGGGAGTGATACAATTGTTTCTTTATGATAAGAGAGATGAACACTTGTCCGGCCATGTGAGGTCTTATCAGCACAGAGAAAAACACATGGTAATCTGTTGAACAGGGTGGAGGATTCTACAAGTTTCACCTCCCGCACCTTCATAAGCGCTCCTTGTGAAGGACTGGCTCAAATTTAAGTTCCTTTGGGGGCCACACAAAAGGAAGATTGCATGATGCCAAATAGTAAGCCTTAAAAGTCAGAACCTCACTGTGACTTACTTAGTTAGCTCCATGATTTCCCCATATCCTGCAACAAGATTAGTTGGTGTGAATACAGAGCAAACAAGCTGGCATCACATCAAACGCTGACCAGTGCGCTTGTTTTGTGTATTCTCTCAAAGTGACGTTCACATGTAAAAACCTAATTGACAAGTCGGAGAAAATAATGGAAAAAAGTGGGTATCTTCCTCTATGGGCAGTAAAATGGAACTGTGGCCTCTATCTGTTCAGTGACTTTTTGAAGCTTACATAGTTTTTTTACAGCCTGTTGCCTCTTTTTTTTAGTGACAGTCTACATCAGTGCACCATGCATCTAATGGCAAATACTTTTAATAAGCCGCAAATCTATTATTACAAGTTATTGGAGTAAATGTAGACAAACATCTAGGAGTATTTGTAGACTGTGCTGTCTTGGTAATGACCAACTTGATTCCAAAGGGCAATACTGAATGTAATTTCTTTGTGGCAGAGGTCATTTAGAGCTAGCAGCTGCATGAAGAACACATAAACAAGTAAATGCCAGTTTGATATGACTTCTTAGCGCGATAGGCAGTCATCCAGTCAAAGATGCACAAGCAATTGTATCTTCTGGAAGAATGTAAAAAGACTGGCTTTTCAGATCAGATACATTCTGAATATCAGCTACCTTCATTAGTCAGACATTTGACTGCAAAATTATAAACTTAATATGTGTAAGAATCATATTCCACAATTCGGCCCTTTTAATGAAACTGTAATATCAAAAAAATCACACCCTGTGTCGCTCAAAAGAAAATCATTTTGAAGTAACTGAGCTGTCTGAAGAACAGAGCCCTTTTCTCTTCATGTGTTCCAATGGAAAGCCATATTCAGGTCGTCAAGTCTAATTGAATCTGGTATTCTGAGTAAGATACTGATGAAAGACGTTTTAGCTTTTCCGTTCAATAAAACAATATATAAATTTAGGGTCTGATTTTATGAGTGATATTGATCTGCCTGCCTCTAAAAACTCTATACTTTTCATAGATTTGAAGACAGTCTGCAAAAACTAATTTGTTCTCATCATAGAAATAAAAAAAAACTTCCTGTGAATTAAAAACCATTTCTAACTATTTTTGGGCCAACCAAAATTTTTGTCAGATGCCATCTCAGTGTACAATTTTTTTTGTTTGTTTGTTTGTTTCCTGCAGTGCTGATCTGCATTACAAGAAAGTGGTAAAGTGGTCAGTACCTGGGCACCTAAGCAAACTTCATATCCTGTGACATCATTTCTCAGGCGTGAGACCAGATGCTTTCAAACCAATACGTGAGTCAACAAAACCTTCATTAAATGCTGACATACAGCAAGCTGTTTACTTATGCCTGCAATAAATGTTACAGCCCCAGCGGGAGATGTGCGGGCTGCAATCACAGAGTGAACATATGAGCCTTCTGACAACTCCCTCCACTTAGAAACACTGGAACTCTGTAAACAGCTGTAAGGGTGCCACAGATATTTTATACACATGCCAGCTACTAAGCTCTTTTCAAGTGAAGCTGTTCATCTGACACAGCAGAAACTCATTGTGGTGATATGCTCTCTCATAGATGTTCATGAAGGAACATCCATTGATAGCATAACAGCACAGAGAGTACTGGGACATCTTGTTGCCTGCTAGTATCTCGGAGACATGCAGTACAAAGAGATGTGACATCATACAGAGAGGTAGAAACCAGGTTCAGATAGTAAAGGACCACCCCAGTTATTAGTGTCAGTCCCATGGATTTGCGTCTTTGCGCAATTCTACAGCTAGAATGTAGAGAAATTGGTTAAATGATTCTGTACAGGACAGGACATTAATTTCTGAACCCTGGACTGCCCATCACTGCATGAAAAGAGGGATTCAGTTTGAGTGATTATCTCTCTGACTGGATGAGACTGAACGGACGACTGTCACATCCACAGTAAATGAAGTATGCTAGTTATGCTAGTTCAATAAAATTACAGGACAATACAGGCAACGAGCTTCATGAGCTCAGCAGTTTATTCACCCACATTAGCAGGAAGTGTTGCAGGAGTAAAATGGACAGGTCAAAAAAACACAAGTGGATGTTCTGAATGGGAGAATAGGGAAAAATATGACACAAAAATACAGTGCATTTAAATACAGTGCATCTCCCGAATCAAAGCCCTGAACACCTAAGACACCCTATCTCATGTTCAGACTGGACTACTGTCAGAATGAATATTGTGAAATCAAAATTAAGATATTTAATAAATTTGATGTTTTCAATTTTGTTGTGCTTTATTATAGTTTTAAAGGCACTCCACTTGTCTTTACACCCATTTACATTGTAAACTATGTTCTGTGTTCCATAAATAATTCTATAAAGAATGCCATCCCCAAAAATGTCACCTGGTTGCTTGAACTAGCTCAGATTGATTCTTTTCCCTTGGTCCTAATTAGTTATGCCAGGATCAATAAATATGCAATAATTATCTTGAGATACCTCACCCCTGAGAAAAATTCCTGCCTTCCAAAATCCACACATTATTTGGCAGTTTAAAATAAAGTTTGCCCACTTCTCTATCGACATCTGACCAGCAGGAGGCTGTACCAAATGGTCACAAGCGTAAACTCAGACGACTATCCCCGTTTGGCTTAGATAGTGGAGTCCACATACAGTCGTGCCCAAAATTATTCATACCCCTACCAATTTTTGAGTTTTTTCGAGATATTTTTGACAAATCTAATTTATTCCCTGAAATGAAAAAGTTGACATCAGGCTGTTACAGTAAACAATTTTTTCAAGAAATACATTACATTTTGGTAATTTATTTGACAGATTTACAAAAAAAAAAGCCATGTCCAGAATTATTCATACCCTTTTCTCAGTAATTGATGGCAAAGCCTTTACCAGCATTACAGCCTCAAGCGCTTCCTGAAGTTGATCACAAGGTTTCTACACGTTTCAGGGATTTTGGCCCTCCTCTTTTGCAAACTTTTCCAGGTCCTTAAGGTTTGAGGGTTTCCTTGCCATGACCTTGGTCTTCTGTTCCCTCCACAGATTCAGGATAGCATTGAGGACGGAGCTCTGGCTTGGCCGCTCCAAAACGTTCACTTTGTTGTCCACTAACCATTTCTTGACTGATTTGGCCGTGTGTTTAGGATCATTATTCTTTTGGAAGATCAATTCCTCCCCAAGATCAAGTCATTCGCCCGGATTGCTTGATGTTTTCACTGAAGATCTGGATATACTGGTCCTGTTTCATGATGCCATTAACTTTAACAAGGTTTCCAGGCCCATTCGCTGAAAAGCAACCCCAGAGCATGATACTCCCGCCACCGTGTTTGACTGTTGGGACCATGTTTTTCAGGTTGAGTGCTTCACCTTTCTTACGCCAAACAAAAGCCCCATCTCTGTGCCCAAACAGCTGATCTTTGTTTCATCTGTCCATAACATTGACAGCCAGAAGCTTATATCTTCATCCAGGTGAGCTTTTGCGAAGGCTAGACGAGCTCTTCTGTGCCTGGTTGGGAGAAGTGTAAGTGGCGTAAAAAAAGTGAAGTCTTCAACCGAAAAACACGGTCCCAACAGTCAAACACGGTGGCGGGAGTATCATGCTCTGGGGTTGCTTTTCAGCGAATGGGCCAGAAACCTTGTAAAGTTAATGGCATCATGAAACAGGACCAGTAAATCCAGATCTTCAGTTAAAACATTAAGCAATCCACTGAAAAACTTGGTCTTGGGCAGGAATGGATCTTCCAACAGGATAATGATCCTAAACACACGGCCAAATCCGTCAAGAAATGGTAAGTGGACAACAAAGTGAACGTTTTGGAGGTGCCAAGCCAGACCTCCGACCTCAATCCTATCCGGAATCTGTTGAGGGAACTGAAGACCAAGGTCATGTCAAGGAAACCCTTAAACTTTAAGGACCTGGAGAAGTTTGCAAAAGAAGAGTGGGCCAAAATCCCCGTGGAAACGTGTAGAAACCTTGTGATTCACCACAGGAAGCATTTGGAAGCTGTAATCGTGAATAAAGGCTTTGCCAGCAATTACTGAGAAAAGGGTATGAATAATTCTAGACATGGCATTTTTTGTAAATCTGTCAAATAAAATACCAAAAAGTAATGTATTTCTCGAAAAATTGTTTACTGTACTTCTTACAGCCTTATGTCAACTTACTGTGTCATTTGTGCAAGAATAAATTTGATTTGTCAAAAAATACCTTGAAAAAACCCAAAAATTAATAGGGGTATGAATAATTTTGGGCATGACTGTACGTAGGTACAAATAAATTAATAGGGAAGGAGACTACAAACATGAGAGACAGCATTTATTTTCTTTGTTTGATGCCCAGAAGGCAGAGAACAAGAGACAAGTTTGGAGTTCAGTAACATGCAATAGGTGCATGTCAGTGACGGCTGGTGAACTGGCAATAGGGGAGGCTCAAACCATCCCTTAAAAATAATCATTGGTCATGACCTGTTTTCAATCATTCATTTCAATTACCTTTACAGAAACTCCAAAAACTCTCAACATTATCGGGAGAGGTCAGTTTTCATTAATAACGCATACCTGTCAACTCTCACACATTCGGCGTGAGTTTTAGTGGCATATTTACGTTCCCCTGCTGAAGTCAGCAATTATTCAATTGACGCACATGAAAGAGATTCTTGCACGGAATTGAAGTTCTTGTGCATGGAGGTTAATCAGTTTCACATGCGTTATGGTGGATTTCATCGCTAGTAATTGGAATCCGATTATGACTCCGGACTTCTCACGCTTTCGTTTACTCAGAGGTTGGAAGCAATGCATGTGTTTCATGATCGTTTAAATTGTTTAAATGAAATAAGATCATTTGAAACGTCTTTATGCAATTCCATTGCTTCCAATGATCTTATTTCATTTAAACAATTTAAACAATCATGAAACACATGCATTGCCTCCCACTCCTGAGTAAACAAAAGCGTGAGAAGTCCGGAGTCATAATGCATGTGAAACTGATAAAACTCCATGCACAAAGACTTCAATTCCACGCGAGAATCTCTTACATATTCGTTGATTGAATAATTGCTGACTTCAGCAGGGGAACGTAAATATGCCACTAAAACTCATGCTGAATGCGTGAGAGTTGACAGGTATGCGTTACCAATGAAAACTGACCACACCTGATAATGTTGAGAGTTTTCAGAGTTTCTGTAATGGTAATTTAAATGAATGATTGAAAACAGGTCATGACCAATCATTATTTTTAAGGGATGGGTTTGAGCCTCCTCAATCGCCAGTTCACCCGCCGCCACTGGTACATGTTTAGACTGAACAAGCAAACATACTGAAATCACCTGACTGGACAACATTCCTTTTAAATAACATTCCTATTAAACAAATATTAAATAAGTTGGCACTGCAAAAGATGCACTGATAAATATGGGCTCATATACATTACAAGGCAGCAATCACTAAGTTACCACAGGTCACAAGTAAGTTACCACAGCTCATGGAAATGCACTCTAAAACAGACCCAAATCCAAAATGGCTGGCTTACACATTACAATATGCAAATTAATTCCAAATTCACATATCAAAAGAATACTTAACATGCTAGAGGAACCGAGCTCACCCAAGTGATTAGGATAGTCCTTAGTCAACCGGCAAACACAAAGAGATGGTGGCTCAAGTATGCCACAAAAATAAAAAAAAAAAAAGCTATAATCAAATCAAATATACCCAGGAAGGATGAGCAGACAATGAACAATTTGCAAAACAAATATAGGTGGGAAAACAGTGACCACTAAGCACAGGCATGGACCCTATTGACCAATGCTACGCAAACTCATTGGGGTCACCAGCAAATGGGAATTCATTACAAGCAAAACTTTTTAAAAGTCAGTGCTCCAAAAACACAACTCTCAATCACTGAACAGCTCCTCCTTCCCGCGGAAACAATAGCATGCCAACCAGCCTCGACAATCCCTGTTCTGTAAATGGATGTTTACTTAGCCTACTAACATAACTTCTTGCACATGGAGGGCGGGACACCTCTCAAGCAGTTAAGCACCACCATTACCATTTCTGCATTGCAGTAGGTGACACCCCATTATGGTACACAGCGTTACAGGTTGCATTCGATTGGGCCACACGAGTGACACGGGCTGCGCCCAAGCATAAATAGAACAGCCAGTGTGACAACCTTGGGCCATGTAATTAGGTCAGGAGTAAACTCCCCAGATCCTCGCGGGTCACTCATGTCCAAGATGGCGCAGAAAAATCAAGTTGGTTAAGTTTGCAAAAGGTTTTCTCGGTATAGCAACAAAATGATTGATTCATTTGGCATTTATGCTGTGCATAGGTAAAGAGAAATAAGTAAAATCCTATTTCAACTTGGACATTCGTAACGACGATGGACGCTTCTCCTCTTAGTAGCCCTTTTATACGACGTTCATTGGCGGGCGGCCGGTAGTCAACAAACAGGACGGGTGGATGGTGTTGACAGAAGTCGAGAGAGATGATACAGCACAGAGACCTACTTCCTCGATCCGAGTGTTACCCTGGTTGTTCTATTCTTTTTGGCACTGCACATGCTCCGTGACCAACTCCCTCGATCCGAGTGTTACCTAATCGAATGCAACCACATATATTTAAATTCAATGGGTAAAATAACATCACTTTCAGCCCACATAGCATTTGTAAATAACTGGAAAATGCACAGTCAAGGTAACATTGGTTAACTTTGCCTTCAGCCCAGATAATGAGCAACCGACCTTGGCTAGCAAACTCTAACATCATTAACAAGGTACAAATGTTGAATCAAAAACTCTCCTATTGATTCTGTGCCATGGTAGCACTGTGATTTATTTTTGGCATTGCATCAAGCTTCAGCTCGTAACTTTTCCACATAGCCTAAATACTTACTGTGTAGAATTCTTATAATTGTCAGGAAAAATAATTTCACAGCAGATCTATCATTGTATTGTGGTGAGTCATCGATGCGTCTCCCCACAGTTGTTTGTCGCAACACTGGTTTGCACCAAATCCACACATTATTCTTTATTAGCTGCCATTGAAATTGTTTTTGGGCAGGTTTCCAAGGTGTATTGCTCAAAAATGTTCTGGCACGAGTGTTTATCAGCCTCAAATGTTTTGCTCCGGGTTCTCACATTTAATTTAATAACATCCTGGTGATTTGCATAGTCATGTTTGTGGATGCTCTGGTAAGGTAGCCTCTGGCTGTCGGTATTCAAGTGGTCTTGGGTGGACGGGACAAAATTTTGGGTGCATCCAGGTTCTCTAAAGCGCAAGGAAACTTCTTTGATAATAAACTAGTTTGGCTGGTAGCCATGACAAGTAGCATCTGTGTTGTATATTTTGTGAAGGAAAGGAGGAAAGTAGCTCCTTTGTTGATCCCTTCTAGCAAGGAACCACTGGATTAACTATGCAAAGAAGGAATTATGGATTATGGACCAGAATCCTTTGCAGCTGTAGCAGCTGGATATATCATTCATTCTAGTTTTCCTGTTGGCTCAGTGAGACAATTATCGGTGGTTTTCGAGCTCATGATATTTTGAAGTAAAGGCCATCTGACGTTTCTTAAACATGTCTCAAGGTAACTTCAAGATCTCTTTGTAACTTTCCCTTGACCTGCGTATTGTTTTGATCTGAGATCAAGAAAAAGTTGAGAGGACATGGGAAGTGGTTAACTGTTTCAGAGAATTTGGCTGAACCCATCATTCTCTCGCCTCTGGAACTGGTCTAACTTAGTATTAATACTCTAGCACAATACCTGAGAGATGAACAGTGCAGGTAATGCTGGCCTCACACCAGCCAACTTTTGAAGTAAATTTGCCATTGCAGACTAATTTCTGAAATTGGAATGAAATCCTGAGAGTTTTACTTCAGTTGCAGCGCAATCTCATTATCTCAATCATTTCGTGTAATGTGGTCATAAAAGTCAGACCCACTCAGTCTTTTCTTGTCGTGATATTCCGATAAAATCAAATTTTTAATATTCTTGGAAGTCTTTGGCCTTGGCACATGCCAATTGTGAAGTTCAGTGATGTGAACATTGTCAATAACCAAAAGGTATTGTAATGTGGTAAAAAGCCACTAGATGGCAGTATTGACATTTTTTTTGTTAATCAATCTAAAGCTAGGTTTGGGCATGTCCCGGGCATGCCTCAGAGGGGGCTGGACAAGAGTATATAAGGAGAAAAATTGAGAGAGTGGGAGAGTAGTTGGAGAAATTGCAAGGAGAAATTGTGGAAGGATACATTTGACCAGACCTGTCATTCTTTTCAAGACCTGTGAAGCTTTTTGTGGATTTTTGCCTGTGTTGGAGCATTTTCCTGTCCCAGGACATCGCAACATAGCAGCCCATCTCAATTACCAAGGGACTGTAACTATCTTTTTTTATTATTATTTCAATCTTGGTCAGTAGGGTAGAGAGTAGATTAGTTCTGTTTGTTTAATTAAATCTGTTGAAGTTTAAGAATTTTGTCTGTCGTCCCTTGCTGTCCATGGCGCCATAACAAATTGGGGCCATAACAGTATGCATTGCAAGATCCCCAGTCTTTGCAAAATTTTATCATCTGTGAGTTAAAAAAACGCTGTGACTTTATGACACATTGGTGATGTTCAAATAGTCTTTTTTTGCTTTGGAAATTTCCTAACTCCTTGGAAATTACCTGGAAGTATTTATGCGGCAGCCATGATAAGAGCTGTTCGAATTCTCTAAATGCATCAATGCTTCCTTACTTGTGTCCATTTGCATAAAGTATACCACACCATCCTTTTCTAAAAGAAATTACATAATGCCATCCCACAATTCCTCACGGCAGCAGTATTAAAAGCAACGCGTCATCCATCCAGCCATTTACAAAAACAAACAGACGAGCAAGGGATGCACGATAAGGTCACTTAGTGTGAGTGCAATCGGATTCTCTTAGCGATGTGGTTGTCTTTTTCTACGTGTTTATGAACTTTTTTCAATCCAGAAAATAGTCTCAAAGACATCAACTTTTTGCTTAAGTTTTCCCTTTAGTATATTCAAAGTCAGAAAAACTGTAGGAAAATGTTGCATATATATTCTGTTTCTGCTGGTTTCAGTACTTCCCTGTATCTACATTCCCAGAAATTCAGCAGGACATACTCAGGATGATTGGAAACCCTCAGAGCTCCACTAAAATTTTAAATAGACCCAAAGTTCCACAGGTTTGAATACAGCAGCTGCATTTTACGGATCCATAGGTTATATCGGGTTACTAAATGAACAAATTATTTTTTTCAGGACAAGACTTTTAAGCATTCCCAAACAAATCTTAAGAGTCTGAAACTGTGCAGCTGTTGAGGATGAACAAAAATCAAAGCTAAGTTTGTGCAAGCAGTACACTGTACTGAGTGCTATCAGCTCAATGTCAATGTTTGAGTCCATTTAATTTTGTTCTAGCATTGTATTCTCTGTGTTTGAAGAGCAATGGAAAGAAAGGGGAAAACATTGAACTCAATGGTATCTCAATACCATGGCTGGGAATAATACAGCCTTGAAAACAGCACTCAAAAGCCATACGTAATTTCAAGTTACCGCTGTGGAAAATTACTGAAATGAAATGACTGAAATTCAAATAATACTTTCTTGAAAATACCCAATATTGAATTTTTGCAGTAGAGGTACACTTAAATCCAAAGGTACTCATAAAAAAGCAGCTGTACCACGTTTTACATGGGACTTTGTGGAAGGAAAGCACAGGAATACTACAAATAAAACTGCATGGACAGTCTTATGCCAAAACCCATTGAGAAAAAAACTGTACCATTGCCACTGACTGCAATGAAGCAATGAAATGGGAGTTCAGTAGTGTGCCTTGAACATTTAGGGTAGTTCAGAGGAAATGATAGACAGAATCTAGTAAAAAAAAAAATGTCAAATTTTTTTTTGAGTAACTGGAGCATTATGGTCATTTTAACACAGCCAAAGTTCAATATAAATGCATAATTATAAAATAATATGCAATTAATGTCTGTGTTATGAGCTCACTTTCAAAATATTTCTTCTAAAATTAAGCCCAAACAATGCTGAATCATCAAAGAAAGACCCAATTTTACCAGTTGGTTGAAAATTACATAATGCAAGTGCACAGAAAAGTATATCAACGTCTGAGTATTATTTCTGACTCAAGAAATGTTGATTATTTCTTACAGGGACAGTTTCTTTGGAAGACTATGAATGAGCTCACGCATTCTACTTTGTTTAAAGGGGACCTATTATGCTACATTTCCAAATTTATATTTTGATCTTGAACTCCCCTAGAGTACTCCTGATCGTTCAAAGTCCAAAAAAGGGTCCTTATTTAGCTTATGCTGCCATCCTCAAAAAACCCCATTTGTATTCCATTGTAGTCTCTGCCTGAAACGTCTCGTTTGGGTGGCTCATCCCCTATGGCCCCCCCCCTCCCTGTGTGCCCACTTTCTTCTGATTGGCCAGCTCTGTGGAGGGCGGAGCTGGGCGGGACTCGGCAGAACGCAGTTTTACGGGTCCGACTCCCCAGTGTGAAACGTGAGACACGTATGCCTTCTGAGCTAAGGAATTGGCGGGGAAATTCCGCAATCAAACGCAGTACATGTGTATAGATCTAATGAAATGAACTTGTTCTAATAAACACAGCGGCGAAAGTGGAGGATGCAGTGCGAAAGTCTGCAGGTCAAACTCGAATTTGCTATCTACCTACGGCTACAATGGTGAGTACACCGGTGTTTCTACTCTATAGCTTGGATTGAGGGAAAGACAGAATCCACCCCATACAGACACATTTGTAGAACGGGTCGACATACCCAAGTGTAGACCTGAGACCGTAGAAATCCGGTGGGTCTGAGTTTAGAGGGAAACATGGACAGTGAGGAGCAGGAAAAAGTGGACCAACAACTAATGGACTGCTTAGGTGTGTACTATAAGGACCTGCTGGTTCGTGTGCATAACTGTGATGTGTCGTTAGTGTGGAGTAACGAACAGCTTCTGTGCTGGTATATGACGGATGGGCGAAAGCTGCAGGCTAAACAGCCTTTTTGGAAATTGCCCATAGTAATGGTTTACTTATTGCGTCGGAATGACCAGTGTTTGCTTGCAGAAAATGGGCGCGATAAGCCGCTTTCACACTGAACGCGAAACGAATTTTTCGCGCGACAGATTACATTCAAAGCCAATGCATTGTCTTTGCATTGACTTTGAATTTAATCTGTCACGCGAAAAATTTGTTATGCATCCGGTGTGAAAGCGGCTTAACGAGCCCATTACGCATGTAGTCACGTCTTTGCATTGACTTTGAATGTAATCTGTCGTGCGAAAAATTTGTTTCGCATCTGGTGTGAAAGTGGCTTAACGCGCCCATAACGCATGTATTCGCGTCTTTGCATTGACTTTCAATGTAATCTGTCGCGCAAAAAATTCATTTCCTGTCCGGTGTGAAAGCGGTTTAACACGCCCATAACGTGTGTATTCGCGTCTTTGCATTGACTTTGAATGTAATCTGTCACGCGAAAAATTTGTTTCGCGTCCGATGTGAAAGCAGCTTTATGGATAGTACGTGACAGCTAGAGAGAGCACCGGTTATGTTATGAACATAATACAGGTTTTACAGACCGTAAGTTCTGTTAGCGTGGACAGTTGCTTATGTGGAGCTAGCGAATCGATCACTTCTACAGGAAAGAATTTCCTATTCAATCTCCTCCTTTTTCGGCTTTTTATTAGCCAGAACAATTTCAAAAGGGGGATAAGCTAACCTCTCTGGTTAGCTTCAACTGTAGTGGCTACAATCGGGCAACATTATGATGAAACTGCCACATTCATGCTTACCGAAGTAACACAAGCATACCGATCAGAATTACTGCATATAAGTTAACCAGGAGCATTTTTAATTAGCATGGTGGCACGCAAACTAACATGCAGTAGCTGGTAACTGAGCGGTCACAACAACCACAGAGACAAACCCTTGCAATACAGGTCTTACAGACAGCAAGTTCCGTTACCGTGGACAGTTTTACCAAGCATCCAAATTACAAACAAGTATAAAAAGTTAGCTTCAAATCAGGTTTATGTTCACACACCTTCTGTTGAATTTCCCCTGATATTACTCTTGCATATTTAGAACACAAACATTAGCAACAGTTACTTGGCTATGTTAGTTGCAGTGCTACAGCCACATTCAACAGGCCATCATGTCAGGTTGGCTTATGCAGTAAAGCAACTTGCAACTTCTGCGTCTGTGAGTCACGGACAGTTGCGACTGATACAGGCTTTATCTTCAGATATTTTACAAAGCCTGCGTTTGAGGCCAGTTGTTAGTGCTAACTATCGTTAGCGGTCCTGCTAGCCACCCGTAACACGTTAGCTTCACTTACATTATTTGCTGTTCTATCGCTACTTTAGGTTGTGGCTCTGAGCGCTTGATCAATGCAACTGCTTCAGGTTAAAGAAGCAGCTGAAACGCTTATCCTGTGTCGAATTATCCTTTATTGACAAAGCTGTCTTTGGTGAAATGCTGAGCACAAACAGCTAACGTTCCCTTTGGCCGTGGCTGTTTGCTGCCAGCAAACAAAAAAAGCTACCCACTGATTTCTGGTGGCATCGTCTTTTGGAAGAGAAATAGATGCTTTTCTTCGAGTCCAAAAGTAAACAGACAAGCAGCTTTGGGAGAGATACTGACAAAACTGCACCTCAAATGATCTGCGGTTCTTCTTTTGTATTTCTGAAAGTGTAGACGCTACTAAGGCATAGTATGATCCGCAGTTGTTTGTGCCTGCTAGAATAGTTTCCGGTGTGGGCAGGTCCAGTGCTGTGATTGGCTCTGGCTAGGTCTGTATTAATTGGACGGCACAACCTGACATCAGGTTTTGACCTGATCTCGTGAAGATCTTGGGACGAGCTGTTCACAGAGGAAATCACACTCACGAAATCACATTCTTGGATTACAGCAAAACCCCTGTATCTCATGTTTCGAAACTTTTCAGAGGTTGAGTATGGACATCCAACATTATAACATTACTTATACATATTAAAAGAAGGATCAGCATAATAGGTCCCCTTTAACAATTTTTTTTGCGCCCATCATGGGCCCCTTGTGGTGAAAACTGATAATTGTGTCAGTGGCACTCTTCTGACGTCTAATAATACTGAGTAAAAGCACAAGGACAGCATAATGACTGGTGTGGACCGGATATCAGTGTTTATCAAGGACACTTTGAGCCTGTTTGTCACAAATTTTCAGTGTACCAATAAAAACTGATAAAATTTTGGATTAGGTTTAAAAAAAACTCTCAAATAAAGATAATTGTAACGTCAGATTCAACTGAACATGGTCTACAAGATTCTGAATAATAGAGCCCCAAGATACCTCATGAACTATTTTACTAAGTTAGAAGATGTACATATTTACACCACCAGAGCAAGGGCAACTAATCTAAAACTCTATAAATTTAAAACTATGATGGGTAAGGTTTCCTTGTTATATGCAGCTGCTACAAAGTGGAATAAGCTGCCGTCTGAAATAAAAGAAGCGCATAACATAGAAATATTTCAGGAAAAGGTCAACTACATGGTGCTAGATAAATCTCTAGATAATGATAAGGTTATTTTAATTAATTTGATACTTAGCGGAATACTGCTGCCAATCCTACCTCATGCAATCATGGACATTGAGCAACTGCTTCCATCTTGTACATTGAGTTTATGAACATCAGGGACCATGATGGAAATAAGTCCTGGACTTTTTCTGTGTTATCCCTGACAAAGTCTCATACATTTGTTGACTGTTTTTATTATTAGCACTTGTATATGTAATTGTCAAATGAACTAAACTAAACTAAATACTATCATCATTTTCCAGTCAGCAAGTTCTCACATTCTTCAGAAAGTTCTTCTTACACTCCTTCTTCCATTCCTGGCTCAGATAATTTCCTCCCTCTTTCCTTGCTCCCTCTGTTAAATTCATCCCAATCCCTTCCCCTTTTTCTCCCAATCATCCATCTAACTCCTCTTCCTTTTCTGCATCCCTACCCTCTCCTTCCCCCATTCTTGCCTTTATTCGATCCTCTTTACATCCCCATTCTTTCTATCCTCCTTTCTTTAGCTCCCCAGCCAAAACTTCCATTCTTTCTTTCTTTGTCATGCCATTGATGATACGTGCCATGAGTTTTCAAAACGTATCCTTGACCTGCCCATTGGTACAAGAGCCCCTCATTATCTCGCTTCCCCTTTGAAGAAGAGAAAAAACTGCTCTTTGGATTTCTTCAAAGCAATAAATACATAAATAAACTCATACCAGGATAAGGGAGAGAGGGGACCCAGTCTGTCTCAGGTCAAAGACAAATACTAAAGAAAGCGGATCCTATTTGTGGTCTGTCTCCCCACTAAAATTCCAAAAAGCTCAAAACAAACAAAAAAAAAGGCAACAAGGTAAAAGCAGCAGCTACGAACCAACATCAAATGAGAGTATGCATTTAGTCAAGTGTTCCATGTATAAAGCACACAGTGTTTTACACACAATACATGTATTTGTTCACTTCATATCTACTCCTTAACTACATTTCTAACCATAGATGGAGAGGACAGCAGAACTAGCAGGGTTACCTGTGGTCTCTTTCATAATCCAAGATGGGGTGGAGAGGTTGCATTGCGGCGTGAGACGCAATGTGTTTTATCTACCTTCTGCAACCCCTCCTTCCTTCCCTCCCTCTCCCTCCCTCTTCTGTGAGGGATGGCGTTTGGGTTTAATGTTTAATCTGAAGTGTGATACACTATGTCCTCAGCGAGAAAGCAATCCACCCTCTTATAAAATTTTATTGTCACGCATAATTGTACTATCACAAGGGAAAATTATGAAACTGGGAAAGAGCTCCTTTGGCTGGCTCTCACACCACTCAGTGTTTTCACGAGAAAAGAAAAACTTGTGTTCCCGTTTTATAATGGCCTCTTGCATGCATATACAGTTCATGGAAATTGCATGCATAAATGCACTCACATACACACAGCATGCACATGTGCATGTACATTGAAACTTACAGACATAAAGATAAAACCTTTCGCGCATAACAGAGTACATCTTAGTCTGATAGAGCGCCTTCTGGACTCGTAATCAGTAAGTTTAGTGCTCATTATTCATCTGGTCATACACTCACCAATAACTTCATTAGAAATACCGTACAAATATTTAGATGGGCCTCCCTTTTAGCAAAACAGCCTCAATTCTTCATGACATGGATTCCAAAAGATGTCGGAAACATTCTCAAGAGATTCTGATCCAAGTTAACATGATTGCATAACATAATTTCAGCAGAATTCTCAGATGTTCATCCACACAACAAATCCTCCATTCTATCATGTACCAAAGGTGCTCTAATGGATTCAAATCTGATGACTGGAGAGGCGATTGTAATAGCTGCACACTAAATTCACTGTCATATTGAGTTCGAAACAAGTTTTGTTTTGTGACATGGAGCATTATTGTGATGGAAGTAACAGTTTGAAGATTAGAAGATGGCCATAAAGGGTTGTCCAATATCAGCTGTATTTCTTTGATTAGCTGTGTCAAGCATTGTCAAGCATTCCTTACTCCATTAAACCACCACCAGCAGTCTAAACTGTTGACACAAGGCAGGTTCAGTCGATGGATTCATCCAGTTGATGCCAAATTTTGACCCTACAATCTGCACATTGGTGCAGAAATAAAAATTCATCAGACAAAGTTACATTTTCCCTATCCTCAGTGACCCAGTTTTGGTGAGCCTGTGTGCTGTGCAGCCCCGGATTTTTGGTCTTGGCTGACTGAAGTGGAATCTGACAAGGTCTTCTGCTGTTACGGTCCATGAGCCACAAGGTTCAACGTGCTGTGCATACTGAAATGCTTTTCTTCTCAGCACACTTGTAAAGAGTGGCAATCTGAGTCACTGTAGCCATACTGGTTTGATCTGGCAGTAAGGCTACAATAACTGCTCTGACCTCCGTTGTTAACAATCTGCAGACCTGCTGCTCACTGGATGTTTTTCCCCCTACATCATTCTGTGTAAAATTAAAAGACTAGGGGAGACTGGGGTCCGATGAGCCATGGGGACCAATGAGCCATATCACTATTTTGCGATCAATCGATGACAGAGCTGCTTAAAATATGCAAAATATTTGACCATTCACTGATGATTCATGGGGATAAATGAGCCATATCACTATTTTGCCTATTTTAAACACCTTTGGCATCGATTGATCGCAAAATAGTGATATGGCTTATTGGTCCCCATGGCTCATCAGACCCCAGTCTCCCCTACTGTGTGTGGAAATCCCAGAACAGAAGGTTCAGAAATACTCAAACCAGTCCATCTGGCACCAATAAATATGGCACAGTCAAAACCTCCGAGATCACATTCTGATATTTGATGTGAACATTAACTCACACTCCTGACCTGTAGCAATGTTATATTATGCCTTGTACTGCTGCTATACAAATGATGATTGGATAAATGCAAACGCAGATGTACAGGTGCCAGTAATTAAGTGCTCAGTGACTTCATGTGCGTACGCACAAACACATGCTGACACATTACAGGAGTACAATGTACAGTATGATTATGCTTCGTACTAGGAATTGCTGCATCTCTTTTTGAAAAACTCCCTTGCAGTGTTTTATGAGCTAAAATTTTGTCAAAAGATGCAGCAATTCCCAATGCAAAGCATAATCATACTGTACATTGTACTCTTGTATTGTGTCAACATGTGTTTGTGTGGAATCCATTGCCAAAATGCTGGTTGATAAATCACACGAAGGAGCACTATGGATTTTAAAAAAAAAAAACATATAAACTCAATTAGTCAGCAACAACAGCTCTTGGCCAAGTAGAATTTCATGAATTTATGACTGAGGAAATTGATTTTGAACACTGCGCATGTGCGCATCCTGGGGGTTTGTATCTACCGATAAAGAAACATCTCTGAGTGAGACACACAGCCGCAATCATAGTAAAGGCATGACAAACAATAAAAATATGCCTCAAAGATCTGTAAGATCAAATCCGTATCCTGACCACACTATTGCCGACTCTTGCCAAGAGTCTTTTGGTTAAAGAGTAATTAGTTTTAACCTGCCTAGAACAGGAATGTTTCTGTTGGCAGGGCCATCTTATCAGACATCAGTGTCCTACACTCCATGCCCAAATGCTCCCTGGTCTATGAAACATCTGCGGCCTGCCTGGGCCGGCAATGGAGTAAATACAGTTTTCTGGCTCAACAGCGGAGCCTCATTACTGGAGCAGAGTAAACAGATGCAGTGGGCCTGTCCGTGCGCTCTTAAATTGACAGAGACTATTGCAGTTTAATGCATGTCAACTGCTCGCATAATTCAAAACAGAGGCAAATGATAAAAATTGAGAATAATATCAACATCAGAGACGTGTGGTCAGGGGAGGCAGTGACTTCTCCTTTTTATGGCTAGATTTTGTCAACCTGTTTCCACGTACTATGCCTGATTGACAATCAATCAATTTTAACTTTTTTTTTTTTTTTTTTACTAAACAATTAAGACCTAGCCTAGGCTATGTGTAGCCTGTAATGATTAAGAGGTGACAGTGACAAAAAGAAGCACAGACGTTCATGCTTTGATTCGAGACTGCATGTAAATCTTAATAATTAATTAGAAAAAACCTCAGCTCCCTCGGTAATTCCATGTATCATTTTGACCTTTTGTTTATCGGTTTATGAAAGAGGACTGGAAATAGACTCCCTATTTTTTTTTTTTTTTTTTGAATGGCATTAAAAAGTATGTATTTAAGGGGGAAAACATTATCGTAAACATGTATGGTAAACACATTGAACACCGCATAAGAAAGGTCTAAATACTTGTTAATGGCATTGCATTAGCTTCCTGAAAGCAAATATGAACAAATTTGCTGTCTCGTAAGCATTTTAAGTCCGATGCACTGAGCAACAATGTAGTGGATGAAATTGGCATGCCATTTCTGCCGTTTAGTCTTGTAAATTAGTTAATCAATCCTCAGATTGCTAATCAAACAAAGTAATAGTGAGTTATCATTTGTTTAACGGTAAGGATTCTGCCTCCCCTAACTGACCTCCGACGGCACCTCACTGATTAACATATAACAATTTAACATACTATATATGCAAATGTTTTCCTGCTTTGCAAAGATAGTTTCCAGTTCTCACAAAATTGACCAATTCTGTATGCATAAGTGGCCTGACCAGGTAAACATACATAGTAATACGTTAATCACAGTTATCAGATCTAGCAGTCAACTGTAGGCCAGTGTCACAACTCACGTGTCTGGTTGATTGGTTCTTCCCCTGTGCCAGCAGTCTTGTGAGTTGTCCCTAGTAATGGACTGATTGGCTCATTATTTGCTTAGAACAATCAGCTCTAGTCACTGATTGTCCTGTGGATATAGGTTGTGGGTTTTATCTCAGTTAAGGCTGGATCATTTTACTTGAAGGGGTGACTCCCACCTCTTGCACTAAATTCAAGTTTACCTCCCTTGTGTTTCTTCCAATGAACGAAATTATCAGTGAGTAAATTATTAGCGAGCAAATTATTACATACAACAGGTTCCTACAAGCCTTCTTCCATGTCTCCATCTCCTCCTCTTCGTAAACGCCCCCTAGTGGCTCATCAACGATCCTACAATTGGCTTCGCCTTGCCGAATTCGTAACAGGTCAGTATTATACGCTCAACTTGAATTATGTAAGCTGATGTCAGGACAGATTAATTCATAAAAGGAGCTGGAGAATGGAGACTGAACATTGGAGAGCAAGAGAAGAGAATACTGATGTTATGAGACAATACTGATTACTGCAACAGCGTACCAATCACGAGAGTAGTGTAAGAGCATAAAAGAGCATTGGAGCTTTTGAGCAAGAGGGAAATTTGGAAGTGACAATCAAAAAGTGGGTGTGCCTTGCCCCCCATGCACACTACTGGCAGTAGACTAGACACACACAATCACAACCAGAGGAAAAATATGAAATCCAAAATATAAAGCAAAAATTTGTTTTCGCATAAGTAAAAAATATATTTCAAGACATGTACCACAATATATACATTTCCTCTTTACTATATTAACTATTTTATGTAACACAGTGTTGTGAAAAAGTATTTGCCCCTTTCCCATTTCTTCTATTTTCGCATTTTGTCACACTTGAATATTTCAGATCATCAAACTAATTTTAATATTAGACTAAGATAAGCCAAGTAAACACAAAGTGCAGTTTTTAATTAATGATTTCATTTTTTGAGGAAAAAAGCTATCCTACCCCTCAGCCTCATGCGAAATAGTAATTGCCCCATTAGTTGCTAAATCAACCAACTGAACAAATTTGATTGAGAATTGGGTCCAATTTCACTAGACAGCCAGACATGATCAGTTAGCCCTGAGGAATCTAAACATCACTGAAACAGAACCAGTCTGACAATGTAAAGTAGGCTAAAAACCTACTGACAGCATATGCTGACAGAATATGAATCCAGAACAGGGCCAAGAAAAATTGTTTGCACCCTCCTGATTTTCTTTATTTAATGATATTTGTCATGCTAAATAGTTACAACTTGTCATGCAAAATGAAAAATATGACAACATGCGGAAAAACAAAAGAGTTTTTAAATGACCGTTTCATTTATTGAAGAAAAAGGCGATGGCTCCCTATTTGCTCTCGAGCACTTTTAAAAGGACAAAAACAGAAATATGAAATAATTAAATCAGATGATTTCATCACAATTTTCTATTCCTCCTGTTCAAAGTTCACAAAATATAACAAAAAATATAATTTTTTTTGTAAAATGGATTCTATTCCTCATTGAATATTTGGAGATTTTGGTTCATGTAACATGATGAATATGACGGAAATGACAAGAAAAAAATGCCTAATTTGAATTAAAAACCACGTATTGAGTTGCAAAGGTAATATTTATTCTTACACTGTGTAGAGATAGTGTTTTCATCATCTGTAAATAAAATATTTAATGTCAAGTTGACTCTCATTCAATTTCTCTTCCATCTCTATACAACTGGAGCGTTCCAATAAAAAATCACTGGAACAATACAGAAAATAACTGGTCTGTGGTCATTTCACTTGCAGACATCTATGTATTTGTATCGACTGAGAAAAATTCAACCTGTTAAAGAGCTGCGTCGCAATTACTGTGCATGCTCAGAAATTACATCCTAAGACAGTGAACCTGTCATAATCCGATTCTTGCCAACCCGAATTCGTTTGGCATTGTATTTATATATTTTAGTTACTCCGGCATGATGCTTTTTATATTAACAAGCGTTGTATGGAAATTCGAGGATTCAAAGTGCTATTTTAAGAATAAGCCAAGGGATACAAAGAATGTAAGCTGGTTGTCATCGCCAATAATCATATGCCATGTTTCCATCCACACGTTCTTATGGGAATTAAGTCATATCGAATTAAAAATGCCTTATGGAAACGGTGAAATTCGACTTGATTTCAAGAATATCGACACAAAGTTTATACGGTTGATCTGATTGGATTTTCTCTCGATCGGTAAAAGGTTTATGCGATAAATGCTGATGGAAACGTTATTTGCCGAATAAACCTGCTACTGCATCGTGACGGTGTTTTGATGCCGTCGTTGCCTTCTGATAATGGTTTGCTAAGTTGCTAATAACTGGCACATAAGCACGTACAACTTGTGCAATTATCATCATTTGTTGGTGGACGCGATCCATTTGGCTAACTAGCTAAATTAGTCGGCTAACACTACTTTTGTTCACTTGAAGGTTCTGAGATTCAGTGCGAAAATGAATGGAAACAGCTTAAAATGTCAGAAATCTATTCGATACACCAATTTAATCGCATAACAGCATGTGACGTCATTACGCACAACTTTTTATTCGCTTTAATGCCGTTAGATGGAAACGCATTTACACCTGCTTTTTTCGCATGAATATTTTTGGCGAACTTCAGATAGTTCGATTGACAAGTGGATGGAAACATAGCTAAAGAAGAAGAAAAATACCACCTAGATGTTGACTTGCAGTTAAGCGATTTACTTCGTTCAAAGTTACAAGCATGCGCAGTAATCATGACACTGCTCCTTTAAAATCAAATTCTGGAAGAATCGACTGAAACCAGAGTGTCAAATGTCATGTAATGTGATGAACACACTGACAAGGAGAAGGAGATAAATGTGTGTGCTAAGACTGTGGATGTTTTGCTATTATTTCCATAGAAAAAAATAGAAGGTCAATGGTCAAGAGACTCCTAACTCATATTTTTTTCAATTATTTTCCTATTAATACAAATACTTCGACAAATTAATCAAAGTAATCACAATAATGGTGCTTATTCTGACTGGCCTTTCTATTCAATACATTTATATGTATCCATACCTTTACTGTTCTGCCGAGTTTCTGAGCAATTACGGTCGATATTTACGTTATGGAAGTGGCTATTCGTAAGCCAGCCTTGTGGCAAATTTCCAATTGGTTATGCGCAAGGAAAGACCCTGTGGCCTATTTCCATTTGGCTTTTCGCAAAGCAAAACCATGGTGGCGAAATAGGGATGTACAGTTATAAACAAAGGACAGTCAAAGGTCACCCCACCAATTGTGGGGTGACCCTTTGACACTCACGGTACTCACTGTACTCTTCAAAATTGTCCCATTTCAATAAACTTGGCGTAATTTAAATACTCTTATCCAACAGCTGATAAGTTTATGTGCCTTTAACAATGAGAAAATGGCAAAATTCATAGTTCCCAATCTGGCCACTAGGGTGTTGCCTTGCAAATAGCCAATTGGAAATTAGCCACAAGGCTGCCTTGCAAATAGCCACAGCCTTACATTATAAACATCGTACTGAATCTAAAACAACATTCATGTTATCCATAATGACTCAGAGGCGTCTGTCCTAATTTGAGCAATCGTCAATACAAAAAAAAAACAAAAAAAAACGCCCTGATGTTGCAGTCACGCCCCATTTCCAATGCTTTATGGGATAGTTCGGTGGCCGAGTCACTTCCGGTCTCAAGGAGCTGCTGAAGGTTACTTTAGCATGCGTGATTACGGATAATAGGCCATACGATAACAAGCGTTGACGCCGTATTAAGAAGCTTTCAGCTGCGGAACGATCATTTTCTCGAAGTTTCGGGAAGGTCTTCCATAGCAATATTCAGGTGATTGAAATAATTTCTAGTATAATTCTTGCCGTTGCCATCAGCAATCACCGATGATGTAGATCACTGCTTCTCAAACCTCTCCTGGAGTACCACCTTTCCCCCGTGTTTTAGATCTCTCCCCGCCAGCAGGATGATTCTAATGATTCACTCATTATCAAGCATCTTCATGGGTAACGAGCTGATCATTTGACTCACCTGTGCTGGAGCAGGCAGAGCTCTAAAACACGCGGGAGAACTGGTACTCCGGGAGAGGTTTGAGAAGCTCTGATGTACATGATAAGATTGCTATCATTCAATGTTATTATGCACATGCAGTACACTAGCAAGGTGTGCACCAGAAGTGTGGTAGTCTCAGAAGTGTAAGAAATTTCAGCAAAAGTTTTTTGTGTGTGTGTCTCACGACTATTGCTTGAATTACTAGGAATTGAAATTATCTAGTATCATGTAACTTAAACTGACCTCGATGTCCACAATTCTATTTAATTGCGCGAAATGAGAATTAAAATTAAATGTGCTTCAGCAGTCTGTATCCACAAGATTCAAGAAGAGCATATTTACTGAGACGCTTAATTTTCAAATGTAATTTTTAGACCATTACTTGAAGTTAGGAAAGACTAATTTTTAAGAACTTTCATGTAATCCCTTCAGATTTACCCCCATCTGTCATGATTATGTGAATATCGGAAATAAACCTGTCAGTAATCAGCTTCTGCCCAACAGTTTAAGAGTGAAACTGGTCTCTACCATAACAAGTAAACAGTGAAACTGGTCTCTACCATAACAAGTAAACAATGTCATTAGGAATCTAACTTTGCAAAAATAAAAAGTTAAGAAAAAAAAATTAATTAAAAAAATTCAAGTGATTAATGCTACATTACCCTCTAATGATTGGAGGGATTTTCACGTAACTTACCTTTCTCATGTAACAGCTCGACAGACGAAACATGATTTGTGTTGGTCCGAGCCCTACAAGTTGTCTGCAATCAGCAATGACTGCCGTGGATGTGCCAGGTTACTGGTAATGTATTTACATGAACCATGACATACTTTAAAGTTTAATGGATCTTGACGGGCCAAGTTTCACCATTCAAGCAAAATCTGATTTTCCTGATAGACAAACGAGGCATCTTGAGCAAATTCTCTTATTTTCAAATAAACGAGATAAACACTATTTTTCATATGTGGATTTATTTCGTTTCTTCTTCAGAATAATGTAGAGAGCTAAAATTCCACACTTAGGAGAATATTTTGAAGGAGGCAAACATTCATTTAGCTAGAACATGGCAGACGGTTACATGAAATATCCTGCAAAAAGAGGCATCGATATTGCAAAATTCAAAAGAAGTACGAACTTGGAGTGATCGTTAAAGCAAACTTTCCACATTAATGTCTGTGTCTGTGTAATAATTTGAGTGATAAACCAAGAATTATCTCAAATACAGCAATGCATATAAACATTTGAAGACCACAATGGAAAAATGATCAGTCACATTTTCACGTTGCGGAGAAATGATGAATTAAAAATTCAAAATTCAAAATGAAAAAATATGCAAAAAATCTAAACTATATAAAATATTATAATAATATATAATATATACAAAAATTCTAAATTTGGACTCTGATCGTTTTTGCTTTGTGGTCTTCATTTGGTTACAATGTCCATTTTCAGGGGTGCAAAGATGATCAGTTTTGCACCCTTTATTTTAAAGAAAATGACTCATATTCAGTTGCAATTGTTTACTTTATTAAATGTACATATACTCCTCTTATTGGCACAACATAAACACGTTATGGTACTAAAAAAAGGATTTCATTGACTGTTAGAAACATGTATGCTGAAAGGGCTCATGAGGAGCCTGATCCAGTAATCCAACATCAATATCACCTTTACTTCACCCTCTCACTCACGCGTCAGATCACAGAGCAATGAATGAACATTCTCCCTCAAGATTTTCTGGTAGGCAGCAGAAAAAAAAATGATTCTATAAATTAAAGCAAGTTTCCCAGGCCCAGAAGCACCAAAGCATCCCACCAACATCATAGTGAGACCATCTTTTAACTGATGGTATGATGTACTTATTTTGGAATGCTGTTTTCGCTTTACCCCAGACGTAACAAGATCCATGTCTTTCATAAAGTTCCACTTTCGAATCATCAGTTGGGAGAATATGGAAAAGAAGGGCAAACTTCTATATTCTGTTGGTTAGCAGTGGTTTCTGCCTCATGTCTCTCCCATGGATATCATCACTGAACAGCCTCTTTCTAACCAATGAATCTTGAATGCAGACGTGATCTGAGGCAACCACGAAGTCTGAAGTTCCATACATCTTTGTCTGGTTCCTTTTGTGGCCTCCTGGATGGGATATTGCTGCACTCTTGGAGGAATTTTGGTAGACCAGCCACTTCAGGGAAGGATTTGTCATTGTTCCATGCTTTCTCTCTTTCAAGGCAATGGATCTCACAGTGGTTCAGTGGATATATTTGAGTAATGTCCTTTCTCATCTCATCTCCATTTAGATTGTGGTGCAGTATGAGACCTTCTCACCTACTCAACATTGCTGGAGAGGTTTTCTTTCAGTGATGTGTTGTTTTACCAGGGCTGGCAGTAATCGAGTCTATTTGAGTAAAGTCAAATTTTACTCAATTATCATTCAACAATGTATGATTTCTTAAGACTGTTCCATAAAATATTAAGTTAACAAACTTTTCTAGCTGGAACTTATAAGCAATTAATCATCCCACATTTTTATAGTTTCTATGGTTTCCTATACATTCTCACCTGATCAGAGCAAAGCCAAAAATTTCAACTGTTTTCAAGTCCTCTAGGCAAGGCAGTTCGAAAAAAATCACTGTAAGGGGATGGCTGGCAGTAGAAGAGAGAGTGTTTCAGTCATAATGGTTTATGATTCTATCTTCCTTATCCACCCTTATAAAAATTTACTATAGTTAACTATAGTTTACAACAGTAAAATTGATGTTAACTATAGTAAACTACACTTTACTACAGTGAACTACAGTTTGTTGCAAATATACTATAGTAATTGAATATCATCGCTCTAGTTTACTGTAGTAGAGTTTGACTTTTGTGATTTACCTTAGCATCACTATAGTAAACTACAGAGTTACCATAGTATAGCTATAGTAATTCCGCAAAAATACCACAGTTACTATAGAAAACTATAGTATTTTTACTGTAGTATTTTGTGGTAATTTTTCATAAGGGCACCCTTCTAATGTAATTGAACCATTGAGCATAATACAAAAGATATTCTAATTTAAACACTTGGGGGTACATGCAGTTAATGCAGAGAGGGCAACGGGCTCTCCGAGATGCATCAGTGAGCTACTACACCTGTTTAATGTTAAACCTTAATCTGGCACTCAGGCCTTTTTATTTTATCACTGAGAAAACAGCATAGCACACCTATATCATGCCACAACCCTTGTGTGAATGTGTATTCAGAAACTTGCAGGTCTATTAGAAGTATCTTCTTTAATCGGTGTATGTCATGCCACGTGTTTGCCCCTCCTCGGCTATGTCTCACTTCATGGTAATTTCCTAATGACCATGTGATGTGTATTTAAGTCCCCTGCTTTGTGTTGCAAGTCGCTATATTGTAATTTGCTACTTCTGCCGACAACCAGTCAGTATTCCTAGTAGAACTCTTCGTCTTTATTAAGTTTATTGTGTGCTTTCATGACAGCTATTCCCAGAAGCTTTCCTCTTTACTCAATTAGCTCGAACAAGCTTCCAAGCCTACTCAGGGTCCAGGGTAGGGACCGCGTTCAAGTTTACCTAGCTCAAGTCAGTTCGTATGTCCAGGCTAATAGGAACAAGCTCCCAAGCCTAATCAGGGTCCAGGATTGGGACCACATTCTTGTTAACCTTGTCCAAGTCTGTTCCTCTGTCCAGTTTGCTAGGAACAGGCTCCCAATCCTTCGACAGTCATCAGGATTGGAACCAAGTTCCCCTCAAGCTACTCCATCCTCCTGCGGGACAGTTTGGTGCTGGCGAAGGATGCATACCACCTGGCTGCTATCCCAGAAGCTACTGGCTGAAACTGACAGCTCAGCCTCGCCAACAACATCTGTCCTGAACTGTATTATCCTTACCTGGGGTTCTGTCCCGACCTCTTCCTCTGAGGCTCCATCCCCAATTTACCGTATAAGCTGTCAAATAAACTACTTACTGGATTGTACCCTGCCTTCACGCATGAGTCCTGGTCTGGACCCTGACAATATTGCGCGAACAGGCTCTTGCATGCTGCCTCAGCATGCGACTAGAGTAGTCTTGCACAACTATATATTTCAAGTTAAGAGTCCTTAAAATGTCACTGCCCAGCATGAAAAGACAAGTTGGGTGTGTTTACCTGAAGAACAAATATACAAAACAAAATTGCTGATCAGACACTTTAGCGGCATCAATTTGGCATCATCTTGACTGCATCATGCTCTACTGTTGTTTTTAGTTATTTTAATTTATTTGTTTGTCTGTATTACACCATGAACCATTCAGTTTCTGGCTGTGCTGCTAAGCCATCCATTTTTTTAGGTGATAGACAGAATTAGCTCTTCTGAAAAAACACACACACACACACTCAAAGATCAGACTTGGTGCTTTTGCCAGTGCATTTTTTTTAAGTTCATTCCTTGTTTTTACGTAACTCTTCCTCTATTTTGTACTTTCCTTGCTGTTTACTCAGACCATCAGAGAAGGCAAGGAAAGAAAGTGAGAAAAGGACATGAAGATGGAGGAATCAAGAAAACACAAATAGGGCAAATGGAACTGCCTTCAGATCACTGGTGTAGCCACACATGTGCCTGGACGTGCCGGTGCCACGTGGTCAGGCTATGGCACACCTAGGCCAGAGTCATAGAGAGAGAAAGTCGCATCATTTCCATCTCCAATGGACCAATTTTTTCACAGCAATGGAATAGTTCCTGGAAGTTATCAAAGAAGACTAATCACGCTGCTGAGTTGAAGCAAAGAAGATCCGGTCATGATGCATTTACTGAAGGTATTTACAGAAGGTAAGATGTTTAAAGAATTATATTGTATGTCGTCAGCACATCTGAATTTAATTTACACGTACAGTAAAGTATTCAATTGGATTATCCCCATCTAAATATGGCGATGTTTTTAACGTTTATGGACAAAAAATTGGGCTAGGATACTAGCTAGCTGGTTAAAGTTGCAACGCATAGCGTTAACCACAAGCAGCCTAATAGCCAATTGTAAATTCCGTTCTTTCGATGCCATTTCATACACCACCGTCGTGGAATTGGAGAAAAGTGTCTCTCAGACGTGATTTTTGTGAGGTGGGGGAGTCAAATATTAATTATTAATTTTAAATTTGGCGGAAATATATTGGTTTTGTCAGTGTTGTGATGAGTGGAGGCGATGAAGTGAGGTTATCCATTTTGAGTTAAAGCTGACGTTAGTGTAATAAAGTTTACGTTATTCAATAATAAAAAGGGCTTTTATTTGTTTTGATATATCGCTATTAATATTGACTTAATGTGTATTTTTTTTTACTTGTATGCAGTAAAATAAATCGTAACCAATGGTTTGAGTGTTTTGGGATTTGTGAATCAGTTGACTATTACCTGCCTAGATTTTGTTGCCGCTCAGCTGATTTAGGATTGATGGCAAACGGAGAGGGAAGCTGGGGACTAAATACAAGATGAAAACCGAATAAAAAGTCAAACTGGGCCAAACATACAAGGCTAAGTGGGGAATCATAATGAATGCAAAAAAAAAATAAAAAATGAAATAAAAAATAAGCTATACTGTATTACATGTCTAAAAGACTGAAGAACATGAGACATCTTTATACATATTACCATCACATCAGTAACTGATGCAACTTTCCATACTTTGTTCAACGTCAACATACTGATGATGTTCCATTGGGAAAGTAAGCCCCTCCACATCTCCTGTGCAATTTCCCATCTAAGCCAATATAGGTGTCTAACCCTTTCTCTTTTTCTCACCCTCTCTCTCTTTCAGCAGAAAAACCACAGCCATTTTGGTTAGAACCAGAGGACCCCCTGCAATGAGACAGACGACACTCACCCTGCACCCTGAGTCTCGAATTCCTAAGCTTTGGAAGCCTTTTCCTGTTCCTTATTTTCAATAAACTGGACATTAAGTTTCCCAATTGTGTGGTCTTTGGTTGTGAAAAAAGTGTTGGAGTATGATTACCTCACATTTGTAGTTGTTTTAATTTTTAATGATTGTTAGATTGCTCCTACTAACTTGAGGCAACAGTTTTTTGCTCCTCTTCGCATCACTGGGGAAATTGACTCTGACACTTTTTTTTGGCAACACATCCTCTTGAGGGTGTAATGATGCATGTTAAACATGTAATACTGTAACAGTGTTATCTAGCTGTCATAACGAAAAATCACTGAAATATAGTTATAACAGGGCAGGCTACTTACCTTGAAGTGGCCTGTTGTAGTTGTGGTGCTAATTGGTGAAAGTGACCTTGATTATCCTTGATAGTATTATAGATCCTATGATATTACAAGAAAATGCCTGTAATGTTCTTGTAAGAATTTAAAGTGCTCTGGTACTCAATCATTTCATTGATCCTATTGTACACACTCTTTACGATGGATCTCATGAGGTGGTCCAGATGAGGCTAGGCTAGTCTGTGTTGTAATTGGCCTAGTTATCCTTTCTGCCTAGTTGTCATAGTAGGCATATAAGATTGATTGCACTGGTTGTGTTTTTGTGATGCTATAGCCTTTTGTTTCACTTTTGCAGAGACTAAGGTCAAATTGTTATCTTTACTGCTGTTGTTATCAATAGAAGGCCTATTTTATTTCATTTTATTTGATAAGCTTAAATGATGATTGCACTGTTTAAATAACAACCAAAGAATGACCAAAGCACTTTTTATAAGCTGTTATGGCTGTGTTGTAGCTATATGGAGAGTAATGGATAGGTGTATTTCTGTGAAGGCTCTGGTACAGGTACATAAACTGTAGGCCTATCCAGTTTGGCAGAGACTGAGGATTCAGTTATCGATATATTTTCTGCCTGATTGTTGCCTATAGGCAATCACCACCACATAACTTATTGATATATGGTAGTGAGTAAGGGATTGTTTTATTTTTGTGAAGGTGCGTAGCCTTTTGTGTTTGAGAAAATTAAAGTGGCACACTCCATTTTTCCAAGGCACACCCAGTGTCATTTTTCTGGCTACGCCATTGCTTCAGATGCCAATTTAAAGCCATTGTCTGTACCAAATGTGGCAGATAGGGAGAGATGAATCCCCTCATTAATGAATTATATGTCATCCATTTTGAAAATGTTTCCAAAAAAGGATAAGCTCGCTTTTGTAATCCAGGGCTGCCAACTCTCACGCATTCGCCGTGAGTCTCACGCCTCTTAGAGGCATTCACATTCCCATGCCGCAGTCAGCAATTATTCAATTGACGTGTATTTAAAAGATTCTCACGCGGAATTGAGTCCTTGAGCATGGAAGTTAACCAGTTTCATGTGCATTACGGTGGATTTCACCACTAGAGGCGTGGAAAGCAATGACTCTGGAATTCTCACGTTTGTCTTTACACAGGGGTTGGAACCAATGGAATTGCATAAAGATATTTCAAATGGTCTTATTTCGTTTAAACAATTTAAACGATCATGAAACACACACATTGCTCTCAACCCCTGAGTGAGGAAAAGCGCACAACGTTTGGAGTCACAATCGCTTCCATATTACTCGGGATTTCACTGGAAGCGTATTTGCAGCGTGACGTGAGCAACGCTATTTTGCTGCATCTTGTACGCGACTTAATGTTCCACTGAACGCGGAACGTCAGCGCAGCGTCCTGCCAGCTGATACAATCGACTTGCTGAGATTTCGCATATTTCGTCATTTTTACCGGCATATTAGTGCAACGACCTTAAATGCTTTCTGTTATTTTTTCTGCTTTAATTGCATTTGTCACTTCCGTCTTTGTTGTGCTGTAGAACCTACTACAGTCCAGCCGTGAACACCATAGATTGAAAAAAAGTGTGCCCGTGTTTTAGTTAAAACAAAATCACAACTTTGAAAAGTAAGTTACAAACGAATTTTATATCAAAGATTTGTGGCTGGTTTCTTTTAGTTAAAAGCGTATTCCTCTTGATAGTTACTTCCTGTCTGGCACGATCTGGTGTGCCATTCCCATTAGCACAAATACTAACGTAGTTGGATCCAATAAATGTATATGGTCGAACTATGGGTAACGTATCCCTGCTATATTCAGATCAGCGCGACTGCGGCTCGCCAGCGGCAGAAATAGACTCGGCGCGTATTTTCGGCGGAGCAGCGCGGAGAGCCGCTTCTGGGACGCTGCCGAGACGTGCCGCGGCGCGGCTGGTGGAATCACAACCATTGTCTAGAATAGCCGCGGATCAACTCCGGCAACCGCGTCGCGGCAGTAACGCGGCCAAGACGCTCCCGGTGGAATCAAGCCTTAACGCAAGCGAAACTGACACTTCCACTCACAAGGACTGTAAGTACGCGCAAGAATCTCATTAATATTCGTTGATTGAATAATTGCTGACTACGGTGAATACGCCTTCAAAATGCGTGAAACTTACACCGTATGCGTGAGATTGCGTAGAAAGTTGGTAGCCCTGGTAATCAGAGTATGAGATTGTATGAAATTACTTTTGTAATCAAAATATATGTGGGAAACTCTGGCTCCATAAGAGAAAATTTTAATGATGCTGGAACCTCGTTTGCTCGGTCTGGCAAGGAAAGAAAAGATAAGGAAGGAATAAGTCAGTCATTGGAATGAGCCTAAGGCTGCATGTGAGGAAGAGTCATGCAAGAAAGGTTGCTAAACACCACTGAACAACTGAGCTTCCAATCATCTAACACCTAGTTCCAATCTATTGAGATCTGCCATAGCACCTTTCCACCTCAGTTAAGACAAGTTGGGACATAACACTCCTGTTACAAGTAACGGCGTATAATATTCTACACAGGTCACTGTGAGCATTACTTCAGGGGAAAATAGAATCAACATAAATATGGCATGAATATTCTGCATACACAAGAGGCTAAGGAGCTTGATTGGGACTGGTGCGCCTGGTTCCCTTAACCCCACTGTAAATTCCACGATAAAAGCGTCAGCTAAATTACTGCAGAATCACGTGTGAAAAATTTGAGTAAATTAAAAGAAAAACCCCCATAAAAGAGCCCCATTAATTCTAAGATGCATGCATCTTAAAGATTCTAAGTACGAGAGAGATGAGACAGAGAAACTAATTATATCAATTAGTGCAGGCTGATCCAGCAGAACACAAAAAAGAACTCTTAATGATGAATGGCGATGCATTATAGCGACTATCGGCCATGAAAACAGTGCAATACCCTTTTAATGGCTTTATAACCACTGCAATTCACAAACAGGCCTTTCAAAGAGGTAATTATGCGCTCTAGTCCAGGGCTTTTTCTATATGTAATAGTATTTAGCTGCTGTACATTAATTTTGTTTGACTGAGCTAAATGCAGACAGACCTGAGCTGAACAGCTCTTCCTTTTTATTTGTTTTTAAATTAGTTTCAGAGCGGAGGAGTCGCTAAATGGGTGTCAGTGTAAATAAAATTGCGCAAATCCTGCTAAGGTTGTTCATTCAACATGAGCCTGAATACACTTGCCAGTTTATTTAATGCATACGGTTAAAGCAGTCTCAATGAAGCTTGTTTATTCTTCAATTCCATAAGAGACTCACAAGCATATAGGCTGGGTTTGTATTACAAACGTATTTCAATGGGAATAGTTGAACCACTTTCTTGCCATATCTTAAGCACAGCTGTTTCAGTGTTTGTGAAGCAGGCAGTACTGTGGAGAAGTTTCAGGCACCCAAGATTTGTTTCTAATTTAAATTTGGGCTTACATTTGTATGTTCTTCCACATAAGTCTTGCCATAGATAAAATGAATATTTGAGACACCAAATATTAATTTGAAAAACAATCTTACAAAATATGTTTGTATTCAAGACACTTGACACAGCTCTGACAGAATCCTGATCTCAACATCATCAAAGCTGTCTGGCATTATCTGGGACAGGAGCCCAGTCTTGGTCTTGTTATATAGTGATGCAACCTGACCAAGTGTCCTTATTTTATGGCAGTTTAAAACTAACCTTAACCCCTGACCCTTAACCTGAACTCTAACTCTAATAGTGAAATAAGGATGCCAAAAACCTCCTTTTTCATCATATATCGATGGTTGGTCAGTAGCGTCACTACTTGACGGGTCAGGATGAGAATGTGTTGAGTGAGAATGTGAGACTGCCAAAGAACAGTGGGAAGTATAATGTACCTGGAACAACCAAACAGCCATTCGTCTCATATAACTATGAAACTGCAGGACAGTGTTCCTCATTTTTGGGCAAGCTATAGTCACCGAATATTGATTTGCTTTAGTTTTATTTTAACAATTCACAGCTCTTTGTAGTACTTTTTTCAATATTCAAGAAATATTAATTTCATGATTTTGGGTGGCATCTCCAGCTCATTGAATTGTTCTAATTTCCCCAAAAACTTTTCACAGCACTGAATGATGTAAAATAAAAAAAGAAAAATGTTCATGTCATCAAAGTGAAATGCACCTAACGAGCTCAGCTGGACCTCAGGAGCAGACGATGAAACAACCATGTCAATGACTGAGTCAAACATGAATGTTTACAGACACGCACTCAAATAAATACAGAATGAGGATCATATTTATATGTTAAATAAAAATAACAACAACAACAAAAAAAACCCACAAATACACAAATTTTGAAACTCAATGATACCATATGAAATAAGAATTAAATACTGCTACACTCACTTTTATTGCACAGGCAATAGATTATTTTTCTCGGAAACAAACTGACATATCGTTACCACCACTCCTGCTTGCATGTGGAAAGTCAGGTGTTCAGCTTCTACACGCCAAAACTGAAAATACTTCAATACAGAAAACTGTTGTTTTATTTTCATTCATGAGAGGAAGTTGATAGCAACTCCACAATCCACCCATTCAATCATCACTTCAAATGATACATATTGAACACAGTACTTTGTTTCACCTTGAAACGGCATTCGGCAGCAAAACGTAGTGCAAAAAAAAAGGTATGTACCAATGAATTAATAATATAAGGCCTCAAGAAAAAAAGAGAGAATTACTGCTATAGATTGCTAACCCTGTTTTTGTTAACTCGGTGGACAGGGTGGACATGTGACTGTGCTACACAATTTTTGAATTGTGCAGTTGGACAGCTGAGCTGCGATCATGCGGATCAGTTCAAAATGCAATGTCAAAATGTTTAATTCATACGCATGGGGAGAAGAAAAATGACACAGAGAAAAATGCGTGTAGAATAAGCAGATAGATTACTTCCTTTACTCTGTACCCTGGCAGTGTCATAAGGCGGAAGGTAAGATGATTGGTTAAATTTCATAAGTCAAGAGGTGCAATAAACCAAACAGAATATAGCATCATGTTGCATTACACTGCATATCCTTAAGCAATCCTTTACGTCACTTTTTTTTTTTTGGTCAACAGGATAAAATGTGTGAGCAAAGCAGAATTACTATAACACAAAATGCAAAAAAGTTCCTACTATGTCCTTCATGATATTTCATTGCATCACTCATGTTGTGACATTGTGGCAAACTATCCTTTGTCAGCATTGTATTCAATTCTTCAATATTATTCAGGAAAAAAGTAATAAAAGCTAATTTCAAGAAACATACATCAAAAATGCTGCCTTATGTACATTTTTACAGCATAACACTACCACTGTACAATCGTATATATAGATTAATTATTAGGTTTATATGACAGTAATTAGCATAGATTGAATCATATTTCTCTTCATAGCAATATAGTTCCGCAGAACAGAGGATGTTCTAAGTACACTGTAGTACAGAGGAATTCAACAAAGGGTTAGTGCGCAATGGGTAAAGGTTTGGGTGCAAACAATGCAGGTAGAGGCTTCTACAGGTAACAGCAGTGGCACGCGATCAGCCTAACTGAGTGTTTCAGAAAACAATTATCGTTCTTCACATATATACACCTGCCAGTCCTTGCAATAGTGCACAATCACACAGGATAAAAAATAAATTAAATACTACAGGCATTACATTCATTTACAGTACCTTTCAGTTCTATGATTCAACAGTCACAGTTGATCAGGCAAAATACAAGTCGTACTCAGATCCCAAGGATTCTGCAGTCACTCTGAAGTAAATTTACGCAGGATATCCAGAGCCATAAACATGTCCATTCCACTATACTTTCATCTCTAATTTGACATTGTCTGTAAGGATTTTACAGCTTTGTACCGCGTTACATTTTTTTTTACAAGAACATGTCTACTTCTAAGACTGATCCATCACAATGCAATGTATTCATTTGATATTGGTGGCTTCTCCTTTTTTTAAAATGCAAATGAGATGTTCAGTTTATATCCAGAGTATGAGATTTCAGCAGGTATTGATGCTGTCTCAAGAGCTGAGACTGTTATCCTCCGTGATGCAGAAGCCCACTTGATTCACAAAAAAACCGAGTGGAAAAAGACTGGATGCCCCCCCGAAAGGCCATGGAGAACCAAGTTTTATTTCGTACACAAGGGAGCAGTGCCTTTTTTTCGTTGCTGACTTCAACACTCATTTCTCGGTGGATTTCAAGACAAGGAGCATCAGATATATTCAAAAGTCTGCAAAAATTGTCAACAGCAGCAGGCAAGGAGAAGAGGTCTCTGTTTAAAAAAACCAACATTCTATTCCATCCAAGCACAGCAGTCTTCTATGGCTGACCGTCCAGAAAGGTAGAATCCTACATCAGTCGCAGGTTGGGAGAAATTTCAGGTGGGGGGACCTGTCTCCACATGAGCACAAAGCATGCTGGGAAGACTCTCTCCAAAGGAGCAAAGTCAAAAGTCCGCTGTTCTTTCTCCCAGTTTTTATTACTGATATTTCATTATTACTTTGCTAGTTTTTATTAAAAGACATCTAAAATGGTAAAGCACTTTCCTCTGATGTATGAATGGCCAGCACATCATCAAAAGATGCTTCTATAAACACTTTGGAAAATACCACGATCTTTGCTTTGCTGGAGAGGACCAAACATGTTTGCTACACAACAAAATAAAGGTTAAACTGAAAATTTGAGGCCCAACCAAATGGTTTTTCCTTTCCTTTAAAGTAGCAGTGACCAGCTTTTGACCTTTATGGCATGTGTCCTCTATTATTCTAGGACAGGTATGACCATCTGAGAAATTTCTGGGGCAACCTGTGATGATTAATCATAGGTTTAATAGCAGAAATGTGCTGGAGAGGGGAGCGGCAGATTTCAGCTAAAGTGGTTAGGGATCCCTGCCCTTGTTTCAGTTGCAGTTGGGTATGTAAATGTTTGGTTTGTCTCTTTGGGCACAAATACAGTTTACTGTAGCTGAAATCTGCGATATTTATTTTATGGTGGTTCTTGGACTGTAATTAACCTGAAAATTGAAATGGAAAAAGACTAATTCTCAACTATATAAATATAAATAAATATAAATATTTTTTTCACATTAAATTTACATCTGATTTAACCTCACCTATAATTATCATTTTAAGCAAATGTATCAACTGAGTAAATAAAAATGTGACATGGACAACTTTAACTACTCTAACCGGCGAACACAAAAATCATGGAGACCTGAAGAGAGTTCAAGTAAATTATGCATTCCATTCATTAAATCTATGCAGAGGTAATGAGTGGGTTAGCAGGTAATATGCATGTAATACAGATCCTAACATTTTCAAGGAAAATTCTGACTGGCGAAGCATCATGTCCTTTCACTATGCCCTTAAAGCCCTCCAAATGATGGACTATATTTTATTTGCTGCATGAAGAATCATAGATCCCCAACACACCTGGCATTAGCATGTTTCTTGCATCCAGACTGTATCAAGGTTTAGCTGGATTACATGTACACCTGAGATTACTAATCATCTCAACTGTCCTTAAAGCTGCTGTAAGTGATTTTTTCGTTTTTAAAAAAGTGTTAAATAGCTCCACATTCCGACAGAGATCATTTATTTAGAGTATCTGGTCGATAACCCAAGTCTCTCAGTCACTGTCTTCTGCAATAAAGCAACGTATAAAATTCTGGAGTCACCGACTGCCTCTATCCAATCAGGTGAGAGAATGCCATAAAGACGCTTGTGAACGCGCAGAGCTGAATCTGCCTTGTTAGTGCGCCATCTGCCGGAAAAATTATGAGAAGAACACAAAGAAAAATCTGTGCTGTTGGCAATAGCAGAACAGATGAAGCTCCCAATCCCAGCTCTACGGGAGACGGCATACACAATTATACAGCCAAAGCGCCAAAGAATGGTAGAGGAACAAATAGAATTAAGGAGGAAAAACGCGAGATGGCCAAGAGCTATGGCCAAGAGCTGCATTTATATTGGTGCCACTTTCAATGGGGAAAACTGAAGGAATCAAAGGGTTTAAAAAGCAATGCACAGCTAGCCTTGCTGCTACTGGACAAGTAAGCTTTGTTTTACTCTGTTGTAGTTATGCAGTTTTATCAGTGTGGATAGTCCTGTTGGTGGTTTTTAATCCTGCTAATGTCAGTTTATAAATGACCCGTCATCGTTTGTGGCCGACTACAGCTTGCTTTGCTGTGTAACGATAGCATGTGTGGCTATAGGACGCCAGCTAGTTTTAACTAATACCTTCAAAAAATGATTCATACCGAAGTTTCTGCATAGATGTAATGTGCCATTAGTCCATGTTTTCAGTGTGGCTTTCACACGACAGTCACTGAGAGTGTCTGTTTATATTGCACTCATATTGTACCTGAGTCGCAATGCTCCTCTGCCTCTGTCAGAAACAGATGCGCCTTGCCGTGCCTGGCTTGGGGATGGGGGGCGGGGACTGCTTACATAGGCTTTGGACAAGAAGCTACGAATCCGACCAAATCAGTTACAGCAGCTTTAAGCAGATTCAACCATGACTCAACTTCACTTGCAGCTCAAATAAACACGTATGCAATGCCCTGACCTCTTTAGTTCTAATTTATTTTTAAAGTTGCTATGTGCAACTTCAGAGATTCAGAGTCATTACTAACACTGGTGGCCATTAAGTGAACTGCAGTCACTAATCCTTTAATCATGCTAACACTCAAGACTGAACGTGATAGATGAGAGAGCTCGCTAAGTAAAGTCACACTGTTATTCTGTTATTTTGCTTTGAGAAACATTGTGTTTTTTAAAAAAAAATTGGATTTATAATGCACAATATCTTTAGCTAGCTGTATATACTGTGATACTAAAGTAATCCAATCTTGGGAGTCGTTACCCTAGCGTGATAGACTGACTTCATTTATATGATGTGTTGATGTTAGCTTGCTAGCCAGTTTATCAATCGCTATTTCACTGAAAGGCCCAGTGATGTCAGCACAGTGATATTTTGTGGATGATACTAACGGTTTCTGAACTAGATGGAATACTAGAAATAAAATTTGCTGCCACTGTTCAGTGTTGAAGCGACACATTCCATCACGACTCTCATTTCGCTAAATCCGTGCACTAATGTTTCAGGATAATCTTTAGACCTTTTCTATTGTCAGCTAACGCTAATGTACAAAATAGGTCTCGCAGTGGGTTGAGATGATAACTTTATCCAAAACTAATATCAGTTATAAACAGATGATAGGAGTGGGATGAGAAACGTTGGACCGGAGATAATACATATAAAATGTAGCTATAAAGTAATATAGCTGGTTCCAAAAAACAGATGTTTATTATCCTGGAACACAGTCTATGTACTCATCATTTCACGTATCACTGTTGTTTACCTTGCTGGATCATTACAGCCTACCATTGTTTATTTCACTGTCACGATCACTGGTCATTTACCGACGTTATTGGACCTCATTTCTAAGCTAATGTCGCAAGCTACTGTGGCACACTTGCTACAGGAATGAGGGGAGGCAGGCAAGGCACTCAGGACGCATATAAACGTCATTTCCTTTGGATTGCTAAAAATCCAGCCCAATACCTCCTCATATAATCAGTCCACAGGCTGTTATGAGTGACAGAGAAAGTCGGGATTGGTCTCTTTTTTTTGGTTAAGTTACAGTCCGTTCACACCTCAGCAATAGAAAGCTAACACTAAAAAAAAAAAAAAAAAAAAAAAAGGTCCCTTGAAAGACAATAATCTCCATCTGTGAAGCTACAATAACACAGATTTTCAATTACTTAGTCGCTGCATGTGCATTGAGATTGCATTTTGTATTTACACTCATGATAAATATGGTTGCATTGCAACCCTGACCACCTTCACTGGTGATCTGGATCAGATTACAGACTGTCCTCAATGCTCCTTGGGAACATTTACAACTGTATTTGATGTGAGGAGTGATTGCAATCCAATCACCCGTGATGCATGGTAATGCCAGGTATAATGAGGGTCATGGATACATTCCACGTAGACAATCGTTTTGACATCAACAATGTATGTGAACATGCTGGTAGACAGCGACACACAACATAAGCATTCTGCTTTATATCAATATTCTGTGTAAACAATTGAAAATTCCGTTATAGATTCCACTCCTTTCCAACGGCCCAATTTGCAGTCGCACTGGGAGCCATGACCTGTTATCAGTAGGAGGCCCTCTCTGAGGTAACGCACTGTTTCTACTGCTACAAACTGGAGAACCCTTTGTACTGACCCATGCTAATATTGTAAATCCTAAAATGAAACCAACGTAAAGGAATTTGCCCTTTTAACACCTGTCTGACGTTATTATTATTGTTATTATTACTATTATTATTATTATTAGGGTTTTAAGCAGTATTGGAGCCTTGCTACGTACTTTGTGTGTGTATTTGCCTGTTTGATTGTTGTTTGTATTTCTTGGGCACATGGAGCCTATCGCTCAGACTTGACCTTGTAGCGGAGAACCAGGTAAGTTGCCAGCCTCAAAATAAGGAAGAAGATGCCCAGGATGATGAAGTCCATGTAGAGCTTGGCCTCCTCCACATCCAGAAGCTGAAGAACCTCCTCTGGCTTCTGGAACTTGCAGTCCCTGCCTGGGCAGTCCAGCTCCGACCGGTTCATCCCATAAATGGATAGGATCACACCTTCAAACCCGTATCTGAAGTAAAAAATAGCAAGAAAGTGCTCTGAAATCAAGCGGACTGCAGGTAAGTTCAGAGAACAAGATTCATATTTATATGGGTTATTTTCCTTTTAAGACAAATGATATTAGAAATATAAATGCATGCCATCAAGCGTTCTATATTCATATTGTGCTATGTTGCAAATGGTCTGTAAACTGCATAAAAGTGGGTAAAATTATCAAAAATAAATAAATGAAATTAATTACATTAAAGAATCATTACCAATCATTACCAATGCTTCTAATTGGTAAAATGAGGACATGGTTAATAAAGTAGTAAGTAATTTAGTAGTTTTAGCAGCCATTTGGTAATTAACGACAAATTAGAAGACAAGGAAAATGACAATGAGTCAAATTAGTTTCACAAAAAAGGGGAAAAAGTCCCATGTTCAGCAGCATAATTACTGTGTTATCAATCCAGCATAGTCTTTAATTTTGTTGGTTAAAATTTCCTCCTTTTCTAGCAAATGTTTGAAAAATGTCTAATTTTTATCTTGCATGGCATGCAGCTATATGATATTTAGTTAAACAGGGTAAATTACCCCTTTAAACATGAAAAGGACCCAATTCAGGAAAAAAAAACTGCTGTTTACAAATGTGGCTGCAGTAGCGGTCAAAACAAAAACCAGAAAATACAGTGGATCCTTAGGACTGATGTGAGAAATACTACTCTTTGCAAAGCACTCTGCTTTGATGGAGCAAACATGACAAAGATGTTTCATTCTTTTCAATCGGCCTCAGGGAGATTTAGCCCTAACTGGGAGATTTCAAGGGAAGAGGTCACGTGGACGACAGTGCCTGACGTATTTAGGTTGGCCGCAGAGAGCCACTGCTATTGCTCCACGTGAATTGCTCAGGCATTCTAAGAATATAGAAGATATGATTGTTGCCAATGTCAGGATCTGACAGGGCACCTTGTGATGATGAACAGGAATAAATAAAAATATCAGCGACTGTGCAGGACCCACCTGACATAGGACATGTAGGAGCTCCACTGTAGGTACTTGGGAATGGTGTCAAAGTTGACGAAGAAGCCAGAAAACAGGAGCACAGGGATGGCAGTGACTGGTCCCACAAAGGTGGCCACCTGTAGCACGCAGCCAGGATATGATGAAGACAGATCAGCATACACATCGGTGAACATACCAAACCCAAAAAGGAAATTATTCTCTTTCTGCAGACAGTCTTATTTGTCATGAAGTAAAGCCATGGTGTGGCCAAATGTTGTGAAATTGATGGCTAATTTTAATAAGTGAGTGATCCAAAGGATGTGTTCACTGTGTTCAAATTGTGTTCACCCTGAAATATTTGTTCCAACTCATCCATAGATGTAATAATTGATTCATTGCTTAGCTCATTTATATCTAATCAATAAGATCTTAAGTTCCATATTGTAAGGTCACGCCTCCAGCCTTCAGACTCACTGGTCTATTAAGACCCGGACCGCATTCCTCAGCTCCGCAATCATCGCACATACCTGTTATTCATTTCCACTGTGCGGTAGTATTGTGCTATTTAAGACCAAGCCTCGCACTTAGTCTCTGCGAAGTCTCGTAAACCACATGCCTATATTGTATTGCTAGTCTTGTACTGTATAAACTTATCCTCCAGGTATCGCATGTATATTATAATTCTCTAACTTAGTGCTGTTTATTGTTCATATCAGCACTTGAACTTTATTATTAAGGAACCTTGTTTCCTGATTTCTTTCTCTATTTTAGTAATACATTGTTACTGTAGCTAAAGCCCAGTTTTGTATTACTAATAGCATTATTAAGGAACCTCGTTTCCTTTTTGTTTTGTATTGCTTTGTGTGTGCCTCGCTGCTGCGCAGGAGGCATAATAAATACAATCAAGTCCTTCCTTGCACCTGAGTCCAGTCCTCTACTTCCTGTATTCTGTGCTCATCATCATTGTGCGAAGCACAACCCTTTTAGTGTTTGAGGCTCAAGAGCATTATTTAATTCCAGGACTGCTTTTGATTTATGTTTTGCAATAATATGCTATAAGGTTCTGTTGCAAGCACAAGAATACCGTGCTGTGAAAAAGTATTTGCCCCCTTCCCGATTTCCTTTATTTTTTTTTCAATTTATCACACTAAAATGTTTCAGTTCATCAAACTAATTTTGATATCAGACAAAGATAACCAAATTACATAAAATTGATGATATCATTTACTGAAAAGCTATCCAACCCTAACTGGCCCTATGTGAAATAGTATTTGCCCCCTTAGTAACTAAATGAACCAATTCAACAAATTTCATTGATAATTGAGTTCAATTTCACACAACACAGTCATGCATATTCACTGCCAGCCCTGTTCAATCTAAACATAGCTCAAATAGAACCTGTCAGGTAATGTGAAGTGAGCAAAAAGCATCACATGATGCCACAATCTAATGACATTCAAGAACAGGTGAGAAAGAAAGTTGTTGACAACTGTCAGTCTGGAGAAAGTTACCAAGCTATTTTTAAGGCTCTGGGACTCCCGCAAACCTGAGTAAGACCCATTATGTACAAATGGAGAAAACTTGGAACAGCACTGAACCTTCTCAAGAATGGCTGGCCTTCATTCCTCCAAGAGCGCATAAATGACTCATCTCTGAGGTCATTAAAGAACCCATTAACGTCTAAAGAACTGCAGGCCTCACTTGGCTCAGTTAAGGTCAGCAATCACGATTTTGCTACAAGAAAGAGACATCCATGGGAGAGCTGCAAGGCAAAAACCACTGCTAATCAAAAGGAACAAAAAAGCTCATCTTTATCTCACATTTAATAAAAAATACCTTGATGACCCCAAGACTTTCGGGATAATATACTGTGGACTGATAATTGAAAATGATGATTACATCTAACATAGCATTCCACAGTAAGAACATCATACCATCAGTCAAGCACAATGGTGGAAGTGTGATGGTCTGGGGTTGCTTTTGCTGCTTCAGGACCTGAGTGATTTTCCATAATTCATGGAACCATGAATTCTGTTTTCAATCAGAAAGTCATGGAGGAGAATGTCTGGCCATCAGTTTGTGACCTAAAGATCAAGTGCAGTTGAATTATGCAGCAGGACAATGATCTGAAGCACACAAGCAAGTCCACCTCTGAATTGCCCAAAAACAAAATGAAGTCTTTGGTAGCTCATGCTTAAAAACACAACAGTGGAATTGAATTAAAACAATTTTGCCAAGAGGAGTGGGCCAAAATTCCAAAGCAGTGTAAAACACTTATTGCCAATCGTCACAACCATTTGATTGCGGTTGTTGCCACCAAGGGTAGCATAACCACTTTAGGGGCAATTGTTTTTTTGCATGAGTGTTGTGGGTTTTGAATAGGGGTGCAACGGATCAAAAAACTCGCGGTTTGGATCATATCACGGATTTGAGTCACGGATCGGATCACTTTTCGGATCAACAACAAAAAAAAAAAAAAAAGACAGACAAATATAACTTTGTCCTCCATTTATTTTGTAAAACTCTTCTGCCCATTAAATAAAAAATACATAAAAACAAATTAAAGTGCAATTGAAGGCATGATACCTTCTTCTTTTAAACATGGACCATGAATGAAAAACAACTTAAAGTGCACTAAGCCATGATACTTCATGATACCTTCTCTTTAAACATGGAAAGTGATTTAAAAACTAGCCTATGTCCACATCATCAAAAAAGAAGAAAGAAAGCAAACAATACCTCTGCTTATAATTTTAAATTCTTTTACAAAAAGATAAGGATGTCTACATTGCCTGGGGAGAGTGTAGACCTCTTTGCAGTCACTATGCCCCCTGCAGTAGAGAATACTCTCTTGCTAGGCACTAAAGTGCCAGGCACAGCAAGATAGCGTCTTGTCATCTTGGCAATGTGGGGATATTTACACTCATTGCTTTTCCACCATGTCAGTGGATCACCATCCACTGGAATGCCGCATTTATAAACTGAAGTAGCCATTGAACAGCACATATTTGCATCAAATCGATTCAACCTTTTTTTTTTTTCCCAGCAGTGCAACCTAATTTATTTTAAGATTGCACTTAATCAAAATGTTTCCAAAAGAATAGGCTACTTCTGCGGGGAAGCGCAGCTGCACACTATGCCGCAAAGGGATAATAATGTAGGCTTTTAAATTACTCACGCTCTTGCGTCAAAGCGTTGGAAATTGAATAATTTAGTAAATTGGTTATTAGTGCATTGTGAAAGTTCACCTCACGGCATGCATTTAAAATCAATTCAAATGCAAGCTATGCATCAAACTTTATTGTTGTCAGAATCATATATGGGTCTTTATAGTCCGGCTTCTGGGAAAGTTGTATGAGATTGTATGAACAGCAATTGTCCAGTTAATCATAAACAAAATCTAACCTTATCTAAACAACATCTTCAGCAGCATTTGCCACTTAATATTCTACTAGAATGTAGAATTTCAAGAAAATTCTGTTCATTGCCGTTTATGCGATCTCATTGTAGCCCTCCACTGACGCAAAGCTTTATGTCTTAATCATCAATGGTAATCGGTAAAGCATCTTATCAGTAGCCTACGTGCTCAGTTATTTAATTCAACTAACTGTCCCATTCTAAATTAGAAACAGGTTGAGGGTTAACCTGCATTATGGTAATGTCACTGGCTGTCGACAGGTTTATTTTTACGAAAGCAAATTTAACACTCGGACCTCAGTCGGCAAAAACACATTAAATAGAAATTTTTCTTAGGCGTATCAAGCAGGACACAGACAAAAAAAAAAAACATGCCATTTTGTGAGCTACATTAATTCAGAAGCTTCTAAAGACGTTGCCGTTTTATGTCACAAGTAACGTGGATGGGGAAATGCTTGATAACTGCAATGAACAATGCAGCATGAGGGGAGCGGGACAGTAATTCTAACGACTGATTCTCGTATCTAAATGCATTAACACCAAGCTGCTAATTGGGAAACGTAAATGGGAACAGGTTTGGAGAAGGTATGGTGAAAGCAGGGCTAGGTAATCCTCCGATGGCAAGTCCAGGGTGCAAGAGTTTAAAAATCAGCTAAAACGCTACTATGAGAGATGGAGTTTGGACAAGGTTTTTTTTTTTCTGTAATTCTTTAGATTATTAGCATTCTTTCAATTTAACATTGTAGCGCAGTAGCGTCTGTCAGCTCTTCTCTATCACTTCATAATCATTATTGGCAACAGGCTAAATTGCTTGATTGTCATTTAGGCTCATTATACAGGAGCAGATTTAGGGTTGGTCAGTTGAGCCTTAAAAAGTGATGGAAGCTGCCCAGCCTCGCCGACAATTAGAGGAGTTCTAATCTGAATTATCTTCCCGGAAGCACTTCAAATGATTGTCGTTTATTTCAGACCACTTGCATGTTTCAAGAAGAAATGGGACGCAACTGTGCACACACACCCCATAGCGGCAAGTTGTCTCATTTCGCTTTACGATCATCGCTATTCGATAACATCACACCCCTAGCACAACCTTTTTTTTTTTTTTTTCCATCAACCAATCCGCAGATCATGCGCGTACCAAACCGTGAAGAGGGATCCGTACGGATTACGGATCTACGATGATCCGTTGCACCACTAGTTTTGAATAACTCTTTACCCTCAGTAAATGAAAAGATCATTTATATGCTGTATTTTGAGTTAAATCATGTTGTCTTTGTCCTATAACAATACTAGTCAGACGATCTGACATTAAAATATGGCAAATAAGCAAATATAGAAGAATTCTGAAAATGGGCAAATACTTTTTCACAGCAATGTATATGAATGTGCTGCTGTTCGGCAAAATAATGTAATGCACATATGGGATAATGTTGTTCTAGCATGGAACATCATACAACCCCAATTCCAAAATAGTTGGGACGAAGTGTAAATTGTGAATAAAATCAAAATGCAGTTACTTTCAGATCACATGAGCCAATATGTTATTTACAATAGAACAGAGATAACATTTCAAATGTTGAAACTGAGACATTTTACATTTTTATCCGCAAAATGAGCTTATTTCAAATTTTCTGGCTGCAACAGGTCTCAGAAAAGTTGGGACACAGGCAAAAAGGGCTGAAAAAGCAATTAATATATAAGAGCATCAGCTGAAAGAACATTTAGCAAGTAATTAAGTTAACTGGCATCAGGTGTGTAACATGATTGGCTATAAAACGGATTGTTATGTATGAGTGTTTTATGTAAAGCACTGTATATCATTTGTAAATGGAGATTTGTTACATACTATTTGTGCTGCCTTACTGGTCAGCTATTTGTTTATTTTGTTCATCATTTAGCACCCTCTGGTGGTGTGTCTGTGGCAAAACATGATCTGATGCAATACCACTTGTGTGTGATGAAATAGACTAGTGCTTTCTAGAAGTTTCTGGCTTCTTGCTGGAGGGGGCTGGATCACCCAGGACTCCTGTAGATCTTTCCAGAATAATCCTAGTCTTTATAAATGCTGTGATTTTGCTCAGTTAGAGAGAGTTTTTTCTTTGGATTAGAGTTAATTAGTGGCATTAGAGTGTTATTATAAGATTGCACAGTGGATTATTTGTAGAAATTTTTGGACCTAATCAGTGAAGAATAAATTTGTTTATGTCGTCATTGCTGGTTTCTTTGTTGTGATTTTCAAGTCATAACAAATTGGAGGTCCCACTGAGATAAACCATTCATTGGATCAACCATTGGATTCACCAAAGATTAAAGCTGAACTATTATTTTAAATCCTGTGACTATTTGAAAAACCAGCAATCATGACTTTTGATGTTGAAAATTTTCTGAAAACTCCAACCCAGGAATCAATTGTGCTGGCAAAGAAGGACTTGCTGCAAATAGCCTCAACCCTTGGATTATCTGATGTGAAATCATCAATGAAGAAACAAGAAATATTCAACATTCTGGTGCAACATTTCATCGATGAAGATATCTTTGGGGAAGAAGCAGCAGAATTGATTAAAGATGTGGAAGTGTTTTTGTGATTTTCAAGTCATAACAGGATGTCTTGAGAGGCTGAGTCTCTCAGAAGTAAAGATGGCCAGAGGCTCTCTAACCTGTGAAGACTTGCAAAAAAGAATTGTGGAATACTTTAAAAACAATGTTCCTCAACGTCAAATTGCAAAAGCTTTGAAGGTCTCATCTTCGACAGTGCATAACATCATCAAAAGATTAAGAGAAACTGGATACCCGTGATCTTCGGACCCTCAGACGCCACTGCATCACTCACCGTCATGATTCTGTCATTGACATTACTAGATGGGCCCACAGATGCCACCTAAAACTCTATCATGCGAAAAGGAAGCCATTGTTGAACATGATCCAGAAGCGCTGCCATGTTCTGTGGGCCAAGGCTCATTTAAAATGGACTGTAGCAAAGTGGCAAAGTGTCCTGTGGTCAGACGAGTCCAAATTTGACATTCTTGTTGGAAATCATGGGTGTTGTGTCCTCCGGGCTAAAGAGAAGAAAGACCACCCCTCCTGTTATCAGCGTTCAGTTCAAAAGCCAGCATCTCTAAAGGTATGGGGATGCATTAATGCATATGGTGTGGGACACTTGCATGTTTTGAAAAGCACCATGAATGCTGAAAGGTATATAAAGGTTTTAGAGCAACATATGCTCCACTCCAGACGACATCTATTCTAGGGAAGGCCTTGTGTATTTCAGCAGGACAATGCAAAACCACATACTGCAGCTATTACAACAGCATGGCTTCGTAGTAGAAGAGTCCGTGTGCTGAACTGGCCTACCTGCAGTCCTGATCTTTCACCGATTGAGAACATTTGGCGCATAATTAAACGAAAAGTCCGTCAAAGGAGACCCAAAACTCTCCAGCAGCTGGAGGCCTGTATTAAACAAGAATGGGATCAAATTCCAATGGCTAAACTCAAGAAATGTGTCTCCTCAATGCCCAGATGCCTCCACTCTGTGTTAAAAAGAAGAGGGGATGCTACACCATGGTAAACAGGCCCCTGTCCCAACTTTTTTGAGACCTGTAGCAGCCATCAAATTTGAAACGAGATCATTTTGTGGTTAAAATTGTAACATTTCTCAGTTTCAACATTTGCTATGTTATCTCTGTTCTATTGTGAATAAAATACTGACTGGTGTGATTTGAAAGTCATTGCGTTTTGATTTTATTCACAATTTACACTTTGTCCCAACTATTTCGGAATTGGGGTTGCGGTTGTGCATGATGCAGTTGTAAATCATTAGGGTACAGTCATGATGCAGTTGTAAATCATTAGGGTACAGTCATGATGCAGTTGTAAATCATTAGGGTACAGTCAGGATGCTGTTGTAAATCATTAGGGTACAGTCATGATGCAGTTGTAAATCATTAGGGTACAGTCATGATGCAGTTGTAAATCATTAGGGTACAGTCATGATGCAGTTGTAAATCATTAGGGTACAGTCATGATGCAGTTGTAAATCATTAGGGTACAGTCAGGATGCTGTTGTAAATCATTAGGGTACAGTCATGATGCAGTTGTAAATCATTAGGGTACAGTCATGATGCAGTTGTAATCATTAGGGTACAGTCATGGTGCAGTTGTAAATCATTAGGGTACAGTCAGGATGCTGTTGTAAATCATTAGGGTACAGTCATGATGCAGTTGTAAATCATTAGGGTACAGTCATGGTGCAGTTGTAAATCATTAGGGTACAGTCAGGATGCTGTTGCTGTTGTAGCATTATAGCAGTGCACACTAAGTGCCATAATGGTGCTGTGATGAGATCCTGCGTACATCCAAGTGTAAAGCACCGCATGTACCTGGAGGGAAGTGGAGGCCGCCCCGATTAGGAGCCCCAAAGACTGAGCCACCAGGGCTGTGGAGGTGGACAATGCCATGAAGAGCAGGTACCTTCCTGCCTCAGGGGGCTGCTTTGTCATCCAGTACACAATGCTGCAGTACATGATTGGACAGATAACCTGGGGAGAGGCAGAAATAAACAAAAATGCAGTTCACCAGGGGGCACTGTGGAGCTCAACTATTCATATGGGGTATGTTTCCCAAACGCACAGTTGCTAAATACCATTACAACTTTGTACATAGTTCCACCATATACAGCCAATGGTACCAACTATGTAAGTTAGCATCTGCACTTTTGGGAAACCTGCCCCCAGATAGCTTTGGACTAGATGATGACCACTCTTGTTCACAATATATCATACTGTTTCTAATCACCCTACAGAGGTGCATGTGGAATGATTGTTATGAAAGGGGATCAATCAGGTCTCTGCACACCATGAAATGGAAAGTCCAGAAGCCCTGACATGAGAAGCACATTAGGTGATAGGGCCTTCGCGTTTGCTGCACCCAAATTGTGGAATGTTTTACCAAAATAACTGCGTCTGATCCAGTCCATTGACAGATTCAAATCTCATCTTAAGACATATCTATTTAGGCGAGCTTATCGCTAGTTATTAGAGTTTATATATTTGTGTATGTATGTATGTATGTATGTATGTGTGTAATGTGTGTATATGTATATATTTTAGTTTTTAGGATTTTTAATTGCTTAAGGGCATAACTAACGGATCGTAGTAGTATCTGTATAAATTGTATTTAAATGAATTATTTGTTATATGTTATGACTTTTAACTTACCGCAGTTTATTGTAATGCATATTTGATCATGTCCAATGTAATCCATGCAATCGAAATATAAATAAATAAACAAGCCAAATCACCTTCGATTAGGAGCACAGAGGAACACAGCGATCAGGAAAAGTCTAGCAGGCCAATGAAGAGTTCAAGCACAACTGAGGAGTGTCGCACTTACCTGAAAGGGGATGTCTGCTGTGGTTTTGGCCAGGTAATAAGCCTTCAGGCTGTACCAGTAATTCAGGTGTTCCCTCAAAAACACTGACATCTCCAGTGGAACTGCGGGGCACAAAGGAACCCACGAAAGCCAGCCAATTATGAAACAGGCTGGCAACAGTTTTGCAGCTTAACGAACAGGCTGCATTGCTCTTTCATTTTAAGGTACAGCTCACTTCTTAATTCAGAAGGTGGCTTGGTGATCATTGTGATTTTTGGATTTTTATAATATGGGATTACTATCATTGACGCTATAGAATAAAATCATATGTATTTCTCAGGCAGAGGTTGAAATGTTCCAAATTGATGTATCTAATTAACACTGAGGCCATGGGTATTATTTCCTAATGTCATTTCTTGAATCCACATGAGGTGCAATGTAGGTAGCACCAAATACTTCAAATATAGCACCAGTTCAAATGCCTGTATCGATATTCGCCTTTCTTGCATAAGACAAAAGAACTATACAGAAATGGAATACATGAGCTGACCAGTGGTTAAAAAACATATAATCAGCAGAACTTTTAATTGCCCTTCTTACTACACTATATGACAGATAAACTGGGCTTTTATTTGATTTATTACTCGTTCATATAGCAGATTTCATACTGATGCACTTAAAACAGAGTTAGGTTTAACACTGTAGTCATAAGTACAACACATCATTCAAGTCTTTAGACCCCTTTCCCCAGCTTACAGGTGAGGACAGTGGGCATCAGGGCTGCAAACATGAGGAAGAGCATGGAGAAGAAGAGGAAGCCAGTGTTGTTGAAAGCTTTGTTGGCATCATTCCCAATATTGAGATACAGGAGGCCAATCAACACCCCGATACAGATGTGTGACATCACTCGAAGATGTGTCAGCACCTAGAAACCAGAGAGAGGACACACATGTACATGAACCCTGTCATGGTTTAGGTGGTGTGCGTGTGTTAAGGACTTTTCTTTGTGGCTCTCGTCCCGGGACGATATCGAATTCCTTTTCTATCGGATTCTTTTCCCAGCTGGTTCATCAGGCGTGGGCGGCAGGTCCCTCTAAGTCTCCATAAGCCGGATGTCCGCCACGCCTCCTTTGCTGGAGTGTCTGATTTCAGTTTTCACTACAGCCAGAAGATATCTCTAGTAAGGGATTTGTGGCGAAAGCCTTCACGGTATATTTGTGATTTATATTTCTTTAGGGAAATTTCCTTTTTGATTCCTTCCCTCTCTTTCTTTGGGGTTGCACCAATTTAGGTGCTTTGTCTTTCTCGGTTCTCGAGATATTTCCTTATTGCTTTCCCTGTTTGTTTCTCCTCTCCCGCTTTGCTTCCTGGTTCAGATTGCTGGGCGTCCTTTTTGGAAGCGCGAGAGCTGTTTCTGTTTCCTCGTTTATATTTCTCCCTGTGCGTTTTTTAAGTCCTTGCTGTTCTCGTTTTCTCCCACTGCTGCATTTGGCCTCCCTACTCCTTCGGCCATTACAAACACAGACACCGCTGACTGTCACAGGAGAGCCCTTAATTATTGTCATAAATCTGTTGCCTATTCACGGCACAATTCATTATTTCATTTTTAACCTTCATTTAACCAGGGAAGTTTCATTGAGAATGTTTCTCTTTTTCCAAGATACCCAGAGAGATATACCAGATAGAGCATTTGCAAGTGAGAAGAGAAAAAAAGAAAGTGGGTAAAGCCCTAGGAGCAATTTTGGGGTTAAGGGCCCTTTGCTCAAGGGCCCAACAGCAGAGTTCTTTCCCCAATTTCATCTCTCCAAATCAAGTCAAAATCCCAAAACCCAACAAGGGCTTACCAGTAACTTTTTGGTTACCAGTCAAGCAACCAACCAGTAGGCTACCCCACTACCCAGGGCATTTATTGATTTATTAATCAATTCAGTACCGTTCTCACCAATATTTCCCACAAAGTTTAAACAACACATTCTAGGCAGAGCTGTACAGCTCTCAGTAAAAGTGTACTGCTTTAATTTGTTTGGGGTCGAGTTCAATGGGTTGTGACTTTCTCCACTGATTTGCTGTGCAGCCACAGACAACCTTTTTCCATCAGTAAGAGATTCAAGCTTCATCAGTTCTCCTATAGAACAGTGTGAATTATTACAGGCTGTGCATTTGATGAGTGTGAGCACTTGGACAATTAACGTATCATTACTAACATACCATGTCTCTGCATATGGAAATGAATGTCCTCTTGAACAGGATGCAGAACTGGGTAAAGGTGCTGGTAGCAAAGGTATGTTTCTCAATATGTCCAGAGTCCTGCGCGGACACACAGACAGACAAAAGCAGAGATCCATCAAACCTTAATTAAATTAACTGCATTTATTGACCATCCTATATTAAATATAGCATCCTAAAATATTGACTATGTTTGAGAGAGAGATGGATTAGTCGTTCCCTTGCTCTTGATCAATTCAATTACATTTTCTTAGCATTTTTTAGGTCTCCCTTCAACACAGCACTAGGGGGCGCTGGATTCCAATATATTTCCACACAGAGTTCAAAGTGAGTCAGGAAACTTTGACTTCATTGAGCAAGAAACCTCAGGCAAAGTCCATGCAGTTTTTGAGAGTGGGCAGACGTCATGTTACGTGTGCAAACATGCTATGTGAGTGTGTGTGAATGGATGTGTGTTTGTGTATGCATGTGTGTACGTGTGTGTGTGTGTGTGTATTTGTGTCTATGAGTGCGTGAATGTATGTGTGTGTATGTGTGCGTGTGTGTGTGTGTGTGTGCTGTTATTAGCATGTGTGGCACTCACGTTGTGGGGCTGAGACGGACAGGACGAAGTGGGGTCGTTCTTGTCCGTGGAATTCTTTTTGGACTCCAGAGCGCACATGCCTCCCTGCACAGCCTCAAACAGGACGGGGTTTAAGTCTCCATACTCACCGGAAGCCACCTCGATAACTGTGGAGGATAAAAGGAGAGAGGTACATTACCTTAAATTACATTACATCACATTACGTTTGTTTATCGGACACTCTCATCCAGATAGTCTTACAGAGCAAAGTACCATCGGCACAGAAAAAGAAACAGCTAACGCATTTATAGCTAGTAGCAATGCAGAAAAGTTAATGAATCAGCACCTGCTTGTGCAGACACACACACACACACACACACACACATATGCTGCAGAAACTCACTGAAATCAGCAGGGTTGTGGTAGGTGGGACAATGCAGGCCCAGGTTCTTCAGGTAAGGGATCAGGTACGGTACAGTTCCCTTATAGATGCATTGGCCCTGACTCAGGATGTACAGCTGCCATTGAACACAAGGACCACAGTAAGGCATGTATTTTCCCCTCCATTTCCCCAGAGACAAGTCAATATCCAGCATAATAAGCCCTGCTCACCAGCCGCATGTCAGGCATGAAAGCTGCTGACAGTGCAGTAACTTCAGGCAGTAAATGCGGAGCAAGTTGAGCAATCAGAAATAGTGGATGATTCAGCAGCTCAACCAACATATAACCACCATTTCTCTTCAGGTTCAATCCAAGTTGACTGTGAGAGTAATCATGAGGGGCAATCACGAAGAACAAACCTTAACCCAGATCGTGCCAATATCCAACAAGCAAGTCAACTGTGCCACTAAGAGGAGTCTTCTATGTGTTAATTTAACATATGAAGCTAAATAACGGTCATTACCAGCTAGCTAAAAGAGGCAGGCCTGCCATGGGAAAAAAACCAAGCCTCATAGCCACTGAGCTCCCATGACAATACACTGTATCGGTTTACATCTGTATACAAAGGTCTGTAGCTCACTATTTATTCTGATTGACTGGAAAAGACATATATTCCAATGGTGGAGTCTTCGTCAAAAAAAAAGTCTAAATCCTGTTGAAGTTCCACAGTAGTGGTTCCCAGCCTTGTTCCTCTAAACCTTCCAGAAGAAACAATGTTGTATACTGACCTGAACATTAAATGTTCAGCACCATGGACACATGGTCAAATGCAGGCTGCTGGATTTGAATCTACTGCCTGTGTTGGCCCCGGATACATCATCATCACAAAGTGGAACCAGAGAATCCTTTATTCATGAGCCTTTCTGACCTTGTGGTGCCTCTTAACCAGTGAATGATGAGGCAAAATTGTTCTTCACCTTGTCAAACATCTCAAAAAGTTTTGCGCTTGGCTGGTGGATGGTGCAGATGATGGTCCGACCGCCCTGGGCCAAAGACTTCATGAGAGAGACCACTTGGAAGCAGGACGCACTGTCCAGACCACTGCGACCAGGCCCCAGTACAAAGAGACAGAGGACAGAAACACAGGTCACATTCCTTTCCTGAGGGGATGCGGGCATCACATGATGTATTCAAGCCCCACTTTAGAACAGGAGTTAGGTCTAAAGGCTGGGTTGAGAACAGTTTATGGAAACTTCATGTGAAATACACCAGGCAACGTGCTTCGATTCCTCACCTGGTGGGCTCGTCGAAGAACATGACGGGGGGGTTGTTGACCAGCTCCTGAGCGATGGCGAGGCGCTTACACTGACCCCCTGACAGAGACAGGGTTCGAGTGTGAGCGCATTCCAGGAGTCCCAGGGCTGTGAGAATCTCATTCACCTGTAAGACACAAAGTGACATGCATGCAAGACTCACCTCTTCAGACTGCACATCTCCCCCTCTCCTCCCAAACTTTCTAACTTTCTATTATTTCAGTCCAATGGAAAGCTGATTGCAACTATACTAACTCCAGCATTTTTCTATTGTGACTTTTGTTCAATAGGTTTCTCTGCAGGGTCTGTGTGTCCACTCTTCACTTCTGGCACTAGGAATTTTACTCCACTCCTGGGCTTTCAGCAGTTTTGAACCCGCTGAGGAACTGTAGCTCCCTAGACAAGACCATTTACTAAATGCCTAAAATGTAAATGACGTGCTTGTCCATAGGAAAAGACACAAGCACACACGCCAACACATGAATAACCCACACCATGAGACATATAAACAGGTGTTTGGGATGAATCTTGTAAAGGTCACTCATTTATCATGGTTTTGATGGGCTCCTTCACACATGGCTGAGCAGTCTGGGGCTCTCTGAGTGCCTCGCCCCCACTCACCAGCTCCTTCTTCACATCCATGTTCTCACTTAGCTTCAGGTTTGCAGACACCTGAACAAACAAGAGGAGAAGCCATCAGCACACTCGTCCGAGTCATTAAGTTACACTGAAGACAGATTTTCTGCTTTCCCAACAACAAGACAGCTGCCAATGAGTTCACTCCAGATCGATGATTTCATTAGGGATGACCAGTCGGAAAATCTTAGTCATGCTTCATAAAGCTTTAAAAAGACGTTGAACAGAAGTGAGACATTAGCTTTAGTCAGCAGTAGAGGGCAGTGCCATTCCTGCCACATGCTGCCTCACAGTGACTGTCTGGCAGGCTTTTTTCCCTTTTTGATTTAAATATGCGTCCTAGCCAATAATCAAAATCCACGACAGAGCCAGCATTTAAAACAACAAACCAGAACAAATAGTGCTAAGGCAGTCTAAACAAACTCAAAACATCTGCCTATTGCGATTCCAAAACATTTTGACAGGGGCAAAACTTGTACAGTGTTGTTCTTGCACTGTCTCCTAAACTCAGAGAATAATTCAACTCTTTGGCTTTATTTATAGTATACAGTACCAGCGTGGATAAAGGTACCACTAAAGTTAACGAGAAGTTGGCTTTGCGTTTTCGTCCACATTTCTCTGATCGGCCTGGCGGGTGGCGTAGGATTACAACAGGTGTCCGTGTAGTCCTGGCAGGCAGAACTTGGGGGGACTGTCAATAGGGGGGAGCGGTTTTTGGGTATGACTGGTGTGTACCAGATGTTATTGCAGGCCTTGAATCTTGGCAAGAATAAATTACCGCAACTGTTTCGGATACGATTTATTTACAAGTCAATCGATGTTTTTGTTATTAGAGTTTTAAAATATCTAATTCTATAAGAGGAGGTTAGAAGTTGGAGTAGTCATGAAGTAGAAACGCTTCCCTCATGGATGACAACTTATGCATTTATTGTCACAAAATATTTATTAATACATTTATAATTTCTCGTTGGATGCCCAAAATTTTAAATCTTGCTCGTGTCACTGCAAATGTCGATAATTTGCCGTGGTGAAATATTGGTCTTAATAATGTGAGACATTGGCTTGCACACAGTTCACAAATTGATAACTATACCATCAAATCTGAATATAAATGTTTTACACAGTATACCTAAGGCGGATGAGTGATCATTTCTCACAAATGTGAAAACATAATCAGTCCTGCTCTGAGAACAGTTTTTAATCTGCGCAACCCCAAGACACTTGCAACTGAGAAGGGCTTTATCGCGTTAATTTGTCGGTAACAGCCAAAGTTTATTCTTGAGATTAGCTCTCAAATTATGAGTAAAAGGCGATAAAAGTTAGCACACTTTACGTTCAACCGTTTGATCCGACTGAACAAGTCATCGCTTTCTTGACTGAGAGTTGTTCGGCTTATACACAACGAGGACTAAAACCTCCGGATTTCCAAAGGCCGAAACATTTCTTGCGGACTTGGGAAAAAGTGACACCGTTATTGTAAGTTACAACTACATATAGATATTTGCGTATTTTATTTCTATTTTCAGAAGTGCGGGTTTTGTTCATCATTTAAATAATATTAAAGTGGTGGCAAAACATGTTGCTGTTTTTCTTTCTCCGAGAACGGCGCTTTAGAACTAAAGGTTTAATTTCTGAATTCTTATCGGCAAATATTATGGCAAAAATATTATGGCAAAAAATACATGAATTTGCAGACACTAACTTTCCTGGAAATAAATATATCGCCAACTGCGCGAAAGAAAATCTGTAGCAAAAATTACTTCAGGCGTTTACACTATACTACAAATATAATGGACGTCATGTTGTCCGACGAAAAAATTTAAACGCTGAACTTATTTGGACTTCTTTGTGACGGGGATTTACACTAAGATATGTGTGAAACGGCCGGCCAACATGCCTTCTCACTCACTCTACTTCTCGGTTCAGTGAGCAGGGCATGTCCACCTGACTTTCGGCTGACACAGGGCCAATGGCGCGTTGGCAAAAGTGGAACCTTTATCCATGCTGATACCGTACTGTACTTGGAGGTCAGAGCTCAGGAACACACGAAAGGTTTTCACAGAATACAGTGGTTAGCTCCAGGCTAACATTAATCCAGGGTTAAGGAAGCCCTGGGCTTACTTAGTCCATGATCACACCCATTTCCAGTCACCCAGGGAGTACTGCTTAATTTTCAGCAATTTCTGGAGCTAAACCCAAAAAGGCCAGTGCCAACCCTGCTCTGGACCAAGGCCAGAGAGCCCTTGGCTTAAGTCGGCGGCAGCCCACTTAAAAAGCATGTAATGGGAACGCATTCTTGGCCAAGAGCTAAACTGCCACTTAACCCTGGACTAAGGAATGAGTTAGGCCAGGGCTAACCATAGCATGACTGACCTTACAGTGAGCCCTACCAGCCTCAGCCACTGTTGACCTTACCATCATCGCCTCCCGGGTGGTGAGGTGCGGCAGCAGCATGTCATCCTGCATGATATAGCAGGACATTTTCCGGAAAGTGCGGAGGTCCCGGGGCTTGCCGTTCACCAGGATCTGGCCCTTCATCCCCGTCTCCCTGTGGCCAGGGGGGGAAAGAACCTGAGCAGGCCTGAAATTCTGCCCCTCCTCTGACACAGCTGTACCCTCGGCAAATTCATTGATTTTCTACTGGGTTTCCATAGCGACGCAGAAACCACTGCACTCATGATATTCCATCTCCACCTCTTTCCCCTCATGATTAGTCTCTCACCCCTTTCCCTTCCCTCTGGTTTATTCTCTCCCTGAGTCCAATCATCGCTTCTTCAACTTTTTCCTGTTCACCAACCAATACGCCAACCCACACACCACCGATAAGCAAAGATATCCTCCAATTTTTGCGGTGACCGTCGCCCCACTGTCACCTCCTTGTGGCAGCCTGGGTACCTAAAGGCTTGACATTCAATGAGAATTAAGGGTAACAGCAAGCCAGCAATGTGTAAGGTTTACTACGTAATACAGATTACAGCAGAGGCTGATAAAAATTCAGATGACCCTTATCTGATTACATGAAGTGGTTTGATGTCTGTCTCTCACTCAGCTCAATGCACTCACTCATACGCTCACTGCACTCACTCACTTCACTCTCTAATTCACTCACTACCATCATTGAACTCAATCAGTATACACACTTCCTCACTCACTACCCTCACTGCACTCACTCATTACTCTCACTGTGTTCACTAACTACACTCACTCACACATTGCATTCACTTACTACAATCGCTGCACAAACCAACTGCTCTCACTCACAACACTTACTTCCCTCACCACTCATACTGTATTCACTTCACACTCACTCACTCACTCACCTGCATTCACTACACACAATCACTCACTACCTCACTCACCTGTATCCAGCCAGGATATTCATCAGTGTAGACTTGCCAGCTCCCGAGGGCCCCATGATGCCAATTAGCTCCCGGCTGCAAAACTTCCCAGACAGACACTTCAGCAAGGCTTTAAATCCTGTGAACAGAGGACATACACTGATACACCATACTGACACCACATAGATCTCCAATACCTGTCAGCACATAACACCCAGGATGTAAGCACCTCAGAGGTAAGGCGATTTATATGTGACTATTCTTTACACGCCAGACAATTGTTTTTTTGTTTGCTGATTGTCAGCATTCACTAATAAAATAGTAAATGCACTCCTTCAGTTTATAGTTCAATTTCTCATTTTGCTTAGCCACAAAATAAGAAGAGATAGGTTACTGTTACGTAGACTATAGGACATAGACTAGGAACTTAAATACGTACGATAAGAACGTACAATAGAAAACTTGAGCGCAAAAGCACAAAAGGAAGGGCAAGGCACAAAACGATAATTAAATAATGAGAGCCAAATAGGGGAAACTGAACAAAAAACTTACAAGGTAGGCTGGATTATGGGGGAAAAAAATAAAGACTCAGGACATATTAGGTTACAGTATTTCTTCTTGTCTGAAATGATAGTGCACATGAGAGTCTTCTCACTAATCTTTGAAAATTTGAAAAATAATTGCATTGCGTTTTTCAGATAAACGTAAATAAGTTGTGGCCAATTCAAAACTTCTATGCCTGTCTCTATAAGCAGCGGGTGATTCTGACACCGCATTATCTAAAAGATATACCAAGCTTCTCTCTATGATCACACGCAAAAGATGGACATTGATGAGTTTTTACCACACTTTTGAGAGAGGGAAAGAGAAAAAAAGAGTGGGGATTGGAGGTCAATATAGAAAGATGAATTGTACTGAAATCTGCAGAGTAGTACAAGGGGAGGCTACCGGCCGAACATTAAACAGCATTAAAGGCTTGGCTGTCTATTAACCTTCCTCTGCACTGTGCCAACACAGCATTTTAAACATGCTTTCATTAAGGCGATGGAGAACTGCAAACCTACATTCAGCTGATCACGTTGTGCGCGCACAAGTGTTATGGCGTGCTCTCATGCATTTGCCTGAATTACATTAAGCAATATGACTGTGTGCACGCCCCGAACCACCATGCAATACTGGTCCTCCATGGTTCCTCAGGGCTCAGGTTTCATAATTACAGCAGAGGCTTCCCTAGCTCTCTGTGCCCCCCTGTCAACCTCCAGCCTAATACAGCCATTATAGAGCACTGTATCCAGGAAAATAACAAGTCACAGCCCTTATAAATCCTGAGTCTAGCCATCTGTTATCACTGGGTGTAGATTACGAGCTCAGCTAAAGGGTTTTTTTGTGATACTGAAGCAGAGTTTTCATTTAAGTCAGGATCTGCAATGTATGTATCTGCATGTACTGTATCTACGGTTAGCACCATAATTCACTGGACAATGACATGAAGGTATTTTGGTTCTGTTCACTTAGTCAATCACCCCATCCAAATCCAACTAAACGTGTATTTTACGTACTGAGGATGATGCTGAAGGCATAATGTCCCCAAAACAGGCAAGAGCTGAAAAAAGCTGCAGTACAGGCCTAACAGAGCATCACCATGGAAGATATGCAGCATCTGGAGATGTCTATGCATCACAAACTTTAAACAGTCATTGCATGCCAAGAATATGCAGCAAAATGTTAAAAATGATTACTTCCTCCCACATTACATTAACTGTCCAATATTTTCTGATCCGCCAGCAAAAAGGAGGGACTACATACAAAAGGTGCCATGATTTCTAAACAGTTAATCTGACATGAATGAGAACACCATCAAATTAAAGCTAACAGTCTGCACAGCCTTACTGTCATTGTATCCTTTGAAACTCAAAGCGCTACAGTGAAGAACCAAAATAAAAAATGTGTCACTGTCCACTGTCCAATTATGGTGCTCACAGTATGTTCTAATGCTCATTTAGCAGGCAATGTATTTCAGTGCAGCTGATTGGAACCTGAATGCTTTCATCTGATTTACAGTTGCCCGATCTAGCAATCTAGCACCTGCACTCTCTGCATAAGCTGCCAAGCCCTTGTAATCCAAGCAGAATTTGGTTTGGCGTAGTCTTGCCAGAAGACTGAGGGACGTCCATGGAACAAACATCTCAACAGCAGCATAATGTTATTGCCAAATATTGCCAAATTTTGGAGATATCAACACTCAGTCTTTCTGTCTTCCCACATATATAACTAAATTGAATTTCCTTTCTACCCAACTTTCTACCAAACTATTTTCTTTCTACCAAACTACACCATTCCCATGAAGTTATAATATGTGCAGTAGATGTTGAAATTTCCAAAATCCTGCCAATTTGTTTCTGGGGAATGATGTTCTCAAAGTGATAGACAATAAGCTCATGAATCTTTTGGCAAATTGGTAAGCTTCGACTTTGCTCTCGAGAGACTAGGCCTTTTTTGGAGTTACCTTTTACACACTATAACTTAATGATGAGTAACGTCATCTGTTCCACATCACCTTATTATCACACCTTACCACATTATCCACACTGGGTTTTAACCCAAGAAAAGTCAGAAAAAAAGATACTCAAATGAGACCTGTGCAATGTGGTAGTCCTAACCATCAGAATTAACACTGTGAAGAAAGGGAAAAAATAGGACCAAGGGTCCTGTAGCTTACCGGCAAGCAATCTTATAGTGATGATACAAGTAATGAAAATTTCATTTGAAATTTCACCTTTGAATCATTGAAGGTCAATGTCAAGGTTACTAAATAAAAGTTCACTTACATTTATAAGACCTCCTGTAATAGTTTGTACAATCCTAAGCTCTGAAGCAGTTTTGGTGATACATGTCACTGAAAATTCAATATGTCAATTGTGGACTTTAAAGGCCACAGAAGGTCAAGTTGAGGTCAGCACATGGACCTCATATATGACTTCCTATAAGTCTATAATACAAGCCTAGGCTCCATCTGTGACCGTTTTGGCAGAAAACAAAGTCATTGTATTATGTCAAGTTTGACCTTCAAAGGTCACCAACAGTCAAGTTGAATGTCACCAAATGAAAGTTCATGCGTGACTTCCTTTAAGTCTGTGATACAGACTTAGGCTCTATCTGTGATCTTCTTAGTGATAGAGGTCATTGAATTTTCACTAGGTCAAGTTTGACCTTCAAAGGTCAATTTGAAGATCACCAAATGAAAGTTCATATATGATTTCCTATACGTCTCCAATACAAGCCTACACTCTATCTGTTACGATTTTGCTGATACAAGTCATTGAAATTTAATTGTTAAGTTTGGCCGTTGAAGGTCACTGAAGGTCAAGTTTAAGGTCGCCAAATAAAACTTAATACATGACTTCCTATATACCCACAATAGAAACCTAAGCTCTATCTGTAAAAGTTTTGGTGATAGAAGTCATTGAAATTTCAACGTGAAGTTTGACCTTCGAAGGTCACTGAAGGTCAAGTTCAATGTGACCAAATGAAAGTTCATATATGACTTCCTATCAATACATGTATGTTCCCAATCTTCTTCATTTTCAAGCCTAGAAGCCTTTGAAAATTGTAAAATTTTGCTTAAAGTCAAGTTTGACCTTTCAAGGTCATCTGAAGTCAACTTTAACACAGCCAAAATCGGTTGTATATGACTTCCTAAATGTCGATAATACCAATTTTATCTCTATCTGCAACCATTTGGCCTCCACAGGCCGTCTTGCATATTCTCTATAGGATCCAATGTTAAAGTACAGCAGCCCCACTAGATCCACTTCCGTCGATTCAAACAAAATGGCGCTCGCACTGTACATTGACGGTACCGGTGATTGCCTGATTTAGAAAAAAAATTATCACGCAGTTTTTGAGAAATTTTTTTTTATTTCTCAGTCCTATCTTTAACATTGGGGCCATAATTTCACGGCCCCATAAAACAGACAAAAATGATTCAATCAAAAATCAAAAAAAAAAAATGTCTGGAGATATGGTCTGGTAGTATGTTATGGCAAATTTACATGAAAATTCATTGGGCCAAAAAAAAGATTAAAAACATTCCGGACAACAGACAACAGACGACAGATGACGGACAACGGATGACGGATGACAGACGACGGACGACGGACACCACACCACGACAATAGCTTATCGGCCCATAGGGCCGGTAAACTAAAAATCATTTGGGAAATTTTTGAGAAAAAATTTTATTTTTTGAAATTTGCCATTTTGACATATTGCGAGGTAACTGATGGTCAAAGAATTTACCAGCAGATTCCTCTTTGGCACCATGCTCATTTTCATGCTGATAAAAAGCAATTTGTATCTTATTTGCCAAAGTATTGCCAAAATAATGGCTACCATGACAACCAATTACCTTTTTTCAAAGTTAAGAAAATACGAGCGTATTGCAATGACAACAAACTAAAATTAATCTAGTTTTAAATTTAAAGAGGCAAAATCTCTACACTCTAAGATTGCCATGAACTAAAACTGACACCGGATTCTTGTCCAATTACTAGCTGATTTCCAAAATGTCTCATTCATTTATAGCATTCAATGAAACATTCACAAATGCGAGGCATTGTACTCCTTTACAGTTTGTCTTAGTCGTTGACTGAAGAGTTTGTTTCCTTTGTCCTTAACATAGTGACGACCCCAAAACCAGGCAAAGTCAGCATGTACCACTTCAAAGCTAGACCACAGTTGTGCTGATGACAGAAGACTCTCAGGTGGACTCTGATAATATGAAATTTTGAGGTCATACTGATGGACAGCTGCATGCATAAGGACATGATCCTTCCAGCCAGGGAGTAAGTATAAGTGAATGAGACATTCTGGAGACTACCTGAGAGGTTAAAACCCAGTGTGTTCTGAAACAGTGCCAAAAATGACTCCATGCTGTTATCCTCAGCAGAGGGGGATGCTCTTGGTGGAACAAACTCTTCCAGTACAACATCTGAAGAACCATTCCTTTCCTAACAGACTCCATCAAGCTGTTAATGCATGTATTTGATCTCCTGTCAACGAACTACAGTAATCCATTCGAAGCAAGGTCTCCCTGCCTCCAACTGCAAACCTGCACAGCTTATCCAGAATACTGTTGCTTCACAGATTTATAACCTCCCTGGCTCAGGCATATCACTTCACCCCTATCTCCCTCCACTGGCCACATATATCACCTCACACTCCACATAAAAGCCGCGGTCTGATCCTATCTTACAGGTAGGGAGACAATTCAGTTATACCTTTAAATTATTATTATCACACCGTCTCTAGCCATCCACCACACTCTCAAAAATAAAATGTTAATAAACAACAAACTTACTTTTTCTGTTATCATTGTTTGTATATATTGTGTATCTTTCTGTGTTAACTACATTTTAATGCAGTTCATGGGAAAACACACCGGTTGAGTGAAAAGTAACACCAGAGGTGTTGACCTTAACTACACGCAAAGATTTATTCAGAAATAACATAGTTTGAGTTGTTTTTAACTCAGTCAGTACAGCTGAATTCTTCCACACTGTCTGACTCACACTGCTGAGCGCCTGCCTTCGCAAGGACTGAATTACGGGGTTTCCGCTTCATATAATTGACCATGGTGCACTACCATGCCAAAATCAAATCTGCCACGCCTTCAGAATGATTTTTTTTTCTCAGATGTTAAAAAATTGTAAAGCATATCGTATGAATGGATATGTATGTACACACACATATATACATTATGTCCACATACACTTACCATAATCAGAGTTTGAAATGATAACTGAAATATCATAAAATGTAACATAATGCTGTAATGAGCTTTATTTTAAAAAACGGGCACCGGAAGTGACATTGATTTACTGTCTGGCTTTACGGCGGTGAAATCAAGAGTGGCTCACTCACAGCAGAAAGGCAAAAAGATGACGACAAAGAAGTAAGACAGGGAGAGAAAGAGGAGAGAGAGGTGCCAAAGCAAGGCTTAGTTTGTTGGATTTTATGTTAATATTGACGTTAGGCTGTGAAAAAGAGGGAGATTTTCTGGGGTCCTAATGTCAGCGTTAGGGATACAGGTAACGTTAACGATGCGAAACGTTGAAGTTGCACCACAAAATTATGAGGTGATTTCTTCCGCACATAAAGGATGACATAAAATATCAACATGTCTTCATAAATTCTGTGCTAGTGTAGCTCGTGAAACATCACAGATTTGCGTAAATTAGTTTGCGAGGCTCATTGAGAGGGCCATCTACCTTAAAATCATTAAAAACCTGAATAAAATATCAATTTTTTTTTAATCCCCCCCCCCCCGCCCCCCCCCCTCCATTTTGGGGGTCTACAATTACAATAAATTTCTCAAAAGACCCCACACCCACCTTTTGACTCCCATCACAGCACCCTACACCCGCCCTGGGCAGTCTAAAAAACGACTCCAGAAAAATAGTCAATATTATAATACTTCTTGGGAAAATTTACATTTTTAAATCAAAATCGGTGGACGCTTTGAGGACAGAGAGATTCAAACTCTTCGTAAAACATCACAGTAAAACAGAAAGCATGATGGCACATGAAAACTGTAGGTTAAGTAAATATAAGGATAGATGGAAGGTGCTGAGAGTAGCAGAAGGATGGGAATGAAAATAACATAAGTAAATGTGTATGAGTCTATTAATATATGATGTGTCTGTTTGTATGTATGTACATATGTTAAAGCGTGAGTATATATGTGTATATGTGTATGTCTATGTATGTATATACACTGCCCGGCAAACAAAAAAAAAGTCACCGTTTGGAAATTAATGAACAAATTCTATAATTGGATCATTATTGCGGTTATTAATATGTTTCAGCTGGCAATAATCATTTTCACCCTGACTGATGAAGCGCGTCGCTACTCATTTCTTAAAAAATCATGTCGGAAGACACATCCCTTGATCGTGGAAAAGATGTTACAGTATTTCAGAATGGGCAAGTTATTGGCCTGTATTTAGCAAAGAAAACCATGAATGACAAAAACAAGTATGAGGAATTAATTTCACAAACAAATTTGCCACCACAAAGTCCTGACCTTAAACACATTAAAAGTTATTGGGATGTGCTCAAGAAAGACCACCGCGTGGTTCAACCATTATGTCGAGAAGACAAGATCTCGGCCAAAAATTATGGCATTTCTGATCGAAAATAAATGTTCTGGCATTGCATGTAGTTGTCAAAACAATGACAAGACGAATATGCACTGTAATCAAAGCTACAGGGGTTCCAACTACAAAGTAAATATTTGAGTGTGCAACTTTTTTTTTGGCCAGGCAGTGTATATGTATGTATATGCATATAATTATGATCAATGTATGTAATGGTGCATGTATGCTGATAATTCTCATTTCAATTTGCTCATTTTTGTATATATTTATATTCTAATTTATGTCATTGTCCTTCACTGTACCATCTGTATATATGGGTGTAGGGTGCAGTCATGGGAGTCAATTTTTATTTTTTTGCTGATTTGACCTCTGGGCTAGGTCACGCGGTAACGGAATTACAAAATTGGTGTATTTTGTATCATAGCTCCAAAACTAGGTAAGATAGAATTGCAATTTAAATGGCTTTGTGTAGGTCTTCCCTAGTGCTTCAAACAACAAAATAGCTAATTTCGTTCTTTTGATTTATTTTGGGTGAAAATGGCAAAAAACTGGTTGGTAACAAAGTTACGAATTTGTAACTCCTTTACCAACCAGTTTTTTGCTGTTTTAAAAGGTTGCAACAAATATCTGCAATAGCAACTAAGAAAAGCTCTCCAAAGAAATATTGCTCAACATCCAAGATGGCCACCTTTGCCATGGTAAGTAGATTTTTATGTTCATTCAAAGTATGATGAATCATTATTTTGGCCATTCATGAGCATTATCCGACATATAATAGCAGGAAAAATAACCTTTTGTTGATTTTTTGTCTCAAGGTTGATGGGCCTCTTAAGCAGTAAGCCAAGAGAATCCGTTCAGCTAAAGAATCAGCTAAAGGGCATTGCTGGCATGATGCACAGGGGAGTGACAATGGTAAGGATGGCAAAAATAAATGCAGCGAAGTCAGTGAAAGTTTTGAATTTTTTTGCATTTATATTGCCATCCATACAATGCCATATCAATTATATAAATGAAGCCAATAGGCAATCACTTTTACCTTAACGTTCCCTCTTCTTTATAGGTCATGTATTGGTCTTTGTTGTCCACTCAATGAATTGTTTGATTGTTAATCAGGTGAATTTAACCAGGCACAGCTTGAGGGCAATTGAGCGGTAAAGAATGAGGTTAATGAAGGCCCGCTGAACATCTGACAGCACGTCACTGGTTTAGATAAGGAGAGGCTCAATGTTCTTGATTTATCGTGACATTACGCCCTGAAGTTTTGAAGGGAAAAAAAAAATGATACCGATATTATCATTTTAATGGTGGCAAGTGCAATATTTAAATGTTCCTACCTGCGTGATAAACTATTGGCTATTCTAATTATATTATTTGCTAGTTTTATTATTATTTTATATTAGATTGCTAGTTGCTGAGTTTTTTTTTTTTTTGTGATGAATAAATTGCTTACCGGTATTTACAATAACATTCACTTTTATGTAGTCATAATTTCACATTTCAGATTTCATGTACCCTAAATTTTTTTTCAGAGCCAGGCTGTGGACTGGCGCTGTAGCCTTCCCCCACAGTTTCACAAAATTCTGGAGGAAACCCTGCATTATGACCCCTTTTACTCATACTTTTTAGTTTCTACGTCTGTCTTGGGGTCAATGTTATCTGTGTAACTGCATAAGATCATTATATATATGAAGACCACAATGGAAAAATGATCAGTCACATTTTCACGTTGTGGAGAAATGATGAATTAAAAATTCAAAACGATCTTAGAAACAAAGCACTGAAAAAAAGCAAAAAATATCAAATATTATAATAATATATAATATTATTATATTTTATTATAAATATTATAATAACATATAATATAAAATATATAAAAATGCACATTTTGGACTCCAATCATTTTTCCTTCGTGGTCTTCATATAGGTCAGGCTCACAAAAGGGGAACCAGTGGGGGGGATCATGGCTAAACTTTCAGTGGCGAGTTGTTAACCTCTGACCCTTATATGCATTATTGCTTTCAACCTGTTCCTGTTTAAGATTGCATTATTAATAATCAAATAGTTCATTTACTGAATAAGGAGGACCAATGTATAGGGGAGGCTTGGGAGAGTTGGGCCACTTTTTATATTTTAGCATATCAAGCTAATTCTAATCACGGCATATAACCATTAATTGCACTTAAGATACACACATCCAATAATACACTTCCTGTATCAGCTGTTTCTGAATGCAAGCATATGTGTAGGAGGGGGAGACAAGTTTTAAAGTAATGTTTTTTGGCCCAACTCTCCCTCCTAGTGAGGAGAGTTGGGGGAGAGTGGGGCCAGGGCCAGGGGAGACCTGGGCCACTGCTGAAGAGAGTTGGGCCACATACAGTACAGGAGAGTTAAGATAGACACACAACAACCATCCAGGCAAGGAAAATATGAACAGTTTAATTCCAAATTCATAAAACAACAATGAACATGAAATTAATCAATATTCTAGTAGAAATCCACTTGCAAAAGTCAACACTGAACAGAAACTTTTTGTAACACATTTTGCGTTTACTGTTTAAGAATTTCGCAGAAAATGTGAACGATTAAATTCCAGATATTATATAAAGTAACTGTTTAAACATTGAACTTCACCAGATAATATCAGCATGGCTAAGAAACATATTCTACATTTTCCAATTGTCTCATTCTCATGTCAGTGCAAATTGTGAACAACTTGATAACAAACTTTTGTGACCAAAGGTTATGTAAGCCTATCAAAATAAATTCTAATACAACCCCCCAGGAAAAGTTAACCTTTATCAGCAAAATACATGTTCCAGGTATAACTTTATATGGCCCAACTCTCCCACCCACAAGTGTCCCAACTCTCCCAATGTCCACCATATTTATTCCAGTGACAATTTTAGCAAAGAAACATATCACAGAGATTTGGCCAATACCTTGATGGAGGAGGAATGTCACAGCTATCTTGTAGAATAACTAAGGACAGTATTGTGTATAGTATTGAATAGATATAAAAATGCTTACCGTGAATTCCAGTTTTACTCTTTTGAGTCAAAAATGCACTTCTCTGCAAAAACATGGACAGACAGCCAAAACTTCTGCAGTCCCTTATGTCAATAGAAAGATAATGCCTAGTACTTCCATTAGATGGCACCACCTGCCAAATACAGTTTCCAAGTTCCATGAAATTAAGGGTGGCCCAACTCTCCCTGTGGCCCAACTCTCCCCAGCCTCCCCTTTACCTGTAATGATTAAAAAATGATTAAGAAATGACAGAGATCAGCGATGGGCTACACTGACCACGTACTTAACAGTGATATTTCAAGGATGAAAAATAAATAAATCAATAGAAAATCCAACTCCTTCTCTGAATTTCATCTCCCATTTTAGCATTTTTTTCCCAGCAGTGCAACCTAATTTATTTTAAGATTGCACTAAGTGAAAATGTTTTTAGTGTTCTAAAGAATAGGCTACATCTGCAGGGAAGGGCAGTTGCACACTCGCTGCTGCGAAGCAATAATAATTAATTCATGAAATTACCAATGCTTCTTACGTCAAAGCATTGGTAATTGAATAATTTACTAAATTGGTTATTACTGCATCACGACCATGAGTGTGCACTGCCTTTTTTTACATTTGTACTTTTATGTAGTCAGCAACTCTTCTACTGTGATGTGAATTCTTTCTCTCTAGTAAAAAAAAAAGATTGCATTTCAAATGGGAAGCATTCAGCTTATTAAGCTGTAGGCTAATAGAAAATTGGTGCAAAACTATTCAGAATCTTCAAAAGGCATATTTCCAATTTATGTCACCATTGACGTGGATAGGAAAGTGCCTGATAACTAGTCTATGTGACGCAATGTACATTAACGCCCCAAAAAACATATTGGTCCTTAATTCTACCAATTAGTCTTTCCAAGTGAGCAAATTATTGTTTGGTTGATAAATAGGACATGTAAATGAAAACCTGTTAGGAGGTAATCAGGTGTTACAGGGGTAAGTTACTAAAGAGTTTTTATACCTCCGAGCGCAAATCTTTGAAGGTCCCGGGTATATTCTCATATACAAAATGTGCAGATATTGGGTAAACCAAGGTTTTTGAAGGCGAAAATGATCAAGAAATATTAGTTAAAGATATATAAAAGTATACCCTTATAAAAATTTACTATAGTTAACAATAGTTTACTACAGTAAAATTGATGTAAACTACAGTAAACTACTGTATATGTAGATACATACATATATATACGTATATATATATATATATATATATATATATATTTTTTTTTTTTACCGTAGATCTTATTGAGGGAGGGAGGAGGGGGGGTTAAAAGGAGTTTCTGTTTTGTTTTTGAGTGTTGTATTGTTATGTTTATGAAAGTGTGTTCATTAAAATGGAAAATCAATAAAAAATATTGGAAAAAAAAACTACACTTTACTACAGTAAACTATAGTTTGTTGCAAATATACTACAGTAATTGAATATCATTGCTATAGTTTACTATAGTAGAGTTTGACTTTTGTGATTTACTTTGGCATCACTATAGTAAACTACAGAGGTACTATAGTATATCTGTAGTAATTCCGCAAAAATACCATAGTTACTAGAGAAAACTATAGCATTTTTCCTGTAGTATTCCGTGGTAATTTTTCATAAGGTAGGCTCGGAGTTCCTCTCATTGATGGATTGAAGCAACCTCCAGAGTCTTATACAGTGGGCAGTATGCATGACAGTGTGCATCGCGTCATGGGCTTCCTTTCTTAGCTTGACGCGCTCATTGCTCTGGAATACAGTAAGTCTGGACTCATCACACCACATGACATTTTTCTGTTGCTCCAGAGTCCAATTTTCATGCTCCCCAGCAAACTGAAGTCATTTTTTTCCCAGATTGGCCTCACTAACAAGTGGCTTTCTTGTGGCCACATACTGTAGCTGTTAAGCTCCAATCCTACAATCCAAGTTCTCCTTGCCTTTGGCAAGTGGAAATGCACTTACTTGAACTTACTTCAGATGCACTTACTTGAGACTTCACCAACAGTTTTTGTGATCTACGATCACAAAATTAATTATGGAATGATAATTCATATATTCTGCCTTAATTCCTGATGAACAGACCCACCCCAATGCCATCAGGTCCCTAGTGCTTTGACAAGAGAGAGATGCAAGTGGGAACGCTGCAGTAGGCCTGACTCACTTCAGTTATGTCAGCAGCTCACCCAGCAGGGACATTTATCACCCCTGGGCACAATTCCAGCCACTAGAACAACCAAACTCTCCCAGCCAGCCGGGCGATGTCATCACTGCACTAAAACGGACCGGAACCACACCCACTCTTAACGTTCTCCCTCTGGAGACCAACGTCAGTGAGTCCAAAAAAAAAAACTTTTTTTTTTAATTGACAGGACATTATGTTATCTTAGTTTCAGACAGGTTGGGCAAGCAACCAATATTTTGACAGCTTAACTACCATAGACTGCATAAAAAGATGGGCGAAGCAACCATGACGTCACCCATTGGTCTCAGCAGACCATTTAGGAAGCCTCGATTTTGGCAATTTGAACAGCGCTATTTTGTCATTTTGAAACCGGATGTGATTCCTATTGAACGAGAGAGTGAATTGAAGATCGGGGGAGGAGCGAGAGGTGTATCTGCGGGTGGATCTGACCGTATCAGATGAGGACCAGAGGATAGCCACACCCCTAAAGCATAGTCTGGCTTTATCCTTTATTCTAGTCTATTTGGGACCACAATTTACAGAAATGAACATCATGATATATCGAAGGAAACTTGAAACTTGCGATAGATACCATAAAATAATGTGGAAAATCATTATTGATATGATAAATTAGGTGGGAAAGAAGGGTCATTTTCTGAGACTTCTATACGATTGAACTTCTTTCTACAACCACTGATGTCGCCATCTGCTGGCCATTAAATAGAATGCAAATTTTAGAGATTTTCGCACTGGCCTCAGTTTTCAGACACAGGTGCTGCGCCCATCTTTTTACACAGTCTATGTTAACTACCCACAACCTGAAATACCAACTATACACCATTGACTTAAAACATTGAAACCACTCACACATGCCGCGAATAATGTTGATTGTCTCATAACAACAACATGTCAAGGTCTGCAGACAGATCTTAGGCGGTAAGTGAACAGTCAGTTCTTGTATTCAATGTGTTGGATGTGGGAGTAATGGGAACTGAACAACCTTGAAAAAGGCTAAATCGTTATGGCCTAACAAGTGGGTAAGGGCAAATCTGAAGCGGCAAGACTTCTGGGGTGCTCCGTGTCAGTAGATGTGAGTCCAAGGAGGGGAAAACCATGAAATGGCGACAGGAATTTGGGCGCCCAAGGCTCATCGATGCACGAGAGCTATGATGGCTAACTCGTCTGGTCCAAACCTACAGAAGGGCAACTGTGGAAAAAGTCGCTGAGAATTTCAATGATATTTATATACTAAATGTATTGCAACACTCAGTGCATCATACCCTGCTGAGTATTGAACTTTTTAGCTTGCACTCTATCCCCGGTACACCTCTGAAAGCACCCTCAATGGGCACCTGAGCATCAGAACTGGACCTTGGAGCAGAGGAAGAGCGTCGCCCGATCCAATGAGTTCCATTCTCTTTTCCATCACGTGCTTCGGCAGTGTACGGTATGTGTGCACCATTTACCTAGGAAGAGATGGCATCAAGATGCACTGTGGGAAGAAGACAAGTCGGTGGAGGGAGCGTGATACTCTAGGAAATGTTCTGCCAGGAAACCCTGAGTTTGGGATTTCAAGTGACGTCTGTTTGATGGAGCTGTTTTGGCAGCACAAGGGGGACCTTCACTATATTAGGCAGGTGGTTTTAATCTTGTGGCTGTTCAGTCTACATACATTGTTAGGACGACTTAAAGCTTAACAACAAAGTGTTCAGCTCACTTATTTGCAGCTTTGAATTAGGTTTCTCAGGAAAACTTGAAAAAGCAAAGGTTAATCACCATGGGGACAAGCAATTTTACAGTATCCAGGGAAACTGAAAACATAATGCTTGATGTAAATTATGCAGGAGTTACAGCCATTGGGAATTGAAGTGGGTCTCTGACCAACTAGCTATTCCCATTTTGAGATTTTCTTTAACTCTGACCCTTTCCCAAAATACCTTGTGACGGCCGGATAGTAGAGGGCGCTGGGGCGCCGCCCCCCTTCAAATATCAAGAGATGAAAATTTACTTAAATATGTTAAATATAATTAAGTTGTATAATGCAAATAATTATTAAATAAACGCGTTTTTCAGTCTGTGAGCGCCTGTCAACAGCCCCTAATTATCGGTTCCAAATGGTATTTGGTTGATTTCTCTGTATATACATATACTTCCTGGGTGAGGTTTCTTCAGATTTCCTTACGGGGCGCCCCAGACACTCCCACTTTTATTGGCAGCGAATTGGTATTGTTTTAATGTTTTTTGGTCTAATGTGATTGGACAATTCTCGTGGCTGTCAATCATGTTCACACCCACCGCGACGCTTAGGGTGCGTTCAAGCGCATCTGCAAGTAAGCCGGCTGCGCAAGATTCCCGAAAAATTACACGAGAATCTTGCCGAAGTTGCGCGACAAGCCCTCCAAACCCTGCGATAGCTGCAGCCATCGCAGGGTTTGGAGGGCTTATCGCGCAATTTCGCAAGATTCTCGTAATTTTTTCAGGAATCTCGCAGAGTCGCTTTGCATTTGCAGATGCACTCGAACGCACCCTTAGTCTCGACAGTCAAATCATCCACCGCCTATTCAATCTGGTAGCTGGCGAGATCGCATGTCCAACTGGAAGCGCGGAAACTGAACATAATTCGGTTCTTTCCTTACATAAACAGCCGTTCTCAAGGCATTCACTGGAGGAACAAAGGAAAGTAAAGGAGCTTGGCCCAGACCGACCCGATTTAAAGATTCAGCAGCAGGCAAGTGATCGTGGACGAGCTTACATCCGGGGCTTCTCCCGCACTTGTTACAACAAACGGAGTTGGCTAGCTGGATGTGGCTTTAGCAAGAGGCTCGTTCGAGATGAACTGCGCCTCGCCTGGAAAGTAGACGAGAGCAGGCAGCCGCAGCGGGGGGCGGTGACAACAAGCTGCAATCAAGTCGGACAGTTTTCAGCAGCCTTGAGCGAATATACAGGAAGTCACAGAAATACGTACATCCTATTCACCCGGGGTGTCCCCCCCTAAAAATCCTCACATCCCACTTACCAGAAATATTTGCGCTGCTACGTATTTCAATAATTAAAACAGTGCAGTGTTAATATACAATAGACTATATTCAGCTCATGATCTGTGACAAGAATCCCAATTAAACCTCACCATCAGCCACACGTTTTCTGTAACCGGACTAAACCTTCAAATCTGACTAATAAAATCAAACTCTCTCCCATTCAACAAAAGTAGAGAGTGTATATAAAACGTCGTATTGTTGAGCCAACCTCTAAACCAATCAGCTGTTAGATCAGGTTAGAGCCAGGCAGTGCAGTCGGTAGAGAGGAACTGCAGCGCCTGGTTCTAAAAACTGCGGCCGCCTCGCTGTCGCGATTTTATCGCCGTCCACTTTTGTAATACGTCAGAGCAAGGCGGGATGACGTCGGACACAAAACTAACCGGCATGCATTCACCCCCCATCGCCACTGGTCGAATCTGCGCAGACCTGGCTCATCTCGAAAGAGCATAATGCCCTTTATTGCTTTCCCTGTAAGCTGTTCCAATTTGACAGATTCAACAGGAGGACCACTGTGAAAAGAACAGTACATCTACTACTGAAGGTCTGGCCAGGAATATGTTCCCCATTCTTTATTTTACCATGCTCGATACCGTTTTGAAATATCCTCAGCCCTCTTTCATGCCGTGAAGCCAGTTTTTGCCGCGAACGTAATTACTGTCCGATGTGTAACTCACCATACATGCCAACTCACTACGGCTTTTGGGCGTTTTTTCAGAATGAAACGCCCCAGAGGCGGTGTTAGACCCGAAAATTATTGGCTATTATCCCACCCTTTATTGACAACAATTTGTCCTGTGTGGTGGGAAAACAATTTTAAATACTGTAAAAATAAAAGCACCAGAGGTGCTGATGCCTCGGTGTGTATTGCTTAGCCACTACTGATGTACAATAGTTGTACAGTAACATAAAAGCAAGCTTGAATACATAAACAGTCAACGGTCCACAAAATCATGTGGGTGTGGCTTAACATTATGTACACCGTGTAACTGAAACATGAAGTGCTACAAAAAATCGAAAGTGTGCATCATGTGATCGTGAAAAGAAAGCCAAGAAGCTAAACTGATACTAGGTTTGTGTTGGTATCTCTTCCATAGAGTAGTAATTGTAGTACATGTACTATAAGTAGTGCTACTAACTCTCCTGTGCTGCATATACTTCAACCAGAAAGTACCAAGAACAAACATGGTAAGCAAATTTTGTAGCTCTTGAACTGAATCCTTTTTCAAAATTCTGGCACATTTAAAATCAAGAGAACAATTTGCATTGTTCCTTTAGCTTGATGGTGGCAGTTATGATGGTAAAACAGACAAACAAACAAATACACAGACTTAAATACTGTAAAAATGAAAGTATTACTATAATCACAGTTCAACAGAATGTAGCCAGGTTCATATGGCCCTTTAAAAATACTGAGAGGGAGTTTGGAGCTGAGAAAGAGGCAAAAACTCATAAATCTGTCAAAAACCCGATAAAGACGCTTCTGCAGAACCCTCAAGGCTGGCCTAGTGAGCTAACCCTCCGGAATGACCATTTCGGTCAGCCTGGTCCCACTACCTGAGCATGTGCACCTGAGTGTTCTGGAACCATCCATGTCCTCAGATAACTTGCTAAACTTTAGGAGAACCCAAGGTTTGGGGGACTTAGGTGTGGTCTTGGCGTCCCTCGCGACCAAAAAAATGAAGGTACACTATGATGTAATGGCAAACGTGTTGCTAAGGGAGGAGGGTCGCCATGGGACAATTTACCAATCAGAATTAGTAATATTAGGGAAGGTGGAGAGAGTCACGTTTAATCCCACCTAAAGAAACCTGAAAAAAGGTAAATATAAATGAGGGGTCGGACAGCTGAAAGGTAGTCGGCGTGGGGTGATTGATGAAGAATGAATGCTACGTGGTTTGCGCAGACCAGCCTGGGTTTCTTTGTGCTTCTTCTGGGTGGATTTACAATAAACCCAATTACATCAGACTCTGGAGAATGGATCTATTTTTTGGAGATAGATTTGCATGAGTCAGTGGAACACTTTGTCCACTTGCTCGGACAAAGTATTTTCCCACAACACCTGGCTAATTCTTGATGGTTTTCCTTCATTAACACGTTTTCCAATTCAAGAATCATCAAGTGACAATTGAAGACACGGCTTCTCTCCCCCATGCGATCTAAAAGCGACAAAATAATGGGCTACATTCAGTACAGAAAAATAATTTAATTATAATTAGGTCTATGTTCGGCGCTCGGCGACGGCATTTCAGAACTCTTCAGCTTAATTAAGGTAATTTCGGGCGACAAGTACTTACACCTGTTTTTGCAGCAGGGTCACGTTAACTCGCTGTATAAAATAAACAGCTGTCTGATTGAAAAATGTAATCGGACGAAACCACGTACTGGTCACCAAAATAACCTTCATTCGCTGAAGAGTTCTGAAATGCCGTCGCCGAGTGCCGGAGCATAGACCTAATTATAATCAAATTATTTTTCTGTACTGAATGTAGCCCATCATTTTGTCGCTTTTAGATCGCATGGGGGAGAGAAGCCGTGTCTTCAGTTGTCACTTGATTATTCTTGAATTGGAAAACGTGTTAATGAAGGAAACCCATCAAGAATTAGCCAGGACAAATTGTTGTCAATAAAGGGTGGGATAATAGCCAATAATTTTCGGGTCTAACACCACCTCTGGGGCGTTTCATTCTGAAAAAAAAAACGCCCAAAAGCCGTAGTGAGTTGACATGTATGTGTGTGGTCGTAACGTTCGCTCTGCATTCCGCATTGGAGTCCCTATTTTATAACAACCGGTAGTCTGAAAGCGGGGTAAAGTGCATGCGCAAGCGGATGTTTACTTCCTGGCCTTCTAGAATTTTTACCAACTCGCGTTTGTGTCCCTTATCAAAAAGGTAAAAATTTCCGTCCACAGTAATAACGTTAGCAACAACCTACTGCTGTGAATGAGATTTGGCGGCTGCTGGCACTGTGTTTAAACCCTTTTGTGCAGATGTGTCCGCCAGTGGACACGGAGCTGCAGATTTATGCACGCAGTTACAATATTCTATCACTAGATGGCACCCGGATCAGTTATTGAATTTCACAAGCAAGCCGAGTTCGAACACTGTTTATTAAATGGACGAGTTCACTCCAATCCCTGGATGGATCAAGTCAACCTTTGTTTGACTTAACCCTCCTGTTGTGTTCGGTCAAATCTGACCGATTTACAAGTTTTCTCTCCAAAAAAATGCAGTTAATTTCATCTGTTTGTCATAAGGTTCCATGACTTTGTTCACACATGGCATCTGAACACATAAAATAAATTTGGAGAATTTTTATTAAATTTTGTGTGTTTTATTGAACTTGTATACACTTGTGGTGTTCCCGGTCAAAAATGACCAGTCATTAGAAATGAATGGGTTAGACCACAATTAGTGTATAAAATAGCGTTCAAGCACATTCCCACACTCCTTTCCCACACCCCAACATGCAGGTGTCTTTGAGCACACACACGCACACGCACACACACAGGCAGGCAGGCAGGTTTTTCTATCCACCTGGGGACTAAAAATTATTTTTGCTCCAAAATCCTATTAGCATCCCCCTAAACCTAACCCTAACCGCAACCCTAACCCTATCCCTAACCCTAATCCTAACCCACACACCCCCCAAAACAGCCAAACCTTTAACCTTAATTTATGGTCTTACCTTAATGTAGAGCCTAATTTTAATAGCTAACCTTAAAAGTAGACCTAAACCAAAGCATAATTCCAATAGCAACCCTAGACCTAAACCTAGCCCAAAGCCCAGAATTAAGATTTGTACCCATGGGGACCCAGAAAAGGTCCCCACAACGCATGGTTTCTCAGACTTAACTCTCTTTGTGAGGTATTTTGGTCCCCAGCACAATATAAAAACAAAAACACACACACACACACTCACACACACACACACAGCTTCCATGGCAACCCCCACGGGAACCTATCTCCGATGTAAGAGATGTAAGTGATTGACCAGTGATCGACATATTGTGAAGATTTTGTTTTTGTTGTTATGATTGACGAACTGTGAAGATTTTGTTTTTGTTATCAGTAGTGTTATTGTTGATCTTCAAAAAGAATGAAAACAGTTGTAGAGCTAAGGAGGTGAAGAGCAAAGATGAATTATAATGCAACGCTGAGGAACACTGGAATAACACTTTGGTGCTACCTGTCGTTTGTTCTAAGGGATGCATGGGAAAAGAGTTGTTAATGTGTACATTCAGTCTAAGGTTCAGACATTACTTTTATAACATGGTTAAGTTTTCCTGTGTAGATTTGGGCTTTTGTTTTACAAAATAAATCATACCGGTCAGTTTTGACTGGGAACACAAAAGATGTTATTTGGTGCCACTATTTAGAAAATTGAAATGGTTTCAAAACAGTGTCCTTGGTAAACATTGAAATGAAGTACTCTGTGATAAATACTACAATATGTTTCATCTAAGTATTTGGTATAGTCAAAAGAATATCTATATAATGTTTTTTTTTTCCCTAAAAAACGAGTTGTATGACCTCAGGTAAATTAGGCCTACAGCACATACATAGCAAATAGAAGTTCAAAACTTGTAATGTTCACAAGAGCTGAAGTTGATAAAAAGATCCAACACAACATAAGGTGATAATATATGTATCATTGTGGATTTATAATCAAATACAATGTTCCTGGTCACATGTGACCGGGAACATTATGAGTGTGAGCCTAAACGAACAGAACAGGAGGGTTAAAGGGGTTGGCACATCCATACTACAGGGTGGCCCAAAAAAGTGTCCCTCCTTCCTCTCAGAACTCCAAGGTGGATGAGGAACTTGGAAATGAGTGGGCAGGATTGACTAATTATCCAGTGTATGAATTTTATTGCCACAAAATAATCCCGGATAAAAATTGTGCATTTCATGTCACTGTTCAAGAGTAGATATACAGGCTTTTACAAAGCCCTGCTTATTGTGGATTAGCAGGTTGGTCACTGATGTGCCTTCCCTTTTCTCTGCTCATTGTGGCATTATTGGCGTTGGCTCAGACAATCTTGTCACCGTTTGAGTTCCGTCCTGTGAAGACCAATTTTCCATCCATGTAACATAAGCAACAAGACTGAATTTTTAAATTCACTTTTTTTTTTTTTTTAACCAATATTGCAGTGATCCAGGTCTAAAACTTCCTGTAAACATTTGTTTTTATGTTATCAGTGAAATAAACCACATATATACCATTAATTTGTAATTTCATTCTGTTAAGTACAGTGGGACCTGTTGGTCACACTTTCTGTGGAATCTGTCATTTATGTATATAAATGTAATTTACCACAGCTGTAAGGTGCTGGAAAACCATGAAAATATACCTTGAAAATCCTTGAAAAGTGCTTGAATTTCACTTTGTAAAAGGTGTACGAAGCCTGTAGACAGCATTACAGTGCTGTGTTTTTAGATTTGTGTTTTGTTTTTTTGTTTTTCTGTTTAACTATGTTCCACTTATTGTTTGCATCTTTACAAAACATCAAAATCCCAGTTAGTTGGTGGACTATCTTTAACATGACCGCTTTTACAATCAATCTGTTAGTAATGTAAGGACAGATACAATGTTCTGTGGACATAGGGGATACATCCTCAATTCAAAATAAAAAAGGGTACAAACCCTGATAAAATCTTTAGGTTACACTTTCCTTCTTAATAACTGGCTGTGTCGACATCAAAGCAGGTGTCAGGTGTGCTGCGCTAAGGTAAATTGCGCCCGGCCCCCCCCCCAGATTTTTAGCACCAGCCACCACCAATCAAATGCTACCACCTCTCAACAGCTGGAGTTATTTAACCAAGTGATAATGTCATTCCCTTCCATATTTCTTTAATACACACATTTTAAGTGAAGCTAGAGTTCCATTGAACATTCACCAACAGATAGTATGAGGTACAAAGCATAGCAATATATGCGGAAGAAACAATCAATCAGCTTTGAAACATAAAATAGAATTGTTTAGACACTATGGTTTGAAAATATGAGGACATATGCTTGCCCTTGTTGCAGCCCCATTTCCAAAAAAAGGTGGGACACTATGTTAAATGTAAATAAAACACAATGCAATGACTTGCAAATCAATTAAAACCCTATATTTAATTGGAAATAGAACAAAGACAAGGTATCAAATGTTGAAACAGATCAATTTTATTGTTTTTTGAAAAACATCGCCTCATTTTGAATTTGATTACAGCAACATGACAACAAAAGACAGGAAAAGTTGCATGACGATAAAAAAGACAACTGGCAGAGCATCTCACAGCTAATTAGATTATTTAGCAGCACGTCCCATGAGCAACACAAGGTCATAAGTGACATTTTTTTTTTTTTTTTTTTTTATTTTTACGAGCAAAAGGGGGCGACTCTGCCTTGTCAATTTTTATTGAAAGCTCAATTTCCACTGAATGGTCACTTACGACCTTAAGTTGCTCATGGGACGCAGTGTCGCCCCCCTTTGCTCGTAAACAAAGGTAGTAACTGACATACAAAATGTCACTTACGACCTTGTGTTGCTCATGGGACGAACAGGTCAGTAACATGATTGGTATAAAAAGTCATTCATGAGTAAATATGGTGAGGGCTGAACCACTTTTTGAAAGAGTGCATGGGGAAATAGTTCAACAATTTAAGAATAACATTTTCAACTTAAAATTACAAAGTATTTGGAGATTTTATCCTCTATAGCAGTGCTTCCCAAACTTCTCCTGGAGGCCCACCTGTCCTGCATGTTTTAGATTTCTCCCTGCTCCAGCACAGGTGATTCAAATGATCAGCTCGTTAATCACTCCCTTAAGCTGATTGATGACAACCTGATTATTCACCTGTGAATCACCTGTGCTGGAGCAGGGAGAGATCTGAAACGTGCAGGACAGGTGGGCCTCCAGGAGAGGTTTGGGAAGCACTGCTCTATAGAACATAATGTCATCAAAAGATTTCGAGAATCGAGAAAAATCTCTATACGCATGGGACAAAGCCAAAATCCAATTTTGAATGGCTGTGATTTTCAGTTCCTCAGGTGGCACTCCATTAAAAACAGACAGGATTCTGTATTGGCAATCACAGCATGGACTCAGTAACACTACAGTAAACCGCTGTCAGTAAACACAGTTTGTCACTGCATCCACAAATGCAAGTTAAAACTCTGCCATGTAGAGATTAAACCATCTCTAAACAAGATCTAGAAACACTGCCTTCTTCTCTTGGCCCGAGCTCATTAAAAATATACTGAGGCAAAGTGGAAAACTGCCCTGTGGTTTGATTAATCAAAATGTGAACTCCTTTTTTGGAAATCATGAATGCCATCTGGCTTGTTATCAGGAAACAATTCAAAAGCCAGCACCCACGATAGTATGGGGGTGCATTAGTACACATGGCATGGGTAACTTGGGCATCCGTGAAGACATCATTAATGTGAACCATATACAGTGCCTGACAAAAGTCTTGTCGCGTAAGGACATAGTAACTAAAAATAGCATATAACTTTATTTCTAACTAATCAATTGTTACAATAAATGGTCCATTTTAATATCAAGGGCTTTCACATTAATAATTTGGTGCAAAATGAAACCGTCAAAAAGTGTTCTGATGTTCACAGCTTGGCTAAGCCCATAACATCTGTTTTTGCTAGGACAAAAGTCTTGTCGTCTGTTCAGATGATGCAACAAATCGCAGATTAGAGTTTAACCTATGACAAATACTCTAATTAACACATTCCCAGATGTGTATAGAAATAACCCCAGCACACCAGACTTTCATATGAGGTGCGACTAGACCTCTGACAACAAACCAAAGATTCAACCACAGACCAAAGTGCTGATCATCAAGAGCCTGAAGACTGAGTCTGCTGCTGAGGTGGCAGACATCTTTAATGTATCCAAATGTCAAGTGGAGGGGATGAGAAAAAGATTTGAAGAAACTGGTGACGTTCACGGCAAGCGCAGGTCAGACAGACCCCGGTATGACAACTGTTTGAAAGGACCGTTTGCTGCTTCAACTGTAAAAGGCTAGCCCTTCTTCAACTACAGCGAAGGTACATGAGGAAATGTCACCAAAAATCCCGGTATCTACAAGAAGAGTTTGTCAAATTCTCTCTCAAAGTGGTTTTCATAGCCAAATTAGTACACAGAAGTCTGCATTAAACAGAAAACAAAAAAACCTGCATTGCATTTGCCAAGGCCCACAGCTCGCAGAAAGGATTGATACTGGAAAAGTGGCTGAAAGTTTATTTTTCTGGTGAATCATCCATTGAACTGCATGCCAGTCGCCGTACAAGACCTGTTGGAACCCTCATGGACCCAAGATTCTCCCAGAAAACAATCATGTTTGGTGGAGGAAAAATCATGGTTTGTTTTTACATCCAGCATGGGGGTGTGAGAAAGATCTGCAGAGTGGATGGCAACATCAACAGCCTGAAATATCAAGAAGTTCTTGCTGCCCTACTTATACTTCTGCTCCTTCTCATTCTTCTGCCTCCATGTCACAGTTCCTGAAAGCGAAGAAGGTGAAGGTACTCCAGGATTGGCCAACCCAGTCACCTGACATGAACATTATTGAGCATTTCAGGGGTAAGATGAAGGAGGAGGCTTGGAAGATGAAACCATAGAATCTTGATGAACTCTGGGAGTCCTGCAAGACTGCTTTCTATGCCATTCCAGATGATTTCATCATCAAGTTATCTCAGTCATTGCCAAGACGTATGGATGCAGTCCTCCAAGCTCATGGGAGTCATACGCAATATTAATCCTTTTTTCCAAGGCACCATGGCTTTATGCTCTGATATTATAGTGGCATATTTGTGTATTCAAAATAAAGTGTATGTAGCTGCCGGATAGCTCACTCGGTTAAGGCACTGCGTTGCAGTGCAGAAGTGACTATCACGTCGCGGGGTCGAGCCCCGGTCGTACCAACCGGCAGTGGTTGGCAGCTTTTTCAGAGTAGCGCACGATTGGCCATCGCGCTACAAGGTTTCAAATTGGGAAGGGACTGCCGGGAAAAGGGAAATAGCTAAATAGCTTTGTTCGTTGCTCAAGCGCCTCCTGTTGGCCAGACGGGCGCTCGTCAGGAAGATTCTAAGTCTGTTCATGTCCGGGTATCCTCCGCCCTCGTTCTGAACTTGCGAAGATTCAACCAATGAGTGTATAAGAAGCAGTGGCTGACAGGCACGTGCTTCGGAGGAGAGCCGTGAACTGTCTTCGCTCTCCTGAGTTGGCAGCAAGGGGTCGCATACGAGCAAGCTTTGTACATAGTTCACTAATTGGGCATTCCAGATTCGGGTGGGATTAGAGATGCCAAATTTAAAAAAAAATAAATAAAAAAAATAAAGTGTATGTATAATTTCCACATTTTTATCTCCGCCAAGGAGATAATGCGATCGAGTCGGTTTATTTATTTATTTATTTGTCTGTCCTTCTGTCTGTCTGTGGACAGGATTTCTCGGAAACTACTGGACGGATCTTCATGAAATTTTCACCAGAGATAGATCTTGGTCAAGGGACGACTCCATTAAAATTTTGAGATGATCCGGATCCGGATCTGGATTCTGGATCCGGATCTGTATTTACAATCTTAGTGGCATATCTTGGAAACTACTTGACGGATCTTCATGAAATTTTCACCAGAGATAGATCTTGGTCAAGGGACGACTCCATTAAAATTGTGTAATGATCTTGCATTTGTATCAACATCATCCCTTGGCGGAGATCAGAAATCTCGGATTGCTCTTGTTTTTCAATGAGACAAGACTTTTGTCCAAGCAAAATCTGACCTTTCTGTACAAATTAAATTATAAAACTCAATCAATGACACAAAACTCTATTTTGGTATATTTCGCATAATCTAGAGGGCTTTGCCTTTCATATAAGCCATTTTTGATTCCAATTGATCAACTACAAGTCAGGTTATTATTTGTTGTTCCAACAACTTGGATAAGTGACAAGACTTTTGTCAGGCACTGTATACAGGTTTTGGTGCAAGATTTACTGCCATTCAGACACCTTTCTTAAGTGAATGCCTTGCTCATTTCAGCAACTCCATGCCAAACACCTTACTTTGCACAAATTAAAACGACATGGCGCTGTAGTAGAAGGGTCAGGGTGCTATAGTGGTCTGCCTGCAGTCTCGATCTGTCACCCACTGACAATATTTGACGCATTATGAAAACAAAAAAAGTGACAAAGAGGCTGCAAAGTATTCAGCAGCCAAAATCCGACAAAGCAAGAATGGGGAAACGTTTTGCTTTTAACTTTACAGTAGTTAGTCTCCTTCGTTCCCAAACGCTTACAAAGTATTGATTGAAGAAGACACGATGGAACGCAGGAGTAAACATGCCCCTGTGCCAACTTTTTTGAAACCTGTTACTGTCATCAAATTCAAAATGCGCACATATTTTCCAAACAACAACAAAATATCTGTTTCAACATCTGATATATTGTCTTTGTACATTTTCAAATAAATCTAAAGGTCAATTAATTTGAAAATCATTTAATACTGTTTTTATTTGAATTTTACTCAGCATCGCAACTTTATTGGAAATGGAGTTTTACTTATAGTTGAAACATTTGAGGGTATACATGGACCTGATATTAAGTCAACTAGCCTTTTTTGCTTTACTTCAGAGGTTTATGTGAGGGGCGAGTCTCCCCTGCGTGACTGCTCTCCCCTTCAAGCCATCCTTGTAGTTTCACATGTGTGTCTTACACCCCTGTGCTTTATGAAAAGCTTTCCCAAATCTAAGGGCTGAGTGTATTTCTGCCAGAAACAGGAAAGATCACTCCCTGGCCCAGAGGTTCACAGTCTCGTTATCTTTACTTCATGGGATGATTTATATCTGAAATGCCAACACAAGGGCTTCAATTATAGAAATTCCAAGACAGAAGATGTCTCAGAAACTGTACAGCACTGAACTATGGATTCAACATATACTCTCTAGTGGACCTATTAGCACTGACTGCACTCTCAGTTAATTTCTTCCCTACAGCAGGAAAGGGAGTGTGAAACATCTAGCTGGATGATACAACAGTGTGTAACCCAGGGAAATCACACAGCAGAACTCTTTGTGCTGGAATATACCCCACACACAAGCACAGGTGCTAGCACGATTGAGGTGACTGTGCAGTCGAGTACACTTGAGCATAACTGAGAGGTTAGGCTGATTGCGTGCGAGATGGAAAATTGGGTCTGGACACCAGGGAAGCCCTTTCTTTCTTTGGACGACTTTGCCAGGAAACATACCATCTAAATTTTGACTTGTAAGGTTTTACACAAACACGTTTGACACTCAGTAGAGAGGACATGATTCAAACTGCATTCTCCCACACAAACAGAGGGAAGCTGGCAGACTTCAACTTATGCCCACCACCCCTCTGAGGCTCTGCCATGTTTCCGTCTGCCATGATGCTGAGGATGTCCCAGAGACACTGAGTACCAGCTCTCTCATACCCCAGCACCTGCTGAGACATATTCTGTTTCTGTTTAATATTCTGTTCCCACTCCATATTGTTTCTTCCACTTAAGAAGATCCTCTCAAGCCACATTTTAAGCACTGCGGAATTAAGGCCATCTGAAAGGCTTCCTTCTGCAATGCGGACGGCCCCTCATCTTTACCCCACCCAAACTGCATCACTACAGGCTATGAAATCAACACGACCCAAATCACAAAAAACTGCATTAAAATGGTGCCGTCCCCCCACACAGTAAGTGCATAGGACACTCTGAGAGACGCGTGCTTGTAAAGGGACCATGTGAGCAGCCGTGCCTCGCATGCGGTCACATGGTAGACAGCAACGGCGAGTCAGCCAGCCAGCCATACAGCTGCCAGAGAGGCTGGGCCCCTCCCATCCATTAAGCCCTTTTTTCCTGTACGTTTCATTTTATCTGTTCCATTATTGATGACCTCAGCCATCTCTCGCTTGCATTTCCTGGCAGTCCGCAGGCTGCGCCGGCCTTGAGATTCGGTAGGCCTGCCGACCCCCATCGCTACCAGCCTGTGGCCGGCTCCCTCTAAAGTCTCGACTAACCCCTCCCCCCAGCGCCCCTCTCAGGCTTTAAATGGATATGTTTACAACCCAACAGCAGGCTGAACGTACCGTAAACATCCACAGGAGGTACATGAGAAACTTCAAATGTCTCATATTTCAACTTTGTGCCGTAGCTGGGTACAGAAACTTCCAGCCAATTTGCAATCAATAACATGAACATATCCGGACACAGCTATGTCCCAGCATAAAATCTCAAGCACTTAAATTTTTTTTAAAAATCTGCAGCTTATCTGTGTCATCCACTGACTTCAGTCCCTCTGAAATTAAACATTACATCTTTTGTCACTAGAAATGAATTTTTTTGGACCACTTGCAGCCTTTGGACGAACGGTAAAAGCCCTTACCCGCACAAACACAAGCTCCAACCAAGAGGTGCAAAAGACATGTAATAAATGGTTAGCAGCACATAGCATTTTTTGGATTGAATTGAATGGTAATCCTATATATTTCCTTCTTAATAGGATGCAGTCCAGTGCTGGAGAGAGCCCTCCAACAAAAAACATCTTTCAGCAACTCATTTAATAACCTCAGTGCCCCATAGCACAGACGTTCCAAGTTCAGCCATAGGTTATGTCAATGGGAGGTCAGAGGAGGCAGGATATAATTAGTTAGATTCCTTCTGGGGACAGGGTAGGCTTTCGTCATCCAGAACTCTTCGGGTAACTGCTGCATTAGCTCTTTGATCTTAATGCAGCCCCAATAGTTAATAGTCTCAATACACCAAACGCCCACAGGCTAGCTCACTAGCAAAGGAGAAATGCCGCTCCTCTACTCTAATTCGCCAGTTTTACAACAGACCTGTATTTGACTGCATCGAATACATGCTGCCACTTCAACTATAATGGCCTTTAATCAGGCATATGTAGCCAGCGGTGGTTCAAAAGGCTTAGCAGTGATTCCCAACTGGGTAGTGAAAAGGGAGAAAATGTATCCACAGGGCAGCCTTCCAAGTGTCAGTGTCTCTTTCCATTATTGACTGCTTAAAAAAGGAAACGGGCTTTATGTATTTAAACTATGACTTCAGAAATCAAATGTACGGGAAATACCCATAAATCCACCTCTCATTTACGCAAATGACTGAATCTTTTGACAACCAATTTTAAATCTTATTGTCAAGATTGATCTCCTGGCTAGATCCCAACATTTACATGAGCACTATATTAACAGTGTGTCGATAGATGGTGCAAGCTACAACCTCTGAACCCTGCCCAGCAAATGAAAATCATGGTCAATATTCATCACAAACTGTAAGGGTTGTGCTTCGTACACAGTTCAGGTGCACGACAGGAAGTTGAGGACTGGACTCAGGTGCAAGGATGGACTTGGAAGTATTTATTATGCCTCCTGCGCAGCAGAATACACGAACCAAGCAATACAAAACAAACAGGAATCAAGGTTCCTTAATATAAAGTGCTGGAATAAACAACAAGCACTAAGTATAAAGAGTTTCCAGAATATACGCGTGATACGCTGGGAATATGTCTATGGAAGACCAGGAATGCAACACAGGCATGTAGTTACGAGACTTCACAAAGGCCGAGTGTGAGACTTGGTCTTATATAGCACACTGCTACCACCCAGTGGAAATGACAAACAGATGCAAACAATGATTAATGGAATGAAGAATGCAGTCCGGGTCTTAATAGACCGGTGAGCTGGACGGCTGGAGGCGTGGTCTTACACAAACTAAAAAAGAAATGAAGAAGGGTAAAATCATTTGAAGATAAATTAATTATTGCTCATTCCCAGTTTTGCACATTTCTAGAGTAAGCACGCAAATTGTGCGGATTTAAATTTTTTTTCTGGTACCCACCTCTGTCTGGTCAGAATGAGATTAGTCATGTGAGGGGTCACAGTATTTCTGCAATACAAATAGGAGGCTAGGACCACGCAGGGGGTTTACTTTCATGTGTTCTGGCTGTGGGTTACGGGTCACTAATTAGCCGTGCCACCGAATCACTGTGTTGCATCAGTTCCTGTGTTGTAATGTGCAGTGACGTTTCAGTAACATGGTATCTTGAGTGTGATTGTGGTTTGCTGTATTGTACCCGTAGTGGCCAGAGTTAGTACTAAAATTGGCGGTTATAATGTGTGATAGTGTTTGATCTCTCAACCTCTTCTTTTGAGCATGTTTGTTTGCCTGTTGAATTCCTGCTGCTGACTTCTTGGTTCATTGCTATATTAAGATGATACCATGCTTACTGGCTTAAATTTGTATTTTGTAGCTTTGTTTAGGGTTATATTATACTCATTGACATGTCATCAAATGTTTAGAGGGCCATCAGTGACCTCAGCCCATACCGCCAAATTGCTCTCAAGCTGTTCCAGTTAAAGTTCGCTTGGTTAACAAACAATTTATTGACTGAACAACCAAGACCAATACACGGCTTGTAATGTCATTGACAAAGCGATTGCCTATTGGCTACATTTATATCATTAACCCCTTATCACTCCGGTAAAATTTGCCCAAAATGCCTATCCAATGGCTCCGTACTGTTTACATGTGCTCCGGAGCTATGACTATGAATACAGCGGACTTTGTGGATATCCACTGGCTCATTTCAAAAGATGCAGCAGCTGTTTGTGGATATTTACCGGTATAATAGTGTGTTTTGGACTAAATACTTTACTGGAACTTTGTGGATGTAACTAGACCATGTTTGAGGGGATATGTTCGACTGGAGGAATAGTAGCAGGCTTCAATGGTGAGTTACATCAGTTTTGTAACTGTTTGTTTGTGGTCTGAAACAGGCGCTGATTAAAGCTGCTGTGATGGTTATATTTTGAAATGGTTGGCATCAATTGAATCAAAAGAATCTTAGCTTTCTGAAGATATGTGGCATGAGTATCTCACATTACATACAAGCTGTGTAAATGACGTAGTTTGTTTTTAACTTCCCTGATGGCCATCGGAGTGAAAAGGGGTTAATGTGACATTATAAAGATAGCAATAATCCAAAAAAAAATTCAAAACTTTTGCTGAGCTCCATCTGCCTTTAATTTTTTGCATTTAGTCAGATTATCGCCATCCTAGCAATGGCACTCATGCCAAACAAACAACGCCCTTTTAGCCATGACTGTATTCAGAATTGTACCTAATTGGTTAATGAGCCTCGCGAATGCAAATCTATGGCACCTCATGAGCTACAGTACAGTGCAAAATTCTTAGGCACATTTAAAGCAATTTCATGAGGAGAGTATGCTTGCAAAAATATGTAAAAGTTTCTAATAATTGAGAAATTTGCTATACACAGCTGTAAACTATTAAGAACTAAATCAAACTGTTAGGTACGGTTCTGGAACCAGACGCGAGAGTCGAGCAGTGAAGAAAAAAAAAAAAAGGATTTTATTGGAAAGGGGGGGCAAACCCCCGCAGAGCAAGAGGCGACAGTACAGAGTCCACAATCCAAAATCAAAATCCAAAGGGCGAAATCCAAATCGTAACCAGGGCAGCAAACACAATAGTTGTAGTCAGGCAAAATGGGTTTGGTACACAGATGCAGGCAGAATATCCAAATCAGAGGCAAAAATCAATAAACAGGGATGGTCCAGTCAGAAGAGAATCACAATAGAGTACAAGGCAAAAACAAGCATGGCACAAGGGAAATGTTCTGACGGGGAACTGCTGTGAAAAGACTGCTTAAATACACACAAGGGAAGTCACATGCTATGATTAGGGAAAGGTGAATTGGATCAGACTAATTACGTGGGAGCAAACATGAGGGAGAACCTAACTACATGAAAATGGCAAAAGCCAAAACGAGGACAGGGATCACGAGACAGCCTATAACAAAACATACAGCTCCGGTTAGGGAGTTCTAATGTGCACAAATAATGAGAGGCAGGACAGAGTAGAGCAGGTGCGGAGGATCCGCTGAATTGCAGCAAAGACTAAGAGAAGGCAAGAGGCGGAGACTAGAACAGGGCGAGTGCTGAGAGCTTGTTAATCAATTAGTAAGTGCAGCCATACAATCCCTGGTGCTCGTTAGTAAGTTAGTATTATATACAATGTTAGTCTTGGTTAGTATCTTAACAAAAATAACAAACTGTTAGTATGGGTTGGTAAAATAGAAAAGCAAGGCGAAGGAAGCAAACGAGATTAGAAGGAATGTTTGAAACCCAGAAACCATGAAATCACCTAAACATGTGACACGCAGGACTTGGGGAGAAGCTGTGGCTTCACAGACTAGACAGGGGAGACAAAGTGCAATGCAGGGCATGAACAAAGACATGGACCGGGATCTAACAGAAATGTGGATCTGGGATGGCAAAAACAAAAACATGGCAAAGAACTAACTAAACAGAGCATGGCAAAAACAGAACAGACATGGCAAAATCATAACACAAACCAATATTTGGTGTGACTATACTTTGCCTAAAAACTTGGGACACTGTCCTGCAGTGCAATAATTTAATAAGATCATTGGCTTTTTGCTTGCTCCAAGCAGAGAGGAAAACTTGCCACCGCTCCTCCGCAGACTGACTATCTCACTTGCGTCTATCCCTCCAAGCACTTGCAGACAGCCATGGTGATGTTGACATCGGGGCTCTGACAAGACTATTATCCGTACCAATTGTTTTTAATAAAATACAAACATTTTTGATAAAAATATTTCTAAAATTAGCATTAAGAATTTCAAATATACTTTTTATCTTTAGCAACACCAATATGGCAAACAAAAATTAAACATCTAAAGCCAGATTGAAATTTAAAAAAATGTAGGGTGCCTAAGACTTTTGCACAGTACTGTACATGAGTTCAGAATTTATAAAGACATATTAACAGTTTACATTGTGATATATGTACAGAAGAAAACGCCTCATAACCTTGTGATGAATCGCACAACATTGCTATCGAAAATAAATTTGACAGTCATTCTACCCATTAACCCTAGCAACCGTTGCGAATCAGGCAAAGTATATTGTGAGATGATTAGGTAATTAAACATTGAAAGGTGAAGTTACCAAAGGTCTTTTTTACCACCGACAGACTGTGTGCGATAATACTTCTGATGAGTATTGTTTTCTGTTTCTTTGTTGTGTTCATCCACTGAGAATGTGTGTAAGTGAGTAAATAACACTGTAGTTAGAAAACTGAGTGTCTTATGAACACCTCATCCAAATTAATACTTTATTTCAGCCGCCATTTGAATCCTCCATCCAAACAGAAATTGTGTCGTCTGACTTTCCGGAAGTAATAAAACCTTCCTTCAATGATATTAAAATCACAAAAAATCAACACCAATTTGCGTCGATGTGATGGTGTAAATAATTCAACTAATGACCTGATATTCATGTTAGCATTTCACGTATGAGCATAGAACTGTGTATAATGAGCAGATAATTTAAAGGAAATGTCTGGTTCCCACAGCACGCATCCAAGGTGAAGAGGAGATCTGGCCTTAACATCTGCACTTTCAAATGAGACATACCTGCATTTCTTGAGCACAAGCGTTCGAGATGCATTAAAGCCATGTGTGAGTGACAAGCAGCATTATCAGACTGCATTCTGTCGATGGCAGCTCTAAGAGTGGTTCGATATCTGCAAACCCAAAGATTGGACCATTTGGCCTGGCCCATCAGTTCCTGTGGCAGATTGATCCGCCTTCTGAACTCAATGCACACTTATGGATTACCATCAGTAAAATGACCTCCTCTCATCTGGTAGTGAAAGTTCAGTCGGTGTTGCAGTACATTTTGGCCTTAAACACCATTGCATAACCTCTACTCTGAGGTTTTAAAGGGTATTACACTGCCCGACTGTGCCACCACCAACCTCACCAGTAGAGAGCAAAGCCAAAATTCTAGCCCTGATGTAAACGGTATTGCAATAAGCAGAGCACAGCCTTACTTTAATTAAAGTCAAATACACATGTCCCTGACAATTTCGTGCAGTGCTGGAGTAGGATTGATTGTCTGGTTGCTTTCCCTCTGTTACTTTGAACTTGAGATGCATCAAACTAAATCATCAAGCACCTCAAAAGTTGGTTTTGCCCCCTTTTACATAGTGGCGGCAGACACTATCAGCGATAGAGTGTCCCATTGTTATTATGCTTTGTATTTGTGTATATTGAGGTGCTGCCACACTTGTTTTTGAGTCTCCAATAAACACAAGTAGGGATGATGTCACTGTCCTGTTAGGTGAGTATGAAGCAGACACGCCGGAGATGTACACCATTGCCAGATGGCCCACCTCAGAAGGCGTATGTTGCCAAGGATGCCAGGTAACATCACTGGGCCAACTATTCAAGGAATGCCTGTCTTATAAGAATCCGGGATATTCCTGCGTTAGCCAGCAAACGCACTTGGGCGAGCTCTTATCTCTTACCTAAAATAATTCTAAGTCCTTGCAATGCTGTAAATAAACGCCTGCATACATTTTAGCACATCACTTTTAGCTAGATTAGCTTGTATTTCAGGTGATGGTTACTGTTCATGTGGCTTCTTGTTACAGCCACCAGCGTAACCCTGAGGTAGATAGATTTTGGCTCGTAACAGAGACACCAGTATGAAAACCAAACGGGCATTTACCAGCCAATGTGGATCAGCTGTGCTGAGGCAGTGCCTCTTGTCTGTCTTCAGGCACAGAGCCAAATGAAGGGTTAACAAGAGCATGTTCCACCAAGCTTTCAAAGGTGACCTTGAAGACTAGAGAGAGAGGGATCTGTTCACAAACAGGGGGACTCCCGCAACACGACAAAAAATGACCTCGCTTCTATGTTGAAGAGAGCGCAGGGATTAACAAATTATGGAGGATGGCGAGTGTAAGTATATCACAAAGAGAAAGCTTTAGAGAGAAGCACTTACAGCAGTGTGGAGGGAAAGAGACCCAAACAGACGGCTCCCTTTGCCTTTCTGCTTTTCCTTTAAGTCGTCAGGAGTGTGCTATTTTTTTTTGTGCCACTTTGCAAGTGAGAGGGAGCAGAGCTTACAAGATCTCACCCTCAAAGCCCTTCAGTCCACCCACCTGCATAGCCCCCATTAGAGCAGGAAGCAGGAGGTGAAGGACTCAGGAAATAGTCGATGACAACCACCTCGCAATGACTAACGTCTGTGGAGGGAGCACACTCCAGTTTCCCATCTCACCAGAGCACTGATGTGTTAGCAAGAGGTGAGAGAGGAGATGATGTAATGTTTCCCCAGCAAGGGCTTCTGGTGAGAGGTTATGATGTCACAGAGCAAAACAGGTGCAGCAGAAAACTGGTCATTGCTGTCAATGGTTACTGGGTCACTTCATAAAATGGGGTCACAAGTATGTGACATGCAAGTCACACTGAAAAATCTAAGCAACACTGAAATGAGCTGTCCTGTCTTCTTCCATGAACCATCCCCAAAACATAAATAATAGTGGAAAGATAAATCCAATCATGGCTTTTATGGATTTAGAGGAAAGGCCCATTCATACTATTTTTAGACCAGCCCACTTGATTTGAACGTAACACGTGGAGAAAGGGGCACGATTTAGAATTTTCAAAGTTTTGGTTGCTAAGTTTTTCAAAGTTTCGGTTGCTCTTTATTCGAAAAGGAACTGACAGTCTCGCACAGCACATTTTTTTTTATACGTTTCTGTCTTTATATTTCATTGTATGGACACAATTATTTGCTATAGGAAGCTGTTTTATGGGCATGGTTCGAAACGTAAAAGGGCTGGACACTACATGTTACGTTAGCAACCACTACTTTCAATGGAAAGTTTCGGTGTCAGATATGATTGGGGAGTGATATTAAGAAAAGATGGCAAGAAACAGTCAAAAGGAATAACACAACACAAAAATTGGCTGGATGACTGCAAAAATAGGCTTTATTTCATAAAAATAATGCAGTACAGTAAGTGATGTCACACTAGGAGGGGATTTTCTGCCCTGTGGTGATGGATTTTTTTCTGTTTTTAATCACACTGTTTCATAAAGGCACATCATTTTATCTTTCGTATAAGGTGATGAAATATCCGTCACTACGGTGGGTTCTCGCCCCAATTGCCGGAAAAACAACACAGCTCTGGCGCCTTTATTGCCGCACTATGGTTTGTGACCCCATTTCATGAAGTGACCCTACTATGAGACAAAGTAAAAATGAGGTACACAGGCGTTTTCCTTAGTCTTCAAAACTAAAATTTCAGAAAACCTTGGCATATATTTCAAGTTAAATTATAAATCAATTTCTAAATTTGTTGGGACAATATGGAAAATTCAAATAAAGAAGAGAAGTGGTTTGTAAATTATCTTTGACCAGTATTATATTGAAAACAACGGGAAGATGCAGTATTTAATGTTTTCCCTTTACTACTTTATTGATTTTTGCAAATTAAGACTTGTTCCAAATTTTATGCCTGCGGCTACCAATTGCTCAGCTGAAAACCTGCACCACGGAGGAATGGGGAAAATACTGCTAGCAAGACTTGACTGTGTCTTCAGTGCCCAAACATCTAATGGTAGTGATTAAAAGACATGGCAATGTTATGCAGACGTGAACAGCCAACTGAGCCAACATTTTATGACTCTGCTGCAGTCATCACATCATTAATTTTCAGTAAGAAATTAAATTCACACGTTGAAACATCAAATAATGTTTTGTTGTACAGTTCTCAATATAATAGAGGGTGAATAGACTTTTCAAATCACACTTTTTTGCTTCTATTTGCATTTTCCAAAATGTGCCAACTTCTTCGAAGCTGGGGTTGGATATTGTCACATATTTATTGAATAAAACCTACATCTTTTGGTGAACTCACTGTATGAGGTAACAATGAATAGAAAGGTGTAATACGATATTATCAATTGTATTTAAAAAAAAAAAAAAAAACTGGCCACAAGGGAGGAATGTAATCTTTTGAAGCAAAATTAATACTGTCTGGAGTACAATTGGAAGAAAGATAGATGTGATACAGAGGGGTAATGAAAATGGGAGACAGACATCGTCCATTTTTAATCAAGTCGCAAGTTTCAGATGACGTATGTGCCTCTGGAAGGGCTCGGTCATAAAGTGCACAAAAAAGTGCAGCAATTGCCAGTTCCCTCCGTAGCCTGTTCTGCCCGAGTCACAGCTGGCCAGAGTACAGAGCTTTCGACTAATAAGTCATTTACTGAGGCTGCAGTATGCAGCACGCAAGTGTGGGAAGAGACAAGGAATGAAAAGGGGTTGAACCGCAGACTGTGGACACATATGAACTACGTCACTGTGGCATCGCCTAGCAACTTTCCTAAGCCTTGGTGAAAAGCATTTTGCCATATGGTACAACAGTTTACAGCTTTTTTGCTGGCTTGCAGTAGAATTTAAGGACAAAGTGTGCAGTTCTACAGCCGAGTCTGAGTCTACTTCTCCTGATTCCGCTGCAAAATATTGCTATTTGGACTGTTTAGTTCACTAGCAAAAAGCTTTGGCACAAGGAGAGACCCTAAGGATGAATAAAAGGCACACATTGAGCATACTTGTCAAGAAAATATTTGTAAACCAAATTTTTACATAAAATTTACCATTGATTTGGACCGGAAATGGTAGTGAATAAAACCTATACTAGAACCGTCCACAGAGGCGCTAAGGAGCAATGTCTTTCAAAAAGACCAGAATATAAGCCTCAAAAACAGAGTTCGATCCTGGCCACTTGAGTTGAACCCAAAGTCAGAGCAGTCAACTGCGCTATTTTCCAGAGACATCCAGGCTACAAGTTACTGCTTCCCAGCAATAAAAACAAAGAACATCCCAGAGATTTTTCTCTTTTGATGATACACGAAAAGGAGACAACAAAAATTAGCAGTTTGCAAAAGAGCTCCAGCCCCCTCAAAGTGTCCAAAAATCTCATCATGTCTCAAAGAGTCATTTCAAGAGAGACAGGGTAATGCACAGAAACAATGACACAATCAATGCTCAAGCAAACTCATTTCCCATTGGCTAGCTTTCCAGCAGAAAAACAACTTTCAGGATATGCATGCTAGTATTAGAGTGTGCGTGCGTGCGTGCGTGCGTGCGTGTGTGTGTGTGTGTGTGTGTGTGTGTGTGAGAGAGAGAGTGCGGGTGTGTGTGTGTGTGTGTGTGTGTGTGTGTTTCTGCATGGATGTATGTGTGCCTGAGTGCATGTGTGTGTGTGTGTGTGTGTGTGTGTGCACTTGTGCGTGGGTGTTGAAAGTGCATGTGTGTGTGCATGGATGAGTGTGTGTGTGTTTGTTTGTTTTCGTGCGTGTGTCTGTGTGCTTGTGTGTGTGTGTCTGTGTGTGTTTGCGAGAGTTTGTGTGAGTGTGTGCATACACTTCATCTATGTTAGGCTGAAAATCCTATGAGAGCATTTTCATGTCCCTGCTTTAAATTGCTTCATCAAACCTCATGCTGCTAGTTTTTTCTACTTAACTCACTTGAACTGAGAGCTGCTGATAACTATTTTCATTCTTCAGAAGAGTTACTCCCATACTAACTAGAAGCACTTTTAGTATGGTACTCACAGGTTAGGATAGGGTTTGCTAGAACTGTGTGTGAGAGAAAAATGGAAGGAAAACAAAAGAGAGGCAGAAAAGAAAAGGAGAATGCCAAAATAAGGGTGCCATACCTCTCCTGCGCCAGCAGGGACCCTCGCGGATGGAGTAGGAGAGCTCTGTGAACTCCAGGTCCACAGTGGAACGCCGAGGAAGGTGAGAGAAGCGCTGGGCCTCCGTGATGTGATTCTCCACCTTCTTCAGGTGCGTCAGTAGGGGCGGCTCCTGCCCTCCGCCATTGCGAATGGTTTCCTCCATTGGGATGCTGACAGATCCAGGTTCCAATGACTTCTCAGCCATACCAGCGTGCTTGAAAATAGGGGAGGGACAACTTTTTACATTTTGCTTTCCTCCCACTCAAACGCAGAAATGACTAAGAAAAATACAACTGAACAGAGGTACGTTTCCCAAAAGCACAGGTGCGAACTTACATAGTTGGAACCATTGATTATGTATGTTCGAACGATGTAAGTTGCTACCATAGTTAGCAGCTACGCTTTTGGGAAATGTATCCCACACAAATATTGGCAGGTCAATGACCCGAGTTCAAATAAACCCCTTGTTTTCAGAGTTAATCGAGAAATATCAACCTTTTGCTGAGTTAAACTACCCACTTCATGTCAAAGCTTCTTTAGTTTAAAAAGAGACAAAAACAATAAGTAGAAGGTGAAATGTGCCTACCTTTTCAAAATCAAACATTGCTATATGAGCGTGAGAAAGCGGTAGCTAATGGAAAAATTTGGCATACAAGATCATGCTTATATCTGTTGACCACTTATATGACCTAACCGTTGTTAAAATATCGCATCACGGCAAGGCTTTCCAGATGTCTTTGAAATCTGGATGGCATTTTTCATCTTGATATACATCACAACTGCTCTCTAGTGTCTTCAGCATCCTAACCAAAACTATATAGATTTGCCCGAGTTAATCCAAAGTACAGTAACAAATGCCAAATGAGCAGAACAAGAACATTAGTTTTTCCAAGATCTTTTTTTCCCCCCCAGAAACCAGCAAACTAAAGCAAACTAACAGCAACAAGTAATCATAGATGGAGTCAATTCTTCTTTCCTAGATAAAGATGGTGCATATCAATTTTTGTCCGTTTTCCAACAATGTAATACATCTCTACATTCTGAGGAGAGCAGAAGGTAGGACACACAGCCTGCCATCCAGACAGTTTTTTCATCTTCCAATCCAGTACAATAATTGAAGACTGAGACAGTGTCTTCATCAGAAGCAATAAACATAAATCAATATCACAATTTACATCTCAAAAAAAGGTTTTGCAGAGACGTTAACCAATGTAAATATGGTATCAATTTATCAAGCAAAAAAATATATAACATTGACTGAAAAAAATGGAGTCTCTTTAATATGTTTGCCTGTTGGCAAAAATGTTATTTATGAATTGCAAACAAACTGATCCTGCTGTTTTTGAAATCCATGGTCTGCTATCCTATCCACAATAAATGGCATAATGTGTCAAAACCCAGATATCAGAATACATATACTGAGTATAAAAAGTCTGCACATCTACATTGAAATTCAAGGGTTTTAGAGTGTGATGCTAAATCTAGCAATGCTAATGTCATGCATTTTCGCACTTTACTCTGAACTTCTGACTGTCAAAAATCAAGAGAAAAACAAAAAGTGAATCATTGAGAAATAATAATAATCAAAAACTAGAACAATCTGGTTGCATAGTAAGTCTGCAAAGCTTTGCTTGAACTTAGGTGCAAGTATTTCTAACCTTGAGTGAAATATGGAAGTGGGTCATAGGTGCTTTAGGCATGCTTTGCTGCCAGGCTTCCAGGGGCACAAGACAAGATTAATGGCAAATTAAATTTTATGGGGAAGTTTTAGGGGAAAATCTGGTTTTCTTTGCTCGGAGACTTGGGCGTAGATCGATTTTCCAGCTGGACAATGACCACAAAGATACATCAAAATCCATACAGAAATGGTTAAGTGAATAAAACATCCATGTCCTGCAGTGACTATCTTGGTCTCTGGACTTATATCCCATCAATATACTGTGGTCTTCACTGAAAAAGACAGCATTGAAAATCATTGCATGGAGTAATGTTCAAAAAACTCTGCCAAAGAAGTTCCATCATCTCAACTGAAACTATAGGAAAAGAATCATAGCCATCGCAGCATCGCCAGGGGTGTTTACACAAATTAGAAAATTGGGGTGAAAAAATATTGACGCCCATTGTTTTCATAAAAAATGAGATTACAAGATGAAAAACAGTGAAACATCGATATATGTATTGAAATAAAAGGATATTGATTTTCCATATTTTAAACTCGTCAATTAGACTTTTAACAATGTCACCATCTGCAGCCTTTTTTCTTTATTTTTATCAGGTGTGGAAATAAGACTGTACCTAACGGCATCCCCATTTGATGAAAAAAGTGCAAGTGACGTGGACAGATCTAGGAATCTGTACACAAGCAAAATGACAAGCTGATTCTGTGCACTCATGTCTCCCACACATCTGGTGGATAATACTTTATCTGTTAGTAGATACTCTTATCCAGACTTTCCTTCAAAGATATAAAGGCAAGATACAGTATATGCAGTCTACAGCTCAAGGATGGCAGAAACCAAGCGCAGCCCCAGAGCAGAGAACAACACATCAATAATGAAACATCTCGATAAAAAAATAGTATCAAGATAAGATTCTGTGTCACAATGAAAGAAAGCAAGACTTTGCCTGAAAACACTACAAGTGGCCTTTCATACAGGGCCCATTCATTTTCTATTTGTAGCGTTCTGTGTGACCAAAGAGTAAATGGACATCAGTAATTAAGAGTGGCTGTAGTCATTTGTAATCCCGGCACTACCATCAGTGCTGGGATAGTAATGATAATGTTTTGAATGTTTTATAGATTTGCCTGCCAAGCATAAATACAAAAGGGCATAATGGAGAGTGTAAACGCGCGCGCACACACACACACACACACACACGTATATAGAGAAAGGGAGAGAAACCATACGCTTCATTCATCCTTCATTAATTCTGAATATTTATTCATCCATTATCTAACCCACTTATACCTAGTTAGGGCCAAGGGCCGGCTGGAGCCAATCCCAGCATCCAATGGGGAAAAGGCAGGAATACACACTGTACAGTCAGCCATGCTATTGTAGGACACGAACATACTAATACAGGGCTGTGAGAAAGCATTTAACCCATTCCCAATTTCCTCTATTGGAGCTCATTTCTCATATTTAAATGTTTCAGATCAACAAACTAATTTCAAAATAAGAGAAAGACAACACAAGTTAACACAAAATGCCACCTTTAAGAGATCATTTTATTGAAGGTAGAAAGTTATTCAAAGCTTTCATCATTCATGAGAAAAATAATTGCCCCCCTAAATCTAATGACCAGTTGTGCCACCATTGGTGGCAATAACTGCAATTAAACATCTGCAAAAATGGAAATGAGTGTTTTACATTGGTGTGGAGGAATTTCAGCCCACTCCTCTTCACAGAACTGTTTTAATAAGGCCACATTGGAGGATTTTTCAGCATTAACTGTCTGTTTAAGGTCATGACACAGCATTTCAATTGGACTCCAGTCAGGACTTTGACTACGCCACTCCAAAACTTTCATTTGTCTTTAGAGCTATTCAGAGGCCCTCTAGCTGTGTGCTTCAGGTCATTGTCCTGCTGCATAACCCAACGGCTCTTGAGCTAAACAGTCACAAACTTACGGTTGGATATTCTCCCTCAGGATTTTGTAGTCGAGAGCCGAATTCATCGTTCCATCAATTAAAGTCGCTGAAGTCCTGAGGCAGCAAAGCAGCTCTAGACCATCACACTACCACCACCACGTTTGACTGTTGGTATGATGTTCTTATAGTGGAATGCTGTGTTGGTTTTATGTGATATGTAACGGGACCCATGTCTTTGAAAAGGTTCCACTTGACTCAAGAGTCCACAGAATATTATCCCACAAGTCTTGGTCGTCATCAAGATGTTTTTTTTTTAGCAAATTTGAGACAAGCCTTTGTGTTTGTTTTGGTCAGCAGTGGTTTTCACTCCGTAGGTCTCCCATGGATGCCATTTTTGGCCAGTCATTTTCATATTGTGGAATTGTAAAAAATGAAGTTAATAGAGGCAAGTAAGGCTTGCAGCTCTTTCGATATTAGTCTGATTTCTTTTGTGATCTCCTGGATGAGTTGTCAATGTGCTCTTGGAGGAAATTCGGTAGGCTGGCCACTCTTGGGAAAGTTCACAACTATTCCAAGTTTTCTTCATTTGTAGATAATAGCTCTCACCTTTGTTTCTCATCAGTTCTTGAATTTCTTTAAATAGCAGCATTATGTTCTGTTTTTTCCTACTTCATACTGCCAGACAGGTTGTATTTAAGTAAAGTTTAGATTTGGCAGATTGAACCAAATTGTAAATAAATTTTTTTGAATTGGTTGATTTAGTTCCTTAGGGGGCAATTACTTTTTCACATAGGACCAGACAGGTAGCTTTTTTCCTTCAATAAATGAAATCATCATTTAAAAACTGCTATTTTGTGTTTACTCAGGTTATCTTTATCTAACGTTAAAATTCGTTTGATGATCTGAAACATTTAAGTACGACAAATATGCAAAAATAAAAGAAATTAGGAGGGTGGAACACAGTACTGTACCTGCAGACAATTTACAGTCTCTGTTTAGCCCAGCATGCCTGTCTTCGGCGTGAGGGAGGAAACGCACCAGAGTACCCAGAGAAAACCCACTGAAACATGAGGAAAACACGCAAACTCCTGACAGAAGAGCTCAAGGCCAGGCCTTCACACCCATGACTTTCTTCTAAGGAGGTAACAGGGCTGCCCACTGAGCCACTGTGCCACCATGATGTTAATTCAGAAATAAATTACAAACTGAAAGCATCATGTAAACGGTTTTTCAGACAAATTTTACATTTAGACTGCAAACATAAATATACCCATTTTAGAATGGAGCATTGCAGTCTGGCAAAAGCCCCAATTGACATCTTATGGATTGTCAAAAGAATGAACTGTTTATAACAGGCAGTGTCTGGGGGTCTCAGACAGATAAAGAGGACAAAGACAGTGGCAGGACACAGGGGTATAAATGGTCTACTACAGAGAAACATCAGTCTTCACCAAGGGGAATTCAGAAGCCAGCATGTGATGCTGGATGCAGTGGAGACACTCTGTTGAGCAAACAAATGCTTTGCACAGCAGCCAACTTATTCTCATTGAGGCAGTAACACGGTGTTTTAAAGAGCGCTCGGAGTGCTGAACTGACAGCGCCCTGTTCAGTCAGCAAGAAGTAGAGCATGTTTTGTCGCGTTCTGTGTTTACAGAGATTGTAGCCCTCCTTTGTGTTATGGCCATCTACGTTGATCTGTAACTGAAAACAAATTGCCATAGCAGGAGCAAGAGACAGAGGGAACTGACTTAATTTGAATTATACCTCATATTTTGGACTTCTCTCTTTGAAATATGACACACATCCCAGGCACAGCCCAGAAAATAAAATCAAGCAGTTCTCATATCTGACTGAATTTTGTCAAAAGGTACAACCTGAATTGTTAGCATTTTACCATGTTGTCACCATGTACACAGGTGCTTAATCCTGGCAAATGAAAACCAGTGTCAACCATTCTGTACATGCTAGCGGGCAACAACTCATTGGCTGTAACATTGCCAAGATAGAACTTCTATCTTAGAAGCAGTAATAATAATAATAACTAGAGGCACTCGTAGAGTGCAAACCTCCGCCAAGGCAGCACAATCCAAATCTTCATGAGTGGGAGCAAAGTTGAGTTATCGTGTGTCATACGATTTCAAGATGGCTGCCGTGGCGGCCATATTGTTTCACTGATCACGGTGAAAATCAATAGGGTCCATCCTTGATGTAATAGCAATGCACCCACAAAATTTCAGCCAAATCCGTGCAAAACTTTTTGAGTTATGTTGTTCACAAACAGACAGACAGACAAACAAACAAACAAACAGGGGCAAAAACATAACCTTCACCAAATAATAATACTACATTTAACTGCAGTCGGTAATTAACAGGGCCCAAGCAAGATGAGAAAATTGTGAATTATGAAGTAGTGAGAACATACATTGGATGAATTCATGTAATTCCTTGTCCTACAAGTTTCATGATGATCCGCCATTGCTCAACATATCAAATAGTTGGTGATGGCCATATTCTTCAAGATACAGCGGGGAAAATAAGTATTGAACACGCCAGCATTTTTCTCAGTAAATATACTTCTGATGGGGCTACTGACATGAAATTTTCACCAGATGTCGGCAACAACCCATGTAATCCACACATACAAAGAAATCAAAACAAAAAAGTCCATAAATTAAGTTATGTGTAATGAAGTGGAATGACGCAGGGAATAATTATTGAAGAAAAGGAGGTGCAGAAAGGCATGGAAAGCCATGAAACCAACTTAAATTTGTCAGTATTTAGAAAGCAATCCTGCCCCCTGTCAGTGCAAATTAATGTCAGCTAGTCCTAATTGATGGCCTGTAAAAAGGTTTCTCATTACCAGTGTGTCACACAAGAAGCACCTCACGATGGGTAAAAGCAAAGAGCTCTCTCAAGAACTTCACAACCTTATTGTTGGAAAACATACTGATGGCATTGGTTACAGACGTAACTAATGGAGACCAATGTGGGGTGGAGAATGCAAACAATTAACTTAAGTCTCACCCTTGTTGAAGCAATGCTACATAATTAAGGCAAGAAACACATATTTATCAGGATGCACAATAAAATTATTGTGGTATTTCAAAATTGTCATCTTTATTCTGTGCCTCGATTCTGTGTATGTAGCCCCGTATTTGCGCATCGTGTTTTTGTTATCTTTTGTGTCTATAGGGATGGCAGCGAAGATCAACTGAGAGTCAAAGCGATAAGCTGACACCACGGACAGCTGACTGGCAAACTGGTCCTGCCTGTGAAGTAAGGTAGGAGAAATTTTATCAAAGGGGAAAGTAACAGGGAGAGAGAGAGACGCATAAAAACTTGGGTAGTCTGCGGATGGCCTGAGCACTAAAATGTTTCAACAAAGTTTTGTTAAACTAGACTGTCCGGTAGGCTGCGACCGCATGGGTGTAGCCCCCGAAAGCCCGCTTTTTTGTGCATTATTCAGCCAATACTGTCGCCATGGCAACTGAAATTGATTGGTGTTATGAGTGAAGAGTAACCCATGTCCATACCAAATATGAAAGTAGTCAATCAATAATTGCAGCCTGTACTGCGTCCACAAGGAAATCTCTATGTTTTGCCACTAATTTGCATTTTATTTGGCCAATACTGTCGCAATGGCAACCAAAATCGATAGGTGTCATAAGTGAAGTGTAACACATGTCCATACCAAATCTGAAAGTAATCGGTCAAAAATTGCAGCCTGTACAGCATCCACAAGGAAATCTCTGTTTTGTCACTAATTTGCATATTATTCAGCCCATACTGTCCCCATGGCAACCGAAATCAATAGGTGTCATAAGTGAAGAATAATACATGTCCGTACCTACTATGAAACAAATCGGTCAAAAATTACAGCCTGTAGAGCGTCCACAAGAAAGTGTCTACGGACACAGACGCGGCGATGGCGGCGGAGACGACACACGTGAATCCATAGTAGCCGCCCGACTTTGTCCGGGAGCTACAATAAAATGCTGAGGAGCAATTGGCATGATGCCACACACTATAAAGATCAGCTGTATGCTGTAATACTCTCCATTTAAGAGGAGTTGAGATCCTCTACTATGCCTTGTGAGATCTTGATTTTTTTCCATTTTTGTTACTGTTTTTTTTTTTTCTCGTCGACCAGGCTTTTTTTTTTTGATGGTTGAAGAACTTTCTCTTGTCGTTTTTTACTCCATAATTGTTTTTCTATCCTCTGCTGGATTATTAAGTGCCTCAGCTTTTTGTTTGAGTATTGAAAATCTTTTCAATTGAACTGTGGAAAGAACTGTTTTTGGTGTGCCATGGGATTGAACACACAGATGCTTTCCCATCTTTTCTATATTTTGGCGAGTGGTTGGGGACTAAAGCATATTGTGGGTTTAGTGGGGGGTTGTCCTTATTCGGTACCCAATATACAAGGGTTGAAAACAGTCATTTTTTCTGTGGTTTATTTTGCCATGTATGCCTTGTATCAGGGTTGTCCAATATTATCCGCAAAGGGCCGGTGTGGATGCTAGTTTTCCTTACAGACCGATACTATTACACCTGATTTTACTTCATTGAACCCCATGATTAATTAATTTGATGATTCCGGTGTTGTAGCGCTGGGCTAAAATAAAAACCTGCACCCACTTCAGCCCTTTACGGAAAAGATGGGACACCCCTCTCTCATATTATAGTGGGACAGAATCAAATTAATTGATAATGATGGTTATGCTTAACCCATTTTTAATTTTTAACATTTTCCATTACATATAGCGTTGATTTTTTCATTGTTTTAATACCACAAGTGCCGTTTTGTATACAATTTAGATCATCCACATTTGTCCTTACGAAACGCATTACCTGGTGAATGACCATTATCCTTCCAAACACCCTGACATATTACTACATTGGAGTGCAGTTCTCAGAGGCCCAATGGAGGCGGTGGTGACAAAAGTGAGGTGCTTGTCCTTTATCTGACGAAATGCCATATTCCTTATGGCATTAAGGCACTGGTTTTAAAGGGAATGACAATTGCTCATCTGATTGGCCTTCATGGGACCAAACCCATACCACACCCAAAGTTAATTTATTCATCTTTGTCCAAACCTTTTGACAACAGCGCCACAACTGCACTATCGCCTCCTGTCACAAAATTACCATTACGTGCCCAGTTCTGATCTGCTATACCCTTTGGTCTTGCATTTGTCTGTGAGGTTACGCTCAGGAACCAGACACGAGAACCAAGTAATCCAAAAAGCTTGTGTTTTATTTGGAAAGGGGGTGAACCCCCGCAGAGCAGGAGGCAACAGTACAAAGTCCACAATCCAAAAATCAGAATCCCAGGGACGTAATCCAAGTCGTAATCAGGGCAGCAAACACAAAACTCGTGGTCGGGCAAAAAAGGTTCGATACACAGATGCAAACAAATCCAAGAGAAAGCCAAAATCGTAATGAGGGACGGTCCAGTCAGAAGTGAATCACAGAGAGTACAAGGCATAAACAGTCGCAGCACAGGAGAAACGTTGTGACAAAGAGCTGGCTGTGAAATGACTGCTTAAATATACAAACGGGAAGTCACATGCTATGATAGGGAACAGGTGAGCTGGATCAGACTAATTAACAAAGGGCAGAACATGAGGAAGTTCCTAACTACATAAAATTGGCAAAAGCCAAAACGCGGATGGGGATCACGAAGACAGCCTACAGACAGACATACGGCTCCGGTTAGGGAGTTCTATCGTGCACAGAAAAGGAGAGAGAACAGAGTTTAACAAGCACGGAGGTTCCGCGGAAACTGCAGCAAAGTAGATTGAGTAAAGACAAGAGGCGGAGACTAGAATAGGGCGAATGCTGAGAGCTCGTTAATCAATTAGTAAAGTGCAGCTATACAATCCCTAGTGCTCGTTAGTAAGTTAGTACTATAAACAGTGTTAGTTTGGGTTAGTATCTTTAACTAAAATAATAAACTGTTAGTATTGTTAGTAATATAGAAAAGCAAGGTGATGGAAGTAAACGAGATTGGAAGGAATGATTGAAATCCCAGAAACCATTAAATCACCCGAAAAAGTGGCACGCAATTCTGGGGCTGTGAGCAATCACAAGACATGAGACCAGACAGGGGGAGACAAAGTGCAATGCGTGGTGAAAAACAAAACATGGACCGGAATAAAATTGCAATGATGAAATATGGAAGACATACACAGACAAAGAAAAAACAAAACATGGCAAGGCAACTAAATCACAATACAAAATACAGAGCATGGTCAGACAAGGCAGAATTCAAAATAAACATGGCAAACAGGGCAGAATCACAACATTGTCGACTCTGTTTTGGCCATCAAAATAGGGCTCAGAATTTCTCACCTAATCCATGTGTAGAATTTCATAAATTTTGGACAAAAAGGTCAAAATTTATGGCAGTTTATAGAAAATTGGCTGAATCCGCACCATTTTATTAATGTCTGGTCGCCATATTGTTTTGAAAAGTCGATATTTCTTGATTATTATTTAGGATCAACGTCCCCACATTCCTTCAAACTTAATTTGATGAAAAAGTTCCAAAAATGCATGAACTAGTTTGTAAAAGAAGGTTTTGTAAAAAAATTCAAAATGGTGGAGAACCAAAAGGAATATTGATTCTAGAGGCAAACTTCTGCGAAGTCCCTTGGAACCGTGTGATGCACACCGAAGAGTTGATTATTCCGCTTATACCATGGTCATTTGCCAGCAATATTAAATCAAAGCATTCAGAAATTTTTGGTGAAAGTTTTACACTTAAAATCTAAAGTTTATGAAGCAAGAGCTTACCGTCGTTAAAAGAAATGTTAAAATCATCCATTTGTGTTTTGTTGTGCTCTGCTCTCAACAGTTGACAGATTGACAGCGACGCTCTCTAACGTTGCTCTGGTTACAGGTTGGCCAGCGGATGAATTTCGAACGGTGAAACTACCGTAGCCGAACTACCTGTGCGTTCCACGGTGTTAACGCATACCTGCCAGCCAATCAGAAAAGAGTCTTCACCCAGATCACGGTATAAGCTCATTAATGCTTTAAAGTACGTAAAGATTTTTATCACATAACTGCAGTACTGTTCCAATAGCCCAGCCAATGACATATTTTTGGTATTACTCTAGAGTTATATCACTTGCAAAAATTTCATTGGCTGAGAGCGTGGGGAATAAATCGCTCTGTGTTACATCATGCTGTTAATATTTAGCAAAACTGAATACCAAGTGTAACGTTGGTTAAATCGGTAAGGCTCAGAGCTGCTGCAAACTCACTAGGTTCCACTCACATAACTAAGTTCACTTTACTTAGCTAGCTAGCCAGCGTGTACGCAGTACATTTTCATAACCAAATATCTAACATTAATTTGTTAGCGAGCGAGCTAACGACAGCTAGCTACTACGTTGACTGAATTTACAAACCATTGCTGGTTCAGCCGCAAATATCTGTGACTCACTGACTGACTTTGTTAGCAGAACGATGGAGTTAGCTCAGTGCTAACAAACAATGGGCGCTAACGGAAATTACGTTTGTTTTATAGTAAATCATGCAATTCAGTTATGTGATAGACAGAATCTTCTACTCTAGGTTGTGTCATTAGAAAGTTATGAAACTGGTATAGTATATTTTAGGTTTGTTGTGAGCTTAACCCAAAATTTACTCAACTTGTTTCATAACTTCCATATGACATGCCCACTTGTGTAAGATCCTCTATTGGGGCAACATATGAAGAGTTTGATCGCAAAACGGGTTAACCACCACATCCACCTTTTGCTTTTTTATTATCTCAAACAATAGAGAAAAGATAGTATTACGTTGATGTAAAATCAGATTTTAGACAGGTGAAATTTATTCAGAGCTTTTACTCGGCAAAATTTATGTTTTTTTTGCAAAACGGCTTAAGTGCCACCTCCATTTGTTTGCAAAACGGGTTAAGAGTCGTTCCATGAGAAAACCATGCAAAATCAGCCAGAAGCGCTAAGGTGGGGGGTCAGCGGATCGGATTCATATCGGTAGGTATAACTCGGCCCACTCAGACTACTTCACAGCCAAAACTGTCGATCTGAAAAAAAAAAGCGCCTCGGGCCGATTTTCGACCTTTTTGCCCCTTTTTTCCGCCATTTTTTGGCCAAATTCAACAGGGTTTTTTTTCCTCCTACATGGATGTGCATCGGAACGGGGGTGATTTTTGCTTGTAGGCAGGGTCCTACTCTACTGATATGTCAGGTCAAATCTTGTCTATCCTCTATCAGCACTGAGATATATCTCTTCCTATACAGCCTACTTTGGACCACGACAATCACTTGCTCTTTTAAAAGTGGTATATCTCCACTGCTGCAGGGGGAGGCAGAAACTGTGATATAGTTTTATGTAGACATTGACCCACTCTACCATCTGGAAAAATAAAATTTTACTCCGCTGGCCTGTAACAGTATGAAAATCGTAGTCAAACTTTGGAAATTTTTACGTCTTCTGTACTCTTTGTACATCCCACATTCCACTGAAATTCTCTCAGATTTCGTTTCATACTAATGCGCATCATGGCTTTTAAGCTTTTAAAATGTTAAAACATTCAAGGAGCCTGCTGACTGCTTGCAAGTGACCGACCTAGGGATGTGAGCTTGGTATCCGACCTTTGGGCAGGAATCTAAGATGGCGGCGCCCAATGGTGAAATGTGCAGATTTGCAAGTGTTTTGGGCCTGGATTGTGGCATCCGCAGTGGATACCCCTATGAAAAGGACCTCGTTAGATTTAAATCTTGTACCAAAGATATCAAATCACAGCTTGGGACCATTAGAGTCGCGACTCACAATGTACATCATGAGTGGCAACTCATTGCTTTGCAAAGTAGAATTTTTGACTTGGGGTCCGTTCTGTTGGACGCCAGACTCATCTGTGGAGTACATCATTATAAACTGGGCTTGAGATGGACTGCTCCAAGAGGCTGCAAACACCCACTTCATGGAAACTCCAAACAGAAACCATTTTGGGATCTGTCAAAGACCATGAGTCATGAAATCCATCTGCATTGGAATATATTACACCCAGTTGGGACAGGTTAGTATTTTTATTTCCTAACTGATCCTTGTGCAGTTTCTGATAATCAGTACTAGATCTGGAGAAATTTCTTGTGATATGCATCACATAGGGTCTCTATTGCGTGCGGTGCCTCTAATTTTCATTGATTATGATCTTGCCTAATTTTAAATGTTGATATGATTAGCTGCCTCCACTGCATCCCTATCAATATCAAGCTTCTCAGTCAACATTAGTGTGTGAAAAACATAAGTCTTCTATTACAATGGAGTGAAGAATTTTCTTAATTCTCGTGATAATAAGTACACACCAGAGTCATGTGAGGCCATGAAAACTGATAGACATGAATTTTTTATATGTAGTACTAGCACTATTGATTTGGTTTCAGCATACCATTTAGGAAGCCTTGATTTTGGCAATTTGAACAGCGCCATTTTGAAACCAGATGTGATTCCTATTGGACGAGAGCATGATTTGAAGATCTAGGGAGGAGCGAGGGGTGGATCTATAGGTGAATCTGACCGCATCTGATGAGGACCAGAGGGTAGCCACACCCCCAAAGGCATATCTGGCTTTATCCGTTATTTTACAGGCATGTGATTGGGCAATTTTCCAAAAGTCTTAAAAATAGCTGGGGGTCTGGGGGCCATAGGTCCCCGGCTAGGTCCAGGATGGAACCCTGGTGGAGGGCCGAAGCTCCTGGGTTTTTCATCATTTTTTCCATTTAAAAAGTACAAAAGATTAATACTTTCATGAACATCATTTTAGTGATAAACATGGCCAATTCTGAACATTTTCACCCACCTGACAACATAGCAGACTCCAGTCAAGACTGTACCACTGACTTTTGTCACCATTATGACTTTAACAGTCAAAATATGTCACTCATAATCATACGTCCATGAGTATCAACATTTACACAAACCGAGTCAGTCTTATGATACATTCATGTGAAAAACCCATCAGTGTTAGTATTCATTGATAGGCCTTTCATTTCAGTATTTCCCACATATGTTATTGACTGTAAACAAACACATCACAAATGAAAAATATATGTTTTTGATTGACATTTTCAATACATTAATGGTTATAAAACTTATGTTTGTTTTTCATTTGTGTAGTGTCTTTGTAGCCTTTATTAAATCAATTACATAACAACAAAGGAAGGAATAAAAATCATTGATATTTTTAGGTTAAAGGCCAGACCTGCACCAACTCTGCGCAGGTACTATAGATTAATTTTGTTGATAAGCAGTGCCTTGATAGAAAACTGCTTTTTCGCTTTTTTTGGAAGTACTGTGTCCCTTAAGTGTCGAATTGGCTCAGGTTACTGAAGGGCTTTTGCTGGCTACGCCAGAAGGAACGCCACAGAAAACTCAAATCACAGCAACTGCAGTAATTAAAAAGTAACGTCACATATGGTCATTAGCGAACATGCATTTGCCATATCTGAATTTACAAGCCAGCCATCAACCATATTTACCCCAAGCTGAGGTGTGTAGCAACTACGAAGCAAGTAAAACTTAGCCAGGCCTTCTTTGCGTGAGCTGGTGGGACAAACCACCGGCTCGCAATCAGATACCACAGCCAGGCAATCTAGCCTGGTTAAAATGGAGCCACGTTCATGACAAAATAAAAAAAAATAAAAAATGGCTTTAGGCCCAACGTAACTCACCTAGCTAGCTAATCTCCTAATCTCGCTTCATCGTCGCTATAATCCTAATGCAATTACCTAGCTCCTCGCGCTTCCTCGCAGACCTAATGTTGTAGCATCCGACCCTCCCAACCACTTTCCCTGTGATGTCTGAGAGAAGGCATAACTAGATGAAGTAAAAAACATACAGAGCGAGTTTTACACAGAATTAGGAATTTATTGAGTCAAAGTTGTATATTAGCTAACATTTTTACGTTAGCTGAAATGCAATCAAAAACAAATTCAAAGAAAAGCCTAATGTAATAACCTTAGACAAATTTATACCCCCTCACGCTCCCCTGTAACTCCAAAATACATACCACAACTGCAGTAGACACTCAAAGCAAAGGAAGAGGAGATTGCGAGAAGACAAGTTGACAGTCCATGCCTCTACGCTTCTGAACATGCAAAGACAGACCAATGAGTGACCGCGCTTAATGAACTGCTCTTCCGTTCCAAGACTGGGAATGATTCATTAATAAAAGGGGCTCTTAAAGCCAATGAACTCAGTAAAAATCTGAATTTATTTTTTTCACAATGAGGGCGAAAAAGTTGGAATTCCGACTATAGACAGGAAAGTCACATGCCTGATTCTAGTCTATTTGGGACCATAATTTACAATAATCAACATCATGAAATATCAAAGGAGGCTTGAAACTTGTGATAGATACCATAAAATAATGTGGAACATCATAATTGAAATAATAAATCAGGTGGGAAATACTTCTATTGCATTGAACTTCATTCTGCAACAACCGACGTTGCCATCTGCTGGCCATTAAATAGAATGCAATTTTAAGAGATTTCCGCATTGGCTTCACTTTTTAGGCCCGGGTGCTGCGTCCATCTTTTTATACAGTCTATGGGTGGAACTCAGCTCAGTTTGCTATTCTAATCCTAGAGACTCGCCAAATATCAACGAAATAAACGCAAATTTCTTATAGGAAAAATTGATTCAAGCAGGTGGCGGCACCTAGCGGCCAATTTTGTAACTGGAAGGCCCTCAAAAACACGTTGTTGAATCCAAAAGTGAGCGACTACCTCTCTTCAGTATGGTGTTCACCAGGCCTAAGTAATCAAGACAATGAATTGTGTCAAAATAACTCGTTATGTTGCCGGTGAAAATCCTGAAAATGCCAAAATTTGACTATGATTTTCACACTGTTACCGGCCAGCGGAGTAAAATTTTATTTTAGCAGATAATAGAGTGGGTCACTGTCTACATAACACTGTACCACAGTTTCCGCCTCCCCCTGCAGCAGTGGAGATATATCAATTTTAAGAGAGCAGATAATCGTAGTTGTCCGACGTAAGCTGTATCAAAAGAGGTATATCTAAGTGCTGATCTTGGCTAGCCAAGATTTGGCATGACTTGTCAGTAAACTAAGACCCCGCCTGCAAGCAGGAATCACCCCCATTCCGATGCGCGTCCATTTAAGTGGGAAAAAACCCTGTTGAATTTGGCCAAAAAATGGCAGAAAAAAAGGGGCAAAAAGGTCGAAAATCAGCCCGAGGCGATATCTCGGGTGGGGTAAATTTTTCAGTTCATCGATTTTGGCTGTGAAGTAGTCTGAGTGGGCCGAGTTATACCTACCAATATGAATCCGATTTGTTGACCCCCACCTTAGCACCTCCTGCATGGTTCTCTCGTGGAGTGACACTTAAATCCACCTTTAGAGAAAAAGTTTCACAACTAAACAACAAGGAATTAGTGTTTCATTTGCATGAGTGTATAATATTTTGTGTTTGTGTGTGTGTGTGTGTGTGTGTGTGTGTTTGCTTGATTGGATGCGTGCTTGTCTGCGTATGTGTGTGTGTGAGTATTTTTGTTACATGCACTCACGTTTGTTTTTCAGGACCACAGTGTTTGTGTGTCCAATGAACCAAGACTGACATTGGGTGGTGTGAGTGTGTGTGTGTGTGTGTGTGTTGTGCGTGTGTGTACACGTGTATGTGTGTATGTGCATGCATTCTTGTGCATGTTTGTGCAAGTGTGTGTATTTATGTTTACATGCACACGCATGTTTGTGTTTCAGGACCATAGTGTTTGTCCAGTGAACAAAGACTGACATTGGGAGGTGTCGTGTGTACTTGCGCGTGTTTGTGTGTGTGTGCGTGCATGTCTGTATATGTGTGTGTAATCTTTGTTTACATGTACGCACATTTGTGTTTCAGGACCATAGTGTTTGTCCAGTGAACAAAGACTGACATTGGGTGGTGTCGTGTGTGCGTGCGCGTGTTTGTGTGTGCGCGTGTGCGTGCGTGTTTGTGTATGAGCGTGTAATTTTTTGTTTACATGCACACACGTTTGTGTTTCAGGACCATAGCGTTTGTGTGTCCAATGAACCAAGACTGACATTGGGTGGTGTGAGCGTGTGTGTGTATACACTACCGCTCAAAAGTTTGGGATCACTTGCAAATTTCTTTGTTTTCCAAAGAAAAATACATTTTCATGCATTTCACAAACATTTTTTTCCATTTCACAAACATTTTTATCCATTTCACAAACAATTAAAATTAATCAGATGATTTTCAAAGAATGATCTACATTTTTGCATAGAGGCCTATTATCAGCAACTGTCAGTCCTCTGCATCAATCTCCTGGTATAGCCGCTAATTCAAGTTAAGCATTTTGTAAGGCTAATTGATTATTAGAAAACCCTTCAGCTAATGTGTTGCACAGCTGAGAACCGTTGAACTAATCAGGGAGCGCAAAAGGGAGCATGGCATTCTTGAGGTTGGTTTAGTACCTGAAGCATCAGCAGTTGTTTGTTTGTTTACAGGCTCAAAATGGCCAGAATGAACAAACTTCCTTTAGAGACCCGTCAGTCTATTGTTGTGATTAGAAAAGAAGGCTATTCAATGCGAGAAATTGAAAACTTAAAATCTCTTACCATGCTGTCAACTACTCCCTTCAGAGAGCAGCACAAACTGGCAGAAACAAGGACAGAAAAAAGGAGTGGGAGGCCCCGATGCACAACTGTGCAAGAAGACAAATATCTGAGAGTGTGTAGTTTAAGACAAAGACGCCTCACAGGTTGTCAACTAGCAGCTGCGCTAAATAGTTCCCGTAAAACACCAGTTTCAGTATCAACAGTGAAGGTGGTTTTTTTTTGATGAAGGCAAAGTTTGAAGTACACATTCATCATTTTCCATTAAAATCATTATTTCTAACTCAGACAATGTCAGCATGTTCTGTTCATTTGCTATATTTCCTGTTAAGACTAATTTCATGTGTGTTTCCATGGAAAACAAAAAAATTTCCAAGTGATCCCAAACTTTTGAGCGGTAGTGTACACGTGTATGCATGTATGTGCATGCATGCTTGTGCGTGTTTGTGTATGTGTGTGTATTTATGTTTACATGCACACGCATGTTTGTGTTTCAGGACCATAGTGTTTGTCCAGTGTACAAAGACTGACATTGGGAGGTGTCGTGTGTACGTGCGCGTGTTTGTGTGTGTGCGTGCGTGTCTGTGTATGTGTGTGTAATATTTGTTTACATGCCCGCACATTTGTGTTTCAGGACCATAGTGTTTGTCCAGTGAACAAAGACTGACTTTGGGTGGTGTTGTGTGTGCGTGCGCGTGTTTGTGTGTGCATGTGCGTGCGTGTTTGTGTATGTGTGTGTAATTTTTGTTTACATGCACGCACGTTTGTGTTTCAGGACCAAAGTGTTTGTGTATCCAATGAACCAAGACTGACATTGGGTGTTGTCGTGTGTGTGTGTGTGTTTATGTGTGGGGGTGTGTGCGTGTGAATGTGCACGGGCATGTGAGTGAGTGATTTTGTGTTATTCAGCAATATTGTATGAAAAGAGTTTCCCGACACTACAACAAAGAAACATACTTATTCGATTGGATTTAACCCGTTTTGCAATAAAAGCAAGCTATGGATTGAACTCGTTTTGCAAAAAAACAGTAATTTTTTGTTTTTTTCAAGAATATTCCTGTGGCTGGATTTGAAATGAATATGCCAATTGGTTACCATTTGGCTCATATACAATAGTAGAAAAGACCATTATTCAAAGTTTTACAGAAATAGTAATTACACAGAAGGCCATTTTTCTCAATTCAGACTCAGTGGAGTTAACCTGTTTTGCGACAAAACTCTTCATATGCTGCCTTCAAGATGATATCCTTTCCAGTGACAGCCATGCATTTTTCGACAAGGCAATGTAAAAGTGCATTTTAAAAGAATAGCTGCGCAAGAAGAGGGTGCGGATGCTGGGTTGGTCTGCCTGCAGTCCCAGCTAATGTCCAATATAGAATGTGAGGTGCATTTTGCAATGCAAAATGCGACAACAAAGACCCCGTACTGTTGCACACCTTAAAACTTGTTTGTGGGAAGAACACAACAAAATTGCATGCCAACACTCAATACTCACTTGGTGTTTTCAGTCCATGAATGTTGACTCAGTGTTGTGAAAAGGAATTGGCAACATTGAAAGTGGTAAATACTTTACTGCCGCAGCTTTTTTGATATATTTCCCAAGAATCAAAATTAAGATGAGTTTATTCTGAAAAATCAGAAAAATTCATGTGGTGAATCATCAAATGTTATGCCGTTGTATTCTTTTTGACAAAATACAGGTCAAAGACAATTTACAAATCTCTGCTTTCAGTTTCAATTTTAATTTAACATACTGTCCCAACTTTTTCTGACTTGGTGTTGTAATAATGAGTTCATTTTTTATCACACTTTCCTCATACAAAAATATGCAAAGCAGGATAAAACAAATACAAATCTGAAAAGAAAAAAAAGTGTGGTTGTAAGACCACGCCTCCAGCTGTTCAGCTCACTGGTCTACTATGACCCAGAATGCACTTCTGTGATTATTCAGTTATCACCTGCACCTGTTTTTAATTTTCACTGTGCGGTACCAGTGGCCTATTTAAGACCAAGCTTAGCACTTAGTCATTGCAAAGTCTTGTTACTACATGCCTGTGCTGCATTCCTAGTCTTGTATAGACATATTCTCTGCATTTTGCGTGTATTATTCTCTAAATCTTACTTAGCGCTGTTTATTGTTTTAAACCAGCACTTTATTTAAAGAATCCTCACTTCCATTTGTTTTCCTATTTGTAATACATTGTTACTGCAGCTACAGCCCAGAGTCTGTGTTACTAATAATGTTTATTAAGGAAACTCGTTTCCATTTTGTTTTGTATTGCAACGTTTGTGCCTTCTGTTGTGCAGTAGGCATCATAAATACAACCAAGTCCATCCTTGCACCCGAGTCCAGTCCTTAACTTCCTGTCTTCCGTGCATCTGAACTGTGCACGTAGCACAACCGTTACAGTGGTAGAGTTTAAAGAAAGCAACTGATGTTTGGTTTCAGAAATACACCACTTGAATTCCCTTTTTCTGTTGCACCATACTTTACTTAAATTCATCAAAATATTGTGTCCCCAGTCCATTTCATCTGAGAAAAGGCTTGGAAAATTTCTAAAAATACATGCCATCACCATCAGTGACCTATAAGAAAATGCCACACAATGCCAGCACTCAGTTAGGTGGCCATGGCACAGTTTTAAGCAAACAAAGATTCAAAGACAAGTCTTGGTCTGTGCAGATTTTTCATATTTGCAAAGAAACATAATGGAATTAAGCATGATTGAGTGTGATTTTGGCTCATAGTTATCTTTTGATCCGTCATCCAACTGTCTTACTATGAAAAGAAACTGCCACTATAAGGTATGTTCTCTTACTTTTTGGAGGGCATGCCAGGTCTATGACGAGGACCATGCACGCAGAAAATAGAAAGGCATTATGAATACTCCATTTAACCCCACACCTATCCTCTGTCACTGAATTAATTTGCAAAAAGGGCTCACTGTTCTCTGAAACATCAGCCAGACAAGCTACCTCTTCCTTTTGCACCAGATAACGCAACAACTGATTCCAGACAGCAACACAGTGTTGAGGAATTGGAATAAAATCATTTGTACTACACAGTGTAATTGAGGAGAAAGTCATTTTTCCCTGTCTGCCTTTTTTCCCTGGCAAATAGTGGCTGATGACTCATATCTGACAAGGCCAAATTAATAGCCTACTTGGTTTTACTGAGCAAAACCTATGACACAAATTTCGAAATCAAAAATTACAGCAGTGCAAAAGTAGCGGTGCCCTGAAGCTTAGCCCATTTGCCATGCTAAGCCACTTACCATCCAGTCTCTATACCCACTTCTTCCTCACTAGGTTTGTGGGGGGAGCTGGAGCCTATCCCAGCTGACTATGGGAGAAAGACAGGGCCCCACCCTGGACAGCTCACCAATCCATCGCAGGGTGCACAAACCATTGACCTGGAGGAAACCCACATGAACACGGGGAGAACATGCAAACTCCATGCAGAAAGGCCTGAGAATTCAAACTCACGACTTTCTTGCTATGAGGTGGCAGTGCCGCTCCGCCACCCTGGCCACCCACCATATGAACATTATTTTGCAATTGTTTTTCTTAAACATGAAATTGCGGCAGTGTTGATAAAAAGTTAAAAATCCCTTGACAGAGCACGAACAGGAATTCTTAAACCAGCCCGTCTGGCACCAATATCCATGGCATGGTCAAAGCCACTGAGATTTCATACTCTCCCCATTCTGATGTATGTTAAATAAAGCCTCATTAAATGAAGCTTCTCGCCTGTATGGTCTGCACTGCTGCCATGTGATTGGCTGGTTGGATAAATGCATGGAAAAGCAGGAGCACAGGTATCTCGAAAAGGGCTCAAGAGTTTCTAATCCAATGTATTTCTCTGGACGTGCATGCTTGTCACTGAAATGTGGGAAGAAAGTCTCCAATCCATTGTATTTCTGTGGACATGCATGCTTGTCTCTGAAATGTGGGAGGAAACCAGAGTACCTTCTGAAAACCCGTGCAAACACGGAGATCACGCAAGCACAACACAGGAAAGGCCCGGGCCTATGGCTGCTGGATTGGCACTCGAAGCAAAGGCACGGCTTCTGGTGCAAGAGTGACCACTACAGCATTAGACTGAATCCAGCATTACCAGTTCCAACAATGGCCAAAGTCGGCAGAGGCCAGCAGCCTCATTTGAGCAGTGAATAATTGGCTTCCTGCTACTCAGGGATATGGGAGGGATAAAGTCGGCTTGGGTTAACATAATTTTTGGCTCAAATACCTCCTGCTGGCCATCCTGGTTCTCATCAGTTACATTCTAAGCATGCACGATCGGGTTTCCCCTGCCCTCGTTCTGCGCTTGCGAGATTTGAAGCTGCAAGTGAAAGGAAGCGGCAGCTGACCCATGCATGCTTCGGAGGAGAACCACATAGTGTCTGCGCTCTCTAGAGAGGGAATGGCATACAAGCCTGCTAGTACTGTACAATACAGTATTGATCATGGTAATACCAATAGCAGCAGCAGAGGCAATACTGAAACTGATTAGACAAAAGTAATTATTTTTTCAAATATAGTGCTTCTCCTCTAATATTGGTAAATGTGATCCAAACGGGTAATGAATTAATGCCTTTATTGGTTAGCTTCTAGATATTTAATTCACATGCACGACAAATATGGATCCCCTTCATTCAATACTTTGTGCCACCTCTGTTTGCCAAGATAACAACTTGGAGTCTTCTCTTATAGTGTGTAATGAATTTAAAGGAGACAAGGTAAAGCATCTGAGGCCTTTCCTTCATAATTCTTCGATTCATGTTTATTGACTCTCCTCTTAGGCTTGTCTTTCAGATATTCTGCTGGGTTTTAGGTCAGATGACGGGGATGGTCACAGCAATACCTTGTTTCTGTGGTCGGTAAACCATTTTTCTATTCATTTTGATGCATGATTTGGACCATTGCCCAGTCAGAGGACACAAAAGTTTAAGCTTTCTGGTAGAGGCAGTCCATTTTTTGTTTAATATCATTTAATATCTTCTGGTACTTGATAGAAACCCTGGTATCTCAAATCTCAGCAAGTTGTCTGGGACTTTTGTAACACGTTCATAGATCTACCACCATACATCATACGTGAAATGAGGCTCCTTACAGAATATCTTCGGTTTTATGCCAAACCCACAAAGTTTTTATTGCCAAAGAGCACTGTTTTGGTCTGATCTGACCATAGAACTCCCTCCCATTGGAAGTTACAGTGCTGTTCGCCAAACTGGAGACCTATTCGCTTATTTTTTGATGGCAACGGAGACTTTTCTGGGCCACCTTCCCAAACAAACCTTGCAGTTGAGTAGTTTGCATCTTATCATTGTTTTAGAGACTTTCTGATCCCAAGACATACTGAATGTTTGCAATTCTCCAACTGTGATCCTTGGAGTTCCCTTTACTCTACCAGTTGCAACATCCTCTTCTGAGAGCATGTAGTCAAAATTGGTACATCCTGGGGCGCCCCGGTGGCTCATCGGTCTAAGCGCGCGCACCATAAAGGCTGTGTCCTTCTCGCGGCAACCCAGGTTTGATTCCACCTTGGGTCATTTGCTCCATGTCTTCCCCATTCTTCACCCCAACTTTCCTATCTATCTCCACTGTACAACTATCAAATAAAGGAAAAAAATAATCTTTAAAAAAAAAAAAAAGGTACATCCTCCTCCAGACAGATGTTCTAACATATGCCATATGCCTTAAACTTCATTATTCCCCTGATGGTCAAAGTGGGTATTTTTATTTCCATATCTGTGAGGCTCGACAACTTTGTACATCATTGCTGTAATCTTTTGTCTTAACCATGTTGATGGATGACGACAAGAAACTCGTTGGTGCATCGCCTCATATTTACACTCATGCACTTAAATTAGATTTTTCAATTCAATTAAAGATGTAAATGTTTGTAGCACAAATGATATTTAGAGAAACATTTATTTTAAGATGGGAATATTTTTTTCCTCAAATTATTATACCGCCCTGCATCATTTTTGCAGAATAAAACCCAATACTTGTTTCTTATTCATTTTGGGGTGCTGATTCCAAAAATAGTGTAAGTTTTGCTCTAGCATGTCATATTTTCTCACAAGTTTTGATGTACATTTCACAGCATTGTCACTTTCAACAACCACTTGTAAGGTTAAGAAGTCTTGTATTACCCCTTAATAACCAGAAAAACTGCCACAAACACATGATTTCCATCTTCCTCTGAGCTAGGTAAAGACTATTTGTTCAATTCTCAGCTGACTTTCACATGTATGAATGATTCTGAATGCCTCATCATGATTTCAGGCGTAGTTATATGGCCACTGACAGAAGAAAATGCAAACGTGATCCAGATGTTTTTTGCTACATCTGAGGATGTTTCACTATACCCAAACAGCATTTGTAGTAGTTTTGACTGGTGCATAAAAACCGATATATATGATATAACATGGAAAATCTTCATTTTTATTTTGTGAAAATACTGTCCATGATGAAAACTTTTTACTTGCTTTTTTAACTCAGCATTCTCAAATTAGGTAATATGAGACCTTTTTGGGAAATCAGGAGAAATTTTTTTTTCAACATGCAGGGTGGCATTATCTTTTTATTCAAGGTTACAGTTTTTGAGTAAACAATTGGGAGGATGAATGGCAACCACATTTTTTTGTAACTTTGTTAGCTAATCTTTACCAAAGGTGCTAATAACAGTAGAAATGACTGTAAGCTTCCATAGCTGAAAATCCACTGAAACATTTTAAGTTCTAAAAAACTGGGCTGGACAAGCAAGTTTCAAGCAGGCAACATTTTTAGGCTCCCCGGGCATTTCTTGATGGCTCTCATCAAAATATGAGAAACGCCATTTAAATGTGAACACAAGATACTTTTAAAATGTAAATGCGAGTGCATAATGCATGTATTGCAGCACATCCTCTGCTCCCCAGAAAGAAGGGAATATGCACAGCACTGTTTGTGATGTTGTTTCTGAAGCAGATCCCATTTCATCAGAGCTGTACCATAGTGCTGAATCAGAGATGAGTCTGGATAACGGAGAATCCCCTCGAGCCGAAGGGAAGGAAGCCACACAAGTTACTGCAGGAGCAGGAAACGTGAGGAGGATTGCAGGAGGCAGGGAGGCCTCATAAACAACCAGAGCAGCATTTCTCTTCCCTCCAAGAGAAAAAACTGTCATGCCCCACTCAACTCACTGTCAGGTTCAGAATTATTGGCAGTCTCAATGAAAATCAAGAGAAAAGGCAGCATATCATAAACACAACAAGACTGTCGGTTGCCCGCTGGACGACGTGTATCCCCGGACTCCTAAAGCAATCACTTCCAAAATCGATAGGCTTTGTGACTTTACCATACACAAGGCCCATGTCAAATATGAAAGGAATCGGTTGAAATCTGTGGCCTGCAGAGCGCTCGCAGGAAAATCTGTATGGATGCAGCAGAAGCGGCATGACGATTGCTGATCTATAGTATCCCTGACTCGTCGTCTGCGGGAATACAATTAATAATCCACATATCACATTTATACATATTGCACAACTACTGTATACCATACGATTTAATTTAATTTGTGACAAGAGAGCCAGAGAGCATGTCTGAAGGAACTTTTTATCAGTCAACCATGCAGAAATTTTCAAGATAATTTGTTACCCTTTTCTTTCCAAATTTTGGCAGGCTTCTTCAGTTCAGTCCACAGGATGTCCATGGTATTTAAGTTGAGACTCTGAGAAGCCAATGCCACTGTAAAACATACAGGTTGTCCTCACTGGATCATTTCTATGTGGATTTTCATGCATCGTCTTGTTCACTGACCAAGTTTTAGCCCCCCAGCAGATAACCAGATTTTCCATCAAACATCAACATCATGTCATTGATGTTGCTGGATGTCCAACCTTTTCCAATTAAAAAAATTAAGAAAATGCTGAAAAATTACCATTTTCTACAATGCAATATGCATGTCAAAGATATACACTCAAGGATCTTTGCAAACATTCCAGCAAAGGCTTGGTTGGCTTCGAGCTTTCAACTTCCAATGCTTTGGGTGGGAGTTCAAATGGGAAAATAGTTTAGCTGGGCAGAGAGGAGGGAAATAACCCTACTGATGCCAGACGGTCCTGAAACACCCGCCTGACCGAGTACGTCAGTGAAATTAGGAGACAGTAACAACTGCGTACTGAATATGCACTATAAAGAGTAGTGGCAGAAATGAATACCGTAGCCTGTCTGGCCAGATTTTGCCCAGTTCCTTCAGAACCAAATTAACTCTGTTCATTGATCAGAGAAAATTATTCAGGACAATAAGAGAATCAGCTGTTGGCGAAAGGATCAACTACTGCCATTCCATGTTTGTCAAATCACTACATCTGAATAAAACCTTCATTCACCCTGCGCTTCTTTACCATGGGAGTGGGTGTACTGCAGCTGGCTTGACTTGGCCAAGCAAATGTGTCGCCCATATGGAGAGATTTTTCTGGGCCCTTACCAAATGTGCAGGAGGTGGTTCGAAGCGTATTCTGCAATCTGTTCCCTTGATGATTTACTTAAACCACGGTAACTACATTGTCTGTTCTCACAAACATGTACCTTCTCCCAAATTGCACTGGGGTGAAAAACACTGCTCACAGTTCCAGAACATTAATGTCTTAACTCTGTAGAGCACCAAGGCATTGAAGAAGATTTATGGGTGCAAACATTTTGCCAAAGTTTGAATGCAGTGTAATACCGAAAAAGGGGAAATAATATCGTGGAGCATGCTCTCCGTGACCGTAGCGGTTAGCCATAGTTTTGAAATTATGGAGGGGGGTTACTAGAAAAGAGTAGAAGGAGAGTTAGGGGAAGAGAATTGGATATAGCTGTTGTATAGGTTGAGACGTACTGTAGGTTAAGAAGGCTGCTACATATACATTAAGTTCTATAAAAGCTTGATTTCGCCTCCCGTGTTATTCCGCACAGTTGTGCAACCGAAGAGGAGTGAGATTAAGCTAGGGGACTATAAAGGGCCAGGTCACGCGGTAACGAAGTTATAAAATTGGTGTATTTTGTATCATAGCTCCAAAACTAAGTAAGATAGAGTTACAATTTAAATAGCTTTGTGTAGGTCTTCCCTAGTACTTCAAACAACAAAATAGCTAAGTTTGTTCATTTGACTTATTTTGGGTGAAAACAGCAAAAATCTGGTCAGTAACGGAGTGACAAATTTGTAACTCCGTTACCGGCCAGTTTTTTGCCGTTTTCACCCAAAATAAATCAAATGAACAAAATTAACAATTTTGTCGTTTGAAGTACTCGGGAAGACCTACACAAAGCCATTTAAATTGTAACTCTATCTTACTTAGTTTTGGAGCTATGATACAAAATACACCAATTTTGTAACTCTGTTACCGCGTGACCTGGCCCAAACGCAACTAAGGTGACGCTACAAATAACGGTGTTACAGCAGCCTTGCTTAGCATTGCTCAAGCATTGACTGAAAGTTGACGGCTAGGCCAAAAGTCCAGTTGAGCTGGAGCTAGTTCACACTTGTTCTAATTCAATGTAAAACCAAGATATAATCATGTGTGGTCTATATTGCACAAGCACCACATGCATGGACTTTGAAACAATCCATTTAAAATTTGAAGTTAAGCAAGGCATAATGATTGGCTGTGACAAGCTATAAAGGCTACTTTGGACAGAGGCACTGCGCAAACAAAAGCTATAATAGCTGCCCCCACTTTCTCCATGACAACCAAGGTCATTTCAGTCTATGGTTGGGCTACAAATGCCACAGTGGCCTGCAATAACACGAGTAGTTTGCAATATGAGCTGCATAAGGTCCATCACTAAGGAATCAAATTATTCTCTTATTGAGGAATGTATGAGAGCCAGAGATTGGATACATGAGCCCAGCACTGCAGCATCATCTTTGTGAGAAAGGCTGCATTCTGCACTAGGGTGATGTGAATTCTCCAAAACCACCTCGACCAGAGACCTGATGAAGAATGCAAAACATCTAATTGGCGGTACTAGGCCACTTCTACTGATTCAGTATTGTACAGTGCTATTAGTATGGTTGCGATGCAATCGAACAGAATGAGCAGTTGATGTCGCATTTATGAAGAACAATGACAAATCAATAAATCGAAGAACCAACAGCGTCAGGGAAGATTGTTATGGTCATGGGAATCCCGGGTGCTCATCTAGTGACAGTGCATGCAGAAGCTTCAAAAGACGTATACTGGGAAAAATACTTCAGAACTGCATCGCAATGTTCAAAGGGGGAGCCCGTGGCATCTAGTGAGCTAGGGATGACTGCACATTGTGTGAACCAGATTCTTAAAACCGACAGACATCGATCCAGTGCCTTCCTGTGCCGCTGGCCCAAAGACTGAGCTGGGGAAGGGAGACAGATGTCTTAAGTTGTTACATAGGTTGTTACGACATTTTTCAGGCAGGGGGGCCTGACCTCGCCACTCCTGGCCAGTACTTAAGCAGTCCAGCACACCGTCACACTGCCTAGCTTGCAATGCAAGCTATATAACATCCATCACTGACAGCACTTAAAATTTGCCGTCATACTTATAAATCATATTATTATCACTATATTTGTAATTCCAATGTTGTGTCAAATTCTAACGTAATGACAACTTGAGCATGGAAAACTAAAGATACTTCCTCCCCAAATAAATGTTCCACATGGACTGTTAGGTTTTATACTTTGGAGGGCAAACTTCATTGGACCACTGTATTAGCGTGCATGTTCTCACAATTAGTGCTGGAAGAACCCTGAAATGAAGTTTTAAAAAGGCAACAAAATGCTGTGGTTTTCCACACATAACACTGCCTTTTCCTCCTAAACATCATTAGGAAAATATTAATTTTTAATTAATACTAAAATATTATTAGAATGTTTTTTTTACTAATATTCTTGGAAAGTTGTCAACTCCCACAAATGCTTGTCTTTTTGTGTCATGTCTTATTAAAGAACACTGCAGAGAAAAATATTTGCCCCCACCCTATTTCCTCAATTTTTGCCCATTTGTCTCAATAAACACATTCAGATTTTCATGCAAGTGATATAAGACAAGAATAACATGAGGAGACACACGAGAAATACAAATAGTTTTTAATAATCATTTCAATTACTGAAGTAAAATTCTTACACCTCCCATGTGAAAAGTAATTATCCCCTAAATTTTGTTGTGCCACCTATAGCAGCAAGGACTGCAATAAAATGCAACTGATAACTGGAGAAACATAGTGCAATCTTGGCTCATTCTTCTTTGCAGAATAGCTTTAATTTAGCCACACTAGTGGCTTTTTTGAGAATGAACTGCCCATTTAACGTCCTGCCACTGGATCTCAAAGAGATCTAAGTCAGAACATTGACTTGGCCCCACTCCAAAAACAAGCTTTATTTTTCTTTAAGCCATGTGCAAATGAATGTACTCTTGTGCTTTGGATCATCGTTTTGCTGCACAACCCAGTTGGGCTTAATCTCCTGGATTTTCTTGTTGAGAGGACCATTCATGGTTTTGTCAATTTTGGTCACCCAAGCCCTGAAACAGTAAAGCCAGCACACTACCACCAACAGCTCTGAATGTTGTTAACTTGTTATGATGCTCCTATCGAGGAATGTGATGTAAGCTTTAGGCCAGATGTAACGGGACCCATGTCTTCCGAAAAGTTTTAATTTTAATCAATCAGTCCAGCCCACAGAGCATTTTCTCAGTCTATTAAGACCCGGACCACATTCTTCACCTCCGCAATCATTGCATGCACCTGTCATTCATTTCCACTGTGTGGTAGTGTTGTGCTATTTAAGACCGAGCCTCGCACTTAGACATTGCAAAATCGTGTAAGCCACAAGCCTGTATTAACTCTCTCTCTAGTCTTGTATAGACTTATCTCCCACGTTTCGCATGTATACATTATAACTGTTGAACTTAGTGCTATTTATTGTTAATGTCAGCACTTTAACTTTATCACCAGCAACCTCGATTCCTTGTTCTTTTCTTCATCTTGTAATACATTGTACTGTAGCTAAAGACCAGTATTTTTATTACTTATACTATTATCCAGGACGCTCTATTCCTTGGCCTTTTTTATTGTATCCTGTTTTGCCTTCTTGCTGTGCTGAAGGCATAATAAATACAACCAAGTCCATCTTCGCACCTGAGTCCAGTCCAACACTTCCTGTCCTCCGCGCACATCACTGGTGCTCAGAGCACAACCCTTACAATTTTTACTCACTTTCTTACTAATGGGGAGTAAAGAATGCTGATCTGAGGCGAGCAAGGCCTGCAGTTCCTAAGATGTTGGTTTGGGTTCTTTTGAGACTTCCTAGATGAGTCGTCAATATAATCTTGAAGGAATTTCTGCTGGCCAGCCATTCCTGAGAAAATGCACCTCTCTTCCAAGTTTTTTTGATTTTGGGACAATGGCTTTCGCTGTGGTATGCCACAATCCCAGAGATTTGGCTTTGTAATTCTTTCCGGACTAATATGTTTCAATAACTTTCTTTTTCATCTGTTCCAAAATTTCTTTCTACTGCAGCGTGGAATGCTACTTGTTGAGACCTTTCTGAATACAAGCTGTAAAGTGTCAATTTAAGCAGATTCAACAGGGCCAGCAGTAATCAAGCCCAGGTGTGCCTAGTCTACTTTAACCCAAAAATCAATTTGGTTAATTGGCTGATCAAGCAGCTAAGTATTCAATCGTTTTCCACACAAGTCCACTCGGAGGAGGATAACTTCTTTCCTTCAGTAAAAGAAATGATCACTTAAAACCTGTAATTTGTATTCACCTGCCTTTGTCTTAAACCAAACTCTGTTTGAAGATCTGTAACAAGTTTGACAAATACGCAAAAAAAAAGAAGGAATCAGAAGGGAGGCACATGCTGTTTATACGACACAGCATAATATTATTATCATTATTTTTCATTTTAATTTTTTTTTTTTTTTGTGATTCAAGCAGGGAACCTGCTGAAATCTTGCATTTTTTGTTCAGATTTTTATTATTTTTAGTTTATGTTTTTCAGCCCTAAAAATGTTGGGATGGCAAAAACTGTATATACTGAAGCAACCAAATTTTGTCACCAAGTCTGTATTGTCACCCATGATTCATGTTGGAAATATGACCTTGATTGGTCATATTGTGGCCTTACAGCAATCCAAAACATTTTTTGGTCAATAACACTTGAATTGTTTGGACTTGAAACAAGATTTCTTGACCATATTGCCAGGCTCCATCTGTACCAAAAGCCTTTTTGACCAAAATGATGGTGCCATATTTGATTTTCCATCAAGTTGAATTTTTGTAAAACCTTTAAAATCTACCACTTCCAACTCTGTTATTCTGATTTGTACAAACCTTGTTACACAACAATCTTTACATATTGTGAAATTACAGTTGTTTCTTTAAAAAGTGTGGCCAAAGTAAACCAAAAAATTTTGTGGGCACGGCCTCAATCGATATAAAGGGGAGTAACTCCTAAGTGCAATGTCAAATCACCACAAAACGTAAGAGTTTACATTAATAGAGCAAGAAACTGAAGCCTACAAAATTTGGCGTACATTTGTTGATTATTGGTGCAATAGCAAACAAATGGGCATAACTCTAAAACCATGTTAGGTTAAGTTCAAATTTTGCATGCTGGGTCTAGGCCAGATGTCCTAAATAAGTATGTAAAGAAAAGATAAAAGCACAAACAAGACAGCAACCAGTAGCCAGGTGATCACGAAACTAGCAGGGCAAAGAATACCATGAATTAGTCTGTGCCATGAACAGGAAATTTTGTCAAAAATTCATTCAAGGCATGTCTTCACTACCTCAAAATTCATAATGGCATCATGTTGCTTGGACCCTATTAAATATCATTATAACCATAATAATAATAATAATAATAATTATTATTATTATTAGACTTAGCTAGCCATGCAGCTTAGGCTACTCATGGCAGCAATGGAAGAATAAAGCAAATATCTTCCCTGTGGGGAACACAATTAGTGATGCCATGCACTGTTCGAAGACATGTACCCCAGCTCCAGCACTGCAGCATCGTCATTCTAGTTCAAGGGATCATTGCCGCAGCCTGCATAGCATATACTACTATGAAACTGCAACGTTGCGGCTATAGAAAGGAAATGGTTACCTTGAGACTGCAGCAAGGTGCAGTATATTCAGATTAATCCAAACGACATAGCTACTGTTAGGTCGTAATACCACTCCTGATAGGGTTAACCTCGCGGTGTCGGTCTCAGCTGACTGTTCAGCTCAATCTTTCCTATCCTAGTGATGGGAACTATTCTGTGATGAAAGGGGCCTAACTTGCCTGCAACACATTCCTAGCTTGAATAGCAGCAGATTCATTCATGAGCAGAGTTATGAGCAGCTACTAACCTAGTGTCTAATATAGTGAGCAGTGGCCAGTCATAAATAGAAATGATACGGACTGGGCCACCAGCCGACTAACAGTGCTTGTTTTCATTGTTGTCTTTATTGTTTTTCTGCTAGTAAGGATAGCAGTTGTCTTCCATAGTAAGATGTTGAACTCTGAAGCAAGATCACAAGCTTGAACCTCTTCTGTTAATTCTCAAGCATGGGAATAAGCTTAAGGCTTACATTCTGGTACAAGAACGGAAAGTGACACTAGGATCTCGTCTGAGACTGCTAGAGCCAGGAAATTATCCAAGGCCACTGATACTATAAAATCACTGAAGGCCCGACTCTTGTTGATTCCTGATGTGTGCAATTCACACTCTCAACTCTGTGATCACATAGTTCACGCGGGAGCCAAAACTCTCGGACCTCATTTCCGCTCTCCTCCACTACATGCCGCCATTAAACATTTTCTTGTGTCATAAAGCTTAGTATCACTTGTTTACTTCACTGTCTTCACCTGTGCCAGCCCATTTGAGTTCAATGCATCCACCAGTGTCATGTTAGATTCTTTGCATTTATAACCTGTCTTTGTTTGTTCTTATTGCTGAGTTCTGTAGTCTGCTACCTCTATGTCAGCCCGCACCCAATTTTTCTCTGTGGGTTTGATCACCATGGTTGTCTACAACCTTTGACAAAGGGCTAGTACTAGCTGAGGTACAAAAGGTGACAAGGGGCTCATTCCAATTGCTTTTTCACCATTATCAATCTCACTTCATTTACTTCTCCAAGTCATTTCCTGAATCAGAAATCAATCAAGGTCCGCCATCAGTAAGGAGATTCCTATCTCTCATAAGAGTTATAAAAATGGAATTGAGGTTTTTGCAAGGTAACTTTAGTTAAGGCACATCAAGACCATGCTTTGCATAAGTATTTTTTCTTATGTATAAATGACTGACCAGTGAATCGCTATTCCCATGTGCCACACCTGTGGCTTAATAACTTCACTTGATGTTTGAAGGATGAATAACATCCAATTTTGCTAAATCATGTTTCATCAACCACCCAACCCCCACCCTGGACTTTTCTTCCTTCTCTTTCCCTTCTCTCTGTTACTTATAAGAGCAAGAAAATGTAAAGCCGTTTTCACACTGGACGCGAAACAATTTTTCACGCAACAGATTACATTCAAAGTCAATGCAAAGAAAACGCGTGTATTCGCATCTTTGCATTGACTTTGAATGTAATCTGTCGTGCAAAAAATTTGTTTCGCGTCCAGTGTGAAAGCAGCTTAAGACGGAAAAAGAGGAAGGTCTGCAGCTTGTCCTGGATTCAATGCATTTTCAAGACCTCCAGTTAAAAAAGTAAGGTTTATGGGAGCAATGAATGGAGTTTTTCAAAATCCTCAATAATGACGTTTGGCCATTTGTTTTTACGTCAAAAAAACTGTGGATCATGCAGATTCTAGAATTTAAGAAAAAAAAATCAGTGTAAACTTTAAAAGCTACATCGCAATCTGATCACAGGACTAAGTAGTTATCCACGCACAAGCATGCATTTCTGGCTAGCATGGAAGATGGCTGAAGCCTCGTAACTGAACCAATAGCCTAGAGTGTCAGCAATTAACTCACCTTCCAGTTTGCAAATAATAACTGCAGTTGAAAAGTAGCATTGGAGTTCAAAGACCATAAAGAGAGAAATGTTTCTGAACGTTAACTTCCAATTTTAAAATGTCAGCTTAAAGCACTAAATTCATGACAGATAATAAGTGAAACATTTCTCTCTTTTTTTTTTTTTTTGCTTTGAACCAAGTAAGCACATAAGGACCAAAGATTTGCCTGTGTTAAGTCACACTTTCAGCACACCATTTCCGCTTGCTTGTTATGAACAAACATGCCACCATTATCTTAACAAATTTCCGGGGTTCAACAAGCACAAGATCTGCAATCCGTTTTCCTGGGCACAGAAAGCAATACACAATTTGGAAGAAGTCTGTGAGAGGCCTCAAGCTTAGCAAAGCTCACACGATGACTGCTGATGTCCTGATGAAAGCTTATTGAATTTCAGCAGACCCTTGATTTCACTATCGAGTAAACTAGTATTGGTTGACTCTCTACAAAAACTGTCCAAAAGAGTACCCAAAAGTGGTTATTTGGCTCATAATCATAGGGGAACCCAAAAAGGTGCTATATAGCAACTCTGTCAAATGGTGCCATATAGAACCATTTTAGGTGTAATTTTGCTCTATATTCCTTCAACAAAATGGTTCTAAACACAAATAGACTATTCTAGACTCTCTGGGGGCATTGGAATATTTCTGTTAGTAAGCTGTGTTTAATGCAGTGTTTTTATTCTTTCCCCAGTAAACTAGAATAAGCTAAGCTGAAGAACCAGTGGAGAACCTCTAAGGAACAATACAGGGGCTTAAAAGGTTCTCTACTGGTTGTTCAACTTAATTTAGTTTACCAGGTAAAGAACCACTTGAGAAACTCTGAAGAATCATACAAGGGCATAAATATTTCTTAGCATGGCATCCCAACCTACACCAAAGAACCATTAAGGAACCAGCATTTTTCTGTGTGTATAACTAGGCGATGATTATACACAAAATAAATACAGAGCAGACTTATTGATATAATGATAATTTTTTAAAAATATCTCAACACAGGCCTTTTCTGTAATAATTTTTTGAGGCCATCAGCAGTCAATTTTGTTTTCAAGTTTTTTTTTTTATGCATAGCCACTGATTGGCTTGAGGAAAGCCATGCCACAATGCTGAACCAGAAATTATCTATACTATCAGAGTGTACAGTTGATTGCAACTAAGGCAGTCGCAGTCCTCGCAAAAATATCCCTGTTGTAACTTCAACAATTAATACATCCGTTCACATGACAAATATTGTGCTCTTTTTCCTTTATGGAAATTGTATTCAAACAGATTTTTTAAAGACATGAGACCTTCAATTATAATGTTCAATGAGATTCTGTGGAGATTTTTTACAATAGTAAACCAAAATACCTCTGAGTTTTCACTTACTGCATTGTACCCCAGCCAGAAGTTGCCAGGATATACAGCGGTAGTATTTCAAGTTCTGCAAAAATTATCTATATAGCAAACTCTCACTGGCAAAGGCAGGCTACAGAATGTGGGAGGAGGAAATGGGAAAAGTGGATGTAGAGGAATTAAGATTTATTCTTTGAGTCCAGCAGGCAGACATAACACATGGCATCTCATGGATTGTGAAGAAATTTGGCACAAAGAAAGGGTTCATCAAAAAACTTAAGAAGCCGACATGGTTTTGGCTTTGATTAAATCCAGGAGGAGTTAGACATACAACCTGAAATCATCAAGCCTGAAAGTTGCTTGACTGAACTTTCCATGACCGTTCAACCCTAATGTGAAGTAACTACCCAATTTAATTTAAGGGGAGGAAAAGAGAGATACAAGATTTTGGCCCTTGTTTGTCATCAAAATTTGATCATCCTCCCTCAGAAACAAGAAGGGGTCGTCCAACTCCCCCAGACTTAAGTTGAAAGTCTAAATTGACTTTTACGCGTCTGAACTAGTCTAAATTTTAAAATGCCCCTCTAAAAGACAGGTCGATTGGTGCCTGGCTATACCAGGCCTTGAAGGCCCGATGGTGTGCTGATTTTTGATCTCACCACCCAAGCAATCAGGTGAGGTTACTTAAGTGTGTAATTAATCACAATTGATCAATGCAGTTCAGAGTAACAGCAAAAAACAGGACACCCTAAGGACCTCCAGGACCAGGGTTGGCTATACCCCATCGTAGAGTGATTAGCGAAGAAAAAAAGAGGAGAATACAAAAATGAGGAAGAGATACAACTTCAATTCCGAAATAGTTGGGACAAAGTGTAAATTGTGAATAAAATCAAAACGCAAAGACTTTCAAATCAGACCAGCCAGTATTTTATTCACAATAGAGCAGAGATAACATAGCAAATGTTGAGACTGAGAAATTTTACAATTTCATCACAAAATGACCTCATTTCAAATTTGATGGCTGCTACAGGTCTCAAAAAAGTTGGGCCTGTTTACCATGGTGTAGCATCCCCTCTTCTTTTTAACACAGAATGGAGGCATCTGGGCATTGAGGAGACAAGTTTCTCAAGTTTAGCCATTGGAATTTGATCCCACTCTTGTTTAATACAGGCTTCCAGCTGCTGGAGAGTTTTGGGTCTCCTTTGTCGAACTTTTCGTTTAATTATGCGTCAAATGTTCTCAATGAAGATCAGGACTGCAGGCAGGCCAGTTCAGCACACGGACTCTTCCACTACAAAGCCATGCTGTTGTAATAGCTGCAGTATGTGGTTTTGCATTGTCCTGCTGAAATACACAAGGCCATCCCTGGAATAGATGTCGTCTGGAGGGGAGCATATGTTGCTCTAAAACCTTTAAATACCTTTCAGCATTCATGATGCTTTTTAAAACATGCAAGTGTCCCACACCATATGCACTAATGCATCCCCATACCATCAGAGATGCTGGCTTTTGAACTGAACACTGATAGCAGGAGGGGTGTTCTTTCTCCTCTTTAGCCCAGAGGACATGACGCCCAGGATTTCCCACAAGAATGTCAAATTTGGACTCGTCTGACCACAGGACACTTTGCCACTTTGCTACAGTCCATTTTAAATGAGCCTTGGTCCACAGAACATGGCGACGCTTCTGGATCATGCTCAAAATGGGCTTCCTTTTTGCATGATAGAGTTTTAGGTGGCATCTGTGGATGGCACGGCGGACTGTGTTTACAGACAGTGGTTTCTTGAAGTATTTCTGGGCCCATTTAGTAATGTCAATGACAGAATCATGCCGGTGAGTGATGCAGTGGCGTCTGAGGGCCCAAAGATCACGGGCATCCAGTAAAGGTCTTCGGCCTTGTCCCTTACGCACAGAGATTTTTCCAGTTTCTCTGAATCTTTTGATGATGTTATGCACTGTCGATGATGAGACCTTCAAAGCCTTTGCAATTTGACGTTGAGGAACATTGTTTTTAAAGTATTCCACAATTTTTTTACGCAAGCCTTCACAGGTTGGAGAGCCTCTGGCCATCTTTACTTCTGAGAGACTCAGCCTCTCTAAGACATCCCTTTTATAGCCAATCATGTTACACACTTGATGCCAGTTAACTTAATTACTTGCTAAATGTTCTTTCAGCTGATTCTCTTATATATTAATTGCTTTTTCAGCCCTTTTTTGCCTGTGTCCTAACTTTTTTGAGACCTGTTGCAGTCAGAAAATTTGAAATAAGCTCATTTTGTGGATAAAAATGTCTCAGTTTCAACATTTGAAATGTTATCTATGTTCTATTGTAAATAACATACTGGCTCATGTGATCTGAAAGGCATTGCATTTTGATTTTATTCACAGTTTACACTATGTCCCGACTATTTCGGAATTGGGATTGTATTTGAAGTCAGACTGAAGGTGGATGCAACTGTGGTCTAGGTACTAACATTTTTGGTAACGTTCACCACAGTGGGACATTTCAGGGAGAACAAGAGTTTGTCACACATGTATGTCGCTGGCCATACTAACCTTATTTTTATGCGTTATCATTGAAATATTTTATAGTTGCTGTCTCGGTAAAGGTCCCTGTGAAAGGTACCTGTACACTAAAAAAAACACTGAATCCATCCTCAAGTTCTTGAGATATCTCTCTAACAAGGTTGGGACATACATTCAGATGGACATATGGACCAATGGATGCCCACTATAGTGTCAAGGTCTCTGCAAACCATAGCACACCAAAAATAAACAAACAGCAAAAAGAAACAAATTACATCTCTGAGATATCTCAAAAGGGTCTGGACTTAAGTATGGACTGGCAGATAGGCGCCCGCCAAAGTGGACTGCTGTCAAGTCACTGTGAAGGTATCCATGCCCTAAGAATAAACAAAATCCAGCCCCAAATTATTGAGCTATATTGCTACCGAGGTAGGGACAAACGTATAGATTGACATGCAGATGGATACCCACCAAAATCAACTTGAGTCAAGATCTCTGTGAAAGGTAATTGCACACCAAAAATAACCAAAATCCGTCCACAAGTTCTTGAGATATTTTGCTACCAAGGTCAGGACGTTCATAAGGATGGACAAATGGACAAATGGACAAATGGATGCCCATCAAAATTGACTGTTGTCAAGGTCTATGTGAGAGGTGCTGCTACACCAAAAATAAACTAAATCCTTCCGTACATTCTTGAGACATATCATTTACATCGTTGGAAAGCACAGAGACGAGTGGATATACGAACGGACATAGCTAAATACTACAAAACTGACAAAAATCAAAAAGGGTGTCTATTACATGGGCTGATGTTTTATTAACCCTTTGAGCGCCGAATACATTTTCAAGGAATTTTATCCTGAGCTGTTGAAAACCTACCATGTGGCAACTTGTTTAAAAGAGCTCCCCTGCGGGAGCTGTTGAAAACCTATCATGTGGCAACTTGTTTAAAAGAGCTCCCCTGCGGGAGCTCTTTTAAACAAGTTGCCACATGATAGGTTTTCAACAGCACCTGACTTTGATATCTTATTTCATTACGGCGCTGAAAGGGTTAAGAATGGAATGCACTCAACATGCCTGTATTTTTCCTCACTGAGTAGAGCAATGAGAAACTCATCTTCACTGCAGCTACTGCTGCTGCTACTACTAGTTGAATCAGGTTTGCACTTTTCTTCTTTGCTTCCATGCAGGTATCTAAACTTTTCATGAGAATGATTAAAATTTAGCATTGGACTCGGTGTGAACAGTCTTGATCTTTTGGGAATGTTTTAGAATTTCGTTTTGTTTATTCCCATAGGGCTCAGTGTGAATGGATCTTCAGTCTTTAATTGAGCAAACTGTGGTAGATTTCAGAGGCATGTAAATGCAAGCTCATGGAGTACAATGCAAACGTTTTACTTTTCAGGGGAATAAAATGAGAAAAACATACAGGAAAAGCTGCATCTACCCTTAAAATCAAGCGGTTTCACACATTTTGTTACACAACAAAATGCATCTTGCTGGAGAGGAAGCAACATCAAAACACAGATACACTAATCCCAACTCCTAAGACATGTTTTTTCCAAAGCTAGCGGGAATAAAGAACTGGGTGTGTACTACAGTATGTATGCAGCATAGCATCAGGGAGAAGGGATGAGCAATGTTAGCGTAAACGCCTTCCGGTGGCAAAGCCTCCCTGGGCTAAGAAAGGATAGTGGCTACAATATGTTTCTGAATTCCAGCCATGTACAGAGATGGAATGTCACGTGCCGGACTGTGGCTACTCTCGAGAATTCAGTAACACAACCTCAAAATAATCTTATTATCTCATTGAATCAATTTATAATATATAAAATACTATAAACAGCGTGATAAATAGTACTCAATGCTGTTTTTCTCAGCTGAACTAGGTAAAAGCCTGCGCCAAATAAATGTAATATGCCATGTGTACGTTCTCCCAGAATATTGTGCATTAATAAACTAGGTATCAACAAATGCTTCAACAGCATTAAGTTAGGAGCCCAATACTTCCCTGCCAACATAAAGAACCTCTCAGAGCAGGAATTATTTGGATTATGCACCTAACCCATTTTACACCCTGAAAAAGATGGACGCTGGGTGGTCATGAATGCTCTATTACATAAAAACAATGAGTAGTACCCAGTCCACCCTCACAGCCCTGAATAAGCTAACCTATGTGACTTCATTAAAGTAGAAATGGAACCACACACCTCTTTTCCCCTCTCAACCAAAGGACATATCAGCAGAGGATGAGTAGATTGATTCCTTTCTGGGGAAGACTTAAGTAAAACCGACTCCAACAGACTTACTGAGGCGAAAGACAGGATGGGACTGCACCACAAACATTCACCACAGATTGGACGAGAAGGAAAAACAATGAGATAAATCAAGCTCCACTTTCAATCCACACACAGCCACAAGAAAGGCATGACATCACTCCCATTTCACTCAAATCCATCTTCTCCGTGGTCACAACCATCAAGTTATTATATTTTTTTTATTTTTAATTTGTGGATTTCATGGACACGTTCCAACAGGCCTATGCCAGACATGATTTAACACATTATCTGGCACGTTCGGCATCAATGGAGGTTACTATTACAGTGAAAAAAAAAAAAAAAAAAAAAACCGGAGGCACGGATAATTCTGAAAGCCAGGATAAAATCTGCGCAATGAAACCGAAATACATACCACTGTAAGAACTACAAAGATCTGTCACTTAGTTTACCGTAATCCAAAATTCACTGTCTTTGTTCTGAGGAATGATGTTACCACCCAATGCACTGAATTAATCCAGTGAACGACGGTGTTCAGGCATTTAAAAAAAAAAAAAAAAAACTAACAAGGCTAAAGATCAAGATGGATTCTTACCACACGAGCGACGCGCAACATAAAGGCTCAAATGTAATTATTTAATCACAAGTGCCAGAATCTGTCTAAAGAGAATAAATAAAGTCGCGCCCCGGCAATTATTCAAGCCAAATGCCCCAGTATGCAAGCGTTCCCCAAGAAGTGCCAATAATCATATTTATTTGCACGGGCGGCACATGTTACGGTGAAGCAATGTCCTTGGCGTGTTTTGAATACTGTTAAAGTATCAACAGAGCATGCACAACAGGTTATATGGCTAAATGGTTTGGTATGAAGATCTGATTTAATCAGAATGTATTTCTAAACAAATAGCTATAGGCATATCGATTCATAAGGTTTTCGAAAATATAGACACCCGGATCTTACAGGAGAAAAAAACATGGTCCAAAGACAAGCATATACCTTTGATTTTTTTCGTGGTGAGCAACCGCGATACCCCCTATGCGTCAGATGTTTTCCGTTTCACAGCCAAGTCCGATTCATTCCTCCGCTCGTGGCAGGAATAAACTGTATATTTCAACGAAGCCGTTACAAAGTGAAGCCCCTCAGGTCCGGCGAGAGGTCGAGGTATTCACTGCACTTGGGGATCCATGTCTACCAGGCTCCACACGGTAGTGGGATAAACGTACGTTCGTTCTCCCGTGGGTCCTCCAGCATACGCTGCATCTCTTTGGCCGTCGACATACAGCAGTTTGGGAGAAAATGTAAATCTCACATCAAGGAAAGAATTTTATGTAATTAATAATTCAGCAAATGCAGCATCTTGATGATATCCCGACAGTACATTCCTTCCTCATCAAATTGGAGGAAGTCAGTTGAAGAGGCAGGTTGCTTTGAGCTACTTTAATGAAAAACAGCTGGGTTACGGTAAATTAATTGACATTTCAACGACAAGGAATATTTGTAAATTTGTAGGCTATTTATCCTTTCTTAGACATAGATAGCACTCAGTCGCGTTCTATGCAGTTCTCTCAGTTGACTACGCACCAGCCCGTCTCCGGCATAGGGCGTAACTGGCCGGTGTGCTGAAGAGATATGTCTGCAGGAGGCACACTGAATATGGACGTTAAAGAGCCCGTGCTTGAATTTATTTAGCCTTCCGCTGCGTTCCGGAAGAATCGGTGTATTGATATTCAACTTTACATCACTAAATGCATGCACCATAACTTACAAAATCAAAATAAGCATATAAAGTTGCCAATTTACTGAGCCTACACACACTCTCGCCACCCCTTCACGCCCTATTCCTGGATAGGCCCACCTAACGGTCGCACACACGCCTCCCGCCGAACACCGCAGTGTTAGACAGTGATGGAAGTGTTAACATAGTCGTCTTCCTGTTCATACATGCCGATATAAACAAGGGGGGCTGAAGGGTTTTGCTGATATTCGGAGCAATGCAGGTGGTCATTCATTCGTCGCTGATAGCCTTTTCGCAAAAGTAGGCAATTACCTATAATTTGGAGTGAGGGTGCTGTTTTCTGGTGTTCCGGTTTTGTCGGGTAGCAGTTATAGATCTGTGACAGAAAAGTGTCTCGTTATTCCCGCATTCCGTGTAAAAGACGAAAAAAAATATAGTGGCACAAGAGCCTCGAGATTGTCAAAGAGGAAACATCATCGGTAGTTATTGGCCTACGTAAACGTTTAAGATAATTAGTCTCAGCAGTAACCTGATTGAAATTTCGGGAAATATCGTAGTCATTCAAAACACTCTTTTTTAATCAGCGAGTAATCGCGTCTGGATGATTGTGAGAGGACGTATAAATAGCAAGTTTAAACAGCTAGAGGTTTGTTCTGCAAGTCCTGGTTTTAACGCGCACTTTCACTTTAAGGCTTGCACCTGTGTCGCGCTCTCGTTCGCGCTGATGCTGATGCTGCAGTGGAAGGGTTATTTTCGGTGAAACATTCCGGGTTACTAGCGTTCAACCGACACCCTGCATCACAAGTGAACAGATCCCCATCAACTCTGGCACCTTCTCAAGCCATTATGAATTTTAGTGGTGCACTGTTGTTGCACTGATAAATGAGCACATTCAAGTTAATCACTGCAACCTAATGGCAGCTAGATATGCTTTGCCTAGCCTAACCGTAGTCGAGCTTGCATTTCGATTGATGGCAAGCTATTAGTGTTTTCTTTTATTTACATGTTTCATTACTTGTTTATTCATTTTATTTTTAGTTCAAGTTTTGGGAATGTGGTGCTTTCCACTAAAACTGAACCTTGGGAAAATATTCGCTAATGATGCCATCAAAAATTAAACGCAAACCTTGAATTAAAAAAAAAAATAGATAAATGAAGGAAAAAAATATTTTTTAAAGTAAATATCCTTTCCCAAAAGGTTGTGCTACAATCACTGTCGCTCGTGGAAAACCTTACTAGAGAAATTAATTGAAGTATATTACCATTCATATCACCATAATGATTTGGAAATAATTATGATGATTTGGAGAACTTTATTTTTGAGCCGAAATGATTCCGCAGTGATGTGCAGAGGGACATTTCTGTGCTTCACAAATGCGGCCATGGCTACAAGAAAACAGCTATAAACTTAAAAGGACCCATTTAGACTATCAAGGCAATATGGAGTGTAAGGCATATGGCAATGTTAAAAATCTGCCTGGAAGAGTTTGTGTGCCTCTTTTGAATGTCCACACTGTGAGAATAGTTCAAGAGGTAAACAAAACTCCAAGGATCACTGCTGGTGGAATTGAGAAATTAACTATGTCTTCAGGTCAGATAGTCTCCAAAACTATGATCGGACACCGTGCAACTAAAAGACGTTCGGGAGGATAGTCAGCCTACGTTGTCATTCAAAACAAACTCCTGTTCCTAGTTTGTCAAACAGTACTGGAACTTCCAATGGGACTGAATTCTATGGTCAGGTGAAACCAAAATATAGTGGCCTTTAGCAATAAACATCAGGGATTGGTTTGGCGTAAAACCAAAATAGCCATTCCATATGGCAGCACATCCCCATTGCAAAGTATAGTGGTGGAACCTTCATCTTGTGGTATTTTTTTCTTCCAAAAGCCATGGACAGCTTGTTAGGATTCATAGTACCATAGATTGCATAAAGTATTAAATGAAAACCTGAGTGTCTCTACAAGAAAGCTTAAACTGGACCTTGGTTGAGTCTTCCAACAAGACAGCAGTCCAAAACGCGCACCAAAATCAATACAAAAATGGGTAACCTTCCGCAGAATCAAGGTTTGCTATGGCCGTCCCAGTCCCCTGACGTAAACCCAATAGAAAGCCTATGGGATAAGCTGAAGAGGGGGATGAGCTTTATGATTTGACAGTGCGCCATTTTGAGGGATCTGAGAGTTTGGGAAGCCACCTGGAGAGCTGTCTCATTTGGCACTTTAAGAGTACTGTACAGTGGCGGGCGGTGGACGGAAAACTGGGGGCGGAAAACATCCCTTGAAACGGATGAGATTAGTGACCCGATTTCAATCACTGTTCTTGGTTGACATGTTAGTTTCCCTTATTATGAAATGTTTAGGCGAGCGAATAATAAATTCTATAAAATGTTTAATTCACATGGCTTACTAGGCAACTCTTCATGAAAAAACCACTGTGGATTTTCCGCGTTAAATTTTGTCACATCCTAAGCAAGTCGTCAAACCTGTGCGCAATGATTGTTTAATTGAAAAAGATTGAAATGCGCTCTTTTTTGCGTTCAACTGATGCGTTTGATTTCTCGTCTTAAAGACGACAATTAGCTACACCTGAGAGGGGAGAGTTCAAGTGTCTTTTACCAGAGTAATTGACTGAAAACAGATCAAGAATAATAAGCAGTTTAAAGACATGTTTATCACCTCCTTGTTCTCTGTCCACCGCACGCCACTGGTATTGCAGATCATTTAGAATTTCATGCTTAGATGAAGAATACTTATGGTCAAGGAGTTTATGATCCCAGGAATGTATAGTTTTAACCCCCGGCCATTTTTTCATTCTTAGTATTATTATTTTTTTTATTTCAATACTGAATTTTCATGAAGCTTTTTTACGTTTGCAACCCTTTTTCTCCACCAAAATCATGAAAATAAACTGAAATACGATGGAATTCCAAATGCTACAAGTATCTTGACTCAGAAGCTGCAATCTTGAATTATAAAGCCTTAAATAAGGTAACACATAAAAAGCCAGATTTGGCTTCTGCGCAAAGGGGTTAATAGCTATTTAAACCTGAGAGTGTCACTTTGTGTCTATATAACAAGGTCAAACATTCAAGGGTATGTAAAATTATGATCAGGACCATTTGGGTGATTTCAGTTATGATTTAAAAAAGGAGCCAAACACCTATGTGATGATGAATCACTTCTCATTATCACTATCCTTAAATAAAAGACAAGCTTTTTACATGATGAGTCATATTTTCAAAATAAAAGGCAACATTTCACAAATTCAGTCAGGGTATGCAAACTTTTGAGCACAACTGTATGTAACTGTTACTTGCAGAGCGAAATCAAGATTGTATCATCTCTTTATATGCCTCTGGTTAATAAGGATGTGATGCTGTTTGTTGGAAGCTTTATTTAATGTTTCCAAAAGTATTTTTTCCCTTATCAAAAGAGAGGGGGACGGATCGCTGTCTTCTCAAAACTGCATAGGACATGTCCCCCACGTCCCCCGTACCTCTGGCACCCCTGATGTTGTCAAAACATTCTAAGAATGTTGTAGTCATAACATTTTACCTCTGTTAACATTTAACGTTGTACAAATGTTCGGTAAAACGTTTAGAAATCTGTGCCTTCGATAATATCCTCGGGACGTTCTCAGATTGTTGCAATCAGAACTTCCAATTAGCTTTAAATTATGTTGCCAGAACATTCTTTAAATATTGCAAACAAAATGTTTTACCTGTAACATTGTCAAAGCATGTAAAGAATGTTCCATAATGTTATGAGAACAGACCTAGGTTTTCTGCCCTTATTTTTAATGGATGCATTGATGGGCAGCAAGTAATGCAGAATATCACCCTTCACAAATAAAAATGGCACCATAACAATCATTTCTACACAAAGCCACAAGTTTGTAGTTTTGACATGGGGTCAGTAGCCATTACCTATGGCTATACATAATTTTAGCACAGGTTCACAAAAACAGCCTGCAGTATTGAACCTGTTCCTTTATCAGTTAGGTTTTAATCAAAACCAAGTCACCAAGCAGCAAAGGGTGATTTAAAGAACCATTCTTGAGCGTTCAGTATTCCAAAACACCTTTAACAGGGGAGAAGATTAGTAATCATATTAAGGTTCTTCGAAGCACCAAAAGTACTGCAGGATGTGACGTGAAGAACTCTTTCTTTGCAATCAGTCCCCCAAAGAACCTAAAACAGCAAGAAATGGTTCTTGACCATAAGCAGGTTCTCCAAAGTACAGAAGGCACTCCAGAGCTCTTATAAAGCACCAGTTTTTATGGCCTTTCAAGGTGGATTAAGTGCAAGGGTGCACAAGGGTGCACACTCATTTATACCCAGCCCCATAACAGAGTGCCCCCATTGCTGCGAGGGAGACTTTGCATGGAGCGAAGTGCAAGTGGTGAGGGAGCGGTTTGGGAAGCAGCCAAGACAGTGTGAACACAGAAGGGTCCTTTACCAAATTGTTCTTTCACCACCAGCACTTCTCTACCAAGAGTCACTTTGTGTAAAGTCTCCCACATTGCTATGGAGGCAACTTTGTCAAGGTGAAAGGGGTACGTGGATAAACTTTGGCGGTCGTTGTCCACTCCTCATTAATGCCAGCTGACTGCAGTTCACCAAAAGGGCACTCTTGAGATGGTACTCAATGAATGGAACAAACAGCTAAAATAATTATTTACACCTGCTTCGAGACAAAAATCCAAACTTTTATTTTAGTTTTGGCAAAAACAGTATCGTTTATTTATCAGAATTTAAATGATTAAAATATCCTTACATTTTTCTTACAGGTAGCCATGGGGTTAAACAAGTGTTAGCCACAGAGTGACAATGTCCCCAGCCACGAGCCACACTGTGACCTTGAAAATGAGGTCAAGGTCACCAAAATCGACTGGAATCCTCATACTAGACCTTGGTGTGAAATTTGATCAAGTTTGGAACACTGGTTCTTGAGATATCGTGCCAACAAGTCGACTGGACGGACGTACGGACGGTCGTGAATACTATGTCCCGCGCCGCGGCGGGGGACGACCATAAAATACTTGTAGCTATGTTCATTGCAGTCTACTGCTATTAAGTAGCTGGGCCTAGGGGCTCCTGATGCGTGACGCCATTCATACGTACAAAAATGTACTTTTTTATAATTAAAAACAAACAAAAAAAAATCTAAAATGCAATTTTTTCTATTTTATCGACCACTTATACCGAAATCATCAGCAAATTGGCATTTTTTTCCCTCCATGAACATAGTATTTTTAGGGCAACAGCTCCATAGGCGGCAAATCATTCTGGATTATCTCGTGAGCGCCCTCCATGGAACAGGAAATTATGAGTAGGAGTTCTCCCCAATACAAATTCTCTGAGGATGTGAGCACAAAAGGAACAGCCACGGCTACGGATATGCTAAGATCCGTAGGCTTACGACTCCTATGGATTTTATGACACAGTATTAAGTAATATCAAACATCGGAGCTCGTAAATTTATGATTGGTAAGACCAAGAGTCCTTGGACAATTTAGTGGAAAGGATTTTTTAATTTTCGCAATCAATGTTGCCTACATTTACCTCCTGCTCCATTCAGATCCCAAAACAAGAGGTTGAATTGCGTTTGTAAGATAGTTCTCTAACGACCTCATGCGGTTGTTTTACTTCACGGAAGCATGGGCGGTTATTGGCTTCCTGGCGCGGATTGAAGCATGGAATTGAGGTAGTATCAAAATATTTTTTTTTTCTCTCAAAATCGACCAAAAGTGTTTTTACGTCATGTATATTTTCATTTATGTGATCTCTGCTTCATCATAGACCCACTATGCTCTCATAAAGAAAAAACAAAAATTGAAGTCTTTACGCGTCAATGACAACTTCACATGATATGGAAGAGCGGGGCTCAACCTGGTCCTTAATCCATTTACTTAAAGAAGGCATATCTACTCGTTTTACTGAATATGTTAAATACCTTTGCTATGATTATATACCGCCAGTTCGGTTATTAGATTTTCCTTGGGACTTTCTCTGCCAAAGGCGCGACTGTTAACTCTTACCCCGGCTACGAGGCCAGTTGTAACAACTCTGCGGAACGACGTAGCAGTGTTCACAATGTCGGGAAACGGATTTGTAATAGCTGTGTTTTATTAGGCATCTGTCGTGAGTGAATCCAACTCTTTTTATTATGATTATCACCTTAGAAACTTGTCGCATGAACTTCGTCAATTTGGCCTTCTGCCAACATGTGACACCATTGTTTTGCAATGAAATTTCTTATAGAACATGGATAACCACTTGCTATTGCTAAATAAGCAAAAAAAAAAAAAAAAAAAAAAAGGGGGGGGGGTATGGAATGTTTATTCCATTAAAGTCATTGTGGCTCATGCGTTTGTAATAAATAGAGATCACAACCGTCCATGAAGGCAACGAAGTGTTATTGAGGGTCATCAGGAGAAAAACTATATCAGTTTGCTAGGGAGCATCTACAGTGGGCTCCAAAATTACTGGCACCCCTGACTGGCAATGCACAAAAAATTCTAAAAACATATAGAGAAACTCTAACATGTGAGAAATACTGTGAGACACTACGTTCCAATGGAACAAAACAATTTTACTGATTTAATTAAAAATCAATTTCCTCCAAATCAAGGTTTCACAATTGATGGCACCCTGAAAGATTATTGTAAATAACATCTACCAAAATTAAACGAGGTATTAAATTCCACTTACTTAAGTTTTAGCTAAGTGTTAAGGAACTATATTGAGCCATTACATTACTTCCTGTTTCACTAGGGTATAAAAATGAGGTAACACACATGCAATATCCCTTTGTCATCCACATCATGAAGAAAACAGAACAACTGTCGGTTCAGAAGAGGCAGATGGTCATAGACCTTTGTAAATCTGGTAATGGCAACATGAAGATTCACTGACAACCGAATATGCCACTGAGCACTGTCAGTGCAATTATTAAAAAATTACAGAGATATGGAACTGTTGAAAACCTCAAGAGTAGAGGACGCAACTGCTTTTTGCCCCACAGGATACTGCAGAGGATAGTGAGAGAAGCAATAAAATCCCGAAGAATCGCTGCAAAGGAATTGCTGGCCATGGTGGCATCTTGAGGTCATCAGGTTTCAAAAAACATCATCAGGCGCCATCTCCACAACCACAGGCTCTTTGGAAGGGTTGCCAGAAGAAAGCCTTTCCTGACCACATAGCAAGCGCTTAGTATGCCAAACATAATTTAAATTATGACTGGAACAAGGTTCTTCGGACAGATGAGACCAAAATTTTACCGTTTGGTCAGATACAGTAGTGTGCAGTGATGATTATACACTTAACAAAATGAAGATAAATCAGAAACCAAGTACTATTCAAGTATTTATTTTGTGTAATATAGGATCATATAGATGAAATTAAGTAGACAGATAACCATATAAAGTAAAAACAAAAATAATGATCATAATGTCTTATTGAGAGAAAAAGTCAGAGTGGCCATTTGCTTTGATTACAGCATTTAACCTTTCAGGCATAGTTCTCACACATTCTTTTATTTCCTCACTTACTAAACCACTCCATTTGGTCTGAAGTTCGTTCCCAAGAGATTCTTCTGATTCTCCAACTCTATGGTGCACATAAATTCTGTGTTTGGGTGAGAAAATTTTGAATTTTGATTCATCGGTCCAAAGGACTTGTTCGCAGTCCATTGATGTCCAATCTTTGAATTTCTTGGCAAACTCAACTTTTTTGATGTTGCCAGCTCTTGGCCGCAACTGGACCAATCAGACCATTTTCACACAAGCGTCTGGAAACAGTAGATCTTGATATTTTCATCCCTTCACTTCAGGTGTCATTAATAACATCAAGGAGTTGTCGTGCTGTCAACCGCCAATTTTTTTACTTGTCATACACAGATAACAAACATCAGAGGCACTTAAACTTCTGTTTTGCACCACTATTGCCTCTAGTTTTCAGTGAACCAGTCTCTTTGAAACGCCTGATGGTGTTTCTTACAGTGCCATCACTGCCATGGCAGCATTTAATGTCTTCAGAAATTTTTTAAGTGACCAACCAGTATCATGTAAAGCCACAATGCGGCTACAAAAAAATCTCAGAGCTCCTTCCATCGTGTTTAACATTATGACACTGCTCAAAGTTCATGTCACCTTATAAAATGGAACACCTGACCATCAGAGGTAATTTTGCAGAATAATGTCTCGAACAAGTTGAAACAAATTTTTTAGTATCAATAATCATGGAATGAGCCTTCAAACATGCCTTCATGCTATGCAAGAGTCAAAAAAATAAAAATTGCGACACATGTCAATTGTTATCACAAATTGAAATCTTCAGTGTTTTTGTTTATTAGCCATATTTTTACCTAAATATACTTGTGGGAATGATTTTTTGTTCTCATTGCCAACAATAGTATTTTTCCAATACATTTTCATCAAAAAATTATAGAGAAGAAATATATTAGGACCCCTTTCAAACAAAAGTGGTGACCTAAAATCATCACTGCTCACTACTGTATATTACTAGAAGATGCACCTTTACACTCTCCATGACATGTAGAGCTCTTTTTTTTGTCAAGAAATCCAATATGGTATCCACTAATATGACTAAAGGCAACTCCCCAACTGAATAAACTAAAATCCTGCCTCATTAAAAATGTGCTTTTCTTTTATGTCTTTTTTCTATTCCTCATTCAACCAGAGGGCTGTGCAGTAATTGGCTATGAACAAAAAATCCACAGCAGTAATTTATTTCCTCCTTTCCCACCTTAAAATTACAGTACACGGCAACGGATTAGCAAAAAAAAAAAAAACTGACCGTGAATCGCATTCCACTTCCCTTTTTCGTGGCTGACAATGGAACGGTGGATGACGACTGCAGTATAAAACACTATGCCATGTAGCCTGGGGCACCAATCAGTGTCCAGGCATTAAGTTGGAGTGAGACAAGGCAGCCGTATTGGCTTTCTTGCAAAATTATCAATCCGGATTATCTGCTTCCTCAAAAAGAAAACCAAGATCAGTCGCTGATAAGAGGCAGTAATGCTGCCTTTTTCAGTCCAGTGGACACAATGGTTTCACAATTACTTTACAGGAGCTTATTTAAGCTGCTGTCACACCGGATGCGGAACGAATTTTTCGCACGACAGATTACATTCAAAGTCAATGCAAAGACGCGAATACACATGCGTCTTTGCATTGACTTTGAATGTAATCTGTCGTGCGAAAAATCGTTCCGCGTCCGGTGTGAAAGCGGCTTTATTCAGTCTGAGTGAGGAAAACACTTTTAAGGGCTGTTCTGTTTAAAAGACATCAGAATAAAACATTGGCTTCATTTGAAAATCAAGACATGAAAAAGAGAATATTTTTCTGCATTGTTAGTGCACAATGACCAGCCAATAAATAGCAAACTAATTCCTGAGAAACATCATTAAAATACTTAAGCTCAAACAAGCCAGTTTTATTCTTGGAAAAAGCTAGCATTCAAAATGAAAGCAAATAGTCCCTTCATTTGTCTAAAGGTAGTGGCTGAATCATTTCTGAGCCTTTAGGAGTCACGCCTCATCCAAAAGCATCATGGCATCATGGAAAATGGCAGCAACGCAAAGCTCATTTTATCCGTGATAGGATCAAGGAAGCCTCACATTTCTTGTCCATAAAGTAAGTACTTCTGCAAAAAGACCAAAGCTGAAAGAGACTGGAGAGGACTCGACTGGCTCAATCAATCATTCAGTGTTTAATAGTGCATTCATAACTGAGGAGCTCCGTCAATGCAACAAACTCCACAACAACTAACAAACTGCCCTTGTTCATCCTGGTTCTATGTCCATTGACTGGCAAAGGGATGCGTCAGCCAGGTAAGGAGTGGTTAAACCACCTCCATCCCCAGTTGCTGAGCAGTGTCCTGCAATTGCACCATGACGCTATCCGACCTGGCTCCATCGTCCTCCTGGGCGGAAGGAAGGACCAACACTTGGGAAGGGGCGGAGCTGGCCAGCACAAAGAGAACATTTTCGCCCTGGTCATTGGTCCCGCTCTGTACATGGATGACAGGTGCCAGGCCACTCCCCCCTGTGACTGGCCCGTCGGCCTGCGAATTGTTGAGCACGATGCCTCTCAGCTCTGCTACGCCCCCTTCTCCTTCTCCTCCTCCTCCATTGGCTGTTCCCACTGCCTGCACGGTGCAGTCGGTCTCGGTTGCCTCTGTGTCCCCACACTGCCCTCTATCTCCAGCACCTGCCCTGTCTCCTCCCTCCTGCCTTCCCATTAGCTGCTCGGTCAACTCCACGCTCTCGTAACGAATCAGCTGCAGCCGCATAAAGCCATCCTCATGTTCTTTGTACCTGAGAGAGAGAGGAGGAAAGAAGGGTAGAGGCCATGCAGGGGTGTAGGGGTGTTAATATCAGTGTTCAGCACAGTTTCAGAACCTTTGTCCCAGGGTTCCAACCTGTAAAAACCGTCGAGAGGCCTCCAGCAGAAAATAAGCTTCAGACAATATATTAATATGAAGAGTGTATTTTTGCTTGTTTGCTGACCGAGATGTGTCACAGAAAACTCAAAGGTGTTATGGCCCCAATTTGTTATGGCGTCAATTTGTTATGGCGTCATGGACAGCAAGGGATGACAGACAAAATTCTTAAACTTCAACAGATTTAATTAAACACTTTGAACTAATCTACACTCTACCCTACTGACCAAGATTGAAATCAAATAACAAATGAGATATTTACAGTTGCTTTGGTAATGGAGATGGCGCTGCTATGTTGCGATGTCTTGGGACAGGAAAATGCTCCAACACAGGCAAAAATCCACAAAAAGCTTCACGGGTCTTGAAAAGAGTGACAGGTCTGGTCAAATGTATCCTTCCACAATTTCTCCTTGCAATGTCTCCTACTACCACACTCTCTCGATTTTTCTCCTTATATACTGTTTTCCAGCCCCCTCTGAGGCATGCCTGGGACATGCCCAAACCTAGCTTTAGATTGCTTAACAAAAAAAATGTCAATACTGCCCTCTAGTGGCTTTTTACCACATTACACCTCCATTCCAAAAGGGAAAAATTTTGACTTTTAAAGGCAAAATTTTTCTTTTCAATACAAAAATGGTTAAGTAGACACTTGTATATATATACATATAATACAATATGCTAATAAACACGTGATATATATACACATACTCAAACACGGGATAAGCAATCGGCAATTACATTGTCAGCACCCTTTACATGCTTAATTTCCAAGTCAAACTCCTGTAAAATCAAACTCCAATTCAACAATCTCCGATTCTTGTTTTTCATCTTACTCAAAAACATTAACGGCTTGTGATCAGTATATACAATCATTGGCTTTGGATAGAACCAGAGCCAACAGCTCCTTCTCAATTGTGGAATAGTTCTTTTGGTGGCGATTGAACTTCCTGGAGAAGTATGCCACGGGATGCTCAATGTCATCAGAGTCACTTCTCTGTAGGAGCACAGATCCACAAGCTTGGTGGCTAGCATCGACCGCCATGGAGAACGGTTTGTTGAAGTCAGGAGATTTGAGCACGGGGAAGTGACACAGCAGAGACTTCAGGCGATCGAAGGCTCTTTGGCATGCTTCATCCCAAGTGAACTTTACGCCTTTCTTCAGTTGGTTGGTGAGACTGAGAGCAATCTCAGCAAAGTTCTTGCAGAACTTGCGGTAGTACCCGATCATTCCAAGGAAGCGGCGCAAAGCTTTTTTGTTGTCAGGAACTGGAAAGTCCATGATGGCTTGGACTTTAGCATTTATGGGTGCCACCTTACCCTGGCCTATGACGTAGCCAAGATACGTGACAGTAGCACAACCAAAGTCACTCTTGTTCAGGTTAACAGTCAGGTTAGCCTGGGTCAAGCGCTGGAACAACGTCTCTACATCTTTCAGATGTTCTTCCCAGGAGTCACTCCATGTGATCAGGTCGTCGATGTACGCACCCGTGTGTGGCAAACCGGCGATTGTAGACTGTATCATCCTTTGGAACGTGGCTGGGGCATTTTTCATGCCAAAGGGTAGGACTTCATACTGGTATAACCCAGATGGTGTGGCAAAAGCAGAGATGCTCTTGGCCCTCTCAGTTAAAGGCACACACCAATAACCCTTCAATAAATCAATCTTGGTCAGAAACTTTGCTTGCCATACTCTATCGATACAATCATCAATCCTAGGTATTGGAAACACATCAGTTCTAGTTACAGCATTGACTTTGCGATAATCTGTACAGAATCTAGTACTTCCATCAGGTTTTGGAACTAGAACACAGGGTGAACTCCAATTGGAGTTAGAGGGTCTGATAATATCATGTTCTAACATGTACTCAACCTCTTTCTCAGCAATCTTTCTCTTTTCAGGATTCATCCAGTACGGATGCTGTTTTATTAGTTTGGCATCACCAACATCTACATCATGAGAGGCTATAGAAACTCTCTTTGGAACATCAGGAAATAGATCTTTATATTTCTTGATCAAGCTCTCAAACTGATCTTTCTGTGAGGGTTCTAAGTGCTGGAGTTTTATATCAAGATTTTGCAACACTTCAGAATTTGACAATTTACATGAAAGAACTTCAGCTTTAATTCTAGGTTCATCATCTTGAAACTCCCCCTCATCTTCACAAGTCTCGGCCATAGGAGGATCTGAAGTGACAGCTGCAACCCTAGCATTCCTATCATGATAAGGCTTCAGCATGTTAATGTGACACAACTGCTTTGGCTTTCTCCTATCTGGAGTCTTCACAATGTAATTGAGATCATTGAGTTTTGTCAGAATTTCATAAGGACCATGAAATCTAGCCTGCAATGGATTGGACTGCAAGGGAAACAACACAAGGACCTTGTCTCCTGGTTTAAACTCACGGCTTCTAGCCTTATGATCATACCAAGTTTTCATTTTTCCCTGACTTGATTTCAAGTTCTCTTCGGCTAGGTCACAAGCTGCACGCAGTCTTTCCTTGAACTTGCAAACATAGTCTAACAGACTGATATGCGGCTCTTTCTCTTGCAATTGTTCACTCAACAATAGCAAAGGTCCTCTCACTTCATGGCCAAACACTAGCTCAAACGGACTGAATCCAGTAGACTCCTGCACTGCTTCTCTAGCTGCAAACAACAGCAAATGAACACCTTCATCCCAGTCTTTCTCATGGTCATAACAATAAGTCCTCATCATTGCCTTGAGAGTGGAATGAAACCGCTCTAAGGCACCCTGACTCTCTGGATGATAGGCACTGGAAAGAATCAGCTTCGCACCTAGTTCATACACAACCTGCTGAAACAATCCGGAAGTGAAATTGCTACCTTGATCTGACTGAATTTCCCTGGGAAGGCCAAACAACGTGAAGAACTTTATCAAAGCCTTCGAAATTGCAGTTGCCTTGATGTTGCGTAGAGGTATGGCTTCAGGGAATCTGGTAGATGCACACATGATTGTCAGTACTGATTTCCAGATCTAGTCTTGGGTAATGGACCAACACAATCAACAATGACCTTGGAGAAGGGCTCCCCAAATGCTGGGATAGGCTGCAATGGAGCTACAGGTGGGTCTAACTGGTGTTTTCCAACTACCTGACAAGTGTGACAGGTTTTGCAAAAGTTGGAAACATCTTTCCGAAGTCCAGGCCAGAAGAAGTGTTTCATGATCTTGTCAACAGTCTTGTTAACACCAAGATGACCTCCTAAAGGCAAACTATGAGCCATTGTTAAGATCTCATTCCTGTAGACCTTCGGAACAACAATTTGCTTGACCACTGCCCAATCTGCATTGGCAGGGATATCAGGAGGGCGCCACTTCCGCATCAACACTCCATCCTTGAGATAATACCCAACTGGAACTGTGTCTATTTCTTCATTAGGAAGGGCTCTCTCCTTTAGTACACAAATTTCAGGATCCTTGGTTTGCTCCTGAATCAACCGCTTTCTGGACAGAGACAAGTCTCCAGACACATCAGAATCACCAGACCCATCTGGCTGGCTGAATAGAGAACTGATAAAAGTGTCTGATAAGTCCTCAAACAGAGAAACCGTAGTAGGCTGAACAGAGTCATGAGGCGAACCACCTGAGTCATGACTATTCCATGTGCTGGACGGCACCACATCATCTTCTTCTTGAGCCTTCTTGGCCATAGCACGAGTCACTGCACAGGAAGGATACAGAGATGGGTCTTCATCGCCATCTTCAGTGCTCGGCTGTGAAGTAAGATGAACAGGGGGAACTACATTGCCCCCAGCCAGGTCATTGCCTAGCAACAGAGAAACACCCTTGATAGGTAGACTTGACATAAGTCCCACCTTTACCTGTCCTGTAACTAAATCTGACTTCAAGAATACAGAGCGCAGGGGTACAGATACAGTCCTCCCTTCAATACCTTGTACAAGTATGAAATCCCCAGAAGCAGTCTCATCACGTAACTCCAAGGAGTCCATCAACAAAAGTGATTGAGAAGCTCCGGTATCCCTTAGGATATATATGGGGACAGGAGGAGAATGCTCATTCAGAGCCACAAATCCCTCTGACACAAATGAAAGAAATTCCTCCCTCACAAAGTCAGCAGTATCAGGCTTCTTAGCCTCACAAGGAGCAGGCAATTTAGCAGATCGGTCATCTACTATAGGGGTTTCTAACCTTGTCTTCACAAAGGCGTTGGGTTTGGTATCCTTTTCTTTTTCTTTCTTAGCTTTAAGGAACCAACAGTTAGTTGTAACATGACCAGATTTCTTGCAATAATTGCAAACTAGACCACTTTTGTCACTGTCAGCTTTCACACTTTGTTCAGACCTTTTACTGGATTTCTGAGCACCATCACTAGTGGCTTTTTACCACATTACAAAGGAAATTGTGAGAGAACTGAAGGCGTAATGAACTTTAACTTGAATTGGCAGTGAAAATATCACTCAAGGTCAAAACTGAATGTTAAATCATGTCAAATAATTAAAAGGGAAATTTGACTTCAAGTGACGGAATTCAGTTTTGGCTGGTACTTTTCTATTACAGTGGAGTTACTGGCTGCGGAGAGAGAAAGGGTGAACCCAACAATAGAGGTGCATGGAAAAAGCATACCTGAATCTGGGGTGCCCCGAGGGCCATTTAAAATGGTGCTTCTTACGAAGGTGGGCGGTGAGATTGTTGCCCCTGGTAAAGCACTGGTCACACACGTGGCACTTATAGCGGGGAAGAACATCTCCCTGAAAATACATATCAATAATTTATCAATCGAAATGGCAAGAAATATGTGATTGGTATCTGATCCACCAATATAAAGGGTGTCAATGAAATATTAAAGCCATGGCATGGCTGCATGCAACATCAATCTTGACTGATTCAGAGACAACTTTTTAACTTTATATTCCAAGCTCCAAGCCACTGACAAAGGATTTCTCAAGGACAGCCATTTTTAAGGTGAATTTGACTTATTTAACCTTTCAAAAAGTGAGCTGGATGTTCCCCATTCCCCCCCAGCCCCACTGCCCCATCTCCCACCTCATGAACCTTCTTGTAATGGGTTTTGATTGAGTGGAGGGAGCGTGTGCAGTAGTCACAGTCAGCAGCGTCACAGCGGTATGTGGGCTCACTGCTGTGAGTTTCCAGATGCTTCCGCAGATCGATCAGGTTCTTGCAGCTGTAGAGGACAATGGGGATTTTAGCTAATAAACAGAACAGAAACGGGGCTTTTAATACAAGACCTGGTCTATAAACCTGTTCGCAAAGTGGCGTTGGGGGAATTTTCACTTAATCTTAATAATTGGGACCCTAATCATTAAAATTCAACAAGGTGCTTCACCACAGTGCCACAAATGATGTTATGGCAAAATCAAATATGGCCGCCATAGACCATGAAGAGAATTTGATTAATTTCACATTTTTAGTGGATACATGGGTAATAATCTTTTTCATGTCATGTTGCAACATGTCAAGTTGCCCTGTCAATGATTCAAATTCTGTTGAACATTGCTCAATAGCAGCTAGTTTGGTTTGAAGTTCATAAGTCTGTGTTAATATTGGATATGCAGCTTTGTCCCTGTGATACCAGAATACCTGCCACTGGAGTGACCGCATCACATCCTCCACTATTAGCATCCCTGTTAGGGCACAGACATAATGAGTGCCATTCAAGACTGACTCGATCACACCTGGTCCAAACACAGCACACTCCATTAGTGCGCCATCTAGGCCAGAACCTCTTGGCAGTTTACTCTGCAACCAGAGCAGAACACAAGTCCAGAGAAAAGGGCCCAAACAGAGGAACAGATCCTTGACCTGTTCGGTTTCATTTAGGTAAATATCCAAAGCTGGGTCAAAAATGACACCACACCATCACACCATAAATCGATTTTTGATTCAGTTGTCTGCACACACTTTGAATATTGATCAGACAGTGCCCAACAGTAGCACGCTCTGTGGTCGGTCTTGGCATTACCAAACGGAAACCTACCCGCATCAGTGGCACCACAGCAGGTCGACAAGCTGGATTAGAATGAGGAGGTACCTCTTGACATGGCAAGTTTTTCTGCAGGACAGGATCCGTATGCCTCAGCCCTGTATTTGACACTGGGGGCTTTTTAAGGGTTCTGTTCTTTTGTGGCATCTTGGAATAATACTAATGCTGCATAGTCTGAACCTTCTGTGCCGAATAGTGATGATTTTTCTGCATAATCTGGGTTGTCAACGCCTGCCACAGCATAGTCCTTCCCTGTTAAAAGTACTTGGCATGGGTGTCTGCCCATCCTCGGAGCACTTTACAGCATAGCTACCTCGAAGACTGCGAGCAGATCTAATTGTCTGAATGCTTGAACATGAACCAATCCTGCTGAGCACTGTAAAAAGGCTCCTGCTTCGATCTCTTGCATAAAGTGCATGACCAAGCATCCAATGCAATGGTGTTTTTTTTCACACCACCATGAATATTGTACACAAGCATTTGGAATCGACAGTGCAGCTGTATACTTTTATGATCTCTTAAAACCAGGTTTCATGTTGCACCTGAAAAGGTTCTTGAAGTGAAGACAGTTGATCTTCTTCTGTGGCTTGGTGAACCTGTGAAGTTTTTCTTGTCCTGGATATTTTTCATCCTGAAGAGGCTGGAGAAGCTCCTCTAGGTCTTTCACATTGCTTTCGAAGAGTTTAGTGTAGGGATCTTGAACAAAGCTGCTAAGAGATGCTAAGAAGGTGACGAGACACTAGCACCATTGTTTCCTCCCATGATGCTTTCAAGTCTGCACGGTCACAGAAGCCATCTTGAAGACCAAAATCAACCTCCATCAGTGATTCTCTCAACTTAGTGCCAGTAAGGGTCAACAGACAAACAGACCCATTTGATAAACCGACTGATAAACAACAGCCCTCTATGACAGTAACACTACCGTACATCAAAGGGATATCCAAAACCGTTGCACAAATACTACAACCCTATAATATACGCATCGCAGGCAAACCTATTATCACACTGAGACAATTACTGACACTCGTTAAAGACAAGACATCCCCACAAGACAGACAAGGCACTACCTACCTACCAAGTTAACTGTAACGATTGCTCTGCGACTTAGATCAGCGAAACAGGACAAAACCTAAATATTAGACTGAAGGAACATAAACAAGCAACTTTAATCGTTGACACTTACAACAACATTGCTGAACGCGTCCGACAAACTGAACACACTATGGACTCGGAGTCTGCACATTGCATTAACTTCAGTACAAACTGGCAAATTGACTCACTCTGGAAAACTAGTATACAAACTTTGAACAAAAACCCTCAACCGATGCAAACAACTTCCCGCCCCTTACAGACGCTTACTAGATGCTACAACCAAGAAAAAACGGATCACCAACAACCATCGATGAACCAATCAACTGACAACAATTCTCAATAACCAATCCACCTCCACTCCCAATCCACAACAACCAATCAGACAAAACAGTGACTGCATAAATACGCTGAATGTCGACTCTCTTGCCATTGGACTCTGAAGATGACTGCCGCACAGGTGGTCGAAACGTCAGTAACAAACTGTTTTTCAAGACAACCCTAACCCGGACGATTGTCCTTCCCTCAACCTAAAATTAATAGAAAAACTGGTATTGAACTTTTATCCCCTCAAACCGTAAAATCAAGGTCAGCTGCAACCACATTTAATACATTCAGTGCTTTATGACAAATGATAATTACACTTGCCTAATAGGTTACAAATACTCTAAAGCATACGACAAGGATTTTGATATCCTAAAGTCAGTAAAAAAAAAAAAAAAAAAAAAAAATCAGTATTAAATGCCAATTTACTGAAAATATGAAATTCGTCTGATTTTCATTATGGCCGATGGTGGCCATTTTTTATTTCGCCATAACATTGTTTGCGGCACTGTGATGGCAAAGCACCGCGATGAATTTTCATCATGAGGGCCCTAATTACTGAGTTCAAGAAAGAAATTCCAACACCATTTTGCAAACAGGTCCATAGGCTAGGTGCTGGATTATTTCCCTCAAGTCTCATTTTTTATTTTCCATTACACTTTGAAGTACAATTTAAAGATAAACATAGGACTCATTTTTGTGTACTTGTACAGGTCCATGAAATTTTTTTTTAGCACACCACACCCTTTATACTCTTGAAAATAAACTGTTCCACAAAAGGCAAACATGCACTAATTGTATTTGCATACATTGTTTTACTGAGCATTTGTAGCCACATTACCCATATTGGCTTACCATAACAGCAGCATGTTCAAAGCTGAAAAAAATACCTCATAGTAACCGGAGTACTCATGGGTAAACAAATCACATACAAGAGTACAACTAATTCGAACAAATATTCCACAGTCGACAACTGATATTCTTTTTTTAATTTGCCAATGTCAATCCCACCTGAATCTGCAATACCCAATTGCCAAACTCGGTATAAGCATGCTTTTACACGACTCATGCAGGATTTTTGGGAGAGCGCAGACAGTTTGCAGTTCTCCACAAAGCATGCCATGTCTTTTTGCGGTAACACTCATAACACTCCAATCATGCAGTGAGCGAGTGTAGCAGAATCCTGAATATGATCCTGCCCAGAAAGCCATCGACAGATGCCCAGATGGTCAACAGGAGGCAACTGAGCGACAAACAATACCAATCTAAACAGACTTCGTCCTTGCCATTACCCTGAGCAGCGCGAAACTGTCATCGGCACTGACGCTACATCTACTGATACTCTTAAAGATTTTTTTTTTTTTTTTTTTTGGGAATTTTTCCTTTATTTGACAGTTATAGTGTAGAGAGACAGGAAGGTTGGGGAGAAGAATGGGGGAAGACATGCAGCAAATGACCTGAGCCGGAATCGAACCCAGGTCGCTGCAGGAAGGACACAGCCTTTATGGTACGCGCGCTTAGACCGATGAGCCACCGGGGCGCCCCACCTACTGATACTCTTAACCCAACAAACTCTCACAGAAGCTCTACCTGTACTCGCAGTATTCACAGCTGTACGGCTTCTCGTTGCTGTGACGGAACTTGATGTGGTTGCGTAGGGAGGAGGGAGACGGGCAGGTCATGTCACACAGCGGACATTTATAATGGTTCACTGAACATAGAAAGAGAGGGCGTGCAAAGTGAAACACTTGGTATTCAACCCACTGCAGAATATTGTCTTTAAAAACGCACATAGGAAAACTATAAACAATCACACAGCACTCGTACATCCTTCAAGCCCATTCCGCAAGGTGAACGTTTTCTCTGTGGTTCACTTTCGATTAATACTTCAGGCATCATAAAAAAATTTGGACAACCAACTCAAACAAGCAAAACCACATGAATCTTGATAAAGGAGAAAGAAATGGGGACCTGTGGTCATGTCACTGATGAGAACTCTGCCCAATGAGTATAGCTTTGTGAGGGTAGATGTTTAATAAGGTAGCCAGAAATGAAAGGTCGGACCTTTCCAAATGGACTTGACAAATGCAATTAAGTTACAGTCCTCACTGAATACACTTCTAAGTAAATGAAATTTGAATTTTCATTTGGGTCTCTGTCAGAAATTACAATTTGACCTCACTCTTTCAGACATGAGCAAATATGTTTACACATTATCCCACATGATAGGGTTAGAATGCAGTCCAATATGGATCAAATTTGAGGGCCTCTCTCCTAAATGGTTGGTCATTCTGGTCAATCAAAGCCCATTTTTGGAATCAGCTAGGTTTAAATATCAAAAAAAAATGCAAATATTAAAGGATAAGGCAAAAAAGATTTCAGATGGAATACGCCAATCATTCAAACTGCCATCAAAAAGCATTTACCAGTGGCACTGCATAGAAACTTTTGGTTAAAAAGTTAAGATATGAGCATGTACAGTGAGCAACATAATTCACTGGACAGCAAATCATTTCTTCATTTGATTCTGTACTCTGGCACCAAGTCTGGAAACAATGACAGTGAGGTTGGAGTGCAGACTTCTTTCAGCATTAACAATGCAGAATCAAGTAATAATTTTTAACATTTGGTCACATATCTTTCACACGCAGTGACTGCTTGAAGTCTGACACATAGAGCACAGGCTTGGCAGATCATCATCAGATGCTGGGCATCTTCCTCAGTGACGCTCTGCCACGCCTGTGCAGCAGCCATATTCAGTACCAACTTGTTTTGGGGACCATTCCTATTCAGTCTCCTCTTTAGCATGTAACATGCATGTTCAATTCCATTCAGATCTGGTGATCGACTCAGCCAACAGAACGAAAAATAACAAAAAAATGTCAATGTCCCAATGAATTATGGTGCTCACTGTATATAAGGGGAAATAGGAGACTGACCATGGTTCCTCATGTGATCCCGCAGTAACCTCTCGGTGGCAAATCGCTTGGAGCAGTGAGAGCACTGGAACCTCTGGTCTGATGCACATACAGGCACGCACGTATGCGTACACATGCGCACAAGTACACACACACACACACACACACACACACACACACACACACACACACACACACACACACACACACACACACAGAGTGTAAAGTGAATGGCAAAGTAATATTTGTCTGGCAAAGCACATTTGCAAGAAGGGCAGATGTGTTCGAAAGTTTGACAAACACTCAAAAATCTCACTTTGTTTAAAATGTTTCACATGCACGCACACAGATCTTTCAACACAAACGCTCACTCACGCGTGCGCGCGCGCGCGCACACACACACACACACACACACACACACTCTATCCCTAGCCTCATCTCACCTTCGATAGTGGTTTGTCGGCGGATGTGGTCGAAAAATTTGGTGTTGTTGGCAAACATGCCCCCACAGGTGGGGCAGGCAACCACCTTCTCCTGTGTGTGGCTGCGCAGGTGTTCACGTAACTTGAATCGGGCCTTGAAGGTCGCCTCACAATCTAGGACACACAACAGAATCAACCCATCTGCTTCAGAGCAGTAACCTGTCATTCCTGTCACCCATTTTAGGCCCACCTGCACAACTACAGTGTAGTACACATTCTCAATATTCTAGGGTTTTTGAATAGACATAACTTGCAGCACTGCTTCTTCAATCCTTTTAATAACTTTTCAAAAGCTATTGGGATGATCACTTTCCTCCAAGTCTTTAGGGATGAATCATTGAAGCATTTACCTTTTGTTTCATGATCTATTAGGGTAGCGCAACCCCATTTCCAAAAAAGTTGGGACGTGGAGTAAAATGTAAATAAAAGCAGAATTCAATGATTTACACATTATTAAAACTCTATATTTAGCTGAAAATAGAACAAAGACAACGTATCGGATTTTGAAAATGAGAGATTTTATTGTTTTTTTAATATATGTCCAAGGCCCTCACAGTAATTTACTTTCAATAACTAGCTAACTAACTGCCAACCAATGCTTACCAACGATAGCACACTACACTCTGCTGCTCTTTGTCATCTCCACTCTCCAGCCACAGTGCGCCATTCCCTCTCCCCTGTTCACCAGCACTCAAAAGCAAACCAGTATCATTTGCCTCTCCTCACCACCTCCCCCCCACCCAAACCACAGACCCACGACTTCCTCCTCCCTTACCCTTCCACCCACAGCGCATCACACTTTCATCCTTGCCGTTGGACTTCATATCCATGCACAGACCGTGCATCTCCACGTGACGGTAAAACCACTCGGGGTTATCCAGTGAAGTCTACGACACAAACCAGGGGGAGCGGTCATAATATTCCACTGAACACCCAGATTACACTAGATTACGCTGCATGTTAACATCACATTATGGTATGTTAATAAGGACTATCAGGACAATCCATCAAACTTTTCGACATAGTGCAGGTGGCATGTGCAGCACTTACCTGGCATGAGACAAATGCAAACTTTACTATAAAATATTAAAACTGACCTAAGATTTCAGGTCCAGCAGGCAGAGTACTCTCCCGCTGGCTTACCTCACAGTTCTCCCACTGGCAGACAAAGTTGTCGGTGATGTCTGGGACGATGTTTCGATTCTGGAGACCGAGCACGCAAGAGCCCGGCTCGGACTGGTTCTGTAACACGTTCCGTCCCCACTGCTTCAGCTTTGTGTGGTAACAGTGGAAGTAAACATGTCTTCGGAGCTCCCCCGGACACTCCACTGAGCAAAAGCCACAATCCCGCCACAGACAGCTCTGCTCCTCAGCTGCAACCAAACACAGGAACAAGTACGCAGGGAGCATGAACCCGCGATATGAACCATCGACGCACAAACCATTCAAAAAATTCTGACTCACTCATTACGAGCCACAAAATCGACAGTGTCAAAAGGCAACAGAATACGTGGCATTTAACGCTTAAGTTGATCAATCTTCAATAAGCTAACATACAAAGACAGAGCAAGTAGCCAATTTCAGACAACTTGCCGTTAAACCAACAACCTGAAAAAAATAAAACTGTTCATCCCTCTCACACCTAAGGTTTCCGGAGCGTCGTCCAGTTGCAAAGCTTGAAGATGTTCCTCCACATGTTCGCAGAATTCCTGCATCCCACTGAACGTCTCTTGACAGGATCCCCATTCGCAAGCAAGTTCCACCGGTGCATCCCCTCGACGCGAGCGTTTGCTCGGAGGCATGTCAGTTAACTTCACTTAAATCGATAATTCGTTTGAGGTGCGCATCAATGCTATATCGTTTACTTACATTTTATTTCTCAATAAAGCAAGAAATTTAAAACGGAAAACCAACCAGCAAACAAGTCAGCTAATTTAAAAACACAGATCTAACGTTTCTTCCCTCCAACAGCCATCCAATACCGTGACTAAGTAGTATTTGTGGCAGGCGTATTATAAATTGTCCACTCTGTTCAGAGAACATACCATAATTTCAAGGATTGTAAAACTACGGGCAAACTTCAAAACGTTCATTTTTTTGAGTAATCTGAAGTTACTTTCCGAGTTGCAGTCAGGGAAAACTCCAAAGCAAATAGCCGCCATCCAGCTCTGAAAAAAATAATAACTATACTTCCGGAACTGAACTTCCGGTAAGCAGTTCCAAGTGCTTCACATGCTTTTCAACCAAAATAAAAGTCCTAGGTTAACGTGCCCCTTGTTTGTTGAAACCAGGGGCCTTATTTATAATAATTTGCGTGGATTTCATACCTAAACAATATGTACGCACAAAAAAATAAAAATGACATTTTGTGGAAAATAACCTAATTTATAAACCTATAGGTAAAATAAACTGTATGGAATTTCCATTTATCTAATAAGGATGGACTTGGAATTTATTGACATTGTGCATAATCTTAATACAAAACCCAAAACCAGTGAAGTTGGCACGTTATGTAAATCATAGATAAAAACAGAATACAATGATTTGCAAATCCTTTTCAACTTATATTCAATTGAATACACTGCAAAGACAAGATGTTTAATGTTCAAACTGAGAAACTTTTTTTTGCAAATAATCATTAACTTAGAATTTAAAGGCAGCAACACATTGCAAAAAAAAGTTGGCACAGGGGGCCTTTTTACCACTGTGTTACATCACCTTTCCTTTTAACGACACTCAGTAAACGTTTGGGAACTGAGGAGACCAATTTTTGAAGCTTTTCAGGTGGAACTCTTTCCCATTCTTGCTTGATGTACAGCTTAAGTTGTTCAACAGTCCCGGGGTCTCCGTTGTCGTATTTTACGCTTCATAATGCGCCACACATTTTCAATGGGAGACAGGTCTGGACTACAGGCAGGCCAGTCTAGTACCCGCACTCTTTTACTACGGAGCCATGCTGTTGTAACACGTGCAGAATGTGGCTTGGCATTGTCTTGCTGAAATAAGCAGGGGCGTCCATGAAAAAGACGTTGCTTGGATGGCAACATATGTTGCTCCAAAACCTGTATGTACCTTTCAGCATTAATGGTGCCTTCACATATGTGTAAGTTGCCCATGCCTTGGGCACTAATACACCCCCATACCATCACAGACTGGCTTTTGAACTTAGCGCCTATAACAGTCCGGATGGTTCTTTTCCTCTTTGGTCCGGAGGACACGACGTCCACAGTTTCCAAAAACAATTTGATATGTGGACTCGTCAGACCACAGAACACTTTTCCACTTTGCATCAGTCCATCTTAGATGAGCTTTGGGCCCAGCGAAGCCGGGCGGCGTTCTGGGTGCTGTTGATAAATGGCTTTCGCTTTGCATTGTAGAGTTTTAACTTGCACTTGCAGATGTAGCGACGAACTGTAATTACTGACAGTGGTTTTCTGAAGTGTTCCTGAGCCCATGTGGTGATGTCCTTTACACACTGATGTCGGTTTTGATGCAGTACCGCCTGAGGGATCGAAGGTCACGGGCATTCAATGTTGGTTTTCGGCCTTGTCGCTACGTGCAGTGATTTCTCCAGATTCTCTGAACCTTTTGACGATATTACGGACCGTAGATGATGAAATCCCTAAATTTCTTGCAATAGCTCGTTGAGGAATGTTGTTTTTAAACTGTTCGACAATCAGCTCACGCATTTGTTCACTAAGTGGTGACCCCCGCCCCATCCTTGTTTGTGAATGACTGAGCATTTCAGGAAGCTGCTTTTATACCCAATCATGGCACCCACCTGTTCCCAATTAGCCCCGTTCACCTGTGGGATGTTCCAAATAAGTGTTCGATGAGCATTCCTCAACTCTCTCAGTCTTTTTTGCCACTTGTGCCAGCTTTTTTGAAACATGTTGCAGGCATCAAATTCCAAATGAGCTAATATTTGCAAAAAATTACAAAGTTTACCTGTTCGAACATTAAGTAACTTGTCTTTGCAGTGTATTCAATTGAATATAGGTTGAAAAGGATTTGCAAATCATTGTATTCTGTTTTTATTTACGATTTACACAACGTGCCAACTTCACTGGTTTTGGGTTTTGTAATTTCCCTTTTTTAATGTCAAGTTTGTTTTTATAAATCAGAAATCTGCAAAGAAAGTGATGTACATACCTTTTTTTTGTGCCTACGCACCATTTATAAATGAGGCCCCTGGAAGCTACAAAGCCTTTTGGATAACGAAGTGGTCAGATGGTTCAACACCATGGTCATTTCTCAAAGCGTAGGCTGCATCCTTCGAAGGATGCATTTTCAGGGTTCGTCACTTCATTTCATCTGCCAAACTGACATGACATCATTTCATCTCTGTTAAAGAGCTTTGGTTTTGGCGAATCATCACTGGTTAGATAAGATACACTTTATTGAACCCCATGGGGTGATTTGTCCTCTGCATTTGACCCATCCTATAGTTAGGAGCAGTGGGCAGCCACAGAGCAGCGCCCGGGGACCAACTCCAGTTCTAAAGCCGTACCTTGGTCAGGGGTACTGGTTGGAGTGTTCCTATGATGCATGTTTTTGTGGGTGGGGGAAACCAGAGTTCCTGGAGGAAACCCACGCGAACACGGGGAGAACATGCAAACTCCACACAGAAAGGCCCCAGGCCGGAATCGAACCCACGACCTTCTTGCTGTGAGGCAACAGTGCTAACCACTATGCCACCGTGCCGCCCTGGTTTCCCGAACCCGAACCTTAACTCTAACCCCTAACCCTAAACCTAGCCCCAAACCTAACCCAAACCATAAATTTAACCTTATCCCTAACCCTGAATGTTAGTTTGGCGGATGGAAATAAACGACGACCCCTAAAAATGCAGCCTTCGAGGTATGCAGCCTATGCTTTGAGAAATGGCATATAAGCGCTTTTTTGACGTGCAGGGTCCAGGTTGCAATTAGGTTAGGCTTAGGCGCTGATACTACTTGGTTATTTTTTGGGTAGGGGTTAGGATTATGGTTAAGGGAAGTTTTAGGCATAAAACCTATTTGGCTTGGTTTATGCATCAAAACTACTCAGTTAAGCTTGAGTTTTGGACTGGGGTTGGTAGGATAATGGTAAGAATAACAGAGTTGTAAGTGGAAGGGAGCTGGTTTGATCTCTGCAGGGTATATTTTTTCCTCGTTTACCGATGTGGTCAAATACTGTTGGTTTTCTTTTTAAGTCTGCAAGGACATCTGCGACAACAAAACTGTGGCGAAAGGTCTCCTTTCCTGTGTCAATGCTGACGCCCAGGGCATCTGCCCAAGCGTCTTTTTATGGTGCCTAAGGCATGAGATGGAGATACCACCCGTATCTCTGAGACACTCACTGTTGATGCAGCTCTGTACCTCTATCCCGAGCAACGACAAAAATTTGTCCCCAACCATTAGCATGTTTAGGGCAAGTCTTCCTTCACAAAAATTGTGAACTGTCCAAAGCTGAGACTGCACACGATAAAACTGTTATGATTCTGCTCTGTCTGTCATGATTCTGCCATGTTTGTTATGATTCTGCCATTCCCTGTTATGTTTATGATTATGTCTGTTAGGTTTTGCCATGTTCTGTTTAGTTTTTGCATTTTGCCATGTTTTCGTTTTTGCCATTCCCAATCCACTATTCTGTTAGATTCCGGTCCATGTCTTTGTTCATGCCCTGCATTGCACTTTGTCTCCCCTGTCTGGTCTCTTGTTAAGTTACAGCTTCTCCCCAGTCCTGCGTGTCACATGCTTAGGTGATTTCATGGTTTCTGGGTTTCAAACATTCCTTCCAATCTCGTTTGCTTCCTTCGCCTCTCTTTTCTATATTACTAACCAATACTAACAGTTTGTTGTTTTCGTTAAAGTTACTAACCCAAACTAACATTGTATATAATACTAACTTACTAACGAGCACTAGGGATTGTATAGCTGCACTTACTAATTGATTAACAAGCTCTCAGCACTCGCCCTGTTCTAGTCTCCGCCTCTTGCCTGCACTTAGTCTTTGCTGCAATTCAGCAGATCCTCTGCACCTGCTCCACTCTGTCCTACCTCTCATTATCTGTGCACATTAGAACTCCCTAACCGGAGCTGTATGTTTTGTCATAGGTTGTCTCGTGTTCCCTGTCCACGTTTTGGCTTTTGCCAATTTCATGTGATTAGGTTCTCCCTCATGTTCCCTCCTTTGTAATTAGTCTGATCCTCATCACCTGATCCTAATCATAGCATGTGACTTCCCTTGAGTGTATTTAAGCTGTCTTCTCACTGCAGTTCCCCGTCAGAACGTTTCCTCTTGCTTACCTGTGCTGCTATCTTTCGCCTTGTATTCATAGTGTTAATCTTCTGACTGGACCGCCTGACTTACGATTTTTGGCTCTGCTCTTTTGTACTTTTGTCTGCATCTGTTTCGAACCCTTTTGCCCGATTACCGATTACTGTGATTGCTACCCTGGTTTTTCGACTTTTGGATTTTGTCCCTGGGATTGTGTTCTTTGGATTGTGGACTTTGTACTGTCGCCTCCTGCTCTGCGGGGTTTCGCCCCCCCTTTCCAATAAAATCCCATTTTACCTTCACTGCTCGACTCTCGCGTCTGGTTCCAGAACCGTACCTAACAAAAACAAAGTGCCGATTAAATAGCGCTCATATCATCAAACCGTCTGATGGCGCAATATCCACTTGCCTTTGGATAATCATCAATCTTTTTGAAAAATGCACTCTGGGAGCAGGTTTTGGTTCAACCCAGCTCAAATTCAACTGATACCTGATATTTTGAAGGTAACTAATTGAACATTGGGGGAGTTGAGATCCATTGAATAATGTCTGCTTTATTAAGGGGATCTTATTGACTTTTTTGAGGGGGGTTGTTAGGGGTCAACTCCCAATTTTCCCTTGAATCATGCCCTCACCTGATTCAACTGATTAATTTTGCACTTTAATAAAAAAATACTAGGCCTACAGGATAAGATACACTATATTGAACCCCGTGGGGTAATTTGTCCTCTGCATTTGACCCGTTCTATAGTTAGGAGCAGTGGGCAGCCACAGAGCAGCACCAGGGGACCAACTCCAGTTCTAAAGCCAGTTCCTTAGTCAGGGGTACAGGTAGGAATATTCCTAGAATGCATGTTTTTGTGGGTGGGGGAAACCGGAGTACCCGGAGGAAATCCATGCAAACACAGGGAGAACATGCAAACTCCACACAGAAAGGTCCCAGGCCAGATTCAAACCCACAACTTTCTTGCTGTGAGGCGACAGTGCTTTTGCTCTTGAGAGATGGGGGGTGCTTTTTCCGTGACTTTGCTCTTTGTATTGTAAATCCATAACATTATTTACACACACTGACTCAACTAAATGGTCAGCAAGTATAAATAAATCATGAACACTGAATGAATTTTGCATAATAATGCACACATGAGAGTCCATGGGCAATTTGGAAAGCATGGTGACAAATGTAACAGGTACTTTTACTTTGAAAAACTAGAACAGGAAATAACGGAGCATCGAAGAACGAAAAAGACCGATGGAGGCGGTGAGAAAAGCTCAAAAAAAAAACGGACAAAGAACGTATAAACATGAGAAACGGCTAGTCTTTATATAGATGGAAAATTGGAAATTGTGCAAGTGAAACTGAAACAAGATTAGGGAGTATGATAGTACATGCTTCTACAGGGAGAGTTTGGAAATTATTTAAGGCAGATGAGAAGCCTCTTAAGCTATTTTTACGGAAGGGTGAGTTTATTTATTTATTTATTTATTTATTTGAAATTTCCAAAACATAATACATTTTAAGAGTGAGCAAATACAATCAATGTGAGATATACAGGAAAAGAAGAAAAAAAATCTAAAGACTAAATCATCTTCCATCTGGGGTCCAGTTAAGTAATAGATCTGATAAACAGTTGTACAAGAAGGGGGCTTTCCTAATTCGAGTAATCAATTTCAATGACTCCACAAAAATAGATGGTTCTCTCAAGAAAATAATAAAAAGTGGGATGACTTTTAGAAATTTACATTTGTGCAAGAAATATTTGGCGAGTGTAATCAAATTATTAAATAGCAATTCCAATTTTCTGTCCTCCAATATAAATCCAAATCTAATATTATTGTATATCAAGGCAGGCATAGCTAAATTATTATACAATATCCAATTTTGAGGATTCTCCCAAAATAACTTAGATAATTATAACATGAGAGCATCAAATGTTCAGTAGTTTCAATTTCAATTTTACAGAAACGTACATTCATTAGAGTCAATATGAAATCGAAGTCTTAAAAATTCACGACAAGGGTAAATGTCGTTCATTGTTTTGAAATGCACTTCTATAGCTTTAGGTGGAATGGGGAAACAGATATCTACATCTGATTTTCTTAATGGCTGTAGGAGTGTAGCTCTGCAAAATGTGCCTTCTTTTTAATGGTGAGGAGAAACACTCCTTAGTAAGAGAGAGTCTTAAATGTTTGTTATTACATTTTTTTGTTCAGGAAAGGGTGACCCGAAATAGATAATGAAGGTAATCTAGGTACAGTCAAAGTGTACATTAAGGCACGCTTAATCAAGCCAATAAAGCCGTGTGGAATTGCTCTGATCACAGAATAATACACTCTCCTCGAACATGTTATACAACCCCAATTCCGAAATAGTTGGGACGAAGTGTAAATTGTGAATAAAATCAAAATGCAATGACTTTCAGATCGCATGAGCCAATATTTAATTTACAACAAAACATAGGTAACATTTCAAATGTTGAAACTGAAACATTTTACATTTTTATCCACAAAATGAGCTTATTTCAAATTTTCTGGCTGCAACAGGTCTCAAAATAGTTGGGACACCGGCAAAAAAAGGGCTGAAAAAGCAATTAATATATAAGAGAATCAGCTGAAAAGACATTTAGCAAGTAATTATGTTAACTGGCATCAGGTGTGTAACATGATTCACTATAAAAGGGGTGTCTAAGAAAGGCTGAGTCTCTCAGAAGTAAAGATGGCCAGAGGCTCTCCAACCTGCGTAAAAAAAATTGTGGAATATTTAAAAAAAAATGTTCCTCAATGTCAAATTGCAAAGGCTTTGAAGGTCTCATCATCAACAGTGCACAACATCATCAAAAGATTCAGAGAAACTGGAAAAATCTGTGTGTGTAAGGGACAAGGCCAAAGAACTTTACTGGATGCCTGTGATCTTCGGGCCCTCAGACGCCACTGCATCACTCACCGGCATGATTCTGTCATTGACATTACTAAATAGGCCCAGGAGTACTTCAAGAAACCACTGTCAGTAAACACAGTCCGTCGTGCCATCCACAGATGCCACCTAAAACTCTATCATGCAAAAAGGAAGCCATTGTTGAGCATGATCCAAAAGCGCCGCAGTGTTCTGTGGGCCAAGGCTCATTTAGAATGGACTGTAGCAAAGTGGCAAAGTGTCCTGTGGTCAGACGAGTCCAAATTTGACATTCTTGCTGGAAATCATGGGCGTCCTAAATTTTGGAATTTTCATCAAAAATGTATCCTCATTTTGAAATGAAACAAAATGGTTGTAGTTGATGTCATATTCCCCCTTCAAGCATTTGCACAAGAATACACAATCAAATATATCACGTCTGTAGCCCAGCGGTAAAAGATCAAGCTTCATTAATCAGGCTTTGTAATTGCTTCCAACACAATCTTTATAAACTAGAATGTACTTAGTGGCTCTCCGTTGCACACCTTCAATATGAAGGAGAGATGTTTTTGATGAAACGGCCCAAGATTGGGTGGAGTACTCTAAAAGTGGTTTGCCTGCTTTCCACCACTGCAGACACTTAAGCTTGAAAATGTGCCAGGGTATGATGATAAACCAACACTTCAGTGTCCTTCAGTTTCCATAGGCTCTTTGCTGCTCTGTATTTTCCTTTTCTACGCTCAAGCCATTGGTATTCTTTTGCCCCACATGATAAATTGAGAATACTCTGTACCTTTACAATAAAATGCACTGGGCTCCCCAATTTAAAAACCGGAGGAGAGTACATCTGCATAGTTCACAATTGTTAAGGGAATTAAATGTGAATAAATGTTAGCATTGTAAATGATATGGTGTTGGACATTATATGCAAAATGTTGTCAATCACCAGAAGAAGGTGGCTGTGGTATGATATAGAAGATAGCCTCTCTATGATCTAATTAGAGATGCCACTTTGTGTTTTATCTCTTCGTGATTTTTACAAAGCTTTGCTTTTTTTTGTTTTGTTTTGTTTTTTTTTTTTTGCTGTTGTTGGGGTTTTTTCTAGGTTTGCTCTTGTTTTTGTTTTCATGCTGTGGAAAATTGTTTTTATTTTATCTTGATTTCTTGGGCTGTATATATCTTCTGTTAAGTGTGGACCCCAGGCTGAGTAGTTGTTGCCCTGGGTAATGGCTTAAGCCTTATGGGGACCCTAATAAACTAAACCAAACTGAACTCCAGTTTAGTGTCTACTCAAGTCTTTTTCCATGGTCTACAAGGGAGTTTTTCATTCATTACCAGGGCCTCCTGTGATCTCCTAAGTTACTACTTTAACCATGAAGTTGATGTGTGCAATGAAAACCTCCAAGATATGTAACTGTTTGGCATGGGGCAATCTGAAGATGATCATTTACTCAAGAAAGATATTGTGCATTTTGCATCCAAATTACAGAACTTATATGGCCCTCTTATGGAGACAATGATGTAGAACTAATACATATTGCAGATGGGAGGGGAACATGACTGCACGGCTTGTGTATTTCAACTAGCAGAAATAATCAATGACCACCTTTTAATCCTCTTACGTCTGCGTTTTTGTAGGATGCAGAATATTGTCGGATTGCATTAATAATTCAAGAATGATGTGACATTTGCCAGTCCATGCCAATTATTTGTTCATCTCGATGATAATGCCAAGATTTTTGGTTATCCGCTTACTCAATATCCCTTCAATAAACATTTGTGCCCCGTCTACTCTGCACTATGGCCCCTCTCAGGTAAATGGACAGACATTTATGAGAGTAGATGAATACCACAAAAGTCAATGACTTCACATCAGGATCTGCCTCTCCCTAAAATCAAGGTTTAAAGAATAAAGGGCCAAACATACCAAGTGCAGTGAGTGGGCAAAAGAAAAACAAAAATGGAATTTGAATAAGATGTAGACTGATCCATCATTGTTTCAGCCAAGCAACATAATGTCAGCATGGATGAATCAACCACAAAAAGTGTGTTACATCTTTAAAAGACTTGACAGTTACATTGGGTAGTTAAGGAAGGCAGAGAATTATTATTTGACAACTGAATATTTGAAGATAACGCTGAAAATGAAATGCTGTCCAGCTTCTTGAGTTTTATTCCAGTGGACACATCACCATAATGACATTGACTTTCATAGACAATGAAATTGTCCACATAAACAAGCATTGACAGGAGAAGCATCCTCTCTGATTATGACAGTCTTTATTATACATCACCATTGAGGTTATTCTAGAATAAACTTGGAAGATGTACAAAGTAATGTAGAGCAAAGCAGTATGTAACATATGGGAATATTTGCCAGGGGTAGATATGAATTGAATAATAATGCACAAAACTGATGAAAACAAACCATAAAAACAAGGACCTGGATATTCACTAATGCATATTTAGTCAATTCTTTAAAAGGTTTAATTTACTAATATCAAGCATCAATCTCATTGAAGTAACATGTGTGGAAGGAATTCTAGCCCGGGGCCCCAGGGCCAGATCTTCCCCCTGTCTTGTAGGTCCACTGCCAAAGAACGGACACAATCTTCAGAGTCTGATGTAATTGGGTTTATTGTATTCCAGTTCCAGGTAAAATACAGAAAACCCCAGGCTGGTCTGCGCAAACCATGAAGCATTCAAATCCATCAATCGCCCCACACTGACTGCCCTTCGGCTGTCCGAACCCTCATTTTTATTTACCTTTTTTCACGTTTTTTTTGAGGTGGGATTAAACGTGACTCTCTCCACCTTCCCTAATATCACTAATTCTGATTGGTAAATTGTCCCATGGCGACCCTCCTCCCTTAGCAACAGGTTTGCCATTACACCATAGTGTACCTTCATTTTCGGCCACGAGGGACGCTCGAAGACCACACCTACGTCTCCCAAACCTTGGGTTCTCCTAAAGTTCAGCAAGTTATCTGAGGACATGGATGGTTCCAGAACACTCAGGTGCGCATGCTCAGGTACTGGGATCAGCTGACCGATATGGTCATTCCGGAAGGTTAGCTCATTAGGCCGGCCTTGAGGGCCCAGACAGAGTTTGGCTTATCTAGGTTTCTTGGCAGTCCATAAGTTTTTGCTTCTTCACAGCTACTTCTTTTACAGCAGTTTTTCTTTTTTAAAAGGTTTTCTTGTTGAACTGAGATTATGGTTTTACTTTGAATTTAGAACATTTTAGGACATTTTCCCACCACATGTCAAAGTGGGGTTGTTACATTTCCAAGCGCATGTGTAGCCATGTGATATTGGCAACAAATACAAGTCAGATCTAACAACATCTGCAGTGTTCTTATTCAAGATTTAAATCAATTACATTGTAACAATTGAAATATTGATTAAACAACATAAATCTCTTCCTTCATTCTCAATGAATTTTCCTACACAATGGAAAATACACTATAGTGTGGGCGAACAGGTATCAGGACAAACAAAAATCTATGAATTGAGTACTGCACTACATTTGTTCTTCCATCAGGCAGCGCTATCAGCAGCACTTATCACCTGTTACAAACGCGTATCCTCTTTTGCCCTGTGCCGTTCTCTTTGTTCGCTTTTAACCTCTGCAGCCGAGCGCAGCACCTCTCCAGGGTCTGCGGAGATGCGCAGATTTTTGGTCGCGCCTTTGTGAACGATTTTCTGCAAGATCCTGCAGCCATCGCGGGGTTTGGAGGGCTTATCGCAAGATTCTCGCGTAATTTCTCGGGAATCTCGCGCAGCCGGCTTACTTGTAGACGCGCTCGAACGCACACCCAGTACTTACACGATTTATACTGACTGGGGTAGGAATGAGAGGTTTTTGTATGCATTTAAATGTACTATATATAAGCAAAAATAATCTAGTAAATATTATAAATCCAGTAGATGGCGGTAATGTAGATATTGACATTACAGAATACAAGAAGAAGAAGAATAAGAAGAATATTTATGAATATGAGTCATTGCTCTGCTCTTGACACTGGCGAAATAACGAACACCCCTGTTTATTCGTTCGAGCCCTATCAATTCTTGTTTCCTTCAGGAAGTTTAACGACAGGAGCACCTTCTCCCAGGAGGTAAAACGGGCTAAGTATGGTCTTTCAAAGTATCCTCGCCTCGGAATAAGTAACGCCAAAAACTACATTATGAGCTTTCAAAAATGGCTTTAACTCTAACTAAAATGGAAAGAGCCTCTGTCTGTCTCTATATTTGTCCATCGATTTCCTCGACAACCCTTCGTCCAATCGACTTCACACTCGGCGGGTGGCTTAGCGCAGCGTCGAGTGTGAAGCTGTCTGACAGTGGTTCTCTAGAAAGCTGCAAGCAGCAATACTAGAGTCCCGAACAGGCACGTTTTGAACGGGCATTGCTGTAGTATTTTTCGACACGGAAATTATAGGCCTTGTGCTAGTTAATGTAGTGCATGCGAGGTAAGAGCATTACACGAAGCCTGCTAAATACCCGCGGTCACTAACGTTTAATTTTACTTTCGAAAATGTTTGTAAATTGGGTCTAATTTTCGATGATGCGGAATAGTTTTTAAGAAAAGACTTGGTCTGAAACGGAATTCCTGAAATCGTTCTGGAACTGCAATAGTGTATTAGCTTTTATGGGTGTTTGGTGTTTTTCTCATGTGTATTTTCAAGGGTAGCTGTTTAGCTGCCCTGTTTTTTTCAGTAAAACGATAGCATAGAGGATCAGGTCTGGCTCAAGCCATTTCTGTGCCCTATATTTGGCGCATCGCCCCCGCCCCCGAGCCCATCACCGCAATATATTCACAATTGCCATGAGACACGCCACAACAGTGAAATTATTTCTCAAGCAAACAAACCAAATTAAACAATTAAAAAAAATTTTAAAAAAATCAAAGCTTCAGCGCAGGTTTTATGGTACTATTTACTTCCTAGTGAAGTCCTGAAGACAGCTTCTGTAACATACTTTGGAAAGGTGCTAGGTTTGAACAATACAAAGCTGTGCAATACAAAAAAAATGAACAGAGCGTAGCGGACAGTCATGTGTGTGCGGGGTGATACATAATTCAATGCACTGGCATAGCAGTCTGCACTTTACCTTTAAGGCTGTCCATTAATTGTGACGTTTACAGAGCGATGTGGACAAGAGTTAGTGAGTTCTATGTTGGCTGTTTTGTTTGGTACGCTTGCTTTTCAGTAAAACCTTTTCAATAAATTAACTTATGCCTCTCTCGCACGCACTTTAAGAGAAAAGAATGCAAATTGAATATGAAAGTTCCAGTGCAAGTTAATCTTAGTGAAAGCGGATATATTTTCTTCAAATATTTGCTGAGTGTCTGGACAGTTACAGAGCAGGTTAGGCTGCCAAGTTTATGTGATTAAGAAAATGCCTCATAAAATTGTGACCAATGTACAACAGTGCTATCGAAAGCACATTCCCCTACCAATTAGTCTTTGCAACTGTTGCTAATCAGGCACAGAAAACTGCGAGAGGATTTGCTAATTCCAAAACAAAACTCCTTTGCTGCTTTGACAAAATTCCCCCTAGTCAGAAACCATTAAAACAATTCCTCCTCATAAAAATGAATCCCTTGGCCACCATACTAGTCCGTCTTTAGGAAGTTACAGACCACTTGCTGTCCGTGTGAACTAAAAGAATTTGATTTTCCTGTTATATTAGAGTGAGGCCTGATATAGGTAAGAACCACTGATCTGTATAGAATTCTATTTAGATCAGTGGTAAGAACACTCATTGTTCCGTTAGATCTGCACATAATAGCCAGTGTGTGCACTAACTTTGTTCCTGAAGGGCTATGGTACAATCTACAGCTCTGCATCATGAGTTAAACAAAAAAAGGTAATTATAGTGAAAATCATAAAGAGGCGTGGCAACTATCTCAGTGTCAAAGTTAATTTAGTGGCATTTGTCCAAGCCTTTTTTTGTTTTGCAGATTGAAAATTATGACAGGTTTTTATCTCTGGACGAATACCAAGGAAAGATCATCAATTTCAACATATTAGAACAAACCTGAACAATGCTATACAATTGAACTTATGGGACTGCATAGTCAGGCTGGGGGTTGTTATGAGTTTTGCTATCATATTTGCATCATAAAGTGGCTAACACACTTATAATGCTGATTCATCAAACTTTCAAACATAATATAGTTCTCCAAAGTAGCACAATATTTGATGGTATAAAAACACAAGTGCCTTGACAGCCCACCCTGGAGCCGATGCTTGTGAAAGGGATAGCTAGCTTTGCTTTACTTAAATTTAGCCAGCAAGTGCACAAAATGGAATTTTTGAAGTTCAAAAAAGATGACACAGCTGCCTCTATATTGGGATTTATTTTCCTCCTCCTCCTCCCTGCATTTTCTACATTGCGTACCCGACAGCTTGGACCTTTTCATTGCATGAAAATAAAATATAAAAATGGCAATAGCCAACCTCTTGACATCTGTCATTCAGTCCCATCTCCCTCTAAGATTAAAATGCGCATCAGACTCCAATCTCCCAATCCCAAAGCACGCACGTGACACTGCACCATAAGTATGGGCCCGGTGGAGCCTGGTCAAATACTGAGAAACTACAGGGGTGCAAAGCATATTATTGTTTACTTCTATCTTCATTTGTTAATTTTCAAGGCAAAAAAAAGAAGAAATGGCCGCCGCAATTTTTATTTTTTTTTTTTTTTTTTTGAGGGCAACCAGCAGTGCCCCTCCAACATGCGTCGCCTATATCGGCCCATGCCAAGACCCTGCATTGGGTGTTTGTTGGACAAGATCAGAAGTGTGATGCTCATTGCTCACCTCTGGGTTGAAACTGGGAACCAATTATAACACCTAAATTTACTTTGAGTATGAGTTACAGAGTGAAATAAAGATGCAAGTAGCAGGTATGGAGACTTGTAGTGAAATGAAAAATAAGTTTGTTTGTGTGGGTGGGTGGCTGGGCTGGTCAGTTTGACGTACACCCACCTAGCACTGGGTGGGACCACCATTACCTCTAATGCAGCTGGAGTTACTCACAACATTGATGTAGCAAGGTGCTGGAAATGGTCTTTTGCCATTCCAACTGATTGTTATGGACAGTAAATCATCCTGCAAACTTCTCTACCACCTTGTCTCAAAGGTTCTCTACTGGGTTGATTGAGATTTGGTTTTTGGAGTAAACTGAAGTCTCTTATGTTCGTGGAATTACCTCCCTTCCCTTCAGTCCGGTTCAAGTTGATCTTAGTCTCATCTCTTCTTAGGATTTGGTCCAGAACTGCATTGGCTTCATGGATGCTCTTCTTTTTTAGTTTTTATTCACGAGGGATATAATTATCCTTTCATCCACCACAATTGTTTTCCGTGGTCTTTTAGGGTTCCTGAGCTCACCATCGTATTCCTCTTTTTTATGTATGGTGTATTCGGCCACCACAATTAATGTTAAGCTGTCTCTGGTGGGTTTGTTTTGATTTTTTACCCTGATGATGGCTTGCTTCTCTGGTTGTAACAGCTCTTTCGATCTTATGTGGAGAGTTAACAGCAACAGATTCCATAATAAATGCCAACGACATAATCAACTTTCAACCTTTTATCTGCTTTCTCATAATTTGGATAGTTGGGGAATAACACAGAACTGGCATGGATCAGCTGATGTGCCAATTGTTAAGACATTTTCAGTCCCTTTAAAAGGGGGGAACCATGTGGAAGAAGCACTGAGATCCCTTCTCTGTTCACCTAATTTAGATGTACAGTCTTGTGCAAATTAATTGGATAAAGCAGGTTGGAGTGGGAAAAAGCAAACAACAAAGGTTTTCAGGCTTTTTATTACTTTAATAGCATCTACATTCAGCAATCAGTATGAGATGTATCCTCCATGGTTCTTAATGAGCTGTTCTACCACTTTTGGCATGGAGCTGACTAGGTTTTTGCCGGTTGCCTTGATTTCTTTGCCGAGATGCCACACCTGGATAACTGCATCGATGACTTTGGCTTTTGTGGTGCAGTCCTTTTGCTGCAGCCTTGACTTGATGATGGATCAGAGATTCTCAAGGGGATTGAGGTCAGGTGAATTACCAGGCCAGTCCAGCACAGTTACAGTACTGTGTTGATGATGCAATCACATTAATTCCATCATACAAGTCAAGGAAATTAATGAAACGTGGCTAAAAGGTACTATGCAGTGATCTTTGAGGTGGTTATGTAAAACATCCATCACTTGGCATGGCTATTTGCACTCCATTCAGCTCATTCAATTGACAAGCACCATTATCAAATTGATTTGCACAAGACTGTAAATGCCCTCTCATCACAGCTCGAAGTCAGTACCGTGAGCTCATTATTTACTTTTAACTCCAATATCCTGTGGTAGGATATAAAAATCACCATAACTTTTTCAATGTATAAATATTTGTGAGGTTGACTGTATAAAATTATGTTTTTTTGAGATTTTTCTACAATGTTAATTCTGCTTTAATTGTAATTATTTTAGGCTGCTGGCTAAACATGAATTTTCTCTCCCGTCTCTCTCTCTCTCTGCAGCTTCTCTAAAAAACGTCAACAGAAAGCTCTTTTAGGCTCCCCTTCTCCATGTGGTGAATTGTGGTGGAGCTGGCTGTCTCTAACGGCCTATTAGAATCTGTGAAAACTTTTCACGCTGCGTACTTCTTTTTGTGACCATATGAAGAAAGAATCCCCGGAAGACTGTGCAGATTATGATGTAATTGAGCTGATATCAGATCTAAACACCAGTAAAGGCACTCAGGAGAGGAAAGGGATGCCGTATGGATATGGGATGAGCAGAGAGGAAATGCCAGTGGTATCCAAAATAAAGGAGGAGGAAGAGTGGGAGTCACATTTGGAGTATGATCTGATCAATGAAGACAGTGAGGGACTATGGAGGGACCAAAAACAAGGGCGTGAGGAAAAAAAGGGAACCAGAGATAACTGACCAACAGCTCCAAATGGGTTCAGGACTGGAGAATGGTAGACAAGTAGATTTAAAACAGGAAGTGGAGGGCCTTCCACTACAGGCCACTTCCTGTCTGCTGAAAGAGCCAAGAGAACAAGACCCCCAGCTCAAAATAAGAGACGCCTCAGTTCCTTATGTTTCACCTCTCCACCCTATTGCCAGTTTGGAGGCCCAGACATCGGCAACAACATGGCAATCGGAAGAGGACTCGCCAAAGAAAAAGGGAAAGACGTCACGGCCACAGAAGAAAAGGGTCAAGATCTTGAGGAGAAAGAAATGTAGTTCAGATTCTTCTGAGAAAAAGTAAGAGTTGCAGTGTTGGATTGTGGTTTCTCATCAGATTGTATAGATGTTAATTTTGTGGCTTTTTCATTCTGTTACAGTGCCTCTCCGAAATCCTCCAATGAATTTCAAAATGCAGGTAAATATTACATATCATTGAATCAGTAAGCGCCTCAGTGAACATTTCAAATTGCAATCAAACTGGGGGTCAATTTTTGTCCATTTGGAAATAAAGTGTAAGAGAGATTGATCTGCAGTGTCATTTCTATCCTGAATTCTGCATTTCAAATATAGATATGTTATTGAAAATCTTTTCTATATTTTGAAATATTCCCAGTATTAATGTAATACTGGAGTTCAGTCTTTTTACCAGGATGATGGAGAGTGCATCCTTGCTCTTAACATAGCAGAACTTCACAATAGTTGCACTATCGTAATTATGTCAGCACATTCTGATCTGGCCGGCGTGAGATCTAAGCCAAGCAGGTTAGAATGAGCCTGTGTCAAGCTCATGCTTTGTGCAAACTATGTAAGAAGTTATGATACAGGTAATCATGAAAGGGGATCTCTTTACAGGTAATTGACAGGCATAATTTAGGGCAAAATTAGTTCAGTACCTTGTGTGATCCATGTATTGTATCCTAGGGAAAAGAAGTCAGTCTATAGTCGGAAATGTCGAGGACACATCTATGCCCCTCTGTGAGGACTCCAGTAGTCCTGCCACCCCTCCCACTGGCTCTGATCACCTTGACCACAGCAATTCAAAGACTAAATGCTGCACAAAACGCAGACGTAACTACCAGCTGTCCTGGTACAGGGACTACCTAATGAACTTTGACCTACAACAGAACAGAATGATCTGCATGGTGTGCAGCTGCACATTGGTCACGCTTCAGCTCAGCACCATCAAAAGACACATCCAGCAGAAACACCCCTCCACACTGCTGCTGAGCCCTGCTGACAAAGAGGGAATCTGCAGGAGCTATGAGTGCCTGTATGTGCCGAGTGATTCTGCCAGATCACCTGCCGGGCCAGCTCTAGGACAGAACTCAGAATCCAAGGACATGCCTGGCGAGATGAACGAGGGAAATGAGGGTATGGAAGATGGTGGAAACTGTTTCGTTGGTGTGTATGAGCTTTTGGTGATTGTGCAGTTAAACGGTTCATCACAGGACTACAATTAAGGGTAGCGTTATTTTCCACGGCCCTTATTTTGTATCCACTTGTCCGTTTTCCTCAATGAAAATTGCGCAACTTGCACACGGAGACATGTTATGTGGATGGCAGGTCTAAAATAACATGCATTCTTGGTCTGTTGTATTAATGAGAGTGCAATATTAGTGTTTCCTGCTGGGGGGACTTTCTATTGAGTTCTATGGTTTAATTGATTATTGGTTATTCATTTATAAAATGCTTCATTGCTAGAGCCTACTGGAGGCTAGGTTCTCGTGAAGCTAATTGACATAACACTATAACACCCCCACCACTCCTTGTTTCACAGATGAGGGGGTGCTCTGGATTTTGGGTGATTAATTTTGGGCTTCCTCACCTTTCTGGCGTCATCACTTTATCGTTGCTACCCTATTTTTTGTGGCTAGTTGCTGGTTTGCATCTTGCAGTGTAGCCTGTTTGTGAAGTTTTGACATTGCTCTCTGAAATGTCCACATTTGCTCCCAATTCATTGGCGATTAAATACCTTGGCAGTTTACAGATTTACATGTAATGCAGTATTACAAACAATTGCACAATAGCCTACATCTGCAGTGTTTGCTAAACAATTGACTGTTTTTGTTGAAAACCTGTTCTGTGATAGCTAATTGTTGCTCATTTTATTTTCTCTCTCAAGTTTTTCTCATTATTTTTTCCAACATTATACCACTAATATCTGTTCCTTTTAATTCAGGAGGTGCAGGGGAGGTCGCATCTCAGGCTTCTAGCTGCTCCCATTGTCCATTTGTGCCCACAGTAGAAGTGAATCTTCAGCAACATATTAAGGAGGCCCACCCAGTGGAGCTCAGCAGGAGTCCAACGTCTGGAGAAAAACAAGATGGGAGCCAAGTGGTTGCAAGCCAGGCAGATCAGCGCCCTTCAGCCCAAAAGAGGACCTGCATTCCCATACAGTTCCATAGGGGCACTTCAGGGACACACGGATGTCTCGTATGTGGTGACAGTTTCAGATATCCATCACTCCTGAAGAACCATATGCGGAGTCACACGGGGAACCATCAGCACCTTTGTCCGCTGTGTGGAAAGGGTTTTGAACTGGAATCCCTGGTCGCAGAACATCTGCAGTCTTTTCATGGAGAACGGTCATATTCCTGCTCCCATTGTGGGAAGAGCTTTCTGACTCCATCAGACCTGAAGAAGCACCGAGTAGTGCACTCTGGAGAGAGACCATACAACTGCTCCCAGTGTGGGATGAGTTTCAGCCTGCTGTTTGCTTTGAAGCAACATGAATCCATTCACACCGGGGAGCGTCCGTTCCAATGCTGCTATTGTGGGAAGAGTTTTAGGCAAGTTTTTCAGCTAACTCGGCATGAGCGAACTCATACAGGCGAAAGCCCATACCTCTGTTCCCAATGTGAGAAAAGTTTCAAATCGCCCTCAGACCTGACGAGGCACATACGAATTCACTCCGGGGAGCGGCCATACCTTTGCCATATGTGTGGCAAGAGTTTCAGTCAGTCGAGTAACCTGATACAGCATCAGCAGAGCCATTCTGGGGAGCGCCCTTTTCACTGCAAACAGTGTGGGAAGAGCTACAGTCGCTCAAGTACTCTCACTCTTCATATGCGGACTCATACAGGGGAGCGCCCATTCCTTTGCTCCCAGTGTGGAAAGTGTTTTACGAAGTCTTTCAACCTAAAACAGCACCTTAAAACCCATAGGAAAGCCCATTCCGGCAACACCAAGGCAGGGAAGAGCCTTGGTGTCCCATGAACTGTGTTAAGAAAATGAGTTAAGCCATATTGCATACCCTGTCTTCGTGGTCAAAAGTGGGGTACAAAATATGGTATTTTATAATCCACATCACAATGCCCTAATTAAATGTGGCTCACCAGAATTTTTGAAGACTTATTGAATACCTGACATAAGAATACTTCAGTTCTGCATTAGTGCAGGAAAATAACTATTTAAATTGTGTTGCTACTTTTTATTTGCATTTTCATTGCATTAAATGCAGTGTACTACAGTTTTAAGTATCCGTATTGTATTTTCAGAGAGATCATTCTCTTGTTTGTAGCCGTGCAGTCTTGCCAAGCTGATGGTCCTTAGTTTTCACCAAGTATAGAACAAACCAAATGCGATACTTCGGAAGAACCATACAGCGTGTCGTCTCCTCCGCTGCGTCCGTCGACACTTTCTTGTGGACTCTCTACAGGCTGTAATTTTTGACCGATTTCTTTCATATTTAGTCTGGACATGTGTTGTACTTCACTTATGACATCTATCGATTTTGGTTGCCATGGTGACAGTATTGGCCGAATAATATGCACATTAGTGGCAAAACATTGAGATTTCCTTGTGGACGCAGTACAGGCTGCAGTTTTGGACCGATTACTTTTATATTTGGTATGGACATGTGATACACTTCACTTATAACACCTATCAATTTCGGTTGCCAGGGCGACAGTATTGGCCGAATAATGCTGAAAAAAGGGGAGAAGCGGGCTTTCGGGGGCTACACCCATGCGGTCGCAGCCGACCGGACTGTCGAGTTTATAAAAATTTTCCTTAAATTAGCGTTTGGAATTTCAAATTAACTTTTTATCTTCCGCAACTCTAATGTGCAAAACAAAAAGTAAACATCTGAAGCAGATTTAAAATGAAAAAAGTGCAGGGGGCCTCAGACTTTTGCACAGTACTGTACATTTGCACTTGTATTGCAGACTATTCTTTCAGAACTGAGTTTGCATCTCTCACTTTTCAGAGATCTGGCAATGGGGAGTAGGCAAAAAGCAGCACATAATGCCACAATTTACAGTAATTCAAGAACAGAAGAAATAAAGTTGTTGTCATCTGTCAGTCTGCGAGGAGTTACAAAGCCATTTCTAAGGCTCCGGAACTCCACTGTCGAACCACAGTGTGAGCGAAAACAGTTGTCAACCTTCTCAGGAGAGGCTGGTCCACCAAAATTCCTCCAAGAGCACAACAACAACTCAATTTAGAGATCACAAAAGAACTAACAACTAAAGAACTGCAGCGCTCATTTCTCTCAGCTAAGGTCAGTGTTTTCCCAGAGACTGAGCAAAAATGGCATCCATAGAGAGCTGCAAGGAGACAACCATTGCAGACCAAAATGGACAAAAAGGCTAGTCTCACATTTACAAATAAACATGTTGATGACCCCAAGACTTCTGGGATAATATTCCATGGACAGATGAGTCAAAAGTAAAACTTGTGTCCTGTTGCATCTGGCATTAAGCCAACGCAGCATTCTACAATCAGAGCATCATCCCATCAAACACTCCGGTGGTGGTGGTGGTATAATGGTCTGGGGCTGCTTTACTGCCTCAAGACCTTGGTGACTTGCCATAATTGATGGAACCATGAATTTTGCTTTCAACCAGAAAATTCTGAAGGAAAATGTCCAGCCATCAGTTTGAGACCAATAGCTCAAGCACACTTGGGTTATGCAGCAGGATAATGACAATGAAGCACATAAGCAAGTCCACATCTGGTCAAAAGAAACTAAGTTTTGACTTAAATCTGATTGAGATGCTGTGGCATGACCATAAAGGTCCCCTATTTTGCCACCAGGTGCACAGCTAATTGGCCATTATGAGCCAGTTCTAAATCTCCCCTTCTTTACATTACAAGGGGGAGTGAACACCCAGAATAATGAAACCTGATTGACTACTTGGCTGAAGATGATAATTTCTTCTTGCCTCTGTTTGGTTACTTCCCCATGTGATGTCAAGAGGGGAAAGATTTTGAAATGGCTAGTAATAACTAATTGGCTGTGCACCTGGTGACATAATAGGGGACCCCTAAACAAGCAATGTATGCTCAATAACCCACCAATGTGACTGAATTGCCAGCAGCTATACCACTATTTGATCTGCTCCAGCTGTGTGGCTGAAGCTAAGCAGGTGTGGGCTTGGTTAGTGGAGACCACCTGGGAAAAGCAAGTTGCTGCTGGAGGAGGTGTTGGTGGCCAGTAGGTTGCAATCTGGTGCATCCCCAATGCCCCATTGCAGTGATGGGGATACTACTGAAGGAGACGCCGTCTTTTGGATGAGATGTTAAACCGAGGTCCTGACTCTCCGTGGTCATTAAAGATCCTTTGACACTCTTTGATAAGAGTAGGGGGTTTCCTGGTGTCATGGTTAAATTCCCAACCTGGCTCTCTCAACCTGCCACCTAATCATTTGCCCCCTACCTCTACGCCCAGGGCTCCCTTGAAAAAAGTGATTTCAATCTCAGCGGGACTTCGCTGATTAAATAAAGGATAAATTTTAAAAAAAATTGATACAATTCTGCAAAGAAGAGTGTCAAATTCTTCCACGTGAATGTAAATGAGTCACGGCCAGTTATTGCAAATATCTGATTGCAGTTTTTACCGCCATGGGTGGAGAAACCAGTCTAGGTCTGGGGTGGGCAATTATTTTGTCACCGAGTTACAGGTTTAGAATAACTTTTTACCTTCACTAAACAAAATGATCATTTAAATGCTGCATTTTGTGTTAACTCACATTGTCCTTGTCTGACATTAAAACTAATTGGATGATCTGAAACATTTTCATATGTTGTAAAAATACAAAAAAATCAGGAAGGGGGCACAATTTCATGGCACTGTGCAAGCTACCCCAACAGATAATGGAGCAAGTTATTTTGATTGTTTTATTTGCATTGGGGACCCGTTTCACTTAAATCTCTAATTGCGCTGAAAAAACAAATCCATCCAGATAACAAAAGCATTTGGTGTGTCCAAATCAAATTATGCGCTGGTGAGCTCATGAACACCAAAAAGTGCAGGTAACCACTGTGGTAGATGACGGAATTATTTCCCTGATGAAAAACCCTTTCTGCACATTTGGCCAGATTAAGAACTCTCCAGGAGGTTATTAGGTACAAATTCGAAGTCAACAACCAAGACAAGATATCACAGGAACATTTTATTTAATTACATACTGAGATTGGTAACCCTGGACTATAGGAAAACCCTCAGTGAAAGAGCTGCTTGCATTGGATGAGTGACCACAAAAGCCTCAACTCTAATCCTCCTGTGTCACTGCCAACTGTGCTCAGCAGCCTCATGGGAGCAGTGCGTAAGTGGCTTTGTGCGGTTAAGGGATATGAGAGGAAAACGGTTGGTTTGGTTCAGTATTGTTCATTACTCAAGCGCTTCCTATTGGTCGTCGGGGCGCCTGTCAGTTGCTTTCTGAATAAGCACATTTTCAGATTTCTTCTGCCGGCATTCCATGCTTGCTTGGCGCTCTCCCGACACTGCAGTATGAATGGTGTATGAGTATGCTCGATTAGTTCAGTGATTGGACAGTACAGATTCCGGTGGGATGCACTTAATTTTTTACAAGTCCAGACTGCCAGTTCAAAGTTCAACATAAAACATCTGTATGCCAAGTACAGTTCCAAAAACAGACTAGACAAATGTCAACTAGTACCAGAAGGAAGGGAAGAGGATGGAGAACGGGAGGAACCACTCACGACCTGAAGTACAGCACCTCATCTATGCAGCGTGCTGGAATTAGTGTTCTGGTGTCCGCAAGTGCGGCTGCCAGTGGAACTGTTTACCTAGTAAATTATTGATGTGACTGCTGACAAAAGCAGCTGTATGAATTATTAATTGTATAAGGCGATGTCATCAGCCAAATGCTTTGCTACTCAGTGGGTGGTGTTTTACAATCCAGATAGACCAGTGTTTCCCAACTCAGTCCTTGGGGCACACCAGTCAGATCCAGGTGTTTGTTGTTCCCCTCCTTAAGCACAAAGCATACAGCAAAAGCAACCCAAGCTGCAGAGAGGACCTGGCAGAGCATCATTAGGAAGAACATACAGCATCAGGTGATGTCTCCGAGTGCTACAGTACTGGCAGCCATGCATTGCAAAGGATGTGCATCCGAGCATTAACAAAGACTTTTTATGTTTAAGCTTGTCTAGTTACTTTTGAGCCCCTAAAATTGAGAGGGGGCCACCTAAAAACCTCACCTACATTCCTCTCTGTGAAGCATGGTACGTGAATATCAACTAATCTCAGCATCTCTCACATTCGGTCCGCATCTTGAATAGGAGGACATGACCAACATCAATGCCACGCAAAATATTGTTTTGAATATTGCTATACAAGACCAAACCTCTACCCATTCTAAAGCCATGAGTGTTTTGCGGCCAGCTCAGCTGCATAAACATCCATGTGGCCAGTCACCGTCCAGTCCATTACCACACAGGCAGTCAGCAGGAGGATGACTGACAATATGGCCGTTCATCTAACTTAGCTGAACTTCAGCACATCACATTGAACTTGTGTGCCCCAAGCTGAGGCCTTAACTGCAGTCTGTAGAAATGGTGAGAAAGGCTTAATGTTAGGTCCTCATAATTAGAAAAAATAAATAAATAAAATGAACCGGCCATGTCAGCTCCTCTCTAATGAGGGCCGAGTTCACAGACCAGTTCCATTCAAATTACAGTAATTGTCTATCATCAAGTGTTCAGCTGCATAATCCAAACTGAGATCTTGGTTGTTCTCCATTTCTCTTTAAACTTACCCTGAACTCTGCCCAATTTAACAAAATCAAATCTTTTTTTTGGTTATATTTTGCTCATCACATGAAAAAGTTGAGAATTGCCAAGGCTCCTTTACAGATTTCCTGTTTTACATCGACCCAGCAGGGCCTGCCGGCCACAGCCAACACTGCATGATCAATACCAAAGAGCATGATGTCCATCTACGAAAGAAGACAATTTAGCCGTTAGCATCAGTACAGCTCAGAGAAGGGCATATTTACTTTCAAGTATAATAGCACCAGAATATGCCCAAGTGAACCACTAGCAAGTCAGTCGGTTGAGATGCATATAAATAAATTTTCATCTTCAGGGCAAAATGCAGACGAATAAAATATGGTTTTGGTGAATAAGTCTCCGCTCAGTAGTTGGGATAACAGCAATCAGAGCTGAAAAATCTAACTAGCATCCAATACTGGAGGAAGAAAAACAAAAGTCATAAAAACCATAAATTCACCCGAAAATTAGCATTTGAGGCAATGATCCATTGTAACTAGCTAATCAGCAAAACAAATGGAAACATATGCCCTTTTTAATTTACTTTGAAAATATGCAATGCATTTGCATGACAAAATTACACCATATTTTACCATTTCGGTTTTTGTTTTATGTCACATAAGAATCTGACCCCAGTATACGGTACACCTTAATATTGTATCATTATTTAGAACAGTCTGGCATCCTCCCTGGAATATTTTGCATATCCTTTCTGGATTTGTCCTTCATCAGCTTCATCCAGCATCTCTAACCTCCGGGTGACATCTCCCAGAGACCACTGAACTGATTCATAACCTGCTGCAACTTATGGAAAACATTCCAGTGTTGCATCCATTTGTGAATAGGAATTTGTCTCTTCGACTCTCAAAATAATCTCCTTCAGGCATATTTAGTGTGGCATAGAAACTACGGCATTCTTTTCCCTTAATAAAAGTAGTTGTTCTCTTAATTCTTTCCCTCTGTGTCCCTCCACGTAATCTGGTTTGAGAGAGCATAGATTCAAACAGTTGCAGATTCCAGTGTTGTGACAAGCAGATTCTGAGAAATAATACCAGGTAGAAGGTAGAAATGTAAAGAAGAAAACTTTGATTTCCTTGGTTAAGATGCATGTAGGACACATGCTGAAAACAGTAACGATTGAGATTCATGGTTTCACAGTTCATTAACAGAATATTTTTTTTTTTTTTTTTTTAAAGAAAATACACTTCAGAACGATCCATTCTGAAAGTCTGTTCGCAGTCAGCATCTAGACGTCATAGAAAAGCCGCACCAGATGGTAGCGGATCCCAAATGCCACAGCACTCCCCAACATCTACAAGAAAATCAAAATTTCAGTGAGAAAGGAAATCAAAAACTTACATGGACAAAAAAACCTTCAGATTCAAGACATTTTTAATAAACCAATCATAGACGATTAAAAAAAAAAAAAAATCATCACATTGTTTTCTTTCCAATGTTTAAAACAGCTCAGTACTGCACCTGTATAACAAGCATGATGGCAGTTAGGTTGCGCTCGTGCGTTGGTCCCAGAATCTTCAGCACAAAATTGATGAGGGTCATGTTGTTGCACTCCATAAACTCACCATCTCCTTCATGGCCCCTTCGCACATCCACGAGCCACAAGGACTCTGCCACCTACAGGGAAAATGTGGAACTGCTATAGAGCCTGCTTTAATCCTCCCCTTAGGCCTGTCTAACAGTTTCTCACACCAGTGATTTATGGCTCATGGCATAGAAGCCCCAACCCCCACCTCCAAACTGTACAAACAATCTGGACAAAAACTCGACAAAACTTCAAAAAATTACTTATTTCAAAAAAGAATTGAGCCGTTTAATTTTTTTTTGGTTTCTGACAAATATGCTCAAGGTCCCATGTAATCAAAATAATTTTGCTCAGTTTTGCATGTAAATATGTATACTGATTGGTATTTTCTGCATGTTTTGTCTGTGAAATCCCCACTTTGAGAAATAAATAGAAATTTCTATCCAGTTTGTGTGTACTTTTTAACTTCCTAAACCCTGCCGTTAAAAAAGTTCACTTACCACGAATATGAGTTTTGTGACCGTATACATCTCCAGAACGGAAGTTTACTAGTGCAAAGTCAGCGTATCAAAAAAGTGCATCTAGGTATAGATTTCTTTTTTTTTTGTAGAACATAAAAGGTAGCCATTTCATGCTAACTTGCTGTATAGATTATAGCCTGAAACTACCATCTCATTGCTGCATGCTGTACTTGCACATTTGTTTTCATTACAGGGCAGTGAGAGGCAGCTGGTGTGCATAGCAGTCTACATGTAATAGCAAAGGTTAATGCCACTCTGCAAGTCAAAATATGCACCATCACAGGTCAGTCAGGAAGAATAAACGATGTCAAATGTCAACAAGTGGTCCCAAGCACAACAAACCCCGCCCCTCGCACATACTTTGACCTACTTTTCCGAAATTCAATAGGCATCTATTCTGGGTCAGTGGCAATCCCTAAACCGAATTTGGGGTGAATCTGGCCATTAGTTTTGCTGCTAAAGTGTTAAAAAACAAACACAGAAACAAACGCATAAACACAGAAACAAACCGAACCAAAAACAATACCCCTTCCCTCACCCTTCAGGTGGGGCGGAGTAATAATGTAACCTTGTAAATCTAAGCGAGCTGCAGCTAGCTATGCCGCAGACACGACCATGGTCTTACGAGCATTGTACACCAGTGATGGATTTTCATCATTGATTTATTTTAACATTATGTAAATTTCAAAAACACTCAACATTATCAGATTTGATGAGTTTTCCTCAGTAATTCAACACAAAGAAAACGCGTCATTTCGACATGAAATTCCATTTCAATCAACGTTATTAATTTGCGGATTGTTCCTAATTTTCGCTTTGTTGTAATTAAACAATCATAATCAGATAGAGCTAATATCTGATAAAGCAGGAAGTGCTTAAAGCAAATTAAAAAAGTTAATCATAGATTTTTTTTTATCCTGAAGTGAATAAAACATTTTCTCTTTAATCCTTGCAATGTTGCAATAGGAAAAAAAAAGCTGTACTTTTAACTCTTAACTGTCGGTGGCTTATTTTTACGCATTCACTAAGGAAAATGACTGAAAACAGACTGAGGCATATGAGTGCTCATCTTAACGAGCAGAACTGACTACACCTGATGGCCCCGACTGTTTTCGGAGTTCATGTAAATTCAATTTAATTGAACAATTAAAAACAGGTCAAGACTAATAATTATTTTCAAGGAATGGTCTGTGCTTCACCAATTTTCAGTTCACCAGGCACCATTGTTATATAAGCTCCCACTTTTGCTGACTGGATAGCTCCAAAAATGACTCAATAATTATTTTATTTTGCATCATACTGACATTGCATTTACTTTCTAAAAACAGCTTCCACTCTATTCCAGCTGCCTAAATTACCGCTTGAATTTCACGATCTTTGGACAAATCTGATATTTCAGCAGACTCTGAAAACAAAGCCTTTTCTCTCTCATCCTCACTACTGTGGTTGGAGGTGTTGCACATGACATTTATTGAATTTGGGAGCGAAAAATACAAACATTCAGTTGTAGGTCTAGGTGAATGTACGGGGTACTGCAGACAAGAGTCACTTAACTCACTTCCCACAACTTTGCTTAGTGCATTGATCTACTGGAGTTGGATGGATTATGCATTATGGATGATGTAACTGCACAGAGCAATTCAAGCAATTTAAGGGGCATTCCCAAGCGTGGTTTTTATTTATATTTTACACTTCTCATGAATAGAATAATGAAAAAACAGTGTTTGATTCAAATTCACATGGCTAGAGTACTATAGGACTGCTTAAAAGCTATTTTTTTGAAATTTTGGGTGTCATGGGACCTTTAATGTAGTGCTGTGCATGTTCGTAAAAGAAAGCTATGATAGCTGGACAATTTTAGCGTAAATAATCCAACTTGACAATCAAAAGATCCTAACTGCTTCAATAACATAGGTGCGTCTGGTTTCTCGCAACTAGTAATTCAAACTGTAGAAGAATGTTAATTTGCTCATGTCTATCAACAGTTGCTATAAATTATAATTAAACACAGCAATAGAATAGAAACTTTCTAGTGGGACAAAAGAAAAATGAAAGAGATCAGCCAACTCATGAGCAGGCAGTTTACCTTCAAAATGAGGTTTCCCAATTTGGAGAGGTCTTTACTTTTGAACTTTGAGTAGCTCATCCCCAGCTTCCCGGTCTCAGGGTTCAGTCTTAATGCATCAGCAGGAAAATGGATAACAAGAGTAATATTGCATGTCAACAATAGATCGACATTCTTAAGAGCAGCTGAAGAGTTCAGGCAGACGACTACATTAGTGATACCTGGGCAAGCGGTGTCGGGGGCAGGGCACTATGTGGAAGAGCTGAGGCACTGAGTACAAGAAGTTGAGCACCTGGGGGATGAAAAAGAGCAGCATGGTCTTGCTGAAGTGTCCCAAAATTCCCACCACAGCAAAGGTCATACCCGCAAAGTAGCAGAACGTGTCACCAACAAACACTGAAGCGGGGTACCTGTGATACAATGACAAATGAACAGTCAAAGTTAACATTATTCTTAAATCTGTTAAAAACTGCATTCTGTTAAAAAACTGGAGGTTCAAGTATTCCAGAAATTCCAGCCAGTCAGGCCCATTTGCAAATGGGGTACAAGGCAGAAGTAAAATTCCAAATTAGTACCTCTTAAAGATGTAAAGATGTTGAATGCAACGTTTCATAATCTGACCAATATTTGTGACTGCCAGAAAATACGGGTCATTCGAATTGGAGTCTACGGGTGAAGGAATGTCAAAGCTCACGAAACAGTCATTTTTCAGAAGTCCTCAAAACCTGTTCTTAATATGTTGACACATCTCGCATACTACTAATATACCAAGTTTCAGGTCTTCATGTTATATGGGTCTAAAAGAGGCAAATTCAGGTTTTCAAAATGAGAACACTGCCACGCCCACTTTCGGTGTGCAGGGCTGAAATGCAATCCTTTAGCGTACAGTAGTGTGCAGTGACGATTATACACCACCACTTTCCTCTTAAAGGGGTCCTAATATACAACCCCAATTACAAAATAGTTGGGACAAAGTGTAAATTGTGAATAAAATCAAAATGCAATGACTTTCAGATCACATGAGCCAATATGTTATTTACAATAGAACATAGATAACATTTGAAATATTGAAACTGAGATACTTTACGTTTTTCTCCACAAAATGAGCTTATTTCAAATTTTCTGGCTGCAACAGGTCTCAAAAAAGTTAGGACACAGGCAAAAAAAAGGGCTGAAAAAGCAATTAATATATAAGAGAATCTGCTGAAAGAACATTTAGCAAGTTAACTGGCATTAGGTGAGTAACATGATTGGCTATAAAAGGGATGTCTTAGAGAGGCTGAGTCTCTCAGAAGTAAAGATGGCCAAAGGTTCTCCAACCTGTGAAGGCTTGCGTAAAAAAAATTGCGGAATACTATAAAAACAATGTAGTACCTCAACGTCAAATTGCAAAGGCTTTGAAGATCTCATCATCAACAGTGCATAACATCATCGAAAGATTCAGAGAAACTGGAAAAATCTCTGTGCGGAAGGGACAAGGCCGAAGACCTTTACTGGATGCCCGTGATCTTCGGGCCCTCAAACGACACTGCATCACTCACCGGCATGATTCTGTCATTGACATTACTAGATGGGCCCAGGAATACATCAAGAAACCACTGCCTGTAAACACAGTCCGCCGTGCCATCCACAGATGCCACCTAAAACTCTATCATGCAAAAGGGAACCCATTGTTCAACATGATGCAGAAGCACCGCCATGTTCTGTGGGCCAAGGCTCATTTAAAGTGGACTGTAGCAAAGTGGCAAAGTGTCCTGTGGTTAGACGAGTCCAAATTTGACATTCTTGTTGGAAATCATGGGCGTTGTGTCCTCTGGGCTAAAGAGGAGAAAGACCACCCCTCCTGTTATCAGCGTTCAGGTCAAAAGCCAGCATCTCTGATGGTATGGGGATGCATTAATGCATATGGTGTGGGACACTTGCATGTTTTAAAAAGCACCATGAATCCTGAAAGGTATATAAAGGTTTTAGAGCAGCATATGCTCCCCTCGAGACGACATGCATTCCAGGGAAGGCCTTGTGTATTTCAGCAGAACAATGAAAAACCACATACTGCAGCTATTACAACAGCATGGCTTCGTAGTAGAAGAGTCCGTGTACTGAACTGGCCTGCCTGCAGTCCTGATCTTTCACCAATTGAGAACATTTGGCGCATAATTAAATGAAAAGTCTGTCAAAGGAGACCCAAAACTCTCCAGCAGCTGGAAGCCTGTATTAAACAAGAGAGGGATCAAATTCCAATGGCTAAACTAAAGAAACATGTCTCCTCAATGCCCAGATGCCTCCACAATGTGTGAAAAAGAAGAGGGGATGCTACACCATGGTAAACAAGCCCCTGTCCCAACTTTTTTGAGACCTGTAGCAGCCATCAAATTTGAAATGAGCTCATTTTGTGGATAAAATTGTAAAATTTCTCAGAGATAACATAGCAAATGTTGAAACTGTTCTATTGTGAATAAAATACTGGCTGGTGTGATTTGAAAGTCATTGCGTTTTGATTTCATGCACAATTTACGCTTCGTCCCAACTATTTCGGAATTGGGGTTGTACATGGTGGGGGCATAATTAAAAAAAAAAAAATCACTCCCACAAGTGTATTGAGGTAAAAATGTGAGTAATAAACAAAACGCTGAACATCAATTTTTCAGAACAATTGAAAGGTGTCACGTTTAATTTTTTTCACTCTTGCATAACCTGAATGCATGTTTGAAGGCTAATTCCATGATTATTGATGCTAAAAAAAATTTGTTTAAACAGGCTTGAGGCAACATTACGCTGCAAAATTACTTCTAATGGTCATTTGTTCCAGTGTAAAAGGTGACAAGAACTTTGAGCAGTGTCACAGTGTTAAACATGATGGCACGATGGAAGGAGCTCTCAGATTTTTCGTAACCTCATTGTGGCCTTACATGATGCTCAAGACGTTAAATGCTGCCATGGCACTGTAAGAAACACCATCAAGCATTTCAAAGAGACCGGTGCTGAAAACTACAGGCAATGGAGGAGCAAAGCCGAAGTTAAGTCCCTCTGATGTTCATTATGTGAATGACAAGTTAAATTAAAAAAATAATTAATTAAATTATTTTAAAAAATCAACGAATGACAGTACAACAACTCTGTGATCATATTAACAGCACCGGAAGTGAAGAGATGAAAGTATTGCCTGTGTGAAAATGGTCTGATTGGTCCAGTTGCGGCCAAGAGCTGGCAACATCAAAAAAAGACTTGAGTTTGCCAAGAACTTCAAGATTGGACACTAATGGACTGGGAACAAGTCCTGTGGACCGATGAATCAAAATTCTAAATGTTCTCAACCAAACGCAGAACTTATGCGCACCATGGAGTTGGAGAATGTTTCAAAAATGACTGTTCAACCCCTTCAGTAAAACATGGAATTGGTAATATTATGATTTGGGGTAAAATCTGCTCAAGTGAGCCGATCATCTGATAAAAATTGACGAAATCTTGGATCAAAAGAAGTATCACTGCATCCTTGTGAGGCATGCATTGCCATGTGGAGAGAGACCGATTAGTCAGGGATTTTATTTTCAACAAGATAATGACCCCATACTCACTTATAGGTAGTGCAAGAATTTTCTCTGTTGGAAAGAAACATCAGGCGACATAAGAAGTGACTTGGTCTGCTCAAAGTCCAGACCTTAATTTGATCGGGCAAATCTGTTCTAATATTGGAAGAATCTCTTGGGAACAAATTTCAAACCATATGGAGTGGTTTAGCAAGTGAGGAAAAAAAAAAAAAAAAGAAAGTAAAAACCATGCCTGAAAGATTAAATGCTGTAACCAAAGCAAAGGGTGGCCACACTAGATATTGACCGTTTCTCTCAAAAAAGACATTACTATTTTTGTTTTTACCATATATTATCTGTTTACTTATTTCATCCATATGATCCAATATTACAAGAAATAAATACTTGAATAGTACTTGGTTCCTGATTCATCTTCCTCTTCTGAAGTGTATAATCATGACTCCACACTACTGTATGTGCTTAAGTTGTTGCATACCAAGTTTTGTCAAATATGACCGATATTTATGACCACAAGGTAGCAGGTGGATCTGTTTACAGACAAGAGATGACAAAGATGGAATTTTCACCATCTTAACTCAGCTGATCAATGACCAGTTGAGATAAAAAGTATTCAAGTATGTTTCACCATACAATGTATTTTTTCCATTACTGTACAATTCTCCCAACACTATCGTGTCTACTAGAAGCCAGAGAGCAGGCACAGCAGCCAAATTGTGTTAGAAAGGTCATCCACACTCTTAACAATTTATCATGCCAAAGGGTATGTAATGCAAGAGCAGAGAGCTAGCACCACCCAGAGAAGCAGGAAATTTCCCCACTAAGAATATGATGACACACATTGCATTAGCCAGGCTACCCTGTCTGAGTGTCCACCCGCAGTAGATTAGCAGTCATAAAAGATACAGCCTAGGCATGCCTAAGCTACAGGCACTGATAATTTGAGTCCTGCCTACACCATGCTAGAGCCCCATCTGAGTCCCACTTGAAGCTGGTTAGCTCATGCATCCCCAGAAAAGAAAGTGCAAATGGGACGGTGAAGAATCTCACCAATTGTGGTAGAAGAGAGCTAAAGTGGTAAAGAAGAATGGGATCATGAAGTACAGGGAAAATACATGGTCATCTCTGTAGTCTCCTGAAACGATATAAGAAGGACATGCCATGAATAATGAAATTTATTATTGCACTTAGTTTCATGTGAACAAACAGAATGGGGGTTGAATTTGACAAAAACAGCAGCACTAAATACTCCAGGACTACTTCAGTATTCCCAAAATCTTGAATTTGAGCCCCACAAGGACTTACACCATACAAATACAGTAAGATTCCTGCCTGAATTTATCACATTGGATCGGAACATGTGAGGTTTATCAGGAGCTAACGCAGTAATGCACAAACTGAGACGGCAAACCAAGAGAGTCAACCATACCCACCATTCAGCTCGAGCAAGTTGAAGATGATGATGGAGCCAGAGATGAACAGAGCCTGTCCAGACTCAATGCCATTGATGCCTGCCAATATGTTGATGGCATTGGTGCAGAACACCGCCAACATTCCCATGTAAACATAGTAAAGGATCCCTACAGGAACAGAAAGACAAACTGCTTCACCACAATTTAACTCCTCTCCCCATCGACCCCCCCCACCTCCATAATGACTACATATGACAGCCCGGGCCGTATCAAAGAAGACGACATTTGATGCCTTGGGGATACCACCGTTTTCAATCCATGTATAGGCTTGGGAAAAGGTCCGTTGATATAGACGTAGACGTCATACGTAGTCATTATGGGGAAAAGAGTTCACCGTCATATGTAGTCACTATGGGGAAAAGATTTAAGAACCCATTAGATAGTGTCAATAAAATATCCATCTAAGAAAAAAAGAATCCTGCAGATAATTTTTGCAAAAAAAAAAAAAAAAAAAAAAACATTCATTACTGAATTCCTACTCTGTGTTTGAGAATGAGAATTCAGGCACTATCAACATTTCAATATGGCTGATAACCACAACCTCTCAGAACAATCTTTAGCCAAGCAGGCAATTAATATATTCTGCCATGGTAAACCAACCTAAATCAAGGTGCATTCCAAGAAAGACCCGGAAGGGCTTGGGCACCACAATGACGGTGTTGCCAAAGTTTGTGAAGTACACCATCAGCAAGGGCAGGGAGGCCACTGTGGGAAGCAGCAGCTTGTGGCGCCAGCGTAAGTTCAGAACATCATCAGCAAACCCCAGGAAGATCATACAGCAAATAGCCAGCAGGGCACCAATCAGCTGCACAAACTGCCCAAGGGCAATATAAAGGGAAATTAATTTCAGGCAAGATCACAAAACCAGAAGTTGATAGCAAATCAGAACAACTGAAACTGCAGGACAGCAGAACAAAAATGGAACCAGAAGTGCAACAAGACTGAGCCAGAGGGGTGAAAATTTGTCAACATCCACAACTTAGATCAGAGTAAGAAATCAAAGACCAGACCGACGATGGCAGAGCTTATGTACAAACCCCAATTCCAATGAAGTTGGGACATGAGTAGAACGTGAATAAAAACACAACGCAATGATTTGCAAATCCTTTTCCATGTATATTCAATTGAGTACACTACAAAATCAAGATATTTGATGTTCCAAAACATTGTTTTTTGTTTGGAAATATTCACTCATTTTGAATTTGATGCCTGCAACACATTCCAAAAAAGCTGGGTCGGGGCATGTTTACCACTGTGTTACATCACCTTTCTTTTTACCAACAATAAGCCTTTGGGAACTGAGGACACTAATTGTAGAAGCTTTGTAGGGTGGAATTCTTTCCTATTCTTGCTTGGTGTACTACTTCAGTCGCTCAACAGTCCAGGGTCTCCATTATCAAATTTTGCGCTTCATAATGCACCACACATTTTCAATGGGAGACAGGTCTGGACTGCAAGCAGGCCAGTCTATTACCCGCACTCTTTTACTACGAAGCCGCGCTGTAGTAACACGTGCAGAATGTGGCTTGGCATGGTCTTGCTGAAATAAGCAGGGACGTCCCAGAAAAAGACGTTGCTTGGATGGCAGCATATGTTGCTCCAAAACCTGTTTGTACCTTTCAGCATTAATGGTACCTTCACAGATGTGCAAGTTACCCATGTCATGGGCACTAACACATCCCCATAACATCACGGATGCAGGCTTTGAAATTTGCGCAGATCTGGATGGTCCTTTTCCTCTTTAGCCCGGAGGACACGACGTCCATGATTTCCAAAAACAATTTGAAATGTGGACTCGTCAGACCACAGCACACTTTTTCACTTTGCATCAGTCCATCTCAGATGAGCTCGGGCCCAGAGAAGCCGGCGGTGTTTCTTGGTGTTGTTAACATATGGCTTTCACTTTGCATGGTAGAGTTTTAACTTGCACTTGTACATGCAGCGACGAACTGTGTTAACTGACAATGGTTTTCCGAAGTGTTCCTGAGACCACATGGTAATATCCTTTACAGAATGATGTCGGTTTTTACTGCAGTGCTGCCTGAGGGACCAACGGTCACGGGCATTCAATGTTGGTTTTCGGCCTTGCCGCTTACGTATAGCGATTTCTCCGGATTCTCAGAATCTTTTGATGATATTATGGCACTGTAGATGATGAAATCCATAAATTCCCTGCAATCGCACGTTGAGAAACGTTGCTCTTAAATTGTCAGACAACTTGCTCGCGCAGTTGTTCACAAAGTTGTGATCCTCACCCCATCCTTGCTTGTGAATGACTGAGCCTTTTGGAGATGTTCCTTTTATACCTAATCATGACACTCATCTGTTTCCAATTAACCTGATCACCAAAAAAGTGTTTTTTGAGCATTCCTCAACTTTCCCAGTCTTTTGTTGCCCCCATCCCAGCTTTTTTGGAATGTGTTGCAGGCATCAAATTAAAAATGAGTGAATATTTCAAAAAAAAAAAAAATAATAAAGTTTATCAGTTTGAACATTAAATATCCTGTCTTTGTAGTGTACTCAATTGACTATAGGTTGAAAAGGATTTGCAAATCATTGCATTCTGTTTTTATTCACATTTTACAGAACGTCATTGGAATTGGGGTTTGTAGGTGGGTCAATGACAAATAAGCCTTATAAAAATACTTTTTTTTTATAAATCTTTAAAAATGTACAAAATACATTTATTTGAAGTTGGAAGAGTGAGTTTAAACAAGTATGAATGGTTGCACAACATTTCCAGGGTTTTAGTACAGTTATAGAGGATATTTGCAATTTTACCAGCCAAAAAAAGTCAGGTGGCGCAACCAAAAGTTTCTTGGGGAAAAAAAAAAAAAAAAAAAAAACACATTTCCCTCTTTTTTTCTAAGTGATTTTTTTCTAGTAAGTATACCGGAAAGTGTCTACTCTGCCTAAAACATTACCATTTTATAGTTGAGCTGGGTATTAAAAGTAACTTATGGATTCTTTATTGTAGGGGGCAGGTATTTTGGTTTTCCAACATCCAACTTTAGATTTAAAATGTGAATAAATACTTTACAAATGTAAAAAGTATATTGTTGTATAGAATGATTATATCACAATTTCCAAATATTTGTTCATGTCGATCTCCCATTTCTTGGTTTAAATTAGTATTTTACCTGGTTGCACCACCTGACGACGTGGTTACGCCGCCTGACATTTGCTACTAATTCCCAATTATTCAGGCATCTACTTTGACACCTATATAACCTTTTGACTTTGCTAGCTAGTTCATTCACTCATTTTTACAATACAGTTTTAGAATAAAATAACTTTTTCTTAGTTTTACATTGGTTGTACCACCTGACATGTAAACTGAACAAGTCTAACTATGAAGAGAAAGTAGCTATTTTTCATCAATATTTGAGAGAGATCTACGTACCTTTCACTCATCAGTAAAGGTCACTTGGGGTCCTTTTGATGATGCAATATCCTGTTTACTCATCTCCCTCTTCAATTTAAAATAGAAGTTGTATGAATGCGGCTGCGCCACCCTGACATTTCAGATATGCAGATTTCCAGACAAATTTGTTTTTAATATTCCAAACAATTTAAGAACAATTAAACTATTAAACTTTATTTGAAAGGTTTTCAATATAAAATTATGCCCCCATATTAATATTATATTAATTCATATTTTAAATTACATATTTAATACATTTCACATTGTGTTAACTTGCTCGGACGGTTGCGCCACCTGACATTTTGAGGGTTTGAGATGGCAAAACATAAAATATATATCATTTTTATGATAAACTGGAAATATGTTAAAATTGACCAGGTTTTATAGAATATAAAATGATGCTTATTGTGAATCATTTAAAATTATTTTAAATCAAAGTAGTGCGCTCGGACACAAAAATCTGCATGTCATGTCATTGACCCAGGTAATCAAATATGACAGGACATTTGTGGTCACTCCACTCAGCCCATAGAAGACCACTACAAGCAGGCTGAACAAAACAAATGTCACAGTCCTCTCACCTCACCATGGGGGAAGCCCTTACACTGCTCTCCCACAAAGCAGCTGAGGAAGGGTACAGGGATGAAGCAGAAGAGGATGATGAGGAAAACAGTGCCGCAGATCACACCCTGAGATTCTGGACTGAGAGCACGGACAAAGTAGACATAGTTAACACACAAGTTTGGCATATTCTGCACACAGGTAGCCATATCATGAGAGATGCAACATTCATTCGCATCAGATAACGGGTCTTAAAGACAGTCCCATAACTTAAGTAAAAAAGTCATCTAACTCACATCTCCTTCTTAGTGGTTTTGTTCATGTCCATGCCATACAGTCGAGCTGAAATGAAATGCTCTTTGAAGGCTGGAATGAGTTTAACTGTGGCGGCACATCCCAGTGTGGACATGAAGCAGTTGATTAGAAGTGGAAAGGTTGGAATGGGAGACATCTCCTCATTTAATGGAAACCTCTTAAGAAGAGAGGCTGACTCGCAAAAGTCGCTTAGTTGCTCATATGAATGGCAAAATCACCAGCTATATTCTTGCCGGGACAAAACGCAACATTTAATTTTTTACAGCCCTGAACACACTGCCTACAACCTCCAACTGGACCTGCGATCAAACTAATTCGTTTACAGACGAGCTATAGCTAATATGCCGCCCAATACTTAGCAAACTGTTTTAACGAAAAACCACAACAAACGTAATTCCACATGTATGGCTTCAACCCAAAAATACTCCAGATTCACACCTCGATTTTCGCTGGTATATTAACGTTTCTTGAATCGAAGATCCCAAAATTAACCCGCGTGTGTCAGAGCAGTAATATAACTAGCGAACCAGCTGAATGTGGTGCAACTAAGTCACGAAAATTTGTTAACTTAGTAACGTTAGTTCAACCAAATCAATGACAGTTGATGATAATTCATGGTATAACAATCCTGTCATTCTACTTTGATAAACTACGACAGCGTAGTAAAAATAGATAGAAGCTCAAATAAAATGAAAACATCGTTTGCAAGACGAAGCTATCCTTGTTACCATCTAGCCAGCTTGCTAGTTACCCATCCTACTAAACTTTACCAAATTAGCTAACGCTAGTTTGCCAGCTAGCTAACTTAGCAAGAGCAGGGAACGTATATAGGAATATATATATATAATGCTAATTCCACAATCTGATTACCAAGTAAGTGGTAATAGCTGGTAATTAATTCACTTATTTAGAATATCGCATTTCCAATAAATTGATAAGACATGCTCTGCCATAATTTAGTCCATCCTTTCACAAAATAAACATAACACATGTGCCCTTGTTCCTAGTCGAACCGCCGGACGTATCGTGGTCCACGTCAACTTCCGTTTATGTCAATATGAGCCATTTGGTTCAAAATTAACTTAAAGAAACTCAAAATGCATAGTATATGTTGTTTCCAAAACTATTTTTATTGAGTGTTTGTAATAAGGCGGAATATACAGATCTTTCCAAAATGCGTTTGCTGGCTTAAGAACATGCACTGTATTATGATTGTATCCAACGGAAGAGTTAAGTAGAAGGACCTTAACGGAAGTTCAGATGAGTGCATGGTTACGCCATGGGCCCGGTTACGCCTCTTGAGAAAAAGGGAAGCATCTTTGGTGACACAGTGACATTCTAAGTTCTTTTTCATTTTGTGGACTTACTGTATCTCCTTGATTCCTCTACTCTTTATAAAAAATTTAAAATTAATTGACTCATACAGTTCCTAAATTATCCCACCTCTCTCTATCTGGACTTGCATGGCAAAGTTTGTCTATTATAAAAGAGGAGGCCTTAAATTTACTCTGTTATGTAATTATAAGGTTGATAAAATTAAATTTGTGACAATTTCAGTGACAAATGCTCCTGGCTTGGTCCCTTATTTATAAACATATATTTATCCTCAGCATTTCTTTATTTTTAATAACCAATAAATCACTCATAATAACAAATCTTTAATTTTGATTGACCTAACCTAATCAATGACAATATTATTCCAGTGGCAAATTACTGTTGTGGTTTCCCGACTAGATGTTTACATATTTTTGAGGTCGCCTTGTTTGTGAATAATTGGAGAGAGACAGAATCCTCAGAAGCCATCTTTATTCCCAGCCTTGAATCGTGCAATAATCCAAACCCGGTGAGCAGTCCCTGGCCAGGAAGTGCTAACTCGGCATTCTTTACAGAGCAATATTTATGGGAAAAACTCAACCAACTTTGCTCCAATCAAAATACATGGGTTGTAACCATCTTATCTCTAACAAACTTTGCTCCAATCACAATTCAGGGGTTGTAACCATCTTATCTTTAATATTTTTTTTTACTCTCCAACTTTGTTTATCAAACCATGGTGGAATACAGAAGTATAGGTTTTAAAAAAATAAAAGGGATATATACTGAAATGGACTGGAAAATTACAGTCAAGGGAGGAAAAATACAGCCAAAGGAATAGGATACAAGTAGATACATAAATGATTCAATTGATTATGTTTTTTTCAGTAACAACTAATGATTTTACTGAACAAATATTGATCAAAGCTACAGAAATCAAATGCATCACCTGATTATATTTTTGAATCAACTAAACAGAAGCCTGCTTACTAATCAAAGCTACAGAAGCGCGCTGCTTATGTGTGTGTGAGCTGCTCATGTGTGAATTGAATTGCTTGCATGTGTGTGTGACTGTGTGTGAACTGCTTGTACGCGTGTGTGTCTGTGTGTGAACTGCTTGTATGTGCGCGTGCGCATGTGTACGTGTGCTGCGTGTGTATGTGTGAACTACATGTGTCTGTGTGCACTGCTCGTGTGTGTGAACTACTTGTATATGTGTGTCTGTGAGTGTGTTTGTGTGTGTTACTGCTGCTTACATAATATGGTTATTTATTATGATTATTGATTATAGTTATTCAACATGGCAATTGATCTACTGATGAATATGATGAGAAATATTGAAATATAATCCTCAACATTACAAAATAATGATAGTCTTTTATTAAATTACTGCAATTTTTTTTATCCTGTTGTTTTAAAGGTTTCAGGATTTTGCTTCTTTTATGGATGCCATTTCCACAAGGATTATAAGGTTGTTTTGCTCTGAATTTAAGAAGAATAATATTAAAATATTCAATCTCAATCCCAGAGAGGTATTACCTGAATTGTTAATTTTGTATTTCATTGGTCCAAATTTCTTAATGACATTGGATCAAATTGAGAAAATATTTGCATACCACTTAAATGTTAATAAAAAGAAATATCTTTTCAAACTTTGCACAGATTCTACCCAACAAACCATCCATCCATTATCGATATTGTTCCTTCCTCACTTGGGTTGCAAGGGAGCTGGAGCCTATCCCAGCTGACCATGGACAAGAGGTAAGGACATATCCTGGCTAGCTCGCCAAGCCATTGCAGGGTGCACACACCATTCAATCACACCACTGGGCAATCAAGAGTCACAAATTAGCCTCATATGTGTGTCTTTGGATGGTGGGAGGAAACTGACCTGAGCATGGGGAGAGCATACAAACTCCCCACAGAGATGCCCCAGGCAGGATTTGAACCTGTGACCTTTTTGCTGTGAAGCAACAGTGCTACCCACTGTGCCACACCTCAGCAAACCATTTTCTAGTGAAATTCAAGACAGATATTTGTACGATGAGTACCATTCGCAACAGCCGTCTTGAAACTTTACAACACCTACTTTGGCACTTGCGCCATTCTAAAACATTGTGAATCTCACATTCTACTTGTTTTCCCTATTGTTTTCTCTGTTCCAAAAGTCCGGCATTAGTTTTTTGGCCTTTTCTTCTTAATTGACAAATTTGCAACGGGTTATATTCCTTGTCCCATGTATTCTCTCATGTCCCTCAACCCCCTTGTTAAGTGTTGCATAATATATATTTATTGCATGTCTGTGTCATTCCTTGTTGGATTATGTAGCCTGGCAGTAGTCTCCTATCCAGTACTCTCTTACCTGAAAGCAATTGGCTTTTTTGTCTTTGTGTTACCGGAATGTTCTGGTTTACAATTTTTAGCTCTTTATTAGGAATGGACTCTCCCTGCTCTCTAAACGGTCTCCGGAGCAGAGACAGTCTTGGTTCATGTCAGCCCTGGTGCCCCAGTGGATCTCCTGTTCTGCAGGAGCAGCAACTCTGCCTGATTACCTGGCTACTGACCTCAATTCAGCTGTACCTTGCCTTTGGACTGCCTCTGTTTTAGTGTTGCTGACCCCTGAATCCCTATATACACTTGCCTATCTGCGTTCCACTGACCATCCATTCATAACCTGTGGTTAAGCCAATCCTCCAATTAACACCCCAGTGGCACTTTTGTGTGATCTGCGTGTGGTTTTCTGGTCTGGTTTATGACACTGGACAGATTTACTGAGGTTAAAAATTGATTATATAAATGATAAAGGCAAATTGTGCTGAATGTATATCATGGTTTCAATAATATTCATAAAATTCAGATCTTAGCTAAATTTCATATTCACAAACAAAAATGCACCAATTGTTAACAATCATTTTCTATTTTTCATAATGAAACCAAGCAGTACTTTACAACTGAATAAACTCCTGAATAAAAGTTATGGGTTGGAGTCTGGCCTGGAGCCTTTTGTGTGGTGTTTGCAGGTTCACCCTGTGTATGCTAGAGTGTCTCCTCAGGCTCCATTTTTCAATGACATAACAGTCAGCCCTGATGGACTTTGAGAGAATGCTGGTCAAAGTTTCAAGGGTGCATAGCAATGCATCCCAGTTATCTGTTTGATGTATATGGGGTCCAGACTACAGGCTGCAAAGGATTTCGCACCAAGAATTATGATTATGATAGTTGGGCAGTATGATGGTGCAGTGGGTAATAGTGGTGCCTCACAGCAAAAACATTATGGGTTTAAATCTTGTCTTGTGCCTTTCTGTGTTGAGTTTGCACAATCACTGCTTCTTTGTATGAGTTGCCATCCAGTACTTTTTGCCGACAGTTTAAAGACATGCGTGTCAGGCTAATTAGAGATGAAATTCTCCATATGTATGAGTGTGTCTGAATTGTGTGAGATTCATCCACTTGTTTAAAAGAGTACAAAGGGTGGCATCATATAGCCTCAAATAAGAGTGCTGAAAACGTTAAAACAACAAGTAAATAAATAATTCTGATCTCTCTAAATTCTAATGACTTTGTAATGTTTGTATTGTAATAACTAATAAAATAAATACGGCAGCAAGAAGCAGTGTCAGTCTCCAAGCTGGAGGTCATGATGTTGTTGACTTCCCTCTATAATGAGCTATCATATGCCATTAGTCTTCTTCCTCTGGGGCTTAAAATAAGCATGAGCACTTCCATTGCTGATGATGTCACAGGAAGTTATGTCATTTTTTTTCTATTTTCATGAGCTTTCATATTCGCATCAATTTTACCCCTGTCTAACTTCAAATAGCCAAGATTCAGCCACTTCTAAACAAACTGTGAAGACTCTTTAAGGTTTCACTGCACTTTAGCAATCTCAGTTCCAGAAATAACCACTAAGTAGAAAACAGTGTTGAGTGCCTGAAAGCAATGTCAGCAGTAGTCATTATCGCATATGGCAATCAAAACACATCCAGATTGCATTGTTTCTATAAATGAAAATTACCCAAAAAAAATTACCCTTGACATTGTAAATAGACTCCACAACTGAAACCCATCGTTATTGCTGAATAGAATGTGAAGCAACATTTAAGTGCTTGATATTACCTTTCATTTGTATTATAGGCCTTGTCTATATCATCAATTGCTGTAGAATTATGGCCACATAATTTGAATTTGAATGGGCAAAAAGTTATATACTGTCGTCTAATTCCAAACTACTTTTCAGTAACCTTGATGGAAAACGTCATGAGGTTAAGAACAGGTGTAAAGGGGAATTCAAGACGGCTTAGGAAAAGACAACCGACCTACTGGGAGAATCCAAATGCACTTATTAGGCACCGTCATCATGCATCTTTTGCACGTCATGTTCATTTGTTTTTCTGATTGGCCGGTTGGATGGTCGTCACTGCCGCACAGAACTGTGGGATGGCTTTATTGCGTTTCTTTTCATAAAGAATGGTTCAGTGTACCCTATGCTAAAGGAAATAAGTTAGGAAGCACTGAAGCATCTCTCCTTAACATTTAGAGACACATCATGGCTGCCTTATAAATACTTCTGGGTCATGTTCTAGGAGTTAGGAACTTTCCTAAGCAAAAAAAAAAAACTATACAAATGCAGCCCCTGAATGAGTATTGTTTTATGTACTGTACATTCAATGCAGCTTAATTGTGCAAAATGCCAGTCAGATTCCTTCTGTAGTTTTAGAGATGTTTTTCAAAGGAGCATACTGTCAAAATGTGAATTTTTGCCTTTGAAGTTTGACCTCCATTTCTATAGCAGTGATGTACAATCGCTGTATACAACATAGGCAAAGTTTCATGCCTTTCCTTCAGCTCCTTATTGCTGAAAACTGCATTCAAATCGGACCAGTGGTTGTGTAGATATGTGAATCACATGAGACTTTGCCCCTTGGGTTATTTCTCCTTGGCGCTTCCACCTATTTTGTCCTGCATAACAACATGTAGCATGCTTTAACAAGTAATAGCCTTCATTAAGCTGTTTGAGCTGTAGCGGAGATACAAAGTGTGGTCGAGGAAAAATAATGATGATTATAGTGTGTACGATTACGATAGTTCTCCACGACTCTCCAGCCTGGAGACGTAATTAAAGAAGAGTGCCCTAGTGATAATGTTTTATGCCCTCTTCCATGTAATTCATTACTATAGAGTTCCTCAGTTTTTTGTCCTAAAACCAGGAAGCAATTTGGCATTTTTCAGCCATTTGTTTCCTGACCAGATTTTGAAAGAGTTTTTACATTTTGTGTATTATTTCATGGAAACCATCATGCCAGTCTCACGGTGAAGATCGCCACTTGCTGCAGCAGCAAAACAGCCCCCACAATAGGGCTGACCCATCAGCACGCTTGACCATTGAGATGGTGTTCTTTTCATATGCCATGCCCTTCTTACAGCAGACAAACCACTGTTCCAAGGGTTCAATAAGTTCTAGTTTTGCCTTGTCTTCTATTAAACCCCCAGAACTCCACATGCTTAACTCGTGATAATTTTTTTCCTGTTTTATGCATTCACGTAAAACACTAATGGAACCTGTCATCCATGGCAACAGATCTCATACGAACCCTTGCACTTCCATGCGCAACAGACTTTTATTTTGCAAAATTCAAATTAGCAGTATTCACTGAGGTGTGAAAACTGAACCACGACACTGGCGTCAATCAAGGGAGAATTACATGGTCCATCAACAGGTATGACCAGATTTTCTAAACATCTTCGCATTTTAGTTTTATGGTGTTTTTTCTGAGACTATAATCTTTTGTGATACACCCTGTTGTTGGAGCCACTGACTTTGAATGGACGAACTATGTTAGCGCGCTTTTGGGAAACGCACCCCTGGTCGGAAATAAATGTTGTAACATTGTATAAGATTTTTTGAAACAGTACCACAACGAATATGCGCTGTGATCAAAGCTAAAGGTGGTCCAACAAAATATTATAGTGTGCGACTTTTTTTTTTCTTTTGGACGAGCAGTGTATTTCATATGTTTTGTGTGTGTGTGTGTTTTAAAATTGTTGAAATAACAGAAAGTGGACATGCAGGTACACACAAGAAACGACAGCTTCTGTAAGTGCATTGGCGGATTATGGCGCACAAAGAATGGGACCGGGTGGGATATGAACTCTCTTCTCCGGGTGATGCTACAGTATAATGAATTCTGTACCACTCTGCTCAAGTCAGCACTGGTGAGAATTTCATTGATGTCGTCTGTATTTAAGCATCTGGCGTTAATTACAGTAAATAGTAAAACGCGGCATTACAATATTGATGCTGACATAGGCGACATCACACAGTTGAATATTTACACAACACTTGCGTATTCTTGTTTTTCCACATCAAACCAGTTGTATCTTCTGGATTTTTTCTTATCGTAGATGACAGATAAAGCCAAATAATGACATCTTGATTGCAGCCACAGATGTGAGTAGCATGCAAGGTATTGGATATGAAACCTCGGCGCCTCTCGTCAGATAACATTTTAGATGGCTGTATTGATTCAAAGCATGCATGGTATTGTATCAAGTGCGAAAGATTCTTCTCAGATAACGTGCGCTCTTTCCTGCATTTTGACAGCTCCTCTGTTCTGCGTTTTACCGATTGCGGCGCTGTTGATGCCGCAGCAGTGAGGACGACAACAGCACATATTCCGGGACTAGTAGCTCGTGTTGCTACGGGGGAACGGAGAGCGGATAGCGATAATAGGAGAGCAATTGTGCATTTTGCATGGAGCAAAAGGGAAGCATTTTTGAGAAAATTCAGTGCCGTTGCATCTCGCGTACATCGCCAACTTTACGGAAACATGCGGTTGCTACAACGAGAACATAATATAATGTTTCTGATATAATGTAGCCCGTTAGCTGCCGAGCGCTAGCTGCACAAGCCATTGAGGGCTAGCTACGAATATCTCATTGCCAATGCAAGCTTTACATCCAACGTGTGGTTGCGGAAAGGATCTTTCAAGAATAGGTAGTATTTCATATTTGAATAACATTTTTAGCCATAGCTCCTGGTGTAATTGTCAACATATAGTGACTGTTGCGACATTATTAACGTTGGCGCGCTTGTCAGTAGCCAGTACGTACTCTAGCGTCGCTGAATTATGGGAGTTGTTAAATTTTTATTTTTTCTATCGGATACATTTAATTGCTCAGTATCCAAATGACCAATTAGAATATTTGTACGTCCTTAGAAGGGATTGCGGAATCGGGAAAAATTGCCAGATCTCGCTAGATAAGTTACAGCATGTAAAGTATCACCACAGGGCACACAGTGACCCAGTATATTCTATGACTGCGCGTTAAACTGGGGCAACTTATTTAAACGAATTAGCTGACTTTAACGTGGGACGATTTTATAGGTAGCCCTCGGCAATTTTACGGAAGAAGCCTGCTTTGCAAAAGCCTGCTCCACCTGAATCTTGCTGGACTAACTCTATGGATAAAGTGAGCTAATCAGAGGTGAGCGTGGGACCTTCTTATGTCTTGCTATGGTTAGCGGCAATGCACTTTTCTTCCCTTGTCATGAATAGGCTATGCAATGCGTATAAACGTTAATGTTACAATTTTAGTTACCCTCTGGGGCAAAGGTATGCCCATTCTTTGCCAACTCCCTCAGCTAGATGATGTTTTGCTGATGGTGTGGTGGACTGGAAGATCACCTGACCATTTACAAACCATTTAAAATGGTGGTCGGATATAATTTCTTATCGGACTGCGTATGGAGATGCTTATACTATTTAGTATCTTCCGCTCCCATAACCTTTGATTAACTCTTGTTAAGTTATGCGATGCACTCCTTCGTTCCCAGTGCGTGCTATTGCCTCCTTGCCAAGCACCATTGAGTCTTTGTGTGTATTTGAGGTTTTTAATTTAATTTTCTTTTTTATTGCAGATGCATCACTTGAAATGCAGAGCTTGTTGGATTTGACACCCTAATAATAAACTTGCCCTTCAAGTTTTCACAGAACTTCCTGCTTTGGAATCTCCATTAAAATCTGATGTCAGCCATGACTCTACAGGACATTATCTGGCTGCTTCAGGTGGCCTTGTTCCTCACTTCCTTGCTTATTGTGCTCCTCTGGCTAGTACAATACTCACGGGCCCTGTGGCGTTCCCAAAAATGGAGCTTGAGGCACCAGGAATATGAGGAAACTGCTTGGTCTCTGCCTGAGAACTTGTCTCACCAGATCCATGCAAGAGGAGTATGGGGCAAGCTGTTACAGTTGAGGTTTGGGCGCAATGGGGGCGGAGGTGATTCTGAAGCTGGGGTGAAAGGATTGCTTTCGTCTCTCTTCTCCTTCCGTTCCTTCAGGGAGAGTTGGCTGAGGGCTTGGGTCCGAGCACTCAATGAACAAGCTTCGAGAGATGGGGTGAGTTGCACCTTGATGAATTAGGCCTTTGTACCTCGTTCATATATTGAGGGAAGGATGAAATTTAAGTCTTTTTCTTAGTTCTCTCAAAGAATTCTGACTGATTGGTAATTTTCAGATAAATGAGTAATTTCCATAAAAATGATCCATTTCTTCAGTTGTCATACAGTACCTTACTCTTTGCAGATGTTCCTATCTGGGGGATATGCAGCTCTGTTCCTGGGGAGCTCCTCAGTCTGCTAGGTTTTGTAGTTGTGCAGCACTTAAATGATTAATTAGAGGGTTTTTTAATGCAATTTACACCTGTCATAATAGTAATAATAGAACGTTGTAATACATGGTCTGAAGAGGGTGATGAGTTTAAAGTGAAAACAAAGAGCAGATGTTTGTGGCTCCCCATGAGCAGGGTTGCGGGTCCCTGTCCTGTCCAGAGTAACAGACAAGGGGAGACCGACAGTTTTAGTCATGGGATTGCAAATGTGTGATTCACCAAGAAGGCAGAGAAAGGCTTGTAATCCATCAGTGTGAAGTTCATCATTTTAACATCTTACAGCTATCCATGGCATTGCAGTCTGTCAGTTGGTTTAGACATATCTAAATTCTGTGTGGGCATAAATAATAAAGGTAAGGCACTTAACAGTGCTTGTGTAGGAGGCGTGATAGTCGGTTGTGAGTTTTGTGATAAGAGGGGCTGAGTAAGTAGGTCATTGTGTAACCATGAAATCATCAGCCAATTGTAGCAGTTTCACAGGTTCTAGGGCCATGGAATATCACTGACCGAATTATTGTCTGCTCCAACTGACAAATCTTATGTTATTGACAAGTTTAGGTATAAACATTTGTCGCTGGTGTACAGTGTTGATATCTGTCATGAACATTGTCAGAAATTGAAAATCTTTTTTCAAAGGCATGATATCTGGTTTAGCTGGTGGTGGTGAAACCCAGTAAACAAAGATTGCTCGTGACCCTTACAACTGTGATTCCACACTATAGTAGTGGTGACTTGCTGTGATCTTCGTTTCCAGCTGGCTAGTCAAGCATACTTCTTGCCCCATAATTTATTTGCAGTGTTGCAATATGCGTGTTTTCGTGCACATATGTGTTAATGCTAGTGTCTTCTTGTGTATTTGTGTGCCAATCTGTCTGTTGTTGTTTCATCTTTGAATGATGGTCTGAAATAAACTATGAAGGTTGTCAGTGGCTTGCATTCTTCCAAGTCATTATATTTTAATATAAGAGTGAAGTCCACTAGACTGGCGTTGCATGGATTTTCTCTTCTTGCCTATCCAGTAATGGCCCTCTCTCATCTTTGTGGCTTGGCTGTTCCTTTTTTTTTTTTTTTTTTTTCCATCCTTCTGGTGTTTGGGTGAGCCGTGACCTATGGCCAGCTATGACACATTAACCTTGCTAATGCTAATTGTACTTGGCAGCCCCATGGGCCAGGGTGTAATTGGTCGTAATGTTACTCATGTAGGTGCAGTTTCCTTTAGTAGGATTGTCAGTGTATAAGAGTTTTAGTTTGGCTGCCTGGAGGCTGCCTAGTTCAACTGCACATGACGTGTCCTCTTGAGTGCAGTGCTTCTGATGGGCTGTTGTGAAGCGAAGCGAAGGCTGTTAGCATTTCAGAAGAGAGTAGGTCCTGCTCTGCTCCTTTCCAATTTTACTGATCTCCATTAAACAGTTGATCCAGCGAGGGCCGGTCCTCTTTGCAGGCTGGGGGATTGTTCACAAACCGAGGTTAGAAAATATGCCAAGATTGTGTTTAACTCGAGCAGAAACTTCTCTCATACTGTGCCATATTCATGGAATCAACATTTTGAAAAATGTCATTATTTAGATTCATGTGTTGCCAGCCACGTTATAATAAACCTTTCTGGTTATTTTCATCTCTGAATCTGTTTTTATGTATCAGGACTTCTACAAGAGCACTTGAAGGACGCAGCTCAGACACTCCCTACTGTAGTGTTTGGAGGTTGTGGTGGGAGATTTGTTTGGTGGGCTCACGTTGCTGTCGCTCTGGGTAGTGAATGATGTGCTGCTCTATGTACTTCTCATGCCTTTCCCTGCTTTACATTCTGGCTGGCTGGGGCCTTAGAGTTACCTTGAATAGTCATGTTGCTTGCTCGATAAGCGTATGAGCTCTATAGGGAAAGGCAACAGGAGTATAGCTGCAGTATTGTGTGCGTTTGTGTGTCCAAGAGTTGGTCGACTCATCACTGTGTTTCACTCCAGAGTCTGGATCATTACCGCAAAGAGATCTTGTTGTGCTACGTGGAATGGAGTCCATGAAATTGTACACTGATGACATCGCTTAATGTCACCTTGAGTGCAGATAGTAGGGCCCACATTGTCATGTGACCAGAACATTTTTATTCTGTCTGTGTAACCTGCATATAGCTGCTGGGATACAGCATTTAAGTCTCTCAATCCCTCCTGGCAATTATTATGCCTCTTCAGCAGCCCGGAAAGATCTAGTTAGGCTCGTGAGTCGGGTAGAATGCTGTCCTTCCACTTGTCAGCTGAAATGTGTTTTCACCTCTCATGCCATGTATGACCTGCCAAAAAGACCCATAGTTGACTGTGCAATTTTTAAGCGTCATTGTTAACTTGTGGCTTGGATCGCTTCCAAATTTACACCCCATACAAGTTTGCTGATATTCCTGTTAACACACAAACATAGAAACACCCACAGGCATAAGTGGGAACATGTACACCCTGTAACTCAAAGATGTGTACACGCCTACAGGGTCTGCAACTTCAACCTGCCACTTCCGCTTCAGTCATGTTCCTGCGACAACAGTATTTTCTGGGATGAACACTGCAGCTAAGCAGTGCAGTAACGACTCAATCCTTTTTAGCTCATCGGAATTATCATATATCATAGACCCGCATTTTTACGTTTTTGGATCTCACACAAGCGTGTTTTACAGGCACGTCCTCTCCCTGTGGAATGCTGGACTCGCACAGAGACATGTCTTGGGTGTTCACTGTGGGTCAGCATTGTGTTGTTGTACTGAGGAGTGCAGCCTGTTGGCTGGGGCTGCTGACGCACGCTTACGCGGGGCCCCCCTGTCAGATGCGCCAGACTCGCTAAACTGGGCCAGCCTGTTGGCCCTGGAATGCCGTCTGCAATGTCACCTGATGAGGACTCTTCCTCTGTGCTTTTTCTTATCGCAGATGTCAGCTTTGTGCTTCCGAGGTTGCCGTGGCCACCTGAAAATGAACACTACGGCAAAGGCCTGGTAGTGGAGTCTGCTTACTGCTCTCCGCCAGGTTTCTTTTACACTCTGTAATCTCCATGCTTATACTGGGACTTGGCTTTCATTTTGGCTGTCTTGGGGCAGTGATAGAGTCAAAGTAATATCTTGAGTCGGATAACTGAACTTGTTGAATTAAGTCAGCCATTAACCCAGTCCGTAGATGTTTGATTGCATCCACAACAATGGATATCAGTGTAATGTAGTTTGGCTTTTATCCTTTATAGCTTCATCACGATGGTTCTCTGTCTGAATTTTTCTGTCTGCTTGTCTGGCTTTTGGAATGTACCATCCCCTAATATCATTATAAAATGACGCAAAAATATGCTGCTATATTAATGAGCTCCGACACCTAAAATTCTCTGATGAAACCGTACACACTGCAGCCAAATGCTGTATCAACTGTCTGTATCGAAGACCTCGCTGCTGATACTGTGTCGGTGTATTAGAGTCTGCTCTTCTGCCAAATGCACCAGTGCCCATTATCCAAGCTGTCAAAGGGATCTCAGCCAACCATGTGAAAACACGGTGACAGGTAGCGCCCTGCAGAGCCACAGTGCAGTATCCAGAACCTCGGTGTAAATGCGCTGTGTGTGACGTTAGCTGTGAGTTTTGTGCCCGGCTCTCCCCACTCTCCTCTCCACCTGCTACCCTTTACCGTTGGGATGAGAGGCGTCCCACAGGTGCATGCTGACATCAGGTGTTTGCAGAAAGCTGACTACATCACAGGGAAACGTGTTTACGGGTGACGGAGTGTCTTCCCAGCCCGCAGTCCCATGTACTGGGTATAAAGATGACACTTAGACACACAGCATATGTAGAGACTGGCATCCAACTTTGAATCCCTGCTTTTGCCCTAAAAATACGTGAATGATTGATAATCCCCGCATTATTCTACGCTGAGCCTTTAGGTCAAAATTCTTCAGGAAAGGGGCAGGAAATTTTAGTCTCAAAGATGCTCAGCTGTGTGCTTTCAGGAAAATGAGCACTGGAAGTGGATCAGAAATGTTGAGAAGTTCCGGAACAGGCACATCCACGTCATCCCCGCCCCCTAGTATGGGCAGGCGAAAGGATGCCTCCACTGAGCCTTTAATTGCGGTCATTATCTTCATGTGTCATCAGTATGGTTGTGGGCTGCTGGGACGTCCCATGCTGGGGAGGGAAACGCTGCAGTTGTGGGCAGCCGTTGTCGGGCAGGTTGCTAAGGAGATTTCCATGCCTGTAATCCAGGCTTTGGCAGATGGGTGTGCGACACAGCTGGGATATGTGTGAGGATATAAGAATGACGCACACGCATGCGCATAAACACACAAACACACGCACATACATTATAAGACACACAAGCACGAGCGCACATACAGTACATATCGCCAACCAAAGCTCTTAAGATGCTTCCATGCTCTCCGACCGACACTTCTCGCATATAGTGATGACATTATAGCATTGGTGCAGACAGACGACTGTATGCTCCTCACATGCAAACGCCTGTTCTTTGCTATGCCGTGCTTATTGGCTGGATTTTGAGGAATTATGCGTGAGTGAGTTACCCCCCAGGCACGGTTCAGGATATGCACACTTATCTCACACACTGAGTTGTTACTATTTAAACATCCATCATGTTTGCGACTCTGTCTGTTTGGCTGGTTATGAAGGAATTGGCCCAAGAGCATCAGCCAGCTTTCAACACACTTTGCATCAGCCTTGCGCTTGGCTGAGAATATCATTTAGAGACTTCCCCTAACTCCCACCTGGCATGTTATGTAACAGGAAAAGCTACTGCTTACAGAGCATATGAATCACCAGCTGTTTTGATGGCTTGACTTTGAACATAAACTTTCACAGCTTTGAGTACTGTTGTAATCGCAGTGTCAGGCACGATGTGCAGTTGAGAGGCAAGCTGATATAAATGGTAATATTCCTCCAGCTTTCAGTCACTGGCAGGGAACAATTTTTGAATATCCTGTACTCAATGATTACTCTCTTGCTTTTCTGTCAAGCAATAGGGACGACTGCATGCTGTGTTTGTGTTAGGTGGTGCATGCATTAAATTTGCAAGCACAAGCGTTTCTGCAAGCATATGCTCACAAGCGCGTGCCCATTATCATTACGTGGACCTGAAGCCAGATGTAATTACAGGGCATTTTTACATGTATGCAAATGTGCCTGCTCATGTTCCCAGAAGCAGTACTGTTTTTGACCAGATTTGTTTGGCATGTCTGAATAATGGAGGCCAGTGGGATAATTTGAAGTCTAGTGCCTGCTCAGGATTTTTGATATTAAAAAAGCAGAACTAATTGACACAAAACCAATTACAGTGTGTGTGGTCACAACTGTATATTCAAATCAGTAGTTATGAATTTTGCATGTTGTGTGGTAATATGTGGTTCACAGTGACCTTCATTTGTGAAAAATAATCAGATTAAAATATTGAAATAATGTGTGAAAGGCAGCTCTTGGCATCAGCTTGAGTCACAGAATGTATGTATTACGGCAAATGGATACTGTTCAAAAAAGATGGGAGAGTAGTGTGAATGCAAATAAAAGAAGGCAGTGATTTGTGAATAATGCTTCACCTGTATCAAACTAAAAACCATACAAAGGCAAGATATTCTCAACTTCATGATTTTTTTCAGAATGTATTCTGTTTCCAAATTTGATGCCTGTTACACATTCCAAAATAATTGGGATGGGGGTGTGTTTACCCTTGTGCCATATGACCTTTTGTTTCAGTCACGCTAAGTAAACATTTGGGAACTGAGGACGCCAGTTTTTCTAGTTTTGAAGGTGGATTTTTAAAATATCCTTTCCCGGATATGTGCTCTGCAGCTCAAACAATTGGGGTCTTCATTGTCATATTTTGCAGTTTATGATGTGGCACGTGTATTCAGTAGGAGAAGGGTCTGCAATGCTTGCAGATCAGGCTAGCTACCACACTCTATGACTACAGTATTATGCTGTTGTAGCGCACTCAGAATGTGACTTGGTGTCATCTTGCTCAAATAAGTAAGGATGTCCCTGAAACTGACGTCTTTTTGAAGCCCACGTCTTGCTCCAAAGTGCATATACACGGTATTAGCATTAACGGTAACAAATGCTACCATGGGCAATACACACCACCTACCATGACATGCTGGCTTTTGGTACGTTGGTCACCTGACAATACTGTTCTTTTTTAGCTTGGAGAATGCAACATCCATGATTATCTCGAACTATTTGAGACATTAACTTTTCAGACCGCTAAACATGTTTCTATTGCGTGTCAGTCTGTTTCAGGTTTGCTGAAGCCGAGAGAAGGCTGTAGAATTTCTGGACGCGGCCAAAGTATGACTTGCATAGTCTTGACTTGTGTTTCTGGATGTCATGACAAATACTCTATATTGACCGTGGAAATATACTTCCATTCCTGCCAGAAAAGCACTTGTGCGGTTGAGCAGTGAAGTGGCACATTTTGTGACTGAGATTGGAGTGCTTCAATCAGGGAAGAAAATGAACTTTTTTGTCCATCTGCTAAATGGCTAGTGCATATTCAAATTTTACCAGTCACTGTAGATGACCGTTGGTTTTTTGGCTGGTGAATATACCAGCCACCTGCATATTTTACCAGCATTTGACTGATAGATGGTGCTAATTTTGATCCCTGGGTTCAGTGCACTGAGTTCCATGCATTTAAAGGATAAGAAAACCTATGGTGAACTTGCATCACCAAATAAAGTCTCTGCTGTCTAAAACGATAAGCAATTTTTACTTTTTTTTGTATTGTGCAAACTGCATTGAAATGTTAAATGTATAAAACAGCACAAGAAAGCTGCCATGTTACTTTGGCTGGAAGAAGATGCTTACAGTACGTCACCCGGGCTGGTAGCTCTTTTGTTTTAAAGGTAAAATGGTGAAAGGTCGCATTAGTCAGGTTTGAATTGCCCATTTCGTTAGAATACCCTACAACCGCGCATTGCGGCATTGTCATGGAGTAAATATAGATTTCTAGCAAACAATCAGTTGTAATTCAAACAACTGGTATCTCTCAAAACACTCTTGATCATCAACGCAACTTTCAATACTTATACTGTGACTCCGCACACTCAAAAGACATGTCCAGCCCTCGTGACGTCACGCACCGGTCTGGGCAGAATATTTCCCATTGTTTGATTGGTCGATTATTTTTTTTATGGCGGTGATAGTAGGTTCTGACGTATGTAGGATTCTGCAATGTTTGAATGTGGATAACACGGTGTAAAAAATTTAATTAAAATAATGGCTTATCATTTGGAACAGCAGACATTATGTACTTTATTTGACAATGGAAGTTCACCATAGGTTTTCCTTCAAAAGTATTGACTTCAACTTTCCTGCTTATCTGCTGACCTATGTACACATATGCAGGGGAGTACTAAGTCAGTCAGACTTGCTAATCCACTGATCCAGGACCAATTACTTTGCAGAAAAGGCTTGTCAAGCAACCTGTATGTGAGATACTTATGCAGTGATCCAACTAGGGATAAGGGCTTGCACCTGTCAGCAACAGGAAGGTTTTGTTCCAAAATTGGAATGTCCAGCCACTCTCACTGCTATGAACTTGGCTTATAATAAGGGAGACTGAAGACAAGCATATGCACTCCTTGAAAGCATGCAAAGTCAGCTGCTGCTTCATAATATAAATCAGGTTTGCACAGACAAGAGTCAGAGGATGCACAAAGGCAGTTTGCCAGGTAGAGTTGCGGGCTGTAGCTGGATAAGGTGCTCAGAGAATGTTCTCATGTCACTCCCCATCTTTTGCTTAGTCTCCTAGTGACGTCTTATAATTTGGAAAGTGTTTTCCTGGAATATAATGTGTGATGGCATTGATTTATAATCGTTTTTTTTGCAGAGCTCTATCCAGATCACCTTTGATGATGGCCTGCAGCTCCCATCGTCTGCCTCCATCACTCATGTTACCTGCACAGACCAATCAGCTCATAACATGGTGAGTGTAGGGAGTGTAAAACTTCGACTAATGTTAAGCTTGCTGTTTTTTCCAAAGAAATTGGTCTTGGATTCCTGCTGACTTAAAAAATTAACATTGTGTTTACTCAAGCTGATAGTTGGAAGTTTAGGGTTCACAACTGATAACTCCAAGTAAAGTTAGTATCGCAAGGTGAAAACCAGCAGTGCTGCTTTGTAATGGACTCCCAATAACTTACTGAAATAAACTAGCTTATATGCAGAACTATGGGAAAGCGTGTTCTCAAAGTTATCAGTGCCTTCATTTCTCAGAGGTGAATTTATTTTCACCCATCTTTTTTACAAATATAAAGGCAAGCAGTTCACTATGGGCAGAATAGGGGAGAAGTGACTTTCATTATATGCTGTATTTGGCAGTATCTAACCAAGTGACTTTGTACCTTCAAGTTAGATTTCAGTCTCTCAGTGTTATATCATGTCAACTATGCTGCTTGAATAAAAGGTGCACTCAGTGATCCTGGAAACAAAAAACATTTACCCACATAAAAATGAATATTCTGCTATGATATTTATTGGCTCGAAGATGTCTACTCATATGGCTATCTATTTGTTGCGTTGCCACAAAGAAAGCTTTAGCTCCTCCTCTTTCGGTGGAGGCAGCAGAGAGCCATTTCCATGTACATCCAGGTGGCTGTTTTGCATAACAGAGTAATTCACGGAGAATTACTGAATACGCCTTTAAATATGTTGAGTTCTGTTTAAATAATAACCGCATACCTACACTGCATTTTATTTGATTTCACCGAAATTAATTCAGTTTTAAGTAAAAAAATGTATTTCATTTTTTCATGTTATTCATTTTTTATGAAAAATTTCACTCCATCAGAGCAGTTATTTGCTTTGCCTCTTGTGATGGTCCACACTGTGCTGAAGACCTACTAGTTGCAATGAAGCAGCAAGTGATTTACATATATCCCTCAGTTAAAACAGACATTTTCAAAAACCTCTTGCAGGTGCAAAGTATGCAGTACTTGTGATTCTCACCTTTATGAATTTTTGTGAATATTTTAAAAAGTGAGAGAAGTCTATTCCTTTGTGAGTTGAAAAACCAATGTCAGTGGAAGTCTGTTTAGATTGTGAACTATTTTATGATGCCTTCAGAAACTGGTTGGCTTCCTCTAGCATTGTGATTTTCTTAGCTGGTCCAGCTCCGTGTTGAGAACAAACAGTGGGTACTGTGGTCACGTTATAAATGATCACTTTTGGCCCCTCTCCTGTTCTCAGTAGTAGACCCATATTTATGGGCAGCAGATTTGGTGGACCTTATGCGTCTCTCCAATAATGCATAAAATGTTTGAGTGCATAGATCAATATTGAATGACTCAATGAAATCTGATTAAAGAAGAGCTCATCTGGAATGTAAAGCCAGCATAGGTTGGGTCCTTACCAGTGCCAGTGAAGCAATTCAATTTAAATAAGAGCAGATACCCCCCCATTTTTTTTCTTTCTCAGATATTTTATTTGTAAAAGCTGTCTTGAATAAAACATGATAATCATCCTTACTCTCATTCTTATAATTGCATTGTTGTTGTCAATTATATTTGCTTTTAAAATAATTAATCTTATCATTTGTATTTGAGTATTTTCTTCGCACCTGTAGTATTAATATTTTGTGTGCTTGTTCCCTTTCCCAGGTTTTACAGTGCAGCTGTGAGGTTGACATGGTAACATTCCCTGTGAGTGTCACTCAGCAGTCACCTGCAGCAGTTTCCATGGATACGTACCAAGTCACCATTTCACCGATGCAGATCCAGGTAAGATGAAGGAAAGGGATTTGCATCAGTGAGTTTGCATCTGTGCAGTACTCCAGCAGCAACCATGAACTTCAGAGCTTAGTTACCTTCTCTTGATTTTCATGTTCTCTCCCTGTGGAGTGTAACCCTGCAGCCAATCATTCCAGAGAGTTATTCGCTATATGGTCATGCCTCGGATGGTTAAGGCTTTTTTTTCTTAGTTATTTGCAACTGTTCCTACAGAGGTCTTCTTTGTTGCCTCTCTGTTGTTTTTCCCGAGCGATATGTATTCAGCGCATTTTTTTAAGTTTTTGAGTATGTTTTGTTCCACCACATGCATATTATCCACTTCTGCTGACATTAGTAGCTTCAATACTTTCTCTGTAATTTGTTTTTTCCGATGCGCTAAGGTAAAGATTTGTGTATAGATCATTGAAAAAAATCTGAATTGGAAATTGGTTGAAATATTTCACATCAAGTGATATCTTTATAAAAATAAATTGAATCCGATACCTATTAATAATATCTATTATGACAAAATTTTAACATTACATACGAATCCACTCATATCTATTCCTTCTAATTTACACAAGTGAGGAAATGAGCATCATAATATAGCAGATAATATCAGGGAGCTTGGTCTTACTTTAATTCATCCAAAACCTCATTTGCATCCTAGCAATCATAAGGGAGCTTATTTACTTTCTGCACCGAGTTAAAATTCAAATACACCCTGCCCACAGTAGGCTCAAATGTGAGGGTAGTGAGAGCAACAGCAAAGCCATCAAGCTGTTGCAAGAAATAATCAAAATGAAATTGTAACTTACTTAGCTAGCTAGTTATGTCAAGTGTAAATGTGAGTGCAAGTACTAATGCCTGTCCTCCAATGCAGTCCTATGTCCTAGGGCATTGCAGTTGTAGCTAAAGTTAGCTAGCAACAAACTAACTTTGAATTTTGTCATTTGGTTAACAGTGATTAGCTCTGAGCACAAGTAACAGATCCTGTTATTATTGCTATTAGTTATTTCAGTGTGAAGCTCCACTTGCAAACTTATTTTTGTAAATGTTTCGGACAAATGACGTCACAATCTCATGCGAGAGTTTGCAAAATAATTAGGCTGTTCCTTTATATCTTGAAACTGTAATGAAAAGGTTACCCTGCTCGCTCTGGGTATTTGGGAAAATGTGACTGGCTCCCGCCGTGCGAGTACCTTACCAATTTTTCTGGTGTAGTGGGACATCGGGATGAATGCGTTGGCAGTAAAGACCTACTGCAGTGTTGTGATTTGGTAGACTGAGCTGTTTATTGTGTGTGTGTGCCGCCTTTGCCACTTTCCAGCATTTTAGCTCAGCACTAGTGGCATGTGCTGCTTCATGAGCCAGATGTATATGGCAGAGAAGACCAAGCCTACCTGGGACAAACAGGTGTCCCGACGAACTGTGCTACCAATAACCTACTTACACGAAGTGCGCATTTGCCGTGCGTTTCATAAGCCAAAAAAACTCAGGTAGCTTAAAATGATCAAACTAGTTGTTTGTGTACATGGATATTTTGTGTTTTGTGACTCTTTTGCAATATCTTGGCTGCTGTGGTGTTGAAGCACATTAATTCAGGTGGTAGTCTCTTCTGATGGCGTATCCCACTTGTCAGAATAAGCTACTTAATGTTAGGCACATTTCAGTTGGTGGTAGCCTATTGTGATACATGCTTTGCTACTACACTGTGATTTTTTAGGGTCTCTTATTTTGCGTGAGAAGCTCAGTGTGTCAGACGAGTCCGATGGCACAAGCAACTGGTAGATCATCCTGAGCTGGCAGCACAAACTGTCAGAACACTGGTACACTGGCAAGAATAATTTAAATGGCTCAATGAAAGGCAATGTAGATCTCCCAGAGCCAGCTAAATTGACAATGCTGCCTTAAATAATTCTGCATGCTGTGCGTGTTATATGTGAGCTAAAAAAAAGAGGTTGAGAAGGGCTCCACATTTTTTTAAATTGTTGAATGTAATGTAAGGCTTCCTGGGCCTACATTCCCCAGTGTTATCTGAAGCTTTATACCGTGGCTCACTTCTGTTTCAAACTGAATTTTTATTAAAAACACTTGTCTCTTTTTCCATAAAAATGGGCAGCGTTATGTGCTGTCTTATTTTATTTGGAAAATTGTACTGCACTGTCAAGATTTTTATTATTATTATTTTTGTCTTTCTGGATGTGTCCGTTTTTTATCGATTGTCGTTCAACTTTTAAACTTGCTTAACCTTGCAAGATTCACTGAATTTGAGCTTGCAAAAAATAGGTTGCTAATAATGTTTGAAGACCACAGTGGAAAAATGAGTCACTCACGTTGTGGAGAAATGATGAATTAAAAATTCTAAACGATCTTAGAAACAAAGCACTGAAAAAATATGCAAAAAAAAAAAAACATATAAAATATTATAATAATATGAAGAGTTTGGTTCCAAAACGCAATAAGTGCCAAAATTACAAAAAATGAAATAATACCATAAAGCAATAGCCCTGTGCTCCTTACACATGGTGCAAGTTTTCATTTTTTGAAATTCATACTATAGAGTGTATTTTTTCATGGTCAAAGTTTGTGTTTCTCAATAAAATGCAATAAGCGCCAACATAGAAAAAGTTGATTTACTCAAAATGAGTAAAATGGATATATTGCGTTTTGGAACCAAACTCTTCATATATACTCAGCGGCAATGAAAACGCAACACCACTTTGGATTCAAATAATTTTGTGACTCAAATTTATTTTCTTATTTTAACAATTCAAATATGTTGGGTGGGTTGACTTTGATGAATTAAATGTGTTAATGGGCCGATTTGGACAATAATAAACAGATGAATTAAACATAAGGAGCACAAGTTGAAAATGAAAAATCACAACTAGACTGAACGGAACACACATTTAAAAATGAACTCAAAAGAACAGTCAGTATTGGGTGTGACCCCCACGAACATCCACACAGGCAGTACAACCTCTCCTCATGGACCTGACTGAGCGTGTTAGGTTGTCTTGGGGAAGTTGTCGCCACAACTGTAGTGTTGTCTGCCTGTAGTGCATTCTGGAGTTGCTGCCTGGTTTGAGGTCTGGGTACTCTTGATGAAAGAGCTCGTCCCAGTTGGACGTACTACACCCAAAACGTACTGATGCTGGACGTACTACACCCAAAACGGTGGGCCACTTGCCGGGCACTTACTCCCGCCTCTAGCATACCCAGGGCCCTGTTCCGTTGTTCAGTCGACAGACGTGGCATTATGACACTTAAAAATGTTTTTTGTGTGGCTTTTATCATGCCTTTGTATAGGGAAGACAACCCCTCCTTCATTTCAACCGCTGTACTTGCACAACTCCTAATCTCATATGTTGTGCTCAGTATGGATTGATGAGAGTCCAACTCACACCGTTGAGTTACATGATGATCATTCATGTGTAACGAGGTACACATTGTGACTCCAATGGTCACTTAAGAACTCAAATTGGACTACTCAGGTCCTGAGCAAAAATAAACCAAAATTTAGAGTGTTGCGTTTTCATTGCCTTTGAGTAATATAATATTATTATATATTTTTATAAATATTATAATAATATATAACATATAAAATATACAAAAATGCAAAATTTGGACTCTGATCCTTTTTCCTTTGTGGTCTTCATTTATTTGGCCTATTCGCATCTACGTCTGGGACAAGGCGCCCTGGTATTGTGACGCTACAATTCTTTTGCGATTGTGATGGCATTTACCCTAAAGATTCACAACAAAAAAAAAATGCAATGAGCTGCAGTACTTTCTATGTTGTTCATTGTTTGTTGGACCAAAGCTGTTAGCAGGAGTTGAAGCCTGTCCGTAATGCCTGTACAGTCTTGAACAAGCAGGGAGAGTGAAATTTCGAACTGATAAAATGTTATGATGGAGAAGATGTTTTCTCTCCAGATAGCCTTTTCATCTGTGTTAATTGGATGCACATGTTCATCATTCTGTGGTTAAACATGGCATTTTCAGAGGATTTAGTATCACTTTAAAAAAGGGGGGCACGTCTAAAATGTGTTGTAATTTCGATATGCTGCTCTTTGAACTCATATTCATCATGCAATTTAAAGTCCTATATGCTGTGTAAAGCCTATGAAATTACAGTAACTTTGTCAAAATCCAGATCTTCAAGGACCTAACTATGCTCAGTGTCAAAGGGTAAGCAGGTGTTTTGTTGATGATGATGAGGGGTAAGGTTTTGCCTTAAAGAGATTGTGTACAAACAGGCATTTTGCAGGAAAGGCTGTATTTTCAACTCTCTTCCTCTCTTCTCATCTCAGCTGATGGTGTGTTTGGAGGAAGTGGAGGAAGAGGGTCTGCTTGTGTCCTGGATGTTTTCCCAGCAGCCATTGCTTGATCTTACCGTTTCACCCCGCAAAGTGCAGAGAGATGTGAGAAACAAACCCGACCTGGCACAACAAGACTCCAAGCTCAGACAAATTCCATGAAATTCTGCACTGAATAGAGTACTCATCCAGTGCATGATAGTTTAATGACATGATTTTTGTTTTTCATACGGGCCCCCTGTGTTTGGCTCTGGTACACGTTCCCCAAAACTATTGACAGTAATTAAAGGGGTATTCCACCCAAAATGTGATTTGGGTTGATTCTCTTTCATTTTTTGATTAAATAAACTCCTCCATACAATTTTGCAAACTGTTGTTTCTATCCAGAGTTATTATAGGTTGCTATGCATTAGCCTTTCAACAGTATTCATGCAACCAGATAGACACCAGTAACCATGCTGCTGCCACTCCAAAGCCTGAGCTCCAGCTGAATTCAGATTTTGTGAATGGTCTGCTCAGGCTGCAGCTCTTGCAAGTAAAATCAGGTTCACTCCCTGAATTTTTGAAACTTGTTTTAAGCATCATAATAAACACCTACCATGAGTAAATATGGTTTGTTGCATGACGCTTCTATAGAATGCCAGAATCATGTTTTTTGAGACAAAAGTGACGAAATGGCTACTGGAGTCTATCTTGGCGCCTGAAAGCTGCTAACAGGCTGATGCATAGCAACCTATAAAAGCTGTAGATGGAAAGGATGGTTTGGAAAAACTGTCTTGAGGATTTTATTTACTCAAAAAAATTGAAGGAATGAGCCCAAATTGTGTTTTGCATGGAGTAGCCCTTTAAGTAATTAAGTTTAATAGTCTGCTTTTCAGGCTGACTTGCATTTTTTAAATTGTTTTCCACCCAGTCAAACAGTGGAGGCGATGAACAAGTGGACATGAACACTATTGCGGAGTTGGTGGAGGACACCTTGTACAGCACACAGCCAGCCATAGTGGTCAATCTGAAGGCCTGCGTGTCTTGCCCTACAGTGAGTGATGGTTCACAAATAACATGAATTAGCATCCATGTTCCTTTATCAGTCCAAATACTTCTGTTATTGTTCACTCAGCATGAAATTGTAATCTCCGGCAGGTGTAAACCTGGAGGGGATTGTGCGCGTGTCTGTGTGTTTGACTGTCCACAGCCAATCTCGTTTACTACTGGACCCATCAGCCTAACATTTTTTGTGCAAGTTTTTGGCTGTATTCTTGAGGGCAGTGGTGCCCAATCATGTGACATGGAGGACCAAGAATATGCAGATTTTCATTCCAACCAATCACTACACCTGCTGATCACACCATTTGGTTCCCTCCTCTATGCTTGAAGGTGTTCTGATCAGTGAAATCAGCGGGTGTAGCGATTAGTTGGAAAGAAAACTTGCCATACTGATTGGGCAGAACTGCTCAAGGGCCTCTTGTGTTTGTGATAGTTCACAAATTTTAAAATGCCTATTTTATTGACTACTCGGTTTTACAAATGTACAGGCATTGTTGTATAAATACAGTAGTGTGCAGTGATGATTATACACTTAACAAAATGAAGATAAATCAGAAACCAAGTACTAGCAGGTATTGATTTCATGTAATTTTGGATTATATAGATTAAAATGAGTAAACAGATGACAATATATGGTAAAAACAAAAATAATTATGTCCTTTTGAGAGAAAAGGTCAATACATAGTGTGGTCACCCTTTGCTTTGATTACAGCATTTAATCCTTCAGGCATAGTTTTCACATTTTTTTTATTTCCTCACTCGCTAAACCATTCTATGTGGTTTGAAGTTCATTCCAAAGAGATTATTTCGATGGTACAACAGATTTGCTCAATCGAATTACGGTCTGGACTTCGAGCAGGCCAAGTCATAACTTTTATGTCACCAGATGTTTCTTTCCGACGGAGGTAATTCTTGCACAACTTACGTGTGTTTAGGGTCACTACCTTGTTGAAAATAAAATCATCAACCAATCTTTATCTTTCCAGATGGCAATGCTTGCCTCACAAGGATACTGTGATTATTCTTTTTATCCATGATTCTGTCGATTTTTATGAGATCACTAGCTCCTTTCGAGCAGGCTGAACCCCAAACCATAAAATTACCACCTCCATGTTTTACTGAAGGGGTTAAACAGACATTTTTGAAATGTTCTCCAACTCTGCGATGTACATAAGTTCTGTGTTTGGGTGAGAAAATTTCAATTTTTGATTCATTGGTCCAAAGGACCTGTTCCCAGTCCATTGGTGTCCAAGTTCTTGGCAAACTCGAGTCTTATTTTGATATTGTCGGCTCTTGGCAATAACACACACAATCAGACCATTTTCACTAGACCTGCCGAAAATAATCGATCCTTGGATGCATCGAGATTCTTTACTGGACGATGCAGCATCGATGCTGTGACGCCAGAGAATCGATTTTTTATTAAATAAATTAATAAAGTAAACGGCAGCTGATTTTTCACCATTATATATTAGACATATTATACTTTTTATATGATATAATATGATATGTTATAACCAGAATACATTTCATGCACGCGTTGGAATGGTGCATTCGGTGCATGCGCGTGCGCCATCAGAACAACCTGATTTTGACATGTCATGACATAATCAGTCAGATTCAGTTGGCGAATGGCGATGGCTGAGGCAGATACCAGCAGCGTCGTCCATCAGACGATTAGAAATGCTGATACCCTAAAAGCGGACATATGGAAACACTTTGGATTTCATGAAGTTGAAGGAAATAGAGCGCTTGACAAAACGTTTGCCGTTTGCAAAGAGTGCCATGCCAAAATAAAATACTTCGGAAACACGACGAACATGCGGAATCACCTCAGCAGATGGCACAACGAACTAGCCAAAGGCCTTGCTACTGGCGGTAGCAGCAGCAGCGCTTGCAATTGCACACCCGACCAACCAAAAATCACCGAATCGATGAAGAAATTGCCACCGGGGTCAGTGCAAGCTCAGAAGATAACCCGTTGTATCGGAGTCTTCATTGCGAAGGACTTGCGGCCGTACAATGTCGTCGTCAATGTAGGCTTTCGCCAGCTGATAAAGTGCCTCGAGCCGCGCTACCAAATACCGAGTCGACAGCAAATAACCGACACAGTCGTGCCAGCCTTATACCGAGAAGTGAAACGCCAGGTGAGGGATGCACTGAATGTTGCACTTGAATGTTGCATTTGAATAATTTTGCACTGAAGAATTTATTTTTAATAATACATTTTAATACAGAATACAACAGGAATGTCTTCGACTGAAGCGGTGTTCTAAATAAACAATCATTTAAAGAATCATCTGCTGACTGTGTTAATTGACTAAAACAGGCTTTTTGGCTGTTGTAGCCTTTACCATTTTGCTTTGATATCTCCAAAAATGTTCTAGCCTAATATGGAAAATGTAGGATGTGTTGCATCGAGATGCATCGGATAATCGGATCGGATCGAATCACAGACTGCTGAATCTTAATTGAATTGAATCTTCAGGAGGGGGAAGATGCACACCCCTAATTTTCACACAGGTGTCTGGCAATTGTAGGTCTTGATACTTTCGTCTCTTCACTTCTGGCACTATTATCAAGTTTTCATGTTGTCAACTGCCAGTTTTTCTTCTTCCTTTTTTTTTTTTTTGCAGCCCTCTTGCCACTATTTTTCAGTGAATTGCTGTCTTTGAAACTCTTGGTGGGTTTCTTACAGTGCCATGGCAACATTTAATATTTTCAGCATCGCATAAGGCCACAATGTGGCTATGGACAATCTCAGAGAGCTCCTCCTATTGTGCCATCGTGTTTAACACTGTGACACTGCTCAAAGTTCATGTCATCTTATATACAGAGGCGGACAGTAACGGAGTAAATTTACTTGAGTACTGTACTTAAGTACACTTTTTGGGGATCTGTACTTTACTTGAGTATCATGTTGGGTAGGGGTGCAACGGATCAAAAAACTTGCGGTTCGGATCGTATCACGGATTTGAGTCACGGATCAGATCACTTTTCGGATCAACAACAACAACAAAAAAAAAGACAAGACAAATATAATTTTGTCCTCCATTTATTTTGTAAAACACTTCTGCCCATTGAATAAAAAATAAAAGCTTTAAATTGTATAAAAACTAATTAAAGTGCAATTTAAGGCATGATACCCTCTTCTTTTAAACATGGACCATGAATGAAAAATAACTTCATGTGCACTAAGCCATGATACTTCATGATACCTTCTCTTTAAACATGGACAGTAATTTAAAAACTAGCCTATGTCCACATCATCAAAAAAGAAGAAAAGAAAGCAAAGCAAAGCATACCTCTGCTTATAATTTTAAATTATTTTTCAAAAAGATAAGGATGTCTACATTATCTGGGGAGAGTGTAGACCTCTTTGCAGTCACTATGTCCCCTGCAGTAGAGAATGCCCTCTCGCTAGGCACTGAAGCGCCAGGCACAGCGAGATAGCATCTTGCCATCTTGGCAATGTGGGGGTATTTACACTCATCGCTTTTCCACCATGTCAGTGGATCACCATCCACTGGAATGCCGCATTTATAAACTTAAATAGCCATTGAACAGCACATATTTGCATGAATTCGATTCAACGGTTTTTTTTTTTTCCAGCAGTGCAACTTAATTTATTTTAAGATTGCACTTCATCAAAATGTTTCCAAAAGAATAGGCTACTTTTGCAGGGATGTGCAGCTGCGCATTTTGCCGCAAAGGGATAACAATGTAGGCTTTTAAATTACTAACACTCTTGCGTCAAAGCGTTGGTAATTGAATAATTTAGTAAAATGGTTATTAGTGCATTGTGAAAGTTCACCTCACGGCCTGCATTTAAAATCAATTCAGATGCAAGCTGTGCATCAAACTTTCATGTTGTCAGAATCCTTTATGGGGTCTTTATAGTTCGGCTTCTGGGAAAGTTGTACGGAGGCTACAATATGAGATTGTATGAACAGCAATTATCCAGTTAATCAAAAACAAAATCTAAACCTTATCTAAACAACATCTTCAGCAGCATTTGCTACTTAATATTCTACTAGAATCAGAGATGCCGTCTCTCGTCTCATAGAGGCATTCACATTTCTGTGCCGTAGTCAGCAATTATTCCATCAACGCGCACTGAAGAAATTCACTCACGGAATTTAAGTCATTGTGCATTAAGTTAATCAGTTTCACGTGCATTACGGTGGATTTCCCCACTAGTGACACGGAAATCGATTTTGACTTGGGAATTCTCACGCTTGTCTTTACTGCGGGATTGAAAGCAATAATATTGCATAAAGACGTTTTCAAATGGCCTTATTTCATTTACACAATTTCCAACTTCCCCGTTACTTGTGGTGAGGTCCACCTTTACGCAAGTGAAACTGAAACTTCAATGCACAAGGATTTTAACTCTTTAACTTGAGAATCTCATTAATAAGCGTTCATTGAATAATTGCGGACCACGGTGAATAGCCTAAAAAATGCATGAGACCTACGCCGAATGCGTGAGACTTGGCATCTCTGTAGAATTACAAGAAAATTCTGTTAATTGCCATTTATGCGATCTCATTGTAGCCCTCCACTGACGCAAAGCTTTATGTCTTAATCATCAATGGTAATTGGTAAAGTATCTTATCAGTAGCCTACGTGCTCAGTTATTTAACTCAACTAACTGTCCCATTCTAAATTAGAAACAGGTTGAGGGTTAACCTGCTTTATGGTAATGTCACTGGCTGTCGACAGGTTTATTTTTACGAAAGCAAACTTAACACTCGGACCTCAGTCGGCAAAACCGCATTTAATAGAAATTTTTCTTGGGCGTATCAAGTAGGACACAGACAGAAAAAATATATGCCATTTTGTGAGCTACATGAATTCAGAAGCTTCTAAAGACGTTGCTGTTTTCTGTCACAATTAACGTGGATGGGGAAATGCTTGATAATTGCAATGAACAATGCAAGATGAGGGGAGTGGGACAGTAATTCTACCGACTGATTCTCGCATCCAAACTAATTAACACCAAGTTGCTAATTGGGAAACGTAAATGGGAACAGGTTTGGAGAAGGTATGGTGAAAGCAGGGCTAGGTAATCTCCGATGGCAAGACCAGGGTGCAAGAGTTTAAAAATCAGCTAAAACGCTACGATGAGAGATGGAGTTTGGACAAGGTTTTTTTTTTTTGTAATTCTTTAGATTATTAGCATTCTTCCAATTTAACATTGTAGCGCAGTTACGTCTGTCAGCTCTTCTCTATCACTTCATAATCATTATTGGCAACAGGCTAAATTGCTTGATTGTCATTTAGGCTCATTATACTGGAGCAGATTTAGGGTTGGCCAGTTGAACCTTAAAAGGTGATGGAAGCTGCCCAGCCTTGCTGACAATTAGAGGAGTTCTAATCTGAATTATCTTCCCGGAAGCACTTCAAATGATTTCGTTTATTTCAGACTGCTTGTATGTTTCAAGAAGAAATGGGACGCAACTGCGTACACGCACCCCATAGCGGCAAGTTATCTCATTTCGCTCTAAGATCATCACGATTCGATAACGTCACACCCTTAGCACAACCTTTTTTTTTTTTTTTTTTTTTTTTTTCCATCAACCAATCCGCAGATCATGTGCGCACCGAACCGTGAAGAGGGATCCGTACTGATCACGGATCAACGATGATCCGTTGCACCACTAATGTTGGGGAACAACTTATGACTTTTACTTGAGTACATTTGAAAGGCAAATATTTTACTTTTTACTCCGCTACATTTCTATCCATAACCCAATACTCGCTACTTTTTCTTAAAGAAAAAAAAAAAAAAAAAAAAAAAAAAGGGGGGGAACCCTACCCGCGTCCCCAAACATCAACAAAAGTGTTCCAACGAATTGGAGGGCAGGACAAGTGGGTGGGACTGAGGAACAAAAGGAGTTGGCAGTGAAATATGGTAGACCATCAGAAACCATCAGTGATTTGTTTGAGGTTTTTCCTAATTGATTTACCTTGCCAGTTGACATTAAAATATGTGATAATTCATACTTCTTACTTAAAATAACGGTTTTTTAATTTTCCTCAGAACTTTCTATAAAATCATTGTGTGTTTTGGGGGATGGTAAGTTACATTTAAATTAAAGGATGTTTGTGGCAATTATATTATATATCCAGGGCAAGACATTCTAGATCCACGCAGTTAGGCCAAGGCAGTTTATTACAATGAAGAGTCTCTTGTTGGAGAAGGAGTTTTTTAGGTGGTAATCCAGTTTTGTGAAATTCCATCGGAACATGTTATATATGGTAAAATATTACTGTGTTGGTGACCGTGGTAATAATTTGCACTCCTGTAATCTTGAATGTGCCAATGAAGTGAAAAATGTTCCATGTGGTCCCCCTAGTGGTGACCAAAAGGAAATATGTTTGAGGAAGTCTGTTCAAATGTTTGATTAAGCCCAGCAAGCCTGCAAGAAGATACTTTGAATGTACATTGTGTCAGATGTGTGATAACTAGCTTAGGGAACCAGTCTGCATGGTACTTTACTTCGTTGTGTTGCAAATAAACTCCCAATCTCTCTCCTACCTCAGGGCTCTGGAGAAAAGCTGATTCGAGGTGTGAGTTCCCCTTCTCAGGGGTCCCAGGTGCGAAAGCTCCTATTACGACAGCTCCGAGTGGGAAACGTCAAAGGACGTGAGTCTACACTTTGTGCCGCTGGAGTGTATTTTTTCCTGGGGCACGCTGGTGCTGAGTATCTGACTGTAACCTTTCAGGTAGCCATTCTGGGTGGATGGAGTTATCCTGTGCCCTTGACCTGACCCCACCCTCCCAGGAGAGGAGAACTCACTTCCTGCCTCTATCGTCTAGCCCTGAGGCAGAGCTTGAGTGGAGCGATGACATCACGCTGTAAGAAGGCCTGCATCACTGCCCATGTGTGATAAGCTGTCTTTAGAGCAGGACTTCTGACCTTTTTAACCAATGATTTTTGTTCCTGTAGAGATCTGGGCCATGATACCAAGGAGCTTAGAATTAGACTAGTGGAGCGCAACAACAAAGGGGAACGTAAGGCAATCTTGCTCTACTACTGCAAACTGTTTGCTGATCAGATGAGCTCTTTGACAAAAAAATATCTTCAACGGCCGCTTTGTTTTAATTTTGACAGAGTTCCTTCCTGGCTTTGCCTCCCTTGCCTTGGACTTGTCACGAAGGACTCCTATTGGACGGCAGGTGCTTTCTGTCAACCCAGGTCAAGGCGTAGCATCAACTGCTACAGTATTCTTTGATGTGAGTGAAAATTGGAAAACAAGAAACCCTCATTATCCGCCTCAAATATCTTTCTGATTCAACATATCTTAGCTTTTTACAATGTAAATCGGACATGACTTACTTGTGCTTACATATACTATTCACCATTTGAAAACAAATCAGGTAAAGAAATATCCTGATAAATGAGCTTGGTGTGGAGTTTGTGTTTGTTGAGGGGAGGTTCTGCCTTAGCACTTCCCTCTTTCTCTCTCTGATTTTACTGCTTTCTTGCTGTGATGAATGTCGGCAGTTATAATTAAACATCTATGTGCTTGGCTAAAGACTGGGACGCTCAAGTTTCTGTGTTTTGCTCATTTGTGTATTGGGACTTTTTTTCCAAATTTAAGCGCTGGATGAAGGTTTTTGGTTGACTCTGGGAACAAGCTCCTGGCATTCATATTGGCTCTGTCACGGCCAAGCATGTGTGGTAAACTTGGAAAAAAATAGCAATCGACAACACTGTGTACTCTTTGTGGGTTGCTGTTGTACCAATTGCAAAGAGGAAAACGAGAAACTGGGGTACTGCTGCTGACACAGCATTCCACGATAAGAACATCATACCAACAGTCAAATGTGGTGGTCTGGGCCTGCTTCGTTGCTTCAGTACCTGGGGTACTTGCTGTTATTCATGGGTCAGAATTCCTCCACTGCAATGTTACAGACTCATGGCCTGTTACTGCAAACGTCAGACAGTTGTTGCCACGAAGCGCAGCACAACCAGGTATTAAGTTTATAGGGAAATAATTTTTTCACATGGGAAGTATAGGTTTTCAATAACTTTGTCTTCAATAAATGAAACGATCATTTAAATGCCGTGTTTTGTGTTTAATTACGCGGTCTTTGTCTTGTATATCACAGTCAGTTGGATTATCTGAAACAATGAAATATGACAAATGAGCAAAAACAGAAGAAATGGGGAAGGGGGCAAATGCGTTTTCAGAGCACAGTACATGAGGATGACACTCTACTTTCCTTAAAGTTATCGATTGGTTTTTTTTTTTTTTTTTTTTTTTTTTTTACAGAAAATTTCACTCTCTCATTGAAATGCATCCATTGAGCCCAAATATCACAAGTAAAATTTGACTCCTTCAATGTATATTATTGTTAATTCATTTCACATAAGAGTGAATTTATTACTTGGTGGATGTAATGACTCTGGCATATTTTTGATCTGTGAATATGTGGAATAGATTACATGTACAACTTTGTGAAAGGTAACCAATTTGATTTTAGTGGAGAATGAAGGAATTTCCTTTTCCTCGATTCACCACAGCTGCTGTTCCTGGAGCCAGGTGACCCCCGTGGAGGCCAGGGATATGCTGGCTTGCGCTCCTCACTCACTCCAACCAAAAAAGTGGAGATGGACCGCACCATTATGCCTGATGGCACCATCGTCACTACTGTGACCACCATTCAGTCGCGACCCAAACTGGACCGCAAACTAGGTCAGAATTGAGCAGTGGTTGTTGAGGATTTCTCAGTTGGTCCAGCATTAATTTTAATGTACGCCCATCATCTTTAATGATACTGTAGGTGTATTAAGGCATAGCAGTGTCCCTCTGTCTGTTTGTCCATGAAGCTTTCTTGTGCAGGCAACAAATTACAGAATTTATTTGTGGATTGTTTCCAAATTAAATTTGCATAATTATATATGGGTGAAGGTACGTATGTACATTTTTGAGAACTCTGGGATGTTTTTACCAAGATTTATTCCCCTGCCTAATATCAACCTTGTAAACCCTCTTAGTCCTCCATGGAAGCTTATAGCTAACAATATTAAAATGAAAATGAATTCTCAGATATGATTTCTCTTTTTCAAGAAGTCAGCGCATTATTTGTATCCTAAGGAGAATGAAAATACAATCCTCCACTTTGCTTTTCATGTCAAGTTCATGTATGCCCTTATTTAGGACAAATTGAAAATTAAATCACATTGCCATTGGCGTTTTCATTACATTCATCAAGTGCCCCGCCATATCTCTAACAAAATAAAATGAAAATGGAAAAAGTTACAATGAAAATGCATTCTCAGAAATGCTTCTTCATTTTTTAGAAGCAAACGCGTTTTCTGTCTCATAATTAAAACGATGAGGGAGACTCCCATTGTGATTTTGATTACATGCTGCCACGCACTTGTACCAACAATACCAAAACGAAAAAGCATTCAGCAAGAAGGCAGGACTTTCCATCATGCCATGGTATGGATTAATACATAGAGGTTTCATTGGATGTCAATTGACCCATTCTTGTCTAGCAGATTGATTAGCTGATGTCACATAAACCCCGCCGTTTCATAAAATATTTGACTCTATACTGCAGGCATAACGTTATTTTCTTTTGATTGCGAATGTAAATTGTTTTATTGTCGGGGGGTAGGGGATGCAAATAAGCTCAAACTGTTGACTACAGGGTCTGCAATGTGTTATGGAAGGCAACTGCTCTTCAGAGGAAATGTGATTTAATTTTCAGTTTGTTAAAAAAGTTCATACATTGAATGGAAAATGCACATGCGAAGTGGACGATTAGGTTACCGTTTTCATGATGATACAAATAATGCGCTTGCTTTCTTGAAATAGAAAAGGCACTTCCGAGAATGCATTTTCATCATAAAATTAGAGTTTTCATTTTATTTTTGTTAGTGATATGGTGGGGCACTTTTTGAAAATTAAAATGCAACTGGGGAATGCAATTTAATTTTCAATTGCTTATAAAAAGTGCATACATGGACTTGACATGACAAAGCAAAGTGGAACATTACATTTTCATTTTCATTATGATACAAATAATGCACTTGCTTCTTGGAAAAAGAAAAAGCATTTCAGATCATGCATTTTTATTTTAATATTGTTAGCTATATGCTCTTATAGTCCTCAACTTCTCTGTGGATTCTTTCCAATTTGGAAATTTTCAGTTGGATTTTCTGTCACTAAAAAAAACACTTAAAATATAGTATAGATCAAAAATACCAGTTTATGTAGTTTTGATTATTTTTTAAATAAATATGTGAAAATTAAAAGTGAAGGCTTATAACACTGAATTTAATTGAGCCTCAACATAGTTTGATTCTGTTGAACGAAAGCGTACTTTATGCCTTATGTCTGTTATTTTACTATGTTGTTTGTAATTGCCTCCCACCATACTCTCCATGTTGCAAACCTAATGTAGAAATCCATTTTGTACAGCCTTACACTTCTAAAGATAGTACAGTCACTTCATTCTTTCTGCTTACAATGTGCCTGCTGATGGGCGTATTGTAATTTTACTGAACCTCAGGTTAAATGTGTGATTCCACTCCCTCTCTCTTTATGCTCCTCTACCCACCCCCCCCCCCCACGCCCACCTGGCAGAGTCTCCCACTTGCTCTCCGTCCAAGGTGGAGGTGACTGAGAAGAATTCGACTCTCCTCGCGGATAGTTACTCGGGCAGTGTCAGTCCGACTCTCAGCTGTAAGTTCAGGAATGTGAGTGTGGACACCTGTGCTTAATCTTGGTGGCTTTTGACAGAGTTTCACACCTGGCAGGCTCGCCCTCAGGATTTGGGGAAGAATCTCAGATTGTGTCATCCCATCCCAGATGTTCAATTTATTTGTAATTTATGATCATAATGTGCAAGTTTGGAGTGCAGGAAAAGTTCATTGTTTTGGTACACTGGAGGACCATCCATGACGGTCGACCCATTAGCAGTCTAATAACTCCCCAATTCACCCCTGTATAACCGGAGCAGGAATTGCAGTTCAAGAAAAGCTCATTGTCTTGATGCATTTCAGACCCATCCACGGTGGTCGTCCCAGCTCCCCTGTCCACTCCCACATCACAGGAGCGGGAATCATTCTTATGCTAATGCTCAGCCCAAGTGGCTGTTGTCTGCAGAGATGTAAATGAGTTTGTGAAAAGCCACCACTATTTGAAGGTTACTGCATGGCTTGCTCTCCAGCACCGTAAAGCAGATTCTTACGTTTCATTGAAATAAACATGGATTAAACAACATCAATTTCTAAAGATGAAACCTGATTTCCACGAAGCAAAACATGTGAAACAGAACCTGATCTGTGTGTTTTGATGGTTTTTGTGCGCATCTTTGCAAACAGCTGACAGTCATCTTTCCAATGGGCTGGACCCTGTGGCTGAGACTGCTATCAGACAGCTGACAGAGTCTGCCAGCAAGGCAGTAAAGAAGACGCCCACTAAGAGGAGTACACTCATAATTTCTGGAGTGTCAAAGGTCAGCTCACTAACATTAGCTTTATTCTTCATCATTAGTGCTTGGCTGTGGACTAGCTCTTATGTTGAATTTCAGTTTCACCAGCACATCTGGAAATTTTATGCTTGCTTTCGAGAGTGGATGTGTGTGTGTGTGTGTGTGTGTGTGTGTGTGTGTGTGTGTGTGTGTGTGTGTGTGTATTTTTAATGGTAAGTGGTTTCAGGTATTTCTGGCTTTATTAGAAGAAGGTTCATTTATACGGCCTGTTGTACCTCCCATTTGGTAAAGTACCCCACATCAAGTGAATTCTGGAATTGCTGTAACCACTGTGTCCTCGAGGTTGCAACATAATGCTAATTTTACTCAAAAATGTGCACGAACAATGCTGATCCTCTATCTTGTTGTGTGAGAGGGTGACGGAAACGAGATGCGGTTGATCGCATTTGCACTGAGACCTGAAAATTTTAGCTTCTAATTAAAACTTTTCGTTGACCTTCTCCATTCTAAATTCATTAATGTGTCCCTCCAATGCATAGTGTAACCCTATTTGCTGACTTCTTGATAATATTTGAGCCTTCTATTGCCAAAAATCTTCGATAGCATCCTGAAAAATATCTCCAACTGCGATACCAGCCATCAGCGCCTGTTCTAAAATGTTGATTGTTTGTCCAAGTCAGTGGAGGGGGCGGGGCTTAGCCATAGGTCAATTGTATGAATGGCCCAGCAGTAACTGGGTGCCATTGGGTGACCCAAGTTGATGACCCATTGGAGTGTGAAGTGGTCAATCAGTAGGAGAAATAGATCAAGTTTGTTGAATCTTGTCCATAAATAGCTGATCTGCGGTTTATCTCTCCTACTTCACTGATGCTCTCCCTGCGGTGATTTAGCCATACCTTGTTGTCTCGTAGATCCCTATTGCAGAGGATGATACAGCCCTGTCGATTGGCTACGCTGCCGCCATGGATGCTGCTCTACAGGAGGACCGTTCCCCGGGAGCCCTTAACCACCACGGTACCGGCTCCCAGGGGACCGCTCAGCACGACCCCGATGAGACCACACCCTCTGACATCTCAGAGAGGCCCTCTGTGGATGATGTGGAGTCAGAAACGGGCTCTACTGGGGCCCTGGAAACTCGCAGTCTCAAAGACCATAAAGGTAACTCTAAAGCTGGCCACACACCAAAAGATTTTTAAAATCTTAACCGATTTTGAAAATGTGGGAGACCCCGCACGTGACAATAAAAAATTATAGATTTTACAGTTTTGTTCTTGCAGTGTGTGGTGCGCCCCGAGATGACCAACACAGCACACAGCACACCACACACTAACAGATTTCGTCCACCCACAGCCGGAGTCTCTTCCCCAAAACTAGAAATCTCGAGCAATCAAACGTGACCTTACGTAGTACCCAGATGATTATGGTATGTTTTTGAGGAGACAGTATATAAACACTCATGTTGTTACCATAAATCATAGTTTGTCCTCCATTTCTGAGGTCCATCTCACTTTCAGCTTTGTGTTTATTATCGCCATTGTTCGTTTGTTTTGCTTCGGTCTTCAGTCAACGTGCTTTCTAATTGGCTACCGTTCGTTCCACATGACAATCCACAGAGTCCGTGCTCGGATGTCCTCGGGGTTCCACCCTAAACAACAGGATTTTGGATCGTAAATATTGAACATGTTTAATATTTACAGTTGCCTGCTCTGACCCGATTTGGGGCAGTAAAATAATCGCTTTGACCCCACACACTTCAGGATTATTCGGACAGATAGTTGGCCGAGACAAGCCTAGAATTGGGCCACGCCCCCAGAACATCGGGGGACAGCAAATTGGGCAAGAAATTGGGCATTTTATCCTTCCGTGTGTGGCCAGCTTAAGTTGAACTTCATACAGGAGGAATGTGTCTATACAAACTTACCTCTGTATACGGACCCTGCCCTTACCTTTGCCATTGCTTTTTGTGTTTTTAACTGTGTTGCAGTGGGCTTCCTCCGCAGTGGAACCAAGCTGCTTTTCCGCCGGAGGCATCGGCAGAAGGACCCTGGTCTCAGCCAGTCACACGAGGATGTCTCAAACCTGGGCAATGGCTCTACAATCCGCAAGAAAACCGGAAGCTTCTCTCGCCGACTCATCAAACGCTTCTCCTTCCGTTCTAAGTCCAAAGGGAAACCGAGCGCAAATGGAGGAGCGAGCACGGCCGAGAACTGAAGTTTGAGAAGATTTGATTGCTGTTGAGAGTGCTGAAAGGAAAGATGTGGGAAATATCCACAGTTTGTGACTGGCATGGGTTTCCAGTCTGTAAAACGCGGCTACCAAAATGACCCAAATGTACATAAACATCAGACAGAATGCTTTGAAGTGGGAATTGATGTACACTGTCCAAGTGAAAACTTCTTTCTACAAGTCCAATTCATATTGCACCAGCTATAGCAAAATCAGTGACCCCCTTTTCACACTTGTACTTTTTGATTTAATGTGAAGAAAACATTAAATCCTGTTCTAGTACTTTTTTTTTCTCCCTGGACTGCTGTTCATAAGTAATGGAACCACCTGCTTTGACAGGGTTATGCCAGTTATTAAAATGCTACCAGGCTCGCACTGCTGTCAATGAAAGACTCGGCTTACATAATTTATTTTTTTTGCTGCTTTGGTGTGTTAATATGAGCCAGGCCACTGTTAAATTACTGTGGTATATCATTGAAAAAAGTGTATGAATACCATCTGAAAGATCAAATGGAAGTTTACATACTCCTTTGTGGAAATATTTTGTTCCTTCTGAAACTATGCGGAAATGTGAACTGAAAGAAAGGATATGCACATAGTTAAGCTCAAATGTGATCTACCTCGGTATCAAAAAAACTGTTAGTTTGGGAAATGTTCATGTGTGGAGCATGATGGACTGTTAACCACAAACTGAATTGACTCATAAAACATAACTTGCTGAAATATATTCACTGTTCTTCTTTGCTTACGGGCAACCGAGGAATGTTTGCACTCTCCAGGTGAAAGTGCTTTCGCATATGAGACTGGGTCAGTGAATTGCTCAGTTGCACTATGTAGTGTTTAGGAAGGTGGGGGTGGGGGTGGGGGTTGGGGGGTTTATCCGAGAGCACTTTGTATTTAGCCGGAGGCTTGAAATTTCTGCATTACATTTTTGCTTGGATGAGGAGAGTCGCGTCAAAAATTGTGGAGACAATGTAATTTAGTAGCATATCCTATCAGAGGTACTGGAAAACCTTATTTTCTTGTTTGCTTATGTTTACTTCAAACAACCATACTTTTGACGCAGAGTAGATCACCACTTTTCCTCTCTGTGACTTCTAAGTCTCGCACTGCTCAGTCTAGCAGCACAAATACAATGCTGCTGACAGAGAAGCACCTTTGCCTTTCAGCATTGGTGAAACGATAATGGATGGCTTTGTCGAAAGATGGTTACAACCCTGTTCATGAGAATGAACGTGAAGCATTTGTTGAATATAGTGAATGATCAAAATTAAGATGCTTTGGGAGTGTGCAATGTATGTACGGCTGAACACTAGACGGTATTTATGGAACCTTTAGGCTCTTTAAGAGAGAAGGTTATACATTTTTTTTTTATTGCTGCACTTTGGAAATTTGTCTGTTTGATTATAGTTCTGGGACCCTTATTTTTGTTGACATGACTAACTTGATGTATTGTATATTATGCTCCCTTGTACACTATATTTTATCCCTCTCCTCAGTGTAGTCTATACACGCGCTGTAAGTTGGCCTATTTTACTGAGATATGCAGCTCTGATGATGACGAAGCCTCATGTCTTACAGTGGTCGGACTGATTACTTTGTTGGATTTTTTTATCCTTAATAATGGTGGCAGTTTGTAGTTATATAAGAAGAGCTTGTGTGTGTTTGTGTGTGCGTGTGTATTTATGCGTATGTGCAAGTGTGGCATTTTGAAAGTTGCATAGTTCACTCGTTTTTCATCAAAACCCAGACAGAATGTCAGTCTACTACTTTTTATTATTGCATATCAAGCCTTCTGTTTCTGCTGTAAATTGTTGTACATTAATGCTTTTTTTATTATTATTATTATTATTATTTATATTTGAATGAATTGAAACACAAGGGATTTTACATACTCTGGGAAGGAAGGGCTCGCTCCACAAATACAAAAAAGTCCTACAAAAGTTGACTCTGCCACCCTTTGTCATGCTATCTTTCCATTGTTTACTCTTGCGCACATATATCAAACGGACTTGAGTCTGGTGCCCTCCTTTAAAATATCTGGCTCATTTAATGATCAGATTCTGCTGTACCATATTCTCAATTCCAGCAATAGTCCCAGTATATCCTCAACTGACTATCATGTTAAACATTTAAGATTGTGTATGTTGGGTATTTGAAAAACAGGGTAGGCTGACTTTAAACACACACATGCGCGTACGGCTGAATATAGATCATCAGTTTTTTTTATTATTATTATCTTAAAGTTTTCTTAAATGTGGTGCTCCCTTAATTTATGTGTAGGTTGGGAAATGAGTTTTCTGCCTCCATGCTCCTGAACATCTCTCCCTCCCTTCCCCCACAGTCACTCCCCTCCCTCCCTTCCCCCCACAGTCACTCCCCTCCCTCCCTTCCCCCCACAACCAAGTGGACATGCACGCCAACACAAACCAATTGTATATTGTATGTACATATATAAAAAAATTCTGATGAGATCTTGTATATGCTGGGAATAAATAAATGAATAAAGAAAAAAAGACAGAGTTGTGATTTCTTCATTTTGTGGATTCTGTAATTTAGGCTCTTGCAGCGGTGGTATAGTGGGGGGATGGTATCCGGAGCAGTCGGGGGTCCTGGTTTGAGCCACAGAACTGCATAAACATTGAAATACACTGCAGTGTTGGTATATTTCAGAAGTATGTCAGGTTTGATGAATTGTCGGAAGTGAACAGAATTGTCTGTTTTCCATCATTGCTGTTACTGAAGGAGAGTTGTATTGGTGCTCTGATCAGCCTTCTGAATCTCGGCTCTGCAGTTTGCCCCCACTTCTTAAACTGCTTTCACACTGTACGCGAAACGAGTTGTTCGCACGACAGATAACATTTGAAGTCCGCGTCTTTGCATTGACTTCGAATGTAATCTGTCGAGCGAAAAATTCGTTTCGCGTCCAGTGTGAAAGAGGCTTTATTTTCCTTTGTGCTGAGGCCTCACATCCTACCCCTATTGTCACTTAGTGCGGGTGCCGTGGAGCTTTGGCGTATTCTAAAGGAACACATCGTGCAAGGTCTTGATTCCCTGATCTGGATCACTATTTTGTTGCTCTGGCTGTATTCCTTTTACTGTACAGTTGTCTCGAAGGTCTGTTTTTGGCAACTTCTCATAATAAATTTGATTTAATTTTTATTTACTTTTGTTAATGAGGTTTGAGCTTCATCAATGTAAAATGCAATGAAAAGTCCCCCCCTTTTGTCTGGAACCGCCTCAATCTTGCTTAATCTTAATTAATTTATTAATTTGTTTAAAAATAAATAAAAAATATTATTAGTGTTTTGCATTACTTGTGTTATCTGGACTTTTGCTGTTTTGAAGTCCTGTGATGAGGTACTTTTTTCCGCTTCAGTTGAGAGGCTGATTTTGTTATAGCAACTTGCTTTAATATAAGTCTACCTCGTCTGCGTTGAAGTGGCCGTTTTTTTTAGTGTATGGTCCAGTGCATAATTGTAAAATTACATTCGGAATGTGTGCTGTGCGATGAAGGATGTCCACAGCTAGGTAAACCAAGCAAAATGGTTGTGAACGCACATTTTTCGCGAGTGGAAAAATTTTCCAAGTTAAAATGCTCTTAAACATAAGGGGAAAATATACACAGTATTAGGTTTTGTTTCCACTACCTGACAGAATATGGTAATTAATATATTCTGCATAAAATCAGTCCGCATACGTTCGCGCAGGCATGGTTGAATTTGCGCCAAAATTTATTTTTTCAAATTTTAGAGGGAATAATTTTGATTGGTCAACGTGGACCAGTAAAATTTGATGGACGTGACTATCATGCATTTACGGCAAAGGTTCAACTATTCATCCAATCATGTTTGACCGTAGTGAGGGCCTGTCTGGTTGGTGCATAAGTATATTTTAATTGTGCGATGTGTTCAGCAGCCAATGATTCAAGGAAATGTGTTGGTCACAAATTTTAACAACCAATTAAAATCTTCAGCGCAAGCTGCTGTCCAATGGAAATCGAAGGCGGGTTCAAGTTGTAAGTGCCGTCTAGTATATATAAATCCCTGCACAGACGCATGCAGGCATTGTTACATTCGGTATTTTCCACTCTTTTGGGCGTCCGAACTACAGTTCTACACCATGTCGGGAAGAGGTAAAACTGGAAAGGCTCGCGCTAAGGCTAAGACCCGAAGCTCCCGCGCTGGTCTTCAATTTCCTGTCGGTCGTGTTCACCGATTACTGAGAAAAGGTAACTATGCTGAACGCGTCGGTGCTGGGGCCCCTGTTTATCTTGCTGCGGTTTTAGAGTATCTTACCGCTGAGATTCTCGAGCTGGCTGGCAACGCGGCGAGGGACAACAAGAAGACTCGCATCATCCCCCGTCATCTGCAACTTGCTGTTCGCAACGACGAAGAGCTGAATAAACTGCTTGGTGGTGTGACTATCGCCCAAGGAGGTGTTCTGCCGAACATCCAGGCTGTTCTATTGCCCAAGAAGACCGGTCAGGCAGCTCCCAGCGGCGGCAAGGCGGGAAAGAAGGGATCGCAGCAGTCTCAAGAATACTAAGGTTCTGGTGACTGAGTCCGAGTTTTTGAGAAAACCCAAAGGCCCTTTTAAGGGCCGCCCAGATGTTCATTTCTGAAGGCAAATTCCATTGTATCTAAACATCTAATGACTGTGTACGCAGGGTTGAACTCCAATCCTAGCGCCTGGGTACCATTTTTTTTTTTTTCCCCGTAAGTGTTCTGTCACGCTGAGTAAATGCATTGAAAATTGTATCTTTAAGTTCAATGTTTAATCACGTTATCCGGTGATACCTTTACTTAATTAAATACTCATCTCACAAATTGCCTTTTCGGTTCGTTTGTTCATGGGCTGGTGTATATTGCCAACGTTATAGCCTACTAGGCCTTGCGTAGCCTGCTAATCCAAATATGACTTGGCCGCTAAATGAAGTGAACAGTTTCAGACGCAATACTTTCTCGGCTCAGAAAAGTATTGTATACAGGTTGATTTAACTTTGGTTTTGAGGCTGGTGTTCTTCCAGTGGTCCTAAATCTAACTTTTTATTACAGTTCCTTATCATTCTGCCCAGATCCCCATGAGCTTAGCTGGCTCAGAATTCCACATAATGGAGCGATTCAGGGTTGTTTCGCATGTGACTTCATGAAAGACTATTGGAAATAAATGTAAGAGAACCGTAATGACTTCGTGAATCCTAGAATTTGTCAGCAATGAAACGTAGCGCCAACCGTGAAAGAGGAGATGGACGCTAGCCCACCCCGAGCCACTGAACCGAGTACACATGCTCCAACTCAAAGGCTTGCTGAATCCTCGATTAAACTTCTCATTTGTGAAACGTTTTGATATCTAGTCGGTTCTTGGTCAGAAGTAAAACTGGAACCAGTTATTCTGTTGCGTGAGGTTGGCTACAGGTTCTTTTTAGTAGGGCTAATGAAATCATTCCGATTTCCTCTGAACTTCGCCGCCGCAAACAAGTTTCACTATGGATATTTCTTGAGTGTTATGGAAAGACCTAGTAAGCCTAATTTGGGTTGAAACTGAGTTAGGACCATTTTTGTACTTACTAGGCTTTGCCTCATCATACAATAAGACACATGAAAAATAATCATCCCATGTCTTGCAATGGCAAAACCTTGCAACTCATCGGTATTTAATCAGTAGTGAAGTAAAACCTAGCAAGCTGATCTTCCTTGGTTCTTCCACATAAAATTTTCAATTTTGTTAGGACAAAACCTGGCAAGTTGAATTAGCCAATTTTGAAGCAGCATGCCTATTGGTCATGCGTCATGAGGTGGGTACCCAAAAAAGGTGGATTTGTCGCCTGAAATTTTTTTCGGCCAAAAAATTAAAAATTCATAACCAAAACCCAGGGCTATAATAGTAAATAAGGTGTCATTTTGTAGCCTTGGATCTCTGCTTTCAGATGGTATTAGACACATTTGCCTTCATCTTGTTATGTTACAGTTACAGGCTGATGTAGCAAAAAGGTCAGGGGTGGATTTTTTGTGGCAGAGGTGGAGGACAAATATACTGAACTGAAAGCTAATGCATAAAACCATTCCCATTGCTCTTTGTAGTTCCTAAAAATCATGGCAGGTGTCTCTACTGAATCCCTTAACTGGCAATCAGTGTCAGCTGTCCATTAGTGTCAATTAAGTTCCATGTGCTCTGAGAAGCCATCTTTTGTTTCGTGGAGTGGAAAGATTTCACCACAATTTTTTGGTACATTTCACTCATGGAAGGTATGTAAACTTTCTTATTTCTATTCAGTGAATCGCAAATGCAATGACAGTATGTACCACACAGTTCCAAAAACAAGGAAACTTCATTCCTTGATGTCAGTAGGTGTAGATGGGGTGGTAAAATCAAGGGAATTGTCATGTTACTGCACTCACTGTATTACTGAGGATTACAGTGCCTGTGAAAATCGAGAATATGTCAATGCTTTTAAGAAGGTTGCCCTCTCAGATGGTTCGAGGGGTGCACTTGAAGTAGAGGATGTTGTTAATGAAGCAGGAGGCATGAATGTTTCAGAGGGTGGTGAAGATCACTTGTCATTGATTTGTAAGGGTACAGTTGTGGCTATTATGCCATAGGCCCAGTCTTTCGATGACCACTACTTGCTCGTTGCTACTTCAGATGGAGTTATAATGCTTGACGAAAGTATGAAGTCTGGCTATGGCCAATCATATCCTAAGGGGTCTGAAGTAATTTTGGGTAACTTTTACAAATTCCAAAAGGCTGCCAAGGGCAGTCAATTGTACAAAAGAGAGAAGAGACTGGCAATTGTGCACAAAGATTGCATCTTGTATGTAGGAGTTGAAAACTGAAAAGCCATGAGAAACTACCGGATACAAACTGTCTCTCGAATTCTGATCATGAAGACATACTGTGTACTGTTTGTTTGAGAATCTAATAATTAGTATTCTAGGACCAGTAATCTATCATGTGAGCAGTTCTTATAAGTCAATAAGCATTTGTGTGTAGTTTTGATGCACCCATCATCCAAATGTTATGGGAAAGATGTCTAGCTTTGTCAAAAACCACCAACTTCATTGTAATAAAAATCCTGTATTTCCATCAAATTTTTGAATACATAGTATAAATCAAACAGAATTTCTTTTTAGGTTGTTGAATAGCATTTTATCCGAGGATCACTTTGATCCAAACCAGGTCTTGTTTTGACCAATATTAAGGATTTTATGAGGTTTTGAAAAAAAATGGTCACCTTGGAGAAAACGGCAAAAAAGTGTTCTGGCCATAATGCATTTTCTATTAAAAGTTCATCTTATAAACAGCTGTACAAGGGTTAATCTTGAAAAAATAAACCACCCATGCCATTTTTCTATGCAGTTTAACCTGTACAATAACATATTCAAAAATTGAAAAATGGTCATTTTTGACCCTGTGACGCAAATTCCCCCCACCTCATGACGCATGACCTATTACGTGATCTGTCGAGTTAGTCCCTATGCAGATTATTGGAGGCACAGGAGGTCAATGGTTAGAATTCATAATTCATGCACTCATAATGACTGAAAAATGGCTTCAAGAGGGAAGCAGATGGTGCAGTTAACACCAAACCGTCAAATGCTACTACATAATCGTTAGGTTTTTGTCCATCATTTTGAGAAATGACATTTTACATTTTCAGAAGGAAAAATTTTGTAAGTCATATTGCCATGGATACTGATAAAAAAAAAAAAAAAAATCCTCCATAAATATCGCTTATTATATAATGAACAAATAACTGCCAAGTCAGTTTTATTGTCGGACAAGAGCTCAACCCCAGAGGGATACAGTTTTGTCTTTTTCATGGAATCTGCTTTTTGTGACTTACTAGGTTTTTCCATAACACTCAAGATTGGAGGCGACGCAACATGACATTAACTTTATATTTGAAGAAAGATGGACTACTGTCAGTCATTGCCTAAAACCACCTGCTGGTAACATTTATCGGTGAAACACGGACATGCACTCTCTTCAGTTTATTTGTTGTACTTTGCATATTACATGTGGTCTAGGCATTCAGTTAAATCGTTAGCGTAGAAAAGACTGCACAACGTTTTACAAAACATGGATTCTTTAATTTCCATGCCACTTGGACTGAGGATGTAACTGCATTTGCTTCATTCTGTTCTGCACAGATTTAACATGGTGCTAATAATTGCTCCCATTATTAAATAAGAGATGTTTCCCAGAACAGGAAATTAAGTCTTCCGCAGGATGGAGAGAATCTCTTGCGCTTTTGACTTCCCTTGAGAGTGGTCACTTTTTCATCAGTTCTTGGCAGAAGGAATGCGTCTGAATGATCAGAGAGGGGTCACTGAAACTTTGATGATGGTGGAATGGAATTTTTGCCTGGTCAGTAATGCATGTGGCTGATCATAAAGAATCCATGGTCAATGATACTTCTGGCTCATTAAAAAGGGGTCTATGAATCTTTTTGACTGCTGTGAAAGGTGCTCAATGTGTTGCCGAATATCACTCGGAAGAGGGACGTGCAGCTCCACACCAGCTGCCTCCCTCTGCTTGCTCCTGCGGGATGGTCAGCAAGTCATGCCAGTGTGAAGCAGATCCGGACCCCAGGAGCCCTATGGAGTTATCGGGCCTCGTTGTGCTGGCGGGCCACAGTCAGGATCTCTCCTGCCCCCCTCTCGAGCAGCAGGGTGGCCAAGTCCACCCCCAGCTTCTCTGCCGCGTCCTGGGCAGCTCCTGGCACATTATTGGCGGTGACTCCAACACGCTGAACCCCATCACTGATCACCTCCACCTGACACACACAGCAGCTTCAGTACACTCATCCAGGAGTACTTCACAGTAAGAGGACTGAGAGGGAGGATTACAGCCCTCAAAATCCATTAAACATAATATAATCCTATTTCAAGGATTTAACACTGGTGATGACACTTTCTATGGAGGGCGTATAAAGTATGAACATACCTACAAATGCACTTCTGTGCAAACAAAATGTATCTTTCCATCTAGAAACTTCTATGCTCAAAACATGATTTGCCCGCAAAAGTTACAAAGAATTATAAGACACAAGCTAGATATTCCAAAAATTTCACTCAGATGGCCTGCTGAACAGCACTCTTAATACCCCTATTTCATGGACCAGAAAACCTAAACACTGCTGGTATTTATGTCTCCCCCTAGAGGACATTTGTTTTTACGAGTAGAAAACATAGGCCTACTAGTTGCTTTGGTTGACTTGAGCGCAGAATCATAGTCCTCGAATCCAGATTCAAACCATATGGCTGTATCTATTGGGTCCTTGTCAAAGTTGCGAAGGTCCCATCTTGAACACATCCAATGAGTCAACTACAAGAATCGACTGCTCGGTTACCGTCTAAGGTGTGTTCACAGATCTTGACGTGCCGTCGTCGCAAGATAGTCAACGTTATTTGCTTCATCTGTGACTGGTTGTAATGTTTTGGGACATCGGTGTATGTGCAAATTAAAACTTGACAAACCATACAAATTTGGCAAGCTAAATGCTTTAATTGGGGAAATTCAAGTTCACAATGATGTCAGAAAGAAATATGAAAAGACTTCTGCAGTAGCATATGTTGATGTATGCTCCATTGAGGAGCAGAAAGTTTGAAGCTGCTTTGCTGGGCCCCTCCAATACTGGGACAGTGGAGGAAAGGAGGAAACAATGACTAAGTTTCTGTGAACAGCAATATTACTATAGAAAGAAGATTAAGACAAAATTGAAATAAGACATATCCATGGAAAAGTATTTTCTAATTACCTTAACTCACACAAGGTCAGAGAGTGAGCAATACTCAGATTAAGCCATGTGAAGTACTCCAACTTTAGTAAGGTTATTGAACAGCTTTTTATCCATGTATATACTGTACTCGCACTATGACATCCTGTTTGAGTTTTTGCAGCTGTCTGCCACACATACGGCAATCAACTGCTTCATGACTCAGCCTGTGGAGTCCCACTAAATCGGGCAATGCCGTTCATATGAACAGGCGTATGAGTAGAAAATTTATAATAGCAACCCCCGTGAACAGAGTTATCAAATTACAGTCTTATTAAGAATAATGCTAATAGGCAGCAGATTAGTAGGCCCACGTGAACGTAGTCAATCATCCATTTCTAGGCCACAGAGGAGGCAAGGTTGTAGTGGGAAAAGAGGAGGAATTTTTTGAATATTGGGATGAATCCGTAGAAACGCATTCACGCTCTCTAAGGGCTGTACCTGATTTGCTGGGGTCAGACTGGTCCACATCGTCTCTCTCAGGCTATCTGAACCATCGAGACTGTACACAGCCCCAGTAAGGTGCAGCTATAATAAAATAGTGTACTCAGTCACACAAAGAGTGTAAATACACAGCAGAGGTGTACAGGCTTATCAACACAGAGAAGTTTGATACTGAGCTCTACAGTGCTGTCTGACAGTTTCCGTTGCTATATTAGATTATGAATATTAATAATAAAATCGTAAGTCACAAATGGCGAGATAGCAGGATACCTTCATGTGATACTCAGGTGAGTCATGAAATACTAGAATATTCACTTCATTATTGGGGCCTTCAATGACTTTTGACATGCAATTATTGTTTAAAAAAGCTTTTATGGCCCTTAAGAAACCCATTACCTTGAAATCCTTGACTTCTGTATGGACAGCAACTGGTACACTGCAGCCACCTTCCTGAAAGAGGAAACGGTAGAATTCTAGCAATCCTTTAATTGTATATACAGTGTACCCTAACAACTCTTCACAGCACATGTAATGTCACCAGTTACAAAGAGTAAGTGAACAGTAGTTTTGGAGTGTTCAGACTATATATCGAGGGTTTGGAGTAGAATGGTTATATGTCCAAATTTTGTGGTTTTGAGATTTTTAACCCCTGTCACAGCTTTCTATCAGCTAATCCTTGGAGCACAATAACTATATGTCCATCTGCTTTCATTTTTAATCAGAATTCACATTTTCATTTTGTGATATGTCCAACAAAATCTGCTTAAATGAATTAAACATTGACATTTTGATGAAAAAACATTTTGATACAGAATAGTCTGTCTTCCATTGCAAACGAACTTACCTTCAACCAATCACCATTGTGTTATGTCACATCATGTGCTAGAATTGTTGGAGCACTGAGGTGACGTCCATTTTTGGCAATTTTGACCATGATGTTGCGGTTACACTCCTATGAAAACTTAGGTGTTTAATATACTTCTGAACCATGCAGCAAAAGAGTGACTGGTAAAAAAAAAGAAAAGATATAAAATACCTGATTTAATAGAACACTTGGAAACCTAAAAATCAATTTTTCTCAGAACCTCTAAAATGGACATATAGCCATTGTGCTCCAAACCCTCGATATGTGTGACAGAGTGAAAAATAACTTGCATGCTATCATCTAAGTGTGGGTGAACTCGTGCAAGTTTCTTTGGGTAAGTATGGCCTGCAGGGGAGGCTGAGGCAAACTTGCCAGGTGTTTCAGGAAGGCCCTCTCTGCAATGCAGCGCAGTATGGTGTCCATGTCGCTCAGCACAGACACCATGTTCAAAATGTCCTGGTCTTCCGCCCTCACCTCAACTGCCAGTGCCCCCTAAAGAAGAGACCAGTGTGATGTGGCGAACATCACAACGTTACTCGCACAATGTTTCATGAACAAAAACAGAATGCAGCTGGAAATAAAATTCTGCTTGCGCTGGCTCTCACTAACAACACAATGTAGCCGGTGCTGGCTTTCATTCACAACAATGCTATGTAACTGGTACTGGCACTCAGAAACAACAATTCAGTTTCACTTTTAACATTAAAGAGAGGAAAGCAGTAAACACAGTTTTATGATTAAATGGTGCCCACTCTTTTTGTACCCAACTGGGTTCCACAGTATGCAAAATAGGAAGAAGAAAAAAAAACATTTACAAAGATCTTAATGAAAGTAAATATTAAAAAGAACAAAGGTAACACCTGGGTATTGAATGGATGACTCACGCAAATTTACTCCTGCAGCTCAGAGGACGAATCAGTGGTTGAATGACATTGGTAGAGGACTCATCTGGGTAATTACATGTTTTAATTTTATGTGTTTGGCACAATGGTAAATGTCTGTGGCGTAAGCCCGCTGCATGCATTTTGATGGGGTACTTTGAAACATTAACCTTAACACCAACTATCCATTGACATTAATTTAGTGCCGCTGTTGTCCCTTCCTTTTCAATTATCATTTGCCTCTTTACTGCATTTAATTTTTCAACTGCCAGTTATTTAAGGGTGTCATCCGATTGTCCCAACAACAGTGTAAAGCTGGCTAATGGGCTCCTATTTTTAAAAATTTGCCATCTCCAATCCCACCTGAATTTGGAATGTCCAATCGACAATCTATGTACAAGCATGCTCATACCCTTCTTATGCTGCCAACTCAGAACAGCAAGACAGTTCACAAATCACCTTCGAAATGCGCCTCTCAGTCGCTGCTGCTTTACACTCGTAGATTCAAACCTCAGATACACAGAATGAGAGCGGAGGAAACCTGGACATGCGCCTGCTCAGAATGAAACTGATGAGCGCCTGGATGGCCAGGTGGAGGCGTTTGAGCAATGAACAATGCTCACTCAAACTGACTGTATCCCTTTCATTTCCCTGAGCAGCGTGAAGCTAATTATGTGCTGCTTTCACAAGGCTGTTGGCCACAGTTGGCACTGACATGACATGAAATTTGATCCGTTACCATAGTGATCACGCTGCACCGTAAAGCAGCGCTTTTGCCGAGTGGGCCAAACCAGCAGCTGACAACACATCAACCTTGACCTCTACATCAGAAGTACCCACCTGCCCAACAGCATACATGCAATCATCAGGGCCCAGGACCTGGAAAAATACAACTGTTTCAGGATTTGTCATATAAATGCTTCCACTTAGCATTCCATTTTCAAAATCACCATCCACATTAGAAGTCTGTCCTTCCAATTTGGAAGGCCCTGGCACACCGTATTCATAGGTCTGTCAGGTTAGCAAGTCTGAGCATGTCTCCTGTGAGGCATGTAAATGACTATGAAAGACAGGGTGCAGAGTTCATTTTAAGCTGGGCTGGTGCCAGAAGATTCCATGTGTGGCTGACCAGAAGGGTCCCTGTTGCACCAATGCTGAGATATACCCATCCGCCCTGGACAACACAACAGGTATATGCCATCTTGAGTGTGTTATAACCTACAGCAGGACTATTTAACCTTATCCAGAAAGGGCCAGTGAGGGTGCAGGCTTTCATTCCAACCAAGCACTTACACACCCGACACCACTAATCAAGCTCTTTAGCAAAGAGTCTTGGGTTTGATTAGTGGTGTCAGGTGTGTAAGTGCTTGGTTGGAATGAAAGCCTGCACCCTCACTGGCCCTTTCTGGATAAGGTTGAATAGCCCTGACCTACAGTATGTGGAATTGCACAGTGGGGTTTAGAGTGCCACCTGACTGATGCGGCTTTCCCAGCCCATACGACGCATTCCAGCAGCAGCCAGGATAATGGCAGCAAAGTCGTCCTTCTCATCCAGTTTCTTAAGCCGTGTGTTCAAGTTCCCTCTCTGACAGAGCCGGGTAAAGGATACTACACACATACTCAAGAGAACACAAGCATACAGTACACATGGAAACAAAAAAAAAAAACACCAAGACATCACACACACGGACATGCATAAATGTATCAGCATGCACACACACTCAAACATACAGCATATGTGCGCAAAGGTGTAGACACACACAAATATGTACAGTGTAATGTTTGGGACAAAGACATTGATGTTTCTTTCAATTACAACGTATGTTACTTCATTTAAAGGATAGATTCTTTTGTGAATATTTTTGAATGAAAGACCATGAGCATAAACAATATAGACAATTTTTTGTATCTCATTTTTACTAAAGGGTGCCAATAATTCTGGAGGGCACTGTACACTGCAGGTTTACTATCAATAATTGAGTACAGAGGTACATCAAAAACTTTCTACATCCTGAAGCCTTGCTGTGTGTGCACACAAACATGAACACACTTACCGACAAGTGTACAAAAATGCCAAAATACTGACATGTTTCTGGTGAATGCACACGTGTTTTAACGGTTCACAGCTTTTTTGTTGCTTTTGTCTTCCATCACAGGGGTAAACCAAAAGAAAACAGGCTTGTGTAGATGCTAAACTAAGCCCAGGTGGCAAAAAGCTGTGAAGTGCAGGAAACCACAGCAAGTGGCTCAGAAGCCACACCTGATAGTTCATCCACAAAGACAGATATCATAGCCCTTACCAAATCCATGGAAAGTACCAGAAAGAACAATACGTTGAAGGATACGATGTCTTTAAACTCGAGGTGAGGGAATCTTTTCTTCAGCTGAGCAGCACGGCGGAGTGAACTGGTACCGATCATACTGCAATAAGACTGAGAAAGTAAGACTTGGGGGCAGCAAGCATCCATTTCCCCTCTTAACCCCTCTTCACATATCGTAGACGCCAGCAGGTGAGAGCTGCTTTATTTATGCAGGCAGTTACACTATCCTATCAATAGGTCATACACTAGTCAGACGTGGCCCAACTCTGTTCGCTTCCCTCACTGGAGTTGGGTTTGAGGCCATAGGCAAACTTTGAGGTTTATGTTTACAGTTGAAATAGGCACAGCACACTGCAAAACGATTGCTTTCCCATAATAAATATAAAACCCCAATTCCGAAATAGTTGGGACAAAGTGTAAATTGTGAATAAAATCAAAATGCAATGACTTTCAGATCACATGAGCCAATATGTTATTTACAATAGAACATAGATAACATTTCAAATGTTGAAACTGAGGCATTTTACATTTTTATCCACAATATGAGCTTAATTCAAATTGTCTGGCTGCAACAGGTCGCAAAAAAGTTGGTACACAGGAAAAAAAAAGGGCTGAAAAAGCAATTAATATATGAGAGAATCAGCTGAAAGAACATTTCGCCAGTAATTAAGTTGACTGGCATCAGGTATGTAACATGATTGGCTATAAAAGGGATGTCTTAGAGAGGCTGAGTCTCTCAGAAGTAAAGATGGCCAGAGGCTCTCCAACCTATGAAGGCTTGCGTAAAAAATTGTGGAATACTTTAAAAACAATGTTCCTCAATGTCAAATTGCAAAGGCTTTGAAGGTCTCATCATCGACAGTGCATAACATCATCAAAAGATTCAGAGAAACCGGAAAAATCTCTGTGCGTAAGGGACAAGGCTGAAGACCTTTACTGGATGCCCGTGATCTTCGGGCCCTCAGACACCACTGCATCACTCACCAGCATGATTCTGTCATTGACATTACTAAATGGTCCCAGGAATACTTCAAGAAACCACTGTCTGTAAACACAGGCCGACGTGCCATCCACAGATGCCACCTAAAACTCTATCATGCAAAAAGGAAGCCATTGTTGAGCATGATCCAGAAGCACCGCCGTGTTCTGCGGGCCAAGGCTCATTTAAAATGGACTGTAGCAAAGTGGCAAAGTGTCCTGTGGTCAGACGAGTCCAAATTTGACATTCTTATTGGAAATCATGGGCGTCGTGTCCTCCGGGCTAAAGAGGAGAAAGACCACCCCTCCTGTCATCTGCGTTCAGTTCAAAAGCCAGCATCTCTGATGGTATGGGGATGCATTAGTGCATATGGTGTGGGACACTTGCATGTTTTACAAAGCACCATGAATGCTGAAAGGTACAGCCCCAATTCAGAAATAGTTGGGACAAAGTGTAAATTGTGAATAAAATCAAAACGCAATGACTTTCAAATCACACCAGCCAGTATTTTATTCACAGTAGAACAGAGATAACATAGCATGTATTGAAACTGAGAAATTTTACAATTTTATCCACAAAATGAGCTCATTTCAAATTTGATGGCTGCTACAGATCTCAAAAAAGTTGGGACAGGGGCCTGTTTACCATGGTGTAGCATCTCCTCTTCTTTTTAACACAGAGTGGAGGCGTCTGGGCATTGAGGAGACAAGTTTCTTGAGTTTAGCCATTGAAATTTGATCCCACTCTTGTTTAATACAGGCTTGCAGCTGCTGGAGAGTTTTGGATCTCCTTTGACGGACTTTTCGTTTAATTATGCGCCAAATGCTCTCAATTGGTGAAAGATCAGGACTGCAGGCAGGCCAGTTCAGCACACAGACTCTTCTACTACGAAGCCATGCTGTTGTAATAGCTGCAGTATCTGGTTTCACGTTGTCCTGCTGAAATACACAAGGCCTCCCTGGAATAGACGTCATCTGGAGGGGAGCATATGTTGCTCTAAAACCTTTATATACCTTTCAGCATTCATGGTGCTTTTTAAAACATGCAAGTGTCCCACACCATATGCACTAATGCATCCCCATACCATCAGAGATGCTGGCTTTTGAACTGAATGCTGATAACAGGAGGGGTGGTCTTTTTCCTCTTTAGCCCAGAGGACACAATGCCCATGATTTCCGACAAGAATGTCAAATTTGGACTCTTCTGACCACAGAACATGGCGGCGCTTCTGGGTCATGCTCAACAATGGCTTCCTTTTTGCATGATAGAGTTTTAGGTGGCATCTGTGGATGGCACGGCGGACTGTGTTTACAGACAGTGGTTTCTTGAAGTATTCCTGGGCCCAGTTAGTAATGTCAATGACAGAATCATGCCGGTGAGTGATGCAGAGGCGCCTGAGGGCCCGAAGATCACGGGCATCCAGTAAAGTTCCTCCGCCTAGTCCCTTACGAACAGAGATTTTTCCAGTTTCTCTGAATCTTTTGATGATGTTATGCTCTGTCGATGATGAGACCTTCAAAGCCTTTGCAATTTTACGTGGAGGAACATTGTTTTTAAAGTATTCAACAATTTTTTTACGCAAGCCTTCACAGGTTGGGGAGCCTCTGCCCATCTTTACTTCTGAGAGACTCAGCCTCTCTAAGACATCCCTTTTATAGCCAATCATGTTACACACCTGATGCCAGTTAACTTAATTACTTGCTAAATGTTCTTTCAGCTGATTCTCTTATATATTAATTGTTTTTTCAGCCCTTTTTTGCCTGTGTCCCAACTTTTTTGAGACCTGTTGCAGCCAGAAAATTTGAAATGAGCTCATTTTGTGGATCAAAATGTAAAATGTCTCAGTTTCAACATTTGAAATGTTATCCATGTTCTATTGTAAATAACATATTGGCTCATGTGATCTGAAAGTCATTGCATTTTGATTTTATTCACAATTTACGCTTCGTCCCAACTATTTCGGAATTGGGGTGGTATAAAAAGATTTTAGAGCAACATATGCTCCCCTCCAGATGACATCTATTACAGGGAGGCCTTGTGTATTTCAGCAGGACAATGCAAAACCACATGCTGCAGCTATTACAACAGCATGGCTTCGTAATAGAAGAGTCCGTGTGCTGAACTGGCCTGCCTGCAGTCCTGATCTTTCACCGATTGAGAAAATCTGGCGCATAATTAAACGAAAAGTCCGTCAAAGGAGACCCAAAACTCTCCAGCAGCTGCAAGCCTGTATTAAACAAGAGTGGGATCAAATTCCAGTGGCTAAACTCAAGAAACTTGTCTCCTTAATACCCAGATGCCTCCACTCTGTGTTAAAAAGAAGAGGGGATGCTACACCATGGTAAACAGGCCCCTGTCCCAATTTTCTTGAGACCTGTAGCAGCCATCAAATTTGAAATGAGCTCATTTTGTGGATAAAATTGTAAAATTTCTCAGTTTCAACTTTGCTATGCTATCTCTGTTCTATTGTGAATAAAATACTGGCTGGTGTGATTTGAAAGTCATTGCGTTTTGATTTTATTCACAATTTACACTTTGTCCCAACTATTTCGGAATTGGGGTTGTACTTATATCTGTCTAGTTGTACCATTTTACTGCTTTGTCTTCACCCTATCAGCTTAGAGAACCTTGTTTTCAGCAGACAATTGGCATTTCTGCTCTCAGGAATCCGCCATCTTCGAAATCAAGCAAGATGTTATTTCTCTCGTAGTCACGTGACCAAAACGAGACATAAAAAGTCACCCATTTTCATTTTAAATGATATAATTCTCAGTATTAACACTTAATCATGTGTTTAAAACATACCAGAATCAAGAAAAATATGTCAGGTATTTATTTCACTGAGTCATTTTTTGGATGATTTTATTTGACGGCGCAAGATTGCAAACCATTTTGGTTCAGTAAAAAAACCTCAAAGTTTGCCTATGAGTATATGTACAACTCTCATAAGCCCCGGCGAACAGAGTTGTACTACATATAACTAGTCATACACCTGAAACGGTTATTTAATATTCAAGAGACCCACAGGTGATTCAAATGATCCACTCATTATCAAGCAGCTTCAGGGGGTTGATAGCAAGCCGATCATTTCAATCACCTGCGCTGGATTCCTTGTGGATATTTCTTATAAATTTATTTTTTGTAATAAACAAGTATTGGGTTCCAGCGATTTCTCTGTTGTAAACATACATGAAAGAAAAAGACTTGATAAGATTTTAGGGTGAGCAAAAACTTTTGACTGGTAGTGTATGTGTGCTGGCTGATAGGGCTCTGAAGAAAAATGGACAATATTCTAAACATCATGGAGAAAAAGCATGTTTTAGGTTTGGAGAGGTTATTGGTGATTATTGATGTCCATCCGTGCCTATATTGATGAACTCATGCTAAATTCCACTTTAAAACATTAATTCATACTGAGCTTCATGATTCAGAAGTTGATTTGAGTTAAAAATCTGATTATATGATTTGACTGTGCACAATTTTGAGGGCTCAGAGAGCGTGGAGAGCCACTTGGATAGCTATCATATTCGGCTCATAAACTGAAATACGATGGAATTCTAAATGCTACAAGTGTCTTGTTTCATTTCAGCTATTTTCCCTCTCTCTGTGAAGCTCAAATCTTGAATTATAAAGCCTTAAATAGGGTAACACATAAAGAGCCAGATTTGGCTTCTGTGCAAAGGGGTTAAATATTACGCTCTGCTTATTGCAATAGTCTAACAATCACCGTTACTCCTTCTCACCCCAGGAGCCTCCTCTCACCTCCTATCTGGCAGGGTCTCAAGGCTCTGTCCCGCATTCTTTGGATGTAGAACAACTGCATCATGAGGGTTTTCACGCCTAAGTGAAACAGAGTTAAAAACAGATAGACTAATCAGCCTGATCTTTGTTATGAGGTGTGCCTCTTAAACATTTGAAATTTTTAATGGAAAATTAGAGATATATTCAGTTCGAGCAATTAAAACAGACAAAAGTGAGGCAAAAAAAATATGCTTAACCTTAATAGTATTTGTTGTCAAGTAGGGCCGTATTTTGCAGACAATCACTACTTTGACAGAACATGACATCTTGTGGTAACCTGTTATTACTGCACCCATTTTCGAGAGCCATCATGAGGAAAAGTGCTGCACTTTCATTTACATTGCAGTATTTCCCAAACTCGGCCCTGGGGACTCACAGTGTCCACTGGTTAATGCTCCAATCACAATTGAAATCCCAGAATTTTAATGAGCTGCTCACTTCTTAATTGTGCTACACATAATTAAGCCACATTATGCAAGAAATAGCTACGAATCAAGAGCCTCATATTCAAATTGTACTAGATTGCAAAAGAGCATGCGCTGAGCACAGTTGAAAACCTAAAAAGCTAACCATCTGGGTTTGTTAGCCTTCTCAGTCTGATCAGGTACAACTGACGAACTGTTTGCCTTCCTCCAGGGCTAAACCCCAACCATACATTCAGTACGAGAACATCCATTATCTCAGTATGAATCAGGTTTTAAAACCATATGTGCGCTCACAAATATGACGTTTTTGTTGTTGATGACCCAGATGGCTTGTGCAAAAATGTATCAATGAGCACATGCCTGCCATTTCGGAGGGCAGATGCATTCACATTACAGATAGATACAGGTCACTTGAGATTATTAATGTGCACTGTCAAGATAGGCCAATCTGATCCGAGCATGGAATTGAAGAACGAGGCTTATAATGTGAATGTAGCAATGAAATGCAACTAATTAGGACAAATTAACAGCATACAAAAATCCTACAACTGCAACTGAAGCAACCTGACATGGCGCAAAACTGTCGTTAATCAGGAGACGAGATGAATGAACGGGATTTCTTGTAGACGTCTACACTTCCGGTAATAAGGCCAGCTTCGCCAAGCCAATGCATGCATGTCGGAATGCGATGAGCATTGCGAAGCTTCGCAGTAGAAAACCATTGTGAATACATAGATCTGAACATGAAAAATACTGCAAAATTCAAATATACGCTAAACTCTAGTCAAAGCTGGAGTCCACATCTTGGAACTAAATGCTATCAATTGCAATTATTTTAGCTAGCGTTTGACCGTGTGCGGGTATGGGCGGAAGTTCACTCGTCTAAATTTTGACCTTTGATCCGTCATTATCGACGATCATATCCACCTTGCGATGTGCCGAATTGTATATCAGGTTGCTCCAATTGTGGTTGCAGCAAAAACAAACAGACACTGAGCGTCGAGAGAACCCCATGACCCTTAACTAATTATTAATAAATGCCGGCATGGACCTATGGCAAGGCACAGGTCACTATGCCAAGGTCAAATGTCAAATCTAGTAATGACACTCATGTGCACACCTACCCCTCACAAGGAATGTGCATACCAAATTTTAAGCTGCTTTGGTCAGTACTTCTAGAAATATTGCCTGGACGAAACTTTCAAGTTGAAGGTCACTGGGCCACATCAAAGGTCAAAGAATAATGACCCTTACCATACACACCTTACCCTCACAAGGAACCTGCATATCAAATTTGAAGCTGCTGTGGTTAATACTTTTGGAAATACGGCCCTAAAAAAAAATTTTAAGTTCAAGGTCACTGTGCCAAGGTTAAAGGTCAAATCCACTAATGACCCTTACGGTACACACCTATCCCTCACAAAGAACCTGCATACCAAACTAGAAGCCCCTGTGGCCAACATTTTCGGAGATTTGGCCCGGACAAATTATGGAGGCGCCGCCCACCTAGACGGCACGGGGTATAAGGATACCCCAACAAGCATATACAGCGGGGCACCCCAAGACCGAGTTTGGGTATCACTGATTTACAAAAACAACATGCTCTAAATGTCATGGGCATATATCGAGATCAGTACTCATTGAGACAGCATATTGATGACACAAAACAAACTTCCATCTGGAAAAATGTTGCCCAACAGCATTTTTCTGTGGCTCAACTGCAAGTTACGCATTTGCAGTAAGCCAACAGAATTCTTGTACTCCAATTAACCAGAGCTTTGAGTGTCTTTTGCCAAAAAATTCCTCTTTAAATTTGTATTATTTTCAATTAGTAAAATGTTTCATATCAAAAATTTGAGGCAAAATCATTATAATCAATATATTCGTAAGAAGTCACACAGGTTATTTCAATAATCTCTTTAATAGGGTAGGTTTAGGGACAACCCCACAAAATTGTGATAAGTAACTAGGAAAGAAACATGTAATTCTGGTAGGTCGGTGGCTAAAGTGTACATCTGTCCCTGGCCGCATACACTCACTTCAAAACCGCTCCAATGGTGAAGCCCTCAGGCAGTGCTGTTGGAAGATCCTTCAGCGAGTGAACTACAAGGTCAACCCTGGAAGAGCAGGGGGGCACACACAGGCAAACATGTACACGGTTTCAAATAAATATTGTATATTCCAAATATTTGATTGTGGAAGCAAAAAAGCAGTAGAACTGCCAGAAAACATACAAACCTGGTTCACAGTAATGTATTTTTACTGCAGGAAAGGGTAACATTAAAATTTTTTTCCCCCATAATTTCCATCAAAGGATAACAAATGACCAAGTAACTTGTCTGCTAATTATGTTGTCATGCAGTACAACATCTCAACAGTAAGCAAAACTACATTGTAATAAAAAGTTGAGACCTCATCATCAAGCCTGTAAAGTAATGGCGTTATTAAAGTCTAGTAACAGTAGACATATTAGCTCAAACTATGCAATGAGGAAAAGAACAGTACTGCCGAAACCTTTTGGGCACTATCACTCAGGGCTACGTCATGCAGTGTAATACCAAGAGATCATGTAATCAGCCATGTTCAAATTTACAAAGAACATTTGGTGAAAAATGAGATACTCTTTTTCACTGGAAGATAGAATATCTAAGATGAAACATAAAATATAATGCCATTTAGAATACTGTATACCATAATGCTGGACTCCGCAGAACTTACTCATTTCTTTTAAGAGCATTCTCCAGCTCCTTTGTGAAAAGACTTTTCTCTCCAATCTGAAAAAAGCAAAAAATATACTGCTCAGACTACAGACGCTTCAATGCTACTTGTGTGCACGATGTATACACCTACCCCCAATTTTAAAAAGTTTAGGAGCTCAGTATGACTGTATATACTCACTCAGACTGTACTATTAAACTGGCACGGCAATGGATAAAATTAACCTTCTCCACAATTGAGAGAGCAAAGCCATTTTCGGTTATTGGCAAAGAGGGTACATGCACATTTCACAAACTTCTTTTACAAGAAAGATTTAAACAGTATTGAACAGGAATAATTCAATTCAGATTAATGTCAAGTTCAAATTTTATACTTTGATTTGCTGCTAAAAATATGCCAAATTTAATTCATTGTTAATTCCGACAGACCAACCTTCGACAAAGCCGTGTCAAGGATTTTGTCTCCTGTTGTAGCCATGGGAACTAGGAAAAGAAAAGTTCAACATGTTATTCTAAATGAGTCCTCGATTTGCTACCATAGCCTTCTGGGCCAGAGGACTTTTGAGGCAGCACAAGAAAAGCTAATGTGGCTCTGAAAATAAAGGCAGCCTTTATTTTCCCATTTAAGAGAGTATCTCTTTCAGTACTTCTGGCAGCAAGCTACACTGTGAATGACAGGCAATTGCACACATAGACACTTACAGAATAGAAACAATGATGACCAGAACTACTAAGCATTCCTGGTGAAATAAAACCAGAGCTCAAGCTTACCAGAGAGATGCCGGCATTCAATGACCTATGTATGTCCATTTACTTTTCCACTCTTACTGAGTTCAGTAATTCTCACCTATCTTCAGTTCAACATCTGGATACAGCACCTTGAGTTTTTCAGCCACGCTGTTCGTCTGAATGCGAGCAAGCTGGAAGGCATGAATGAAAAAATGAATGAATGAACAAACGGATGAATTAGTAAATAAATGAATGAGGGTTTCAATGGTGATGCATCCTGCCAGCACAAGCCGTATCAGCAGTCCTGGAAAGCATTACAGTTGAACAGAGAAGGAGGGGCTTAGTTCATTGAGTATTGGTCACTTTATGGGAAAAACAGCAAGTCCTCTGGTCCATCAAGCATCTACTGTCCGCCTGGTACTACAACCCCAATTCTGAAATAGTTGGGACGAAGTGTAAATTGTGAATAAAATCAAAATGCAATGACTTTCAGATCACATGAGCCAATGTTATTTACAGCAGAACATAGATAACATTTCAAATGTTGAAACTGAGACATCTTACATTTTTATCCACAAAATGAGCTTATTTCAAATTTTCTGGCTGCAACAGGTCTCAAAAAAGTTAGGACACAGGCAAAAAAAGGCTGAAAAAGCAATTAAGATATAAGAGAATCAGCTGAAAGAACATTTAGCAAGTAATAGCCATAACTGGCATCAGGTGTGTAACATGATTGGCTATAAAAGGGATGTCTTAGAGAGGCTGAGTCTCTCAGAAGTAAAGATGGCCAGAGGCTCTCCAACCTGTGAAGGCTTGCGTAAAAAAATTGTGGAATACTTTAAAAACAATGTTCCTCAACGTCAAATTGCAAAGGCTTTGAAGGTCTCATCATCGACAGTGCATAACATCATCAAAAGATTAAGAGAAACTGGAAAAATCTCTGTGCGTAAGGGACAAGTCCGAAGACCTTTACTGGATGCCCGTGATCTTCGGGCCCTCAGACGCCACTGCATCACTCACCGGCATGATTCTGTCATTGACATTACTAAATGGGCCCAGGAGTACTTCAAGAAATCACTGTCTGTAAACACAGTCCGCCGTGCCATCCACAGATGCCACCTAAAACTCTATCATGCAAAAAGGAACCCATTGTTGAACATGATCCAGAAGCACCGCCATGTTCTGTGGGCCAAGGCTCATTTAAAGTGGACTGTAGCAAAGTGGCAAAGTGTCCTGTGGTCAAACGAGTCCAAATTTGACATTCTTGTCGGAAATCATGGGCGTCATGTCCTCCGGGCTAAAGAGGAGAAAGACCACCCTTCCTGTTATCAGCGTTCAGTTCAAAAGCCAGCATCTTTGATGGTATGGGGATGCATTAATGCATATGGTGTGGGACACCTGCATGTTTTAAAAAGCACCATGAATGCTGAAAGGTATATAACGGTTTTAGAGCAACATATGCTCCCCTTTAGACAACATCTATTCCAGGGAAGGCCATGTGTATTTCAGCAAGACAATGCAAAACAACATACTGCAGCTATTACAACAGCATGGCTTCGTAGTGGAAGAGTCCGTGCGCTGAACTGGCCTGCCTGCAGTTCTGATCTTTCACTGATTGAGAACATTTGGCGGATAATTATACGAAAAGTCCGTCAAAGGAGACCCAAAACTCTCCAGCAGCTGGAAGCCTGTATTCAACAAGAGTGGGATCTAATTCCTATGGCTAAACTCAAGAAACTTCTCTCCTCAATGCCCAGACGCCTCCACTCTGTGTTAAAAGGAAGAGGGGATGATACACCATGGTAAACAGGCCCCTGTCCCAACTTTTTTGAGACCTGTAGCAGCCATCAAACTTGAAATGAGCTCATTTTGTGGATAAAATTGTAAAATTTCTCAGATTCAACATTTGCTATGTTATCTCTGTTCTATTGTGAATAAAATACCGGCTGGTGTGATTTGAAAGTCATTGCGTTTTGATTTTATTCACAATTTACACTTTGTCCCAACTATTTCGTAATTGAGGTTGTAGATCACAGGATGTTGTGCCGACTGTGAAGCTTTGTTCGCAGACACCAGAATGTAGAATGGCTTCATGAACTGAATGAGATCATGCATCTTCACAGCAAGCTGCAGCTTATTAGTGATTTTACAAGTGATTTTCATCTCAGTAGCGTAGACTCTGTACTTCAGTTTGTAACATCTGCAAACAAGCCGCTTCCACACCGGACGCAAAACGAATTTTTCGCACGACAGATTACATTCAAAGTCAATGCAAAGACGCGAATACACCCGAACGTGTGTGTTCGCGTCTTTGCATTGACTTTGAATGTAATCTGTCGTGCAAAAAATTCGTTTCGCGTCCGGTGTGAAAGCAGCTACAGTCACCATAAACACAACTGTGCTTGACAACTGAAGAGTGTTTCTGAGGCCATGGTTCTGCAGTTTTTCTCCGTATGGTAACCGTTTCGTATTATTAACTGTGGAGATCTTCTTAGCCTGACCAGGCCCCTTACATTAGAGCTCACCAGTGCACATAATCATGTTCCAAACAGTTAATTCTGGAAAGGGTAAGGTCTGGATTCTGGACCATGCACTTGCATATTTTTTTTTAACTTAAGCCCAACATTCATGGTCGCAACTCTGGTTCTCAGGTTGACCAAAGCTACCAACAGCCTTCAAAGGCCAAGAAAAGCCCAGAATCAGAAGTAGATACTGAAAGCTCTCTTACAGGGGATAATAGGGAACAACCTAACCCCTACAGCCATTTACTGTATACAAAAAAAATATGCATGCATTTCCACAAATATGTTTCCTTGAAAATCAAGATGCATGCCTTTGCTATAATTATGCACCATCAGTGCAGTTCATGTACTTTACAAGTGGTCACAGCACAACAAAAACAAGCAAAATTGCTATTTTTACAACGTGCCACTGGGCAAGTTGCACCAGCTTCCTTATTTTCATGAAATAAACTGGTAATAGCTTTGCTTCATGAAAAGTGTAGGTAAGACAATCAAACTTTTCTTATCGTCGACATTTTTCCATCTTTGATACTTGGCATGTACATATTCTGTCAATCTGCTTTCATACATCACTATTAATGCGCAATTAAATGCAGCAGAAGAGATGAGAATGAGTGGCCTTCATTGTCACTGGAATATGTAACATTACATGAGTTTATTGTGCATTATGCGATAGGGTCATGCTGTAACAGCATTACATCATGCCCCCTGACTCTGCTGGCTCACAGTATTTGCTGCCAGCACCATGTGATAAATCTATACCATTTATTAACACACAAAACCTTATATTAAATGGCACATTTGAAACCTGTGTTTTTTTTTTTCTGTACAAAACATTATTTAATTAACTGTATGTCCATTGTCCTCAACTGAGAGATAAAAGGCCAACAAAAAACTTGCCGTTCCAAACAGAAATATAAGGAAATAAGAAGGATAGGAGGGGAAAAAAAGATTTAAATGAACAAATACACAGCCACTCACTTCAGAGCCGCAATGCGAAATGTATCACTGTCTTAAACCCAAGTGTGAGGCAGATGGTCAGACACACAGTTGACTATCTTCTAAGAGACAGACCAAGAAAACTTTCTTTTAATCTGATCTTTGCAAAGTACCCCTCCCTCAAATGGATTAAGAGCACCAACTGTTCTTTCCAATACACTGTGTGTCAACAGGAAGTCATCACATTATTGTAAAAATACATTTTGGGCCACTTCAGTTTCAGGACCTTTGCTTACATGGCAGGGCCCTACTTTCAGTATGACTTCAAAATCCATATTTTGTAAATAAGGGATTATACAGCTTCACTTGGCAAAAAAAAAAAAAAAAAAAATGTTTACACTGAGGAAAAGGAACAAATTGATATTGATATAAATCCTAATCAAAATTAAGAAACTTAAAGTGCTGAATGTGCAAGACTGGAAAAATTTGGAAAGAAAAAAGATTAAAAGTGCCTTCATCTTCCATTGACCCCATTTTTCAGGGTCATACAATTCAGCTTGCTTGGTTTCTACTGAAGTAACTGTTTATACCAAGCCCATCATCCCCTTTAGCGTCTCCTGGTTGCGCCATCCGCAAAAGAATCAAGGATCATAGTCCATTCCACCAATATTTAATTGTGACAAAACATACAACAACACAGACATCAGTCAATGACAGGTTTGGTACCTCGCTCTTTCTGGTTCCAATCCGTATGACCTGACGGACCAACCCATTTCCCTCCTGTATGAAGAAAAAATGCATTAAATGATGTAAAAAAAAAAAAATAAGTAACCTTCTACTTGGGTTTGTCTGCCTCTAATGTCACCACCAGGGTGTCCAAAAAAGAAATTATTTCAACCTTACTTGCTTACCCTAATGTTCTGATCAGGGCCATTCTCCATAGTGTCCAGACAGCAAACGGTTTAATAGAGGAAGCTGCACTTGGCTGTACCAGAAGCCTAGCTATGAGAGACTCTTGTGTGTGTGAAAGGCAGAGGCAGGCGCCTGTCTAGGGCTTAACAGTCTTGCTGTGCATCCCTCCAGTTTCTTCCCCCACCCCCAGAAACCTCTGGCTAGCGCTGATAAATGATATATGGCCAATCAGACTGCTCTGTCTGAGTTTAGGTAGGGTTTTGCAGTTTAAAAGTGAAGGGGGAGGGGGACGGTGCGCCAAATGTAAAGCAATCCTTTATAGTGCATGAGGCAATGAAGTGTACTCTCCACTCCAACAGGACAATGGAGCGCAATCCCAAGGCAATGACATTACTGGACTAATTTATTTTATTGCTAAACACGAGATGAAAGCAGATCGTGGCGACGCCCAGCGTCAAGTACATAGGATTTAAATAGTCATTAGCTGACTATATTCGCAGAAATACGTAAATCTATCGCAACACGTTCTCCAGCTAAAGTAAAAATCCAGCGTAACGTCAACAGTTATGCAGCATTTTCCGGCAACTGAGAGTCATCTCACTCAAGTATTTCCCTATTCTGTAATGTAAAAATTCCCAATTGAGACAAGTTATGAAATCAGATAGCCCGCGGAACGCTTTATGCTGTAGAGTAGAATGAGGTTACTGTATTGAAGCTTGTCCGGTTTCTTTCATAAGGTTATGGACGTATTTTCAATATTTACATTGTCCGCTGGAGCCTATTGAATTGCTAGGTTTTGAATTTATCCATGATACAGTACATAGTAACTTAATTAATACAAGTATATGTATATTATGTACGTAGGAAAAAGTAGTGATATAACAGATTGGTTGAGATGGTCATCCTCAATTACACGGTGATCATTTTGAGCGAGAATGTAAAGACTATGAAAGGCTTCTTTGTACTATAAACTGCACATCAGACCCAATCACTAACATGGACTTCGACTATGGATCTATGGCTGACAAGTTTTCACTCATAAACAGAAACACACCAAAATATACAATATACAAAACTTCGCTCATAGCAAAGTAACGTAACAAGGCGAGCGAGCCTCGGCAGAATGTTAAACAGATTGTTACATTCAAGGTTGCCTGCTAAATTTGCCGCTCACAGTATTGTCTCGACTCTCAAAGCATTTTTCTCCCAGAAGCGTTGCCCCCCTACACCAGCCTACAATTCGTGACGGTCCCCGTTTCAGACCAATGACAGGCACTACAGTCAGGGCGACGTGTTAGTATCCAATGGTTAGTATACGCCTTTCAGTATTGACACTTGAAGGCAATTACCTGTGATGAAAATTATGATTATCATTATTAAGCGATATCTATACCTGTAGGGTCGTCTCAGACATGTATCTGTCTTCAAGTATTCAGTTTAATTCAGAATTTCGATCAGAAATACAACGCAGCGACAGAAGAAAAGCACTAGGAGCGACGATGACGTTTGCCAGTCATCTTGGGACGACTTCCTGGTAAATGTCAAATCCTTCATTGAAAAAGGCAACTGTTCTTGTGCGCATGCCTAGTATTCTTGCCGCGAGTTTTCAAAGGCAAGCACATCATTTCCCCATTAAAAGTTGTTGCGAAAGCAATCCTGAGCTGGCAAGAGACGGTGCCACATTTACTTTAGTATCGCAAATTATACCTGTTATTTCCGATTGCGCTTTGTGATCGTCTGGCAGACATTCCAAGCCATGCCAATACTTATTGGTCGCCGAATGGGTACTTCATCATTCATTTCGAAATGGGTGCACAGGGGCAGAAGGTGTGGGTATTTGAAAACGTGTGCATTTTTCTCCAATGAACCTGGCATGAATTAACCATGCAATCGAGGAATTCACCATCCAAGGAAACCCTCCAAGGGAACACATACAGAAAAGCCTCGTGCATATTCAAACTAATAACCTTGTTGTGTGGCAACAGCACCATCCAAGCTGCCCTTTTCTAAAAATAAATAAGCATATAAAAAGTTAACAATGTAAAATGTTCTTTATGTGACTAAGAAATAAATAAAAACACTGTGAGAAAATTAGGTTGTGGGATTATAACATCATACAATGTCATTTTTAATTTATCCCACTGAGATTTTAGGATTTGATTGAAGCCCCCAAATCTGACATAAATAATGTACTTGAAGCATTGACTTCTCAGAATAGCATGAATATTCATTACTTAACTGCAAATGGTATCTTTTCTAAGCACTCGGTGGAAACCTCTCAGGGATAGGTGGATGTGAGACTACCTCCATGCATCTTGAGGATTATGAGGAGTTGAAAATTGGTTTAACCCTTTCACCCCCAGTAGTGCCATATAGCACTCTTGCGTGACTGGCATTTTTTCCCAATAGTGCCGTATGGCACTCTTTTTGTTATGTTTCTTTTAACAATCAGGAATAAGCTCTGCACTTTTGCACCAAACTTTTCCACTTTGTATGTCACTCTGGAGAAGAGCGTCAGCTAAGTACATGTAATGTAATGTAATGTAATGTAATAAGAGCAGACAGCCAGAAATTTAGTTGGAATGTCAACAAAGGCCATGGGGAGAAATAGCAGCGAGAACTGGGCACTGGTGGGGGTGAAAGGGTTAAACATAAAGAGGACCTATTTTGCTATTTTTCCAAGTTTATATTTTGGTCTTTGACTCCCCTAGAGTACTCCTGATCACGCTAAGTAAAAAAAGGGTATTTATTTCGCTCATAATGCCATCCTCAAAAAACAGCATTTGTAGTGCATTGTAGTCTCTGCCTGAAACGCCTCACTGGGGTGGCTCTTCCGCTATGGCCCCCACTCCCCGTGTACCCACTTTCTTCTGACTGGCCAGCTCTGTGGAGGGCGGAGTTGGGTGGGACGAGGCTGCAGAACGCAGTTTTCCGTGTCCGGCTCCCTAGAGTGAAACTTGAGACACGTCTGCAATCTGATAAGGAAGCGGCGGGCAAATTCCGCAATCTAACGTTATACTTGAATATAGATCTAATGACATGATCTTGTTCTAACAAACGCAGCGGCGAAAGTGGAGGACGCAGTGCGAATATCTGTCAACGGAAGCTCAAATCTGCTATCGGCTACAGTTTGCTACAGCAACAGTTGGTGAGTACCGTGGTTTTTCTACTCCTAGCTAGGATGCAGGGGAAGCTAGAATCCACCCCATATAGACACATTTGTAGAACGGGTCGACATGCCCAAGTGTAGACCGGAGACCGTAGAAATCCGGTGGGTCTGAGTTTAGAGGGAAACATGGACAGTGAGGAGCTGCTAAAAGTGGACCAACAGCTTATGGACTGCTTCGGTGTGTACTAGGACCTGCTGGGTCGTGTGCATAGCTGTGGTGTGTTGTTAGCGTGGAACAACGAACAGCTTCTGCGCTGGTATATGATGGAGGGGCGAAAGCTCCAGGCTAAACGGCCTTTTCGGAAATTGCCTGTGGTAATGGTTTACTTACTGCGTCGGAATGACAAGCGTTTCCTCGCGGAGAATGGGGCGTTATGGATTGTCGCGAGAGCAAGCTAGAGCTCCGGTTATGTTATGAGCATAATACAGGTTTTACAGACCATAAGTTCCGTCTGCGTGAACCGTTGCTTATGTGGAGCTAGCGAATCGATCACTTTTACAGGGAATAATTTAATATTCAGTCGCCGATTTAATATTCAATCGACAGCAATGCAGAGAAATCGTTTGAGATACCATACACGTTATAGCCTGCGCTTTTCCCTATTGCTTTCACCGGTAGCATCAGAGAGCTTGCTCAGACATTGGGGATGTATCAGGCTGACCCCGGTCATGGATAAGTAAAGCGATCGTTTCACAAGCACCCAAAAACTCATCCCAAGCTTTGCAAAACCTACATCTGGTCTAACTGCAGCCCAACTCAGCAGACACATACAGCACCTCTCCGGTTAGCTTCAACTGTAGTGGCTACAATCAGGCAAGGTTATGATGAAACTGTCACATTGATGCTTACCGAAGTAACACAAGCATACCAATCAGAATCGCTGCATATAAGTTAACCAGGAGCGTTTTTTTAATTAGCAGAGCAGGGAACTAACATGCAGTAGCTGATAAGTGGTCATGACTTTGAATGTAATCTGTCGCGAAAAAATTCGTTTCGCGTCCGGTGTGAAAGCGGCTTGACATGCCCGTATTCGCGTCTTTGCATTGACTTGAATGTAATCTGTCGCTTGAAAAAATTTGTTTCGTGTCCGATGTGAAAGCAGCTTTATGGATAGTACGCGACAGCTAGAGAGAGCTTGGTTATGTTATGAACATAATACAGTTGAGCTCGGTTATGTTATGAACATAATACAGGTTTTGCAAACCGTGACGTTCGTTAAGCGCAGACAAGTTGCTTATGTGGAGCTAGCGAATCGATCACTTCTACAGGAAAGAATTACCTATTTAATCTCCGCCTTTTTCGGCTTTTTATTAGCCACAACAATTTCTAAAGGGGGATGAAATTATGTCAAGGTAGTGCAGAGAAATCATTTGTAAACCAGTAGAGCTTCTGCGTTTCGCATTGCTTTCATGGTAGCACCAGAGAGCTTGCTCAGACATTTGTGAAGTATCCTGCTGATCCCGGTCATGGATAAGTGAAGCGATCACTAACTGTAGTGGCTACAATCGGGCAACGTTATGATGAAACTGCCACATTGATGCTTACCGAAGTAACACAAGCATACCGATCAGAATTACTGCATATAAGTTAACCAGGAGCATTTTTAATTAGCAGAGCACGCAAACTAACATGCATTAGCTGGTAACCGAGCAGTCATAACCACAAAGACAAACCCTTGCAATACAGGTTTTACAGACAGCAAGTTCTGTTACTGTGAACAGGTGTACCAAGCATCCAAATTACAAACAAGTATTAAAAGTTCGCTTCAAATGAGGTTTATGTTCACACACCTTCTGTAGAATTTCCCCTGATATCACTCTTGCATATTTAGGACACAAACATTAGCAACAGTAACTTGGCTACGTTAGCCGCTGTGCTACAGCCACAATCAACTGGCTATCACGTCAGGTTGGCTTATGCAGTAAAAGCAACTTACAGCTTCTGTGTCTGTGAGTCATGGACAGTCGCGACCGATACAGGCTTTATCTTCAAATATTTTACCAAGCCTGCGTTTGAGGCCAGTTGTTAGTGCTAACTATCGCTAGCGGTCCTGCTAGCCACCCGTAACACGTTAGCTTCACTTACATTATTTGCTGTTAATCGTTACTTACAGCGTGTGGCTCCGAGCGCTTGATCGATGCAACTGAGAAGCAGCTGAAACGCTTATCCTGTGTCGAAATACCCTTTATTGATAAAGCTGTCTTTGGTGAAATGCTGAGCACAATCAGCTAACGTTCCCTTTGGCCGTGGCTTTTTGCTGCCAGCAAACAAAAAAAGCTACCCACTGATTTCTGGTGGCATCGTCTTTTGGAAGAAAAATCGCTGTCTTTCTTCGCGTCCAAAAGTAAACGGACAAGCAGCTTTGGGAGAGATACTGACAAAATTGTACCTCAAATGATCTGCGGTTCTTCTTTTGTATTTCCAAAAGTGAAGATGCTACTAAGGCATAGTATGATCTGCCGTTGTTATTGCCTGCTAGAATAGTTTCCGGTGTGGGCAGGTCCAGCGCCATGATTGGCTCTGGCTAGGTCTGTACTAATTGGATGGCACAACCTGACGTCAGGTTTTGCCCAGATCTCGTGAAGATCTCGGGAGGAGCTGTTCAGAGAGGAAATCACGCTCACAAAATCACGTTCTTGGATTACGGCAAAACCCCTGTATCTTATGTTTAGAAACTTTTCAGAGGTTGAGCATGGACAACCAACATTATAACATTACTAATATGTATTAAAAGAAGGATCAGCATAATAGGTCCCCTTTAAATTTATTTCCTCCGCCAAACAGGCAATGTTTTCACCCGTTTGTTACCTCCGCCAAAGAGGCTGTGTTTTCACTCCTGTTTGTTACCTCTGCCAAAGAGGTCATGCTTTCAACCTTGTTTGTTTGTTTGTCTATCTGTTGACAAGTTATGAACGAATTGGCACGAAATTTGGAAGAATGGTTAGTGGTAGTCCAAGGATGAGTTGGTTCAATTTTGGAAGTGATCCAGAGCATATTCCAGATTCTAGATCCGGAAGAATCAATAATCTATACTACTCAAAATTTGATAGGGATCATAAGAATTTTTTTGTGAAATGACATGCAAATTTGGTAACTGCCACTGATGAACAATATATTGGATAAATGACATGCAGTCAGACACAAAACACATTTGCACGTCCATTTCATGACATTAAATGAGCGTGCAGCCTCACATTTTGGCTTTGACTAACACTTCACCATTTCAACTCAGACGTGTGTGTTGCTTGTCGGTGAAAATTTGGAAGTTCCCAAATTTTTTGCATTACATTTAGCAATAGCAATGTCTCCTCAACGTCTTAGACGTCGATTGACTTCAGAGCAATTGGGAAGATGCATCGGAATGCTTGACTCTGGCTTCTCACAACGTCATGTTGCTAATGCACTTAATGTCAGCCAAAGCGTTGTGAACAGAGCGTGGAACCGGCATCAAACGTTTGGTACGGCAGCACACCGTCATGGGGGTGGTCGTCAGAGATCGACTACACAATGACAAGACCACTTTCTCACACTTCAGGCACGACGTCATCCTTTCTGGACAGCCACCACCCTATGAAATGACCTTCATAACGCCTCGGGGGTCAGGGTATCCACTCAGACGATACGGAATCGTCTTCATACTGCTGGCCTCAACTCAAGAAGGCCATGTGTTCGAATCCCACTGACCGCGTCATAGGCGTGACCCCGTTTGGATTGGGCTCACGATCATGTCACACGGACACACAACGATTGGGCTCCAGTTCTCTTTACTGATGAGTCCCGATATTGGTTGGACTTTACTGACAGGAGGCAACGGGTGTGGCGAAGACAACGTGAGCGATTTAATGATGCCTACATCAACGAACACGACCGTTATGGTGGCGGATCAATTATGGTCTGGGGAGGAATAAGCAGGAACGGCAGAACGGACCTGCATGTCATGGGGAGAGGGACGATGACAGGGTGCGGTACAGGGATGAGATCCTCAATGTGTACGTAAGACCATACGCTGGTGCTGTTGGCCCTGATTTCATCTTGATGGATGATAACGCCCGTCCCCATCGTGCTAGGGTGGTGAATCAATTCCTAGAGCAGGAGACAATTGTCCGCATGTACTGGCCCGAGCGTTCGCCGGACCTAAACCCTATCGAGCATGTGTGGAACTTGCTGCAGGTCACCATTTCTGGTCGTAGGGCACAACCCACAACTCTAGAAGAGCTCGGAAATGCCCTTGTTGAAGAATGAAACAACATTCCAATTGCAAGCATCCGGGTTCTGATTGACAGTATGACCCGACGTTGTCAAGCCGTCATTCAAGCTAGGGGAGGCCATACCCGTTATTGACATTAACTGTGGTAATGAAACATCAAACGAACACTGTCTGTTTTCACTTTACATGTCAGAGGTGAAACCATGAAGTGTTCGTGAAAAAAAAGTGTGAGGCTGCACGCTCATTTAATGTCATTAAATGCACTTGCAAATGTGTTTTGTGTCTGACTGCATGTCATTTATCCAATATATTGTTCATCAGTGGCAGTTACCAAATTTGCTTGTCATTTCACAAAAAATTCCTATGATCCCTATCAAATTTTGAGTATATATACTTACATAAGGTGTGGCAGAGGTATGCAGACCATGAGTGCCCTTCTAGTTAGTTACCGAAATCGTACGATTTCGGCAAGTAAATCAGTTGGTTGCGTTAGACGTCTGTTTGTCTGTCAGTTTGTTAGTTACGCACCCTTTTGCCATTAATCTGGCACCAATCTTAACGAAACTTGGAGACATGTTAGCATAGATTACTCACCACAGATCTATACTTTTTGAAGTTTCTATGTCAAAGGCCAAGGTCACACAAAGGTCGAAAACACATTTTGATCCAAAACTTTGTTTCTAATTAAGCTTTCTAATTTCGTCAACGCAATGCGGCTCGAGCGGGTAGGGGTCACGATGACGTCATTCTGACGTATGCGAAAATGACTTTTTGCCAAAATGAATTTTTTTCCATTCTGTTCTTTAGACAATATGATATATCTTTTCACCTTTTTAAATTTCAATTTCGGCAAGTCGTTCTAAGAACAACCTTTCATTTTTTTTTTTTGTTTGTCTGTCTGTCTGTTAACAGGATAAGCTAACTCAAAAAGTTAAGAACGATTTGGCACAAAATTTGGTCGAATGATAGGTGGTAGTCCAAGGATGACTTGATTCAACTTTGGAAGTGATCCGGAACATATTATGGATTCTGGATCTGGAAGAATTAAAATATATCTGTCCGACGTGGGTCTGTGTGACATTTCAAACTGGATAGCTCAAAAAGTAGGGCCCTATGATTTCCGCGATCACGGAATCGCGGACGTAATCGCGGAATTGGCCAATAAAAACGGAATCTATTAATAATCGCGGAATTTCGCGGAAATCGGCATAGTTTGACGGAAATGCTGTTCGTAAAGCCACGTTTCCACCGAACGCTAAACAAAATATTCGCGCATCCAGATTACAATCAAAGTCAATGTAAAGACGCGAATGCACGCTAAAATGTCAGCCTTCGTCAAATTCACCTGCCCCGAGTGTTCGAGCAACACATCTCTTCGGTGCTACAGAAGATCTGCGGGAAGAAGTTTTTCGTTGTCGTAGACGAGACCACTGATTCCAGGGATTGCAGGGTCCTAAATATCGTCATTTGTCATCTTATGATAGCTTAACAACTTATATAACCGTTAAATAGCCTACAATATTTCTTTTCACAGTCTACTTAGTGAATTGTGTGCATGCAAATTATGACGTAACGTCGTCCCCCAGTAGTGAAATAATAGCTGATGCATCTTTGTGTCAGTTTGTTCATGTTTAATCATTACTGTAGAACATTTTGTCCTAGGATGGAATACACTGTATTGGGATTACTGAACAAAAGTTTCTTAAAAATAAAAAAATAAATTAAATATAGCTGATGCATCAGAATCAGACAACTGTTGATTCGTCGGGGAAACTGAGTGTCATTACTGCTATTCTCACACATTCATATATACACACAACGTATATACAATAAGATTATAAATGATTAAAAAGGGGCAGTCAGCATAATATATGTCAGTATAGCAGTTGTCTGCCTTTTTGACTGTAGCTTACACTTCCTTTAAAGAGACAATTTTATTTTCTAGTATTATTTTAGGTTAAAAAAAAAATTCTTTCATCACAGTGCAAGGTTATATTGCGTCATTATGCAGTACTTGTTTTGACTTTAAATACTGAGGAAAATGGAGGGTTGCATCAACTAATTTAAGGTTATTTCTATTTAATTAGTGAACATTTTATTCATTAACATAAATAGCACACTCTCTCTGATGGTAAAATTGGTGTAATTGGTAAAAACCGGAATTCCAAAAAATAGAAATGGAAAAAACGGAATTTGGAAAAAAATAAAACAGATTTCATAGGGCCCTAAAAAGGTTATGAACGGTTTGACACAAAATTTGGCAGGATGATAGGTGGTAGTCCAAGGAGGAGTTGATTTAATTTCGGAAATGATCCAGAATGTACTCTGCAACCAAAAGAGCAGATATATGGCGTGGCCTAGGTATGCGCTCTACCGAGTGCCCTCTAGTTGTTTTTTTTTTTCCAGATCAAATCAGGTCAGCCCGTCACAACCCTCGAATGAATTCCTTTTTTGCCTCTCCCCTTCAGCAACCTGCATGTGCATAAGATTTATGACTCTTCTGACTGGTTTACGTCTTGCGTGTTTCCCCTCCCTCAGCTGCATCTTGCTTCATGGTTATTCTCTAATTGCCATGTGATGGGTGATGTGATTTAAGCCCTCTGCTTTGTGCTGCAAGTTGCTGGACTGTAAATTGCCATTTATGCTAAGAACCCAGTCATTATTGCACGTGAAAACTCTTTGTCTTTGTTTAATGCAACGTGTACTTTCATGACAGCAGTTCCTGAGAATCTTTCCCATAACTTATTTAATTCAAACAAGCCTTCAATCCTGATCAGGGTACAGGATTGGGACCGTGTTCAAGTTAACCCAGCTTTAGTCAATTTGTCAGTCCAGTTTAATAGGAAAAAGCTCCCCAGCCTAAGCAGGCTCCAGGATTGGGACCACATTCTTGTTAACTCTTTCAAGTCCGTTCCTTTGTCCAGTTTGTTAGGAACAAGCTCTCAATCCTTCTTCAGTCATCAGGATTGGAACAGAGCTCCCCTCAAGCAACTCCATCCACCTGTGGGGCAGTTTGGGGCTGGCGAAGTCTGCACTACACCTGGCAGTAATTCCGGAAGCCACTGGCTGGCGATTGACAGATCAGCTTCGTCTTTAACATTTGTACAGAACTGTGCTACCATAATCTGGGGTTCCATCCATTTAATTACGATATAAACTGTCAATAAACTACCTGTTGGAATGTACTCTGCCTCCGCACTTGATTCTTGGTTTGGACCATAACACAGCCAGGCCAAACTGCTACTGGTAACAAGTAACCCCCTTCTACCTGTGGCATGATGTCTGTAGGAATGACACCCACGGATCTACTATAGTTATTAACAAGATTATGAGTTCACAATGCAGAAGCACCAGGGTTAAAGCACCTGTAACTTTGTCCATGTCTAATTTGCCAACATTGATTCCCCCCAAAATGCATGACGGATTGGTCCCAAAGCAACAGGGACGGTCCAAGCCTGATAGTCGCAATCGAGAGGTGGACAGATTTTTTGGTCGAAAGTTACCTGTCCTCATCAGTACTTTCACACCCAGATACTAAGATGTATAGCAAAGAAAGAAGTAATAGTGCTTGAAGCACAACACTGCAACATTGACATTATCTGCCAGAATGAACATCGCACTGAACATACTGAATCACTACATCAAGAGAATTTTACTTGCAGTTGTACTTTAATAACCTACTTACCTTGTTAGAACTTGCAGAATGCAGCAGCTGGCAGAGTAGGCTTCCTTATTTCACCGAAGGCCATGAAATCTTGTCACAACATTGTAAGCTACAACGAGTGCACAATCAAGTATGCGGCAGCCCATTGACAACTGTACCGCACTGTTCTAGCCCTCACAATGAATACCCAGAATAAGATGTATTAATTTCTGCAAGGAACTCTCAACCATAGTCTATGCAACACCTGCTCACGATCTGCTAATATTAGGAGACGATCTCAACACCCTACTAGGGTCCTCTGATGCTCTATTCACCTGAGCAGACAAAAGCAACAGAAATGGGATGCAATTGAAAGATTATATGGAGCAACACAGTCTTTTTGCTACTAACATAAGTTTTCAGAATCTCAAGAGCAAGCTTTGGACGCATCAACATCCAAATGGTCAGCTTGTACAGCTAGATCATATCCTGGTAAGAAAGAAATCGATCACTTCTATTAAGAACTCCAGAGGCTACAACTCTTTTGAAAGTAGTGCCATTGCATCATCATCTCAATTAGATGCCAGATCAGCAACCTCAGAAGCAGATCATCAGATGAAGATCCTGGGAAGAGCATCAACTGTAAAAGTGTAGTCAGATGACAACCAGCAAGAGCAACTCGCGATAACATTTGATAATAGATTCTCTGTTCCGAAGAGGTGAATTAGTGGATAAAAAGAACATCTCAGCTGTTTAGGATGCCTCAGTCACAGTTGACAAAGACACTGCTCTAATAATGCTTCTCAAGAAAAGAAAGAATGATTTCATGATAGCCTCCAGCAGCAAAGTCAATACAGCCAAATAAACCTCAAAGAAAGCTTCAATGAAGCATAATGCAAGACCCACCAGAAATACCTGCAAAAACCTAGAATCTGCTAAAGCTTCTTTTTATCTAGCTCAGAGTGAACATGTATTCCTCTTCTTCTTCTGAGTTTCATTGGTGGTTGGAAAATGTATGTTCATTACCTCCATCTACTGTACAGAAATATGGAACTGAAGATTGGCTGAACTGAAAAAAAAATTCTCTCCCTTCACCCTAATCCACAATCTTCGATGATAATATTTACTCTTATATAATTTGAAACTCAAAGTTTAATTCCCACCAAGCCCTTTCTCCAAAATTCCTTGAACTTCCTCCCTTTGATGTCAGTTATTTCTATATTTCTAAAATCTCTTTAGCTGCGTGTACAACCATCCTTATCCCCTCCACCATCATGATGAACGCTAAAAAGCTTCTCTTGTCTATAGTCAAAGACTGTTTGTCTGGTCTACTTTGTTCTTTCCCCTTCATGTCATGTGTATAGCTCTTTCCTGACTGATCTCTTCTCTAGTCTCACTTTCTTTGTAGCCTCTGTGTATGACATTTTATTCCGTGCTCATGTCGGCTCAACTTCACTTTCTAACTTCCTCCGTGCACATTGCTTGGCCCCCGCTTCATGATTTCCCCCACAGTGGCAACAAACAGCCTTCTCTTTCGTTAGATCACAGCTCTATTCTGTACATCCTTCTTTTACACACCTTCTACATCAATAACTCTCATTCCTACACACTGCCGCAACATGGCAATACCCTTGACACCAATAGTAACGAAGGGGAGCCCTTTCAAATGTCCACGCCCTCTAGCAAACAAACTCAATTAAAGTCCTTTCAGGCAACTAATTTTCAAACTCCAGAGGCACCGCCACACTGTCTTGCTCATTTCCATCCCTGCAGCTTTTCAAGCGCCGAGTGGCACAAACTCCTTCCACCTCCAAAAAATGATCTGTTTCCATTGAAAATGAAACCCCTCTAATAACTCCCTTAACTGTCAGCTGGCGTTTCATTGGAAACCATGTCATGCGTTTAGAGCTGAATACTTTTATTTTTAGTGCATTTTCCATTTGTTTCCTTGTTTAACAATCCACAATTACAATTCCACTTCGCGACACCATCTCTGCCTTTAAATCTCCAATTTCTTTCTTCACAAATTTTCCGACATTATGATTGTCGCTAAAAACTCTGTTGATTTTGTAACTCTCTCCATTTGCCCTAATTCCAACTACAAACAGCTCCTTGTCTTTGTCATTGTCAATTCATTTTTTCCTTTTCCTTCTTCCCTTATCCCCCTCTTCACACTCCATTCCTCCATAATCCAAAATCCTACAGCAAACCCGCAAGTAAAGATGTTAACCAAAAAATCTGTCCAATTTTTAAAATACACACTCAGCTCTCTTCGACCTCGACTGACTGATCCCAGAACCTCACCTCACCTCGCCTCCTCCCTCCTCCTCCTCCTCCTTCTTCTTCGTTTATTGTTTGTGTTAACCAGCTTAGGTGCATTACCACCACCTACTGGACTAGCTATGAAGCAGAAGATTGACCGAACCCCCCCACCCAAAAAAAAAAAAAAAAAAAAAAAAACGAAACGCTCTCCATCAACCCTGTGTCTTTTCGAAATGTCATTAGTTGAGCAGATATTCGCCATGATGGATCCCCGAGGAGAGTCTTTAATGTCAGGTCAAGCATTGATATTTTTTAAGAGCTTCTTTAATCTCCTGGTTTTCTCTCATACACTCTACATTCCATGAACACATGTTGAACTGACTCTGGCTGATTACAGTACTCACATAGACTGGTTGGATGTTTGCCTATTATATTTTGAGATTTATTAAGCCCTGTGTGCCCTATTCAAAGACAGGAAATAACAGTTTCTTCCCTTTCATTTCTACCTACCCTGCTTCCAATGTCCATATGCTTTTGAATATTATAGACATGCCTTCCTGTATCATTAATGTCAAAATACTCCTGCCATATTTGATTTGATTTGATTTTTTTATTATTATCTATTTATTATATTTGGCCCCTAATGATGGTTTTGACCTCGCCTTTGCTTAGTAAAATCTGTCACACCACCGTTTGTGATTTCTGCGCTTGCTTGGCTAAAATACCCACATCCTCATTTCCGTCCACATCTGCATGAGCAGGAACCCGAATAAAGCAAACATTCAAACCCTTAAAATACATTATGTACACTAACTGATTCAGTCTGCATGACTTCCCCGATTCAAAGCTTGAGACTCCGTTTCCCGTTCCACATGTTCAGTTGTCAGTCCTACCTTTCGACTCAGCACAGATACTTCCGGTTGGAGACGTGGCTGTAGCCAGCGGCCATATTGGAACTTCAACCAGAGAGACACGGCAGAGGCTACATTATCATTTCAAAGACGGGCACAAAGATACGGATATTATACGGGACCCTCACAGTCGACTTTATAAGCACGCAAACGACCACACAGACCGAAAATGGTGAGCACGGGTTGATTCTTGCATGGACGTGTAAAGCTGCTTTCACACCGGACGCGAAATGAATTTTTCGCACGATAGATTACATTCAAAGTCAACGCAAAGACGCGAATACACGCGAATCGCGTGTATTCGCGTCTTTGCGTTGACTTTGAATGTAATCTGTACTGCGAAAAATTCGTTTCGCGTCCAGTGTGAAAGCGGCTTAAGAAGTGGGAAAAATTACTATGGCAGCTAATGTTATCGTGTTCCGGTTGCAGTGTTGGACTTTCCATCTCGGGAAATGAAAACAAAATTTATCCTGGTTTAATGTGATGTTTCTTGCTGTCGGACTTTGTGGCTTGTTTATTCGGCAAATGAAGCTGATGCGGTGCTTTTCTTCGTCACTTTTATCTTTTTGCGATTAATTTGGAAAGTGTTCCTGTCTTACGGAATACGAGTAACGTTGTGTGTTGTCAGGATCCAGCTAGTTAGCTAGCTAGCCTTAAGCCGTAACGTAAGGCTAATAACATTAACTTGCAAGTCGGTTCTGTGCTGCGGTTTTAGCTAGCATCTTTAGCGTCAGCTGCGGCCCATTCTGTAAGTTGAATTTCTTGGCCAAGTTGGTTATAGCTACCACTGGAACAGCTGGAAAATTGACTTACTGTGCAGCTAGGTGGACGATTTGAGACGTGTAGCTGTTAGATGGCTAATTCGCTCTAGCGTTGAACATAAGATCAGTCTTGCTGGATAGGGCTAATCTGTTGAAAACATTCTGCTAAAAAACTACAACCATCTATACTTTCCTTCACAATTTCTTTATTTCTTAATAGATTGTGATGAAATTTTCACCAGTTAAGTTGAGTTGATGGAAAAAAGAAGAATTAGTTAGCGAATTTTCAGCAGAATGTTTTCAGCAGATTAGCCCTACCTTGTCTTGCTAGACTAGCTAAATCTGCTGGTTTGGATAAAATGACTCCTTTAGTTTTCATTTTGGAAACCGATATAACAGCTAGTTTACCAGCTAGCGTGGTGACTTGGCTAGCTAGCTAACTAGCTCGGTAGGAAGGCGAGTAAAACCGGCAAGCTAGTGTTGATGAGGTGGTAAGACGTGTCCACAATTTGATGCTACCTTAGTGGCGATCGAGTCGGGTTTATAACCCGCTAGCTTGCTAACTGTAATTTGAAGGGAGATGACTCGAGCTACCTCACAAGTTTTATTAGTCAGTGATCAGTAAACGTTAACTTATCCTAATCAAATCCTGATGAGACGAGTACACTGAATGATATCTTCCAATGTTGGTGTCGTTCGACGGCCTGATGTGGCAACAATTTCTTGTTGTTTAGCTAGCTAGCTTGGTTGGCTGGATTGGAGCTTTCACTTTAGCCTGTGGAGTGTTATTTCGTCAACTAGCCTGGGTACCTACCTAGTGAATTATGTAGTCAGAGTTCACTCGTAGCGCATGTCTGCTGTCGCAGCTGGTTTATTGTAACGTAGTTGGCCAACTAGATATATGAGGCCAAATGCTTTACGCGTAAAGATGTGTTGGTATATGTCTTTATTATTGAATATGTTCAAATTCATACATTACAAGCCAAAAGTTTGAGGGTACCTCCAGATTAAAAAAAAAAAAAAAATCATCTCTACATGGTTTGGTTAACAATATATACAGTCCAGTCCATTGTCTTGTAGCTGCTAAAAAGCCACTACTTTGTGCTGCTAACAAGGCACAAAAAAGGCTTTTTTGGCAAAAGAGCAACAACACTGGATTGTCTGGGACTGGCAGTAAGTGTTGTTGACTGATGAAAGCAAATTTCATTTCTTCGGGTGACACAGGAGAGTTTGTGTGAGGTAAAAGGCTAGGGAATGTATGAGTACTGAGTAGTGCCAACAGTTAAATATGGGGGTGGTTCAGTGATGCTGTGAAGGCGTTTTGAGGAGAATGATGTATAGACTTGGTCCAAATTAAAGGAAGCATTCGCACTAATAATAATAATAATGCTGGAAGCATTGGCAACATGCATTACTCGAATGACCATTGTATTATTATTATTATTATTATTATTATTGGGCTATTCAGGCCACTTTCTTTGCACACTGACTGCTTCCACATTTTTAACATGGAAACCTTATTGAAGCATCAAAATATTCTGTTGAATTTGGACATTCAGACATTTGTTCAAATTTTTCATAACTTTTCGAAATATTCAACAATTTCACTGAATTTTACATCAGTGAAATGAATGGTTTGATTGTTCTAAACTGATGCATTTTTGCACTTTTTCAGTCATTTTAAGCTCTTTGTTATTCATTAATACTTTACAGCTGGAAAATTCAACGTTAACAGAAATCAGAGCAAATTCTGGCCATATTTCAGACCACCTTTACAAAAAAATGGACTTGCTTGGATTGAAAACCCATAATTTCTCTGCTCTAGTACTCCAGCTGTTGTATTAACATTTACCATTGAGGAAATTTGAGGCAAAACACTTTGGTAATGGAATTACCTCAGAAAATTGACCAAAAATTTTCCTGATTTTGAACATCAGATTGGTCTGTATTGATGATAGATGAGAAGTGGCTCTCAATTTCTCAGCACCTATCATGTAGCCTTTAGACCAAGGGCTTTGGTTAAATATAATGTTGTTGATGAATACAGTCTGTTCAAAGAAGACAAGTCAGTGGTAACGGAATTACAAACTGGTAATGGAATTGCATTCTCTGAAATTAATGAAAACAATGAGGCCTCTGGCCTTTACTCATTATTGAACACCCTCTGAAATCAAAAGGCCTGCCACTACGCAAAAGAAAACCCCAAGTCAGTGAACAGTACTTGGCAAACAGGTGTGCAGTTTTGGCAATAATTGGTAAAATTGAACACTAACTCTTGAAAATTGAGTTGAACACAATGTTCATTTACTGGAGCTCCATCCATCTTGTCTCTGATTGTTTGGCAGAAGATTGTGGCCAAATATTCAAACAATTTTGTAATGTAGCAATAAACATGGAGAAAACATAAGGTGAAGGAATTACAACAACCACAGATCTTTTGTGTGTGAGGCATGGTAGCGCAGTGGATAAGTGTTCTTGAGTTGGGATCGAAAGGTTCTGAGTTCAAGTCCTTGCCATGATGTTCAGGGTGCGTTTTTGGACAAAACACTTCACTTCCACAGTGCCTCACTCCACCTAGGTGTAGGCCTATGAATGGGTACCAGCTAATTGCCAGAGAATCCTGACTTGGAGCTGGGGATGTAACTTCCAATGGGCTGGCATCCCATCCAGAAGGAGTGGCAGTACTCCTAGTTGCTTCATACCAAAGGAAACTGGGGTTAAGCACTGGCCTGTTGGGTCACTGGACTCGGAACAGACTTACATCTTTTGTATCGGTCGAGCATTTTGCCTGTAGCTCACATTATTCTGAACCCACAGGTTGCAAAATGTCAGAATGGCATATGGGCGTTTGTACAGCAAAGGGGATGATTATGGTAAAGACCTGTCCACCAAAAATTTTCTCTGGGATTCCACTTTTTTTATTCTCCAAATAGGCCTTCCAAAGTACTAGTCAGTATTAAAATGGCAAAGCTGGGTTATGGCTGGTTTCATTTTTTTTCAACAAACTTTAAGATGGGTAGATGTCTTCACCGTAATTAGATGAACATGAACATCTTCCTTCTGTACTATCTTTATTCAAAGGGTGACATCCTTTTCCACAACACGACTAATACAAAGAGCACACATTTAAGGAACGACCTGGTGCTGATACAAGTAACGCAAATCTGTTAACATTAGAAAACACAAATTACACCTTGACAATACTCAACTTACATTATCTAATACCATACATGTTCTATCAAAATTATACATCCTGCATACCACTTCTCCCCTCATTAAGCACAAAGGGGTTGCTTGAATGAGGAGTGAAGTGGAAAAGGATGATCGTGGCATCGTCTGTAAGGAAAGATAGGAGATATAAGGAACAAGTAGTATATATACATGCTAGTGACAACATATATAGGCACAGAGGTTTTAATACTGTGAATGGTAAGTGCTAGCTATAGTGCACCAATATCATACTATCTATCTCCCTTTCCCACAGAGAAGTTTTAAAGGGTACGCAGAAAACTTCACACTTATATCAACATATGTGTACCACCACCAAAAGATTAACATTGATGAATACCAAACAACATCGATCATTAAGTTTCCCTTCACCCTTTCAGATACGTCAGTCATTTGAGCCCCAACACCAGGGGTTAGATCTACAAGGTTTGTGCATAGAATTGTGACAAGAACGTAGGTTGATAGTCACTCCGGTACATTGACTTTGTGACGATATTATCTCATAAAAGTGTCAATTCAGTGTCTCCAGTCTTTGAATATATATCACTCTGGAGTGGGATGATAACTGATAAGGTTGACTATACACCCTCAGGATCTTATTATCATTATCACTGGTGAAAAACACAAAATCGTTACTGGGTATCACTGGCTGCCTCCCTGCGAGGGCTAGGCCTGCGGGGCAGCAATTATTCAGACAGGCCAGGTAAGTTGTGAGGTTGTAAACGCGTCAGAGCTCGAGGCAGGGTGTGCTTGTGGGATGAGGTTACTGAGGGTGCAACTGACGGCAGACGCTCGGGTGAGTTTGTTGCTGGGTTGTCGGGGGCATCCATCTCAAGCCTGCCGGGTGAGCGACTGCATGCTGAGTGAGGCGATGGGGCTGAGACTGCAGGTAATGGGGGCGGGATGGAGCGTTGGGGCACCACCAGCGGAGCCTCAGTGTTGCCGCTCTCAATGCTGTCTCCTGGCGCGTATGAGGTAGCCTCTGGCGTGTGAGGTACTGAGGTGTCTTGTGGGGAGGAGGTGGGTACTGAGGGTTTGATCGGCCTGCTGGTGGCTGGAGCTGCAGGTGTGACCAGTGGTCCGGACGGCGGTGGGGTTGTGTTATGGAAGGGTGTGAACTTTCGCAGGTGTTGGCGGTTGCGAAGGGTCACCCTGCCCGAGCCATCCACACGGACCACGTACTGGTGGAACTGCCGCACTTGCACGATGACATCGGTGCGCTCCCACCGTTTAGGGTGATTGCCCACAAGATTTTGGAGGTAGACATGGTCCCCTACATGCAAAGGGGGCAGCAAACGAGTGTGTTCCTCCCACTTCTCATGCTCACGTGAGTGATGTCTGGCCAGTGTCCTCTCGCAGTGCACCAGAGTTTCTCGCCATGTGCTCTGGGGACAATACCTGCCCATGGGAATTGGGATAGCATCCCTGATTGGTCGCTCGAACAGGATCAGGGCAGGAGAGGCTTTTTTTTCTGGGTCAGCTGTGTTCCTGTAAGTAAGCATGGCCCTCTGGAACTTGTCTGTGTTAAGCGAGCCATGGGGACTAGTGTTGTCCATGAGCATTCGCTTCACTGTTTTCACTGCTATCTTAGCACGGCTGTTGGCGTGGGGGTTGGAAACTGACGTGAGTCTGTGCAGTACACCCCAGGATTTCAGGAATGCTTGTGTTCTGTCAGCTGTGAACTGAGGGCCACCATCTGATGTAAGTTCCTCAGGTATGCGAAGGTCACGAAAGTTTCCCGTAGGCGCTTGATAAGACCATCTGCTCCAGCCTCCGACATGAAGACGACAGGCCAGTTGGAATACCTGTCGACGATAACAACATATTCCTTTTTGTGGTAGGTGAAGAAATCACTAGCAACCCGCTGGAATGGGTAGTCCGGTGGGGTGATGTTGGACGGGGTTTGCATAGGGTTTGACTTTGCCACCCTGTGGCAATGGCTGCACTGGTCACGTATCTTGGCTATGTCAGTGGTGATGTTTGGCCAGAACACGGAGTCTGCCGTGCGAGAGCGCACGGCACTGACACCCTGGTGAGCAGAATGCAAGGCATCTAGTATAGCCGCGCGCAGGGACTGAGGTACAACGATTCTCTCGCCTAACAAGATCACTCCATCCACACAACAGAGGCTGGCTGCGTTGCGGTGATACGGGCATAGGTCAGGGCTGAGTGTACGACATTCGTCAGGGAAGCCATCCTGAAGAAGCTGGGTGAGGACGTCGTCAGAGGCTGTAGCATCACGCATCATGTCCCATGTGACTACATCGGCCACAGCATGCAGTGTGCTTAACGCTGCGGCAGCCACACCTCCATCTTCTGCAAAATCAGTGTCAGCAATCACATGCAAATCTGGCGGGTCACATGGTGGCTGCATGTGTTCAGCAATGTTGACTGGGTGCCTGGAAGCGGCATCAGGGCCCTTGTTCTTGTGTCCTGGCACATGGACAACGGTGAACGTGTAGGCCAGGGTCTTCCCTTTCAGGTTCAATAGATGACGGTTGGTGATCTCGGCAAGGGGTCGGTCATTCAGTATGCCGAGTAGTGGCTTGTGGTCTGTGGCTACAATAAGGTCACTGCACCCAAGGATGTAGTAGCGGGTCTGGTGTAGTGCATATGCCACAGCGAGAGCTTCTCCTTCAAGGGTGCATACCTGCTCTTGGCCGGAGATGTGAACCTGCTGCCAACCAGACACAGTTTCCACCCATCAGGACAGCAGGCCGGTGTTCTGATGGTGCACTGGCAGTATTTCTGCTTGAGGACGAAGGCAATGCCATCAACGGACCAGTCTGTGGACAGGCAGGTGGGCCGGCACACATCAAAAAGGCGGACTCCATTCTGCATCTCATTGATGATGATCTCTTTGGTTCGTTGAAGAGCTTGTCAAGTTCCTCGGTCCACAGAAACTTAGTGGATGGTTTGAGCAGGTGCCTGAACGGCTTCGTCTGGCAGGCCATGGCGAAGGCGTAGGAACCCTGGTTGACTAAGCCGAACCATGCTCTGGCGCCCGAGATGTCAGTGGGTGTGGAGAAGTTTCGTACGGTCTCCAGGAATCTTGTGCAGGGTCTCACATGAGTAGGAGTGACAGTCAGTCCTGCAAAGTCAAATGTGTCCTCTGCAAACTGCAATTTCTTGGGGACGAGGGTCACCCCATTGCGATACAACAGGTTGCACCATCTGCACAGTTGGAAAAAGGATGCCTCGATGGAATCGGCCCACTTCAGTGTGTCATCAACACATTTCACCTTGTCAGGGAAGTCTGCGATGATGGCATCGAATCGCTGGTTGTAGCCATCACCACTGGCCAGAAAGCCCTGGGGAGCCACTCGGTACCGATACGGACCCCAAGGTGTGATGAAGGTCATAAGGTGTCGTTCGTCCTCATGGATAGGGACAGAGTGATACCCATTCCATGCATCAGTCACGGTCTTCTTTGTGTATTGTGGGACACGGTCAGCAAGATGGAAGGGGGTTGCTACATGGTGCGTTTGTCGAACTGAATGGCGATTCAGGTGTTGAAGGTCGACGGTGCATCTTAGTGAACCATCTGCTTTTGCTGTAACCACCATTCTGGAGCACCACGTCACTGGGGTATTGGTGCTGACCTTTTCGAGGACACCCTGACGTACGTCACGCTCAAGGCCGTTTTTGTGAGTAGATTTTTTTTTTTTTTTTTTTTTTTTTTTTTTTTTTAAGTTTTAGAAGCCGAGTTCAAGTTTGAAAACCTTTTTGTCACAAGAACATCATGTTGGACTCTGATAAAAAGAAATTTCCACATTCCAGGATTTTTTTCCACTTATATACACAACACCGGATACCTTGGCAGAGCAGTTGATTATGGTAAAGACGCCGGTAAAGACATATCATGCAGCCCCATGGAAATTTGCAACCAATGTGAGGGCTGAAGTTTCCCTTATTTCCTACTTCTCTGAAAAGGTTTCTAATCAAGCATAACCTCATAAAGAAGCACTAGCTACAAAAACATTCTCATGATTACAGCAAAGACATTTAATTTGTGTGACAAGTAAAAATTCAGATACTACCTGAGCCTTGCCACTCAGCCACCACACCCAAAAGGCTTCAAAATGGCCTCCTTTCGTGGTGTTGTTGGTGGTGGTGTTGTTGTTTTTTTTTTGTTTTAGGGCAGGATTGACATCTGGTGGACAGCTGTTGAACTAAAATTGCTGACTGATTACGGTAAAGACAGGGGAAACCAAACTTAAAGGACATCTGCTTTTGGTCGAGGGGTAAGGGTTAATCTCTTTTTTTTTCCTGAACCAATAGCTTTTCTAATGTAACTTGAAATACTAAAGAAGACTTGTTCCTGGTGGCAAGTCTGAGTCATCAGTGAAAAGGGTTTAATTTTCAACTTAATTTTCTGCTGGCTCAATTTTGAATGATTACGGTATGGACATTTGCGTCATAATCTGACTTTGGATGTCAAGGTAATTGGAATGAGTGTCCCTTTTAAAGTTGCCCCTAATTGCAAATATCATGCCCAATATTTCTAGCCCCCAAATGAATAGGAAAACTAAGTTCCATTGTCAAAAAAATGGGTGTCCGTCTTTACCAAAATTGTGCCCTTTTCTGTAGAAACACCCATATACGTTGATAATTATATGAACTACTGCTTTGTTATAGGTTTTGGGTGATTCTCACGTTACATGTGCGACATTTGGAAGGTATTATTGACATTTTTCAATGCACTTTTCTTAAATTGGGCTGCAGATGGGGATCAATATCAGACAACCACAAGATACCTGGGATTTCCTATCAATGTTGTACATCAACTTGATATTTGCCTAACGCATTGGTAGTACGGGGCCAGAAAGAGGCTGCGTTACTTGTATGTCACAGAAAATGAGTCAATCGCTTTATTTAATTAACATTCCAAAAGTTCTGTGATTTGAACAAAGATTATAACACTTTTATAACACTTTTAGTCATCAACTTTAGCAATAGTTATTCCTGTTTGCATTCATTAAAACTTCAATAAAAATACCTTGCTCATTTGCATACCATGACCTCGTTTGCATGTGTTACGTGTGTGACACCTTTGTTACATGTGTGACCGCGTGCAAATCTGCAATGCATAAGTCCATTTCATTTAAGACCCTGTTTTTCTAAGAATCAGGCAGAGGGTGATATATGATGGTCTCAGATTTGCAGAAAATTTTTGTTGATGAAAGATGGTTGGTTCAATAGAAAAACTGCGAATTTTGACGTGCCAGTATCCTTTGGTTTCTTTTTTAGGGGTACCAGAAGTACTTGGGGTACTCATCCAAATCACAAAAAATGACTTTAATCTCAAGAGTGACCCATATCTCAAAAAAATGGTGAAAAACTAAAGGACTTTAAAATTGGGAAATTTTGCCACAAAATGCAATTTTTCTGAAATTGGCATTTGCCATCCTTAACTGGAGTATTAGCTAGTTGTTTGAAACAAATGCACAGGTTATTTGATGGAGCTTATTTGAGCATGTGCCCTTCCAGGCTCATATTTCAGAGAATGGCCCTTTTAAGGACTTTTTAGTTTCCACGAGGTAAAGTAAGGCAGACTTTTACGACCCAGAGCTTCATCAAGGAAAGTTTTACACTTCTGCTCATCGCGTGGGAAAAAATTAGGAAACAAGATGGTACAGGGTCATGTGCTCTGTGTCATCAACAATAACATGCCTATTGACGAGGATAAATCTAATCCGCTAGAAATGTTAAACGAAACGAGACCAAGAAATGAACAAATTGCAACAGGCAGACGATGGTCGATGCACTAGACTTCCTTACAGTGAGTCGGGATAAATGAAATATCAAAATTTTTTGAATTGCATTTTTTGCGAAGGAATTTATGATGATTAGCATTTCGTCAAAATTATTAAATTTGATTCGCATTTTGCGATGCAAATCCACCCAATCTGATCACTGTATTAGTTTATTTTTAAAAAAAAGTCTTTTGTACTTTGCAGCCCACTATATCTTCAATATGAACCATGACAGAGCTCTTATTTTTATCATGTTTCAGTACCTAGCAACTATGTGCATGTCTGAAACTGAAAACAACCAAAATTTCTGATTTATGAGCCATTAAAAATGGGGCGGGGGGATTTCACACCTATATTGCCAGTGCATATTGCCCGTGTATGAAAAAAAAAATCTACCCTCAAGACAGTCATACCATTTGACAGACCATGCTTTAACTGGTAAAAGCATATGAAGTTGGTGCCTTGAATCAGATTATATTTAGTAAGGTATCAAACACACCGTGTTTGACCACAAACTGAAGTACTGGAACAGTTCTTCAATTTAACTAAGTCAATGTCAGTAAGTTAAAAGCTTTGAAGAAATCCTCCACTTTAAGAGCTTGAAAAATTCAGTGTTGCCCTTTTCCGAATCTGGAAGTGCATATGTGCAAAACCTTGTGTGTGTGGTGCTTTGGTTTTTCAAGTTGTTTGTTCAGTGTGTTAGAAGCAGCACGATTCAAATCCATTTGGCTGCATGTTTTAATGTCTTACCTTTGTATTCACCCCCATCTCCAACCTCTAGGTGCTGTTGGCAGCGGCTGTGTGCACCAAGGCGGGCAAAGCTATTGTGTCACGGCAGTTTGTGGAGATGACCCGCACGCGGATCGAGGGTCTGCTGGCCGCCTTCCCCAAGCTGATGAACACCGGCAAGCAGCATACCTTTGTGGAGACAGAGAGTGTCCGCTATGTCTACCAGCCCCTGGAGAAGCTTTACATGGTGCTGATCACCACCAAGAACAGCAACATTCTGGAAGACCTGGAGACGCTGAGGCTCTTCTCTCGCGTGGTACGAGCTGAGGAGTGGTCAGGGGATATATATCAACACAGTATTTTTAGCTTAGTAGCCCTATGGGCTGATAAGCTATTGTCATGGTGTGGCATCCGTCATCCGGAACATTTTTTTATCTTTATTTTGGCCTGATGAAATTTTGTGTTAATTCGCCATAACATACCACTAGACCATATCTCCGGCCCCTTTTTTCGGATTTTTGATTGAATCATTTTTGTCTGTTTTATGGGCCCTTGAAATTTTGGCCCCAATGTTAAAGATAGGACTGAGAAATTTTAAAAAATTATTTTTCAAAAACTGCGTGATAAACTTTTTTTCTACAACCCCAATTCTGAAATAGTTGGGACAAAGTGTAAATTGTGAATGAAGTCAAAACACGACTTTCAAATCACACCAGCAAGTATTTTATACACAATAGAACAGAGATAACGTGGCAAATGTTGAAACTGAGAAATTTTACTATTTTATCCACAAAATGAGCTCATTTCAAATTTGATGGCTGCTACAGGTCTCAAAAAAGTTGGGACAGGGGCCTTTTTACCATTGTGTAGCATCCCCTCTTCTTTTTAACACAGAGTGGAGGCGTCTGGGAATTGAGCAGACAAGTTTCTCGAGTTTAGCCATGGGAATTTGATCCCACTCTTGTTTAATGCAGGCTTCCAGCTGCTGGAGATTTTGGGTCTACTTTGATGGACTATTCGTTTAATTATGCGCCAAATGTTCTCAATCAGTGAAAGATCAGGACTGCAGGCAGGCCAGTTCAGCACACGGACTCTTCTACTACGAAGCCATGCTGTTGTAATAGCTGCAGTATGTGGTTTTGCATTGTCCTGCTGAAATACACAAGGCCTTCCCTGGAATAGATGTCATCTGGAGGGGAGCATATGTTGCTCTAAAACCTTTATATACCTTTCAGCATTCATGGTGCTTTTTAAAACATGCAAGTGTCCCACACCATATGCACTAATGCATCCCCATACCATCAGAGATGCTGGCTTTTGAACTGAACGCTGATAACAGGAGGGGTGGTCTTTCTCCTCTTTAGCCCAGAGGACACAACGCCCATGATTTCCGACAAGAATGTAGGCAAAATCGTCAGTGGTAGGTAAATGGTAGCAGATAAGTTTGGATAACTGACATAGAGGAAGTTGTACATGACCTATATTTTGGCTGTTTTGAAGTTGACCTCAGATGACCTTGAAAGGTCAAACTTGAGGTCAAGCAAAATGTTACAATTTTCAAAGCCTTCTAGGCTTGAAAATATTGAAGATTGGAACATATGTGTGTTGAACACTTATTGGAAGTCATATGTAAACTTTCATTTGGTGGCCTTGAACTTGACCTTCGGTGACCTTCGAAGGTCGAACTTCACATAGTGAAATTTCAATGACTTCTATCTCCAAAACTATTATGGATTGAGCTTAGGTTTGTAATGTGGGCTTATAGGAAGTCACGTATGGAGTTTCATTTGGTGACATTGAACTTGACCCTCAGTGAGCTTCAATGGCCAAACTTCACAGTGAAATTTCAACTACTTATATCAGCAAAATCGTTACAGATAAAGTGTAGGTTTGCATTGGATATGTACTGGAAGTCATATATGGACTTCCATTTAGTGGCCTTGAATTTGACCTTCGGTGACCTTCGAAGGTCAAACTTCACATAGTAAAATTTTAATGACTTCTATCACCAAAACTATTACAGATAGACGTTGGGTTTGTATTGTGGGGATGTAGGAAGTCATGTATGAGGCTTCATTGGTTGACCTTAAACTTGACCTTCAGTGACTTTCAAAAGCCAAACTATACAGTGAAATTTCAGTGACTTGTATCAGCAAAATCTTTACAGATAGTGTAGGTTTGTATTGGAGACGCATAGCAAGTCATATATGAACTTTCATTTGGTGACCTTCATATTGACCTTGAAAGTCAAACCTGACCTAGTGAAAATTCAATGACTTCTATCACTAAAAAGGTCACAGATGGAGCCTAGATTTGTGTTACTGACATCTAGGAAGTCACACATGAACTTTCATTTGGTGACATTCAACTTGACTGTCAGTGACCTTCGAGGGTCAAACTCGACAGTGAAATTACAATGACTTGTTTCACCAAAATGGTCACAGATTGAGCCAAGGTTTGTATAGAGACATTGAGAAAGTCACATGAAGTTCATTTGCTGACCTCAGCTTGACCTTCTGTGACCTTTAAAGTTCACAATTGACATATTGACATAACTGCTTCAGACCTTAGGATTGTTTTACAGGCAGTCTTATAAATGTATGTGAACTTTTATTTTGTGACCTTGACATTCAATGATTCAAAGGTCAAACTTCACATAAAATTTTAATAACTTCTATCATCACTATAAGATTGCTTGCCGGTAAGCTACAGGACACTTGGTCCTATTTTTGGTTTTGGTGTGGTTAAGGTAGACTATGTTCCCTTTCACAGATCCCAGAATACTGCAGAGTCCTGGAGGAGAGCGAGATCTCAGAACACTGCTTTGACCTCATATTCGCCTTTGACGAAATTGTGGCCCTGGGCTACAGAGAGAATGTCAACTTGGCCCAGATCCGCACCTTCACTGAGATGGACTCTCATGAGGAAAAAGTGTTCCGCGCTGTCAGAGAGGTAATGCGACATTGCTCATATGCAAGGTTCACAGTGCTTTATAGCTTCATTGGCTTTTTGCTGTTGGAAATTAATCTGCCAAAGAATATGTCAAGGAAAGAGGCAACTGATGAAGTCGGCCATTTTCAGTGATTTTATTCATGTTTGTATTGGCAGAAGGATGACATGGTCACTGTTTGGGAACTTGTGAGCTTGTGAAATTTTAAAGAATTGTCCCAGAGAGGCCCTGATGAAATGAAGAGGCTGTAGATGAAACATGATTCAAATATGCAAACAAATAATATTGCATGTTAATTTTCTATTTGTACTCGCACATTTACTGTCCCAATAAGATTTTTTTTATTTAAGCTAGACATTATATGCCACCACTGGGCACTCTTGTGATTGCTTATCTTGGTAAAAGTGTAATACACCAGCTCCCTGGGTCATTCCATGTCAAAGCAAAAGAGACCTCCCGATTCAGTGGTTAACAAAAAAAAAAAAAAATGTGTATATATATTTCTTTAACCCCTTCATATGTCTATTGATAATTGTCCCCCGACTCTCACCCTAGACCCAAGAGCGCGAGGCAAAAGCAGAGATGCGGCGGAAGGCAAAGGAATTACAGCAGGCGCGTCGCGATGCAGAACGTTCTGGAAAGAAAGCACCTGGCTTTGGGGGCTTTGGCAGCTCTGGCATGAGCAGCAACAACTCGGCCACCATCATCACAGATACACTCATTGAACCGGAGAAACCGAAGGCTACACCTGTCCCCTCAAGGTATGTGTTCTCCTCTGTCTAAAACTGCTCATTTTGTGCTTTTACAGTTTTTCCCTTTCCTTAAGAAATGTTGGTCCGTCCACTATTTGTTCTCACTCGACAGACTACAATTTTTGTTGGTTTCTTTTCACTTTTAGCTTACCGGCCCTATGGGCCGATAAGCTATTGTCGTGGTGTGGCGTCCGGCGTCTGTCGTCTGGAACATTTTTTATCTTTTTTTTGGCTTGATGAATTTTCGCATAAATTTGCCATAACATGCTACTAGACCACATCTCCGGGCTTTTTTTTTCGTATTTTTGATTGAATAATTTTTGTCCGTTTTATGGGCCCTTGAAATTTTGGCCCTAATGTTACAGATAGGACTGAGAAATTTAAAAAAAATTATTTTTCAAAAACGGCGCAGTAAATTTTTTTCTAAATCGGGCAATCAACTTACCGTGGTTCCATCAATGTACAGCTCGAGTGCCATTTTGATTGAATTGACGGAAGTGGGTCTGTTGGGGGCGCTGTACTTTATGAATATGCAAGATGGCCTGTGGAGGCCAAATGGTTGCAGGTAGAGATTAAGTTTGTATTATCGACATATACAAAGTCATATATGACCTATAATTTGGCAATATTAAATTTTACCGCAGGTGACTTTGAAAGGTCAAACTCGAGGTCAGGGAAAATATTAACAATGTGAAAAGATATGGCTTGAAATTTCAAAAAATTATATCTCAAAAACTGTGGGATAAATTTTTTTCTAAATCAGGCAATCAACTTACCTTGGTACCGTCAATGTACGGTTGCGAGTGCCATTTTGATTGAATCAACGGAAGTGAGTCTAGTGGGGGCGCAGTACTTTAACATTGGGTGTTATGCAGGATGGGCAAAATCGCCTGTGGAAGCAAGATGGTTGCAGATAGAGATTATGTTTGTATTACTGACATATAGGAAGTTATATATGATCTATATATTGGCTGTGTTAAAGTTGGCCTCAGATGACCTTGAAAGGTCAAACTTCAAATCAAGCAAACAGGGCTTCAGATCCGCCCGGACATTGACCGATAAAAATTTGAAATGTCCGATAGTTTTTTGGTAGATTCCGGACAAAGACCGATAGTTTTTGCGACGAGTCGGACAAAGTCCGATTGTTTTTACGATGAGTCGGACAATGTCTTCACTCTTGATGCTTTTCTGAAGCCAAGCCCGACCTCCGATACTTACGTGACAGAAGGCAGACGCGGTGCCAAGCACGGAATGTGTTCGCTTAGCCCACATTCTCTCTAATTTTAGCCGCGGGTCTTACCATTATCTCCGCTGAGAGACAGTTTACTCCGTGCAGCCGCCCGTGAATGAGAATTGGGAACCCCCGTACCGCTCTGGGGTAATGCGAGTGATTTCCCTTGATGCACACAGCGTGTCTTACGAGTCTGATTCAATCAACATGCCGCCGAAGAAAAAGCTTAAAGCCGATTCGAATCAGCAGAAATTGACATTTTTCTCTCGAACGAAAACCGTCTCCCACCCGAGCACCGACGAAACTCCTGATTCGTCAAAGGAAAACAGCACAACAGGCCTGAGTGGTCAAAACCGAAAGTACGTCGTGAGGTGGGAGAAGGAGTACGAGTGGCTGCGATACGACAGTTCAGGTAACAAAATGTACTGTAAACTGTGCGAGGAAAATGGGAAACATAACTCCTTCACAGAGGGCTGCAACAATTTCGGGAGATTTTTTACCTGATGATTGCAGAATGCTTGTGAGATTCTCTGCTTGATATTTCAGGCTATTTTGATCTACCAAGTACCTCATTGCTAAAAATGTGCCAAAAAATCTAGTCGGATTGAACTGTGTTACAAATTAACTCTTTCTCATTCAAACTTGTCATCTTTTATCACATATTTTTATGAAACTTTTTGTTCAATAAAATAATTTGACACATAATATTAATGTTGCTTTGTGAAACTACAGTTGTATTGATACTATTATTTTCGGAGAGTCTAGGACATTGTCCTATTGCATTTTGAAAGTTCAGGACATTGTCCTATTGTTTTTGAGAAGTTCAGGACATTGTCCTATTGTTTCTGAAAAGTCCAGGACATTGTCCTATACAGTCCCAGATGGATCTGAAGCCCTGAGCAAAATGTTACAATTTTCAAAGGATTCTAGGCTTGAAAATATTGAAGATTGGGAACATATGTGTATTGAACCCTTATTGGAATTCATATGTAAACTTTCATTTGGTGGCCTTGAACTTGACCTTCGGTGACCTTTGAAGGTCAAACTTCACGTAGTGAAATTTCAATGACTTCTATCACCAAAACTATTACAGATGGAGTTTAGGGTTGTATTGTGGGCATATAGGAAGTCATGTATGAAGTTTCATTTGGTGACATTGACTTTGACCTTCAGTGAGCTTCAATTACCAAACTTCATAGTGAAATTTCAATGACTTGTATCAGCAAAATCATTACAGATAAAGTGTAGGTTTGTATTGGAGATGTATAGGAAGTCATGTATGAACTTTCATGTGGTTGTCTTCAACTTGACCTTCGGTGACCTTTGAAGGTGAAACTTCTCATAGTAAAATTTCAACGACTTCTGTCACCAAAACTATTACAGATAGAGGTAAGGTTTGTATTGTGGGCATATAGGAAATCATGTATGAAGTTTCATTGGGCAACCTTGAACTTGACCTTCAGTGACCAACAACGGCCAAACTACAGTGAAATTTCGATGACGTATATCAGCAAAATCATTACAGATGGAGTGTATTGGAGACACATAGAAAGTCACATATGAACTTTCATTTGGTGACATTCAATTTGAATGTTGGTGACCTTTGTGGGTCAAACTTGACAAAACACAATAACAATGGCTTGTATAGCCAAAACGGTCACAAATGAAGCCTAGGTTTGTATTGCAGACATATGGGAAGTCATATATGAACTTTCATCTGGTGACATTCGTATTGACCTTCAAAGGTTTAATGTGACCTAATGGAAATTCAATGACTTGTATCACTAAAATGGTCACAGATGGAGCCTAGGTTTGTGTTACTGACATCTAGGAAGTCACATATGAACTTTCATTTGGTGACATTCAACTTGACTGTTAGTGACCTTTGAGGGTCAAACTCGACAGTGAAATTACAATGACTTGTCTCACCAAAATGGTCACAGATTGAGTCAAGGTTTGTATAATGACATTTAGAAAGTCATATAAGAAGTCCATATGCTGACCTCAACTTGACCTTCTGTGACCTTTTAAAGTTCACAGTTGACATGATGAATTTTCAATTACTTGTATCACCAAAACTGCTTCAGAGCTTAGGATTGTGTTTGTGTTACAAGAGGCCTTATAAATGTATGTGAACTTTTATTTAGTGACCTTGACATTGATTTTCATTGATTAGAATGTCAGACTTCACATGAAATTTTCATAACTTGTATCATCACTGTAAGACTGCTTGCTGGTAAGCTACAGGACACTTGGTCCTATTTTTGTTTTCCATTTCAGTGTTGCTGTGACTAGGATCTCTTGATTTTGGAGCTGATTGGAAAATATTTAGTCAAGTAGCATGTCATTGACAAGGCTGCAATGAGGGCGAATCACCACGTTTGTGTGGCTGTTTTTTGTGCATGTTGAATGTTTGCAAAGTAGCGAAGCCCAAACTCTTCAGGGAAGGGAGAAAACAAGTCTTGAACTTCCGGAAATGCCTCATTTGTAGTCCAGCCTTGTCTTCCGTAATGTGTTTCCATAATGTATTGCGTCATGCTGTAATACATTTGCATAATACCCACCCTGTGGCTAGATTAGCATGCCTTCAAACAAGGCTGGGTTGAGCCGAGGCCTGGAAGAGTTTAGTTATTGCTTGTCTTGGGGAGACGCCGTTTTCTACTGTGCAGAGAAATCACAAGTGCAAGAGCTTTAAGGGAGGGGAACCCTAAAGGGGTAGTAGGCAAAACAGCCTGTTTCAGGCTGTGTGAGCCTGAGGTGCTGCACACACAGCCTGTACAGCTGGGCAATTCCACACGAGAGTTGGTAAGACGGCAATTTTTAAGAAGTGTTTTATATTAGAAATCTATAGGTTTTCATGTAGATGACTCATTACCAAATCAGACACTGAAAACCGTTTTGAAATATCTTTGACGGTCTTCTCAAAATTTAGATTTGAATTTTGTAATTTTTTTTAGCTCTAGGACGAGGATCAAAGGTTATTTTTCCAAAGTTGACAACTCCTGAAATATATTTAGCCATTTCCTGGTATTTACTGTATTTCCATACATCTAATACTTAGCTGTAATCCTGGAAAATTTATGGTAACGGAATTACATGGTAACGGAATTGCGCCAGTAACGGAATTACAGAATTATTCTGAAAGCCAGTGAAAAACAAAAGATGTCACAAGGTGGGATGAGGACTTTATGGAGCATAGTGGTCCATTGTTTTGGACATCTATAGTTGCGTGTTTCTTCCTGTGAGTTAAGTTTTCATAACCAGCGCATGAATTATACCACGACCTAGCGTCAAATGCCGTGGTTGCCCCCCTGTGCGGCCTTCATGGCCGACTACCGCAACGGCCAGTTTAGCTTGCCCTTTTTTCAAGTGGCCGTGGTGCCCAAAAATTACCCAAAGTGGCGATTTTCGACACAGCGACTGAGCTGTGCGGCTCCCGTCGTCGCGCTCCGCTGGACTTCTGAGCACAAAGAGCCACAGATGGATAGAAGGGACAGGATTACATTTGTATAAATAGTGTTTGTCTTCTGCCAATAATAGATAATACTTATGGTTCATTTACTAGCGTTGAATGTTAACATGTTCATTTTGAGCTTTACAAGTTTCTGGAGTTGATATTTTATACATTTTCTTTTGTGTGAATAGACTGCCACTCATGACTGAGAAAAGTTAGAAAGAATATAGATGTTGCAAGCAATGACACATTTGAGATTTGCCCAGTGCTTTTGACATTGGCTGTGTTGCCGTGTGCTTTATTTTAACCACTTTTTGAATGTCAGCCTGATTTGATTGAGCTGTTTGCTTTCGATTTGGTGCTGTGCCGGAGGAAGTGGGATAGGTGCCTGAGTTAAGGCTGTTAGAAGCTCGGCGAGTCTCCTCGCCACCAGCTTAATTAGTCTTCAGTAATCCACATAGGGTAAAACCCTTGGGGCTGAGGCTCAGACCTTTTAAACGGAGAGCTGGTTAGTACCTCCTGTGTAGGAGTTACTACGGGATCTAACAGTATGGATATGTGATATGCTTCATTTATAACACCTATCAATTTCGGTTGCCATGGCGATGGTACTGGCCGAATAATGCGCAAAAAAGGGGAGAAGCGGGCTTTCGGGGGCTACACCCATGCGGTTGCAGCCGACCGGGCTATCTAGTTGGTAGAGTAATTATACCTCTTGTACCTTGTGCAATATTATGCATGTAAATGATACAATAACTAAAATTTTGAATGGCCGTTTCACTGCTACACTTTGCTCAAAAACTCAACAATCTGCATAGTCTGTGACTATTTATTGCTCAAATTTGTTTGTGTTGCATTTGCTTCATCTTTGAAGTCTTGAAAAATCAGTTTTTGTGCAATCCTTGATGTTGGTCTATCTCTAATGTACAGCTCTGAGCAGTTCCAGAATGTCTCTGTAGTTCTCCTCTCTCGAATGAAAAAGCAACTAAGTGGCTTTGGATGACTTTGTTTATGAAATTGTTTCCTATGAGATATCACAGAAAAGTGAGAGCTCCAGGGCTCATATTTTATGCTGCAGTTTTCATGTTCCTGTTGTGTGGTTCCCCCCCGTAGACCCAGTGGCCCCAGTAAGGCGCTGAAACTGGGTGCCCGGGGGAAGGAGGTGGACGACTTTGTGGACAAGCTGAAGTCTGAGGGGGAGAACATCATTCTGCCCAGCTCAGGAAAGAGGCCCTCTGAGGCATCCAAAGCGCTACCTCCCCCTGTCAATATGGAAAGGTACGAAAGCGCCATTTTCCTCAAACTTACTTTCTCACGGTATCTTCACACGGGGTTTGTCACAGCCCTTGGAGTGTGCTAGTAGGGCTGGGCGATAAATTTATTGATATAATTTTAAGCTCAATAAAAGTGCCTACCGCCATGGGGCGGACAGACTAACTTCCTCCCTTTGTTTTCCGTGAATTGTATCTGATGCGGTCTTGAACAAACGGCTCCCAAAACTCAGTGACCACATGAAATGCTTACGGAAAATAATTTCACTAACTTCAGCCTTTATCAGCGACTTGCTGAACAGAGCAACGTTAAGGCCTGCAGAATCGGGACCTTCTGGCCGGCTATTGCTCTCATCCTGTTCCCATTTATTTTGCTCAATTTGCGATCAAACGGTTGATTCACTCAGTTAACAATTTAAATATGTAGACTGCCTAAGTTATTTAGATAACGTTTTCGTTTGTCACATTTTGTAATTGAAATGACCATGAAACATGACAGATTTGCCTGAATGTGTTTGCTAGATTATTTCTAGTTTTACATTTGGCTGCTGCATGCGAATGCGATAACAATTTGTATGTCACATTCAATACACTGAAACAAAATGTTTTCCACCTTCACTGTAGGCTATTTACTAAGATGCTCAAAAGTAACCAAAATCATTAGCTATGAATTACTTTATTTTTAATTAATCTTTTTCAATTATCAAATAAAAAATGCTCCAAATTTGCGGCTCAGATTTGCCTGAAAGTATTTGCTAGATTTTTGGTGGATTTGACTATTACGTGCAGTTCGAAAATAATTTCTCTCATTCACGTTTTATATGTTTCACAATGTGTATTCCACTTTGCATATATTTTTAGACGCTTAAAAACCAGGGCCATCTTAAAATGAATTTGTTTTTAATAAATCCTTGGTAAATCATAAACGTTCCACGATGAGAGGTAGAACATTTCCAACATTTCGGCCGGGTAACTGCCTTCATCGGGGTTCTTCTGATGAAGGTAGCTGTCCTCCTGAAAAGTTGGTTTTATTAATATCTTGATTTATAATAATTATAATAATTTTTTTTTTTTTTTTTCGCATCGGAGCTGCGTGTGTGCAGCCAGGTTCAGTATTTTTCACAATAGCTGCTCAAGTCAGTCATTAATTGTGATGTTTATTTGAGCTTATAGTTTGTGCAGATGAGATTGAGGTTGCTGAAGCCACATGACAGTGTGAGTGTCGCTGAGGCTGCTGAAGGTGGTTTTGTGAATGTCACGGAGGTTAGTGAAGATGTCTGATTATGTAAATGTTGCTGAAGTTGGCGATGTCTCCCTATCATTCTAGTGTACACATGCGGCTGGAGGAGAAGATCTCCCTGACCTGTGGGCGGGATGGGGGCCTGCAGAACATGGAGCTGCTTGGCATGATCACCCTTCGAGTGTCTGATGAGAAGAATGGAAGGATCCGTGTGCACGTCAACAACAACGACAAGAAGGGCGTCCAGCTTCAGGTGGGCTGGGCTAGAGGCCTGGGATTTGTAGAACATGGGGAGGGGCTTTGCGTTCTTATTAACCGGCCACTGAACTGTGTGTTAAATAGTTGTCAGGAGTGCATGTCTTTCCCCCTTCTCCCTACCTCATCTTTCCTCTCACAACTCCCAACAGACTCACCCCAATGTGGACAAGAAACTCTTCACTGCCGAGTCTGTGATTGGCTTGAAGAACCCAGACAAGTCCTTCCCGCTAAACAATGACGTGGGCGTGCTCAAGTGGAGGCTACAGACCACCGATGAGTCTCTCATACCACTCACAAGTGAGCTTCCCTCATCCTCAGACAAGGCATGCAAGCGTGCAAAGCCCTGCCCGGCTCACTGAAACGCACGCATGCCTGCACCCATTCAGGCTCTCTCCATTGGGGTGTGGGCCTGGAGCTTGCTGAACGTTTGTGTCAACAGGAGGGAACAACAGCTGACAAGCCTGACTGAAGTGGTGCACCGAAAACAGAACTCAGAATTGGTACCAGGGCTTTGTCCAGCATAGACTATTTTAAGAATACATCATACAGCTGAATAATGACTGACGAGACTTCAGTGGAGCTCCGTAATCAGGGATGCAGAGGCTGAGCCGTAACTGGGTGACTCCACCTCAGATCACCAGATTGCAGAAAATTGTCACGCCTGACAACCTCCAGTTTTCCTTCATTCTTTTACAAAAAATATTGTCATTATGTGCCCATTTGACGATATGCAAAATTTAAGCCTTGTATCTTCATTAGTTTTTTAAATATCAAGGCTTTGAAAAGAGGTGTGGCTCCAATTTTACATGAAAAATGAGTACTAGAGAAAAACTGAAAGGTTTTGTATGTCTAAACTTTTGAACTATTTACGCTTGATGCATTACATTTTTGGGGATTATTCTTGGGTACAGGATGTCTTCAGCTCTGATAATAGAGCGTCTGCAGTTGCATGTATGCCAATTTAGGACTTGAAGAAAAGTTTAAAAAAGTTTTCTTTTATGGTTCGGAGCTCCTCTGGCCCTCTGTATCTCCACACTGAAGCATATCAGATCTTTCAAATTGTGTAGCATTTATTACTCCTATGGTAGTACGAGCGTCATAGCATATGTGTGTAAGAATCAAACTTCCTCGTTTATGAGGCATTAAAAATGGGGAAAAAAATCATTTTGCATCGTTATTTCCTAGGCATATTGCTCATGTGTGACAAGGTCTGCTATAAAAAAGACTTATACCACTGGAAAGGGCGAGTCTTAATTACAGTGCGCACAAAATATGAAGTTGGTATCTGGAGCCAAACAAAATTTATTAAGGTATGAATTGCGGCATGTTTTACTCCAGCCATTGTTGAAAAATGGAGGCACACTACTTACAATACAATCACTAAACTGTATCAGAGCATTAATATACGCCAGTGAGATTATGATCTTCTTCTCGGTATTGTGTAGGTTCCCCTTTTGCTGCCAAACCAACCATGACCTGTCGAGGCATGGAATCCATGAGACCTCTGAAGGTGTACAGTGGTGTCTGGCACGAAGACATTAGCAGTTTGATTCTTTAAGATCTGATGTGCTTCAGTGTACAGATACAGAGGGCTAAATTTCCCCCAGAGCAAAAAATAATTTGTTTTAATACAGTTTTCATCAAGTCATAAATTGGCATATATGCAACTGTGGATCTTCCATTATAAGAGTTTAAGCCATCCAGTACCCTACAATAATCTGAAAATTTCATGCATCTAGCTTAAATAGTTTAAATGTTATGACCGATGAAACTTTTCAGTGTCTTTTCTCAAGCATTTGTTTTTCCTGTAAAATTGGGGTCACACCCCCTTTTAAAGCCCCAATATCTCAAAATTAATGAAGATTCGAGGCTGAAATTTTGCACACAGTCCACTGGGCATAATGACAGTATTTTAATAAAGTATGAAGCAAATCTGAGATAGTCAGGCGTGAGGATTGGTGATTTCACATCATATACATTCAGTTATGCTTGTCATTTCTGATTTAATCATAGAACTCTGTTGAATGAACCCTGCGTAGTGGCTGCATTTTTTTGTGCATTTAGTCATACTGGACTTTCTGGGGCCTTACGTTTCTCGCAGTTTATATTGAGCAGATGTGCAGGTATCATGGCTGTACATCTGGCTGTGGATATGGTTGACCTTTATTGTTTTCCTCTGAAGCGGACTCTTGCCAGTATTTTTGGCGTACAGTGCACTGATTGAATTTTTTGTGCCCTTTTCTGTAGTAAACTGCTGGCCTTCAGAGAGCAGCACTGGCTGCGATGTCAACATTGAATATGAGCTGCAGGAAGAGGGGCTGGAACTCAACGATGTTGTCATCGCCATCCCCATTCCGTAAGTATATGCGTGTGTAACACCTCCGAAGAAAACTGGCCTGTCGGGTTATATTTGTCTCTCGGAGCATAAAAACCTGGCATGAAACATGACAGCCCTTCATCCAGTCTTTTGATGAAACATGGGGATGCCCCTCTGAATGAGAGACACTGTTTTTGATGACTTGATCAAGGTGCAAATAAGCTGGATTTTTGTTCCTGTGCCCAACTTTTTTTTGTTCCTGTTATCACCTCTTGCAGTGCGGGGGTTGGAGCGCCAGTGATAGGAGATCTAGATGGCGAATATCGCCATGACAGCCGGCGGAACATTCTGGAGTGGTGCTTACCTGTCATTGATGTCAAGAATAAGACGGGCAGCCTGGAGTTCAGTGTGGCTGGCCAGCCCAGCGACTTCTTCCCTGTCATCGTCTCTTTTGTGTCAAAGAGCAACTACTGCGACATACATGTAAGTTCCCCCTAAACTTACTGACGTGTGTTTTTGACGGAGCTTGGTCACGTTTACTTTTCAAGAACAAAAAGATTTACCCATATTAACGGTTCGGATTGACTTCAGCTGGTTTTTATTCTTGAAAGTGTCCACACAAGAATATTTTTTTGGTGTGCCTGTGCCATCTACTTTGAATTCAAGCAATCTTCAACAGGAAAAAAATGCCCTGATGCTGCAGACAGGCCCCATTTCCGATGCTTTATGGGATAGTTCGGTGGTCGAGTCGCTTCCAGTCTCGCAGAGCTGCGGAAAGTTACTTTAGTGTGCGTGGTTAGAGATACTTGGCTGTATGATGCCGAGAGTAGAAGTCGTGTTAAGAAGTTCTCAGCTGGGAAACAGTCATTTTCTCAAAGTTTGGTGAAGGGCCTTCCATGGCGATATTCAGGTGATCACCTGATTCAAAGATGATGTAGATCAGTGCTTCTCAAACCTCTCCTGGAGCACCACCTTTCCCCCGTGTTTTAGATCTCTCCTCGCTAGCACAGATGATTCTAATGATTCGCTCATTATCAAGCATCTTCACGGGTAACGAGCTGATCATTTGACTCGCCTGTGCTGGAGCAGCAGAGCTCTAAAACATACAGGAGAACTGGTACTCCGGGAGAGGTTTGAGAAGCTCTGATGTACATGATAAGATTACTATCATTCAATGTTATTATGCACATGCAGCAGAACAAAGCACTTGCAAGCTGCGCACTGGAAGTGTGAGAAATTTTGGGGAAAAAGCTAGCTCAAGCTATTTTTTTGTGTATTGACGATTGCTGGAATTGCCATTACTTTGAAGGGTATGGTTATTTATTTTTTTTCTTAACGCTTCGGAATTGTTCAGAGAAAGCAGTCTCCTATGCCTCTAGCACATTCACCCCCAATTTAGAACTTATTTAAAAATTTAGTTACATCTGTTATTTGTACTTTTTTGTTTGTGCTCCCATATGCTTGTGCTTCTCTTTGTGGGATTGTCCATGTTTTGTGTGTGAGCATTTTTACAAGCATTATATCCTAATTTTCCTGTTTCTCTTCACCCTTTCTCAGATCACCAAAGTGTCTCAGGTGGATGGGGACAGCCCTGTGAGGTTCTCTATGGAGACAGCGCTTGTGGTTGACAAATATGAGATTCTATAAAGAAAGATAAAAAAGATAACAACATTGGGGGTATTAAATCATTGGATTTATGATGATAAAGAAAAGCATATAGCAGAAAAAAGTGAAAACAAGAAATTGCTTCTGGCCTGTTGGCCTGTTCTGATACAGTACATCAGTGGGACACTCTTCCCATCAAAGGCCCCTCATCACCATGGCATATTTATACCTTTCTATGAAAAAAGAAAACTACAAATATATACATGTATAGAGAATGAACAGGGTTGTTTGGAGATGTGCTGCATCAGCAAAGGGGAATGGAAAAACAGAACAAATGGGTGTGGGAGGGAGTAAGCCTCGAAATCTGCTGTCCTCCCTAATTGGGTATTACAGGGGTAATTAACAAACCCACAGCTCTAGCTTTGTAAGCATGGTCCTATCTGCATTCACCATAATTTCCCTTTTTCTATTGCTTTTCCACCATACTGGAAATGTTCATCATGACCAAAAGTACTTGGGAAACATAGTCTGGGCTCAGGAGTCTGGCGAGGGGCACTTCAGCAGCGAGAACACAAACAACCGTGGGTCTTTGTCCTAAAAGTTATGTCTGCGTATCCCTACGTGGTTGACCTTTGGGCAGGGTTAGTCACTGAATACCAAGGGACTTTTAGGTGCATTACTGTAGCAGTTAGGCTGAGTTTTTATCAACCGTTAAATCCTGCATAAAAGATGAGGGAAGCCCACGGCCTTTATGCCACTGGTGTGGCTGACGCCCAGTAAACACTTCAGCTTTGAGTTCTATGTATATTTGTATTTCCTGAACTTATAAGCTGGGATGTGAGATTTCTGTCACAGTCTGTCTCAGTTTTTCATTTGAAGACATGAGTTATAAGAAACTGCCCAAGACTGACAAGTTTCTGCTGGAATTTGATGCATAGGTGTTGGCACCTATCCTAACAAACCGTTTCTCAGCAAACCCTTTTTCCATTTACTGTCTGGATTTTAATGGTCCTGATTGCCCCCTGTCCATCAGCCAGTATGGTTTCATTGGTTAAAAAATGGTTTGTAAGTACTCCCCGCAGAAACCCAGGAGTTTTTGAAATGTCATGTTTAAAATGCGGTCCCTGCTCTCAACCTGCATTTCTCGCTCTGTCTTGAATTGAACCTTTTCAGTTGTTTACTGCTAAAGCTTCCTCACTGCGCCCCCTTTCTAACCCCCACACACCCCGAGGATTGAATGACCGTTGTTCTCTACATCACTGCTTCTCAAGACACAAAAACTGTGTGCTTCCCAAAGAGAATTTATACCAGTCACACTTGGTTCCCGAGTATTAAGACTGAGTGGTGGCCTTCAGCTGGAAGAGACAATGGCATAAGGAGTAACTAGTGAAAGCAGTCTGATTGGATAAAATTCTATAAGAACCCAGTGACCCTCCTGTAATCAAGGCTCATCCTGACGAGCTGCACCCCCTCACCACCTATCTCCCCTAGAGTGTCTGTGGCCTTCAGGCCAGTCATTTGGTCAGTCTGTAGAATTGCTTACTTAGCCCTGAATGTAGTTGTAGAAAGAAACATTGGGGCTGTTTTTGTGTATGCTCTAAATTTTGTGGGGCTAGGATTTTGGGTGGGGCTAAAGTGAGGTGGAAAGTACATTTGAAACTTTTGTAACCCTGTATGAAAATACACCAGATGTGATTACAGATAACATTCCAGTGTAAACTTAAATCAATTAAAGTGTATTATAAAACTTGAACTTGTGTTTCTTTTGCTTGAACCTGTTTTGTAGACAGGATATTATCAATGCCAAAAGAGGCTCTGTCCAGACATTTTCTTCTATTCTGCACTCAAATCCTTTTCTCTCATCTAAGGCATGTTCAAGATCACAAAGCGCCCGCCTTTGTGCCTGCGTGCGCCTTTTAACGCAATCTTGAACTGAGAACAAATCACCGCACTCACGACCAAAATATGCCAAGGTGCCAGATAACCAAAATAACAACTAGTAAAAAAAAAGTATCTGCACACTTGGATCAATGCAAGTCTCTTTAATAACACCTAGCCTGATGAAGATCCTTCACCAGGAAAAGCTTGGTATTAAAGAGACTTGCATTGATCCAAGTGTGCAGATACTCTTTTTTTACTAACGCGATCTTGAACGAAATTGGACGCACTTACTGTCTGATGGTATCCTGCTACATGCACGAAGTGATCGAACTGGCACTCCTTTCCACATTATCTGATACCCGAGACTTCAAATCTGGATAGTGATGCAAGTGTGTGAAGTAGCCCAAGTAATGAAAGTGACACCTTGTTCACATGGACATGGGTAGTTTTGATAACTGCATTTTCCATGTATTTTGGCTTTTAGTCCGCACGCAAACTGCATTTTTGGTCACTGAAAGTGGACCTTTTGGAAAAAGCCTTCCAGGGTGAAGATTTCTAGAAACTCCCTTTTCACTGTTTGTGTGGATATGGAAATTAAGTTTTTTTTTTTTTTTTTTTTGCTTTTGACGAAGTATATGTGTCTTATAGCAAGTTTTTAAGGCTTGTGATTGGCCTACTTTGTCTTACATTAAATCATATCATCGCCGCCTGTTGGTTTGGAGTGCTCTTGACAGCGCTTTGTGTTCCTTGGCATGGAGACAGATTTCTTGCAAAACGGGGCGGAAAAAAAACTTATAAATATCAGTGTACTTACGGACTAGGTCTGAAAGGGACTCAGACAGCCAACAAACGGAGATATCAGTTGACAGAGATTGATTGCTGAACAACATTTAGGAAGCAATGTTTCTGAAGTCCAATACATGTCCTGCTCAGGGCTGTGTTGTTGCAGTATGGAGCTTGCACTGCCATAAGCTGTATCTCCATGTGCAGCAATTAGATAAAGCTGGAATCTGGGAAGTAAACAATGGCCTCCTTTTTTCAGGGCATCCACAAAGCTGGGTCTGGGGTGCTCTGGTTATTAGTTATTACTATGACTGTTTGCATTGTCACGTGGGTGAGATGGGTGAATAAGCATGCACCTGATCTAACACAGAGTAGTACCATCCTGTAGTATTCAGTGCGAGAGAGTAGATGTACTGATCCTCGTGCAGAACTCAGCAGAATTTTTTATGAATTAAGTCCTTGGCCTTTATTTGGGAAGCTTGGCTATGGTATTGATGGCAATCAACCAAATGTAGGACAATCTAGAAAATACTACCGAGTCATAAATGTTACTCTTTTATTGCCATTCCCTTCAAATGTTTAGGCGATTTGATTTTTACCTCACCTGCGACAGAGTCAGCAGGCGAGGCATTGTAATCGGTGGTTTGCTTGTTTTTTTGTTTGTCTGTTTGTGTGTCCGCGTGTTAACAATCTAGCATCTAAACGGTTACACATGTTGACTTTAAACTTTCACAGTAGGTGGGCAGTGGTCAGCAGATTACCTGATGAAATTTTGGGGTGATCGGGTCACGGTCAAGGTAATCTGAAATGTCAAAATGTTTTTTGTTTTTTGTTTTTTTTTTTTTCCCGATAACTTACTTCAAATTCATCACATTGACTTCAAACCAAAACCAAAATGTATATCTTTCAATTCAGCTTCCAACCATATGCTGCATGATGGGGTATCTCTGATACTCTCCATAGTGGTGGGAGGTTAAATGTCAGGGGGGTTCACAGTCATAGGTGAAAATAATGTTTTCCATTATAACGCAAAAACGGTCGCAGATAGATGCTTACTACTACAATTATAAAGGAACTCCTATATTGGCCTTCCAGATGACATCATGACCTTTGACCTTGAGTGACCTTGAAAGGTCAAACTGAAGGTCACAGATTTTCAAAGGACTGTAAGTTGAAAATGAATGAGGTCCCACTTGTAAAATTGAGTCCGTATGAAAAGCACTAAAATTACTGCTGCCGGGTGAGGTTTGTTTTGCTGGGCAACACTTGCTGATTTTGTTTGGGACTGGCTTGTGTACTTACCAGCTTGTCTACATGGGTTTGAATTATCATTTGGAATTGGATATGATTTTGTTGGGGGTTAATGCTATGATCTGATTTTGGGGAGGACACATTACTGAGCAGGTTTATGGATGATGCACCCTTTAATGCATTATCAATAACAATAATGTGTCTGTACACAAAGTAGTAAATGGGATTGGTTAGGCAAATGGCAGACATGATCATACAAATTAAATACTGTCTTCTGACAACTATCCGTCTTCTGCTCTGTCCATTCCACAGAACATGATGACACTTGAGTGGTCTGAATTTTACAGCCTACCAATCTTTAACCTCTACAAGCTTCTTAATAAAGAAGATCTATTTTCTGAGTGCAAGAATATCTGTTTTACATTGATGGTATGTTAAACTAATGATCTGTAGTTCACTACTGATGATCGATAGACACATTGTGCTTGCCTTTTGTGCTTAATGGTGAGAATATCTATCCATCCTTTATCTAACTCACTTATTCATTTTCACCCGTGCTGCCACATCCGAGCCCAAGCCTGCATACAATGGGCAAGATGCAGCCCAAACAGTCATCCAGTTCATCACTTACTCACACACGCACACACGCGTGCACACACCCACCCATGAGAAATTTAGGGTCTCCAATTAACTTGGTGTAATACGTGGAATTTTTCACTAGAGATCCAAGAGGAAACCCACGGGAACAAGAGGGAATCATAACAACTGTGCACAGAATCGCCACAGATTGAATTCAATCCCACAACCCACTTGCTGTGAAACAACACCACTACCAAAAGCACCACCGTGCCACTTGTGGTATGAACTGTACTTCTTAGATCATACCTAGGAAAGCTTTTCATTTTGACCCTGATATCAATAAGCTGGCGCCATTACTTGTCAGCCTTACCTGGATATTTTGAGCGGTAGCATCAGTGTTGGGGGTAATGCATTATGAAGTAACTAATTACTGTAATCAGATTACATTTATTAGTAACGTAGTAATGTAATGCATTACTTTGATAACTTAAGTAATCGGATTACAGTTACTAACAAATTGTCTAGTTACTTGCATTACTTTAAATTATTCAACTATTGGCAGGATGGAAGGCCAGAAAATTCTTCTTCTTCTTCTTCTTCTTCTTCTTCTTCTTCTTCTTCCTTTCGAGTATATTGGCAATTGAAACCGAGGTCAGAAAAACAAATCATGCGTGTTTTTCATGCGTGTTAATGCCAGTACTGTAGCCTCGCACTTGACTCACTTTTCTGTGAAGTGCTGTTTGGGCAGATTTTTACAACTTCGTTATTGGCTTTGCTGTATTAAAGAGCATGAAAGAGGGATCTTGTGTGTGTCCACCTTACTAGAAAAAGGATTTGTGCTGATGTGGGCATAGGCCAGGTTTTAACATGATATGGTTAATTAAGTTATGGTGAATTTCAGATGATGGTGCAGAGTAATCCAAAAGTAATGCGACTAGTAGTGTAACAATTTACTCTCAGCAGTGAGTAATTGAGTAAGGGATTACTTTTTAAAAAGTAACTAGTAATGTGTAATGCATTACTTTTTTAGAGTAACTACCCCAACACTAAGTAGCCTGCTGTCAATGTTCAATTGTCCAACCACAGTATCTGGGTCATGCTTCTGTTAGAGGAAAATATCAATCACTCCTAAACCAAATTTAGAACTGATTTAATCTTTCTTTGGCTTAAAAGTATATTGATAAAGGGACTTCTGCACTGACATGCATGGGGTCTAAAGTGTTTTGTGGGATTAAAGGGAAGTATTCAGGAGAGCAGGGGGTGCTGCTCCGTGAGTGCATGTGGTCCAGCAACAGCTTAATTATACCCCAACATGGGTTGCTCTAATTTAGACGTCTGTTCTAAGACCAAGTACTGTTGTTACTGTTACCTTTGGATGGGGGATATTTTTGAATAATAAAATAGAAGATTAAAGATTAAAGCAGGGGTCTTCAATGTTGTTCCTGGGGATCCATTGTGTGTGCTGGCTTTTGTTCCAACCACAATTGTAATTGCAGGATTTTAACAAGTTGTTAATTTGTCTTACGTGCATTTAATGTTTAGAGCAGTTATTTGCCCTCTAACTCACAAGTTAACAGAAATATCCATGTTGGCCATCAAAAATAAAAAAATACCTTACCGACATTGCGATGTATTAGAAATAAAAGCGTAAAACAAAAGAAAACAATGTAACCAATCAAATTAAAGATGTAGTTGGCTCCTAATTGGTGAAAACTAATTGGCACATCATGACAAATTTATTCAACAAGCAAATGGTAGAGAGTCAAACCAGTTTTGTGTTATGTTGATCTAATTAAGTTCACCTGAAGTTTTTTGGAAGAACTTGAAACAGTTGTGTCCTGCAGCCTAATTTGGGTTTTACTGATTTCCTCAGTGTCTAATTTGATCTGTTTGAAATGTTATATTACTTGAAATTTCTTGCAGTATAGAAATAAACGCACTAGGGTATTTTCTTCTTCATAGCTTACATGGATGTTTCTGTGTAACATTTGGCTAAAGAGAGTAATTAACTACTCTAAACATGAAAAACACCTAATTAAGACATTAACAGCTTGTTAAAATCCTGCGATTACAATTGTGGTTGGAACAAAAACCAGCATACACAGTGGGTCCCTAGGAACGACGTTGAAGACCACTGGATTAAAGTAAATAAGTTTGTATGTTCTTAAAGGACAGGCTTTTGAGCCCGAACAGAATGGCTAGCTGTTTTTCTGAGTTTTGGACCGAGTGGGATGTCCTTATTTGAGGGTCAGGTTAGGAGGGGAGAGAGGGGGTGGGGCTTGACCTGTGAGGAATGGGTGTGTTTTATTTAACGTATGAATGGACAGGCACTGAACTAGTCAGCCGTATGAAGATGTAGAGTGTTAGTAACAGAAGTTATGAGGCTGCTGTTTCACATTCACTGCTACACTGAACTTGGGCCTTCTGTTCATCCATTTTCAATGAGAAAGCCCTGGATTTATCCTTTCTCAATGGGATGTTGGATGGGATGTGAAATACAACAGCGTGTTTTGTGAAGGGACTGAATTGTGGGACCACAGAGAAGGACAAACTCGTGGATGTGTCTTTCAGCTGTAACTGATGAACGCGTGTGAATACTGTGGAATTCTATGCTGAAGAACGAGGGGCACCTCAACAGTGATTAAAAACGATGCTTAAGAAGGTCCGATTTAAGGTAGGATATCTCAACTTATCACACCTTAAACGTATATAGCAACTTCATTCAGTCCTGAGAATTTAATAATGTTAAAGGTTAACGGTGTACATTTGACATCAATTTTAGGTTTCCATGCATATTCTCATCAAACGGTCAAGCATTGTTCAAAGATATAATTAAAACTGTATCTGAATGCCAGTATATTCAACTAAATATTCCAGTATCAACTTCAATTCCTCTTGCATGGTGTCTGGGTCAGGCTCAAATGCCCTACTTTTTGAAGAATGCAGACATGCTGGCCTCGATCTACCACTAGCACAACCCAGACAGTGTAGCACTGTTTGTTTTGGTAATAGACTTCATCAAGCGGCATATTCATTGGGGTTTCTTACTCACTGAGAGACAGGCTCTGTAGAAAAGTGTTCCTGGGAAAAAGGGTGGGAGGTGGTTACGTGGCTTGCTGCACAGCACAGCTTTTCATAAAGAGCTTGTGTACAAGAGTGAACACTTACGTCCTGAAATGGGGCTTAGCCAACCCCAACTCTCCTGCCAGTGAGGCTAAAGGACAGGAGGGATAGGGCGGGGGAGAGCGATGGAAGCTGGTGTCAAGAACTGAGCTGGTTTTCATTTTGTATCTTTTTGTGTGCTATTTTGTTTTGCTGTGGGCCATAGAGGTCACCCTTATGTAACAGCTGAGAGAAGCAAGGGAGTGTGACTCAGAAATTCAGCTGATTTCTGACACAAAGACTGATGAAAACAATTAATATTCCCTGGTCTGTGCCATAGGAGAGCCATGCAAAAACATTAACAAAAACAGCAGACAGTTATGCAAGGCTGTGTAACTTGAAACAACTTCACAATCGAGCAATTTTCCTGGATTCAATGGATAATTTATAACTATCACGGATCTTTTCATCTTGGTAAAGCATGCATTGTTTCTCCTCAGAAGATGATTTATACCTATCTGTGAGATGACCTTCACTTTGAAACAAACCACCATCTCCTCCCCTAGTACGCCTATATGTGAAAGGCAAAGTGTGGAGACAAACAACACATTCTTCAAAGGTCCCTCTTTAGCTTGTTCACGTACTCTGCAAGCTATGCACAAGAAACTGGGGTGAAATTCCCCTTCTCTTGCTGCCACTCTGTCCAGCTGCCCTAAGGACCCTTATAAAGTCAATACCTCTTGAATGATGACCCCAGCCTGGTCACAAAAGGCCATGGTAGTGGAAATTGACGGCATTCTAAGCTCTCCTGTTGAATTTCCTCCCCTTGGCAGTGCAAATGGAGGTTTTATGAGGGTGCAAGAAAATCCAATGTCCTGTGAAAATTCTCAGCATTGCAGTCCAGCTTTAGTGAGATGAATACCCACAAACTACAAGAGAGATTTCAATGACTTCATCATGTTTGATCAAATAGACGAGAGAACTTATGACTTCTGAAGTAGTACTTTTATTTGTGTTTTATGTCATATTTGACAATATTCAAAATCAAAGGAACTAAACCTGAGATGTTGTATGTGAGATTGATATTAGCGAGCGAAGTGGATACGACACTAAGGTTCAGGGAATTGTTGCCAGTATCTGTATCTATTTTAATTGTTCTTATAAGACTAGTTTGAGCTACTCGGCCGCAAACTTTTGATCTGAACATAGTATGTATCTGAATTCTCTGTTTCACACTCAACTGCAGCAATCTGTTCTTTAGAAATCTATTTAATACCGCTCGTTTAGAGAAACCGTATGCATGCAGATGAGCAACAGATCAAACAGAGATCCATTATGTGCAGTGCAAATACTTACCCAAATTGCCACAAGATGCCAGCAGAGTTCCACGGGAATTTAATTCTGCAGGTACATTGAGATTATGGGGAGTAACTTTTTAATGAGCTCAAATCAGCTATTAGTCTTCGACCACACTGAAAAGCATTCATCAAAATTTTAAAGAATAATCCTTACACATGGAAGAGCCATGTTCATTCCAACTGCTAGCCAGTTGCGTGTATTGAGAAGCAGGTTGCTTTTGTTTCACTTCTGAAAAAACCGCAGCTATCATTTTGGAAACTGTTCAGAAATGCTATCTTCCCTGTCCTCAGTAAATCTCAGTTCCTTCGTGGGTTGCCCTATAGGTACATGCACATAGGCGCTTACAAATGAAAACATGAACTCACTGACAGTGATGCACTCATAAACACTCACACGTGGTAATGTGGTTCTTTGGTGAAAATGTTTGTCTGTATCCTGTATTATTTATGTACATTTGCATATGTATTAGTACATGCTTAATTACTCCAGGGAGCATGGACTATTTAAACCCCTCGGCGTCGATTTTTTCATACATCAAAGGCCTGGCTTTTAACCAACAAGCACTATGGTGCCTTAAGGTAGATCAATGTTATATTGTGTCCATTTGATCAAAAATATGGAACACTGTTTGTTTTGACAGTGACTATTTGCAGTCTGCCTCTTGCTCTCATCTTTGAATGTAGTATAGAGTGCATAACAGGGTTCTAAGAGGATGATGGCTCCATCCTTTCATATTACCTGAGCACCTTTCAGGTCTACATATGGGTCAGATCCAAAACCTCTGCAAGCATCATTGACAGAATTCAGAGAAATAAAGTCCCATTAAAAATAGTGTGAGAGTTAGGTAGGGCATGCATAATTGATGCAAGTTGGGATACCTTTGCAGTATACAAAAAATAATTAATGAGGTTGTGTATAATCAGTCTGAATATGCAAATTAGGTATGCGTCATGGACAAAATCAGAATAATGATCTATTCTCACCAAGTTCATAGTGGTTTACTGCTATTATTTAGAGTACTTGTGAATAAAGAAAATTAAAATGTAATTTTTTTGCTGATAAAACCTAAATTGTGATTATTTCTGACAAGACAATCAAGACTGATAAATAATAGGATCATTTAAATTTAAGCCTGGAGGTTGACAAGTTTTGGATCTGACCCATTTACCTCTTTCCATACCTTCATTTGAAATCCTGCATGGTTCAAAATCCTGCCTTTCCTCTTTTTTGACTGGCTCAGAGCAACCAGGAAGTTGTTTCTTTTTTTGGCTCTTTTTTGGGTGTGCTGATTTATTTGGCCCCTTGAGGTTGTAAGCTGTTAAAAAAAAACAAGGTTCGGTATGGTGGAGGAATGCGCATCCTGTTAAAGATAAAAGAGAAGCAGTAGATTCCCTTCCCCCAGCCCCCTTGCGCTCTAGTTGTTGCAGTTTGCTGATGAAGCTCTGCCTGGCTTTGGGAAAAGTGCAGATATGGCTGAGGCTTTCATGTTGAGGACGGTTTATTTTCTGAAGGGAAGGGCGCAGCCGTTCTCTCTCTGCACCTTCCGAACGCTGCCATCCTCGGACAGACGAACTGTCTTAAGGAAAAGTGTACATAAATTGAGAGGACTATTGAAAACAAATTCATTCTGCCCTAACAAAGGCAAAACTTTGCATACAAATCAGTCTTATGTAGTGATAATAATAAGACCAAGAATAAGAATGGTGCTGACCTTTAACTATTAGCTATAATTGTTCTAAGAGGCACTAAAAATGCAACAAGCAACAATTCACAATATTTTGTATAAACAATGAAATAGTGACCTGAAATATAAATAATATAAAAGTAGAGGAATAACTCTCAATAGGTGAGTAATATTGTAGGGTGAGTTGGCATGTCTACATGTCGACAGCATAGACTGTATAAAAAGATGGATGCAGCACCCGGGTCTGAAAGGTGAAGCTAATGCAGATTTGCCTTAAAATTGCATTTTATTTAATGGCCAGCAGATGGCGACGTTGGTGGTTGCAGAAAGAAGTTTAATGCTATAGAAGTCTATGCGAAAATGACCCTACTTTCCCACCTGATTTATTATTTTAATAATTTCCACATTATTTTATGGCATCTATCGCAAGTTTCAAGTCTCCTTCCATATATCATTATGTTCATTTTTGTAAATTATGGTCCCAAATAGACTAGAATAAAGGATAAAGCCAGATATGCTTTGGGGGCGTGGCTATCCTCTAGTCCTCGTCAGATAGGGTCAGATCGTTCCTTACATCCACCCCTCACTCCACCGTGGATCTTCAATTCACACTCTCGTCCAATAGAAATCACATCTGGTTTCAAAATGAAAAAATGGTGCTGTTGAAATGTCAAAATCGAGGCTTCCTAAATGGTATGCTGAAACCAATGGGTAACGTCACGGTTGCTTCCTCCATCTTTTTATACAGTCTATGGTCGACAGCAATAGTCCGATACCGAAGCCACTCCCCTAAAAATCCACAAAGAGGAGTATGGGCACAAAAATGCTGTACAAACGGCTCAACGCTGGCTCTGGCTATAAAAAGCTGGGGATAAAAACTTAAAGTTTTGAAAGAGTTGCGATGCCACACTTTTCACAAGCCAAACGGGATCAGGCGATTGGAATGCTGAAAGCTGGAATGAGTGCTGCAAGAAAGGCAACACACTTTGGAGTGCATTGTGTGACTGTTGCACGTCTACAGACACAATACTGGCAGACGGGAAGTACCCGAGATCGTGACCTGAACTGCCACCTGTGACCACACGTGCAGGACTTTTGTATTTTTGTGATGCACCTCCATGACCGCTTTCTTCCAGTAACGCTGACAGCTGCAGAAATTCCTGGAAGATGCCATAACACATGAGCTCCCGCACAGTACGTAGAAGGCTCCAGTACAAATGAATTAATTTATTCAAATGACACGTTGGTATGGTCTTGACAGATCGGAGACGTGTGACTCGTCATCAAAGGGAATAGCCGCATTCCAACTGAAACAGGCCAAACCGTACCTGGTTCAGTGACATTTTTAGCAACAAATTGCGCCACCTGATGTATCACAATCATGGAAGGCGACGTGTGTACCGCAGACAAGGCGAACGGTATGCCGATAATGGTATGCATCGTGCAAGTGGATCAATTCGGTGGTCAAAGTGCAAAGGTCTGGACAGCTATAAGATATGGCTTGAGGTCTCCATTGGTTTTTGTTGATGGAAAATTGACAGCACAAAGTTATGTGGATAAGACCTTGGAACCATATGTCATGCTCCACATCTGCCAAAACCGTCACATCATCTTCATGCATGACAAGCCTTGTCCTCATAAGGTAAGGATTACCAAGAACTGTTTGGAGACTAACAACGTCAGGGTGTTGAACTGGCCAACTTACTCAGCAGACATGAACCCCATGGAGCATCTTTGGGATCTTCTGAATCAGCGTTCAGGATCAGGATCACCATCCCACTACTAACAGTGAGTTTCAACTTGCTCTGTTGGCCAAGTGGGACCAAATTCAACAGATGGATTAACAATTGGTGATCTTGATGCCGCGAAAGACACAAGCTCTGTTTGCAGTAAATGGTGGACATACGTTATTAATGTTGTTCTATATGTTCCAGAATTAACTCTGAAGTGCGATCTCTTGAAAATGCGTGAATAAAGATGAAAATCTGTAACATACATATTTTGTTGCTTTTATTTTTTATCTACACACTTTGTAATACGCTGGATAGAGTATCTTTTGCTCTCAGGGAGATCTTGTTGAACTGTAAACAGCCCGATTATCGCCCAGACGTCGTGAGTCAGCGGGAACTGGACAGTTCTTCTGGTGTGTATATTATTGCTCAGAGTGACAATGACTAAGTGTACTGAGTGCAAAGATAAGGTGGATAGTGTTGTGTGTCAGATATGTCAACAGAAGATGCTAATAGATGACAGTCTGTTGATGTATGTATCAAGCTATTGTTATGTTTGAGTGTTTTATGTAAAGCACTGCATATCATTTGTAAATGGAGATTTGTTACATATTATTTGTGCTGCCTTACTGGTCAGCTATTTGTTTATTTTGGTTATCATTTGGCACCCTCTGGTGGTATATCTGTAGAAAAACATGATTTGATGCAGTACCACTTCTTTGTGTTGAAATAGACTAGTGCTTTCTAGAAGCTTCTGGCATCTTCCTGCCTGGAGGGGGCGGGATTACCCAGGAATCGTGTAGATCTTTCCAGAATGTTGCTAGTCTATATAAATGCTGTGATTTTGGTTTTGGAGGCAGAGTTTTTGTTTTGGCAACAGAGTTACATAGTGGCATTAGAGTGTTATTATAAGATTAAACAGTGGATTATTTGTAGAAGTTTTTTTTAATATCAGTGAAGAATAAGTTTAAGTTGTCATTGCTGGTTTTCTTTGTTGTGATTTTCAAGTCATAACAAATTGGAGGTTCCACCGAGATAAACCATTCATTGGAACAACCATTGGATTCACCAAAGATTTAAGCTGATCTATCATTTTTAAATCTTGTGACTATTTGAAAAACCAGCAATCATGACTTTTGATGTTGAAAATTTTTTTGAAAACTCCAGCCCAGGAATCAATTGTGCTGGCAAAGAAGAAGGACTTGCTGCAAATAGCCTCAACCCTTGGATTATCTGATGTGAAATCATCAATGAAGAAACTAGAAATATTCAACATTTTGGTGCAACATTTCATCGATGAAGATATCTTTGGGGAAGAAGCAGCAGAATTGATTAAAGATGTGGAAGTGTCTGCAACAGAGCTGCAAAGACTTGAATTTCAGATACGCCTGAAAGAACTGAAAGAAAGAAGGTTGGAGAGGGAGGAAGAACTGGAAGAAAAAAGGTTAGAGAAACAACTAGAACTAGAAGAAAAAAAGGATGCAGTACGAATTGGAAATGAAGAAAATAGAAGCAGGTACTGTTACAAAATCTTTTGGACTTTCTGATCATTTTGATGTGGTTAAACACATCAGACTTGTTCCTCCCTTCCTAGAAAATTATGTTGACTAATACTTTACCCATTTTGAGAAATTGCTGAAAATTTGAAATGGCCAAAAGAGCATTGGACAATGATGTTACAAAGTGTTCTTACTGGTAAAGCTAGGAAAATCTATAACCAGTTATCTGTCCAACAGTGTTCTGATTATGATTTTGTCAAATCTGCCATTCTGAAGGGTTATGAATTGGTCCCCGAGGCTTACAGGCAAAAATTTAGGAATTCTCTTAAAGGAAGCCAGTCAAACTCATGTTGAATTTGGCAGGTTGAAGGAACAGTTGTTTGATCAGTGGTGTAATTCCATGAAAGTTGAGAAAAATTTTGACAGAATGAGGCTACTTATTCTGGTTGAGGAATTCAAAAGGTGCGTCCAGCCTGATATTAAGATTTTCCTTGAGGAGAAACAAGCCAGTACTTTGCAAGATGTTTCCACCCTGGCTGATAGTTATGCATTAACTCATAAGTCTTCTTTTGTCCAAAAATCCACTTTTTCTAAATTTCAAAACAAGTCTCAGTCCAAGACTTCTTCTAATAACACTTTCTAATGATTCTAAGGCCACTTCTGAGAGGAAACTTTTCAGTGAGAAGCAATCCTCTAATTATTTACCTTCTGTGTCTTGCCAATACTGCAAAAAGCAAGGTCACCTTATTTCTGAGTGTTATGCTCTCAAGAAAAAACAACAACGAGAAGAAACCAAGCCAACTGCTTTCACTAAGAGAGAATCTCTTGTATCAAAGGTCAGTTCACCTGATCTTCTACCTTCTGTGTCTGATTCTGTTATGGAGGGTTTTGAGCCATTCATCACCGATGGTTTTGTCTCACTTTCGCATGATTTTTCCTCATCTGCTCCTGTTTGAATTCTAAGGGATACTGGGTCTTCCCAGTCTCTTATTCTTGCAGATATTCTGCCTTTTTCGGACAAATTGTCTACTCAGGCTAATGTCCTTATTCAAGGGGTAGAATGTGGTTTTACAAGTGTACCTCTCCATAATGTTCATCTCAAATCAGACTTAATCTCTGGGCCTGTTACTGTTGGTGTTAGGTCTTCTCTTCCTTTCAAAGGTGTTCATTTGCTTCTTGGTAATGATCTTGCTGGGGATAAGGTTGTGCCCTACCCTGTTGTAACTGACACTCCTTTGATTGATTAAGAATCTGACTCTATAGAGGAGGAAATTCCAGACCTCTATCCTTCATGTGCAGTTACTCGTTCTGTGGCCAAAAAGGCTATTCAAGATGATGCTGACCTGGACTTCAACCTGGCTGACACCTTCATTGGGCAGTCTTTTCGTCAGGAACCTTCCAGTCCTGAGATGTCTGGGAAATCTTCAGATTTGTCCTTGTCAGGTCATTCTAATGACATTTTGTCTCGGAAACAACTTATTCAGGAGCAACAACAAGTTTGTGATCTAGCGCATCTTCTACCACAGGCTGCAAGTGAACAAGAGGCTACTCAAGTTCCTGTCAGTTTTTACTACAAAAATGGTGTGCTTATGAGAAAGTGGCATCCACCTGATGTTACTGCAGATGAAGAGTGGATGATCACCCATCAAATTGTTCTTCCAAAGTCTTATCATCAAGAAGCTCTTAGTCTGGCCCATGACAATCCTATGTCAGGTCATTTGGGTATCAAGAATACCCTTCAACGTGTCAGGAATCATTTCTTCTGGCCTTCCATGAGGTCTGATGTACAGGAGTACTGCAAATCCTGTCATTCTTGTCAAATGGTTGGGAAGCCGAACCAGAATATTCCAAAGGCTCGACTTAAGCCCATTCCCGCTTTTGAAGAACCTTTCAGCCGGATCATCATTGACTGTGTTGGACCATTGCAGTCTAAAAAAGTCCCTAAAACTAGATCTGGTTGTGAGTATGTCCTCAGAGATTTGACAAAGGAAAAGGACTATCATGTGTTGCAGGCGCAAACTTGAACCCGAGGGTTTCCTAAGGGTCCAGGCAATTCAACGGAAATAGCCTCGTTTCCCCATACAATCACGGGATCAAAGGCATTAATTAAACTATCATCCATATTGTAAGGCGAAGTATCTTACCAAGTTTTTCTCAAACTTTGTTGGTCTTCCTAAGTCTATTCAGTCTGATTTAAAAAATGGGTCAAATTTCATGTCTGGCATATTTCAACAAGTTATGCATGAGCTTGGTATTAAACAATACAGGTCATCATGTCTGGCATACCATCCTGCATGAGCTTGGAGTCAATAAGGTGCTTTGGAGAGGGTTCCATCAAACCCAGAAGAACATGATATGGACCTACTGCCTTGACACAGAGGAAGACTGGGATGAGGGTGTCCATCTTCTTCTGTTTGCTGCCCGTGAAGCTGTTCAGGAGTCTCTTGGGTTCAGTCCTTTTTGAGCTCGTTTTTGGGCATACAGTCGGTGGACCTCTGAAGCTTCTGAAGGAAAAGTTGCTGGTCAAGATGATGTCCCAATTAACTTGCTTCAGTATGTCTCTGACTTCCGTGAATCGTCTCTCTAAGGCTTGTGACTTTGCTAAGTCTAATCTCAAAGAGGCTCAGGGCAAAATGAAAACCAGATATGACCTTCATTCCCAAGATAGAAGTTTTAAAACTGGTGACAAATTTCTTGCGCTTTTGCCAGTTCCTGAAACCCTCTAAGAGCCCGATATTTTCGCCCTTACACTGTCCTCAAAAAAGGTCAGTGATCTAAATTACGTCATTTTAACCCCTGGAGGAGGAAACAAAAACAAATGTGTCACATCAACATGCTGAAAGAATACATTGACAGAGACACTCAGCAAAAAGCCAGTCAATGTGGTAAATACAATTGAACTGGAAAATTCTGAAGAAGATTGTGACTGCCCTTGGAAAATGAAACTGGTCCAGCCAAACTTGAAAATTCAGACATTCTTCAAAATATTGACAGCAAGTTGTCCCACCTGGACCCTTTTCAACAACAACAGCTAAAGCAGCTCATATTTGAATATAGTCACATATTCCCTGATGTTCCATCAAGGACTGATATGGTTTACCATGATGTCATCCTACAAGTTGATGCCAAGCCTGTAAAACAGCATCCTTACAGAATGAATCCAGAGAAGCAGAAATACCTTAAACAAGAAGTCAAATACCTGCTTGAAAATGACTTTGTTGAATTAAGTAACAGTGACTGGAGTTCTCCATGCATCCTAGTTCCGAAACCCAATTGAACATATAGAATGGTGACGGACTACAGGAAAGCAAACGCTCTATCAAAAACGGACTCATATACTATTCCCAGGATTGATGACTGCATTGACAAAGTTGGACAGTCAAAGTATGTCACCAAATTTGATCTCCTCAAGGGCTTCTGGCAGATCCCTCTAACAGACAGAGCAAAGGAGATCTCTGCCTTCGTCACACCAGATGGATTATACCAATACAAGGTCATGCCCTTTGGAATGAAAAATTCTCCGGCCACCTTCCAACGTCCGGTAAACAGAGTGATCGCTGGACTATCAGGATGTGAGGCCTATATTGATGACATTATCATCACCAGTGACAGCTTCCAAGAGCACCTCATCTACATCAGAAACTTCTTTCAGAGAGTGAGTGATGCCAAGCTGACTATCAACCTTGTTAAAAGTGACTTTTGTAAAGCTACAGTTGTTTACTTTGGTCATATTGTAGGACAGGGTCAAGTCAAACCAATTGATGCAAAAGTAAAAGTTATTACTGAATTTCCTGAGCCTACAACTAAAAGACAACTAATGAGATTTCTAGGGATGGCTGGCTACTACAGAAAATTCTGTAAAAATTTCTCTATCATTTCTGAACCTTTGACAAATTTACTGAAGAAAAATGCAGAATTTGTTTGGGATGAAAAATGTCAAAATTCATTTGACCAACTGAAAGCAATCCTCAAAAATGCACCAGTTCTCTTATCTCCTAATTTCAAAAAGGAGTTCAAGTTGGCTGTTGATGCCAGTGATATTGGTGCAGGCGCAGTTTTACTGCAAGAAGACACTGTTGGAGTAGATCATCCTCTTTGTTACTTTTCCAAAAAGTTTGATATACATCAGAAAAACTATTCAACAATTGAAAAAGAATGTTTGGCACTTGTTTTGGCTTTACAACATTTTGAAGTCTATTTGACTTTTTCAGCTACTTCCATCAAGATCTTCATTGATCACAATCCCCTGACATTCTTGCATAAGATCAAAAACAAGAATCAAAGATGACTAAGATGGAGTTTACATTTGCAAGAGTATGATTTGGATATTTCTCCATCAGGGGAAAAGATAATGTTATTCCAGATGCACTTTCTTGCTTGTAATTTTACTTTTCTATTTGATTGTGAAAATTGCACTGGTTGTTATATATATGATTGTTATAATGATCAATGGTACTTTATGTGTAAAGTTTCAAGATTATACTGATTATAAAACTGTGTTAATTTTAACAAAAGAAAGTTTTTAGCAAACATTTCTTTTCTTAAAGAGGGGAGGTGTTATGTATGAGTGTTTTATGTAAAGCACTGTATATCATTTGTAAATGGAGATTTGTTACATATTATTTGTGCTGCCTTACTGGTCAGCTATTTGTTTATTTTGGTTATCATTTGGCACCCTCTGGTGGTATGTCTGTAGAAAAACATGATCTGATGCAATACCACTTCTTTGTGTTGAAATAGACTAGTGCTTTCTAGAAGCTTCTGGCATCTTCCTGCCTGGAGGGGGCGGGATTACCCAGGAATCGTGTAGATCTTTCCAGAATGTTGCTAGTCTATGTAAATGCTGTGATTTTGGTTTTGGAGGCAGAGTTTTTGTTTTGGCAACAGAGTTACATAGTGGCATTAGAGTGTTATTATAAGATTAAACAGTGGATTATTTGTAGAAGTTTTTTAATATCAGTGAAGAATAAATTTGTTTAAGTTGTCATTGCTGGTTTTCTTTGTTGTGATTTTCAAGTCATAACACTATGCTTCACGTTCCACACGGCTCAACATGAGGAGCATTGTCTTGAACTACTACTCAGATGATGCCATCGTGAGTGCAAGGCAGCTGCTTGAAGAAAGTGTTAAAGATCACCTTCCTGACCATCCTGCTATTGGCGTGAAGAGAACAGACTCTGTTAAGCGAACAGCCAATGATGCCATGGTGGATGACATCATAGATGTGATGCTGGCTATTGGCAAGTTGAAGGGCCCTGGTCTGCCGCGCTTCGTGTGCAGCGATGCCAAGACGCTGCCAACTACCGGTCCTGAGCAAGCAGGTAACATGCTGACTGTACTAGAAGACCTGTCTTCTCAACAGGAACAGATCAGGCAGATGCAGGAGACCATGTTTTTGTTGCGCATCGACTTGGACAGAGTGACAAGGAAGCAGAGTGAGGTCGCACCTGGTGTGACTGCTACAGCACATCAGACTAGTGGTGCCCAAGGGGAGCCCACCACTTTACACAAGGCTAGAGGTTCTGACAAGGAGCAGCCCAGCAGGGAGACTGAGAGTGCTGCATCACCTGCCGGGGCCAATTCTAACACAAAACAGACAAGCGACAATGCAAGATCGTATGTTGATGCTGTCAGATCGACCTCTGAAAATGATAGCAACAGTGACGATGGCTTCCGGACACAAGGAAGACGTGGCAAGAAAGGCACGAACACAGAATCAGAGAAGAAGCCTGTCAAGAAACCCAGGGTTGGAGGAACTGGTGACTCGAGTGTCCTGCGTGCTGGCCCCAGCAGATTTCAGGTACAAATCTCCAATGTGAACAGTGAACAGAGAACAGAGACTATCAAGCACTATATCAGCAGCAAGGGAGTTGATGTTATCAGTGTTGAAGATAAGACCTTTGATGGTTGGGACACTAGGCGGTTTGTGATTACCTTCTCATATGAACACCATGACACTGTTCTGAAAACTGAATTCTGGCCTAAGAAGATTTACTTCAAGCGTTGGTTTCCAGTGAAAGTGAAGGAAAACCAGTAATCTCAGGATGGCCAGTACTCTCAGGATTTCGTCTTACAATAGCACTGGGACGGCCTGGGATGAACAGGTTTTTTTAAAAGACTTCTGTGATAACTATACTCAGAGGCAATGAAAACGCAACACCAGTTTGGATTCAAATAATTTTGTGACTCAAATTTATTTTCTAATTTTAACAATTCAAATATGTTGGGTGGGTTGACTTTGATGAATTAAATGTGTTAATGGGCCGATTTGGACAATAATAAACAGATGAATTAAACATAACGAGCACAAGTTGAAAATGAAAAATCACAACAAGACTGAACGGAACACACATTTAAAAATGAACTCAAAAGAACAGTCAGTATCGGGCGTGACCCCCACGAACATCTACACAGGCAGTACAACGTCTCTTCATGGACCTGACTAAGCGTCTTAGGTTGTCTTGGAAGTTGTCGCCAGTCTGCCTGTAGTGCATTCTGGAGTTGCTGCCTGGTTTGAGGTCTGAGTACTCTTGGTGAAAGAGCTTGTCCCAGTTGGATGTACTACACCCAAAACGTACTGATGCTGGACGTACTACACCCAAAACAGTTAGCCACTTGCCAGGCACTTACTCCCGCCTCTAGCATACCCAGGGCCCTGTTCCATTGTTCAGTCCACAGACGTGGCATTATGACACTTAAAAATGTTTTTTTGTGTGGCTTTTATCATGCCTTTATATAGGGAAGACAACCCCTTCTTCATTTCAACCACTGTACTTGCACAACTCCTAATCCCATATGTTGTACTCAATATGGATTGATGAGAGTCCAACTCACACTGTTGAGTTAAATGATGATCATTCATGTGTAACGAGGTACCCCAATGGTCACTTAAGAACTCAAATTGGACTACTCAGGTCCTGAGCAAAAATAAACCAAAATTTAGAGTGTTGCGTTTTCATTGCCTTTGAGTATATAAACCTGATCTTATGTTCCTACATGAAATGTGGTTACTGAATGCCAACATGTCCATGTTGAATGACTTACACAGAGACTATATTGGGAATGGTGTGTCAGGCACTCCTGATAAAGAACTGATACTTGGAAGACCTAAAGGTGGAGTTGCCATTCTTTGGAAAAGATCCTTGTGTAACTCTGTCAAGTTTTACAAAATTCCTAACACTGATAGAGCTTGTGCTGTGACTGTTGGTAATGAACAATTGCTCTGTATTAACATTTATTTACCTGTAGATAACCAGAGCAAAACTCGCATCTCTCAGGAATTTCTAGATACACTGGACGCTATACAAGTTTTCATGGAACAATGTGATTTTAGACATGTAGTCTTAGCTGGTGATTTTAATGCAGATTTCAATCACCACAACTCTCATGATGTGTATCTCAGGAACTTTGCTTCAATTAACAATTTTGTGTGTTCGGTGGACCTACCTGTTGCTGAGAGGGGTTACACCTACCATGACCCCTACAATGGTTGCTTCTCCTGTATTGACCACTTCGCCGTGAGCTCTGGTCTAGCTGACTGTGTCATGTTTGTGATGAGATGTAACGAGTATGACAATCCTTCCAAGCATCTGCCGCTGACTATGCAGGTGCGACTTGGTGACTGTCTACTTGGGATTATTCGAGCTGACTGCAGAGATTACGTGTGCCGTGACAGACCTATTGCATGGCATAAAGTGACAGATCATGACAGAGAAGAATATCAACGAAAGCAAGACCTGTGGCTCTCTACAGCATCAGTTCCTGATGTTGCCATGTGTCTTGACCCTGCATGCAGTGATGAGAGTCATTGTGCTCAGATTGATGATTGGCTTCAAGACATTATGGACTGTTGTTTGTGCTCAGGTGCGCACTTTCCACGTGTCGCACAGAAGAAGGTGAAGAAGCCGTACTGGAGAAATGAGGTCAAGCCCTATAGAGATGACAGTCTGTGGTGGCATAACTTGTGGCTTCAGTGTGGTGAACCGCGAACCGGCCCCGTCTATGAGAACAGGATGCTTGCGAAACGACAGTACATGTATGCCGTCCGCAGATATAAACGTAGAGAAGATCAGCTTCGAAAAGACAGGATGGCTGAGGCCATTTGTGAGAACAATACACGGGACTTCTTTAGAGAAGTGTAACGCTTGAAAGGAAAGAAGACACGTGCCCCAAATGTTGATGGACTGGTTTCATCAGATGAAATTGCAGAACACTTTGCTCATAAATATGAGGATCTGTATAATTCTGTGCCATCTAGCTCCTCAGAAATGTCAAGCATTTGCAACTATATTCAGAGGACCTGTAGAAACGCATTTGAATGTGATTTTGTGGTAACAGACACTGATGTTAGTAAAGCCATTGCTCAGTTGAAAGCCGATAAATCTGATGGACACTCAGGTTTAATATCCACTCATCTCCTCATATGTAGCGATTTGTTTAAATGTCACCTTGCAAGACTAATTACAGCAATTTTTACACATGGTCATCAGCCTCAGTCAATGTTGTTAGCAACTATTACTTCAATTCCTAAAGATAATAGAGGTAATTTGTGTGATTCTATAAACTATAGAGGTATTACTTTATGCAGTTCTATAAGTAAAATAGTAGATATTCAACGATATAAACACCTTCTGTCAACTAATGATATGCAATTTGCTTACAAACCAGGTCACAGCACATCATTGTGTAGTTTAATTGTGAAAGAAACAGTTAACTATTATTTGAATAATGGTTCACAAGTCTATTCATGCTGAGTTGATTTGAGTTGAGCATTTGATCGTGTTAAACATGATAAGTTATTTCAGATCTTAATTGATAGACAGGTTCCTCCTGTAATTATTAGAGTCATTTACAATATGTATCAACATCAGTTAATGAGAACTGTTTGGAGTAATTGTCATTCACAGACTTTTAAAACTGTTAATGGTGTTAGACAGGGTGGAATCATTTCACCAATTTTGTTTTGTATATATATAGATGTTTTATTTAACGATTTAGAAAATGCTGGTCATGGTTGTTGGATTGGTTCTCAGTATTATGGTGCTGTAGGTTACGCAGATGATCTGAAGCTGTTGTCTCCCACAGTAGATGGTGTAGAGAGTATGTTGAGAATTTGTGTAGAATTTTGGAAAGTCATACGGTGTTAAATACAATTCAAAACTGTTTGCATATTGTTTTCAAGACAACATGTAAACAACCCTCCTGAGGTTTACTTGTGTGGAGACAAACTCTCATGGGTTGACAGTGTAAAGCATTTAGGTCATATACTACATTACAATTTAAATGAGACTCAAGATGTAAGAAGCAAAAGATGTGATCTTTATTCTCGTGTGAATACTGCTGTAGCAACACTTGGTAAATGTCAGGACAATATTTTGCAAAAAGTTTTTAATACTCAATGTGCTCATTTGTATGGCACTGTGATTTGGAATTTTAATGATAAATCAGTTAAAGAATATGTTGTTGCTTGGAATAGGTCAGTACGGAGATTGTTCAACCTTCCTTATACTACACATACTAGATACTTACCCTATATTGTGGAGACACCTGGTGTGTTAGACCAAATTTATAGTAGGTTTGTGAAGTTATGTCAGACTATGGAGAATAGCTCCAATGTTAAAGTCAAGTATCTTTTTAAGGTATCTATGTTGTCAGTTAGATCGATAATTCGTAGAAATTTAAGAGCCACTGAAAAGAGGTTAAACTTAGATTTACAAGATGTCATACAAACTGGTGTAAGTAGATTAAAAGTTTCATATATGGATGATGTCACTGAGGCTGATAAAGTAATTATTGGTACGCTAGCAGAATTGAGAGATGGTGCTAAAGAAATTCATGGTTTTAGTCAATTTGAGATCAATGATTTTATTTATTAATTTTTTTCTTACTCTTGTTATGTTTAAACCTTTCAAATGTATACATGTTATGATGAAAGAGTTTGAATAATATTTTTATATATATATATATATATATATATATATATATAGGAAACTTTATTTCATTGAATTTTTAATGCCTCTCAGTATGTCTGCAGCAGGCGTCTTGTAAAGCACCACCAACCACTCCTAATTTCCTGGATTCCTTATGAGACTTCAATGCGGCTTCACTGCTGCTTCTCTATTTTTATTTGAGATAACGATGAAATTTGCATGTTGTGCTGTTTTAATATGCACAGAGAACATTTCTCCTTAATGTGTCAGTCTGCTTTGAGTTCAGCCTTTTGGTGCAAAAACATTCATCTCAATTTCCTTCTCTCCTGCAGTCTCTTCCTTCCCCACCATCTCCCTCTCCTTTTTTTCCCTCTATCACTCTCTCTCTCTCTATCTGAATGAACCTCACAGATGTTCAGGCTGAACTGAAAGCAGATAAACAGATTAAGGAGAAACAGCCTATTTGCATTTTAATTAAGCACAAAATGAACGCTTAATATTTTTTTTTTCAAATAGCAATGGAGAAATAAACAGCAATAAAGCCACATTAAAGACATATGGAGTCCTGAGAGATAGACTTGGTACTCTTCCAGGAAGCCTTCTGCAGATAGTTTCAGCTAGGAGAGCAGGGTCTGTGGATAATCTACCGCACAAATGGAAAAAAATCATCAGCTTACATACATTTTGAGCTGCATGCTGTTTCAGAACAATTGAGAACCTCTTCTGCTGGGAATAAAGACTCCCTTATGCGAGTGAGAGAGAAAGAAAGAGAGTGAGAGAGAGAGGGAGGGAGAGTGATGACAGAAGAGCTAGAAAGGAAGTAGGAGAGGGGAGAGGGTTTGAGAGGATAGGAGAAACAGCCCTGGAATTGCATCTGGAGCTCTCTTTTCTGAGCCCTCACAATGTCCTGTGTGTGATACGTTCTGAGAGACGATTTTCTGGACTGCTTCTGGACAGAGGACATCAATTTCTTAATCTCCACTGGAATATCAACTGTTTCTTCCTTCCATTATCGATGAAAAATGTGAGTCATACACCCACTATCTGCAACAAGGATTAGATGCATGTCCACAGGTAATGTACCCTTTCACCATTCTCTCATTTCATGCAGTGTACTGTATTTGAAAACTGGATTAGGCTTTTCTTATGTCAAATAGCACCATCGGCTGGTCAAGCTAAGTAAACGTCAAATAGGGGCTTGCCGTGAGCCTCGGCTTCAGTGAACTGTGTGTATTTTGATGGGCAGGATTGAAATCAGTCCGTGTGTGACGGCATTAGGTGAAAATGATTCATTTCAATTACTTCGACATCATGTCTTGAGCCAACAGTCTTCAGTATGTTTTTTTTTTTTTTTTGACCTGTTATGTTTTAGATAGTCATTCATTTCTGCCCAGCCGAACATGCAATCTGTCCTATTACTGATTGAGATCACATTCTGGTTTCCTCTGGAAACGGCAGCATGGTTGACCGGTTTGATTTGTGACTTTGATGATTCTGAGGTCGCTGGAGTGTCACGGAACAAAAGAGAATGCCCTACTATTGCTGTGGCATTTCTTCATATTCTTTAGTTCTCCCCTCATTTAAAAGCAATTCTGTCTTATCTTCTATTTATTTATTTATTTATTTATTTATTTAGCTAAGAAAGAGTTTTCAAAATCAAAAGCTGACAAAACATCTTAACCCATGATATACTGCAAATTTGAGGGTGCAGCCTCTTAATTAAAAATAGCCTGTTAGACACGTGTGGTGTATATTCGTGAAAACATATGTGCGCATATCTATGTATTAAGAAAAAAATCTAATTCATTCCAATACAGTTGAAGCAAATACCACCAAAATAGGTGTACAAATACAGTTGTATCAAATGTATTTCCAAATGCATGCTTAAAATGACAGATTTGCTATGCTCTGATATTAAATTCAATCTAGGCTCCTAATATTACCATGTTACTGTCATACTTTGTGTTAAGATGCCTTAGTGGGCATATATTCAGGGAAGGGCCTGCAAACTACCACAGAGATGTTTCTACCTGCCCACATGGTAGCCTTCTACAACACCCAATCACAGAGATAAACCAAGGGCAAGAGTTGGGGGGGTCAAGGGGCTGTGTTCTGTGATCAGATGAACTTTTGAGGCCCATTTGCACATAAAGCATTTTGGTGACCTCAGCCTCCATAAAGGGCCCTTTGTTCTTTGCAGGCGCGGCCTTTATTCCCAAAGCTGAGGGGACAGCTCTGGAGACACTCAGGCCTTTCTCCCCTCTGTTAGGGGCCCCCGCTCTCCCCTCGCCTCCCCAGTTTCCTGCATAACGGGACATACACAGAAAATTAGGCTGCCTCCCTCAGCAGCGCTAAAAAATCCAACACTCTCTAAAAGCACACTCGCTGACTTTTTTTGTTTTTTTTTATGTAAATTTGGCATCTCCAATCCCTCCCGAATCTGGAGTGCCTAATTCGAGAACTACATGCAAGCTTGCTCGTATGCGACCCCATGTTGCCATCTCGGGAGAGCAAAGACAGTTCGCGGCTCTCCTCTGAAGCACGCGCCCGTCAACTACTGCTTCTTTACACTCATTGGTCGAAACTTCGCAAGTTCAGAATGAGGGCGCAGGATACACGAACATGAGCAAGTTTAGAATCTAACTGACGAGCCCCCGGCTGGCTAACAGGAGGCGCTGGAGCAACGAACAAAGCTACGTTTCTAATATCCCAAACCGGCAGTCCCATCCCAATTTACACTCACTGACTTTCTAATCAACCTCATCGCTATTTATATTCATCTCATTTTGCTCAGTTTTTTGCAGACCTATTTCAAATACAGGGTCTGCCCTGTGAGATTACGAAAGCGCAGCATCGTAAGCAGAAGAAAACACAATCCACTGTAAAGTGGTGGTCTGAGAACTAGCCCAATGTGCCAAACCCTAAAGATTGAGAACAAAAGAAAAATTATCCTTCTCTGTGGGCTAGCCAGCCACAGTCTATCACCTCTGCATCTTTACAACAGTCTTGTGGACTGAGAGGGACTGCAGCAGAGTGACACAGAGAGCAAGGGTTAAGGGTTCTCCCTATCTATCCTGCAATGCTCTGTATTGTCCTGTGTTGTTTCTGCACTGTATGCCTAGCAGCACAACAAATCGGCCTTCGGGCTCATAAATAAAGCTGAGTTGAAGGTGTTTCATGTTGATTCCATTGTTTCAATCTCCCAGGTGGTGCCGTCAGGTGAGTATGTAATCGTGGCTCTCATGGGCCAAGTTTTGCTGTGTTCCACTATCCCCTTCAGTTTAAAGACAAACTGGGCAATCCGAAGCAGAAAGAAAAGATAAGAAAATGAAGGCCGGATTTAGTGATCCCTGATCTAACATGTTATTTCAAAAGTGGCACCAGGAGACTGGATTACTTGAGTAGCTGATGCCGGCAGACCATGGGAAATAAGTTAGCTGGTGGAGTCAGTGCTGGGTGATAATGCAATAATGGTGAAATGACTGAAATCCCTCATCCCTCGAGTGATGCCTGGCCTAATCACAGTACGCGTCTCAATATGGGACACACAGAGCATTGGAGCACTTCAGATATGATCCAGTGCAGCATATGCACATCCTTTAGTAGATGCCAAACTCAAGGCACTAGTATGTGCAGTGATTTTTTTCAGTGGAAAAATCTGATCATATGACTGAAAGCCTGAACTGAGATTTTGTGAAGCAGGATGTGATTATATGCCAAGCTCATAAAGCTTAGTTTAACTGAACCTTTCATGGGAAAGTCATTTAAAAAAGACTCTGGAGGCTCTAAAGTTGGGAACGAGGAAGGCTGTGTGCATAAGTGTGTATGAGCGTGTGTGTGTGTGTGTGTGTGTGTGTGGCGTGTGTAAGCGTGCATGTGGCAGTTTGTCAGCCTTTGCAAACAGACAACAGATATGGATGACTTTTTTCCCTTTAGTAATTGTTTCTGCTGTTTTCTTAAAGGTAATTAATCTGTTTTCATTATTGAGATTCTGGTTTTTTTTTAAGATGATGAATTAATTTTCACTTTCTTTGGTTTAGTCCCAGTGTCTTAAGCCAAATGATTTCATGCTGATTTGCTTCATACCAAAGATTTGCAACGAACTTTGCCATAGAAATGAATATTAGACAGCTGAGGAGCACTTCTGTCACCAGTGGCTGTGATGGTACCAGTCTAGACAAACTGTCCTTGTTTCCAGACGTGTTGTCATAGCAACATATCTGTGACTGGCAGCATGAGGCACTGACATAATCTTTACCATTTACTGAAGGCAGAGCTCCGCATCAAAACGCTCCTTTAAAGTTACCCACAGTCCATTGATGCGGACACAATAGATAAAGCTTCTATTCCACACCATCATCCACATCCACCAGACAGACAAAGAAGGAGATAAACGCCACAGAGAGACAGATTTATGACCAATAGAGAGGAGGTCATTGTGGTTTCCATGAGAAGTTTCCACTTCTATCTCAATGCACATGTATATTCACATAATGCACACGTGTGCACATGCACAGCCTTTTTTCCTCAGCGCAGGAAATCAGAAGCTCTCTTTGTTATTATTATATGGAAGCTCTGGAGGCCAACTCCTCAAAGGCTGTCCTGGTATCACGACCGACAAGTCCTGAAAGACCCTGAGCGCCGACACATGCTGAACACGACTACTTATTGGTAGTCGTCCGGGAACGGAGGTTAAAGTACAGGGACAAAAGAGGAAAAGAAAAAAGCAGGTGACTGCATGGGTCAGCAGGACACTGCTGTCAGGGTGTGAAAAGTTAGTAGTCCATCTGAAAAGGGGCAGAGTATCTGTTGTTTTGTGCTTGAGGAAGTCATTCCCGCCCCCTTCTTGCTGCTAGGATGATTTTGGCTGTGGTGCCTCCAAAAAAACTTGGCATTCTCACAGTCTCAGCGTCTGGGATTGTGAAAGAGGAGGAAGATTAACGTTTTGCACTTCAAATTTAAACACAGTGCTTTGGTCACTGTCTCTTCACTTGCAGTCAGGCACCGAAGGAGAGGGACTTCAGTAACTGCCTGGCATCTTGACCAGACTCGCCCGACACTCAAAGGGATGCTCAAATTGGCTACTTAACTCTGCTTACAGAGGAGCTGTGGATTCTGATCCACACCAATAGATACTGCAGGCTTCTTCCAGGTATTTTGTCATATCATTTTGTTTACACCAGCTATGGGTGCCGGGCACTCTACCTGGAGGAGGTCCACCAAAGAGATGGGCACAACTTTTCGTCCTGCCTAGCTGGACACCAGTATGAAATTGCACCTGACCTCTTTTCTGAAAACCAAGATTTACGTCATCAGAGAGGTAAATAAGAAAACTACATATAATGACAGCTCATCAATATCTAGTTACACAATAGTTGTTAATGTCCATGAGGAGAAAAAATGTACAAAATCAAATATACTATCATTAAATGTATTTTGTTACGGCTGTGGTTAGAGAATATTTTCAAGCAGTTCTGCTTGAACAAGGATTGGACAGTAGGCTCAACAGTAAAAAAAAAAAAAAAAAAGTTTATTATTATTCTGCCTTTATGAAATAAGATTAAGCATTTAATGTTCTATGTTATGAACACAATTTTACAAAAGATTAATTTTGCTTTCCCATCAAAAATATTATTTGGAATTTTTTTAATTACTTCGTGAGTATGAGGGACTGATGTGCATTACTGGCCAGTCTTTAGAAAGGTTGAACGTGAGTGAGGATCCGGTGGCTTTTCAAACTTTTTGGACCAGTGGTTGGTCTTTTTCAGTTTAGGCTATGTGTCCTAGTATGGCGTGGGCTGCAGATTTGCCCTCAGTGTTAGAGAAGAGGATTATGGGTAAGAGCCCCAAGCCCCCCCTTCCTGCCCCCTCACGCTGCTGCTGGGATTACTGCTGCTGAAAAGAATTCTTTGTGCTGCAGTGGGCTGGAATGCCTGTTCAGCTCTGCCTCTTTGGGAAAGAAGCAGCCAAAGACAGCGGAACATTTGAGCAAAACTTGCTGCTGGAATATTACACTCATGGCATCCCCCGCTAACCCTAACTCCCAGACACTCATCCACTCGCTCTTGTACAATATGTTGCCAGTGGCTGTTCCAGTGTTGATACCACAGAACACTGGGGCCAGAGAAATAGTGACTCATCCCACAGGGTGGATCTTCAGCCTGAGACCCTGGGGTATTTTATATTGGCTGGCGGAACATCTCGCTGCAGGACCCAGGTTTTATCCTGTAAACTGGGGAAGCTGCAACGCTTTCATTTCCTGACGGCAGGAGCATTGTGTTGTACAGTGCAAAAGTGTATGCGAATCCGCAGGTGCACTTTTGATCAAGTATGATCCAAGATGAACTCGTGCATCAGTTCAGTCCAAGACATTGGATTGTTTCTGGTTTTCTGAGTATAAACAGTACTGAGTCCTATCTGCTTTGTCGATACTTCAAAAACAAGTAGTGGCAGATGGCGAGTTGGACCCATAGCAAAGTGAACCATGTAAAAGACCACTTTGATTAATGTTTAATTTCTGAAAAATGCTGTTATTTTCCCCACAGCAGCTAAATATTTGAATATGTGTCAAACAAAAATTGTTTTAAATGCTACAAACTGTAAGATGTTTTCTGTTATACCACACATCAGGGAACTTAACTGTCAAAAGTAGGCAAATATTGCATTTTTTGTTATTTTTACTGTATAAGAAAGTATTATACCCTCATTGGGAAGAGTACTTTTTTTGGAGTTGTGTTGCCAGCCTAACTGAAGTTCTCTCTATACTTAGGGCTTGGGTTTGCCAACAGTTGAAGTTATTAAAGCTGTTATTGCAATAAGGTATGTGTTGAAGGAATCCATCAGCTTTGTAATTCCCCTCATAATGATCAGCTTCATCCAGTCAAACCTGGAATGGGCCTTGTTTGGAGAACTGGAGTAAAAAATTGGGTTTAGTTCCCAACTGTGGTGCTGCACATTGCACCCTTGAACAAATCTCTTAGCCTGAATTTTATCTTTGTCAGGTATTCTGTATAAAAACATGCAGTGGGCCCAAATACTGTATAAAAAGATGGGCGCAACACCCGGGTCGGCAAAGTGAGGCCAATGCGGAAATCTCTAAAAGTTGCATTCTATTTAATGGCCAGCAGATGGCGACATCGATGGTTGCAGGAAGAAGTTTAATGCTATGGAAATCTATGAGAAAATGACCCTACTTTCCCACCTGATGTATTATTTCAATAATGATTTTCCACATTATTTTATGGTATCTATTGCAAGTTTCAAGTCTCCTTTGATATATCATGGTGTTCATTTTTGTAAATTATGGTCCCAAATAGACTAGAATAAAGGATAAAGCCAGAATATGCTTTAGGGGCATGGCTACCCTCTGGTCCTCATCAGATACGGTCAGTTCCACTTGTAGATCCAACCCTCGCTCCTCCCTGGATCTTCAATTCCCGCTCTCGTCCAATAGGAATCACGTCCGGTTCCAAAATGACGCTGTTCAAATTGCCAAAATCAAGCCTTCCTAAATGGTATGCTGAAACCAATGGGTGACATCTCGGTTGCTTCGTCCATCTTTTTATACAGTCTATGAGTGGGCTACGTGTCCTGCCATGTTTTTCTTCCAGCCATAATCTCAGCCAGTTTGTTTAATTGATTAGTTTTTCCTCCTGACTGAAGAACTGTGCTGATTACAAACATTCAAGGGGATGGAGCTGGAGAGGATGCTGGATTTTGCATCTATGGCCACATGTTTGTGAATGTGATTGAAATGTGAATGTATAATTTACATTACCATGTTGATTTTAATCCTCTAAAACATGGCCTAAAGTCTGCTTAGATACCAGCCAAGTTGCCTTTTAATTATTCACCCCAGAAGACAAGCTCCTTGTGTAGTCTGTCTTTCTGTGAAAGCTAGACACAGTCACATTTTCCAGATTAAGTCACTGCTGATTTGCCATGGGGTCAATGTCAGATCTCATATTTGGGCTGTCAATCCCTCCATGTGCGCAAAAGCAATGTGGGTGGACTCAAAAATCCCCCGAAACAGTTCTATTGTGATTCCAAATTACTCACAATCATGTTGATCCATGACCTAAGGACCACAGGCCTATTCTTTCCATTCACTGAATGAACAGTACTCCTGGTATCTGTCCAGCTGACTGCCATTTTGTATGTAGTTTTTCTCTCTATTGGACTGTCAGGATCCCTTTGACTTATTTCCTAGAGTGCTGACGAAAGGTATATGTTTTGTTTTTTTCCTGTATGGCAGGGAGAGTGCACTTGCAGTGCCCGGAGAGGCATGTTCTAGCCTATGCCTTAGCCCATAGGAAACTGCCCTGCTTTTAGGCCTCATAGGGAGCTTGTATATTGACATCTTTTGACCACCCCTCAGTAAATGTTTATGTTTGTTTGTTCATCGGACTGCCTTCTACTCCCCCATGCCTCTCTCTGCTTTCTCCAGGGTTGTTCTAGAAAGTCTTCTTTTTCTTTGTCACATATTACCTCCGTGATGATTAACTGGATTTGTTTTTTACCTCTGCCAAGAGGGTTATGTTTTTTGCCTGTCTGTCTGTCGGTCTGTCTGTCTGTCTACTCACTACTTTTCTCAAAAAGTTAAGAATGGACTTTGATTAAAATTTTTGGAGGGATAGGGTATAGCCCAAGGAACAAAGCAATTCAATTTTGGTGGTAATCTGGATCACCATCCAAATTTAGGAATTTTTTAAAGAATTCCTTACCATTGCAGGTTTGATAAAATAAATGTCATACATCTTAAAATCCACTTGAATGGTAGTAAAGTTCAATTTGACAAAAGTTAGCTAATTGTAGAAATACGATGGTTGCCTTACAGATTTGCATATCATAGAAGAGTGGACTCTTGGCCTTAGTAGAGGTCAGAGCTCTCCAAGAGCCACACTAGTTTGACAATACGTAAGTTTACACTAGATCAAAGAGCATGTTAGCCAATCAATCAGGCATTCAGTTGTTGGAGACGGAATTTAGCAGCAGAGAACTCAATGGATTAATTACCATAATGTGTTAAAATCTGAAATTTTGATGAATCTTATGCAGTCTGAAAACTTGTTTTGATACGAAGAATATCGTGCTTAAACAACAAAGCTTCTCTTGCCAATAACCACATCAAATCATTAAACCATCATCTGAATGCAAACATTCAGAATGCAAACTGAGCAGGTGTTTATGAGGGAATGTACTAAAATTGGAGACAGATAAACAGGTATGGACCATGATGATGCAACAAGTCCATGATATGGGGAAGACTTCGGCAAAGAATTCACTGTAGCTCCCGCTCCGGACCCAGTTGTAGAGAGGTAGAGGGACAGAGGTACAGACAGACAGGGGTGGGAGCTCACTGTGCCTAGAAAATACATTTAAAAATCCAAATGGGAAAGTACCTTTTCTTCCAATCACAGTGTGCTGTCTGTGCAGGAAGTGCTCACAGAGGCCAGACTTGTCATTTGCTGGACCTCTCCTCTTCCACTCTAAATCCAGCCTTTCCACTGCAAATCCATTCTTTCCACTGTGCAACGCACAAATAGGAAGCACCTGCCAGGGAATCTTTACTGCTTCATTTTTCCGCCCCTCAAAATGGATGCATCAACATGGAACCTATTCTATGCTTGTGCAGTCAACCAGCATTGGGGAAGAATTCTGTATTCCACCTCCACCAATATCAAATGAAATCAGAACTTTTTCGGCTCACCTTGATGTTTGGGTACCCAGAGAAACATTCGGGCGTGTAAAAACGTGCAGTGTACGTCCAGTCAATTAGAGTTTAATTTCTACTGATACTATACATGGTAATAGCATATAACGGCGGCAGCCATGTTACTGATAAAAATAATAATAATGATAATAGATCAAACTTATATAGCGCATGTCAAGAACCCAATGCGCTGGACATAAAAGAATAAAATCAGATTAAAAATGAAAAAATATTAAAATGTTAAAAGATTAAAAACAACATTAAAAGATGTCTATTAGCCTGGAATGTTCTTAAAGGCTTCAGTGCTCAGCAGAAGTCCTTATATTCCAGTCTGAAGAGATGGGTTTTTAGGAGGGACTGATGACACACACTGGGCTGCTAGGGCATGCACAACATATGCATTCGCGATATTAATATATATGAATCGATATAATCAACCCCCTTCTCACTAATAAAACCCACTGAAATATATTGGCGCCCCCTTTTAAAATCGTTCTGGCAAATAAAAAGTCGTAAAAAGGGGAGGTTGAGTACAGGATTCTTTACCAGTGTTGCAGTTATCACTTCAAAAGCCATTACTTGTGTATATGGAAGAGAGGAGGTTGCTTGGCATTCAGTTCCTTTGTCATTCACGAGTGCAGTAATCAGTTATATTCCCAGAGGAGGTAACGTTCCCCCAATGAAGTATACTAACATAGACAGCCTTCAACGCAAATTAGAGCAACATGGAACCTCTTAAGAATAAGAAGCAGCTCTTGTTCTCAAAACCAGGAATAGCATGTTCCTAACATTTTTCTTGGATGATGCACAGTTGGTAATATATTATTTAATGAGATAATATTTTATTTGTTTTGATGTCAGAAGACAGACCTGAAAAGAGAGGCTCCACCATCTTGTGATTAGCAGCCCCCTAGTGTCTAAGTGTTTGCACCCTCACTCTCATCGAAAGCTTCTTTACTTCACCCGTCCTGTCATAAACAGCCTAACCTGTGCATCTCAATGGAGACTGGGCCTGATGAGGAGTAGGGGGAAGCCTTTGATTGTGCTTGACTTTTGTCTTTCAGAAGTTGGGAAGGATTTGAGATTATGAACGTAATGACAGGGAGGCCCTGAATGCTGCGCTGTCACTAGCAGCTAATCATCACATTGTGAAGGAGAAGCCAAAGAGTTTTGCTGGCATAGTTGGCATATTTGCATATGGCCAGGGTAAAAAAAAAATGAAGCCTTTTTGTGGCATTGAACTCAAGAGATCAACATTTGATTTTTGGCATTATTTTTGTTTTATATGGTAACAAACATGCCATGTATGTTCAGTAAATACATATCAATATAAGCATAGGCAAACAGTACTCTGTTCAAATACTACTCTTTGAATTTAACATCAATTTTAACAAAAAATGTGTTACACTCCTGATATTTTTTGTTAAAATTGATGTTAAATTCAAAGAGCAGTATGTGGACAGAGTACTGTTTGCCTATGCTTACATTGATATGTCTTTACTTAATATACATGGCATGTTTGTTATCATATAAAACAAAAATAATGCCAAAAATCAAATGTTGATTTCTTGAGTTCAACCACAGCCACAAAGGCATCATTTTTTTTTTTTTTTTTTTTTACCCCGGCCATCTCCCAAGCAATGGCCAATGCCGCTCTGTTTCCAGATTTCCCCAATGTTAACGCAAAGCACAAGTGAAGCTGTTTGATGTTAGCTGAACATGGCAATTTTTATTTCGCAAGTGCATTTTTACTTTCAAAGCCATCTAACAATGGAGGCATTGTGTGCTGGTGGCAGGTCATTTGCATTACTGGTGTGGGGGAGTCTTATTGGTGGGGGATGGGATGAGTCACTCTCCAGATAATTGTATGCAGTGTAAGTATTTTGAGAGCCATGGAAAGGTCCAATGGTACATGTTATTACTGCTCTATCATCTTATAGTTACTGTATTTTTAAAATGTTGACAAAAAAATCCATGGGACACTTGCTTCCAGCTTGGTTGTCAGTGGGTGATGTATGTCTTACTTTATAGAAGTACTGGATCTCCTCCTGGCATCCTGCCAGAACCTGTGGAAAAGAGCAGGAGGGAAAGCGGTTCATACTAGTCCTGTTAGGAGGTCAATCTAGGCAAATAGGCTTTGATTTTGAGCAGGCAACACTGCACCATTAACCACAATTATGTGTGGGGATGTGCTGCCAATCCTGCGCTTGTCTAAATTTATCTAAAAATGGCAGTATTGTCAGTTCCCATTGGTGAAATCATAGTGTGTTGATTGAATTCCCTAAATTCACTGGGGGGAATTAAAGTGTAATGATATCATACCTTTCGTGCTCCAGTCATCATCCTTTGCCGAGATGGCCGGAGCTTAAGTTTCAGTAGATGGTGTTGTTACACAGGCAATGACGGCCACATTCTACTGATCTGTAATATTTTTGAACAGGGTCGCTGCCAGAACTGGGGTGGCACAGACACCTCCCTTTAAAACAATTATTAGTCCTGACTTGTGGTCAATCATTTTCTAAATTAACAGTACATTCCCTCCAAAAACACTCCATACTATCAGGCGCCGCTGGTTCTCTCCATTAAAGTAAGGCGACTATCATTCATTTGGACGCGCACTTTGGTGCATTTAAATCAGCATTATTGAAAATTGCACAAAGACTTTAAAATGCTCTATTATTTCATTTCAACAATTTAAACAATCGTGAAGCGCAGGTTAGATCTCCTGATGTACTAGCTGTTAATAAGTAAATTATTTTTATCTACTGAATTTAGCCCATTATTTTGTCGCTGTTAGATCGCATGGGGGATAGAAGCCTTGTCTTCAATTGCCAATGGATTATTACTGTAATTGGAAAATGAGCAAGGACTAATTGTGTTAAAAAGGGATGTGTCTTTGTCCTGCCGCCAGCCCCCCCCAAATTCCAGTTGTGGTACTGACACTGTGTGTGAAGGTGCTGAGCTTGGATCAAACGTAACAGATTCACAGCAAAAGAGTTTGTGAGGCCTGTAAAGACCAAGTGCCCTTGATTACATTTTAACTACTCTATCGGAGCTCATTGTGCTTGGCGACTTCTGCAGTTAGTTCACTCAGTTACGCAATTGACTGATTAGACTGATATTTCTTTGTAGAAGCAGAAAAAATATTGAAAAATAGCAACAGATACATGAAAAAGTGGTAGTCCTTCACACCCATTGGTTGTTGTTATTATTATTATTATTATTATTCTCTTTTTAATGCTTAACATAATACCCTAACACCACAGTTCTATAACAACATCTGAGGTGCAGATCCGTATTGCAAGAGGGCTGTTTTAGCTTCCCTACCATATCTAATTCTGTAACTTTTCACACGACCAAGGTGACTTGCGAAATAACTATATGCATTTTCTGGGCAAGCAAGCAGTACTGCCTCCTACTCCTGCCAAGACTTTCAGCCATGTACCGCAGGGCATTGTCAACAGCGCATACTGTTGAGACTCTGGTGCTGATCAGAAACAAAATAAGTTTCTGGTCTATGAATCTCATTTCTCTGGAGTCCAGGGGAAGTGTTGCAGATCTCAGGAAAGGATTTCTGGAATTCATTGATGTAGCAACTGTTGAGATGGCTATGTAGGGATGTCTCCCGCTGTTGTTTCGCCTCATTAATAAGGTTGTTCAGGGAACAAATGGCCCACCTATGTACACAGATTAAAATCTAGAAAGGTGTTTCCATTGAACAGTGCCACAGTCTATCTTCTGAGAGTGAGCAGCTCTCACAAGAGTGATAAATGAAGTATTTTGGACATGAAACCAAATTTTTTCCAGAGAACATTGCAAAATGGAGCCTTTCAGGACATTGCCACAGATGACGGTGTAATGAGATCCAGATTCTTAGGGAGTTGTGTTGCTTCATCTTGGGGCTGTCTAATTACAGGCCCTGAGTGTGTCTATCATTGGAGTTCTGCTGTAGAAAGCCTGAAATCCAGACTGCTGCGTAAAGCAGGCTATGCCACTCCCAGCCAAATGTCAAATTATTAATTAACTTTCCATATGATTTTCATATTAAAGATACTGTGCCTCAAGAATAAAAAAACATTTTAGTTTTTGTTCTGTTCTGGAAGATGAGTGTATGTATCAAGGAAGCTAGCTAGGATGACATAATGCAGTTTGGCATTAGCATTGTTGGACAGCCTACATCTCATGGGTCAAAAACTTTTTTTTTTGCGAGGATAACTATGATGACTTGCTGTGAAACCAGTCGCCCTTCGGGGACAATAGAGATGTTTGAATTGAATTGATTTGAATTGGAAAAAAAAGTCACATTTTGCAAAAAATGAGTTGACACCAGTATCATAAGCCACAATGGCTAGAGTATCATCTGAAAACAAAGATTTCTCGGAGGACATACTCAAGTCTTGTGTATTGACCATAGACAAATTCACTGAATGTCAGTGCGAGAAATATCCAAGTCCATAAAAGTTCATGATTGTCTAATCAAAATCCTGGAATGTGTCACATGACTAGCTGTGAAAATGGCAACCATGTAAGCTGGAAAGTTGGCCTCATCTATTAGCAGTACTCAAGTCCAGCCATTTAGTGGTAAATGTACTTAAGTCCAGGTAATTAACAGAAAAAAGCACTTAAGTCCAAAACTAATTTCTTATTAACTACATAATACATGAGTATTTTTCCACAAAAAAAGGTTTGTCAGCTCCTAATAGCCCCTGGAAACAGCAATGGGCTCCGTAGTGTGCTACCATTATAATAAAATTATCCGCAACATCTTTTGAAAACTTTGACCCCCAAAATCTCAAACGTGTTATTTTGTGACTTAGGTGCTTATTATACACAGGTCTTCAATTCAACCTGCAATCAATATCCTTCAATAAGTATTCTGTATTATGTTTCAGTCCTGCAAACATCCCACAATGTTTTTATGCTGTTCTACAATTGGACAGTACTGATTTGGCCTCCCTAGTTGGATATTATGTAAAATGGCTGGGTTGCTCGTGACTGTCTTTCATGAAAGTGTCAAGCCATGCTGCTTAACACTGACTTACGTTTTACTCATGTTTTCCACACAATCCCCTATCTATCTACCGCATTGAAATGAGATATCAAAAAGCCTTCAAGTGAGTAATATTATTTAATCATATTCAAAAAATGTAATACTTTGTAATCACATAAGTCCATCAAACACAGGACATCTTGCACTTTGTGTACAGTGAAATTATGTTTGTTTGAAGAGCACCTGTCCATCAGAGCAGGACATGGTCCTTCCCAAAACAGATGAATGAAAGCAGATCCAGATAAACAAAACAAGTGGAGAACAAGCAGAGGCAATCAGACTAAGAATACAGGGAACAGAAAACTACATTAAGCAAAGAAAAATATCTAAAGGCAAAAATAGACTATGAATGAAATAAAAAAAAAATAGATGTACAACAGGCTAGCCGGATGTGGATGTGGGATCCACACAGTGCTCCAGAGGGCGGGGGATATGTAATCAAACTGTGCGCATTGTGTGCAGTTGTGCACATGCTGATGCAACATGACTCATGCAGATGCACTTTTCCAAAATAACAAGCTGCTGATGTAAATCCCAGGTCACCACTGACCATGGTAATCTGTCATGACATTCAAAATTTTATCAGTGAATAATTTCACTGCTATTAGTACCACGTGTCTTAAATGAACTGGCAAAGTCCAAAAGGAAGCACTTTCCCTGGAGCTATAAGTAGTGATCCAATCAATAAAAAAAAGCTCTGTGAAGAGAGCCATGCTGGTGGGAACCACATGGATTTAAAATGGGTCCAATCAATTATGAACCTATACTTGTGCAGAACAAATACAGACAAATCTCAAACAGGAACAGTGGAAGGTGCCATCTCTTCACCCCTGCTATTTCTCCATTGGCATGTGGTGAAAAGACATTGCATGCTTTCTTGTCCACTAAAAACCATTAACTTTAGCATGCAAACATAAAAAGAAGAGTATAGTGTCACAAAATGCACACAGTGTTCATGAAGCAACCAAAAAAATATTTCAGAGATGTGCTTAGCCAACTTGGCTTAGGCTAAACTTCAGTAAACTTATACTGTGTGCTCAGCCTGTCGTGATCACATGTTCATACCAAAATATTAGAAGGACCAGAAAGTGGAATATAAAGCCACTGAATATATTGCTCATTAAACAAGGTTTTAGCCTATGTCACATGTTTGGCAACTTGATGAGTAGAAAGTCTAAATTTTTCCATTAAAGTCCTTCCATTGTGAACCAAACCAAGGTCTGTAAAAGAAGAAATATAGATCCAGTAAGACTGAGCCACACTGCTATATTTAAAGCATGATTTCCCTCTGTTCAGTTTTCTTGATATCAGCCTGGAATTAAAGATAGTTCTAACAATTTCTTGAGCTGTGGCTTCATCAAAGAGATCATTTACAAAATTAACATTACTATTTCTTAATTTTTCCTGATTTGTTTGTACCTCCCTGTTCATTTTATTGTGAAATCTTCATTTCAAATATTAGTTTCCTGTTCAAGTATGCATCATAACAAGTGGCAAACAACAAACCAAATAACAAAGTCATTTACCTGTTTGACAGAGCAGCAGAAAAGCAAGTGTGAAGAAAAATGATAATTTTGGGAGCTATGTTCAATGAGTGTAGATTTAATTACCACAAATTACAGTTTTGGCAATAGTTGTACTATGGATTCATGCTTGTCGTCTCCACCGCCAACGCGTCCGCATCCGTAGACACTTTCTCATGGGCGCTATGCAGGCTGTAATTTTTGACCAATTACTTTCATATTTGTTATAGACATGTACGTTGTATTATACATCACTTATGACACCTATTTTGGTTGCCATGGCGACAGTATTGGCCGTAGTATCATACTAGTATAAGAACAGATTTGACACCAACATGCCTGTCGAGAAGGACTGTTTATCCAGGGGTGCTTTATCTCCCTCAGGATCTTCATGCTTCAGAGGATTTGAGTGACAACGTGGCAGACATGAACAGGAACCAGCCTGACCGTGGACGGCAGACACACCAGGTTCTGAGGGTGAGTGCTTTCGAGCGCAGGGCTGAGGAGCTCCAGTCCTTCGCCACTGGTGATGTTTTCCCTTCACTTGCATTCGAACAAATGGCTTTAGAAGCTATCATGGTCATGGAGATTTTTCCAGTAAAGTTCTGTTCCCGCCTAGTTAAAGTTGGCATTACATTTTGAGAATGATGAGGAAAAGTGCTTTTCCCAGAAATAGTTTGTCCGGATTTTTTGGAAATAATGCATTTCCAATGTGTAAAATTTGGTATACACTGCTTGTTTAAACAGCTTGGCATTTCTAGGCAAAAGTTGAATTGTTTCTGAACACTAATTTACAATTTTAGCAGTACAATCAGTTATTTGCGGAATACAAGACTATAATGTCATTATGTGACTATCCTACAACCAGAGGTGTAAAATCCAGGGGTCAGGAAGTAAAAGTCCTGCCAAGTTTTTCTCCCTCCCACAGAATGAGCTGATCACTCATATTGGCTCTATCTCCTGTCTGAAGTAAAGCCAGGTGGTTGGAATAATGTCCTGGGGAGGACTTTTACTTTCTGAACCCGGGCTTTACACCCCTGCCTACAACTGAAGTCATAAAAGCCAGTCAGGTAAAAATCTTAAGTCTGAACCTTTCACAGAGTGCAACTGTCTCAGCCAGTCCAGGCTTCCACTCAGACACGCCCACTCCTCACTCTCCCTCTCCTCTAATTCGCTGATCACAATCACCTGAGTATTAATCACTCTCACCTGCAGTCCCTTGTTCCTCGCCCATTTGTACTCATCACTCCCCTCATTTCATTGTATGACTTTGTTGAAGATTAGAATGGCAGACTCCATGCTCCGGATTCCTAGTGTGGAACCTTGCTATTTGCCTATTCCTATTGTGATTCCCTCAACTTGTATCACTTCCTAAAACTCTGGTTCAAGTTACAGTGTTTGTTCTTCTGAGTTTTTACTTACCAGCCTTTCTGTGTGGAATCTAAATGCCTTTCTGGGATTTCTGGCTAATTGTGGTCAATAGGCTGCTGCTTTGTATAACTTCCGGTGCATCAGATTATTTTGCATACAAAATCATTTGCAAGTCTGTCTAGGCAGTATTTGCTGCATGCAATTTATTTTAAGTTTTTCAAATGGTGTTAAGTTCTGGGCTAAGTTGGAAATCTTACGCCTTAAAATTTGTTCCTTTGAACATAGCTGTTCATAATAGAATCGCTGCCTAATTGTAGGCAACTCAAATGCCTTGGCAACTGGTGTTTGTGATCTGTTGTGATGCCTCAAGAACTACAGGAAAATGAATATCCTGTTCAAGAATGCAGCACCATATATCTGCTCAACCATTTAATGCTCAAGCTGAGGAACCCTGATGAAGACAGTTGTCCTGCCGAAACATTGTTTTTATTAATGTCTTGATTTACAATAATTATAATAAATTTTTTGCATTGGAGCTACAAGTGAGCAGCCAGCCTCAATATTTTTCAAAATGAGGTTGGCAACATTCTACAAAGTACTATGCTTCCAAATAAGTAAATGCTATAAATATATAATCTACCTCTGCTATCACGAAGCTACACTGCCAGAGGCTGACCTGTTGTCAAAAAATGTTGCTCAGAAACGGCATTTTGAGAATATCTAACTTCCGTATTGTGGCATAATTCTAAGAGAAACAGGACAGGCAGAGGAGATACAACCATGGGAGGAATTTGAGGTACGCTACCGGTCAAAAGTTTTAGGACACCCCAATTTTTCCAGTTTTTTCATTGAAAATTATGCAGTTTAATGTCTCATTGTACTCTGGAATGAAAGCATAGACATGATAGAACAAATTAACAATCGAAGTTAAAAAAAAATCATGGAATCAATTTATAAACCAAAATGTATTTTAAACTTTTGACTCAAAGTAGCCACCTTTGGCAGATATAACGGCTGAACACACTCGTGGCATTATTTCTACAATGGAAATCAAATATTCTTCAGAAAGTTTTTCCCAACTCTGTTGCAGAAGTTCCCATAAATGTGTGGCACTTGTAGGTTGCTTTGCTTTCACTCTTCTGTCCAGTTCATAACAAACCATCTTGATGGGGTTTAAGTCTGGAGACTGTGCTGGCCACTCCATGTTCCCAAGCTTACCATCTTGTTCTTTTTTCCTAAGGTAGTTCTGGCAGAGCTTGGACTTATGTTTTGGGTCATTATCTTGCTGTAGGATGAACCCCTGACCAACTAGGCGCATACCAGAGGGTACTGCATGATGCTGCAGAATGCTGTGGTACCCGTTTTGGTTCAGGGTGCCTTTCACTCTATAAGTCACTGACTCTGGATCCAGCAAAATAGCCCCAGACCATTATGCTTCCTCCTCCATGTTTGACAGTTGATGTCACACACTGCGGAACCATCCTTTCACCTACTCGACAGTGTACAAAAAACCTGGGTAACCTTACCTTTTGTTTAAAACTTCTGACAGTTCACCACTTACCTTTGTACCATTTCAACCTATTCATTGGACTGGAACTGCATGATTTTCAATAAAAAACTGGAAAAATTGGTGTGTCCTGAAACTTTTGACCAGTAGTGTAAACCTTGAGAAGTGGCCATGCTGATAGTTTGCAAACTCATGGATCTTACCTCTGTGCCACTAAATTTGAAGATTAATGGGTAGATGTCACGATATTATAGGTTGAGATTAGTTGGGTCAAGCCTACGTTAGCATTACTCATATTTTGTTTTGTTTGGAAGAAAACATGATTGGATTTTGATATAAGGAATGGATTTTGCAATATATATATATATATATATATATATATATATATATATATTTTTGATATGTATTGTTTCATGCGTATGTGCGCATATATATTCAAAAAAAGTAGGGGATATTTTATTTTGAGATCAAAATTTTCACATATACAAAGGGATACGAAACCATGTTGTATAGTTCCTTACTGAGGAAGCATTTCCAAAGAAATTCATTACCCAAACATATCAATGACACTCTCACGATCTGCACGGGATGCTATTGATGATCAAGGGGGTTGTGCCACAAATTTGCATGACTCTGAATTGGAAGGTTAGAGCCACTGTAAAGGAAGATTTTGAAGAGAAAGCATCAGATTATCAGTGGTTGAAGTCGTTAATTAAACAGAGACCATGCGCCGTCTGACACAGGAGGAGAGGTTACGTGCCCTTGGCATGCAACAGGTTGGCACAAGACAGGTCGTTGTGGCAAGGGCAATGAATGTTTCCCAGTCTGTCATCAGCAGATTATGGTCCAGACATCGTGCTACAGGGTCTGTTCAGGATAGACCACGATCCGGTCGACCAAGGGCAACAACTCAGGCTCAGGACAGATTCATCCGCAATATTGTCTTGAGAAATCGTATGGTAACAGCAAATCAGATAAGGTCTCAACTTCAAAGGGATACTGGCTTGGTAGTGAGTGGCCAGACCATCAGGAATCGTCTGCACAGATTTCACTTACACGCCCGACGTCCTCGTGTCATTCCCTGTTTGAGGGATCGTCACATTAGGGCTAGACTCCAATGGTGTCGTCATTATCAACGCTGGGATAATCGCCGATGGAACAACGTAATGTTCTCAGATGAGTCGAGGTTCACTGTGGACTTCCTTGACAGACGCAGGAGGGTTTGGCGCCGACGTAACGAACGTTTCCATGACGTTAACGTCATTAGACATGATCTGTATGGGGGTGGATCTGTAATGGTGTGGGGAGGCATCACTGCTGCCAGCAGAACAGACTTGCATGTTGTTGCTGGACGTGTCACAGGGCAGTACTACCGGGACAACATCTTGGCACCCCATGTTGTGCCGTTTGCACGTCGTTATGGCCACCGTTTCATTTTCCAAGATGACAATGCCAGATGTCATAGGGCCAGGATCGTTACAGATTACCTCCAGCAGCAGAATATCACCACATTACCATGGCCAGCACTCAGTCCGGACCTTTCCCCCATCGAGCATGTCTGGGACATGCTTGGACAGCGGCTTACGCCAACGTCAACAACCTCCTGCCAATGTCCAAGAACTTGCTGCAGCATTGCAACAGGAATGGAATAACGTTCCCCAAAATGACCTGGGACGTCTCGTTAGGAGTATGCCACGCCGAATTCGAGCTTGTCTAGCCAACCGAGGGGGTTTTACCCGCTACTGACTCTGTTTCACAATGGTGGTAAATTTGCTGTGTGACCCTGTGTTTGTGTCGACCCTTATTCTGGAGAATCTGTCCTTTACTGACTGTACACAGGGTTTCGAATAAATTGACAAATGTTTCCTTAATGTTTTTATGTCATTTGTTTCCTTCCTGACCTCATGATCTGCATTTCATGGTACTTGTAAATCCAATATCCCCTACTTTTTTTGAATAGTATATATATATATATATATATATATATATATATTTTTTTTTTTTTTTTTTTTTGATATGTATTGTTTCATGCGTATGTGCGCAATTTGAGTGGGGTAGTGAACTAAAAGGGTTAAAAAGGTATTTTCCATTTTCAACCCAACTTTAAGAGTGTGTAGCATTCCACTGGATCAAAGGCAATGAGACAGAATGTCACAAAAATAGGCGAAGCACTAATTGGACACCATGATATGCATGAACAGCAATTGTGATGGACTTCAAATAATTTATGGTTTATTGTATCCATTTTATGCACTCAGCCTTAATATAAATACCAGAGTAAATACCAGAGTCTTCTAATCGCTGGTTCCAGTGAGCTACACATAGATTAAGTTTTGGGATGTTACCTTGAGTTGGTTTTAGGCTACTATTGCCAGCTATTCTAGCCTTTAATTGGATCGGGATGCTGAGGTTGGGGAACCAAGGTTGGAGAAAAAAAAAACTTTGGAAAGCGAGCAAAAGAACATCAATCTGGTTGACTAAACTAACCTACCACTCTTAACAAGCTCATGGCTTCTAAACATCACCAACCTTGCTCTTATCCTGAGTCATGTTTAAGATAGCTGCCCGATTGGGCTTGCTGGTCTGTCCACTAGTTACAGGCAGAATGTGTATGTTTTATATGTGCAAATAGATCATCTACTCCAGCAAGTACTGGAATTTTTTGATTGTTCAGGACATGCTCTACATTGTTTGCAATAACGAACTCATGATCTGTACTTCCGTTCCAAATCAGCATGTTTCCTCATAATTTTGGCCAAGAATATTTTTTAATGATTGTACGTATACTAGGACCCTAGTTAGGGCACAGCTATGATTGCTGAACACTCCAGGGGGCAGCCAAGTCTTGAGATACATCACCAGTATCTAGCTCGTGTCCTCAAGCCATGGCGAATTCCACCTGTGCTAAGTTGGCATCAAGCATGTTACCTAACAGCTAAGCCAGTTCAGATCATTTGCTTGCATCTAGCTGGTATCCACAAGCTGTGTCTCATCTTGTGCGTCCAACAAATGTCATGGCCCAGGAGGCATATCACCTCACAGGCAAATATCGCTGATATTTTGCTAGTATCTACATCACTACTTCAAGCCATGGCTTATTCCTCATGTGACATGCTAACACCACCATTATGGGAGCATGCTGCCTTACAGGTAAACCTTTACAGGTAGACCCCCTGCTAGTATCTGTGTCGCGTTCCTAAGCTGTGGATCCTCTTGTGTGCTTAGCATGCTCCATGTTTGCCTTTTGATATCAACTGTGTTATATCCAATAACATGCGGACAGTAGCGGCGCCTGTGAGCCAGTTTATTCACACTTACTCAGTCGGCATTTATTTTTTAAACAACAACATACATGTGTCACACTTTTTGGAACTTCCATCACACTGTCGTGACTTCCTTGTATTGCGGCATTGCGCTGTATACTACAAACTGATTTTCATATTCTTGGTAAGTGCTTTTTGATGCCCCTTCTCTCATCTGCTCCAACATCCCCACTCTTTATTTGGGACAGCTCTGCCTGTCTGAGCGTATCCTCTGCCCACTAGCCATGCTGCCACTTGCAGCGGTTATGCTAATGGCGTGGTAGGGGGATGGTTTGCACAGCAATCCCAATTTTGAGTTTCATGCATTCTCATTAACTTCAGGAAAACTCATGCTCACACAGAATATTTCATTTGAATCAAGTCACCATGATGGCGTCTCGCCATATGTTCATCTGTTTGCATTCAGCGAGCTGCTGATCCCCTAAATTCAGGTGAGAAAGCTATACTCGCTCGCATCAGTTCAAAAGAAATGTGACATGGTTGTCACCACACAGTTTTATATCTCACATTGCATATTCCCTTTGTATCAAGCCACATCAACAGTCTTGCCCAATGTTCCTCTGTTTACATTCAGTATGCCTGCTGATTTCTCTACTCACAGTGAAGAAGATGAGGTGTGCTTGCATGAAATCAAAAGAAATGTGACATGCCTTTTGCTACAAATATGCTTCACGTAGCATATTTCCTTAGTATCAAGTCTTTCTAATAGTCACTCCAGATGTTCCTCTGTTTGCATTCACCATGCCTATTAATCCCACTGCTCTTAAAGGGGAAAGTCTTGTATGCTTGCATGAATTCAAGGAAATGCAACATGCCTGTTTCTACACATAACTTCAGTCTATTCTGTTCATACTCTGCTCCTTTTGAGAGTTTCAGTTTTGGGGTTCATTACCTCAGGAACTCTTTGTGTCATGCTTGCTCAGATTGTTCTAAGGCAGTGTTTCCCAAACCTCTCCTGGCGTACCCCTTGTCCTGCATGCTTTACATCTCTCCCTGCTCCAGCACAGGTGATTCAAATGATCAGGTCATAATTAACCCCAGAAGCTGCTTGATAATAAGAGAATCATTTGAATCAGCTGGGCTGAAGCAGGGAGAGATCTAAAGCATGCAGGACAAGGGGTAAACCAGGAGAGGTTTGGGAAACACCGTTCTAAGGCATCACTCGAGCAAAGTCGCCGTCAAACGCAAATGCATGTCATTCTGTAATAAATTGTTAAATGTCATGTAAGTGCCTTACCTGAAATGAGCAGTTATTTTAAAAAGTATGATGAGAACAATGTCCATTGTTAACTCTCAGAATGGCCTGCATGAACATACTTGTATGTACTATGTACTCTGTGCTCTCTGATATTAACTAAAAATTCAGCCCAACGCTGAATATTATTGAATCTAGGCAGCGGATGACAATGCCACTGCAGAAACAGGAAGTTTAGAAAATGTCAGCAATAAAAAAGTAAATTCAGTCAACAATTCAGGGAAAAAGGAATATGAAAACACAATGATGCAAATCCTGTTTAAAGGTTGGTCACCAGAAAGTAGGACTACTGACTGCAAGTGGCAACAGATGCTTACCAAGATTAGTATGGTAGAACTGAAATTCATGAGAGGTCAGCTTTCAAGAGCTATTTAAAATAATCAGCTAAGGAACCAGAGCAGTCTTGCAGAGTGCCCCTCCATGTAAAGAATAAAATATGGTATAATAAGAAAAAACCTAGTGAATTCAATGTATACTGAAATGCACTGCAAAATATATTAGCTCTTATCAGTATCATTTCAGGCACCCAAATATATTCACAGTAAGGTGTGACAGGTTGTTGCTGGGGTCAAAGATTATCCTCGCATGAGACAGGCAGTTTCAGTAGTTCAAAGGTTATCGCATTGAATTCCTGAGGGATGGAAACTCCCTAAATTCAACTGCATTTCTGGCACCTTAAAGGAGGGACAATGTCCAGATATGCAAACAAAGGAATCCCTGTAGGGAACTGCTGATGAATGAGGCATCTAACATGGACTGTGGGACATGCATGCAGAATGATTGGCTGCTATTAACTTATAGGTGTTTTTTTCATCTTATATTAGGACTAATGTTTCACTGTGACATTCTGCCAAGAGTATGTGATATACTATTACATTATATAAGTTCTTTTTTTTTTTTTTTTTTTTTAATTATATTGCCAAGCATTTGAGCTACTTATGTGTTTATATACTTTTAAAACCAAAAATAGCCGTTTGACTCATAATCAAACTATTTTCACAATACATTATTTTTTTTTTTTTTTTCTGGGAAAGGGTTTTAAGTGACTGTCCCATTTAGCCTGAATGCATCAGTTAAAATGAGATAAAAAATTAAGCTACAGTGGGACATTTGTCTTCAGTGCAATCTGCATGATTCTGCGCTACCAGGTGCCACAAAATCACTATGCTTTTGTAGGCCACCCTGTCTTATTACAGACATTTTTGTATTTTTTTAAACATAAAAAACATTGAAGATGATGCAGTGATTCCATGTCAGGCACAATAGTTCAGAACTAGCCATCATTATTATTCGCATGCAAGTGCATACAAGTGCGCGTCTGTGCATATCACACATCTAGTATGAAAACACAATGCTAGTGTTCGTGAATGTGTGCACTCTTGCATGTCTCTCTCCCACTCTCACACACTTAGACACGCATGCACACACAGACACACACACACACACACACACACACACACACACACACACACACACACACGCATGCACGCAATCACATCCTGGTGGGGGAGAGAGGTGTAGTTTGAAATTAAATATGAACATTTTTAATATCCATTGTGGGCAATACGGCACCAAGGAAACAGGCAGCAAAAGAACAGGGAAAGCATGGCAGAAATGTTGGAGGAAAGTATGGTCAGTGGAGGGAGGAAAATATGAAGGTTAAGACCGATGAATATGAGAAGATTCTGGAGACAGGACTGCGGCTAAAACTGTGATTTTTAGCGAGGACATGTATTTTGTATTGTGCCATAGTTAACATGAGAGAGATGAGTGATGGGGTAAAGAAGTGGCAGTATATGCCTCCAGTTGGAAACCAGATTTACCAGAGGTAGCTGAAGAAGAATATCATCATACATTCTAGCTGGGTAATGGCTGAACTGGTAAATGGGTTTGACAATTTAAAAATAAGAAAAACTAAAACATGAAATGCAATTGTTCTTTAGCTAAATTGTTTGGTGTCCTTTTTAACTATCAGTCACAGTCCCATTTTACCTTACTACTGGCTGTCTCATTTTACACGAACATCTTAACGGAGTAGTGAGGTGCGGGCTCTTGATGTTTTCGAAGGTCCAAAGCTTCTAAAGTATTTAACACTTGACCACATATTTTCTTTATAGAAATATAGCATAGATCCATAAAAAGTTCTAAAAATAACAGTTATACTGTATATAAATACATATATATAGCACAGAACATTTGAAAAATATAAAAAATATGCAAGAAATGATCGCATGGCTTGAAATGGCTTGAAATAATAGCTCTACATTTTGACATAATTGGTCTCTTGCAATGTTGTTTTCAACTGATGTATTTTATTTGATGATATGTGAATATTTAAGCAGTTTCATATTGTGTCCTACATACAGTATTTCCTTTCTAATCACTTTTTAACCCATAATGCTTTCTGAATGACCTACGATTCTCAGTTTAATCTTTTTTGCAAACTAGTGAAAACTTGCTCATGCTGTCGGTGACAAATGTGCAGGTATATTTTAAAGGAAGGAAAAACATCAATAACTTGATTGATAAATCAGATATCTTTGATATCCCCTGTTAATCTGAATAAGGTCATTTTGTGGATCTGCTGAAGTTATTCCACGGTAATGAAGCATCCACAGGAAGCTACTTATGCTGAAGCTTCTCATTAGCCATGGCTCTAAAAGTGGAGGCCTTGATGCTTTATTAAATCCTCTTAGTTCTCACCAGTTGTGGCTGATTGGCCAAATGGAATACCTGTAATCATATTTGAACCTGTTGTTTGGGGATGGGAGGGCCTAACAGGCAGTCAACCACTGGGTTGAATGACCTGCTGTTCTAAAAGAAGAAGAGTTTGGGAAGTTTGTAGGAGCCAATTCAGGACAGCACAGGGCTATCATGCCAGTGTAACAATAAGTGTCCTGCAATAAACATGGAAAGAAATTATCAGCTTAAACGTGTTAGTTGGTGTCCTGGTGTTTGGACGAAAACCCAAAGTAGGTGTTTGTGAGTGATTGGAGTAATGAATGTGCAAAATGTGTGCACACACAGGTTTTACATATGTGCACATTCCACAAACCTCAAGAAACAAGAACAAAAATTTTCAATGTGCATGTGTCCCAATAAGCAGTTGAGGGAGTGATTGATCAAAATTTGCACCCCATAGACTATGGCAGCAGTCAGTGCGCATGCACTGTGGGAAAAGCAGGATTAAGGTTAGTCAGTGCACTCAAACTATCTCTCTGCAGAGTGATAAATTCCATGAAACACAGACCAGACCCTGGGATTGGGGACCCTTGAGCCTATATGTGGAGCAGACTTTGAAACAGGGGGAAATGGGCCACGAAATGGCTATTGTAATGGTGTGCTGAAAGAGTCGTGGTCATTGACTACATGCTCCAAATGAATGGTTTCTGCATAAATGATTCTCAATTATAAACTACCCTCTTAGTGGCTGCTCCACCCTCAGACTCTTTCATAACAGGGTATTTGCTGGGTTTCTTCTTTAATTTTTTACCCTCATTCTACTTACTTGTGCTTACACTTTTCATCCTGATGCAAGTAACAAGATTTGCATCTATATACGACTGCAAAAGAAATTTAATAAGAAATAAACCCTTTCGGTGATTTGTTGGGTCCAGTTTTCATGCGGTAAGCGGAGGTCTTTATTTCTTCGCTGCGTTTTAAAGCATATGGCATTTTTCTCTATTGATTGTCCATTCATTTTCCCATTTGGTGACTCTTCCATCTTTAAGTTCTGCTTGTGATCAGTTACAATCTTCTTGACGTTTGTTGGAGTGTGAGCCTGGCTTCCTTTCCCCATCACAGAGCACCCCACTGGATCTGATTGAGACAGGGAAGGGGCTGAAGGTCCAAGCAGAGCGCCCACACCTGGTCAGTTTGGGAAGTGGCCGTCTCAGCACAGCCATCACACTGCTACCCCTTCCTGAAGGTGAGCTGCTTTGTTAGATGAGAATCATGCTTGTGCCAATCAAACTATCAAAGTCAAGGTAGCTGGTAAGCTGAGAAATATGAAAGAAAGAAGTGAGATACATGGGTCAAACCTTAGCCTTACTTAAACCTTAGATGTTTGCCAAATGATTAAGATCTCCAGAGAGCACGGTAATCACAGAGAATCTGGTAAGCCAAGGAAGATATCAGCAGTTGATGACAGTGCATACTTATGAAGATCCATGAGCACTTGTCCCACAGATCAGGACCAATCTTCAGTAAGCAAGCATCGGAGTGCCAGTGACAGCCAGCACACTGCAAAATATATAACAAACAGAAATACAGATGCTGCTCTACAATATGCTAATTAATAGCTGCAAAACAGGGTAGTGAGATTGCAGCTGGCTTGACTTGCAAGCATACATTTGGCATTGATGATAATGTAACTTAACTGGGGAGCTTTTGTGCTACTTCTGTCAGCAGCTCCAATTCTGAACTTAGCTGACGAAGGGAGTCAGAAACATCTTTCTCTGTTGGCTGGGTCATGTCTGTGATCCAAGGGATCCAAATTTCCTGCCAAAGCAGCTTATTACTGTTTCCTTAGCCTTATATTTTGCTCTGGCATTCCAACATCCGCGGGAGATGAGAAAAAGATTTGCGGATATATTTAATGTGTTTGGAATCCCTGCCTACTGATACTCATGATGGCCACAGCAGTGAATCATGTACAGCATGTGGCCAACATGAAATTTACCCGTACCTTCAGCATACGGAATATCACACTATGCAGCCAGTGCCCTCTTCAAGGTGTACTGTATTCCTCAGTGTACGGCAGTCAATGGCAAAGTCTCACCGAGACCCAGGTTATCTTAATAGCTTGGTGGTCATGTATGTATCGCTATGTAATATGAAAAGTGCTTTTATTCCTTTAGTGGACACCCTGCATGTATTTCTAACTTTTTTAAATGACATAAATGCCCGAGAGAACTTTAACATAATATTTAATTACGTTGTAAATCAATAATATATTTATTAATGTCCAAAAAAATAAGAGCAAGCACCTCAAGAAGAAGACGCAAAAAAAGTCAATTTTGTGTGTGTGTTTTTCTTGCGCGTACTCCACATGCCTGATTTAGGGTTTCAGCATTGTTGTTAAGTTTACCCAACCTCTGTAGACTGTTTTTATCATGCCCACTTGTGGTTATCACATCAAATGTGAATGTGTGTATATCCATGTAGAAGAAGTACTCCCACTGATGGAAGGCCAGGAGGTTCCAATAGCCCATGAGCGTATTACTTTTGTACATATGAAATGGAAAATTGGGCCCTATTCCCTTCTGGTAATTACTTTATCACATTATTTAAATTAGCAAGAGAAATTTGTGGTAAACCTAAAAATTGAAAAATCAAATTTTATCAGAGGTAAGGTTATCGGAGTGAGTGAATATAAGGGTGAATCTGGGGCTGTCGACAGTTTCATAAGCTGGTAATGATTCCTTTCTTTCAATAGTGTTAAAAATTGTAGCGGGATGTATTAATCTAAGGGTTTTGTTATCATCCTTGATTATTTCTGTGAATAGTAAAGAAGAAAAAAAAAAACTTGCGTAAAATTGTAGCTTTTTAATGTATACAAAAATAGACCAATTAACAAAAAAGCTCTTTGTTCAACTAAAAACTGTTTCAAAAAAAAAAAAAATTTGAATTATAGTGACAGGGAGGGACAGTGATATGAAAGTGCCTGAGCTGGATATGAGCTTAATGCTCTATCTGCATCCAGCCATATCTCATCAGCTTAATAATGACAAATAGAGGGCACTCTGACATCCAGGGGAAAAAAAGATGGATAAATATACACACTGTAGTATGTCAGCTCTGGAAGTACAGAATACAAAATAAGAGAATGACATCATCTGTCTGCAGCAGTCGCAGGGCCATTTAGTGAACACTGACCCTCCTGTCCCCGTGTGCTACAGCCGCACAGACGCAAGGCAGTCCCTGACCCCTGCACTGTGTGCGAAAAAGCCTGTGACCCGACCTTGTCATCACCCCTATTTGTGAATTAGACACAGCAGGATGGCGTTATGATTTCTGGCAACTCCAATCCCCCACAGAGCTATTACAACTATCACCTATCCAACACTCACTCTATCCCTCCCACACACACCCACACACACATCCACATCTGTGTCTCAACACAGCCATTAAATGAGGACCTTTTTTCAAGCACGCAGGCGTGACAGAAGCTTAAGATGTGGTTGGGCATGCATCTGTGCTTGCATAATTTGTGCTTGCATTCGTAAGGGAAGCAACAGGCCATCGTATGGTCCCTTGGTTGAGATGGCTTCAGGAGTTTCCTGCTGATGCTCTCCATGAGGTATTTGCCTTCTGTGGTCTTGAGTTTATGGCTGAATGTGGAATAGGGGGCAGACTAGGGCACTCATCCTTCTGTTTTTTCCACCACTCTGGTCGAGCATGATAGATACACCTTGGCAGATGGACCATAATAGCTAAATAAATAAATAAAATAGCTTCACTGCTAGTCTGTAACACCACCAATTCTGCCTCGTTCTGAAACCACTTGAACAGGCTGCAGGTTAGATATCCTCTACTTCTGAAGACAAAACACAAGGTTGCTGTTCTTGCTCAATATTTTGCTCTTTAAAAAGCATTTGCTCCTGTGACACTAAAGGAAGTATCAACAACAATGTGAAACTGCATGTAAAGAATTGTTCAACCAGGTTAATTTGTAGTTGGACGTGCTACAAAGCTACGGGCCCCTGAGAGATGATTTAAAGGCAGCTATTCAATGAAATATTTTACCTGGGTTTACCCCCCAGATGGAAACAGGTGCTGTTTTGGCACCTTGTATACAACAGAATATCTTAAGTCCAATTGACTGGGCTTTACACTGTCTAGGATGTTAATTAGACAGACTGGAGACCACGCTAAGGTTTTAGTTTTGGGTCTGGTGAAGACCAGAATGAAGCTGGTTTTCATATTGGGGAGAGATGGGAGGCTTGACTCTTAAGACTCATGTTGTGGTGGGTATTGCTTCTGTTCCAGGAAGGACTACTCTGGGCTATGGCAACACTGATATTACCATGCAGGGTCCTGGTATCAAGGCTCAGCACTGCTACATCGAGAACCAGGGAGTCGCCATCACCCTTCATCCATGTGGCAACCTTTGCGCTATTGATGGCGCCCCTGTCACCAAACCAGTCCGGTTGTCACAAGGTAAGGAAGGCACCTAGAACCCTTTCCTGTGTGACAAAACCGTACCCTACACAAAAATCATGTATGTCCAAGCCATGGACAAATGAAATAAAAAATTGTGAAAAAGATAAGGGCCTCTCAATGCAAACTACAGAAGATTGGACCATGGCACCTTTTTAGGTTTTTTTTTTTTTCCCATTGGTGAATAATGATGAGATATACTCAGTCAAAAAAGAAACTTCACACTCGTTTGGAGGTCGGTAAGTTGAACATACAAGAAAAGTGGTTTTAAATAATGATTTAATTCCATTCTGTACCCATTAAGGACGGTGTACCATAAAAATCATGTTCATAATGTAGCCAGTTCCACCGGAAATTCTACGGAAATGTAAGAGAGTAAAAATGGTAAGTTACAACTTGATGAAAGCATGTCAATAGCGCGTATGCCCTCCATGGCGTTCACAACTGCGACGCAACGTCTCCTCATGGTTTGAATGATGCGCCTGAACACAGCTTGGGGGATGCGCCGCCATAATTGAACCAACATGGCACCAAGTTCCTGCAAATTCTGCGGAGGGTTCCTTACTTGACGGAGTCTTCTGCCCAACACATCCCATACATGTTCTATGGGATTAAGGTCGGGAGACCTTGAGGGCCACTCCATGACATTGATGCCAGCATTCCTAAGAAAATTCCGCGTTAAATTGGCCGTGTGAGGTCTGGCATTATCGTGTTGGAATGTCAGACCTGGGCCATGAGCTGCCATGAATGGCAAAAGCTCTGTATCCTGCAGCAGTTAGGTTTCCTTGAACGACCATCAGTCGGGAACGGGCAGGACCATTAAAGGCACCCCAAACCATAACACTACCGCCCCCAAAACGGTCCACTTCCTGCACACAACACTGGGCGTTGCATTCACCGCGACTCCTCCAAACTCTAACTCTCCCATCAGCGAAGTGCAAAGTGAATCTGGATTCGTCACTAAAAACGACCCTATTCCAATCACGCTGAGTCCATCTCAGATGTCGTCGTGCCCAGAGAAGCCGTTGACGTCGTTGTAACTGGGTTAAACTTGGTCCACGATATGGCCAACGTGCATGGAGACGAGCAGTGCGCAGGCGACACGTATGGTTTGGGCAGTCACACGACCTCTAAACAATTCATTCCTAGTGGACGTTGCAGTGAGAAATCGACACGCAAATGACGAAGATGATTTGTCGGTCTTCTGCTTGCTTCGTCACACGTGGCCTACCCGAACGAGGTCGGTCTGCTGTGGTGCCAGTTTGTTGGAGACGTGTCCGAAGATCATGGATAGTCCGTCGACTGCATCCCATAACCCTGGCAACGCCAGTGACCGACGTTCCAGATTCAGCATGCCAATGGCACGTTCATGTTGAATGTTTGACAGTCGTGGCATTGCAAATCAATGGATAATTGACTGTAAGAACTTGTTTTTCCGAGATGTCACTCTACCGTGCTAACGTGGGCTCAATTGCACGTGTCTCATAAGGTCACGTGACTAGGAACACGAGGAAACGTGCTTTTTACCTTGATGTATGTCTCGACGCGCTACATGCTTCTGCATGTCGGAGTTGCTGTGTGTCATGATGTCTTTGACAACGCATTTACGCCTAATAATAATAATAATATCTCTTGTATTAAGTTTCAAGAAAATATTTAGAAATTTTGAGTGTGAAGTTTCTTTTTTGACTTAGTATATAAATATCTGAATATATTTGCTTCTTACTTCTTACAGCATGAAATATGATGTTTAGAAGCCCAGAAACATCATGAAATATGACATTTAGAAGCCCAGAACTTTCAATACTTCAAAAAAAGAGTAAATAAAACTTTCTTTCCTGTAAAATTTCTGCTAGGTCACTGTGTTGGCTTTCTTGGTATAGGTGCCACTTGCAGTACAAGAATAACCACTGTGGTCTTAAATTGAATTAGGCCGTGCCAGTGCCAACTGTTGTCAATAATGTCATGGGCGCAGTGCATAATAGGCTTCACGCTGCCCAGATATGGGAGGAATGCAGTCAGTATAGTGTAGGTTACATAGTTTGTTGCATAAGTGCATCCTACTGGTCATAGCCTGGAATCCATACTTATCAAGTGCTGGTCGCTCCCAACGGTCACTGACTGATCAGTCTGGCCCCAGTCGTATAGCCAGCGTTTAGCTTTTACGTCACTAATGAAGAGAATATATGAATATTCATGTTTTCTGCTCTTGGCTGATTGGGCGACCTTTTGGCGAGAACCTCCAATCGAATATGAGTTAGCTGGCCAGCAACGGCATTTGTGAATGTTATTTGACATGAGCTTAAAAATTAGATTGTGGCTTGCTTGCGTTTACTCTTGGAGTGGTTGTTAGGTTTTGAACAGGATAATGTTTGGCCATATCTGCATTTTGTTTATTTCAGTGGGATTCCCTGGTTTAATAAAGGCTAAATTAAATAATACTCAAATTACATAACGTATTTCACTGTAATTGGCATTAGCTATAGCTCAAAGGGCATGATTGCATCAGCTAGATTAAAGTGATACTCCACCCAAAAACTATAATTTGTATATCAATTACTCACCATTAGATGTTTTGAACGGACGAAGTTGTTCTTCACCTGGCGCAACTTTATGGCCACTGGAGAGTTTTGAAAAATTATCAAAATTCCTTTTTTGCTGGAAGCAAATGGGGTCACCCAGTAGCAATGGGAAGACTCCACAAAACGTCCATTGACAAACTTTCAAACCATCGTCCAACGCATCATCCAGTATAATCCAAGTCTGCTTTGTCCACTCGTATCCTCACAACTCTAGAAACGCGGTTATTTTTCGCTAAAATAATAAAATACCACAGTTATGCTTCAAGTAAGCTCGCCAGATTCAATCTAAGTCCCGCCTCCCGGCTTGTTCATTGCCCAGAGACTCTGCTGCCACTCAGATGAATACTCAGATAAACACGAGCCGGGAGGCGCGACTTTCCGTTGAATGCAGAACTGTGGTATTTTATTTATTTTTAAGTCTGTCTAAAGGGGCGGGGCACCCTTGCGACTGTGAGCCAATCACAGATCTCGCATGGATTTTGTGCAAATATTTGAAAGTGAAACGCTGGTCTACCGACTGAGGCCAGACATACAAGCAAGTGACCGTTGGGAGCGACCAAAGCTTGATATGGATGGATTCCAGGCTAACTGGTCATCCAGGTGCCCAACAATAATCTTCTCAGGTTGCTGATAGGACATTTCAGATTTGCGTGGGATTAAAGATGCCAAATTTATTTTAAAAAATAAATTTAAAAAACATAATTCATATTGAATCATCAATCTCAGAAAACCTCGCTTTTGCAGATAAAAATGGGGTTTTATTCACCCAAGAACAATTTCACGGGGCAGCATTTGTTATGTGAAACATATTTTTAGTGTTATTTTGTTTGTAAATGAGTCATTTGACAGAATTTTCTCACTGTGAAAAAATGCACATATTACTACATTACTACATTACTAGATTTACTACATTTTTCATACATAAATCTGTCTGGAACGGAGTGGAAGAAATTTCTCGTTACTTCAGGTATGTTGAACAGATATTCTTCATCAAGTTAGGTATGTAGAAAAATATAATTTTGGTACGCAATGAGCTCAGTTCACTCAGATAAACTCATTTATTAGGTTTAAATATTTATTGGCACAAAGATATCACAACATTAACTTTGCTGGAAGGTTCAGCTCTGACGGAGCTCCCTGTCAGGCACAGTTATAACACGCTAAACAACAAAAACCTGGCATGGGGCAGAGCTTCTGAATCCCCAAAATGTCAGACAGAGCAGAACCGAGTAGGCGGAGTCTGAAGGGGAGGCAGCAAACAAAAATGCCTTAAGCATGAGGACGTAACAAATCATGTAGCAGAGGTGAGTGAGCTTGGCTCTCATTAAATAGACTGTCATATTACTGAGTGAGTTGTTATCACCCTGTGATTGGTGTACTCTAACTGATGCCGATGAAGCCAGTTTTAGATTCAGCTGCTGTCAGCTGATGTAGTCTCTCACCCTGAACTACCTTCACTTACTTTATACACCACTTCCAACCATCCTACATTGCACCAATAGTGTTATGATTACTGGACTGGTAATTCCTATTACCAGTCAAGCAATTGTAGACTATTAAATTTTTTTTTTTTAAGCAGGGTCTATTATATTACTGCATACATTGTTGAACATACATCCATTGTGCAATACATACGTCCATTATGTAACCCACAGACTTTAAACGGCTATGCCAGCCAAATAACATGGGGTATGAAGTTTAAATTTTCAACTTCATACTTCATAATCATCTACCAACAAGCAGAAAAACAAAAGCATTCATTAGGTGCAACTTCCAGGAATTGCCATAGAATGACCCATATACTGTATTTTTCAAGGTCATATTTTGTGCCTGTACATGGGTAACTGCATTTTCTAATTATTTTCCTTATGATGGCTATATTATCAAGCATCAACCATATGTGTTTACTGCATATGCAAACACATCCATGAGAAAAATAAAAATCAAATGCTCTTTTTCGCAGTGAAATTTGATATACCTTGGTACTGGGAAATGCCTGCCAGTCAGTGTCAGAATATAGATACCCCAGGATAGCCGGCATACCTTCATGACTGTTCCTGGCATTAATGGTGTATCCAGTGCTCTGCATTGGCATAGCTCATCTAAGACATTGAAAGAGTCAAGTCAAGGGTACAGAAATAGTTCACCCTGTGAGAGGAGTAATAGTTTAATGTGAATTGCATATAAAATGAAGAATGCATGGCATGCTTATTTGGTTTTCAAAGATCATTCAATCTTTCGCATTTCATTCACTATTAAAAGCAAATACTTTTGGGAAATGCATTTCTAAAAAATTCTGTATTGCAAATTTTGACTCAAAGGCAATGTTGTTCTTCTTTTATACTGCCAAATAGATGCAATAGTGCATGCAGTGTTAAAATATTTTTAAAACTTGCACATAGATTCATCTTTCACTAATATTTCTAATGTAGTGACAGTCCAAACAACTGTTGTTTCAAAGAATTAGCCCTTGACATTTTAAAATCAATGCACATTTTTCCACTGCCCCAAAAAATGTTGATCTGATACTACTGAGGGAAGAAAAATGTTGTATTCTTGCAACAATTCTTTCACATCTGAATCTGATCAGGCAGATCCACTATGCAGTAAGGTTAAGCACATAAGTTAACGTAATGCCTTACATAAACTTACTGCAGAAATTTAGTGTTCTAGCGGAAGGTTACTGCAAACCAACTGATTAGCTTTTACGGAGCTTTTACGGTATGTTGCGTAAAGCTGGATTTATGGTTCTGCATCGAACCAATGCCGTTGCGACGCAGAGCCTCTGCGGTGATGTGAACCCCCACCGCAGAGCCTCTGCGTTGCCTGCCGTGCACCTCGAAAATTTTCTAACTGCATGTCAAAGCAACGCAGACTGCAAGGGCACTGATTGGTCCACTCTACTACATCACTTCCGCCGCTTCGCTTTTCTGGTTTGTTCCTTCTGCTGCTGCAGGGTGAAGTTGCCTTCAGCCGTCGACTTCCAGGCTGCTCAGCCTGTCAGGCTGCATAAACACCGCCCCCAAGTACAGCCAATCAGATTGCGAGCTAGAGTACAACCAATCCGCTCACGAGGCAGCCAATTCAATTCAAATTCCTCTCCTCAAAGCGGAACGGGCTTAAGAACATCAATATTGTTAAAAACGAATGCATTTAATCGTCTTTTCTCATTAAAGAGACTGACTCGGGAGGTAACGTTGGATATTTCAGCTATTTTGATTATGTTAACCAATGCAAACAAGTGCTTTTTTTTTGTCTTACAGTTAACTTATAGACCTAACCTTAGCTAAACAGGTCATACTTGTTAACCTAAACACTTCTACAATATAACTTCAAGTATAACTCTGTTTGGAACATAAAATTGGCCTACTTGTGTGATATTTTGTTCAATAAGCTGTTTAGTTGAGCTTCTAAAAAACTGTAACGTTAGCTGCCTTCAAGGCTGATTGTAGAGACTAGTGCCTTGCAGGCTGGTTAGAAGGCTAATGTTGATTTCATCTCGTATAATCTTTAATAGTATTCAGTCAGATGCCTTAAAGGCTGATTGTAGAGATTAGTGCCTTCAAGGCTGATTGTAGAGACTAGTGCCTTCAAGGCTGACAGTGGAGACTTGTGCCTTGCAGGCTGGTTAGAAGGCTAATGTTGATTTGATATTGTATAATCTTCAATAGTATTGCCTCAGATGCCTTTAAGGCTGATTGTAGAGCACTAGTGCCTTCCAGGCTGACCGAAGAGACTAGTTCCTTGCAGGCTGGTTAGAAGACTAATGTTGATTTCATATTGTATGATCTTTAACAGTATTCAGTCAAATGCCTTCAAGGCTGATTGTAGGGACTAGTGCCTTCCAGGCTGACCGTAGAGACTAGTTCCTTGCAGGCTGGTTAGAAGGCTAAAGTTGATTTCATATTGTATGATCTTTCATAGTATTCAGTCAGATGCCTTCAAGGCTGATTGTAGAGACTAGTGCCTTCCAGGCTGACCGTAGAGACTAGTTCCTTGCAGGCTGGTTAGAAGGCTAAAGTTGATTTCATATTGTATGATCTTTCATAGTATTCAGTCAGATGCCTTCAAGGCTGATTGTAGGGACTAGTGCCTTCCAGGCTGACCGTAGAGACTAGTTCCTTGCAGGCTGGTTAGAAGGCTAAAGTTGATTTCATATTGTATGATCTTTCATAGTATTCAGTCAGATGCCTTCAAGGCATCAGGGCCCGGGGTGGGTGCTGGGGCAGGACCTGCAGCAGGAGCATCAGGGCCCGGGGTGGGTGCTGGGGCTGTTTTTTTTTAATACTTTTTTTAGCGGGGCAGGTAGTTAGGGCTCCACGACGGCGCAGAGACATCGTTTTAACTCCTAAAAAGAGTGTAAAAAGTAAAGACAACATCAATATGCAACAACACCTCGGCCAGTTTTCTGAGGTAACGTGGTTGGTTTCGAACTGTAATAAATCTATGGGCTGAAAAATAGAAGATTTTAAATTAGCCTTGGAACGCTCCACCTCAGTAGAGACTCCCAGTAGAGACCACCTCAGTAATGCTGAGGGAGTCTCTACTGTCAGCCTTAAAGGCATCAGAATTGTAAAACACACACACGCACACACACACACACACACACACACACACACGCACATTTATATATGAAATCATCAGCCTACCAACCAGCCTGCAAGGCACTAGTCTCTACTGTCAGGCTGGAAGGCACTAGTCTCTACAATCAGCCTTGAAGGCATCTGACTGAATATTATCAAAGATAATACAATATGAAATCAATATTAGCCTTCTAACCAGCCTGCAAGGCACTAGTCTCTACAATCAGCCTTGAAGGCACTAGTGCTCTACAATCAGCCTTGAAGGCATCTGAGGCAATACTATTGAAGATTATACAATATCAAATCAACATTAGCCTTCTAACCAGCCTGCAAGGCACTAGTCCCTACAATCAGCCTTGAAGGCACTAGTGCTCTACAATCAGCCTTGAAGGCATCTGAGGCAATACTATTGAAGTTTATACAATATCAAATCAACGTTAGCCTTCTAACCAGCCTGCAAGGCACTAGTCTCTACAATCAGCCTTGAAGGCACTAGTGCTTTACAATCAGCCTTGAAGGCATCTGAGGCAATACTATTGAAGTTTATACAATATCAAATCAACATTAGCCTTCTAACCAGCCTGCAAGGCACTAGTCTCTACAATCAGCCTTGAAGGCACTAGTGTTTCTACAATCAGCCTTGAAGGCATCTGAGGCAATACTATTGAAGATTATACAATATCAAATCAACATTAGCCTTCTAACCAGCCTGCAAGGCACTAGTCTCTACAATCAGCCTTGAAGGCACTAGTGCTCTACAATCAGCCTTGAAGGCATCTGAGGCAATACTATTGAAGTTTATACAATATCAAATCAACGTTAGCCTTCTAACCAGCCTGCAAGGCACTAGTCTCTACAATCAGCCTTGAAGGCACTAGTGTTTCTACAATCAGCCTTGAAGGCATCTGAGGCAATACTATTGAAGATTATACAATATCAAATCAACATTAGCCTTCTAACCAGCCTGCAAGGCACTAGTCTCTACAATCAGCCTTGAAGGCACTAGTGTTTCTACAATCAGCCTTGAAGGCATCTGAGGCAATACTATTGAAGTTTATACAATATCAAATCAACGTTAGCCTTCTAACCAGCCTGCAAGGCACTAGTCTCTACAATCAGCCTTGAAGGCACTAGTGCTCTACAATCAGCCTTGAAGGCATCTGAGGCAAAACTATTGAAGATTATACAATATCAAATCAACATTAGCCTTCTAACCAGCCTGCAAGGCACTAGTCTCTACAATCAGCCTTGAAGGCATCTGAGGCAATACGATTGAAGTTTATACAATATCAAATCAACATTAGCCTTCTAACCAGCCTGCAAGGCACTAGTCTCTACAATCAGCCTTGAAGGCACTAGTGCTCTACAATCAGCCTTGAAGGCATCTAAGGCAATACTATTGAAGATTATACAGTATCAAATCAACATTACCCTTCTAACCAGCCTGCAAGGCACTAGTCTCTACAATCAGCCTTGAAGGCAGTTAACGTTACAACAACTTGCAGTTGAAGTTTTTAAGAAGCTCAACTAGACAGCTTATTGAACAATATCTCACAAGTAGGCCAATTTTATGTTTCAAACAGAGTTATACTTAAAGTTATATTGTAGAAGTGTTTAAGTTAACAAGTATGACCTGTTTAGTTAGGTCTATAAGTTCACTGTAAGACAAAAAAAAAAATAGGACTTGTTTGCATTGGTTAATATGATCAAAATAGCCGAAATATCTAACGTTACCTCCCGAATCAGTTTCTTTAATGAGAAAACTCATGATTAAATGCATTCGTTTTTAACAATATTAATGTTCTTAAGCCCGCTTACCGAGTAAAGGCTTCCGAATTGAATTGGCTGCCTCGTGAGCGGATTGGTTGTACTCTAGCTCGCGATCTGATTGGTTTTACTTGGGGGCGGTGTTTACGCAGCCTGAGAGGCTGAGCAGCCTAGAAGTCGACGTCTGAAGGCAACTTCACCCTGCAGCCCTTCTGCTAGACCAAAGACAATAGGGAAAGGAAGACTCCTCATCGCCCATAGACCCCCATTGTAAAAAATTGGTCACACTTCCTGTCTCCTAAGTGGGCGCGGTTGTGGAAGTGTTGTGCGCGTTGTAGGCTATTTGGAGAATGAATGCTGACCGGGGTATCCGTCGCATCTCGTTGTCAGAAGTGGTAGCTAAGTAGGCGAGCAATTAAACGTTCGGATATACAAGTATCTATCGTATATCTGCATGTTGCGAGTATATTTCCTTTTACTTTGCTACATCAGGCATTTTACAACACAGCTAATGGCTGTACACAGCACTACGAATATGCGTTAGCTGGCCAGCAATGGCATTCGCTAAAGTTACTTGACATGATCTTAAATATTAGATTTTGGCTTGCTAGCATTTACTCTTGGAGTGGTTGTTCGGTTTTGAACAGGATAATGTTTAGCCATATCTGTTTTTTTATTTCAGTGGGACTCCCCAGTGTAATAAAGGCTAAATTAAATAATACTCAAATTATGCAACGTATTTTCCTGTAATTGGCATTAGCTATAGCTTGAAGGGCATTGCATAAGCTAGTTTAACCCTATGAAGCTAGTATGTAATATGACGGTTGCTAATTTATTCCTTACCTGTCTACATTTGTCAGAAAAGAAAAGGATAGCTTGTTCTTATTATTGCAACACATTGCTGCTCAACGTTTCGGCATTTTTAACGTGGGTGGCCAACGCAAGATACGCTTCACATTTAAATTTTGCGCCTTATATTTCCGCTTTTTCCCGCTGTTGTTTAATATCTGATATTAATCCAGACCAGTACAATATCATAGCGATCAAATATATTCCTTTCCCCCTTTAAAAACGATTAAACATCAATGACAATAACAGTATTACTGCACATGTAAACACAAGCATTATTCCATTTGAAATTTTAATTTGCGGTTTCCCGTAGTCCATACTGTGTTTCTGTATTGCCAGATATTACGTGACCGCCGCTGAGAGAGACACTCGAACAAAGTTCATTTTCTCCTGATCTGTTGGTCTCAAAAATGCCATTGCAGCACCAGAGTGTTTGGAAGATATGTGGCCTGTGAAAAATAAGTGCAATATTTAATTCTGTGACAATGGGGCAAAATAATCGGTGATAGTCTGTGCTTAAATTCACTTCTCCCCATTGGAATCAATTCATTCAGGGCCCGCCGCAAGTCTATCTAAGGGGGCGGGGCACCCACGTGACTGATACCAAAAATTACTCCTCGGTGAGGAGTCTTCCTTTCTCTATTGTCTTTGGCTAGACCGCCACTTAAATTAAATCTACCAACGAGTCTCACGTGATTTCACGACAGGTCCTTCGGAAACCTGACGCTTCCTAGCGGTTTGGCGGTGAATTGCTTCGCGGTACAGCACGACGCAAACAACCTCAACGCAGAACTTCGAAAGGCCCACGACGGCGTCGAGGCGACGGCGTGCCCTTTGCGTGGAGTCAACGCAGAACCATAAATCCAGCTTAAGTCTGTGTAAGAGAGCGTCAAATTGACGGTCTTGCGTAGCTTCGCGGATGAAAACCAGCACCCCAAAAGTTTTCCAGCATATTGGGAAAAAAGTCAACCATGCAACATGACATATTTTTACATTAGAATACGCAGCATGCAGTAATCTGTTGCCAATACGTCAGAATATCTATGAGATGCATATCAATATTTTTTTAAAAAAGAATCGCCTGAATGTAAATAATTCAGCGTAATAAACAAGTTTTCTAGTATGATGGGGAAAAGTCCTCCATAGCGGAATGTGTTGGTTCCACTGATCTATATTCTATATAGAGCAGTGGTTGGTTCCCGTACGGTCACGTGGCCACAGATCCACTCTTAAGTTCGCGGATCTTTACTGTCACTTGCGGAGTGCTGCGGATTAGACAACCATGCGTGTGGGTTAATGCAAATTTACGAGAGCTGAACTCGTCTTGCTGAACTTTACTGCAGAGTGGATCTGCTCCGTGAGAAAAAAAAAAAAAAAACAGCTCTGCGCAGCTTGCACCATGACATTGATGGGCCTAAAATGTTATCCCATTCTCATTTTCCAGCTATATTGTCAGTGATCTTGCGGTGTATACTTTGTGATTTACTATTTTCCCAATTTTTATTGAAATTCGAGCTTCATTATGAGATTCACGCAACCTTTACAGCCCAGGTGTATTTTTACTTCATTGCAAATTTAGACAGCTCAGTGTCGTACTATGCATTTTTTGGTTGCCTTATTGAGAAGGTTTTTCACTGACGCTCAAATTCAAATGGAGGAATTTTAAATCTCCAATGAAATTACACTGTAAATCAGGGCCAATGTACACATTTTCTTACCATAAATCTAATTTCACTACCCCAGTGAACCAAGATGAGGATTGGTTTGACACATAAAACACTGCAAAGAAAAACTGAGCACTTGAGTCCTTTGCTCATTAGATGCAGCAAAATTTTTATAGACAGCCAGAGGTCAAGTGCTTACATGCTGAGGACTGTTTATTGCATAATCCCATTCAACCCATTTTGTTAAATTATAGATGTGCCATGATTTTCAATGTAATTACAATTTCAGAGTGCAGTAACCATGACTGTGATATTCACAAAAGACTGCATTCATTTCAAAATTACACCTGAAAGTAATTAACATGCACCTTTGAAATACAGGGGAAAACTGCATTTATTCCTTATAACATGGCTTCAAGAAGGTGCTAGAAACATTCTTAAAGAGACTCTGGTCCATGATGCCATTAGCAACTTGAAAGACTTTAGTCAAAAAGATGCGCACATTGTCAGCAGCTGCGGTAGCTTGTGACATTTAAATGTTGCTCACTTGGTGTTAAGGGATCAAAATGTGTGACATGAAAGTATCCTCCAAACCATCACACCACTGCCAACAGCCTGAACTGATGACACAAGACAGGATGGATCCATGGATTCATGCCGTTTATGCCAAATTCTGATCCTACCATCTGTGTGTTGCAGCAGAAATTGAGATGCCTCAGAGCAGGAAACGTTTTCCAATCCTCTACAGTCCAGTTTTTGTGAACCTCAGATTTCTGTTTGATAACGTAATTTGAGTGGAGTGAGACCAGGTTTGTTCCTCTGCTACAGTGGCCCATCCACTGTAAGGTTTGAGAACACATTCAGCAATGCTCTTCTGCAAGGCATAGTTTCAATTCATTATTTGAGTTATTATTGCCTTCTTGGCAGCTCGAACCGATCTGGCATTCTGGCCGGTCTCCACTGACTTCTCTCATTAATAAGGCGTTTTTGCCCACAGCACTTCAGGTCAGCAAATTTTTTTTTTTTATTATTTTTTGCACCATATTCTGTGAACTCTAAAGACTGAGGTACTTGAAAATCTCAGGAGATCAGCAGTGTCTGCGATACACAGACCACCCCATCTGTCACAAACAATCATTCCACAATCAAAGGCACTTAGATAAAATTGCTTGCTCATTCTGATGTTTGCTCTGAGTAACAATTTAACCACATGACCATGCCTGCAGGATTCTATGCACTGAGTCGCTGCCCCATGATTGGCTGATTTCAGTTTTGCATCAGCGAGCATGAGTACCGGTGCACCTAGTAAAGTGACCACTTAGTGCATATTGTAAAAGAGTCTCAACACTTTACAGTAACGTATGAGCTCTCTCTCTTTCCATACACACTACCTGTCCAAAAAATAAAAAATAAAAGTCGCCATTCGGATTTAAATAAGCAAAAACTCAAGAGCCTATGATTGAATCATTATTGCAGCGATGAATATGGTTCAGCTGGCAGTAATTCATTTTACCTCCTCCGCTCAAGTCTTGCCATCTGAGGGATTTTGGACTGCTCTCACCTCGCCTCAAAGCGCTCTGCATCTCCAAACCTAAACCCATTTAGGGCTTCGAATTAGCAACAAACTCTTAATTTGTTCATTTGCAAGGGTCAATCCGTATGCATTTCCCCTCAGCTTGTTTTATCGTTCATTGCAAAAATTCTCAAGCATTTTCCTATCCACATTAATGGTAACATAAAAAGTCAGTGTTACCTGGTATCAAAATGTGGATCAAAATGAGATCTTTCATAGGCCGTAAGTTGATTTAATCATCAGGCTATCCCACATGGTGATATGACCCCTTGAAGTTTTCCTTACGAGGAGTCGACTTGCAAAACCTGCTAAGTCAAGTTTTGAAAATAAATGAGTTATCTCCCTTAGCCTCTCTTTCAGGCACCTGCACATGTCCCACTGATAGCTCCACTTTCAAAACCTACTAAATCATGTTATAAATTGTAACAGAAAAAGCGAAACTCTGTCAAAACCCGCCAAGTCAAAGAGGAAAACTCTGTCAAATTCTGCTAAGTCATCAGCCAATGTGGAAACGTGATTCCATTTTCGTTCTCTAGAAGGAACCAATCACAGTCGAGCTTTCATAGCCTGTTCAGCTTTTGCTTTCTCTAACTCAAAATGGGGGATGCAGAATCAAGTTTCGTTTTGATCGCAGAAAATGCAAACAAATCTCCTCGTAGGGGTTCAAAAAGGAAGCTCCTCAAGCTTGAAAGGTAAGGAACACTATTATGAATTTAAATGATATCATTGCATGTCTGTGGCATTGAGTTGCACATAGAGTGGGTCCTCAGTCAAATACCTTCACCTATTGAGCAGCGAGGCTCGTTTATGGGGTGATCTGGGGTTAAATGAAAAATGACACCAGGAAACAACTCAGAATTAATCGAAAGAGGTACATGTAATAACCACCAAAAAAGATACAAGTTGGCATTTTTCTGTTTATGTGGATGCCATGGTAACCGAGCAAGCTCATTAAATATGCAGAAAACTTCTGGCACCAATTCCTCTTTAACTCTATGATAGAATTCAGTTTTTCTTTCATCATTTAAAAGCCATTGCTTATCCAAATGCAATGACATAGCCATTCTTTGCCCAATTTACCAGTTTTGTGATTTTGGGGCATTTTACTCAAATTTTGAAATGATTTTGCGCAGAATCTGATGACTACTCAAAATATTCAAAGTATGTAACAGATAGGCAAAATTTCCCTACGTCATTGCATTTCTAATGAAGTAAAGTACCTGCAAGCCCAAATTTCATTGATTTTCAATGATAAATAAAAAAGTTATGGCTGCCATAAACATGAGAATTGTGGAAAAAGTAATACCTTAGGAAATCAATGGAAAATGCATTAGACTGCATTGAAAAGTTGAGTTCAGTCTTAGTCTGTGGCTTACGCCCATTTTTCAGACTGTATTATCTGATTATTCAAATGTTTATCACTTTCCTGGAGTGAAAAGCATAAATTTCATCATCACATGCTTTTAAATCATGATTTTATGGCAAAATTCAGTTTTTAATCCTTGTAGCAATTAGTGATTATTAAAGGTGGGTTATTATAGAATATTTTAATTCAAAAAAAATTTTTGGAAAAATAATCAAATTTTGCCCATTTAACCCCAGATCACCCCTTAAACACTGTCAAAACCTGCTAAATGTCCACTCCACTTTCAAAACCTGCTAAGTTAAAACTTTGTGTTGCAAAATCAAAGTCATTTCTTTAAAAAAAAATAATTAATTGCCTCATGGATTATGTCTGCAAGGCTAAAAGTTTCAGTATAGTGAAAATTGGTATCTATGGAAGATCATTTCTATGCCTAACAAAAAATCAGATTTTTCTAAAAAATGGACCAATTTGACTTAGAAGGCTTTGCAAGTGGACTCCTCACGTGCTCTTTTTCAAGTTTTCTCTGGTGAATTACAAGATAACACATGACACATCCATGGTTCCAATACTTGTTTTTACTACATTATATCATAGTTATTAAACTTGTGCAGTCTTGCTATTGAAACTTTCATAGTTCCCATGATATTGAAGCTTGAAGTTGGTTACAGAACAAATCTCATTGAAAAAAAAAAATCCAGATTTTGGCTGAAGATTGCGACACCTAGAATGGGCATAAAATAGATTTAATTGCAGTTTTTAACATTCTTCAATATTTCTTTCAGCTCTGAAAATTTCATTTAGCTATCTCCAGTACACATTAAGTTATGAGGGCTCAAAAATGCTGGGAAACATGACACCAAAATTTTCGACCAACCCTTGAGTACTTTTAGAATCTTCAACTCAAAAAATATCAGCAAGATCAAAGTAAAATTTGGCAAGGATTCATTAAATATACTGAAGTCACTGCACAAGAAAAATCAGATGATTCCTAGGGGGTCAGGTGGGAGGCACTTGTTGATTTTATATGGAATGACCCATACAGCTTTGCGTGAAGAGGTGGGCCACAATATGAGATTACATGGATGGCAATGAACTGAAATTTCTTGAAATTGCATCTTGAAGTAGAACATGATGAAGTAACTGTTGCTGAAGACGGTATTCAGACAAGATTCAGATTTCATTTCTAATTAATTAATTAGATAATTCCTGTTCATACAATCTCATCTTATAGCCTTCCTGCAACTTTCCCAGAGGCTAGACTGTACAAACCTCATGAATGACTTTGCTACCTTGAAAATTTGATGCATGGCATGCATTTTAAATGATTTTAAATGCATGCCATCCCTCGAACTTTCACAATGCACTCATAACCAATTTACTAAATGCAACTACGCTTCCCTGAAAATTCTTTTGAATGCCAAAAACATTTTGATTAAGTGCAATCTTAAAATAAATTAGGTTGCACTGCTGAAAAAAATCCTAGAACGGGATTTGAAATTCAGGGAAAGCACTGGGATAATTATTTTTTATTATTATTTTTTTCCTTTATACAATATCTTTATCAAGCACGTTGTCAATGTAGCCCTTTAGTGATCTGTCATTTTGTAATACTTTCTTAATAATTACAGGTTTATATATTGGTCTTGATAATTCAGTAAATAAATTGTGTGATTATTAATCAAGTGATCTTAAACTGGAACAGCTTGAAAGCAATTATGCGTTTGGGGATCAGAGCCTCATGGCACATCCCGTAACGCTGGCGTTACCGCCAGGGGGATGTTGGGCTTTAGGAAGTGAATCCTGACTGATGCAGTGCATAACTTTTTGCGTCTTAAAAAACCATGTGGGAAGACGTATCTTGTGGTCATTAAAAAGATGTTACTGTATTTCAAGAAGGGCAAATTATTGGCCAGCATCAAGTAAAGACAAAAGTTAAGGATATTGTGGGAATTGGAATTGAGTCAGGAACATTTAAATTTAATAAAACCTGGAAGGATGGTGGTGAGCTGTCAACTTCATGGAAGAAATGGGTTGGAGAAAAATCATGTCTGATCCTGATCGGAGATCACTAAAATGCTTGGTGAAGTCTCATCTTAAAAAATCAACAGCAGAACACTTGGCTATGTTTCATTATTAAGGGAAGAGTGTTTCCACACGCACAGTGCAACAAGAACTTGGAGGATTGGGAATAAACAGCTGTGTGGCCACAAGAAAGCCATTTGTCAGTGAGGCTTATTGGGAAAAAATGAGTTCAATTTGCAAAAGAGCATAAAGACTGGACTGAGGAGCAATGGAAAAAGGTCATGTGGTCTAATGAGTCCAGATTTTCCCTATTCCAGGGTGATGGGTATGTCAAGGTAAGAAAGGAAGCCCATGAAGTGATGCACCTATCATGCATAGTGCCTACTATACAAGCCTCTGGAGGTAGTGTTATGATCCGGGGTTGCTTCAATTGGTCAAGCCTAGGCGCTGCACTGTTCTGCAGCAATAAAATGAATTCAGCAGACTACCTGAATATACTGAATGATCAGTGACCCATCAATGGACTATTTAATCCCTGATGGCATCGGAATATTCCAGGATGACAATGCCAAAATTCATCAGACCAAAATTATGAAAGAGTGGTTCAGTGAGCATGAGGAATCATTTTCACACATGAATTGGCCTCATCAGGGTCTGGACCTTAACCCATTGAAAGTCTTTGGGATGTGCTGGAGAAGGCTTAAAGGAGTGATTTGACTCACCCATTCTCATGATAATATCTTGGCCTGAAATGAATGCAAATCTGGTCAGGAAAAAATGTTGTTACATTCTATAAGATTGTAGTGACAATACCACAAGAGATGTGCGCCAGGATCAAAGCTAAAGGTGGCCCAACAAAATATAATAGTGTGTGACTTCTTTTTGGACGGGCAGTGTGTAAGCTTACTGTACATGTGTTCAGTCTAATGGTATGTCCGAAAGTCATTGATACTACTCAACTTCTATCAAAGCCCCCGAATATGTACAGAAAAATAGGGAAGGCAAGACATCTCCAGTGCAAGATCAGACTTCATCTTTCTCACAGAAGGTGTATACAGCTGTGTAGATGTATTCACATATGAGAGTGTGTGCTATATACTATGGGAAGAGCAGTACATTACATTTGACAGGATAATAAAATAGGGCGGAGGTTCTGATCAGTGTGGTTCTGCTGATAGCCTATGGATATTTAGCAATGATCCCAGGTTGCAGTCTTAGTACGTGCATCCAGCAATGAAACTTATACCAGAGGCTTGGGCTGGGGATGAAAATGCTGTCAACCTAAACCTGTCCGGAGAATCTTATTCCGTTCTTTGGTTGCAAATGACAAACTGGAGGACATTCTTAACCCTCCTATTATGTTGAAATTAATAAGGCATTTTTGGTTTGAGGTCAGTTTGATCCCCACAATGGAAAACCACATAAGATGTTTGTAACTGAAAGTGTGACCCAATCTTCTCTCAGCTCATTTATGCCTTTCTACGGACCGTTTTAATAGTCAAGTAAATAAAACACGACTCCCCCATCCTCCTTTTATGCATCAAGCCTCGATTAGATGATTACAGCAAAATGGATGAGATCAAATGTGAAACGAATGAGAAATCAATTTGAACATGCCCCCAGTCTACGGCAAAACTACAAAAACGAGATCAAATTATGGTTCTATGTTATAATTGATCCTGGGGTCAAAATGACCCAAACAACACTGATGCTTACAATGTGTCCAGAACATAAAATTATTTTTTTTCTGGTTAAATTCATGTTTTACCTGTAAAGTTAGGAAAAAAAATGTAGCTGAAAAAAGTATGTTAACCATGTTTTTAAAGACAGCGAACGCTGAGCTGGGTCAAATTGACCCAGAACATAATACGGGGGTTAATTGACAGCAACTACCAAATATGAAATATGCCTTTGTTAAATTTAATTAAGTATTCATTGTATGAATTTAATATAAGTACATTCAGAACATATTTCTCATATTCTACCTCCTATATTTGTGCAAGTTTCATGAAAGCGTAAGCAAAGCTGTATTTGTCCACAGAGTAACCGAAGCCCATCTTCCCTGCTCTTGAACCTGGATTGTCTCTGAAATCTGAGCAGTCAGCCCAGCTATTTTTATTTCCCCTCTCAAAAATATCCCAAACGTGCTGTTGCTACCACTGACGTTAATGGGCGCTGGAGCCGAGGGCTGATTTTAGATGTGATGCAGCAGCTGGCTTGAGGGGCACCTCCCACTCTGGTGTCCCTTCTCCGATGCCTGCAAACAAAAAAGAAGCCTATGGCACCGCTTCCTTTGATTTCATTTAAGGTGCTCTAAACTTTTTAAATAAAGATTAACTGAGAAAACTGTCAAAGTGCAAATTTAACTTTAAAGGGCAACAGAGGTTGTTCTCAGAAAATCATCAATCTAGGGGAGAGGTCCGTTTTTATTTTGTCGAATGAAGCTTAACAATACCAAAATGTTATACTGGGCACAAAGTTGAGATTTGTATGCAATTTGTTCATATTTTTAAGAATGGCTCCACCTAAACTTGACCCACATGTAGGCTACAACATGCATTTTCAATTCCTACAACTGCCTATCTGCAAGGTGTTGTATACCCTCACTACAGATTTACATTAGATTACCAAATGAAATTTTGGCAGTTAAATATTAATCTAAAATCTAATGAAAACCGAAAGCAAATTTTACTACTTCTCAGCACTCCCAAAATTGTTTCCCCAACCTACTGAGTGTAATCTCAGTGCATAATATAAATCTCTTCGGGTGCGAATGTTTTTGGTTGATCCTGCTGCTTTAACTGTTTGATGATGCTCGCATAAAGCCGCAATATTGCGGCAAAGTACTCCGTCCTGCGATTCGTGACCGGACAATTATTGTCATTACAAGAAGTTTGGGGGGAAAAAACAGGATTGTTTGGTCTTATATTAATTTGGATCGATCGAATCGAAGAACCCTCAACAACCTAAATTTACTCGACTCATTTCTCTCAAAAAATGTTGGACCGGGGCATCAAATGGAGATACGCAGGCTTATGAATATGTTTATATATTTTTAGAACGAATAACCTTAAAAGTGACATCCAGTATTTCAAATGGAGACTTTCAGCGTGTCAAATGAGGACTTATCTGCGAAAGATTCAGAAGTAGATACGGATTCCAGTCTTGCCTTTAGAATTCATCGTGACACTCCTGACGGACAGGGATGTGGACCAGAAGCGAAGACTGACCGACACACGACACTGACTCCTCCCTGCTCGCTGGCGATTTCCTTGCCACGAAAGGTTGTAGCCTGCATGAAGCCGTGTCGCCGGAAGCGACCCCGGTTGTCTGGCCAGCTGGAACTGCTGTCAGTGAATCAAGTAACCTTTTCGCGAGTGACTAAGATCGTGCACTTTGTGCGGGTTTGTTGCCTCTCTGAACTAGACCAGCTACTTTTGTTTGTAGTTGACACAGCCAGGGGTTTTTTGCCTCAAAGGTTCCATTGAGAAACTGACTGTCTGAGCCATCAGTATCAAGAGACCAGTAAAAATAAATTTGGCATCTTGTAGCCCTGGCTGTGTTACAACTCATTTCGCACGAAGACTGGATATGTTATTTCAGTTTTGACTGTGTGTTTTATATAGACCTGTAATTTTATTATTCATATTATTTTCGACAATTTGATGGATCAAGTATAATCTGAGATCTGGATTGTGTTCAGTGGGTGTCGCCTATTACAATTAGCCAGGTGGACATCTGCTCGCTTTTGTGCAGCAGTGGGCCGGTTCGTGGGAGAACAGTGAATAACGTTATTATCATCACAAAAGGATATACGGGGCACACACAGCCAGCGCAGAACAACTCGCGACAATTAGTCCCCACGAAGAAAAACAGAGGACGCTCTGATCGTTCAAATCAAAAACTGCAATGATACGCCCCGAGGAAGACTCAGTGACTCAAACTCCTCGGATTTGATTGTAAGTGTCTTTCATGCAGCCTATTTGCTATTTTATATAACTTTCTTGCAAAGGCAGAAGGTTACATTTTGCTGTTTGTAGAACCCACTTAAAACCGAAACAAAGTTGCATTTTATCCTGCTCAGAAGAGCGCGCAGTAACCTGCTTACTCTGATTAGTTCAAGTACAGTAGCAAAATGATTGTTTCACTCACGAAGTTCTTGCTAAGTATGGCTCCTGGGACAATGGATGCAAATTAAGTCATAGGCTACATAACTGGTATTGGTGAAGAATAAGGTGCCTTTTCGGATTGTTGAATATCGATAAAACAAAAGGAGTAACAAACAGGGTTAAGGATGTTGAATTGGGAACTGGCGCTTAATGATCTTTAGGTTTATTTACATACACAAACTGACCTATATTTCCCATGAACTGTAGCCTAAGCTAAGCTTACTGGTTCCTTGGATAGCCGTTTCCAAATAAATCAGATTTTGTGCTTGCTTTTTTCCGTGGATTTTTTCCTTGGAGATTAGCACTGAAAAACTGATGTCATTGCTCGGTTTCTTAATAATATGCCATTTTGGACGAATTGTGGAGTTCAGTTTGATAGGGAACGACTGAACGCGAATCCGTTGGTATAGTGGGGGAAGCCAGCCACCATAAATCACCTCCCTCCTCCAGGCACCGGTGGGTTCTCGTTGCTGAATATTGCACCTCACTATGACTGATCTCTGTTCACTTTTCAGTTGCACGGTCTCGGGCTAACAGTACACATCTATTTTGGCCCGCCCAGCACGTGTGACCAATCTCTTCTGTTATCTCGGCCAGTCTATAACATTAGCATGCATTTTGCTGAAGGTCTGTTTCCTACTGGTCTGCTCATTGCGAAATGATGCCAGCTTTTCGTCATTTTAAGTGGCTTTAAGTGTGCTGCTTTCGTAGTTATGTAAACTAGCTTATTTATTTTGACTTTTCGTGGCACATCTGCGCTCTATTTTCGAAGGCTGCCCTCTGTTTTAGCGATATGTGTGAAAACATCTGTCTCATGAAAATCTGTTTCTATAGAAATGGTTTTTTTTTTTGAGTCAAAATCTTGTTCGGATGATTTAATTACGCCCTTTGCTCTTACCTTATTGCAACCCCATTTCCAAAAAAGTTGGGACATTGCGTAAAATGTAAATAAAAACAATGAAATGATTTGCAAATCACTTAAACAATAAATTTTATTGAAAATAGTACAACGACAACATATTAGATGTTTAAACTGAGAAATTCTATTGTTTTTTTGAAAAATATCTGCTCATTTTGAATTAGATGCCAGCAACATGTTTAAAAAAATTGGGACAGGGCGTCAGGGCCACCGACAGGGGGGGACTACTGGGTCAGTTGTCCCGGGCCCTGGGTTGGGGGGCCCCAGAACTGGGCTCTCTGATTGTTAAAACATCTGATGGGGACCTCTGGGGTCGCGTTGTCCCGGGGCCCTGGCAAACCTGTCAGTTGCCCTGCAAGGTGTTGTTCATCACTGTGTTGCATCACCTCTTCTTTTAACAACTTTCACTAAGCATCTGGGAACTGAGGAGACCAGTTGCTGTAGTTTTGAAAGCAAAATGTTTTCCTATTCTCTCTTAATGCAGAATTTCAAGAGCCAACACTTTGTGACAATCTGTGTCATATTTCTGGTTTTGTTATGTGCCAAATATTCTCAGTGCGTGACAGGTCTGGACTGCCAAATGTGAGAAAATGCAGGTGACAGTTAAGGGGTTAAACTAAAATACTTAAAACTATTTGCCCGTGCTTGCCTGGAATCCATCTATATCAAGTGCTGGTCGCTCCCAACGGTCACTCACTGATATAGTCTGGCCTCAGTCATATAGGCCAGCGTTTAGCCCTTATGTCACTAATGAACTGGATATATAAATATTCATGTTTTTTGCTCTTGGCTGATTGGGTGACCTTTTGGCGAGAACCACCAATCGCGCGGCGCCATTTGCAGAATGACTGCTGACTGGGTTATCCGTTGCATCTTGTTGTTAGAAGTGGTAGCCAAGTAGGCGAGCAATTAAATGTTGGGATATACAAGTATCCATCTTATATCTGCATGTTGCATGTATATTTCCTTTTACTTTGCTACATCAGGCATTTTACAACACAACTAACGGCTGTACTCAGCATTACGAATATGAGTTAGCTGGCCAGCTACGGCATTCGTGAATGTTATTTGACATGAGCTTAAAAATTAGATTGTGGCTTGCTTGCGTTTACTCGTGGAGTGGTTGTTAGGTTTTGAACAGGATAATGTTTGGCCATATCTGCGTTTTGTTTATTTCAGTGGGATTCCCCGGTATAATGAAGGCTAAATTAAATAATACTCAAATTACGTAACGCATTTCACTGTAATTGGCATTAGCTATAGCTTGAAGGGCATGATTGCATCAGCTAGGTTAAGCCTATGAAGCTGGTATGTAATACGACAGTTACTAATTTATTCCTTGCCTGTCTACTTTCTTCAGAAAAGAGAAGATGGATAGCTTGTTCCTATTATTGCAATCTATTGCTGCACAACGTTTTGACATTTTTAATGTGGATGGCCAACGCTTATTTTGCCGCTTTTCCCCGCTTGTTAAATACCTGATATCAATCCAGTACAAGATCATAGCGATCAAATATATTCCTTTTCCCTTTAAAAACGATTAAACATTGATGGCAATAACAGTATCACTGAACATATAAACACAAGCATTATTTCAGTTTGAAAATTTCATTCGTAGTTCGCCGCAGTCCATACTGTATTTCTGTATTGCCAGATGTTACGTGACCGCTGCTTAGAGAGGCACAGGTCTCGAACAAAGGTCATTTTCTCCTTATCTGTTGGTCTTAAAAATGCCATTGCAGCACCAAAATATTTGGAGGATATGTAGCCTGTGAAAAATAAGTCCAGTATTTAATTCTGTGACAATGGGGCAAAATAATCGGTGATAATCTGTGCTCACGTTCACTTCACTTGTCCCCATTGGAATCAATTCATTCAGGACCCACCGCAAGTCTGTCTAAAGGGGCGGGGCACCCTTGCGACTGTTAGCCAATCACAGATCTCGCATGGATTTTGTGCAAATATTTGAAAGTCAAATGCTGGCCTACCGACTGAGGCCAGACATATCAGTGAGTGACCGTTGGGAGCGACCAGCACTTGATATGTATGGATTCCAGGCAAGCCCATGCAGGCTTTCTCACAGAGGTGAAGCCTTCACCATCTTTGCTTCTGAAAGACTTTATATACCCAATTATGTTACTGACCTGTTGACCTGTGCTATAGCTACATGATTATTGAACATTGACAAATTGAAATCTTTAGAATACTACTTCCAACAACTGAGACTTATTTGTTTTTACTGTCGTATATGATTTATAGATGGAATTGTTGCCTACAAACAAGGCTATTACATTTGTGAGTTTTCATGAAATTATTACTAATATATTCAAATTTCCCTAAGACTAGCGGTCAGATTGCTGCAGTCATGACTTCGATTGTGAACAGGTCTCCATTACCACCTGGCTCGGGTGCAATTGTACCACTGGTATTTCCGCCCCTAGTCATGAAGTACGTGAATATCAACTAATGTTCGAATTTTGCTCACTTTCCACGCCCTTCACTAACCACAACAAATGATCTCATCGCACTCCTGAAACTCGCTCAGTTTTAGTAGCGTGGACATTTAAACTAAGTGAGTGGATATATTGCTGTTTTAGCAAGCTGGTTCGCAATCCTGTTCACTAAGCTTCTTTATGTGCGGTGTTGTTTGAAACAACGTTAGTTGCGTGACATGGCTGACATACACACTTCAGATTGGACTATTGACTATCAGTGAATTGGACAAAGTCACAAACCAAGCATTACATTGGACTGGATCATGTTAGATTTATGATTCCATTTTTCTTTCATTTTCCCCTCTGATAAAGTTGGTCAGAATTTTATTGCTTTATCTGAAAATTGGTCGGGACATATCCTGACCATCCCTACCCAAATCTGCGCCTGTGGGCTCATTCAAAACGTAATGGATTAATCCGTCTTGGCTAACGTTGCAAGTTTGAGGGTTATGTAAAAAAAAAAACAAATGGCACAGCTGTCAATGCCATGAATTATTTAACTGCAATTTTTGTGGCTTGCTATACTTGGGCTTTGCTTGACAAGGAAATATTATCAATTAACTCCATGTTTCTCTTGTGTTGAGGTGGAAGTTACAAGTGTGACTGACATTATGAAAAATGGACTTGGAAACAATTTGGACAGCTTTGATTCTAAACTGTCTTCAAACTTACTGGAAATAGAAAGTTGTTGCTTATACCATTTCAAGACCATATCCCACTGAAATACACACAGAAGAAAAACCAAGAAAAATGCATATTTATTTTTTAACCAATAATGTATGAATATAGTGCGACTGACGTTACTTGTGACTGATGTTACAGATTTCAGCCCCTGCTCAGTCAGCACAAATAGCTGAACTGGAGATTTTTTTTTTTTTGCTGTGAATGAGTTACTCATAAATTCTAATGAGAATATTGTTAAAGACACATCTAAATCATGAAGGAAAGCTTAGCAGTGAAATAAATTTATGTTTTCTGTGACTGATGTTATCCGTGTGCTATAGCTATCTTTGGAACCATGTGCTGAGAAATGTAATTGGGGTTTTTCCTTCAAAGTTCAAAGCAGTGTAAATTATTCGAATAACTGTTGCCCTAGTTAAAGATTTCATACTGAAGGGCAGTCTCTGCATCCCCATGGAACTGTTTAATACAGGAAAATTTTACTGTTTCCGATGACAGTCAAGTGATACTTTTTTTGTGGCAGCCACCTTATAAATGGGGTAATTAAATGGGCCTCTTTTCTGTCAAGCCCATCGAGTGGTAAAACTAACAGATACCCTGACAGCTGTTGACATAACTTTAGGTATTTTTTTGTTTCAGAAGTTTTCTGCTTTAGGGGGATGCCTGTGACTCACTGGCGTAATGACAGATGCTCAAGTGGAGTAATGATCAGTGAGCAGCTTCTAATTCTACTGTCCCAGATATGCGATGAAAAACTACCTGCTAAAATAAGAAAAAAAAAACAATTCAACACAGACTATGATATTTGCTACCATGTGTAATTCAGGCCTTTGTTTTGCCTTTGTTATTCATCTGAATATTACCACTTTCCCTCACACAAGCTTGGGAGCATATATGACAGTGGTCATCAAGGCCTGGCTCTGCTCTGATATAATACATTTGTGTTTCAACCTTTGTTTCTTCTGGCTCTCCCACATATTACTATGTGAGCCAATCAGTACATTGCATTGTTCAACCACTTGGCAGCTTCCTTTAATTGGGGTAACTTGCATCACTTGCATTTTTAGCACCCACCTTTTACACAGTTTTGTAGCAGTAATCTGGGCAAGCTCATTTGCTTAGGGGTATGTACACCACCCGGGAATTGGACCTGCAGTCTATTCCTTTAAATAATTAACTCACACTTTGAAGAAATGAACAATATAGCCCAGTTGTAAATTTTGTTGGCTGATTTTGTGAGCTGTATCTTTTGGATAGTTTTTGGTGCGGTTTTGCATGTATGTATGTGCTGTTTGAGTGTTTATGTATATTTTTGTGAGCGGTATATTTGCATTCTGTAGAGATGCATGCATTAAGAAAAAGGCTCCTCACTCTGACTTTAACTCTTGCATGGCTGAGTATGAGATTGTGTCTTTCTTAGGCCGAGTCCACACATACATGTGCATTTTTAAAAACTGGGTTTTTCCGCTGTAAGTTTCCAATAAAATCTCACTCCACGCAAGAACACAATTAAACCACTGTCAAGAGCATGCCAAATCAATAGGCGGCGATGATATCATTTAATCATGTAGGCCAATCACACGTCTTGAAAATTTGTTATAAGGCACACACATCAACTGTGAAAAAAGTTTCTAGAGGTCTTCACTCTGGAAGGTGTTTTCTGAATGATCTGTAATCAGTGACTGAAAATGCAGTTTGGGTGTGCACGAAGGGCCAGAATGCATAGAAAATGCTTTGTTTTCTACAATATCACTGTACGTCTGGGCAGGGCTTAACACAAACCATTGTTACTGGTGAATGCATTGACTGATTATCTCTGGGGCCTCTGCACTGGGGGTGTGTGTGGCCTGCCCTTGCTCTCCTGAGGTTTACTCTGGACTGATGAGACTCCCACCAACACCTTGGCACCCAACATCCTTTCCTCTGACCATCGTCTGAGTCAGAACATTTTCCTTCCAGTGATGATATCTGAAAATGATATCAATCTGTCCATTCAGGAAGCACAAGTGATTGTGGATCATTTTCATGCGCTTTGATGCAAATGAAATTGACAGCAGGTGCAATGGAGAGGAAAAAGAAGACAACTCCAAAAAAAGGTCATGCATGAAAAACCAAGATTTTTTTTTAACCGTGTATATATAACCGTGTGTACTGCGTAAACATCAGTGGCGGCTGGTGAATTTAAAATTTATGAAGCACTGACCATCCCTTGAAAATAACGATGGGTCTTGACCTGTTTTCAATCATTTAATTAAATTTACTTTGGTGTGGCCAGTTCTGCTTGTTAAGATAAGATGAGCACTGATAGGACTTGATCTTTTTTCAGTCATTTTCCTTGATTACCAAGTTTTTTTAATGATAAGAAAAACTGTTCACAGCTAAACACAGTGCCTCCCTCTTAATGCAGTGTTGCAACAATTAAATTAAATAGAAAATTTTTTATTCTCTTTACAAAAAAGATAAACTACAACGTGTTTGATTTAGTCACATCTTGCTCTATCTGTTTATAGCATAATAAATTATTTAACTGCCACAAAAAAAGCGAAAATTAACTACCAATATCAGCAAATATTAACGTTGATTGAAATGCGATTCTGTGTCGAAATGATTTGTTTTCTTTCTTGTGTTTCCTAATTGAGAAAAACTGAACACACCAGATAATATTGAATGTTTTCAGCATTTATGTAATGTTAATTTAAATGAATGATTGGAAAGAGGTCAAGACCAATCATTATTTTCAAGGCATGAACTGTGCTTCAGCAATTTTCAATTCACCAACCACATCTCACCTTGGGCAACCCCAGAGAGAAGAGTCTGACCCTCATCAAATAGTTTGGTTCCAGAGCTGGAGTTGTGCATAGAGGTGAGTCTGAGGATATCTAGTGAGTACACTGCTCCACTTCCTGCACAAGGTCTGCCTCCTTCACTGCCAGTGAGGCGACTTTCCACATCCCAAAAGACCATTTCCATAAGCATGGCCCAGAACGCTGAGGACTCCACCTGTGTCTGCCACCCAGTCTACACTGCACCCGACCCCTGCTCCTCTCCTTATGGGTGGTAGGTCCATGAGGAGGCAGCTCCACGTTGCCTTTTCTGGCTAAGTCTGGCCGGGTCCCAGGAAAAACCCGACCACCTAGGGCAATATAACTTTTAACCCTTGTGCAGATACTGGAGGGGTCATGGGTGTTGCCTTTCAGTCTACATGCATTTTGTGGGCTTGGAGAAGGCGTATAGACCGCGGGCCAAGCAGTGAAAATCCTTCTCATTTTTTTGCTTTCGTGACCCACATCTGGTAACTACTTGTATTTACGTCTGATGGGAGAAAAAAAATCACTGAACAGCATCAATGACAGCTGCAAAGTCGCCTGGTTATGCTGCCGTGCTGGGCCATAAGTTCTTCACAGACCGTCTCCTGCTAGCGCCTGTGATGTAATCACACTCCTCCTGTAAGGAGGAAAAAAGGGCAGCTGATGCTTTGTTTTCACAATATGGATTATCTGGCGGAGAATTTTCCGCGGAACCTTTCCCAATGCCGGAGGCTGTGTGTACGTGTGAAACAACACAGACAGCAGGAGTCAGGGATGAGATTGCGTGAATCATTTGCATGATCATCAGTGAATCCAGTGCTGCAGTCCATATGCAGAAAGCTGTAAATGGAATTAATCTTTAATTTACAATGTGCCATTTCTTGAACTATGTTTTTTTTAAGATTCACTCTGGGAATACATTTAATATACTTAGATTTAATAAATAGCAAACATCTTACCTGATAGCATGAAAATGGACATTGGTCTGATGGAAAATATTTCTTTCTTTCTTTCTTTCTGATAATCTTGCTGATACAGCTGTGCAAATAATCATTATATGTGTAGTGGTACTTTCTTTCACTGGAATACAAGTTCTTAATTGTTAACATTTATACGTATAATTGTAACTGGTCCTCTTTACCTTCTTTGTTATCCTTCACTTGTGTGTAACCTTGCTGCACTCACCGCTAATGTATGTCACCCAGAGGAGCACTTGCTAAGCTGTCACAATTTTAAAGTGGTGGAAATTGAATAGTTTCTTTAATGATTCAGGGTTTAAGGGTCATGATTTGAGCGCCCAATAAAACAAAGTATACATAGCTGGGAGGTTTAACTCCCATTCAGGCACAGGGTGTCTGCCTGAAGTAGTCCTCTGGTTCCTTTTCGGTTCTTACTGAGCTGAGCTGACTGGCCCCAAAGTCCTTTATCAGGAAAGAATATGTGCTTGTGCATTGATGTGGGTTTCCATGTGGGCTCACAGGTTATTGGCAGTAGCTGTAGTGCTTAGTGCATTAAGATATCAAATCTTTGAAAGGATGTTAAGAACAGTTAAATGGAACATGGCCTGTCCTGCACCCTTGCTTCGGAGTGTGAGAAACGTACTCTCCCTGTGTCGGGTAACATGATGGAAATACACCTCGACGTGCCTTACCATTTGACGCCAGGGTCCAGGTTTGGGTCAACTCCATTTGAATTCAGTGACATCATGACAAAATATGACCGCCGCGTCTGGGGTGTTGTGTGAGAGACGCACACATGCATGTACACACAAGAACACACACACCCACACTGTGTCCCAGGGGGACTACTTGGCTCCCCTGCTTGTCGAACCCCCTTCCCCACATGAACAGCATTAGTTGTCGTGAGGTGTAATTTTTATGGTGCATGCAGGGCTTGGGTCAGTTACATTTGAATTCAGTGAATTCAGGCATTGAGGTTCCTTGGCCCCGAGAAACAAGAATAAATGACATGGCAGTTAACTAAACTGGCATTAAATGTTATGTTGGGAAGTGAAATCAAAATGTTAACCTAGTCTACAGAATCAAATTAATTTTTGCGAGATTTCGTGCATAGCCGTAAGCAAGTAAACTTAATAATCAGTCTCCTCAAAAAATTGTCTCGGCCAGTATAAATGGAAATGCCTGATTTCAGAGATTTTTCTAGGTGCTCAAACGTGGCAATCCTGCTGCATCAGGTGTCATAATGTGAATGACAGTTATTTAGCAGGATTTGTATTTTAGCTTACAATTATTTAATGTGTGCTTGTGCATTGATGTAGATGTGATTGGCTTAGAGGCCATTAGCACAAGCCAAGGTGCTCAGCATTCATAGATATGGGGTGTGTCATGCTTGCAGTGTAGAATATATTACAATGTGGGCCCTGCCAATCACCAGTGTTGGTCGTTACCCTCTGGGTGTGATGGCATTCCCAGCAGAATACACATCACCGAGGTAGCCTCTATTGAGGCCTCATGTCTTCTTCGCCCTGACCCTTGGCTGTCGTAGCTGTCAGACTGACTCTTATGAGGAAAAAGGAGTGGGGAGGGGCACAGTTGCTACATAGGTTGAGTTGTGTGTGGTGGCAAATGAAGTGGGGAGAAGTCAGTGAAGTGTGGTGACCTTCGTGTGAAGGTTGGCAGCTGGTAGGCTATATGTGTTTATAATGCATATGTTACATTTACTGCTGTAATTTCTCATTACTTTATATTTCTTAATTATAATAAAGAATTAACTAGTTAGCTTATCATGGACATTTTGGCTCATTCGTGATCTCAATAATCTATGAGAATCAGATTCCCTGTACAGCAACGTTTGTTTATTAAAATGTAGAACAGTTCTATATTTTTTGCGGCCAATCAACTTTTGAAACATTGGAAGAAGCTGGCTGGGTCAAACTCAATTGAGATTTTGGTCATGCACACTGGATCCTGCCAATAAAGCAGTGCTTTTCACCTTGTTTTCATCTACAGAGTATTTTGGACTTGGGAAATTCAGATGCGCTGAGAGTGAAATTGGCTGTATGGTGAGCTGAGGAATTTCATACAGTATGTGTGTTTACTACTAGTATCCTGAGTTAGGAGTGAGTTGGCTATGGTGATTTCAAATGTTTTGAATATATGAAAGTGGAGTCAATCTGAAAATGATTCTAAGTAGGCAATTTAGAATCTCTTGCCAGATTTTTGTACCATTTTAGAACATTTTGGTATTGCAACCATGATCAAAACCACATAAAATCTAAATAACTTTGAAATTATTTTTCATCTTCATCCATAAGAATTTAACATTTTAGCTCACCATTGTACCGCTGCTGTGGTGATCAGACAGTTTTTTGCCTACTGTCTGTCATCCGTATTTCATCCGTCAATTTACAATTCTTGTTATCGACATTCCAAGAAACCTACTGAGTGGACCTTCAATAGACTCTGTGCACAGGTCAGTGGGGTGCCTGAACTTGATATCTGGGGGCTACAGAACATCCATTCATAACATCAGTCCTGGCTAGTTCTCAGTCATTTTCCATTGTTGTAAAGTTTTCCGATTATAGTAATAATTCATTGGCAATGGACCTTTCCGACCTGTCAATCAAGTGTGGAATAACTACGAATCAGATTGCCTTATCTTACTAAGGTTCTGCCTGCCACGACAGCACTGCCATATTGTCCCACATGAAATGCAGTCATTAGTTGTGTGTAATGGGCAAGATGTCTGACTTTTTTGAAAATAGTTCTTAGCTGCCCTCAGGGAACATATAAGACTGACGGAAGATGCCTGGCCTGGCTACAGAGAGCTCAGTTAATCATTTTCAAAGCCAAAATGCAGTTGGAAAAGAGTTTGTGATGGATTAAAGCATGTGGAAAGCCTCATATGCAACTCAATTTGAATTATATCAACAAACAAAGCTGTTTGCTCGAAGGAAAGCAAGTGAAATTTTTTCACTAGTTAGTTATCAACAATCTATGCATATGTTTTTGGTGAGAGGACAGAATTACACCAACGGCATCATTTATGTATACATTAACATAGGATTGTTTTTCCCTAGTGGACTTCTGCACGCAATACCAGATGTAGCTACATATCAGTAGCTCTTCTGCTTAGAACATGATTCCTTCATGCCACCCAGCACAGACATTCGCAACACTAGATAATATAAAACGTGTAGCCAGATGGTGAAGGATTTTGTAATGGCATCATGTAATCTGCTTAGAAACTTCAACGCGAGAAAAGCTGGCTAGGTAGCTGGTCTTCTAACAAGCAACAGTCGGATTCAGAAAGTCAGTTGCGTAGCTGAAATGAGTAAAGTTAGCTTGTCATCAAAATTGAGGAAAACGACGACATAACCTACCTTAGATTAATAACCCGATTATGGCTAATGTAGCTAGTTTAAGGGTTAGCTGCATTGCGTAATATGATTTATTACAAAGCATAGCTAGCGTATTGCCTGACTCATGGCCAACTGACTTTAGACAGCATACTGGATTCATTGTTATTTTCAGCTCAGTGATGGCAACAAACATATGAAAACTACTTACCCTGCTTTACACATGCAGTACGATTCCTCTGTTTTGCCTAGTTTGATTTCAGTGTGGAGTTTATTGGGTGCTCGGCTTTTCTGTATTGATTGCCAGCACTTTGCGGTTACTCTATCTCCACCCATTCCGTTAAAAATTTTGATCTCATGGGTATGTTCTTGCGTGACATAGTTAAGGCCTCTCTGGAAGACTTTGCTGGAAAAGTTGGATGCATTCAGTACAAAATATTCCCGAAAATTTTGCGGTTTACGCGCGAAAGAGTGATGCTCAAACTTCTGCTCTTCTGTTATCAACGTGGAACTGAGTTGCTTTGTTGTAGGTCTTAGCAACAGTAACTAAGGGGGCGGAGCTGTTCGAAGCTAGTTGGAAAGGTCCATAGACGCGGCTTCTCTCCCCATGCGATCTAACAGTGACAAAATAATGGGCTAAATTCAGTACAAAAGAAATAATGAAATTATAAATAGGCATATGCTTTACAGAGAACAAACTGCTCTGAAACTTCTGCGCTACCTTTTCTGCACATCAGGCGATTCATGAACGTTTAAATTCATTGTTTAAAAACGGAAAAACTTCCATGCCAAGAGACTTCAATTACGCGTGAGAATCTCTTAAATACTCGTTGAATGAATAATGACTGATCTGCATTCCAAACAAATGTCTCTTTTCACTCCAGTGTGGGTTGATTTAAAAAGTGGGGCTTGGCAATTAAATATAATATTGTTTGCCGAATTAGAATTTTTAATCAACTCTCAGTCATTTTGAATATGCGGATGAGGAAAACAAAAACACATGGTGTACAGCTGCATCGCAGGGAGAACCTTCATAAAAAAGTTGAGAAAGACAACACTGTAAGTATATGGGAACAACAATAGAAAACTTTGGAGTCAAAGATCTGAGATGGAGGCCTGGAGGCCATTTTGACAAATGAGGCCAAAAATTGCATTTTGCACAACTAAATCATAGGGAAAACCAGAATGCAGAATTTCTTTAACATCCACTGAGTAGTTTTCTTGGAATAGCGCCAATAAATTAATTCAACACGACAACCTGGCAGCCATAGTGAGTATGCAAATAAGGTTAACTGCGTGGTGCACAATCACACCACACCACAAAATCTGAGAAAGAGTCATCCAGAAGATTTATGGAAATATCAGGAATAGACGTCACAGTCGATATTTAATATGGAGGCCTGGAAGCCATTTTGAATATGCAAATGAGGCAGAAATTACATAATGCACAGCTTGACAGTAAAGGGAAACTGCTTATAGGATTTGGTAGAGATTCACTAGTTCTATTGGAATAGCTATAACAAATTCATTCATCATAGCCACCTGGCAGGCATTTTGAAAACGCAAATGAGGCAAAAAAAAATTACATAATGCTCAACTAGACAGCAGGGGAAGCCTGTTTACCAAATTTGTTTATGATCCAGTCAGTTGTTTTCCCAGAATAGTGATTACAAATTAAGTCAATAAGACAACCTAGCAGCCATTTTGAAGACGCAAATGAGGTTAAAAACCACGTGGTTAAGGCGCCGCATTTGCAGAGCAGTAGTGACTACCACGGCGTGGGTTCAATCCCCAGTCGTACCAATGTGACACATGCCCTAAGCAAAAAAAAATAATGTGACACATGCCATTAGCGTGAAAGTTGACGGGTATGCAATTTTGAATAACACTGATTTAAATGCACCAAATTACATGTTAAAATGATTGTCATGATACCTAAAGTAGGAGAATTAGCAGCACCTGATAGGGTGGAGTGCTCTCGGAGTGAATCATTTGTTAATTATGAAAATGACTGAGAACACCTCAGGACTAATAATTGTTTATGAGGGATGTTCTGTCGCCCCCAAATTTTCAGTTCTGGCGCCACCACTGAACTGTCTTGCAGTGCACCATATAATTTTATGCCTCATTTGCATATTCAGAATGGCTGCCGAATTGCCCTGTTGAATGAATTTGTTATCACCATTCCAAGAAAACCACCGAGTGGATCTTCATGAAGTCCCGCAAACCCTTATTGTCTAGTCCTGCACCATGCAATTTTTGCCTTATTTGCATATTCCAAATAGCTACATGGCCTCCATCTTGAATTTTGAGCATAAAGTTTGTAATCTCTATTCATGAATAACATCTGGCTGCATCTTTCTCAATTTTTTCATGGAGGGTCTCCCTGAGGTGCAGTTATACACCATGTTGCTGTTGAGCTAATTTGCATATTTGAGATGGCTGCCTGGTTGTCATGTTGAATTACTTTGATGTTGTCATTAAAAAAAACTGCTGTGAGGGTCTTCAACAAATTCTGTTCACAGGTCCCCCATCTGGTCAAGTTTTGCACCATATCATTTTCCCTACTCATTTGCTTATTCAAAATGGCCACCAGGCTTCTATCTTGAATTTTGAGTCTGAGGTTTGTTATTGCTATTCGCATAAAACTGCTGGGTGGATCTTCATCAAATTTTGTTTGCCCTGAGGTATCATTGTGGGCCTTGTGTTTTTTTTTTTTAATTTTCTTTTTTTAAAATTTGGCATCTCCTATCCCACCTGAATCTGGAATGCCCAATTCAAGAACTATGTACAAGGTTTGCTCGTATGCGACCCCCTGTTGCCAGCTCAGGAGAGAGAAACAGATTGTGGCTCTCCTCCAAAGCACGCGCCTGTCAGCCCCTGCATCTTGCACTCATTGGTTGAAACCATCGCAAGTTCAGAACGAGGGCGGAGGATACCTGAACATGAGCAAGCTTAGAATCTCACTGACGAGAGCCTGGCTGGCCAACAGGAGGCGCTTGAGCAACGAACAAGGAAACCATTTTTTAGTATCCCTTCCCAGCAGTCCCTATCCTATTTGCAACCCTGCAGCGCTGCAGCCAATCGTGCGCTGTTGTGAAAAAGCTGCCGACCACTGTCAGTTGGTACGACTGGGGATTGAACCCACGCTGTGGTAGTCACTACTGCTCTGCAAATGCGGCGCCTTAACCATGTGGTTTTTAACCTCATTTACGTCTTCAAAATGGCTGCTAGGTTGTCTTATTGACTTAATTTGTAATCTCATTTCTGGGAAAACAACTGACTGGATCATAAACAAATTTGGTAAACAGGCTTCCCCTGCTGTCTAGTTGAGCATTATGTAATTTTTTTTTGCCTCATTTGCGTTTTCTAAATGCCTGCCAGGTGGCTATGATGAATGAATTTGTTATAGCTATTCCAATAGAACTAGTGAATCTCTACCAAGTCCTATAAGCAGTTTCCCTTTACTGTCAAGCTGTGCATTATGTAATTTCTGCCTCATTTGCATATTCAAAATGGCTTCCAGGCCTCCATATTAAATATCGACTGTGACGTTTATTATTGATATTTCCGTAAATCTTCTGGATGACTCTTTCTCAGATTTTGTGGTGTGGTGTAATTGTGCACTATGCAGTTAACCTTATTTGCATATTCACTATGGCTGCCAGGTTGTCGTGTTGAATTTATTTGTTGGCGCTATTCCAAGAAAACTACCGAGTGGATGTTAAAGGGGACCTATTATGCTGATCGTTCTTTTAATTCATATTAGTAATTTTATAATGTTGGTTGTCCATGCTCAACCTCTGAAAAGTTTCTAAACATAAGATACAGGGGTTTTGCCGTAATCCAAGAACGTGATTTCATGAGCGTGATTTCCTCTCTGAACAGCTCCTCCAGAGATCTTCACAAGATCTGGGCAAAACCTGACGTCAGGTTGTGCTATCCAATTAGTACAGACCTAGCCAGAGCCAACCACTGCGCTGGACCTGCCCATACCGGAAACTATTCTAGCAGGCACTAACAACGGCAGATCATACTATGCCTTAGTAGCCTCGACACTTTTGGAAATGCAAAAGAAGAACCGCAGATCATTTGAGGTGCAATTTTGTGAGTATCTCTCCCAAAGCTACTTGTCCGTTTACTTTTGGACGCGAAGCAAAACAAATATTTCTCTTCGAAAAGACGATGCCACCAGAAATCAGTGGGTAGCTTTTTTTGTTTGCTGGCAGCAAACAGCCACGGCCAAAGGGAATGTTAGCTGTTTGTGCTCAGCATTTCACCAAAGACAGCTTTATCAATAAAGGATAATTCGACACAGGATAAGTGTTTCAGCTGGTTCTCAAACCTGAAGCAGCTGCATCGATCAAGCGCTCGGAGCCACAAGCTGTAAGTAACCATATAACAGCAAATAATGTAAGTGAAGCTAACGTGTTACGGGTGGCTGGCAGGACCGCTAGCGATAGTTAGCACGAACAACTGGCCTCAAACGCAGGCTTTGTAAAATATCTGAAGATAAAGCCTGTATTGGTCGCGACCGTCCCTGACTCACAGACGCAGAAGCTGTAAGTTGCTTTTACTGCATAAGCCAACCTGACGTGATAGCCAGTTGATTGTGGCTGTAGCACAGCGGCTAACGTAGCCAAGTTACTGTTGCTAATGTTTGTGTCCTAAATATGCAAGAGTGATATCAGGGGGAAATTCTACAGAAGGTGTGTGAACATAAACCTCATTTGAAGCTAACTTTTAATACTTGTTTGTGATTTGGATGCTTAGTACAACTGTTCACAGTAACAGAACTTGCTGTCTGTAAAACCTGTATTGCAAGGGTTTGTCCGCTCGGTTATGACCGCTCGGTTACCAGCTACTGCATGTTAGTTTGCGTGCCGTGCTAATTAAAAATGGTCCTGGTTAACTTAAATGCAGTAATTCTGATCGGTATGCTTGTGTTACTTCGGTAAGCATCAATGTGGCAGTTTCATCATAACATTGCCCGATTGTAGCCACTACAGTTAATGATCGCTTCACTCATCCGTGACCGGGATCAGCCGGATACTTCACAAATGTCTGAGCAAGCTCTCTGGTGCTACCATGAAAGCAATGCGAAACGCAGAAGCTCTACCGGTTTACAAATGATTTTTCTGCACTACCTTGACATAATTTCATCCCCCTTTAGAAATTGTTGTGGCTAATAAAAAGCAGAAAAAGGCGGAGATTAAATAGGTAATTCTTTCCTGTAGAAGCGATCAATTCGCTAGCTCCACATAAGCAACTTGTCCGCGCTAACGGAACTTACGGTCTGCAAAACCTGTATTATGTTCATAACATAACCGAGCTCTCTCTAGCTGTCGCGTACTATCCATAAAGCTGCTTTCACATCAGACGCCAAATGAATTTTTCGTGCGACAGAGTACATTCAAAGTCACGACCGCTTATCAGCTACTGCATGTTAGTTCACGTGCTCTGCAAATTAAAAATGCTTTTGGTTAACTTATATGCAGCAATTATGATCGGTATGCTTGTGTTACTTCGGTAAGCATCAATGTGACAGTTTCATCATAACGTTGCCTGATTGTAGCCACTACATTTGAAGCTAAATGGAGAGGTGCTGTATGTGTCTGCCGAGTTGGGCTGCAGTTAGACCAGACGTAGATTTTGCAGAGCTTGGGGTGCGTTTTTGGGTGCTTATGAAACGATCGCTTTACTTATCCATGACCGGGGTCAGCCTGATACATCTCCAATGTCTGGGCAAGCTCTCTGATGCTACCGGTGAAAGCAATAGGGAAGTGCGCAGGCTATAACGTGTCCAGTATAACAAACAATTTCTTTGCATTGGCCTAGATTGAATATTAAATTCTTTCCTGTAAAAGTGATCGATTCGCTAGCTCCACATAAACAACGGTTCACGCAGACGGAACTTACGGTCTGTAAAACCTGTATTATGTTCATGACATAACCGAGCTCTATCTAGCTCTCGTGACGCTATCCATAATGCACCCATTTTTCCGCAAGGAAAAGCTGGTCATTCCGAAGCAATAAGTAAACCATTACCACGGGCAATTTCCAAAAAGGCCGTTTAGCTTGGAGCTTTCGCCCCTCCGTCATATACCAGCGCGGAAGCTGTTCGTTTCTCCATGCTAACAACACACGACAGCGATGCACACGAACCAGCAGGTCCTAATACACACCGAAGCAGTCCATAAGCTGTTGGTCCACTCTTAGCTGCTCCTCACTGTCCATGTTTCCCTCTAAACTCAGACCCACTGGATTTCTATGGTCTCCGGTCTACACTTGGGCATGTCGACCTGTTCTACAAATATGTCTATATGGGGTGGATTCTAGCTTTCCCTGCATCCTAGCTATAAAGTAAAAAAAACCACTGTTACTCACCACTGTCGCTGTAGCAAACTGTAGCCGATAGCAAATTTGAGCTTGAGCTGCCAGATTTTCGCACTGCGTCCTCCACTTTCACCGCTGCGTTTGTTAGAACGAGTTCATTTCATTAGATCTGTATTCAAGTATCAGGTTAGATTGCGGAATTTTCCCGCTGCTTCCTTATCAGATTGCAGACGTGTCTCGCGTTTCACTCTGGCGAGCCAGACCCGAAATACTGCGTTCTGCAGCCTTGTCCCGCCCAGCTCCGCCCTCCACAGAGCTGGCCAGTCAGAAGAAAGTGGGCATACGGGGAGTGGGGGCCATAGCGCAAGAGCCACCCCAATGAGGCGTTTCAGGCAGAGACTACAATGGACTACAAATGGGGTTTTTTGAGGATGGCAGTATGAGCTAAATAAGGACGCTGTTTGGGCTTTGAATGATCAGGAGTACTCTAGGGGAGTCCAAGATCAAAATATAACCTTGGAAATATAGCATCCGAGGTCCCCTTTAAAGAAATTCTGCATTCTGGTTTTCCCTATGATTTAGTTGCGCAAAATGCAATTTTTGGCCTCATTTGTCAAAATGGCCTCCAGGCCTCCATCTCAGATTTTTGACTCCAAAGTTTTCTATTGTTGTTCCCGTATACTTACAGTGTTGTCTTTCTCAACTTTTTTTTATGAAGGTTCTCCCTGCGATGCAGCTGTGCACCATGTGTTTTTGTTTTCCTCATCCGCATGTTCAAAATGACTGAGAGTTACCAATGTTAAATGAATTTGTTATCGCTACATCAAGAAGACTACCCTGCAGATCTTCATCAAATCCTGAATAGGGGTTAACCTACTGTCTATGTGCATCATGCAGTATATTTGCCTCATTTGCATATATTCAAAATGGTTCCCAGGCCTCCATCTTGAATTTTGACTGTAAAGTTTTTCACTTTTCCTGTAAAACTGCCTGATGTAACTTTCTCAGATTTTGTTTACAGGTTCCTCCTAAGGCGCAACTGTGAATTATGTAGTTTTTAACCTTAAACGTGCATTCAAAATGGCTGCCAGGTTGCCAGGCTCAATTACTTTGCTCGGCCTATTCTTGTTAAGTGCTGTAGGAATCTTTGTCAGATTTGGTTCTATCTAGTATTTAGTTATACGCCTATATTTTTTATTTGTTTGCTTATTCAAAATGGCCACCATGCTGCCATCTTGAATTTTGGCGATCAAGTTTTTTGCTTTACTGCTTTTCTCGTGGAACTTGTGCAAAGAGACTTTCTCCAATACGAAGGCTGCAGTAAAGTGAAAAGAAAAATTTGCATGCACAAATAATAGTAATTATTTACCTACTGTTCTATGTACGTTGTAATAAATCAACTAAAATGTATTATACTGTACATATATTCTATCAGTAATGTGTTTTCAATATTTTATAAACCCAATGATTTTTAGGCTCTTGCTACTTTGCACAGTTTATGAAAGTTGTCAATGTTGAATGGTGGGCGCCAAGATCCGTTTGCGGAAGTTTTGTTTTTGATGTAGCCTACGTTTTACTGTGGCTTTGTATAATACTTGCGTTGAAATGATTATTGTCACAGGGAAGACCCTGCCTTCCCTGACTGCGCGTCTGTGGGAGTTACATGTGAGCATGCGTGTATATTTATAAACACAAAACACACACACACACACACACACACATACACACGCAAATTTGTGAGGTTTGCTCATGCAGATTTTCTTTTATTTCACCTTTTGGGATGAGAAAGTGGAGATGAATCATTGTGATTTCTGCACAGAATAGTTAACAACCAGGCTGCGTTTGCCACAATAACATGCAGACTTCCAGAGATGCGCATGCCACAACTCCACGCAGACTTGCCAAAACTGCTCGTAAACATGTTAAATTTGCTTGTTAATGGCTTAAGTTGGGGAAACAAAACAAAAATCATATTTGTTATGCCCTGCCTACGCCAATGCTCAATGCCCATATGCAGATTCAGATTTATTGGATGATCGATTGCGGGAGAAAGGATTCAGACCCAGAGACAGAATATTGCTCATTTTACAAAAGGACTACCTTTGCTGGAAGAACATTTGTGGTCTCTAGTGTTTTTTCACAGATACCGTAGAAAATCTAATGCTTTACTTCTCTTTGCGCAGGGTGTATGCTCTGCTTTGGGCAGTCTACCTTTTTCCGTTTCAACCATCCCGAAGAGGCTCTGAGAATGAAAAGCATGATGGGAGGAGGAGACCAGAGTCCTGGCGGCAAACAAAGGCTCTACACTGGTAGCTCATCATTATGCATTTGTACATTAAAAAGTTTGTAGTTCAAGGAGAGGTCAGTGAATGATGTAAAGACATTTATTTGTTACGCTTTATACTGAGTGTACAGATTATTAGATAAGTGATGATAGTCTTGACTGAAAGTGTTTAGCACTTGGACTCTATAGGGAGATTTTGTATTTGACGAGCATCTGCCCGAAGCTGCAGCAGGATAAATCCCCTCATGGAGTCCAGATACTGGCAGTGGTAGTAGCTGATGACTCTGCTGACTGATAGGCTGGTGATGTTGATGAAGCTAATGAATCTGGGAAGATTGGGCCGTGATGAGGAGATGATGGGTGTGCATAACAGCAGCGTGAATGTACTAAATGCAGAGAGAAAATAATATTTAAAAAGACAGCTGCAGGATAATTGGCTATCGACGTATGTGTGTCGCTGTGCTGCTGTATAGATGTGATCTGCTGACAGGACAGCTGATGACTCAGTTGAAAGCCCCAGACAAAGAGAGCAGGATTTACAAACCCCAATTCCAATGAAGTTGTGACGTTGTGTAAAACGTGAATAAAAACAGAATGCAATGATTTGCAAAGCCTTTTCGACCTATACTCAATTGAGTACACTACAAAGATAAGATATTTAATGTTCAAACTGATAAACTTAATTGTTTTTTTCAGAAATATTAACTCATTTTGAATTTGATGCCTGCAACACGTTCCAGAAAAGCTTGGACAGGGGCAACAAAAGACTGCGAAAGTTGAGGAATGCTCAAAAAAACACCTGTTTGGAATAATCCACAGGTGAACAGGTTAATTGGAAACAGGTTCACAAGCAAGCATGGGGCGAGGTTCACCACTTTGTGAACAACTGCGTGAGCAAATAGTCCAACAGTTTAAGTACAACGTTTCTCAACGTGCAATTGCAAGGAAATTGGAGATTTCATCATCTACAGTCCATTGTATCATCAAAAGATTCAAATAATCTGGAGAAATCTCTACACGTAAGCGGCAAGGCTGAAAACCAACAGTGAATGTGCGTGACCGTTGGTCCCTCAGGCGGCACTGAATTAAAAACCGACATCATTCTGCAAAGGATATTACCATGTGGGCTCAGGAACACTTAGTAAAAACCATCAGTTAACACAGTCAATCGCTACAACAAGTGCTAGTTAAAACTCTACCATGCAAAGCGAAAGCCATATATCAACAACACCCAGAAACGCCGCTGGCTTCTCTGGGTCCGACCTCATCTGAGATGGACTGACGCAAAGTGGAAAAGTGTGCTGTGGTCTGACGAGTCCACATTTCAAATTGTTTTTGGAAATCATTGACGTCGTGTCCTCCGGGCTGAAGAGGAAAAGGACCATCCAGATTGTTATGAGTGCAAAGTTGAAAAGCCAGCATCTGTGATGGTATGGGGATGTGTCAGTGCCCATGGTATGGGTAACTTGCACATCAGTGAAGGCACCATTAATGCTGAAAGGTACATACAGGTTTTGGAGCAACATATGCTGCCATTCAAGCAATGTCTTTTTCAGGGACGTCCTGCTTATTTCAGCAAGATAATGCCAAGCCACATTCTGCACGTATTGCAGCAGCGTGGCTTCATTGTAAAAGAGTGCGGGTAATAGACTGGCCTGCCTGCAGTCTAGACCTGTCTCCCATTGAAAATTTGTGACGCATTATGAAGTGCAAAATACAACAACCGAGACCCCGGACTGTTGAGCAACTGAAGTTGTACATCAAGCAAGAATGGGAAAGAATTTCTCCTACAAAGCTTCTACAATTAGTGTCCTCAGTTCCCAAACGCTTATTGAGTGTTATTAAAAGGAAAGGTGACATAATACAGTCGTAAACATGCCCCTGTCCCAGCTTTTTTGGAACGTGTTGCAGGCATCAAATTCAAACTGAGTGAATATTTCCAAAAAAACAATAAAGTTTATCAGTTTGAGCATTAAATATCTTGTCTTTGTAGTGTACTTAATTGAATATAGGTCGAAAAGGATTTGCAAATTATTGTATTCTGTTTTTATTCACGCTTTACACAATGTCCCAACTTCATTGGAATTGGGGTTTGTATGAGTGAGCACGTGGGAGAAGAGTGAAGGGCAGATTGAATGAGAAACAATTGACTAAAGCATGAGAAAGAAGAGTCTTCCTGACTGAACTTTTGCTAGGGCTTCATTTCAATCAGGAGAGATCAGTGGAGACAATTATTTATTACAGATTACGGAGTGTACAGAATTACAGCTAAGTGATGATAATGTTGATGGAAAGTCTTCGGCGCTTGGACTTTACCAAGAGATTTTGTATTTGAGGAGCATCTGCCTCAAGTTGCATTAGGATAATTCCCCCCCAAAAAATTAGGGGTGCAAGCCCCTCCTAGAAAACACACCCTAATTTTTCCCCCGAAGAATGCTTACTTACCAAGCAGCAGTGAACCACAATTAAATCAAAGATGGCATAAACTGCTAAGAGATGAAACATAAGTGAACATGACATGGGAATAATTGAGAGCTATTGATTAAAATCAGCTGTTTTTTCTCTCTATCAATGACTATAGTGCAGAAATGCTAAGCTTGCCATGTACAGCTTTAGCCAACAATGGCTAATTATTTGCAATGACCTAAATAGCTTAGCTGGCAATGGCTATCGGACTGCAATGCCCTGCTTGCAATGTACGGCTTTTAGCCAGAAGGGGCTAATATTCAGGAATGACTCAGAGCAGTAATTAGCCTTTGCAGTAATAAAACATTGATGAGAAATTCATCAAATTCAGCAATGATCGGAACCTTCTTGAAGCCAAAACTTCTGGCTGAATTCATCCGTACGTATAAAAAAAATGAGATTGACAGATTGAGAAAATTATGTTTGAGCTTGGCCATATAGATGCATTATATACTTTAAATGAAATATGCAGAAGAGTGTCCATTTGATTGTTGCACAAAATATCTGTCACATGATACTCTGGTACATCACACAGTAAATTTCAAGTTCTACAAGAAATAGAAAAATAAAAATCAGAGCTCGATATTAGACCTCTCAGTAATAGCCATCATTCTGACTCCTGACCAGTCTGTAAGACTAACAAATAAATCATCATTAGTGATTTCAGCTCATCGCCTGTTTATTCACACTACTACCTAATTTGCGCAGGTCCATCAGGTCCCATGTCGCTCTCTGGTTTATCCATGACTCTCTGGGATGGTGTTTTGCACTTGCATATTGACCTGTATTTGATGAATGAGTCAGCAATGGCCAGAGGTCTGGCAAGATAGGTATGCAGTGTATGTGCCTACAATGGCTGCTTCTGGACTGTGAAGTCCTGAATAACCCACATAAATAGCTCCTAGTGGCCAGCAGTGGCTTGCGGTTGCCCAATGACCTGTATATGAGGAGTGAGCCAGCAATGACTTGTGGACTGCAAGGACCTGAATAGCTTGCATAAGTTGTGCCTAGACTGCAATGGTTCATCAGTAATGATCTGTTTGCTATATGAACCAGCAAAGCCCTGAACAACAAACAAATTCTGCTTAGTCGGAAAAAGCCATGGTCAGCAATGACCTTTATGAAATGAATGAGCCAGCATTGGCTTGTAGACTGTAGAGACCTTTACAACTGATGAGTTGTGCCCAGTCAGCAATGGCTTGTGGTTAAAAATGACTTGGATGCAATGAGTGAGCTATCAATGGCTTGTAGACTGCAAAGATGTGAACAGCTAACAAATTGTGCTCAGCGGTGGCTTATATGACAGCAAATAGCCAGTAATGGCCTGTGGACTGCAGAGACTTGAACATCAATGACCATTATGCAATATATGAACTTGTAAAGGTTTGTAGTCTGAGGTAAAAATATATAAATATGCAAAAATATAGTAAGCCTAGAATGTTCAGTGCCTTCCTTTCTGATACGACTTTGTATACATTGACAACTCGGCATTGCAGTGGGCAGGGGTATGTATAGACATTTGAAACCCCAGGGGCTGAGCCTCAAAGGCAGGACGTGATTTGGTGCAGATTGGAATTAATTAATTTGTCAATGGTTTAATGAAGTCTCATACCTGGATTAAATCAAATCCAGTGTATTGGCCTAAAATTTCACATTTCAAAGAAGTGACTAATTCAAAAACCGTATGTGATACTGGATACAGTACTGCAGGTGAACATTAAATGAAAAATGCCACGATGATTCCATTTCTTTTTAATGTATGCTCTAATGACCCTGCTATAGTGCCTGTATTAAAGCCCTCCCAAATCATTTAAAGCCAAAAAATGTTCATTTACATCACCATTTTTTTTAAGAGACATAGCGCACACAAACTGACAGTTGCTCTAAATTATTGTCTCTGGCCTCATCAGCCACTATTTCATACATGCTGGATTCTTTCAGTTCAGCCACAATACTCTCTGTGACTTCAGCACAACACTGAATCATCTGCAGCGTTGCCAACTTTCACGCATTCGGGGTGAGTTTAAGTGGCATATTCACGTTCCCGTGCTGTAGTCAGAAATTATTCAATCAGCGCGTTTGTAAGAAATTCTCAGATGGAACTGAAGTCCTTGTGCTTGGAAGTTGATCAATTTCACATGCTTTACGGTGGATTTCACCACTAGTAACATGGTAATCAGTTATGACTCCGGACTTCTTACGCTTTTCTTTACTCAGGGGTTGGAAGCAATGGAATTGCATAAAAACATTTCAAATGGTCTTATTTCATTTAAACAATTTGAACGATCGTGAAACACACGTACTGCGTTGATTGAATAATTGTTGACTACAGCACAGGAAAGTGAATATGGCACTTCATCTTACGCTGAATGCATTAGAGTTGGCAGCCCTGGTTAAACTGATTTTGAATGTTTTAATCGCACACACGAGCAATTCGTCAAAGCCACGCACTTGACGTTTCTATACTTCCTAAAGAGGTACATTAGTAGAATGGACTGCTCTATGCGCATAAATATTGAAAATCGGTCAAATCTGTCGCAATATCCCAAGTTTTTAAAATCAGCTCGTCAACGTTCAGCTAAAAAACCCTCTAATGTTTGACTACTACACCAATGTGATTAATCAAGCTAGCTCATGTCGTGGTAGCTAGCCACAATGAGAAAAAGTTCAAAGTTCACTGTTCACTTTGCCAGATGCAAATAACATGGCGTATTAATATTTTATCAAAAATGGAAGGCTTATATCTAATAAGTAAAGGTTACCATTATCACTTCATGTTGTTCTCAGATCTTTTTTTTTTTTTTTTTTTTTTTTGGCTGCGCTACTAGCTAGCTCCCCAATGGCATGTTTCAGGCGTCATGAACTTAAATTTGCTTACAAATTTACGGCAGGAGCTTACGGCAGGAGGCTTTTATGAGAATGATACAGACACATGAGCGTCCCCTTACCAATGCACGTTGTGAATATATTACAATATAGGCTAAAGACTCAGTGGTTGCAAGAGCTCACAGTTCATACTCGTCTTATTTTTAGCCGTAAGACAAGACCCCGGGCTAAATAAAAAATCCCGAGGGCTATAGCCCATTAGCCAGGCCCTAAACACACCCCTGGCAGTGGGTTATCCTGAACAGAGCCATAGGAAAGCTGTGAAAGATGGATGGCATTCGAGTGAACTGGGGTCTCGTCCCTAGAGAAGCATGAGTCCTAGGTTCTCCCTTGTGCTGTGTGGGACCACATAACTATCAAAATGTCCCTTCCGTTGGTTGCAAAAGTCAATTCATGGGAAAGTGATTTTGGCAGTTTGCGGTTTCAGTTGCCATTTTAGCAGTACTGCACATGGACTCATCTCTGTTGTTCAAAATGGGTGAAGACCGCCAGACATGGAAAGGCTTGGCAGTCCTTGGTGTCAGTTTGGCCTCAGGGAACTATACAGACCTGAATGCGATTTACAAGCCACCACTGGCTTGTGCTCTTCGAAATCTGAATGCACTGTATTGACTTGTGGTCTGCAAAGACCTGAATACAAAATCAGAGCCTTACTTAGCAAAGGCTATGGAGCCATAGCTGGAAACTTGCTTTGGACTAGCTACGAGGAATTATTGGATGCATGAGATCACAGAAGTAATTTTTTGATTGTGTGTAATGAGTCATTAAATTACCTCCATTTTTAGCTTACAGATGACTAAACCTTATGCACAGAAAGAATACTTGCTAGTTGATAGGCTTGATTAATTTGCTGTCAAGGTACTGTCATTGAAGATGAATAAATATAACTCAAAGGTACTACGGTCTAAAAGTGAATTGGCAGAACTTGACAATGGTTAGATTATCTGAATGACTTTCGTGATTTTGAGCAATTTTTTGATGGAGCAGATTCACGTCTTGACTCTGCGAGTTAGTTACCATAATATCACTAACATTGAAATCAGCCTACTTAAAGATCTTGATTAGGAGCGCAAAAAGAAGAAAATTGAAGCATAACCAACTTTTGGCATTGATTTAGTGATAGAAACAATTTGCTTGAGGTTTTTTGGGTGCCTAATCTGTGATGCTAGTGAGCAGTCATGACTAACATGCAATGAAAGAGTTACAATCAGCAATGCTTTTATTGAGGTTCAGGAAGGACTTAAAGGAGCAGTGTCACGATTTATGCGCATGCTCAGAACTTTGAACATTCTTAGCCTAATAAAGATACCAAACGAAGTGAATCTGCTCGACTGCAAGTCACAGTCTCATTCCATCCTTGCTAATCCATCTTTGTTTTGAATTTTATTTATATTTGAGTCTTTTCACGATATTGGGTAAGAAAAGCATGACCGCGAAACAAGCTAGAAAACGCCGATTCATATTGAATTTCGAAAGTTGTCATCACTGCTTACGAGGAACGTCACCTGTACAATTAATTCATGCAATATTTTGTAGGGCATTGTTTTTCTGAAGCATAACTTTCATCATGATGGATTTAAATGAACTTTGGCCCAGAGAGGACGGCAGCATTTCTGAATCGTTTTCACAAATGGCTTCGAATTTACTTGATACAACTTTAGCTTGCATTTGTAGATTGCACGGCAAACTTTTTATATCCAGTCATGTTACTGACCTGTTGCCAATTAACCTAATTAGTTGCAAAGTGCTCCTCCAACTGTTTTTATATATATATATATATATATATATATATATATATACGGGCGATTTTCAGCCAAGTGAGCAAGTAACATGAAAGACACTTTTGAAAAATCAAACCCATTTTTTCCCCATAATTTGGCCTGATTTTGTTTTCTCAGTGAATTTCTAAGGATTCTACAAAGCTGCAATGCAAGAACTCTTTAATTATGAGAAAATGCATTTTTAAATTTTTCATGTTGTCTTTCTTGTTACCATGTTTTTGTCAAAATACTATTAATATTTAAGTTTTAACCAACTTTTTGAGGTAAAATGGTTTCAGATGCACTTTACTTTGTTTCTAAAGTGTTTTACAAAAAGATTTAAGGGAAAAGGCTTAATATCTGCAGAGTAACAAAAAAGACCTATACAGTAACAAAAAAGAAAATGAATAAAATTATCAATAGTTGGTGGTTTCATATGACAATTTAATTTTTATTTTTTTAAAAGTGTCCAGCATTGAAAGATAATATCAATATGTCTTATTCTGTGCTCATTTCGCTCGTGCAACGGCACAGATTTGTGTGAATTAGTTTGCGAGGCTCATGAAGCAGTAAGCCATTCATTCTATTTCATTCTATTTTCTAAATGTAGTTACACTACAATGCAAATGAAAAGCAACCTCATAAAACAGGTGATTGATGATGAATACTAAATATACTAGTGTTTCAAATATAGTGTAATTTAAACTATGGTTATCTCTATATTTGCAAACTTGGGGATAGATTTTTATTTTCAAATTTTGAATCAAAAGCTGCTAATTTCTGCAGTACTCAAAGGCGGTCTAACAGCTAACATAGGTGACTTGGATCAGAGCGCTGCTCTGGTTTCAATGCTGTGAAAGTGAGGTATGAATACAGCTTTTTTCTGCAGGTCAGTCTTCCTGCCTATCTCTGCTCTACATGGCTGAGAGTGGAAAATAAGTGAACCTCCCTCATTACCACAACAGAGCCATCTAAAATAGACGATTTCATTGAAAAAAAGAACCAATGGTACAGTGCATGAAATACCAGAAAGCAAGAGAGACCACATCTAAGAATATGTGAAAATGTATTATTGCGTAAATCACACACACTTCCAGTGTTTGCCCCCTTAATCAATAAAATTTCAATTGAGCATATGACACAAAGACATTATACCCCAATTGTGTTCACCAGTGCAACATAAACACTGTATTTTACAGAAGCAAGGGAATCACTTCCATACGACAGAGTTAAGTAATTTTGAATGTGATTACTTAAACTGGCCAGAAATCCAAGAATTTAATCACATAGAAGCTATTAGAAAAGAACACTTTCACTTTTTTCAGAATAACTACGCAATAAGTCCAGGTTCTTCTGAAATATTTTATGCCTTTTTTGGTCATTATGAGGAATGATCTTATAATAATCTTGGGGCAAGCATCACATCATCAATCAAACAAAATGTCAAATATGTTCCCAAAGCCATTTTGGGTTTGGCTGCTAGAAACTGGACGAAACTGGTGGTCTACTTAGACTAGCTAGTATACAGTGGGGTGCAAAAATTTGGGCACCCCTGGTTTAAATGTTTGTTACAATTAATCTCCAAGTGATTGAAAGCAAATCTGAACACTAAATGCTACAAAGTTAAGCATGACACGTTTCTGCAAATATAAAAGCAAGGTTTCTTTTTATTTTAATTTTTCTGAGTTTTTAAATGATAAGAAAGGAAAAAGGGCCCTGTGAAAAAGTTTGGGAGCCCTTTTGGATTATTCTTTTAAGAAGATGATCATTAAGGCCCAGACCCAGGTGATTTACTCGTTAGGGCTTCAATGAGTCAGGTGAATATAATTCCAGGGTTGAATTATATATTCTGAAGTAACTCCACACCTTCTGAAGTATCCGACTGCGGTGGCTGTTGTGTCTGGTGTTAAAAACCATGTGTTCCTCAAAACAGTTGTCCAAGGATGTCAAAATCAAGATAATTCACTTCCACCAACAAGGAGAGGGCTACAAAAAACTCTCGCAACGTTTCAATCTACCCATTTCTACTGTCAGAAACATTGTATGAAAATGGAAAATAAATGGAACAATTGAAGTCAAGGCAAGATCTGGAAGACTAAGAAAAATTTCAGATAGAACGAGCTGAGATCTGGTGAGAAATGCTCAGAAGAATCACACATCACTGAAAAAGAGCTGCAAAAAAGAGTAGCATCCACAGATCTAGTTGTTCACAGGACAACAATACAACATACCTTAAACAACAAAGACTTACATGGCAGAGTTGCAAGAAAGAAGCCTTTCCTACGACCTTAAGACAAAACTAGGCATATGCTGTCGGCGGCCGACAGCAAGGGGTATATCCCCAAAATTCCCTAATCCTCGAAGCCCCCTTTATTAGATTCCCTTTTACTAGACCTACAATATGAGGCAAATTTGAGGTCTGTGTAAGTAATTGTTCTACAGATATGGCTAAAAAACTGATTTTTTTCAATATATAGCGCTACCTGGTGGCAAACCTAGGAGCGCATACTTGCCCAAAATCTAATCAGTTCATCCTCTCTACCATATCTACCCATATGCTAAAAATGAGAAGCCAATGTGAAGTATTTTGTGAGTTATCGTGCTAATGGCTAAAATCTGCAGACGAAACCATGATATCTCCGAAACTCATATTTCGGGAATATAATTAAGCGTCTGAAGTATGCAAAAGAGGACCTTGAGAAACCTCAAGCCTACTGAAACACTGAAATGTGCTTTGGACTGATGAAACCAAAATTGAACTTTTTGGCCACAACCAAAAAAGGTAGTTTGGAGAAAGAAGGGTGAAGCGTTTGTAGAGAAGAACACGTTGCCAACTATTAAGCGTGGAGGTGGATCCATTATGCTTTGGGGTTGTGTATGGCTGGGGGCGCAGGCAATACTGCGGGTGGAAGGAAGAATGGATTCCACCAAATATCAAAACATTCTAGAGGCTAATGTTCAAAGCTCAGTCCAGAAATTGAAGTTGAAAAGACGTTGGGTATTCCAGCAAGCCAATGACCCAAAGCATGCCTCAAAATCCACCATGAAGTACCTTCAGGAAAGACGGATGAAGGTTTTGGAATGGCCATCACAGTCCCCAGACTTGAATATTATTGAAAACCTGTGGAGAGACCTCAAAATGCCGTGCATGCAAGAAGGCCGAAGAATACACTACCGCTCAAAAGTTTGGGATCACTTGGAAATTTTCTTGTTTTCCATGGAAACACACATGAAATTAGTCTGAATAGGAAATACAGCAAACGAACAGAACATGCTGACATTGTCTGAGTTAGAAATAATGATTTTAATGGAAAATGATGAATATGTACTTCAAACTTTGCCTTCATCAAAAAAAAACCACCTTCACTGTTGATACTGAAACTGGTGTTTGACGGGAACTATTTAGCGCAGCTGCTAGTTGACAACCTGTGAGGCGTCTTTGTCTTAAACTACACACTCTCAGATATTTGTCTTCTTGCACAGTTGTGCATCGGGGCCTCCCATTCCTTTTTTCTGTCCTTGTTAGTGCCAGTTTGTGCTGCTCTCTGAAGGGAGTAGTTGACAGCATGGTAAGAGATTTTAAGTTTTCAATTTCTTGCATTGAATAGCCTTCTTTTCTCAGCACAACAATAGACTGACGGGTCTCTAAAGGAAGTTCTTTCTTTCTGGCCATTTTGAGCCTGTAAACAAACAAACAACTGCAGATGCTTCAGGTACTAAACCAACCTCAAGAATGCCATGCTCCCTTTTGCGCCCCTTATTAGTTCAACGGTTTTCAGCTGTGCAACACATTTGCAGAAGGGTTTTCTAATAATCAATTAGCCTTATAAAATGCTTAACTTGGATTAGCAGCCATACCAGGAGATTGATGCAGAGGACTGACAGTTGCTGATAATAGGCCTCTATGCAAAAATGTAGATCATTCTTTGAAAATCATCTGATTAATTTTAATCGTTTGTGAAATGGATAAAAATGTTTGTGAAATGCATGAAAATGTATTTTTTCTTTTGGAAAACAAAGAAATTTGCAAGTGATCCCAAACTTTTGAGCGGTAGTGTATTTCTGAGCTAGAGGTGTTCTGTCAGGAAGACTGGGGAAAAATTCCAAAGACAAGAATTGAAAGACTCTCAGCTGGCTACAGGAAGCGTTTATAAGCGGTTATAGCTGCCCAAAGGCGGAGTTACAAAGTACTAGCTGACAGGGTTCCCAAACTTTTGCACAATTCCTTGTTTTATTATTTTGAAAGTGTAAAATGTTCAAAATAAAAATTATTCTTGCTTTAAAATGTGATGAAATGTGCCATGTTTAACTTTGTAGCATTTAGTGTTCAGGTTTGCTTACAGTCACTTGGAGATTAATTGTGACAGACATTCAAACCAGGGGTGCCCAAATTTTTGCACCCCACTGTAGTTGGCCTAGGCCTAGGCCTTGTTTCATCAAGATTTCATCAGAATTATTTGTCTTTGAACTGATTTTTTTTTTTTTTTTTTTTTAATTGTGGCATCATACCTGTCTTTTGTGTTACCAATTTGTCTTTTTTTGTTACTCAATAATGGTAACAAGAAAGACAAACCACGGTAACAAGAAAGACACATCAAAAGTTTTTCAGGGTACTGTGGGCACCTGTCCACACACAAACATGCCTTAATTATGGCAAACTGAAGCAGTTACACTATTACAGGTCACTCTTTCACTTTCTACCTGGAATCATGCATTATTTTGTGGTAACAAGAAAGACGTGCAATTTAGAGACACACAATTTGGAAAAACTTGCAGAGCTGTCTCTTCCTCCCACAGCTCTTCAAATTCTAAAATGCTGCCAAAATAGATTCCTTACATCCTGGGATTAAAAAAAAAAACCATGGTAGTGACACCTATTGGAGACAACGTAAATTATTGTCCTCAGATGTGATAGTGGTAACAAGAAAGACAGTGACTGAACCAAGTTTGCGACATAGCTTTATTGACTAATATCTCTAGAGGAAAACTAGGAAATGGGGAGACAAATCTGTTTTAGAGACCTAAAATACAAAGAAACCTGTGAAGTTTTGTAAGTGATAAGATTTCTCAAGGGCAAAGAGAAAAATATAGCCGCAAGCGGCAATTCCAGGGTTTAAGCCAAGAAAGACCATTAGTAGTTGAAAGCTTTAACAGCTTAATTAACAAGTGTTGCTACTACACGTGGCCATGTCCCCCGCCAGGTGACGGAAATCGACTGGGGTCAGCGTATCACACAGATACACATTGAAGCCAAATATGAATAAAATCGGTCAAAGCGTTCTTGAGATTTGCTTTCACAACAAACGGGACGTGACGGACGGACGGCCGGATGGATGGACTGACGGAGCTGAATACTATGTCCCCCGGCCCTAATACACCTTGACAGCAAAGATGAATGGAATCGGTCAAACCGTTCTTGAGATATCATGTTGACAAGGTATTTGTAAGTAATAAAATGGTTATAATGACCTTGAGAATAATGCCAAGGTCACGTAAATCGAGTGGGCTGTGAGCACCCCCCTAATACACCTTGACACAAAAGATGAATGGAATCGGTCAAACCGTTCTTGAGATATCGCGTTCACAACAAACAGGACATGACGGACGGACGAACGGAGCTGAATACTATGTCCCCCGCCCCTAACACACCTTGAGACCAAAGACGAATGGAATCGGTCAAACCGTTCATGAGATATCGTGTTCACAACAAACGGGACGGGACGGACGGACGGCTGGACGGATGGAGCTGAATACTATATTCCCCGGCCCTAATACACCTAGACACCAAAGATGAATGGAATCAGTCAAACCGTTCTTGAGATATCATGTTGACAAGGTATTTGTAAGTGGTCAAATGGTCGTAATGACCTTGAGAATAATGGCAAGGTCACGTAAATCGAGTTGGCTGTGAGCACTCCCCTAATACACCTTGACACCAAAGATGAATGGAATCGGTCAAACCGTTCTTGAGATATCGCGTTCACAACAAACGGGACGGGACGGACGGACACCCGGACGGATGGAGCTTAATAATATGTCCCCAGCAGATGGCAGGGTTGCTACCTGCCCTTGTGCAATTGCACCGAAGGTGCGTGTGATAGACTGAAAATTTTTGAATTAGATAAGCCGTCCTACTGTTCGCAGTCAAATAAGAGGTTTTATTGTCAAAACCTTACCCCATAGCCAGCGTCCAAGCCCTAAATATTTAAATTACTGCAAATGTATGTTTGCAGGAAAATGCACCGATCGAGAGGGATGACACACTCCCTGTCCGTGTCCATTGTATGCAGGCCACTCGAGTGAGTTTTATTATATTAGACGAGTATCTTTCATATTTTTACCACTCGCTTGCTATCTTGTACTTTCTTTCACTTAGTGCTCATTCAGTCTAAATCGAGTTTTACAATATTACTTTACTGTGACAGGGTTGGCCCTGCTAATCCAAAATCTAAATACGTTTTCCCGTCTACATGCTTCTGGTGAATATCAGCCTAGTTGAATACTATTGGCTCGACTGTCGTGTCCTTGGTCACAAAACACGGTCTGAGTGAAACGACTGCTGGACTGATGATTTCTGTATCCTGGTAAATACTCCAGCTGGTCGACACTGGCGGTTGTTCGATGTTTCAGTTGATTCGGGCGTGTGGACGATTAATTGTTTATTTATGTATTTAGTGATTTATTTTTTCATTGCGTTTGTCTGTTTGTTTGTTTGTATTTCCACGACTGTGCACTCAAATGCCTCACCCAGACCGTTTGTTTTACAGCTGCACGATAATAAAATTACGGGTGTGTCTCAATGCACACTTGTCTCTGCGGTTTTTTCTTCTGTTTTACGACACGTTGGTGCCAATATTGCTCAGGAACAAAGGAAGACAATGTTACCTAAGCTAATATCGCGGGGCTCTTTAAAATGAAACCGAGAATTCAGAGATTGTTCCCACCCCCAAAAGCTTGCTGTCCGTCAAACCAGCACCGTGGACCGATGAGGGAGGGGGATGCGTGAGTGGGCAGCGGTGCCTGGCACTCGGAGAGCTGCTGGTTGCCTACGGTGGCAGCGTTGTTGAGCCGCGCCTCGGGGTGCCAGGTGCAGTGTACTCTGCCGGTCATTGAGGTCGGGATGTTTCATCTAGTTCTTCATCAGTGCTCGCGCACAAGCTGTTTCGCACCGGTTTTTTCAAAAGCTCATCCTGGTCTGTAAGTACTGATTATATATAGCGCTGTTTGGGAGGCTAAATCACAACTGTAATTGACTCTAAGCAGTGGCCTGCTGTTGCCTTATTGTCGTGTTGGTGACGGTTTTCTCTTTAGATACGCGTTTCATGTGCATTGGAAGGGCTTGTCACCGAGCCGGCTGTGAACCGTGTGTCACATGCGACAAAATTAAGGAATTAAAAATTCCTAAAAGACCGTGCTATCGTAGCCTAAATTATAATTGCTTATTTAAACCGTTCACCGTTCAATATCTTATAAATCCGAAGCATTTAGCACCGACTCCGAACAGTCATGCTCGTTTAGATGTAGGTATCAGTGCTCCTGTCAATCCATCTGACAGCAATCTGTTACAGAAACCTAAATATTATTCGTGTCTCATTTTCAGACTGGAGCAGGTTTCAAGGTTGTTAGAAATTAGTGGCCTATTTCCTCTTTTTTATTTTTGTTTGTTAGTCTTGCCATTTCAGTCGCTGTGGTGTCATTTCGGTTTATTTACTGTTACATTAGGCCTGTAAAGCATATTCGGGAGGCATTCATTCATTCCAAAAAAAAAAAAAAAAAAAGCCTAGGATAACCTAGTATTGACTTGAATTTTTTTGCCCTCTGTGGAACACGTGAACACGCCTTGTTATGCTGATCGCTGAGTGTTTTTTTCTTCATCTGTGTCACTTTTTTCCCCAAACATGATGCACTTCTGCTGTCACTTTTACGGTTGACTTAAAAATACTGTTGTTGCATTCTTTCCTGGTGCCACTGAAGCTTCCCACGTGGCCATTAATTGTTCTTTCTTTCTTTTTTTTCTTCTGGAACTGGATTGGTTGCCTGATCTGAAGGATTTAATCAATGGCAGCTATACTATATTGATTCCTTAGTATGATTATCCTGGACCTCTGACTGTGGCATTCCGTTTTGGCAATATTTCTGATCAAACTGATTAATTACTGTCTTAGTGAAATCTATTTGATGTGTTATTTAAAGATTTGAGTAAGTTTAGTCAATAGGAAGAATATCTGGTGTCTTTCTATAATACAGATAACCTAAAATAGTACACAATTCAAAGGATACCTCAGTTAAAACTGTTTTGTCACACACTAGATCAGTGGTTTGATCTGCCCATTAGCTGATTAATTTACTGAATCATCAATGGCAGAGCGGTCGCTTGAAGCCCTATGGCTCCGAGAGTGAGGGGTCAGAGATTCAGTTCAAACTTACTGATGCCAAAATTGATGTGCATAATGTTGTGATGCAGTTGAATCATTGATTGTAACCTTTATCTGCTTGGGGCCTGCCCTCCCAGAGCTCTGGCCCCACTCTCCTGCTTGGGTATTATGTGCTGGCCAGCATTTCCGAATGGGAAATTGAACTGGGTATAATTCGAAGGCAGGCTGTTAATGTAATTTTAACAGTGGCTCCAGATTAGTTTAGGATGAAAATACAATCAGAAAACAAACAAAAAAAAGACTTAGTCTCTACTCTTGCTGGAACTGATGGGATCAGTCAAATGCTTGAAGTGGAAGTAGAGCAACATATTTTGTTGTAGTTTCTAGTCTGGGGTAGTTTTTTTTCTTGTTGGCTGCTGATCAAAATAGTCTGGTGCGTTTTTATGAATGTACAATTTGTAGCATATTTGACCTTGGTCTGAGCAGTATGTTGTTAATTCTGCTCAGTGTCTGTACAACCTTGTTTCCAGAAAAGTTGGGACATAATGTAAGATGTAAACTAAAGCATACTACAATGATTGGCAAATCATTTAAACTCTTTAATAAATTGAAAATAGTACAAAGACATCATATCTAATGTTGAAATTGAGAAAGTTAATTGTTTTTTTTAAAAATATCTGCTCATTTTGAATTTGATGCTAGCAACACATTTCAAAAAGTTGGGACCGGGTCATGTTTGCCACTGTATTAAATCAGCTCTTCTTTTAACAACACCCCGTAAGTGTTTTGGAACTGAGGAGACCAAGTACTTTACTTTTGAAAGCAAAATGTCTACTCATTCTTGCTTTATTTTAGATTTCAGCGTCTCAACTCTTTTGCAGACTCTTTAGTAACATTTCTGGACCAAATCTTTCAAAGGGTGACCTCTATAAACTTCAGGCAGGCCAGTTTAGCACCCTGACTCTTTTACTACAGATCCATGATGTTGTAACACGCACACAATGTGACTTGGCATTCTCTTGCTGAAATAAGCAAAGCCTTACCAGAAAAAGATGTCTGGATGGCTGTATATGTTACTTTAAAAGCTGTATATATTGTTCAGCATTAATGCTGTCTTTGCTGATGTGCAAGTTACCCATACCACGTGCACTAATGCACCCCCATACTATCATGGATGCTGGCTTTTGAACTATGCGCTGATAAAAAGCAGGATGTTCCCTCTCTTTCTTAGCCTGGAGGATGGGCCATCCTTGATTTCCAAAAAAAATAAATAAATCTGATTTTGATTGGTCAGACCACAGGATAGTTTTCCACTTCGTCTCAGGACATCATAAATGAGCTTGGGCCCTGAGAAGGCGGCAGCATTTATGGATCTTGTTTTTCTCTTAAGTTTTAACTTGCATTTGGGTGTTTCTACAGAAAAGGGCACAATTACGGTAAAGACGGTCCACCCATTTTTTTCCACAATGGAACTTAGCTTTCCTATTCATTTGGGGGCTAGAAATATTGGGCATGATATTTGCAATTAGGGGCAACTTTAAAAGGGACACTCATTCCAATGACCTTGACATCCAAGGTCAGATTATGACACAAATGTCCATACCGTAATCATTCAAAATTGATCCAACAGAAAATTAAGTTGAAAATTAAACCCTTTTCACTGATGACTCAGACTTGCCACCAGGAACAAGTCTTCTTTAGTATTTCAAGTTACATTAGAATAGCTATTGGTTCAGGAAAAAAGGGATTAACCCTTTCCCCCCGTCCAAAAGCAGTTGTCCATTAAGTTTGGTTTTCCCTGTCTTTACCGTTATCAGTCAGCTATTTTAGTTCTACAGCTGTCCACCAGATGTCAATCCTGCCCTAAAACAAAAGCAACAACAAAAACAACAACAACAACACAAAAGGAGGCCATTTTGAAACCTTATGGGTGTGGTGGCTGAGTGCCAAGGCTCAGGTAGTATCCGAATTTTTTACTTTTTCGCACAAATTAAATGTTTTTGCCCTAATCATGAAAAATATGTTTTTGTAGCTAGTGCTTCTTTATGAGGTTATGCTTGATTAGAAACCTTTTCAGAGAGGTGGGAAATAAGGGAAACTTCAGCCCTCACATTGGTTGCAAATTTCCATGGGTCTGCATTATATGTCTTTACCGGCGTCTTTACCATTATCTTTTGGAATTACGGTAAAGACATCAAAATTACGGTAAAGACAAGATCATATTAAAATCAAATGTTGATGCCTGAGGCCTGCCTAGCTTGCCTTTTTGCCCTTTTATTAATTCTTTCATCACACCAGGCCTAGTGCAGTGCCACCCACCTGACTAGGCCTACTTCATCTGGTCTTAAAATCTGGTGCCCTTTTAAAATCCAGACCCGGGAGGGGTTATGGAATCAAATTCGGGCCAAAAGTTTTGTGCGTGTGCAAAAATGTTTTGAGCTTGTGAAATAGTTTTGTGCGTGTAAAAAAGTTTTGAGCTTGTAGAAATATTTGGTGCATGAGTAAAAAAGCTTTGAGCTTGTAAAACAGGTTTGTGCGTGAGCGAAAAGGTTTTGAACTTGAAACATAGTATTGTCCATGTGTAAAAAAAATTTGTGCGTGCACAAAAGTTTTGAGCTTGTGAAATAGTTTTGTGTGTGCGTGAAAATTTCCTACCTTCTGTGTGACACTGTAGTTGCGGATACACTCAAATTTCCTACCTTCTTGTGGAACTAGGGCTGGGCGGTATGGCCTAAAATGTATAGTGCGGTATATTTTGAAGCACAGACGTAACGATATATATTGCAATGTATTCTTCGGTGTGTGTATATGTATTTCAATATAACTGTTCCTGAACATACTCCCACAGCAGATGCATTGCAGCAGAAAGCTGCATTCTTAACTATAAACTCACTTCAAAATAGTATAGAATGCCATTTTAAGAACATTTTTTGTGCAAAACTTATTTTTAAAAATACAAAACCTTTCAAGTAACTTGAAAGTGTAACTGGAGATCTTTCTCCACAACAATGTAACGCTAATTTCAAAATGAAACATCACTCTGTCGTGCACAAGATACCAGACACCACTTTTTCCTGAGCTTTCTCACATAACAAAAAGTAAAGATGGAAATATTTTGAATTAATAAAATTAAAGAAAAAGATTTATTTTACACAAAGAAGTAGGCCCTAAAGCAAAAAAATTGGGAGCCCCCCTTTCCACTTCAGATACATTTTATAGGCCTATGTGCATGCCTTATCAAAATAAGAGTGCCCGCAGACCAACCAGCTTACTACCTAAGTAACAGCTAGGGTCAAGACTGGCTTCACATCGTATCAGTTTGATGATTTAAAGCCACTAATCTCCGTAGTTCAAGCTAAATATAACTTACTTCTGAAAAGTTATGTAGTCCACTATCCCTCTCTCGTGACTGCAATTGACAGCGACACATTTCCAGAAAAAATTTGTGGATAGAGACATACACCTTGCTGTCAGGGACGCTCGTCCTAAGGTAACAGCCAGACTTGCATATTGAAATCGTAACTTTGCACCTCTAGTTCATATAGCGTGTTGGTTGAATGTATCGTTGATGAAGAAAAATGATTGAGAACAAGTCAGGACTAATAATAGTTGTAAAGGGATTTTTTAGTTCTGGCTATGCCACTGCTTAGTATTAAATTTGAAATCCAACACGTTTTTATGGAAAACGAAGGCAATTAAATATAATGTTGAACTAAGACTAAAAAAAATTGTTTTAACCTACCAATGGTGGAGTCTGTGACTGAAGCATTTAAGTCTTGTCCAGTCGTTCAGTTCCACTGCTACCACAATATTCGCGCCATTGTCGGTGGTTATGCATGCTTGCGACTCTTTAAGGGCGCTTTCACACTAGGTACGATTGTCCCCCCTCCCACCGCTGGTCAGCTGGCCCGCTAGTCATATATAACAGTGCCCGAGTACAGTTACAGAGTACAGTTGTTGAGAATTTTTAATGAATGAAATGTAATGAATTTGTCTCCATTGTTTAAAGGTACTGTACCCTGACTCTCTGACATGAAAAATACTCAGAATTTATTAGGCCTATGTAATAATCAACTGCTCTGCCAAGGTATCCAGTGTTTTCCATGTTAAAAATTTTTATGTTTCGGGCTTGCATTTATTCAAAATAAACTTTTTATGCAGATTATTGACTCACTTGTACTGTCTTGACGCATGCATTGATTGTGAAGGGTGAAATATTTGAGGCTCTGGCAAAAAAACCATTTTAGAACATATAAATTACTGGTACTTTACAGTATAGAAAAATTATGCAGGGGCATGTTGGAATATAGTTAACTTGGCATTTGGGCCCTTCCCCCAAAATAACATAGTCTGCAAAAATTCCTCACCCTTCACAGCCAGTGCATGTTCGTACAGCAAAGGTGGAGACATGCCTTCTCACACTCTACTAGCGTTAACAATGAACCTTTCAATGCCTTTGACATGTTTGAATGACCAAAAGATTCATGCAGGAAGTATGATACTCCTTTCTTCAGTGCAATTTGCCAAAAACACTGATTACGGTAGAAGAGGTATGTCATTTTGTCTTTACCGTAATTGTTGATTCTGTAAAGACACCTGACCATCTTTAAGTTTGTTTAGAAACTGAAACCAGCCATAACCCAGCTTTGCCATTTTAATATTGACTAGTACTTTGGAAGGCCTATTTGAAGAATTAAAAAAAAGTGGAATCCGAGAGAAAATTTTTGGTGGACATGTCTTTACCGTAATCGTGCCCTTTTCTGTAGAAACGCCCATTTGTGGATGCAGTAACAAATTCTGCTCACTGAGAATGGTTTTTCAGACGTTGTTCCTGAGCCCATGCATTGACTTCCACCACTGAATCCTGTTTGTTTTTAATGCAGTGCCACTTGAGGGCCTGAAGATCACAGCCATTCAATATTGGTTTTTGGCCTTGTACCTTGCATACAGAAATTTCTCTGGATTCTCTGAATAGTTTTATAATATTACATACCACAGATCATTAAAACCCCAGTTTCTTTGCAATTTCACTCTTAAATTGTCGAACAGTTTTACCATGCGCTCTGTCAGGGAGTGGTGAGGCCTCATCTTCTGAAAGAATCAGCCTCTCAGAGATGGTCTTTTCAATGCCCGTTCACGTCACTGACCCGTTGCCAATTAATCCAATTAGCAGTGAGATGTCCCACGTGGTGCATTTTTTTTAGCATTATAAAATATGTCCAATCTTTTGTTGCCCCTGTCCCAACTTTATTTTCATCAAATTCAAAATGAGCAAATAGTTTTTCTAAAAACAATAAATTTCTCATTTTAAACATTTGATATATAGTGTTTGAACCAATATTGATTAAGTATAGGGTTTAAATGATGAGCATATCATTGCATTCTGTTTTTATTTACATTTTACTCAGCGTCCCAAGTTTTCTGGAAATGGGTTGTATGTCTGTGTGTGCATGTGTGTTAGCGCTTTTGTGTGTACATGTGAATTGTTTTGCGTGACTGTTTCCATGCATATGTACAAGTTTTGTTTTGTGTACAGAATGTTTGACCATTATTAGCCCTATATATATATCATTGTGTATTCCTCTGTATTATGTCCTGAAATAAATATTTGCCCCATCTTGATTCACTCAATTTTTTAATATTATTTCACTCTTAAATTTGTTTAGTTGTACAAGCAAAATTTGGTATAAAACAATGACAACCAAAATGATATTTTCACTGATTGAAAAAAGCTACCCTGTGTGAAAAAAGTAATTGCCCCTGTGGTCACTCAATCAGTTTTAAACCTTTATCAGATCAAATTAAATCAAATTTATTTTTAAAGCACATTTAAAACAACTCACATTGACCAAAGTGCTGTACAGAGCAAACAAATAGCTAAAATCAGAAGTACAATTAAGAAAAACACCAACATGGACAACAGGTAACACCACACATAACACAAAAAAATAAAAAAATAGAATAAAATGATAATAATAATCAGCCACAACCAGAGGATTCAAATGCTTGAGAAAACAAGTATGTTTTGGGCCTGGATTTAAATGTGTCTATGGAAGGGAAGTTCTTATATGGAGGAGAATGGTATTCCACAATCTGGGGGCTGTAACAGCAAAGGCGCGGTCAACCCGGAGCTTGAGTTTTGATCGTGGGACAACCAGTAGCCCCAAGTTAGCCGACCTAAGTGACCTAGAGGTTGAATAAGGGATTAAGAGGTCAGCGATATAGGTGGGGGCCAGCCCATTTAGGGCTTTATAAACAAATTGGAGTATTTTAAAATCTATTCTAAAACGAACCGGCTGCCAGTGGAGAGAAGCTAAAACAGGAGTAATATGGTCCCTCTTCCTGGTTCCTGTTAAGAGCCTGGCCGCAGAGCTCTGGACCAGCTGGAGGCGAGATAAGGATGTCTTACAAACCAGCACCCCTCTTTTTGAGCTGTAACTTACCTGAAATAAGGACTGTATTTGAGCTCGTCTGCAAGGTCTGCGGCTGCGTCGTACAGTTACAGGATACGTCTGTATGGGCGGTACGAGTCAGCTCAGACAACAAACGGAGACAGCTGTGCGGCACGTCATGTGAATCATCTCACGAGACTTTACACGAGTAAATATGGGGACTTACTTAGCAGTCAGACAAATAACAGACGAACGATTTGGATATTCCACTCGTTATTCATGGATTTATGAATGATCATTAGGATAGGATATGAAGGTACAAAATAAATGACTTCCGACAGTGTGCATTTATGCTCCAGGTACTGGTGAGTAGTATTATTTCTCATGTTTGAATGTCCAAAACGGACGGATCAAAAAGAAGTGCTTGCTTCGGAGTCTGTCATATGTATATATTTGAACAATTCTTTGTAGCTACAGTGGTGTTATAATTGCTTACTGTTGCGGCCTGCAGGTTCTACACACACACTGTAATGCCCTATAATGCCCAGTAAACACTGTTAAATGTACTTTCTAAATCGTAAGAGCCATTGTTGATATCAGTCCTAACATGTATTGCTTTACCGTAATAACGTTACCCCCTATGCTTGCATAGGCTCGTTGGCATATACTTTCCAGAATAAAACGCAGTACACATTAATGCAGGAGATAAATAATGTTTTAAAAAAGATTTTACCTCATTTACACTTTTACATCTTAAAGGTTTTTAATATAATGGGAGCATGCCTAAAATCATATACCATGTGCACTGTAATTCCTGTTCTTAACTAATTGCAATCAATATTTGAAGTGATGTAGATACATTCCAGAAACATTGGACTTCATGTGGGCAACAGTGAGGTTATACTTTCTCATCAGTCTTAACCCTTTCACTACCACTTACTGGGTATAAGACAACCCTTGCTTACCGTAAATTTTTGTTCTATCGCAGCATGATATTGCATGTGGGTATTCCAGCAAGCCAATGACCCAAAGCATGCCTCAAAATCCACCATGAAGTACCTTCAGGAAAGACGGATGAAGGTTTTGGAATGGCCATCACAGTCCCCAGACTTGAATATTATTGAAAACCTGTGGAGAGACCTCAAAATGCCGTGCATGCAAGAAGGCCGAAGAATACACTACCGCTCAAAAGTTTGGGATCACTTGGAAATTTTCTTGTTTTCCATGGAAACACACATGAAATTAGTCTGAATAGGAAATACAGCAAACAACAGAACATGCTGACATTGTCTGAGTTAGAAATAATGATTTTAATGGAAAATGATGAATATGTACTTCAAACTTTGCCTTCATCAAAAAAAAACCACCTTCACTGTTGATACTGAAACTGGTGTTTGACGGGAACTATTTAGCGCAGCTGCTAGTTGACAACCTGTGAGGCGTCTTTGTCTTAAACTACACACTCTCAGATATTTGTCTTCTTGCACAGTTGTGCATCGGGGCCTCCCATTCCTTTTTTCTGTCCTTGTTAGTGCCAGTTTGTGCTGCTCTCTGAAGGGAGTAGTTGACAGCATGGTAAGAGATTTTAAGTTTTCAATTTCTTGCATTGAATAGCCTTCTTTTCTCAGCACAACAATAGACTGACGGGTCTCTAAAGGAAGTTCTTTCTTTCTGGCCATTTTGAGCCTGTAAACAAACAAACAACTGCAGATGCTTCAGGTACTAAACCAACCTCAAGAATGCCATGCTCCCTTTTGCGCTCCCTTATTAGTTCAACGGTTTTCAGCTGTGCAACACATTTGCAGAAGGGTTTTCTAATAATCAATTAGCCTTATAAAATGCTTAACTTGGATTAGCAGCCATACCAGGAGATTGATGCAGAGGACTGACAGTTGCTGATAATAGGCCTCTATGCAAAAATGTAGATCATTCTTTGAAAATCATCTGATTAATTTTAATCGTTTGTGAAATGGATAAAAATGTTTGTGAAATGCATGAAAATGTATTTTTTTTTTTTCTTTGGAAAACAAAGAAATTTGCAAGTGATCCCAAACTTTTGAGCGGTAGTGTATTTCTGAGCTAGAGGTGTTCTGTCAGGAAGACTGGGGAAAAATTCCAAAGACAAGAATTGAAAGACTCTCAGCTGGCTACAGGAAGCGTTTACAAGCGGTTATAGCTGCCCAAGGCGGAGTTACAAAGTACTAGCTGACAGGGTTCCCAAACTTTTGCACAATTCCTTGTTTTATTATTTTGAAAGTGTAAAATGTTCAAAATAAAAATTATTCTTGCTTTAAAATGTGATGAAATGTGCCATGTTTAACTTTGTAGCATTTAGTGTTCAGGTTTGCTTACAGTCACTTGGAGATTAATTGTGACAGACATTCAAACCAGGGGTGCCCAAATTTTTGCACCCCACTGTAGTTGGCCTAGGCCTAGGCCTTGTTTCATCAAGATTTCATCAGAATTATTTGTCTTTGAACTGATTTTTTTTTTTTTTTTTTTTTTTTTTTTTTTTAATTGTGGCATCATACCTGTCTTTTGTGTTACCAATTTGTCTTTTTTGTTACTCAATAATGGTAACAAGAAAGACAAACTACGGTAACAAGAAAGACACATCCAAAAGTTTTTCAGGGTACTGTGGGCACCTGTCCACACACAAACATGCCTTAATTATGGCAAACTGAAGCAGTTACACTATTACAGGTCACTCTTTCACTTTCTACCTGGAATCATGCATTATTTTGTGGTAACAAGAAAGACGTGCAATTTGTGAGACACACAATTTGGAAAAACTTGCAGAGCTGTCTCTTCCTCCCACAGCTCTTCAAATTCTAAAATGCTGCCAAAATAGATTCCTTACATCCTGGGATTAAAAAAAAAAAAAACCATGGTAGTGACACCTATTGGAGACAACGTTAATTATTGTCCTCAGATGTGATAGTGGTAACAAGAAAGACAGTGACTGAACCAAGTTTGCGACATAGCTTTATTGACTAATATCTCTAGAGGAAAACTAGGAAATGGGGAGACAAATCTGTTTTAGAGACCTAAAATACAAAGAAACCTGTGAAGTTTTGTAAGTGATAAGATTTCTCAAGGGCAAAGAGAAAAATATAGCCGCAAGCGGCAATTCCAGGGTTTAAGCCAAGAAAGACCATTAGTAGTTGAAAGCTTTAACAGCTTAATTAACAAGTGTTGCTACTACACGTGGCCATGTCCCCCGCCAGGTGACGGAAATCGACTGGGGTCAGCGTATCACACAGATACACATTGAAGCCAAATATGAATAAAATCGGTCAAAGCGTTCTTGAGATTTGCTTTCACAACAAACGGGACGTGACGGACGGACGGCCGGATGGATGGACTGACGGAGCTGAATACTATGTCCCCCGGCCCTAATACACCTTGACAGCAAAGATGAATGGAATCGGTCAAACCGTTCTTGAGATATCATGTTGACAAGGTATTTGTAAGTAATAAAATGGTTATAATGACCTTGAGAATAATGCCAAGGTCACGTAAATCGAGTGGGCTGTGAGCACCCCCCTAATACACCTTGACACAAAAGATGAATGGAATCGGTCAAACCGTTCTTGAGATATCGCGTTCACAACAAACAGGACATGACGGACGGACGAACGGAGCTGAATACTATGTCCCCCGCCCCTAACACACCTTGAGACCAAAGACGAATGGAATCGGTCAAACCGTTCATGAGATATCGTGTTCACAACAAACGGGACGGGACGGACGGACGGCTGGACGGATGGAGCTGAATACTATATTCCCCGCCCCTAATACACCTAGACACCAAAGATGAATGGAATCAGTCAAACCGTTCTTGAGATATCATGTTGACAAGGTATTTGTAAGTGGTCAAATGGTCGTAATGACCTTGAGAATAATGGCAAGGTCACGTAAATCGAGTTGGCTGTGAGCACTCCCCTAATACACCTTGACACCAAAGATGAATGGAATCGGTCAAACCGTTCTTGAGATATCGCGTTCACAACAAACGGGACGGGACGGACGGACACCCGGACGGATGGAGCTTAATAATATGTCCCCAGCAGATGGCAGGGTTGCTACCTGCCCTTGTGCAATTGCACCGAAGGTGCGTGTGATAGACTGAAAATTTTTGAATTAGATAAGCCGTCCTACTGTTCGCAGTCAAATAAGAGGTTTTATTGTCAAAACCTTGCCCCATAGCCAGCGTCCAAGCCCTAAATATTTAAATTACTGCAAATGTATGTTTGCAGGAAAATGCACCGATCGAGAGGGATGACACACTCCCTGTCCGTGTCCATTGTATGCAGGCCACTCGGAGTGAGTTTTTATTATATTAGACGAGTATCTTTCATATTTTTACCACTCACTTGCTATCTTGTACTTTCTTTCACTTAGTGCTCATTCAGTCTAAATCGAGTTTTACAATATTACTTTACTGTGACAGGGTTGGCCCTGCTAATCCAAAATCTAAATACGTTTTCCCGTCTACATGCTTCTGGTGAATATCAGCCTAGTTGAATACTATTGGCTCGACTGTCGTGTCCTTGGTCACAAAACACGGTCTGAGTGAAACGACTGCTGGACTGATGATTTCTGTATCCTGGTAAATACTCCAGCTGGTCGACACTGGCGGTTGTTCGATGTTTCAGTTGATTCGGGCGTGTGGACGATTAATTGTTTATTTATGTATTTAGTGATTTATTTTTTCATTGCGTTTGTCTGTTTGTTTGTTTGTATTTCCACGACTGTGCACTCAAATGCCTCACCCAGACCGTTTGTTTTACAGCTGCACGATAATAAAATTACGGGTGTGTCTCAATGCACACTTGTCTCTGCGGTTTTTTCTTCTGTTTTACGACACGTTGGTGCCAATATTGCTCAGGAACAAAGGAAGACAATGTTACCTAAGCTAATATCGCGGGGCTCTTTAAAATGAAACCGAGAATTCAGAGATTGTTCCCACCCCCAAAAGCTTGCTGTCCGTCAAACCAGCACCGTGGACCGATGAGGGAGGGGGATGCGTGAGTGGGCAGCGGTGCCTGGCACTCGGAGAGCTGCTGGTTGCCTACGGTGGCAGCGTTGTTGAGCCGCGCCTCGGGGTGCCAGGTGCAGTGTACTCTGCCGGTCATTGAGGTCAGGATGTTTCATCTAGTTCTTCATCAGTGCTCGCGCACAAGCTGTTTCGCACCGGTTTTTTCAAAAAGCTCATCCTGGTCTGTAAGTACTGATTATATATAGCGCTGTTTGGGAGGCTAAATCACAACTGTAATTGACTCTAAGCAGTGGCCTGCTGTTGCCTTATTGTCGTGTTGGTGACGGTTTCTCTTTAGATACGCGTTTCATGTGCATTGGAAGGGCTTGTCACCGAGCCGGCTGTGAACCGTGTGTCACATGCGACAAAATTAAGGAATTAAAAATTCCTAAAAGACCGTGCTATCGTAGCCTAAATTATAATTGCTTATTTAAACCGTTCACCGTTCAATATCTTATAAATCCGAAGCATTTAGCACCGACTCCGAACAGTCATGCTCGTTTAGATGTAGGTATCAGTGCTCCTGTCAATCCATCTGACAGCAATCTGTTACAGAAACCTAAATATTATTCGTGTCTCATTTTCAGACTGGAGCAGGTTTCAAGGTTGTTAGAAATTAGTGGCCTATTTCCTCTTTTTTATTTTTGTTTGTTAGTCTTGCCATTTCAGTCGCTGTGGTGTCATTTCGGTTTATTTACTGTTACATTAGGCCTGTAAAGCATATTCGGGAGGCATTCATTCATTCCAAAAAAAAAAAAAAAGCCTAGGATAACCTAGTATTGACTTGAATTTTTTTGCCCTCTGTGGAACACGTGAACACGCCTTGTTATGCTGATCGCTGAGTGTTTTTTCTTCATCTGTGTCACTTTTTGGGACTCCCCAAACATGATGCACTTCTGCTGTCACTTTTACGGTTGACTTAAAAATACTGTTGTTGCATTCTTTCCTGGTGCCACTGAAGCTTCCCACGTGGCCATTAATTGTTCTTTCTTTTTTTTTTTCTTCTGGAACTGGATTGGTTGCCTGATCTGAAGGATTTAATCAATGGCAGCTATACTATATTGATTCCTTAGTATGATTATCCTGGACCTCTGACTGTGGCATTCCGTTTTGGCAATATTTCTGATCAAACTGATTAATTACTGTCTTAGTGAAATCTATTTGATGTGTTATTTAAAGATTTGAGTAAGTTTAGTCAATAGGAAGAATATCTGGTGTCTTTCTATAATACAGATAACCTAAAATAGTACACAATTCAAAGGATACCTCAGTTAAAACTGTTTTGTCACACACTAGATCAGTGGTTTGATCTGCCCATTAGCTGATTAATTTACTGAATCATCAATGGCAGAGCGGTCGCTTGAAGCCCTATGGCTCCGAGAGTGAGGGGTCAGAGATTCAGTTCAAACTTACTGATGCCAAAATTGATGTGCATAATGTTGTGATGCAGTTGAATCATTGATTGTAACCTTTATCTGCTTGGGGCCTGCCCTCCCAGAGCTCTGGCCCCACTCTCCTGCTTGGGTATTATGTGCTGGCCAGCATTTCCGAATGGGAAATTGAACTGGGTATAATTCGAAGGCAGGCTGTTAATGTAATTTTAACAGTGGCTCCAGATTAGTTTAGGATGAAAATACAATCAGAAAAAAAAAAAAAAAAAAGACTTAGTCTCTACTCTTGCTGGAACTGATGGGATCAGTCAAATGCTTGAAGTGGAAGTAGAGCAACATATTTTGTTGTAGTTTCTAGTCTGGGGGTTTTTTTTTTTCTTGTTGGCTGCTGATCAAAATAGTCTGGTGCGTTTTTATGAATGTACAATTTGTAGCATATTTGACCTTGGTCTGAGCAGTATGTTGTTAATTCTGCTCAGTGTCTGTACAACCTTGTTTCCAGAAAAGTTGGGACATAATGTAAGATGTAAACTAAAGCATACTACAATGATTGGCAAATCATTTAAACTCTTTAATAAATTGAAAATAGTACAAAGACATCATATCTAATGTTGAAATTGAGAAAGTTAATTGTTTTTTAAAATATCTGCTCATTTTGAATTTGATGCTAGCAACACATTTCAAAAAAAGTTGGGACCGGTCATGTTTGCCACTGTATTAAATCAGCTCTTCTTTTAACAACACCCCGTAAGTGTTTTGGAACTGAGGAGACCAAGTACTTTACTTTTGAAAGCAAAATGTCTACTCATTCTTGCTTTATTTTAGATTTCAGCGTCTCAACTCTTTTGCAGACTCTTTAGTAACATTTCTGGACCAAATCTTTCAAAGGGTGACCTCTATAAACTTCAGGCAGGCCAGTTTAGCACCCTGACTCTTTTACTACAGATCCATGATGTTGTAACACGCACACAATGTGACTTGGCATTCTCTTGCTGAAATAAGCAAAGCCTTACCAGAAAAAGATGTCTGGATGGCTGTATATGTTACTTTAAAAGCTGTATATATTGTTCAGCATTAATGCTGTCTTTGCTGATGTGCAAGTTACCCATACCACGTGCACTAATGCACCCCCATACTATCATGGATGCTGGCTTTTGAACTATGCGCTGATAAAAAAGCAGGATGTTCCCTCTCTTTCTTAGCCTGGAGGATGGGCCATCCTTGATTTCCAAAAAAAATAAATAAATCTGATTTTGATTGGTCAGACCACAGGATAGTTTTCCACTTCGTCTCAGGACATCATAAATGAGCTTGGGCCCTGAGAAGGCGGCAGCATTTATGGATCTTGTTTTTCTCTTAAGTTTTAACTTGCATTTGGGTGTTTCTACAGAAAAGGGCACAATTACGGTAAAGACGGTCCACCCATTTTTTTCCACAATGGAACTTAGCTTTCCTATTCATTTTGGGGGCTAGAAATATTGGGCATGATATTTGCAATTAGGGGCAACTTTAAAAGGACACTCATTCCAATGACCTTGACATCCAAGGTCAGATTATGACACAAATGTCCATACCGTAATCATTCAAAATTGATCCAACAGAAAATTAAGTTGAAAATTAAACCCTTTTCACTGATGACTCAGACTTGCCACCAGGAACAAGTCTTCTTTAGTATTTCAAGTTACATTAGAATAGCTATTGGTTCAGGAAAAAAGGGATTAACCCTTTCCCCCCGTCCAAAAGCAGTTGTCCATTAAGTTTGGTTTTCCCTGTCTTTACCGTTATCAGTCAGCTATTTTAGTTCTACAGCTGTCCACCAGATGTCAATCCTGCCCTAAAACAAAAGCAACAACAAAAACAACAACAACAACACAAAAGGAGGCCATTTTGAAACCTTATGGGTGTGGTGGCTGAGTGCCAAGGCTCAGGTAGTATCCGAATTTTTACTTTTCGCACAAATTAAATGTTTTTGCCCTAATCATGAAAATATGTTTTTGTAGCTAGTGCTTCTTTATGAGGTTATGCTTGATTAGAAACCTTTTCAGAGAGGTGGGAAATAAGGGAAACTTCAGCCCTCACATTGGTTGCAAATTTCCATGGGTCTGCATTATATGTCTTTACCGGCGTCTTTACCATTATCTTTTGGAATTACGGTAAAGACATCAAAATTACGGTAAAGACAAGATCATATTAAAATCAAATGTTGATGCCTGAGGCCTGCCTAGCTTGGTTTTTTGCCCTTTTTTATTAATTCTTTCATCACACCAGGCCTAGTGCAGTGCCACCCACCTGACTAGGCCTACTTCATCTGGTCTTAAAATCTGGTGCCCTTTTAAAATCCAGACCCGGGAGGGGTTATGGAATCAAATTCGGGCCAAAAGTTTTGTGCGTGTGCAAAAATGTTTTGAGCTTGTGAAATAGTTTTGTGCGTGTAAAAAGTTTTGAGCTTGTAGAAATATTTGGTGCATGAGTAAAAAAAGCTTTGAGCTTGTAAAACAGGTTTGTGCGTGAGCGAAAAGGTTTTGAACTTGAAACATAGTATTGTCCATGTGTAAAAAAAATTTGTGCGTGCACAAAAGTTTTGAGCTTGTGAAATAGTTTTGTGTGTGCGTGAAAATTTCCTACCTTCTGTGTGACACTGTAGTTGCGGATACACTCAAATTTCCTACCTTCTTGTGGAACTAGGGCTGGGCGGTATGGCCTAAAATGTATAGTGCGGTATATTTTGAAGCACAGACGTAACGATATATATTGCAATGTATTCTTCGGTGTGTGTATATGTATTTCAATATAACTGTTCCTGAACATACTCCCACAGCAGATGCATTGCAGCAGAAAGCTGCATTCTTAACTATAAACTCACTTCAAAATAGTATAGAATGCCATTTTAAGAACATTTTTTGTGCAAAACTTATTTTTAAAAATACAAAACCTTTCAAGTAACTTGAAAGTGTAACTGGAGATCTTTCTCCACAACAATGTAACGCTAATTTCAAAATGAAACATCACTCTGTCGTGCACAAGATACCAGACACCACTTTTTCCTGAGCTTTCTCACATAACAAAAGTAAAGATGGAAATATTTTGAATTAATAAAATTAAAGAAAAAGATTTATTTTACACAAAGAAGTAGGCCCTAAAGCAAAAAAATTGGGAGCCCCCCTTTCCACTTCAGATACATTTTATAGGCCTATGTGCATGCCTTATCAAAATAAGAGTGCCCATAGAGACCAACCAGCTTACTACCTAAGTAACAGCTAGGGTCAAGACTGGCTTCACATCGTATCAGTTTGATGATTTAAAGCCACTAATCTCCGTAGTTCAAGCTAAATATAACTTACTTCTGAAAAGTTATGTAGTCCACTATCCCTCTCTCGTGACTGCAATTGACAGCGACACATTTCCAGAAAAATTTGTGGATAGAGACATACACCTTGCTGTCAAGGACGCTCGTCCTAAGGTAACAGCCAGACTTGCATATTGAAATCGTAACTTTGCACCTCTAGTTCATATAGCGTGTTGGTTGAATGTATCGTTGATGAAGAAAAATGATTGAGAACAAGTCAGGACTAATAATAGTTGTAAAGGGATTTTTTAGTTCTGGCTATGCCACTGCTTAGTATTAAATTTGAAATCCAACACGTTTTTATGGAAAACGTAAGGCAATTAAATATAATGTTGAACTAAGACTAAAAAAAAAATTGTTTTAACCTACCAATGGTGGAGTCTGTGACCGAAGCATTGAAGTCTTGTCTAGTCGTTCAGTTCCACTGCTACCACAATATTCGCGCCATTGTCGGTGGTTATGCATGCTTGCGACTCTTTAAGGGCGCTTTCACACTAGGTACGATTGTCCCCCCTCCCACCGCTGGTCAGCTGGCCCGCTAGTCATATATAACAGTGCCCGAGTACAGTTACAGAGTACAGTTGTTGAGAATTTTTAATGAATGAAATGTAATGAATTTGTCTCCATTGTTTAAAGGTACTGTACCCTGACTCTCTGACATGAAAAATACTCAGAATTTATTAGGCCTATGTAATAATCAACTGCTCTGCCAAGGTATCCAGTGTTTTCCATGTAAAAAATTTTTATGTTTCGGGCTTGCATTTATTCAAAATAAACTTTTTATGCAGATTATTGACTCACTTGTACTGTCTTGACGCATGCATTGATTGTGAAGGGTGAAATATTTGAGGCTCTGGCAAAAAAACCATTTTAGAACATATAAATTACTGGTACTTTACAGTATAGAAAAATTATGCAGGGGCATGTTGGAATATAGTTAACTTGGCATTTGGGCCCTTCCCCCAAAATAACATAGTCTGCAAAAATTCCTCACCCTTCACAGCCAGTGCATGTTCGTACAGCAAAGGTGGAGACATGCCTTCTCACACTCTACTAGCGTTAACAATGAACCTTTCAATGCCTTTGACATGTTTGAATGACCAAAAGATTCATGCAGGAAGTATGATACTCCTTTCTTCAGTGCAATTTGCCAAAAACACTGATTACGGTAAAGAGGTATGTCACTTTGTCTTTACCGTAATTGTTGATTACGGTAAAGACACCTGACCATCTTTAAGTTTGTTTAGAAACTGAAACCAGCCATAACCCAGCTTTGCCATTTTAATATTGACTAGTACTTTGGAAGGCCTATTTGAAGAATTAAAAAAAAGTGGAATCCGAGAGAAAATTTTTGGTGGACATGTCTTTACCGTAATCGTGCCCTTTTCTGTAGAAACGCCCATTTGTGGATGCAGTAACAAATTCTGCTCACTGAGAATGGTTTTCAGACGCGTTCCTGAGCCCATGCATTGACTTCCACCACTGAATCCTGTTTGTTTTTAATGCAGTGCCACTTGAGGGCCTGAAGATCACAGCCATTCAATATTGGTTTTTGGCCTTGTACCTTGCATACAGAAATTTCTCTGGATTCTCTGAATAGTTTTATAATATTACATACCACAGATCATTAAAACCCCAGTTTCTTTGCAATTTCACTCTTAAATTGTCGAACAGTTTTACCATGCGCTCTGTCAGGGAGTGGTGAGGCCTCATCTTCTGAAAGAATCAGCCTCTCAGAGATGGTCTTTTCAATGCCCGTTCACGTCACTGACCCGTTGCCAATTAATCCAATTAGCAGTGAGATGTCCCACGTGGTGCATTTTTTTTAGCATTATAAAATATGTCCAATCTTTTGTTGCCCCTGTCCCAACTTTATTTTCATCAAATTCAAAATGAGCAAATAGTTTTTCTAAAAACAATAAATTTCTCATTTTAAACATTTGATATATAGTGTTTGAACCAATATTGATTAAGTATAGGGTTTAAATGATGAGCATATCATTGCATTCTGTTTTTATTTACATTTTACTCAGCGTCCCAAGTTTTCTGGAAATGGGTTGTATGTCTGTGTGTGCATGTGTGTTAGCGCTTTTGTGTGTACATGTGAATTGTTTTGCGTGACTGTTTCCATGCATATGTACAAGTTTTGTTTTGTGTACAGAATGTTTGACCATTATTAGCCCTATATATATATCATTGTGTATTCCTCTGTATTATGTCCTGAAATAAATATTTGCCCCATCTTGATTCACTCAATTTTTTAATATTATTTCACTCTTAAATTTGTTTAGTTGTACAAGCAAAATTTGGTATAAAACAATGACAACCAAAATGATATTTTCACTGATTGAAAAAAGCTACCCTGTGTGAAAAAAAGTAATTGCCCCTGTGGTCACTCAATCAGTTTTAAACCTTTATCAGATCAAATTAAATCAAATTTATTTTTAAAGCACATTTAAAACAACTCACATTGACCAAAGTGCTGTACAGAGCAAACAAATAGCTAAAATCAGAAGTACAATTAAGAAAACACCAACATGGACAACAGGTAACACCACACATAACACAAAAAAATAAAAAATAGAATAAAATGATAATAATAATCAGCCACAACCAGAGGATTCAAATGCTTGAGAAAACAAGTATGTTTTGGGCCTGGATTTAAATGTGTCTATGGAAGGGAAGTTCTTATATGGAGGAGAATGGTATTCCACAATCTGGGGGCTGTAACAGCAAAGGCGCGGTCAACCCGGAGCTTGAGTTTTGATCGTGGGACAACCAGTAGCCCCAAGTTAGCCGACCTAAGTGACCTAGAGGTTGAATAAGGGATTAAGAGGTCAGCGATATAGGTGGGGGCCAGCCCATTTAGGGCTTTATAAACAAATTGGAGTATTTTAAAATCTATTCTAAAACGAACCGGCTGCCAGTGGAGAGAAGCTAAAACAGGAGTAATATGGTCCCTCTTCCTGGTTCCTGTTAAGAGCCTGGCCGCAGAGCTCTGGACCAGCTGGAGGCGAGATAAGGATGTCTTACAAACCAGCACCCCTCTTTTTGAGCTGTAACTTACCTGAAATAAGGACTGTATTTGAGCTCGTCTGCAAGGTCTGCGGCTGCGTCAGTACAGTTACAGGATACGTCTGTATGGGCGGTATGAGTCAGCTCAGACAACAAACGGAGACAGCTGTGCGGCACGTCATGTGAATCATCTCACGAGACTTTACACGAGTAAATATGGGGACTTACTTAGCAGTCAGACAAATAACAGGCTTTAACGATTTGGATATTCCACTCGTTATTCATGGATTTATGAATGATCATTAGGATAGGATATGAAGGTACAAAATAAATGACTTCCGACAGTGTGCATTTATGCTCCAGGTACTGGTGAGTTGTATTATTTCTCATGTTTGAATGTCCAAAACGGACGGATCAAAAAGAAGTGCTTGCTTCGGAGTCTGTCATATGTATATATTTGAACAATTCTTTGTAGCTACAGTGGTGTTATAATTGCTTACTGTTGCGGCCTGCAGGTTCTACACACACACTGTAATGCCCTATAATGCCCAGTAAACACTGTTAAATGTACTTTCTAAATCGTAAGAGCCATTGTTGATATCAGTCCTAACATGTATTGCTTTACCGTAATAACGTTACCCCCTATGCTTGCATAGGCTCGTTGGTATATACTTTCCAGAATAAAACGCAGTACACATTAATGCAGGAGATAAATAATGTTTTAAAAAAGATTTTACCTCATTTACACTTTTACATCTTAAAGGTTTTTAATATAATGGGAGCATGCCTAAAATCATATACCATGTGCACTGTAATTCCTGTTCTTAACTAATTGCAATCAATATTTGAAGTGATGTAGATACATTCCAGAAACATTGGACTTCATGTGGGCAACAGTGAGGTTATACTTTCTCATCAGTCTTAACCCTTTCACTACCACTTACTGGGTATAAGACAACCCTTGCTTACCGTAAATTTTTGTTCTATCGCAGCATGATATTGCATGTGGATTTTCACCCCCTTTTTCGAACTAAAAACGCCAGAAATGGACAATTTTATGTACAGATAACATGTTCAAAATACATTTACCTTTCCATTGACACATATCTTTGCTTAGTTTTTCCAAAAGTAAAAACAGAAAATGAGGATAAAAACCGTATTTCGGTTTGTCATGACAAGACGATTTCTCCTCTATGGGATTTATGTACAAACGGAGATACACGCGCATTTCTGTACAAACGGAGATACACGTGCATTTGTGTACAAACGGAGATACACGTGCTGCAGCAGGCACTGCCTGCAATAACCTGTATAAAATAAAATCAAACTGCATAACCGGAGGATTGGGAACTACGGGAAGCCTGATGGCATCACTGACGTGTTGTGCGATACCAGACTCGTCCAAAACAACTGAACAACTGAGCAGATGATCAGAAAGTAGTCTTTCCTCAACTGCTTTCATTTTGATTTTCAGAAAACTTTGACTGAAAATGCTTTCTGCCTTTGATCCTGGGCAAAAAGAACTCCTAATTACAAGAGTCATTGGAGTCACTTTATCGAGGTTCAAAGACACTGGTATTGATGAGCATCTTCTGCAAAGTGAACTCGAGACAGAGACTGCATCGGTTTGCCACCATCACGAGCAGGTTTTCTTGCACAAATATTCCTTGGCTTGGATCAAAGGCAGAAAGCATTTTCAGTCGAAGTTTTCTGAAAATCAAAATGAAAGCAGTCGAGGAAAGACCACTTTCTGATCATCAGCTCAGTTGTTCAGGTCTGCAGTCCATAGTGGTAGGCATCAACGTAGTATGTGAACTGTATAAGGCCTAAATGTGGCTATACATGTACTTTCACTTTCACCGGGTACCTCATTCGTAAGAAACTTACCTTGCATTGTTTGTCTTTCGATGACAGTCATCTGTAGACCTGCTGACTTTTCCAACAGTACAGGGGAGTGGATCAAGCGGAGGATTGGAAGTTGAAGCCATAATGTCTCTTGAGACCATGTGCTTTAATTAGTGGGTGCTGCCCTCAAATTAGAGCATCGGGTCGTGGTGCCATCTAATGAGTGACACAGTAAATACCTAAAATTTTCAGTAGAGATTGCAATGTCTTCTGAAATGTGCTGATTTTGTACATGAATATGTATGAAAAAGGTACAACAACCAGTGCACGAAAACCATAAAAAGTGCAATTTTTGGATTCAATTTTAATAATGAAGCAATTGAGAGACCACTTTAAAACTTGTTTGTATTGAAAGTACAGACAAAGAGCTTTCTAATGCTATAGGTCCCATTAAAAATCGGAGGATACTCCCATTGAGAAAAAACGGCCCAAAAATGGGTTACCCCCCAAGACGGGGGATCATAATTGCCCCCACCACAGAACAACTGAAAAATTTATACAAGATATCAATGTTCCAATGGAGACCTGAGTAAGTGCACTTACACTAAGAGACATAACATTTTTAGATTTCTCGTTCTGTTCGGGTGAAAGGGCCACCTGAAATGTGCCAAATTTTGGGTTCTTCCAGTTTTTGAACGACGACAGCATAGGCATGAATGGGTTAATTTTGTTCCTTTTACTTGTAAATTGTTTACTTATGGAAGGTTAATAATTCCTGAAAAAACGAAGTCCATATCTGTATTAGGGTGCCACGCCCACTTTTTTGACACCCCCCCCCCCAGAAAATGAAAACCGCTGGGGTTATTGAGCTAAAACTTGGTATTCCTTCATTTGGCCCCATGTACAACATTCTACTGAAATTTAAGGGAGATCCAAGACCATGACACTGGGAGCCCCAGTTGATTTCATATGGAATGACCCATGTTTGTGTCCACAAATTTTTTCACATGCATGAACCAGTGAATATCAATGTTTGCATGCATGACTGTATTGATGCATACATGATTTTCATGTTTATTTTTTTTGTATATGCATACATGTGCAATATTGTACATGAACGGATTTTCCAATGATCATGCTTTTGCATGTGTGACTGTGTGGCTTTTGTTTATGTGTGTATTTGCACATGTACATGAGTCTTTGATTGTGCGGAGTACACATCTACAGCCTGTGTTGCTGTTATCGTGTGCACATGTATGCAGGCTCCTCATTGTATGTTCTTGTGTACTTGTTTGTGTGTTTTTGTGCGTACGTGTGTGTCATGATCTGCTCCTGTTGCCCACAGACTCTGATAGCTTGGTCAATGGGAACCACCAAACAGTGGAAACACACCCAGCTCCTTCCAGCAAAGGCACCCATTCTGAGCACAGTGCCCTGGTCAGCTCCATAGAGAAGGACCTGCAGGACATCATGAACTCGCTGGTGATGGACGACTCCCAGCCGTCCTCGTCCTCAGGATCAAGAAAACCTTGTGGACACTCCATCCCTCAGTCTCCAGGGTCACCTGTGGTGAACGGCGAGGGCGGATATCTGCTGACCCCGCCTACAAGCCCAGGGGCAATGTCAGTGGGCTCCAGCTATGAGAACGCCTCCCCGCCATTCTCCCCTCTCTCGTCGCCATCGGCAGCTAGCAGTGGCAGCTACACAAGCCCCTCCCCTGCTAGCTGCAGGGACACGGGCCTGGCGCTGCCCCCGGTGCCTGCCCGATCATCCAGCTACAACCACGCTGTGCCGCCTCCAGTGCCTCAACCAAGGACTACAGTGCCCAGCTACGCGACTAGCAATTGTGGGCAGAAAGTTCTGGAAGGCCCCCATGCACAGAGGAAGGGCCTCCTGGAGGCACCACAGGGCCCCTCCCAGACTTGTCGAGGAACGAGTCAAAGTCAGGAAGATGTGGGGACCAGAGGTTCGGACAGTCCCCGGCCCTCCCAGGCAGTGCCGTTGGTCTCAGTTTCTGGTCCAGCAGGGGAAGTGGTGTCCTCTAGAAGTCCCAGACCCTCCCCTAAATTAACCGCCGCGTCCCCTTCCCCGGTACTCTCCAGTGCTAGAGCCAAAGCGGGCCTTCAGGAGCGCTCCTCCAGCCCCTTTCGAGACCCAGGCCCAGTCGACCGCTCGCTGGACTCCAGCCCCTCCAGGCAACTCTCCCAGCCCCCCCGGGCCTTTCAGCCTCCCCTGGACCCCATTGTGCACATCGTCCCTGGAGGGTGCATCCCACAGCAGCCCACCGCTCCGCGCTCGCTGCAGCCCCCGGAGAGCCCCCGCTCCTCCCGCAGAACCCAGGACAGCAGCACCAGCATGCGTGAGTTGCCCCCTCTCAGCCCCTCCCTGACCCGCAGGGGTGTGGCTGTGCTCCCGGGTGCCCTTCCCGGGACCTCCCCCACTGCCTCTCGACCAGTGGACCGAGCCTCGGGCAAGCCGGTCCCTGAAAGCCCCCGGTTACGGCGCAGGGCTGGCTCCCCATTGGACGAACCATTCACGGCCCGCACCATTCGCGCCCGCAGCCCCTCCCCCACCTCAGGACTGCTGGGCGATATGGGCGGGACCGGGCGAAAGGCGGGTTATGGGAACGCCCTCTCCCCTGCCTACAGCCTGGGCTCTTTGTCGAGCTCATCTCCCTTGGCCAGCCCGCGAGGCCACAGGAAGCTTTCAGGAGGGTCTGGAGAGAACCGGCATGCCCACACCGGCATGCGTGAGCGCAAGAATAGCATCACAGAGATCAGTGACAATGAGGATGAGCTACTGGAGTATCATCGGTGTCAACGTGAGGAGCGGTTAAGGGAGCAGGAGATGGAGAGGCTGGTGAGTGTCGAGCTTTGGGCTAATGTGTCATGTCCGGCGCACTTTAGGGAAGCCACCAAACACTACTGCCTATTTCCTGTAATTCGCAGAAATGTCTTTTTCCTTAGTCCCCTGCCATATTGTAGCTTTTGTTTGGCTTTAGAAAGCATTTTCACCTTAAAATGCATTTATTTTGTCTATTATTTAGTTTATTGTTCTTAGAGACACCTAATGGGATAAGATCATTGCTGCATTCTAAATCAAATATTCCACAGCAGGCCCTCGAGTCTACGCCCAACCTTGGTTTACCATCCTCTATGTTAATGAACTGAATAATTTTTGCCATAGATTAGCCAGGCAGGCTTCATGCCCATGTCCCAGGTAAAGGGTGGGTGGAATCGGCAGCTTTCGGCCCTCAAGGGCTACAAATTGACGTGAAGTGCTTTGCAAAGGCTAAGCTGGTGCGATCTTAGTTGCTCTGTGTCTGACTGAGGTTTGCACCATCCAGACAAAATGTTGGTGGAAAATATGGTGGAAAAAGCAGCCAAGAGAATGCAACAGTGGAAATTCAGTGGAGCACAAATAGGCTGTAGATTGCAAAGTAGCTCGTTGTCAGACTGGGCCTCAGTAATTTATTCCCCTCTTACCCGACTGGAAACTCGGCAGAATGGGTGGAAAAGAGACTATTTTAAAATGGTGGACTTTTTTTTATTTTTGCTGTTTAAGCTACTGAAAATGCAGGCAGAATGAAATCAATTATAATTATATAGTAGGCTGTTAGCTTCATGCCCTGTCCAATCTCAATCAGGTTCTAATGTTGTCCACGTTGCCATGGCATCTATCAATGTTCTGTGTCAGCCACTACCCATCTGTAACTGTTCAAAATGTACTTTCAGAAAGATTCAGCTACAGCAGAGGCAGAATCTTTTCTCCTTTAGGCAGAATTATCCGAATATCCGCTTTTAGAAAAGAAATATCTCACTGTGATTTCACCATGTCAGAAGACTCGAGGTTTCCATGGTAACACACTATTTGTTATCCCTTATCCCTGGTTGGGGAGTTCAGTATTCTGGTATATTCAGTCTCTCAGCTAAGTAGAGCAGCCCTCTAGTTGCTGTAGAAAAAAACTTTTCTTCAGCCTAATGAGGTGAAGTCTATTCTGTGCAGTGCTGAAACATGAGGTGAAGACCCAGTATGCGCATAAACGCAAGATGTCTTTATCGTGAGGGTATGCAGGCCAGAGGAGGTTGTCAGTGTGCTTGAAATTGGTGGTCTCCTGTGTACAGAACGGCAGACATGCAAAGCCGGGAAGAAGCTCATGTTTTACTTTTATTGCTGTTGCTAATTTGTTGTGCTTAAAATTGTCCCCTATTGTTTCAGGTTTTGAGAATGCTATTTTTGATCATTTGGAGGCTCTGTACGCACAAAATAAAGTCTATTATCGATCTCCTTTATTTTAGGTCCAAGGGTGTTAACAACCTGTATCATCCACCTGAAAGGATTTAAGGAAGGGAGAAGCAGGTCTTTAATGACGCTGTAATAAATTATTATATTAAAATAACCTAAGATGGGTATGATGGGACTTGCAGTTCTTTGTTGCCACTTTTCTCAACCACTGACAGACCCCTGTTTTTGATGCTAGCCCCTGACTCCTCTCCTCCGTGAGGCCCCATTGCTTGGTATACATCTGCTCTCGTGCAGTAAATCCATACCAGTTTGTCACTGTGAAAGCGCCTGTTGAGTCAGACGCCATAGCAGATTCCAGAGGGAGTCGGGAGGGTTACCGGGTGGAAAGCAAGTCTGCCCTGGCCTGCTATATTTACTCAACAGCCCCAGAGAACGCTCCCTCCTGATGGATGCTCCACCCAGGAGCAGTCTGTCACCCTTTGCTGTGTGCTTGCCGCTATTTCAGGAGCTGCCGAGTGCTGGGGGCTATCGGTGCGGTTCCTGCCAGGCCAGAGAACGCAAACAAGCGGGTCGGAATGGCCATCGTCTATCTTTCTGCCTTTTCTCTTTTTCTTTGTATTTTTTGAAAGGGGACACACTAGCTCACACACACTCCCATACACACACACACACACACACACAGTATCTGTATGATTTACACCTAATCATTTACGCCATTTATATTTCGATGAAGTAATACCTGATGTGTGGGGCAGCCCAATTTACCCTTTAAAGAGTAGGATTTTTCACAACTCTGTATGCTCTGGAAGTCTATTGCTCTCCATTGCTTTCTGCTTGCAGTAGTCATGGTGACATGATGAATTTTAGGTTGAGAACATATTCGTCATATATATCTGATCTTACTGCTAATTGGCTTGGCCTATTTTTCTTGGCGGAGATTGCCTCAAAAATGATAATGCAACGACCCATTTCCCACCTGCCACCATGCTTAGAGTTTTGTATGGTTGCCCTGGCAATGTGGCTAGCAATGTGGCTTAGTGTGCAGGAAGCATGGGGAAGCTGTATCGTATAGTGGTCCACGTGCCAGTGCTTCGCCTTGGTAACCTTGCAGCTCCCTCTTCAAAGAGCTCTATCAGTGACATCACACTTTCCTTTGCTCAATCCTTTGATCTGTGCAGCTGTAAGTTCCATGCTCGCTCCCTTGTAATACCTCTCAGGGGAGTTGACTAAATCTCCCCAGCATATCAGGTGGGAAATGAGGAGCTGTAGACTTTCCTCATTGCGGCGCTCAGTGCCATGTTTCATGCTTCATTCTGTGAAAATGAGAAAAAAAGGAGCGACTGCTGATGCATTATGGGAGAAGTGTGCCTAACAGCTTTGCGTTCAGCTGACAGCCTGACTGGCATGTACGAAGAGGAGATTAATTTATTCTGGTTTATTTTTGGATTTTGTGAGTGCAAAGCCGGAGAGGATTTTCTAAATATTCTCTGGTTTTAGTGTTGTGCGCCAGTATTCATTTTAGTTTGTATGCCTGTGAGTGACCGGGAGTTTATTTGAATGTATTGTGTGCATGCATGTTTACATGTGCTGTAAACAGGGCAGAATATTAAGCAAGATTTGGGGAAAAAGGCTCAATGATACAGTCCTCTAAGAGGTACGCATCTGCATTGCAGTGTATGTACGGATCTACACAGCATTCCTCCAGTGTTATACATTATTCCCAGCTGAAGCAGCTGTGGGATGACAACAGCCTTTGAACACAATATGTTCAAGTTCAAGCCTTAACAATCTCATACATTTTTCTTGAAAGGGCTTAATGGTGAAATTCGTTAGGCTGGGTCCTGCATAGGAATTTATATATGACTTTATTTTAAATATGTGGGTGATTGACCGTGGCAATGGGTTGCTAACATTCGCTGAATGATTCGCTAAAAGATTAGGCCTATGCCATTCATAGTTGTAGACATACTTAGAGCCCAGTGTAGCTCCTGTAGAAGATTCTAGATGGTGGACTGGGTCACGTCACAGATATGTACTGGCTCCACACTGCGATTATGCAGAGATAGCGGTTATTCACCTGTGCCTTTTTTGTGCTTGTACAGTATTGTGACATCATTTGACCTAGGGCTGCCAACAGGGGGGGACGACCGGATCAGTTGTCCTGGACCCTGGGTCAGGGGGGCCTGGAACTGGGGCCTCTGTCCGTTAAAACGTCTGCTGGAATAATTTGTCATTATTTACTTTTTTTATAAAATAGTAAAGTGTTTGTGTTGCATCAAATGTTCGTGCTTTTTTATTTTTAAAAGTTTCCTTGACGTAGTGGTCGAAAATATTTTTACTTTCCCTCCAAGCAAAAATGGTTTGGCCCATTGCATCGTAAATTGAAAAGTTCTGTTGGCTAATCCCTGCCCTTCTCTTGTGAGTGTAAACCTCAGATGATGAGCAAGATGGCTTACTCAACTGAAAATAGAAATACATGCAGTAGTATGTAGTACGGAATGGGGCTGAACGTCCACTATTGTATTAACTCAGGTGGTCGCATCGTGCGTTCTTTGGGCGTGAGCAATTCTCACAAAGAACTGTCCATTCGCTTTCCAGACCACATCTCGGTGAAATCCCTGAAGGAACTTGAGAAATGAGAAACGCCGATCTTACACTCACTGAAATGACGGCGAGTTGCACCCATGCTCGTTCCACAGAAATGTGCAAGAGTAAGCCAGGCGCGTTATCATCTTCGGTGTAAAACAACCCAAAGATTTTTAAATGCAAAGAAATATAATGTTCTGCTATAGATAAGTCTATCATATGACTATAATCCAACTGAGCATGCATTTCGCCTGCTGAAAGCAAAACACTCCGACAACAAGGCAGGGACTGAAGACGGCTGCAGTGGAGGCCGGACAGAGCATCACCAGGGAAGAAACGCAGTGTCTGGTGATGTCTGTGAGTTCTAGACTCCAGACAGTCATTGACTACAAATGGTTTGCCACTGAGTATTAAAAATGATGATTTGATCAATGATTATGTCAGTTTGTTACTTTTGAACCACTTAAAGGACCAGTGTGTAAAATAGGGGGGAAACAGTGACATCCAGCGTTCGGATTCTAGACTGCAGCGCTCACTCACTCACTCAAGCTCACCCCTCCCGTCGGCAAAAAGACGGTGGCCTCCGAGGCCCAAAACACTTTTGCGGAAATGGCGTCTTCCACGACTGGGATTTATACACGCGAAACGCGTTCTTTAGCTGGCTGGATTGTCCGGTCGGGCTGCCGTACCAACATGGCGGTGCAAGATGGCGACGTCTCTAAAGCAAGGCCCTTGCTATAGGTATATATAAACACATAATTATAAGGCTGCGAAAACCAAACAAATTTTATTTTATAGCGATTATACACTTACTGTATATAAACATATTAATGGGTAGTATATTCAGATTTTGCCAATAAACCATGCCAAATATTACACACTGGTCCTTTAAGAGCCAGTTTTTTGAAGATTCATCCAGTTCGTGATATATCATAGTCATGGATTTTTTTGATTCTTTGGTATGTTGTAGGTACATGTCTCAAATAGCAAAATTCATATTTATAGGTCTCAAGACTCGTTACTTTTTTTCTAGGACCCCCAGAAAATTTGGGGGTTAATCAGTCCTTGAAAGAAAACTGACCTTTAGGAGCCTATATCTCAGTGTGCCTGGACAGCCCAGACTCATTTTCATGGATGTGTATCTACAGTTGAGCCCCTAAGAACCATACTGGGCCAACCCATGTTGGGTTACTTTTGAGAAAATGGGACTCAAAGTTGCCAGAGTAAACACTGCACCTAGAGTCATCTAGTTTAAACACTGCATTTGGTACAAACTCAAGATATGTAAAATCATGCACATGCACTTCTTGTGCAGGTTTTGGGTGCCCTTCTGCTGCATTAAATTGAAACCAACCTCCTTCTGAGGAGGAAGCATAATCTTCTGATTCATTTGGGACAAACTTTGGGTCTCTGTCATCTTCCACTTCACCATCATCATCAATCACAATAAGCAACTCCTCATCAGTGAGATACCGAGCTGCCATGTTTACAATGAATTATGGGAAGGTTGTGGGATGGCGTATTATGGCTAAGGCAGTGCAGTGCATATATACAGGGGCAGAGAAGACATTTGCTTGTATTAACAATCCATGTGGGCAGATTGGGTTGGGCTGGTAGGAAATGTAGATCTCAGTTTTCTGCACATGCTGACTACCACAACTCAATTTCGGCAAAAGTGCGGGATGGCCCGGTATGGTTCTTAGGGGCTCAATTAAAGGTCTTTCAGAAAAATTTTAAATTTCCATGGGGAGTTGAGAGCGCAGCTGATAAGAGGGCGCTACCAAAGCCAACACAACCCATTTTTCATCAGGGATTTACAGGCTGCCCTTCAGCAGCCCAAAATGTTTAACACATCATATGACAGTTTAGTTACTCCTCTACCTAATTAACATAAATTTAGCTCAGTCTGTTTTGGGCGCATGGATATGGAGGGCGCTCTTAACTGTGTCACAACAGTTTTTGCCTAACTTTGGGGTGAAATATCTCCATACGCCCTCAACAGATTTTTATGCAGCTTTCTTTATGTTGTTCATAGTGTGTAATATCTGTATCATCATGATCACTTTGGGGTTCAGCTCCTTTAACTCTTTTCCACCATCTTTGTTGTGAGCGTGACAGGGTTTTGTTATGAGTCGATTCGGGCCATAACTCGGCTCCTGTAACAGCCTGAGTCCTGGAAGTTGGTCCTACCCCTAGGTTTTATGACCCTAGCAACACGATGAGATCATTGATTTAGATTGCAGATATTGGCATTATGGTTATAGCTGTAAAACAAAACAGCACATATGACCGTAACATTGGAGACAGGAATAAAATGTCTCATCCAAGCAGTGAACCATGCTTATTCAAGTTGCTGATGCATGATGATATAGTTTTTCAAACGAGCCCTTGATCGGATGCGTTGAATGCTGGGCCGAAAGTTGAAGAATTGAAGCCAATATTTTTGCACCAAAACAAATTGGCCTATCTCACTGATTTTTGACCATACATAATCATTGATTATATACTTACACGCAAATGTGTAATTAACCATTAGATGAAATTACATGAAATTTGCCAAACACTGGCTCATTTGAGAAACAGTATGTTTCAAAAAATGTTTATTTGTGTTTCCTGCCAAAAAGGTGAAAAGCATGTACAGTGGAACTTCGGTGAAAGGACCACCCATGGGATCAAGTTACAGTGGTCCTCTAAGCAAGGTGGTCCTGTTATTGAGGTTGATAAAATTCAAGTCCACAGATTTGGACCAGAATAAATGGTCCTGTTATGTAGCGTGGCCTGTTATTGAGGTGGTCCTCATTATAATAGCACTTACTTAACCCCTTAAACTTCTCCCTTAACTTTTTCCTTAAGTAGTTTCAAAGTTAGAAAAAGCATTTGTTTCATATTGTAGAACAGTGTTGCGGTCATATTCTGTATCTGCTGGTTGCAGTACTTCAAAAGCTACATCACACACTCAAAAAATGATTTAAATAGAACCAAATATGGTTTTATCACTTGCTTCATATATGACACCCCTAAAAGGTTTTACTGAGAAACCCTTTGAAGGGTTCATCTGATTGAACTGTAGGGGTTCTTTGAAGCCAAACCAATTGTTCTATATTGAACCATTTAGGAGTTCTTTCAATATTCCATTATTATTATTATTATTATTAATAATAATTATAATAATAATAATAACAACATGAAATATTATTAATCATAGCAATATTTAAAGTCACATACAATTTACTACTTAATGACAAATAACCGTCTGATTTACTATGCATGCTGTTTCTTAATTCAAGAGAAATTAGGCAGGTGCTTAATCTGGTGTCAGTGGCATGAAACAACTAGGAGTATTGCTTCTCCCCCTGGATGGGATGCTGGTCCACCGCAGGTTACCCGCCAAGCTCTTTGTCAGGTTTCCCTGAAAAATTGCCAGTAACCTGGGTGGAGTGGGGCGGTGTGGGAGTGAAGTGTTTGCCTCAGAACTCACAGCAAAAACTGTGTCAAAGACTCAAACTCCCAGTCCCAAGGTAAGCACACTTAAACACTTACCGCGTCCTCCAGCAATGATGTGAATTAGACCTGACTGAATCTCTCTGAATTATAGGCCTATAATATTATATACATATTCTGATTCATAGTGTAGATTCAGTATTTATCTGATTTTGATATCTGATTAGTCATTTTACATCTTTTTTATGGTACATTAAGAACCACTTCAACAAAAAGGGTTCTTTGTCATTGCTGGGTTCTAAATTGAACCTTTTTTTGGAAAAGGGTTCTCTGCTGACATACATGGAACTCTAGGGTTTTGTATTAAACACTAAAGAACTCTTATTTTTAGAGTGCATGTATATTGAGAGAAATATTAAAACCCAGGACAGCATGTTTCTAGGGGCACAGCCTTACATCAAATGGAAAATATCTAGATCTTGCATGACATTTTATACACAGTTCCCTGTAATTCTGCTGGACAGATTTGGGATAGTTGGAAACCATGGGATCTCCACTAGAATTTAACATAGGCCTAAAGTCCCATAGGTTTGAATACGGCAGCTGCATTTGACGAACCCATAAATGGGTCTGTGGGTTTCATGGGTTTAACTCGTTCATTGCACTCAAATTATATTAGCAATGGTTGGAAAGTTGGATGTTTCATTCACTGTTGAATTTGTCATTACTTTGGGTTATGGCCTGAGTACCTTTGATCTGTGATTGGCCACACTTGGCGTGATTGAAATACAGGATGGATTGAATAGAAAAGATTGCACCAAGGGCTTCTTGATTAGTGTGCCACACTCTCTCCTGCATTTGACCTGGCTGCCTTGTTACTCATTAAACCAGCGGATCATGGAGCCTCTTAACTGTATCGGTTATACATTAACATGAGTGGAATGAAAACTATTCGGTTTCTGTTGTGTCATTGTACTCAGATAATGGAGTAGTCCTGTGGTGAGGCCACATGCTTTCACTCCACTGTTTCAAATGTGAGCGTAAACACTGTCAGAACAGATGTAGTGCATTACTGCTGCTTTCTTAGTTCAATCAATATTCATCTTGGAGATTTGTAGGTGTTTTCCTATGAATTATTTTATTCATTATAATATTATCATAATATTTTGGCGCTTCCGCGTGGACCTTACTCATCCATTTCTGTTGAACTCTGGGGCACTTACTCACTTGGTTCTGATGATTTAGGGTAATGCGAATGCCTCATGTAGAAAGCCCTGGTGCAGACCTGACCCCTCTCTCTGTTCTGTCTGAATAGGTGGTCTTTGGCTGCTCCCAAGTGAGCTTAGTTATTTCCTTGAGACGGCCCCGTTTGAATCAAATGCAGGAAGCTTAAGTACTGCATTTCATTGAAAACAAAAAAATTTCCTTTGCTGACTGTTTTGGTGAATTGTAAATAAGCTCTGCATAGCTTGCTGTCATTGCTGGATTGTAACAAACCTGGACTTGGAATGAAGTGAGATGCGTTTATTTGGACTGGTCTGCAAAACCCAAGGGCTCATATTTACCAGTGAAATTGGATTTACCAGGGAAATATGGTCAGTGAAAGGAGAACTGCGGCAAGAGACAGACCCAGCAAGAGTTTCGGCTGGATTTTAAGAGGATCTATGGAGTTTTGAAGATGTGAGGCGAGAACTTGGAAATCCGCTGAATAGGCCCTGTGGGGTGGACCAGTGCCTAAGCTATAGCCACGGTAAAAACCCAAATTAAGAATGTTGGTTAGGGAAGGCATGCAGGGTCTAGATCTGAGCAACGATCACGTACTTGCAGCCATAACTTACTGGATTTTATTGCTCGTCCTCTTGTGAATGTGAATGTTAAGTATTTGTTTTAAACATGGTGGCTCGCAGGTAGGTGGACCAGCGCCTTGTTGAATAATATTGCTCATTTTCATCCTAGGAAGCAAACCTCAGACGAGTGTACATATTTATAAACATAATTGTTCTCGTAATTTTTTGTTTTTATTTGTAATTTTTTTTTTGTCTAAAAATGGGAGTGGACCGTTAAGGAAACTAACGGAACGAACTTAAGACCTAAGAGTGCACGTTAAATAATAAACAACATAACCACTCTCTTGGAGCTGATTTCATAGTAGTTGCAGTTTTTATACTGTATTATATTTGTATCCTAGTTTTCATCATTTCATGTTTCATAGTGTGTGTTCTTATAAATCGTCGTTGGTTATAAATATTTCATTTTTATGGTTTGTTGCTCATGTCAAGGCATACTGCTATTACTGAAAGCTGATGAAGACATTATGAAGCTGTAATAAGATCAATAAAATATTAGCATTCTCCTGTGACACAGCAGTTCAGTCTAGTTACTATGGAAACTGCGCTTGCACTCCTCATCCTTGCCCTTATTTTCAGGTCCTTTCTTACCAGTTTTTCTTTTACCAGTTCTTATTCCTTATTGTTTTCTGCTTGCTGTATTTGTTATGCCCTGTGATTGGCTTGTGTCAGCCTGTCTCTTTGTGTGATCCTCTGAAGGTGTGATGCCCCTGCAGAGCAGTTTGTATAATTAACAGCTGGCTCACTGCTGACAGTCTGCTGGGAGTCCCTCTTGCTTGTTCAGACATGCTTGCACAATAAAAAATTCAGAGCTGCATACATGTTTTGGACTCTCTGGATTTGCTTTTGCGTCTAAAACTAAAAAACTATCAGTTAACGCTGCTGAGAACATTGGACTCATTTGCTGAAATGATGGCAGGTCAAAGGGCCTAAAATATTTACACAGTCCTTATAGGTGAACCATGTCTTGAAAATAATTACAGTATATTTCAAAACATATCCGTTACAAGCACTACAGTATGCAGTTGTGTACTATTATGAAATAATTTGTTGTATTTGCATTAAACTGAACAATTATGGTCTGTTTTTTGAAAATATGAAATGCATTTTCAGGATTGTGGGTTTTGCATTAGTCGATAATATTTATTACTCTCTGGAGCAAAAAAGCAATTGCTCCATAACATTGTGAGTAAAATTCAGCTATTGCAGGGTCCTAGATTTTACTGTGTAAGAGAGCTATGAATGTGTAAGGAATGCAGGAAGTAGTAAATAATTCAGCAAGGTGTGTTGAGTGTAAATATGAGGAACTTGAGATAAGGCACATTTTTTATTTGCATGACTATCTACTGTACCTTCACTTGTGTCTGAGGCATAGAGAGACCAGAGAAAGGGGAGGAATCCAGGAAGTGATGCTGAGGGGAGGCTGTTTCCATGGGCGTGCCTTAGGACTCTGTCATATAAATCGTTCATGATAGCACCAATATTAATTTGTACACAAAAAATGTTTCATATCTTGATATCAATGACGTTTCGAGGCATTTGCATACCCTAGTGCAAAGCCTACAGCCTTCTCTCACCACAAGAACGTGGCTGAAAGCATGAGCAGTGTGTCAGACACTGATGAGAAATGAATCACTAAAAAGGGGAGCTACGTCAGTGTCAAGAACTGTTTGTCCATAAATAGTGCTGTTTTTGTGGGTACATGCAGTAATACGACATGTACGCAATTGTATGGGTAGCAGAGTAGCGTATTTGCTTATTTTTATATAGGTTACATCATGGTTAATCAATAGACTTTTCGTGATTAAGTGCTGAATAAAAAGTGTATTAGAGCAGTTTTAGTTTGTGGTTGAGTTGCTGACCGCTAGCTTGAATGTTGCTGGGGTTGTCAATTTTAGTTGCTGTGTGGTGTTTAGAAGTTTTCTGTTGTGTTTCCCCCCTAACAGCATGGGAATTGAATGTTACTGCTGTGATGGGAGGTCACCGCTACAAAGCAAGACTGACTGTTTTCTTTGTTTTATCTTTAGAGGCTAATTGGAGGGAAATCATGTTAGTTTCACGGTGATCAGTTTGCACTGTATGCATGATGTCTGTATAGGAATACTGGGAGAGAGTGGAGGGGTCGAGCTCTGATTTCAGACGTGTAATTTTTGTGTTTCCCCGTGGGGCATGTCGTGTTACAGCTGGTCACATTGTGTAGGGATTACTGATTCTGTGTGGAGGAATAGCATTACATACCCAGCATGTTAACATATCGAGTGGTGCACCATCGAGGGTGAGAGTAGTCCTATCCATGTGATGGAGGGTATGTTAACTTAAACAGGGCTGACAATAAATTTGATGCTGGCCTTGAGCATAAAATGTTGCTCATTATTTTTCTTAATAAATTAAAGCCTTTTGCACTTGTATTTATTTGGAAGCCAACAATTTAGAGAGCGCTGAACATATGAAATCTTGCCTTCATATGCATGTGTGAGCCCTGTCATGGACCTTGTTACCTCCTCGATATGTAGGATGACTCAAAGGACTCTAGTGCGTGTGATTACAGGGCGAGCTGATGAGACGGCACAGAGACAGACACAACAAACAGCTCTGTTGCTTGCAAACACAGTGGATAGTGTACATTACTTTACAATGCCTTTCACTCATCCTTTACCAATTGCTTTTATTGTTCAGTCTTTGACCAGGTAAGTATTGAAGAGATGAATGAATATCATATACTTATTTTAGAGAGAATGTTGTATTAATTTGTGTGAAAATAGATGCGTAATATTACATGTATTGGTATTGGTGTCTGATTATACACTACCGCTCAAAAGTTTGGGATCACTTGGAAATTTTCTTGTTTTCCATGGAAACACACATGAAATTAGTCTGAATTGGAAATACAGCAAACGAACAGAACATGCTGACATTGTCTGAGTTAGAAATAATGATTTTAATGGAAAATGATGAATATGTACTTCAAACTTTGCCTTCATCAAAAAAAATCACCTTCACTGTTGATACTGAAACTGGTGTTTTACGGGAACTATTTAGCGCAGCTGCTAGTTGACAACCTGTGAGGCGTCTTTGTCTTAAACTACACACTCTCAGATATTTGTCTTCTTGCACAGTTGTGCATCGGGGCCTCCCACTCCTTTTTTCTGTCCTTGTTAGTGCCAGTTTGTGCTGCTCTCTGAAGGGAGTAGTTGACAGCATGGTAAGAGATTTTAAGTTTTCAATTTCTTGCATTGAATAGCCTTCTTTTCTCCGCACAACAATAGACTGAAGGGTCTCTAAAGGAAGTTCTTTCTTTCTGGCCATTTTGAGCCTGTAAACAAACAAACAACTGCAGATGCTTCAGGTACTAAACCAACCTCAAGAATGCCATGCTCCCTTTTGCGCTCCCTTATTAGTTCAACGGTTTTCAGCTGTGCAACACATTTGCAGAAGGGTTTTCTAATAATCAATTAGCCTTATAAAATGCTTAACTTGGATTAGCAGCCATACCAGGAGATTGATGCAGAGGACTGACAGTTGCTGATAATAGGCCTCTATGCAAAAACGTTGATCATTCTTTGAAAATCATCTGATTAATTTCAATCGTTTGTGAAATGGAAAAAAATGTTTGTGAAATGCATGAAAATGTATTTTTCTTTGGAAAACAAAGAAATTTGCAAGTGATCCCAAACTTTTGAGCAGTAGTGTATGATTGTAAAACTTCATTTGGGTACAATGGTTGCGGTTTAAAAAAATAATATTAATCCTACTGGAAACTTCGGCACTTTCCCAACAGGCATGTGCTATATGGATATATTGCAGCTGATCATTGGGGGACTGGTCAGCAGAGGTGGATATTTATGAGGGGTGTCATTGCTGTGTTGGGATGGGGGTCCTTTGATTTAAGGCGCTAAATGATTCATCAGCTAGACCAAGAAATGCATGTGTTTGCTATTCTGCGTTATCATACAAGTCTGCTGTTGAGGGCCAGTGGACAATATGTCAATGCTGAAGGTCCCGCTACACAAAACTATCCGTCCCCACCACTCTCATTAATGCTGTATGATGGCAGAGGACCTCCCTTGACCGTTACTGATGGTTTTAGATGTGTGACTAGATGTCTGCCGGTGCTGTATTGAAGGCACAAGTTCAGAGAGAGCCAAGCACTTCCAGACATCATTAGCCAAGTTTCTCTGGTTGGAACGGCATTTTTTAGGGGCATCAGCAGTCTGTTGAGCTTCACTCCTCCATTGTCAGTCTTGTCTCACTTAGTCTTGTCTGGTGGTGCATGAAGAACAAGAGGAAATCATGGCTGCCCCTGAGAAAAGCAGTTCATTTAAGTACGAGGCATGCCACTTGTTACTTCCTGTGTCTTATGTCACTTCTTATCACTGTCATGATTGGTTCCTGCTGAAATCTGACTTGTTCTTGTTGAAATCAGAATACCTCCCTCCGCTATCAGGCTATGACTTTGAGCCAGATGGCTTTCCTTTATACCTGGCTGTTGTTTAGCTAATATGCTGTTAGAGATAAAATAGGGCAGTCTGTAAAAATATTTTAGTCTTATATTGTTAAAAGTAATTGCTGAATCAGACATATTGTGAAAGTGTTCAGATAATCTGACACTCTTTCCAGTTCTACTAATGGAACTGGAAAGAGTGTTCCATTAGTACAAAACCAAAACCAGTGAAGTTGGCACGTTGTGTAAATCGTAAATAAAAACAGAATACAATGATTTGCAAATCCTTTTCAACCTATATTCAATTGAATACACTGCAAAGACAAGTTACTTAATGTTCGAACAGGTAAACTTTGTAATTTTTTGCAAATATTAGCTCATTTGGAATTTGATGCCTGCAACATGTTTCAAAAAAGCTGGCACAAGTGGCAAAAAAGACTGAGAGAGTTGAGGAATGCTCATCAAACACTTATTTGGAACATCCCACAGGTGAACGGGCTAATTGGGAACAGGTGGGTGCCATGATTGGGTATAAAAGCAGCTTCCCTGAAATGCTCAGTCATTCACAAACAAGGATGGGGTGAGGGTCACCACTTAGTGAACAAATGCGTGAGCTGATTGTCAAACAGTTTAAAAACAACATTCCTCAACGAGCTATTGCAAGAAATTTAGGGATTTCATCATCTACGGTCCGTAATATCGTCAAAAGGTTCAGAGAATCTGGAGAAATCACTGCACGTAAGCGACAAGGCCGAAAACCAACATTGAATACCCGTGACCTTCGATCCCTCAGGCGGTACTGCATCAAAAACCGACATCAGTGTGTAAAGGACATCACCACATGGGCTCAGGAACACTTGAGAAAACCACTGTCAGTAACTACAGTTCGTCGCTACATCTGCAAGTGCAAGTTAAAACTCTACAATGCAAAGCGAAAGCCATTTATCAACAGCACCCAGAAACGCCGCCGGCTTCGCTGGGCCCAAGCTCATCTAAGATGGACTGATGCAAAGTGGAAAAAGTGTTCTGTGGTCTGACGAGTCCACATTTCAAATTGTTTTTGGAAACTGTGGACGTCGTGGTCCTCCGGACCAAAGAGGAAAAGAACCATCCGGACTGTTATAGGCGCAAAGTTCAAAAGCCAGCATCTGTGATGGTATGGGGGTGTATTAGTGCCCAAGGCATGGGCAACTTACACATATGTGAAGGCACCATTAATGCTGAAAGGTACATACAGGTTTTGGAGCAACATATGTTGCCATCCAAGCAACGTCTTTTTTTTCATGGACGCTCCTGCTTATTTCAGCAAGACAATGCCAAGCCACATTCTGCACGTGTTACAACAGCATGGCTCCGTAGTAAAAGAGTGCGGGTACTAGACTGGCCTGCCTGTAGTCCAGACCTGTCTCCCATTGAAAATGTGTGGTGCATTATGAAGCGTAAAATACGACAACGGAGACCCCGGACTGTTGAACAACTTAAGCTGTACATCAAGCAAGAATGGGAAAGAGTTCCACCTGAAAAGCTTCAAAAATTGGTCTCCTCAGTTCCCAAACGTTTACTGAGTGTCGTTAAAAGGAAACGTGATGTAACACAGTGGTAAAAAGGCCCCTGTGCCAACTTTTTTGCAATGTGTTGCTGCCTTTAAATTCTAAGTTAATGATTATTTGCAAAAAAAAAATTAAGTTTCTCAGTTTGAACATTAAACATCTTGTCTTTGCAGTGTATTCAATTGAATATAAGTTGAAAAGGATTTGCAAATCATTGTATTCTGTTTTTATCTACGATTTACATAACGTGCCAACTTCACTGGTTTTGGGTTTTGTAGAACCATTAGCAAGAAATTTTCAATGATCAAGAAACGGTAGCTTAAAACTAGTTAATATTTTTCTGATTTAGGGAAAACAATATGAAAACAAGTATTGCCAGGCAAAACAACCCTTGCCTGTCCTCTGAAAAGCCACAACCTTGAGTTTGACCTTTTAACGTCACTGAAGATCAAAGGTCATGGTGCCAAATATGAGCCCATATGGGACTTCCTATATGTTGATAATAGAAACATCTGTCAACCATGAACCGTTTTCAAGTTATAACCCTCTGAAAATCCATGAGCTTTCAAGGTCACTCAGGTTCAAAGGTCATATTGTGAAATAAAAGCCCATATAAAAGTCCCTATATGCTCATAATAGTAAATATCTGTCTATCTGCAACCGTTTTGAGTTATAATGGAAAGTATATTATTTTCACCATGACCCTACAGACATTTAACCCCCTCAACCGCTACGGAGACTGTCGAAGCTACCTATCATGCAGCATATGGTTGGAAGCAGAATTGAAAGATGCACATTTTGGTTTTGGTTTGAAGTCAATTTGATGAATTTGAAGAAAATTACTGCAAAAAAAAAAACAAAACATTTTTTACCTTTTTGGTGACCTTGACCTCGACCTAGACCCGATCACCCCCAAAATTCAATCAGGTAATCTACGGACCATTGCCCCCCTACTCTGAAAGTTTGAAGTCAATCAGACAGTGGAACTGTCTAGATGCTAGGTTGTTAACACACGGACGCGCAAACAAACAAATGATAGGTCATTCATAGAATGAATCGTGCACAGATCTCTGAAACGGAATGAGCAGAATGGAGTTGGTTTCAAGTCTCTAGCTTTAATAGCAGCAGAGTTATGAACCAAAATGTGGTTTTAACCCTCTATTAACCACTGTAGCATATCTGCTACATAAAGTGAAAGGGTTAACAGCCTGGACACCCTGCTGGTTTTGTTTCTTATTGCCAAATAAACATTTGAGAATAACTTGAATGGTCCGTCACTTTAATTTTTCCATTCGCATTATTACCCAACGTAGCAGATCTGCTACCTTTTGGAAAGGTGGGCCAAAGGGTCGAATTTTTTTTTTGTACTATTTTTCCAAGTATTGGCCCATAATCAACATATTTGCCTAGGGAAATGATTTTTACATAGTTGGAAAGGTACTTGGTTAACGGAGGGTTAATGTTTTTGGTGACCTTGACCTTGACCTTTGACAAGGGGACTAAAAAAAGTGTAGGCTTCTGACGACGAACCTCCTCTATCATATAGTGAAGTTTCATGAATATAAACAACATGAAAAAGGTAAAAAAGCATGTTACTAACAAACAGACAGACAAACAAACAAACATACAAACAGACGAAAAACCAACCGACTAACATACTTCCGGAAATCGAAGATTTCGGCAAGTAACAAATCGCACTGATTACAATACCTTGCTCCACTGATTCCATCGCGGGCAAGGTAATAACTGAATGCAAATGTTGGTGCGATGTTTTTACAGGGGAGTAAATTAGGACTCTTTATTGTGTGTCACAGGAGCGACAGAGACTGGAGACCATCCTGAGTTTGTGTGCAGAGTACAACAAGGGAGACCCACTTGGCAGGGGAGAGGCGGGCCGGCTGGGCTTCCCTACGATGGGCCGAGGTGAGGGAGGACCGCGGAGGCCAGGCACCGAGACAACTGGGGCTCACGTTTCCGTCCGTGGGCCGCAGAGACAGAGGGAAAGCGATGATGAGAACCTGAAGGAGGAGTGTAGCAGCACGGAGAGCACCCATCAGGAAGTAAGCAGATGATGAATATGCAGTGATCGCAGGCCGCAAAGCAGTAATCACTGATTGCAATGCAGTGATTTTAGACCTCTAGGAATGGTTACAGAGTGTAATGCAGTGATGACAGACCATAGTGCAGTAATTGCAGACCACAAAGCAGTGATTGCTGAGCATAATACATTGTTCACGTTGCAATGCACTGATCAGTGATCGCAATGCAATAATCACAGTTTACTGGGCTATGTTTACAGACTCCCCTGGTGGCAGCAGCCATTTACATCTGAGACAGTAGCTGGGTTTACATGGAGCCTAATATTCCGATTGGAATCGGTTTAGAAGCCCAAACGGAATAAAAATGCTCCATATAAATACCTCAATCAGAATAAACAGGCCTAAACCGAATGGAATGTAATTCGGTTTCAGAGGGGTAGAATATTCCTTTTCCCAAACCAATTAAAAGTAAAATTTTATCATGTTTAACGGCGAAACAGAAAGTTGTCTGGCTGCGTTCTGTCTGCGCATGCTCTGTCTTGACGTAAATGCGCAGTGACGTTTCTTCATTATGGTGTTGGTCGCTTCCAAGCACAGCGCGCTGAACTGTGGTGAACTGCAGAGTGTTTGTTTTTAAAACAAACTCTCAAAGAACTGAAAATTATTGCATGCTTAGACAGAAGGAAAACAAGAAATAGCTAAGTGAACTGTATAAAAAAAGTCCACGAAAAACTCAACGAAGCTGGGATAATCCGAAACATCAAACAAATTAGAACAGCTGGAAAACTCTGAAGACCGGCTACTATAAGCCTAAACAGCACAACAACAAAAGTGGATACTATTTAATCAATTTGTGCATGTCACACAGCTGTAAAACATCTGTTCTGATTAAATGCGGTGGCGCATATAAACACCAGATCGGAATAGATCGCGTTACTTGTAAACAGTTGACCTGAAATCTTCAATCAGAATGAAAAAATGTCTGCATGTAAACCAGGCTACTGTATTGCTGGCATTGTGTAGAAACTCTAACACAGAGTGATGTGGACTTCAAAGCATTTTTATCTAGTGTCAGTTTATAGTGATATACTACACCCATTTAGTTGAAGGACAGTGGCGTCTTGGGCAGTGTTGTACTTAGTAATCAAGCCTGAAAGGTTTTGATATCCAGCTCAGTTCTGTACACACCCTGTGAACAACCCACGCCACTGGTCACTGCCATCAAATCACAAGCATCTTTGATTACAAAGCACCACAATCGCAGAGATCCCCAATTACAGTTTTCCCCAATTCACAAATGCTCAGTTAAATTTTCAGACCGCCCCTATCACAGGCTGTATCAGTCTCTCCCTCATTCACTACATGTGTATATTCTGCATGACACACTTTTAACACTGGATGAATATACCATAAAATTTCAAGTGAAGAATGAATAAAGAAACCAATCAATGAATTGCGGCAAGATATTTAATCTGTTTTTTCAGAAGTACATTTTACAACTTCTTCTAGTCTATTAGTGTGTAGAATACGCTGTATTTGAAAATGTATTACTTATACCTATTTTATATGTGCCCCATTCGCAAAACTTCTCCGGTGCTCAATAAAGCATGTGACCACATCACACAATATACTCAGACATTTTTAGCCCACTTGGCCGCTAGGCCCAATCGGGCTTATGCTGTGCTTAGGGTCATTAGTGGTGGTCTGTCGTGCGTCTGTGCGTGCGTGCCTGCATCCACAATTGTCGTTTCAGCGCGATACAGCTTACAGTTTTCACGGATCCTTTTTCATGTTTTATATGCATATATATGGGCCCAAGATCTAGCCCGAGTTTGATTTTGGGCGTGCTGCAATTCTTGGTTTGGCCGCCAGGTGGCTTTTTTCTGCAAAACTTCAAACAGCTCCCTTACTCTACAAGCGAAGATGCTCAAATATTTACTGTAGGTTGTTCTGCCAAGGATTCATCATATATATATAATGGGTTTTTGATTTGACCTAAATTTCAAGGTTATGTAGGTCAAAGGTCGTAAAATGCACAGATTTTCTTTCAGTGCAATAGTGCCTTCAGTTTTCAACAGATCCTTTTCATATTTTATATGCCTATAAATGGGCCCAAGATCTAGCCCGAGTTCCATTTTGGGCATGCTGCGATTCTCGGTTTGGCCTCCAGGGGGCTTATTCTGCAAAATTTCAAACAGCTGTAGCTGCCTTATACTGCGAGCTAAGATACTCAAATTTTTACTGTAGGTTGTTCTGCCAAGGATATATCATATATTTAATGGGTTTTTGATTTGACCTAAATTTCAAGGTTATGTATGTCAAAGGTCATAAAATGCACACATTTTCTTTCAGCGCAGTAGTGCCCTCAGTTTTGAACGGATCCTTTTCATATTTTATATGCATGTATATCGGCCCAAGATCTAGCCCGAGTTCCATGTTGGGCTTGCTGTGATTCTCGATTTGGCCACCAGGAGGCTTTTTCTGTAAAAATTCAAACAGCTCTAGCTCCCTTATTCTACGAGCTAAGATGCTCAAATTTTTACTGTAGGTTGTTCTGCCAAGCGTTCATCATAGCTGTTAGGGGTTTTTGATTTGACTTAAATTTAAAGGTTATTTAGGTCAAAGGTCATAAAATGCACAGATTTTGTATCACTGCAATAGTGCCTTCAGTTTTCAACGGATCCTTTTCAGATTATATATGCATGTATATGGGCCCAAGTTCTAGCCCCAGATCGAATTTGGGTGCGCTGCGATTCTCTGTTTGGCCACCAGTGGGCTTTATCTGCAGAACTTCAAACAGCTCTAGCTCCCTTATTCTACGAGCTAAGATGCTCAAATTTTTTGCCTGCTTGGCCAAAAGGCCCAAGGGGCTTAAACTATGCTCAGGGTCTTTAGTGGTGGTCTGTTGTGCATCCGTGCGTGCGTGCGTAAACTTTTGGCTTGTCTGCACTCTAGCGTCTTCAGTTTTTCACCGATCCTTTTCATATTTCATTTGTGTATAAAGCGTCATAAGGTCTAGACCAAGTTCAATTGTGAGCCCAATCGGACCGACACTTTCGCCAATAGGGGGCGTTCCATTTTGGCCACGTTTGGCCAAGCGGGCGCAGTGGCTGTGCCACTATTTTTATATGAGCTATTCTTGCAGTGTTACAGGCATGCATTTATGAGTGTATATAACCTACAATTGGGCTTTAAATATTTAACATGCTGCCTGATTGTAAGGGATGATTGAAATGTTTGAAATGAACTTTAGTTTCCTGAGTGCATCTCTTCTGTGAACAGCACGAGGACTTATCCCGCCCTGTCGGCGGTCAACAGGAGCTGAGCTACCTGGAAGAGGAGAGGGTTAGAGTCTTGGCCCGAATTGATGAGCTGAAAACCCGCATCACAGAGCTGGATCAGCAGATACAGGAGTCACGGCAGGAGGTGAGAGCGGCCCAGGAGGGCAGCACACGAGTGAGCGGTACCAGGATGGGAGAAGCTTAGCGTTGCAAGTGTTTGAACTGTGAGAAGCGCTCAATTGTACAAAATGTGCAGTTGACTTGGTGCTTGGTCATCCAGACTTAATCAGTTAGAAGTGCTCAGAACTACTCCCTCTAGTGTTTAAAAACAGGGACTTGAAAACTCAATAACTGATTGAACGACCGTACTAGTAAAAAAGGCGACCGTTCATATAAAACAGAAAAGAGGGTTTAGAGACTTCACAAGCATTATCACCGTTCTCATTCATTTTCTTTTTACTCGGCCTCTCTCACTAATCCTACTTTTGGCTTTTTACTTGGGTCGATAGGGCACTGTTTTTTTTTTTTTTTTTTATTTTTTCGTGCCGCTATGTTCCTCAGGCTCGGTTACCAATGCAGCGCATGCGCAAGTTTTAGTTACGAGCACGAGATGAGAAACTCATCGGCCCGAGTAAAGGCTTTCAGTAGCCTCTTCCTGTTTTGGATGCGAATCATCTGTTGAACCCAACTATGGCACCCTTAATCAAATCTTAATACTTTGTTGGATGTTCAGTTGACTAAAAAAAACTGGTGCATGTACCATGTATGTAAATGAGGGCTGAGCGTTGATGGGTGTGTGCCTGCCCCACAGGCTGAGATGGAGCGGGCGCTGCTGCAGGGAGAAAGGCAAGCTGAGCTGGAGCAGATGGAGACAGAAATGGAAATCATCTCACAGCTGCAGGATAAGCTCAGGGAGCTGGAGAGCGCCATACAGCGGAAGAAGGACAAGGTGACTGACACCCTTCAGAAGGTTAACTTTAGCAGAAGACAGCCAGGAAGAAAAGGCTACTCAGACATGCGCACAGTTATTAATTATCTCACTTCTGCTGCCTGTCATACCCTTTCTCAAGCGCATAAAACTAGGCCTGCTGCATAAGTGTCTTTCACCTGACCTCTGGGCCAAGATGCTGCCAATGCGTCTTCCAGGTTTGCCAGAAAAAAAAGGAAGGTCATTGATGTGGCTTTTGTGAAATTGCCGTATTCATAGAAGTATGACAATATAGAAGGGAACAGAAAACGTGTCATTTAAATGCATATCTTTTAGTTCATGAGCTCCGGCAGAATGGGGCGATGAGTGTGAAAAATGCATGATTGATAATGATGTGCTGTTCTACAATTATATACAGTACCTCTTAAAAGTTTTGAATCACTTGTCCTTTGAGTACAACATTGTAGTCCTTGCTATTTTGTTCAATAGAAGTACACTGATCAGCCATAACATTATGACCGCCTGGCTAATATTGTGTAGGCACCCCTTTCGCTGCCAAAACAGTCCTGACCTGTAGAGGCATGGATTCCACTGGACCTTCGTAGGTGTGCTGTGGTATCTGGAGGTAGGGCCTCCGTGGATCTGACTTGTTTGTCCAGCACATCCCACAGATGCTTGATTGGATTGAGATCTGGGGAATTTGGAAGCCAACACCATAATCTCATCGTTGTGCTCCTCCAACCATCCCTGAACCACTCCTTGCTGTGTGGCAGGGCGTATTGTCATGCTGAAAGAGGCCACTGCCATTAGGGAATACAGTTTCCATGAAGGGGTGCACATGGTCTGTAACAATCTTTACGTGGTGGTACGTGTCGAAGTAACATCCACATGATTGGCTGGACCCAAGTTTTCCCATCAGAACATTGTCCAAAGCGTCGTATTGCCTCCGCGGGCTAGCCTTCTTCCCAAAGTGCATCCAAGTTCCATGTCATCCCCAGGTAAGCGACGCACATGCACCTGGCCATCCATGTGATGTAAAAGAAAATATGATTCATCAGACCAGGCCATCTTCTTCTATTGATCCATGGTTGAGGTCTGATGCTCATGTGCCCATTGTAGGCGCTCTCAGCGGAAGACAGGGGTCAGCATGGGCATCCTGACTGGTCAGCGGCAACAAGGCATCATATGCAACAAACTGCGCTGCACTGTGTGTATTGACACCTTTCTTTCAGAGCCAGCATTACCTTTTTCAGCAATTTGAGCTACAGTAGCTGGTTTGCTGGATCCGACCACACGGGCCACCCTTCACTCCCCACATGCGTCAATGAGCCATAACCGCCTATGACCCTATTACTGGTTCACCGGTTTTCCTTAATTGGACCACTTTCGGAAGGTCCTGTCCACTGCAAACTGGGAACACTCCACTAGAGTGAAATGCTCTGTCCCATTCATCTTGCCAATACATTTTGGCCCTTGTCAAAGTCGCTCACATCCTTGCACTTTCCCATTTTACCTGCTTCCAGCACATCAACTTTGAGGACAAAATCTTCTCTTCTTCCTAATGTGTCCCACCCACTGACAAGTGCCATTGTAATGAGGTAATCGATGTAATTCACTTGTCGGTGGTCATAATGTTATGGCTGATAGGTGTATATGCATAATAGTAAATTATATGAAACAAACATGAGCGGGATACTTTAGAAAATTTCGCTAAAATTCGAAATTAAACATAATGAAACACATTTTGATTTAATGGGTCACTCCATGTTAAATCAAGAGCCCTCCCGACTAACTTGGAGTTTCTTCATACTTTGTTAGCTTACCGGCCCTATGGGGCGATTAGCTATTGTCCTGGTGTGGCATCTGTCGTCTGTCGTCCAGAACATTTTTTATCCTTTTTTGGATGGATGAATCCTTGTGTAAATTTGTCATGACATACTATTTCGCCATATCTCCAGACAGGTTTTTTCAGATGTTTAATTGAATCATTTTTTTCCGTTTAATGGGCCCTAGAAATTTTGGCCCCAATGTTCATGATAGTACTGAGAAATCTTGAAAAATTTTTCTCAAAAACTGCGAGACAAATGTTTTTCTAAATCAGGCGATCAACTTATCTTGGTACCTTCAATGTACAGTGCGAGCACCATTTTGATTGAATCGATGGAAGTGGGTCTAGTGGGGGCGCTGTACTTTAACTTTGGGTCCTATGGAGAATGGGTGAAATCCTGTGGAAGCTAAATGGTTGCAGATAGAGATTAAGTTTGTATTATCGACATAGAGGAAGTCATATATGACCTGGCTGTGTTAAAGTTGACCTCAGATGACCATGAAAGATCAAACTAAAGGTCAAGCAAAATGGTACAATTTTCAAAGGCTTCTAGGCTTAAAAATATTGAAGATTGGGAACATATGAACACTTATAGGAAGTCATTTATGAACTTTCATTTGGTGGCCTTGAATTTGACCTTTGGTGACCTTCAAAAGTCAAACTTCACAAAGTGAAATTTCAATGACTTCTATCACCAAAACTACATTGTATTACAGATAAGATAGAGTGTAGGTTAGTATTGTAGGCATATAGGTGGTCATGTATGAAGTTTCATTTGGTGACCTTGAACTTGACCTTCAGTGACCTTCAACTATCAAACTTTACAGTGAAAATTCAATGACTTATGTCAGCAAAATCATTACAGATAGAGCGTACTAGGTTTGTATTGGAGACTTAAAGGAATTCACACATGAACTTTCATTTGGTGACATTTAACTTGGCTGTTGGTGACCTTTGAAGGTCAAACTTGACATGATACTATTACAATGACTTATATTGCCAAAATGGTTTGTATCAGAGACATATAACATAGGACATTGGAAGTCAGATATGAACTTTCATTTGGTGACCTTCATATTGACCTTCGAAGGTCAAATGTGACCTAATGAAAATTCAATGACTCGTATCACTAAAATGGTCACAGATGGAGCCTAGGTTTGTGTTACAGACATCTAGGAAGTCACATATGAGCTTTCATTTGGTTACATTCAACTTGACTGGCAGTGACCTTTGAGGGTCAAACTCGACAGTGAAATTACAATTACTTGTATCATCAAAATAGTCACAGATGAAACCAAGGTTTATACAGAGACATTTAGAAAGTCATATATAAAGTCCATTTGTTGACTTCAACTTGACCTTCCGTGACCTTTAAAGTTCACAATTGTCATATTGATTTTTCAATGACTTGTAACACCAAAACTGCTTCAGTTCTTAGGATTGTATTACAGGTCTTATAAATGTATGTGATCTTTTATTTAGTGACCTTGACATTGATCTTCAATGATTTGAAAGTCAAACTTTGCATGAAATTTTCATAACTTGTATCATCACGGTAAGATTTCTTGCTGGTAAGCTACAGGACTCTTGGTCCTGTTTTGTAAATAATATCATTATGCCCAAAATCTAGGCTGAAATTTTTTCTGGATTGCATCTTCTTTAAGTTCTGAGATATGGAGGCTTTGAAAAAGGGGTCTCTAATGGTTTCCTAGTTTATGGAGGTTTCTCACTAAAGTATCCACCCATTTTAACCTGTTAAGTCCTGAGCGTCTGGTTGGAAAATGACATTCGCAAACTGAAATGAGTATATTCCTGGAACTACCTGGTCCATTTGAATAATCTTGGTACCATAAATAAATAATACAACCCCAATTCCGAAATAGTTGGGACAAAGTGTAAATTGTGAAAAAAAAATCAAAACGCAATGACTTTCAAATCACACCAGCCAGTATTTTATTCACAATAGAAAGGAGATAACATAGCAAATGTTGAAACTGGGAAATTTTACAATTTTATCCACAAAATGAGCTCATTTCAAATTTGATGGTTGCTACAGGTCTCAAAAAAATTGGGACAGGGGCCTGTTTACCATGGTGTATCATCCCCTCTTCTTTTTAACACAGAGTGGAGGCTTCTGGGCATTGAGGAGACAAGTTTCTTGAGTTTAGCCATTGGAATTTGATCCCACTCTTGTTTAATACAGGCTTCCAGCTGCTGGAGAGTTTTGGGTCTCCTTTAACGGACTTTTCATTTAGTTATGCGCCAAGTGTTCTCAATCTGTGAAAGATCAGGACTGCAGGCAGGCTAGTTCAGCACACGGACTCTTCTACTACGAAGCTATGCTGTTGTAATAGCTGCAGTATGTGGCTTTGCATTGTCCTGCTGAAATACACAAGACCTTCCCTGGAATAGATGTCATCTGGAGGGGAGCATATGTTGCTCTAAAACCTTTATATACCTTTTAGCATTCATGGTGCTTTATAAAACATGCAAGTGTCCCACAGCATATGCACTAATGCATCCCCATACCATCAGAGATGCTGGCGTTTGAACTGAACGCTGATAACAGGAGGGGTGGTCTTTCTCCTCTTTAGCCCGGAGGACCTGAAGCCCATGATTTCCAACAAGAATGTCAAATTTGGACTCGTCTGACCACAGGACACTTTGCCACTTTGCTACAGTCCATTTTAAATGAGCCTTGGCCCACAGAACATGGCGGCTCTTCTGGATCATGCTCAACAATGGCTTCCTTTTTGCATGATAGAGTTTTAGGTGGCATCTGTGGATGGCATGGCGGACTGTGTTTACAGACAGTGGTTTCTTGAAGTATTCCTGGGACCATTTAGTAATGTCAATGACAGAATCATGCCGGTGAGTGATGCAGTGGCGTCTGAGGGCCCGAAGATCACGGGCATCCAGTAAAGGTCTTCGGCCTTGTCCCTTATGCACGGAGATGTTTCCAGTCTCTATGAATCTTTTGATGATGTTATGCACTGTCGATGATGAGCTCTTCAAAGCTTTTGCAATTTGACGTTGAGGAACGTTGTTTTTAAAGCATTCCACAATTTTTTTACGCAAGCCTTCACGGGTTGGAGAGCCTCTGGCCATCTTTACTTCTGAGAGACTCAGCCTCTCTAAGACATCCCTTTTATAGCCAATCATGTTACTCACCTGATGCCAGTTAACTTGCAAAATGTTCTTTCAGCTGATTCTCTTCTATATTAATTGCTTTTTCAGCCCTTTTTTGCCTGTGTCCCAACTTTTTTGAGACCTGTTGCAGCCAGAAAATTTGAAATAAGCTAATTTTGTGGATAAAATTGTAAAATGTCTCCGTTTCAACATTTGAAGTGTTATATATGTTCTATTGTAAATAACATATTGGCTTATGTGATCTGAAAGTGATTGCATTTTGATTTTATTCACAATTTACGCTTTGTCCCAACTATTTCGGAAATTGGGATTGTAATAAATAAAGGTGTAAAACCTTGAGGATTTCTATCGTGGTTTCAAAATCAGTATATATGTCACTGATTCAGAGTAAATGAAGATGGAACACAACATAAATGAAAGATCTCATTTCTGCCGAACAAAAATTAACTTTTATCTCTTTTGCAATTATTTAGTAGCAGTCAGAAACCTCTAAAAAAATTGCCGCACAGAATCTCATCATTATTTGTGCCAAAGTTGATTCTAATCAAGTAAATCAGAGCAAAATTATAGAGGATTGTCTTGGTGGCTTCTCCAAATTGGCAGTTCGGGTACCTTGTGTGCCATTTCAGATTTCTCAGGTACCAAATTGTAAAACTCACTTAATTTCACTTATATGTCAGTACAGACTTACATTCCATCGAAATACAACCAAATTTTTAATTTGTAAAAATGTTGAATATTTTTTATAATTATTATTTCTGCCAGTTCTGCATACATTTTCCCATTCGAGGAAAATACATGCAAAGAAAATGATGTTCGACTCCACTGGAGCAGATTTATTAAAAAAAATTTAAAAAAGCAAGCAAATAAACAAAATTATTAATATACAAATAAGGTAAAAATGGTAAAAAGTATGAAAAACAAAAACCCCAGCAATTTTTTATACAAGAATAATGTTTTTACTGTCTAAAGAGGTGTATGGCGATCTGGGACTTGAACCCTGGTCTCCCAGGGGAGAACGCATTGCTCTAACCACTAGGCTACATCAACTGACTGATTTCCCATCATCAAATTGCCGATATAAAGAGTGATTCAAGAAATCATGTCATGCACCCCGATTTGGCGTTTTTATGGCTGCCTGTCTTAATGCTTGTACGTAATGGCGCAAGGATGAAAAAACGACTTTGAAAACGACTTTGAAAATGACTGTTGAATATTCAGCGGATAATTATACGGAAAATACTGCAAACAAACCAGTTAAGTGCTTATATTGTTGCTCTCTTTAAGCACATGTACGTAAATGGCCCATGGACTCAGTTTGACGCACGGGGAACGCAAGGCTCTATCTCAGGCTGGGTTTGTGCAGTTAAGGTGGTTTAGGGCTCGTTGGAAACGTCAGAACCCATAGAATCAAATGGCCACTTGCAGAGTCTTACTGACAGGATCACAATCCGATCACAGAGAGGAAAATACATTGCGAGTGAGCAGAATGCTCAGGAGCTGACATCCTTTTAAGGAGTGCCCTGGAAAAAAACATGCATGGAGACTGGAATATCTGGTTTCGATATAACACGGACACATTGGGCTAACGATAGCAAGTGCAGTTTTACCCTCGAACACAGTTTTTTATTGCAAAATATCAAAGGTAAGAAAAATTGTTTCATTTCATCTCTGTAGAATGTAAAGTGTATGCCTGCTGTCCTTTCAGTGTGGTGTTGATTTAAAATGACATGGCTTATATCGTTGGATTCTGTGAACTTTCCTCTTTCATTTGATATATCGTTTCTATGACTAGCTCAAATTCAGTAGAAATGCTAGCAATTGAGCGCTGATCTTATTTTATCCTATATTTTGCTACATGCTTATTTACTTGCTTGGTGCTTGAATTGTGTTTGGTTGAGGTTAAAATGGTCAACATGAGCTTTTTGCAGAGTTTCTTCCCGTTAAGTGAATAAACCGCATGATGATGTTGCTTTTAGGAAACATGTTGTATTTATGATGTGTAATGATCACCCCCGGTACCGGGGGTGTTTGGGTTTAAGAGGTTAAGTGTTCAGGATATTAATTATCCTGAAAGTATCATTCTCAGTTGACTTCCAATTCAATTGCAATATTTCCCATAGGTGATTATTTGAAGATGGGTGCACTTCCCAAACTTGACAATCCTGGTGATTCCACTACAGCTTTATGAGGTTTAAATTGTGTGACTGTGCTGGCCAGTAGATATTTTATAATTTTTTCTCTTCAAAGGCTCTGCAAATTGATGTTTTGGGTCTTTTCCTTCCTGTAACACAGGGGTTTGTCTGCTTAATGTAGCTCAAAATCGTTAGTGCTTCCAAAATTTCAGTTGGGAGCATGTATGTCTATCATGAAAAAGGCCCGTGAAGGCAATAGTTTATAAGACATTGTGTTCAGGTTTTTGAGCAGCTATTTGAGAGAGGAAACAATAAGATTATGTGTCATGATAGCCAACAAATAGGACTTATTTTAAGAGACATAAGTATATTATTACTGTATCGGCTGCAGTTATTACATTTATAATTATTAATTTTTTTCAACCCAGCTAGTAATGTAATAACTAGTCCGTAATGTATTAACTTACTACATTATTGGCAAAAAGTTTTTCATAATTGTTTCACAAATTTATTACATTATTGGTAAATTATTACATTATTGACCTTTATTACATTAAGAATGGAAAATTATTACGTTATTCGCAGCTATTACAGTAACAGTAGTTATTACATTATTGGCTGCTCCAAGCCCTCTTTTCTGCCTTACTAGGGCTTCTAGGGTTTGGCTTCATTTACTGGCATATACAAACTCTTGAATTCTCATCTGTGAGCTACTTTGCATGGGTGCTTTCTGGCCTGGGGGCCTCACTTTCTTTTTGCCCTGAGGGATTAGCTTCCTCTTGATTTTAGGAGAATTCCATGATGAAGCTGGGTTTGATCATCATGGTGCTTTGTAGGCCTGGCCTGACATACACTTTTTTTTGATTAACAAGCGCGCAGAAGTCTAAACTAACTTCTCTCATAAAATCATTTCGGGTTGATGAAATTTAGGGGCATCAGTCTTCTAATCACTTTGTACACAACCAAATAGCAACACCACTGTCGTGCCAAAAGCTAAAGGATTAGTCAACTTGTTATGCGGGCAAACTCACCAACCTGCACATCAAGATCTTTTAAAAGTCAAAATCTGCCTTGAATGTTTGCTCAGACATGTGTTAGGTGATCAAGAGTACATGTACCCACAATTTTAAATTACATTATAATGTATGCAGTAATCCTGCAAATTGAAATAACTTTATTACTCAGTGAATAAATTTATTGATAATTGAGGAGAACAACCTTAATCTGAGGGCTAACATTATGAAAGAAGATTAAATGCAGCTGTGCTTGATTGGCTACTCATGGTTCAGAGCCTCTTTGACTTCTGACCGTCTTTATTTGTTGTAGAGTTCCTTTACAGAGAGAGTTTCAACAGCTGAAGATTTGATGCCATTTTGTTTCCATTGTGCGAAACCTCTCGACTGAAGCAAGCCATGCACTGGATGGCGGCCATGTGTACAGAGTGGGTTTTATTGCAATTCTCTCATGCACGGTTCCTGTGCAGTAGGCCATGCTCAGCTCACATTATTATTACATACTGGTTTGCGTATGTATGCAATTATACACATTCTAAAGTAAACTCTCATTGAGTTCATTTTGAATTTCTCTTTGGAATCTAGTCTAGAAGTCGAAGTTTATTAGGCTACAATCACCCAACAAATTCACTGCGACTAATGTGAATGGTAATGTTTGGGACTACACACAATGGTACTTGCCCCACAAAGAAACAAAGATGAGGTCCCCTCTACATCCTTCACAATGGACTTTAGCCCACATTTTTTTTCTGTCTTGATCAGCAGGGAATCTGTACCTTTTTATCCTTTTTCTGACCTGTTGCTGCACCCATTAGCATAGCAACAGGTCATATTGACAAATTTTGAAGATGTATCTCAAAAACAGTACAATGGGTGTGAACTCATTCATTTTGAAACAACAGTGCCCAATAACATGATGGAAACAACATGGCTCCATTTGTCAAATAACCAGATTTTTCTGGGACCCTCATGTTGCAACTCTCACTATTAAGGGACTGTAATTTGTGCTACATTTGAGTAGTGGACTCTGTTAAATTGATGCCTCGTGTGAACTGTTTCCATTAGAATTGCAATCTCCCTCTAGAAAATGGGGAAATGGCTGACATGCAGCTTAGTTTACTTTATTTCAATTTATCTTTCTGAATTTTATCTGAGTTTGTAACTGGATACTTACTGAAGTGGAAAAGATCTGTACTATGTTAAAGTAGGCATGTATTGATTTGAAACTTTTTTTAAAATTGCCGTTTTTGGTATCATCCGAAAGGGCATGCAATACTCTCTCTAACTATCAACATTTTCCACCCAGAGATGATAGTGGAATAGAGTAATCATGGATGTAAAATGGGCTTTTAGCAACCCCCAATATTGCCCTTGAACAGCACTGTGAATCAGGCCAAGAGCTGTGACGTCACTGGTGGGATCGATTGTGGCACACTGGCCATCATATGTGTATTTTACACTGCAAGTAAGGCTTCAAAATCCGATAATGTCAGAATTTTTTCAATCCCTGCTTGACTTGGGCATCAAATACACATAGCAATATTTTGAGCAGTTAGCAAGCCCAAATCCAGACAAGTGTGATGCAAAATGGTCGCCCACCAGTTCCACCGTCCGAGTTTGGGATTCGAATAAAGTACTCTGGGAATCGTCCAATGTACATAAAACTTCAGATATTTATGGGTAATTATATGAACTACTGCTTTATAATAGGTTTTAAGGACTTTTTAGTTTCCATGAGGTAAAGTAAGGCAGACTTTGATGACCCAGAACTTTGTCAAAGAAAGTTTTACACTTCTGCTCGTAGCATGGAAAAAATTTGAAAACAAGATATTACAGTGATGTTTGCTGTGCATCATCCACAATAACTTACTTTTTTAAAAATAATCCCTCCGATGGCTAGTCCAGAGCGGAAGAGGTTAATACAGGGTGTTTCAAAAAGATGGACCCAATTTCAATGCAGTATATGATAACCTGAAATGTTTTTATCTAAATGCAAGAAGCATTAAAAATAAATTTCAAGAACTTGAGGCCGTTATGATTAGTGAAGGCTATGACATAGTTGGGATTACAGAGACATGGCTTAGTGAAGAGGATGGAGATGAATATAATGTAGAAGGTTATAAGCTCTTTAGGAAGGATAGATGTAATAGGCGAGGAGGGGGTGTAGCACTCTATGTGAACGAAAACATAAATGTGCAGGAAATTCCTGAAATTGAATATTCCGTGCCTTGTGAAGATATCTGGGTCAGGCTCACTGGCAAACACGAGACTGGTTTAAACATAGGTGTATGCTATCGACCACCAGCTTTGGACAGTACAGTCAATGAAATGCTCCTTAAGAGGATTACGCAAGCTTGTAGAGGAGGAGGGACTATTATTATGGGAGACTTAAATTATCCTGGTATTGATTGGGAAATTGTGAAAGGACAGGGTAGGGGGGAGGAAGAATTTCTAGATGTCATAAATGATAATTTTTTGGTGCAGTATGTTAATAAACCTACAAGAGAGAAGGCAATTTTAGATTTGCTGCTCTGTAATGACCCAGATAGAATTAGCAATGTTGAGGTACTGGAGCCACTTGGGACAAGTGATCACTCTACTGTTAATTTTGAGGTTAAAAGGTGTCTCCAAAAACAAAAATTTTTAATTTTAGGCGAGCAAACTTTGACAGGATGCGGTCATATCTAAGTGAAACAAAATGGGAGACACTCCTGGACTGTGAGTCTGTAAATGAGATGTGGGAAAGATTTAAGGGGGTTTTACTTGATTCACAATGTAAATTCATTCCAAAGGTGTCCAAAAGTAAGCTGAAAAAGCAGAATCCTCAGTGGATGACAGCAGCTATTCGTAGGAGTTTGAAGGGAAAGAGGAATCTTTATAAGATGTACATAGAGGATAACAATGAGATTACTAAGGCCGAATTCTGTAAAATGCGGGCTGTGGTCAAAAAAAGAGCTGAGGAATGCTAGAAGACTGTATGAAAGACAAATTGCAGAGGGGGCAAAAACTAACCCTAAGCGCTTCTTTTCAGTACTGTAGCAGAAAAAAAAGGAAAGTCAAAAAGAGCAGGTTAAGTGCATAAAGAATAAAAATGGATCGCTGCTATATGATAATAAGGATATTGCGGACACCTTAAACGGTTACTTTGTTGAGAATTTTACCTTAGAGCGGGTCTTTACTCGGCCAGAGGGCTTGTCCAATGCTCAAGATTATTTAGCGGAAATTGAGGTTAGGGATAACGTCAGATTAGACAAGTTGCATCAACTAAAGGCAGATAAGGCGGCGGGTCCTGATGGCTTATATCCTAGAGTGCTCAGGGAAGTTAGTGAGATCATCTTTAAGCCGCTATCTGCCATCTTTAGACGGTCTTTAGAAACTGGAGAAATACCAAATGATTGGAAACAGGGCAATATTATACCAATATATAAAAAAGGGGACCGTACTGAGCCAGGTAGTTACAGGCCAGTCAGTTTAACTTGCATTGCGTGCAAAATATTGGAATCTATCATAAAAGATGAGCTGGACTTATTTCTTGAACGTAACAATATCTTGAGGGATAGCCAACATGGTTTTCGTAAAGGAAGGTCATGCCTGACAAACCTTCTGGAATTTTTTGAAGAGGCCACCAGGACTTATGACCAGAGCAGGGCTTATGACATCATATATTTGGATTTTCAGAAAGCATTTGACACAGTACCGCATAAGAGACTAATTTTTAAAATGAGCTCCATTGGAGTTACAGGTGGTATTCTGAAGTGGATTCATAACTGGTTGCAGGACAGAACACAAAGAGTGGTGGTCAGTGGTATCTCATCTGAGCTAGGTAGGGTGGGGAGTGGCGTCCCCCAGGGATCGGTGTTGGGACCCCTGCTGTTCCTCATCTACATTAATGACCTTGATAGGAATATTGAGAGCAGATTAGTGAAATTTGCAGATGATACTAAATTGGGGGCTTGGCAAATAGTTTAGAGTCCACTAAAGTGATTCAGGATGATTTGGATAGAATTCAGAATTGGCCAGAAATGTGGCAAATGAAATTTAATGTAGCGAAATGTAAAGTAGTACATGTAGGTAATAAAAACATTAGACGGGATTACTTCATGGGAGGTTTTAAACTGGAATGTGCTCCACAAGAGAAAGATCTGGGAGTGATTGTTGACCAAACCCTCACAGGCTCTAGCCATTGTGCCGTAGCAGTTAAAAAAGCCAATCGGATGCTGGGATACATTGCCAAAAGTATTGAGTTCAAATCCAAGGAGGTGATGCTTCTTTTGTACAACACATTCGTCAGACCACATCTAGAGTATTGTGTACAGTTCTGGGGACCATACTTTAAGAAAGACATAGAGGCTTTAGAGAAAGTTCAGAGAAGAGCCACGAAGCTAATTCCGGGTATTAAAGATGAAAGCTATGAGAAAAGGCTGAAGATCCTTAATCTCTTTAGTCTTAGGAAAAGGAGACTAAGGGGTGATTTGATTGAGGTCTTTAAATATGTTAAAGGGATTAACAAAGTGAATTATGTAGGATTCCTTCAACCAAGTGTTGTTAGCAGAACTCGGGGTCACAAATGGAAGCTGACTAAAGGTAAATTTAGCACTGATATTCGGAAATATTTCTTCACCCAAAGAGTAATTTCAGTGTGGAACAGCTTGCCTGACCATATTGTTGAGGCAGAGACCTTGGGAGTTTTCAAGAGCAGACTTGACTTAAAGCTAGATACCATTGAGTCATTGAGTATCTGAAGTGATATATTCACGATGGTACAAAGAAACTGGCGAGCCTAGTTGGGCTGAACGGCCTGTTCTCGCCATTCATGTTATGTTATGTTATGTTATGTTATATTTCTTGATGGCAACATGGGACAATTACACAAAAAGTTACAAATGGTTTAGTGGGTTATCAAGTTTTTCAAATCGGGTCCATCTTTTTGAAACACTCTGTATTTCGAGGGCTTGGAGCACAGTGGCGATATGTCCAAATTTTGTGATTTTGAGATTTTTACCCTGTCACCGCTCTCTTTCAGCTAATCCTTGGAGCACAGTAACTGTATGTCCGTCTGCCTTAGTTTTAAGCAGAATTCACATTTTCATTTTGTGGTATGTCTGGCAAAATCTGCTTAAATGAATTAATCATTGATATTTTGATGAATAAACATGAATCGTATAACAGATTCATCTGTCTTCCATTGCAAACAAACTTAATTGTGTTATGTTACATCAAGTGCCAGAATTGTTGGAAAACAGAGGTGACGTCCATTTTTGGTCATTTTTTCCATGATGTCGTGGTACCACACCTTTAAAAACCTATGTGTTCAATATATTTCTGAACCATCCGGCAAAAGAGTGACTGATATAAAAATTATATGAAATACCTGATTTAATAAAACGCTTGCAAAGCAAAAAATGCATTTTTCTCAAAACGTCTAAAATGGAAATATAACTATTGTGCTCTGACCCCTCGATTTGAATGATGAAATTTAGGATCAAACCTCAAAAAATGTTCACATGGTATTTGATATTTGAATATTTTTCACAGGTCTACAGTTTAACAACAAACCTAGCAGTTTGGCTCATCGCCGAAAGATGCATGGAATACTTGAGGGCTAGAAAACACTCGCAAAGAAGCGGCATATCTTTGTCAATATTTAGGCAAAAAACAGCTTTACCAAATCACTTTGGCTTTTGTAAGGAAGGTAAGCAGCTGCAAAAACTGGGCATTTTTTTCAGTTTTATGTGGAAAGATGTGGAGGATGCGGATGTCAGAGAATTATGCGTATTATTACACCACTGCCTCCTGTCAGGTGCCCTGCTTAAAGGTCTGCACCCTGTACCACTATGGGTTCCTGCCACTGCATATTTCTTACACAGTAATTGAGATCATTACATGGTTAAAATGACCTGACTGAGGCACGTGCCACCTTTAAATCTCACATCTGTTCTGTGGTCAGTTAAACACCGGTAAGCCCCTGTGGCAAAAGTATTCTGTTGTTTTTGAATAGACTTGAATAGAAAATAGTTAATTGAAATTAAATGGTATCTGTGGTAGTTTGAAAATATGGTAGCTGCCATAAATCAGATAAATGGCCTTCATAAGACTGCATTTCAAAGCTAGTTTTTAAAATTACAGTAATTCTCACAATGCTTAAACAACAAACATAAGTATAATAACTGATGTTTTTTTGGGGGGTGCTCAGCATTAATTTGTGCAGCTTGATGTCTTGCACGTGAATATACAGTACCCTACAATACTTAATAGTTTCATTTGCCTCACTAAAGTGCAATATAGTGTTGGAAAGGCAAATACAAATGAAGACCACAAAGGAAAAACGATCAGAGTCCAAACTTTGAATTTTTGTATATTTTATATATAATATATTATTATAATATTTATAACAGTATATAATAATAGTATATATTATCATAATATTTTATATAATTCATATTTTTGCATATTTTTTCAGTGCTTTGTTTCTAAGATTGTTTTGAATTTTTAGTTGATCATATCTCCACAACGGGAAAATGTGACTGATCATTTTTCCATTTTGGTTTTCAAATAAATGAGCACATTAAAATACAGGTCATAAAATTATAAATCACATCCATCTCTTTATGTGGAGGAGTTCTTATTTGATTTTGCTTTTGCCAGCAATTTTTTTAACGTTGCTATTGACTGAGAACTCTGATCAGGCACTGTAGAGTGAATGAGTGTAGCTTTGGTAAAAAGTGTACTTGTTTGTGGGCTTATTTTCTGTATATTTTATCTTAATGACAGAACCTTTCAACGTGCTTGCCCTAATAGATTTTTGTCATGTTAAAGAAGTGAAATGTTAGAATTGACATTCCTAGAAATAGGGTTACATGTGACCGACATTGTTCAGTTAACTGCATTAACCCACATACATCGTTCATCAGTTACACACATTTTTCATCCAATTTGCCTGATTTAATTGTTCTTCTAAAATCTCCCTAGAAGCTGTGGATCAAAAAATTCCAATGAACCCTCACTCCGCTCTCTCCATGTTTGGCCTCTCCTCTCTAACAAACAAAACTACTGCATGGTGTGAATTTGAGATTTTTTTTTTCTCCTGTTCCCCTCCTCCCTTTATTGTTTGTACGTGTGTGTGTGTGTGTGTGTGTGTGTGTGTGTGTGTGTGTGTGTGAATGTGCGTTTTCTGTATATGTTTGTGTGTGTGTGTGTGTGTGTGTGCGTGTATATATGCGTGGCTGCATTTGTATATGTGTGTGGGTGTGTTTGTATTGGTACTCGTGTATGTATGTACATCTACTTTTGTGTGTGTCTGTGTTTGATGCTTGCATGCACATGCATGTATTTGTTGGTCTGTGTGTCTGTTTTTTTTGTGCGTGTATTGTATGCATGTGTCTGCGTGCAAATGTGTGCTTGTGTGTGCGTGTGTATGTGTGTTTATAGGAGAGAGCAATGGTGGTGTGCGAGCGGGAGGCCCTGGCTCGGCTCCTGGATGGGTCCAATGAGTTGAGGAGCCAACTGCACAACTGCCCTGAGTCCCTGAGGGAGCAGTTACAGGACCAGCTCAGAAGGGTCAGTCTCCACCCAGAGCCAACTGTAGCATCCTCGCCTTTCCCACCCTGCGCTCTATATAATCGCGCCTTTCTTAGATGCCTCTGATGTAACTGTCTGGGTGGAGCCTGATGCACAGTCCCCTTTACAGTCATAAACCAATTGTCCATTGTGACCTGGTCCTAATACAGCTTCAGTTGCATGACTAGAGTGACAGTGCCCTGGAGAACAAAATTTGCTTTCCACCAGACTTGTATGAAGCATGATTGTACGGCAGTCATCAGAATTTGTTTAGATGTACTGGATATGAAAAGCCTTATGACTCTCAAGGACAATGCAGCATAGAGCAGCATTTTTGTGAACCAAAATATTGGAACTGCAAGTAGTATGAGAAATTAATTGTAATGTCAGTTTTCAAGTTACCTGGATACAGAAAGAATACTTTTGAATGAGGCGCTGTGTTTGTGCTGAGTGTGTTGTGTGGCATGACCATGGAACCCATGGGTTTTCAGTGAATTTTTTTAACCAGCTATTTTTGGTTTGTCATATTTGATTGTAAAAATTTTTAATTCAAAATGAAACGCCAGGCAAGCTGTCGTGCAGATCAAACCTTTTTACGTAGCTGTGCACGAATGTCATACGATTACAGTTAACTCTCATTTTTATTGGCTGTGTCATTACTGCTTCTAACTCTAATTTACTAATTTATTAATTAATCACTAATTGAATCAAGTAATTTTATACGGTTTCTATTCTGTCTGTATTTTGACTTTCTGGATTGAAGGCCCTTTGACATTTGTGAACTCTTACCTGGAGGACGAAATATTGCACGGTACATGTTTAGAGCTTTAAGAAACTCATGTGGTTAAAGGAACTCAAGCTCACTGGGTGGAGGTGTCTGAGATGTTTTGTCTGCTTTCTCACGTTTGGAGCTGACCCTTGTTGCTTGATAAGCAGTTGTAAGTTATTACTGCAGGGGTTAATAATAATATGTCTGCATTTCCTTGCAGTTGGCTCTATTCATCCTTTGACTCATAGTTCTTTATCAGTCCTCCCACTTGTGCCCAGGTGCTTGGTTTGGTTTCTCTCATACTGCATAAAGTTTCCGCCCTGGAATATACGCAATTCATCAGTGGTCTTGAGTCCAAGGTATCCACCTGTTCAAAAGTCACATTTTCAGCACAAAGTGAGCTATGGCTCTATAATATACGGGGATGAGAACAGGCAATTCAATCCGTCCTGGTATGTCAGCTCGGGTGGGGTACCAAAATACAAGAACTGCAACTTTTCTTTAAGTGAAATGAGCGATGAGATGACGTCATTTTTGTGTCACCTCATTGGGCGCAGAGCCACTTTTTTCCCCTTTATTTTACCAGGAAGCCCCGTTACGATTACATCTCTTTTACAAGGGGGACCTGAGGATTATGGGCTGGGGCTTTAGAGGATGCCCACTGCTGCTCCATAGTCGTCCATTTGGTGATCTGTGGTGAGACCAGTTTTTCTGGACTGGTGTGGGGAACTGCGGAGGAGGATGTGCCCTGCTGGAGTATTTGTGGGGATGGTGGGGGTTGGTTGGTTGGAGGCGGGGCTCTGTGGTGACCTGCCTCCCCTGGTCCTGGGCTGTTCGCAGGAGGTGGAAGCGCTGGAGTCCGCCACTAAACGCTTTGAGGACCTGGAGTTCCAGCAGCTGGAGAAAGAGAGCAGTCTGGAGGAGGAGAGAGAGACCATGAGCCAGCAGCTCTTGCAGGAGCGGGCCGAGTACCACGGCAGCGTGTCCAAGCGGAAGGTGTGCTTCACAGAGCGCTGGACTTTCAGGATTTCCAAGAGCCCATCTTTTAAAGTCCCTCAAGTGACTTTCATTGTAGAAAAGTTGTGTAGGAAGTCTAAGACGATAGGTATTTCTCAGGAAGGCTTCAAGTGTAGGGCTATCACTATACTGATACTTCTAACAAATTGGCTACTTTCCTCTGCTTCCAATGAATATTTATTTGCTACTTTTGTATTTGGTTATATGAAGATTTATTTGAGTTTTCACTTAATGTGATATGCTAACCTGAATATCTGCGCACAATTTTGGTATTAATCATGTTTAGCAATTCATCTGCTTCTTGTCACAAAACTTATCAAAAGCATTAGTGTGGTAAAAAGTTGTTTCTGCGGGCTAGTCCAAGCATTTCTTCTGAAATTACCCTCACATAATTTTTGTCCTATGATACCCAGGAGAAAGTGGCAGCCTTGGAAAGTCAGGCTAATCAGCTGGGATTACAGGCAGCCCAGGACCGCGAGAGACTGGCTAAGGACAGGAACCTAACCCTGCAGCTACTCCACAAGGTACCCCCATCCCAGACACTCACTAGGCCCCCCTCCGCACCATCCTTTGCCCCTATATTCAACATTCATTTCAGTCCTGGCACGCGTTCTGTGTATCCCAGGAACCTCCACATTCAAGCTTGATCCTTCCACAAATATTGGGCATTTTGGAGATGTGGTCTTCCTAGTCTTATTCAATTCACAGTGTGAATTGATATTTCTTTCATACAATGTCCATAATGGATAGATGGCGACAGGGTTGCCTAATGGTAGGTTGCTTGATTGGTAACTGAAAAGTTGCTTGTTCCATCCAGACCCCGTTGGGGCTTGGGATTCTGACTTGATCTTCAATAGTGGTTCTCAAACTCAGTCGGGGGGGACCACTGGGTATTTAGGTTTTTACTGCAACCACTACGGCAATCCGAGAATTCTATGAAGCTGTTAGTTTGTTTTAATTGGTTGCATTTTATTTTTTTTACCCTCTGTCTTCACATTATGCAAGAAATATCAGTGCCTGTTAGGAAGAATGAAAGCCCCATGTCCATATATTATTTATAATGCTGTTTTGCGAGTAAGTGCACAAGGTGTGACATATTTGCGGATTCAAGTGATACTAAGGGTAATTGATGTGCTCCTATAGGTTGTTGCACACAATTCATAAAATTATTTCCCACAATATTGTCACAAAACAGGTGTGAGTCATTGTTAGTTGCTTTACCTTCAAACTCTTCATTATCTAATGAACGGTTAGATTTAGTGACAATGTAAAAATTGCCCAGATTACCGATTTTTAAATTCACTGGTACATTTTTGTTTTAATTTCTTTTTTTATTCAGCTGTTTTCCATATAGCATGATGTGAATGCGGAACTTTAATTGTTCATAGCAAGGATAGCATTTTTTACAATGCCGCTTGAAAGCGTAATGAATCGTCCCCCAGGACCGAGTTTGAGGACCATAAATCTAGAAGATGAAGCCGGAAAGGACTCTGCAGGTCAAGCCTTGAGTTTGGCTCTTAAGCCCAAAATTGCTCCAGGGGCTTAACCCTTGTTTCTCTCTGTCCCACTGTTATAGTTCAGACCTGGAGTCAAGTGCAGAGTCAGACGTGCGATCCAACTGGGTAGCTCATTGGCAGCAATATGGTACAGACTGGGGATGGAGCCCCCGATGATAAAGTGAGGGGCAAAACCCCGAATAATGATAGGCAGTTCAGTAGAGATGTAATAGGCAAGGCTGGGCTGGCAGGTGCCAGCCAGTGGCTTCCTGGATGCAGCCAGGTGTTGTGCAGACTTAGCCAGCACTGAATTGCTTCAGAGGATGAGGAGGTTGCTTGAGAGAAACAAGGTCCCAGTCCTGTTCCTGGATCAGGGTTGGAGACTTATCCCTAGCAAACTGGATGAGGGGAACAAACTTGGAAGGGTTGCAAGAATGCAGTCCCAGTCCTGGACCCTGATTAGGATTGTAAGCTTGTTCAAATGAACTAAATGACAATAAAGACTGGCAGAAAAGGCTGTCACTAAAGTACTAGTTGCATAAGATGAAGATATGAACAAACATTGACTTAGACCGTAGTTTGAATGCGACTTTATAATCAGCAATTTGCACATAAAGCGGAGGGCTTAAATACCCATCGCATGGTCATTAGGAGACAGCTGTGTAATGAGATTCAGCCAGGAGGGGAAGACGCACAAGACGCAGACCAGTTACTAGACACATACACTGAATAGACACGCTGAATTGTGAAGAGACACACACGAGGTTTGTGACACTCTCCTCATTTACAATTGTTCTATCTGTAATTGTTCCTGGGGCATCTTTGAAAAAGAGAAACATGTTCTCAATAGACCACTTTGGCTGAAGCGAGATTTGGGTCGCGCGCATGCTCTTTGAAATCGCTTTGAAAAAGGCGGAATATTAAGTTAGTTCGCTTTCCCATGGTGAAAGGCAGTGAACAGCATGGATTCGAACTATAAACTTGAAGAAATTTTGTTCTTAAGGAACATTCTACGGTGTCCAGCATACATTTTGTGTCCGGATGGCCCGATTTTGTAGACCTTGATGAGGAAATAATTCCTCATTCAACCTCCTGCAATATCGAATGTAATCAGTACTTTTTCAGCTTATTTTGATGTTTGGGTCCCCAGAGAAACAATCAGGTATGTAAAAACATAAAGCTTACATCCAGTCAAGGAAATTTAGAGGTTAAATTCTAGTGCTGCTATAGCTACGTGATAATAGCATATATTGGCGGCAGCCATGTTACTGATCACACATTAGGTTGCTAGGGCATGTGTAGCATATGCATTCTCAATATTAAATATTAATATTAAATTCTAAACCCCCTTTTCACTAATAAAACCCCCCAAAATACATTGGCGCCCCCTTTTAAAATTGTTCTGGCAAATAAAAACCCGAAAAAGTTGAGATTGGATACGGAATTCTTTCCCCCTGACGATGTAGACTTAGCGCCATCAGTCTTCTCCTACAAACTAAAAATCAGTGACTCCTTCGGCGCAATGCAGACTTGAAAGGCTTTATCTGTGAGGCAGTGTCAAGGTAAGTCCTCAACGTTGTAGTTTTCAGCACAAATGAGAATTCGAAATCAAATCTGTTGTGTATAGTTCTATTTTAATACTTTAGTGCTTTCTAGTTTGTACAGCACATTGGCAGACTTCGGTTCTTTAAATGTGCTATATAAATAAATTTGACCTTGACATTGACCTTTACCTTGTGTTCAGTCAAGTAGTGATGATATTGTTGTTTCACTAAGTCTAGGCCTTATATTTTACATCTGTACCTGCGCACTTACCTTTTTGAAAAGAGGTTAGGCTCACATGTGCTTGCAGGTTGTTTTGAATAGTGCGAATTTGTCACAGGAACACCATAACTATTAGCTGACTTATCGTGTGGAACCTGATTATGGTGGTGTTAATGGCATTAATTCATGTCTGCAAAACTAAATAGCTAGCAAATTCAACTTTGTTGGCTATATGTAACAAGTATGTTGTGATTATGTAATCGAAATCACAAAGAAACTAAATTATCATCGCAAGAAATCTGTGCTGAAACAGCCAAGATGAAAACCATGTCAACCTATTTTTTGGACGTTTTCAGTTACCCAGTTATCATGGCAGTTGAGAGACAGCAGGCGGTAAATGGGGATGTTTAGCCTGTCGCGTGCGAATGTTTGTTTTGACAGCAGATGTTTTTCAAGTATTGCTTCAACTAATTCTCCCTTTTTGAGGTTTGAGTGTGGTACATCCAAATCTTTGCAAGACTGTCTCAATTCATGAACCTAGAGTCGAGAGATTGCTCTCCTCTCACTTACTGCAGGTTTGTTAACGGTGTCCGGTTTTTATTCTGCCATACACTTTGTCCAGTGCTCCTGCACTCTCCGAATCTTGCTTTTTCATGCCCTTAAACCAAAAGGGTCTATGGAGTTTCCCCGGAGTTTCCCACTCATGTTTGTAATGTAGTCCTTATGATGGTATTCTTTAGCATTTTAGTGTCACTGCATTTGACCACTCAACATTAATTCATTACTTTCTCTCACTTGATCAGCTTGAATTCCTTGTCTTTGATTGATGTCTCACTTTGTATCAGACCACCATTAATTCTGTCTCGTTTTACAGGAAAAGGACAGGCTGACTGCCATCGAAAAGAGGTACCTAAGCCTAACTGGGGGGAGAGGCTTCCCCAAGAATTCCACCACCATGAAAGAGGTGAGGGAATTTTCCACTGTTGCCCTCTGTGTTCTGTGTTCATGGATTGAAGTCTTTCACAAATTTCCTAAAGACTCACAAAATTGCGCAACTAGATTTAATGGATCATTTTGGCATTCTAAAATCTGACTGAGAGTAGCATTCAATTCAAATTCATCTAACCCTCCTTAAGCTGTGTGAGAACTGTATATATCAGTTAGAAAGGAATACTGTCCTTTCTGACTATATGTAGGTCAATTGGATAGAAGTGTCTATTTAAATTTGAGAAATAACAGCACCATGAGAGAGGAGTGCAAGATCTACCTTTGCATCTTCAAATGCTAGCCTTTCCAAAGTGGAGGAAGTGAAGTTTTTTCAGACAGTTCCTGACAGTGTAAACCTTAAAACAGGAAGTTCTTCCCATCAACAAGCCTGACCTGCTAGTGGACTCCTTTACCATGAGTCCCTTCTGCCGAACTACTGCTTCAGATTGTCATGCTCTCTCCCCTCAGATATTTCCCATCAACCCTGAAGAGGTAATCAGACTAACTGTCAGTGCTTGCTGCCTGTGCACTTACACCCCAAATTTACCTTGCTGTGCTCAAAAACTGAATTAATACTGCAGCACAAGCATAGCAACATACAAATCAGAGCCATCATTCAGTTTGGCATGGACTAACGCATCTTTAAGACCGCCTAATTGCCTAAACCACATCAGGCAGCTGAATCTAAGTGGAGTTGGACTGGAGTATGAGTTCTGTTGGAAGTCACTGGTGAAGGCCAGGCTGCTGTTGAAGTGTTGCAGGTGAACTTGCTAGAAACATTGTTCCCTCTGCCAAGTCAAACCTATTGCCCCTGTGCAACGTTGGGGATGCTGTGCCACAGAAGGATCCATCAACCCTAACCCTAACCCTAACTGAGGTCCTGACTCTTTTTAGTCATCTAGCTGTGATGGAACTAATTTGGCTTTTTAACCCCTGTATCCTGTTCAAATTCCTTAACCGTGTACATTAGCTACCTAAATCATTCCAGCTACAGTTATTTGGTTGCTTAACTCCCACATTTCCTGTGTTGTCCTTGCTAACGAGATTCAATCTGTAGGGATTGCAGGCAAAATAAAGGTTAATAATTACTACAGGGTTATACTTTAGGAGTGATTTTCTAGGTTGTTTCTTGTGTACAGCACCTGTTTTCCATGAGTTTGTGATCAAACTGCAGGGATTAAGTCTGCTTTACACGGAGATGTTTTTCTGTTTGATACGGGACCTGTGGTCACACATGGGCACTGCCTTTGGTTACTGTATTTTTTAAAATAATCTATTAATTGAGTTTTATGAAAAACTGTTTATTTGTTTTTTTTTTATTTTGCAGTGAACACTGATAGAATGCCCAATCCCAATGTCAAGACAAACAGTTGAAATGTAGAATTTATTAATGTTTTATGAGCGAAGCTTATTAATTTTTTCTTTTGCAGTATAGGTTGAAAGGTTATGCGCAAAAGGAGTGTCCAGTGTCTGATGATGCTGTAATCAGTGTGCCACACCTAAGTATCCAGCCCTCCATTGTGGAGTGTAATATTTCTAATTATTTAAATTAATATTGAGGCAATCATTGAGAACCAAGGATCAGTCTGCAGTGACCCTTGTGATTATAGTACATAGTATGGTACAACTAGTGTTACTGCTGTACCAATAACTTCTAGACATTGCCATTTTTTATCGCATATATTTGCAGTACACTTACTTTTGGGCTAGATTTGCTGCCTACAGTTCAGTCCATAAATATTTGAACAGTGACAGAATTTTCATTGTTTTAGTTTTGTACGCCACCATGATGGATTTTAAAGGAAACCGTGGAGATGTGCTTGTAGTGAAGAATTTCAACTTTGATTTAAAGAGCATAAGGCAGGTTTTTATGTTTTCAAAATTCATAATTTGTCCTGAAAATAACCATTTAAAGGATTAAATATGACATAGCTGGAGGGGCAAGCTGAACCTTGCTCTGACATTTACCATACAAGCACCTGTCAGAAATTAGGACAAAAAATACTTCCATTTATGCCATAAATGATTAAAAATCAGTGTGATGCAACCCATGAGATAGAGGTTTGGTATGAAGCGTGCGATACAGCTTTCTCATGTCGCGATTGCTCAGATTCCATTCGTTGGCAAACATAAACTAGTGTGTTCGCAAAGATAACTTTCCCAATTCTCCATCGCTGACATTTGCTTCTTGTTTGCGGTTTATTCAAGTCAGTGGGATGAATAATTCGTTGGCTGGGGTGATAACGCTTTTGGCCAGTAAAGTAATGAGTTACACATGTGACTGTTATCGTAGACTAATTCATTTAATTTAATGGTGAAAACCATTAGCATGCTAGCTAGCGAATTATTCATCCCATTGACTTGAATAGACTGCTGACTACTCCCAACGCTATTTTTCCATTTTCAAAATAACACGACGCTGACATTTATGGGACAAATAGGATCTCAAATGAAAATTACTGCTCTTGTTGCATAACTTTGATATCTCAGGCTCACTCATTGGAGATCTTCTACAGTACCAGCGTGGATAAAGGTTCCACTTTCGCCAATGCGCCGTTGGCCGTGTGTCAGCCGAAAGTCAGGTGGACGTGCCCTGTTCACTGAACCGAGAAGTAGAGTGAGTGAGAAGGCATGTTGGCCGGCCGTTTCACACATATCTTAGTGTAAATCCCCGTCGAAAAGAAATCCAAATAAGTTCAGCATTGAAATTTTTTCGTCGGACAACATGACATCCATTATATTTGTAGTATAGTGTAAACGCCTGAAGTAATTTTTGCTACAGATTTTCTTTTGCGCAGTTGGCGATATATTTATTTCCAGGAAAGTTATTGTCTACGAATTCATGTATTTTTGCCATAATATTTGCCGATAAGGATTAAGAAATGAAACCTTTAGTTCTAAAGCGCCGTTATCAGAGAAAGCAAAACAACAACAACAACATGTTTTGCCACCACTTTAATATTATTTAAATTATAAACAAAACCCACACTTCTGAAAACAGAAATAAAATATGCAAATATCTATGTAGTTGTAACTTACAATAACAGTGTCAGTTTTTGCTAAGTCCTCAAGAAATGTTTGGAAATCCGGAGTTTTTAGTCCTCTTTGTGTATGAGCCGAACAACTCTCAGTCAAGAAAGCGGTGACTTGTTCAGTCGGATCAAACGGTTGAACGTAAAGTGTGCTAACTTTTGTCGCCTTTTACTCATAATTTGTGAGCTAATCTCAAGAATAAATTTTGCCTGTTACCGACAAATTAACGCGATAAAGCCCTTCTCAGTTGCAAGTGTCATGGGGTAGCGCAAATTAAAAACTGTTCTCACAGCGGGACTGATTATGTTGTCACATTTGTGAGAAATGATCATTTGTCTGCCTTAGGTATACTGTGTAAAACATTTATATACAGATTTGATGCTATAGTTATCAATTTGCAAACTGTGTGCAAGCCAATGTCTTACATTATTAAGATCAATTTCGTCACGGCAAATTATCGACATTTACAGTGACACGAGCAAGATTTAAAATTTTGGTCATCCAACGAGAAATTATAGTAAATGTATTAATAAATATTTTGTGACAATAAATGCCTAAGTTGTCATCCATAAGGAAAGCATTTCTACTTCATGACTACTACTTCTAACCGCTTCTTATAGAATTTTACATTTTAAAACTCTAATAACGAAAACATTGATTGACTTGTAAATAAGTTGTATCCGAAACAGTTGCGGTAGTTTATTCTTGCCAAAATTCAAGGCCTGCAATAACATCTGGTACACACCAGTCATACCCGAAAACCGCTCCCCCTTATCGACAGTCCCACAAGTTCTGCCTGCTGGGACTATACAGACACCTGTTGTAATCCTACGCCACCCGCCAGGCCGATCAGAGAAAGGTGGACGAAAACGCAAAGCCAACTTCTCGTTAACTTTAGCGGTACCTTTATCCACGCTGGTATTGTATATATCTCCTCTTTCTCCTTCCTATATCCTCAGCAGTGCACAGTAGGATGTTAGGATCATCCTTGTTCTTGTTATTGGTAAATAATACTCCTGCCAGTTTATTATCCATAGAAGGTAAAGGTATGTTTGGAGCAATTGATTTGATCAATATTGTGACCTGACAAGGACTATCTCTCATGAACTAACATTAGCTGTTGCTAATGGTGGTCCGGAGCTAATATTAGCTTGAGGAGGGTGCAAGTCCGGCATACATCTGGGTTCTTTTCATTTGCCTTCATCTTGACTGTGCTATTAAGTCAAATGCGCTTCTCGTTTTCTATGATTGTTCCACCATGCCAAAAATTTGTGAAGACCTGTTGGCTTCAGTTGAAGGACCAGGATGTAGACTTTTTTCGAGGAAAACAAATCCAGTGTAATCTGTGCTCCTTGCCATCACGAGACCCAACCATGCAGTGCACCGCATTGTTACAAATTGTTTTCACCTCGTCCTGACTCCTGATCACAAAGAGCCCGGATGTCTGCCAGACTTGCGTCCTCCCATAGCCTGACTCAACAGGACACCTGCCTAATTTTCCACTCATTCTCCTCACAACACAGCTCTACTTCTCTCCAGTGGCCATTATTCCCCATTCTTGATGTCTCTTGTACCCTGTGATGCCTGACAGGCTCAAAGTTATTTGGTTGTGGTCCGCCATATTCAATGTAAAAAGTCGTTTTCATCCTCTTCAGTTTCAAGATCAGCACCGTCGTCCATCCTTTATAGTTGTTTAAATCTGCTGAGTTTCCCTCTGCTGACGTAGCGGCCGGTAGATCAGCTTTTTTTGATGCAAAAGTGAAGTCACTCAGAATGCATTATTGCGCCAATGCAGTGAATTAAATTTTTTTTTTTTCACCAAAATTATGAGTCTAATTTTCCTATGCTCTGATTCATTGGGTACTCTAACCTGCCCTATGCTCTTTAAGGGTTTGTTAAATATTCTTGGAAACATGTATGAATTGCAACCATTCTTTGCACAGCCCCCTCAGTTTTATGGGGTCAAAAGTAATTGGACAAACTGACACAATTATTAATTAAATTCTAATTTTTAAATCTTGGTGGCAAACCCTTTAAAGACAATAGCTGTCTGTAGTCTGGAACCCACAGACATCACCAGATACCGGGTTTCTTCCGTAATGATGCTTTGCACGTCCTTCACTCCAGCTGCCTTCAGTTCTTGCCTTGTTGGGACGTTTTGCTTAAAGCAACTGAACTGCATGCTCAATTGGATTCAAGTCATGTGATTGACTTGTCTGTGGAAGAGAATTCTACTTCTTTTGCTTAACAAAATCTTGTTTTTTTTTTTGTCCAGTATGCTCCCAAGTACCCATCTGTCTGCACTATGAAGTGTTTTCCATTCAATTATGATGCATTTTGCTGAATATAAGCATGTAATGTAGAATTCATCGTGCAGGTTTTGTCAACAGTTTCATCACCAGTAGATACAAGGTTCAGTTAGCAGCCATACATGCCCGTAACATAACCACTCTTTGCAGATGAGGTGGTATGCCTCAGATCACGAGCAGTTCCTTCCCTTCCCCATATCTTTCTTTTCCCATCTTTTTGGTATAAGTTGATCTTTTTCCCGTTTGTTCCATATGATGTTGTGCTCAAACTATCCTGGCATTTTTTATTTTTTGACAATTTTTTTTTTTTTTTTTTTTTTGAGCCATACCAATACTTTACATGTTAAAGTGAACCCCCTGTATTTACTCTGGTGAAGTCTTCCCTTTATTTCTTGCTTTGCCACTGATTTGCCTGCTCCCTAGGGCATGTTTTTGATCTGGCGAACTGTTGTGAAGTGGTTTATCTGAACCCAGGAATGAATTTTTCTATTTTCCACCATAGTTGTCATTCATTGGCCTCTTGGTCTTTTTGTATTCCTGAACTCACCAGTGGTTTTTTTCCTTTTTAATATTGATCAAAAAGTTTAGTTGACCACACCTAATGGTTTCTCTTTTTCTCTGGTGAGTTTGTTTAGATGTTTCAGCCTGATAATAGCTTGCTTTTCTTGGACTGACAGCTCTTTGGTTTTCTTATTGAGAGTTAACAAAAACAGATTCTAAGTGAAAATGTTATTCTTGAATTCAACTGTAGACCTTGTATGTGTTCACCCTTAAATGACATTATCAGGGAATAAAGCACACCTGTCCGTGGAACAGCTAAGCATCCAATTTTCCAAATATTTTTGGTTCCTAAAAAAAGGGAGGACCTCATAAAAATGCTGTAATTCCTTCTCCGTCCACCCAGTTTCTGATCTGTCAACCCTTAAACTGAAGAAGAATGTCTTCATTTTGAGCTCATGTTTTTCATTTAATTTTCAACTCTGATATTCTGTGGTTGACAGCAAAAATAATAATGTGGTCAATGTCTGAATATTTATGGACCTAACTCTAAATGTTGGAATGGAGTGGTTTGCATGTTTATGTGTGTGTGTGTGTGTGTGTGTGTGTGTGTGTGCATGGCACTGAGCGAGTACATATCCTCACCGACTTTTTATACAAACGCTTGTACACCTGTTCATTTATGCAGTTACAGTACATTACATTACATTATTTTCATTTCGCTGATGCCCTTTTTCCAGACCAATGTACTATGTAAAGTTCATTTGAAGTGACCTGGAGTGTTGAGAACCTGAGAGGGAAGTAACATTTCAAATACTTCCTGTGACAATACATGGAAAGGACTTTGATCTGTGAATTGTCTACCCGTGGAGAAAAAACAAGATTCATTAATAAAACAATTTTTTTTATCCAAATTGCCTTTCAATTAGTGACTAAACCTTGTACCAGTTACAACATTACATGAGGGGAAGAAATAAAGTCTGAAGAGGTGAGTCTTCAGACATCGATTGAAAGTGGAGTCTTTGCTGTTCTAACCTCTCTGGGAAGGTCATTCTATCATTTGGGTGCCAGAACAGACAAGTGAAGTGACCAGGCAGTGCCGGTATGGAGGCCAAACTACAGGTTTGGAGGGGGGAAGCACCAGTCGACCAGTGGTCACAGAACGAAGAGGTTTGGCAAGGATGTAGGGTTTAATGATGTTCTGAAAATAGGCTGGGGCTGTCCACTGAGTCATCTGGTTTGATGGCACTTATGTTCTAAACTTGATGCGAGTCATAACAGGCAACCAGTGAAAGACAATGAGAAGGAGAGGGACAGGGGAGTGTTTGAGGAGGTTGTAGATCAGACCAGCCGCAGCATTCTGGATTAGCTGTTGGGCTCTGATGGCAGAGGCTGGAAGGCTAGCTAAAAGCGGGTTTCAGTAGTCCAGGCGGGACAGTTCCAATGCCTGAACCAGAAGCTGGTTTGAATAGGTGGTGAGAAAGGGTTGGATTGGACATTGGTATAACAGTGATACGACAACCCATGGGCAAAGATCACAGGACTGAGAGAACGCGTGTAGAGGGCAGAAAGAAGGGGACCCAGAACTAAGGCCTAGGGGACTCCTTTACCAAGGGTAAAAAGTACTGATACCATCCCATCTTTGGCAACTTGAGAGGAGCTGTTTTAGAGATGGGACTTGACCCAGTCAAGGGCTGTTCTGCATATGCCCATTGCTGCCAAGGACGACAGGAGGATGAGGTTTTTTTTATAGTAACAAAAGCTGGTCGAGGAGGATTGAGACAGTGGAAAGAAAAGCTGATGTTGCAACATAAAGTGACTCATTGATGAAGGCGGGCACAGTTTCTGTTGATTAGCCATGTCTGAAGCCAGACTGATTCGATTCTGGGAGGTTAATTTAGTTTAGTTTATTTGACAATTATATATACAAGTGTTAATAATAAAAACAGTCGACACATGTATGAGACATTGTCAGGGATAACACAGAAAAAGTCCAGGGCTTATTTCCATCGTGGTCCTTGATGTTCATAAACTCAATGTACAAAATGGAAGCAGTTGGTCAATGTCCATGATTACATGAGGTAGGATTGGCAGCAGTATTCCGCTAAGTATCAAATTGATTAAAATAACCTTATCATTATCGAGGGATGTTATCTAGCAGCATGTACTTGACCTTTTTCTTAAACATTTCTATGCTACAAGCTTCTTTTATTTCAGACGGCAGCTTATTCCGCTCTGTAGCAGCTGCATATAACAAGGAAACCTTACCCATCATAGTTTTAAATTTATAGTGTTAGGTTAGTTGCCCTTGCTCTGGTGTTGTAAGTTATTCTGGAATAGGAAAGAAGACAGTTGGGTAGAAGTGGCTCTTTTAAGTGTTTTAGATTGAAAATGAAGGAGGGAGACAGGACGATAGTTCTGCAAGAGGGTGGGGTCCAAAGTGAGCTTCTTAAGGAGTGAGGTGACATCGGCACACTTGAATGAAGAGGGGAAATATCCAGAAGATAAGAAGCAGTTGACAAGGGATGTAAGAAAAGGAAGGGTATCAGGTTTAATGGCCTAGAGGTGAGATGAGGGGTTAGGGTCAAGGGACGTGTCAAGGGACACGTCCAAATTAGTCAGGGAAAGAAAAGAAGAAGAGCGGGAGCAAACAGAATGAGGGGACATGGGGGGGTGGAGGTGGACTTAAAGGCACCGGGAATCTGTGATTTTTGCATCAAAGAAATCTGCATATTCTTCTGCTGTGAAAGATGATTGAGGTGGGGCAGGAGAACTCTGGGGAGAAGAGGAAGAAAAGTTAATGGGGGTTAGTAGAGGAGCTCCCCCCCCAAGCCTGAAAACATCGCTGGGGTTACCACAGGGTAAGGGAGGTTGGAGAGGTTCCGTTGTTGTGAGGGTCCATGACAGAGGAAAGATCTTCCGCGGGAGAACCTGTAAACTGGGATAGAGTTTCACACGGTAAAGTGAATGGGAGTGTTGGGAGGGAAACTGGGAGGGGGCAAGATTAATGCCAATTATCAGCTCATCATGTGGCGGGAGTATAATGAATTTGTTAATATGTCTTCAGGTCAGGAGCTTCAGTCAATAATTAACTTAGTTAAGGTCAGCCATCAGAATGGGGAAAATTGTGATCCAGCAAGTTAGACTGTTGTTGGTGTTAGATTAGCTGGTTTGAGTACTAATGAAACTTCTAATTCCCTACAATTTTCAAGCGCAACATGCAACATAGAGTTTTCACAGTATCATGCAATAAACATAATTTGAGCAGCAGCTCTGAGGATGTAAATGCCTTTTTGACGAGGTCAGAGGGGATTGGCCAGACTGTTTTGAGTCAATAGAAGGGCTAGTATGACTCGGATTACCACTTTTTGGTACTGTACTGAGCAGCAAAGCATCTCAAAATGCACAACCTGTCACACCTTAATGCACCTGAAGGTGACAACAGTTGAGGACAATGTTGGGTTCCCCTCCCGCCAACCAAGAACAGAAAAGTGAGGCTGCTGTTGGCTTAGGCTCACAAAAACTGACAGACAATTGAAGATTGGAAAAATTTAGTCAGGTCTGATGCATCTCAATTTCTCCTGCGACACGCAGCTGGTAGGGTAAGAATTTGGCATCAACAGCATGAATCCATGGACCCAACCTGCCTTGTGTCAGTGTTTAAGCTGGTGTTGCTGGTGTAATTGTGTGGCGAATGTTTTTTGGAACACTTTGGGCCCCTTAATATGCTGTTTTTAATGGCTACTTCCAGCATTATGATGCATTGTTTCACAAAGCAAAGGTCATCTCAAAATGTTCACATGAACATGAAAAAAGTTCATTGTTCAGTGGTCACCCCAATCATCAGATGTGAATCCAAAAGCACACTAATAGGATGTGGAAGAATAAAAGTTTTACAGCTTGATTGTGTAGCGGACAAATTTGCAGATGTTATGTGATGCAGTCATGTAAATATGGATCAAAATCTCGAGGGAATATTTTCAATATACTGTGGAATCCATGCTACAAAGATTTCAGGCTGTTCTGAGAGCAGAGGGGGGCCCAAACTAGCATTAATGTGATGTACCTAATAAAGCGTTCGGTGAGTGTATACAATTGCGCTCAAAAGTTGGCAGACCCAAGCTGAATTTGTGAAATGTTGCCATTTATTTTGAAAATATGACTCATCATGCAAAAAACTTGTCTGTTATATAAGTATAGCGATGATGTGAAGTCATTTATCACCACATAGTTGTTTGGCTCCTTTTTAAATCATTATGATAACTGAAATCACCCAAATGGTTGTGATCATAAGTTTACATACCCTTGACTGTTTGACCTTGTTATATAGACGCAAGGTGACACATTACGGTTTAAATGGTTATTAAGGGTTCCACACCTGTGGCTTTTTAAATTGTATTTAGTGTCTGCGTATAGTCATTGGGTTTGTTAGCTCCCGAGTGGATGCACTGATCAGGCTAGACACAGAGCCATGGGGAGCGGAAAAGAACTGTCTAAGGACCGTCGAAGGTAGTTCAACTTTTTAAAGGTGGGAAAGGATATAAAGAGATATCCAAAGACTTGAAAATGTCAGTTAGTACTGTTCAGTCTATGATTAAGAGGTGGAAAGTTAGGGGATATGAAATTAAAACTCATTTTGAGTAAATCAGCTTCTTCTATGTTGGCGCCTATTGCATTTTATTGAAAAACACTAAATCTGACCATGAAAAAATGCACCATAGAGTATGAATTTCTAAAAACGGATTTTTGTACCATGTGTAAGAAGCACAGGGCTATCGCTCTACAGCATTATCTCAATTTTTGTAATTTTGGCACTTGCATTTTGGAAACCAACTCTTCAAATGTAGGATGTTCTGGAAAAAGATGGCATGGTCATTTTAAGGGGCACAATAAGGAGGCATAAACAGCAATGAGCTGCATGGTTGAGTTGCTAGAAGGAAGCCATTATTGCGCCAATCCCACAAAGAAGCCCGCCTAAAATATGCAACAACACCTTGACACACCTCACAACTTCTGGAACACTGTCCTTTGGAGTGAAGAGACCAAATAGAACTTTATGGGAACTTTATGGCGCTGTGTTTGAAGAGCAGTCAACAAGGCCCATGGTGGAAAAATATACCATACCCACTTAAAGCATGGTGGTGGCTCTCATGTTTTGGGGGTGTGTGAGCTCTAAAGGCTCAGGGAATCTCGTGAAAATTGATGGCAAACTGAATGCAGCATGCTATCAGAAAATTCTGGCAGACAATTTGCATTGTTCAGCACGAAAGCTGTGCATGGGACACACTTGGACTTTCCAGCATGACAATGATCCAAAGCACAGGGCCAAGTTGACCCTCCAGTGGTTACAGAAGAGAAAGGTGAAGGTTCTGGAGTGGCCATCACAGTCTCTTGACCTCAATATCGAGCCGCTTTGGGGAGATCTCAAGTTCATGCAAGATGACCAAAGAATTTGCGGGAGCTGGAGTTATTTTGCAAGGAAGAATGGGCAGCTATACCACCTGTGAGAATTAGGGGCCTCATTGGCAACTATCACGAAAGACTGCACGCTGTTATTGATGCTAAAGAGGGGAATAAACAGTATAAATAACTAAGGGTATGCACACTTTTGAACAGAGTTAATTTCATTTTTTTCCTTTATTGCCATGTTTTATTTGATGATTGTGCCATTCTACATGACCTACAGTTGGATATGAATCCAGTAAGAAATAAAAAAAATTTGCTTTGCCTGGCTATTCCTATTTACTTTAAAAAATGTTACCTGTTTTACAAATTCAGCCAGGGCATGCAAACTTTTGAGCACAACTGTATGTCTGTGCATTCTGCTTAAGAATGCTGGCATGGTTTGAGGCATGTATGTGAGGAAGAGTTGTGTATGTTGCTGAGTCGGGTTGTAGTGGTGAATGGTTGTGGCCATTAAGGGGCTTTGCTGGGTAATTAACTGATGTTCTCTTGCTCTTTGTGCTGCGCTGGGCCTTGGCTCTCAGGTGTACTTGAAGCTTTCTGATGTCTATAAGCTGTGCGGGAATGGTTTTCTCAACAACCCAGTGGCTGCCTCCGCTCCTCATTGCCTCTCGCTTGCAATTACTCCAGTTGCACCCAGCGAGGTACCTTGCCTCTCTTTCTTTTGTCGCTTTCTTTTTCATTTTCTTTTTCTTTCTGTTCTTCCATCTTTGAAAAGGGATGCTCTTCTTCTATAGCTCTGCATTTACCTTTGATTCTGCCTCTGCTCCCTCCCCTATAGTCTCTGGCTACTAATTTCTCTACATGCTTTCTCAAAAAGTTTAATCTGCTCATTGGGTCATTGCCTTGGCCAGAGAGTCTATTGCATTTTGGCTGCTCCTCTGCTTATGTTGCCCTGTAAGAGAGTGAACAATAATTTGCTGTGCAGTAAAACCTCAGGGATGTTTTCCTCAAGGGATACACACTGAACGTAAGGGGAGAATTACAAAAACTGATGTATTGGCACTTCCATCAATGAAAAATACTGAAGCAGTTAGACTCAGTGGCTTGTTTTTCTAACCTCTTCAACCCGAACTCCCCCCAGAGGAAATGCTGGCGTTATGGGATTTTCAGTGGCATGTCCTCAGAGTCCATCCGTAACCTCACCTTTTAACATATGATTGCTCTCAATCTGTGCTTGTTAAAGAATAATAATAATAATAATAATAATACATTTTATTTATATAGCAGTATTTTTCAAACTTTGTTGAGTCAAGGCCAAGTAATGCACGCCCCTCTGCCTCCGGTGACTTCTTAAGCCCAATTTACTGAATAAAATAGATTATTTAATTATAAATAATATGTATCAATTCATATTATTAAATAATATGAGCGAGTAATGAGCGAGAGCGGCTCTATATTCTGGTTTCCCAGTTGCCCATCAGTACTTATGATCAAAATTACAACCAGTTCAACAATATATGTAGTTTAAGTTTTTTGTGTTTTAACATCCAGGATCAGGGATCAGGGAAACATGAAAAGGAGACCGGCCGAATGTGGCAAAAATAGGAATTGCTGTCTACGGCATTACTTACACGGGTTAGCTTTGCAGATGTTGTATTCTCTGGCAACAATTTATAAAATAGAAAATCGTAGAAATATCCATCATGCTCATAACATGATACATGGTCCCTTTCCAAAAACCTGAGACTCTAACGTTGAGCTGCCATGTCTTTAATTTGCACCAAGACAATGTCATTGAATGGGAATTAGACTGACCTTGAAACATTTAAGTGTAACAAATATGCAAAAAAGTAAGAAATCAGGAAGGGGGCAAATACTTTTTCACAGCACTGTAAATGTCTAGATGTTATTGCTTGGAGTAGTCAATGACTCAGGCAAAAGCCAACAAAATTTGGGCATTCATAAGCTAACAGAAACAGAGACGATAGGTAAGTCAGAGCGAATGGTTATCATGACAGCTCAAAACGTTTACTGAAACTGGTGCCGTCTGCTGGATAACAGTTGTTCACACAGGAAAAATCAGTGGGGAGAAGATGGAATTTTAAATGATCTACTCTGCCCATTCGAAAAGAAAGCCGCACACTATAATAATTTGTTGGGCCACCTTTAGCTTTGACCATGGCCCACATTCATTGTGGTATTGTTTCAGCAATCTTACAAAGTGTTACAACATTAATTTCTGACCAGATTAGCGTTGATTTTTGGCCAAGATATTGTATTGACAATGGGTGATTCAAAGGACTCAATTAAGCCTTCTCCAGCACATCCCAAAGACTTTCACTTGGTTGAGGTCAAGACTCTAAGGTGGCCAATTCATATGTGTGAATGATTCCTAATGCTTGATGAACCACTCTTCTCAATTTGAGCTCAATGAATCTTGACACTGTCATCCTGGAGTATGCCTGTGTCATCAGGGATTAAGAAGTCCTTTGATGGGTTACTGGTGATTCAGTATATTCATGTAGTCTCCTGAATTCATTTTATTGCTGCAGAACAGTGCTGAGCCTAGATCTGACCAACTGAAACAAGCAACCCCAGATCATAACACTGCCCCCAGAGGCTTGTACAGTGGGCACTATGCATGACAGGTGCATCGCTTTCTGGTTTCCTTTCTTACCCTGACATACCTGTCACTCTGCAATAGGGTAAATCTGGACTCATCAGACCGCATGACCTTTTTCCATTGCTCATCAGTCCAATCTTTATCCTCTCTTGCAAACTGAAGTCATTTTTTTTTTCCCCAATAAGCCCCACTGACAAGTGGCTTTCACGTGGCCACTTTGCTATCTAGTCCCAATCCTTCAAATTCTTGTTGCATTGTGTGTTGGGAAATCCTCGTACCTTCATAAGATAAGATAAGATGAGATACACTTTATTGAACCCCGTGGGGTAATTTGTCCTCTGCATTGGACCCATCCTATAGTTAGCAGTAGTGGGCAGCCACAGAGCAGCACCCAGGGACCAACTCCAGTTCTAAAGCCAGTTCCTTGGTCAGGGGTACTGGTGGAAGGATTCCTACAATGCATGTTTTTGTGGGTGGGGGAAACCAGAGTGCCCGGAGGAAACCCACGCAAACACAGGGAGAACATGCAAACTCCACACAGAAGGACCCCAGGCCGGAATCGAACTCACAACCTTCTTGCTGTGAGGCGACATTGCTAACCACTATGCCACCATGCCGCCCTACTCTTAATTTTCTTAATTAACTTTTAATTTCTACTCTTAATTTTCTAAAGACGAGACTTTAGCTAGCATTTTAGTGATCTCCGATAAGGATCAGTTGGGATTCTTCTCCATTCCATTTCTTCCGCGAAGTTGGCAGTTCACCACTATCAATTCATGTTTTAAAACATTGTTGGACAGTTCCTGATCTAATTCCAGTGATTTCAGTAATCTCCCTAGCTGTTTTTTTTTTTTTCTTGATGCTGATCAATAATTCGCCCCTCTTTAAACACAGTAAAATATTTTCAGACGACTAAGAGGTACGGTTTGCAGCATGATTTTTTATTAAATGAGAAGTTCCATGCTGAATCAGTCAAGATTAAAATAGTTATTGCCAGCTGAAATATATTAATCACTGCAACAATGTTTTAATCATTGGCTCTGGAGTATTTGCTTATTTAAATCCAAATGGTGATTTTTTTTTTTTTGGATGGGTTGTGTATAACAATGAATATAGATTTGTTTCAAGTTTATTTCATGGAAATGGTCTCACGGCTCTCCAGCCACTCCTCTACAGCTCGGTACTGATCCGTAGCCCATAGCTTGAGAAACATCTAGCAATACAGCCTCACAAATGAGTAAGATGCCAACAAAAAATGAATATGTATTAAAACATAGCACAAGATGAAAAAACATTCAAAATAGGAATAATTAGGATTATGAAAACAGACTTGCATGAAGTGAAATCAGAAAAAACAATTGAGAAATGAATTTAGTCTCTAAAAGCACCCTTAAAAAAGTGAGTCTTTAAATGGGATTTAAAAGAAGATAATGTCTCAGCAGCTCAAATATTGAGTGGGAAGCCATCCTGAGTCCTGGGGCCTTGACTGAAAAGCCAGATTCCCCTTTGTTTTCAAGTTAGACTCTCAAACAGCTAGGAATTAAGAGCTCACTGATATATATATATATATATATATATATATATATATATAATATAAAAAACATTTAAAAATCAATTCTATTATGATTTGGCAGCCGGTGCAAAGATGTTAAAATTTGAGTAATATAGACTATTCAGTTTGTCTCGGTAAGCAATCTTGTTGCCGAACAATTTGAGAAATTGTTAAATTGTAGTATTCTCAAGGATTTCTTATTCAGACAGGTAAATAAGGAGTTACAGTAGGCTTCTTGATGAAATCTTGATGAAATAAAAGCATGTCTATTTTTTCATGGTCAGCAAATGACAAAACAGATCTATTTTTTTGCTGTCATGGAGTCACTGTACAAGCCAGTGTAGCTCAAAAATGAGTTTGGTAAAAAAAAAATCACTCCAAGATTTCTAGAAAAGGCTTAATATTTGAAACAAGAGGACCTGGAGCTGATCAAATTTTATCCAAATCTAACTTTAGCCAAGTATAATGACCTCAGGTTTATTTGAATATGACTGCTGAAAATTACCTGCCATACAGTTTTGAGCATCAGTAAATTAGTCATGTAACACAACATGTTGCTAAAATCAGTAGATTTCCCTGAATGGTTTAACTGTGTTTTATCAGCATAGCAATGAAAAGATATGTTATGTTTATGAGTAATCATACCCTGAAGAAGCATATAAATTGAAAACAATATTGGTCCAAGTATGGAGCCTTGAGGTTTGCCTGAAGTAAGCACAGCAGACAATGATAAAAAATCACAAAGAGAAAACAAAAATTTTCTGCATGAAACCAATTACAATACAGTCCTAGACCCAATTTCTCAACCTGTCGATCAAGATCACATGATCAGTCGTATCAAAGGCTGTGCTTTTATCCAACAGCTCCGATAATGAGCAGTTTCCAGAGTCAACATTCATCAAAGATCATTTGTGACCATAAGAATGGCTGTTTCTTTGGTCTGAAGCCAATATTAAAATGTTTCAAATATATTGGTATAGCTAGAACTTGAGACTTAAAAGGCAGTTTTGAAATGTGTCTAAAGTTATTAACAATTTCTGGGTTCAAGGTTTGATTCTTTCAGGACCAGCTGAATGCAGGCAGTCTTAAAATTGTCAAGAACACATTCAGTTTAAAGAGCTCTGTTCACCACAGAGAGCAGGCCAGGGCCAACAATCATCCTTATTTGTATAAGGGGCCAAGTGGGTATAGTATCTAAGAGGGTGTAAAAGAGGGTTTAATATGGGACACAATGTCTGGAAACTCTTGCTAAGACATTTTCATGAAACAACTCAACAAGTTTAAGTGAGAACATGATACACTGAGTGAATGAACAGGAGTGAAACTAGGCTTAATCATTGCAATCTTGTCAATAAAAAAAAATTTAAGAACTTACTGCCATCAGTTGGGGATGAAGCTGATGCAGCGGCAAGTGGATGGTTAAAATCTAGCATGATGCTGCAAAAACTTGAGAAAAGAATATATTTTGAGCGTTTTTTATTTCTTGGTTATGAGAGTTTAATGGGCTTTTCATGTGAATGTAGTGAAGCTCCAGCCAAAGTTCACTCGGAAGACCCTCCTTCCGCATACTTCATCCAGTAGTTTATTTTCATTCAATCTGCTCTCATTTCTCAAACATGCTCAGTCATAATGCCAGCTGCAATAGTGTGGGGCTGTCAGTTGTCAATTGAAACATCAGCTGTCCTATTAGCTGACCATGTCTATCTAATACCACTGCGACATACCTACGCCGTTAGCCTATCATCTTGCTGCTGTCTTTTAAATTATGATAGTCTCTCTACCCTCCACCTTTAGTATGCTTATGCAACTGTTATGCGCGTCCTCCACCTCCATATCACTGCCCAGTCTTCACAGAGTCATTAGCTTTATCATTCATCATCCTCAGTAGGTCAGCAGAGTTATCAGCCACCACCAATCTGGTCCTGCTGCAGCTTAGGGTAGATGCTCCTCAATTACAAGATCTCCCTGTTGAGTCCAAGCGCCAAAGACTTTGTTAAGACTATCATCACATCTGTTAATCTGTTAATACCATAATCTGTTATAAATGATTACTTTTTGTAATTCATTGGTCTCTCTTGTTTGAAATGAACATTTAGTTTGGTGGCCTTCCACCTCTGCCTTTGTGCATTCTCTCTTCAGGCTGCATATTTTATAGTTCATTCCAGGAAAATCCTTTTGTATAGATGCTGTTCTAATTTTCTAAGGCTCTACTGCATTTACAGTACACAAACATATTATTAAATATATTTAGCATTTTTTTGTTGTTTGAAATGCGCTCTAAATTAACACGTGAAATTGAAAAAGTCATTTGCAAAGTTATTACGCGATAAAGAAAAGTTTGCTTCAAGTTTTTTGGGCTACAGGAGGCAGGGTATCAGGGATCGCACCAAAATAATTGGAAGGGAACATGTCTTCTGTCTTGAGGCCATTGAAATACATGCATAGTGTAAAAATTAAATCCAGGGTATGACCATGTTTATGCATAGGACCAGTCACCTACTGGATCAGATTGAAGGATTTTGTAAGGTTTAAAAACTCTGTGGCAAAAATGTCTGAGGAGATGTTGATATGGAAATTAAAATCACCCGCTGTTATGATCTCATCATATTTTAATACCACAGCGGACAATAATTTTGAAAATTCTGACATGAAACCATTAATAGATCTAGGAGGATGATAGACCAATGCACATAGTTATCTTGTGAAAATGACCTGTGAATATGAGGACCTCAAACGTGGAGAAATCATTAGCTGGGATCCGGTTAAATTTTAATAGTTTTTTTTAACACAACTGGACTGTGAAAATCCAGAAACATCAAGATCTCTTCATCTTCACATCCTGTTTCTTAGTAGTATCAAGTGCAAAACTGTTATACTATCAAAAAAAAAAAAAACGACCAAGGTGCTGGCAGTAGCAGAAAACCAGGCAACCAAGAGGGAGGTGGGGTGTGGTTGTAATAATTGCAACCCGTATAAACCCAGCATAAATGTTGAGGAGATCTGTTGCCATTGTATTTGTAGCTCGTTAGTCGATCTACATTAGCACTTGTTTGCTCATTTATTCAGCTATAGCGACTGGGCTCTAGTTGTAATAATGTAAAAGCAATCCGTCTGTAACAGAATAGTCGACGGCGTCTCTGGTTCTCTGCCGTAAGGCAGGTCCAACCTATGACAACTTCCTTGCCAGGGCCAGCCTCTTCACCTTTGAATAGGGGCGCCCATCCTTTACTCTATCCAGCGACCCAATTCTTCTCCGTCCGGGGGGCCTCTTCCCTACCACCTGTCCTTCCATGACCTTGATCAGCAGGTCTCCATGTGTCTCAGTGTATGACCTAACCAGGAGGTTTTTCTTTTCATGATTGTATTGATGACTGTCCGGTCTTCCCCAACACGCTCTAGAACCTCCTCATTCCTGGTTCTGTCCGACCACACAACGCCCAGTACTCTCTCTTCCATATCCACATCTCACAACTTTCAAGCCTGCGCATATCGTCATTGCTAAGTGACCATGTTTCACAGCCGTACATAAGGGTACTCCAAATAAGCACTTTAATAATGCGCTTCTTCAAGCTTAAGCTGAATGACTTAGACATTAATTCTTTTCTTCTGGAGAAGGCATCCATAGCTCGGGCTATCCTTGATCTAGTGTCTTTTTCGCAGTAGCCATCTTCAGTAAGAATGCTACCCAGGTAGTTGAACTATGTCACCTGCTTTAACTTCTTTCCCTCAAGATAGATCTCAAATTGCTCACCAGGCCTTTTGCTAATCTTCATGACCTCTGTTTTCTTCAGATTGATTCTCATTCCATAACGTTCAGCCTTAGCCATCATTCGATGGCGTGCCATACTTAAAAACTATAGGTTGCTCTTACCGGGGCCTAAATGTGTTTGATAGCCTAGCATTGTGACATAGCCTTGTGTAGCCTAGCACAATGAAAATAATTGTCCATATAAAGCCTGATCAATCAGTAGCTAGCTAATAGCTGAAAAACAGACTCTAGTGTACTGGGATTCAAACTAGCTTGTCATTTCATTTTCTATTCCTTTCCCTCATCCTGTAGTTGGACCTCGATTGTAGTTATCTCTGGTGCATAGGCTCTCATCTTGTACACTCTAATAATGTGAAAAAAGTTTAATGTTATTTGTCGCTAGGTAGCTTTTGTAGTACAATGGCTACTTACTGGGTTTGGTAGCTAGTGTGAACATTGTGCAGGTAACATTAGTTCACTCCCTTGCTTGGCTGAAAAAGAGCCTACTTTCTGTATCATTCTTCAATTAACGCAATTACATTGACTTTGAGATGGCAAAGTACTAATGTGTCTGTGAGTAAAACGCAAATGCTTAATGTTTATTTTTTATCATTACCAGTGTTCCTTACTTCGCAATAGGACATAGTGGAGCTCCTCATGTGTTTCAGTATAGCTGCCACTGGTGAGCTGAACTTGTGAATGAACATGAAGGGCTACAGGAGTTACAGAAGGAGCAGTGAGGGTGGGCTGTGGTGTTTATGATCAAACTTTGTCACTCTTGCTCTTTTCTCCAAATTTAGTGACTGCAGCTTTAAGAGATACAATGAAGTCTTCTAAGTCAAGGATTTAACATTCAGGAGAGTCATTTTAACCCTGTTGTATTGTTGCAAGTTCAGAGGACACACAGGCTTGACAGATAGTAAATTACAAGTGTCTAATAAATGATCAAACATTTTATGTCCTGCATAATCAATACTAATGCCTCAATCTATAATGATCAAGCAATATTTAGTAAAGGAATTTCAAAAGGATCACTTATAGGCAACATTTACGATGTACATATCAGTGACGGCTGCTGGGCTGAAATTAAAGGAGGATAGAAAAATCCCTTTTAACTAATAAATAGTCTTGACCTTTTTTCAGTTATTTTCCTTGAGTAACATGTTTTCCACTGATCAGAATAATTTGTTTGCCGTTAAACGCACAATCTGCCTCTTAATGTAATAGTAAGTTTAACCCATTAATGCCCAAATTTCTTTTCAAAGTAAAAGTTACCTTTTACTATCGGATATGGCGTACAATGAACATTCAACACTTATTTTCTGGGGAAAAATATTTATTTTGTCATCGAGGACCCCAAGTATGTATGTTCCTTTACGAATGTACACAGATTGTTGAAAGCATAAAAATCATCATTCTGAGAAAAACATATTTAGACAATGCTATAATCTCCAATTCTTGTCTTTAGTGTGATATAAAAATGTGCCTCAGTCAGAAAAAATGACGCACTCACCTCTTGGAGCGTCACATAGTGCTGTTACAGATTCGAGAAATTCATGCAAATGGCGGCCCCCACCACTGCTGTAAAGGGAGACTACTCTCATAAGCACTTTTCCTGGATGCGAGTTACTTCCCTTGATTAAGCTGCAGCAGCTTAGTCACAGTATCGCATTCACTTGGGTTACAGAGGTTAAAATGTGCCATGTCCCAGAAATGGGACAGTGGTCATTAATGGGATTTTGAAAGATGTTTTACTCACTTTACAAAAAAGATTAACAGTTCTGCTAACTTGCACATTTGCTTTAAGCACAGAATGCATCCTGTCTTATCTGTACTTCATGAGTGTTTAATTTACAAAGAAAATGAAGATTAGCATCAAGTATCCACTGCTGAATAACGTTAACTTTGATTGAAATTTTGTGTTGAAATGCTTGTTTTATTTTTCATCTTATCATAATGAGGAGAACTGGCCCCATGTGATAGAGTTGTATGTTTTCTGAGTATGCAGAATTTAATTTAAATGACATATTGAAGTTTAAACGTATGTTCTCTTCCTCCCGAATTTTCAGCTCAGTAGCCATCACGGATACATGTAAAACGTGATATTCTAAGGATGACCATAATCCAAATAATTAATTATTCCAAAACTTTCTCTGAATTTCATCTCCCGATTTAGCATTTTTTTGTCAGCAGTGTAATGTATGTTAAGATGAAACTTAACTTATTCAGAATGTTTTCAATGTTAAAAAGATCCCATTTAAAATGGGAACATCCTCTTAAGTGCAATACATCGAACACTGGTGAAAGATGGGATCACTTATGAGTCTAGCTAACAAATCCATGCCATTTTATGAGCTGCATAATTTTAGAATCTCCAAAAGAAATTAACATTTTACACCATTAATGTGGAAAGGAAAATGCCTGATTACTTAGTGATGCAATGAATAATAATTTCGGCTAAAGAGCAATTGGCCACTCAATCCGCCCATTGTCAGCCGGTCATTCTGAACAAATTAACGTTTGGTTGCCGATGAGGGAAAAGTGACCTAAATGTGAGCCAGTTTGGAGTAATCATGCACCATCCGGTGAAGTTATACTGAAGGGCTTTTATACCTCTCTGAAGACACATTACTGAAAATCCCGTAATGCCCATGTTGAAGAGGCTGAAGAACACATTTGGAAAAGTTACTCTAATATTTTTGTTTCTGTGTCATATTCAGATCAAGACCATACAGTTCACACTAGTCTAATTATTGTCTATTTACTGAACAGTCAGTATAAAAATACCTTGATCTAAAATATACTTTAATAATTATACTATTCTATGAGCTGCTGAGCGATTTAAACTCAAAATCTTAATTTTTGCTTTGCTTCCAACATTCCAAAATTTTCAGATTACTGAATGGTCATTTTTCCCGATGCAATTATATCTCTGATGTTTTACTGTGATCGGTAATCTACTTTGTGGGAGCACTATTTGTATATATAGGAAAAACTGCATGCGATAAGTAATTACATGTACAGGTTGCATTGATCAATATTTGGTTTAGCACGTATTCATGTATTTTTCTGTTCCAAGGCAAGAACATTGTGTCTTGCAGGAAAAAGTCCAATTTACATTAAAATTGGTGGTACACCATTTCCAAAAACAGTCGGGATGCTGTGTAGAACGTAAATAAGTGAATTTTCAAATTATTTAAACCCTATATTTAATTAAAAGTAATACAAAGGCAATTTATCAAACGTTGAAACCGAGAAATTTATTGTTTTTTGAAAAATATCTGCTCATTTTGAATTTGATGCCAGTAACATGTTTCAAAAAATTGCCGACAGGGGAACAAAAGACTGGAAAAGTCGCATGATGCTTAAAAAATACCCCCGGTGGAGCATCTCATAGTTAACCAGGTTAATTAGCAAGAGATCAGTAACATGATTGGGTATAAACAAAGCATCCCAGAGAGGCTGAATCATTGAGAGATAAAAATGGTGAGGGCTTCACCACTCTGTGAAGACTGCATGGGCTAATACTTCAAATGATTCAGAATAGTGTTTCTGCAAGGGACAAGGCAGAAACCAATACTGAATGGCCATGATCTTCAGGCCCTTAGGCAGCACTGCATTGAAAACAGATAGGATTCTGTAATGGGAATCACTGCATAGATTCAGGAGCACTTCTGATAACCATTGTCATTAAACACAGTTCATCACTACATCCACAATTGCAAGTTAAAACTCTTGCACATAAACCTGAAACCATGTACTGTATAAACAGGATCCAGGAACATTTGTGCATTTTCTTGGGCACAGCTGATTTAAAATAGACTGGGGCAAAGTGGAAAACTGTCCTATATGGTCTGATGACTCAACCTGTGAAATTCTTCATGGAATTCATGGATGCTGCATCCTTGAGGCTAAAGAGGAGAGGGACCAACTTGTTATCTGCGCATAGTTCAAAAGCTAGCATCCGTGATAGCAGGGGGTGCATTTTTGCATGTGGCATGGGTGACTTGAAAATCTGTGAAGATTTCATTAATACTGAACGATATATTTAGGTTTTGGAGTAACATATGCTGCCATCCAGTCAGCATATTTTTCAGGTTAGGCCTTGCTTATTTGAGCAAGACAATGTCAGACCACTGTCTGCACATATTACAACAAAATTGAGCTGCAGTAAAAGAGTACAGGTGCTAAACTGGCCTGCCTACAGTCAGAACTTCTCACCCACAGGAAACATTTGACGCATTATGAAACAAAAAATGTGACAAAGGAGGCTGCGAAGTGTTGAGCAGCAGAAATGATAGATTAAGCAAGAATGGTAAAACATTTTGCTTTCACACCTACAGCAAGTGGTCTCCCCAGTTCCCAAACAGTTTGAAAAGTGTTGCTGGTGTCAAATTCAGAATGAGATCATATTTTTCAAAAATCAATAAAAGTGCTCAGTTTCAACACCTGTTATTTTGTTTGTACTATTTTCAAAAATATACAGTTTTAATGATTAGTATTCTGTTTTTATTTACATTTTTCCCAGTCCTCGACATTTTTGGAGATGGGATTGTAAATTCAATTTGTCAATCTAGATGTTACGCACTTCTATCAGACTGCTTCCAACTTCATATGGCAAGACACATCTACATCAGGTGTGAAGTACTTTCACTGAGAAATTGAATTTAAAAATGAAAGTAAAAATTCTGCATTTGGATTTTGTCCTCTGGTACATTTACACAACATAATGATATATTCCTAAGCAAAAAAAAAAAAAAAAAAAAGCGAATAGCCAAGCCCAAAATAGCAAAATATTAAGCTTTTAATGGTCTCAACAACAAATCATTGGTCATAAAATTAACAAGGATTGAACAATTGTGTTTCTGAGACCTGTTCCACCATTTGATTGTTATTTTTATCTGCAGTGAACTGTTTGGAGAAAAAGTTTTAAACTGTTTCACTGTGAAGCTGAGCTGCTTCAGTGTAAAAAGTCAACGCGTTGGAGTAATGGTTGCTCCTCACAATTGAAATGTTTTTTTTCTAAAGAAGACCAATTTCAACTCTTTTTTTCTTGTGAAAAGCTGTCCGCAAGTTTACCGACAAAGCTCGAACATTTAGAGAAATCAATGGGAAAAGCTACCCCATCCTAAGTTACTTTATCTATTTGTTCAATTCTGATTATTCTTCTAACTAGTGATTTGTTGTGAAGACCATTACAAATATGGCCATTAAAAGACCATATTTTGCCATTTAGAGCTTGGCCCTTTTTTTTTTTTTTTTTTTTTTTTGCCAAGGAGAGTATATGTGTAGCTAATTGCAAATTGTTTTGATCTTTATTATTATCTTTTAACCAAACATGGCTTTAACACAATTTAACACGCTTCATTTGCAGCTGCTAATCACCTTCTGTTAACAGTTATGAACCTCTTTATCCTGCTCTGCCTACCCTACTCTCTTCTGCTTTCTCTTCCTACACTATCCCTCTCTTCTCTCTCTCCTCTTTGCTCCCTTTCTGTCACTCTCTCTCTCTCTCTCTCTGTGGAAGGAGTACGTCACTGTCAGCCAATTAAACCAGATCTTCGGGATGCCAAAGGTTGACCCCTCCCCCACCTCTCCCGTTCAATCATTCCAGTCTGTAGTTGCAGACTCCGCCTTCTCCTGCCACAACACACCACATGGCTCCTCCCTCTCTCTCTCTGTAGAGGTGTGTTTCCCCCATTCCCATTGCTTCCTTCCTCTCACCTAGTAGAGCCTTCTGTGTTTTATCCATCTGCAGAATGTGTATCACCCTTAACACTACTACTGAGAATGGATAGCAGTATATCATTACCAAATCTGTGTAACATTTCTTTTGGCAAAGAGTCGAACTTTGTATGAATAACTGCAACGCATTGGCTTCTTATACGAAGTGCAAATTTTAGTTAAATTTCATTGTTGTTCATAATTTTCTCAATTTCAGGATCATCCAAAGCCACTTCATAGCACAAATGATGATTATTTTTTCTTGTTTTTTATTTTTATGATTGCTAAAGTCCTTTTTTTATTTCTGAGCATAGTGTTGTGAGTCTCTTGAATTCTATATGATGTTCTCTGACTGCTCCTGTTCTGTGAATCTCGAAAAGTTGCTGCTTACTGTTTGTTCCCATTATTGATCTTTACTGTCCCATAATAGATTGCTTTACTGTATTACTGCTAAACACCACCTGAAATCTGACATAAACCAATTCACAGATGCAAATATGGTGCTTACAAAGGTGATATGTACTACTTCTGAAATAGTTACAATGCAGTGAGAAAGTATTTCCTCGTTTATTTAATTTTTTAAATGTTTGTCACACTCAATTGTTTCAGATATCCAAACAAATTTTTTTGCAAGATGAAGGCAGCTTGAGTAAATACGAAGTACAGTTTTTCAATAATTATTTATTGAAATAGTTTTTCGACATGAGTTAGCCCTGTGTGAAAATTTATTGGTCCTCTTTGTTACTCAGTCAGCAAATTCACCAGATTTAATCGACAACTAAATTTAATTAGGCCAGAGTACTTCTACTGTACTTAGTGCCTGCCCATTTGAATTAAAAAATCTCTGAAATTGAAGCCTTCCAGGCTAACGTAGGCTATAATATTTCTACAATCAGCAAATTATACTACAATGAAAATAAATTCCTGAAGAGATTAAAAAAAATTATTGGAATATTTCTGTCTAGAAAGGGATTGTGAAGCCATTTTCAGGCTCTCTGACTCCAGCAAACCACTAACCACAAACCTTTATTACCGAATGATGAGAGGTAGGAGCAGTGGTGAATCTTCCCAGGAGCGCACAGCTTACCAACTTCCTCAAAGAGTGCATCAAAGACTCATCTGGGTAGTTACAATTTAACCCAGCTAGTCAGCTGAGCAACTTCTGGCCTTGCTTGCCTCAGATAAGTTCAGCATTAATGATACCATCGTTAGAGACTTTGCAAAAATAGCATTCATGGGAGAGTTGCAAGGTGAAAACCTCTGCTAACCGAGGGGAACATAAACGCTCTCCTAATGTTTGCAGAAAAATGTCTTGATGGTTCTCAATCCTTTTGGGATAATGTGCTATGGAATAATGAGTAGAAAGCAGAACTCTTTCATGTGTCTCTTTATATTGGGCATAAAGCAAACACAGCATTTCACAAATATTACCTGCAGTCAAAATGGTGCAGGTGCTAGTGTGATAATAAGGGGATACTTGGCTGCTAATAGACAAAACCATGGATTTTACACTCTACTATAAAGCTCTGATGGAGAACATCAGTTTATTAGCCTGCCATCTAAAGCTCAAGCACAGTTGGGTTAATTAAAGAACTGAAACAAACTGGTTAATAAATTCAACCCTTAATTTTGGCTGAATTAAAGCAATTCTGTATAGCAGTGCAGTACAAAATACCTTTGCAGCAGTGTGAAAGACCTGCTCCAGCCAAAGTCTTTGGTTACAGTCATTGCCACTGAAGGTGAAAAGCAGTTATTTGGTTGACAGGGCAATTACTTTAGCGCATGGGTATTGTCGATGTCACTACCATTTTTTCTTGCAGTAAACAAATAATAATTTTAAAACTGTACTTAGTGTTTCCTCACGTTGTCCTTGTTTTATTACATTTGTGTATTGCATTTTTGTTTTAAGATCTGAGACCATTCAGAGTGAGATAGGCCTATATGCTAAATTAGTGGAAATTAGGAGGGGGAAATACTTTTCCTTACAGCAGAGTACATGTAAGGCTGTGTATAGGAATCTATCGGTGCAGTTTCAATGCAAGCCAGTCTTGAATACACTTTTTGCAAACATATATATCCACGTTTTGCATACATATGTAGAGGATCTCTGAGTTGGCCTGAGAAATCAAGTTTATGAGACGAGTGTAGTAATGTTCATTTAGCTATTCTGTCTTCAGCAGGAAATAAATGAAAATTACTCCTCGAGTTTCATAAATTTGATCTCTAGGGCTCAGGAATTTGGAATCCTATTTATCCTATAAATGTCATCGTCGTATTATTTGGAAAGTGAAAAAAAAAAAAAAAAAAAAAAAAACAATTTTTGCTTCTAGTTGGCGGTTTTTTTAGTCAGAGAGGAATGATGAATGATTAGCTTGCCAACATGCAAATGCTTTTTGCCATTAAATAAACTCTAGTTTCTACGATAACAGATGCACGTATAACTTACTATGGCGAAAAGCATTAGCATGCTAGCTAGCGAATTATTCATCTAATTGACTTGAATAGACAGCCAGCTAGAAGCTAATGCTAGTGAAGATCCGAGAAAGCTGTATTACACGTGTAATATGAAACATGTATGCCATGGCCATATTGCACCAATTTTTTATCATTTATGGGTTAAAATGTGAAATTAATTGAATTAACTGACATATGCTCCCATTTGTCTTGGTTGGGTGCATTTTTTATGATGATTGTTCGTTTGACAACCCCAATGATGGAAAAAGGTGGCACATCATGGAAAAGACAAATAATAAAGGGCTGATTTGAAAAGTCCATTCACCCTCTCCAATATTGAAAACAGGACAACGATACATTATTTGATGTTCAAACATGAATGTAATTGCTTATTGAAGATATGCAATGTGATGACTACAGCAGTGTCCAAAAATGTTGGCACAGCCGGCTGTTTACATTCCCATGTCTTTAGGTCACCACCAGCTTTTGGGCCTTGAAGACACCAGTTAGTTAAGTCTAGCTCATGTAATTTTCCCCTTTTCCTCTATTTCTCTATTTTTATGCAGGTCTTTAGCTGTACAATCATCTGCGGCTTTTGTTGCCATATATTTAACTTCATAAGGCACCATACATTCTCAATTGGTGACTGATCAAGACTATTGATGAGTCAGTCTCGCACCCGCGTTCTCTGTTTACACAGACATGCAATTATCTGTAGATATCAGCATACGGTGCCCTCTCAAATGTGTATGTCACTCATTCCATGTGAACTGACTTATCCTCATAAAATGACAGATAGTGGCTATTTGACCTTATGCTGATAACAACTTAGGTTGTTGTTGTTGTCTTTGATCTGGAGAACAAAGAGGCTGTGTTTTCCAAAAAAAAATTGAAACACCAACTCATTGGATCATGAAATATGTTTACACTGTGCTACTGTCCAGCTCAGATGACACAGAAGAGAAGTTGGTGGCACTTTTGGATGGGGTTGATGTATGGCTTCGGCTTTGCTTTTTTCTGGAACTTATGCGCCAAATCTCTGTACAGGTTCTTCAACTGCAGCGCGAGGGGCATATACCATGCCATGTGCTGCTGTAGTTTAGAGTTTTGCAATGCTTTTACAGAGAGATATTCCCCCGTTTGATATCAGCTTCATACATGCAAGTAGTTGTAGCTTTTATGGATACTTTCAAAATTAATTTAAATATTGCATGTTAACATTTGGTATACTATGTAAACATCAGTGGAGTTTGAAGCCTTGACCAATGGACAAGCAGTTAAAAGTAGTGGCGTACATTGCTGAAATGGACTCGCAGAGTGTAGCTTAAAATTGATTGCAATACAATATTGGTTCCAGATGGATTTTCTATTGCTAAGAAAGTATGTCAAAATATATTAAACATCAAAATATCATCAAAACATAAATATATTAAACATCATAATACATTTTTCAATTAATATGTTGAAATAGAAAGTGAAGACTTCTAACATTCAAGTTAATGGGGCTTTAATTCAGTTTGATTCTTTTGAACCAAAAGGTACTTTAGGCATTGCGTCTGTTATTTTATTATATTATAATGTTCAATTAATGGCCTCCCACCATTCTTTCAATATTACTTACCTAAGATGTGGGATATAACTTCTGTTCAGCCTTTACCCTTCTAAAGAAACCTCAGTCACTTTATTGCTTTTACTGACAATGTGCCTGATGATGTGTGTATTTTGAGTTTACCTCAGCACTTGTTCATGTACTAGAGGGTGAATAGACTTTTAAAATCATTTATTTTTGATTCTAACTGAATTTTCCATAGTGATCCAACTATTTTGGAATTGGGGTTGTAGGTAAGAACTACAAGGGCTAGTGTAATGCAAATCAAACTATAGATTTATTTAGTGTTATTGTGTCATATCAGCAGTGTTTGTGCATGTAGGGACAGTATTCTTGCTCTCTGAATTTTGTTTACTCCGTGTCTTTATGCTGAAAGAAAAATGTACTTGATGGGCAACCACATCCTATATAACATTACTCAACTGCAGTATATTCAGCGTGCTCTAATTATTCTGCTGCATTTAATAGGGAATTGAAATTAATCTTGGGAAATCCCTCCCATTCCACAGCTAAACGAACGTGCACTTTCACTATCTTTTCTTGATAAAGCTTTTGTTTTTATGTCTTTCTCTTCTTCTTTCTCTGTCCCTTCCTTCCTTCCTCCTGTTTTGTCGCTTCCTTCCTCCTGTTTTGTCGCGTTTGGTGGACGCCTTGCTCTCACATTCTAGCCTGACTGGACTAGGCCTCAGATCCCCGCTGTGGATTTAGAGCACTGGTACCAGGAGGTCATGGCTACTGGGGAGGCTGGCCTGGCCTGCCCTCCCCCTCTCCCGGCTAAATCTCTCTCAAGCCACCGGTCAGCGCAGGTAATGAGAGAGCCTCCTTTTCTTCCTATTTTTTCCCCTCTGCTCAGCTCTGTTTTTCTGACTGTCATTTACCTATTAAGTTTCTTGTCCCAGATTGTGCAGCTTTTTAGACAATAACTTGCATATGACTGGTACTTTCACATCTCTCCTGACTTTTAAAACATCTGTGATTTGCGAGAAAGTTACAGCTGTTCGAAAGGGTTGCCAGACATTGTTTGTCTTATTACAGATTTGTGAAAGTAATTGCTTTAGAGGGGATTATCTGCCAAATGCAAAGTCAAGTTTGGTTGAATCAAGAGTTGATGGTGGGATGAATAATTTGGTCATGAGGGTCATATTCCTCGTTGGTGGTATAATGTCATCGTGTTGAGCCTGGTAAATACATGTTGAACACGCTGAGGTGGGTGAGTAATGCTTTGGTGATGCCATTGCTCTGTGACCTCTGACCCCTGAAACTGTGCATACAGGTTTTTCGCTCCAGACTGGATAGTGATGGTGGGCAGACGGTGCACTGCTCCAAGACCACTGTTGGATCCTCTCCTCAGTTCAGCTCCGCAACGCTGGGGCGCAATACGCCATCCAAGGTATGACACCTCCACATGTATGTAGGAGATATTTTTTTTTTGTTTTGTTTCACAGATTTTCACAACAGTAAATATATTGCAGCTTATTTGCATTTATATGAATGTGTCTGCGTGGAGCAATACGAACACTCTGTGCTGCCTCTTGTTCTGTGGTTTCTCAGAGTCCCCTGATGAACCACAGTAACACAGGTAGTCTGCCTCGTAACCTGGCAGCCACTCTGCAGGACATTGAGACCAAAAGACAGCTGGCTCTGCAGCAGAAAGGTAAGATTACCTATCCTTCTCTCAAAGAGAACTCCATATCACATCATGCTGTGGGTTCGGGGCACAGAGACCAGCATTCTCTTTTACTCTGATTGAAAAATCTATTTTGGAAGACTAAAAGAAATGGAACAGTTACCATAAAAAGTTGTGTTAGGCAAAGGTTTATATGATGTAGTACAATAGAATCATAGAGTACCAGCTCCTGCTCTCCCACCACCCTGCTAACCGTGTCCTTGACCCAATCCCCCACTCCTCCCCCAGGCCAGCGTTCCTGATTTCCTCCCTTTCGTCACTTCACTTGTGAACTCCTCCTTATCTTCTGGGTGTTTTCCCTCCTTTTTCAAGAGTGCCTATGTCACTCCTCTTTTTAAAAAAAAAAACACTCTCAATCTTTCTCTCATAAATAATCATCATCTGGTCTCTCTTCTCCCTCTCTTGTCAAAAACAATTGAAAGAGCTGCCTCTAACCAACTCTTAGCTTTCTTGTCATGGAACGGCCTATCGGACTCTTACCAGTCTGGATTCAGGCTTGACCACTCAACAGAGACCACACGTCTCTCTGTGAGTGAGTCACTGCATGCAGCAAGGGCAGCCTTACTTTCTTTTGTCTTGATCCTCCTCTACCTGTCTGCTGCCTTTGATGCGGCAAATCACTCCATCCTTCTGTCCAGCTTGGCAGCTATGGGCATCTGGATCAGATCCTACTTCGCTGACCACTCTTTCCTGGTTGTCCTGGGCTGGTACAGTATCAACGCCTCGTCCCCTTCTGATGGGAGTACCGCAGGGCTCAGTCCTCGGTCACCTGCTCTTCTCTGTTCTCCACCTACACACTCTCTTGGTCCTGTAAACTCTGCTCAGCGTATACTGTATTCTACCACTGTTAAGTGAACGAAACTCGACTCTTCCTTCCTTTTTCACCATCTGACATGCAGGTCTCTGCCCACATCTTCACTTGCCTGAAGGACACCCAGAGCTGGGTGTTCTACCACCATATTAAACTCAACCCTGGTAAGCTGAAGGTGATTTTCTTCCCTGCTCCTACCTCTCCCATCCAAAATTTCACAATTTCCACTGGGGACTCCTCTGTGTCCTCATCAACCTGTGCAAAAACTCTCGGAGTGGTGATGGAAAACAGATTGCCCCTCTCTGACAATATTGAAACGGTGTCTTGAGCTTGCAGATTCTTCTTCTTCTTCAACATACGGAGAACCAGAGCCTTTCTTACCCCTACCTCTAGCCAGCTCCCAGTGTTGGTACTGTCCCAGCTGGATTAGTGCCACTCTCTTCTGGCTGGTCCTCCAATATCTGCAATTAGACCTCTGCAGCTCATCCAGAATGCTGCTGCTCATCTGATTTCAACCTATCCAGACACTCCCATGCCACACTCCATCTCGCTGACCTCCATTGGCTCCCTGTTATGGCCAACATTAGGTGCCTCTAGGTGGCTCACAGCTGAGATGTTTGTCTGTGAGCCCTGTGGTTGTTTGAATCTCATCCATGCCATTACTGGCTATGGCCGGGGGTTTGCATGACCGAGGCAACAATTGTTGCCTTGCTGGGGATTATAGAGGTTAAGCTGGTAAAAATTTTAGTTCTGCATAATCCTCCAACAGTATTGGCAATGTGTAATTGGTTGTGGGGCTACATAGTGTAAAAAAGCAAGGGCTGGTCGTTACTTGAGTCGGAGGAATCAGGTGCTACGGCATCTTCCTTCTGAGACAATGGGATCAGGTCGCTTTGTGATGGGCTAAACAGTTCAGCTGTGTTCAGGGTGGGAAAAAAGGGGGAAAATGTATTTTAAAAATAAAACATTGCTTATAAAATACCAGGTTTCCAAAGGGTCTGCCTCAGCCTGCCTTCAGAACGTTATGAAACCCTACTCGCCTGCTAGACCTCTATATTCTTCCACTTCTCGTCACCTGGCAACTTCCTCCTCGCCTTTCGCTCTGTATTTCTCAGCCACATCTGGTGTCTGTCCTGGATACGAGATGGTGGAACGACCTCCCCATGGATGTAGAACAGCAGAGCCCCAGGTCTTTTTCGTGTGTCATCTAAAGGCTTATCTCTTCAGGTTATACCTCTTTCCCAGCCCCTAAACCTGAGCAGCTGGTATGTTCTTTATAATATGTGGCTTTATTTGTTGGGGTAGAATTACTTCACAATCCAAGTATTGTGGCTGGCACTTGGCCTGCTACCAGCCTCTTGGATTTTCAGCATTTTTGATCCTTCTAAAATGCACTTTGTGTTGTAAGTTGCTCTGGGTAAGAGCGTCTGCTAAATGCCTGTTATGCAGTGGTTCTTGAACTTGGTCCTGGTGCCCCCCAAAAATGTGTGCTGGTTTTTGATCCAACCACAATTGCAGTTGTGCAATTGTAGGGAGACCTCTCTGTTGTCCTCTCAAGCTAACTTCTGTCCTCCATCTCTGTTTCTCCACACTGCTCTGTCTCATAGAGCCCTCATCCCCAGTGTTTGAGCGTTGCCGGAGCAACAGCAGCCACACAGGTAGATGCTCACAGCAGGTTTCGTGTGCGCTTGTGTTCTCTGCACTGTTAGATAAAGAGGGAGCCTTTTTATCCCTGTGAAAATGCAGCAAAGCATTCCTGACTTCCTGGACTCTGCTTGATTTCTATTTCTATCTGTCAGCATCTCACGTCACTTGTCCATACAGAAGGGTGAAATGTTGCACATGGGAATCCATTGATAAATCTTTACTGAGAAAGGAGACTGATATTAAATGATTTTTGTGATTCCTTACTTTGGCCCAGCTTTGAAGGTGTGAGACTGTATTGGATGTGTTATATTGTATTGGATTGCTGGCAACGTGGTTACTGGTTTCTCTCTAAGCTTGGAAAAGTGCAGTGAAAAGGCATTTATTTTGTGATGTGTTCTACTATTGTAGTTGCAAGAATTGCGTGCTTTATTTTGTGGGTATGGCTCGCAGCTACATGTACGTTTATCTTTGTTTTTAACTATTTCTGCGGATGTTTTGCGGTGAAGTCTGTGTGTAATTGCATTTGTGTGTGTGGATTTCTGCGTGTTTGCGGCTGAGATGCTGTTATGGTAAACAGTGACACCCCCAGTTTGTTGTTGTGTACGTTGCCTGATTTACAATCAAGCCGCTTATTTACTTTATAAACAAGACCAAGGCCAACGAAGAATAAGAGGTGATCATGACAAACTAATATCAGAAAATAATGCAAGATTTTAACGATGGCAAACTGAGTGATCAGTATGAAAAAAATGTAACTGTCTCTGAATTCCATCTTGCACTTCAGCATTTTTGATGCATGCAGTTTCCAGTGGCTCTTGATTTAGTTTTAAGCTTTGAAAAAAAAACAGATATTTAAATTGGAAAACACAGTATATTAAAGGATGATTCAGGTATGATGGAACTTGAGCCCAGTTTTCCATCTGTTTGCATCTAAATGATCAATAGGGACAATTTCTTTTTTTAATCGGTCCAATGTTGAGCAAGTATGCTATTGCCCAAAATCATATCAAAAAAGCATTGAATGCAGTGTACAAAAAGTAATCAGTTTTGTTCAGTGTGGTATCAAATTAACCTACTGTAAACCTAGTGAATAAATTTATACAAATGTGTGCTGTTTTATGAGCACTTAAAGCAAAGAATTAATGAAAAGTAATTCTATGTTAGTATGAGTAGGCCAGTTATTCTACTGACTGGTATTACCTATTCAGCAAATCTGTTTTTTTTTGTTTGCTAATCAAGGAGAGTAAATGAGAATGGGTTGAGTATTCTAGTGTTATAAGGTGAGAATTCAGACTCCCCTATTTTTCCTGCACTTCCCTCATTTGCAGGAATGTGTTCATATTTGTTTTAACTCTGGTGTGAGCACTTGAGCATTCCTGAGTTTGTGCGTTCGCGTGCAGTTTTGTTTATTTTTTCTTTATTTATGATTGGGCTTGTAGTAAATATGTGTTTGTGGACACCTGCATATTTATGAGTGCTTAAAGATATACCAGATACCAGCATCAGTGCTTATATTTTGTGCGCATATGTGCATGTGTGCGTTTGAAGTTTTCTAAAATCTCACGCTTTGCGTGTTCGTGTGTTCTATTACTTATGGTTTCGCTGCCCTCCAGATAAACACATTTTTCAGAATTGGTGACTATATGTGGTCTGATTGCTCGCTCAAACTGGCCTTGCAGGGCAGCAGGTCATTGAGGAGCAGCGGCGTCGGCTGGCAGAACTCAAGCAGAAGGCCGCAGTGGAGGCACAGAGCCAGTGGGAGGCCCTGCATGGCTCCCAGACTCAGCTCCATGTCCCCTTCCCATCCACTGGACCTCCCATGGTGCATCACTCCATCCTACACCACCAGCCACCCGCTTCAGGAGAGCAGCCCTACGACACCCTCAGTCTGGAGAGCTCGGACAGCATGGAAACCAGCGTGTCCACTGGAAACAATTCGGCTTGTTCTCCTGACAACATGTCCAGGTGAGGGTGTGGCGCTCTTCCGCTGTTACTCTTCAGTTAGGGGGCAGATACAGCATGCTCCATAACATTTCACTGACGGACATAGTTTTTATTGATTTGGCCGTACTGACTTAAGGTCCTGATTGTCATCGTGTTTGAAGGCAATTATAAATATGCATTTTGTTTCTCTGAGTAAAAATGACCTTATTAATAAATAAACCCCCTATTTGAGGGAGCCAAATGTGTGGCGTGTTTGAGATAAATGGCTTTCCAAGTGTTTTTGATTAATTAGGTCTTTTTCCTCTGTGAGGATATGAAAAGAGCTTTTAGTAGCCAGTCTTGCCTCTTTTTTTTTAATTGGTTTTGGAGTTTGACCAGGGTCGTGATAATGACTGAAGCTAGTAATTAGAAGTCTGAAAAACAATCAAAAAGGGATTGGTTGACCAATCTTCGGGCTCATTGAAATCAGCTGCCTGGAACATGCTCAAAAGCACTTAGTTGGTCACTGTCCTTGTGCTGGATCTCTGTATTCATAGCTCTTTATTGGAATCATAGCAGTATCTTACTCTGAAGTCTGGGTTTCCTGTGTGTCATAAGAACCATGACTGTACTCTATTGAAGTGAGTTGTCAATCATACTGCAAATTCATGATAAATCAGTTGACTGGAAAAACAAAGGCATGGTAAGTAGAATTCTCATAGTGCAGGTTAAGATCTGGCAGTTGCTATGCCTCGAACTAGTTTGAAACGAATTAGCAGTGTTTTTATCATTTGTAGATTCAGCTGCAGTCATTTATCACTGACCGTTTCTCCATTACCTCTTCTGCTAAAACAGAGGGTCTGCTGTTGTGTTTTTCCCTTGAATGGACGCATAAACCCTGGAAAGTTTGATTTGAAATGATTTTACGTGTAATGTGAATACAAAGCGCAAAATGATTTCGCATTTGAGCTGAAGCCCAGGGATCTACTGTACACTGTGGCCTTGTAGACGGAGCCAAGAAAGTTCCTCTGGGTATGAGTACCTATCATGAGCAACCAGAACTGCTTATATTTGTATTTACCTTTGAAACTCTTCAGTTTGGGAGGACGAGAGTGCATCTTCCGCTCTGTGACCTCCACATTAAATGTAGGTCTCAATGTTCACATGTTCTTTGTGAATGCAGTGTTAAGCTGTCATGAACAGGCTCATGTTTGTACATACACTGCAGTGCCACAAGTGTTACCGTATTGTTCTGAATATAAGCCAATGTTTTTTTCCGGGAAATCCCCTTAGAAAAAGTGGGGTCGTCTTATTTTCGGGGACTAGGCTTATAACAGTCAAAATCAGCGATTCTCTGTGAGTATTTTATAGTCCATAGTCAATATACGTTCACAACAATAGATGGCGCCAAACAACAGTCTGCCTTGTTTTATATTGTTTTTTATCAATATCTTTTATCAGTATTATCAAATAAAGTTTTTGTGATTATTATTCTTTTGTGATTAAAACAAGTTTTTTTTTCATCAAAACCCTCATTTTTCCAAAAATCTGTCTTGAGAAAGGGGGGTCGTCTTATATCCAGGATCGTCTTATATTCGGAACAATACGGTATATTGACACCCACGGTGTTAATTTCAACACCAGCAAAGTGTCTGTGAGGTTCCACGCTGTACTGTGTGAAAGTAAAACTTTTGAAAACGTTAAAAAGTTGACACCTGATTTGGGTTGATTTAACATGATATTGTTATAATGAAAACATATTAGTGGGTTAGTTCCTTGAAAATAGGGACAAAGACCTTCAAAAGTTTTCTCACAAATTTCTTTGGAAATCTGTATTTTTACATAGTGGAACATCACATATACTACTCAAAATTTGATAGGGATCATAGGAATTTTTTTGTGAAATGACATGCAAATTTGGTAACTGCCACTGATGAACAATATATTGGATAAATGACATGCAGTCAGACACAAAACACATTTGCAAGTGCATTTAATGACATTAAATGAGCGTGCAGCCTCACACTTTTGGCTTTCACGAACTCTTCATGGTTTCACCTCTGACATGTAAAGTGAAAACAGACAGTGTTCGTTTGATGTTTCATTACCACAGTTAATGTCAATAACGGGTATGGCCTCCCCTAGCTTGAATGACGGCTTGACAACGTCGGGTCATACTGTCAATCAGAACCCGGATGCTTGCAATTGGAATGTTGTTCCATTCTTCAACAAGGGCATTTTCGAGCTCTTCTAGAGTTGTGGGTTGTGCTCTACGATCGGAAATGGCGACCTGCAGCATGTTCCACACATGCTCGATAGGGTTTAGGTCCGGCGAACGCGCGGGCCAGTCCATGCGGACAATTGTCTCCTGCTCTAGGAATTGATTCACTACCCTAGCACGATGGGGACGGGCGTTATCATCCATCAAGATGAAATCAGGGCCAACAGCACTAGCGTATAGTCTTACGTACACATTGAGGATCTCATCCCTGTACCGTACCCCTGTCATCGTCCGTCTCCCCATGACATGCAGGTCCGTTCTGCCGTTCCTGCTTATTCCTCCCCAGACCATAATTGATCCGCCACCATAACGGTCGTGTTCGTTGATGTAGGCATCATTAAATCGCTCACGTTGTCTTCGCCACACCCGTTGCCTCCTGTCAGTAAAGTCCAAGCAATATCGGGACTCATCAGTAAAGAGAACTCGAGCCCAATCGTTGTGTGTCCATGTGACATGATCGTGAGCCCAATCCAAACGGTCACGCCTATGACGCACGGTCAGTGGGATTCGAACACATGGCCTTCTTGAGTTGAGGCCGGCAGTATGAAGACGATTCCGTATCGTCTGAGTGGATACCCTGACCCCCAAGGCGTTATTAAGGTCATTTTGTAGGGTGGTGGCTGTCCAGAAAGGATGACGTCGTGCCTGAAGTGTGAGAAAGTGGTCTTGTCGTTGTGTAGTCGATCTCTGACGACCACCCCCATGACGGTGTGCTGCTGTACCAAACGTTTAATGCCGGTTCCATGCTCTGTTCACAACGCTTTGGCTGACGTTAAGTGCATTAGCAACGTGACGTTGTGAGAAGCCAGAGTCAAGCATTCCGATGCATCTTCCCAATTGCTCTGAAGTCAATCGACGTCTAAGACGTTGAGGAGACATTGTTATTGCTAAATGTAATGCAAAAAATTTGGGAACTTCCAAATTTTCACCAACAAGCAACACACACGTCTGAGCTGAAATGGTGAAGTGTTAGTCAAAGCCAAAATGTGAGGCTGCACGCTCATTTAATGTCATGAAATGCACGTGCAAATGTGTTTTGTGTCTGACTGCATGTCATTTATCCAATATATTGTTCATCAGTGGCAGTTACCAAATTTGCATGTCATTTCACAAAAAAATTCCTATGATCCCTATCAAATTTTGAGTAGTATATGTTAAGGAAAAAAATACTAAATAATACTTCATTATTTCCAGCCAAATTCTGTCAGAATCCTAGTTGTACATCTTCCGAGTTAAAATGACAAAATTTAATTAATTTTCAGCTTCAAACACTACCTGGCCTCTGCATCATGTTTTCGGGTGCATCCTTGATTTTATATTTTAAAACCTTGTATTTTGATTGCTAATATTCCTCATCTGTTCCAGATTTTTCAGGATTCTGCGTTAAAATTGGGTGGTAATGGTGGTGTATCGCGAGTCACAAAAGCATATATTTTTTTCTTCCCTCAAAATAACCCCTGGCAGGCTGTAATTGTAAATTCTATTTTTCCTACTGTTGCCCATACCTAACAAAACTGTACTTCCAATATGCATGTCTAGTCCTATATATACAGATGTGTAAGACATTAAAAGTTGGTAACGCGAGTCACAAGTAATGTGAGTCATGCTCATTACGTAACATCTACTTACTGGTTTTTCATGTAATGCGAGTCACACTATAATTAGCGTTAATTAAAGCCATGTTATGAAATCAAATGGATATTTGTTCATATCTTTTTATAGCTTTTATCAAAACCTTCCAGCACACGCATGATGGGGTGCTAAAATTCATCATTATAAAGTACAGGCCAAAATATAAATTTGGAAATGCACTAGAATGTAACGCGAGTCACCATGGACAGGCCCAGTGTGGACGTAGCCTAAGTGTTGGCTGTTCACTATGATGTCAGGATAATTAATGAATGAAAATGAATGAATTAATGAATTAGGACAACTGATGAATGTTAGAGCCAGACCTAATGTTAACATAACGCAGAGCTGCTCACTCTTGTTCACTTAGCTACCTATTTAGTTCAATTCAAAGCAGACGGTTACAATTTAAATGAGAACAAATTATGAAAGAAATATAAATGATCGTAAAATATCAAGCGTGTAATTAACAGAAACAGGCTTTACCTTGTGAAAAACATTCTGACAATCTTGCACATGTGAAAGAAAATGGCGCAGGTGGAAGACTGGAGAAGTTCCTGCACCGTTATGTGAGGGCGTGGTTTTGATCTATCCAAATTAGTGTTAGGTTTAACACCAATGGAGAATCTGCTCTAATTTGACTATTAATGAGTCATGGGCAACATTAGCGAATGCGTGGTGTTATGACAGCACCAAAACTCTCTATTCAACACTGTGCCTGCTAATTCAATGCTCATGTATTTGCTGTGCATGTATACTGTTACGCATGCAGAAATTTCAGTCCTAGTCCCTAAAATATCTCATTTAGTCATGAAATTAAACAGGAGCCCTCAGGAAAGCAAATGAACGTTGTCTCCTGCACCCAGTTATGTTTTCACATACGCTTGGAATACTATAGTAATGGCCGTCCAGTTTTCCCTCCTTGCCCCCCCTCTCCCGCAAGTTACAGTACACAGAGACTCCATTGTCTGGTGACATCAGTCTCTGCTCTGCTTCCTAACAGCTCATCCTCTGTCTTTCTGTGTAACTGCAGTCTTTTCACCAAACCAAACTCTAAAAAAAACTAATAGGTATCACTGATGTTTGGTCTGAATTGGTATGTTGAACTGTTTATGCTCTGTGTGTGTGTGTGTGTGTGTGTGCGCGCGCATGCGCGCGCACGTGCCTGTGTGTGTGCAAATGTCACTCACACTGGAGGTCTGAATTTGGGGTTAGTGTGTTTCTTCATGCATAGGTATGCAGTTACCTTGGTTATTTAAGGGTTTCAAGTATGAAACTCTTCCTTTATACTAGAATAAATACAACTTATCATGCGACCAGGCAATTTAGAGATATATATTATTGGGCATCACTGTGTTGCACCACACTCCTGTGGGAGGCCCTGGATGTTAATTTCCTGTTTCAGCTCCACATGAATTCCTTGGTGTCAGGCTAGACTGGACACAGCTCAGGTTTTCACAGCACTGGCGGGCTCAGATCAGCTCCTTTAGGGACATGGCTAGCCCCTGTTCCTTCAGCTTGGGTCCTGCACCATGGTAACCTACTTTGTGGTTACAGCACCAGTGGGATTGACACCCTTAAGCTGGAAGAAATGGAAAGGATGCTGAAGGAAGCCCAGCTGGAGAAGGCCAGGCTGATCGAGTGTCGAGTGAGTCTGAACCTGACAGTAGGTTGCTCTGGTTAACTCACTCTTCATTGTGCTAGCACTTAAAGGGAAAGTCTAGTCAAACCATGGACCCCAATCAAAACTCCGATCCCTTGAAGACATTTGGAGTCATTAGATGGAGTAGAATAGACCAATGCCTATTACGTGCAATAGAGTGAGGTTCTCTGCTTCAGTTACATACTTATGAGCTTAGGCCAGATCATTAGACTCGACAGCAAACCTAGAAATACAACCCCAATTCCAAAAAAGTTGGGATGCGGTGTAAATTGCAAATATAAACTGAATGCAATGATTTGCACATCTCATAAACCCACATTTTATTCACAATAGAACATAGATGACATATCAGATGTTGAAAGTGAGACACTTAAACATTTCACGAAAAATATTAGCTCATTTTGAATTTGATGGCAGCAACACATCTCAAAAAAGATGAGATAGGGCCATGTCTACTATTGTTTAGCCTCCCCTCGTCTTTTAACAACAGTCTGTAAACGCTTGGGAAGTGAGGAGACCAACTGCTGAAGTTTTAGGAGAGGAATGTTGCCCCTCTCTTGTCAGATGTAGGACTCTAGCTGCTCAACAGTCCTGGATCTTCTTTGCCGGATATTTTGTTTTATGATGAGCCAAATGTTTTCTATTAGTAAATGGTCAGGACTGCAGGTAGGCCAGTTCAGCACTCAGACTCTTCTACTGTGAAGGCATGCTGTTGTGATGGATGCAGTATGTGGTTTGGCAGTGTTTTGCTGAAATATGCAAGGCCTTCCCTGAAGGAGACATTGTCTGGATGGGAGCATATGCTGTTGTAAAACCTCTATATACTTTTCAGCATTGATAATGCCTTTCCAGAAGTGTAAGCTCCCCATGCTATAGGCACTAATGCAACCCGATACCATCAGAGATGTAGGCTTTCGAACTGTCTACTGATAACAAGCTGGGTGGTCCCTCTCCTCTTTAGATTGCACAACACAGCGTCCGTGGTTTCCAAAAAGAATTTAAAATTTTGATTCATCTGACCACAGCACAGTTTTCCATTCTGCCTCAGTCCATTTTAAATGAACTTTGGCCCAGAGAAGACGGCGGCATTTCTGGATCGTGTTCACATATGGCTTCTTCTTTGCATGATACAGCTTTAGCTCGTATTTGTAGATTGCACTGCGAACTGTGTTCACAGACAATGATTTCTGGAAGTGTTCCTAAGCCTGTGCATTTTATTCCAGTGCAAAATTATGCCTGTTTTTAATGCAGTGCCGCCTGAGAGCCCGAACATCATGAGCTTCCAGTATTGACCTTAAGATCTGTCCCTTGTGCACAGAGATTTCTTCAGATTCTCTGAATTTTTTGATGATAGTATGTGCTGTACATTCAAAGTCTTCGCATTTTTACATTGAGGAAAATTTTTATGAAATTGATCCACAATTTTTAGATAGTTTTTGCAGATTTGTGAATCTCTGTCCATCTTTACTTCTGAGAGACTCTGCCTCTCTAAAATGCTCTTATCCCCAGTCATTTTACTGACCTGTTGCCAATTAACCTAATTAGTTGCAAAATGCTCCTCCGAACATTTTTTATTAGTACTACTCACTTTTCCAGCCTTTTGTGGCTTTTGTTTTCTCTCAACTTCATGAGATATGTTGCTGTCATCAAATTCAAGATGAGCTAATATTTTTCATGAAATGGTAAAATGTCTCACTTTCAACATCTGATATGTTGTCTATGTTCTATTGTGAATAAAATGTGGGTTTATGAGATTTGCAGATCATTGGATTTTGTTTTTATTTACAATTTACACAGCATCCCAACTTTTTTGGAGTTGGGGTTGTAAATAATTCATCCTTCAAATGTCAATGTTAGCATACCTCAATATGTGTCTCATCTATTTTTTTAACAGGTCATCAAAATTAAGTATAATTAAGTATATCTCTTGACTAGACTTCCCCATTACCTGTCTGTATGTGTGACGTAACTGTCTGGGCATGTCAAATGTGGTCAAAATTCCAAATATATTTGAATTAATTATTTGTCTTCTTATACAGTAGCTTGCATATTCATGGCATACCTATGCAAAGACATTTGAACAGTTGAGTCGAATTTGCTGTTTGTTCTCTTCACAGATTGAAGTATTAAAAAAACCATTAGTTACCACTGTCCAAATATTTTTCTTTGTATGTATGGATCTTGCATCCTATCAGAATCAATATCCTACAGATTTTGATTCATTCAATACAATGAATGATGTTTATAGTTTCATAATGACACAAATGTATTATTGATGCATTTAGTTTTATTTCTGAGGTTAGTGATACTGATATGTGTTTTCGTGCAGAGTGAGGGGAGGGTGTTGAATGGGATGAAGTGCACTGTAAGGGATGCAACCTGCCCTTTCCTTTCCCCCTCTTTTGCCCCTCTGTTACACTCATTCCCTTCCCCTCTCCCTTCTACATTCTGTCCCCTCCATTCATTCTCACTCCCTCCCTTTACCCATCCTGACCCAATCACTAGGAGAAGGAGGCACAAGCCCGGAAGCAGATGCTGGAGGAGGAACGCAGGAGACGTGAGGAGGCAGAGATGCGCCTGCAGGAGGAGACGGCGCATAGGGAGCGCCTGGTGGAGAAGGAGGTGAAAATGAGGGAGAAGCACTTCTCTCAGGTCAGTGTCTGGCCCACACCTGTGGTGCAGGGTTATGTCCTAATTACAGGCACTTCCCATGGAGGGCTGAGAGTTTCCAGGCTTTCTATCTGGGAAATGACTAAGCCTGCTGATTTCAGTTATAACCAAATTTTCAGCCAGTGCTGAGGGAATTAATTATTCAAATCTCAGAAGTAGTGATTGGTTGGAATGAAAACTATCATTTTCTCGATCCTTCGTGACACAATTGGGCACTTATGGTTCGGGTTGTTCCCATTTTCTGTTCTCGCATCAGGAATGGCACAGATGAAAGCCTTAATCCCAAAAATGCGTTTCATTTTCAGTCACACTTCTGAACACAGAATCCTATGCATTTCTTTTTTTTTTCATTCTTGGCATAGAGTATTTGGCGTACAGAACAACGGTGCTGCTATCGGCCTGATGGAGCAGAGCTGTTGTTCTCCCCATCTCCATACACCTTCCTCATAGTATGATTCTTTCTCCTCCTCGTAATCCAACCAAATATTACTGCATCAAAAAAGCTGGGACTACTCACAAGTGTGAAAGCAGACCGTGCTGTTTTTTGGCTGCAGCTGGAAGAAGGTTGGATTGGGGAGTTTCAGAAATAATCAAACGCGCAAGTGCTGCATTCAGTAACATGATGCTACTGAACCAAATAATATTTTAGGCTTTCTTGGGTACAACAAGTGAGTACCAGAGAAAAACTCCCTCTCTCGCCCTACAATTTGAGCAGCTCATGGACGTAAAGTTAATTGACAAAAAATACTTTTTTTTTTTTGCTTTTTTGACAGAAGTTCTGCCAGAAATATTCAGATTTGGAGTGCAAACACCTTTAGAAAAGTATGCACACAGCTCAGGGATACTACTGCACTACTGCACGAATTTTTCCATTTCCACTGTTTGCCCCGCTGCGCTGATTTGTATTTCCATTGCCACTTATAGTGCACCGAGTTCCCCTGAGCCACACAGGAGATGGACTACCTCTGCAGTAGGACCAAAGCCCACTGGACCTGCCCTCAAGTGGGCTGCGGCAATGTCAGGGGGCTTCGTCATCAGCTGCTGAACAGTGCAATAGTAGCTAGTGCTGTCAGGGACACTGATTTTAATTGACTCAAGTGCGTCATTGGTTAAAGACAAACCTTTAAAAAGGTAGCCATGCTGTAATTGAAACGCAAATCCCAGCTACGCTGAGCTGACGTGCTGCGTCGAACTGAGTAAAGCCAGGGTCAGTGTGTATATAGAAAAAGGCCAGGAGTGAAACACATTGTATGATGCGCCTTGAAACTGGTAGTTTACAGTGTCCAGTCAATTTCAAATATCCTTCATATGGCAGCTGGGTGCACATGGTGCCAGAAACTTCTTTATTGCACTTCACTGCAAATTATGAGGCACTTCTGAAATATTTGGCAGCACCCTTTAGTGCAGTCTATTTAATTTCTTTTTATTAATTCATGATTTTAATTTTAATGCACATGTTTGGTGCATATTGCCTTATTTGTGAATGCTTCGAAGATCCGAGCGCATGTGCTGTATTCATGAATGCTATGAAGTTCCGAGCGCATGTGCAATAAATTTTTATTATGCATATTGTTTAGTTCTGTTTTTCCAAAGTTGGAACGGAGGGTGGGGGGTGGTTGGCTGGGCAAAGGGGAGGTTCACCCAGGGCGCCATGGTTGCAAGAACCTCCACTGATGGTAAGTATGGGCTGTGTGTGAGGTATTCGGAGAACTTGTGCATATGAAACTTTTGACGGCTTAAGTTACTTGTTTTCTTCTTCAGCTTACTCTCTTTTTACTGATGCGGTTAAAGCCCCAGAAGAGTATCGCTTCTTCACTCGGCCTTATCAGTTTAGTTTATTCATGAACTTGAGAGGTTAATTGTCATATTTGTAGCGTCTTGCTAACATACAATAAGGACTGTGAAATTTGAGCATTTGTGAAGGTTTTTAACCCAAAGATGCTGCTGATCCTTTTCAGGCCCGTCCCATGACGCGCTACCTGCCCATTCGGAAGGAGGACTTTGACCTGCGTGCTCACATTGAATCATCTGGCCACAATGTGGACACTTGTTACCACGTAATCCTGACAGAAAAGATGTGTAAGGGTTACCTGGTGAAGATGGGTGGGAAGATCAAGACATGGAAAAACCGCTGGTTCGTCTTTGATCGACTAAAGAGGACATTCTCCTATTACGTAGGTAAGACCATTTTTTTTTTATGCTTTTTTTTTTAAATAAATTTGGCATCTCCAATGCCACCCAAATTTGCCCAATTCCGAGAACTATGTACAAGCCTTGCTTGTATGCGACCCCCTGTTGCCAGCTCAGGAGAGAGAGACAGTTCGCGGCTCTCCTCCGAAGCACGCGCCTGTCAGCCCCTGCATCTTTAGACTCGAAACTATCGCAAGTTCAGAACGAGGGCGGAGGATACCCGAACATGAGCAAGCTCAGAATCTCACTGACGAGCACCCGGCTGGCCAACAGGAGGCGCTTGAGCAACGAACAAGGCAATCACTGTTCATTTCCTTTCCCAGCAGTCCCTTCCCAATTTGCATCCCTACAGCACTTTAGCCAATCGTGCACTGTTCTGAAAAAGCTGCCAACCACTGCTGGTTGGTACGACCGGGGATCGAACCCGCACCGTAGTAGTCACTACTGCATCGCAATTGCGGCGCCTTAACCGAGTGAGCTAACCCAGCAGCCAGGACCATTTCTTTACTGTTTTTTTTGACTGTAGGGTTTGTAGTGTATTGCAATTAATCCCTGCAAAGTTATGCATGCCTAATTTAAAAAGAAAAAAAAGGTTACTTATCAAGTTAGTTTGAAATTTTGCCTATGGCCATAAGTAATATGCACTGCTTGTGTGAAATATTATGGAATGTTCATGTTTACAAGCTTTCTTCAACCACAGTAAGACACACAAATTCAAATGTATTGGGGGAGTAGCAATGAACTCCGCCACATAAGATCAGAAATAAAACGTTGATTATGAGTTTTAGGAGTTGACAGCTTTAATTAAATTTAATTAGAATTTATATCTGTTCCAGTGCATTTGTGTAGGATTTACAGCCCTTTTTATATAATTACATCCGCCAACTAAGTTGTCCATTTGTTTGCCTGTTTATGTGTTTACCTCCAAAATTTCCCCGTCAATTTCAATGATATTTTGTGGATGTGTAGGCCATGGCCCAAGGAACAATCCATTAGATTTTGGTGATGGTCCAGATTACCATGCTGACCCAGAAATTTTTAAAAGGATTCTTCACCGTTGTGGGATTGCAGCATAAAAATACATGCCATACATCATAAAATCTATTAGACGGTGGCAAAGTTCCAAAAGCATTGGTAAAGGTATACAGAGTGCTTTCTAGCCCTTGCAGTTTTTTGGCTTGCTACTTCTCTGTATTTTCCTTTATTGCAAGGAACACCCTGAGTAAAAACCCCACTCTCTGATGATTAGTTTACACGCCCTAGGTGAATGCACTCTCGTCCTTCATAAGCATTGCTAAAACCAATCAAATTCTCTGCAAGACTGAATGGCACATCCCGCATTGAATGGGCTTAGCGCAGCTCAGGGATGCAGCCGAGTCGGGTCAGCGTACTGTGTTTCTCAGGTACCTACGGCTGGCCATCTTGGTGCTGATGGTTGCCCTCTGAGCAAGCACACTCGCTCAGGTTTCCTCTCCATTTGTCCATTGTCAGCTAAAATTATAGCTTCCACTGAATCTGGCCCACTTTTCTCAATTGTGATGTAGCAGTAGATGGCAAAGAAAGGATGCATTTTGAGTGAACAGAAACATAACCAACACATTAACTCTTTCCCCTTCACTAGCGCCTCTCGACGCCTAGCCCTTATTTCCCCACAAGCGCCTCTGAGCGGTCACTGAAAGATTTGATGAGTATGAAAACAATGAGATTCATGTGCTATGACCATTACAGTCACCAGATCTAAACCCCATCCATCATGCGCCCTTAAAATAGCAGCTCAACACTGGCAATTGCCTTTAAACTTTTGCTTTTTGTTGGTCAGTGGAGCAATTGCTTTCTGCTGCTTCAAGATAGCAACACACCAACAATGTTCCTGACCGCACCTCATTTCAAGACCAACACGCCCATGGGTGCACAATTTTGCGCTTGTACATTTGCTATTTAATCAATGTGGGTGCTGGATAGGAAAATGGCTCTAGTGGTTTTCTTGAACTAGTAAAGACACTTGCGTCGCGCTTTGCGCTGGGTGTCAGGTAGACCCCCTAAACCCATTAGAAAACCTGGGGTGCCAGCTGAATTGGAGAGCATGTAATCATGGACCTGGCAAGATTCTGCTGGGAGCAATGGCCCAAGATCAATTGCCATATCTTCTCCAAGCTCAAGACACACCATTGAGGATGCAGAGCTGTTACCATAGCAAAGGGAGGCTTTACAAAATATTAAATGAAGGGTATACAATTATTGTGGCAATAATTTTTCTCTCAAGCATTGTAATCCAATTAAATTTTAGATTATTCTTAATATTTTCAAATCAAAAGGATAAACAATAAAGGCATTTATTCATGAGCACTTTTGAAAATATTTACCACGGGCATCGACTGTGGAGGGCACTGTAAGGCAAATGTTCCGTCTCAGCATTGGTTCGTAAAGGAGGATTTTACTGAGCTTTCACTTAGTTTTCTGTTTGGTGTGGAGTCCGAATGGATAGGTACTTTACAAGCCCCTGTCATTTAACTGTCAAAAAAATTAAATAACAAGTGGTGCCAGGCACAACAAACCCCGCCCCTCGCACATACTTTCACCTACTTGTATGAAATTCAATAGGGATCTATTCTGGGTCAGTGGCAATCCCTATACCGAATTGGGGGTGAATCTGGCCATTAGTATTGCGGCTAGAGTGTTAACAAACAAACACAGAAACAAACAAACGCACAAACACAGAAACAAACCAAACCGAAAACAATACCCCTTCCCTCACCCTTCGGGTGTGGCAGGGTAATAATATCCATTTACATTTGAGGCAAATGTTTGTAATATGCATCAAAACAGTTGGCTGGTAGTAAAACATTGCATTATTAGCAGAAGTGACTATCATGTCGCGGGTTCGATCCCCACCTCGTACCAGCCGGCAGTGGTCGGCAGCTTTTTCAGAGTAGCGCACAATTGGCTATTGCGCTACAGAGTTGCAAATTGGGAAGGGACTGCCGGGGAGGGGAAATAATAATTTCCTTGTTCATTGCTCAAGCGCCTCCTGTTGGCCAGACGGGCGCTCGTCAGGAAAATTCTAAGCCTGTTCATGTCCGGGTATCCTCCGCCCTCGTTCTGAACTTGTGAAGATTCAACCAATGAGTGTATAAGAAGCAGCAGGCTGACAGGCGCGTGCTTCAGAGGAGAGCCGCGAACTGTCTACACTCTCCTGAACTGGCAATACGGGGTTGCATACGAGCAAGCCTTGTACATAGTTCACCAATTGGGCATTCCAGATTCGGGTGGGATTGGAGATGCTAAATTTAAAAAAAAAAAAAAAAAAAACATTGAATTATTGATAATTCACACCAAAGCAAATATCTCTCTAATTTTAGCTGTTTGGGGACGTAAAAGGGCAGCTATCATCACCCTCAGATCATACATACATATTATTTGGACAGAGTTATTGTTATTTCAGCTGTGTCTTTAAGTATATTTGGGATAATATTTCATTGTATAATGATGTGTATTGAGCATGTCTTTCTTTTTTTAATTATTGTGCAATAAAGAGTAGGCTAGTCTTCTAAATGTCTGGATTTCTGCTTTCCAAGGCAGTACTGTGACTGTTGCCTGGGGACTACAGTTGAAATGTAGCTATTGTATTAGCTAATAACTGCCCTCATAAATATATCGTAAACTGTCCCTGCACAAATTAAGTAATTAAAAAAATTAAATAATGAATATGAGCCCATGTATGTTTTCTAATATTTATTGACTTTATACTGTTTTGTGGGGTGGGGTGAAGTGGGGGGGACTTTCATACTGTTTTGTGGGATGGTGGGAGGGGGTGTTGTGGGGGTACATGAATATATGCCTATACTCCTTTGTTAGTCCTGCTCGGGGACTGCGGATATAAAATAGCTTTTAGCTAAATCCGTTTCAAAGCATCTCTTCTGCTGTGATTAATGTTTTTTGTACAAGGTCCCTGTAAGAAATAAACCAAAAAAAAAAAAAAAAGAATGGTAAACACTAAGCTTGGGGGGCGTTTATATTTGAATCAGGCGAAAGGAAGGAATGAAAAGACTTTAACTGATTAAGCTTGCCTCTAAAACAATGAAAAATCATTGGCAAGTGAATCTTTGATTTTAGTATTTGGAAAATATAGTGGTTAAATCGTGTAAGTCACTTTTAAGTGTCTCTAAGGTAATGAAATTGTTTAAATTGTTCTCCATAGTGTACCCTTGCCATAAGTATTTTTGCCCTTCTTTGTTTGCTTTCATGTATGTTACTCTGTATATTCCTACTAGTTTGGATGTATTGCATTAATGGATCTAAAGATGAGCATGTTATTTTCTTTTTCTTTCTCTCCAGACAAACATGAGAATAAGCTGAAAGGAGTAATCTATTTCCAGGCGATAGAGGAAGTTTACTATGACCATCTGCGCAGTGCAACCAAGGTACCAAGCCTTAATTGGATCTCTTTTGCCCTACAAAATGACTGTTTTAATGTATTATTTTTTATTTGAATACAGTATATATGTAAGGGTTGACAAAATGTTGGGAGCAATCATTAAAAATGACTTTGCACTCTGAAACACAATTACATATGCATCTACCTGTACATGTCCTTCCTATAAATTTGAATTCTAATTTGTCGCATGTGTCTGCATTGAAGAGATTTAACTGGTTGAATTTTGCTAGAAATGACTCCAAAACAAGGTTGGATACTAGGAGAGTTCCAAAGTGCCCAAGTAATTGGTTCCGTAATTGTAGTTGTGTCAGTCACACAAACAGCAAAGTTATTTAAGGTGGCAAAAGAAGACTGAGATCCATCAGCCAGAGCCCTTGCATTCATTCTTGTTGACTTCCCCTATGAATTAAAATTATATATTTCAATTGGATTTTAGTGTGTTGACTGAAATTCCCATTGAAAAAGTACTTTGTGCTCAGTTGACCAATATTTGGTTAATTTTGAGGGGTGTCTATTATTACTGTCTTGCTAGTAGATTGACTTGTGGCCTATATTCTGCTTTTTGGCAGAGAGAACACGTGTTACAATCAAACTGTTACCGTACTTGCACAAATGCATGAGTCCATTGAACTCTTTTAAGAGCACGATGATCAGGTGGTGCAAAACGATCCCATAAGATTCATTCTATTTCCAAGGCGGTATGAAATATCTATCTTCAAACTCAGAAGCCTATGCAGCTGCACAGGGCTGAGTTTTGGTCTCATTTCATTATAACACCCTGTTCAGTTGAAAGGTCCATTGTTGTCAAGCAAAGATAGACCCAAATTATTGTCAGTTAAAAACAACATATGTTCTAGGAGTCCTTGGGATGGTAGGTTTTTAGAAACTTTTCTCAGGAGCTGTGTTATTGTTAAAATACATAATTCCCCCATTTTCTGAATAAACTATATTAATGCTAGTATAGGCTATTATATTAAGTGGTTTTTTTTTTTTCAAGTACATTTGTACTTTTGGTCTGTTTTCTGGTCGGTTTTTATGCAAATGAATTCCATATGTCCCTCAGACAGTAATATGGCATGGCAGTTTTAATTTTCTATCATATTTGAAACATACATTACCATATTTAATAAAAATACATGCTACATATTGTGCTTGTATTTCCAGTGTAGGCAATTGTTTGTTTGCAATTTTTAATGACATTAAATAATTTTAATTACAGTAATGTAATGTGAAAATTATATAAATATATACTTTAAAAATCTCTGAAATATATTTTTAAAACATTTTGTATTTTAACAATAAAACATAATTTAGCCATTTTAATGTAAAGGGTAAGCAAAACTTTTCCATGATTTTGATTTCTTTGGTTTCTCTTTAATCTTTCCATTGCATCTTTCACCTTCTTTTCTCCATCTTTCTCTTTGTCCCCATGTCTTTTCTGTACTGTGCCTGGCTGTTCAAAGACGGGATTTTTCCACCTGAAATTGGTCAATGTATGTACCTATATGCCAGAGTTTGCCAAATTGCTTGAGTATGAAAAATGGCTGCATATGAAATTTTCAAAAAATGTGTCTCTTTATGGTCACTGCTTTAAATGAGGATTATCACACTTACCTGTTTCGACTTATATTAACTGCACTGAAGTTCAGCAGCACCCGCTTCAAGTATTTCCGCAAGATAATTAGTCCTTTCCACGTAATTGGCGATAATTGCCCGTAATTTCCATGATAAAATCCAAAACGGAGGCTGCCATTGTTTTGAACTCAAGCTTCGCGAGACAGAGGAATGTGTGCATTGTCACACTGGCCATCTTCTGTTTAGTGTCGTTGACACAATTGTATGCCTGACATTGCAGCATTTTCAAAGCGATTTCGGATCTGTTCACTGACAAGAAAATCTCATTAAATCGAATGCATAGCCATGATGCCTGGAAGCACCAGACCTCCACACTGACATCATGATCTCGCGCCCCAGAATCAGATGTGACAGGTGCTACGGAAAATACTAGCGCTGCCCAATGGGCTCAATTAAATTCGAATTTTTTCGTCAATTAGCCAACTGAGCTATATGAATGCAGTTTAAGTAGCAGGAGATTAACACATTGAAATAACATGAGGGCAGAAATTTTTTGATGATAGTCCTCCTTTAACAGTGCTGTCCCGGCTTAATGGTTTCACAGTTTCCTAGCAATAGTATGAGAGTGGTGATTAGCTGTAGTAGTTATATGTAATAGCTTTGCCTGGACATACTGTATTGACTGACCACTGTCTATGTAGGCCTGCGGTCTTTAGACATATTCAGTGTCCAAACCACAATGGCAAGGCAGCAGTTGAAGGTTGATTGGTGCATATGGATTTGGCAGGAATTTATTTGCTTCTCTTTTTTATTTGTTACTGATATTTCTTCCTACATACTTCTCTGTCAAAGAATCAGAAAGTAATGCATTCTTGGATGTTATTGGTTTGTTTTATTCACCAGTATTTCAGCTAAATGCTTTTATTCCGGGTCATAAAAGTACCCTGATGAGGGCATGTAGCCAAAATACTGGTGAATGATAAACAGCAGGGAGAAACCAGGTGAGCAACTTCATGATTCTTTCCATGTGTTTGCCCCTGAAGGTGTTCTTAAATTATTTTCGGGTGTGTGCCAACTTTTTTGTGTATCAACCACATATGGTTATAAATAATTCCTGGTAAAAATCAATTAGTGATTTTAATCTACAACCCCAATTCCGAAATTGTTGGGACAAAGTGTAAATTGTGAATAAAATCAAAACGCAATGACTTTCAAATCACACCAGCCAGTATTTTATTCACAATAGAACATACACTGCCCGGCCAAAAAAAAAAAGTCGCACACTCAAATATTTAGTTGGAAACCCTGTAGCTTTGATTACAGTGAATATTCGTCTTGTCATTGTTTTGACAACTACATGCAATGCCAGAACTATTATTTTCGATCAGAAATGCCATAATTTTTGGCCAAGATCTTGTCTTCTCGACATAACGGTTGAACCACTCGGTGGTCTTTCTTGAGCACATCCCAATAACTTTTTATGTGTTTAAGGTCACGACTTTGTGGTGGCAAATTTGTTTGTGAAAATGATTCCTCATACTTGTTTTTGTCATTCATGGTTTTCTTTGCTAAATACAGGCCAATAACTTGCCCGTTCTGAAATACTGTAACATCTTTTCCACCATTAGGGGATGTGTCTTCTGACATGATTTTTTAAGAAATGAGTAGCGATGCGCTTCATCAGTCAGGGTAAAAATGATTATTGCCAGCTGAAACATATTAATAATCGCAATAATGATCCAATTACAGAATTTGTCCATTAATTTCCAAACGGTGACTTTTTTTTTGGCCGGGCATTGTAGATGACATAGCAAATGTTGAATCTTAGCAATTTTAGAAATTTTATCCACAAAATGAGCTAATTTCAAATTTGATGGCTGCTACAGGTCTCAAAAAAGTTGGGACAGGGGCCTGTTAACCATGGTGTAGCATCCCCTCTTCTTTTTAACACAGAGTGGAGGCGTCTGGGCATTGAGGAGACAAGTTTCTTGAGTTTCGCTATTGGAATTTTATCCCACTTTTGTTTAATACAGGCTTCCAGCTGCTGGAGAGTTTTGGGTCTCCTTTGACGGACTTTTCCTTTAATTATGCGCCAAATGTTCTCAATTGGTGAAAGATCAGGACTGCAGGCAGGCCAGTTCAGCACATGGATTCTTCTACTACGAAGCCATGCTGTTGTAGTAGCTGCAGTATGTGGTTTTGCATTGTCCTGCTGAAATACACAAGGCCTTCCCTGGAATAGATGTCGCCCGGAGGGGAGCATATGTTGCTCTAAAACCTTTATATACCTTTCAGCATTCATGGTGCTTTTTAAAACATGCGAGTGTCCCACACCATAATCACTAATGCATCCCCATCCCATCAGAGATGCTGGCTTTTGAACTGAACGCTGATAACAGGAGGGGTGGTCTTTCTCCTCTTTGGCCCGGAGGACACGACGCCCATGATTTCCAACAAGAATGTCAAATTTGGACTCGTCTGACCGCAGGACACTTTGCCACTTTGCTACAGTCCATTTTAAATGAGCCTTGGCCCACTGAACACGGTGGAGCTTCTGGATCATGCTCAACAATGGCTTCCTTTTTACATGATAGAGTTTTAGGTGGCATCTGTGGATGGCACAGTGGACTGTGTTTACAGACAGTGGTTTCTTGAAGTATTCCTGGGCCCATTTAGTAATGTCAATGACAGAATCATGCCGGTGAGTGATGCAGCGGCGTTTGAGGGCCCGAAGATCACGGGCATCCAGTAAAGGTCTTAGGCCTTGTCACTTAAGCACAGAGATTTTTCCAGTTTCTCTGAATCTTTTGATGATATCCTGCACAGTTGATGATGAGACCTTCAAAGCCTTTGCAATTTGACATTTTTTAAACAAATTTTTTAAAGTATTCCACAATTTTTTTATGCAAGCCTTCACAGGTTGGAGAGCCTCTGGCCATCTTTACTTCTGAGAGACTCAGCCTCTCTAAGACATCCCTTTTATAGCCAATCATGTTACACACCTGATGCCAGTTATGGCTATTACTTGCTAAATGTTCTTTCAGCTGATTCTCTTATATATTAATTGCTTTTTCAGCCCTTTTTTTGCCTGTGTCCCAACTTTTTTGAGACCTGTTGCAGCCAGAAAATTTGAAATAAGCTCATTTAGTGGATAAAAATGAAAAATGTCTCAGTTTGAACATTTGAAATGTTATCAATGTTCTATTGTAAATATTGTAAATAACATATTGGCTCATGTAATTTGAAAGTCATTGCATTTTGATTTTATTCACAATTTACACTTCGTCCCAACTATTTCGGAATTGGGGTTGTAATATAAACAAATATAGGCAAGTAGAGAACATATTCTGCCTGGACGCATGGAAGATTTAATTGTGCAAATGAGCAAATCCTGGCAGATGGAGCAAAATACCATGGAGGAATTTTACTATCTGTACCTAGATTTTGCTCCTTGGGTGTACCTTAGCATCTGTATGAAAGCATGCAAGTTTATATGAGTTGGTCTCAGGAGTGAATTAGTATCTTTGTGTGAGTTATTGTGATTTAGTGTGTGGGGTGTTATTTAACGCTCTTATCCATTTCCTCCAGAAACTTTCTGAGCTCCTGCCTCCTCAGTTTCAGAGAGAGGTCTGTCCTGAGTGTTTATTAACCCAAATGACTTGGAAAACTCTACCACCTTCTCAAGTTCTAATAGCTGTCACGTCTTGATTAAAAGTTGGTTGTTTTTAAATTGTTGCTTTTAAATATAAACATGATAGGTAGAGATTATTATGAAGCCTTAATTGTACTCTGGCCTCAGTTGAAATCCTTCTTGTAGTGTTTGCCAGTAGTATTGGTATGCTTATTTATATTGACAGCTTGTACAAATTTAACATATGGCCTCTCTCTGTTTGTGCTGTGCTGGAATTTGGAGACAGTGACTGTTTATTGATAGATGATTACTGCCTGTTCGAGTGGTTCAGATAAATGGCCATGCATGAGCTTTCCACCCCTTGATGGTCTTGAATGCGCATATTGAATGCAGTCAGAACTGGGTGTGGTCTTAACACAATACTTACAACTGCTTGCATTCTGGCAAGTTTAAGAGGCACTTGCTTTTGAAGGGCTTGGTAGTAATAAAAAAGGAGACACAATTAAGTATGCCAACGATATTGCCAAACTGGTTCTAAACTTAAATTAATTCTAAGTGCACTCTCATAACTTCATATGTACCCAAGGCAGTGATCAGATTAGGCGGATTTGCATCGCAAAATGCGAATCAAATTTCAGCAGTTTTGAAGAAATGCTAATCATAATAACAATCCCTTTGCAAAAAATGTGATTCATAAAATCTTCATATTTCATGGATCCTGACTCACTGGCCTGAAAACTTCCGAATTCCCGAGCCACATAGGAATAAGAGAAGTTTTCGCGACTTTGGTTGGCTAGAAAATGATGCTCCTCATTTGCATACCAACCAATCAGCTTCTGGGGAGTGCATGCATGCACTTGGGACTCAGGAGGCTTTCTGGTACGCTCATACACCCTATCATCTTTGGTCGTGAAGGGAGGACTCAGCTATGTGTGCCATCCGGAGCCATCGCGTACGTTGCTCTTTGGATATATCCACCTGGTTGGCTAGTCAGCTAACTAACGTTAACTAAAGAAAATCTTTGTAAATGATCATCATATCAAGGCGATATGATTTGTTTCTTGCCCCAACTCTTCTAACTTTGCAAGCTGTCATAGGCATGAACTTTTCTGAGCTTTCGCGCAACCCAACTAAACTTTCACATTTTAGGGATGTTAACTAGTTTGCTGGTTAATTCAAAAGCCATCGCTTAAGTACAGCTAGCTGGCTAGTGAATCTACGGTGGTTATGATGTCTATTGGAGAAGTTTTTATAGCTCTGATTTGTCGCTTTCAATGCGATCGCACGCAGACAATCTCTTTCAACATTGATTACCAGCTTATTTTATCTAAAGAGCAAACAGACAGTTCGGGCCTGAGACTTTTTGTATCATAGCTAGTTTTAGCTGCATTATCTTGTTATGCATGCTATCGCGTATTACGTTACTCTTCAGATTATAACGTTAGCCATTTTCCAATCTAGCTGATGCTAGTTTAGGGAATCTTTGTAATCATTGCTATACCAAAGCGATGTGATTAGGTTTTTGCCCAAATGGAAAGAATCTCGGATCAGACCTCCCCTTTCGGCTTTAACTCTGAATTGCCTTCGCTGGATGTGCACTTCAGGTTTTTACACACCCGAATGTTCCTCCAGCCACCCGAACATCACGGTAAGCCCATCAAAGTCATAAACACTTGTCCCATTGCTATGTGGTTAAGGGAATCACACAAGTTCGCCGGCGACTCCCAAAACATGCACAATGATTTCTGATCATTCAAATACATGATTCTGTGATGTCAAAATGTAACTCAGTTGGAGAGTGCCTTGTGTGACGGGATTTTAATGGGAATGGATCGTTTCACATCTCTGATCAGGTGTTAAACAACATTATGCTACAGTAAGGTATAGATAAGACTGCTGTACTGCAGGTTACAAGTAGTTCACAGAAATTTCATTGGGAAATGGAAGTGTGCTGTACTAGGCCTAAATTATGATTGTTCAGGGTAAAATTGATGCCTTTTGGAAATAATTTGTTTTGCTTTCGGAGTGCAGTTGTATTTCTATTGTAATTGTAATTTGTCGTTAGGAAAGAATAAAAAATTCTTTTGCCATTTAAAATCTGATATACTATTTTCTAATTTTTGCTAATCATTTTTCAGATGTGCTAAACAATTGCTAATCAATTAATATAATGATTCGCAAAAAATGCTAATCAAAATTTTTTCCTTAATCTAATCACTGCAAGGCGTGGGCTAATGGCTTAGAACTACACATACAGTTAAGGAAGAGGTGGAAAATGTCTGATTCTTTGGCTAAATAAACACAACCCCAAATGAACAAGATGAGGTAACTTATCAACACAAACCAAAGTTCTGTGCGACCATTCTCATTAGTCATGTTTCCATCTCACTATTCTTATGTGCATTTTGAAAATGGGCGTTGGTCAAAAGCAGATGGAAATGGCAAAATGTGAATAAACTTCCTCTAAGTTGCATAAAAGTTTATACACTCACTTGAGGTAGTTTTTGCCTTATGCGATTAGGAGTTAATGCGTAAAAGGGGGGATGTAAACAGTTTAGCTAAGTTCTGACTTAGCTGCCATGCTGCCGCTGCGTGAATTTGTACTCGACTCCGTCTTCGTCCCCGGACAGCCTCAAACATTGCAATCATTAACTGAAAAATAAGCTCAATGACCATTTGCTGAATTGCATGCAACTCCGGTTGACCTTTCTCCTTTTCAGCGTCTCGTTTCTCCTCCAGTTGTTTCCCTTCTGGTTCTGCTTCAGTTTGTTTCTTTTCCATTTGCGACTTCTTCTTCTGTTGCTCTGTACATGTTTCCAGTGTCCTCTACCGCCATCTTGTGGTGAAAATGGCCTAATTTATTGGAGTTAATTTGCTAAACGCCAGTTAATGGAAAGGCAGGTAATTTGAATTTTCCTTGAAGTGAATTTTCAAAAATTCGCTCGACATTAGGCGGAAACTCAACTATTGTTTCAACATGCAGGAAACTGTGAGGGATGTTTTCTTGGGGATCATGCCAGCAACTCAAAACATTTTAGCCGATCGCTGGCAACTGTGTCTGCAGAATTTTTTTTACAGTGTTTGTTGTGAGCTAACAAAGATCTGTTAACAGGAATGGTTTTAAATTGCAACAAACTTCTTAAATAGATGCATTCTGCATGGTTGAATGTTCTTGATTATTGTTTGACTGGGATGCAGTTGCTGATAATGGCCACTTGTTTCCTTCTATTTCAGAGTCCCAACCCCTCTCTGACATTCTGTGTGAAGACGCACGACCGACTCTACTACATGGTAGCGCCCTCGCCAGAGGCCATGAGAGTCTGGATGGATGTCATAGTAACGGGAGCCGAGGGCTACACACAATTCATGAACTGAAAGTGAATCCACTTGAGCGGACTGTGCAACGAAAAGAGACAAAACTGCGTCACATGATTCAGGCTCCTCCATTTGTGGCCTATGACACAGGCATCTCTGGGTTTTTGGGAAATAAAGCCTTTATATTTAGTCACTTTTATATCTTTTTTATTGTTTGTTTTTGAACTTTTCTTTTTTTTGCTTGGATTAAGAGGGAGTTCTGCAAGACAGAAGAAAAACAGCCGTTGAAAATCTTTTGATTGGTGGTTTTTGGTTCTTATGCAAAGCCTTTGTTGTAATTGCAGATGAGACGTTTAACCAGGGCAGCAGTCCTTTACTAATAAGGCCCATTTCCTGAATTGCAGTATTTTTGTTTGTTGTTTATAATTATTTAAATGTGTTCTTGACACTTAAAAGTTCTAGTGAAAAATGAACTGTTTGGACGTTTGGAGACATTTTTTTTTTACTAGATATACTGTATGGTTCCATTTGCGTACAGTACAGGAAATTAACTCCCCTAAACTGACTGTGAACTATAATTCAAATCAAAAGTTTTCCTTTTTTCCCAGCAACTGCCACTGTTGGTCTATGCATTGCAAATTGTGGTCACTCGCTCACTCAGCCATAGATGTTTCGTGGGGACAGTTGGTGGGACGCATGCACATTACACGCCATGGGTTGGAGCGGTTCCATTCTTGTTTTTACTGGAGCGCACAAACATTATGCATATTAGAAATAAGGACAATAGAAACTATGAACACTGTTGAAGACGGGGACCATTTCAGGTTTTAATTTTTTGAACGGGCACCAGTGGAAAAAGCATGAATAATTGGGTTGAGTAATTTTCACTCTGAATAATGGCGTCAAACACGTAAAAGGCACCCAAACACAATAATGATGCATGAACTCCACAAAATAATTTCCAAGAGAAATCATAATTACCTCTCACCTCAATCACTGCCAGGACTTTGTTCAGAGGACTGATTTTATGGGGAACTGATAAGTCTGTTCTCAGAGAGCCAAAATTGTCCTCTTAAAAAAAAATCCTTTTTGGTTAATGTGCCTTTTATGTATTTATTTTCCCCCGAGGTTTTGAACTTGTGGAAATTGGTGTAAATGCTCAGTCCAGTAACGACCATAATGCGTTCATGGAGTATTTTTTATTTATTTATTTTTTAAACATGAATCTTCCTGTGGCCCTTGGTATAAGCGTCCTCTTCTTCTGAAATATGAATTATAAAGTCTGACCTGCAGCTTCAGGCTTAACCATCATCTGATTTAGTCCAAAAAATCCAGTTATGCCTTTGAAGTAGACAAAGAAGTTCACTTATTTCTGAGTCATTGCATTAAGGTTGAGAAAAGAAAGTCTTGTTGACAGCGCTGACCATGATCGCAGCTGACTGTGATCAATAACTACCAACACAGAAAATCCTCGCACTGCCAGGCCCTCGATAATTTTTTTTAAATGGTCCTCTGGAAAACACCTCTTTGTGTTCATCTCTGCCACACCAGCGCCCGAGTTTATGAATAAAACATGACTTATACCTCCGTAAAGAAAAAAAATTATGACTGTGTCTTCTGAGTTTGTGCTTCTTACTAAAGATGAAAACAACTCATCGAAATTAATTTTTTATTTTATGTTGAAGGTCCCAAGCATTTGGAAGTCAGTGATGAAATGTTTAAGCAGCATAGATTTCTCAAAGCTCAATACTAATTTCAATGTCACTTAATTAAAATTTTGGTTTTAAAATATAGGGGCAACTTGAAATATATTGACAAAAAATGACTTGGCTGCTCCGATCTCCTCCTTTCACAGCACGTTGAAGTCATCATCTGCAATATGAGCACAACACAAATTTAGATCATGAGAAACTCATGGCACTAAATGGTTTATTCCACATAAACCATGGCACTTATTACGACTTTTACACTGAAAATATGCAGAATATGAAATTATTACATTACTAAGAATTAATAATGCAAGCATGTTTGCATCAATAAAGTTATGCAGTTCCTATATTCTCAGGATATTGGATAGCATGGTTTTATAATTCCTGTAAAACCTGATATTTGTTACCCAACCAGACAAACTTGCACACGTGGCTCTCAGTTTTTAATTATTGTTGTATACCATATTGCTATGAGCTGCCATGTTCACATAGTACTGCTGCATTGTACTGGTTATTTGGAACATTTTGACAGATCACTTGCTCTGGAAGAGCAATGTTGATCCTCATTTTAATGCCTAGCACGTTTAATGTGATATTAGTATGGCCCTTGAAGAGAAGGGTTTTTGATCAGCTGTGTACATTATGTATCTTCATGTTTATTTAAAATAAAGTATGCATTGCATCCAAATTGAGATAAAAATCATGCCCTCCAATAGAATAGGAACATTATAATTATATTTATTACTTTTGCCAAACACTAGAGATGTTTGAGAGCAAAAAAAGGAAATATAGACAACCAGATTTAATTTCATGGTATTGACTTGTACGTATACATGGTTTACCATTTTACAGAAACAGTTATGTTTGTGATTAGTCCCCTATCTTCAGCAGTACAAAAGTTAAAAGATGATTTATGTGCAAACTGTCAATCACTCTGCGCTTTTTATGCCTCAGCGTTTGTGACAGCCATGGCTCTTATGTACTCGGGTTTTCTGTCCTGCCATATGTACTGACGTCTGTCCCCCCGTTCCAATCTTGAGAATACAAAATCTGTGGAATCCACTGAGGGAATCTCTCCATATTTGGCTCAAATGTCCTCTTGGACTGAAGGATGAACTGATTTGAGGTGAAAGGTCAAGTGATCACACATCCGCGCCTTTGTTGGTCCCCGTAAACCATTTATTAAAACTGCTCATGCTCATGCATTTTCACGGCTAAAAACATTAACGCACAGCTTCATGTTGATCAATAAATAATAGCACAGTGGTATCTGTTGTTTGCTGTTTTACCTGAGGATAGATTCACCTCATTTCAGGACCTGATCAGGACCAGTTGATTTTTTATTATGTCCTGACATGTAAAACCACAGAACTGAAAGAGGATGTACTTTCCTCTTCTCATGACTGTAAATAAGCGTTTTCTTGCTCCGCCTTTTTTTGGCATAACATGCCTCTGCCTGCTACTGCTTTGCATCGCTCTGTGGCTGCTGTGCTGCATCACACTCGCCTGCTGCTAGTTAACATCCCGCCTCCACCTCAGTATCCACTCGTGGATGCTGAATCTCCCCCAAATCTCCCCTGCATTTCCTGATACTCCCTCTTCTTCTCAACCTCAGCTGGCTGTAGGGTGTGTCAGGGTCAGAGACTAGATGCCAAACTATCATGTCTATTTGTTATTGTTGCTATTGATTGTTACACGTGAGTTACTGGACAGAAATGCTATGTTATAAAAGCTGATTGTTTTGGCATTGGTCTCATATTTGGATTTTTTATTAAATCCACAATTTTTTTTAGTAAATTCAAAGTAAATCTGGGAACCTTATGAACATTTTAATGTGCACTCTCTTAATTTTACACTTAAGAGAACAGCATTTGGGACTTAAACCAACTGCATATGAAGTTGCAGAGTACCGTATTGTTCTGAATATAAGACAATCCTGAATATAAGATGTTTTGTAGAAAAAAGGGTATTTGATGACCAAATCTTGTTTTAATCACAAAATAAAACATTTTATTTGAGAATACTGATAACATATTGATAAAATCAATATAAAACAAGGCACTCAGGCATTGCCCATCTGATCCAGGGGGTATTCATGCTTTTTGTGCAATTTAATCACATAACGCTGATAAGACGCCAGCTTCTCATTGAAGTCGTTGGGCAGGTGTTGTCCTGCAACATAGAGAGAAGCCATTTCGCCGCATCATTCTTTTACACCAGCTAAAGCTAGCCTTAAATTCAGTGAGCTCTTAAGCCACCTCAACAGCTTTCAGCTGCATTATGGCTCTTGTAACAGGCATACCCTCGTTACGTTTTTCAGCAATGCACTCACTCGCCTGTTGATGTCTTGGAAGCGGGCACTTTTGGGGCCGTAAAATGATTTTTGTTGAGCGTTGGCATTTTTAAGACGCTCTTTCTGGGCACGCCATCTTCCCATGTCAGGCTCTGTGACTCCATATCGTTTGGCCGCTTGAACATTGCTAGATGCCTTGGCAGCATTCACCACCATAATCTTAGAATTGACATCATAACTTTTCTTAATTTGCTTGCTAACTTGAACACTTGTCAAGCCGCGTTGCTCGGGTACGTTGCCCTTCTCTGCCATTTTGACAGTAATGTATCTGTCACTGTAGGGAAGCTGTGGAGTGATTAGTGAGTGACGAGAGTGATGGACAGAGATGGTGGCGCATTTGACATTCGCGCCATCTGTTGTTCTGAACATATATTGACCATAGACTGTATGAAATACCCACTCAGAGTCACTGATTTTGACTATTAAAAGCCTAGTCCCCGAAAATCAGATGACCCCACTTTTTCAAAGAGGATTTCCTAGGAAAAAACATTGTCCTATATTCAGAACAATATGGTATTTTTTTATTGGGAACCAATTGTTGTGGGCAGTTGGGCATTGATATTGCAGTACTTACTGTCTGCACAGGGGGTGCTGTACTCAGTCACCGCTTCATCACCTGACAAGGAAAACATAGTATTAGTAATGGGATCTCCTGGTTGACTCATTGCCTCAAACATGATTGCTGTAAAATGTTTCCGGTGGAAACAAGAATAGTTTTCAGCAGTCATTCATGAGCTTATCAAGGTAATGTCAGAGACATAAATAATAGGGCAAATTAAGTAAAGCCAAAGATTGGCATCTTAACTAGAAATGGATAAGGCCTACGTAGCCCATCTCTGTCGCAGTGCGTCATATAAAGCACCTAAATTTTGAGTTATGAAGTCCCTACGTCGAGAATGGATAAATGCTGAACTACATTTGGAGAAATTTAGGATAAATAAGTAGTGATTTCTTACTTTTATCATAGTAGTCATATATTTTGACCACTGCAGGTTTCAAGTTCCTCACCGGTACATCTTCCACAATGTCCAGAAAATATATCTCTGGCACATTCTTCTTCAGCTATTTGGAAAAAAAACAAACATGGATTTGCAATTACTCCACTTCGGTTATGTCATGCTCTTCTCACAGCTGATAACAATAGGTTGATCCCTGAATAGATATCCCCCAATTTATTGTCGGAACGAAAGAAATTTTATCGAAATTACGACCATAAGAGACTCTAAATTATCTATCAATAGTTTTCAGTTTTGGCGAATTGACTTTTTGGGCCCACCGATAAAATCGGAAGTTAACTTTTACACTCAAATTACCAGAATTCCACTCATAACATGGCAATTCAATGGGTGGACATCAAGCACTTTATTTTTCACTGATCATGAAACCGCAGTGGAGGATTTGGAGAAATGAAGATGGTCTTTAAACAAGTAAGCATGTCATCTGGCATGGTAACATGAGTGACAATTTTGAGAACACTTTTGGGATCTTATATGCTTGCTCTTTCTTATATATCATGCAACATTCTGTATGTGCATCGAACCCCAGCAATTTGCTTTCAATCTAGCAACATGTACACGAAGAATAAGTAGCAATCTTTATGGATATATTCCTAAATATTGCTACAAAAATGCTATTAAAAGGATGGATCAAATGTTTTTTTAATGCAGAAAAATTACTATTGACATTGAAATTTTGGAAGTCAGCTTCAGTCTTCAAATCTGTGACCACAATCAACCACCCATGGAATAAAGCATGAACAATTATAGCTTTACGCACAGAAAGTTTCAGTGAGTGGTGTATTATCTCCAGTATCACTGTTACCACATAGGTCCATTTATGGCTATATGGTCACATTTGTTCTGTCAATCAGATGTGTCTTTAATGCAGGTGCTACTGTTGCTGATTTTTCAGGTTGATAAGATCAAAAAAGAAAAATATCTAAAATTGTAGCTTTGCAAGAGTGCTTCATTTGGCAAGCTCCTTTAAATTCAGTCCTATAAAATGAAAATAATTAAAAACTTGGATAGTATAATTCTGCAATGATTAAAACCTTTTTATAAATCTCATTGGCAATCCTAATTTTTACCACCAGCAAAATGGTGGCAGGCGTTATATTTTTCCCATATCTGTCTGCCTGTCATCAGGATATTCTTAAAAATTCAGAACTACTTTAGACAAAACTTCATAGAAAGGTTAGTTTAAAGCCAATGGAGTGTTGATTAAAGTTTGATGCCCAACGGCCAAAAAATATGATGACACTGAATGTCTCGTCTACATCCTTGGTGGACATCAGTGCTGTGCTGAGCAAATTTACTAGTTTATTTCTGTTCTTCACTATGTATTATTATTTAGTATTCTGCGTGCAAGATGCCCTCATGGAGGTATGGAGGGAGAGATCTGACCCTACCCCAGGGTTAAACAAATTTTTCAGATTCTTTTTCTGATTTTCCCCCCATCACTAGTAACTATTCGCAGGTTACACATACTGTAAACATACATAACAAATGCCAACCTCAGAATTTACTACTAGAAAAATGCAGGTTATTTTGGGGAAACCCATTGGCCTAATATACCTTCAGTGAGTGCTATTTCTACCATTTCAGAATGACCAATCATTTTGTGGAAGAGCACAGAAAAGAACACCCTGTCCTACAATTTATATAATGTCACCCGCTGCTTATTATCACACTGCATTTTATAAATCAAGTTTACACAGACAAGACTCAGAGGAAGACGCTCCATTTGAAGATCAGTGGGCAGACTGTCACTAAAGAGCAAAGAAATTCAATGGACCCACTCAGCTCTGCACACGCAATGTGGTTAAAGCCTGACCTCATCCAGGTAGATGATCACGTGGTCTTCTTCCTCTTCAACGCGCTTCACGGTGCGATGAGCTTTCAGCTGCAGAAATGATGAATGCACCACACGGATGAGCGTTAATAAAATTACATTGATAATTATCATGTCACCGTGAAAGCTACTGTTCATCTATGTTTTGATTTAGGTAGTAAGCCCTGGGATGCCTGAAAGCAGCCAGTTTAAAGTAAAAAGGGTGTTTCAGAGATTTCAATCTGAGAAAAAAACTGGCCTTCCCCAACCCAAACCCCCATACTGAATATTCGTTGATAGTTTGCAGATTTTTAGCAAAGACTGCAGTGTTGAGAGTTTTTTCCCTTTCACTGAATGCCATCATTATGTCCATAATTAAAATAATATTTTTTTCAGGCTGTTATGCATTGGCTCAATCACCATCATTCTATCATACCATGACCTCTCCGCACGAGACAAGCATTTGCCGAACACAAAAGGAAAGTCAGTACATGTCTGTTTTAGGGCAGATTTTTAAAAAGTTTTTGTATCCATTTAACATTTGTTTATATTACAATGGTCTGGGATCCAAAACCATGACATGAAAATACAAAACACAGTTAAATTTAACCACAGTTTTAAGAAATGGATATGTTCTATTTGAAAGAAACACGTGATAATAATAATCACAACAAAGTTCATTTTTCACAAAAATTCTAATTTTAGATTTAATTTCATCATGGTATAGTGTTTTTGACTTGTTTTTTTTAAAGTCATACTAACAAATACAAAATGAAAGCTCTTCTCTGCTAACTTTCCCCAAGACAAAAATTATCATTTTTCTAAAAACTCCTCATATTCTCATAGCACCAACTTGGATGAGTGGAAGGGTAAGGAAAATATTGTTAAAAATATTAAGTCAGAAAAAAAGTACAAATATCCGTCATTATGAATGTGACACACCCTGATAAAAAAACCATTAAAAAGAGCTTGTTTACTGGAATATTTCACAAAAATTTTGGGGTACACTTGGCAGGAAATTAGGCCAGCACCCAGCAGCCCTGCAAATACATAAATTTGACCATCACACACTAGCAAATTATTCTCATCATCCACCATTTTATATCTCACATGCACCACTATGACTTCTATATTCATCACTGTATTACATACATATAAATAAAAAGCTTTCACATTCACTAGTTTGACCACGCTCATATACAGAAGAAACATGGCACACATACATATATTTTACCTCTCTCAGTTGCATGAAATGCTCTTGCAGTAAAGGTAAACTGAGTAGGATTTGTCCATCCCTGTTTGAAAGGAAAACATTCGAAGTAGGTCCCTCCTCTGCAGCTCAGCCACACCTGAAGTGAATGCCAACTTACCGTAATGCAAGCAGTGCACTGAGATGGTCATTTTTTTCCATTTCAATATAACAGCATTGAGCTCTGACATGACCCCATGATTCTCAGTGGACCATGTAATTTAGCCATACAATCAATAGACTGACATATTTTAATTGTGATGTGGAAAAAAAAAAAAAAAAAGCCACTAGATGGCAGTATTGACATTTTTTTTGTTAAGCAGTCTGGAGCTAGGTTTGGGGCATGTCCCGGGCATGCCTCAGAGGGGGCTGGAAAAGAGTATATAAGGAGAAAAATCGAGAGAGTGTAGTAGTAGGAGAAATTGCAAGGAAAAATAGTGGAAGGATACATTTGACCAGACCTGTCACTCTTTTCAAGACCTGTGAAGCTTTTTGTGGATTTTTGCCTGTGTTGGGGCATTTTCCTGTCCCAAGACATCGCAACATAGCAGCGCCATCTCCATTACCGAGGGACTGTAAATATCTCATTTTTTTTTATTTCAATCTTGGTCAGTAGATGTAGATTGTAGATTAGTTCAAAGTGTGTGTTTAATTAAATCTGTTGAAGTTTAAGAATTTTGTCTGTCATCCCTTGCTGTCCGTGACGTCATAACAAATTGACGCCATAACAAATTGGGGCCATAACATAATCCTAAAGGATGAAACAGCATTTCCCGCTGAAACACAATAAAGTGTGAGTCTCAGGGGAAAAACTTTTGGAGCTGAACCACTTCCCAGCTCAGCTGTGTAAAAAACATTGACATGACTTCAGTTTTTGTCTTCATTACTTTTAACAACCACAACCATCACTTTCTTTTACAAGCAATAATCATCATATACAAACCCCAATTCCAATGAAGTTGGGATGTTGTGTAAAACGTGAATAAAAACAGAATGCAATGATTTGCAAACGCTTTTTGACCTATATTCAATTGAGTCCACGATACAGACAAGATATTTAATGCTCAAACTTCATTGATTTTTTGGAAATACTTACTCATTGAATTTGATCCCTGCAACACATTCCAAAAAACCTGGGACAAGGGCATGTTTACCACTGTGTTACATCACATTTCCTTTTAACAACACTCAATAAGCATTTGGGAACTGAGGACATTATTTGTAAAAGCTTTGGAGGTGGAATTCTTTCCCATTCTTGCTTGATGTATGACTTCAGTTGCTCAACAGTCCGGCATCTCTGTTGTCATATTTTGCGCTTCATACTACGCCACACATTTTCAATGGGAGACAGGTCTGGACTGCTGGCAGGCCAGTCTATTACCCGCACTCTTTTACTACAAAACCACGCTGTTGTAACACGTGCAGAATGTGGCTTGGCATTGTATTGCTGAAATAAGCAGGGATCTCCCTGATGGCAGCACATGTTGCTCCAAAACCTGCATGTACCTTTTAGAATTAATGGCGTCTTCACAGATGTGCAAGTTACCCATACCATGGGCACTGACACATCCCCATACCATCACAGATGCTGGCTTTTCAACTTTGCGCTGATAACAATCTGGACAGTCTTTTTCCTCTTTAGCCTGGAGGTCACAACATCCATGTTTTCCAAAAACAATTTGAAATGTGGATTTGTCAGACCAAAGCGCACTTTTACACTTTGCGTCAGTCCATCTCAGATGAGCTCGGGCCCAGAGAAGTTGTCGGCGTTTCTGGGTGTTGTTGATATATGGCTTTCACTTTGCATGGGACAGTTTTAACTTGCACTTATAGATGTAGCGACAAACTATGTTAACTGACAATGGTTTTCCAAAGTGTTCCTGAGCCCACCTGGTAATATCCTTTACAGAATGATATCGGTTTTTAATGCAGTGCCGCCTGAGGGACCGACGGTCACCAATGTTGGTTTTCGGCCTTACCGCTTACGTGTTGAGATTTCTCCATATTCTCTGAATCCTTTGATGATATTATGGGCTGTAGATGATGAAACCCGAAAATTCCTAGCAATAGCATGTTGAGAAAAGTTGTCCTTAAACTGTTGGACTACATGCTCATGCAGTTGTTCACAAAGTGGTAAACCTCGCCCCATCCTTGCATGTGAACGGCTGAGCCTTTCGGGGATGCTCCTTTTACACCTAATCATGACACTCACCTGTTTCCAATTAACCTGTTCACCAGTGGAATGTTCCAAACAGGTGTTTTTTGAGCATTCCTCAACTTTCCCAGTCTTTTGTTGCCCCCGTCCCAACCTTTTTGGAACGTGTTACAGGCATCAAATTCAAAATGAGTGAATATTTAAAAAAAAAACAATAAAGTTATCAGTTTGAGCATTAAATATCTTGTCTTTGTAGTGTACTCAATTGAATATAGGTTGAAAAAAATGAGTTGCAAATCATTGTAGTCTGTTTTTATTCACGTTTTACACAACATCCCAGCTTCATTGGAATTGGCACTTGTAGTAAAAGAGAGATAAAGAGATGGATGCCAAGGTGCAGCATTTTGATTGTGTGCGAGAGGTAAATCTTTAATTAAGCTCCATACAACCCCTCATACAGTATATTCCTTATATTTTGAAATGATTATTCTGCCAGTATTCTGAGTATCCTTCGTTATGAAAGTATTTTCTCACCAGAAAGAGTGAGCTTTTATCCAGCAGAAATCCCGACAGGAGACGGATGCTGATTATCACCATGTTGGTTTCCTCCCGCCCACCATTATACCTGTGAACAAATCCAGCTCTTACTAACTCTGGACAATGATGAAGGAGCTGTATTACCTGCAGATGTCATAGTGTCCCACAAATGTTAGAATCCACAAACATGCATAATACAAATCTGCAGCTGCGTTTCAATGCAATAATCTAATCAATGTAATAAGTTTCCAACAAACATAATAACAATAGCCAGTTGAAGTGGAAAATAAAGGTTCAGAAAGTAAAAGTCCTCTCTTATATTTTGTTTGAGACTCTTGGAATAGCAAATTGGCAAAATTCTTCAGCTGCCAGGTAGACGGGAGGAAGAAACACACGGCAGGACTTCTTTCTGACCTCTGAATATTCTAACAAAAACATAACGAATCCCCACAAATGCAAAGGCTATTATGTTTGAGAGAAATTGAGTGTTATGTTTGTGGTACACAAATGGTCTTATGTTGGTAGTTTATCACATTTGTGAGACATTAGTATGCTTGTGGGTGTAAGAGGAGTAGCTGCAAATTGTCAGAGTCACTAATGGCACAAGTGCAACCCCTGCCAAGAAAAATACGGTAGCATCACATATGGAGGATGTTCATCCAAGTTTTTTACTTCATAGAAAATAAAACAAATCGCAGATTTGACACAAAACTATTTTCGTTTATGAGCGTAACATTCAGTTTTTATGAAACACACCCCAAACAGATTACATTAAATTATTCTAACTATGTCAGCAATGGTGGGAGTAATGGCTGTGCTGGACCCAAGTGCACGCAGTAATGAGATCAGATTCAGGGCAGTTCAGGACTTTATCAAGGGAAGCCAGGAGTACAGCAGTACATTAAAAAAAAACTGGGACAAACAAACCAGAACCTAAAACTACAGCCAAACAGGACAAGACTAAATAAACACTTCTAAGGGGTAAAGGAAGGGCGGCGCAAACGCAAAACACTTTGAGTTAAGCTACTACTGATCAGAAATATAAACTAAACAGGCAGGTAAGAGGACTGTAGGACAAATACTAGATCTAAGTCAGGAGGTGCCGACAGAGGACTGATCAGGCGAAGAGAAGATCCAGCAGGCAGGGTGAGAACCTCACCCCCTTAAACAGCAAGGGAGTGTGGGTGGAAGGCTGAGCCACATTCCTCCCGTGGATCGTGCCTCTTCATTGCCGGCCCCGCCCTTTGGTACCACAGACAGCAGCCGGAATTCCTGAGGACACTCCGCCTTCAGGACTACGGGGAGCGGCCAGCAAAAGGGCGGAGATGTGGTGGTAATAAATTAATGGCATATTTTTTCATTATAAAGTAGAGGATAAAAATATGTAATCACTCAATGTTGAGGAAAAAAAGATGGCATCACCTTGCCATTGGCATTTCTAAAAGATATGCCAGCACAAATTTGAAAATGCAAATTAGTCTGCAGTTAAAAAAAGAGTGCTTTCAGACCTTAACGAGGTGTTGAACCTGGCTAATTGAGAGGAACCATGGCACCAATTAATGGCAATTGAGACAATGTAAAAGATTATGAAACTGCTCCAAGAAGGAAATTCAACATCGTAAAGTGGCAAATAATGTTGAATGTTCCCAGTCAGCGGTGTCTAAAATTTGGTGCAAGTATAAACAAAATGGGAGGGTTATGAAAGGAAAACATACGAGTAGACCATGGAAGAGGTAAAAGCGTCAGGACAGAAAACTCAAAGCAATATGCCTTGAAAATAGAAAATGCACAATAAAACAAATGAAAAACAAAGGGCAGAAATGAGGGTCAATTTTTGTGACAGACCTGTAAGAAATTGGCTGAACGAAATTGGATATACACACAGAAAAACCAAGGAAAAACCAGCACGAACACCTAAAGAAAAGAAAGCAAGGTTACCATGGGCTAAAGAAGAGCAATCATTGAGTGTGGATGATTGGAAGGAAGTGACAGTCAGTGATGAATCATGAATCTGCATTGGCCAAGGAGATGATGCTTTTGTCTGGTGTCCTTCCTATGAAACATATAAAGATGACTGCTTGAAGAATACAAGCAAATGTCCCCATTCATTTATGAAATGGGGCTGCATGTCAGGTCCAGAGGAAATGGCAAACATTGCCTCGACAGGCATTGAAAATTTGGACCATTTTCTGATTCCATCAATTAAAAAAAAAAAAAAAATAGGTTTGGTCGTGATGAAATAATTTTCAGGATGGCATCTTGCCACAGAGCAAAGAGTATAAAATTTGTTCTTCAAGAAAGGAATATCAACTCTATGACAAGGCGAGCAAACAGTCCGGATTTCAATCCAATCAGAAACTTATGGTGGAAAGTTTAAAAAATAGTCCACGACAGGGCCCCATCCTGCAAAGCTAATCTGTCAACCGCTAGTCGAGAAAAGTGGAACCAGCTTGATGGAGAATATTGCTTTTTGTTAGTGAGGTCCATGTCTGAGAAGGAGCAAAAAAGTACTAATTCTGATTTTTTTTAGGATAATTTCATAATTTTTCCTCCACCTGATTATGAAAAAATGTGCCATTAATTAAAACAATTTTATCTAATTTGTTTGATGTGTATTTCATTAATCCTGAATGGTACGTTAATAAACAAAACTTTTTTTCTGTCATCTCTGCAAAGCTGGATAAACATCCTCTGAGTGTGATCATGCCATAATGTTTGCTAGGGTTTGTAGCATAGAAACAGTAACAGTCCATTTCTTTCAGTAATAGTAATACTTTGAAGGATCTGCAGGACCTTCATGGTAAATGTACAGAGAAAACTGATGTAACCCCACCTGGCAGTAATAAAAACTCTCAGAGATTTTTTTGTGCTGTTGCAGACCCCTGCTGCACTGGCATTGATGGTGAAGGAAGAGAAGTCAGGAGGAGGAGGGATGTTGTACTGCAGGGTGAGCTGAAAGTAAGAGAAAGACAGTAGAGAAAGACGGATGTGACTAAAACTTCTTACGTGTCACAACACCAACAGGCACAAGTAAGACCAAGTTTTGTAAGCAAGTTCCCAAAGGTTTCAGTGATGATTATGTATCATAATATGATATATGATCAATAACTGTAGTGGTGATCTGGAATGCAAGTGGTGTGCAGTAAGTTTAGGATTTCCAACCCTTTATTTTTGTCCATGCTCCAGCACAATAGGTGGCCCAGTGATTCTGGACACTGCTACGGTTGTGTTAGAAAAAATAGCAGTGCAACAACAATAACCTGATGAACCACTGTAATTAGTAGTAGTGATATTTCTGCATGGCAAATAATTTACTTGTAGATGTAGTAATGTAGAAAAAAAAAAAAAAAAAAAAGACCCAACTGCCATGACATGCACGCTGCTTTTTCTGAGTAATTGGCTCATGCATTGAAGGGGGCTGTTGAAAATAATAGCAGTGTGGAGTTTAATTAGAGAATTCATCCATTCTGTTAAGAAGCAGGTGTCATTAATTGTCTTTTATTAAGGAAGTATGGAAGGAAATGTTTGATACATTGTTATAAAATATATTTCCTTCTGAATAGCAGAGTAAAATGGGCCGTTCAAATCATTGCTCGGAAGAGCAACATAATTGGATTGATTGGAGAGGGAAAAATGTATAAAGAAGTGCAGCAAATTATGGGATGCTCAGCTAAAATGATCTCAAATGCTTTAAAATGGCAACAAAAACCTGAAACTCGCGGAAGGAAATGAGCAACTACTATTAAAATGGATCGAAGAACAGTCAGAATGGCAAAGATGCAGCCAATCATCACCTCCAGAAAAAACAGAAGTGATATAAAATTACCTCTAAGTGCTGTTACAGGCAGATGACGTTTGATTGAAGCGAAGCTATCTGCAAGAAGCCCCGTTAAAGCACCATGGTTGAAAATATGACATGTGCAGAATCAGTTAAAACACATCGATAGGCCCAAAGAGAAATGGCTTAACATTCTGCGGACTGATGAGAGAAATACTTCTTTCGGGTCAAGTGGTCGTCAACAGTATGTCAGACGACTCCTGGGTACTGAATTCAAGCCACAGTACAGTGAAGACGGTGAAGCATGGTGGTGCAAAAATTATGGTATGGGGATTTTTTTATACCATGGTGTTCGGCCTATTTATTGTATACCAAGGATTATGGATTAGTTTGAAAACATCAAAATACTTGAAGAGATTATGTTGCCATATGCCAAAGAGGAAATGCCCCTGAAATGGGTGTTTCAACAAGACAACGACCCCAAACACATGAGTAAGTGAGCAACATCTTGGTTCCAGACAAACAGGATTGAGGTAATTGAGTGGCCAGCTCAATCCCCTGGCCTCAACCCCATTGAAAACTTATGGGGTGACATTAAAAATGCATTTGCTGGGGCAAAACCCAAAATTCACAGGAACTGTGGAATGTAGTATGTTCATCCTGGGCAGGGATATCTGTTACAAGGTGCCAGAAGTTGGTTGACGATGCAACGCAGATGCGCAGCAGTTATCAGAAACAATGGTTATGCAACTAGATATTAATTCAGTAATTTAAAGTGAAGTTAAATCTTGAGTTGAATTTAGTATTTGAGTTTGAAGAGAAAATTGCTGACAGTTATTTTTTTGGACAGATTACTATTTCTTTTCTTTGCTTCCTGTAAAAGAATAACACATACCTGATCAAATTTGTAAATGCTTTGATTTGGAATTGAATGTGTAATGTCCTCACTTAATTTGAAATATGGGACTGAAGGCTATTTAAAAAAATTGCACTGGATTCACATTTTTGAACGCACTGCCATTTTTTTTTAACACAACTGTACCATAGAGTCCACTTGCTGACCTGCACAAACGCACAAGAGCCGCCCTCAGCCTTAATGGTGTAGCGTCCTGGCAGCTCCTGGAGCTGCTCCTCCTGGTACAGCAGCCTGTTGTGCTCATCCACACGAAACTGTCTTTCATATCCACCCATAGAGGTCACCGTCACTGTGCTGGCACCAGTCTTACTGAAGGTGGCAGCAGCATACAGCGTTAAAGCCTGGAGGGCCACCACTGTATCCTGATCAATGACACAAAATCGGGGGGTGGGGCATAGGGGTGGAAAGGGGAGAAAGAAATTAAATATATGGAGGCTCACAAAACAGATTTACAACAGACAGAAAACTGAGAATTTGTTTACATAGAAATTGAGAACTTAAAATTAGAAAAAGATGGGGGGACCTGTGTGGATGAAAAGCCACCGTAGGAATTCTGCTGGTCAGTCAGCCAGCGAACAATTGAAGTGCAGTAGGTCATGTCAAAGCCAGGAAGGGCAGGCCCAGAGAGGAGGGCTAGGAGCACATAGGAGGTCATCTCCACAGCTAGGAGCCTTTCCCAGAAGCCTCTGCACGCTCCCAGTGACGACCTTGTTCTAAAACAGCAGGTACAGATGAGTAAACAACATTATTTCAATGATCTACCCTAAAACTGTAGAGGAAAAGTACAGTACTATGATTTAATAATGGTTATTTTAATGACATTATGATCATTATTTTCACAACATTTGGTTTCCACATGCTGCTTCATTGCACAGCAGTGTTAGAATAGACAAAGGTCATTTTCAATTTTAGAAAAAAAAAAAAAAAATCACATCCGATCAGTTGTTGCCTGCTTTCATTTTTTTTTTTTTTTGAATTAGCATATTCGGTGATGTGAACTCAAAACACTCAGCAGTGATCACCAACAGGCATGGCCACTGGCCAGTCTTCCTCGGTAGGGTTGGACAAAATAGATCCCTTCATTTGGACGCAAAATTGTGTTTCAATTAACATTATAAATTGTGGATATAAGTCGGTTCCTTTGTTGTAATAAAAAAATCTTTGTTTTCTTTGTTGTAATAAACAGTCAAAATTATGAAGCACAGATTAGATGGTCTGTAATGCACAACAGGATGTGCTAAAATTCAACCGAGTTTTTTCTCCTTTTTTGTAAAATGTACTTGGTGATTAATACATTTTCCTGAAATTAATGTATCATTTTATCGATGTAACATCGCAATAAGAAGGAAGCTGTGTGTTTAACCACTGATATAGATCTGTTTTTTTTTTTTCAGCCGGAATTGGAAGAGGACGAATCAGTGAATCAAAGATTTGAATCATCTAAATGAATTGAACAAAACAAACTGAATCAACAAAAATAATTGTTTTTTACACCACTAATCCACTGCACCAGACAAACCTCAACACAATGGTAAATAAAGACGCCAAGCACTTTAGAAACAAGACGCGACAGTGAACAGCTGCCTTTCCGAATTAACAGCTCCAACCCATGTTTGCACCTGTTTACTGTGATGGGAAGGGGGAAGAAAGTTCCATGAAGAAGTATTTGCCCCCTCCTGATTTCTTCTATTTTTGCATATTTTCCTCACTAACAACCATACACTTTATAAATGAATTGCTTTCTTGGGATGTAACTTCTGAGCATGCTCAGTAACTGTGACACAGCTTCTTTAGTGTACCCTCACACCAAGCTCGTTTTCAAAACGTCCAAGCCCATCCTAAAAATTTGATGTAACGGGCTGGGGACGAGTGAAATCGAGCAACTTTGGCCAGAAAATGCTTTGAATAAAACACTACTTTGTTCTGATACAGTTCGAGACAAGTCCATCTTGTTTTAATCCCGATCATAGCTAGTTCATACAACATTAAAAAATAGTTCTCAACACTTTCAACCTCGTTCTCCAACTTATTACCAGTTTGTTCATTGATCCTGTTCATAACCAGTCCATCTTGGTTTGATACAGTTCGAGACAAGTCCATCATTAGATTCTAGTTCATACAACATTAAAAACGGGGGAAAGTAGCCGTTCATCTCGTTTCTAATCTGTTCATGGCAAGTTCAACCCCGTTCTCAACACTTTCAACCCCGTTCCAACTTATTACACAGTTCCTAACCCAACCATTGCGATCAAACTACAACTCCAATTCCGAAATAGTTGGGACAAAGTGTATATTGTGAATAAAATCAAAACGCAATGACTTTCAAATCACACCAGCCAGTATTTTATTCACAGTAGAACAGAAATAACATAGCAAATGTTGAAATTGAGAAATTTTACAATTTTATCCACAAAATGAGCTTATTTCAAATTTGATGGCTGCTAAAGATCTCAAAAAAGTTGGGACAGGGGCCTGTTTACCATGGTGTAGCATCCCTTCTTCTTTTTAATACAGAGTGGAGGCGTCTGAGCATTGAGGAGACAAGTTTCTTGAGTTTCGCTATTGGAATTTTATCCCACTCTTGTTTAATACAGGCTTCCAGCTGCTGGAGAGTTTTGGGTCTCCTTTGACAGACTTTTTGTTTCATTATTCGCCAAATGTTCTCAAGTGGTGAAAGATCAGAACTGCAGGCAGGCCTGTTCAGCACACGGACTCTTCAACTACGAAGCCATGCTGTTGTAATAGGTGCAGTATGTGGTTTTGCATTGTCCTGCTGAAATACACAAGGCCTTCCCTGGAATAGATGTTGTCTGGAGGGGAGCATATGTTGCTCAAAAACCTTTATATACCTTTCATCATTCATCGTGCTTTTTAAAACATGCCAGTGTCCCACACCATATGCACTACTGCATCCCCATACCATCAGAGATGCTGGCTTTTGAACTGAATGCTGATAACAGGAGGGGTGGTCTTTGTCTTCTTTAGCCCGGAGGACACAATGCCCATGTTTTCCACAAGAAAGTCAAATTTGGACTCTTCTGACCACAGGATACTTTGCCCCTTTGCTACAGTCCATTTTAAATGAGCCCTGGCCCACAGAACACGGCGGTGCTTCTGGATCAAGCTCAACAATGTCTTCCTTTTTGCATGATAGAGTTTTAGGTGGCATCTGTGGATGGCACGGCGGACTGTGTTTACAGACAGTGGTTTCTTGAAGTATTCCTGGGCCCATTTAGTAATGTCAATGACAAAATCATGCCGTTGAGTGATGCAGTGGCGTCTGAGGGCCCTAAGATCACCGGCATTCAGTAAAGGTCTTCGTTCTTGTCCCTTACGCACAGAGATTTTTCCAGTTTCTCTGAATCTTTTGATGATGTTATGCACTGTCGAAGATGAGACTGTCAAAGCCTTTGCAATTTGACGTTGAAGAACATTGTTTTTTAAGTATTCCACAATTTTTTTTGCGCAAGCCTTCATGAGTTGGAGGGCCTCTGGCCATCTTTACTTTTGAGAGACTCGGCCTCTCTAAGACATCCCTTTTATAGCCAATCATGTAACACACCTGATGCCAGTTAAGGCTATTACTTGCTGAATGTTCTTTCAGCTGATTCTCTTATATATTAATTGCTTTTTTCAGCCCTTTTTTGCCTGTGTCCCAACTTTTTTGAGACCTGTTGCAGCCAGAAAATTTTAAATGAGCTCAATTTGTCGATAAAAATGTAAAATGTCTCAGTTTCAACATTTGAAATGTTATCTATGTTCTATTGTAAATAACACATTGGCTCGTGATCTGAAAGTCATTGCATTTTGATTTTATTCACAGTTTACACTTCGTCCCGACTATTTCAGAATTGGGGGTGTAGTTCTTACTCAGTCCAGCCTGTTCTCACTAAGTTCTAATCACGTCTCTAGTTCGTTAAAAAGGACATTTCCATTGTGTCCGCGCTGAACGGCTATAAATACTGCTGCAGTTCTCTTTCTAGTTTATTGCTTCCAGCTGTACACATGGTCAGAATTGTTTCATAAATTTGTGCGAGTAGATTGATATCTAGTTTTTTGGATGACATTTCAAAGTCATTCTTGATTACTTAACATGACAATTTCTCTGGATATCAACCTCTCAATATTTATTTTGTGTAACGTTTCTAACTCTATTCTGAGTAACTTTTTTTCAAGTTTATAGTCTGCTTGTGTGTATCTTTCAATGGGACTAAGTTACTATATATAGAGGTTATACTATTTATTATGTGCATATTGCTTGAACTAAGAATAGAGTAGAAAAATCTTTCAATGGGACTAAATGTACTGTAAACTTTTGATCTGACTATATAGTAATAACTGGGTAAGAATATTAACTATTTTGATCTCACTAAAAAATGGCATAAGAACTATAGAATTAGAAACGTAATTCAAACCCAATCAAAACTTTTTAATGTTTGTACAAACTATTTAAGAAAAGGATGAGTAAGGATCTATTAATAGAAAAATCTTAATACGTGTTTTGTTCACATGGGCAATCTCGTTTGCAGCACTTCTTATTTTAGGATGGGATCGGCGCTCAATGTTCTAAATCAATGAGGTCAGACACGTCCATTCAGTTCCCCCCACCGTTTTATCCCTTAAAACTTTGCTGATCTGACTGCAAACAGAGTGGACATATTGGGTAAGAAATGAGATTAACATATTAGAAACGAGTTTTCACTAAAAATGGCATAAGAACTATTAGAATTGTAGAAACGTAATTCAAACCCAATCAAAACTTTTAATGTTTGTACAAAGCTATTTGGGCGGAATAAGGATGCAGTAAGGACCTAACGTAGTTTCTGTCTGGAACGCAGGAAAGACGAGGTAGAACCGAATTCAAATTTTCCCCTACCTTGCCGTGTTTTGTCGATTAGTTTCTACTACAATGGGGTACTCAGTCTTATTTTAGGATGGGATGGCGAGAGAAATTTTTGGACACGCTCAATGTTCTAGAGCACCCTTCCCGTCCATGAAATCAATGAACTCAGATTGTAATAAGCGTCTAAAACGTCCATTCAGTTCCTCAGTTTTATCCCGTTCTGTCAAATTTTTTGAGAACGTCCTGAGAAATTATTTGTGATACATTTAAATCAACTTTGTCCTGTCTAATTCAATTATTTAGTACATTTAAACATTTTCCTTCGGTAAGTGGAATCATACTTCAAAAACTGTATGATGTATTCAATCAGCATGTCCAATATTACATTTTGTTTAATGATCAAAAGAATGCAAAAATATGAGACATCAAGGTGGCAAATACTTTTTTTTTTTTAACAGAGATGTACCTGTTATTACTGCCAGTTTGTCCAATCGGCCAAGGAGACCCTCCCTCATATGCCTGTCCCCAGCCAGGGTGAAGGCATAAGAGAGCAGAGCAGTGGCGTAGGTGCTGCTGATCTGTTCTGAGGCCAGTCTCAGACAAGAAAGGCTCCTGTCCACCACAGGATCCTGGCACAACAAAGAGAGTAACTCCATCTCAAAACATAACTTTACATAAAACGTTTGATACTTTCGTAAAATACATACTCAGCTTTGCAGTATATGTAATACATAAAGTTAAGTCCATAAATATTCAAACAGTGATGTAGTTACATCATTTTTGCTCAGTGTGCCCTCACAGCTGAGTTGAAATGAAATGGCCAAGATGTTATTGAAGTGTAAACTTTTATTCTTATTTTAAGGGGTATTGGAAGAAATATTGAATGAACAGAGTTGGAATTACAACCATTTTCATACATAGCCCCCAAATTTTCTGGTTTCAAAAGTAATTGGACAAACTGAATTCAACATAAATTTCATTTTTTATATTTGGTGGCAAATTCTTCACAGTCAATGACTGCCTGAAGTCTGGAACCCATTGATATTACCACACAAACACTACCAGACACTCCGTCTCTTCCCTGATGACACTCTGCCATGCCACGGCAGCTATCTTGAATTCCTGCTTGTTCTTGGGGCATTTCACCTTGAGCAAGTAAGATGCATCCTCAGTTAAAGCCTGGTAAGGTGATTTACCTGGCCATTGAAGAGCATTCCACTCTATTTGCCTTACAAATGTCTTGGGTAGCTTTCGGAAAATGCTTTAAGTGATTGCCCATCTGCTTTGATTAGCAATGGCCAATTACAGCAGGGGGATACAACTGAGAACTCATCCAGCTACTTTTGTCAGCAGGCAAAGCATCAATAAATACATGAAAACCAGTTCCATTGGCAACCATACATGGGCATAAATTTATCACATTTTACTTTGGATTATCATCGGACATTTTTTCTTTTAACTTGTAAATTAAAGAGGAAATAACACACACCTGATCAAGTATCAGCTGTGCAGCCAACCGTCCAATTACTTTTGGTCCCTTAAAAAAGGGGGGCCAGGTAGAGTTGTGCTCACAATATCAATACGCTATAGAATTGGCATGACCTTTTTGACAGTAAATGTATCGATTCGGTGATATCTGTTTTGTTGCTCAATAATTTATATTAATATCAGAGATTTATTTCATGTGAGCCCTTTCCATTGGAAATAAGAATGAAATGCTTCTTACAAACAGCTGATGGCAGCTCACACTCACCAACTTTATCATAACTTAAAGTGCACCTATTGTGTGACTTCTCATTGGTCATTCTTGTATTGAAGTCTACCAAAAAAGGTTTAGATGCGTCGTTGTTAAAAAAAAAAAAAAAAAAACACTTGAGTTTTCTCATGCTGGCCATTTCTGCAGTACCTGTCTGTGAAACGCTCTGTTGAGGTCCTGGCCCCGCCCTCCTGAAAACCCCATTGTGCTCTGATTGGTCAACTTGATCACTCACCTGTGATTGGTCCACTTTTCGCACTTGTGTCGGGAAATGTCACGCCCCTTACCATAAATGGATTTCTGCTCCAGAGTGTAAATGAACCTTAGAAACAAATACCGGTGAAGCTTTCTGGGTGTAACCCACTTGATTCAAGGGCGTACCAAACGATCTGCTTGGCGCAAAAATTTAAATGGTGACATCTGCTACTGATGAAAAAAAAATGGCCAGAAGGTATTGGGGCGTTTCAGTTAGCTGTGGAGCAGTGTGTTTTGAGGCAGAGATCGCTTCTTCTGGAGATGACTTCAAGTTGTTTCCCGACACAGACTTTTTATTTGGAAATGCGCATAAAAGTTACACAATTCACACTACGACATTAAAATAATGAAAAACCATAATAGGTGCACTTTAAAGTAGCAGAGAAACAGGTTGGGCACTCTAGTGGTTAGCCAAGGTGGTAAATTGGAAAGATTGTGAACTGACAATTTTCTTTATTTGTCTTTATGTCTGCACAACGGAAAGCGAGCAGGTATGTGCAGCAGTGGAAACAAGAAATTTCAAACATTAGCTGACATTAAAGTACTCGGCAACTATAACTTACCACTTTCACCTGTTTTAACGTTAGTTATAGCTACCAAGCAAACCTGCTACTGATTCAGACATGAAGCTACCACCCAAAGTTAGCCGTTGTGACAACACAGCTATATTACCTTATGATCAGAGTGGCGTGCATTTTACTGGCATTAGTCAGATTAAAAGTAGTTATAAAAGATTTTTGTTGCCTTTTCAAAAACACTTGGGGTTGTATTCAATTGTCCTGAGTCCTTAAAATTTAAGCATGTGTAATCTAGGAGAAAAAGCATTACTTTCCATTTACTTTTTGTAAATGCCTAGGAATTGATAAACGTAACACTAAAACTCTTTTGACCTTCATTCATTTTGAGAGCACCAGGAGTGTGTACCATATGCAAAAATATTAAACAGCTTACTTTCAGTTCCTGTCTTCTCTTCATATTAAGTTAGTTTTTAAACTTTTTTCGAAAAGTTTTCATTGAGTGGCTGTCACCATGTTGAGCAGTCCATTGCCAACATTTGAGAAGTAAATATTCTGAGGTTTTCGAAAAAAACCCGTAATGTTGCCCACAAGGCATATTTCCTTGATTGTATATTATATCTTTGGCATCGTTGGTGATGGTAATGGTGTTAAAAATGTAAAAAGCCTAGTTTCACTGAGCCTCCTCTTTTGTCCAACAAGAACTGTGAACAGCAATCTAAAAAAAATAACGATGATTATACAGCAGCCGATGCCACATTGAGTAGCTACTTTAGGTTAATAGCTGCTCCAAATTGGATACAAGTGGGAAGTACTGCTTATGATCTATGCCTAGACCAGGGGTATCAGACTGGTCCGTAAAAGGGCCAAGGGGCTGCAGGTTTTCAATTCAACTGAGCCTCAGCGCACCCGATACAACTAATCAATTGTGAAGGCTGAGATCAGTTTATTAAATTAGTTGAATCAGGTGTGCCTCTGCTTGGTTGGACTAAAAACCTGCAGCCCTCAGCCCTTTTACGGACCAGTTTGACACTTCTGGCCTAGAAGAATTGAGTAGTGTATCGACAGCAACCTGCAGCTGAGCCAGTAGGCCCTGGTTTTCAAGTGCCCAAAAATATAGGCCAATACAATCTGGAAAACATTTTGCTGAGTGTATAGAACATGAATGTGAGATATAATTTTCGCATGGAAAAAAAAATGGATCAAATGTACAAAAAACTAGAAAAAATTCAGGCAAATCTGTGCCGCTAATTTGGGGTATTTATTATTTGATAAAAATTAACTAAAAGTTAAAGGAGCAGTATGTAAGAAATGTATGTTGATTAATCATGAAATGGCCCGGATATATCACCAGACATTAAGGAATGATGTTAATTTCAAATACTTATATCACTGACAACAGTAGTCCAGCCATAATATTCTCATTACAAAAGGGAAGTTGCAGCCCACAACTAATGTTTATGTTTTCATTTTGTGTTTTGGCCTGTTGCGCCGCCCTCCACCTATCTCCCAATCACGAAGTCACTAGCATTTCGGCATCCAGGTTGCCAGTTACCACTGAGCTGCAGCTATCAGCATTTCGGAGCACAAATGTCTGACGTTACTAAACCTAAAAGGCCTCGTTATGATTCTGAAATACCTCGTGACAAAGTCAGAAAAAAACAAGGATCTGTATAGGACATGCCTTTGAAAGATGGAGACGGCTGAAAGCGGAGAAGAATTTGAAGAACGACGCCGAAGTTGCTAATTTTCTCCTGGACAGGTAAGATTCAGCTAAGTTTGGCTAACTTAAAGGTACCATCCCAGGCGGCTGGACTTAGGATTTTTTTCGAATTGCACAACTAATAAGCACCCACCCCCTCCGTCCAACCAGGGATCACCCAAACCACGCCCCCACCACTCAGTTCGTGCGCGTGCTTCCACCACAAACAGCTGACCAGTGCAGCCGGTGTTCTGACAATTTGTGCTGCCTTGTCAAAAAATGCTACCGTAATGCATAGCGATCGTAAAGTCTTTGTTCTCGCCATAACATTGCAATATGAATCAGTGTACAATAGTAAGATTGTCATTTTTTATCTTATTATAACATAAGCAGATGTTATAATGAGTTGGATAAGTTTGTTTGAAGATACATGCCCATATACGCCATTATCATCTAATCTCTGCGTTTTCAAGAAAACCCAGCGTGTACATGCAAATATAAATACGCTAAAAGGTCGAAAGGCGCACCGAAAAAAGACGTATATTTATAATTTTTGAAGATACTTGAAATGTGAGCGAATAAATAGAGCCCAAGATTTTAGGTTTGCGCAAGCGCAGAACCGCGAGGTATTATATTTTGATAGCACCGGAGACAACATTACAACACAGACAGCATTAGCAGCGGTGGTATTGGCATATTGATGGCGGTTGCACAGGATTTACAGCATAGCCAGGGAATAATAGCCCACACACAAGTAAGCCACTGGCAGTCAGACCTAACGTTACATCACACAAAGTCACCAACAACAACACCTGTATCTTTCAACACTGGATGCACAGCATAACCAGGGCATTATAGCCTACAAACAAGTTTCCTAGGCTAGTGCCAGTCTCTAGGCATACAACAACAAGCAAACATTTGCTACCCATTACTAGGCTGTAGCTAACGTTATTTGGCTAACACCAAAAGTAGCCTAGACCTTACTACTCAATGTGTATACACTACACTTTATGTCTATGTACAGCATTCACACAGAAAGAAAGACAAGAAGCTAGCTTACCAGTCTAAGAGAAACTCCGCTACGAGTGCGTCGGTTTTAAAACCTTTCAGGGTCTTCGGTTCTCTCCAGCGGTCGAATGCTTCTCTGCCAAGGGATACTTGAGTTGCATTTGCAATTTTTACATATTCTTGTCTCTCTTGCATACTTTCAATGAAGGTTTTTGTCTTTTTAGCTGGTAGTTGACTGCTGGGTGCAGTTAGAGGTTGGAAAACTGGCTGCTCGTTTAGCTGCGCCATGACTCCGTCCGAATGCCTAGCTTGCTAGCTATTGCTGGCTATGTAGCTACAGCCAAAGTGCATGCACATTGGAATGCACGCGCAGAACAGCGTGCATGTTGATTTGGCAGTTTGACTGACAGAAAGGCCATCCAATTAAAGTTGTCTGAGACTAATTTGATTGGTAGCCTAATTTTGGCCCCTGCTCCTTACACAGATGACCAAATTTCGTCATTGATATGTCAAATCACTTACGTTATCGATTACTGTCTAATACTTACGAGATATACGCAGATTTTTATAATTTTACCAAAAAATGAGCCGCCTGGGATGGTACCTTTAATTTTATTTAATGTAGGCATGGACATTTCAAATATTCTCTACAGTCGAATAACGTTATGTATGTTCGTTCATGATACGTTAGTGCATATGCAGGTGGGTCATCGAATTGACTTGGTAACAAATTGTTTGAGAAATAAAACTCGTCATTGCTAACATTAGCAATGCATTATTAGAGTCCGTTTCTCTGGCATTATGCTGAGACGCTGTGGAAACCGTTCCAACATTAGCACAGCCATTATTGCAATAAAAAATGTAATTGAGACAGTACATTGGTCAAATGAGTCCTCATTCATTCTTTACGCATATTATAGTATGGACTTTAGTGGGCTATCCACACAGAAGAGTGACCAGCAAGTTGACCAAAATGACCATTGCTAAAGTTAGTCATTAGTCTCGATCTTTTCTGAACTGAACTGTACTGAACTGAACACAACCCTGTGAGCGCAAATCATTGGTGATATTGAAACGTAGCCATGGTAGCTCCGTGTAGTAGACGTTCTTGCTGGATCCGGCAACCTAGCTGGCAACCTCTTGTCTGGGGGAGAGGAGGAGGGGATACTGCGCTCTGCACTGTTTTGAATGTGATTGCACTCCCAGTTTTGGCCACAAACTTACATACTGCTCCTTTAAGCAATTCATAGCTCTTGATTTTTGAGCATCTGAATGGCCTACAGTGTGGTAGAAAAACTTTTGCTAAGCGTATCATACGTGACTTAAGGATTATTTTCGCATTCGCATGAAATGGTCGAATGTAAGCCTAGAAATAATCTGGCAAATGCAGCCAGGCAAACCTGTGCTGTTTCATGGCCACTTAAATTTCAAAATGCGACAAGCCAAGATGCTAGCAAGATAAACTGGGCCGTCAACTGATTCAAATTAGTAATTGAGTGAATGAAGTGTTTGATTGCTAATTGAGCAAAGTAAAGGTGAGAGCAATAGCTGGTTATAAGGTGAAGATTCTGCAGACCCTAATGTTGCTCTGTTAAGTTCTTTTCCGGAGGCATTACGTATGGCCTTTGATTTTTGGCAGCCATTAGCTCACAACCGCATCTGGTATAATTTGTGGGAAAAAAAAGGAGCTAGCTTGTCTGTTCTCCCAATGGAGGGAGTTATTATTGCACTTAAAATTATTGAGATAAATTTATTGTCCAGCCCTACTTCTGATATATATATATGTGTGTGTGTGTGTGTGTGTGTGTGTGTGTGTGTGTGTGTGTGTGCGCGTGTGCATACATATGCATATATGTGTGTATGTTTATATATATACGCACACACACACACACACACACACCGTATATACAGTAGTGTTCAGTGATGACTATACACCACCACTTTTGTCTAAAAGGGGTCCTCCATAATTTTTTGGTGAAAATGTATTGAAAAATACAAATGAAAGCAATAAGATCAAAAAAAAAACATTCCCACAAATTTTTTGAGGTAAAAATGAGGGTAATGAACAAAAATACTGAAAAAATTTTTTTTTTATACCAACTGAAAGGTGTCGCAAATTTTATTTTTTGACTCTTGCATAGCCTGAATGCATGTTGGAAGGCTCATTCCAAGATCTAAAAAAATTGTTTAAACTGGTTTGAGGCAACATTATTCAGCAAATTACCTCTGATGGTCAGTTGTTCCAGTAGATAAGGTGACATGAACTCTGAGCAGTGTCACGGGGTCAAACACGAAGGCACAATGGAATGAGCTCTCTGAGATTGTTTGCAGCTGCATTGTGGCCTTACATGATGCTGAAGACGTTAAATGCTGCCATGGCACTTAAAGAAACACCATCAAGCATTTCAAAGAGACCGATTTGCTGAAAACTAGAGGCAATAGAGGTGCAAACCTGAAGTGCCTCTGATTTTGGTTATCTGTGTATGAGAAGTTAAAAAAAAAACACCACACCAGGGGCGCCCCGGTGGCTCATCGGTCTAAGTGCGTGTACCATAAAGGCTGTGTCCTGGGTTCGATTCCGGCTTAGGTCATTTGCTGCATGTCACACCTTCTCACACATTCTTCTCCCCAACCTTCCTGTCTCTCTACACTGCATAACTGTCAAATAAAGGAAAAAATTCCCAAAAAATAATCTTAAAAAAAACAAAAAAAAAAAAACACCAGTTGACAGCACGTCGACTCCGTGATGATATTGATAATCCCATAAGTGAAGAGATGAAAGTATCAAGATCTACTACTTCCAGATGCCTGTCTTAAAATGACCTCATTGGTCGTTTTGCTGTCAAGAGCTGACAACATCAAAAAAATACTTGAGTTTGCCAAGAAATTCAAGGATCGGACACCAATAGACTGGGAACAAGTCAATTGGACCGATTAATCAAAATTTTAAATTTTCTCACCCAAACGCAAAACCTATGTGCACCGTAGAGTTGAAGATCGTTTCAAGGATGACTGTTTAACCCCTTCAGTAAAACATGGAGGTGGTAATATTATGGTTTGGGGTTCAGTCACAGTAACTACAGTCACAGTAACAGTGTATTAATAAAATAGAAAAAGAAAATAGGAAACGAGGTTCCTAAATTATGAAGTGCTGATATCTACAACAAACAGCACTAAGTTAGAGAGTTAGAATATATACACGTGATACGTGGAGAATAAGTCTATACAAGACTAGAAGTACAACACAGGAATATGGTTTACGAGACTTCGCAAAGACTAAGTGCAAGGCTCGGTCTTAAATAGCACAACACTATCACACAGTGGAAATGAATAACAGGTGCATTTAATGATTGCAAAGCTGAAGAATGCGGTCCGGGTCTTAATAGACCGGTGAGTTCAAAGGCTGGAGTCGTGGCCTTACATGTCTCATTATATTGACATTGCATTGAGTTTCTAAAACCTGCTACCACCTCAGGCTCATAACGATCCGGCTGACCTATTCCAGCTGCCTAAATTCCAGCTTGAATTTCACAATCTTCTGATAAATCTGATGTTTCAGCGAACTCCTAAACAAAGCATTTTCTCTCTCATCTGTAATAGCGCAGATGAATATATACTAATAGATATTTGCGCTTCATAACCAAATAATTATTATAATAATTATTCTCAGCTATTATAATAGCCGAGTGGCCTCTGTGTGTGTGTGTGTGTGCGTGCGTGTGTGTCTGTGTGTCCGGCAACTCAGTGCTAGATTCCACCGAGCGCGTACCTGTATTATAATAGCCGAGTGGCCTCTGTGTGTGTGTGTGCATGTGTGTGTGCGTGTGTGTGTGTGTCCGGCCACTCAGTGCTAGATTCCACCGAGCACGTACCTGCAGCATAACGGGAGCAACGCTATTTGGCTCCGTCTTGCAGGCAACTGTGTCCGGCCAATCAGTGCTAGACTCCGCCGGGTGCGTATCAGTGCTAGATTCCACCAGGCGCGTACCTGCAGCATAGCGGGAGCGACACTATTTGGCTCCGTCTTGCAGGCGACTGTGTCCAGCCAATCAGTGCTAGACTCTGCCGGGCGCGTATCTGCAGCAGAACGTGAGCGACGCTTTTATAATATAGACGTACAGGCGGGATTCCCCCTTTGTCCTCTCCTGGGGATTCCCCCTGCATGTCCTCTCCTGGGGATTCCCCCTTTTGAACCCAAGCCAATTCATCTACAGGAGTCCCGAATCCCAAAAAACAGATGCCAAACCGCAAGAGAAAGTAAAGCGTAACCTGCAGCATAATGTGAGCGACGCTATTTTGCTCCGTCTTGCAGGCGACTTCGTGTTCCATTGAGCGCGGAATGTCAGCGCAGCGTATTCCCCTTGATGGTTACTTAGTTTTAGTTACTATAAAAACATCAGTTGCGTGACAGCCACCTTAGTGTTTATGGAAACACCACAGCAACGTGATGACATCATAATGGTGCATTGTTCATTATAATATCAAGACGAAATTAAATAAAATAGAACCCGTGGATCCCCACGGGCAGAGTGCTAGTTATTATTATCATTAATCCTCACTACTGTTGTTGGAAGTGTGGCACAAGATTTGCATCGAGTTCGAAAGTGAAAATGCAAACGGTCGTTAGTAACTCCAGACGAATGTGTGGGGTACTGCATGTATAACCAGGGGTTAAAGTGGGCCGGAACGGTCCGGAACTGCATTCCGCCACCTTAGTTTGAATTTAATTATTTATTTGACTAAAGCTGCTTCCACACTGGACGCGAAACAAATTTTTCGCACGACAGATTACATTCAAAGACAACGCAAAGACGCGAATACAGTCTTTGCATTGACTTTGAATGTAATCTGTCGTGTGAAAAATTTGTTTCGCGTCCAGTGTAAAAGCGCCTTAACAGTTGCGCCGCGGACAACAGATCATTTTCACATGCTGCTTTCAATTACAGCCTGTCTGCCACTTTCTCAAAAGCATCAAGATTATCAACAAATCAGAGCGCAACATCAGTCTCTGCTAGCCCCGCCTTCATTAAAAAGCATCTGTATCGTATGCTGTATTTCATTTGAATGACTGCATCGGTCACGTACCAGCCTGCGAGGAATTGTCAATGTTTGAAACGGCATTTATAGCCAAAGTAAGTGGGTTTAGTTGAAGTCGATGGTGAAGTTTTGTAATATTCAACAATTCAAACCGGCCAACTAAAAGAATTTAAATTTAAAAAGGGTTAACATTAGCTGCTTTAGGCCACGTGCAAAACGCTAAACAGGCTGCTTACCAGCTAGCTAGTGCATTAATAAAATTAGTAGCAATTCAGTCAAAGTCTGACAAAGGCTCAATTGCACCAATAGTTATGCGAGCAATGTTGGTTTGTGTTTCTGGCTCAGCAATGTTACTTGTGCATTTCTTTCTTTGACATCTACAGCCACCAGCAGGGATGTGCGGTCAGGGTAGGCAGTGACTTCTCCTTTTTTTATCGCTAGATTTTGTCAACCTGTTTCCACGTACTATGCCTGATTGTCAATCAATCAATTGACCTTTTTTTCTGGTCAATCAAGCCTGTGATGATTAAGAGGTGATAGTGACAATTTACCTTTATGCTTTGATTCGAGACTGCAAGGAAGTAAATCTTAATAATTAATTAGGAAAAAATCTCAACTCTCTCGGTAATTCTGTATATTGTTTTGATCTTTTGTTTATCTGATTATGAAAGAAGACTGAAAATAAACTCCTATTTTTAAAAATGGCATTAAAAAGCACATTTTTTTTTTTTTTTTTTTTTTTAATTTGGCATCTCAATCCCACCCGAATCTGGAATGCCCAATTGGTGAACTGTGTACAAGGCTTGCTCGTGTCGACCCCTTGCTGCCAATTCAGGAGAGTGTAGACAGTTCGCGGCTCTCCTCGAAACCTATTGCTTCCGGCAGTCCCTGTCAACCACCGCATCTTATACACTCATTGGTTGAATCTTCACAAGTTCAGAACGAGGGCAGAGGATACCCGGACATGACCAGGCTTAGAATCTTCCTGACGAGCACCCGTCTGGCCAACAGGAGGCACTTGAGCAACGAACAAGGCAACTATTGTAATCCCTTCCCGGCAGTCCCTTCCCAATTTGTAACCCTGTAGCGCTATAGCCAATTGTGCGCTACTCTGAGATCCATCTTGATACATCTAGCCATAATTTTGCATTGGAAATCAGAACATTTTGGAAGTAGAATATGGCTTATGTGGGCAGTGTAAGGACAGTGTCTTGAAATCACAAAAAGATTAATAGACTTCTGTTACTTGCTCATTTTGGTAATTATGTATTAGTTTTGATTTACTGTTTTAGGAAATGAAAAATACTGTAAGAGTAGAATATCTTCACTGTCATACTTCCCATTATTCGGCAAGTTTTCAGCCAAATCCATCACTGCTTTTCTCTTGTTATGCCCACTTCCTGATTATGTGAATACGAAAATTCAATGTCATAGTCCCAATGGGCCAAAAATAAAGCGAATACAGTTATTTGCAATCATTTGTCATTTCCCTCCACTGCGCCTAGACACCGAATTTTAGGGTTCCCCCACCTGTCAAATCCCACTTTAACCACTGTGTATAACCCCCTTCCCCTGACTCTACTAAGAGCACTGTCCTTCTGGAGATGACGTAACATGAATTACGTAATCTTTTAGCAATTTTTCCAGGGGCATTCCTGAGCAAAGTATTACATATGTTAAGAATAGAAGTATGAAAAATTAGTGTCAGATTCGAATTTACGTGGTAAACGTATTATAGAAGGGTTTAAAAGGATTTTATAAATTATTTTAAGTGTCAAGGGACGTTTCAAGCTGAGTCCTGTAACACAAGTAATGCGTGTCAGAACTTCTTACTGGTACTGTATGTGTATACTGTCTGTGTATACACATGGACACAATATATCAGATACTGTATACTGTAAATTTATATACCATAGCCTAAATAAATTTATATAGTGCTTTACAAATAAGCAGTATCAGATGAGATGATGTAGAAAATATCCTACTGTAAATTTGAGTCAGTCAATAAATTTATATAGCGCTTTACAAATAAGCAGTATCAGATGAGATGATGTAGAAAATATCCTAATTGACCAGTAAACAAGTACAGCGCTCCGGCAAGCTGAGTAAGAACAGACCAGTAACTCAAGCAACTGTGAAGCAGACGGCGGTAACTGGATACCGTTTAGTCCTGCTGTGCAAGATGGTACTCACGGTAATGTTGGTGCCCAGCTCAAGGAGAGCAGCTGTAATATATGCTGTCAGCATCACCTCATCACTGACTCCACCCTGCACGTGGACACAAAACATTATCACTGCAGGACTTGTGACCAATGGACACACAGGCGTAGAGGGTAGTGTAAGAAGTGACTGCGTAGAAGGAATAACATATAATGATCTTTTAAGACAGCAAGAGAGTACCTCTGTGCTCATCCTAAAGGGGCAAGAGCTAAAATATGGAATGTCTGTGTATTTGGGTGTATTTGTACACAGATTAAAAAAAAAATAGTGTATGCCCCAGTGAGATGCCGCACATGTGTATGCACTACTGCAGTAATCTCCAGTGTTGGTCCTGGGGGCCCACCATGTATGCTGGCTTTTGTTCCAACCACAATTGCAATCACAGGATTTTTACAAGCTGTTTGTTTGTCTTAATTAGGAGTGCTTCATGTTTAGAGCAGTCATCTATGCACTTAAGCCACAAGTTGACAAAACTATACATTCATGCCTTGAAAAATAAAAATTATATATAAACACTGGACTGTAATAGAAACATTTGCATAAAAGAGAGAAAAAATATGACCAGTCAAATTAAAGTATTACAAGGTTTTAATTGGTGAAAAGGAATTGACACATGGTTGCAAAAACTAACAATATGACCATTTATTACGCAAGCAAATGGTAAAGAGTCAAATCTGTTTTGTGTAATTAAGAAACATTTCTGCATTGAGCATGTCAATGGAACACTCCCTGACGGCTCAATTCATCTACAGCATTTTGAACAATGGCAGAACTGGGACTTCTGAGGTCGCCTTTTATTGACCAGAGTAAAGGATGTGCATGGGCTGACTGTATTGGATTTCAGTAGCTTTGGATTAGGCCCCACCTGTCTGACAGGCCAATTTTGACAAAGTGCTTGAACTTGACAATGATATGCAGAAGGTGACTGAAATGCACAGAGACCAGTGGCACACAACCTTGGTCACATAAATAAACCCAACTAAGCCAACCTCAGAAATAATTCTGCAGAATATTAAAAGGAATAAACTGCTGCATTTATATTTTTGTTCAGTGTAGTTTAAAATAAATTTTTCCTCACAAGCAATTGAATCATAGACTGTATAGGATTGAACAAAATTTAGGGATTGGACTAGCGACAGTCTATGAAATATACTGAAACGATTCAGAGGATCCAGAGGAAACACAGCAGTCTCTGGGCTTAAAAGGCAAGGCCAAACACCAATATTGGATTGAGTGTGACCTTCGAGCCTTCAAAATTGCACTGCATTCAGAACCAGCAAGCTTATGTAAAGGACATAATCACACAGGGTCATAAATACCTCAGAAGATCTGTGTCAGTTCTCAGTTTGTTGTGGCATCATCAATTGCAAGTTAAGACTCTACTATGCAAAGAGGAGGCTTTATTGAGTACCAACATAATCCAGAAGCTCCACCAACTTATTTGGGCTTGAGCTCACCGAAAATGGACTGACAGGGAAGTGCAAAGGAGTTTAAAAGTCTGATAAGTCCAACTTTCAGACTTTTAAGGAAATAATGGACATATTGTTCTCAGGGCTAAAGAGAAAAAAAAACATTATTTTACATTTTACCCATTTGCTTTTATTTACATTTTACCCATAGTTCCAATTCTTCTGGAATTGAGGCTGCACATAGATTTGTGTGTGTGCGCCCATTTAGATTGTGTTTGTGTGTGTGAGTTAATTTCTGTGTTTTAATCATCAGCTTACCTTCATTCCATTGTGAAACAGTTTTCCCACAGACCTCATGCAGCCATCTTCTTGTTGCTGAAGGCTGAGCCATAACTTAGCACTGGTGATGTAATTTGAGTCAATAAAGATGTATCGTGTTGCACCTCCAAAAGACTTCATCACAAATGCAGTGAGCCTGGACACACAGACACAGATATTACAAAGTCGATTTTAAGAGTGGGAGATGTGTGACATTTTCATTTGCAGTTTTTCCCCAGAGTTCCTTAACTATACTCCAGATAAATCACAAAGCAATGTTTTCAGTGAAATGCCTTTGAAAAGCTTCAAAAGATAGGAAATTACATTGATTAAATTGAGGGCTCAAGCCAGCCTGCTCTCCCTCAGTAAAAGACAGGTGCAGTAACCACATTGAACAGGATTCATCAGATGATATATTCACGCCTTTCAGAGACAATGCCAATAAAGACACTGCCAGGCCAAAAAGAAGTTGCCGTTTGGATTTAAATAAGCAATTTATGGTTATGATCCAGACAAGGAACCAGATGCAGATTTAGGGTACAATACATACGGGAGTATTTCTTAATCAGAAAACGATAACAGAAGAGGGACGGTCTAGCTGGCTCCAGGACTCTACGTCCTTGGACTTTTTGTCCCTGGACTTTTCTTCCCCATGAACTTTTTGTCCTCGGACTCTTCATCCCTGGATGGTTCATCCCCAATAATCCTTTCCCTCTTCCTGCATTCTAATACTTTCCCTAACCCTAACCCTTATATCATGGTGATCTGTCCATCATCCGTTCATCCATCCTTCTGTCAGCAATGGTGGTACATTTTTTAATCATTAGGGGACGAAAAATCCAGGGACGAAAAGTCCAGGGAAAAAAAGTCCTCAGGGGACGAAGAGTCCAGGGACGAAAAATTCATGGGGATGAAAACTCTGGGGATGAAAAATTTGGGGACAAAAAGTCTGGGGACGAAAAATCCGGGTACAAAGAGTCCTGTAACCAGTCTGGCTTAGTTGGCAATGACTGGGGACGGTAGGGGCATGTCCACGCCCGGGTCAGTGGCCGTCGCAATGCAGAGCCAGGGCTGCTTGACAGTAGGACCAAAGAGTTTGGCAGGAACGCAGTCCCAATTTTGAAGACTGATGAAGGCTTGGGAGGTGTTCCCAATAAACAGACTCAGAGGAACAGGTAGGAACAAAGGATTAACAAAAACGCGGCCCCAATCCTGGAGACTGATTTTTAAGGCTTGGGAGCTTGTTCCCATTACTTAGACTTCGGGGAGTAATTATCTTTTTCTCCATCGTTAATGCATCGAAACACACAGAAGAAGAGTGAAGCTCAATAAAAGAAGACACAAACTAACTGGAAGGTTTTGTAGGGTGTGAAACATGATGATCCATCAATCACACTAACACCACAGTGAATGTCTATATACTGACCAAAAAAAAGAAACACAATTTTCTATTTCTTGATTTTATCGAGTTTAACTGTTATTAATCAGCACTTCATTGGTATCAAATGAAAGAGGGAATCTCAGACAATAGATATAACAGAAAATCGGGTTGGAATATCGCCATGTTGGCTTTTATTTAACAAGGTGAAGTTCGACATTACGAAACACAAATGACACTATCAGTATCTTGTTTGTCCCCCGTTAGCGTTGCGCACGGCAGTACACCTGCATCTCATAGACATCACCAGACGTCTGCTTGTTGCTTGTGGAACACTGTTCCACTCTTCGGTCAGTGCTTGTCTTAGCTCACATACTGTAGCTGGCGGTGGTTGACGTCTCAGGATCGCTCTATCCCGAATGTCCCACAAGTGTTCTATAGGTGAAAGATCTGTAGAAAACACTGGCCAGGGAAGGATTTGCACGTTGCCGGCCGAGGGAACTCCATACAGATACGTGCCACATGCAGATGCGCGTTGTCCTGTTGGAAAGTCAGTCGGTGACGTCGAACAAACGAAGGACGACTGGACGGAGATTTTCATCGTGGTAACGGACGGCGTTGAGGTTTCCTTCAACAAAATGAAGGTTGGTTCGGTGTGTAGCAGACGGATGGTCAGACACTGGAGTCGTAAGACGTGACCTACCGGATCCGGGGCGATAGGCCGTGTGTCCAGTGTCATTAAACCTGGTTCTGAGGCGACTAATTGTCGCAAAATGCACGCAAAATGCATGCTACGCATGTAGCATCCCAATCGCGCATTCTCGTCGAACTTCCGTTAGTCGTGGCATTATAACCCGTCTGATTTTTACTCATTTTCGGTCAGACTGACTTTTACTCATTTTCGGTCGGGCCCTGATGTCTACGAGGAACTCAAAACAAAAAAGTCCGTGTTAGGACAATGGTAGTATTCGAACCAAAGCACTGCCGATTGTTTGGTTCCAGACAAATGGTGGCTTCAGAATACGCACTGTGACCGCGAAAATTTATATGGTAGAAGTATTCACCTCCAAAAATAACTCAGAGCAAAAGCATCTTTCTCAATGGGTTTGTCGAAATTTGGCACCGGATTATGTAATTGCGTTTCTTTTTTTGGTCAGTATAGATGGGACATTCACAAAAGGGGCAAAGCATACGGATAATCCCGGGGAGCAAGGGAGAAGACCAGACAATAAATCAATTGAAGGATACAAACCACAAAAGCACGCGCAGACTGCTGGAACAGGTAGGAACCAATTAATGACACGAGTGTTGTGACATTAAGTGTCATGGTTTTTGGAGGCTAGCGAGCTTTCTTTGTTTCTCTCGTCCGGGACGATATCGTTTTGCCCATTAATCGGATTCTTTGGCCAGCTGGCATTAATTGTGGGCGGCGCCGGACTCTTTTAAACAAGTTTTTTTTTGCTAAGAGATGTTACTATGCAGCGGTAAAGTCTCTTGCTGGAGAATTGAAGGATTAGCTGCAAACCAGACAATAAATCTGCAAAATAGTTTTATCTGGAACAGTTCTGGAGACTGCTGGAACCAATCCAATTAATGACTCTCCTTTGTCAGTTTGTCTCTCTTATTTTGCTGGTTGCTTTTGACATTAAGAGCCTATGATTGAATTATTACTGCTGTGATTAATCTGTTTCAGCAGGCAACAAGTCTTTTAACCCTGACTGATGCACTGTGTAGCTTCTGATTTTTTTAACACCTGTGGTGGAAGACATCCCATTGTTGTGGAGGAAATGTTACTGTGTTTCAAGAGAAGCCAATTATTCACCTGCATCAAGCAAAGAAGGCAACTAAGGAAATGGCTGAATTCTGTCAAATGCATTAAAACCTGGAAGGATAGTGGTGAAACGTCAACTTTGCGGAAAAAATATGTCGGAAAAAATCATGAATGATTCAAGATCGGAGATCACTAAAATGCTTGATGAATTCTTATCATTTAAAAAAATCAAACGAAGGGCCACATGGCTATGTTTAATTGTGAAATTAAGAGCATTTCCACACGCAGAAAGCGACAAGAACTTGCAGGATTGGAAATAAATCGCTGCATGGCCTCAAGAAAGCCACTTGTTAGCGGGACAAATCAGAGAAAATGACTGCAATTTGCTAGGGCGCATAAATATTGGACTGTGGGGAAATGGAATGAGCTCATGTGATCTGATAAGTCCAGATTTAGCCGATTCTAAAGCGATGGCTACTTCATTTCAAGATAGAAAGCCCCTGAAGTGATGCACCCATCATGCATACTGCCCATTGTACAAGCCTCTGGAAGCAGTATTATGACCTGCGGTTGCTTCAAATGGCCAGGTCTAGGTTCAGCGATGTTATGCAGCAGTAAAACGAAGAACCTAAATATACTGAATGGCTAGGTTATCCCATCAATGGACTTTTTAATCCCTGACGGCACAGGCATATTCCAGGATGACAGTGCCAAGATTCATCGGACCCAAATTGTTAAAAAAAAAAAATTGGTTGAGCGAGCATGAGGAATCATTTTCAGACATGAATTTGCCACCACAGAGTCCAAACCTTAACCAACTAAAAGCCTTTTGGATGTGGTGGAGAGGGTTTTATGCAGTGGTTTGAAACAATGGCACGACAAATGCACACCGTGATCAAAGATAAAGGCAGTCTGACAAAATATTAGTGTGTTTTTTTTTTTTTTGCCCAGCAATGTATTTTATTTAGCTGCATACATGCTTATAACAAAATACAGAGCCAGCAAACATTTAAATGCACAGCGCATAAACAATATCAAATGATCTTGCACATATGTTTGTGTTGTGGTCCTCTTTTGTCTGATATCCAATAGAACTGTCAACTCGTTATACTCCCTTTCCATCTTCAGTCTCTGGTGATTGGTTTGGGAAAGTTGAATCCCCTCCCCCTCAGAAGATGGTTAGAGTGGGGGCAATGTCAGACTGAAGATGGAATCGGCAGGTAAGGAGTTGACACTTCCGTCTGATATCAGGCAACACTTCTTCTGCTTTTATCCTTCTGCCTACTGCCACAATAACATCATGGGCCAGATTTTTTTTTCGCTTACAAACCGATCACTGCATCCATTCCGATTTTCCTCCAGCCACAAGGACTAATTGGTATTTGTCTGCCGAGGCTACTTGCGTCTGGGCGGAGAGATGAATATCAAGGGCAAAGTTTTAATTTTAAGGACATTTTCCATGAATATTAGATGGCACCAATGGGAGAGTCATTTAAAGGAGGGCACGCACGGCGATATTTGGTATCTTACTCATACAGAAGGCTGATTACATATGACTTGTAAGAACCACATATCAACTGCCGCACAACTTATTTCCAGTTTCACCAGAGGGTTCTGACCAATGCAATAATGTGTTACTTAATTAAAGGTATTAATATAGTTAATGTATCAGGATTGCATTGCATTTTGTTGAATCATGAATGTAAAATTAGTGTCATCACTTTTACGCCTCACAACTAGCTTAAAAACCTGTCCATTGTGATATACTGGGACTAAAAATATTTGTTTATTGGATTTTATATTTTTCAACCTGCTTAGTTTGGAATATTATTTTTTGGTATACAGAAATCATTGTTGATTTACTGAGTAGCCACAAGAATACAAGATTGCCCTAAGGCAGAGAAGCATATACGGTGCTCTAAATGGAACTGTAATGGAGTGCGGAGCCACCTGTCTCTGAGGGTTGCGGATATCTGTGATCCAATGATTCAAATTCCCTCTCAGTTGCAATAAAAATAACAATGGCCTTGACCTTAGACGCCAATTTTAATTTGTTGTTTCAACATGACATTTTTTGTATTCCAGAATTGCATTTTGGAATTTACTTACAGTGGATATAGGCTATTAGAAAGAGAAAGGCAACAGAACATGAAATTCATTAGCGAGTCAAACTTGCTTGAACGTCATTAGACAACAGGCAAATTTTACTCTACGCAGCCTCAGCGTCTCCATGAATTGTATTCCACAATTTAACACAATCAATGATAATGTCCCATCAACACTCAGATAACTATAATAACTTGTTGCACTAGTGGTAATGTCAGAAAGGACATGTTTGTTGTCATGTGCCAGCTAATACATTGCACTACTATGTTGAGTAGTATGAGGTATCCAGTATACACAGGTGCAGTATGCAGTACACAAGTACTGTCATAAGCCTCGTGAGAATGCTGTCTGTATCTCCTCCCATACAGAAACTTGCATGTCTATTAGAAGTAATGTCTCCTTTCATTGGTTTGAGTCTTGTGTGCTCCCTGATCCCCGGCTGTGTCTTGTTTCACAGTTACCTAACCCTTTGTATCTGTGACGTATACATTTACCTCCTCCTTGGGAGTTGTAAGTTGCTGGATTGCAATATGCTATGTGTGCTTAGAACCAGTCAGTACTTACTAGCAAATAACTTTGGGCTCTAACCTAAATCGGGTGCATGGCAGCCAAGTGTAATGCAAGTGTCTTTGCCAGTTTATGACCGGTGCAGTTGTCGTTATCCCGACTGGTGCCCAGTTTGCTTTCATTGCAAATGGGCTTGTGCCAAAATGAGCACCCATGGGCGTCTCGGTCTTAAAATGAGTTGTGGTCAGGCACATAGATGGCGTGTTGCTGTCTTGGGGCAGCATGATTGACCAACAAAAACCTTTTCTTAAGTAAATTGTCAGTTTTTACCCCTTGGCCCTAGGTGGACAGGTATTGGCATCATTTCATTGTCTGTCTGTCTCTGCTTGTGTGTCTGTCTGTCCATACTGACGCACTTGCAATATCTAAAGAATGCAGATAGGCAGGAAAGCCACATATATGTCAATGATGGACCTCAACCTGCACCTGAAGCCAGTGATCCTGGGTCAAAGGTCAATTTCTTTGTCCATGCTCTGGACTGAGGATTTCCTAGCTTAAACAACCCAAATAAAACCAAATTGGCCAAGGGGTGTTGTAGTACACTGCATGTTATCTTTGACTGCTATTTTAAGGACGCATGATAAGATAACCTTTGTAGGTCACAGCACAATGCGCATACAAGATTATTATTGAAAGATTATTATGGAACAAATCATTATATTTAAGAAATACATGTCATAATGGTTAGTGTGATTGACATCCCCATCAAAGAATGGTCTGATGTAGGCTATTTGAATTGTAAAGCAACCTATTCCATCAGGAAATTTGCAATTCAATGTGTGAGGTTACACATGTAGGTATTCGCAAATTATTCTGGATAAAGTGTGTTATGGTTTTGCTCCCGCCGGATTGCAGCTAGAACCATGGGCCTAAAAGGAGAAGGACTCACACGCACAGGCTGGAAACACTTAAAAACTTTAATAAATAACATACAACAAAAACAAAGATTAAACCGGGGAGCCATAACACAGGATAAAAACAAGGGAACGCAGCCACAATGAGGACTGGCAACTAATCAATCACCTCCATCTTAACGAGCAACAGATGCAGCTCGTTATGGTGGAGGTGAGAACAAGCCGTAGGGGAGGGACCGCAGGGTGAAGACCCTAACAGTACCCTCCCCCCAAGGCACGACTCCTGGCAAGCTAAAGACCAGGGAGGGGAAAAAACAAAAAAACTGCAACCCTCCACCGGACCCGGAACAAACTGGCGCCGCCGGATCCGGAACACACTGGCGCCGCCGGACCCGAAACAAACTGGTGCTGCCGGGTCCGGAACACACTGGCGCGCCGGACCCGGAACAAACTGGCGCCACTGGGTCCGGAACACACTGGCGCCGCCGAACCCGGAACACACTGCCGCCGCCGGACCCGGAACTCATTGGCGCCGCCGGACCCGGAACACACTGGCGCTGCCGGACCCGGAACACACTGGCGCCGCCGGACCCGGAACACACTGGCGCCGCCGGACCCGGAACACACTGGCGCCGCCGAACCCGGAACACACTGCCGCCGCCGGACCCGGAACTCATTGGCGCCGCCGGACCCGGAACACACTGGCGCCGCCCGGTCCCGAACTCATTGGCGCCGCCGGACCCGGAACACACTGGCGCCGCCGGACCCGGAACAAACTGGCGCCACTGGGTCCGGAACACACTGGCGCCCGCCCGAACTGCGCCATTGCGCCGCCGACCCGGAACTCACTGGCGCGGACCCGGAACAAACTGGCGCTGCGGACCAAACAAACTGCGCCCCGACCCGGAACACACTGGCGCGCGCCCAGACCCGGAACACACTGGCGACCCGGAACTCATTGGACTTCCCGGAACTCACGGACTGGAACACACTGGCGCCGCCGGACCCGGAACACACTGGCGCCTCCAGACCCGGAACACACTGGCGCCTCTGGACTTGGAACACACTGGCGCCGCCGGACCTGGAACACAACACTCCACTGGACCCGGATCACTGGAACGCAACACTCCGCCGGACCCAGATCACTGGAACACAACACTCCGCCGGACCCGGATCACTGGAACACAACACTCTGCTGAACCCGGATCACTGGTACCGCCGGACACAGAACACAGCTCCCTGCTGACTCCTGGCAAGGACTGCTCCCCATGGCCCCTGGGCTGGAACGCAGCTGACCTCCAGTCCCATGACTGGCCCGCTGCCCAGCCCCACCAACTGGGCCGCCGTGCTTCCCCAGCCTGGCTCTGTCTAAGACTGGTGGCTGCATTCTGTCATGGTTTTGCTCCCGCCAGATGAATGCCGGCAGGAGCTAGGACCATGGGCCTAAAAGGAGAAGGACCCACACTCACAGGCTGGAAACACTTAAATACTTTAATAAATAACATAAAACAAAAACAAAGATTAAACCGGGGAGCCATAACACAGGATAAAAACAAGGGAATACAGCCACAATGAGGACTGGCAACAGCCAGCCCTATATATCTAATCAATCACCTCCACCTTACCGAACAACAGATGCAGCTCGTTATGGTGGAGGTGAGAACAAGCCGTAGGGGCGGGACTGCAGGGTGAAAACCCTAACAAAGTCATAATTCCTTTAAACTGGTGAATCCTGTCATTCCTGCCGGCGTCCAAGGGATAACCCCTTGAGGGGTGGCTGTTAGGGGACAACGGTTAGCTTAGAAATTAGATACATGGCATGCCATGTCTAAAACAGTGCGTGGATTTTCAGTCCATCACACAAAACATGATAATAGACCAAATGTTTGAAGTGCTGAAGATGCACTTCAGGTGTTTGGATAAGTCCGGTCAGAGCCCTGCAAGAGTCAACCTGTTACCCGCAATGCTCTGAACAATCAATTTTGAATCCGACCTGATCCATTAATAATCCCAACCTATCTGTCCCAGGCGCGTAGACAGCACAACGCCATGACGCAAGTGCGTCCACTTTTTTTCGAAAAATTAAAGTAACCGATAAACGAAATAACGCGCAAAATAAAAGTATCGGTCTATACTTTTTGAGATGATGATTGATGGCACGTGGCATGGGGCTGAATGTGCATTACAGTACATTCTTGCAATCTCTTTGGTGGCACGTGCACACTTTATTGCTGGTCAGAATAGGCCTCTCTCACATTTCAGGGTAGGCAAACCAGAACTCCTGTGATCTGGAAAAACCTAGTGAATTTATCAGTGGCAAGGATTCTTGCAACTGAACAAAAACCTTTGGATTCTGGACTTCTCCTAACCGAAAAAATAATAGAAACTTGATCTAGAAAGTTCAAATAACACGAATAGCTAGTGTTTTAAGATTTTCACCACTCTTAATTACTGCAAAAGAGGGTCAAGCTCAGTTTCTCCCAAAAGTGACATATGTACTAGGTTTTTCCAGATCACAGGAGAGAAGGAGGGAAGAATTTCTTCCGCTAGCTTGATTCTACATTAGTCAGTAGAGGAGGAGTGTGAGTAGTCAGGTATTCCTTGTTAAATACTGTTCAAAATCAGAAAAAAGCAACCCTACTTCTCTGTTCTCGGTTTTCACACTGAAGACAACATTAGAAGGAGATGGATTTTGTCCATAAGAGAGAGATAATGGAGCATTATTTATGATTATGAGATGTAGCTAGCTATCAGGTGCTAAAGTGTGCAATGCACTTTGAGGACAGCGACCTTCTCCTCCACAATGAATCTGGTTGGAAGTGCCCTCAGGGACCAAGCTGTCCCTTTCAGATCCACGTGAACTGAGGCAGAAAAAAATACGAGATCGCAATGGTGAAAAAAAAAAAGTGTCTGCGATAGCGCTGGAGAGTGAAAAATGAGAAGAAAATTTGGCACATGATACTATGTTTTATCATCAGGAATGTCACAGTCATTATATGTTAATTCATTAGCTTGCTAGATAGCTGGCAAGCTAGCCTAGCTAGTGATCTTGCTACGGTCGGATGCCAGCCACACAATTAACGGCTGCATAAATCAGGGTCAGAAATGCCTAGCTCTGTGTAACCAAGCATCCCACAAAGTTTCCACATAAGTTAGATAACAGGTATTTTTTTTGAAGCACCACCAATATTTGGCATTTTCAGACCCCTCCCAATTTAAAAGCAAAGCAAAACTCAATTTATTTATTATTTAACAAATGCTTGTACATGCAATATCTCCAATTCGGTGTCTACTAAACTTCAAACATAAAATGCTAGCTGGGTACCATTTGCTGTTTTGTGTAGGCAAAATAGTCGAGCCGGAAACATTAAACCAGCGTAAACTAAAGTCCAAGGACAGGAGTCGGTCACAGAAGCCAGTTAATTAGCTAGCTTGCTAGCTAGCTAGATAGCTCCATGGCTTGCTAAGGTAACAGCCAGAACGTTTACATGGCGTTAGAGAAAATCAAATTATTTTGTTAGTCCGACTATAACCGGACTTTTAAAATGCATGTAAAAATTTTAGTCCGACTGGAATCGAATTACTCATAGTCTGACTAACACACCAAGATAATGCGGTTAATATTGGCATTATGCCTGCATGTATACGCTTGAATCGAACTGAACTGGACTATGTGCTCTGAGCATGCTCCAATTCTTCGTGCAGGGTTTTGACTTGGAAGTCTTGTGGACATGTTAACAGCAAACTGATTCGTGACAACTCTGCGCTCTGACTAACTATCAGGTTTGTACAAAACAGTAACAATCCTCGTCTGCAAGGGCATTTGTGCTTGAACAGTAACGCCTTGGGGTGTCTTAACTTCTAGCATTAATCTGCATGATTTATCGAATGACTTGCTGAATGAGATCCTAAAATTATCCTTCCACTCGCCATCGGAAGAACCACACTCTCCCAGCAGTCTTTACTCTGTCGTGGTAGGGTTCTTGAATGACTTCAATCTACTACTGTAAGTACCGTTGCGTATTTATTGAACAGACTTCCATTACATGCGTTGTAGCTAAAACATGAAACTGCATCTCTCCCCGTGCTATGCACGTATCTATGCTCTATGAACTCTTTCGCGTGCTGACGTAGGGCGCTCGCATGTTTAGATTACACCACATCTCTCTTTCCCAGAAATAATGTGACTTCCAAAAAAAAATGTAAACCATTTTGTTTCTTGCTACCCATAGCACATGGCAAACAAAAGTATCAACGTTTCAAACAAATGTTTCACCCATTTCACATTATTTCTTACAGTATACTTTTCCATGCCCCCATTACTTTTACTTTGCAGGTTCCCAAAACAACATGCTAAAATACCATAGCATAATGACATCCCTGCATATAACATGTTATTTTTACATTCACCAGCATGCAATTAAACATATTTGTTTTCATTATTTTTTTCTTTTCTCATAGGTCAAGTCTTTTGGGTATGATTACTTCTCTGCCAGATCTGGATCTGACTATTGCAGGTGTGACCTGTGGAATCGCTGGAGACATTGGTGGAGTGTCTCTGGTGGTATAACGATCATCCACCTCCCTGGTGGGAGTTTGTTGCACTGTGCAGCTGCTATCGGCTGCTCTTGGCATCGGTATGAGATGATGCCTGTTTCTCCGAAGTGTTCCTTGTGGTCCACCGACCAGGTACAATTGCGGCGTTGGATGTGAGGATATCACCGTGCCGGTTGTTTGGGTGTCGGTGATCCACACCTGGTCTCCCGGTGACACCTTGGAAAGATCTCTTACCCTGTGTCTTTGGTTGTAGTGACTTATGTCCATCCACCTCCTCTCTCTTTCCCTGCGCTGGACCTTCCGCAGGTCTGGGATGTCCGGCTCCAACACTGCAGGAAGAGTTGGAAGGGTGGTACGCAGACGCCGTCCCATGAGCAACTGGGCGTTGCTCAGCGGTGTAGCTCTGTATGCTAGCAGAGCGCGGTAGGGGTCATCCGCTTTCTTGAGAAGGTTTTTGACCATCTGAACGGCTCGTTCGGCTTCGCCGTTGCTTTGTGGGTACCTGGGACTACTTGTAACATAGTCAAATCCATACTCTGCTGCAAACATTTTCATGTCTTCCCCTGAAAATTGAGGGCCATTGTCAGTAACAACAGTTTCAGGAATGCCATGTCTGGCAAACATTGATTTTAAGTGCACAACAACATCTGCAGAACGTGTCGGGCTCAGCTGGGCTATCTCAATGAATTGAGAATAATAGTCCACTACTAGCAAATAGTTGGTCTTATGCAGTGTGAACAAATCTGCCCCCAGCTTCTGCCATGGCCTGTCTGGCAATTCTGAGGAATTGAGAGGTTCTCTAGCGTTTTCCCTCTCTTTCACACAAGCCCTGCAATTTAGCACCAATTCGCTGATTTGGCTACTTAATCCCGGCCACCAAACTGCTTGTTTTGCACGTTCCCTACACTTGGCTACCCCCTGGTGGCCCTCATGTATTTTTTCTAAAATGCTGTTCCTCATAGAAGAGGGGATAACAAGCCTTGAGCCCCTTAACAACAGTCCATCGTGTACACTGAGAACTGCCCTGTCAACCCAGTATGGTCTTACCAGCGCGTCCAGTCTGCTGCGATCTGGCCAGCCCTCCTGGCTGTCCTTCATTACCTGAGAGCACACGCTGTCTGCTCACCTGCTCAACTGCTGCTTCAGCTCTATCAGGTGAGCATCGCTTGCTGGCAAGTTTTGCATTACACTGTCCACATAGATGTTAGTTTCCTCCATCAGCCCATCATCTGCTGTGGCTCCACCCTGTTTCAGTGGCGCCCGTGACAGTGTGTCTGCTGTTGTGAAGGTCTTGCCAGGGACATATGTAACGGTGTACGAGTACCTCATGAGCCGCATTTTGAATCTCTGGATTCTTGGTGGGAGTGAGTCAAGCGTTTGATCTCCCAGCAGGCTCATGAGTGGTTTGTGGTCCATTTCGAGTTCAAAGTGTAGACCTATGATGAAGTCACTAAATCGCTCACATGCCCAAGTCAGAGCGAGTGCTTCCTTTTCCACTTGTGCTTATGCACAAGCGACCTGGATGCATACGCCACCGGAGACCACTCCCCCTCCCGCTTCTGTAGCATTACAGCGCCCAGGCCATAGCATGACGCGTCCGCCGAAATCTTGAGGTCCTTGTTTGGGTCATATAGCTGCAGCACCGGCGCAGAGGACAGTTCTTGTTTAAGGCTTGTGAAGGCCTTCTCCTGGTCCGGTCCCCAGAGCAACTGGTTCTTCTTAGATAGCAGATCCCTCAAAGCCTTGTCCTTTTCTGCAAGGTTGGGTACGAACTTATCCAGCTGGTTCACCATGCCCAGGAAGCTTCTAAGTTCGCTGACGTTTGACGGCTGCTCCATTTCCTGCACCGCCCGTGTCTTCTCCGGATCCGATCTCACCCCACTGGCGAAAATGATGTACCCACGAAACTTTACTTCCGGCTTACTGAACTCACACTTGGCAGTGTTTAGGGTGACGCCCGCCTTCTGTGCTTTCTCCAGGACCGCGTGCACCCTGGCATCATGCTCTGCCTGTGTGGAACCCCAAACGAGGATGTCGCCCATGTGGCATGCGACCCCATCAAGACCAGCCATCACCTCCGTCACCATCCGGTTCTGGAAATGCTATGGGGCTGAAGAAATTCCAAACGGGAGACGATTAAAATAATAACGCCCAAACGGCACAATGAAGGTGGTGTACTGTGCGCTTTCTTCGGATAGTGGGACCTGCCAGAAGCCCATGTTGGCGTCCAGCTTGGTGAAGATTACGGCACCTGATACCCAGGGTCTGGTCCACTGACGGAAGCACGAACTTCTCCCTGCACACTGCACTGTTAAGTGGTGAAAGGTCCATGCAGATGCGGATCTCGCCAGACTTTTTGGGAGTGACGACCGTGCCGGAACACCACTCTGTTGGCTCCTCGATGCGGCTAATGACGCCCAGCTGCTCCATGTGCTCCAACTCCTTCTTCACTTTTCCCATCAGTGGCAGTGGGACACGCCGTGGAACTTTAAGAGAAAGGCTTTGCGTCTGGTTTCAGTTTGATTGTGTATTTCTGCTGAATTAAGCCTAAACCTTCACACAGCTTTGGATACATTCATTTCACAGTCTCTGGTCAATGCTGCTGGCCACTAACCTGAGTCTCACCGATGCTGGCCTGTTCAGGTGCTTTAGAACACAGATGTCCTCGGTGGTGCTCCTGTCACCGCACCGCAGCACTTCCCTGGCCACACCCACTACAGCGAGCGGAGTACGCCCAGGCCCCAGCAATGTTTTCTGCCCAGGTATAAGGCTTTGTGTGTTCCCTAGTGTTATTTCCCTGTACAGCCCCACTGGCATTACAGTAACACCCGCCCCAGTGTCTATTTTGAAAGCCACCGTTTTATGCCTGACCTCTATGTCCACTGTCCATGGCTCCTCGCCTGCATCCACTGTGCCTAGGAACATTGCTCTTTCCTCCGTGACTGCACTCACTGTTTTGGCTGATTTGCACACTCTGCCATAGTGGCCCCTTTTGCCACAGATGCGGCAATTGGCATTTTTAGCTGGATATTGAAATTTTGTATGGAATGGAGATTTTCCACATTTCGGGCATGCACCGAGCCCAGCGCTCTGTTGCTCCTGTTTAGCATTGCTCTGTTTTTGAAACAGTCCTTTAGTTTTCCCTACATGCACTTTCATTTTTTTTAAATGCACTGCATCCACAGTAGCTTTGCTGTTATTTGTTCTCTCCCCCCGGAAGTCCATTTGCTGCCTTTCAATATCCTCCACTCGTCTTGCCATATTAATGGCTTTGGCTAGATCCAGATTTCTTTCCATCTGCATTTTCCGTGACAGTAGCGTATCTTTAATGCCCACCACAATTTGTCCATAATGGTTAGTTCCGTAACAGCCCATACTACTTAGTTTTCAGCGAGTGCATATAATGCAGTTTTGTTAGTCCAGCCGATTCCGTCGACTTTTTAAAATGCAGGTTAAACTTTAGCCCTCTCATAAATAATATTTTTCTTCTAACACATGTGGATAAAATGTGGAGAAACATTATCTGCCAACGCTCAATCGTTGCTGACCTTTGGTCAGCATCCAAAGTTATATGCGGAACACATCTTTTACTTGATCCCCATGCAGATATTAATGTGTTTCCAGCAAACTCTCTGAAGATTTGTCCAGACTAATCGTTGAATCTTCTAAGCCACCTTTGCCATTCATCAGGCTTTGCAAAAAGTCGAAGGCTTCTGGAGGATTTATCGAGTGCGTAGCACTGGGGACCCCTGTGCTAGCCATAGCCTCTGGCTGCGCGTTGTTCATCTGCCATTCTTCCCCTGAATGAAACTTCCGTAATTTTCCGCCTGTTCACTCTCAGTAGCACCGCTTCTGACACCATGTCGTGGTAGGGTTCTTGAATAACTTCAAACTACTACTGTAAGTTCCGTTTGCGTATTTATTGAACAGACTTTCATTACATGCATTGTAGCTAAAACATGAAACTGCATCTCTCCATTTTTGTTTCTTTGCTACCCATAGCACATGGCAAACAAAAGTATCAACGTTTCAAACAAATGTTTCCCCACCCATTTCACATTATTTCTTACAGTATACTTTTTCCCATTCCCCATTACTTTTTTACTTTGCAGGTTCCCAAAACAACATGCTAAAATACCATAGCATAATGACATCCCTGCATATAACATGTTAATTTTACATTCACCAGCATGCAATTAAACATATTTGTTTTCATTTTTTTTTTCTTCTCTCACAGGTCAAGTCTTTTGGGTATGATTACTTCTCTGCCAGATCTGGATCTGACTATTGCAGGTGTGACCTGTGGAATCGCTGGAGACATTGGTGGAGTGTCTCTGGTGGTATAACGATCATCCACCTCCCTGGTGGAGTTTGTTGCACTGTGCAGCTGCTATCGGCTGCTGCTTGGCATCGGTATGAGATGATGCCTGTTTCTCCGGCGTTCCTTGTGGTCCACCGACCAGGTACAATTGCGGCGTTGATGAGGATATCACTGTGCCGGTTGTTTGGGTGTCGGTGATCCACACCTGGTCTCCGGTGACACCTTGGAAAGATCTCTTACCCTGTGTCTTTGGTTGTAGTGACTTATGTCCATCCACCTCCTCTCTCTTTTCCCTGCGCTGGACCTTCCGTGAGGTCTGGGATGTCCGGCTCCAACACTGCAGGAAGAGTTGGAAGGGTGGCACGCAGACGCGCCCCATGAGCAACTGGGCGTTGCTCAGCGGTGTAGCTCTGTATGCTAGCAGAGCGCGGTAGGGTCATCCGCTTCTTGAGAAGGTTTTTTGACCATCTGAACGCCTGTTCGTTAAGCCGCTTCCGTTGCTTTGTGGGTACCTGGGACTACTTGTAACATAGTCAAATCCATACTCTGCTGCAAACATTTTCATGTCCTCCCCTGAAAATTGAGGGCCATTGTCAGTAACAACAGTTTCAGGAATGCCATGTCTGGCAAACATTGAATTTAAGTGCACAACAACATCTGCAGAACGTGTTGGGCTCAGCTGGGCTATCTCAATGAATTGAGAATAATAGTCCACTACTAGCAAATAGTTGGTCTTATGCATGTGAACAAATCTGCCCCCAGCTTCTGCCATGGCCTGTCTGGCAATTCTGAGGAATTGAGAGGTTCTCTACGTTTTCCTCTCTTTCACACAAGCCCTGCAATTTAGCACCAATTCGCTGATTTGGCTACTTAATCCCGCCACCAAACTGCTTGTTTTTGCTGCGTTCCCCTACACTTGGCTACCCCCTGGTGGCCCTCATGTATTTTTTTTTCTAAAAATGCTGTTCCTCATAGAAGAGGGATAACAAGCCTTGAGCCCCTTAACAAACAGTCCATCGTGGTACACTGAGAACTGCCCTGTCAACCCAGTATGGTCTTACCAGCGCCCAGTCTGTTATGATCTGGCCAGCCCTCCTGGCTGTCCTTCATTACCTGAGAGCACACGCTGTCCTTCACACCTGCTCAACTGCTGCTTCAGCTCTATCAGGTGAGCATCGCTTGCTGGCAAGTTTTGCATTACACTGTCCACATAGATGTTAGTTTCCTCCATCAGCCCATCATCTGCTATGGCTCCACCCTGTTTCAGTGGCGCCTTCCGGACAGTGTGTCTGCTGTTGTGAAGGTCTTGCCAGGACATATGTAACGGTGAGTTTAGTTTTCTATGAGCCGTGATTTTGAATCTCTGATTCTTGGTGGGAGGAGTCAAGCGTTTGATCTCCCAGCAGGCTCATGAGTGGTTTAGGTCCATTTCGAGTTCAAAGTGTAGACCTATGATGAAGTCACTAAATCCGCTCACATGCCCAAGTCAGAGCTTAGGCTTCCTTTTTCCACTTGTGCTTATGCACAAGCGACCTGGATGCATACACGCCCACCGGAGACCACTCCTCCCGCTTGTAGCATTACAGCGCCCAGGCCATAGCATGATTATGGCCCCGCACGAAATCTTGAGGTCCTTGTTTGGGTCATACAGCTGCAGCAATCAAGAGAGGACAGTTCTTGTTTAAAGGCTTGTGAAGGCCTTCTCCTGGTCCGTACCCAGAGCAACTGGTTCTTCTTAGATAGCAGATCCCCCAAAGCCTTGTCCTTTTAAGCAAGGTTGGGTACTTAACTTATCCAGCTGGTTCACCATGCCCAGGAAGCTTCTAAGTTCGCTGGACGTTTGACGGCTGCTCCATTTCCTGCACCGCCCGTGTGTCTTCCGGATCCGATCTCACCCCACTGGCTAAAAAATGATGTACCCACGAAACTTTACTTCCAGCTTACTGAACTCACACACGTGGCAGTGTTTAGGTGACGCCCGCCTTCTGTGCTTTCTCCAGGACCGTGCACCCTGGCATCATGCTCTGCCTGTGTGGAACCCCAAAACGAGGATGTCGCGCCCATGGTGGCACGACCCCAAGACCAGCCATCACCTCCGTCACCATCCGGTTCTGGAAATGCTATGGGGCTGAAGAAATTCCAAACGGGAGACGATTAAAATAATAACGCCTAAACGGCACAATGAAGGTGGTGTACTGTGCGCTTTCGACAGTGGACCTGCTAGAAGCCCATGTTGGCGTCCAGCTTGGTGAAGATTACGGCACCTGATACCCAGGGTCTGGTCCACTGACGGAAGCACGAACTTCTCCCTGCACACTGCACTGTTAAGTGGTGAAAGGTCCATGCAGATGCGGATCTCGCCAGACTTTTTGGGAGTGACGACGTGCGCCGAACACCTCTCTGTTGGCTCCTCGATGCGGCCAATGACGCCCAGCTGCTCCATGTGCTCCAACTCCTTCTTCACTTTTCCCATCAGTGGCAGTGGGACACGCGTGGAACTTTAAGAGAGAAAGGCTTTTGCGCCTGGTTTCAGTTTGATTGTGTATTTCTGCTGAATTAAGCCTAAACCTTCACACAGCTTTGGATACATTCATTTCACAGTCTCTAGGTCAATGCTGTCCACTCTGGCCACTAACCTGAGTCTCACCGATGCTGGCCTGCTCAATAGCGCCGCGTTCAGGTGCTTTAGAACACAGATGTCCTCGGTGGTGCTCCTGTCACCGCACCGCAGCACTTCCCTGGCCACACCCACTACAGCGAGCGGAGTACGCCCAGGCCCCAGCAATGTTTTCTGCCCAGGTATAAGGCTTTGTGTGTTCCCTAGTGTTATTTCCTGTACAGCCCCACTGGCATTACAGTAACACCCGCCCCCAGTGTCTATTTTGAAAGCCACCGCTTTATGCCTGACCTCTATGTCCACTGTCCATGGCTCCTCGCCTGCATCCACTGTGCCTAGGAACATTGCTCTTTCCTCCGTGACAGCACTCACTGTTTTGGCTGATTTGCACACTCTGCCATAGTGGGCCCTTTGCCACAGATGCGACAGTGGCATTTTAGCTGGATATTGAAATTTTGTATGGAATGGAGATTTTCCACATTTCGGGCGTGCACCGAGCTAGCCCTGTTGCTCCTGTTTAGCATTGCTCTGTTTTTGAAACAGTCCTTTAGTTTTCTTTTACATGCACTTTCATTTTTTTTTTAAATGCACTGCATCCACAGTAGCTTTGCTGTTATTTGTTCTCTCCCCCCGCAAGTCCATTTGCTGCCTTTCAATATCCTCCACTCGTCTTGCCATATTAATGGCTTTGGCTAGATCCAGATTTCTTTCCATCTGCATTTTCCGTGACAGTGACGTATCTTTAATGCCCACCACAATTTTGTCCCTTAACAGTTCGTCACGTAGCGGCCCATACTCGCAGTTTTCAGCGAGTGCATATAATGCAGTTAGAAACGAGTCAGCCGATTCCGTCGGCCCTTGTACACGCAAGTTAAACTTCGCCCTCTCATAAATAATATTTTTCTTCGGAACGAAAAATGTGGAGAAACCGTCTCCAACGCTGCCGTACTGCTGCCTTTGGTCAGCATCCAAAGTTAGCCCACGGAACACATCTTCTGCTTCATCCCCCATGCAGTATATTAATGTGTTTACCTGATTTGTTTCTGAAGATTTGTCCAGATTGCTCGCTACACGGAAGCGTTCGAATCTTCTAAGCCACCTTTGCCATTCCAGCGGCTTTGCAAAGTCGAAGGCTTCTGGAGGATTTATCGAGAACGTAGCACTGGGGACCCCTGTGCTAGCCATAGCCTCTGGCTGCGGTTGTTCATCTGCCATTCTTCCCCTCGCGTCGGAAACTTCTCGTAATTTTCGCCTGTTCACTCTCAGTAGCACCGCTTCTGACACCATGTCGTGGTAGGGTTCTTGAATAACTTCAAACTACTACTGTAAGTTCCGTTGCGTATTTATTGAACAGACTTTCATTACATGCATTGTAGCTAAAACATGAAACTGCATCTCTCCCCGTGCTAACAAGTACCGTGCTCTCTGAACTCTTTTGCGTGCTGACGTAGGGCGCCCGCACGTTTAGATTACACCACATACTCCCGACCCGCATCCAACATGCATGGGAAGCCCGGGAGTGCATTTCCCGAAAGCACAGATGCTAACTTACATAGTTGGAACCACAGACTGTGAATGGACGAACTATGTTAGTTGCTAGCAACTGCGCTTCTGGGAAACGCACTCCGGGGTAGTAGAAAGGGCACAAAGAAGAGCATAGTGGCGTTTCAGCCAAGCTTCGGCTAATGCCATAACCACCGGGGATAGCGTTCATCTCAACTGTACGAAAAGCATAGCGAGCAGCCCATTTTAAACATACAGAGTTGGAAAGTTGTCCATATTCTCGCCACTCGATCTTATGCAGTCAATGCACTCGACATGCTACTAGTTTGCCACCAGTTAACTTGTTTGTCAAATGTTTGGTCTGCAGCGTAATAGGTCAATCAGAAAAAGATGCAACATGAACAAGCTGAAAGGCATATTGTCACCCATCGTAGCAGAGGCGGGCATGCTTCAGTCAATAAATCTTATTGCGCTCAACTGCTGCACACCACTTGTGGAGACAAAAGTAGCAATCCGCTTCAGGCAGTTTCACCCTCGCCTAACCTTCCTCTCTACCTTCTTTTTTTCTCCCATTTTTGTGTTCATTGACTGCAATTTCAGTGAAGTCACTGAGAAAGGTTAGATAGCTAATCAAAATAGTCTACTTGGACATTTGATTGGTCATCATATCTCCCATGAATCCCTAGAAAAAGAAAGCAAAAGGGATATTTTTCATCACCTAAACAGACAATATGCTGCCAAACCACCGTCAATTTCAATAAAAAAAATTCATTTAATTAACATAAGTCTAATGCAGGCTCCTACATTATTATATGATTAATGAATTTTGGACCACTCCCAAAGTGGAGGAGAGTATTCGGTGGAAGCACGTACATGAGATCGGGGCGAATGTGATGTTGTATGGACTTGGTCTGTGATTGTGTGAACTCGGGGTGGGGCTCGCGTCTCTTGTCGGAGTCCGTGTGGCTCCCAAGCCCCCCGGGGTCCCAGGTGGTGCCTGTTTCTTGCTTCCTTCTTGGAGAGGGGAAGGGTGGGAGGGACATAGAAATGAGACGAGAGGGGATTGTGGGAATGTAGGTGGTATATATAGGCGTAAGGACGAATAGGAAAGCGCATTGGGTGTGGTCCTGCTCATTAACCTACGTTATCAGGAACTCCCTTTATTAAACATTGACGGATTGAAATCTTAAAAATGTTGCTTCCCATGACTGATTTGTTTGGCTATGCTGTTGTTCATAATGCTGAAAAACAACATACTCAGATCTATCATGCAGAACCATCTCCTGCTTTCTACAAACCACGTCATGTTTTGCATAGATATATTATATTCTCTTTAACTTACTACTGCCGCAATTATCATTTCGCCACAGCTAGGGTAACTTGTCTGCAGATCCCCATCACACCACATCACACTCGGGCTGGGGTGCAATTGCTACCCCAATGTTTCCTCCACTGATTGTCATCAACTTGAATTTCAGTAATTGTTTGAAATTTGTTCACTTTCCACAAAGTTCACTTACCGCTGAAAATCACCTCTGTGCACTCCCAAAACCCACTTGGTTCCAGCAGAGTGGACATTGAACCCAACTGAATGGATATATAGCTACACTAGATAGCAAGCCACTTTGCAATCCTGTCTATTTAGCATGTTTGTGAGCAGTATTATTAACATTATTTTCTTTAATATAAATGGCAAAAAGGTAGAGAACATGGAATTGGTCGTGGAGAATTTTAACAGTTATTTTGTGAATGTTGGGCCAGAACTAAAAGGGTATTAAATCCTCACACCTAAGATGGGACTACCTTGATAAGGATGAGGAAATCCAAGACACAATGACATTAACTCCTGTTACCGAATCTGAAATCAGATCAATTCTGAAAAATTGTACAGCTAAGACATCTGTTGATGTAAACCAATTAGATATGAAATTACTGAAAACACTAACTAACGCAATTGTAACTCCACTTACGCATATATGCAATCTATCCTTCTCCTGTGGAGTGTTTCCAGATAAAATGAAGATAGCTTAAAGTTATCCCTCTACAAAAGTGGGGATAAATATGATTTCTCAAACTATCGTCCTGTCTCGATTTTTACCTCAATGCTCAAAGGTCCTAGAAAAGCTCTTCAATGACAGATTGGACAAGTACATTGATAAACACAAACTACTGTGTGACAGTCAGTATGGGTTCAGGAAAAAGCATTCGACAGCACTAGCCCTAACGGAATTTATTGAAATAATTAAAGATTCACTAGATTCAAACTTATATTCTATAGGCATATTTATTGATCTGAAGAAAGCATTCGACACTATAAATCATTTATATATTGATTGAAAAACTTTACAAATATGGAATAAGAGGGACCGCGTTAAAATGGATCAAAATTACTTAACAAGTAGGATTTAATTTGTGCAGATGGGCAATAGCAAATCAAATTGCTTGGACATTACCTGTGGAATTCCTCAGGGCTCGGTCATAGGTCCCAAGTTGTTCATAATTTACATAAATGACATTGTTAAGGTGTCCGATATCCTAAAACTAATTTTATTCGCAGGCGACACGACTATTTTTTGCTCAGGTGTCGATCTCAAACAATTGGTAAAATTGGCTAATAATGAAATGTCTAAACTTCACACGTGGTTTAATGTAAACAAATTATCACTAAATCTTACAAAGACCAAATTTATGATATTTGGGGAAAAAAGGCCTAAAGGATCGACATAGACTTAAAGGTAAATGGTACCAGCATTGAAAGGGTAAACGAATATAAAGTCATGGGAGTTATGTTAGATAATCTCTTAAGCTGGAAACCACATGTAAACTTGGTTCAAAGAAAGTTAGCTAAAAGCGTGTCTATTCTTTGGAAAATGCAGAAATTATTAAAACACAAGTCTCTTAAAAATAATCTATTCAGCACTCATAGCACCCCACTTACATTACTGCGCTGAAGTATGGGGGACACACTTATAATAATACAATAGAATCATTGTTTAAACTCCAAAAAAGGCCCTTAGAATTATTCATAACGTTCTTATGGAACTCATACAAACGATTTGTTTATTAAGGCAAAGTTTCTTAAATTACAGGATATAATAAAATTCAACTCCTTGCAAATTGTATATTTAGGATACCACAAAGAATTGCCTAGAAATATACAATGCCTATTTCTTCAACGTGAATGTATCCATGACCTAAGAGGCAGAATGTTGTTGCAAACGAGAAGGGTCAAATCGACTCGGAGTGAGCACTCCTTATCTGTTGCTGGAGTCAGTGCATGGTTGCATGGAACATACTTGAAGACAATATTAGAATGGCAGACAATCTGAAGGTCTTTAAGTATCTTTTGAAATGTGCATGTTTGAATAACTATAAACTTATCCAACAAAATGGCATTGGATAAATTAAACGGAACCATAACGGGCATAAACAATAGGGGTTGTTTATAGACACTCAGCTATATTGTGATCAAAATTCTTCATGATGTTCATAAATCTTTATGATCTTATGTTGTGACGCTTAAATCGTAGTGTAAATGGACACTCAGCTCTGTTGTGATTTATAAATCTTTATGATATCTTAACCATAATCAAACTGTTTTTCTGGGAGTTGGGGGTGGGACTTTGACAAGAGATCTCGCTTTTCATGATACATTTGGTCATGATACATGTTGTGTTGAAATTGTCATGAAACGACTATACAATCATGCCGAAATAAAAACAAATAAATAAATAAATAAAACATTATTTACGCGACTACAACCAAAATAAACACTTCAGACTGGACCATTGACTGCCTATGAATTGGACAAAGCCACAAACTGTGCACTGATACTACATTGGACAGGAGCATCTTAGATCTAAAATTCCGTGATTCTTTGATTTTCCCCATTGATCCAAGTGGTTCAGGATATTCTTGTCTCATCTGAAAGTTGGTCGGGACACACCCCGACCATCCCATCCCAAATCTACGCCTATGATGGCCTTTGGTATTTATTTATTATTTATGTCATGCTAACCTCATTCAATTTCATCCCCCAGGTTGCAGACATATTAATGTGTTTACCTGATTTGCTTATATTTGCAGTGTTGTGGCAGGCGTTGAATCTTCTAAGCCACCTTTGCCAGATACAGCTTTATAAAGTTGGCTTCTGGTCAGATATGAGCACTGGGGACCCCTGTGAAGCCTAAACTGGCTGGGTTGTTCATCTGCCATTCTTCTCAGTGTCAAAAAATGTAATTTAAGGGCCTGTTCACTCTGAGCAACCAGATGACAGAAAATATATAGGGTTGTGAACCTTGTCAAACTACTAAAAAAGTAGGACTTTTGGTATTTTTAAACAGACTTTAAAAACAAAAAAGCTAAAACATTGCATCTTTTCTAAATAGTGACTGCTCTCTGAACTCTTTTTGCAAGACGTATCAAAAAAGCGTTTACGGTTGGTCAACCACATACTTTAAAACCGCAAGCAAAATTTTGCAACTGAAGCCTGTGCATTTCCCAAGCACAGATGCTAATTACATAGTTGGAACCACAGACTGTGAATGGACGAACTATGTTGGTTCCAATGAAATTTTCTGGGACACTCCGGGGTAGTAAAAAGTGCACAAAACAGAATACATATGATTTTTCAAATTCTTAGACTAATTTTTTTTAAGAAATATAGCGTTCATCTTTGAACATAGCGACAGCCATTTTTAAACAAACAGAGTTGGAAAGGTTGTCCATATTCTATTTACTCATTTATGCAGTCAATGCCTTTTAACATGCTACAAGTTTGGGACCAGTTAACTTGTTTGTCAAATGTTTGGTCTGCAGCATAATAGGTCAATCAGAAAAAGATTGCAACATGAACAAGCTGAAAGGCATATTGTCACCAATTGTAGAGGCGGGCAAGTTTGTAAATCTTATTGCGCTCAACTGCTGCACACCACTTGTGGAGACAAAAGTTCAATTGCTTCAGGCAGTTTCACCCTCGCCCTAACCTTCCTCTCTACCTTCTTTTTTTTCTCCCATTTTTGTGTTCATTGACTGCAATTTCAGTGAAGTCACTGAGAAAGGTTAGATAGCTAATCAAAATAGTCTACTTGGACATTTGATTGGTCATCATATCTCCCATGAATCCCTTGTCTTGCAAAAGGGATATTTTTCATCACCTAAACAGACAATTTGCTGGAAACCAGCATAATTTCTCCAAAAAATTCATTTAATTAACATAAGTCTAATGGCTCCTTCACAGATGATTAATGAATTTTGGACCACTCCCAAAGTGGAGGAGGTATTCGGTGGAACACATCCCCATACCATCACAGATGTGGTTTATGGACTTTCTGTGATTGATGAACTCAATCTGGATGGTCGCGTCTCTCTTTAGTCCGTGTGGACACAATGCCCCCAAGATTGCCTGTTTCTTGCTTCCTTCTTGGAGAAATGTGGGACACTTTTTCCAATTTTGCCTCAGACCATCCCAGCGCCCAGGGATTGTGGGAATTTGGTGTTGGTATATCTGGCCCAGACGAATAGGAAGCGTTCCTGGGTGTGGTCCTGCTCATTAATGGCGTTAAACTTTGCATGGTAGAGTTTAAAAACTTGCTTCCCATGACTGATTTGTTTGGCTATGCTGTTGTTCAAATGCTGAAAATGGTTTTACTCAGATGTATCATGCAGAGACCATCTCCCCACATGGTAATATCCTTTACAGAATGATGCCGGTTTTTAATGAAGTGCCGCCTGAGGGATTCACAGGCATTTAATGTTAGTTTTCGGCCTTGCTTCTTATGTGTCGAGATTTCTCTGGATTCTCTGCATCTTTTGATGATATTATGGACTGAAGATGATGGAATCCCTAAATTCCTTGCAATTGCACGTTGAGAAACGTTGTTCTTAAACTGTTGGAATATTTGCTCACGCAGTTGTTCACAAAGTGGTGAACCTCGCCCCATCCTTGCATGTGAACGACTGAGCCTTTCGGGGATGCTCCTTTTACACCTAATCATGACACTCACCTGTTTCCAATTAACCTGTTCACCAGTGGAATGTTCCAAACAGGTGTTTTTTGAGCATTCCTCAACTTTCCCAGTCTTTTGTTGCCCCTGTCCCAGCTTTTTTGGAACGTGTTGCAGGCATCAAATTCAAAATGAGTGAATATTTCCAAAAAAACAAAGTTTATCAGTTTGAACAATAAATATCTTGTCTTTGTAGTGTACTCAATTGAATATCGGTCGAATAGGATTTGCAAATCATTGCATTCTGTTTTTATTCACGTTCTACACAATGTCCCAACTTCATTGGAATTGGGGTTTGTAATTACTACAATAGTTATTCAGTTAGAAACTGTATCCATGAATCTCATTTTACTTGCGTATGATTCACACAATTTATTGTACAATATGAGATAGGTGTATCCCCATAGTAACTATATTCAGGGTTCTCACTGTTAACAGCACTGATTGGACTCCCTTCCCTCTGAGATTGGGGAGGGAAATAAATTAGAGCGATCCCCAACACAAAAAAAATACCGGGATGTTGCAATCAAACCCCATTTCCAACGCTTTATGGAATAGTTTGGTGACCAAGTCGCTTCCGGCTGCGCACAGCTGCAGGGGTGAAGTTGCATCAGCATGCATGGTTACGGATACTTGGCCGTACAATACCTAGCGTAGAAGCTGCATTACTGTAATTCTTCATGCATCCGGTATTTTTTCTTGGCTTGATTTTAGCGTTTATATCGTTTGCAGTTTCTCAAGTATAGCTGAATTGTTTTTGTCATGCTGCTCCACAAGCTGTGCACTGGAAGTGTGGCAGCCCCGGCAGTGTCAGAAATTTTGGCAAAAAAGCAACCTCCGGGTATTTTTTTTGTATTGACGATCACTCAAATTGGATGCTGGGACTGACCAGGTGTTCCCTGAAGGGTCACTCGGTCCAAAGGCGCTATAGGAGCCATCATAATGCCTGTAGTTCAACTCCCGCTGATATCCTGCAGAACATGGTGATTAAAGAGCAGCTTAGGTAGAGTATAAGTCAGGTACCCTGGTGATGTCTGCCCTATAAAATAGCCAATGAGATTCCGTGCCGGCTCTATTGCCCAGCCCTCCCTCTCACACTCACCACTCTCAAGGAATGTTATTGCCTTGCTTTTAATTTCCGGGGTCAACTGCTCTGTGGTCTCCAGGTACCTGAGGATATATATATTTGGGGCAAAAAGCACCATGTTTTGCTCTCCACAGCCAAATGGCATAGCCAACAGCCTGTCCAGATTCTTCATGGCCCGGCCCATCAGGTCACCTGTCAGAGGGGAGAATGCCAGTCAACATTTGTACCTAATGCCACCCGGACCTACAATACCACATAATCGCCAACACGCATAGTAACCTAACACTCTGTACTTTGGTGCACTTTCAGCATTAGAAGAGATCTACCATTGATACTGTTCACTATAATAGATTGGCTATGTCACAGTCTGAGTTTGTTTATGTATAAATGTCCTGTTTTTGCAAGCCTTTATTTTTCATGACGTTCACTTATTTACTGTGTTGTACTGAACAATTCTATGCATTAGTTCATTTGTTTTCTCTCACCTGCCACTTTAGATGTGCTTTCTTTTTTCATTTCTTGCACTCTCCCACTCGCTCTCCCCTTTCAGTTTTTCTGTTAGTGTACCGCATGTTTTTATTTGTAGCCACAACTTCCTGCATGCCGTCTTTGCTCACACTCACCTATTCTCCATTTCAATCAAGCCTCTTCTCTCCATATCTATGCGCGCACGGACTCTGCAGCTTTGTGTTTAACATCATTGTAGCAAAATAGCACTTTCCACTGGTGCCACATTGTAGCCTTTTCAGCAAACAGTGCACAAACAAACACTGGGCTCCATTAATTTGTGGAACTAACTAATAAACGATTTTGCATCTCCATCTGTTTCCTCTATCCATGGCCAGTGCCGTCTGTTTTTAATGATTTCCCAAAAAATGCACTCGTGGTCTCCAGGTTTCATGAGCTTTGTTTCCATCATAGACTGTATAAAAAGATGGACTAAGCAACAGTGATGTCACCCATTGGTTTCAGCATACCATTTAGGAAGCCTCGATTTTGGCAATTTGAACAGCGCCATTTTGTCATTTTGAAATCGAATGTGATTCTTTTTGGACGAGAGCGTGTTTTGAAGGTCCAGAGAGGAGTGAGGGGTGGATCTACAGGTGGATCTGACCGTATCTGACGTGGACCAGAGGATAGCCACCCCCCTAAGGCATATTCTGGCTTTATCCTTTATTCTACTCTATTTGGGTCCATAAATTACAAAAATGAACATCATGATATATCGAAGGAGACTTGAAACTTGCAATAGATACCATAAAATAATGTGGAAAATCATTATTGAAATAATAAATCAGGTGGGAAAGTAGGGTCATTTTCTCATAGACTTCTATAGCATTGAACTTTTTTCTCCAACCACCAGAGTCGCCATCTGCTAGCCATTAAATAGAATGCAATTTTAAGAGATTTCTGCATTGACCTCACTTATCTTCGGTGGCCGACAGGGGCAAACGCCCAAATGGCCCAAAATATCTCCAATTAGTGAAACGCGCTGCAAAACCAGAAACGATGCAAATTCAAAAACACACAAACTGCAAAAGCAAATGCAAGAGAAAAGCGCTGCATATCCACGTCAACACAAATGTGCTGCAACGGCCCAAAACATCTCCAACTAGAAAAATGCGCTGCAAGAGCAGAAATGATGCAAACTCAAAAACATGCCAACCACAAAAGAAAATGCAAGAGAAAAACACTGCATTTAGACATCAACACAATGGAAGTACTCAAAGCCACTATGGAACTAACAAACTAAAGTTAGCTAGCTAGAAAGCCTTTTTGTTGACTCAGCTAGTCGTATCTGATGCATGTAAATGCTAGCTTACTAACTAAATGACAAAGTTATAACTATATATTCACTGCTATCCATTGATTTCTGTGGATCACATTTAAGGCTGTAATTGGGAGCGAACCCTTTGCAAATGCTCATAAGGTCACAAAGCTCAGCGAGCCCTTTGTGCATGCTCACAAAGCCGCAGCCCTGGCAAACCCTTTGCTGTGGTGGAAAAACCATATAACTAGATACTCCAGCTGGTCTCAATAAGGTCAAAAATAAAAACTGTTCCAGCTGGTGCTCCCCATAGTGGCTTGGAGTACTTTCGTTGTGTTGATGTCTAAATGCAGCGATTTTCTCTTGCACTTGCTTTTGTGGTTTGAGTGTTTTTGACTTTGCATTGTTTCTGTTTTTGCAGCGCATTTGTCCCTGTCAGCCACCGTACTTATCAGACCCCGGTTCTGCGTCCATCTTTTTATACAGTCTATGGTTTCCATTTTTCAGCTGCGCAGTTAGCATACCAACTTTCCCAAAGTTTATATAGCAACACGGAAAAACATCATCAGTGAAACAGCAATAGAAATTAGTAGTTGTTCTTTATTGGATAAAATGTGCATTACTGTCATACCATCGATAATTGAGAAATACCGCTTCGCAGAACATGACTGAATAAAACCAATCCAGAGGAAAACCCCATGTGAGTGAGCTCATTTTCCTTCGAGAACTGTTAGTCAATCTAAGGGCTCCATGCCAGAAATCCAGCACAGCGCTGGAGAAAATATACAGGCTATAACACTTTTATATTCTGATAAAATGTCTAACACTTGTAGGTGCAACAGCTTAAAAAGGCATTACCATGGCTATTAAATGTAATTATTAACTAATAAATTAGTTAATTGTTTATTAAGACTTTAATTTAATAATTAAAGTTCCTCGGGGCACCACCCTTCTAGTAAAGGGAAAATTAATAGCACTTAAATGACTAAGTCTCATTAATGTTTCACCATAAATGCCAAATTACTATAATCAAAATTTATGTAATAATTGAATGATTACAATATTCAACAAAAATGGGAAAGCTAGGCTTAATTATCGATGCTAAAATTCAATAGTAATGTAATTACCATTAATATCCAGCATCAATAAAATAACCACATGCTGAAGGAAACCGGAGCGCTTGACCTGGCAGAGGTTAGATTCAAGCTAATATTCAGGCAAAGACAACCAAAGCACTTGTTGAAAATATATAAAAAGGTTTATTATGTCTCAGTAGCAATGAACATGCAATCAATACCACTTGAATAAAACAATAAACACACAGGAAGGATTAAATAGCGGTTATATCGTGAAACAGCGTATACAAATAGACTAAAGGTAGGATGTGTGTGTGCGTGTGGGTGTATGTGTGTGTGTGAGTAAGTCTGAGTACCAAAAGGGAGGGGTTAAAATGGCAGGCTTGGACTCAGATCTAAGATGGTGGACTCAGATCTAAGAAGGTGGACTCAGATCTAAAATGGCGGACTGATGATGTGGCAGTCTGAGAACCACGTGTGCTTGAGAGTGGAGGAAGTGAGAGGGAGAACAAAGAACTGGATGCCACAGGCGGGAGAATTAGAAAAAGACTCCTGCACGAGTTAGGCCAGAGGCTGTGTTTCCCACTCAGTAAGCAGAGTGTAGTGTACAGAAACTAGCTGAAAAGAGAGTATGAGAATGGAGAGAAAGTGAGAGAGGATGAGAGAGAAAAAGAAAGGAAAAGAAGGCGCAGGCAAAGTCTGATAGGATGGAGTAGCCAGCAGCAGCGGGCTGAACAATCAGTCAGACAAGCCAAATGTCCCAATTCAATTCAAACTTTCTCAACAATCCTTATGATTTACACAGAGCAAGGCAACAAGGTAAAACAAAGCAATCCGTGGTTTTAAATGAACTCTCTCAAAGATCGGATATTTAACAGGTCAGCAATGCAGCAATGTAGAGTAAATATCCGCGATTTCCAGACAAATTCTCTTACATACCGAAGTTTTCAACCAGTTCAACAGTAAGATGCAGTACATTAAAATCAGCAAGCAAAGAAAAACACAGCTCAAAGTATACAGTAATGATTACATTCAAAAATCAGCAATTAGCATAGAATCGCGCGTTTCATATTCTAGCTAAATCTGCCGAGATGCAAATTGCCTTATTTGGGATCACTACCGAAAGAGTGATCCAGTTCTCCAGCGTCAGTGACTGTGTCCGAGTGAAGGCTTTGGGCGACGGCGATCCCTTTGTTTCCAGGCTCGTCAGCGAACAGGAAACGTTGTCTGCTTTCAAGGCACAATGATGCACGAGAGAATGCAGAAAGTTCGTCCACTTGTTGATCGGGAAAATAGCAAAAGGGAAGCTGGTCGCCTTTTCGTTTCTTCCAAAGGTTAAAGACGTTGAAACAAAAGAAATTCCACTGTCGTCTCGCAGTGTGAATTCTTTTAACCGGTTCTTGAATAGATACGCCTATAGGCAACTTAAGTAATTACGGAACAGAACGTAGTTAATCTTTAACTCTACCGTGGCCAACTGGAGAGGTCCGAAAAACTTTGTTCTCTGTTCTGTTCCAAGGAAACTTTTCAGTCAGATGGATGTGTACTCCTGATCTCTATTAACCCCACCGTGGCAGAAGTCCAGAGAGAGAGAACAATGGGTTGCTTGACTTTTTAAAGGGGTTTGACGTCATTAGTTTTGTTGCATCAGAGAAACTGCTTTTGGAATTCTGGGAAATGTAGTTAAAATGGCTGTTCTTTGTGGTTTGCAGCCATTTTGGTGGGCCTTGGCCCTACACACTGATGTACAATTCATTCCAGGGATCATGTTCTGATATGTAAAATGATGTACTTTCTGGATGTACTAGAGTGATAGCTCGGTGAAAACTGGCATGTCCTCTTGCTAGATTACTAAATTACTCTCAGATGGAATATTGCAAAACATTTGGTTTGCAGTGATTACCCTGAGAACCCTGAGCTGTTATTCCTATATGGATGAAACAAATATTTGATATTCTCGGATGATGTGATAGCCAGTTGAAGACTACTGTCCCATTAATCTCCACAGTTTCTGCCGCAGTGATGTCACTTTGTGATGTCGCGTCGTTTACAGAAATCAGTCACACTTTAGATCAGGGGTCCCCAATCTTTCCTAGAAAGGGCCGGTGTGGGTGCAGGCTTTCATTGCAACCAAGCAGCTGCACACCTGATGCTACTAATAAAGCTTATTAGCAAAGAGTCCAGGGGTTGATTAGCAGTATCAGGTGTGTAATTGCTTGGTTGCAATGAAAGCCTGCACCCACACTGGCCCTTTCTGGGAAAGATTGGGGACCCCTGCTTTAGAAGAAGTGTTGCGCATATAGGCTTTATACAGCATGTACAACCCCAATTCTGAAATAGTTGGGACAAAGTGTCAATTGTGAATAAAATCAAAATGCAATGACTTTCAGATCACATGAGCCAATATGTTATTTACAATAGAACATAGTTTCAACATTTGAAATGTTATCTTAGACATTTTACATTTTTATCCACAAAATTAGCTTATTTCAAATTTTCTGGCTGCAACAGGTCTCAAAAAAGTTGGGACACAGGCAGAAAAGGGCTGAAAAGCAATTAATATATAAGAGAAACAGCTGAAAGAACATTTAGCAAGTAATTAAGTTAACTGGCATCAGGTGTGTAACATGATTGGCTATAAAAGGGACGTCTTAGAGAGGCTGAGTCTCTCAGAAGTAAAGATGGCCAGAGGCTCTCCAACCTGTGAAGGTTTGCCTAAAAAAATTGCGGAATAGCTTGAAAACAATGTTCCTCAACGTCAAATTGCAAAGGCTTTGAAAGTCTCATCATCAACAGTGCATGACATCATGAAAAGATTCAGAGAAACTGGAAAAATCTCTGCCCGTAAGGGACAAGGCCGAAGACCTTTATTGGATGCCCGTGATCTTCAGGCCCTGAGATGCCACCGCATTACTTACCGCCATGATTCTGCCTTTGACATTACTAAATGGGCTCAGGAGTACTTCAAGAAACCACTGTCTGTAAACACAGTCTGCCATGCCATCCACAGATGCCACCTAAAACTCTATCATGCCAAAAGGAAGCCATTGTTGAGCTTGATCCAGAAGCGCTGCCGTGTTCTGTGGCCCAAGACTCATTTAAAATGGACTGTAGCAAGGTGGCATTGTGTCCTGTGGTCAGACGAGTCCAAATTTGACATTCTTGTTGGAAAGCATGGGCGTTGTGTCCTCCGGGCTAAAGAGAGGAAAGACCACCCCTCCTGTTATCAGCGTTCAGTTCAAAAGCCAGCATCTCTGATGGTATGGGGATGCATTATTGCATATGGTGTGGGACACTTGCATGTTTTAAAAAGCACCGTGAATGCTGAAAGGTATATAAAGGTTGTAGAGCAACATATGCTCCCCTCCAGACAACATCTATTCCAGGGAAGGTCTTGTGTATTTCAGCAGGACAATGCAAAACCACATACAGCAGCTATTACAACAGCATGGCTTCGTAGTAGAAGAGTCCGTGTGCTGAACTGGCCTGCCTGCAGTCCTGATCTTTCACAGATTGAGAACATTAGGCGCATAATTAAATGAAAAGTCCGTTAAAGGAGACCCAAAACTCTCCAGCAGCTGGAAGCCTGTATCAAACAACAGTGGGATCAAATTCCAATGGCTAAACTCAAGAGACTTGTCTCCTCAATGCCCAGACGCCTCCACTCTGTGTTAAAAAGAAGAGGGGATGCTACACCATGGTAAACAGGCCCCTGTCCCAACTTTTTTGAGACCTGTAGCAGCCATCAAATTTAAAATGAGCTCATTTTGTGGATAAAATTGTAAAATTTCTCAGTTTCAACATTTGCTATGTTCTCTCTGTTCTACTGTGAATAAAATACTGGCTGGTGTGATTTGAAAGTCACTGTGTTTTGATTTTATTCACAATTTGCACTTTGTCCCAACTTTTTCAGAATTGGGGTTGTATAATGCCATCATAAATGAGACATAATGTTTTCATAAATCATACATAAGCAAATGTCATGCTTTGTAAAGGGTGAAATAACACATCCTTATTCAGCATCTGATGCCAAATGTGAGAATGACAATGTCACTTAGCTGAAAATGTCACCCTTCATAGTATTTAGCCACTTGCTAAGTGACATTGTCAGTTACATGACATCTGGCATCACAAGCTGAGTAAGCACATGTAACTTCACGCTTTACAAAGCATGACATTTGCTTATGTATGATTTATGAAGACATTATGTCTCATTTATGAAGGCATAATACGTACATGCTGTATAAAGCCTTTATGACCCTTTATGACCCAGAAATCAACTTTAGCCCCAGTAAAGTGAAAACCTGTACAATACAGTAAAATAAGACCTGAGATGCATTTTTCATCACAAATAAGCTCATTTTAACTATGGAAAAGTGTTTTAGCCTCTATTTTTCCTTTAGACCCTGAGATTGGTCTGGGCTAATGCCTTTCTGATGTATGAATACTTCTGGAGTTTCAGTTGATCATGGCATAATGTGCTGTTTATTGAACCTTTTAACCTATTTTACAGTGCTTAAAGATTCTATTTACACAACGTTTAGATCCAACAAGGCTGACTGTAATCAAGTCAGGACGTAGCTTGTCAGATTTTAACTCTTTTTTTTTTTGGCTTTTTAAAGTTTCATGTTTTAACAAGATAGAGAGACAGGAAGAATAGAGAGTGAGAGAGAGGGAGATGTGCAAGAAAAGTCAGTGGCCAAATTCAAATGGCCAACGTCATCTCACACAATCAGCAAGTAGACACTGCTCAACAGGGTGCACCGCATGTTAGCGCTGCATAATATTTTTCCATCAACAAATGAAGTGGTCGTTTAAAAACCCAGTTAGAATTGTTATGAAAACCTGCAGGATAGCAGATCAAACAGAGCACCACTATGAACCACTAATCAGACGGTTGAAGACGTACAACCATGTGATGCGCGACCTTCCTTGCTGGTCAGACAGACCTGAATACAGGTCTTTTGAGACAGGACTTCATTTCAAATATAAAATATAAACATCAAGGGGAGAGTTTTCGCACCCAGAACTGAAATAAAGGCCTTGGCAGAACCCTTGACAAAAACCTCAGGCAGCTCCAGGGAAATTGCCTTTTCCACAGCTCTTCCTGGTGGACACAGAGACAAGAGACAAGTAGGTATAGTCTCTCTAAGAACAACCCGGCTTTGCGAACATCACTTTGGTGTGAGCAGTTTCCTGAGAAACAATCCCACACAGCAGTCAGTTAATTGCTTTCATAAAGAGAAAAATCCAATGAAATATCATACTATTTTGCAAAAATATACAATTACTGTATATAGATTCCAAACATACTTCATTCACAGTGGGCCATATACATACATAAAAATTGCAGACAACAATACCACTACCCACCAAAAGTATTTTGTTGCATCCTATTCATGCTGTGTGTTCTTTTTTTCCCCACTGATATTCTAATCGATTTGAAAGAAAGAGGAAAAGATGATACCTTGAGGACACAGCAGTGCATTATGACTGATGGTCTGTGTTGTACCCTCAGGCTGAAAGAGACAGAGACATTTGAAAATGAGCCCACATTATGATCACCAGCCAAACACTTGGTCACAGCTGTAAAATATTAAATGTTAATTGTATAGACAACACTTTAAATATGCAATGACTACATCCTGATGAATCATTTTTACAACATGTGCGCGTAAAACTCATAAAAAGTTATATATATATATGAGACACATTCTACTGTGCAGGATGGTCAGTTTTACAGTTGCTGTGATGCAATCCCAGTTCTATCCATGCTTGATAATTTCAACAGACTTTGTAGCTCATGAATTCAAATAACTGCCATTTTCATGTTCCTTATGAAATATTGACGGCTATGAGTCAGCTCACCTCCACAAGCAGTTTACGGACAACAGTGTCGATTTGTCCCCTCTCAGGCATGGTGATCACCTCATTGCCACAGAGCTCCTCAGAGCTGAGGGCTTCTGCACTTACTGAAATGTTCACTGGACCTTTTAGAGGAAAGACAGCATTATGAAAAGCCACAGGTGGAACTGTCATAAAATGGGGAAAGTCTAGCTGCGGGGCTCAAAATGCATTGCCCCCTCCCTAAGAGCCAATCATGGTCTCAAATGCAAACAAAACAAATAAGAACTGCCGTAGTCTGTCCATTGTACAGTGATACTTTATTGGCTTTATGGTTTATTGCTGTCACATCAGTGCTTGGCAGCCTGGTGACCACGCCCCTATCTGCAATTAAGTCTCCACTTCCTCCTTCAAACTCACCAGAATACTGATTGTTATCACGTCTGTTTGCCCACAAAGTACTTAAACTCCCAGTTTCAGTTCAGTGGTCACTGGGCGTCATCATTTTCACTCTGGTTTCTCTTCGCTCCCTGTGTTTCCTAGTCCTTTTGCTCTCGCGTAAATTGTATTCTTATCATTCTAGCTCCAGCGTTACCCTGTTAAAATATTACTCCCGCGAATTATATATTTTCTAATGAACAAACCCTGAAACTTTGTACGTTGCGGGTTTTTGGTATTTTAGTTCCTTTGAGTTTGAGTATTTCTCTTATTTAGTGTTTCAGTCTTGTAACGGATTTGATATTGCATTGTATTCAGTCTAAGATCTTAGTTTTGATTTCGGTTAACCATTTCCCAGTTCATGTTCTGTGATTTCTACTATTTTGGTATTAAAACTCCAGCTCCACTTACTAGCTTCCTGTTCCACGACCTCATCCCTAAGTGTCTCCAGACAGAACGCCCAGTGGAATACCGGCCTGGAGCAGGCTGGCACTGCAGAGTCCATCCAGGGGTTGGTGGAAGAAATCAAGCATGCCCTGCAAGCAGCTACGCGGACCCTTCCATCAGCCCAGCCTAATGTAGCTGCAGCCAGTCCCATGGCACCTCCAGCCAACAACTCAAATGATGCGGAAGAATGCAACAGATTCCTGCTCCAGTGCTGCCTTGCTCTGGAGATGTAGGCAGGCCAATATCCCACACAACGAGCCCGGATAGCCTATATTATCAGCCTCTTGCGGGGCCGAGCCCAACAGTGGGCGGAGGGCGTTTGGAATCGAAGGGGGCCAGTCACCAAGTCCCAAGAAAGCTCCATCACTCATTTTAAAGGAGTCTTTGCACTCTAGGGGATTCCACGATCGAGCAGAAGTTGTACCAGATCTGCCAGGGTGATCAGTCCATCACACAGTACGCTCTCCAGTTCCGTACCCTAGCAGCAGCAAGTGGGTGGAATAAAGCGGCCCTCCTAACCACCTCCCGCCAAGGGACAAGGCCTCGACCAAGGGCTGCGGCTGTACGTCTCCGCCTACAACAATCCCATCGGCATGGAGAGGTTTGAACAGCTGTCTATGCGGGTGTCCCAATATTGTGAAAGCTGCCTGCAAGAGCTGAGCACTGGAGCCCAGCGATCACCTGAGGGTGAGAAGGTGATGCAGCTTGACGTAATACGCCCCAGCCCCAAGCAGCGGAGATGACGAGTGACCCAGGGACTGTGTATTTACTATGGAGCCCCTGGTCACATGATTGCCCGCTGCCAGGTGAGACCTAGAAGACCTGTGGTGAGCCCAGTAAATCCTACGATGCCTAATTCTACTCCCCTTAGTACATTTGTGTTCCTCCACTTGAATGGGAGAGGTATTAAGGTATCTGCTCTCATTGATTCAGGGTCAGCAGGCAACTTCATCTCAGGGGCTCTGCAGCGTCTTCTCCGGCTCGCCACCTCCTCAAACCCACACTCCTGCATCGTCAAGTTCATCATCAGCAAACGCTTAGGTAGAGGGTTGATTCAGGAGGTGGCAGGGCCCGTCAAGCTGCAAGTGGGGCTCTTTCACACTGAGAATATTTCTTTCCTGGTAATAGAAGACTCCTTGGCAGAACTAATACTGGGCAGACAATGGCTGGTACACCACTCCCCAGAGGTCAGCTGGAAGACTACAGAAGTACTACGGGGGGACCCAGTTGCTTCCAGTCCTGTATAATGGGCATATCTCACCATCCGAAGAACTCCGAAAGAGTGCCCGTTCTCACCACGTCCATCGAGAGTCCTCAGGAGAGGATGTCCCCATCCCCCCGCAGTACCTCCAGTACAGCGATGTTTTCCGCCCAAAAAGAGCCTTGCAACTGCCTCCTCATCGACCATGGGACTGTGCTATTGATCTCCTGCCCGGTGAGTCAGTGCCCAAAGGAAAAGTGTACCCACTCTCTCTACCCCAACAAAAGGCCACGGAGGAGTACATTGAAGCAGCATTAAAACAGGGTTAAATCAGCCCGTCAACATCCCCTGCTGCCTCAAGCTTCTTCTTTAGGGCCAAAAAGGATGGTGTCTCTGCATTGACTACCGGGCTTTGAACAGAGCTACCATGAAGTTCTGCTATCATTTTCCCATCATCCCAGTCGCCCTGAAGCAACTATGAGGTGGCCGGGTCTTCATGAAACTTGACCTATGAAGTGCATATAATCTACTCCGAAGAGGGGATGAGTGGAAGACTGCTTTTTTGACCTCTAGTGGTCACCATGAGTACCTTATTATGCAATAGGGGCTTGCTAGCACCCTCCTGTTCCCTTTGTCTTTCATTTCTTAAGGCGCCTGGATTATGTCCTCGGTTTTCATCCTGCTTTTGGTTTAAGAGACCTTCATTAAAAACTCTGACCTATACCCGCCTGAGTCTCTGCAATTGGGTCCACCTGCCCTCCCCAGTGGGACGATAGACATAATTATCTTATGATTCATTTTTTTTTATTTTTATTGCGTAATAGTGTTAAGCCCAGTGTTGATCTCTCAATATGCCTGGAGGGGCCACTGTGACTCACCCAAAGAGGTTGCATTAACGACCCAGGTGAAGGTCTCACTCTCCTCACCGCAGAGGCATCGCTTGTACTGGCAGCCGTCACAGGGCTGGCCTGTGAACTCTGCTGACTCCCTCAGTCTCACATGCACCTGAGAAAGGAGAAAGACACAACTGCTAAGAAGAACTGATGATGAGTACAGTACGTTTTTCCATCCAAGCTATTGTTCCCATGCTCTCTTCTTCAATAGTGGTTGTCCTTGTCTTGCAGACAGAACTTAATCAGCAATTTATCATTCCCATTTCAAATTGTAATTTGTAATTCCTCTATGTGGTTTGTCATTTGAACCTTTGACACTGGTGGTCAGATTATGTAGATTTTCTACTTCAATTGAAGGGTTAATTTTACAATTCGTTTGCCACCCCTGATTATGGATAATTTCCATTTACAGTGCTGTGAAAAAGTATTTGCCCCCTTCCTGATTTCTTCTTTTTTTGCATATTTGTCACGCTTAAATGTTTCAGATTTAGACAAATTTTAATATTAGACAAAGACAGCCTGAGTAAATTCAAAATGCAGTTTTTAATGATGAGTTCATTTATTAAGGGTAAAAATCTATCCAAACCTACCTGGCCCTATGTGAAAAAGTAATTGCCCCCTAAATCCTAATAACTGGTTGTGCCACCCTCAGCGACAACAACTGCAATCAAATGTTTGCAATAACTGGCAATGAGTCTTTCACATCACTGTGGAAGAATTTTGGCCCACTCTTCTTTGCAGAATTATTTTAATTCAGCCACATTGGGGAGTTTTGAGCATGAGCGGCCTGTTTAAGGTCATGCCACTGCATCTCAATAGGATTTAAACCCGGACTTTGACAAGGCTACTCCAAAATCTTCACTTTGTTTTTTTTAAGCCATTCAGAGGTGGACTTGCTGGTGTGTTTCAGATCATTGTCCTGCTGCACAACCCAAGTGCGCTTGAGCTCGAGATCACAATCTGAGGGTTGGACATTCTCCTTCAGGATTTTCCGGTAGAGAGCAGAATTCATAGTTCCATCAATTACGACAAGTCTTCCAGGTCCTGAAGCAGCAAAGCATCCCCAAACCATCACACTACCACCACCATGGTTGACTTTTTGGTATGATGTTCTTTTTATGAAATGCTGTGTTAGTTTTACGCCTGATGTAATGGGACACACACCTTCCAAAAAGTTCAACTTATGTCTCGTCAGTCCACAGAATATTTTCCTAAAAGTCTTGGGGATCATCAAGATGTATTTTGGCAAATGTGAGACAAGCCTTTGTGTTCTTTTTGGTCAACAGTGGTTTTCACCTTGGAACTCTCCCATGGATGCGATTTTTTGCCCAGTCTCTGTCTTATTGTTGAATCATGAACACTGACTTTAACTGAGGCAAGTGAGGCCTGCAGTTCTTCAGATGTTGTTTTGGGTTTTTTGTGACCTCCTGGATGAGTAGTTGATGCGCTCTTGGAGTAATTTTGGTAGGCCGGCCACTCCTGGGAAGGTTCACCACTGTGGAATCATTTTAATATTGATTTATTTGCTTTATTATTAATTGTTTATCCTTGCTTGCTCTTGCTCATTTTCTCTTAGGCCTCAGTTGTACATTCTTGCGTGTTTCTGATTAAACTAGGCCATGCGTAGCTGTAGTTTCCATAAATCTGACCAATGCGTCATTGCATATGGTTTATCTAGAACCTGACGGACCCTAGCGAGGTCAGGATGTTCCCTTTCTCTCTTAAGTTTATGTGTTCTCAGGAAAAGGAGTACAGGGAGAGCCTGGGACGCCAAAGAGATAAGCCCAGGAGATGATAAGAAGAAACCACCTGTCTTCTCTGAGATGTATGCGCATACCTCATGGGCGGCTTGACGTAGGCTGCGTGCGTCTGCAACATTCCTGTTGATACCATGATGCGTAAAACAGCTCGGGAGGAGGAGAGTGTTAAAATGTACTCTTACTTATACACCAGCAAGAAAGACATTCCTTTCCTTTATCCTTGTTCTCGCCTGTAACGAGAGTTCTTGCATGTGACGGGGATCCTTTTCTGCAGAAAAGCAAACTGACTTTGGCTTGGATATTAACTCCTTTGTCTCTGTCTGAGTTCTTCTTGAGAAGGTAACACCAGGAATATAAAATCAAAATTTCTACAACAACCACTGTTCCAAGTTTTCTCCATTTGTGGATGATGGCTCTCACCGTGATTCATCAGAGTCCCAAAGCCTTAGAAATGGCTTAGCAACCCTTTCCAGACTGATAGATGTCAATTTCTTTGTTTCTCATCTGTTCTTAAATTTCTTTAGTTAGCAGCATGACACGTAGCTTTTTGAGATCTTTTAGCATACTTCACTTTGTCAGACAGGTTCTATTGAAGTGATTTCTTGTTTCAGCAGGTCCAGTAATCTGGCCTGGGTGTGGCTAGTGAAACTGGACTCAAAAAAATGTGGTTAATCACAGTTAATTCATGATTTAACAAAGGGGGGGGCAATTACTTTTTCACATAGGGCCAGGTAGGTTTGGATAGCTTTTTCCCTTTACTAAATGAAATCATCATTTAAAAACTGCATTTTGTATTTACTCGGGTTATCTTTTACTTATATTAAAATTTGTTTGATGATCTGAAACATTTAAGTGTGAAAAATATGCAAAAAATAAGAAATCAGGAAGGGGGCAAATACTTTTTCACGGCACCGTATTTGGCTTAACCACACTGTCAACTTCAGGGTTAGGGGAAGTTGGCGAACAAATCGTAAAATTGTTCCCAATCGTAATAGATGGTCAGAGGCATGCCATTTTTATGCCCCCGCCTCCAATGAGCAGGGGGCATTATGTCAATGCCGCTTCCATCTGTCCGTCCGGGCATCTGGCTGTAAACTTCTCGTTTTCACGCAATAACTAAAGAACGTCTCGTCCGATCCATCTCATTTCTAGGTGGTGTATGGGGGGTGGGTAGGGAAAGGTTCCTTTCGAAAACCAGCACCAGTGACGTGCGATATCCAATATGGCTGCTAAAGCAGCAATCTTGATTTCAGTTTCCACGCAATAACTAAAGAACTCCTCATCTTCATTCGAAAACCAGTTTTCTTTTAACATGTTTAACTTTCAGTATTATTCACTCTCACTATTCACCATGCTAAACTAGCAACCTATTCAATCTTAACCCCAATTAAACATACGGTCAGGGGCATATGCCACGCTACGCGTTGCTCTTGTTTTATATCCTGATGTCTCTTTAGACAGTACAGGTCTCGATAAAATATGTCCAAGATGATTTCGTGTTTTATTTTTAGTGTACTGTCCAGGACCAATTTTGGCCTTAATAATAGCCTAACAATTAAATAGGACACAAATAACACCCATTTGCTATAGGTTATGTAAATTATTGAACAATTGTGCACTAGTTGAATAAATGATATAATTGGTCAGTTTGTACTTGTATTAACCCAAGTCCTGCATCTAGGCTAATGCTCATTGAGGACCGGCATACAGGGAAATAGCAACCAAAGAACGATAGATCGATGACCGGCACACGAAAAAACGAGTGTGGGTCTTCTATAAACTGGTGATCGGCAGGACTAGGGTTAAAATGCAGTCATTCACTTTACATGTGGTCGTAACTTCCAATGAAAATTTTTTCCATGTTTTGAGGAAAAATGATGACTACACTTTACTGCACATACAAACTAACTGATTGTCATACTTTTTTCAATTAGAGCAGGCATATTTAATAATTTACATTATCTTCAGATATGTTATCTTTTACCAATTATCCACGCCTATTATTCTTGGTCTGGCATTTTATCAAGTCATTTAGACTTTGACCATTACTTGATTAATTTACCAAGTATTTTTTTTTTTCCGATAAAGGGTTTACAATCTGTATTATAGGCAAAGATGGCTGATCTTGCACAGTTTCAGGATGTGCCATAGTTTTTTTGCTGAGCAATAATTGACTGATTCATTGCTTTTAAAAATCACCACCAATTATTTTGTGTTTACACAATATTTTGGAGCCAAGCTAGGCAAGGATGTCAAATATATCTCATTCTATTCCTGCACTACAACAGGTGCTGTCAGAGATTGGCTTCTTTGCAACTGGAAAATTTCGGCAAGAGACTGCTGACCTTTCCAGGCAATCTCAGCCATTGATGAGCCACATCATCCCAGAAGTTGTGAATGGAATAACATGGCCAATGCTTTCATTACTTCCTCAACAGCAGAGATTATGAAACTTTTTCCCAGGCAACCTATTTTGTTCTAAATAATCTATTCCAGACCCAAGGTATTAAGTCATGTAAAGGTGTAACCTAACACAAATATTACAATGCAAATTTTTTTTTATCAAATTCATTTGACACAGGTCACAAGCTTAAAGAATATATAACTATTGCTTTAATACAAGTCCATTGTTTCAGGTGGAGAGGGGATGACAATTCCTGGAGCCCACAGCCCATTAGGGCCTAAAAAAACCCCTCAGTATTCTGCTCCTGGAGAGCCATAGCCCTGCATGTTTTAGACGTTGTCCTCTCTAACATGTCTGATTCAAACGACTGGCTCATTATCAAGCACCTGCTCCATTATCAAACCCTTGCCAAGCTACAATCATTTTAATTGGGTGCTTTCGAGCAGAGAGATATCTTGCACATGCAAAGCTATGGCTTACCATGAGCAGGGACCCCTGCCCCTCATGTAGGCCATTCATATTACTGCATCAGAGTGAAACCAAAGCTGCAAAGTCATGCAATATATTAAAGACATTTCCATTTTCGGACCAAACCCCCGCCTTCAACAATGGTTTAGTCCATGGTTTGGTGGATCATCGCTGAAAGCAACAGGTAATGAGTGTTCTTACATAAAGTAGGAGGCAGCAGTCTTGGGCAACACATATGTTTAGCTGCATCTAGCCTGCCAGAAAGTAGCAGGAAAAGAAGGTAGTGACTGATAGAGAGTGGTGCCTAAAATCAGCAATGAATCCCTGACCCCTGCCCACATGCAGGCCATGCTTAAGTGTCATCTTCCTACAGAGGAGTAACCATCAGCGCCATTAAAAACACAAGCAAATGCAGATAGTTCTTCAGTTCCGCCCATTCCCACTCAACCATGGACAGCACCATGAGCCTTAATCATTCAATCAGGCAGCTGGTTACCACTGGGCATCTCACCTCAATGAACAAGTTCTAGATAGATAGATAGAACAGATAGACCCCGTTATTGTTCTATTTTCTGTTTCCAGATGCGCAGGAGAATTATCTTTACCAAAGTGATCTCAGCACACCCTCCTTCATTACTGAGCATGCCCTACTTTACCCATCATGCCCCTGCATTGAAACCATCCTAAAGACTATTCTGAAATAAATCTCGTGTGAGGGAGAATATTCATTCTTAATGGCCCCAACTGTTAATGAAGAATTTTGAAGATTCAGTGCACTTAGCATGGAATACATCTACGCTGGTACTGGGGTGGAACAGGTGACATAATTAATACTACTGAAGAAGACCAGGGGCTTATGAAAGTTGACTGAAATTGTGTTAGAAAAGTATCTTGCTCTTGCTGCCTTAAATGCTTCCTAATATTTGAGAAAATTGTTTCTCAAAATTTCAAAGGAAAGCACGTCACATTTTCATTTTTGTTCAGATTTCCTGCAGCCCATCTTTAGGGCTCTAGTAGTGTCAGTAAGCCACGGCAGGCCCTTAGGTTTGGGCTTTTTCAATTTAACCACTTAGCGCTCGGAGCTGTGTTTACTCGCGAACAATCGCCGGGCTTGAGTCCCTGGATCCATCTATGAACGACAGCTCATGCGAGTCATGTTTAACAGGGCAGCAGTGAATGCTGCAGTGTGCGCTGGCCCGGATTATTTTCACTGAAAATCTGCTACTGTAACTTGAGGAATATGGACTTATGAATGTGTCCCTTTAGTTCGTCATATATTTCTGGGTGCTTAAAGTGGTTCTCAAATTTTACTCTGCGCTCTGCGGTAGCATATTTGAAGGACTGTAAAAAGCCTAATGTCAAGACAAGGATTTGGTATTGCACATACAGCTTCCCATATATGTTGTGTATTTTGTATTCTAATTCTGCCCCTCTCTTATGAATAATCTAGAAAATATTAAGGCTTGAAAATGAAAAAAATTTAATTTGCGCTATTTTTAACGCTTTATACCAAAAAAATGACACCATTCACCTTCATCAAATTAACTGTTTTAGAAAGATTAGGTGCCTATTATTAACATATCCAATATTTGTGATGGTGTTCGGCTTTATTTTCTCAAAATAAATTTTTGAAAATATGGTATTTTTGTGGACACAGCATTTAATGGCATCAAAGGCATATTCGAACATTATTTTATAAAATGCACATAGTTAATGATAGAAAGCTTAAACTCAACAAAGTGCTTAATTTCATAAATGTTAACTTACACTTGAAGAATAACCCATATGCAGTGTTTAGATATTGAAATATTACAACCTTAACAGGGCCAAAAATTCAAGTTTGTTATGAATTCAGAAGTGGTTCAATGATTAATCATCGAATACAATATTGCTATCTTACAGAGGATGTGTTAAGAATGCCATTTTATTTGATCGGAGATTAATTATTTATCATATGTATACACTTTGTATTTATTTATTTTTTAAGAAATCAACCTATAAATTAAAATAAAAATTAATTGTAAAATTTTTTAAGCTGTAAGTTTAGAAACGTGTTTGGTCATGCGGAAGGTGACAAGAAGGATAATAATTAGCGGAGAGCGGAGTGAACTCGGCACGTCTCAAAAAACCAACGAAGACCAATAGAAACACTGCTTCTAGAGTGGAATCCGTGGAAGGAGAATGGTACCCTGAACGCAGCGTCTGGATGCAGTGAGAGAGGTCGTCTGCCGTTAGGGATATACGTTTGGTCGGAGCAGGAGGTTCTTGTTTACGTAAACCTTTCAGCAGTGGGAAAATAGACAAGCACGAATAACCAGTGGCCAATTTGACGAAGAAGTTGATACCGCTTAGGTAGACTTGTATTGGGGCTGGTCGAATGTGGTGTATGGAGTGAATATACAAAATGAAGCTCGTAAGGGAAATGACATCGAGTGCCGGGAATGGCAGTCGGAGGGCTGAATGGAATTTCTTGAATTGCTCCAGTTTTTTGCCTCTGATGAAGCAAGGACTGGTGGATTGTGTCGGTTGGGTGGAATGGGGAGTGGCGAATTCGGTTTGCGTACACTTTCCACAGCGAGCGGGGGTCGGGTGTTTGAGCTGTGCGAAGTCAATGACAGTTTGTTTTTTTTTTATCACGACTAAAATATGGATGCGGAAATAGGATGTTTCAATGAGCTGGGACAGGTCGACGCGGCGTGCCCAATAAAATCTGTTGTCGAAGTGTGGGGGATAATGTCGAAGGGTTTGGAATGGGCTACGAGGGGTGTTTGGGCGGTAAGGCGGTGGCTAGTGTGTGCTGAAACTGAGGTGAGGGGAAAACTGCGAGTGGCCAAAGTAGTTGATGGAAGGGGCGGACCTGCAGGAGGAAGCACAGAATTAGTGACTTGGGAAACAGGGAAGGGGAGGGGGTGGGGCAAGATGGTGCGGTAGGGAAGAGACAAGCAGATGAGTGAACAGCGGATGTTTCTTCGTGTTTAGGAGGGTTAACACTGGAACTGCTGGAGCCTTCGTCCTGTGGAAGTGGTGGTGGGGAAGGTGGGGAATGGGACGCATGTGCACGGGGCAAAAGTGCAGCCTGCGAACACAGGGATGAAAAGGGGGGACGAAAAGAGACCGAAGAGGTCGTAAACGGAGGGAGCAGGCACGGGGGACTGGCTGGGTTGCGGAAGGAGTGACTTCCGCCGAGTCTGGAGCGGGAGGCCATCGCCAAGCATGATGACGTGGGGCTGGGGACGTTGATGGTGGAACCCGGTAGTGCTGTGTGGTCTGCATACATCTGGTCTGCACATGGGGAGGATCAGCTGCCGAGGGAGTCGGTGAATAATTTTAGTAGTCTGGCCTTGTTATCGGAGCGGTGGAAGGGGATTTTCTTCTGCTTGAATGCCCGATGGAGTCTGGCGAAGGTTGAAAGTGGAGCCTGGGATGAGCTTGAAGCGCAAGCCGTGGTAAGCCTTGCTGGGGAGCCGCAGGCTCTCGCTTCTGAGCGCCGCTGTTCACGAGAGGCACAGCTACTGAGAGACAGCGGTCTGGAATTCCTACGGCGTGGAGCCCTCGGTCATCATCGCGGGTGGAGCATGGTTCGGAATGTGAGCACCCCGGTTGGGGCGAGCGGGTGACGCTTTGTGGTGGAGGTACGAAGATGGCAGAGCGCCGGCAGGTGCGTGGATGAGAAGCGGGAGTTGCGGGACGGATTGAGAAGATTCCTCTCGAGCCTTGGAATTATTCTGCGTAGGAGGGACTCTGCGGGATTTCGCCTTTCGTGCTTCAGGTAAGCGAACTCTAGCCTCGAATCCATACATATCAAGTGCTGGTCGCTCCCAACGGTCACTGACTGATATCAGTCTGGCGTCAGTCGCATAGCCAGCGTTTAGCCCTTACGTCACTAATGAAGTGAATATATGACTATTCATGTTTTCTGCTCTTGGCTGATTGGATGACCTTTTGGCGAGAACCACAAATCGAATATGAGTTAGCTGGCCAGCAACGGCATTCGTGAATGTTATTTGACATGAGCTTAAAAATTAGATTGTGGCTTGCTTGCGTTTACTCTTGGAGTGGTTGTTAGGTTTTGAACAGGATAATGTTTGGCCATATCTGCATTTTGTTTATCTCAGTGGGATTCCCTGGTATAATAAAGGCTAAATTAAATTATATTCAAATTACATAACGTATTTCACTGTAATTGGCATTAGCTATTGCTCGAAGGGCATGATTGCATCAGCTGGATTAAAGTGATGCTCCACCCAAAAACTAAAATTTGTATATCAATTACTCACCATTAGATGTCTTGAACGGCCGAAGTTGTTCTTCACCTGGCGCAACTTTATGGCCACTGGAGAGTTTTGAAAAATTATCCAAATTCCTCTTTTGCTGGAAGCAAATGTGGTCACCCAGTAGCAATGGGATAACTCCACAAAACGTCCATTGACAAACTTTCAAACCATCGTCCAACGCATTGTCCAAGTCTGCTTTGTCCACTCGTATCCTCAGAACTCTAGAAACGTGGTTATTTTTCGCTAAAAATAATAAAATACCACAGTTATGCTTCAAGTAAGCTCGCGCATTCAACGGAAGTCCCGCCTCCCGGCTCGTTCATTGCCCAGAGACTCTGCTGCCACTCAGATGAATACTCGTATAAACACGAGCTGGGAGGCAGGACTTCCGTTGAATGCAGAACTGTGGTATTTTATTTATTTTTAACTCTGTCTAAAGGGGCGGGGCACCCTTGCGACTGAGGAAATCACAGATCTCGCATGGATTTTGTGTGAATATTTGAAAGTCAAACGCTGGCCTACCGACTGAGGCCAGACATATAACCAAGTGACTGCTGGGAGCGACCAAAGCTTGATATGGATGGATTCCAGGCTAAGCAAACTCTTGCTGTGCGCTGGCTGTCTGGACGTAGAATTGAGACGAGCGGGGATCGTGGGAATGTAGGAAGTATATATAGGCGTAAGGACGAATAGGAAGGCGCATTGGAAGTGGCCCTGTTAATTAACCTACATTATCGGGAACTCCCTGAAATATATGATGAACTAAAGGGACACATTCATAAATCCACATTCCTCAAGTTACAGTAGCAGATTTTCACCCCTGAAAATTTGAAGGACCTAGCTGAAATAATTTTCTAGATATAGCCATGTGAAAGTGGCTCCTCAGGAATCGCTGTTCAAAAAGGGCCAGCACTTAGTTGCAAAACTATTTTTTTATGACAGAACTGTTATGAGTTGAGAGCTAAAATTTTGGATTTATCCTATTAGGAGGTGTATGCACTCGCTGGAATGTTTTCAGCCAAATCTGAGATGGTCAAGTGGGAAGTTTCTCTAAAATTCGGACATTTGACATGGAATGACCCTTAACTAACCCGTGTGCAGGACTAAGAAAAGGGGTCACTTGGGTCATTTTAAGAAAATTGAGATTTTCCAACAAAATCAAAGAGTGATCCAAGTTTTTCATTTTCAGAATGGTAGCTCTTTTTCTCTTTGTCAGTTTGAAATTTTAGCTTTGCACATGCATTTTCGGTTAAATAGAACAGGTTGAACTTTGACCCCGTTAATCTCAGAATGGAAAAAAAATCTCAAGTGACCCCTTTTCCTAGTCCTGCACACATATTACTAACAAACAAGCACTTGGGTTCATTTGTAAAGTTGCACCCCTACTAATTGCTACTAACGTAATCTCAGCACAAACAAATCATAAAGCAGAGGGACACAGGTAGCATCTTTCTGCTTCTGATACACAACCCTCCAAGAAAAAAACATCACGTTTCACAATGGCTACTGGAAACTAAAGCTAAGTGCAGAGAAGTATGGAATGGAAGTAAATTGTACAAATGAAGACAACCAGGTACAGTGCAAAATATGCCAATCAAAGTTTAAGAACCATAGCACTACCAGTATGGTCCGTGACCTAATTATTGTGGTAACCCAATTATCTTGCAACTTGTTAAAATTAATACATTCTTCTGTTGTTTTTGTTATCAGTCGTGGATTTTGGTTTTGTTTACATGACAGAAGCGAACGTCTAATTTTTGGGAAGAAGACAAGAACGAAATCAATGATTAGCTTTATAAATATGGCCTAAATATACCCGAAGACACATAGATCAGTGAAATCATATTTGCAGACAACTCGCTAACCATCCTCATTTATTGCCTGCTTTCTCCACTACCGCGGTAATTGGGTCACTTAAAACGTCTGAAAACTTGGTTGACATGGTTATTATTTTGGTAGTTTCTGCAGATTTTTGCGGGAATAAATTTGTTTCTTTTTGATTTTGGTTACGTACAAATTACTCATTTAGCAAAGTGAACTAAGTTCCATTCTCTAGACAGCTGGTTTTGCAGACTGTGAATTTATATCATTGACACCATGACAATAAGGTCTTAAGCCATATGATGCATCAAAATATGCTGTTAATGCTTTTGTAACAAAGTTTTGTTAATTGTGAATAGATTTATTCTATCAAACGGTAACTGTGCCTGTTTAGATTGAAAACAGGCACTCGGCCATGCATCAGATATATTAGTGAACGCAGTTTTTGCCTTTAAGATGCATTCTGAAAATAGTATTTCCTCTGTGAGGAATGGACTGATCCTCGAAGAAATCATGCGATCAATCGATCTTGGAAAACTTAAGTCGTGCCCATCCCTAGACAGATGTTCAGAAATGAAATGTAATGAGCAAATACTGTTGAAAATATTAATCCATTATACTCAAATGCATTAACAATTAATCTATTATACTCAATTGCTGAATCATTGTGTTAATCTATTATACTCAATTGCTGAATTATTGTATCCATTCTGACTGAATCTGAAGGAACAAGCGGTTCTCTGGGTTGTTGGCATTCTCAGGAGAGAGAGAGACTCTCCCAGGAGGGGGAGACAGAGACATCCTGGGGGGGGCAGTAGGACCATGAGGCTCTCTGGGGCTCCCAGGAGAGAGAGAGAGAGAGAGAGGGAGCCTGGGGAGCATGGGAGAGAGAGAGAGAATGCCTTGTGAGCCAATGGGACCATAAGGCCTGACAGAGAGGGCCTCTCAGCTGGAGCTGGTAAGGACGAAGCCATACATTCCTGCTTGCTGACAACATACATTTACATAAAGCAGTTCCTTAAGGAGGGATTATGAATAATACATGCTTATAATGAGGGAGGATGTTCGACTATTGGAGGATATTAGCTGGAGAGGCGTAGTTTGGCGCAATGGGCACTCACAAATATCCAAGCAAAAGAACGCGGCAGGGCTGGCCGTTGGGGCAGCCCTCTGCGTGCCGAGTCTCTGCACTCGGCAGGCAGAGCTTTCTTTACACCCGAAGAAGTTTCTTCAATTTCCTGACAGTCTTCTTTTCAAATACTTTGCGGAAAGATCATCAACTGAATAGCTATGTTATTTGATGGTTTGAAGCCTATGTTATTTGTCTGTATCTATACACATGGTTTTTGCCTTTTGAATTATTATAGTAAAATGATTAAATTACTGAAAGTCTCTGAGTCCTTCATTTAAAGGTCAACGTTAACCAGTACGAATTCCTCAACAATTGGCGACCACAAAGGGACTGGTTGTTGACCGTAAGAATGACAGATTGGACTTCGACTGGGAAGGACTCCGGCCACCTGGAACCGGACGCCCGGACAACAGACATGGTATTCCAGTCGATTGTCGGACACCTATTGGGCCAAAGAACAAATGAAGGTAAGCAGAAAAGTCCGCATAGGACTTCAAGTTCTTGGAATAGGTGTCTGCAATCAAAGTTTTCCTGTCTGTGTAAAATAAGTATAAGTTTCAGAAAATTCTATGTCATTATTAAATATTTTTGGATCCATGTGTATAATATAGACAATGTTCCGTGATTGGCCATAACAGAGACATGAATTAATTCCTATTGACACCTGAGAAATTCAGTCCAGGGTCACAGGCTATTCTCACTAAGAGAATAATTATAAGACCCAAATGAGAAATAAAATAGTGAGATGAAATGAGAAATAAAATGGTGAGATGAAATGAGAAATAAAATAGTGGGCTACTTTCAGTAGGAAAGTAAAAAAAAAAAAGTTTTTTAGAAGTCCTGGATGTCAAGTGAATAAGAGAGAATAAGAATAAGAATAAGAGAGAGTTAGGGTCCTGGGCAATTCTCAATAGGAGAATTTAGCTGCATTAGAAGACCTGTGCCTACCGGAACAGAGTCCGGGAGGAACAGGCAGTCTTCACTAGGAGGACTAGCGTGGAAACGGATTGTCTAGCCGCCCCTTCAAACTTCAAGTTTACGGCTGAGTTTACGGACATTTTTACGCCCTGATCAAGTATGGAATGTTTATGGCACAGTTATGGCGTGAATAAGGTTGGGAACGACAGATACAGGCAATCCGGCGCATTGGTTGATGAATAGGAAAATAGCTGCGGAATTGGCTGAATAGAAATTTTGCGTACTTAGGGAAGAAATTCACTCTCTGTTCTGGTCATCACATTCTTTGCTTATTTCTGTTGATGTCATAAATATTTGCAGAGACTGAAGTTTTTGCCTTTGGGTCGACACATATGCAAGATCCTCTTTTCCAATGGGAATGAATGTGAGAAAGGAAGGGGTACTGACGTGTGTGTGCAGGTGGGTGTATGTATTCTGAGCTCAGATTGTGTGTGGGGAAATCAATGTCAACTTTTTGAGTGTCTGTAAACTATTGCATGGCTGGCTTTTATTAGTTCTGTCTTTGCAAGATTGAATTAATTGGGTTTGAAAATATAGGAATAGAATAAGCAAAATATTGTTTGGACCTGACTGAAATTTTATCATAATTTGTACTTGCGCAATAAAATTCAAATGTGACCCCAAAGTATGTGATAAAACTTATTCAATCAGAACTGGTTTGAAACTGTAAATAATATTGCACTATGTAAATAATGCTTTTAATATTATCAACTCATATGCTATATAGTTTACGTAGTTTGTGTTAATATGGAGTAGTGACTGTAAATGAGGAATCTTTCTTTTGTGTGACCAATAGAATGGTCAAGACTGGAGTGGTTTACAACTGAGAAGATTTATAGCTGCTGCCTGGTGCAGCACAGATCTGCCCAGAGTAAGGGAGCTTGTCAATATTCTGAACGCATTCAAATTTGAACAGGCATTCAAAAATGAACGAGTCTCCATTCGTGTTCAGCTAAAAAACGAATGGCAGAGTGTTCAAAAATGAATGAGCATGCGTTCATTTTGCTTTCAAAAATGAACAAGCATGCGTTCATTTTTGATGGGATGGCATCCAAAAATTAACGCAGCTACCTTCTCTCGTGTTACAAAATGAATCTGCTCTCCACTTCGCAAAATTTACACCAACATGCGCAAATATTTCCTTCTTACGAGAAAAAAATTCCCCGTCTCCCATCCTGCAGAATTAAGAAGTATATTGTAAGGTACATGCCTATTAAACGACAGTTTTCACGTCGACTAAAAAATCCTACCAAATCTCCAGTTTCGAAATTATATCTTTACCGATCGTCAATTCTCCGCTATACACTTACACTTTTAAAAGAGTTCGATAAGATGCTTTAACACATTCCACACTCAAGACCGGAGATAAGTTGTGATTCAATGGTACCGGGGTACGTTCAGTCAGCCAAAGCATTCAAACGTTGCTGTGTGAATACTTTACCGGAATGAACATCGCTTCCGTGTGGTGTCAGTATGCCACTTTTTCCTTCTTACATAAAAAAGCATTTTAGAATTCCAAATCACGATGTGACCGCTAGGCAATTTGTACGCAAAAGATTGTGAATAAATTAAATTAAATACATTGGAATTATGGTTTATGCATTGTATCACATCATCTGCGCGACAGCCCAAGTTTAGTTCTACTATTCTGTGAGTATAAGAACTAGGATAACTTAGTCCCGCTCATATCAAATTGCAAAATTATCCACGATATTAATCCTTTCTTTTTAAACCTGTGAACGCGCAAGCCAAAAAAAAAAAAAAAAAAAAAATGCCACACTTTACAGCCCACTACGTACACGATGAGTTCTGCCATGATATTCAGATTTTGTTCCATTGATTGTCGCAGATTTTTTAGGCTACCATTTGTCATATTATATTTTGTTCTAATTTATTGTACAGTACTTTTTTTTCAGATTGAAGTCACAACACATGAAACCGCCGCTCTGTGGGAGCTGCCGACGACAAGTCCAGATCTAGACAAGCAGATGAGCAAAGTAAAACCTCTGCATGTGCACAGTATTATAAAATAAGCATGTCTGAATGTTAATAAATATTCATCCCCCCCCTCACCCTTTATGAATATAACCCTTATTATAAGGGTGTTATCAGTTCAATTAATGAATAAGCTTGATTGCAAGATAAACGACTAAGTAGCCTAGTCTTGTGATGCCATGGGGATTAGCTGGTTCAGGGATACGAGATCACGGAGTGAGACCTGAATTCATTCAACATGCTGGAATACCGGTGACAAGACTTTTGGATGATGTGCACGATTAATACTTAATTTGTTCAGTCAACTAAGTTTAATATGTTTTTGTTTAGATAACGGGAATATGTTTTTGTTCAGAGAACAGGAGTAGGTCGCATATAATCCCATTCCTGAAGCGTCACCTAAATTGGCAAATGATCTTTAGCAGGCAGATTATACCCAGTATATGAAAAAAAACTAGCCTAACAATGACAATGAGAACTATTTGACTTTACGCAGTGTCTAGAAATACGGCAGTTTTATAGGTGCGGCTGTCGATTTGAAGGGATTAGAATAAGGATTAGGGATTATGGTTGTTATTATTATTATTATTATTATTATAGGAACTTAGAATTTAAAATAGGACTGTACAAGAGTTTATATAAACCGTCATCCATATTCAGTCGTCGTTTACAAAATAATATCCGCGCCCATAATCTAAAAGTTCACTTAACACATGTTAGTGCCAAATCGCGGAAATCAGCATAGTCTATGCAAAAGATAGGATAGTTTCATATAAAACACAAGGAGTCAGCAGTGCCGGGAAAGCCTGAGATCAAATTACCTCACTGAATGACTTTCTACCTTTTTTATTTCAGAAAGATGCCTCGAAATTACAAACGAATAATGAAACGTGGCAATGCCATTAGAGAATGACTCAAGAGGTTCCTTACAGTAGCTTCGTGGGCTAATAGTAGTAAAGCATCCCCCTTAACTTGCCTACTTAGGTGGGAAACATGCCTCACTTAATAAGCAAATTCTAAGTGTAACAAAATGCCCCACAACCTGTAGCAAACTACCCCTCCTGTACCAAACTACCCCATACATGGGATAGTTTGTTACAGGTGACAGGGGTCTATTTTTTCCTCACCAGCATCACGAATGCGCAGAATATAGGGGTTGCTGCAGATCAGTCATGTAGTCTAATAAACTTTCTATCTGTACCTTGCATATTGGTAACAAAAACCTGATAATGTCAATGTCTACAGCCGTTAAAAGAAAAAGTGTGACAACTAGACCTGGTCTCCCCTACAGCTGATTATTTTCAGTCATAATGGTGTTATGGCCCCAATTTGTTATGGCGTCAATTTGTAATGGCCCCAATTTGTTATGGCGTAGCGGACAGCAAGGGATGACAGACAAAATTTTAAAACTTTAACAGATTTAATTAAACAAACACTTTGAACTAATCTACAATCTACTCTACTGCCCAAGATTGACATTAAAAAAAAAAAAAAGAGATATTTACAGTCCCTTGGTAATTGAGATGGGGCTGCTATTTTGCGATGTCCTGGGACAGGAAAATGCTCCAACACAGGCAAAAATCCACAAAAAGCTTCACAGGTCTTGAAAAGAGTGGCAGGTCTGGTCAAATGTATCCTTCCACAATTTCTCCTTGCAATTTCTCCTACTACCACTACTCTCTCAGTTTTTCTCCTTATATACTCTTTTCCAGCCCCCTCCCACCTTCCAGACTTTTCTCCAATTCTATGGGACATCCCCCTCTGAGGCATGCCCAGGACATGCCCCAAAACCTAGCTCCAGACTGGGCTTAACAAAAAATGTCAATACTGCCATCTAGTGGCTTTTTTTCACATTACAATGGCAAATTTATTGTTCTCGACACCCATAAAATCTTGCTCTAAATCTTTATCGTTGGGTGATATTTAGTGTTATTGTTTTTCATGTCGGCCATTTTCTTTATACTTATTATTATTATTATTATTATTATGCTTACTTCTTCCGCTGTTCTACGCTGTTAAACTAGTCCTACATACTTTGTGCTATTTCAAGTCATATATCAAAACATGCAGCTTTTTCTGGACATTATTGCTATTGCTCTTCTCTTTCATACTATTTATTACTTTTTAAAATATTTTTTCTTATTTTTTTGTCCCATAGAAATGCATTTAAAGTCTTCAAACTCTTGTGCTTCTTTGAACCTCTATAACTTCAGCATACTTTCTCCTCGAGACTTCATTCGACTTCTCACATTAGCTATGTTCGCTGAGTAACGTGGTTAGCATGGTTAGCATAGCTAGCATACTTAGCATAACTGCTAACAACATTAGCTAAGTTAACCGAGCAACGTGGTTAGCATGGTCACGTGGTTAGCATGGTTAGCATAACTGCTAACAACACTAGATAAGTCAGCTGAGTAACGTAGTTAGCATAGTTAGCATAGCGGCTAACAACATAAATTAAGTTAGCTAGGTAACGTGGTTAGCATGGTTAACGTGGTTTTATATATATATATATATATATATATCCAAAAATAGATCAGAATTATTAGTAAATTGAAATGACAGTGGCCTGGCCAGCCAAGGAGCAGTTCAATAAAAATAATTTGCAAATAAAAACAAAAAATTTAGGTGGATTCAACTCTGAAATTCTGAATGATCATTCGGAGTAAGTTCAAAATACTTACAGGAGGTATCACCATATAATTGAAAAGTCGACTAATAACGTGATCACATTATTTTTCTTCTTGTTCTAAATTTATTTTGATTAGGCCGACAAAGTCTTTTCCTTCTGACATAAGCAGAGAGAGACGGGGACTATGACTGTGACAAGGACGACAACTTGAGTCTTAAATGCTCAAATAACAGAAGCAGACTGAGCTGATCAGATTTGGCTCGATTGTTTACCGCTATGTGCTGGGAGCCCAACAGAAAAACTGTACAGTTGAATATTAAATACACAATTATGTTAAAAAATTGCATATTGTAACACGGTCCAAAGCAACTCCACCCGGTTCTGCTGAGGACATGGGGAATTGCCACAATGGTTGGGGCTAATAAGCCCTGTCTATGAATCTCCTCCATGCTCTTAACGGAACCCTAGACTGAGGTGGGTTGCTCAAACACAATTCATTGAAAAAGCACTTGGAAAAGATATTATTGGTACTGCCCCAGTTTTGACCCGGAATGCAAAGGAATACCAAATCATGAATATACTGGGAAAAATGTTAACACAAAATTGACAGGGGCTCAGATGGGAGGTGGAGCAATTTGGTAATTATGAATTTTTAAATAATATTAATGTATCAGGGTGGCACATGCATTGTGATCGATAAGCCATTGTATTTCAAATAATTAAGGCGGAATTAATGATTTTGTAAAGCACATCCAGAGCGAGGGGAGAAAATTACCTGAGTCAAATTTAAAAATACACACAGCAGTGACATACTAATTCTATTTTTATATTTCAGGAACATTTATATACAGAGAAAATATAATCTATTACAACAAAGTGGACAATCTTTAGAGCTCCCCCTAAACTTCTCAAGGGAAGCTTTTAGGGGAGCTCGTGTCCATTTTGGGGATCCAAGCTCCCCTTAGCTCCCCTGTAATTCAAACCATGCTTAAGGGCCTCCTGTTAGACAGCCGGGTGCTTTTCAGTAAAATTCTAAGCTTGTACATGTTTGGGTTCCCTCTGCTCTCGCTCAGGGGTAGGTTTCCCATGAGCATAACGTAGTTAGCAACTAACATAGAAAGTTCGACCATTTGCAGTTAAGGATTCCAATTACCGAAGTTCGCAGCTGTGCTTTTGGGATACCCACCCAAGAGCTTGCTTCCTGCTCACTCGCCCGTGCCCGAGGCTCCAGTTCGTGCTAGTATGCTTGCAGTAGCTGTTGGCGTTCCGATGCATCCCCATCATTGCTCATTTCTTCCTCATTTTCCACCTCTCCTACCCATGCATCGTCATCATCACTGTCGCTAGTCCAGTCCAGCAAAAATTTGATGTCCAAGTCAAGCAAAAATTCTGTCATTTTTAGTGGATTTCAACATCTTACTTGCAATGTAAAATACACGTACGATAACCTACGTGTCACAATTGATCCTACGAGCGACGTCACAGCTCATAGCCTGATTCACAGTGCTGTTCAATGGCAATATTGGGGGTTGCTAAAGCCCATTTGGCATCCATATTTACTGTCTTCCACTATCATCTCCGGATGAAAATTGTTGATAGTTTGAGAGAGTATTGCATGCCCTTCCAGATGATGCCAAATACAATAATTTTTTATAAAGTTTCAAATCAATACATGTAACAGGAGAAAAGGGGCAGGGATGCATCAAATAAAACAGCACTACAATCTGAAAGACATACATCAAATATCTTCATATTGCAGATCGGAAAACCAAATGACAGCACTAGGTTGAGTGTATGACCTGGCTCATCAGTGGATCTGGTTATGAGCAGCGCACAATTAAAAAACTCAATTAGATACATAAAATATCTTACAAGAGGCTTAGCGGGACAGTAAACATGAATATTAAAATCACCAAGAATCAGAACACAATCAAAGTTGGACATGTTGTTTGAAAGGAACTCCGTAAACTGGTTTATAAAATCTTTATGTATTTTTGGCAGATGATACACAAGCGCAATTAAGAGGGAATTGACTGAAGCTCAGAAAATGACCAGAGTTCTGCTGGTGGTAATTAAAATGTTTCTTGAAAACAGCAGCTAGACCATCACTGCGTCTGGATGATCTGGAGTACAAAAAAAGTTACAGTCCTCCAGATAAAGTTCAATAAGTGGAGCAAATTTGCCAGTGTTAAGCGATGTTTCCATTTCCAGTAAAAAATTCAATCCACAAGCAGTGAAACAGTCATTAAGGATAAAAGTCTTATTGGATACGGATCTTGTGTTCATCACATACCCCTTTACCACCGAGCTGGTTCCAGTGCTAGTTCAGAGCGAGAGCCTGACTTAGCACCGATTCTTTGCTTTTCCACAGCCTAAGCACCAGCTTCTGGTTCTCAGAACTGGTGCCAGAGCAGGCACTAACTCCTTGCTGGTCTAGAGCCAAGCACCGATTAATATACCCCTTTTTCACCAAAAAGAACCTGGTGCTAGTGCCGTGCTTGTGCTTGATTGGTTCAACCCACGCATCTCCTAAGAACCTGTTTGCTTTTCCATCGCCCAAGAGACTAAATCAGAGCCACGCGATAACATCACCGTATAACATCAGTACATCTGGCAATATAGAAATACAGTAAGGACTGCAGGAAACCATGAATAAAAATTTAAAATTGAAATAATGCTTGTGTTTCTATGCTCAGTGATACTATTATTGTCACTGAGGTTTTATCGTTTTTAGAGAGGGAAAGGAATATAACCTACTAGTTTGTTATGATCTTGTACTGGGTTAATATCAGATATTAAAAAAGCGGCACATTAAGATGCAAACATTAAATGTGTACGGTATCTTGCGTTATTGTCCATGCATGGAAAAAGGTTTGAACCCAGGAGTGGCATCACTAAATAGGATCTGATCGTCCAGGTGAGTGTAGTCGTGAAAAGGACTGTTGTTGGTGACTAACGTTTGACAGCCTGAGCCGAAGTCCTCTTCAGAGTCAAATGATGTGAGAGTTATCAGTGATTCGTATAAATACTCTGGTGATTACAGCTGATTGGTCAGTGGAACGTGATGTTATTAATCGTCTGTCAAATGAGCCGTGATATTATTGGTGAAGACTATGAACAGTGAAAGATGTATTTAAATCTGTTGTCTGTACAAAACAAAAAAACAAACAAACAAACAAAAAAAAACGAGGAATCAGTTTGTCTGTTGTCTGTTTGCCCTGGTAATTTCGTCAATCAGTCTTTTATTAGGAGCAGGTAGTTGCTGGCAACAGTTCAGTGGGGTTTGTTCTAGGTTAGTAAACCAGCTTTCGAGTGTGGGATGTTGGTAGTAATTCATGCAGTATGTTAGGCACTTAGCAGAGTCCCAGTAAATTCTATGGTTCGTTTTGAAATGGTGTTCAGTAATGTTATTTCTGAGGTCACTAATTCTAGTCGCTCGTTTGTGTTCAGTTAGCCGAACGTGCAGATTCCTGCCGGTTTCACCAATGTAAGTGGCCTGGCAGTCACAACGTGATCTTGTATCCTGCCCCCGGTCTACCTTCAGGTTCGTCCTTGTCCTTGACATTTGTGAGTAGTCGTCATAGAGTAGTGATAGGTTTGTGGGCAACGTGGATGCCATATGGCCGTAGAATACGCGATGGTCTCTGAAGTTCCTCGTATATACGATACAGTAGCTATCGTCCCGTTGCAGTTAGTATCATTAGAGTCTGTAACACTGTAAGTATTATGTACTATGAATTCTCTGTTGTAGTTGTTCTTCTTAAAAACGTTGTCTAAATATTTAGTCTTGTCTCTTAAGCGGTCAGGTGAGTCACAAACTTGTGCTCTCTTCGTCAGGGTCCTTACAGTCGTAACTTTGTGAGACGTTGGGTTATAAGATGACTGGTCAAGCAGTCTGTCAGTATGAGTCGGTTTTCTGTAAACAGTAGTCCTTAATCTGTCTTTGTCACGTATGACCAAGCAATCTAAAAAGGTAATTTATCATTCTCCTCAATCTCCTTGGTAAACTGGATATCGGTGTTCTGTCGGTTAAGATGTTCAAGAAAGACGTCGATTTCATCTTTGTGAACTGCTGCGATTGTATCGTCGACATAGCTGAACCAAAATGGTAAGGTCTGTTTATAAGTAGCAAGGGCTTGTTACTCGATGTTTTGCATGACTATTTCAGACTATTTCATTGTCCATGCATGTTGAAAATACCGAAACCTTGTGCAGCAATAGGGTGTAATAATAGGAACAGCTATCCATGTTTTCTTTTCCCAAGGATGCAAACAGGTAAGAAATAAATGAGCAACCGTCGTATTTCATTCAAGCTTCATAAGTTTGAATGATCAAAAACTCCGCCCCCATACTGTATTTCTGTATTGCTAGAAGTACTGATGTTATACGGTGTCGTAATCGCGTGGCTCTGATTAGGCTCCTGGGTGATGGAAAAGCAAACAGGGGTGCGTTTCCCGAAATCACAGATGCTAACTTACATAGTTGGACCCATTGACTGTGAATGGACGAATTATGTAAGTTGCTAACTTTAGTTAGCAACAACGGTTTTGGGAAACGTGCACCAGGTTCTGAGGAGGTGCGTGGGTTGAACCAACCAAGCACTAGCACTAGCGCCAGCACGGCACTAGCTCCAGGTTCTTTTTGGTGGAAAGGGGGTAAGAGTCAGTTTTTACTCATGTAGCTACATCAGACAATGACTCCTACACCAGAAGGCGGAGATTCTGGAAAACTATGCCTCTTTGCTCGACAGAAAACCTGGCAAGAAGCTTGAAAGGTAGCGGTTTGGAGTCCAGGTCTGTGTCTGGGATCATTGATTGGAGAAAGGGGTACTAGATCTCGAAGGAGCACTAAGGAATGAAGCATCCTGGCCAACCAGGTCTAACGTCATCAAGGTGAATAAGGTAGGCTAGTGGGAAACAAGAGCAGGCCAGATTCCTCAGTATAACCGAGGTGCCAGCACATTTACTTTGCCGCTGTGCCTGTTGCCTATGGTGGTAGCCGCAGTGCCGAGTCCACGCACTCACCCTCTGGTACTCGGCAAAATAGAATGGAGTGAGAGCTACGGTGATCGGGATCCCAAGTATGTTAGTCCACTACAGAGGCTTGAATATTCAATAATGTTTGACAGTCGTAGAAAATAGTGGCTTGCACATCATTCATACACAGAGACCAGTGGCAGCTGCTGAACAGAAAACGGGAAGGCGGAAAACATCCCTTGAAACGAATGATCATTGACCTGTTTTCAATCATTGTTTTTGATTAACATGTTTTCCAAAAATTGGAAAAATCAATTGGCAGCTAAACAGCTTCCTTTTAATGAAATGTTAAGGCGAGTAAATGAAAATTTCACTAAAAATGTTTTTTTCACTTTCCTTAATAGGCTGCCTTTCACACATTTTTGCACCAAAATGACGTTTTTATTTCTCGTCCTAAGAAAGAGAATTTGCTACACCTGACAGGGGTGAGTATAAGTATCTTTAATCAAGGGAAATAACTGCACACAGAACAAGACAAATAATCAGTTTAAAGGCATGTTTTACGCCCTGCCTGCTCTCTTTCAGTCGACTGCCACTGAAAAAGACACAAACAGGGCCAGAACAAACAGTGGTGGCAATAGGATACGACAAGCAGCCAAACATAGTGGGCGAGGCTATCTCTTCTATGTTAGGAGTCACAATTGGTAGGAGTGTTGGAGTAGTTCACATTTTTTTTAAGTGGGGGGAAACAAGAGTAGCCAGGGGAAACCTACATGAACACGGGGAGAAAATGCTCCAAGCAGAAAGGTCCGGGCTCGCTGGGACCCAGAATCTCCTTATTGTGAAGCAACAGTGCTAACCACTAAAATGGCTTGAGATTCTCCGAATTAAGATCAAGATTGAATTATGCAATCGCATAAAGGACATCCCATGCCTGCAAAACATGATGTATCAACCTCTAGTGAGCACATTCACATTACAAAATAGAAAATTCTTAGAGTTTGGTGAGAATTGAATTTTACCTGGATTGACACTCTTAATACCTGTAATCACCCGACATCTACCCAACATTAGAACACTCGAGTATGCCAATCTTCAACAAAGTTCTCTTAGCGTTTAGATTAATACATTTTACAGCTTTTTGGCCTGAGCAGCTGATGATTCTGGGATAATCATGGCTTTGCACACGCAGTCTCTCACCATAATGCATTTGGAGAGGTAGTTGAAGACCGTGGCCTTTAGTGGGAACACCTCTCCACGGATGACAGAGTATGGTAATGTTAGGCTCACAAAGAAGGGCTGGAAGGCTGTGAGATTTATGCCAGGGGCCAGGCCAAATCCTGCTGGAGATGTGCAGAACGCGGAAGCAGCCCATGTGGTAATAGTGTCTGGGACAGTCTGCTGTACAGTAACAGTGCCTGCATCTCTGCAGGAAGAATAGGAGAGGGAAACAAAGCAAATTAGGAAATCTGGACTACATCACAGCCAAAAGATACAACAACTTCATCAACCCAATTGTTATGAGACTTTCGGAGATGAGCTATCAGCACTATAAAAGCTCTTTTATTTAACCTTTATTTAACCAGGAAAATCCCATTGAGATTAAGAACCTCTTTTTCAAGGGAGACCTGGCCAAGATCGGCAGCAGCAACTACAAAACACAGTTACACAATTTCACAGACACAAACAAAAGACAAATAAAAAGATGGAAAAAGATTAAATTTCAAATAGATTATCAAAAACAAGTGCATGTTATGGAGTTGGCCTCAAGTACTCTTAATTTGCATTTAAAAGCGCTCGATTAAATTAACTCTGTTAATTTCCACTCATTTTGCAGCATATTCCAAGCAAAAGCCTTTTTACCCAACTCAGTACAGGCGTATGGAACAAAAAGCAACAAGTAATCTTGTGAATGGAGAGAGTAATTCAGTAACCTCATCTTATATTGCACGATTATTCCAAACTGGTTCCCATGTACTTTTTGTAAATAGCATCCAAGATAGGAGAAAGAAAGAAGGTGATAATAAAAATGTGAAGAAGTGCAGTCACACATTCGGAGCCAGCATCAAATATCAATTTTTTAACCCTTCTATTGCTCAAAATATATTTCTGTCACCACAGACTTCTGACGGAGCATTATTATTTATACATTGCTGAAGGTTTTATTGTCACCACAGATATGGATAATAAACAACTGATATAAAAAATGTGCGAAATTTGATTTTTAGAGGAACTGTTATGACATTATTGTAATTTTTTAGTTAATTCATAAAAAAAATCACTGATTGGCACTGTATAGCTGGAAAAAAAAAATCAAGTTAAAATAGCGTTAAATTACTGATGTTTCAACATGAGTATTCTTCAGAGTACTGAAACATCTCTTAATTAATTTATTAAAATATAACTGCACAGTAGCTTTGAGTGTGCGACTGCCCATCTTCACATCCATCTGCCAACCAAACATTAATTTTCCCATTTGCAATGACTAATCAGTAGACTGACCGGGCAATTTGTTTTTAGCTGGCACTACTGTTCATTGCATTACAAAATTATCAAGCATTTGCTGATCTACATTAATGTTGACATTAAATGTCCATATGTCTTTCAAGGATTCCAAATTCATGTAGCTCATAAAACAGCTCATATTTGTTAGCTACGCTTGTAAGTAATGCCATTTTGTGCCAGTGTTCAATAGCATTCGATACGCCGAAGAAGAAATTTCCCATAGTAAATTTATTCTACAGCTACAATTCAAAAAAAGTTGGGATGCTGCGTAAATTGTAAATAAAAACAGAATTCAATGATTTGCAAATCTCATAAACACACAATTTACTCAAAATAGAATATAGACAACATATTTGTAAGGGCACGCCTCCAGCCGTCCAGCTCACTGGTCTACTAAATCCCGGATCGCACTCCATTCATTATTCCATCATCATCCGCACCTGTTTCTAATTACCTCTGTGTGGCAGTAGTGTGTATTTAAGACCAAGCTTCACTCAGTCTCATTGTGAAGTCTTACATAGCGCCACGCTTTAACCGTGCAGCTAGTCTGTTTAGACTTATTCCCGTTTTTCTCATGTTTACCCTAAACTCTAAACTAAGCGCCGTCATTGTGAACGCAGCACTTTATACATATATTTAAAGGAACAATGTTTCCTTTTTGTTTTGCTGTTTAAATACTTAGCTATCTTAGTCATAACCAGTATTTGTATTTCTTGGAACCTCTGTTTATTTTTGTTTTGAACTGCAATGTCTGTGCGCGCTGTTTTGCAGTTGGCATAAATCCCAGGAACTCCGGCCCTTCATGGGATTCAGAAGCTTTTACCGCTGCTTCATAAAGAACTATAGTGCAGTTGCCCATCCCCTGACGCAGCTGTTCAAGGGGAAACCCGAGAACCTGGGATGGAACCCAGGAGCTCAGCATGCCTCAATACACTTAAGAATCTGTTCGTTACTGCTCCTATTCTCAAATTACCAGACTCGGACAAGCCCGTCATTGTTGAAGTTGACGCCTCCAATGCAGGCGTGAGAGCTATTCTGTCCCAGCGTCACAGGACACCCGAGAAGCTGTATCCCTGCGCATATTTCTCACACAAGCTCACCTCCGCAGAGGCCAACCATGACGTCGGCAACCAGGAGCTGCTGGCAATCAAGCTAGCGCTTGAGGAGTGGAGACACTGGGTAGCGGGGCACGTCATCCATTCCTCACCTTAACAGATCACCGCAACTTGGAGTACCTGCAGAAGGCACAACGACTCAATCCTCGGCAGGCCAAGTGGGCACTTTTTCCACTCGTTTAAATTTTTCGATAAACTATCGCCCAGGCTTGATGAATATCAAGGCAGACGCACTATCCCGACGATATGAGGTAGAGAGGAATCCGAATGCCAAAGAACCGATTCTGCCCTCTTCTTGCATCCTCGTCCTGATCAACTGGCAATTGGACTAGGAAATAGCTAAGGAGACCAGGAGGAATCCCCCTACTACCTCGGTGCTGGTGGGTAAGGCGTTTGTTCCTGCTAATCTTCACAAATGAGTGATTCTGTGGGCCTATACATTCCTGGCAGCAGGACACCCCAGAATTATGAGAACAACCAACATCATCAGTCGGAAGTATTGGTGGCCCAACCTGCCCTCTGATGTGAAGGCAGCTCAGACAGCTGCCTGCAGATGAGATCAATCCACTACCCCTCCCACATCATCCATTCTCCCACATTGCTGCTGATTTTGTTACCAATCTACTGCCATCAGAAGGTAACACCTGTATCCTGGTGATCGTCGATAGACTTTCAAAATTCTGTAACTTCGTGCCTTTTACTTCCTCACCATCTGCACTCCAAGTTGCCCATACAATATTTCAGCAGGTATTCCGCAACTATGGCCTTCTGGAGGACATCTTCTTGGACCTTGGGCTTCAATTTACTTCCAAAGTGTGGAGGGCATTCTTTAGGAAGCTGGGAGCCACCGTGAGCCTCACCTCAAGATACCACCCCAAAGCTATTGGGCAGGTGGAGAGAGCCATCCAAGACCTGGGGAGGTTCCTCCGAACCTACTGCCTTCAGCGCCAGAGGGATTGGTCCAGATACCTGCCCTGGGCGGAGTACACCCAGAACTCACTAAAGAACTCCTCCACTGGACTCACTCCCTTCCAGTGCCTGCTCGCAGGGCAACCTCCCCTGTGCCCATAGGACCAGAGCCAGACAGAAGTCCCAGCAGTGGTCGCCTGGTTCAAGGAGGTGGAGAAGGTCTGGGATACCACCAACTTCCAGATCGGAAGAGCTCTTTGCCACCAGAAGATCCAGGTGGACAGGAGAAGTCGGGACTCCCCTCAATACCAGTCAGGGGACCGAGTCTGGCTCTCTTCGCCTGCCCTCTAAGAAGCTGAGCTCACGGTTCATTGGCCCCTTCCATACAGTTTCCGTCCCACTACCACATTAACAATCCTTTTCATACGTCCTTGCTTAGGTCGGTGATTGCTGGACCCTGGCGGAGGATACCCTCCCCGAAGACCCTTCCCCTGTCCTGAAGGTAGACGGAGGACCACCCTATCGGGTGCACAACCTGCTCCAATCCAGATGGAGAGCAGGCAAACTATACTGCCTGGCAGACTGGGAATGCTATGGTCCGGAGGAGAGGAGCTGGGTGGATTGCAATGACATCCTGGATCCACAGCTCCTGGCCAACTTCCTTCAATAACCCAATATGATGTTTCCAAGGAAATACACCAATTAAGCTGCTCCTTTACACAGCATGTCATGGGAATAAGCATAACACAGTATCTCAGTTTTAACCTTATATTGACAGAATGCAGAAATGGCATATATGAAATTACAAAAACCCAATGTGGAAAAAATAAACAGTATTTAACAGAGAGGCCTGGGAGATAGCCCACACTAAAATAAGTGCACTTTTTGTTTCAGTTTTTTTAGACTGAGCAAGCTTGCTCTTAAGTTAGTTGGCGCGCGAAAGGTTGGAGCTCATGGAAAAAAAAAAAAAAAAAAAACCAGAGCAGCCGTGTCATTACCCTCTTATGAGGAGCAAAAACAACTTCTACAGCATATCTCCGTCATTAGTAGACCATCAGCAGCACGGAGCAAGACATCAGCGATGACCATTCATGCGTTTCATGACCCGGTATCATGCAGGCAAAGATGCAATCCGCTTCACCTTCAATGATAGCGGTAGTGTAGCTAATCTTGCTAACTAGCCAGCTTCACGGTAAAAGACAAGCTTAGGCTGCCAGGTAAGCTCATTCAGTTAAGGCACCGTACTGCAGAGCAGTAGTGACTACCATGGTGCAGGTTTGATCCCCGGTCGTACCAGCCAGCACTGGTCGGTAGCTTTTTCAGAGCAGCGCACAATTGGCTAAAGCGCTGCAGGGATGCAAATTGGGAAGGGACTGCCGGGATGGGAAAATAAAAATAGCGGATTTGTTCGTTACTCAAGGGCCTCCTGTTGGCCAGATGGGCGCTCATTAGTTCGGGTATCCTCCGCCCTCATTCTGAACTTGCAAAGTTTTGACCTATGAGCGTATAATAAGCAGTAGCTGACGAGCACGTGCTTCAGAGGAGAGCCTCGAACTGTGTCTCTCTCCCGAGTTGGCAACATGGGCTCGCATACGAGCCAACCTTTTACATTGTTCTCGAATTGGGCATTCCAGGTTCGGGTGGGATTGGAGATGCCAAATAAAAAAATAATTTAAAAAAAAAAGACACGCTTAATCGGCAGCATCGTATATGTGGTAGAGCCTCTTGTATACTGCTATTTGAGCCCTTCAGACCAATCTGCACTGTTTCTATTTTGTTTATTTATACTGAACAAAAATATGAACGCCCCATGTCAAATATTGATGCCACATGGAGTTAACAACTCTAAGTGAGCATATGCTGACTTTTACTTGTACAATAGGGATATTTCTCTTGATTTGTGTACCATTTTTTAATCCATCTCTCTGTCAGTGAGCATTTGCTCAGTGATGCAGTGATTTCACTCAGTACATGAGTGTGGCATTTCCAGACGGTGATCGGACAGAATGAGCAGTACCCAGACACTCCTTATACTGGGGACAATAAAAGGCCACCCCAAAATGTCAAATTTTGTCAAAAGTCATCATGCCTCAGATGTCTCAGGTCATGCGGGAACGTGCCATTGGCATGCCGGATGCAGGGATGTCCACCAGAGCGGTCGCTGTGCAGCTGAATGTTAACTATCGGACGATAGGCCGTTTGAGAGTTCGTTTCCAACAGACGGGCAGTACTGCAAATCGACCTCATCCACGCCGCCACGCTGCGACCACACCAGCACAAGATCGCTACATCCGCTCGTCCACCTGCGGGATCGGCTCAGATCAGCGACACGCACAGCGGATGAGACCGTTGGTCTGCACAACAAACGCATCACACCACAGACAGTCCGTAACCGCCTGCAAGAAGCCAACAAACTTGCACGCTCGGCGTCCTCACCGTGATCTGGATCTCAGCGCTGTTCGGCGTCAGAACCAACTCGCATGGGCAAACGCACACGCTCGATGGCCCTTGGCACGCTGGAGAAGAGTGCTATTCACAGACGAATCCCGGTTCCAATTTTTTGTTCATAAAAACTCAAAAATTTGACATGGGGCGTTTATATTTTGTTCAGTGTAGTTTATTGTTGATTTTTTAAAGTTTAATGAAAAATGTATTGATCTTTTCATAGCACCATCAGACTTTCTGTTAGTTCACGGTCTTCATTCATACAAGAGCACTCAGTCTTAATGACAGTAAGACTGAGGTAATTGTGTTGGGAGATCCAAAATATCCTTCAGATTTTGTTGATGGTATAGCGCCCCTCACCCCCAAAACCAGCTTGTTCATAAAAAGCCTCAGTGTGACCCTTGACACTAATCTTAACTTAAAAAGACAAATTGGCTCAATGGTTAAGGGATCTTTTCACCAGCTTCGACTCCTGGCTCAGGTTAAGCCTTACTTATCCTTTAAAGATTTGGAGAGGGTCACTCATGCTGTTATATCATCAAGGCTTGATTATTGTAATTCTTTGTACATTGGTCTAGATCAGCGCTCACTTCGTCGCCTGCAGCTAGTGCAGAACGCTGCGGCTCGCCTTCTGACTGGCGCTAAGAAACGGGAGCATATTACACCTGTCCTGGCTTCCCTGCACTGGCTTCTGATCTGTTTTAGGAAAGATTTTAAGCTTTTATTGTTTTTCTTCAAGAGTTTAAGTGGCCTGGCCCCTCAATATCTGGCTCAACTACCTCAAGCTCACAATCCAGTCAGAGCGCTGAGATCAGCAAGAGAGCTGCTGCTGGTTGTTCCCAGATCTAGGCTCAAAACTAAGGGCAACCGAGCTTTCTCAGTAGCTGCTCCTAAGCTATGGAATAGCTTGCCGCTGCATGTCAGACATGTAGTCTTTGGAAATGTTTTAGTCTTTTTTAAAAACTCACTTCTTTTCCTTGGCCTTTGGACCTGTTGTGAGCTAGACCTGAGCCTATGACATATGCTCTGTCCTGTGTCTTAGTGTACTTCATATTGTATTTTATGGTTGGTGTTTCTATTTTATATTTTATCTTTATTACTCTGTGTAAGGCACTATTTTTGTCATACGCTCTGCGTTTTAATTCTGTATTTTATGATCTTTTCTACTTTGCATTTATCTTTGTAATTTTTGTGTATGGTATTTTTATTGATGTTTCTTTTTGTGTGTGTTAGTATTTTATTGCCCTTTGTACAGCTCTTTGGTAAACCTCAGTTGTTTAAATGTGCTATAGAAATAAATGTGACCTTGGGTCTTCCTGACACCCTTTTTAGACTTTTGCTGCTATATGTGATGCCATATAGCCTGTTGCTGTCGTGCCCTACAGTAAATTTAAGCCAATTCCAAGGTGCCCCAACTAACTCAATAAAATTACATAGGTGCCCTTGTGATTTTTGGGAAAATGGTCATTTTTGCCATGGCCTTTTCATAAACTAGTTCAAGGCCTGGGCCAGCCCACTTTAACCTGGGTATACTCTGGGCTGGGGGTATACTTTGACCTGTTACATCGAGCAAAAGTCCCTCCAATGGCAAGTCCCGAGTGGAAGAGGTCAAATGCAATTGCCTGTAGCTCCTCTTCAGTAAATTCAGGCTCAAACCGATAGGGGTTGGTCTGAAAACTGCCCTCCATTATGCATTTTTTGTTGATTTATTGCGTGCTTTTTGTCTCAATTGATGGGTAGAGGTTATTGTTCACAATGGTAAGGTTGTTATGGGTGGCGCATATGCCACATTTGGTTTAAATGAAATGCGACTCCAGCACTTGGCTGGAAGGTGGTGTGCGGCAAGTTTAATTAGTAAATATTCCTAATTAGAATGGGCGCGCAAATTAACGGATGTGCATGATTACTGTCATATCATTGCAGGTTCAAAACATGCAGTAAAATTGCTGGTTATACTTTTCCTGTAAGCAAGGACAAGAACCGCCAACATGACCAGGTCAGGCCATCCTCGCAAGTTCAGTCCAAGAGCAGATTGCAAGATGTTTAAAGAAGTGTCCAAACTCCTAAAAGCCAAAGTCAGAGACTGGTAGACACTAGTTATGGGAAACATCTAACTGAGGTCATTGCAGCCAAAGGAGGCAATGTTTCCTCTGTTGGAATTGGTATCTGTGGTCATTTTTGTTAAAATAAATAGCAACTGTTAAGTACAACTGTCATCATATTTGAAAGAAGATCAAATACTGATATGTTCATACTTCTCAATTAAGCACTAAATATTTCATGAGGTATCCATGGGGTTTACATGACTGTATCTATCCTTGAGCATCTCTCTATCCTGTCGATGACAAACTGCTATCTAAGATGGTGCCTTGGTTAGTGATACACACCCCACTGGTACCAGGTCCCAGATCCAGGTCTCAGGGAAGAACGTGCGAATGGTTTCTTGGGGTGGAGCTGGTGCCATTCCACCTCTTGCGGGCGGCATCACCATTGCAACGCCTTGTCCCGGTACTCCCCCTATCCGGCATGCCCAGAACAGAAAAATGTAAATATAAATGGTCTAATTAACCTAAATGTATTTTCAGCAGGTAAATCCATAATATTTAATAAAGCATAAAAGCCATGATCATGATAATAATAAATTTCATTATGTAGCACCTTTCAAGCAATGTAGCACTAAGTGCTGCACAAACAGGTAAGAAGACAAGAAAAATTTTTAATGCATAAAACATTCACCTAGTGGAAAAGGTTTGGAGAACTGTTAATCAAAATAGGGATAATAAGGATTATAAAGACATACTTCCACTAAGTAAAACCTGAAAATCTATAATTAAATAAAATTATTTATTTCCTAAAAGCAAGCCTATAAAAAAGGAGTCTTTCAAAGGGATTTAAAAGAAGATTTGGCTGCTCTAATACTAAGTGGGAGCCCTTCCAGAGTCTTGGAGCCTTTCACTTATTCATATCTCCAGCAGTAATGTGTCCCTTAGGGCGCTTACACACTAGACACGATTGTTCCGTGCCATGCCAGGGTACGATTGTCCTGCCTCCCCTCTCCCCTCTTCCCTCGCTGGTCAGCTCTCACACTAGTAATATCGTACCGTACACTTGCATATGTCAAAATTCCGAGATGGCACGTTGCTGTGTGCACCTTGGTGGTTTAAATGGGGAAATATTCAAAAAGAAGAAGCAAACTCTTGTGTGGAAAGAGTTCCGTATCCAACCTCCACTCTTCAGCTTTTTAGTTGCCAGAACAATTTTAAAGGGAGGCATCAATACATTTCAGGGGTTTTATTATTGAGAAGAGGATTTCGAATATTAATTTTGAATATTAATTGCGTGAATGCATATGCTGCGCATGCCCCAGCAACCCGGTGTGCCATTAGTAACACGGATTACCACATATAGCAGCACGAAAATTTATCTTTCTCATAACTTGAGCTGCCTGACTTTTGCACCACATCCTGCACTTCGAAATATTACAGCCACATTTTCTTTAGTTTGTAATGGCACTGATCTATTGTTCTGTGATAACCATGCAAATATAACAACTCAAAAATTCCACTCATCCATGCTTTATTTCTTCACATCTTGAGTACTGTAATACTCGTTATGCTGATGTTAGTCAGAACTCCCTTTCACGCTTACAGTCAGTCCAAAATGCAACAGTTCGTCTTTTAACACGTACAGGCAAATGTGAGCACATTTCCCCCGTGCTAGCCTCCCTTCACTGGCTCCCTATACATTTTAGGATTGATTTTAAAATTTTAATGTTTACCCACAAATTTTTACATGGCCTAGCTCCAACTTACCTATCTGATCTTTTAGTGGCACATGTTCCATTGAGAACTCTCAGGTTTGCTGACCAGTCGCTTTTAGTTGTGCCTAGATCTAGGTTAAAGCACAAGGGAGATTGGGCTCTCTCTGCTGTAGCCCCTAAACTTTGGAACAAGCTGCCTCTGCATGTCAGACTGTCCACCTAACCGCCTGTTTTTAAGTCACGTGTTTTGAAAACACATTTTTATTCTTTGGCTTTTAACTCAGTATAAGAGTTTGTCATTTTGGTCTGTTTTTACCTGCTTGTATTCTTACTGTGCTGTTTTTATGTTGATGATTGTGCAGCACTTTGGTCAACTGATATTGTTTTAAATGTGCTTTATAAATAAATTTGATTTGATTTCCTCCTGTGTCTCTTTCTCCCTTCCACCTGCCTTCACCCTTAAGAGGGTGGGATGACTGCAGGCAATTTCACAGTGAATAAAAATAAGTTTGGAAGATGCTCACGTTTGCTGGTACAGACTCTCACCTGCCCACAGCCTCGTTCGGTTTCTTTCGTTTCCCCTTTTTCCAAAACCCCTTTTGGTTCTTATTCTTTTGGTATTCATTTTCTAAAATGGTTTATTATTATAATGAACTTTTGTTAAATGGCTTTCTTGGTTTTGGCGTCCTTCTTTATGTTGGGTCCTCTCTAAACCTTTAGACCCGTATGCATGAAAGCGGAATAGGGACAGAATAGCCGATACCAGGTATAAATCAATGGTTTTACCACTGTTGCTATGCATGAACGTGGCATAGGTTAAACTGCGGAATAACTTTAAACCTCGAATAGGGAGCCGTATGCAGAAATATAGAATAGCTTAATCTGTGGTGTAAATACCGCAGATTTCCTGGTGTAACTTACACCAACCAAGGGGTAGGTTTAAGGAGTGGAATAAGACGATTTGCAGTCCGCTTTCAGTGGATGTCTCAAAACTGTGCCTTCTGTTTTTAAGATACTGGCAAGAAATTATGCTCAAATTATGCTCAAACATTACTTATATGTATTAAAGGAAGGATCAGCATAATAGGTCCCCTTTAGAAAGAATTACAAATTAAGATGCAGCATTTGTACATAAAAGAGAAAGAACTCAGAACTGAATCGGAGTTGCATAAAATGGAGGAAAAAACAAAAGGCAACTTTGTTTGAAGGAGCTTGAATTGAGTCAGCTGTCCTCACCCACTGGGTCTGTCAATTCTTGTTGCTTGATTTCCTACTTTCATCCGAGTAACTAGTGTATGTGGTTGAAGACTGCATGGTGTCCATTTTGTGTTGTGGTAGTGGTCAGCCATTTCGTTGGGTCTTGTGTTGCTATTAGTGTATGACAGAAATTTTGTAGTTGGTCTATTTGTTGTGACCCTTTTGGTTGGTGGCTGTTTCACTCTACTTGTGTTGGTCACCTGTGTTGCTATGATGTTTTGGGACCTGCTAAAACATATTGTTGGAGTTTTTTTTCCACCTCATGGTGGTAGCCATTTTGTCCCAAGTGGGAGTAATAGCTGCTGATTTGGCAGATTGTGTGGTTGTCGCTCACTATTGAACTTACTGTGGCAGCACCTTTATTTGGCATTTTCATGGGATGATCACATTCAACAACTGTATGCAGTGTTCATGAGGTTGTGTGATACCGCTCTCAAACTCAATCTTGTAAAGTGAGAATTTGGCCAAGCTACGGTGACCTACTAGGGGAAAATTGTGGGTCAGGGACAAGTTAAACCGGTAAATTCCAAGGTTGATGCTATCCTGTCCTTCCCCATTCCTGTCACTCGACGTGAGCTTCACCACTTTTCGGGGATGGCAGGCTACTATAGAACCTTCTTTAACCTTTTCAGGTGTGTAATGTGGTAAAAAGCCACTAGATGGCAGTATTGACCTTTTTTTTGTTAAGCAATCTAAAGCTAGGTTTGGGCATGTCCCGGGCATGCCTCAGAGGGGGCTGGACAAGAGTATATAAGGAGAAAAATTGAGAGAGTGGGAGAGTAGTAGAAAAAATTGCAAGGAGAAATTGTGGAAGGATACATTTGACCAGACCTGTCACTCTTTTCAAGACCTTTGAAGCTTTTTGTGGATTTTAGCATGTGTTGGAGCATTTTCCTGTCCCAGGACATCGCAACATAGCAGCCCATCTCAATTACCAAGGGACTGTAACTATTTTTTTTATTATTATTTCAATCTTGGTCAGTAGGGTAGAGAGTAGATTAGTTCTTTTTGTTTAATTAAATCTGTTGAAGTTTAAGAATTTTGTCTGTCATCCCTTGCTGTCCATGACGTCATAACAAATTGACGCCATAACAAATTGGGGCCATAACAAAATGGGGGCTCGGATCCGGGATAGACCATTGTGTGAGTCATTTATTGAAAATCTAAAATTTCAAATAGTGAAATTGTTTTTTGAATTTTCCTATATATATATATATTGGCAGATCAACAGCAATGGATGATTTCTTGGCATCACCAACCGTAGAGGTTTTGAAGTCTTTTAAAAAGACAGAACTGCTAGAAATATGCAGACAGCTGACAGATGTAAAACCAGCCATGCGAAAAGCAAGACTGGCTAGAGAGATTGTTGAATATTACATTGATGAAAATGTGTTTGCACCAGGAGATCTAGAACAGTTTCCGGTGGAAAATCCCAATGTAGAATTGGAACCTAAATTAAAAATGCTAGAGATTGAAAGGGAGGAAAAAGAAAAACAAAGAGAATTTGAGAGAGAGAGAAAGAGAAAAAAGAAAGGGAGGAAAAAGAAAAACAAAGGCAGTTTGAGTTAGAAAAATTAGCAAGAGAAAAAGAAAGGGAGGAAAAAGAAAAACAAAGAGAATTTGAGAGAGAGAAAGAGGAAAGAGCAAAAGAGAGAGACAGAAACAGAGAGATTTCGATTTAGAAAAATTAGATAGAGAAGAAAGGCTCCAAATGGAGCTACTAAAAATAAAAATGCAAGGTGAAAACAAATTTCGGGCTAGCCAGGAGGTAAAGCTGGTGCCTCCATTCTCAGAGAAGGAGGTTGATAAGTATTTCCAGTGCTTCGAGAAGGTAGCTAAGAGTTGTCAGTGGCCAAAGGAACACTGGCCTCTGATGTTGCAAACTGTCCTCAAGGGTAAAGCTCAACAAGCCTATTCGGCTTTGTCTGCAGATGATTCCTCTGATTATGAGGTTGTCAAAAAGGTTATTTTGACAGCTTATGAGTTGGTCCCAGAGGCTTACCGACAGAAATTCAGAGGTCTGAAGAAATCTGACAATCAGACTTATGTGGAATTTGCTCACGAGAAGGTGGTTTGCTTTGAGCGCTGGTGCACTTCTATGGAGGTCAAGGATGATTTCAACTCACTAAAAGAGATGGTGTTAGTTGAAGAATTCAAGAACTGTGTCAAGGATGATATTAAGACCTACCTTAATGAGAAGCAAGCACTGAATTTGCAATCAGCTGCCAAATTTGCAGACAAATATGTTCTCACACATAAGTCCAAATTTCAGTCTAGCAGTAACAATAGATGGTCCCAATTTCAGAAGAAAGGTAACGGTGATACCCAAGATTCCTCACCCAAAGACAAAGCCAAATCTGGTGATGGTGCTCAGAAATCCAGTAAAAGGTCTGAACAAAGTGTGAAAGCTGACAGTGACAAAAGTGGTCTAGTTTGCAATTATTGCAAGAAATCTGGTCATGTTACAACTAACTGTTGGTTCCTTAAAGCTAAGAAAGAAAAAGAAAAGGATACCAAACCCAATGCCTTTGTGAAGACAAGGTTAGAAACCCCTGTAGTAGATGACCGATCTGCTAAATTGCCTGCTCCTTGTGAGGCTAAGAAGCCTGATACTGCTGACTTTGTGAGGGAGGAATTTCTTCCATTTGTGTCAGAGGGATTTGTGGCTCTGAATGAGCATTCTCCTCCTGTCCCCATATATATCCTAAGGGATACCGGAGCTTCTCAGTCACTTTTGTTGATGGACTCCTTGGAGTTACATGATGAGACCGCTTTGGGGATTTCATACTTGTACAAGGTATTGAAGGAGGACTGTATCTGTACCCCTGCGCTCTGTATTCTTGAAGTCAGATTTAGTTACAGGACAGGTAAAGGTGGGACTTATGTCAAGTCTACCTATCAAGGGTGTTTCTCTGTTGCTAGGCAATGACCTGGCTGGGGGCAATGTAGTTCCCCCTGTTCATCTTACTTCACAGCCGAGCACCGAAGATGGCTATGAAGACCCATCTCTGTATCCTTCCTGTGCAGTGACTCGTGCTATGGCCAAGAAGGCTCAAGAAGAAGATGATGTGGTGCCGTCCAGCACCTTGAATAGTCATGACTCAGGTGGTTCGCCTCATGACTCTGTTCAGCCTACTATGGTTTCTCCGTTTGAGGACTTGTCAGACACTTTTATCAGTTCTCTATTCAGCCAGCCAGATGGGTCTGGTGATTCTGATGTGTCTGGAGACTTGTCTCTGTCCAGAAAGCAGTTGATTCAGGAGCAAACCAATGATCCTGAAATTTGTGTACTAAAGAAGAGAGCCCTTCCTGATGAAGAAATAGACGCAGTTCCAGTTGGGTATTATCTCAAGGATGGAGTGTTGATGCGGAAGTGGCGCCCTCCTGATATCCCTGCCAATGCAGATTGGGCAGTGGTCAAGGTAATTGTTGTTCCGAAGGTCTACAGGAATGAGATCTTAACAATGGCTCGTAGTTTGCCTTTAGGAGGTCATCTTAGTGTTAACAAGACTGTTGACAAGATCATGAAACACTTCTTCTAGCCTGGACTTCGGAAAGATGTTTCCAACTTTTGCAAAACCTGTCACACTTGTCAGGTAGTTGGAAAACACCAGTTAGACCCACCTGTAGCTCCATTGCAGCCTATCCCAGCATTTGGGGAGCCCTTCTCCAAGGTCATTGTTGATTGTGTTGGTCCATTACCCAAGACTATATCTGGAAATCAGTACTTGTTGACAATCATGTGTACATCTACCAGATTCCCTGAAGCCATCCCTCTACGCAACATCAAGGCAACTGCAATTTCGAAGGCTTTGATAAAGTTCTTCACGTTGTTTGGCCTTCCCAGGGAAATTCAGTCAGATCAAGGTAGCAATTTCACTTCCGGATTGTTTCAGCAGGTTGTGTATGAACTAGGTGCGAAGCAGATTCTTTCCAGTGCCTATCATCCAGAGAGTCAGGGTGCCTTAGAGCGGTTTCATTCCACTCTCAAGACAATGATGAGGACTTATTGTTATGACCATGAGAAAGACTGGGATGAAGGTGTTCATTTGCTGTTGTTTGCAGCTAGAGAAGCAGTGCAGGAGTCTACTGGATTCAGTCCGTTTGAGCTAGTGTTTGGCCATGAAGTGAGAGGACCTTTGCTATTGTTGAGTGAACAATGGCAAGAGAAAGAGCCGCATATCAGTCTGTTAGACTATGTTAGCAAGTTCAAGGAAAGACTGCATGCAGCTTGTGACCTAGCCAAAGAGAACTTGAAATCAAGTCAGGGAAAAATGAAAACTTGGTATGATCATAAGGCTAGAAGCCGTGAGTTTAAACCAGGAGACAAGGTCCTTGTGTTGTTTCCCTTGCAGTCCAATCCATTGCAGGCTAGATTTCATAGTCCTTATGAAATTCTGACAAAACTCAATGATCTCAATTACATTGTGAAGACTCCAGATAGGAGAAAGCCAAAACAGTTGTGTCACATTAACATGCTGAAGCCTTATCATGATTGGAATGCTAGGGTTGCAGCTGTCACTTCAGATCCTCCTATGGCCAAGACTTGTGAAGATGAGGGGGAGTTTCAAGATGATGAACCTAGAATTAAAGCTGAAGTTCTTTCATGTAAATTGTCAAATTCTGAAGTGTTGCAAAATCTTGATGTAAAACTCCAGCACTCAGAACCCTCACAGAAAGATCAGTTTGAGAGGTTAATCAAGAAATATAAAGATCTATTTCCTGATGTTCCATGAAGGTAATTCTGGTGACAAGTATACGTGATCTATTTCCTGATGTTCAATGAAGGTAATTCTGGTGACAAGTATACGTGGTTTTGTCCGTTTACATTTTCCAGTCTGACAGCTGTCTATTTTTTACAGCAAGTTGCGTGACGGTGGTGCAAAAACACGTGTAGGTACTTGCCAAAATTACCTTCATTTGCAAATGAGTTCTGAAATGCCGCCCTCACTGGAAAAAAAATTAATGTTGCTGAGTGCCAGTGCATAGACCTAATTATAATTTAATTATTTTCTCTACTGAATATAGCCCATTATTTGCTGTTAGATCGCATGGGGGAGAGAAGCCGTGTCTTCAATTGCCACTTGATTATTCTTGAATTGGAAAACGTGTTTATAAAGGGAAACCATCTAGAATTAGCCAGGACTAATTGTTTTCAATAAAGGGATGGATAATTTCCCCCGAATTTTCAAGTCTAGCGCCGGCCCTGACCCGCCATTACGAGTTATCCGTTCTCGTAGTTGGCAGTCAACGTGTTAACTAATGCCCCCGTCCTTGCTGCTCCTGCGCCAATTGTTATTTATACTGACCTCCAGGGCCTGAAGGTAACTGTTTCAGCCACCAGCCACTGCGGCAGGTGGATTTTAAAATCCACTAGCCATACAGGCTTTTTACCCACCAAATTTTCTTTTTCTTTCTTTTTGCCTAAAAATAAAAGTGAAAGATACAGGAAATGCCCGAGAATGGTTCTTCAACTTGTTTAGAATACACATTATTAACCAAGGTAATCTCATTAATAACCATTCAAAAATTTTTCATCTTTTTATTTGTTGATTTCCGAACAAACAATACAATGTGATTACATCACTGAAGAGTGATCAAGGTCTTGAAGGGCTTCCAGGGAGGTCTTCGGCAAAATAAGGCCTGCTATTAAATTTCACTTTTAATTTACATCAAAAAAATTATGTTATTTTAACATTATGTCAGTGTTCAAATATATCAAAAAATTGAAATACTCTTCCCAATTCATAAGTTACGTAATTACATTAGGGCATGTTGTATTATTAGCGAACATTACAATCATTATATGGTAATTTATCAGCTAGCTAGTGATCCAATTTCAATTACGTTCTGCGGCAAGCAACACAATTAACGGCTGTACAAATCAGACTTGGAAATGCTAAGCTCGGTTTCTGTAGGACCCAACATAAGACATCACTGCACATAAGTTAGATAACAGTTTTAACACTATGAATCATTTTGAAGAACTGTTATTTGGCATTCTCAGACCATCCAAACTAAATTGCGTAAAGCATAAAACTCAAAATTTTCTTTATTAAACGCATTCTTGAAGGCTTGTTCTTAAATCTCCAATTCAGTGTCCATTTGAACTTCATCAGAATATGAGTCCTTGCTAGGAACTCACGGCCAGTTGCCGACTTTCTTTGCATGGGCAATATGTTCTCGCTGAAAACAATGCACCAGCAGCATGTAAAATGATGTCCCACGCTTAAGGTCAGGAGTAGGTTAATTAGCTAGCTGCCTAGCCTGATAGAATCATGGCTAGCTAAGGTAATGCCATTTGATTTTCCTCAAGCGTTCTATCGCTGAACATCACATAAGGAGACAAAAATAGGAATTTATTTTATGCAGTGGGCTATTGCACTCGTCTCATCTTCCTCTCTACTTTCTTTTTTCTCCCCATTATTGTGTTTGTTCTTTGATGACCGCATTTTCAATGAAGTTTTTACATTGAAGGATATTTTCCATAATATAAACAGAAAATATGCAGCCAATTCACTGGCAATTACAATCAAAAAAATTCAATTGTCTGATGTAGGCCCCTTAAAATTACCTAATTATTAAACATAATTAACATATTTAAATCTTAAGAATGTTACTTCTTTTGTGGTTTTCATTCAGACATATTTTCATATTATGAGGTTCCCCCATCCCCAAGCAATTGGAGAGAGACAGTCTTCAGACAATGAGGCTTTATTGTGGCATGTTGATGAATATAAAGCAGAGTTCTTTTTGCGTAAGAAGTTTTTATACCTTCATCACAGGAAATATCTTCCAAATATGGTCTTTCCGCCTTCTCATTCTCACGCTACAACAGGATAGGCAAAACAAAACTGCCAACTAACCTTGAGAACTTCAAGCAAAGATAAGAATGCTCATCACTAAAAAGGACTGGAAAATTACAGTCAAGAGAGGAAAAATACAGCCAGATGAATAGGATACAAGTAGATTCATAATGATTCAATTAATTGTTTTTTTCAGTAACTTCTATTGATTTTACTGAACAAATATTGATCAAAGCTAGAGGAATCAAATATATCACCTGATTATGTTTTTGATTCAACAAAACAGAAGACTGCTTACTAATCAAAGCTACAGAATCCCGCTGCTTGCATGTGTGAGCTGCTCATGCGTGAATTGAATTGCTTGTGTGTGTGTGTGTGTGTGTGTGTGTGTGAACTGCTTGTATGTGTGTGTGTCTGTGTGCATGCATGTGTACGTGTGCTGCGTGTGTATGTGTGTGTGCGTGTGTCTGTGTGCACTCCTCATGTGTGTGCGAACTGCTTGTATGTGTGTGTGTGTGTGTGTGTGTGTGTGTTACTGCTGCATACATAATATGGATACTGATTACGATTATTGATTATGGTTATTCAACATGGCAATTGATCTACTGATGAATATGATGAGAAATATTGAAATATAATCCTCAACACTTCCCACGATTGAGATTTGTCTTTGCTCATGTTTACTACTCTAAAATATCAATAAAGATGATCTGCAAGCAGCACGTTAAATCGCTTGCATGTATTCTTTTTGCTTGTTTTCATTAAGTGCATATTGTCCTAAATGATTGCCACAGCAATCATATCACCGCATGGTTTAAATGGAGCCTCATCGCTCATGGACTTAGGTGCAATTGTACATTCCAGTATTTCCGCCCCGGATCATCACGTACTTGAATATCAACTATTGTTGAAATTTCTTTCACTTGCCACAACTTTAATAAAAACCATCTCAGCACATTCACGAAACCCACTCTGATCGAGTAGCCTGGACATTGAGAGGAAGTGAGAGGACATATAGCTACGTTAGCAAGCCAGTTCACGATCCAGTGTATTCAGCATCTTAATATGCGGTAACGCGACTGCAGCCGAGATAAGCACTTCAAAATGGACCACCGACTATCTATGAATTGGACAAATCCGCAAACAGAGCATTTTATCGGACTTGATCATGTCAGATTTAAGATTACGTGTATCTTTCATTTTCACCACACAGCCAAAGTTGGTCGGGACATTTTTGCTTTGTCTGAAAGTTGGTCGGGAGTGACAAACAAACAGACTAATGTATTGCTCAACGCTAATTGACCACCCGCCAACTTGGCCAGTAGCGTGTCAGTTTCACCCGCCAATTGCAAAATTTACCCGCATTTGGCGTGTGGTCGGGTGTTAATTTCAGGCTCTGCTGACCACAGTCCTCTTGTATTTATTAATCAAATGCGGAACTCAAATCGACGGCTCATGCACTGGGAGATCTTTTTACAAGCCTTCAGGGAGGAGGTCAGACATGTTAGGGCAAAGAAAATGTCCTGGCCGACACAATGTTGTGCTGCTAGTTGTTTGTGTGAATAACAGTCTCCGTTATTCACCCATCTTAGGGTGGGGTTGTTACGGATGCTGTGTTCTTCCTATCCCCTGCTCTTTTCTCCAGTGTCTTTTTCTCCCTTCCACCTGCCTTCATCCTTAAGGGGATGGAGTGACTGACACCTGCAGGCAATTTAAGAGTGGACAAAAAGAAGTTTGGAAGACGCTCACGTTCGCTGATACACTCGCCTGCCCGCAGCCTCTTTTGTTTTCTTTTGTTTCCCCTTTTTCCAGAGCACCTTCGTGGTGCGTTGGGTTTTTGTTATGTTGGTTTGTTGTTTTAGTTTGGGTTGGAGGTTTCCGGTAGTCTAGTTATCGGGGTTAGTTTTCCATAGTTCAGTTTCCTTTCTTCCTGTTTTTGTAGTTTAGGGGGACGCCCTGGATTTGACGTTCAATTGCGTGGCTGGCCCAGTTGCTTCTTCTCTCTTCTCGTTATTTCGGCTGGGACCACCAAACCCCTTTTGGTTCGTATTCTTTTGGTATTCATTTTCTAATGTGGTTTATTTTTATAATAAACTTTTGTTAAATGGCGTTCTTGGTTTTGGCATCCTTCTTTATGTTGGGTCCTCTCTGTGTCTTTGATGTTTATGTTGAGAGGTCGTAACGATGTCTATGGCAGATCTCTGCCCCGAGTCCCGAAGCATGCTGCTGTCTGGTCTCTGCCATCATCGCCATCAAGTCTTCTGCCCAAGTACTGTCCGGTCGACAGCATCAACAATGTCTGATAAATGGCACCACCCCAGTCCGATGCCCAAATGCTGCCCAGGAGTCTGCATCAACGTTGTCCGTCCTATGACACCACCTCAGCTGGTTTGTGCAGGTCTTTCCTAGTACTTCAAACAACAAAATACAAATTTGTAACTCTGTTACCGACCAATTTTTTGCCTTTTTTTTTTTTTTTTTTTTTTGAAGTACAAGGGAAGACCTACACAAAGCCATTTAAATTGTAGCTCTCTTACTTAGTTTTGGAGCTATGATACAAAATACACCAATTTTGTAACTCCGTTACTGCGTGACCTGGCCCATTAGAGGCTTCAAGTTTTTACTTCACACTTGTGTAAGTGGAATATTGACCAGGGATTGGCTCCAAAGGATTTGTGATGTGCTGCTTGTGAGCCTGCATCTTTAAATTGGATTTTCAATCCGCTCAGATAAACTTTACACTTTCAGCAGCTGAATGTAAAAACTGCAAACTCTGCACATACATTATTCTACACAGTGAAGCTCAAACATTAAACTGTAGAAACAAGAAGAAAAACATTTTTAACCCTTCAGTGCAGATTTACACGCCAGCGTACATGGAGCTGCCCTATTTATGCACGCAGTTACACTATTCTATCACTAGATGGCACACCCAGATCAGTTATTGAATATTCATTAGCAAGCCAAGCTCGAACACGCTTTAGAATATGCACAAGTTCAGTCCCATCCCTGTTTCTCTGGAGTTGCATGAATTAAACTCCTCAGCTAAGCCAGATGTGCAAAATGCTCACTATACTTGCCTGTAGTATCTATCCAGCAGTTCAAAAACATGATCTCTTGCCACTGAAAAAATCGTTGTCCTCTGTAGTTACCAAATCAGCAACAGTGAGCCAATGGTATCCCAATTAGTGGTTAAGAAAAATCAGTTTTATGAAGCAACAATTCCTCATAATATTGGTACCAGGTCATTCTACTATCAATTATAGTCATTGCATATCAAAAACGCGTAGTTCCTATACCGTGGATTTACGCATAGATTCCTTCATCAACAAATTCAGCGCTTCCTTATAATCTCCTAATTATCCCGTTGATTAGCCAGTCACTCAGTTATATACTTAAGCTCGTCTGCTTAACGCACAGTTATACAAACCCCTATTCCAAAGAAGTTGGGGCGTTGTGTAAAATGAGAATGAAAACAGAACACAATGATTTCCAAATCCTTTTCGACCAATATTCAATTGAGTACACTACAAAGACAAGGTATTTAATGTTCAAACTGATAAACTTCATTGTTATTTTGGAAATATTCTCATTTTAAATTTGATGCCTGCAACATGTTCCAAAAAAGCCGGGACAGGGGCATGTTCACCTCTGTTTTACATCACCTTTCCTTTTAACAACACTCAATAAGTGTTTGGGAACTAAAGACACCAAATGTAGAAGCTTTGCAGATGGAATTCTTTCCCATTCTTGCTTGATGTACGACTTCAGTTGCTTAACAGTCTCTGTTGTCGTATTTTGCGCTTCAAAATGCGGCACACATTTTCAATGGGAGACAGGTCTGGACTGCAGGCAGGCCAGTCTATTACCCGCACTCTTTTACTATGAAGCCACGCTGTTGTAACCCTTGCAGAATGTAGCTTGGCATTGTCTTTCTGAAATAAGCAGGGACTTCCCTGAAAAAGACAGCATATGGATGGCAGCACACAGTGCTGTGAAGAAGTATTTCCCCCCTTCTTGATTTCTTATTTTTTTGCATATTTGTCACACTTAAATGTTTCAGATCATCAAACAAATTTTTATATTAGACCAAGATAACCCGAGTTAATACAAAATGCCATTTTTAAATGATGATTTTATTTATTGAGGGAAAAAGTTATCCAAATCTACCTGGCCCTATGTGAAAAAGTACTTTCCTCCTAAACCTAATAACTGTGCCACCCTCGAAGCCAATGTTTTGGCCCACTCTTCTTTGCAGAATTGCTTTAATTCAGCCACAATGGAGGGTTTTCGAGCATGAAGGGCCTGTTTAAGGTCATGCCACAGCATGTCAATTGGATTTAAGTCCGGACTTTGACGAGGCCACTCCAAAACCTTCATTTTGTTTTTTTAAGCCATTCAGAGGTGCACTTGTGGGTGTATTTCGGATCATTGTCCTGCTGCATAACCCAAGTGTGCTTGAGCTTGAGGTCACAAACTGATGGTCGGACATTCTCCTTCAGGATTTTCTGGTAGAGAACAGAATTCATGGTTCCATCAATTACAGCAAGTCGTCCAGGTCATGATGCAGCAAAGCAGCCCCAGACCATCTCACTACCACAATCATGTTTGACTGTTAGCATGATGTTCTTTTTTTGAAATGTTGTGTTAGTTTTACGCCAGATGTAACGGGACGCACACCTTCCAAAAAGTTCAACTTTTGTCTCGTCAGTCCACAGAATACTTTCCCAAAAGTCTTGGGGATCATCAAGATGTATTTTGACAAATGTGAGACGAGCCTTTTTGTTCTTTTTGGTCAGCAGTGGTTTTCGCCTTGGAATTCTCCCATGGATGCCATTTTTGCCCAGTCTCTTTCTTATTGTTGAATCATGAACACTGACTTCAACTGAGGCAAATGAGGCCTGCAGCTTTTTAGATCTGGGTTCTTTTGTGACCTCCTGGATGAGTTGTCGATGCACTCTTGGATTAATTTTGGTAGGCCAGCCACTCCTAGGAAGGTTCACCACTGTTCCAAGTTTTCTCCATTTGTGGATAATGGTTGTCACCATGGTTTTCTGGCTTCCCAAGGCCTTAGAAACGGCTTTGTAACCCTTCGCAGTCTGACAGATGTCAATGACTTTGTTTCTGCATTTTGTATTTACTTTTTTACAGTGCTGTGAAAAAGTATTTGCCCCCTTCCCGATTTCTTATTTTTTTGCATATTTCTCACACTTCAATGATTCAGATCATCAAACGAATCTTAATATTAGACAAAGATAACCAGAGTAAAAACAAAATGCATTTTTGTAAGGATGATTTCATTTATTAAGGGAAAAATGCTATCCAAACGTACCTGGCCCTATGTGAAAAAGAAATTGAACCCCCTTGTTAAATCATGAATTAACTGTGATTAACCACATTTTTTAGTTCAATTTCACAAGCCACCCCCAAGCCTAATTACTGCCAGACCCGTTGAATCAAGAAATCACTTAAATCGAACCTGTCTGACAAAGTGAAGCAGGCTAAAAGATCTCAAAAAGCAACACATCATGCCACGATCTAAAGAAATTCCAGAACAGATGAGAAACAAAGTCATTGGCATCTAACAGACTGGAAGGTTTACAAAGCCGTGTCTAAGGCTTTGAGACCCCAGCAAATTATGGTGAGAGCCTATTCTCCACAAATGGAGAAAACTTGGAACAGTGGTGAACCTTCCTAGGAGTGGCCTGCCTACCAAAATTACTCCAAGAGTGCATCGATGACTCATCCAGGAGGTCACAAAAGAATCCAGATCTAAAGAACAGCAGGCCTCACTTGCCTCAGTTGAAGTTAGCGTTCATGATTCAATAATAAGAAAGAGACGGGGCAAAAATGGCATCCATGGGAGAGCTCCAAGGCGAAAACCACTGCTGACCAAAAAGAACACAAAGGTTTGTTTCACATTTGTCAAAAAAAAACCCTGATGTTCCCCAAGACTTTTGGGAAAATATTCTGTGGACTGATGAGACAAAAGGTTAATTTTTTGGAAGGTGTGCACAGTGGCGACTGGCCACCTGATGTCACCAGAAAGGACCGTTGGCAAATTACATAATACGATCATGTTTGAGAATTAATTATCTGATTAAATGTATTATCTATATATTTAGCATTTTCCTAAATTGCATGGAATTTGTGTTTGAATTTAAGTTCATGTTTATTGGTCTGTTTTGCTGCTTCAGACCGATCTCCTGATCCATGTCCGCATGAATGGGGCTAGCCCCCCTTACGCAATGCAATGTTAACAATACGTGTGAAAATATAAGTACGCATGCTCAGAGTGTTGGCTGTATTAGTGGAGGTAGCACGAATTTGTTGGCATGTGGGGCTGACAGCTCCAAGCCCCACTACTGCGTCATTTCATCAGGCATCATAAACATATATGTAGACGTCACATGAGTGGTGGAGAGGCGTGCCTACCAGGCGACCATGTTAGTACAGGGTTAGAAGTATCAAACAATTTCTACAAATCATTACTCACTGAATTTTCGACTGATTTCCAAGCGGTTTGATTTGTTATAAACGTAATACATTTAGCTATGATCCAGGATGCCCTGATACTCTAAAATGCCGGTTTTACTACCAAAATACAACTTCGTATTCACAACAGTCGAGCGCTTAAACTTAAATCTACACCAAAGATGCCAGATTTTTTGCGCTGCATATGGATGCTGAACGAGATATAAATACCAGATCCAGTGGAATTACCTTTGGCAGGTAAGATTTAACAATAGATTTTGGATGTATTTGTGCATTGTAACATTATGTTGAGAGCTGCTGTAACTATTTGTCCACCAGCGAAATGCTAACGTAGCTAGGCTAGACTAGCCCTAGTCATGGAAGCTGAGGCTTTATATCAAATAAATCATAATTATAATGTATAGTTATCTGGGTATTTCTCCACACCACCCAATTTTATTACAATCCTATCTTTTCTTATGAACGACTAACAAAGAGGATGTGATTGCATTTCAAAGCTGGTTACTAAGGCTGCCAGGTCAGATCCTAACGTTAGTATTAAGTTTACAAGATTGTTGTTGGCCCAGGTATTTTATACCGGTTGGATACAAAGAAATGCTCTTTCTTTTCACAATTTCTCAATCATTTTTGTAATATTAAAAAGGCCTGAATCTACTATCATTTTTAAATGATATTAAAAAGACTTGGAAAAAATATGTTGCAGTTCATAGATATTTCTCATATCTATTTCAATATGTTGCAACATTATGACAGTAAGACAACGGTATACTAATGTATAATATCTTATGCTGGATCAAGGCTAGATGGTGATGACAGTGTGTCACACATATGCAGGATAAGGTTGTTGTCATAATGCTGTATAGAGTGGATCGATCCTAATAAATTGTCTGTGCGTGCGGTTTGCTGTGGCACTTAGTGGTGTTGAGCGCTCTACTTTGTTTATGGCCTTGTAGGCTCTGAGCGTTCTGGAGCAACGGTGGCAGATGGCTTTTAAACAAACGTCGATCTCCGTATTGGCGAACTCTCACTCACTTGCGTGCGCTCTCTCTCCCTCGTCTCCGTGTGTGTGCGTGCGTGCGATAATGTTGACTTTTAACTAAAAGCTTGTAAGGTAAAACGGCAGCAGACAAACTAATTTATCACAAATTGTTGTATCGAAATCACCCCATACCCCTTGTTGACTGTGCAACCACCCCCCCCCCCCCCAGGCCTGAAATACATTCTTGCCCCACCAAGTTTTTACACTTAAAAACACCACTGGGTGTGCATCCCGTTACACCTGGCATTAAACTAACACAGCATTTCATAAAAAGAACATCATACCAATAGTCAAACATGGTGGTGGTAGTGTGATGGTCTTGCGCTGCTTTGCTGCTTCAGGACCTAGACAACTTGCCAAAATTGATGGAACCATGAATTCTGCTCTCTTTCATAAAATCCTGAAGGAGAATGTCCAACCCTCAGATTGTGACCTCAAGCTCAAACGCACTTGGGTTAGGCAGCAGGACAATGATCCGAAATACACCAGCAAGTTCACCTCTGAATGACTTAAAAAAAATATAATGAAGGTTTTGGAGTCGCCTAGTCAAAGTCCAGGCTTCAATCCGATTGAGATGCTGGGGCAAGACCTTAAACAGTCCGTTCATGCTTGAAAACCCTCCAATGTGACTGAATTAAAACAATTCTGCAAAGAAGAGTGGGTTAAAATTCCTCCACAGCAATGTGAAAGACTCATTGCCAGTTATGGCAAACACTTGATTGCAGTTGTTGTTGTCGAGGGTGACACAACCAGTTATTACTTTTAGGGGGCAATTACTTTTTCACATAGGGCCAGGTAGGTTTGGATAGCTTTTTCCTCCAATAAATGAAATCATCATTTAAAAACTGCATTTTCACAGCACTGTAATGATCAATAACAACCACATTACCAACAACCATGCCGAGAACTTGCACAAGGCATAAAAACAGAAAAGGCGACTATGCTTCAACTCAAACCATGAAAAACCGTTTTTTTTCATGCCAGTCAGGTCAAATAATTTCATACCACACGTGCTATGTAACGTCAACAACAGCGCCAAAAAATCCATTTGTCAAATCATTTGGCATTAGCTTGTTCACAGTAAACAGACCTTTTATTTCAGTCCTAACATGGCAATTTTAATCATGTAACTGTGAAAATATAATCTGTGAAAGACTAAGTGATCTGCTACTCCTTACTGTATGATCCGCTACCCCTTGATAAACTGTAATACCAATTGTTTTCGCTAACTGCGTAACCCTGAATAGTTTCGTCATTCTTTTAATGAAATGTTCACTATTGTTTAATCATAAAGTTTGCTTAAATTACACTCAGTTGCACTAAAAAGGGATGGATTGTCTTCATTAGGTGCATATATATTCACAAAGGTCATATTTTTTTTTCCTCCAACAACCCATTTATACTGTAAATATAAATCTACCTACAGGGTCTGAAATAATTTCATTGATTTGAAATTGTAGTTTCTATCAAATGATATTCCTACTCCAGCTTGTTTAGATGATTCCCCTGCTCTATGCACCTCATTATTAACAACATTTACATTCCACTAGATGATACATAATTTCTTGCAACGCAGTAACAGGGTTTACGCTTCAATTTGTTTGACGTTTAATTTGTTTTTTTTTTTCCTGATTAGAAAAGAGTGAGATTCCCTGAGTGCAGTCCGACTTATTTACCTGCAATTTCCCCTCACACTCCTTTCCCTTTGACAGTTTTACCTCGCCCCACCATCACACCAAAGTTCAACAAAGACAGAGAGAGAGAATTGTAGAGAGAGAAAGAAAGAAATCAAAACATTTTCAACAAAAATTATCAAGCAAAGCAAAATCATCGACACCATCGGGTTAGCCCCTTCCCAGAACCATATTTTACAAAAACTGAAACATTAAGTTCGTATATTCCATCTGAGTATACACTCCCTGTGCTGACACAAGTAATGATGCAATCTATAGTCGCCAGTGTTCACATCTGCAGCAGATATTCTCTTGCAGTTTGTGACAAACATAAACTTTAACTTTTGAGACTGAATTATTATCTCCGCTGTTTAGCCATGCTGTTGTTTTAGAGTTCGTAAAGAACTCCATCCATAAACAATTTGTCAAGAGTCATCTGGACTTTTTTTTTGCAATTTCTTAGGTTCTGCCATTATCTGATGCAATTGTCTTCGTCTTCGAATAAACTCTGGTGGGAATTGGTTATTTATAGACATATTGGATCCTTTCAACTCTCATTCTTTTTCCATGACTGCAAGTTTCATTTTATAATGACTAAACTTTGCCACAATAGGACGTTTTCGCTTCGGCTGCCCTTCAAATTTAATGCAGCCAATTCTATGGACCCTGAAGAAGCTAATAGCTTCCACGTCTTGACTTCAACTTGACTTTAAATCTCCAATTAGATAGAAAAAGGTCTTCATTTAGACCAAAAAAATTTATTCACCTTGCTGAAACAAGACAGCCGGTCCGCCACGACCGCATAAGTGTAGCCCCCGAAAGCCCGCTTTTCCCCTTTTTTGCACATTATTAGGCCAATACTGTCGCCACGGAAACCAAAATTGATAGGTGTCTTAAATTCAGTATAACACATGTCCATACCAAATATGAAAGTAATAGGTCAAAAATTACAGCCTGTACAGCGCTCACAAGGAAATTTCTATGTTTTACCACAAATTTGCGCATTATTCGACCAATATTGTAACCATGGCAACCAAAATCGATAGTCGTCATAAGTGAAGTATAACACATGTCCATACCAAGTATGAAACTAATCGGTCAAAAATTATAGCCTGTACAGCGACCACAAGGAAGAGTAGTGCTGGCAGAAAATGGCTAGTTTTCCCTTGCAGCTGGAGAAAAATAACAGATGCAACAATGGGTTTGTACCAGTATCATCAGATATAGAGCATGCAGAAAAATTGGGCCCTTGATCACTAAATGCTGTACAGACATTAGACCAATAACAAGTGATACCCATGAGCTTGCCGAATGCAACAGTGGAAAGAAAAAACTAACTGGAGACTCTACATTGTTCGTACGAGTGCGAGTGTATCTGTGTGCCTTGCAATGGATTTATCGGCGAGTAAAAATCTACCGGAATAAAAAAACCTCTCTTCTCAAAAGAAAACTTTGGCAAATCCTGGCTTAATGAGAAGGGGCCCTTCTGCCTAAGATCAGTCTGTAGGGGGCATATATCAGATAGTTACAGAAAAAGTTCCGATGAACTATGACCGTCCTCGAGATGATGGGGTGTAATGAGAGAGTGCTTGTGCAAGGTGGACGTACATGCCTCCTCTGTTCCTTTTGCATCATCGGGCTCAGTTAATGCCTGCGCACTGATGTCTAGAATACGCTTGTCATGTTTCATGATGATATGTTAAGTAATAATGGAGGAGTAGCGCTTCTAAGTTGGTGTCCACACTGAAAACAACATGAGGAGGAAGAAAAAGAACAAGAAGAAACTGAGTGAGTTTTTGGTTCATGTCCTAAGGACAAAAATTATGCTGCAGGCTGGGGCTGGAGTCCAGTTTTAGGCCGGAACAGAGAAATAATGGTGTGGAAAATGGAGGTCCTGGAACCTGCTGTCGAAAAGGGGAGGAGGGGTCAGCGATCTAGAATCTAGGGTAACAGCAGTGGTGAGATTCAGGGTCCTTAGTTCAGGGAGTAGGATTCAATTGCTGGATGTTAGGCATTGTCGAGCACCAACCACTGGTGTTAAAGGCCCAGAAGTGAGGATGGGGAGAAAAGAAAACAAAAAAGGTAAACAGGTGATATGATACTCATGTATAAAGCAATTTTTGTATGTCAGGAGAATGGTGCAATTTTTTCGCTGTGGAACTTGTGTGCAAGGGTTCCCACTCCACAGAAGGGAAGATTACAAAGTCAATACAGCAATGAATCAGGCTTGGGTAAAAGAATCAGGAGAAAAAGAAAAGATTTTACTCAGTGTGTGATACAATGAGCCTTTGGCAGATGGTGTACTGTAACATAATTATGGTATCGGCCCAGTATCACTAGGAAGGCCCTGGGCCGCCTAAACCCACTGAGATGAACTTCGTCGTGAATTCATAATGATGGGGCACATAAACCCTTTGGCACTGGGTTTCAGAACAGTCCTTGTCATGTGTATCTGAGTTTAAATGCAGCTGCTGTGAGTCTGAAATCAGAAATTTATTATCTAATAATTCCTTCATAATGTGGCATCCTGTTGCAAGCAGTCGATTACAATCACTTGGCAGACATGTATCTGGAGTTATGGATGGTAGTAGGGAACACCAGAGTTCCTACAGTGAGTCTGGTCTCATTTCCTTCCCCAGTCATTATGTTCTGAGTCTTGTGTTTGAATCTAGGCACAGGCCTTTCTGTGTAGAGTTTGCAGGTTGTCCATATGGGTTTCCTCCAGATGTTCCCAGATCCTCCCACAGCAAAAACACATATGGACTCACTGGAGATTTACATGCAGTGCTAGACTCAAGACCCACCCCCTCCACTTTTCATGTGATCAAGACCAAGAATAAATGGATTAGATGAAGAATAGATGGAGAACTTTGGAAGAAAATCTTACCAACACCCACGTCTGACAGCACTCGAAATCCGACACCAGCAGGCACCACGCCATAGCCATAGCCATAATCGTAAAAGCACATGACAGGTTTTTTCAAGTCCAAGTTGGTCAGGGCCTTCACACCAACTGCCTTCAAAATAAAAAAAGTTGAAATGTTCATCATCAGAATGATCAAGCTAAGTCACAAACAGCAAGACATAATCTAACAACTACAAATGAATTGCTTTGTACTAAGAGGAGCCGCGTTGGCCATCATCTATGCAGGGCCTCTCACATGCACTGACACAATATACACATATTCTGACCTTTCACTTATGAATTGTCAGGCTCATATACATACACCACTGGGCCAAAATAGGCACTTACTCGGGCTGTTTTTTCATGATTTGGGCAAGTCCAATCTTAATGCAGTTCCACTCAATTAAATTCCTGATGATAATGTGCTTCCAACAGTTTGAAGAAGGCTCTTTCCTGTTTCTGCATGCCAATGCACCTAAGTACACAGCAAGCCCCATGCATGGATTCTTAGGGTTGGAGCAGAGAAACCTGATTCCTTTACACAGAGCTTTCACTTTTGCCCAATAATAACACCCTTGCCCTGAAACTAGGTAGTGGACATCAAGCTAGGCCTAATAACTAAACTTTTTCTAAGTGGAATAGAAGCACATTGTTGCAGAAGTGTTCTAATATAAAGTCAAATCCTTGCCATTGGAGTGGAGGATGTTTGGATGGACTAAATCCATATTAATTGTCATAATTTAGGAGAGGGATAATGGATGAGGTGTAGAGGTGCAACGGATCAAGAAACTCATGGTTCGGATCGGATCACGGATTTGAGTCACGGATCGGATCACTTTTCGGATCAACACAAAACAAAAGACCACGCACCCTTCACGTGAACACGTACAACCTAGGGGTATGACGATATCACGTCTCGATTATTTTAAAGTGTAGTAAGACCACCTGCTGGCATGGGGCGGACATGCAAGCTTTATTGCTTCCTTTAATTAACCCAATACGATCAGCTGCTGAAAGTGCCAAACATCAGCGGTCATGTGAATGCTTCCGGAAAAAAAAAACCCGAATTAGGCTAAATGAGTATTTATTGGCGCCGTGTTGAACCGAGTTTAGCTGAGGTCTGCAGAATCATCTCCTTTTAACGAATTACTCTCGTCCTGTTCCCGTTTATTTTGCACGATTAGCAATCAAACGGTTAATCTGCTTAATTCATTCGAATCTGTAGATAGCCTTATTAAGATGGCCTGCTTTTGTCGCATTTATGAACTGAAAAGTATAGTTCACTTTTTTTGAAGTGGGGTTGAATGAGCTACAAATTGCCACTACCTACATTAGATGCAGTAGAAAGCTCTCTGATCTCCTCCAGGTAGCCGCACCAGGGCATAGTGCTGGGTAGAAATTTAGGCGATGCACTGTTGTGAACGGAAACACAGAAACAGCGTATTTTCGCGGCCTAAAGAGGTCCTACCTGAAAATAATACACCATTTCAATTGTACGCTATATTTAAAAAAAAATTACAGCACTTTAGCTGCTCGAAAAAACACAGTTGTTTCTTGAACTAACCAACTGACGATATTCGCGCGAGGCGCATCGTAGTTCACTGCGCGCTGTAGCGATCAGCTGTTTGGGTCACAGTAAAGCTGCTTGCACAAAACGCGTGTATTCACGTCTTCGCGTTGACTTTGAATGTAATCGGTGTGTGAAAATTTGTTTCGCGTCCAGTGTGCAAGCGGCTTAACTGCGGTTGCGAGGTTGGACGGCCGTTTAACTTGTACAAATATTTCGAAAATGGTCCGTGTGCGCCGCTTTCTTGGACATGAAAGCAAAGCTGTATCCTGGTGCACTTACAGCTTCCACCGCATTCCTCTGTGGAATATTGGACTTGTAGCTGTGGCTAGTTGCCTCAACACGGATATTGATACGCCACCCGTATCCCTAAAAGAACTGTCTGTTTGCAGTATTCATTTTTCCAAAGAGGATTTCGTTAGGCTACATTCAGGGAAATCTCAACGGTGCACGCTGAAGAGCACTGCTGTACCCAAGCATCAGGTAAAAGAGTGAAACACCTGTGAAAAAGTCTAATGTAACATTGCAGCACAACTTGATATCGCATAGGGTCTACGCAGCCACACACTGTTTATCTGCTGTGCTGGTTATTGTCGGGATTTTTTTTTTTTTTTTTTTTCAATTTGAGACGTGATTCTATGCCATTGAAAATCTGGCTCTGCCGCAAACCGCTCAGAGTCTGACCCAAACAGCTGATGGCTACAGCGATCGCGCAGGAATACGTCAGTTGGTTAGTACAAGAGCAACTGTGTTTTTTTCTGAGCTGCTAAAGTGCTGTAATTTAGGACCTCTTTTAGGCCGCGAAAATACGCTGTTTCTGTGTTTCCGTTCACAACAGTGTATCACCTAAATTTCCACCCAGCACTATGCCCTGGTGCGGCTACCTGGAGGAGATCACAGAGCTTTCTACTGCATCTAATGTAAGTAGTGGCAATTTGTAGCTCATACAACCCCACTTCAAAAAAAGTGAACTATCCCTTTCAAGAGCCATTGAACAGCACAGATTTTCATTAATGCGATTCAAGAATTTTTTTCCAGCAGTGCAACCTAATTTATTTTAAGATTACACTTCATCAAAATGTTTCCAAAAGAATAGGCCACTTTTGCTGGGAAGCGCAGCTGCACACTATGCCGCAAAGGGATAATAATGTAGGCTTTTAAATTAGCCTACTAACGCTCTTGCGTCAAAGCGTTGGTAATTGAATAATTTAGTAAATTGGTTATTAGTGCATTGTGAAAGTTTACCTCATGAAATGCATTTAAAATCAATTCAAATGCAAGCTATGCATCAAACTTTCGTGTTGTCAAAATCATTTATGGGGTCTTTATAGTCCGGCTTCTGGGAAAGTTGTACGGAGGCTTATGAGATTGTATGAACGACAATTATCCAGTTCATCATAAACAAAATCTGAACCTCATCTAAACAACTTCTTCAGCAGCATTTGCTACTTAATATTCTACTAGAATGTAGAATTATGAAAATACTGTTAATTGCAGTTTATGCGATCTTATTGTAGCCCTCCACTGACGCAAAGCATTATGTCTTAATCATCAATGGTAATTGGTAAAGTATCTTATCGGTAGCCTACGTGCTCAGTTATTTAATTCAAATAACTGTCCCATTCTAAATTAGAAACAGGGTTAACCTGCATTATGGTAATGTCACTCACTCAAAAAAATGAAACCCCAGGAAATGTTAGATTTACTTAATAATGTTATGTCAACAGGTTCCACACAATTGCTTTGCGTAACCTTTATTTGACTTCTAACATTTTTTGGCCAGTTTAATTAATTGCATTGAGTGGAATGTACTTAACTCAGTTTTGTGGAAAAAGTTGACATAACATTATTAAGTAAATCTAACATTTCAAGGGGTTTCATTTTTTTGAGTGCTGGCTGTAGACAGTTTTATTTTACGTAAGCAAACTTAACGCTCGGACCTCAGTCGGCAAAACTGCATTAAAGCAAATAGAAATTTTTCCTAGGCGTATCAAGCAGGACACAGAAAACAAGTCGACATGGTCAACAACATCCCCCGCCAAAATGTGTTCTTTAAAGATACTATGAACAGAGGCTCCCAAAAATGCCACAAGGGCAATAACTGTGGGAAAAAGAATTGTGTGCTTCTTATTTTCGAACTCCATCAGGGTCTTTATGGTCTTAAGCTACACACCAAATTTGGTTATCCTATCTCAAATAGTTTCTGAGAAAAGCTGTCCCCTTTAGAGATACCGTGGACAGAGTCCAAAAATACGAATCAAGGGCAATAACTGCGGGAAAAATAATTGCGCGCATCTCATTTTCGAACTCCATCAAGGCGTTTATGGTCTGAAGCTACACACCAAATTTGGTTGTCCTATCTCTGATAGTTTCTGAGAAAAGCTGTCCCTTTATCTCGGACGGACGGACGCATGGATGGACGGACGGAGCTCAAACCTATATCCCCCACACACTTTGTGGCGGGGGATAAAAATATTTATGCCATTTTGTGAGCTACATGAATTCAGAAGCTTCTAAAGACATTGCCGTTTTATGTCACAATTAACGTGGATGGGGAACTGCTTGATAATTGCAATGAACAATACAGGATGAGGGGAGCGGGACAGTAATTCTACCGACTGATTTTTGCATCTGAACAAATTAACACCAAGTTGCTAATTGGGAAACGTAAATGGGAACAGGTTTGTCGAAGGTATGGTGAAAGCAGGGCAAGGTAATCCTCCGAATGCAAGTCCAGGGTGCAAGAGTTTAAAAATCAGCTAAAACGCTACGATGAGAGATGGAGTTTGTGCAAGGTTTTTTTGTAATTCTTTAGATTAGGCTATTAGCATTCTTTCAATTTAACATTGTACCGCAGTTACGTCTTTCAGCTCTTCTCTATCACTTCATAATCATTATTGGCAACAGGCTAAATTGCTTGATTATCATTTATGCTCACGGTTGGCCAGTTGAGCCTTAAAAGGTGTTGGAAGCTGCACAACCTCGCCGACAATTAGAGGAGTTCAATCTGAATTATCTTCCCGGAAACACTTCAAATGATTGTCGTTATTTCAGACCCCTAGTATGTTCCAAGAAAAAATGGGACGCAACTGTGTACACACACCCCATAGCAGCAAGTTGTCTAATTTCCCTTCACGATCATCGCGATTCGATAGCGTCACACCCCTAGACAGCCGTTTTTTTTCCATCAACCAATCCGCGGATCGTGTGCGTACCGAACCGTGAAAAGAGATCCGTATGGATTACGGATCAACGATGATCCGTTACACCACTAATGAGGTGTGTACATACTTCTGTGCATTCTTACTTTCACTTAAATGTATTATCACTGTTGAGCTGGAACATTATGACCAATTAGAGATGAAGCAAATAACATTGATCATCTTGAACAACTGTACTTTTCAAGGCCACTGAACAAACCCTAACAGTCTTTTCTCGTAGTTAGTGTTTCATGGCCAGATGACTGCATCGGAGCATCTCTGAAGCAGCAAGGCCACTGGAGTGCTCCCAATCAGCAGTGTTGAGTGCCTTTTGACAAAGGTTTGGAGAGGGACAAGCCACAAACCACAGAAAAGGTGTTGAGCGTCCAAAGACACATGAATGGTAGGGAGAGGAAGGCTATCCTGTCTGGCTCAAACCAATTGAAGGACTAAAGCAGCACAAATCACAGGATATATAACTGATGGTTACTGGACGAATGTGTCACAACACCCTTCAGCGTATGGAGCCATGTTGCTGCAGACCAGTCCGAGTGCCCATTATATGCATTGTTATTGGAGATAAAATTTTGCACCATAGCCCATCACAGAGTGTAGGCACGGAGGAAATTACTACCTCTGAGGAAATTGAAATCCTATGTACATGGTTTACAGCTTGTCAGTCATCTACTGTACATGTGGAGAGTAGGGTGTCCTCTGCGAGACGTCGTGTCAATAGTCTCCGAAGTAATAGTTTCTGTTACCCTGGTCTCTACTGAGATAAAGTTTGTCTATGGAAAACTGCTGTTTGTCCTGTATTATGTTTTGGCTGCCATACTGTAAATGTTCGTGCCAAAGATCTAGTCCTTCTTGAAAAATGTCAGAGTGACACTATTAAATGTGTTCTTGGACTTCCTAAGATGAGTCATCATAGCAAGCAGGTTAGGGCTTTAGGTTAATCCCATATATCTGATTTCATCAGCAGGAATAGACTATCACTGTATAACAGAATATTTAATAAGGACTCTCCAGCTCGGGATGTTAATGTAGCTCTCTTGTCTAAGTATTTGGCGCACGAAGATCTGACTATTGGGACCCTAATGTACAATATAATGAAGGACGGTTACTCTCCTGTCATGGCTGCATTCTCCTGTAAAGCCTCTCTGCTGGGTTTGCGTGGCGCTGTGTCCGCCACTGAAGATGGGGTTGTGGACTCGTTGAGGAGTCTCCTCTTCAGTGACGGGTACATTATGACAGACTCGCCAGAGCGTGCAATGGTAAAATGCTTGGTCAGCGCTTTTTAATCAATTTTATTAGTATTGTGTTTTAGACTGTTACTTTATGGGTATATTCTGCATTCTCCTTTTGAGGAGGTTTTTAATAAATAAATAAGTAAGGGATAATGCCCGACGAGGTGTCCATTATCAGAAATGAATGGACGACGTGGAGGCGTCCCGACGCAAAGCGGAGGACGGTTGCTTCCGTGAAGTCCATTCATTTCTGATAATGGACACCTCGAAGGGCATTATCCCGCTTATACCATGGTCACTTACGAAAGAAATAAATATTAAATCAATTATTAATACGTTAATGTTGTTTTTTACCGTTTTACCGTTAAAATCGTAAGTTTTTCACAAGAAGCAGCTGAGTGGACTATTTAATATCTCTTGTTGTGACGCGTTGCCAAGGTAACCGGCTCTGGCCACAGAACCTGCAGCTTGGTCGGCCGCAGCTGTTATATTAGGCCTAATCAGTGGAGGGAAGTGAGATGATTGCTTAACGTTATGTTACGTGATACAAAGTATCATTTCAGAGGGCAAGCGCACCTCTTACCGCTTGTGTGTGTCCAGAGGATGATGCAAAATTTTGTTTCAAAGAATCAAAGTCCACAGATAGTTTCCTAAATCGTTTTTATTGCAAGAAATATTATCCACCATTCACTCTGATCATTAAATGTGTATCAAGCAAGTAAGTCTATCCTAAATCGTTTTTATAAATATTATCCACCATTCACTCTGTATCAAGCAAGTAAGTAAGTAAGGTAAGCAAGACAGAAAGACAGGCGACGAACTATTTAAAATTAAATGCAACATTGCCATTAACGTATGTTCTGAGTTTCTGTTGCCACGGTTACCAACTAGCGTTTGAGCCAGCGCAATAATTTATAACAATCAGGCTATTTGACCGGAACTTTTTTATAGGTGTCCTACCACACTTTTTAACGGACACCCTGCAGCCAATCAGTATCGAGTATTCACCCAGACCATGGTACAAATAAATATAACCCCTGTTCACTGCCAAAAGCACCAACAATCGGGGCCCAAGTCTTGGAAATGGCCCATAGAGCAATGGAAGGTGTTCACCTAGTCCCATGAGTGCTGCTTTTTTTAACAACATGTGGATGGATAAAATAAGTCTGTACAACCCAAAACATATGTTGCCCAATGCAAAGTTACCCCTCCCCTTCAGGTGAAGCCCGTCAGGCTTCTACAGGTCACCCCTGTCCCAAAAGAAGTCCCAGTGCCCCAAAAACTTGTAGCCCTCTTTCCTAGACCAGGTTCGCAGCCAAATGTAAAACTTACTAATAAAATTCTGCTTCCCTCCGCTTGCACGACGTGGTACTGGTAGAAGGCTGGAGAGCACCAATGTGGAGGATCTGCCCCTAATCTTTTCTGCTAATTCCACAAATTTGTCTTGCAGAGCCTAAAACCTACCCTTACAAATGCCATTGGTCCCAACGTAGACAATGACCCCTGGATCCTTCCCCGCTCTGGTTAGGAGCTTGTCAGCACGTGGTCTCCTACCAGGGCACCAGGCAGGCAACACACCGTGCAAGACTCCTTGTTGCACGAACTGACTATGCTGTCTACCCCTGCAATAATTGAGTCCCCCACTACAACCAACTCCCTTACTTGGGTGGAAGAGGCCATCAGGGTGCCCCGAGGCTCATCAGTCCTCCCATTCTCAGGTTCAGAGGCCAAGTCGAGTTCCTGCAAGGGTTGGAATCGATTGGACACCACAACTTCTAGAGAAGCATGCTACTGTGCTGAATGCATGCCCTTTCCTGCACTGACATCCTACTGTGACCCAACTTTCACTCCCTGTCCGCTCTAAGGTCTCCCTTGGTCTTAACTGATGTTACTAACTTTTATAAAAGAATCTTCATTACAATCTACATTACAACCTGGAGCTAGGGGGAAAATGCACGCAGATACCTTAACCTGGTCGGCTAATTTCCGTCATTGGGTTAGTGGGGGGCTTACGCTGGCAATGCACCAACAATATTTTACAAATTATTTTAAAAAATATATATTTATAGAGAAACTCTAACAACATGTGAGAAATCTTGTACGATATTTTTGTTCCAATGGAGCCAACCAAAATAATTTACTGATTCAGTTAAAAATCAATTTCCTCCAAATCAAGGTTCCACAATTAATGGCGCCCTTAAATATTATTTAAAATAACATCAACAAAAACTAAATCAGGTATTAAATTCCTCTTATTTAAGTTTTATCTAACTGTTAAGGAACTATATTAAGCCATTACATCACTTCCTGCTTCAGTAGGCTGTAAAAATGAGGTAACACACATGCAATATCCCTTTGTCATCCAACACCAAGAAGAAAACAAAATATCTCTCAGCTCAAAAGGGGTAGATTATCAATGACCTTCATAAATCTGGTAATGGCAACAAGAAGATTGAATATGCCACTGAGCACTGTTAGGGCAATTACTAAAAAAATTCCAAAGATATGGAACTGTTGAAAACGTCAAGGGTAGAGGACGCAACTGCACTTTTGCCCCCCAGGATACTGAGGAGGATGGTAAGAGAAGCATCAAAATCCTCAAGAATCACTGTGAAGAAATTGCAGGCCTTAGTGGCATCTTGGGGTCACCAGGTTTCAAAAAGGACCATTAGGCGCCACTTCCACAACCACAGGCTCTCTGGAAAGGGTTGCCAGAAGAAAGGTTTTTCTGACCAGAACACAGAGAAGCAAGCACTTGGAGTTTGCCAAATTCAAAACATGACTGGAGCAAGGTGCTATGATCAGATGAGACCAAAATTGCACGTTTTGGTCAGATACAGCACTGGGATGTTTGGAGTCGAAACAGATGCATACAAGGAAAAGCACTTCATACCCACAGTAAAATATGATGGTGGTGAGTCATGTTTTGGGGCTGTTTTAACCCTAGAGGTCCCAGGCACTGGTTAAGATTAATGGCATAATGAATTCCAACAAGTATCAGGATATTTTGTCTGACATTCTGGTTGCCTCTGCCAAAAGGCTGGGACTTGGCTGTAGGTGGACTTTCCAACAAGACAATGACCAAAAGCATACCCCGAGATCCACACAGAAATGGTTCTATGACAACAAAATCAACTTTCTGCAATGACCATCTCAGTCACCAGACCTCAATCCAATTCAAAACCTGTGGGTTGAGTTGAAGAGGGCAGTTGATAAATGCAAATCCAAGAATGTGAAGGATCTTGAAAGGATCTGCCAAGAGGAATGGTCCAAAATCTCCCCAAATGCAGGGCTTGACATAAGCTTCAAAAAGGGGAAGGGGAAAATGCCATTGGTTACAGCAAGGGCATCACAGCAAATAGGAAGGGGATGACCCCAAAAATGAAAATGAGAGAAAAGCATGATGGCATTTTGCATTTTAAAAGTTTTGCAGACAAGAAGAAGTGTCAACTAAGATTCATTTCATTTTGGAATCAGTAAAAATACTACTATCAAACAAGATTTGCGACTCAGCTTTTGGAAAACTCACCCCGGCCTGCCGATTTGCAAATGCTAAGACAGCAAAGAAAGGTCCCGCCTTGACCAAGCCTCGAACGAAATTCATTGGTTGTCCGAACACCTTCTTCTTCATTTTTTTTTGGGGTTAGGGTTAGGGTTGTAGCACATACAATGCCATAGAAGAAGGTGTTCGGACAACTAATAAAATTCGTTCATGGCATGGTCAAGCAGGGACCTTCCTTTGCCATCTTAGGGTTCGCAAATTCATCCCCGGGTTAGCTTGCCAGCATGTTAACTTATGTTCGTTCATGTTTGAGAAAAGGAGTATTAAAGTGAGCGGTCTCCGATACGCCTCGCGAGGTGTTTCAGCGCTGCCAAAAAGGAATAGCTGATGCGGTTCGGCGTCAGAGTGAGTGAGATAAGCCGTCGCTGCTAGGCAGATTTGAGAGAAAACATCAAGAAGGTAACAGGCAGACGTGATTATGCATAAAATGCACACATGAACTGCCAAGCTAACAAACCCAAGCTTACAAGTTTTTAAGAGCATAATTTTCCCATGCACTACGATTTGCTTCAGGCCTTTTTGTCCTATACAAACTTCGAAATGATAGTCCATCATGATAATTTATGAATCGTTTTCAGACTAGTTGACTTAATTTTCCTCTTTTTAACCACTTCTGATGGAGGCATATTCAAATTAAAAAGTAAAATGTTGACGTAAAGCAGAAAATAACATCAAGAAGTCTTCTGAAAATGTATGATTCCAGTGTTGCGAAGCGAACGACATTGCACACATATCCGGGCTAAGGCAGCGACTCCACCTTTCCAGTCGCAGTCTGAAGAGTTTAAGATGGAGTAAAGTAGTAGCTGCTATGCCAATTCAGTGCTGTATGACAGGGTGTTACCGCAGCAATTGAAGACCACGCTGAAACACTTCAGCTATACCTTTTACTATCTGAATACGTCCTTTGTGTTGTAACTTTGCCTATTACAGTACTCGAAGTGTGCAATACTGCTTGGAGAGGCACCTATGGCAAAATGAAATGGGGATGACAGCAACTTTTGCCATTCCACAGGAGTGTTTTTTAGGAGTGCCACGGCAAACAGTGAGGGCACAACAGCTTTTTGCCGTCAGTTATGTCAAGCCCTGCAAATGTGTGCCTTAACCTTGTCAAAACTTACTAGAAAAGACCCCATGCTGTTATCCTTGCCAGAGGTGGTTGAACTGAGTACTAAATCAAGGTTGCCAATGATGACACCTTGCTTTAGTCGAAATCTATTGTGTATTAAATGATTGTTATGATTTTGGTTGTTTCCATCAAAAGTATTTCACACATGTAGGTATATTCCATTTCTCTAATTATATTGTTTATTTATTTTTTTTGTATTTTTTTGTGCATTGCCAGTCAGGGGTGGCAGAAGTTTTAGAGCCCACTGTATATCAAGGAGGTGCTGGCTCAACCATAATAAACAAATAAGACAGCTGACTTAACTTTGAAAAACCCCTGTGCAATTTATACTGTAGTCCCTAACAATGTAACAAAACTTAGTTACCCTAATAACTGAACACCAGGGGGGTATACTACGAAGCTGGCTTTGTGACTAAGCCTGACTTTAAGCTGAAGTAAAACCCGGAGCAGCTCCTTTTACTTTAGTCCATGTTCCAGATTTGAGGAGGTTTCTGGTTTTACTAAGTGCTGAAGTCAGGCTTAATCACAAAGCCAGCTTCGTAGTATACCCCCCAGAGCCCAGATCCCAACTCGACAGCACTAACACCCAATTTACACCAGATGCGTGTTTAGTATGTCTGCGCTCTGCCACGGCAGTGCAGCTGATAGGATTCAATTACGTCAATGACTGTGTTTACATCAGATCCGCAGCGTTGCTTTTCTCGTCCATCCCAGCTCTGGCAAACCACAGCTGTGCACAGAAAATAGGGCGATCTGGGGTAATTCCACCCCCGGGGCAATTCCACACCCTTTCTTGTCCAGTCTAGTGCACCCCAGAGGTCCGAGTTCATGGGGAATACCCACCTACTATGACATTCTGTAAGCATTCTCCTGATTGGCTGAGCCGCCTTAGTCAGCTACAGGAAAGAGTTGACAGGTCCCTGGCTGACTCATGAATTATCCCTAAAAATCGCCTAGAAAAGTGTAGCATCCGCACTTACAAAGTGGAGGTGTAATGTGGAAAAAAAAAAGCCACTAGATGGCAGTATTGACATTTTTTTTGTTAAGCCCAGTCTGGAGCTAGGTTTTGGGGCATGTCCTGGGCATGCCTCAGAGGGGAATGTCCCAGAGAATTGGAGAAAAGTCTGGAAGGTGGGAGGGGCTGGAAGAGTATATAAGGAGAAAAACTGAGAGAGTGAAAGGGAGTAGGAGAAATTGCAAGGAGAAATTGTGGAAGGATACATTTGACCAGACCTGTCACTCTTTTCAAGACCTGTGAAGCTTTTGTGGATTTTTGCCTGTGTTGGAGCATTTTCCTGTCCCAGGACATCGCAACATAGCAGCCCCATCTCAATTTGATTTTTGATTTTTGTTTTTATTTCGGCATGATTGTATACTCATTTCATGACAATTTCAATACAACATGTATCATAACCGAAAGGGTCGCGGAGAAGCGAGATCGCTTGTCAAAGTCCCGCCCCCAACTTCCAGAAAAACAGTTTGATTATGGTTAAGATATCATAGAGATTCATATATCACAACAGAGCTGAGCGCCCATTTACACTACGATTTAAGCGCCACAACATAAGATAATAAAGAGTTGTGAACATCATGAAGAATTTTAATCACAATATAGCTGAGTGTCTATGCAAGTTTAGATTTGAGAGTCACTCTTAATTTAATCCATTAGACTTGGTCCAGAGAAACCTGAACTCCTTTCTTCATCAGTTGGTTTGTTCCTAGTGATTTGGAATAGGTGGAAGGTGCAATAATACCGGATCTTTGCATGGATCTCTTAGTTAGTCATCATCTCCGTCAACTTGGTTCACCCTTGCCTTGTCGGATTCAATGACCCTCGCAGTATATTTAGTCCGTCCTTGGCTTCCTTGACGTCAAATCCAATTTTATTGAGCTTTATGTCGAGGATAACCATGCTTTTCAAAGTTTTTTTATCCTGTGGTCGATCAAAAACAGACCGAGCCCCAATGATAGCAGGCCCGCTATCACAAATCCAACTAGATAGACGTCCTCTACATCCTCGATGTCCAGGACTGCCAAACACAGTGAACGCCACTTTCCCCATGCATCCATGGTGTAACCAGCCGAATGTCCCATCCGGCATTTCGGTTCTCCAGAACCTGTCCGCCTCGTGGAAATAATTTTGTCAATTGCATTTAACGACCAGTTTATAAGGTCCATGTTGGTTACAGCTGTCTGTGGTAATGTGCTGTGACGGTTTCTTTAGACAGGTGGCCTGGTGTGTTCAGCAGATGCAATGGAACAGATTCAACAATAGCAGTCCACATATTTAGTCTAAACAACCCCTATTGTTTTTGCCCGCTATGGTTCCGTTTAGTTTATCCAATGTCATTTTGTTGGATAAGTTTATAGTTGTTCAAACATGCACATTTCAAAAGATACTTAAAGACCTTCAAATTGTCTGCCTTTCTAATACCGTCTTCAAGTATATTCCATGCACTGACTCCAGCCACAGATAAGGAGTGCTCACTCCGAGTCGACTTGACCCTTCTCTTCTGCAACAACATTCTGCCTCTTAGATCATGGGTACATTCACGTTCCAAGAATAGGCATTGTATATTTCTAGGCAATTCTTTGTGGTATCCTAAATATACAATTTGCAAGGAGTTGAATTTTATTATATCCTGTAATTTAAGAAACCTTGCCTTAATAAACAAGTCGTTTGTATGTGTTCTATAAGGAACGTAATGAATAATTCTAAGGGCTTTTTTTTGGAGTTTAAACAATGATTCTATTGTATTATTATAAGTGTGTCCCCATACTTCAGCGCAGTAATGTAAGTGGGGTGCCATGAGTGCTGAATAGATTATTTTAAGAGACTTGTGTTACCAATTACCAAGGGACTGTAAATATCTCATTTTTTTTTTTATTTCAATCTTGGTCAGTAGAGTAGATTGTAGATTAGTTCAAAGTGTTTGTTTAATTAAATCTGTTAAAGTTTTAAAATTTTGTCAGTCATCCCTTGCTGTCCGCTACGCCATAACAAATTGGGACCATAACAAATTGACGCCATAACAAATTGGGGCCATAACAGAGGGTATTTTTCATTGGATACTTGCATCCAGTTGAGTCATTATTTTTATTTTATTTATGAATAAATTGAAGTAATAGGCCCCACAAATAACAACACAGACATTCCCTTTTCTTGCTATACCTGGTGCAGTATGCCATGTGCTCAGGGAAATTCCACCCCCTGGGGTGTGAAATTGCCCCACAACACTATTCTGTATTTAGAGGTAATAAATATATTTTACATTATATTTTTAATTTCTGCCGCCTCATAGCAAGACGGTCATGGGTTCAAATCCGGCCTGGGGCCTTTCTGTGTGGAGTTTGTACGCTGTCCCTGTGTTCGCGTGGGTTTCTTCCGGGTACTCCAGTTTCTTCCCACAGTCCAAAGACATGCATATTAGGCTAATTGGAGATGCTAAATTGCCCATAGGCATGCGCGTGAGAGCGAATGGCGTGTGCGCCCTGCGATGGATTGGCGAGCTGTCCAGGGTGGGTCCCTGCCTTTTGCCCCTAATCAGCTGGGATAGGCTCCAGCTCCCCCTGTGACCCTAATGAGGAATAAGCAGGTATAGAGAATGGATGGATAGATTTTTCATTTCTAGTTGAAATGGACATACTTTCAAGTGTTGCAAACTTTACTTGTTGGGTTCAGAAGAGCTGTTATGGTTATAACTGGAGCCTCAAGGTAAAGAATGATTGCGTGACCCTGTTCTAACTTAAAAAAATCCAGCCATTGTTCAACCTGTTTGCATTAATTCAGGCAATTAGTTTCATTTTCTCAAACTTTTTTGCCACCAACTTGTTTGAGGGAGGGGGTGGTTTTGCCCCATTAAACACAAATTCTATACTCTCATTGTTGTTTTAAATTCTAGCAAAGTCCTTGATATTTTCACTCATATTCAGACCAAATTCATAATATGGGAAATGGCCAAGGAAAAGGAACCCCAAAACTTATTTCTAAGGCCTTTACATTTATGTCTGCGATGAGAAATGTGAAGTTGGGGGTGGAATTACCCCAGATCACCCTACGTAAAACTTCTCTTTTTGCTTGATGCCGCAGCGCAAACGCAACACTTCAAAACAGCAGATCGATCAGTATACGGACACAACATTAAAAGATACGATTAATTTTCTAAATCCTCATTGACGCTAGTTTGTATTGTAGACTAGGACAGCAACTGAAGTAAGAAAATGGCTAAACTTTATTGACAGAACACTTTCCTAACAAATGACAAACCCAAAAAATATCTCACACCAGGACGAATGAACCTGTTATGAAAAGGCAATATCCCAAACAGGGACGACAAAAAAAAAAAGAGAATGAATATCCACGGGGTACACGTGAAATCGTTCTCTAGCTTTTTTTTTTTTGTAGAAAAAATGCTAAAATGCCAATAAAACCATGCCAAATATCCAGATATGCCGATAGGATCAGTCAGTAAAATGCTAAAAGGATCCAATTAATGAATAATTAACACTGTGTTCTTACACATCCATGAGGTCACAAAAATTATTTCAGAGGCCAAAAGTTTCATTCCGTTTCCCCAGTAAAGTTAATTTGAGTAAAAGCATCGTGCTGTATTACCGGTTGATCTATTTCACCATCTCAGCGCAGTAATGCCACATAATGTTTTCCCAAATAAATTTTATAACATACACAAAACACTGGCAGCGACGGCAGAAATATGAAAATCACTCAGCACAGCGCCCCATTAAAATAGCTTACCATTTCATGATCATTTAACTGCCTTTTTCACCCGCTCAGAAAGTCCATCTTTGACCCAGGACCCAATCCCAGCAATACAAATTTTTCTCCTTCATCCATGGGTATCGCGCGTAATTGCTGGTGTTGAAATGCCTCTCAAAAGCCTTGGTTTTTTGCATCAAATTAAGGTCTGGTGTAGGTTTTCCCATGCTGATCAACTCCAACTTCTTATTGAATATTAATCTGGAAAACATGCTTAGTAAACTTGAAACGATATTCACAGCAATCACGAACCAACAACTCAGGCTAGCTCGCTAGGTTGTTTACCGCCGATTTTTTTTTTTTTTTAATTTCTTTAACTTGTGATTCGCCTGGGGGACAGCAGGCGGAACTTGTCATAACATTAGCGATAACAAAGCCCTCAGATTCATAGGGGAAATATGATTGGACAATTTTACTGTCATTTGAAATTACTATTGCTCAGAGCCGAGCCCTCTGTAAATGCACAGTGGACCCGCAGCATTTCCTTCCCAGCAACTGTAGGGGGAGACAATTTAAAGTATTAAGGCGTAAGAGACACGACTTACTTCGACCATGCATTAAAACGAGCAAGAACTATTAGTGAACGGTATACCTACATTCCAAGTTCGCTAGCTACGTCATGGCAAGGTCGCTAAACACACATTACAAAGGTCTGTACATACTGATTCAGCAGCAAGTTAACTAGGAAATGTTAATTGATATTGGAAAGATACCCATAGCTAAAATGACTAGCTAGCAAAAATATTATACTATTTTTTCATCTGCGTGCGACATGCTTGTGTCTAGTCATTATAAGTAAGGCAATTGGCATGAATGTACAATGTAGCCTACAATATGCACTGCCAGTAATCAAGCTACTGGGCTGTTAAGTTACAATATGAATGTCAATTCCAGTAACCAATCTAACTTTATTGTCAATGACAATGCAGTATTTTATATATGACAGGAAGTATTGTGCAATAACGTCTGATGCTTCTCGGGAAGATATCTTAGTCCAATTACTTGTGGCTACTTTGACGCGAGCAAAATTATCAATTTGTAATATCAGTATCTCCGAAGTATATTAGCTACCTAGTTTCCGTGATTATTTTAAACTGTGCCAATTGCGCATGTAAAACAGAAGAGACTGCAAAGTGGCAGAAAATATCGGGATCCATCGGACAGTTAAATAGACATTTCCTATAGCTAATTCTAATTCTAGCTGGCTATATTCACACTCTCAAGCAAGTCTTTAACAAGTGAACGAAACAAAAATAAATTGACATGGTCAACTGCGAGAAGTCATATCTTAGAAACACAGAAAAGTAACCTAGCGTATATTTCCCAACAACGTTGTAGCTGCCAGCTTGCATAGTCTGCAACCTATGATTGAATGGTTCAGCCAATGCAGCTTAGCAGCTGATATCATTAGTGACTCAACTTTTGGGAAACGCACCTTAGGCTGGCTAGCTAACATGTTAAATGAAAGCTTGTAGTGCATTCTCGATTCCCAACGTAGAGCTGTAGCAAGCTAACACATTACGCTAGCTTGATCCTGGTTCTGCTTCGTGTCGCAGCCAGAATAAATGCGTGCGGGTTTTCTTCCCAATTGTACCCCCTACTCAGTTTCCTTTCCAATGAGAATTACAACTATAACCGTTTCAAATGCGCGTTCATGTTTGGAGGAGTTATCACGTACACCGCCCATAAGGAAGCTGTTCCCGCTCGTCCAGTTCCTCGCAATAAACACTCAATGATCTTCATGCACATTATATCGTGCCTGCAAGATCTTACGTGGAAGAATCCTCACCCCATTTTAATTTATTGAGCGGAGATGAAGGAAGTAAAGTTTGAGCTGCGTTTTGCGTGTTTATACCGCAGGAAGATAAATAATTTTTTTGAAAGCGATTTTATTTGTTAGTGGCCCGACCGGACAAGTGAAATGCAAAGTGTGGTGGTCCGTACTGGCCCAGAACGCGAAAAAAACGTTGGCGGACCATCGGATCAAAGGGAATGTCGAGCCCTGCCAAAATAAGTCATAGCTAAGCACTCAAATTGCGTTACTTTACGCTGACAAGCTGGTTAAGTTAAAGCAACCTGAAATTAACCCTTGAAAATAATTTTTTTGCTATCTGTTTAAGTGAAGAAGTCCTTAGGCAAATGTGAGTCTTTAACTAGGCAATCTGGTGACTCGCAACCGCATGGGATTGAGTGCCCACTTGCAGTATCTTGAAAACTTTGACCTCTACAGAATTCAGGAGCCAAACATTGCAACGGGTACATTTTAAGCATGAAATTCTGTTTTTTTTTTTTTGGCCAATTCTGTTGTTATGGCAACCACAGTCGATTGTTGCTGAGACCTACCCACACCACACGTTCATATTCCCTCTGTCATCGCTTTTTGTATGATAGGTCTGTGGTGACAAAGAAAACAACAGTGGCTTGCAGGCAGGGCTTTGAACCAGAATTTTTTCCCAATTGATTCGTTCTGAACAGAAACAGTATTTTAACGTTTCCGGTTTTGGTTTCCACCCCAAAATTTACGTTCTCAAACTGGTTAGAACCAAAAAATTTTGTTCCTGAACCAGTTAATATTGTTCCATGTCAGCCATGGGACTTTCAATTGGCTAGTTTACCATTAGCACTTTCAAATGGGCTATTATTTCCTTTATCCCACAACAAACATTACAATTCACAAGGCCTATGCTTTATTAAAGGCTGCATCACTCAGTAATTATATGGCCACATTTGTCACATTATTATTGATGAATTAAGACAAGAATAACTTCTGCTACGTCATTTATTGCCAAACAACAGAACAGATTCCATTTCGTTTCTCACATTGCTCAATATATGCAGATGACAGAAACAGGACAGGCTACAGCTGCCACTGGGATCATTTAACAAATGACCAGACCTTTTCAGGACTCAATCATTGCATTTCACATGCTCTTCTGTCATTCGGTACATTTTATAGTTGCGCAGTCAAATATTGAATTAGGGCGACTGAGCCCAAACACCGCCACGACAAAAGCTCAAGAAATGCAGAAGCCACGGGAAACAAATCCAGTCTTGTTCCCCGTTTAAGCCAAGTAAAATCGCTGAAAAACTGGCGAACACCATGGTTTTGGTTTCCTTTATATAATCGATTTAGCATTGTAAGGATGGCAAATTGGCAATATTAATGAAAAAAAAAAAAAAAAAACTTTCCATGATACGCAGCAATCGTTTTCGTGGTTCTCATAATTGCCACTCTGCTGTACATCATGCCTAACAACGCTCTTTAGCTGTGACTACATTCAGAATATAAAAACGGATTCTCCTGGCTTATTGCTAAATGAGCCTTGCAAAATAATTAATGCAAATGCTTGGGGTTTCAAGAGCTACATGTCCGCAGAATTTATAAGGACGTATTGGTATTTTAAGTCTTCATTTATGCGCAGATGAAAACGCCTCAAAATTTTGAGGTGCAATGTTTAACAGTGCAATCGAGAACAAATTTGACGTCTCCCATTGACTTCGATCAATTAGTCTGAGCAGCTGTTGCGAATCAGGTAAAGTAAACTACGAGAGGTTTATGTTATTAAGAATTGAAAGGTGAGGTTTCAGCGGGCCTTCGTGACTGCGACTGACCGCTGCTGTGTTACGCTTTTGTATCCCTGGATTGTGCTAATGGTCGAGAACTATAGCGTTTTAGTGAAGAAAACTGACAGACTACGCACAGCATTAGGCTTAGCGGTTTCTAACATCACTTTAACATGTTCAACACAGCCCACAACCACAAAATTCTTTTTAAGCAAGTAAATAGGTTACAAACATTTCAGATTAGCCTATTAGTCTATAATATTTAGCCTACCTCTTATAGTTATGTTTGAGCTTGGGAGACTGCATTTACTTATTTCTTCTTAATCGCCTCTCACCTGCTGGTGATAGGTGGCTGAATTCTCTCTACTTTGCCGGGGCATGCCAGGGCACAACACACAGGAAGTGAACGTCTGTTGGTCATTGTAGCCCAAACACAAAACATTTCAAGAAAGAAACAAATAACGGTATTAACCGGTTACCATTATTTTTTATAAACGATTCTGCTCCGGAACATTAAAAATTCTAAAGTTTCTGGTTTCGTTTTTGTTCCTAGCAAAATAGTAAAAGTTTCTGGTTTTCGTTTCCGTTCCGCGAACCGGTTCAAAGCCCTGCTTGCAGGTGCATATCTCATTAGAAGCGAAATGTACCATATACACAGAAGTTTTTGCAAAATAGAAAGCTGTCTGACATCCCTAATTCTGTGGTCAATAAAGTGAATAGGTGGTTTGTGACAGGGAGGAAGAAGATCTCTCACAATAATTGGATACAACATCCTAGGTGACAAAACTGAGGGCACCAGCATCAAGGTGCCATATCTATGGCTTTGGCTCTGCTTAGACTGGACAGTGTCCATGCATGGGAGGTTCGTCCCAGTGCCTTTCAAAGGACTACTGAACACCGAAAACATTGCAGATTTTTACGCATTTTTCTTCTGGGGCATATTAGAATCTATTTGTCATCACAAGTAACTGCACACGTAAAATATTAAACAAGAAAACAATAATTTTAACATCTCAATTTGCACCAGAAATCAAGCCCACAGGAGCAATTTGGGAAACCCTAACAGCATGCTGACAACATAAACACAATAAAACACTTTTCGTCTCAAAGCAGGAATTCATGTGAAAGACCCTGCCACAACAGAAGAAATTGTGTCCGATAGCAAACTTAGCATCAATTTAAGCAATGTTTCTAAAACATTGGACAAAGAAAAAAATTAATATAGTTCAGATAATTTTTCTGGCATCCAGCCATACAGGTTTGAGCCATACTTGACAAGCAATGGTGAAGTCGAGCCTTCAGACAAAGACAATGAGCCGACGGGCGATATTGGCAGGCTTCAAAACACAGGCCTCTATCTTACAGCCCAGTGCAGAAGGGTGCAAAACGTAACGCAAGTGTCTTAGCTACTTTACGATCGACAAAAATACCAATTTCCCGTCTGGCGACCACGCTGCATAAATAGCCAATACATTTGCGCCAAATTGAGCGCCCATGGGCTGGTATGGATGCCTCATAATCCCTTTTGACTGACAATAAGCGGCACGTATACAACTCTAAAAACAAAATCAGATATATTTTAGCGCCCAGATTGTAGCGATTTAGGTGATATATTTATTATGAAAGCTACATTTAACTCTTAATGAATGAATGTATGAGCACCAGGCGTTCAATCGGGGGTACGCGGTGAGTGGTTTAAACCAGCACCTGTAGCCTAAGTCCTCGGACTCACGTCATGAAGGGAAATGACAACGAAGCATTTTATCTTACGGGTTGTCTTGTTTTGCTAGATATTTTGACATGGTGCGAGTTCTCTAACGGACATGAACAACTTCCGTATAATATTTATTTTAATCAGTATCCGTCATCGAAGTGTTTACCAAAGTGTTCTACAATTTCACATTAATTAGGTCTCTGGCTCCAAAGTCTCATTTTGAAAATTGTATGTTGCTCTGACAGTGACCGATTAGCTTCGTCAAGTGCAACATCACAATATATTCTTGCTTGTGATATAGAGTTGCTGGTTTTAATGGAAAACGCGCCTTCGTACTGCCGTAAGATTGCTGGGTAGAGAGTTTAAATGCTCACATTCATAGTCCCACACCCACTCAAAGTCCGCAGACACTGTCCGGTCACCCCCTCTGTCCATGTGGTCGCCACTACAAAACTGAAAAAAAAATTGTGGAAAGTTGTGTTAATTATCCCTTTCTTTCCGTCATGTGTAACCACAAGCCTGTCGTTTCAGCTCTGAGGCGATTAGCAACGTGGGAAAGATGCGAGTCTAGAACATCTAGACTCATCTAGTCTTTAGATGAATAACTTTAATATTAAATAAATATATTCACTTTGCTGTGGGCCTTTTTCAAACAACAACACCCAAAAGCAACAACAAACGTCGATAAAAGTTTCGCTTCTCTCATTAAAACATTATAACCATGTTCCGAGAAAGTGATTTTGTGAGTGACCGTTCAATGGAGCCTGACGTGATTCCTAGCGCCAGCTGCACGCATGTATGCCTTTATTTGTTTGATGGTTGGGAGTCAGGTCATTGCTTATGCCTGCACCAACCAAACTAGACCGCGGCGGATCAAAATCCCGCTATTTGGCTATGGCACTTAGCAACCGGTAATTGGAAAGTTGTGACAGTCAAGCCTAAAATATTGTGAAATAGGCCATAGGTTTTCAGCAACAAATCGGATTTTGTTTCAAATGAATTTAGTGGCCACATTGGTACAGTGAATAAAACATTAAGATCGGAAATAAATTACCATGTGGCGTGAAATTTTCAGCCAGCCCGTCGGCAAGCGCCTCTTAATTTCTGCTTGTCCGACAAAATTTTTGCTTGTCCCGGGCGCTCAGAACAGCGATTTCGCGAGCCCTGATTACCTATTGATTGACACATTTTTATTCAATTCCAGACAGTATAAGCTTTCCTCAGTAATTGAAAGACATTGATTGGACCCTCAGAAAAGTATTTAAACACTTGAGTAACAGCAGTTAGGTTGTATTCTCTCAACTTTGCACAGGTGAAAATGACATGATTGCATGGAATAAAAGACTTCCTGAACCAACCCTGGAGTGCTGAGCTGATATTTGCGGGATGGAAATGTGATTCTGAGATGGTAAATGGCAGTTATTCTAAATGGAACAGACTGGAGGGCTAACAGCATTGATTCTTTGGGGGAGAAATTCAATGATAGAGTTTTTCCTTTTGAAGTGTGAGTAGAACTGTCTTTGTATGGTGTTGCTCTATCCAACTTCTAACCAGCTAGTTAACTAGCCAGCCGTTTATTATCCCCCGCCACACGAAGTGGCCGGGGGATATTGATTTGACCTCCGTCCGTGCGTGCGTGCGTCCGTCCGGGATAAAGGAGAACAACTTTTCACAAGAAATATTCTAAATAGGATAACCAAATTTGGCATATAGGTTCAGACCATGCAGGCCTTGATCGAGTTCGAAAATGAGACCAGCGCGATTATTTTTTCCAGAGTTATTGCCCTTGATTCGCATTTTTGAACTCTGACTACGGTGTCTATAAAGGAGAACAACTTTTCACAAGAAATATTCCAGATAGGATAACCAAATTTGGTGTGTAGCTTAAGACCATAAAGACCTTGATCGAGTTCGAAAATGAGACACGCGTGATTATTTCTCCCGGAGTTATTGCCCTTGATTCACTTTTTTTCAACTCTGTTCACGGTATATGTAAAGGGGAACTACTTTTCACGGGAAATATTCCAGATAGGATAACCAAATTTGGTGTGTAGCTTAAGACCATAAAGACCCTGATGGAGTTCGAAAATAAGAAGCACACTATTCTTTTTCCCACAGTTATTGCCCTTGTGGCACTTCTGGGAGCCTCTGTTCATAGTATCTTTAAAGAAGACATTTTGGCGGGGGATGTTGTTGACCATGTCTACTTGTTTATTTTTGGTATACCACCATGATCACAGAACTAGTTTGTCACATTGGTTAACAAGAGTAGTCGATAGCCTTTGCTAATAAAACTGCATGTACTAGCATTTTGAATAAAGTGGCGATCTGTTTTAGAATTTATACCACATTCAACTAAATAGAATGCCTTGGATTTTCGCAGTGAGTTATACTTGCTCCTTATAGGGTGTAAAGAGGATTGTTACAAGCTTGCTTTTTGTTTGGATGATCAGAATTTTAAACCGCAAGCTTTCCTTCTGAGTGAACATTCTGACCGTAAAATAAGCAGTTCCTTTGATAAGTATGTGTGCTTTCTGGTGCGGCTTTGTAGAAAAATGGACGAAACTCTGAACTTTATCATGGAGAAAAGGCATGTTTTCAGTTTGGAGAGGTTACCGGTGACCATTGATGTCCAGCTGTACCCATATTGATAAACTCATGCTAAATTTAACCAGAAAATAATTCATATTGAATTTCATGAGGCAAAAGTTGATTAAAAATATGATTACTTTATGATTTGACTGTGCACCATTTTAAGGCTCTGAGAGTTTGGAAGCCACCTGGAGAGCTGTCTTATTTGGCTTCTAAAGAGTTGATCATTTAGAATTTAATTCTCAGATGACGAATACCTGTGGTCTAGGAGTTTATCATCCCAGGAATGTATTGTTTTAACCCCCAGACATTTTTCAATCCTCAGTATTATCATTTTTTTCCAATTTTAATGCTTAATTTTCAAGAGGATTTTTGTATGTTTTCAGCCCCTTTTCTCCACCAAAATCAAAAACTGAAGTGAAATACGATGGAATTCCAAATGCTGCAAATGTCTTGTCTCAGTCGAGCCATATTCTCCCTCTCTATGAAGCTTAAATCTTGAATTAGAAAGCATTAAATAGGGTAACACAAAAATACCCATATTTGGCTTCTGTGCAAAGGGGTTAATACAGTGCCTGCAACCCATCTGTCCCGCTTCTATTATCAAATACAAAACCATACATTTCATTTGAAATGTCTTCATTATTATATACAGTTTGGCAGAAAAACAAAGTGGCCACTAAAAAACTATCCTTTTAGTAGTGTTGATGATCATATTTCAGATTTACTCATCATATTCAACAGTAAATCAATAAGATCATATTTCAGATTTACTCATCATATTCAACAGTAAATCAATAATCATTATCAGTCTGTGAACGATACCGTGGCTTTCGGAGGAGCTCACTTTTTCGGGGGGTATGCTTGCGCCTGCCTCAAAAGAAGAGACTTGGGGCTCAGTTATTCTTCATAACAGCTGTGTGCACGGACAGATGCGGACACCAGAGCCGCAGTAGTTGTCAATTCAATTCAATGTACAACACACACTTCAATGCACAACAAATGACGTTTGACTGTGGGTTGAAATAACCAACCATAACCCATCGGCACCACAAAATATAGAATACTGCCATTCGGAATATGATGTGAACGCAGAAAATCTGGCAACAAACATTTCAAAACAGTTACATTGCTCTGAAAAACCTTGTCAACTGGACCTGAAAATCAAGAACAGCTATGATCTGATTGATGAGCCAAAAATCTAATCATGTTGCAGAACATATTGATTAGAACCTAAAAATAAATGTGAAATGTAACGTTAGAAGTGATGCGTATGTTTGGAGATTTAAATAGTCAATGAGGTTACATTGCTGTCTCGTGCGTAACTGCACACGCAGCAGGAGACGCGAATGTTTCTGTTGGGGGGAGCGCTGCTAGTATTTACACTTTAAATATTTTCACATTTTAGAAAACAATAAATATTTTACTCATTGATTGTGTATTATTTCACCCACCACAACCGTTTAATCAGAATATTAATTTTATGAGCCGGTGGATTATCCGAAGTGTCTGCGGAGGTAATGCAATCAGCTACCTGGCCAAGTGTGTAAAAATAGATGTTTGAAGCTTGCTTTGGCTATATGTACAGTGTTACATCTTGCCAATAACGCCATCTGAACACCCATCACAATTCAAAGCTAAACGTGAATAACTGGCAATAGCTCTTACCTAAACACAGAAGCAACCACAGAGGCCTGGGATCGGCTGCCTTTGCAATTCGTCCTGAAGCCCATGACGTGAATGGCGATGACCTGATTTAACCCAAAATGCGATTAAGGGTGTTGGTTAGAATTTTTCTAAGGGAAGCCCATTAAGATCAAGAAAAAGGACCGCCGAGAAGCTGTTCTCTTGCAACCATCTCTGATTTTTGCAGACTACTAACCACGGAAAAATAATGTGACTTGGCGCGAAACTGAGAGGACCTAAAAAAGTTTTTTGTTGTTTCTCCAATTGCATGAGTGACTATTATGACATGGTGCCGCCACGCTTCGGTGGTCATGGCAAGAACAAAGTAAATTAATCCTTAATCACCTGCATTAATCATGCATCAGTAATTGCCGTTTTAATGCAGAATTTATAAGAATTCAGAAAAGCAAAAATGCAGTGCAAAAATAACATTGTCAATATTTTGGGGACCCCCCAAAATTTCAGAAATTGTGTTTTCAGGGGAGCTCATGTCTTATTAAGGGGAGCTGAGCTCCCTCTAGCTCCCCCTTAGTTCGCACCCTGATCGTAATCAGTAATCATATTATGTAAGCAGCAGTAACACACACACACGCAAGCGCACACACACACACACACACGCACATAAGCAGTTGATTTCTGTGGTTTTCATTAACATCTGTTCAATTGATTTAATCAATATCTGTTCAGTTGATTATTGCAGTTTGATTAACATCTGTTCAGTTGATTCAGTCAATATCTGTTCAGTCATCAGCATTATTCAGTATTATTCATCAGTAACATATAGTTACGCATGCCTGCTTCATGTGAGTAGTTTTGCTTATAGTAGCACAGCTATAAGTACTGTATGTATTAGAAATATGTAAGAGGGGTGTAATCTTTTGGTTGCAGTTCTCAGGGCACGTAGGCAGTGTTTTGGTTTGCCTGTCTCTGGGATGACCTATGACCCATTTAAAAGTTCTCTGAAACAATTAAGTAGCCTTGAAGTTTTTATTTTGCAAATGATGCCAACCAATGAGAAAAGAGAAAGACAAGTCAGAAGCAGACATTACGTTATTGAACTACTGAAAAACAAGTAAGAAGCAGACATTATATTATTGAACCATTGTAGCGTGAGAGGATGGAAAAACCATATTTGGAAGAAATTTCCTGTGATGAAGGTATAAAGGTTGGGTGTGAAAAGTGGAATGTCAGTTCTTCTTGCGCAACAAGAGCTCGGCTTTGTACTGGTTCATAAACCTGAATAAATTCTAATTTTCTGAAGAGTCTGTCTTTCTCCAATTGTTTAAGGATGGGGGGACGTCGAAAATATGAAAACGTTTCTGAATAGGAACGGCAACAGTAGCAGCAAAAGCAACTGAGACATTGTCACTATCTAAAATTATCTGAATTTCTTCCATGTATCTGACTTGACCTTCAATCATCACCCAACCGGAAGCAAGTTTTTTTCACAAGTCTGATATTATTCAAGGGGTTATGGTAGTGTGATCAAAATGGAGCTTGACGTAAATTCTGATAGGCCACGGAGTCAAGCTCGCTAATGTAAAACAGCCGCTTCTCCCGCCAATCGCTTGCGTGCACATGACTGTCATCTGACTTTGCTGCGACGATTGCTTTACCGATAATATGCTGGTTTAAGCTTGGTATCCTGAGAAGCAGCTCCTCGGCGTGTATGCTTAACAACTCTCCTCCTCCTCAGCTCCACCCATCCTACGTTAGCATTCTGTAACCCTGTTTCTTCATGACTAAATTGTGTTCAATAACAATGTCTCCTCTTTGAGGTCATTGTTGCTATAGGCTCTGTTCTATGGAGGGGGGTTAGTCGCAGCTCCCTGCCTACGGTTCCACGCGCGGACGGGCAGGGATCTCTCAGAAAAGAGCCATGCCGCCAAATTCATTTAAACGATTTAATTTCTGTCGGTCGTTCCCCACTAACACGTAATTTTTATTTTACCCTCAACTTTAAATTAATACAGTTTTTTTTGTTTGCTTGTTTTATCCACAGCTTGTAATGCAATGTTAAGTTCAAACGCAGACCCATAAATTCACTATGATGATTTTTAATATCAGGGTATGAATGAAACAATTTTGAACAATATTTTTAAAAATGTTTTTATTACATTTATGGAGATCACTGTATCCCAGTTTCCATACTCTAAGTAATGGTTTACTTACATGCTTCGCAGACCATTTCCTCTGCAGAGTACAGTTTTTTTTCCCCTTGCTACTAGGCAAGTATGCCCTTATAATAGCAGTTCGCCAAGGTGCAAGGGCATCTGGTGTTTAAAAGACATGGGAGATGACACTCTAATTTGCTTATTTTGTGTTACACCCAAAACACACCTATGATTAATTAAGAGATTAAGAATGACCGCTTTGAACCTTACGCCTTGCATTGTGCCCTGATATCCCGGCGTTAAACTAGCAAAAATGGATTTGGACACACCTTAAATGCACTTGCGCTTAGATCGTTGCAGTAGGGCCCACAGACTGCCATGCTCTTTTCTTCGATAAAAACAGCTATGTACACGGGATAAATCCGTAGGTTTGAATATGAGAAAGGCTCCTCGTTTTACTCAAGTTGAAAATCAGGTGTAGGCCTGTTGGAATGAATGAGAGATGTTCTGGTTCTACTATTGCGGCAGTCATAGAGGCACTGATATCAAAACAGTTGGGCTGTAGTGTTCACTACATAAGTGCGATGACAGAGTGGGTGTCCATTTGTCTCATTCCCTGTACTTGTATGGTCCACTGTTCTCAAGACATGAATCTAATGGAAACCTAAACAGAGTAATTCCTGGAGCAGGATAATTAGAACAACCTGCTGCAACACATCAATTTGGCATATTTGCTCATAATATCCAAGAAACACGAGAATAAAACACAGCACAAGAACAACAACCTAACACTCCCCAATGCTAAACTGCAGAGGTTTACGCTCAAAAGTTTGCAATTACTGGGCTTGCGTCACTTCTGCTTTGAATGGAAGCGTCAAAATTTCGTATGACGTTTGGTTCACTTATAAAAATTTTTGACTTTGAGGGTCTTTTTAATCATTGGTAGGGAGATTTTGAGGCAAGAATTTGTGTTTTCTAAGTCATGATAAACAGAATTAGAAGGTAGGCCCTATATGCACTTGTGCATTCAGGAGTCCTTTAAAGGCAAATCAGCAGCCTTCAACTTTTCCCCATGAACTTAATTCATTGAGGTGTTTCTGTCAGTTCTTTCTCCCACCATGCAAAGGATGGTAGGCAACAGACTGCTATGCAAGATGTGGACAAAAATGGGTTGAGCAGAATGACCCCAATTATAGTCGCCTCCCTCATACTCCTCTGATAAATTCTCAATTCCATTATTCTGACTCCAGTGCTGTCAAATAGATCATGAGCTCTTAATTTGGGTAATGGCATCTCAGCCACATGGGACATGCAATGAATGCCATGTCCCACATTATTCTGGGTTTATCCAAAACTGCACATGAATCAGGCAATATGACAGGCCAAATGTTGAGCGTTAAACATCACTGCAGGCATCGGTATTTACAATGTACTTCACGCAAGTTCGACAGAAATTCCTGGGCTATGGAGAAAACCACCGAAAGTTACATGGAAGATGGTCCATCAGGGAGATGCCTCAGGCTTTCGAATTCCTCTGCTCGGCCAGACATACTTTGTAGGTAGAACTAAGGTCAGCATACACAGGGGTCCCCCAGGACTGAGTTTGAAAACCACTGCTCTTGTTTATTTGTGATACCATAAAGTCAGCTTCAGGTCTCTCTGCGAAGCTTGAGAAAATGTAGCAAAACAAAACTTACTGGGCAGTAGATCGGGTCATTGACCCATTTTTGGAAAAAGACCTGAGTGCAAGAAGTACCTAAGTTCAAGTCTAATTTTCTTCCTAACTTCTAAATGCATGAGTATTTTTCCACAATAAAGGGTTTGTCAGCTCTCAATAGCCCCTGGAAACGGGAAGGGGCTCCATGGTATGCTAATATTTAAAAAAATTATCTAAAACATGCTATGAAAACCCCAAAATTTCAAAAGTGTTCTTTTGTGACTTAGACTTCTTGCACTCAATTCTTCAATTTAAACTTCCACAGAGTTGAGAGTTAGCCTGCTTTCAGGAAATGTGGGAAAAACCTTTTAGAAAACAGAGAAAAGAAATGCAGCTTGCTGGTGGGCAATATATGTGACTTTGCACCAAGCATCCTTCACCATTTTCAAGCTCATGGAAAAACATGAACCTCAGAAAAAGCAACCTCAGGACATCCATCAGTTACATGTTTTCCACATAGCTCGCTGTATGATGATTACAGTGCTTGGCCTGTTTCACATACAACCGGGAATATATTTTTGTTTTGATGTTAACACGTGAACTCTGTCCACAACAGGTGCTTGAACACTTTTTAGGCCTCGACTGGTAAAATCATCAAGCCTAATGTCAGCCAGCACCATTGACTGGGCCAGCACAAACAAGGCTAATGTTCTAATCACCCAATTAGCACACAGGTTTCATTTTGCAAGGTTATTTGCAGTTTGAGTGTGAGGAGGAAAGGCTACAACTTCAGTAGATTCAGCGCAAATTCAAGCGCAAGGAGGGGCTGTTTGAGTGCGAGAGCAGAATTTTTGGGAAAAACTCTGTAAAATCTACGTATTAAATCAATGTCTGTTCTCAAGTCGAAATACCACACTCTTGAATAAAGATAGGAATGTAACTTCATACGGGCCTGCCATGTGCATGATGTAAAATGTCCCTAGTCTGTTCTGAAAGGTAGCCCTGATTTCCAAGGACAGACAACATCTCTGCAGCATATCAGACTAACCAGTAAAAACACTCCAACAGCAACAATGACGCGATGGTGCTGCCACTTTGCAGTGGGGCTTTTGCAAACTTGAGCTGCGGTGAATGGCACATGCAAGGCATGGTCTAACTAGTAGCAGACACTTCTGTCCCACCAGTAACCCTTCTTGGGCAAGTGGTCACTCTACCCAGAGATTGTAGAACAGATTAGCACAGATGGGAATGCTTTGTTCGCCAAAGAAGATGACATCTTGTTCCCCCAAGGTTCTCTCTAGCGGAGGCATCCAACGCAGAATGCACTCAATCAAGACATTGTAACCCAGGGATGGCCAGACAGCCTTCTAATAATGCCACCTTCAATGCTTCAATATTTTCTCAGAAATTGGGAGGGGCCAAACAAGGAGACCACATAGAACTGCTGCAGGGCTCGACTTTCACAACGGCACTCATAGCAAAAGCCGCCGTATATTACTTACTTTGCTGCCGAATACACAATATACATGAAAGCCACGGCAAAGTTTTGCCACGATAAAAATCGCCAGAGCCCTTGCGCTTTAAATCGGTCACTAAGCGTTAGGCAGGGCCCTTGACGGTTCAGCTGGGCATAGCAGGCTGGGTGGTATACGATCAGACTCGCAACCACAATTGAGAATTTATGCGCCAAACTTTCCCGCGTTTCTCCAGCAGTGGCTTGTGAATGGACGGGGATGTTAACATGACCATATTTAGAAATCACACACTGCGTGATCACCCTTCTTTTTGCTTCATCAGCAATAAGGTCAGCCTCACACCGACGTAACCTTTTTTACACTGTGTGATTAACTTGAAGGGGCAAGGATGGCACTTGTGTGAGGAGATTGAAAGTAAACTGCCCAGACTGGAACCAGGAGGGGCTGAGGAAATCTACACCATGATTGGTCATTCTGATGACGTCACATTCCGGAGAATACCAACGAAACTAAGGCTTGTTTAAAATTATGTCATCGTTTCAAAAATAATCGCCTGGCATCCTTCCGATAAAAGCCTGATATCGGTCAACTTCTGATTGATATAGATATGACATTGATATTAAATAATCTCATACAAGTGCATTTTTTTGCTTTGCTGCGACCTGGATGAGAATTTTGAATAGTAAACAACATGCACATGAAATTATAGTGCTGCGGCACCGCATGTACAATGTACAACAGCAGCATGCAATACACACGAGATTAGCATTGTATGGACAGGAAAATTGCTGTAGTTAGCAAAAGCCACCACAGAAAAATGTAGCTGTGGAGGCTTGAAAAATTGCTGCGGAGGGCCGTCGGTCTCCACGGCAATTTTTGAAAAAATAGGTGTGGAGGCAAATTGTGAAACTCGAGGCCTGGCTTCCAACTGGCTATGTTAATAAGAAACAAAAATTATAACTTGTATTTCAACTTAAAATGCACACAAAAATGAGCCATATAATCATTACAGAGAGAAAACTGTGAGCACAGCCATCTTAAAAATTGCTAATTCATCTCAGAATCCTTTTTGAGATTGTGAATGTGGATAATAATCATCAGACCAGCAAAACAAAGAGCTGCAAATAACCTCATTTGACTTAAAAACCAAAGGAAGCATCAAGTGTTGTTGAGCTGCAGTTCACTCAAGTTAACCTATGTGTGACATGATTGCTTACATGAAAGACAACAGAAGCATCTGGATTATCATCATGATCACTGGAAGGAAATGGATGTCCACGGCCCCTCTGAAGCAGAGGCCAATCTAGGGCAGGAGGGAGACATGGAGGAGGATCCATGTCACGGACAAAAGGATGATATCCAGACAACTTCTGAACAGGTAATTTTTCATACACCTGAAGGGATTTGGATAGACATAAGAATGAAAATGGGAACGAGAGAAGCACTATCTCAAGGTTATCTGCACAATCAAAATTTGGAACCAGCTTATGGTTCATATCACATTAAGTAACATGATTTTTACAATTGTAAAAATATGGCAATTATTACATTTTTTTTCATTAAACTTTCACAGACAAGTGCTGTACAAACTTAATTATCTAGTTCAGGATAGAGGCGCACTACTGATGAGGAGTACCTGCAGTGGATATAAAAAGTCAACACAGTGACTTAGAAAATGCCGATTTTTTATATTCAGTATAGCTAGAAATATATCAGGCTTTTTCCATTTTTAATACGACCCTCCAGCTTTGCAGAAGTCATGAGCAGCAGTTTATGAGCATACTTTTAAATACAACCCCATTTCCAAAAAAAATTGAGATGCTACGAAAAATGGAAATAAAAACAGACTGCAATGACTTGCAAATCATTTCAACTTAATATTTAATTGAAAATGGCACAAAGACTACAAATCAGATTTTGGAAAAATATCTGTTCATTTTGAATTTGATACCAGCAACAGGTTTCAAGTTGGAACAGGGGCATGTTTACCACCATGTTGCATCATCTCTTCTTGTAACAAAATTCTGCAAGAGTTTGGGAACTGAGGAGACCAATTGCTGAAGTTTTGAAAGCCAACTGTTTTCCCATTAATACTTGATGTAAGATTTTTGTCGCTCAACACCTCTCGGCCCCCTTTGTTTTATTCTTTGTTACATAATCCAGCAAAAAATTTGTGGTTTACAGGTCTGGACAGCAGGCAGGCCAGTTTAGCACTCAGACTCTTTAATAAGAGCCATGTTGTTGTAATACATGCAGAGTGGTGTTTGGCATTGTCCTCCTGATATAGGCAAAGCCTTCCTTGAGAAAACCATCTGAATGGCTGTTTATTTTGCTTCAAAGTCTGTATATATCATTCAGCACTAATGGCATCATCACAGATGTGCAAGGTACCCATGCCATGTACACTAATACATCCCCGTATCGTCACGGATGCTGGCTTCAACAAGCTGGATATTCCCTCTCCTCTTTAGCCCAGAGGATGTGGCACCCATGATTACCAAAATTTAAGAATTTCGCGTTTTGATTAGTCAGACCACAGGACAGTTTTCCACTTTGCCTCAGTCTTAAATGAACTTGGGCCTAGAAAAGCGACAGGGCTTCAGGATCTTGTTTATTTGGGTTTTTTTTTTTTAGACGGCAGAGTCGAGGGATGCAATGATACCGATACCAGCATCAGGTATCAGTCCAATCCTGTGTGCGTGTACACGTTCTCATAAATGTGCCCCGATACCACAGCACCGCCAATCCGCTAACCGCTGATTAGCGAAAATAACTTTTTCCTTCAGCGGATTAGAGCTTCCGCTAACTTTGAAAACTCTTGGCGGACTAATCAGCTTCTGCAAAATTCAGTTCCGCTAACTCTTAGTCCGCTATTCCCCCGCCTCCTGCCCATAAAGAGAATAAAGTTTTAGGGTTGTAAACCGTATCATCCTACATGCACGTTCCTATCTGTTGTGAGCACATCTACAACAGTAAGTCTGGCTCGCTGTTGACCGACTACGCAATTTGACGACGCAGTCGCAGCTGAGCAGCATGATGTAATTTTGCAGTTAAGTTTACTTTCATTGGCATCGCCAGAACTGAATATTGGGTTGGTACAGAAAATCCTTTTACAACAATCATTAGTGCTTGCTTGCTCTCAGCCATTTAAGAGCGTTCATGATAACCTGAAATGTTTTTATCTAAATGCAAGAAGCATTAAAAATAAATTTCAAGAACTTGAGGCCGTTATGATTAATGAAGGCTATGACATAGTTGGGATTACAGAGACATGGCTTAGTGAAGAGGATGGAGATGAATATAATGTAGAAGGTTATAAGCTCTTTAGGAAGGATAGATGTAATAGGCGAGGAGGGGGTGTAGCACTCTTTGTGAACGAAAACATAAATGTGCAGGAAATTCCTGAAATTGAATATTCCGTGCCTTGTGAAGATATCTGGGTCAGGCTCACTGGCAAACACGAGACTGGTTTAAACATAGGTGTATGCTATCGACCACCAGCTTTGGACAGTACAGTCAATGAAATGCTCCTTAAGAGGATTACGCAAGCTTGTAGAGGAGGAGGGACTATTATTATGGGAGACTTAAATTATCCTGGTATTGATTGGGAAATTTTGAAAGGACAGGGTAGGGGGAGGAAGAATTTCTAGATGTCATAAATGATAATTTTTGGTGCAGTATGTTAATAAACCTACAAGAGAGAAGGCAATTTTAGATTTGCTGCTCTGTAATGACCCAGATAGAATTAGCAATGTTGAGGTACTGGAGCCACTTGGGACAAGTGATCACTCTACTATTAATTTTGAGGTTTCATGGGAAGTTAAAAAGGTGTCTCCAAAAACAAAAATTTTTAATTTTAGGCGAGCAAACTTTGACAGGATGCGGTCATATCTAAGTGAAACAAAATGGGAGACACTCCTGGACTGTGAGTCTGTAAATGAGATGTGGGAAAAGATTTAAGGGGTTTTACTTGATTCACAATGTAAATTCATTCCAAAGGTGTCCAAAAGTAAGCTGAAAAAGCAGAATCCTCAGTGGATGACAGCAGCTATTAAGTAGGAGTTTGAGGGAAAAGAGGAATCTTTATAAGATGTACATAGAGGATAACAATGAGATTACTAAGGCCGAATTCTGTAAAATGCGGGCTGTGGTCAAAAAGAGCTGAGGAATGCTAGAAGACTGTATGAAAGACAAATTGCAGAGGGGCAAAAAACTAACCCTAAGCGCTTCTTTCAGTACTGTAGCAGAAAAAAAGGAAAGTCAAAGAGCAGGTTAAGTGCATAAAGAATAAAAATGGATCGCTGCTATATGATAATAAGGATATTGCGGACACCTTAAACGGTTACTTTGTTGAGAATTTTACCTTAGGCGGGTCTTTATTCGGCCAGAGGGCTTGTCCAATGCTCAAGATTATTTAGCGGAAATTGAGGTTAGGGATAACGTCGTATTAGACAAGTTGCATCAACTAAAGGCAGATAAGGCGGCGGGTCCTGATGGCTTATATCCTAGAGTGCTCAGGGAAGTTAGTGAGATCATCTTTAAGCCGCTATCTGCCATCTTTAGGCGGTCTTTAGAAACTGGAGAAATACCAAATGATTGGAAACAGGGCAATATAATACCAATATATAAAAAGGGGACCGTACTGAGCCAGGTAATTACAGGCCAGTCAGTTTAACTTGCATTTGCGTGCAAAATATTGGAATCTATCATAAAAGATGAGCTGGACTTATTTCTTGAGCGTAACAATATCTTGAGGGATAGCCAACATGGTTTTTCGTAAAAGGAAGGTCATGCCTGACAAACCTTCTGGAATTTTTTAAGAGGCCACCAAGACTTATGACCAGAGCAGGGCTTATGACATCATATATTTGGATTTTCAGAAAGCATTTGACACAGTACCGCATAAGAGACTAATTTTTAAAATGAGCTCCATTGGAGTTACAGGTGGTATTCTGAAGTGGATTCATAACTGGTTGCAGGACAGAACACAAAGAGTGGTGGTCAGTGGTATATCATCTGAGCTAGGTAGGGTGGGGAGTGGCGTCCCCAGGGATCGGTGTTGGGACCCCTGCTGTTCCTCATCTACATTAATGACCTTGATAGGAATATTGAGAGCAGATTAGTGAAATTTGCAGATGATACTAAATTGGGGGGCTTGGCAAATAGTTTAGAGTCCACTAAAGTGATTCAGGATGATTTGGATAGAATTCAGAATTGGGCAGAAATGTGGCAAATGAAATTTAATGTAGCGAAATGTAAAGTAGTACATGTAGGTAATAAAAACATTAGGCGGGATTACTTCATGGGAGGTTTTAAACTGGAATGTGCTCCACAAGAGAAAGATCTGGGAGTGATTGTTGACCAAACCCTCACAGGCTCTAGCCATTGTGCCGTAGCTGTTAAAAAAGCCAATCGGATACTGGGATACATTGCAAAAAGTATTGAGTTCAAATCCAAGGAGGTGATGCTTCTTTTGTACAACACATTCGTCAGACCACATCTAGAGTATTGTGTACAGTTCTGGGGACCATACTTTAAGAAAGACATAGAGGCTTTAGAGAAAGTTCAGAGAAGAGCCACGAAGCTAATTCCAGGTATTAAAGATGAAAGCTATGAGAAAAGGCTGAAGATCCTTAATCTCTTTAGTCTTAGGAAAAGGAGACTAAGGGGTGATTTGATTGAGGTCTTTAAATATGTTAAAGGGATTAACAAAGTGAATTATGTAGGATTCCTTCAACCAAGTGTTGTTAGCAGAACTCGGGGTCACAAATGGAAGCTGACTAAAGGTAAATTTAGCACTGATATTCGGAAATATTTCTTCACCCAAAGAGTAATTTCAGTGTGGAACAGCTTGCCTGACCATATTGTTGAGGCAGAGACCTTGGGAGTTTTCAAGAGCAGACTTGACTTAAAGCTAGATACCATTGAGTCATTGAGTATCTGAAGTGATATATTCACGATGGTACAAAGAAACTGGCGAGCCTAGTTGGGCTGAACGGCCTGTTCTCGCCATTCATGTTATGTTATGTTATTTACCTTTATTAACACATTTTCTAATTACAAGAATTATCCATTGGCAATTAAAGATAGCTCCTTCTTAACGCAATGTAAGAGCAATGAACTACTGGGCTAATTCAGTTCAAAGATAATACAGGCTACTAATAACAAAGAATATGCACTGCTAAGAAGTGAAAACTAATAGAACGTTCCATTGCAACACGCAAAGCTCCGCCTCCGCCATTTTGGACTGAAAGTGAATAGATATTACATGCTAACGTAATATCAATGAACTTATTTACGACAGTAAAACATCTCGCCTTTAAAGTCCCGGACATAAATAAAATAAATTTCTCTATACTTAGGGATAACCATAACCCTTAGAACCTATTAAATATTTAATTATTTAACTATTTAGGTATTATTAAATATTATGGCATTGAAAAGTGAATACGTGCTATGCTAACGTAATATCGATGAACCCATTTACGCCAGTAAAACTACTGACATACAGTTCGAATTTAAACAAGGCTTATGTATGACAATATGTACAGCTATGTTTCTTGAGACCATTGATTACGATGTCAAATGTGAGAGTGATGTTTTTACATGTTTTTTGGATGCAAGTCGTGCTTTTGATGAAGTTCATTACAGTAAACTTTTTACATTGCTTATCCAGTGGAGATCATCTTTTCATAAAATTCGCCTTCTAATTGATAGCTACACTCGTCAGCAAGTGTGTGTTTCATGAGACTACTGTAAGTGTGAATATTTAAACATAGCTGATGGCGTTAAACAAGGGGGAGTCTTATCACCTGTTTTGTTTACAGTTTATATTGATGAACTGATTGTTTTGTTAAAAGAGTCTAAGTTTGGTTGTCATTTAGGTACTCATTATACTGGAGCACTGGGATATGCTGGTGACATCACTTTGCTCAGTCCCAGCCTACGTGCCTTACAGTCTATGGTTAATTTATGCCAGTCTTTCGCAAATGAATATAATGTGACATTTAATGCTAAAAAGACAGTTGGTTTGAAATTCAGATCACCTGTTAATGATTATGACAGGTAGTATTTGAATGGCTGTGTCATAAATTGGTCTGGTAGTGTCAAACATCTAGGTCATTTAGTTAGTACAGATTTCTCAGGCCAGAATGACTGTGCTTTGAAACAATCTGTATTCATTGGTGCAGTGAATAAATTACTTGGCTGTTATGGGGGATTGCAACCATATGTATTATTTAAACTATTTTTTCTGCCTTCACGCACCTTCGCAGTTAATTGCTGAACACTGCTTGCGTTTACTTCACTTGGATCGTTCCTTAGTTTACTTGGCTTCTCCGTCGTTTCTGTCTTTGTCTGAGCTGTTTTCAGTCAGTGCGCCTGGCGTTTCCAGTCCAAAATGGCAGCAGCGCTACCAGGCACCACCTAGTGGCTGTTGTCAAAAAAGCACCAGTGTTTCGTCTCTTGTCTTGTATCATCTTTACTACTAATATGCCTAACGAAAAGTAAACCACTCTAGAACTTCCATGCTACCTTTTTGGCACATCAGGCGATATAAACTTCTTTTAGTTTTTTGGCGGGTTGCATTTATTCTTTCAAGGGTGCATACCGCCACCAACTGTACGGAATTATGTACTGTATTCTCTTGAGCTGCTTCACTTAATAAAAAAAAATTCTACCCACTAAATCCAATTATATAACTTTATCTCCTTCAAATATACCACGAGAGCTTTCCGTGTGTCCTTATTTCACTTGCTGCATCCACCACCATATTGATTCTCTCTGTTTTACTCTCTCTCGCAAGCACAGTTTAGGAATATTGAAATTAAAGCAAAAAACTTCTTCTGCCCATCCTGATCTCATCGTCCTCATATTCTTTTTGTTTCTTTTCCACTGGCTGCACTCTGGCCTACTCTTTCCCCACCGTTTTTTTTGCTCACAATGCTTTTAGTTGCTTCGGCATGTGAAATATTACCCTGTGCTCTTGTCTTTTCCTGCTCTCTTTCCATTTTCCCTGTTTATTATTACAATGAGCCCATCTCATGATTTCTCTCACAGTGAAAGCATGCCTTTGCCATTCTACATTCATCCTCTATACACTCCTCCTGCCCACACCATCTACACCTGTGCATCTCTCTTCTACAGACAGCTTCCATGCGCCCGTACTCCTGACACCACAAACAACGCAGTGGAGCCCTGTCATACACTCTCACCCTTTAACTAACATAATATAAAAACATATCTCTGGTAGTTCACAGTTGAACTCCAATGACCAACTTTCTTGCACCTGTCCCTCCCCATAGCTTCTTAGCCACTTTACCCCCACACACTCCCTCCACCTTCAAAAATTCAATGTACAGAGGAACGCCACTGATCACGCCCTTAATGGTTGTTTTTTTTTCCTCAAAGGAAAACTAATTACCCTTGGAAGATCATATTCTTTCATTTTCAAGGCTTTATCCAGCTGTTTCATTATGTGGCATTCCAGGGGTGCTGGAAGCACGGGGGACGCGGGGGACATGTCTCACGCAGTTTTGAGGAGACGCCAAACTGCCCCCCCCACTTTTGATAAGGAAAAAATACTTCGGCTACGCTAACAATCTGATGACATCCCTTTTATCCAAATCATGTAAAGAGATTACACTATCTTGCATTCGGTCTGTTAGTTACATATCAAAAATATTTGATCATGAGCTGCCGGATAGCTCACTCAGTTAAGGCACTGCGTTGCAGTGCAGAAGTGACTATCACGTCGCGGGTTCGAGCCCCGGTCGTACCAACCGGCAGTGGTCGGCAGCTTTTTCAGAGTAGCGCACAATTGGCCATCGCGCTACAGGGTTTCAAATTGGGAAGGGACTGCCGGAAAAAGGGAAATAAATAAATAGCTTTGTTCGTTGCTCAAGCGCCTCCTGTTGGCCAGACGGGCGCTCGTTAGGAAGATTCTAAGTCTGTTCATGTCCGGGTATCCTCCGCCCTCGTTCTGAACTTGCGAAGATTCGACCAGTGAGTGTATAAGAAGCAGTGGCTGACAGGCACGTGCTTCGGAGGAGAGCCGTGAACTGTCTTCGCTCTCCTGAGTTGGAAGCAAGAGGTCGCATACGAGCAAGCTTTGTACATAGTTCACCAATTGGGCATTCCAGATTCGGGTGGGATTGGAGATGCCAAATTAAAAAAAAAAAAAAAAAATGTTTGATCATTTTGCGTAGTTTGACAAACATCACGAACTAGACTACTCACTTCTGTAGAAGACCGTCTCCCGTTTGCCCCGTTTGTGATGCTAAATAAGGAGTAAGCTATTAACCAACTCAGCTGCTGCTGCTCATACTCAACTCGTTTTCATTTACAGCATTGGAATGAATAAATAAAAGATGGATAACACACATTTTAATTTCTAAGCAAAACACGGAAACCACGGCAGCTCTTTATTTTAAAAAAAGGTCACCCTGATGAAGGCAATGACGCCACAACGCTTTGGTGCATTTTTAATCCTTGCTATGCATGTAGCCATTTACTAAAAGCTTTCAAAAAATTTTTTCTACCACAAGAGCTGCCTTGGTTCCCATTTTTTGCTTCCAGGATTTGAGACCCCAGTTCCAAAGAGCACCTTGTTGGTTTTTTAAATCTACAGTTTTTTAAATCTACTCAGGTCCAAGAAGCAGTGCCCCCTTTATCCATTTCTATATATTGGAGAATGCATGTTGTATTGGCGGTTTGTTTGGCAGTTTCATACTAGAAAATGCAGGAGACCAAATCATTTAATCATGTATATTAACAAGTGCAGCGCTCCAGACTGCGACCAAAATGGTCGCTTTTGCGACCAAGATTTACGTTCTGTGACTTACATTCTCACATCGGTCGCACTGCGCGACCAACACTTCATGCACTGTGTGCCTATTCTGGGCAGCGATTCACTCCCTAATCATCAGCCGCCGGCCGCGAATTTTTTTCTGCAGGTTGGTTGGTTGGTACCATTACGTATATCAGCCAATCACAGCTCGGCTGTACTCATGCATCAATGAGAATGGCAAAGCATTCGACCTTGTCACTGTCAGCTGAGTTGTGCGCGCGGCAAAATTGTAAAACAAAAATTACAAGTACACTAGCTTGTCTGCTGCAGAAGTCCAATAGTCTATGTAGTAGGCCTTGGCTTCTGTGACTAATACTGCAGATCGGAGAGCAAATTTCATGATATCAGAAAGTGTTTTCATTACCGGTTTTTTATTTCGTTATTTAGATTTTGCGCATTTCTAAGGGTAATGGAAATGCACCTGGAGAGTGAGAACGATGTCCGACGCTATTAGCCCGAAAACACAGTCTGTTTCATGACCGTAGACTGTTCGTGACACAGTTTAGGATCTTGTTTATACCAGCTATGGGTGCTTGCGTCCAGTGGCGAATGGTTTTATTTAGCGTTTCAATATCAATCGCTAACCTTCTATCCTGATGGATTAGGTTGGATGCGCACTTCCACTCTGATCTGAAGTTCCGCACGTACATGATTATTCATGCAGTATGTATGAAATCGGTGACTGGTTGATCCGAGTGCAAGCTTGTGGCCAGCAGCCATACCACTATTCGACCAACTCCAGCTGCGTGGCTGAAGCTAAGCAGGTGAGGGCTTGGTCAGTACTTGGATGGGAGACCACTGAGGAAAACCAAGTTGCTGCTGGAAGGGATGTTGGTGGGCCAGTAGGTGGCGATCTTCCCTCTGGTGGAATAATTCCCCAATGCCCCAGTGCAGTGACGGGGACACTGTACTGAAGGAGACGCCGTCTTTCGGATGAGACGTTAAACCGAGGTCCTGACTCACTGTGGTCATTAAGGATCCTATGGCACTCTTCGATAAGAGTAGGGGGTTCCCCGGTGTCATGGCTAAAGTCCCAACCCGGCTCTTTTGACCTGCCACCTAATCATCCCCTGATCCAACTGGCTGCGCAATTGCCCTCTCCCTCCCCATCTCAACCCCCAGGGCTCCCTTGAAAAAGAGATTTCAATCTCAACGGGACTTCCCTGGTTAAATAAGGGTTAAATAAATAAATAAATAAATATTTTCATTAGAGTACGATAAAGATGAGAAAAGCTGTGGTTCTTATAGATTTATAGTCCGTTTTCTTTGGGGTTCCGATAATTGGCCAGCTGTCAGAGGAATAGTATTTTGTCGATTGCAACAAATGTTCAAAACTGATTCAAAAACTAACTGGTGATGTCTGTCCAATGTACTCCAGCGACAACCATAGGCTTATCAGCACAATGCCTCAAATATGAGTCTGTGTCACGAACAGTGTACGGTCACGAAGCAGACTGTTTTTTTGGGGGCTAATAACGTTGGACATCGTCCTCACTCTCTGTGTGCGTTTCCGTTACCCTTCGAAATGTGCAAAATCTACATAGCGAAATAAAAAAAAAACTGGTAAATAATATTTATTATTATTATAATAAGCCGTCCTACTACATTGTTACCTGTGAAAGAATTTCTTGAAACTTTGTGCTAACGAACTTGGCATACTGCATCTGCTTTTTACCAAATATTTAGGTTGGATCACTTTGGGAACTATATTAATTTTAATGTTAAACTTTCAATTTGTGATGAAAAAATGTAGCCAAATTATGCTTTCTACGGCTTCAATTCCTCCTGAGTCTCATATTTTCAGAGCAATTAAGCCATGTTTGGTGTCAAATTGTTCCTTGGGATGGCAGCAACAATAACAATTATAAATTTTAGAACTAGCACTGTGATAATTGGGAGTTATTCATTGATTTATCCCCATATGTTGGTTTTAGGGGGTGCTCATCTAAATTTGGCCATAATTTTTCAATGAATGATTCAGTTTATGTACTGGTGAGGGTTTGATGATAAGTTGTCCCTTGGAGAAATGGAGACTTGTACGAACATTTAGACTTGTATGATAACTCTCCAAAATGATAAATGTATTTATACATTTTTCAAACATTCTTGTGAACATCAATATCTACTTTTCAGTTCACAAAGTGCTTTCTGATAATGTTTCTTAAATAAATGCAGCAACAACTGAAAGTCTGTTCAGGTATCTTTATTTGGGCTTGTAAATATTCAGAAAAGTGTCATAGTACTTTGCGTGACCACAGTTTTGGCCTGCGCGCCTAAATTTTGGCCTGCGCGCCCAACTTTTTCAGGTTGGGAGCGCATGCGCTCCAAGGTCCTAAAGTTAGTCTGGAGGGTTGAAGTGTATATTTTGATTAGTGTTTGCTCTTGTCCATCCATGGCTTTATAAACTTTCAGCATCCCATATTATTTCTAGAGTATTAAACCATTAGCCCAAACAATGTGGAATAACTCAATCACAATAGAAAAAGTAGAACTCTGTAACCTTAAACGTTGAAAACTCCCACATAGCAAGAGGCCAATGGACCACTGGGGGCAGATCTGGCATTTTGCTGGCGTTTTGCTCATAGGTTCGAGGGTGGTCGAAGGGCAAGGTAACTGAAAGCCTGCAGTTTTTCCAATTTTGATCAAAATACCTTTTAAATCATTCATTAATACTTCTTAATTCATTCTAATGACAATTACTCTAATTTCATAATGTTCAGGCATGGTAAAAATATAGTGGTGCATGGTGGTTCAACAGCGGGCCATTTTTTTTGTTAAAAAAATATGTATTGAAATGGATACTTCCAATGGCCACGTGTGTAAACAACAGTACATTTGACAAAGCTCCCGGCCATGACACAGTAAGGGCATTTGCTGAAATGTGCCCAAGGGTATGGCCAACATTCAATGAGAAAATCAGGATGTGTCGACACCGGTAACATCTTCATCCGAACACTTGCATCAATCGACCATTGTAAACCCTAAAATGGGGTGTGTTGATACGAAATGGATTGTGTGAGTATGGCTCTCACTTAAATCTTTGTAATTTAAGTTTTTTCAGTAATATAGTCATTAACTATGACCCTTATGATGTTTATGCTTAAAATTATTGCCTATTCTTTGACCTTCAAACTGAAGGAGCCTCAAGACCACGACAAGGTGATAGGTCCCCTTGAGGAATAACTACCGTGCTATCATGCCTATTTAACAAATGAAATATTTGATACACATTTGACTAGATTTCTCACAAATCAAATAATCTATTTACAATTTATCACAGATTTGAATTTGGCTGTTTGTGGCTGCATCTTTGTGACTGGTGGTAGAGGCATCCAAGATAATACAGGATGCTGGCCACATGGGCACACATTCTGATAGTATGCTTACCTTTTGGGCAAACAAACCAATAATTCATGACTGGATCATCCTCCGTATTCAATCCAGACATTAAATTTAGTCTGAGACCGATGTCTGGAGTAAATCTGACCTCTGATAAGGCCTGGTGTATACTGGCACACCCACACCTCAAAGTCTCCATCAGGGGTGAGATGTTCTGAGACATAAACTGGTCCCTGCTTGAGCTGGTATACCGCACAGGTGACTGTCTTCAGGTACTCTAACTGCAAGAGAGGAAACTGTATATCACTAGCATCCATTATTCGCCAAACAACTTTCGTCTTTCGAGTCATGTCTGGGTCCGCTTTAACTCTATCCACCAGGGAGTTTGGCCTGGTCAAACGAGACTTCATCCTCAATGCGATCGCAACATCTGCTGCTCTTCGCTCAGAATCAGGTTTGTAAATAGCTCCACGAGCAGCATTGAGGCAAGCAGTTGTTCCTCGGACGAAGGTTCCAATGAGTGGAATAAAATGATTTGAGGTTAACCGCTCTTTGAAAAATGTCCATAGCTTTAGTCGCCCGTGGTAGCTCTCTACCACCCATCTGGTTTTCGTGCAGAGGCGATCAGCATTAGCCTGTTCAGTGTCATGCTGTGAGTTGCCACTGAGCACAGATGGCACATGTGCATCATAACCATGGGACTCAGGAACAGACATGACATTCCTGAAGCCTCTGTCAACAATCACATTATTGTGCTCCTCCATCCAGGATTTCAGATGGTCCAGTGTTTCAAAAATGTACTTTGATGAAGTGCCCCGGTGGCTCATTGGTCTAAGCACGTGCACCATGAAGGTTGTGTCCTTTTCGCCGCGACCCAGGTTCGATTCCTGCTTGGGTCATTTACCGCATGTCTTCCCATTCTTCTCCCCAGCTTTCCTGTCTATCTCCACTGTATAACTATCAAATAAAGGAAAAAATCCCAAAAACATAATCTTTAAAAAAAAAAAATGTGCTTTGATATGCTGGCATCATTTTCACCTCCATAATATGGACCAACTGAATCCAAGACATACCCATCAAGGAGCACGGCACTCAAGAACTTCAAATAATTTCATTTTTTGTGTCCGCAGTAGGACTTTCTCTGAATTTCATGGTCTTCACGCTTATTTATCTATACAGTTGCAAGAAAAAGTATGTGAACCCTTTGGAATTACCTGGATTTCTGCATAAATTGGTCATAAAATGTGATCTGATCTTCATCTAAGTCACAACAATAGACAAACACAGTCTCCTTCAACTAATACCTCACAAACAATTATGTTTTCATATTTTTATTTAACTCAACATTTAAACATTCACAGTGCAGGGTGGAAAAAGCATGTGAACCTTTGGATTTAATAACTGGTTGATCCTCCTTTGGCAGCAATAACCTCAACCAAACATTTCCTGTAGTTGCAGATCAGACCTGCACAACAGTCAGGAGGAATGTTGGACCATTCCTCTTTACAAAGCTGTTTCAATTCAGCAATATTCTTGGGATGTTTGGAGTGAATCTTTCTCTTGAGGTCACGCCACAGCATCTCAATCGGACTGAGGTCAGGACTCTGAGTTGTCCACTCCAGAAGGCGTATTTTCTTCTGTTGAAGCCATTCTGTTGTTGATTTACTTCTGTGCTTTGGGTCGTTGTCCTGTTGCATCACCAAACCTCTGTTGAACTTCAATTGGCGGACACATGGTCTGTGGTTCTCCTGCAAAATGTCTTGATAAACTAGGGAATTCATTTTTCTGTCGATGATAGCAATCCATGCAGGCCCTGAGGCAGCAAAGCAGCCCCAAACCATGATGCCCCCTTCACCATACCTGACAGTTGGGATGAGGTTTTGATGTTGATGTGCTGTGCCTTTTTTTCTCCTCACATAGCGTTGTGTGTTCCTTCCAAACAACTCAACTTTGGTTTCATCTGTCCACAGAATATTTTGCCAGTAGTGCTGTGGAACATGCAGGCGCTCTTTTACAAACTTCAAATGTGCAGCAATGTTTTTTTTGGACAGCAGTGGCGTCCTCTGAGGTGCCCTCCCATGAACTCCGTTCTTGTTTAATGTTTTACTTTTAGTAGATTTGTCAACAGAGATGCTAGCATGTGCCGGAGATTTCTGTAAGTCCTTAGCTGACACTCTAGGATTCTTCTTCACCTCATTGAGCATTCTGCGCTGTGCTCTTGCAGTCATCTTTACAGGACGGCTACTCCTAGGGAGAGTAGCAACAGTGCTGAACTGTCTCCATTTATAGACATTCTGTCTTACCGTGGACTTATGAACATCAAGGCTTTTAAAGATACTTTTGTAACCCTTTCCAGCTTTATGCAAGTCAACAAATCTTAATTGTAGGTCTTATGAGAGCTCTTTTGTGCGAGGCATGGTTCACATCAGGCTATGCTTCTTGAGAATAGCGAACTCAAAACTGGTGTGTGTTTTTTATAGGGCAGGGCAGCTTTAACCAACACCTCCAATCTCGTCACATTGATTGGACTCCAGGTTGGCTGACTCCTGACGATTAGCTCTTGGAGAAGTCATTAGCCTAAGGGTTCACATACTTTTTCCACCCTGCACTGTGAATGTTTACCTGTTGTGTTCAATAAAAACATGAAAACATATAATTGTTTGTGAGGTAGTAGTTTAAGAAGACTGTTTTTGTCTATTGTTGTGACTTAGATGAAGATCAGATCACATTTTATGACCAATTTAAGCAGAAATCCAGGTAATTCCAAAGGGATCACATACTTTTTCTTGCAACTGTACGTGCCATCCATAATGACAATGACTAGTACACCGAAGAATGTGTTTGCGAAAGGCGTGTTGTGTGATATTGCATCATCTCTTGATATAAATGATAATGGTGATGATGAGGAATAATGGTCTTCTCCACTGCTTCAGTCACAGCATGGAATGACTTTGAGACCTGCTTCTTATCCAGACTAGTCACAGCACTTATCTGTTTCCAAGAAAGATTAGTCTTCAACTTTTTTTGGTAGTTATTCCTCAAGGGGACCGATCACCTTGAAGTGGTCTTGAGGCTCCTTCAGTTTTAAGGTCCAAGAATAGGCAATAATTTTAAGCATAAACATCATAAGGGTCATAGTTAATAACTGTATTACTGTAAATACTTCAAATAGAAGAATTAAGTGAGAACCATACTCACACAATCCATTTTGTATCAACACACCCCATTTTAGGGTTTACAATGGTCGGTTGATGCAAGTGATTGGATGAAGATGTTACTGGTGTCAACACATCCTGGTTTTTTCACTGAATGTTGGCCATACCCTCGGGCAAATTTCAGCAAATGCCCTTACTGTGTTATGACCAGGAACTTTGTCAAATGTACCGTCATTTACACACGTGGCCATTGGAAATATCCATTTTAGCATTTTTTTTTTTTACAAATATCTTCCTATCTCGGCAGTATGACATCAATTTCAACAAATTATTTTTTATTCATTTGGAAAATATATCAGCCACAATGTGCATTGATCAGCACATGATTGTAATCATTGATGACACTTTGTGGGGCCCGAGAATGGGTGGCCCCTCCCAAAAACTAAATGTCAAAAATATAATTTTTTGTCATGAAGAAAATTGATATCGCAGGTTTCTCTGGTGGATTCATGAACCCCCTGGGGTGGTTTATCAATGCTGAAAATTACTTTGAATTCGGTGGTTTGGGCCAGAAAACACCCTTAATGGGACTCCACCTTTCAAAATGCCAGAAATTCATCCGATCATCAGATCGTGCGTCGAGAGCAGCATATCAGCCCTCGGTCTCCCCTGTACACTGCACGACAAAGTACGGCCAATGAAGCTGGTAGTTGGCCCGACTTCAAAACGAGTTTTACGTCATGAAAATCTGGTCAAAAACGGGCCGATATCGAACAGTGTATACCCGGCTTAAATCTATTTTAAATCTCGCGCCAAACTACCTCCTCCCTGTCTCACTGAGGACTTCAACAGCCTACCTGCCTCCAGCGATCTAACTTGCGCTTCATGAACGCTTACATTGAATCAAAGACAAAGATTTGAAACAACTTCACACAATTTTGAATAAGGCTGATTGAAACGCACCAAATTGCAGGTTAAAAAAAAAAAGTTTGTCTAATGTTTGTCTTCATTTGCTTTGTTTCTTTTTCCTCTGTGTGCTACTGCCTTCTGCAGTCTTTGCTGTACATAATCATGACTTCAGGTCATGACTTTGATCTGAATTGTACCTTGTTCAGTCTGTTGGGCCACAGTGTCAGTGACCTTACTGTATGTACTAACTGTGAGTCGCTTTGGATAAAAGCGTCTGCTAAATAAATGCAATGTAATGCGTACAAATAAATGACTGTCGTTTTAACTAAGAGAATTAGTAATATCTGATAGTGCGGCTTGTTTTCGTTGAGAGGTAAATTAGTTGTAAATCAGGAAAAGTAATTGAAAACAAGTAAGGACTAATAATTGTTCCAGTGGGATGCTATCTGCCTATCAAATTTTTCAGTTCTGATGCTATGCCACTACAGGGCATGCACATTGGCGAAGCCAGAACTAAAAAATGGTTAGATGCAAGAAATCCATTTAAAACAATTAGCAGTGTTCAATCAACCTTCGTAACATTACATTCACTTCGAAAACACTTAACACCATCAGGTATTGCAAGTTCTCCTCGTTAAGCTAAGAGGATAATCATTCACCTAGTTGCGCAATTGGGTGTGTTTTAATCAGCCTAATTATAAATTGCGCGAATGTGTTTTTTTGTCTTTGATTTAATTTAAGCAATTGAAACAATCGTAAGTGACAGGTTAGATCACCTGATGTGCCAAAACGTAGAGCGAAAGTTCCAGGGCAGTTTACCTTTCGTGAGGCATATTATTGGAAGCCTAAATTATCTTTCTTTGCGGCAGTTCATGGGTGATAATGAAAATGTGAATTCCTATTGCCTACATTTATATAATTGATATGGCATTGTAAATCCAAAACTTTTGCTGACTTTGCAGCATTTTCGCCGTCCTTAGGATTGTCAGTCGACTGTGCAACTTGCCTTACAGCGCCCTTTAGCCGTGACAACATTCAGAATATAGAACGGATTCTCGCGGCCTCAAAAATTAATTTACAAATTGACAATATTTTACTGTTGGGAAACAAGATTTTTGGGTATTGGCAATATGAGGTGAGCCAGACGGTTTGATCAATAGGTACTGAATGTGTATTAGGAGATAAAGAGAGGCAGTCGGGTCCGACAGGGCATATCACCTATTTGCTAATTCCAGCTGGGATCTCCGTTTGTCTTCAGTTCTGACAGGACACAATACGCACTGGCACCATTTAGTTGGAGATTCCGTATGCCCACATATGGAACTCACTTCTGGGGGTTGGGAGTCTATTGAACCAATTAAGTTGAGAGGTTCAGGTGAGGCCCAATTGTAGAGTATCTCATTTTATCAATGTGTAAACCCCAGGACCAATCAGCAACAATTTCTGATAGCATTAAAGTAGTCATAGGCAAATGTCTATACTTTTACATGTATGTATAAAGTTTCTTACGAAATTAATGAATTTTGAACTCTGCATCATGCTGTTGTTCCCACGCCGGCTGTGTAATAAACTTTTTCCTGCTTTTGCTACGAACATCGGAGTCTGCTCCTTCATCGGGACAACGTTCTTGGTTTTTCATTAATTAACTAACAGTACATAGTGCAAAGAGATCATGGTACTTGATTAGGAGAATCACTGGGTTTAGCAAAAATATTGAATTGCTCAAGACTTTGTATAAAAGCGTTGTCCGCAGTAGAGTTGAATATTGCACAGTTTGCTGGGACACCAGCGCTAAACGAAACCTCAAATTGATTGAGGGCCTACAGCGCATGGTGACTCGGCATATTTGTGGCTACGAAGTTTATTATGTTGACAGGATGAATGAGCTTGGTCTCCTGCCTCTCTCAACATGTAGAGAAATTAATGACCTTGTATTTTTACATAGTTGTATGATTCAAAGATTTAACATTGACATTAATGATTATATTGTATTTTATACTCGCAGAGATGATGATTGATTATTAAGAAGCACTAACGTCAATACAGAAACATTTCAAGCGTCATACTTTAACAGTGTTGTTTAATTGTGGAATAATTTACCCTATAATATACGTTTTGATGCCAACCCGTTTCATTTTAAAAGGAGTCTTGTCAAATATTTAAGTGACATTTTAAATTTCGACGTGAGTAACACGTGTTTCTGGGTGACGTGTCGTAGATGTTCGCTCTGTGGAACAATTGCCTGAATGATTACGGGGCACCTTCGTGTGGGGGTCAGTACTCTCAGGGCGGGCTCTGCGCGAAACCGGCCTCAAACATATTACTTGGACATGTCCGGCTGGGGATTGTGGTGCCGTGGGGTGACCGGTGTCTGCAGTCTTCGGTATGGGAGTGTAAATGATTATTGTACTTTTTTGGTGACTACACGATTAGAGGCTACGGCCTAACTGTTGCCACCTTGTTGTGCTATACATCTATTTTGTTTTTATTTGTTGTGACTTATTTGTATGTTTTACAAATTGTTGTATATGCATGACAGAAGATTTTATAAATAAAAAATAAATACGCAAATCTGTGCTGCGTAACGAGCAACACAAGTGCTGAAATTCAGAAGACATATTGATATTTTACGTTGTCATTTATGTGCAGAAGACGACGCTTCATAATTTTGTGGTGCAATGCATAACAATGCAATCAAAAGCAAATTTGACTGTCGTTGGTTTTTACCAATTAGTCTGAGCCACTGTGGCTAATCGGGAGATGTAAACTGTGAGAGGTTTAGTTTATTAAGCATTTAAAAGCTGAGGTTTCCAAAGATCAAATTCAAAATCAGAAGATTCCCCAAGTAAAAATGTTTGCCCCCTAATACTGAAGCCAATTTGAAGACTCGCAGGTTTAAATATGCGTCGCACTGAATAATTATCAAATTAAAATATGCGTTTTAGACACTTCAAGAATTCTACTTTCCGCTGAAATACACTTTGCTGAAGTGCGGTCTCCTCCTTTAATGTTAAGAAGTTATGAGCGCATGTGCAATAAAATTTTTTTGTGCATATTGTTTTGTTCTGTTTTTCCAAAGCCGAAACGGGGGGGCGCCAAAGTAGAGGTTCGCCCAGGGTGCCATGGTAGCTAGAACCGCCACTGCTATCATGTTACTGACCTTTTGGTTATTAAACTAGTTAGCTATGAGATGTTCCACCAAGTGTATTTTTTAGCATCATCAAATTTCCCAGTTTCAACATTTGATATGTTGTCTTTGTTCTCTTTTCAGTGAAATATAGAGTTTAAATGATTTGAAAATCATTGAATTCTATTTTTATATATGTTTTACACAGCATTTACAACTTTTTTTTTGGAAATGGGGATGTAGTTTGGAGATGCCCCTTCCATAAGAAAATATTGCCTCTTTTCCTATTGCACAAGCTAAGTCAATACACACACACACACACAAGGTAAATAAAACAAAGTACATATCACTTTCTGAAATGTGTCAGGTCATGGCAATGTTCAACCTTTTGTGTGGTCAGCTCTTCATCTGGTTTCATCAGCAGCACACTCTGGTCGATAGCCCTGAGGGAGCACAGCGATCCCGGCTGGGCCGTCACCTCCAGTAATGCCTTCTCGCCGGGGAGCTCCACAGAGGAGGAGAACTGGAGGGACACCTGAAACATAATCAACACAGAGAGGGTGGGACATTACACAACCACACACTGTATTATACTTTACAGAACTTTTTGTCATCTTGTGTTGTTCCTTTGGAAATCACCTGTTGCTGTGCTGTCTCCTCTGCTCATAACAATAATAAACCACAATTCCACAATTTTTAGATGCAGTTTTTCACAGATTGGTGAACATCTGCCCATCTTTACTTCTGAGAGACTCTGCCTCTCTAAAATGCTCTTTTTATACCCAGTCATGTTACTGACCTCTTTCCAATTAACCTCATTAGTTGCAAAATGCTTCTCCAGCTGTTTTTTATTAGTACCACTTACTTTTCCAGCCTTTTGTTGCCCTTGCCTCAACTTTTTTGAGACATGTTGCTGCCATCAAATTCAAAATAAAAGTCTACAGACTTCGTAGCTAACATGGCTATTCAGACTGCAAAGAATATTCAAAATGTTCAAAGTCTCTGGTACGCAAATGTGAAATATATTGGTAAAAATATTACTCCTAGTGATCCAAAAGGGTCTTGGGCAGAAAATGGCCAAAGTGTTTACAGGCATTGAAGATTTCTGAAACTGAAGGCAGATCAAAGTTGGCACGAAATGGTCACAGGTCCCAAATAACCCCTGGTAACTGAAAAGGATTGTAATTTGGTCTTAAATAACTAAATTGTTTTGAAAATTAAAAAAAAAATTTGTGAAAGTGGGACTGGATCGAAGTTGGCCCGAAATGAGCCCTGGTGACGCAAATGGGTTGTAGTTTGACCCAAAACACCCAAAATGTTGATCAAAATTGAAAACTTGTGAAAGTGGACCCGGTTCAAAGTTGGCCGGAAATGCTCCCACATGATCCCTGGTGACCCGAAATGTTCGAATTTTGGCACAAAACATCCCAAAATTTGACTCAAATTGTGAATGTTGAGCTGGATTAAAGTCAGCCCAAAATGGTGCCATATGACCCCTGGTGACCCCAAAGGTCACATTTCAGCCCAAAACACCCAAAAAGTTGGCCAAATTATTTAAAAAAAAGTATGACAGTTGAGTCTGGTCGAAGTTGGCCTGAAATGGTCCCAAATGACCACTGGCGACCCAAAATGGTGATATTTTGGCCCAGAATACCCTAAAAGTCGACCAATGTGGAAAAATCGTGAAAGTGGAGTCCAATCTAAGTTGGCCCGAAATGGTCCCAAATGAAGCCTGGTGAGCCAAAAGGGTCTATTATACACCACAACACTGCAAAGGTTAATCAAAATCAAAAGATTCAACACAAAATTCCCTTGTTTTAAACAAAGCAACAAGGTTAATAGACCGTTTCGGAGTAAGCACAGGATTTTTTATGCGTATGTGTAAGACGAAGTTTGTATGGCAAGAAGTAGTGTCCTAGCACCTGTCAAAACCTATGTTAGCGAGCGATGAGCAATTTCACGTGTTAATGTGCAAGAATTATGGCAGATGTGCAAGGATTTGAACATAAACCACTTGGGAATGAAAAAGCCTGAAATGATTGAAGCGATTGTTGACAAACAGAACCTTAGGAATGAAAATACAGGCCACATGACCGAGACTATGCGCTACCGCAGCCTTTGAGGAGGTCGGATATATCGCCGACTCGACCACTACATGTGTATGATCACATTGTGGAGAAGAGTGGCAGAAAAACAAGTATTTAGACTGGGGTATGAAACACTTTGATGAAGGTAACATCCAGGAATGGTGCTACAAACAGGTAGGCATCGCTAGCTGTCATTGGATATGTTGGATAGCAGTGATAATTATATGTATACATTTACAGCCTGCTGGCTGTTAAACTCCTTTGAGTAGTTGTAGACGTCCGTGGACACGGAGGTGTTCTATTTATGCAAGCAGTTAGAAAACGAGGAAGAATTCGAGTTAGATCGAATTATATACACCCCCAGTGATCAGATGAAGGGAAAAAAAAATTGATTGGCATTTTTTGCTAATCATTATATCAATTGATTAGCACATTTGAATAATGATTAGCAAAAATTAAAAAAACAGTAAATCAGATTTTAAATGACGAAAGGGCTTGTTTTTTCTTTCCTGATGACAGATTTCAAAGAGAAATGCAACTCCACTCTGAAAGAAAAAAATTATTTCCAAAAGGCATCAATTTTACCCTGAACTACCCCATCTTCATTTAATGCAGCACACCTCCGTTTCCCCGTGAAATTTCTGTAAACTACTTGTAACCTGCAGTACATCTGTCTTATCTATACCTTACTGAAGCATACGGTGGTGTTTAGCACCTAATCAGAGATGTGAAATGGTTCATATCCATTATACAAGGCAATCTCCAACTCAGTCACGTTTTAACATCACAACATCATGTATTTGAATGATTACAGATCATGGTGCATGTTTCGGGAGAGGCCGGCGAACTTGCAATTCCCTAAACCCACATGGCAATGAGAAGTTTTGATGACTTTGATCGGCTTACCGTGATGTTTGGGTGGCTGGAGGAACAATCGGGTGTGTAAAAAATGTAAAGCGTACATCCAGTCAAGACGATTCAGAGTTAATGCCAAAAAAAATTGGAGGTCAGACACGCAATTTTTTTCTAGAAGGTTAAAAACAAAATCACATCGCTTTAGTATAGCAATGATGACAAAGATTCCCCTTAACTAGCATCAGCTAGGTAGGAAGATGGCTTGCTTTATAATCTGAAGAGTAACGATATACGCGATTGCACGCATAACAAGATAATGCAGCTAAAACTAGCGATGAAATAACACGTTTCTGGCCCGAACTGTCTGTTTGATCTTTAGGTAAAATAAGCGGTCACCAATGTTGAAAGAGATCCTCTGCCCTCTGCGTGCGATGGCGTTAAAAGTGACACATCAGAGCTATAAAAACTTCTCCAATAGGCATCAGAGTTACCATAGGTTCACTAGCCAGCAAGCTGTACCTAAGCGATTGCTTTTGAACTAGCTACCAAACTAGCTAACGTCCCAAAAATGTAGAAGTTCAGTTCGGTCGCAGGAAACCGCCGCGAAACCTCAGATAACTACATGCCTGTGACAGCAGGTAAAGTTAGTCAAGTTAGGGCAAGAAACAAATCATGTCGCCTTAATATGATGATCATGTACAAAGATTTTCTTTAGTTAACGTCAATTAGCTTACTAACGAACTAGGTGGCTATATCCAAAGACCAACTTACTTTAATACGGTATGACTCACACTGTAGTCAAGACATTACGTCATTATGACCGCCTCCTTAGCGCATGCATGCGCTCCCCAGAAGCTGATTGGTTGGTATGCAAATAAACATCATTTTCCAGCCAAGCGAAGTCGCGAAAACTTCTCCTGTTGCAGTGTGGCTCCGAAACTCGGAAGTTCGCAGGCCAGTGAGTGGGGATCAATGAAATATTATTAGGATTTTTTGAATCGCATTTTTTGCAAAGGGATTGTTATGATGATTAGCATTTTGTCAAAACTGCTGAAATTTGATTCGCATTTTGCGATGCGAATCCGCCTAATCTGATCACTGACCCCGGTTGCATGGCCATTGTTGTGCAGTTGCTAGGAATGTCATACGTGACAACCAGGGCCCAGGCATCCGTAGAGGACTAAAGTGATGACGTCATCACTACTTAGCTTTTGGTGTCGGAAGTAAAATCCCTATGGGAATTTATAATGGGGTTTGGACACTTTCCAGCATTGCTTGAACTCGTATTAATTTTAAGAGCCGCCTCGCTCTGAGATTAGCCTACAGGATATACAGATACATATGAACACATCAAATTCGTAGTTTACTGGCAAAATTATACGCTTTTGCACTTGTAGTCTAGTTTGTAGTCCACTTGTCCGAACTACATATCCACTACACAAGTGGGCTAGTACCCCGTGATTTGTTCCAAGCCAATGAGGTACCTCACTTTCAGCAAACGTTCATAATGTACCACAACAGTAGCTGATCAGTGCCCTAAATTGCCGTATGTCCATGCACCCGTTGCCACGTAGCGGGCCACTATAAGCTAGCTACATACCAAGAAATGAATGGATCTAGGTAGTTCGCTAGCCTAGCTGGCTAAGTGAATAAAAAGAGTTAAGAGCCATTATTTGGCTACTTAGCTAGCGTTGAGCTGCGAGCATTTCACAAGCTGGCATTTAACTGGCATTTAACTGGCTGGCATTTTACAGCACAGCTCTTGGCTGTGCTGTAGCGCTGTTCGTTGGTGTTCATTCTGCTTGGGTTGAGGCAGACTAAGACGTGTGGAGTGATCGAAGCTGAAGATTTACTATTGTGCTAACGGGGTTTTCTGAAAATAATTTGTGTGTTAAAGCTCAAACATTAATAGAGATTAGACGATTTGCTCCCGAGGGATAACCTTTGTCGCAGTAGGGGCAGGAGAATCTTCCCCGTCTTTTTTTTTCTTTTTTTCCCCCCTTGTAACAACTTGGTGAGCAAACAGCCAAATTAAGTCGGTCGCTAATCTGGTCAAACAAAGGCAACGGGGGTTTTTTTGGGTTTTTTGGGGGGGTTTCAGTCTCCCGGGAGCAAAGTAAGGTAGGGTAAAATAAATTTAAACGCTAAATTTAAAGAATAAATTAAACGCTAAATAATTGTCTAACTAAGTGAATTGTGTGATATACAAAGTAAAACAGAGTTGTTTTCAAGGACTGAGGTACACTGTCGCCTGCTTTTTCTGTAGCTGATTTAGCTAACGAACCTTAGTAAGCTCTCAACGACAAGAATATATCAAATTACCGGGATATCTAACTATAACCCGGCTTGGTTTCATACTTGGTCGCTTGCCTTTCATACAGTCTTCTAGCCAGTAAATATTGACGTTCACCGGGGTTTTTTTTAGTCCCCTTCGTTCTCTATCCTGACCGCATTACTGCATAAACGCATTGCCAAGCTTGAATATTAACGCGAACCGGGATTTTTGTCCTTTTCGCATTTTATTATTATCGAAGGGCTCTTCTGATTGAACACATTGCAAATTACCTTATCTTTGTATTTTCCTCCGGTTGCTGTGCCTTGATCAGCTGATTGAAGTTTAACTGCTTGTTTGAGTGCTTAGCGACAGCTTGTTGGGGGAGATATCATGTTTAGTTCGCTCACAAAGTAAATGACTTGTTTATTCTGTCCGCTTTAATTAAAGGGAACCTAGGCTTTACTCTTATCTCGGTTACCCTTGGTTGTATTTGTGGCTAGCTAGCTAGATAGTTACTGTTTGCATTTTTGGCTGGGGATCTGAGATTTAGTATTTAGTTAGTAGGGCAGCAGTCACTTGAGTCGTCCATTCGGTTGGGTTGGAATTTAAATGGAAAGCTTTACCAGAGTGCTCCGCCTCCTCCCTCCTCCAGTTTCTCCTCGGCGTTGTAGCCAGTCTTTTTTATCTGGGTTCTCAGCTAAGCCCTGTGATATTTTTAGGGTAGTATATTAATAGTACCGGGACTAGATAAACTCAAGTTGGCTTATTGGGAGTGCTTATAATCTATAGAGTTTCTCAATTTGGTATTTCATTTCTGTTAACTGAAACTAAGCCCCAGTTAAAAGAGGCTTATTATCCATTCACATAGTTTCCCCACGGTTTCTATTGTGACTGCTGCTTAGGGCTTCTCAGGTTAATAAATTAATAAATTGTGGTTCCTGAGCTTTTGTCTTGGCACTTAGTATTTTTCTTTTATCTAGGGTGAGCGAGGTCATTAGGTAGGGGGTTCAAAATGTGGCCAAAACTATGTGACGGTTGCAGGATGATCGCGCTTTTGGAAAGAGATTTCCAGGTGGGTTTGTCTGCCACCGGTGCCAGCTAATTGAGCATCTGGAGAGCAAGATCCTTGATCTTCAGGGCCAGCTGGCGGCACAACATAGTTCACAATCAGTAGAGTTCCTAGAGGAACTAAGTAGTATGTCGTTTAGAGAAATGGTGTGTACGCCAAAGCAGGGTGGTACAGGGATCCCAGAGCAGGCAGGAGAGAAAGTTGGGTGACTGTAGGTCGACAGCGCAGGAAAGGGGCGTGCACGCCGACAGCGACAGCTCCTCCAGTGGTTGAGGTGTCCAACCGATTCCGGCCCTTGCAGGAACTAGAATTGGCCCCTGACCCTGAGAGTGAGGGGACTGATGAGCAGCAGGGCACCCTGTTGGCCTCTACCCCTCAGAAAAGAGAGTTATTGATAGTGGGGGACTCAATACTTAGAAGAATAGACAGTTTAGTCTGTTCGCACGACAAGGAGTCTCGTACGGTGTGTTGCCTGCCTGGTGCCCAGGTAGGAGACCTCCTGGAGCGTGCGGACAAGCTCCTGGCCAGAGCGGGGAGGGATCCAGTTGTCATGGTCCATGTTGGGACAAATGACATAGGTAAGGGTAGGTTTGAGGATGTGCAAGGCAAATTTGTTGAATGAGCTGAAAAGCTTAGGGGCAGATCCTCCACAGTAGTGTTCTCTGGGATTCTACCGGTTCCACGTGCAAGCAGAGGGAAGCAGAATTTTATCCGGAGGTTTAAAACGTGGCAACAAACCTGGTGTAGGAAAGAGGGGTATAGGTTTATGGGGCACTGGAACTACTTCTGGGACAGGGGTGACCTGTTTAAGCCGGATGGGCTACACCTGAACCGGAGGGGTACCTTTGCACTGGGTCAGCGTATGTTGAGGGTAGCAGAGAGTCATTTAAACTAGGGACTTGGGGGGCAGGGAGGTTAGAGAGTATTACACAGAGGGAAATGCAGACTGCCCTGATGGAAGCTGACAGCGTTACATGCACTATTGATGATATATTTTTAAAGCAAAAAAGCGTAGTGAGGGGCTTTGAGCAGCGGGCACATGGGAAATCGAAGGGGAAGAGCGTTCGTGATAACCTGAAATGTTTTTATCTAAATGCAAGAAGCATTAAAAATAAATTTCGAGAACTTGAGGCCGTTATGATTAGTGAAGGCTATGACATAGTTGGGATTACAGAGACATGGCTTAGTGAAGAGGATGGAGATGAATATAATGTAGAAGGTTATAAGCTCTTTAGGAAGGATAGATGCAATAGGCGAGGAGGGGGTGTAGCACTCTATGTGAACGAAAACATAAATGTGCAGGAAATTCCTGAAATTGAACATTCCTTGCCCTGCGAAGATATCTGGGTCAGGCTCACTGGCAAACACGAGACTGGTTTAAACATAGGTGTTTGTTATCGACCACCAGCTTTGGACAGTACTGTCAATGAAATGCTCTTTAAGAGGATTACGCAAGCTTGTAGAGGAGGAGGGACTATTATTATGGGAGACTTAAATTATCCTGGTATTGATTGGGAAATGGTGAAAGGACAGGGTAGGGGGGAGGAAGAATTTCTAGATGTCATAAATGATAATTTTTTGGTGCAGTATGTTAATAAACCTACAAGAGAGAAGGCAATTTTAGACTTAGTGCTCTGTAATGACCCAGATAGAACAAGTGTTTGCCACTAACATGGCAATATCCCCCGCCGTCCGTACGATATGTGTTCGTACGGACGTACGGACGTACGTATGTACGGACGGACGGACGGAGCCCAATGCTATATCCCCCGCTTCGCGCTAAACGCACGGCGGGGGATAATTAGCAATGTTGAGGTACAGAAGCCACTTGGGACAAGTGATCACTCTACTGTGAATTTTGAGGTTTCATGGGAAGTTAAAAAGGTGTCTCCAAAAACAAAAATTTTCAATTTTAGGCGAGCAAACTTTGACAGGATGCGCTCATATCTAAGTGAAATAAAATGGGAGACACTCCTGGACTGTGAGTCTGTAAATGAGATGTGGGAAAGATTTAAGGGGGTTTTACTTGATTCACAATGCAAATTCATTCCAAAGGTGTCCAAAAGTAAGCTGAAAAAGCAGAATCCTCAGTGGATGACCAAAAGTATTCGTAGGATTTTGAGGGAAAAGAGGAATCTTTATAAGATGTACATAGAGGATAACAATGAGAACACTAAGGCTGAATACTGTAAAATGCGGGCTGTGGTCAAAAAAGAGCTGAGGAAAGCTAGAAGACTGCATGAAAGACAAATTGCAGAGGGAGCAAAAACTAACCCTAAGTGCTTCTTTAAGTACTGTAGCAGAAAAAGGAAAGTCAAAGAGCAGGTTGAGTGCATAAAGAATAAAAATGGATCGCTGCTACATGATAACAAGGATATTGCGGATATCTTAAACGGTTACTTTGTTGAGAATTTTACCTTAGAGCGGGTCTTTATTCGGCCAGAGGGCATATCCAATGCTCAAGATTATTGAGCGGAAATTGAGGTTAGGGATAACGAAGTATTAGACAAGTTGCATAAACTAAAGGCAGATAAGGCGGTGGGTCCTGATGGCTTATATCCTAGAGTGCTCAGGGAAGTTAGTGAGATCATCTTTAAGCCGCTATCCGCCATCTTTAGACGGTCTTTAGAAACTGGAGAAGTACCAAATGATTGGAAACAGGGCAATATTATACCAATATATAAGAAAGGGGACCGTACATGAGCCAGGTAATTACAGGCCAGTCAGTTTAACTTGCGTGCAAAATATTGGACTCCATCATAAAAGATGAGCTGGAATTATTTCTTGAACGTAACAATATCTTGAGGGATAGCCAACATGGTTTCCGTAAAGGAAGGTCATGCCTGACAAACCTTCTGGAATTTTTTGAAGAAGCCACCAAGACTTATGACCAGAGCAGGGCTTATGACATCATATATTTGGATTTTCAGAAAGCATTTGACACAGTACCGCATAAGAGACTAGTTTTTAAAATGAGCTCCATTGGAGTTACAGGAAGTATTCTGAAGTGGATTCAAAACTGGTTGCAGGACAGAACTCAAAGAGTGGTGGTCAGTGGTATCTCATCTGAACTAGGTATGGTGGGGAGTGGCGTCCCCCAGGGATCGGTGTTGGGACCCCTGCTGTTCCTCATCTACATTAATGACCTTGATAGGAATATTGAGAGCAGATTAGTTAAATTTGCAGATGATACTAAATTGGGAGGTTTGGCAAATAGTTTAGAGTCCACTAAAGTGATTCAGGATGATTTGGATAGAATCCAGAATTGGGCAGAAATGTGGCAAATGAAATTTAATGTAGCGAAATGTAAAATAGTACATGTAGGTAATAAAAACATTAGACGGGATTACTTCATGGGAGGTTTTAAACTGGAATGTGCTCCACACGAGAAAGATCTGGGAGTGATTGTTGGCCAAACCCTCACAGGCTCTAGCCATTGTGCCATAGCAGTTAAAAAAGCCAATCGGATGCAGGGATACATTGCCAAAAGTATTGAGTTCAAATCCAAGGAGGTGGTGCTTCTTTTGTACAACACATTCGTCAGACCACATCTAGACTATTGTGTACAGTTCTGGGGACCATACTTTAAGAAAGACATAGAGGCTTGAGAGAAAGTTCAGAGAAGAGCCACGAAGCTAATTCCGGGTATAAAAGATGAAAGCTATGAGAAAAGGCTGAAGATCCTTAATCTCTTTAGTCTTAGGAAAAGGAGACTAAGGGGTGATCTGATTGAGGTCTTTAAATATGTTAAAGGGATTAACAAAGTGAATTATGTAGGATTCCTTCAACCAAGTGTTGTTAGTAGAACTCGGGGTCACAACTGGAAGCTGACCAAAGGTAAATTTAGCACTGATATTCGGAAATATTTCTTCACTCAAAGAGTAATTTCGGTGTGGAACAGCTTGCCTGACCATATTGTTGAGGCAGAGACCTTGGGAGTTTTCAAGAGCAGGCTTGACTTAAAGCTAGATACCATTGAGTATCTGAAGTGATATATTCACGATAGTATAAAGAAACTGGCGAGCCTAGTTGGGCTGAACGGCCTGTTCTCGCCATTCATGTTATGTTATGTTAACTAAATGCACCAAAAATGAAGGTTGCCAACTACCGAAGTCGGTAAACTATCTCGCTGGCTAAGTTAGCCTGCTGACAGCTAGTTCGCTGTCGGTTATGCGTTGACAAGGCTGATTAGCTCGTTTGCTGACTACCGAGTTTTTAAGCAAACAAACGTTGGCCTAAGATGCCTGGCTATTAAAGTAAAATGGCGCTAATTGTAAAACTTCATATCTAGCAAGGAAAACGTAATCAAGTAGAGCACAGAGTGGCCATCTAATTAAGCAAACAAACGGCTGTGGCAAGGTGCAGGAAAATTTGAGACGGGAGACTTTTAACTTGCACTGAGCCCGGTGCGATTTGGCACACTTTGCCTTCTGGAATACCCTCCCGGAAGACACATCTTCTAATTATAGATCGAACAGTCAGAAGGAAGCAATATGGCAGCATACAACATGCAACAGCTTATTACGGCTATTGAAGGTACTAGACCCTACATTAATGATATAGAGGTGGAGGTGACGATGCCAAGTCATATTTAGACTATGACTCCATTTAGACTTTAATTTTCATTTAGACATTGCTTGTTTATAATCTGAACATAAGTACCACGCTGGAAATGCTCGTCCACAGCGACTGGGGCCATTAATATATAGCTGCGGTCAATGTCAGACAAATGTAGCTCGGAAAAATCCATTGCGGACGCCATTATGTTTTGGAAGAGAGTGCCAATCTTCTGAGATCTTCCACTCGATGACGGGAAGACAAGGAAACTCTTCTCAAAAGAGAAGAGTGCAAAGCGAACAACCGGAAGATAACCCTTCTGCTTCTAGAAGTACAAATCGCACCGGGCTCTGCACTCTGTCAGCCCGGGAATCAGAAGGATCATGGGACGTGTAGTTTTTAGACTACAAAGAGGATTAGCATGTTGGCGAAAAATTTAAATTATTTGAAATACAGCTGATTCCGGTGAAGAAAAAATATATTTGTTTTTAGTCAGAAATATAAGGAAAAATCTCAAAAAAGATGGAGGCTTGAAAACAATGGGAAGTGATAAAGAAGTGAACTGAAAAAAACAGTCTATGGGTAAAATGAATGGGAAATTTTACTTCCGACACCAGCGTGACATCATCACTTCAGTACTCTATTGTTCACTGAAAAAAATTAGTAAGTGTTGCCATGACAAAAGTTCTTATCAGAATAAGCTGCAAATCCAAAGAGGTTTGCATCATAGTTTGAAGATGTAATTGTGTGAGTGTCAAGAAATTTGGAGCAATTTGTCAAGAGTTATCACATGACAACTGAAATTAAGTAAAGTGTTACTATGACAAGAGGAGAAATGCTAGAGCTTTTGAATTTATGTGAAAAAAAATTCCCCAAGCCTAAATATTATCTGGTGCGAACGGCAAGTCTCAGATCCAAATACTTTTTTCTTGAGGTCAGATTGAACATAAGTAATTAACCTTACTGTGGCATGCAGTAATCATGAAACTGGACAGACGTATTTAGCTGTGCTTCAACAAATCGTTGTTGCAGGATCTGCTTCTTCAAACATCTGAAATTATCTACAACAAAAATAAGAACTAAACTAATATATTTAAAATTTCCACACATGAACAAATCATATCTTGTTCTGTTAATAAACAACAAATCATAATTACAAGAACTGCAGCAGTAAAGAGTAATTTTTTAATTTTAAAGAGTAACCAACAAACGTTAGCTTTTAACGCTACAACAACAGCTCACGCTCAAGATGTATAGCAACACAGGATTACATTTTGAACTGCAGCTCGATTCCGTGTCACTTCTAACAAAATCCAACACTTAACCCGAACGGATATCTCGCCTCACTTGTCGATCTTGTGATGTTGGACGGGAGTTACTCTATTTCCTGTGTAAGAGAAGGCCAATGGCACGATGTCTACATCTTTCAGGTCCGCGTAATCAGGCCAGCCACTAACAAAATGTGCACTGCAAACCCTTGAATGTTCCTTCGGTGCAAAATCTTTTCGGTTGATTGCACGTATCCATGCTCTTCGCTGTCTCTTACCGCGTTAGAAGCGGAAAAACTTAACTGAATCTCCCTTTTTAAACTGGTTAGTGCACCCCACAATACAACATGAAACTACTATATATATATTTTTTTTTGCCATACTAGCTATACACATCGGGGATCGCTGGCCAAAAAAGGCGAGAAGGGAAAAATAAACTCCTTTAACTCACTGCCCCTCACTGGCACATATACAGAAAGAGACAGATATTACAACATGGAAAAAAAACTGATACGAGAAGTCCATTCAATGTACATTTTAACTCTTCATTAATTACTTACAAAGTTCTTGGTCAGCAAAATTCTTCGCCTCAACCGGATCGTTGAATATTTTTACTTGCCCTAGATAGTGCACATGGAACCTAGCCGGGAAGCGCAGCGAGTGCCGAACCTCCTTCTCCCGCAAGCGCTGTAGCACGTCGCGGAAAATCCGCCGCTGCTCCATCACCTTCGCGGCGTAGTCAGGGAAGATTAGGATGTGGTGACCTCCGTAATCCAGTGAACACTGCCTCCGAGCCACAGAATTTTATCTTTTTCCGGTGCAAGATGCATTCGTGCCATTATCGTACGACATCTGGAGCCATCCGGTGGTTTGGGCTGTTCAAGACAATGTGCCCTATCAATTACAATGGGCTTAGTAAAGTTCTCTTCCCGCACCAGCCTGGAAATCAACCTGGAGACGAATTCTGTTGGTCTCCCTTTCTCCTCACCTTCCGGAACCCGACAATCTTTATGTTGTTGCGTCTGGATCTCCCCTCAAGATCCAACAACTTAGCCCGCAGTCTATTTTCTTCCCGCAGCTCAGAAACATAAGTGTCAACCGCATGAATCCACTGCTCATAGTCCGCCATTTGATTTTCGGTGGTGGATACCTTCTCAGTGAGCGTCTGCTGAGCGGACAAAAGATTTTAGAATGTCAGCTCGAACTTGTCGAACTGTTTGTTAAAAGACTGCAAGAGCTTGTTTGACATTTTTTGCAACATGAGTGGAAGTTTGTCTTCCTCTTCAACTGAGGACATATCAAAAGGCTCCATGCTAGCTTGGTCATGGCTTACAACAGCACTTGCTGTTGGGCGAACAGCTCCCTTTCCGACTCGTGCAGTTTGACTTAGCATATCGACATTACACTTTTAGCGCCGTGAACGTAAAGCAAATAGCAAAGGTTTAATCGTAAAAATTAAAGAGTTTGATAGTCAAAAAGGCAGTTTTAAAACAATAAAACCGTGTGCAACAAGGCGCTCGAAAAAACCACGTCTACATTTCAATCATCTCACTTGCGGCCCCCTATGCATTATTTCAGAACAATCCGTCCAGTAGTTTTGGATATATAGGCCAATGAAATTCCATGACCTTGAATTTGACCTTTCAAGGTCATCTGAAATCAAAGGTCAGGGCGCCAAATTGAAGCCCATTTATAACTTCCTATTTAAAGGGGACCTATCATGCTGCTCCTTCTTTTAATACATATTAGTAATGTTATAATGTTAGTCGTCCATACTCAACCTCTGTAAAGTTTCTAAACATAAGATACAGAGGTTTTGCCATAATCCAAGAATGTGATTTCGTGAACGTGATTTCCTCTCTGAACAGCTCCTCCCGAGATCTTCGCGAGATCTGGGCAAAACCTGACGTCAGGTTGTGCCGTCCAATTAGTACAGACTTAGCCAGAGCCAATCACGGCGCTGGACCTGCCCACACCGGATACTTTTGGACGCAAAGAAAAGCACCTATTTCTCTTCCAAAAGACGAAGCCTCCAGAAATCAGTGGGTAGCTTTTTTGTTTGCTGGCAGCGAACAGCCACGGCCAAAGGGAACGTTAGCTGTTTGTGCTCAACATTTCACCAAAGACAGCTTTGTCAATAAAGGATAATTCGACACGGGATAAGCGTTTCAGCTCCTTCTCAAACGTGAAGCAGTTGCATCGATCAAGTGCTCGGAGCCACAAGCTGTAAGTAACAATATAACAGCAAATAATGTAAGTGAAGCTAACGTGTTACGGGAGGCTAGCAGGACCGCTAACGATAGTTAGCACTAACAACTGGCCTCAAGCGCAGGCTTTGTCAAATATCTGAAGACAAAGCCTATATCGGTCACGACTGTCCGCGACTCACAAGCTATGTTTCCATCCACTTGTCAATCGAATTATCTGAAGTTCGCCAAAAATATTCATGCAAATAAAGCTGGTGAAAATACGTTTCCATCTAACGGCATTAAAGCGAATAAAAAGTAGTGCATAATGACGCCACATGCTGTGATGGGATCACACTGGTGTATCGAATACATTTCTGACATTTTAAGCTGTTTCCATTCATTTTCGCACTGAATCGCAGGACCTTCAAGTGAACAAAAGTAGTTTGTTAGCCAACTAATTTAGCTGGTTAGCCAAAAATGGATTGCGTTAACCAACAAATGATGATATTGCACAAGTTGTAATACATCTTAGGTGCCAGCTATTAGCAGCATAGCAGACCATGATCAGAAGAAAACGACGGCATCAAAACACCGTCAAGATGTCGTAGCAGATTTATTCGGCGAATAACGTTTCCATCAGCATTTATCGCATAAGCCTTTTACCGATCAAGAGAAAATCCGATGAGATGGACCGTACAAACTATGAGTCCATAGTCTTGAAATCAAGTCTAATTTCACTGTCTCAGTAAGGCATTTTTAATTCGATATTACTTAAAGGGGACCTAATATGCTATTTTTCCAAGTTTATATTTTGGTCTTTGACTCCCCTAGAGTACTCCTGATCGCGCAAAGTAAAAAAGGGTACTTATTTCGCTCATACTGCCATCCTCAAAAAACCCCATTTGTAGTCCATAGTAATCTCTGCCTGAAACGCCTCATTGGGGTGGCTCTTCCGCTATGGCCCCCACTCACCGTGTGCCCACTTTCTTCTGACTGGCCAGCTCTGTGGAGGGCGGAGTTGGGCGGGACAAGGCAGCTGAACGCAGTTTTCCGGGTCTCAGAGTGAAACGTGAGACGCGTCTGCCATCTGAGCTGAGGAATCAGCGGGGAAATTCTGCAATCAAACGCAGTACATGTGTATAGATCTACTGAAATTAACTTGTTCTAATAAACGCAACGGCGAAAGTGGAGGACGCAGTGTCAAAGTCTGGCAGCTCAAGCTCAAATTTGCTATCGGCTACAGTTTACTACGGCAACAGTTGGTGAGTACCGCGGTTTTTCTACTTCTAGCTAGGATGCAGGGGAAGCTAGAATCCACCCCATAAAGACACATTTGTAGAACGGGTCGACATGCCCAAGTGTAGACCGGAGACCGTAGAAATTCGGTGGGTCTGAGTTTAGAGGGAAACATGGACAGTGAGGGGCAGCTAAAAGTGGACCAACAGCTTATGGACTGCTTCGGTGTGTATTAGGACCTGCTGGTTCGTGTATATGTTCGTGCATAGCTGTGGTGTGTTGTTAGCGTGGAGAAACGAACAGCTTCCGCGCTGGTATATGACAGAGGGGCGAAAGCTCCAAGCTAAACGGCCTTTTCGGAAATTGCCTGTGGTAATGGTTTACTTATTGCTTCGAATGACCAGCGTTTTCTCGCGGAAAATGGGGCGATTATGTATAGCATGCGAGAGCTAGACAGAGCTCCCGGTTATGTCATGAACATAATACAGGTTTTACAGACCGTGAAGTTCCGTCTCGGAACCGCTGCTTACGTGGAGCTAGCGAATCGATCACTTTTACAGAAAAGAATTTAATATTCAATCGATGGGAATGCAGAGAAATCGTTTGTTATACTGGACACGTTATAGACTGTGCGCTTCCCTATTGCTTTCACCGGTAGTATCAGAGAGCTTGCCCAGACATTGGAGATGTATCAGGCTGACCCCGGTCATGGATAAGTAAAGCGATCGTTTCATAAGCACCCAAAAACGCACCCCAAGCTCTGCAAAATCTGCGTCTGGTCTAACTGCAGCCCAACTCGGCAGACACATACAGCACCTCTCCGGTTAGCTTCAACTGTAGTGGCTACAATCAGGCAACGTTATGATGAAACTGCCACATTGATGCTTACCGAAGTAACACAAGCATACCGATCATAATTGCTGCATATAAGTTAACCAGGAGCATTTTTAATTAGCAGAGCATGCAAACTAACATGCAGTAGCTGATAAGCGGTCATGACTTTGAATGTAATCTGTCGTGCGAAAGATTCGTTTCGCGTCTGGTGTGAAAGCTGCTTAACGCGCCCATAACGCCTGTATTCACGTCTTTGCATTGACTTTGAATGTAGCTCATCTGTCGCGCGAAAAATTCGTTTCGCGTCCGGTGTGAAAGCTGCTTAACGCGCCCATAACGCCTGTATTCGCGTCTTTGCATTGACTTTGAATGTAGCTAATCTGTCGCGCGAAAAAATTCGATTTCGCCGTCCGTGTAAAAAGCGGCTTGACGTGCCCATAACGTGTATTAGCGTCTTTGCATTGACTTTGAATGTAGGCTAATCTGTCCTGCGAAACATTCGTTTCGTGTCTGATGTGAAAGCAGCTTTATGGATAGTACGCGACAGCTAGAGAGAGCTCGGTTATGTTATGAACATAATACAGGTTTTGTAGACCGTAAGTTCCGTTAGCACGGACAAGTTGCTTATGTGGAGCTAGCGAATTGATCACTTCTACAGGAAAGAATTACCTATTTAATCTCTGCCTTTTTCTGCTTTTTATTAGCCACAACAATTTCTAAAGGGGGATGAAATTATGTCAAGGTAGTGCAGAGAAATCATTTGTAAACCGGTAGAGCTTCTGCGTTTCGCATTGCTTTCACGGTAGCACCAGACAGCTTGCTCACACATTTGTGAAGCATCCGGCTGATCCCGGTCATGGATAAGTGAAGCAATCACTAACTGTAGTGGCTACAATCGGGCAACGTTATGATGAAACTGCCACATTGATGCTTACCGAAGTAACACAAGCATACCAATCAGAACTACTGCATATTAGTTAACCAGGAGCATTTTTAATTAGCAGAGCACGCAAACTAACATGCAGTTGCTGGTAACCGAGCGGTCATAACCACAGAGACAAACCCTTGCTATACAGGTTTTACAGACAGCAAGTTCTGTTACTGTGAACAGTTGTACCAAGCATCCAAATTATAAACAAGTATTAAAAGTTAGCTTCAAATGAGGTTTATGTTCACACACCTTCTGTAGAATTTCCCCTGATATCACTCTTGCATATTTAGGACGCAAACATTAGCAACAGTAACTTGGCTACGTTAGCTGCAGTGCTACAGCCACATTCAACTGGCTATCACGTCAGGTTGGCTTATGCAGTATAAGCAACTTACAGCTTCTGTGTCTGTGAGTCACGGACAGTCGCGACCGATACAGGCTTTATCTTCAGATATTTTAGAAAGCCTGCGCTTGAGGCCAGTTGTTAGTGCTAACTATCGCTAGCGGTCCTGCTAGCCACCCGTAACCCGTTAGCTTCACTTACATTATTTGCTGTTATATGGTTACTTACAGCTTGTGGCTCCGAGCGCTTGATCGATGCAACTGCTTCAGGTTTGAGAAGCAGCTGAAACGCTTTATCCTGTGTCGAATTATCCTTTATTGACAAAGCTGTCTTTGGTGAAATGCTGAGCACAAACAGCTAATGTTCCTTTGGTTATGGCTGTTTGCTGCCAGCAAACAAAAAAGCTACCCACTGATTTCTGGTGGCATCGTCTTTTGGAAGAGAAATATTTGTTTTTCTTCGCGTCCAAAAAGTAAATGGACAAGTAGCTTTGGGAGAGATACTGACAAAATTGCACCTCAAATGATCTGCGGTTCTTCTTTTGTATTTCCAAAAGTGTAGACACTACTAAGGCATAGTATGATCTGCCGTTGTTAATGCCTGCTAGAATAGTTTCCGGTGTGGGCAGGTCCAGCGCAGTGGTTGGCTCTGGCTAGGTCTGTACTAATTGGATGGCGCAACCTGATGTCAGGTTTTGCCCAGATCTCGTGAAGATCTCGGGAGGAGCTGTTAAGAGAGGAAATCACGCTCACAAAATCACATTCTTGGATAACGGCAAAATCGCTGTATCTTATGTTTAGAAACTTTTCAGAGGTTGAGCATGGACAACCAACATAATAACATTACTAATATGTATTAAAAGAAGGATCGGCATGTTAGGTCCCCTTTAATTCGTATAAGAACGTGTGAATGGAAACATGGCTAAAGATGTGGAAGCAGTTGCTTCACTGCATAAGCCTACCCAACTGATGGCCTGTTGAATGTGGCTGTAGCACTGCAGCTAACGTAGCCAAGTTACTGTTGCTAATGTTCGTGTCCTAAATATGCAAGAGTAATATCAGGGGAAATTCAACGGAAGGTGTGTGAACATAAACCTCATTTGAAGCGAACTTTTTATACTTGTTTGTAATTTGGATGATTGGTTCAACTGCCCCCCCGGTAACAGAATTTACTGTCTGTAAAACCTGTACTGTAGGGTAACTAAAAGATAGTGACTGTTGTGTGCTGGTTGGAATATTCAAATCACTGTTGAGAGTCCGGTTAGAACTCCAAGAAAGAGGCTCCGATGCTTTAGTGGTGTGTAATAAACTTGTATTCACAGCTTGCACTTCTTAATGCTTCAAGCCAGTGTGGTTCTACAACACAAATAATAATAAAACATCAAAATCTAAGTAATGCACAAATCACGACACAAATACTGCACATAAATGAGAGCAATATCAAGTTTCCTAAATATGAGAAGAAACCGCGCTGGTAGCTCCTCATTCAATGTTCACGTGAACAGGGCATGGCATCGATTAGCAGTGAAACAGGCATTTTCCAACATTAGCATTCTTGACGTTAACACAACATTCTTAACATTAGCACAACTTACTTGTTTTCACGCACAACTTTAAAGCAGGACAAACAAACTGTGGACTGGAACTTAAACTACTTAAAACTTAGGACTGTAAACTCGCACACGTCTCATCATCGTCTTTCTCTCGTTGTCTCTCTCATCTGCATGCTGCGTGCACCGGTGGTCTAGGCTCCGCCCCTTAAAGGAGCCAGCATGACAGTCTTTGTAGCCTTTTCTGCAGCCGCCCCCGTATTCACGGGTGAATACGGGGGCGGCTGTAGAAAAGGCTACAAAGACTGAACAACTAAAAAGGCTGCACGAAAGGGTGATTAATCATCCTTAGGCAAGGCAGGTAGGCTGACGAGTCTTGCCACAGGTCGGACGTAGACTCTTCCCTTTACAGTCACTTCAGCTGATCTGATCCAGGTGTCGGGTCCAGTAAAGACCTGAGAGACTTTCCCACTGGCCACAAGGCCCGTGGCAGCTGGTTGTCCACGATCATGACAACATCTCCCACTTGCAGATTAGCCGATTCAGTCTGCCACTTCTGGCGGACTTGGAGTCCTGGCAGATAATGCTTCAGGAAATGTTGCCAGAAATGATCGGCTAGGATCTGGCTGTGCCTCCATCTTCTCCGTCCGAGAACCTCTGAGCCTTCATAGACGACTTGTGGCAGCGAGGCGTCCCGCCGCCCCATGAGGAGACAGTTGGGGGTAACGGGGTCAGGGTCCGCTACCTCGGATGAGGTGTAGCCTAGGGGTTTTGAATTGAGCATCCCCTCAATTTCAATTAGGACTGTACACAACACCTCCTCAGTAACTGTCTGGACTCCAATGGTGACTTGAAGAGCAGTCTTCAAATAGCGGATTTCCCGTTCCCAGCACACTCCGAAGTGCGGGGATCCAGGGGGGTTGAAAGCAAACTTGATTTGCTGGCTAACAGGCTGCTCTTTAAGGTCAGGATGAAGCTCTTGAAATGCTTCCTGTAACTCGCGTTCTCCCCCTCGAAAGTTTGTGCCCTGGTCACAGAGAATCTCCTTGGGTTTCCCTCGTCTGGCTGCAAAGCGTCTCAGGGCCATTAGGAACGCATCTGTATCCAAACTGGGGATCAGGTCGAGGTGGACTGCTCGAGTGGTTAGGCACTTAAATAATATGCCCCACCTCTTCTCATTCCTGCGTCCAACCTTGATGGTATATGGCCCGAAACAATCTACGCCGGTGGAATAAAATGCCGGCTTGAAGAGGCGCAGTCTAGCTGGAGGGAGGTCCGCCATCCTGGGAGGATTTGGGTGTCCTTTCCACTTCTTGCACTCCGCACAGGATCTCTGGTGGCGGCCTACTGCTTCACGTCCACGTAGCACCCAGTATCTTCTTCTGATCTCAGCAAACACCCTTTCCGACCCTGGATGCTGGAGCTTTCCATCATAGTCATGGATGATGAGTCATGTCAGAGCGTGTCTGGGGTCCAGAACAATGGGGTGCACTTCATCGACAGCCAGGTCAGGATTACGGCGAAGATGGCCTCCTACTCTGATGAGCCCTGTTTCGTCATCAAACTCAGGTGCAAGTAGGAAAAGACGACTGGATTTGGCAATGGGTTTCCTGGTCTTTAACCGGGTGACTTCCTTAGGGAATGACTCTCTTTGAGCTTGTTGTAGGGCTTCCAGCTCGGCAGCAGCATAGGAATCAGCAGTGAGTGGCTTGTTGGAATCAGCCGCCCCATGAAGCTGACGCGCAGTGGCCTCTAGGAAGCTGTCCCAGGTCTGGTACTGGAGAGGGTCTGGAACAGTAGAACTGGACATGGTTAGAACAACATGTCGTTTCAGCTCATCTTCAGGGTCACTCTGGGGTGAAGGAGGTAGATCGGGCCAGCCACTAGGAGCTTGTTTCAGGAACCCAGGCCCATCTGTCCATCTGCTGCCTTAGCTGATGTCTTGGAGGGTGAGGCCATGGGTGATGTCGTCTGCCGGGTTGTCTCGTGAGGGCACGTACCTCCATACAGAGGCTTCGGTCAGCTCTCGTATTTCAGCCACACGAGTACCCACAAAGACCTTGTATCTGCATGAGTCTGAGCCCAACCAGGTTAAGACGGTAGCTGAGTCTGACCAGAAGGTCCAGCTGCGAATGGAAAGGGTTAGCTCGGTGCTAATGACCTTATAGAGCTGGGCACCTGTCAGAGCAGCACACAACTCTAGTCGGGGGACAGACTGCTGCTTCTTGGGGGCAATACGAGAACGGGCTGCAAGGAAGGCGACCTCAATTTCTCCCTCCGGATTCTCTGTCCTCAGATAAGCCACTGATCCATATGCCTGTTCAGAGGCATCACAGAACACATGGATGTCTCTCGTGCAGTTGGGTTGGTCCAGGCTAGGACTGGTATAGCACCTAGGCAGCGTTATCTCGGACAAGTGCACTAGTTCTGCCTCCCACGCATGCCACTTCTCTAATAGCTCTTCTGGGAGCTGTGGGTCATCCCAATCCCTCTTCTTCTCCCACAGGTGGCACACAATGACTTTAGCTCGGGTTGTATAAGGCACGATGTAGCCAAGAGGATCATACTGGCTAGCTAAAACTCTATAGATGTTCCTCATCATAGCCACTGAGCAGTCAATGTGTCTGTGTTTGTAGGTGAGGGTGTCAGACTTACAGTTCCAGTGTAGTCCAAGGGCTGGCTCCTGAATGTCGGGTTGACCTTGGCTGAGCCACAACTCACAGCTGGATGATCTCAGGTCTGGTGCGAGGTGGTCAATGACACTGGGATTGTTACTTGTCTACTGTCTCAGCTCGAATCCACCATCAGTCAGAAAATGGCGCAGTTTATCTACAAGAGTCTTGGCGGTTGCTGGACAGGTGATACTCAGTAGACAGTTGTCCATGTAAAAGGACTTGGTGATGGCATCACGCACGTCTTCTTCCGGTTGACTGTGGTCAGTGACATGTTTCTGCAACGCAAAAGTTGCGCAGCAGGGGCTGCAAGTAATCCCAAAGGGAAGCACTTGCCACTCACACACATCAGGTGGACTGTCCTGCTGCATGTCTCTCCATAAAAATCGCAGCAGTGGTCGATCTGCGGATAGGAGCCTCACTTGGTGGAACATGCCACGGATGTCGCTGCTGAAGGCAACAGCATGCTCCCTGAAGCGTAGCAGCACAGCTAGCAAGGTGGGGCCGAGAGTGGGACCAGGTAGCAGGAGCTGGTTGAGGTTGTGGCCTTGGTACTGGAATGAGCAGTTGTACACCACTTGGTTCTTTCCATTATGTTGGACCATATGATTGGGGTATATACCATGCTTCTGCGCTGCTCTCTACTTGGTGGTCTGCCAACTTCACGGCATAGCCAGCATCTACAAGCTTCTTGATCTCCACCTCGTAGGCAGCAGCTTGTTCTGGAGATTTGGCTAAGCGCTTCTCTGTGCCTCTCAGGAGTGGCAACACTGCTTCTGGAGTGGCATTGAGGAGAGGCATGTTCTTGACTCGAAGAAGGGGTGTGGCGTAACACTCAGTGCCATTGACATTTACTCTCACTGTTTGTTCTTGAAGGAGCCTAACTGCCTCTTGGTCCTGTCTTGACCTAACCGCCAACTTTTCACTGCGGTAAGGGAGCACATCCATCTGCCATAACTTCTCTACACATGAGAACAGCTCTGTGGATGATGGTGCAGATGTGAAAAGGCAGTGACTTACATTAGGGCTGGACTTGATAGCTTGAGCTGGTCCTTGTAACGTCCACCCAAGGAGTGTCTTCACAGCTGCTGGCCCACCAGGTGGTCCTAGTCTGACTGGCTCTATGGGTGTAATGAGGTGCATATAGTCGGCGCCAATGAGCAGCATGTTTATACTTCTGCTGAAGTGAGGCAACTGGATGGGAATGCTCTGCTAAACTCAGTTGCTCGGCTGTGAAGGCATTCTGGATACTATACTGTATATCTTGTCAGGACTGGCAGCTGGAGAAATCGTGAAAGACACGGCCGCCCCATGGAGCTTCTCTACTTCTTGTCGGACTGTACGGAGAGCCAACATCTCTTTCCTTCCGTTAAGGGCTAACTGTTTGGCAGCAGACTGAATCAGTATTGTCCGCTCAGAACCATCGTCTAAAGCTGCATGTGTCTCTAAGCACTTGTCGCCGTTCCTCAGGAAGACTTTACTGATCTTCAGTAACACTTTGCAATTGTAGACTGGGCGGTCGACGTACAGAACTTTGTTGGCAGTGCTTACAAGGCAGCTTTCTGAAGGAGGTGGACCTGGTGCTTGTTCCTCCGCTTCTCCCCTCTCATTCACCTCATGCAGCATGAGCAGATGTTTCCTCCCACAGGTCTTGCAGGGGGCTTTGAGCGTGCACTTTGCAGCTTGGTGATTGCGTCCACAACGCCAGCACTTGTTATTAACTTTAATCCACGTCACCTTTTGCTCTTTACTCAAGTCTTTAAAATTAGAACAGTTGTTCAGGAAGTGCTTGTCATTGTCGCAATAGGGACAGTAGGCTTTTCCCTTCTCCACCCTCTTCAACTTGTTGGCTGACTGTTCAGGTGCAGGTGGTGCGGCTGCAGTGCTTAATCCTGAGGCTTTCTCAGTGCCCAGGAGGATAGTAGCAGACTAACTTGAGGATTTATGAGTGTGCTTAGTATCAGACTTCTTGTTGAATGACTCCTCTCTCTTCGGGGGCTTAATGCTGTCTTCCTGAACTTCTAGCTCGTATTCTAGCCAATCAGCAAAATCTACGAGGGTGGGAATGGCAACTCTCAGTGGATGGATAAATCTCTTAAAGCTGGCATTGAGGTCGTGGGGGAGTTTACTTAACAGCCTCGAAACATGCGAGCCACAGGTTAACTCTACTTGGCCTCGTTGCCCCAGCTGTTCTAACATGCCAACTAGTGACCGCACATTGAGAGCGAATAAACGAAAGCTCTTAACATCACCACTGCGTATGTTCTGACCATCCATTAACTCTGCAATCCGTTGCACAGCAAGCTTGTGGGGTTGCCCATACATCTTGGTGAGAGCCAGCATCGTATCTGTATAGGGTTGCCTGGAATTACAATAGGAGTCAGCCACGAGTGAGGCTTCTTCACACTTGAGGTGATCTGTGAGGATCTGGTACTTGTATCTCTCAGTGGCATCATCTGGTAATAGATTCTCTAAGGCAATCTTCATGCGCGCAAACTCTTTGGGGTCTGGTGATGTAAGGCTGGGAATGGTGGGCGTCGGTCCCCTGTATGTTGTCTCTCTCTGTGGAACATTAGAATAGGGCGTTTGGGGGAATGATGAATCTCTGCCTGCATGTGAAGCTCCATACTGTGAATCACCGACTTGTGGTGAGTAGGCAGGATATCTTTCGCCATACCGGTCTGCACAGGGTGCACTCTGCTGGGGTGTGGCTGCATAGTACGGAGTATAGGCTAGATCTCTGGGTGGCTGAGAAACCCTGAGCTGGGAGAAATCTTGGGCTAGGTTTCTGCTGGAGCTGAGTGTCTGATATGGTAGCTGTGGGTGGGCTGAAGTATTAAGTGGAGCTCTGATTGGGAGTTGGTAGCTTCCATCATAACCACTGTATGCACCTTGAGGTGGAGGAGGAGGAGGGGGTAGAGACTGGTGGGCTGCGGGCTGGGACTGTAAAGCAGTCATCAGACTCTGGAACTGTTTGCGGAGCTCAGCATTCTCTTGGCGCATCTCTTTGAGAGCAGCACTAAACTCAGAAAGTGGGTTGGTCTGCTGTCCCCCGGCGGCTTGCCCCATAAATTGTCTGGACCCCTGTTCTTGCTCAATATCCCCCAAATTCACCATGTCAGAGCCCTGACTAATTGATGGTGATGGAGATCTACTAGTTGGGCGCTCCACTGGTACTGCCCTTGCAGGTACAACTGGTATTCGAAATTTAATCTGTGTCCCCGGTCCACTCAGGTCATAATCAGATAGGTAGGAAGGCACTGATAATGATCGTTTGGGTCTAGTGTCAGTTGCTGCTGACTCTGGGTTCTGCATCTTCAAACAGCAATTTGCTATCCAGCTCGAAGGACCATTGAAAGATAGTGACTGTTGTGTGCTGGTTGGAATATTCAAATCACTGTTGAGAGTCCGGTTAGAACTCCAAGAAAGAGGCTCCGATGCTTTAGTGGTGTGTAATAAACTTGTATTCACAGCTTGCACTTCTTAATGCTTCAAACCAGTGTGGTTCTACAACACAAATAATAATAAAATATCAAAATCTAAGTAATGCACAAATCACGACACAAATACTGCACATAAATGAGAGCAATATCAAGTTTCCTAAATATGAAAAGAAACCGCGCTGGTAGCTCCTCATTCAATGTTCACGTGAACAGGGCATGGCATCGATTAGCAGTGAAACAGGCATTTTCCAACATTAGCATTCTCGACGTTAACACAACATTCTTAACATTAGCACAACTTACTTGTTTTCACGCACAACTTTAAAGCAGGATAAACAAACTGTGGACTGGAACTTAAACTACTTAAAACTTAGGACTGTAAACTCACACACGTCTCATCATCGTCTTTCTCTCGTTGTCTCTCTCATCTGCATGCTGCGTGCACCGGTGGTCTAGGCTCCGCCCCTTAAAGGAGCCAGCATGACAGTCTTTGTAGCCATTTCTTCAGTAACGTTTGTCTCTCTAGTTGTTATGACCACTCGGTTATCAGCTACTGCATGTTAGTTTGCATGCTGTGCAAATTAAAATGCTCCTGGTAACTTATAGGCAGTAATTATGATCGGTATGCTTGTGTTACTTCGGTAAGCATCAATGTGGCAGTTTCATCATAGGCAGTCATAACGTTGCATGATTGTAGCCACTACAGTTGAAGCTAACCGGAGAGGTGCTGTATGTGTCTGCCGAGTTAGGCTGCGAAGGCAGCAGTTAGACCAGACGTAGGTTTTGCAAAGCTTGGGGTGCGTTTTTGGGTGCTTGTGAAACGATCGCTTTACTTATCCATGACCGGGGTCAGCCTGATACTTCTCCAATATCTGGGCAAGCTCTCTGATGCTACTGGTGAAAGCAATAGGGAAACGCACAGGCTATAACGTGTCTGGTATAACAAACGATTTCTCTGCATTGCCGTCGATTGAATATTAAATCGGCGACTGAATATTAAATTCTCTCCGGTAAAAGTGATTGATTCACTAGCTCCACATAAGCAACGGTTCACGCAAATGGAACTTACGGTCTGTAAAACCTGTATTAAGCTCATAACATAACCGGAGCTCTATCTAGCTCTCGCGCACTATCCATAACGCGCCCATTCTCCGCGAGGAAACGCTGGTCATTCCGACGCAATGAGTAAACCATTACCACGGGGAATTTCCAAAAAGGCCGTTTAGCCTGGAGCTTTCGCCCCTCCGTCATATACCAGCACAGACGCTGTTCGTTTCTCCACGCTAAGGACACACCACAGTTATGCACACGAACCAGCAGGTCCTTATAATACACACTGAAGCAGTCCATAAGTTGTTGGTCCACTTTTAGCTGCTCCTCACTGGCTATGTTTCCCTCTAAACTCAGACCCACCGGATTTCTACGGTCTCCGGTCTACGCGTGGGCATGTCGACCCGTTCTACAAATGTGTCTGTATGTAGTGGATTCTAGCTTTCCCTGCATCCTAGCTATAGAGTAGAAAAACCGCTGTACTCACCACTGTTGCCGTAGCAAACTGTAGCCGATAGCAAATTTGAGCTTGACCTGCCAGACTTTGGCACTGCGTCCTCCACTTTCGCCGCTGCATTTATTAGAACAAGTTCATTTCATTAGATCTATATTCAAGTATAGTGTTAGATTGCGGAATTTGCCCGCCGCTTCCTTATCAGATGGCAGACGTGTCTCACGTTTCACTCTGGGAGGCGGACCGGAAAAAACTGCGTTCTACAGCCTCGTCCGCCTAACTCCGCCCTCCACAGAGCTGGCCAGTCAGAAGAAAGTGGGCACACGGGGAGTGGGGGCCATAGCGGAAGAGCCACCCCAATGAGGTGTTTCAGGCAGAGACTAAAATGGACAACAAATGGGGTTTTTTGAGGATGGCAGTATGAGGTAAATAAGGACCCTGTTTTGGACTTTGAACGATCAGGAGTACTCTAGGGGAGTCCAAGATCAAAATATATGCTACTCAAAATTTGATAGGGATCATAGGAATTTTTTTGTGAAATGACATGCAAATTTGGTAACTGCCACTGATGAACAATATATTGGATAAATGACATGCAGTCAGACACAAAACACATTTGCACGTGCATTTCATGACATTAAATGAGCGTGCAGCCTCACATTTTGGCTTTGACTAACACTTCACCATTTCAACTCTTGCTTGTTGGTGAAAATTTGGAAGTTCCCAAATTTTTTACATTACATTTAGCAATAACAATGTCTCCTCAACGTCTTAGACGTCGATTGACTTCAGAGCAATTGGGAAGATGCATCGGAATGCTTGACTCTGGCTTCTCACAACGTCACGTTGCTAATGCACTTAACGTCAGCCAAAGCGTTGTGAACAGAGCATGGAACCGGCATTAAACGTTTGGTACAGCAGCACACCGTCATGGGGGTGGTCGTCAGAGATCGACTACACAACGACAAGACCACTTTTTCACACTTCAGGCACGACGTCATCCTTTCTGGACAGCCACCACCCTACGAAATGACCTTAATAACGCCTCGGGGGTCAGGGTATCCACTCAGACGACACGGAATCGTCTTCTTCATACTGCCGGCCTCAACTCAAGAAGGCCATGTGTTCGAATCCCACTGACCGTGCGTCATAGGCGTGACCGTTTGGATTGGGCTCACGATCATGTCACATGGACACACAACGATTGGGCTCGAGTTCTCTTTACTGATGAGTCCCGATATTGCTTGGACTTTACTGACAGGAGGCAACGGGTGTGGCGAAGACAACGTGAGCGATTTAATGATGCCTACATCAACGAACACGACCGTTATGGTGGCGGATCAATTATGGTCTGGGGAGGAATAAGCAGGAACGGCAGAACGGACCTGCATGTCATGGGGAGAGGGACGATGACAGGGGTACGGTACAGGGATGAGATCCTCAATGTGTACGTAAGACCATACGCTGGTGCTGTTGGCCCTGATTTCATCTTGATGGATGACAACGCCCGTCCCCAACGTGCTAGGGTGGTGAATCAATTCCTAGAGCAGGAGACAATTGTCCGCATGGACTGGCCCGCGCGTTCGCCGGACCTAAACCCTATCGAGCATGTGTGGAACATGCTGCAGGTCGCCATTTCCGGTCGTAGGGCACAACCCACAACTCTAGAAGAGCTCGGAAATGCCCTTGTTGAATAATGAAACAACATTCCAACTGCACATTCCAACTGCAAGCATCCGGGTTCTGATTGACAGTATGACCCGACGTTGTAAAGCCGTCATTCAAGCTAGGGGAGGCCATACCCGTTATTGACATTAACTGTGGTAATGAAACATCAAACGAACACTGTCTGTTTTCACTTTACATGTCAGAGGTGAAACCATGAAGCGTTCGTGAAAGCCATATAAGTGTGAGGCTGCACGCTCATTTAATGTCATTAAATGCACTTGCAAATGTGTTTTGTGTCTGACTGCATGTCATTTATCCAATATATTGTTCATCAGTGGCAGTTACCAAATTTGCATGTCATTTCACAAAAAAATTCCTATGATCCCTATCAAATTTTATATAACCTTGGAAATATAGCAAAATAGGTCCCCTTTAAGGTTAATAGTAAGTATGACCTTATATCTCACCGTTTCAAAGATATAGCCCATCAAAAATTTCCCTCCCATAAGGCTTCATTGTAACAAAAATTTCAAAAATTTCTCAAAAATTCAATTTTAAGAATTTTCAAAACCCTTGTCGAAACTTTAGTTCCATTCCGATATGGAACATCCACAAAAAAATTTCAGAACAATCTGTCGAGCAGTTTCGGAGAAGACGACCAAAGTTCACAGACGACAGACAAAAGACGACGGACTACGCCGGATGCAAACCCATGACAATAGCTTATATGGCCTTCGGCCATGTATGCTAATGAACTAATATTTCTCATGAAATGGTAAAATGTCTCACTTTTAACATCTGATATGTTGTCTATGCTCTCTTGTGAATAAAATGTGGGTTTATGAGATTTGCAAGTCATTGTATACTGTTTTTACTCGCATTTTACACAAAGTCCCAACTTCATTGGAATTGGGGTTTGTAGATAAAACTTAAATAAGTTGAATTTAATACCTGGTTTTATTTTGGTGGACGCTACTTACAGTAATCTTTATGGGCACCATTAATTGTGAAACCTTGATTTGGAGGAAACTGATTTTGATTTCTCAGTAAATGTGTAATGGCTGGTGGAATAAGGAGGCCAGGTGCAACGACCAGAGAGAGTAGCACAGACACAGAACAAACACAGAGAATAATACAGACCAAACAAAAGTACTCACGCTTCCAAGGGACGTATAATAGTCCTAACAACGGAAGCAAAGACAGATAGAACGAGGGAGACGAAACTCCAATAATAAGAAGATAGAAAGTCAAACAAAACCTGACTGCAAAGATCTTCGGCTATAGTGCTTAGCTACAAACAGACACTCTAGCGAAGGAGGCAAGCCGGACTTCCTGCTTATATAGATTCTGGGGAAGCGCCACCCCAGCTCAATCAGCCAGCTGGGCAAAGAATCCGATAGCCCAGGAAACAATATCGTCCCGGGACGAGAGCCACAAAGAAAAGTCCAAAACACACACACAAACATCCAGAACCATGACAAAATGATTTTGGTCGGTTCCATTAGACCCTTAATTTGGTACAATATTTCTCACATATTGTCATTTGGAGTTTCTCTATAAATATATTTTTTTAGAATTTTTTGAAGTATTGTTTGTGCTTTGCCAGTCAGGGTGCCAGTAATTTTGGAGCCCATTTTAGCTAAGTTGCCATCTGAATTATAGACCTTTCACATTATTACACTGATACTAGTCAATGTCTTTACCCAGAGTCAAAATAAAAATCAATAACAAAACAGAAGGTGTGACGGGCAAGCATAGTACCATTGACCCTGCCATTCTCTATAGAAGCTGGGATATACACGTTCTTTTCTTTTATTGTCTCCTCTATCTAGCCTAGCGTTCCAATGAGATTGCCGTCACCTTTTTGGGGCCTGCATTCGGGGACTTTTACGGTGGACACAGCCTACAGTACGCTGAACGACGTTCGCTCTCATTCAAATTCAGGTATAGGTTACCTTGTTCTTGAAGCACAACTGGATGGGATAATCGTAGCTGTCCACCACAACTTCTCCGTTCGGCAGCACTGTGTACAGTACCAACTGGGCATAAGGGGCCAAATCTTCTGTATGCTGAAGGGAGAATGATAACTCCCCTTTCTGAACTGAAAAAATGAAAAGTTCTGTTTCTATCTGCGATATGTTTGTCGTAATCAGCATTACACTCAATGATCTTCGATGACATATGGTCATAATGGCTAAATTCTGCTGTGAGTATCTTAGAAACTTAAAGAGGTTGAAGACAGCAAAGATTTCTGCAGAACTTATCACCTTCTCCTTCATTCAGTGTTATTTCATGACGCCCGTGCTGCACAATGCTGCCTTTGCACAATACCTGTGTGACAAGAAAGAGGAAACATGGAATAGGAAAGAGCAGAATTTGATTTTTGCGGTTGTTTGATCTCTCTCTCTCTCTTTCTCTCTCTCACACCATGCAAACTGCAAACTACATTCTGGAGGCATTATTTGTGGGTACAAGAATGTCAGAAATTACATGAAAAATGAAAGGCCCCATATTCCCATAATGAAAACAATTCACTTTTCTAAATAGCTGCACCAAAATGGAAAAGCAGAGAAGAACTTACCAAGTGGAAAAAGTCCAATGTTTTCTTCTTTTTAAGCTCCTCCCCTCTGATAATGTACTGTGCTTGGACCTGGCCATCCTGATTGCAAGGAAGTGGCTCTTTCACATGGTTGATACTAAGGAAGCTCTTACTCTTTGAATAAAATTTAAAGGCAGTATGGTATGCTGAGCATCTATCAAAATAGCCATAAACCCCTGGCGTTGAATGTCCAGTACACTGTGCCTGTATTCAGTAAAGAAGAAAAAGAAGAGGATGTTTACTTATAAATTCCTGGACTTGCCAGCATCCATCTAAACACTGTTCATTATCACCAAAAATGCTGCTCTAAGAGAAAAGAAAGTGTATGATGACTTCACAAATTATATCATAATATAGTTATATGCAGGGGTGGATCCAGATTAAATTCGGGGGGGAAACAACAGTTAAATTGGGGTGGGCACCCAAGAACAACTATAATAAGAGTCATCAGAAGATTACATATTCCCCCGGCCCCTGCAATCTAATCTCAGAAATCCCAAAATATCAAAAGGCAACAGTCTAGGACCTGATTAATATGCACAGCAAGTTTCATTAAAGAATATTGAAAGATATTCCAGTTCTGCTCTGGAAACAAAATGATTACAGATGGATGGACGGACATATGTAATCTCAGAAATCCCAAAATATCAGAAGGCACCAATCTAGGACCTGTTTAATATGCATATAAAGTTTCGTTAAAAATTATTTAACGGTATTTGAGTGTTGCTCCGGAAATGAAACGATTACAGATGGATGGACAGACTGATGGGCATGCCTAATCTCAGAAATCCCAAAATATCAAAAAACGCCAGTCTAGGTCCTGATTAACACGTATAGCGAGTTTCGTCAAAAAAATATTGAGGTCTTCCAGTTCTCCTCCAGAAACAAAATTATTACAGGGGGACAGACGGACATATGTAATCTCAGAAATCCCAAAATACCAAAAGGCACCAGTCTTGGACCAGATTAATACGCGTAGAAAGTTTCGTTAAAAAATACTGAACAGAATTTGAGTTCTGCTCCAGAGACAAAATTATTACAGATAGACGGACAGGTGGACGGGCAAACCTAATCTCAAAAATAGTTAAATATTAAAAGACACCAGTAGAGGACCTGATTAATATGCACAGCAAGTTTAGTCAAAAAATATTGAACGGTATTCGAGTTCTGCTCTGGAAACGAAATGAGCACAGACGGACACACGACTGCACAGACAACTATATCCCCCTGCATTATGTGGGGGGAAGGGGGTTAAAAATGCAAATTTATGGTTATTTTTCCATTCAATCACTTTTGAGGCCCGAAAACTGTGAGGCTACGCATAAAAATAGTTGTTTGTCCTTCAGAGTTTGTACAATAATTTTGAGTAAGACCTGAAATTAAAGCTGGCAGTATACACTTAAGCACATATTGACTCTTCCATTTCAAATACATTGTGGTGGCATACAGAATCAAATGAAAGTTATGTCACTATCCAAATACCCATGGGTTAGTCTGCACATCTCCCAAACAAAATGAATTTTCATCTATCAATCTATGCATTTATCACCCAGTCACCCTGGTTTTTCTGAGTCTTATTTCATCAAGAATTCACAGGCTCTTGATCACAAAACCAGATAGTCAGATCATTTACACCTGTTAATTTAACCGAGGAAACACAAGCTCAGCCCCTTATACTTCCTGGCTTTACATTCTGTATCATGTGAATGACAAATATACCATTTAGAATAAATGGCTTGCTTTCTTGGATGACTGTTCTACAGCAGCAAGGGCACAATAGGCTTAATATGCTGTCATTTATTAATGATCAGTAAGACTCCACCATCTTTAGTAGTGTAGTCACCTTTTTTTAACCCAGACAAAGTGCGAGCCACGTGCTGACACATAAATTATGCGCATGTGCACCAACGCAGCTAAAGTACTACAGTATCATCATTATACTCGTAGCTTTGTGCTCCGTTTGTCAAGTTTTGCCATCAGCAGTAGCCATTGCTGTGATATAAATCAAACTTACAAGTTGTAAAGCGATCCACTGTGAAAAGCTTTTTCTTCTTAACTTGAAGTCTTGCAGAGATGCTAAGCCTCACGCATTAGGCGTGAGTCTCTCCTCTTAGTGGTGTTCACGTTCCTGTGCCGTAGTCAGCAATTATTCAATCAACGTGCACTGAAGAAATTCACTCGCGGAATTTAAGTCATTGTGCATCAAGTTATTCAGTTTCACGTGCCTTACGGTGGATTTCCCCACTAGTGACACGGAAATCGATTATGACTCGGGAATTCTCAGGCTTGTCTTTACTGAGGGATTGAAAGCAATGGAATTGCATTAAGACATTTCAAATGGTCTTATTTCATTAAAACAATTTAAACGATCATGAAACACATGTATTGTTTCCAATCCCTGAGTAAAGAGAAGCCCGGAGTCATAATCGCTTTCCATGTTATTTGTGATGAGGTCCACCTTTACGCAAGTGAAACTGAAACTTCCATGCACAAGGATTTTAATACCGCGTGAGAATCTCATTAAGCGTTCAATGAATAATTACGGACTACGGTGAATAAGCCTAAAAAATGCATGAGACCTACGCCGAATGCGTGAGACTTGGCATCTCTGGTCTTGATCGCTCGTAGCAGCCATCGGGGTAATCAAATAGTGCTATAACTCGAAAACAAAGCTCTATCTCAGAAATCTGGCAAATTTAAATCCAAGGGATCATGGCATTTAACCCATAGAGCCATATTCTAGGACTTGATTTTGACCGGCGTAGCAGCTATCCCGGTAACAGACAGAATGACTGAATGAATGACACACAAACGAACTACCGTATACCTCGCTTGCGCATGCGCACCGAGGCATAATTACTTAGATCATTACTTTAAGACAACTTTTGGAGGAAGGGCCAAAGGGAATAAGGTGGACCATACAAATTTTAATTCGGAAACTCAAATTCATCTTAGCAGCAATTCATACTCTCTGATTACATGTTATAAAAAGGATACACGCTGTAGTCTATATCACCTAAATTTTGGGTGACACCAGTGTAATGATGATGAATTGAAATATATAGTTTTTGTGGTCTATTCCAGGTAAGATAACAGACCACCAGTGTAACTAATTTTGCTAAGATCAGTGAAATTTTGAGTCCTCTCACATCAGCCCCCCTCCTCAAATTAGTCCGATTTCATTTAAAAGGCACCACCTAAGTACCTTCTTTATAAGATCATTCACACAGTTTTTGAGTTCTGCTCTGTATATTGTTCATACCACCTTCATTTGAGTCAAATTTGTCCAAAAAAAAAAAATGTCATTCAAAAATCTCAAAATAGCAAAAGACACGACCTCAGGGTCTGATTAATAAGTGTTCCAAGTTTCAATAAAATCCTTTACACGGTTTGAGTTCTACTCCGGACTAAGTGACCATCCCCTCATTTGGGTCCAATTTCATCATGTTTCCATGAAAATAATGAAAAATACAGAATTCAGAAATCTCAAAATAGCAAAAGGCACAACCTTAGTGCACTTATTAGTTAGGTCCTAAGTTTTAATAAAATCATTTACGCAGTTTTTGAGTTCTGCTCTGGACAAAGTGACCACCCCCTCATTTAAGTCCAATTTCATCATGTTTCCATGGAAACTGTAAAAAATACAGAATTCAGAAATCTCAAAATAGCAAAAGGCACAACCTTAGGACCTAATTAATAAGCGTATCAAATTTTGTTATAATTTAAATAGTTTTCGAGTTCTGCTCTGGACAAGAAATGATTACATCCGGACGGACGGACAGACAAACATACCAACGACTACATCCCCCCACACTATATGCCAGTAGGATAAAAAATTAAGGCTGCAACAGACCTCTCAAACATTTGGACAATTAGCAGAAACAATTGCTTTTCTTGAATTGTATAAGGTATATTTATGTCTTCATTCACTCTTTAACCTCGTAAGGAAGTTGTATATGACCTTTTTATTTCGCACTGTAGCCATTAAAATTTTGAAGAACACGTCCTCCACTTAATGAGATTATCATCAACATCTTGTTCATACGTGCAATTAGCAAGCTCACCAGCGGGAGCCTAAAGCAGATGAAATGCATGTAATGTATTGTGCAACAATAACACTTCATAAATCGCTGTCAATTTTACCTTTTTAAATATTCATCACCATTATTTCGATAAGGATAATCAATACTCTTCAACTCTGTGTACTAAACAAGAATTTTCACATTCGCACGATTCAAAACATTGCCACCGTGAAACATAATAATATCTTGTAATCAGTGCTCAGGTCTGTACAGTAAACATCTTGGAGTTCTGCATAGTAATCAGTATTAAGCAGACTAAGCACCCCTTAATACATTACCACAATGGAACTGATTACAGTGTTCAGTTTTGTTTAGCTCAGTACATTAAAAAAAAAAAAAAAAATCAGAACGTGTGCGTCAGAGGCTTGTAACAGCAACATATTACATAGTATCTTTCCTTCTACCATATTATAGAGAATTGTTCAGAACCAGTGGACCACGAAAGACTGACCATCACAAACGTGGAATATAATGTTCACATTTATGGCTAATGCTTCAAAACATTTTCTTAATTGGCCACCAAAACTATGATACAAGCAAATATACTCATAAGATATTGTTAGACGCCATCCAGTTGGTATGTCAGGCCACAGGACTGCAGTGTATGGGGAGGATTCAGTGTGATGTCAAGACCTAGTTATCACCATGGAGATTGTCGTGTGAAAATCTTTGTCCGAGCAAGTGGATAAAGTGTAAGTGTTCCACTGACCCTTGTAAATCCATCTCTAATAAAAAATGGACACATTCTCCAGAGTCTGATGCGATTGGGTTTATTGTAAGTCAATCCAGATGAAGCACAAAAAACCCAGGCTGGTCTGTGCAAACCATGTAGCATTCATTCTTCATCGATCACCCCACGCCGACTGACCATATTTATTGGCCTTTCGGCACGTTCCTTTAGGGGGGATTAAACGTGACTCTGTCCACCTTATCCAACATTAATTCTGATTGGTACATTGTCCCATAGCAACCCTCCACCCTTAGTAGCAAGTTTGCCATTACATCATTGTGTAAATTCATTTTAGGCCTCCAGGGACGCTTGAAGACCACATATGAGCCTCCCAAACCTTGGGTTCACCTGAAGTTCAGTAAGTTATCTGAGGACATGGATGGTTCCAGATCACTCAGGTGCGCATGCTCAGGTAGTGGGACCAGGCTGACCGATATGGTCATTCCGGAAGGTTAGCTCATTAGGCCGGCCTTGAGGGCCCAGACAGAGTTTGGCTTATCTGGGTTTCTTGGCAGATTCATACGTTTTTACTTCTTCACTGCTACTTCTTGTACAGCAGTTTTTCTTGTTGAACTGAAATTATGGTTTTACTTTGAATTTAGAGTATTTAAGATTATTTTCCCGCCACAAGATGCACCATAATGGCTGTAAACAAAACCAGTTGCTATACTGAATGCTAAAACTAGTCACAGAAACTCATTTATCACATTGATTCTATATTTGTTTTGGACATACTGCTGTGAGAGAAAGATCAATGGCCGTTGACAGAAGATGAGAGTTCCCAGTGGTGATGTGGCTACATCAAGTGTCCAGATCTGAGTACATTTTCACCACAGTTAATGAGCCTCGGCTCCACTTTCCATTTTCGTTTGTACCCCTCCGAGAGCTGCTGCTACTATTTGACACTACAATGGAGAGGAAGTGATGGAAAAATCTTCCCCGTACTATTCACCCTGGCTCGTTGTAAAAAAGTGACACATGACATTAGAAATTGATTGGCTTTTGATAAAGACCATCTTTATCGAAAGAAAAGCTCTGTAATGTACAGTTCTTCTGACTGGCTTACTATTGCTGAACATCTAGTGATGAAACAGAACTAGATACATTCATGTAAAATTTATTTATGTGCTAGCTTATGAAGATAACATTGAGTAGATCCAAGAGCTGCAGTTTGATAGATCATGTGATGCGATGAGTAAATTCTATTAATTTTCAAATAATGTAACACTTTACTAGCAGACGGCTGGTCAGAATCAGAATTTAGACATCGTAAGGGGTAAAAATTTAGCTATGTTTCAATTTACGTTTTTGACAGTTGGACTGGCAGGCTATAGCGATGTTCACTGTTCACAAAAAATGATGTCAAAGTTGAACATGCACAGTTTGGAAGCTGTCAGAAAGTGTTCTGTTGGTGCATGTTTCAACAAACAATTTTGGAGAGTCCAGAGGGGCGGCATGGCTCAGGAGGTAGAGCAGGTGGCCTAGAAATCAGAGGGTTCCCAGTTCGATCCTCAGCTCCTCCAGAGAACGTGTCGAAGCATCCTTGAGCAAGACACTGAACCCCGCACTGCTCCTGATGTGCAGGGTGGCGCCTTGCATGGCAGCCTCCGCCATCAGGGTGAATGTGAGGCATAGTTGTAAAGTGTTTTGGGGTCATATCATGTGACTAGTAAGCGCTATATAAATGCAGTCCATTTACCAAACATCCCTGAATTCCTAGCCACTGTCGCTTTTGCTTTCACAACAGTTTTACAACTTCCTCCAGGTAGGTATCCGTCTCAATATGCAACTAAATTTTCACTCTTAATTACCTTTCTGATTCCCTGCACTGGAGTGCAATCATATATGTGCAATAAACTCGCTTCCAAAACCCCGTTGCTTCACTGACAAAATCCTCCTCTTGTCAGAAACCATTGAAACAATTTCTCTTCGCAAAAAGTAATCCCTTGGCTACCTTACGCATCCATCTTTTGGAAGTTTCTGACCACTGGCTGTAAAATAAAAGAATTTGATTTTCCTGTTATATTGGAGTGAGGGCTGATGGGCTAAGGCACTTACTGATTTGTTAGATCAGCACATAATGGCCAGTGGATGCACATATTTTGTTCCTCAAGGGCTACTGTACAATTCAGAGCGCTGCATAACGAGTAAAAAATCTAATTACACTGAAATTCGTGAAGATGCGCAGGTACTACAGTACCTCTATGTCAAAGTAGATTAAGTAAGGATTGTCCCTGCTAGCATGTTTTGCAGATTAACCTCTTAACTGTCACCTGCATTTTCTCACATTTGGCCCGGATTGGTATATCACATTTCAAATGCTCACTGCTCCCACATACAATGGTTCTATTACACATGCATGGTCTCATTGGAAAGATCAGACATAGAGGTTTTCAATGAAATGCATCATAAAATGTTGTGACTTACTGTCAGAGAGTAATTGAGACTAGAATAAAGAGATATATTTCCGCATGCAAGACCAAATGGAACGGATAATACATGGTTTGACTGTCACAACACAACTTTGATGATGAGGACTGACAAGTTTCATTGCACTCAAGTATGTGGTGTCTATGTTGAGAAATTGATTTATTGCATTTGTTCTGATTGACATAGGGCAAAAAGGTGGGTAGAAATGATATCCTGAGCATCTAAGCTTTCAAATGGTATATCGTTTGCCTGGATTGGTTGAGGATTTAAGGCATAGTTTACAAATGAAGGATTCAAAATTTGTTTGAAAATTCCATAGGGCCCTAATTAGGGCCCAGTGACAGTTAACAGGTTAAAAACTATTACAAGTTTTTATGTTTGGACTGCTACCAATGTAAGAACATCAATTTCAACAAATTTTACCAAATCTGAACAATGCTATATGATGGGACAGCAATGCTTGATTATGGGATTGCAAGGAGAGGGTTATTAGGACACAGTTTTAAATACCATTTTCACGATCATTTTCACATCATAAAATGGCTTTCGCAGTTAGAATTTTGAGTCCTCAAACCTTCATACAAAATATCGTTCTACAACATAGCACAATATTTTATGGTATAAACACGCAATTATACCAAGCGGCCCACCCTCAGGCTCATGCTCAAGAAAGGGTTAATCAACTGATCTCAGCCTGCACAGTTGATTAGTTGCATCAAATAAGCTCCTGCGCGATTGGAATGAAAACCTACAGCCCCCTGGCCCTTTTACAGTCCAGTTTGAGATCCCTGAGCCTGAGCCATTTACGTTGCATCTGCCAAGTTGCTCCTTTAATTAATGATTGAAATGCATGATTTTCCTGTTATTTATGTACTTCAGTGGCTCCCAACCCAGTCTTCAAGGACCCCCTGCCCTGCAGATTTTTGCTCTCTTTCTACTCTTTCACACCTGATCCATTTAAGGGCTTCATGCTGATTGGTTGAAAAAAATCTACCTGAACAGGGTGTGCATGAAGGTGCATTGGGCCTTAAATGGATAAGGTGTGCAAAAGTAAAGCTGCAACAAAAACCTGCCGGACAGGGGGTGCTTGAGGACTGGGTTGGGAAACACTGATGTACTTAATGAAAGAAAGATTCTACTAAGGCACTGAACAACATACTGTCGTACTTGCTGTCAGTTACTTGCAAAATGGCAAACATCATCTAGTGGTAAATTCTATTTTCTGCAATAGCTTGCTCAATGAAAGCCAGTGGGGAGCGCCAATGTTTTGATCAAATTTGACCAAGTGGGCTAGTGTTGTGCCAAAGAGTGAGCGCCTGCCATGAAATGCACCAACGTCATTCTATTCAGAAAGTGAAGTAGTTTGATTTGATATCATGACCATACTCACTGAACAATCTCCTATGTTAATTATTTGCGAAGGGAATATTTATTTTCTGGAGTGTAAACTGTCTCGTATATTAATTCCTTGCGAAAGGGATATATTTTTCAGATCGGAAATAACCAATGTGGGATTATCGCCTCTTGGTATATTATCCATAAGTCATGTACTACAAATAATAGTGAAGGTAAATTAAGCTTACACATAGCCTTATTATAGCACAACATCACTCTCTATGGAAAGATGGCCCAGCTAGCCGAACTAATTAAAACATGAAATTGAAATGATTTGAGCAAGTGTAATTCATGTTATGTTTCACGGAGCTACTGTAAATAACATTTTTGTTTCCTCCCACCCAGGATACAAGTTTACCTGGAACTGTGACGTGGCCTATATAAAAATACACAGGAAATGTCCTTGCCATCAAAATTTTTTTTTTTTTTTTTACCAATACCACGTGTGTTTTGCATCGTAGGAAAATTTAATGGATGAATGAAGAATTTAATAAACGCACAAACTAAAACTTCTACTCTTAACTATTCTGCATTCAGACCTCACAAGCATGCACAAATATATGCGTGATATATATATACGCGACACAATGTTTACACTAAAATCTTCCTGATTCTGGGTTAAACAGAAACACAGTTATGGGTGGTGGGGTGCACAGCAAGCCAGTCTAATGCTAGGACTAGGAAAGTGCCACATGCATGAAGGTTACATGTATTAGCCCTGTTTGGATACTGATAAAAGCACTTGATGCATGGGACAAACAGAACAAAAAATCTGTCTGGTGGATGCATTCCCCTCACTTTTGGCTTGCCAGAAATTGCACCCCCTGTCTAACTCAGACAAGGAAAGTGCTGCATGCTTGAAATTCACTCTCATTACATGTACTAGCCCCGTATCCAAACTGGTAAAAGCACTTCATGCTATGACTAACAGAAAAAAAAAATCCAGGTGGTATTTCATGGTAGCCCTTATTTTTTGGCTTGTCATGAATTGCACTATCAATGTAACTCAGACTAGGAAAGTGCTATATGCAAGAAATTCAATCTGCATTAGCCCGTTATGCACAATGGAAAAAGAACTTGAAGCTGAGGTCAACAGAAAAAAAATCGAGGGGGGTGAATTTCAGAGCTGCTGTTTTTGGCTTGCTGTGAATTGCACCTCTTGTGTAACTAAGTATAGGAAAGTGTCAAATGCATGAAAAACGCTCTGTCACACATATGAGCCCCCTATGCACACTGTTGAAAGCATCAATCTCACCTCACCTTACAGCACATTACATCTCCAAACCCGTTCCCATTTAGATTTCCTAATTACCAATTAAGCGTCAATTTGTTCAGTCGCAAGGATCAATCCTTAGTCTGGCTTTAGACAACATGATAGCACTGAAATAGCTCTCACCTAAGTCATGAATGATTTATGAAAGAGAGTCAAGTTTTTGACGCACTTACACCAATAAACTGCCCATCTACATTACTGTTCCTAAAACAAAACAGTTTATATCAGGGCTTTGCAAAGACTAGTTTCTATGCTGATGGAAATAAACTCCAACAAGCAAAGGAAACAAATTTCTTATAACCACTGTTTACTAACAATGCTCACGGAAGAAAGTGGAACTTTTGGTGTTAGTTCAGTCAGGCACGGTAGTCAGGCTGGTCACAAGCCTGTTTCTGTCCAATTATTCTTAACTTTAGCTCCTCCCACGTAATTAGTGAGCTTTTACAACTAAGGCAGTGTTCCTTCATTTCTCTGGTTCCGTGCCCTCAGCACCGCTCGTAGTTGGGTTACTAAGAAATATGTTTCTCATCTCTAAGCAACATGACAATTTCTTTGGTTTTGTGAGGTTGATTGTTCCCAAGGTAAGCCTTTGTCCCCATTATGGCTTTTTCCCACTTCATTACATTACATTCTCACTTCCTCTCCTATTTGAAGCTAATCTGGACCCACTTGCTACAGAGGCTGTGGTTTTTTCACTCTCATGGAAGCAATTATCATAATATTCACAGATATATATCTAGGTTTATATCTAGGCAAATCTCTCCTCTAAGTACCGCAATTTGGCGGAGGTTAAATATGATGAAGACCTGGATTGATTTTTATTTTGCACTCTTTTCAGGACTACTAAATGCTGCCATTTGACTGTCTGAAGGAACTGGAATTCATTTAATGCTTATTTAAGTTTTTTCATCTCATTACCAGCAAACCGTGGATTCTGAGCTCAAGTCTGAATCGCATTGTTACAATCTCCTTCTAATCATAGTCAAAGTGCTACTTTAAGTAACCTCCGGTGCACTCAATTAATTCCCTTGGGGACTAGGGTGCAGGCTGTATTTACACCATACAGTTTATTCTGAGTTTCAAACTTTGTTGAGGGTTTGGCTAGAAAGCTATGCCTCGTGGATCTTGCCTTTTAAATGTGGATATTCAAATGGAATTGTTCCCTGTGCATTACCTAATCAAATGCTTGGCAACAGGTGTGCCTGAGTTCTGCAGTTAAACCTCAAGAATTAAGGGGTATTGCGCATCATTTTGACGAAACGTAGTAATAAGTATACTCTCCACCATTTGCTATCATTAAGCTACCCTCCAAGAGGCTGGCGTTTGCTGGTGTCTAGTTAAATTAGTAAATGATTAAATAAATGACACCAGAGGCAAGGTGCATGCTTGCGCTCATTCATTTAGGTTTTAACTGCAGCTTGTGAATAGGACGCGGTGTGATATGATCAATGACAATTGGGATGGACCGCAAGTAATTTATGGCTTATTGTGCTAAAATTCACCAAGGGCATGGAAATCAATGCCAAGACAAAATGTTTTCAGATTTTTCAAACCAACAATTTTAAACGATCAACTTTGTAAATTTTTAGATGGCCACATACCCCAGTTTTTCCTGTTTTAATTGGTTGGCGCGAACTAGCCCATTATTATGGTTGACGTATGGTTGATCTCCATTTCTTACCCTGAGAGATAACGGTAATAAAAATTTCAAATGTTCATTGATGTTGGCCGTTGATTGTTTGGGGAAAGACCAGGGAACTCAGTGGTTATTTGAAGTTGGGTCTGCGTCTATTTTAGGCAGCACTATGGTTGGGGATGGGTATTGTTTATGGACATTATTGATTAATATCCCATAGTCCAGATGATTGTCAGCACATTTTCCTTTGCGTTTCAGGTCATGTGGCAGTGCTAAAAATAAACAGACTGAATTGTGGATAGTAATGTCGCATAGTTTTTATTTATTTGGCACCATACTGCTTGTATCTAGTTGGACTGTTACACCCTCTGCTTTAAAGCATGATTGGTATTATCAATGTCATTTTATAATCCCTGGCAGGTGTCATTAAGTCGTTATATTTTAGTAAATTGAGAAAATGGATGCAAATACTCCATTCCACAGGCTTTGCATGCAGCCGCGCAGCTGAAAAATGTTCGCTATATGAGGCCTAGTAGCCTCAAATATGGTCATCTAGAGGTTGTACTAACAAAGTCACCATCTGAGGCCATGTGGAATGTTCATTGATAACTGTTCGGTCACACAAGCAAGTTTTGGAATTTTTGATTAAGCAGCCCTCCTCTGTTGCTATCTGTGTTGCGGTTCCAAATAGGTCATGTTTCCTTGCAATCTTGGCCAATTATGGTTTTGCATGATTGTACACATTCTAGTACTCTATTCAGTGTAGGCTGGGATTGCTGCATTTTGCCTGGCATGCAAGACTTTAAATATCTGCCAGCATGAAGCTCAGATCGTTTAGCTGTGGGTAATGTCACCTGTATCAAATTGGCCCCAACCACGTGTTTAGCAGGCAACCAATTTTGGAATTTGCTTGTATCTTGCTTGTTCTGCAAGTAGTGGCTTATTTTAACAGCTCGCACAATTGCAATCGCTCTTACAATTGCAATGGCAATGGAGGCATGTCACCAGGTAGATGAACATTGCTAATATTTTCATAATATCAGCCTCACTTCCTCATGCCATAGCCCAATTCGTATGCTCTAAGGTAGTGCCATCTTTATCAGTGTATGCTGCCAACCAGGCAAACCATCCTGAGATCCTGCCAGTTTCTGCTACACATTCCAAAGCTCATTTTGTTTGCTAAAATTAGTCTGTTTTCTCTTGATTTTTAACCAGAGTTTGTGTTTTATGTATCCATTTTCCGGAGCCTAGACTTTCGTCTGCTCAACATCTGTATGCTTCGTTTGCGACTGTTATCTCTGCCTGCTTTGAAATGTTTCTTCAACTGTTTGGCAGTAACGTGAATCACCTTAGTTCAGCTAATGCAGTAAATACAAGAGCACACCGTTTCTGGCTCCAAGGGCCATAATCGTTAGCCAAAGGTCTTGAGGCCAGCCAGCATGAATTTGATTTGGGGTTTTTGCTGCACACTCAGTTGAGTTACATGCAATCTCACTCAGTTCAGGGGAACTTGCATGCATACATAGAATATTTCCTTTGTATTAAGTCACTATAATGGTGTCTTGCCAGATGTTCCTCTATTTGCATTCGGCATATCCACTGAATTTCCTGTACCCAGAGGAGAAGGTCGCGCATGCTTGTGTGAATTCAAAGCAAAAAACGACATGCTTGTCACCATACATACACTACCGCTCAAAAGTTTGGGATCACTTGCATATTTCTTTGTTTTCCAAAGAAAAATACATTTTCATGCATTTCACAAACATTTTTTTTCCATTTCACAAACATTTTTATCCATTTCAAACAATTAAAATTAATCAGATGATTTTCAAAGAATGATCTACATTTTTGCATAGAGGCCTATTATCAGCAACTGTCAGTCTTCTGCATCAATCTCCTGGTATGGCTGCTAATCCAAGTTAGCAAACCAGTAGAAGAAAAACAATACTCAATGGCATACAAGGCGCTCTGCCCAATGAAATATTGATCAACGTTCTGACAAGGAGCTGGCTGTGAAAAGACTGCTTAAATAGACGGAAGGAAAGTCACATGCTATGCAGGGAACAGGTGAGTTGGATCAGACTCATTACAACGGGAGAATCACATAAGGGAAACCCTAACCACGAAAATTGGCGAAAGCCAAGACACGGACGGGAATCACACAGCCAGCCTATCACATTTAAACAGCTCCGGTCAAGGAGTGCTAAGTGCACAGATAACAAGTGCAGGAAAGTATTTAAGCACGTGCGACAGATCTCGCAGAAACGCAAGGGGAGACAGGTACAGCTGAGCAAGAGGCGGAGACTAGAACAGTGCGATTGCTGAGAGGGAATTAGTATAAATTAGTAGCGGTGCAACTTTACAGGTTTAACTAGAGTGCTCATTAGTAAGTTAGTAATCTATATACATGGATTAGTTGTGTTAGTAGACTATGATACAAAATACAAATGTTAGTTTTGTTAGTAATCAGAACAGTAAGACGAAGGAAGTAAACGAGAATCGAAGGAATATATTAAACACCGGAATTCATTTAAATCACCCGAAGTAAGTGAGCACGCACAAAGGGAAGACGGACTGAACCAACTAGATCACAAGACAGGGGAGACAAGTGCAATGGAACTGAGAAATGGAATGAACTAAAAGCCTGAGTATTACAATAACCAAAAAGAATAAATAAAAGACAAAATCATGAACACTGAACATGAACATAAACATGACCAAAACCATAACCATGACAGTGTCAGCATGTTCTGTTCATTTGCTATATTTCCTATTCAGACTTATTTCATGTGTGTTTCCATGGAAAACAAGAAAATTTCCAAGTGATCCCAAACTTTTCTCACACAGTATAATTCCTTTCTATCAGGCATCTTTAAGAGTGTCTTGACAGTCTGTGTATTCAACAGGCTGCTGAGCTCCCTACACTCAGAAGAGAAGGTCATGCATGCTTGTATGAATTCAAAGGAAATGCGACATGCTTGTCGCTACTCATAGTCTTGTCTCATATAGTATATTACCTTTGTATCAAGCCACTTAAGGAGTGTCTTGCCAGGTGTTTCCCTGTCTGTATTCAGCAGGCCGCTGAGCTCCAGACACTCAGAGGAGAAGGTCACGCTTGTTTGCGTGAATTGAAAGGAAATGTGACATGCTTGTTGCCATGCATAGTCTCATATCTCATATAGCATATTTCCTTGTACCAAGCCACTTCAGGAGTGTCTTTACGAATGTTTCCCTGTCTGTATTCAGTAAGCCATACACAATTCGGGAACACAAAAGGAATGCAACATGCTGGCTGCTGCAAATAAATCCATTTCATTCACACTTTTTTGTATAAGAAGGTGACTCTGCTCACCTGCTCCCTTTGGGAGCGCAGGTTAGGGGGTTGTGATCTCAGGGACTGTCTGTGTCATGCTTGCTCAGATTGTTCCAGAGCATCACTTGACCAGAGTCACTGCTAAACTCAAATGCAGGTCGTCCCGCAATAAATGGTTAAATCTGACGTAAGTGTCCTGACTGAATTGGAGCTTTAGGTGCCAGTTCAGTCAGGCACAGTAGTCAGGCTGGTAACAAGCCTATTTCTGTCCAACTTTAGCTCCTCCCACCTAATTGGCAAGCTTTTGTAACCAAGGCAGTGTTCCGTCATTTCTCTGGTGCCTTGCCCTCTGCACCACTCGTACTTGGGTTACTTAGAAATATGTTTCTCATCTCCCCACACCTGCCCAACCTGCTCCTTCATAACTATCATTGTTCATCTTCAGCAGCACTTGTTCATATCATGTTCAATAACATAAACTTTTACGAGATTTAAAAGAATCTAAGGCTCTGCTGGGTGGGTTGTGATCTCAGGGACTGTCTGCGTCATGCTTGCTCAGATTGTTTTAGTGTAGGGTTTCTCAACGGGGGCGGTGCCGCCCCCTGGGGGGTGTTCGGACAACTTCGGGGGGCGCTGGGAACGTGAAGGCTGAAAGGGGTGCGTCAACAATCACCACAACTTAGCTTGTGCAGTGTTCATTATTTGAATTTAACTTTTTTAAAAATTATGTTTTTAAACGTTTCAAGTGCAAATAACTTAAGAGCCTATCCACATGGTTTCCCAACTCCTCTAAGGAGCTTCCGTCACAATCTCCATCGTAACGCCCACAAACAAATCCACCTCAGCGCAGCAGCACGGCCCTTTCCGAAACTACGTCGTCCTCCCACTACAACCTTTCACTGGTTTGCGGGTCTGTATGCAAAGCAAGGGGAGGTTAGTAGGGATAGGGCGAAGTAACTAGAGCAGGGAAGCCCCAGAGTGGCTTTTGAAGGCTCTCATCTCGAACCTGCATACCGCAGATTCAGTAGCGTCATTAGCATTTTAACCATTCATTTTTGGACATTCTTCGGCATCATTTGGCACAGAATAGAGAAAAAAATACTTCCATTTGCGTTAATATGAAAGGCATTAACACCTTCTTTAAAGTCATTTGCGACAATCAACGAACATTAAAGTCCATTTAACACTTTTATCACACCGTTTGACTTTCAATAACATTTCTGGACCGCATTAGTGCTGGTAACACAAATATTCACGCGACTGTACAAACAATTGAACGTTCTTAACATTCAATCCACAAAAACCTTTTTTCAACTGAACAGTAGCCGACATTTTGCTGATTGTTGCACAGTAATTATCAAATTGAGAGGGCATACCGAATCTTACATCACACTGACAATGCAATAATGATCAAAATGTAGGCTACTGTTCAATTGAAAGAATAATTTTTTGTGCACTTTAAATGCACTTTAATGTTTGTTGATTATCGCAAATGACTTTAAAGACGGTGTTAATGCCTTTCATATGAACACAAATGAAAGTATTTTTTCTCTATTGTGTGCTATATGACGCTTAAGATTGTCCAAAAATGAATGATTAAAATGCCAACGACGTTACTGAATCTGCGGTACGCGCAAACATTCGATTTTTGGCGCTGATAAATGTTTCTTGGTGAAATTGGTCACCATTTCACACAAATGGATGCGTATTTTCTTGTAATGAACAGCAAAAGCTGTAGCCTACTACTAATATTACAATTATATACTATTATGAAATATATAGGCCTTCTATTATTATTACAAATATATACTACTATTATTACTATTAGGCCAATTAATTATTACAACCAATTTTAATATGTCAGTTTTTTTTTCTTATCCAGCACGTCTCCTATGCTTATAATAAATCTGCTTAATAGGAACATGGAATTTCAGAAATTTTTTTTTTTTTTTTTTTATTCCTTTATTTGACATGGACACACAGTAACATTGATGCTGCGATATTTAAATATACACAGGTCCCAAATGCACTGCTGTAAGTGTTTATAGCAGAGTGCTAATGTTCAACACCAGTCCATGGTAGGCTTTTAAGGATTAAAGTTGTACAGAAAAAAAAAAAAAAACAGAGATACCTAAGACATACATCATACAAATTGTCCCACTTTACCCATATTCACCCTAAACACAAGGGCAATTTTAATGTTATTTCAGAAGATTTCAGCTGCCTCTTGTTGCCACAATATGGCGCAGAATGTTTCTAATGGACATATTTTTATATTTTATTGAAATGGTTGACATAAAAAGAAAGAGAAAGTGAACCATTATCACTTGGTGGGGTGTGTGTGTGTGTGTGTGAGGGGGGGTTGCCAGAGGATCATGGTGAGGTCAGGGGGGCGTTTGCTCAAAAAAGGTTGAGAACCACTGTTCTACTAGCGCATCACTCGAGCAGAGTCACCACCAAACTTAGACACAGGTCGACGCATGTGCTGAGTGATTATAGATGTGACCTTATTAGGGTAAAAATAGGCCAGAGAAATTAATTATGTGCTTTTTTCATGAATTAGCTCTTTAAATATTGTTTCTGGGAATAAGTCTTTTTTTATCATTATTAAATAATGAAAACTAACCTACTTTTTTGGCATTTTTTCTTGTACAAAACGAAACTGATGACGAACACGAACAAACACAACTGCTGACCTCTCGTGAATCGAAATAAAAACATTAAAAAATAGAAAGTGCCGCCTGGTTAATGGAAATTAACACCTTCTACCTCAAAACAAAAGGCAAAAGCTATGATAAAAATTGAAACCTTGAGTTTCCAAAGGGCCCAACTCCAAGGAAGACTCTTTTTCAAGAAATGGAAAAATTTATTTATTTTTTTGCCCATATGTTATGAATAATATATTTTCAGCTTATTTCTTTACTTGAGGGTGTCATTGGGATACTTTTGGCTGAAATTACAAGAAAGTTCCCCTTTTTGTTACAAGATATGCAGAGCTCTAATTCATTGGAGTTGGGCCCTTTGGAAACTCAGTGATTCAATTGATACGTCGAAAACCTGATTACATTGAAAACCTGACCTAAAGCGATATTTCTCTTCATGGATTGTGGTTGCATCTCTGTTCTACGTGATTTAAGAACAGCCTTTAATACCATAGACAACAGTTTTCTTCTTTACAGGCAAGAAAAATCAGTTGGTATTTCTGGACTTGTGCTTTGAAAGCACTGCTTTCATTGTATAACTCATTTCTCTCTGACAGATCTAAGTTTATCAGGGTTAAAAATAAGTCTTCAGAGTATTCCTGAAATTGTATAAACAATTTAAAAGATCATGAAACGCATGCATTGCTTCCAACCCCTGAGTAAAGAAAAGCATGAGAGGTCCGGAGTCATAATCGCACGTGAAACTGATAAACCTCTAACTTCAATTCCGGGCGAGAATCTCTTATGCATTGATTTAATAATTGCTGACCACAGTAGGGGAACACAAATATGCCACTAAAACTCACGCTGAATGCGTGAGAGTTGACAGGTATGCATTATGAATGAAAACTGACCACACATGATAATGTTGAGAGTTTTTGCAGTTTCTGTGATTGAAATGAATGATTGAAAACAAGTTATGACCAATCATTATTTTTAAGGGTTTGAGCTTCCCCTGTTACCAGTTCACCAGCCTCCACTGGTACATGCCAATATTAATGTGCACAGTAGCCTTTGGATATGGGACAATTTTCTTGGCAAGAAAAATGCCTCGATCCGTTGGCAAACTACGCATGCCGATTTCTTCAGGCAGATTTGTGTCTGCCTAACATGAAGGCCGCCTAAGCCAGTCCCTTTGTCCGTTACAGCTGGCATGACAATTTAGCGCCATTTTAAGCGCTATTCACCTTGGAATATTGAAGTTGCTCACCCTACAAATAATGAGCAACAATAGGAATAATAATAATAATAATTACTAGTAAAGGCTAAATTTTCTGAAGAAAATTTGTGTGCTTGCTTAAGCGAGAAAAGTTGAAGAGGTTCGCTTATAAAATGAAGGTGCTTGGAAACTGAGGCAAAGGAAATTGCCAAAGAAATGTTGAAAAACTGATAAAATGTAAACACAAGACTTTAAAGCTGAAAGTAATTGTTTATGGAATTCTGACTTTTCAGCTGCATCATGACTAAGTCTACTCCGCTTCAACCCAGCTGTAAAAAAAAAAAGGTCAATTAGAGTCAATGAGGTAGACGCATTTCTCTCTATGGTTCTGTGCATATCTAGGTCAACGCAGTGCATGCTGAGAAATTAGTTTTATGGTGGAGCAAACATGGCAGGCCACATTGGCAGACTGCCGCAGCTGTTGTTGCTTATAGCTCATTGTCAGTGTCTCCCCCAGTCCCGAACTGTACAACGCTGACCTGGCCAAGAAGTGAAATGCTACTATTCGCAGCTCTCTGTTCATTTCTGTGCACTGTGTGTTCGCTAGCTAAATAGCTAATAATAGCAAGCTGCAAGATATCGTTAACACATGTTGTGATATTATTCACGGCTCCCTTTTTATTTCAGTGCTATTATTAGCTAGGTTGCTCACGAACACACAGTGCACAGAGGGTGTTTGAAATGGGTCGAACTCGAATGTTGAAATAGCCATCACTGCTGATGACGCAATCAATAGCTAGCAAATGTTAACTATTAAACTACTTAATATCTCTAGCTAGTGCAAACAGTTGCTTGTATATACTGGAATAGGAGCTCAAGCAATTCTTTTCTGCTTTGCAATTTTTTACTGTAAGATGTTCTCATGGACCCATCCTGCAAAAAGACTGGTCTTTGCTGCCCTAATGTGCTCTCTTGGAACTGGTTTGGGCGACTGTACAAACGATGATACCGAAAATTCTTTCACTGAGTTTGATGCAGAAGAATGAGATTTGTCTGACAGTCGTATCAATCTTAATCAGAACAATGATAATGCTGAGGCCAGGAAGAAGTCCAGCAGAGGGCAGAATTGAACTGCAATACCGCTATGCGACAATTTCGCTGAGTCACTCTGAGCCATTTGAGTTAATGGTTAAAGCATTTGGTCCAACAGAGATTTTAGCTAAGGTGTCTCTTACATACTACTGCCTCTACCTCAAAGATAGTAAGTCCAATCTACGAAGGTACCATACTGAAGAGGAGAGTCTGCTCAACAAAATATGTCAAAATTGTGTGTGTAGTGCCAAAAATGTGGGAACACGAGCAAGTTATAAACCTGTGTTGTTCAGCTTCCCAACCAGAATTTTTTTGTCTAATTTATCGAAGGAGTTAATGGAGTTTCAGTTAGTGCTCCCGTTGCTTTTCGGCTCATACTGCCAAAACAGTCTGTCCAATTGCTTGCATAGTTACATTTTCATGACCAGCACAACTTTTGCTACAACTTGGATATAAAAATATTGATGTGGATTGAAAACTATGGGAGTTAGAGTAAGTTTAAGCGAAGACTTCTTGACAATTTTATAGCTGTTCGCTACTATTAACAGTGATGTCACCACACTGCAAGTTCCCAGAAGTAATTGTAAAAAAAATATATTTTTAAAAATGATAGAAGCCACAAAAAATTTGAACAGTGAAGAAATTATAAAAGCTTAACTTAACATTTAGCAGTTTGAATGAAATTTCTAGCTAAAAGTATGACAGAGTAAAGAAATTGCAGAAAATAGCTGAATCTACTGAATCAGCACAAAAATGGCTTGATTTAATAGGAACCCAAAAAATGACACTTAAAATTAAATATCTCAAGCTAAAACTAAAAAGAAGATCAAAAATCTGTACAGATGCAACGTAATTCAGAACAGGCTGAATTTTTTAAAGTTTGAACGGAATCAATAGCTGAGACGGTGGAGGAGGAGTTAGTCGGCCGAATTTAGGCAGAAGAAGAAAAAGAATGAGAAGAAGTAAGAGAATAGAGTGTGCTGCTTCTTCACTGAAGCAAGCACACAACAACAACAACAAAAATAATAATAATAATTAGTACATTCTTTTTAATATAGTTACGGACAAAGAGGTAGATCAGGGCAGTCACTGAGTGGGTATGGATGGATGTCAGCTTGGAAGCAGTAGTTAAAGCAAATCCGTCTTTTTCAGCTAGGTACTTGTACTAGTAACCATGGTAACTGATACAGTTGTGAGGTTAACAAAACAAAATACATCTATGGACAATAGGCTATACTCTTTGCAACATACGAAAGGCAGTCTACAAGCCAAGGACAGGACACCAGGACCGGTGAAGAATGGAGTAAGTGGCTTAGTGCTTGCAGGTACCATTACATGCACAACATGAGTATACTTATGAAGTAGAGAAGAAATAAAATGGGGTGCATTTACATGTACAATTAAAGCTGATGTACAATGGGAGCCGGTAAGTGAAAAACATGCCTGCCAAATATATGGCAGGAGTGAAAAAAATAGTGCCCGCAGGAGAATTGACGGTAGTGACAGATGGTGCCCGTGCAGTTTTTTTTCCTGGCATGCACTGAATCCAAGTCTGAAGCAGTCTCAACTGGAGGAGTGTATTGTGAGCTCAACAAAAGTCTACTCATGGAAGTGTTTCTAGTGATTTGTGAAACACTAATGTGACAGCATTTCCCCTGCTGCTCCTGCATTTCGGTGAAAAGCTATTTCTATGTAAGATATAATCCTAAATGAATTCTGGAAGATAATGATTGGCTAATCTTAAAGAAACCAATTTCTCATTTAAATCCTGCATAAGCTTCTGAGGTAACATTAGAAACAGCAAGCACATTCATTGAGATATCTAAATGAAACATGTAGAGTACTTGTGATGTTAGACATGGACCATTATTTATCGTCTTAAACCCGAACGCCCCTGGCACCAGGGGCAAGCTGGGTATATGCACAACTGCGTTTAAAGTAGGAATTCAAAGAAAAAACTGAAATATGGCAATTTCGACATCAATGGAAAGCTTAGAACGCAAAGAATGCAATGTAATGTCATTCCGTCACATTATCGATACGAGAAAATGGAAACAAGCACGAAACGACAGTTCTTTATCGAGCGTGAATACTTCCGTGATGCTAGGAAAGAGGCCCGTTTTGGGCGACGTCACGGACGGGTTTTGCAAGCTCTGCTCTGTGAATTTGTGGGCAGTGTCAATGGAAGTACTATGTCTCTCTCTAAGCTTTATATTTTTTTATTTAAGGTTCAAATTGAGTCGTACTTTACTTGAGATGGATAAATTATAATGGAGAAAAATTTGTCTGTCACTTTTTTTTTTTTTTTTTTTACTTTAAACTCATATATAGTACATTGAAGATTAACATGGACATATAAACGATCTGACGGAAATCTTGTAAATACGGGGAAGGCAGGGTTTCCTCCAGGATTTTTTGAAACTGTGGCGGAGGGCTTCAGCGTCGGGTCAAAACTCAGCATTATCAGGTGTGGCCAGTTTTCATTAATCAGCACGTAAGCAATGTAATAACTGAAGTCTATGTGCACGGAGGTTTATCAGTTTCACATGTGTCACGGTGGATTAAACATATAATATTATGAAAACCGATTATGACTCCGAACGCCGGAATTGGAATTAAATCATCATGAAGGCACAATTAGGTAGAGCAGGGTGCGCTCACAGCAAACACAAAAGAGAAGAGACACAACAACTATTAAAAAACCAATTAAGACCTGAAATTGAGCTTGAGTGCATTAGAAGTAGCCTACAGGCGGACGATTCAGGCTGCTTTTGAGGCATTGGGCGGAGATATTTGAGGGGTATGATTGTGTTCTAAATGGCATCGACCTCGTCACTCCATATTTCTATGTCAGTCAATCACTGTTATGAGAGTCCACTTGATCGTGTTCATTAAAATACTATCTTTTTTGTAGCCCTGAGCATTGGCTTATCCAACCTTCCTCGGAATGGTTGCATGACTCCAGTAAAAACATAATTTTCTTTCTCAACCAATGTGTATATGTATAGCTTATAGCCAGCGTGGCGACCGGACTTTTTGCAGGCACGGAATGAACCAGAATAAGCAGCAAAACAAATGTGCATCGATGAAAGAAATCACTTTTATGCGACATTAGCTTGAAAAAAAAAAAATAAAGATTTAAACATAGGATTTAAAGCTATGAACTACTGGGAGATCTGGAAGAAATCTATTAAGAGTTCTGACTCGTCAGGCTTTAAAAACAAAATTGAAAACAATTTTCAGTGTTCACTGTATTATAACTATGGAACATCTGGGTACTTTCAGAGTACACAACCCGTATGTGACGTCACGGAAAATGAGCCTGTCGGCGGACTGGTTATGGTGGAAAAGGAGCAACATTTCGAAAGCGAATATCAAGTACCATGAAAATTTTTTTTCTCTTGTTATATGAGTGAATACCTTCAACATATCATGAAATTGCCATAACGGACCAATTTTATGCGTACTTATTTTCTTTGAATCCCTACTTTAAGCTGTCCCTGTTTAAGATTGCTTGATTAATAATCACACAATTTTGTTACTGAATAATCGAGTCCAACATATGACCCTGCAATTGTTAAGAAAGTATTTAGAAATGACAGATCACCAAAGGGCTACAATGACAGCGTACGTAATAGTGGTATTGTAGGGATGGGGAAAAAAAACAAACAAATAATTAATCGACCTTTCCAACCAGTCAATTGAGTGTAGAATAACTACCAATCAGATTGCCTTATCCTACTAAGGTCCTGCCTGCCCTCACAGCACCACAATATTGTCCCACATGAAATGCAGTCATTAGCTGTGCGTAATGGGCAAGGTGTCTGACAGTTTCGAAAATAGTTCTTAGATGCGCTCAGGGAACGTGTAATACTGACGAAAGATACCCAGCCTGGCTACAGACAGCTTAATCAATCCTTTTCCAAAGCCAAAACACAGTTGGAAAAGTGTTTGTGATAGATTAAGGCATTTGGAAATCCTCATACACAACTCAATGTGAATAACACTCGAAGATTTGCATACTAATGAGGGAGTGTTAGGGACGGAAGTGTGTTTTTATTGCCCTGCTCATGTTAAGGTATTAACTCAGGTGGCTTTTTTTCTGATGGAACATGATAAGTCACAATCACTTCTCAAAATAATATTTGTTGCAATTGATTAGCTCTCTCCTAATTAGTTCCATATTAATTAATTTTATTTCAAATTCTGTCCCTAATGCCCAACCTGATAATGAGTACATTCACTGTTTTATTTCTTGATGGAACCTGATGTTTTCAAGCATATATCTGAAGGTCACAAGTGTCATTCTCCATGTGTAAGGAAATTGTCCTGAAGTCATTAGAAGTAGGGTCAATATAAGCCAATACTGTACAATGAAAAAAAATTGCGTATAGCCTTAGCAACTGAGCTAATGAATGTTCATTTCCCAAACGCATAACTGGAGCCGTATAGCTAGTCGTACAATGTTCAAACTATTTAGCTAAGTTGCTAACATAGCTCGTAACTATGCTTTCAGAAACGTAGCAACCTCGGTTAAAATAAATGGGAAGCTGAGTGATAATAGTGTACCTAGCTACAGTTGTTGGGCTGTAGTAGAAAACACTGTCATAGTAAACATTAATACTTGTCAGCAGACCGAGAGCCCCTAAACAGAGAACCGTAAACAAACCAAAATGGCTGCTAGTTCATTTTGGTCAGCTCATTCACTCTGTACTACCCATTTCAAGCAAACGAGTTGGCATCAGTCATGCAGTTGTAGAAGACATCAACCGCAGGACTGAGAGAAATTTTAAAACATTGTACAACCACTGATACATGTCACTCCGTCCAACCATTCATACATGCCATCACTCTGTCCAACCTTTCATACGTATAGTGACTCCGCTCAAGCTTTCATACATGCATGTAGTCACTCTGTTCAACGATTCATACATGTAGTTGCTAAGACCAAATCAAATCCATAAAAATGTTGAGAGACAGTCTCTGTAACCATTGTGCACTTAGCTTCCTCAACATGCTTGCCAATCTGATGATAGGGTAGAACTATCATGATGTACGAAATAGTATTTCGCACAATCTGACTGAATACAGTGTACTGTTTAAACATAGTCACTGAAGTTACATAATGTTCGTGTTATTATAATTTCACAGTTTATAAAATTGATATTTTTCATACGTGTACTACAACTATTTTCTCCTAAAGTTCAGGACCGGTAACTGTTTATGTGCCTGTGTTTTTGTTTAAGAGAATTATATGTATTCTGTAACTTTGGGTGTTCATATTATAAAGCTATTTGGTGTTGGAACAAATAAAGAGTTTAAATGGCCCTTTGTGGATTTGTGCAATGAAACGTATGTTTGAAAATAATGGGTGAAGAGATTCAGTCCATCAGTGCAAATGTACATGCACAGAGGTGGGGGTGAAGTGCGCCTGGCGTGGATTTTGAACATCATAAAAATCTGTATCGTATGCTTTTCATTCTACCATTCACAAAGAGCCATTTAAATGTAAAAAAACAATTATTTTTCTTTCCTGAATACACGCAAGCCGAAGTCCTGACAGCCTCTATTTGAAAGAAAGCCATCTGATGAGTATCTGTGGTGAGATCGAAACTTTAGCTTACACCCATTCATTATCAAGCAACATTTCCGTCCCTAACGCAAGTCCGTTCGTCTCTAACATAGAGTTCTTTGCTGATTTTTTTTTCACAAAATGGAGCCTGTTTTGAAGTTTCAGCTTATATTGTTGAACAGTGGCTACTGTTCTAACACTTAATCTGTAGAAATTGGAAAAGCCTAAATGTCACCAAATTTTGGACAAATCCCTCCATCCCTAACGTTTAAATTTCCCTCCCTAACGCACATTTTTGGACAGCGATAATGGGTTAATTTAGACAACCCAAGTTATATCAATTACACCATACAGGACCTTGCATACTTAGGGCCTGATTTACTAAAGGTTTGCGAATGTAAAAATGTGCGCAAACTTGACAGCACGCGCAAACACATGTTGAAGCTGATCTACTAACCGGGCGCACCAAGGATTGCGTCTGTCAAAAGGGCAAAATAACACGCGCAATCCATTTAACGGATTTGCCTTCAATGAACATGCAATATAGGCGTGTCTGCCAGAACGTGCAAAATATTGGGAGGAGTAGATGCTGATAGATTAATCTAGCACATGCAATGTGATTTACCAAACCTGAAACTGATTGCGGGAGCTGCTTTTGCGTCTATATTTAGCACGTTTGAAAGCCAGGTCTTAACTGGTACAGCTGTGCGCACAAATGGCTGCAGTTATTGTTGCGAGGAGGAGGCGTAGGCACAACGAAAGGCAACAGAGAGAACGAATCTCTTCTGCTCGCGTCAACATTTAAAATCTCAGACAAAACTCCAGGTGAAAGCTCAAAACTACAAGAACACTGGATTAATACTTTAAGCAAAATACTTCAGACAGAGATGCAGCTGGCTTTGGTGAAATGTGACTCTCACTAAATAAAGAAAAATCTCCGGAAGAATCCATCTGAAACCTCACACCAAGTGAGTGGATGCGTGTTGTAGCCTTGCCTTTTAACTTTGAGTGATCGCTGACTTTATTAAGCCAACAGCCTGACACCGCGGCACACACCGTGCCGGCCTCCTGCAGACGCACCCGCAGCATCTGAATGCGAGCAGATTATGTAATCTATCTGAGCTCAAAACCATGACTTTAAAAACACCAAACTACTTGCCTTAACGAATTCGTTAGTTTATAATATGAAGAATTGGAAAATATCATTTCCATGAGGCTGTACAGTCAGACAGCCTTAGATTACAGACGTTTTCACCCTCTCATCTGCAGCGAACGTCAAGCTGCATGCAGCTTGCGCAGTTTATATTGTTATAATATTGATTAATGTTGAAATTATCTTTTTGTGCCTCAATAATTATATATACCACCTGATAATACATTAAATCAGTCATGTTTGGAACCCACATGTCTCTTTGTTAAGTATGATGTTGCCTGAACTATGACCAAAGTTATATAACGGGAGCCAAAATTATACCTTAAAAACAAGTGAATTTCCCGGGATTCCTGGGAAAATGTGCTTCTTTTCCAGGGATAGAAAATGTCTCATTTTCGAGAAAAATATTGATCCCTACTCTGCACCCCTGCTGAAAAATAAAATCCTCTGGGAAATGCATGAGCAAAAATACTTTTTGTAAATCATGACATTACCCTTTTTCAGTGCACATTCAACTAAACCTTCACACATGACACACATTCATTTTTTATTTGGTACATATCTGAATAAATGAAATATAGGCTATCCAATAAGAGAAATGCGTGTTTGTACTAGTATGGGCCTGCCTCGGTCGACGGTCTGCAGTTTGTGGTTCAAGGGTGTCTATATCCTTGGATTCGTTATCTGCCATCGCAGAATGTCAGCCGCACCTGTTGCTCGATTGGAGACCGAGGGTTTTCCTCCGCCGGTCCCCCACCTGTTTTATTTGCCGAGGTTTTATTATAAGCAATTTTTTCCTTTGTTGTTCTTCTTATTTCTTGCCATCCTTTCTTAATTTCATCTGGTGTCCTTCTTGTTTTCCCCACAGCATTGACATTGTCACAGATAGCCTCCCATATTGCGTTTCTCCTGGTTATGTTAAGATTTCTTTGCTGTTAACTCCAAAATATGTTTATTCGCCTCTTGAGCTAACACCTCCAATTCCATGGCTTCAAATATCATTCTGTGCTTGCGTTCAGTCTGCTCTCTCACTTTCTCCATGCCGCCAGTCTCCTCTCTCACACTCTCCAAGGTGAAAACCATGGAAAACCAGGCAAAATACTCATTTAAATAGGGCGTTCTCGACCACTTTGCAACTGTTGTCATTTGCGCAGGCAATCTAAGTACTGTAGATCACCTGCAACACACAAACCAACAAGCGTGCGCAGGCAATTCAGCGCTCTTTATTTGGGATCTTAGTAAATCAGGCCCTTAGGGCTCTATCTTTCACACTGCCTTACCCGTTGCCACTACCCGCAACCCGTGAATTACGCATTTAGCAGCTTCCACTATCCCTAAACGATATCTTGCGGCCACACTACCCGCTATGCATTATGCCGAATCCTTTATTTGCCCCTGGAGGTGTGCCCATGGGCGTGTTTATGTGCTTTCCCTACAATTGCTATCTTGACCACACACGTTAGGGAAAGCATACAGCGGGTCCTAAAACCACCCGCTACCCGCTTTTGGGCTTTCACAAGAGCGCTATGCACTAGCACTCAGCAACGGAATTTTTTTTTTCCAGCGAGAGCGGCATTTCAAAACTCTCTTGCGAATGAAGGTAATTTCGGCGACAAGTATGTACACCTGTTTTTGCAGCAAGGGCACGCAACTTGCTGTAAAAAAATAGACAGCTGTCCAATTGGAAAATGTAAACGGACGAAACCACATACTTGTCACCAGAATTACCTTCATTCGCTGAAGAGTTCTGAAATGCCGCTCTCGCTGGGGAAAAAAAAAAAGTTACGTCGCTGAGTGCCAGTGCATGTACCCAATTTTATTTTTCTAAAATGGGATTTTGTTCTATGCTTCATTTCAGACGAGAGAGGGAGTTGGAAGTGCATGGCGAAACGCATTTTTTTCTCTCTTTTTTTTTTTGAAGTTTCCATCACAAAAGGGGTAGGCTTGATTTTTTTTTTTTTTTTTACTACATACCAAACATTAAACAACATGTCAATGTCAAATAATAATAATGCTACAATTCATGATTAACTTAACAAAAACAGATCCTCCCCTGACTGGATTTGACCTCATGCATGGGCAATTTAACTTCGTCAACAGAGAAACATGGCGACCTTCCTCTCTCCATCATGGATTTCGGTTTGAGGATTTGGGATTGCGCAGCCTGCTCCGAAAGGCAGTGGCACCTGGCACACTGATTGGTTTAACTGGCGTAACACCCAAACCACGCCTATGCATAATGTAACGGGTAGCGCTGGTGTTTTAGGGATATAGGCAGGTGTGAAAGATAGCAACTTTCGCGGGGGAACGCCTCTTACGCAATGCGAAATCCCCAAATAACGGGTTTAGGGACTCTGGCGTAAGATAGGGCCCTAAGTGTCTAAGATATATTAAGTGTGAGATGCTATTCCCTGCCACTTCACAGACATTTCATGAACTGTGCACTTTGGTGGCGAAAATTGTTTTTTACCAAATCTGTCCCTAACGCTCATTTAATTAACATTTCTCAATTAATTAGCAAAGGATTATGATTTTATAACACACCATGGTGGGAATCTGCAAGGACTTAACCATCACCAACCCATTGCTGGGGATTCTTTATAACATGGCTCATGTTTTGTTACAATTAGTGTGCAATTTCTGCCCCTAACGGTATGCAGCATTTTTGCTCTGACCCACATTCGGATTTAGAATGTCAGTCGCTTAGCCGAAATAAGTTAGCTTGTCATCAAAATTGGTTTGGAGGAAAATGCTGACATAACGAATGTTAGATTAATAACTTGATAATGTCTTGTAGCTTGTTTAAGGGTTAACTACATTACGTAATATGATTTACTACAAAGTCTAGCTAGCGTATTGCCTGACTCACGGCCAACAGATGTGAGACAGCATACTGGATTCAGTGTTACTTTTAGCACAGTGAAGGCGACAAAGGTATGAAAACTACTTGCCCTGCTCTACACGTGTAGTATGATTGCTCTATTTTTCCTGGTTTGATTTCAATGTGCAGTTTTTTGGGTTCTTGGCTTTTCTGCATTGATCGCCAGCACTTTGCGGATACTCTTGTATCTCCATGCATTCCGATAAAAAAATTTGATGTCTTGCGTATATCCTTGCGTGAAATAGTTAAGGCTCTAGAAGACTGCCAGACGAGTTGGATGCATTCGGTACAAAATGAATCGCAATATTTTCAGTAATGTGTGCCAGAGAGTGGTGCTCAAACTGTATGGTTGTGGGTCTAAGCAACAGTAATTAAGGGGGGTGGAGCTGGTCGGAGTTAGTCGGAATGGTCCACTAATCCAGTGCTTTCCTTAAAGTCCATCTCCCATTCAAGCATTTTTATCAGCAGTGCAACGTAATTTATTTTAAAATTGAAGGGTTTATTTTGATAAGTGCTCAAGTTCATATTCAATAAAAATCAGTAACAATACAAATCAATTCTTTCATTGATATGAAATAAGCCACATAAGCTAATTTTGACCAAGAAGCACTGAAGTACAATATCAAATGAGCAGTGATTTGGAATTTCCCCAAGAAGCTACTCCTAGCGGTGACCAAGTCCAGTCTTAAACTTCGACAAAACCTCAAGTCCAATCAGCCAATCACAGCATTGCTTAGAAAATTGGTTGGCCAATAGCAGCCATTGTAGGTTTCTTACCTAGCCAAAATGGCTGACTCTTCAGGCCAGGATGTGTGTGTGGTAGCCAGAAACATGGGCTAAAAACAAGCGAAAAAGAAGTCTGGCAAAATGACTATATTTGCTGTTCATTTTCATTAGAAAGTTGTGCGTTTGGTTTTCAAAAAGATGCTCTGTTTTAGTACTCTGAAATATTAAAATTTTGTGCTGTTAATTTTTTAAATCGAGAACAATTTTCATTATTTTGAGGCATTTGCTTCTAAAAGTTATCAAGTCGACAGACAGGTGTTAGAAATATCTGGGCCAGGAATCAAGATAGAGGCTAGACGGTCTCCTAATATGTTTTAAGACATCTTTTCATTGCGTTTACATCAGCTTGACACGTGTAACATGATCCCCACAAGTTGTCAAATTCTTAAAATCTAATTTCTCTAAAAAGACAAAACCTGACTTGAGCACTTCCAGAAATCAATCCCTCAATTGCACTTATATGTTTTCAGCGTTCAAAAGTAAAGGCTACATTTGCAGGGAAGTGCAGTTGCACACTGGTTGCCGCTATGTGATAATGATTAATTTATTGAATTTACAATGCTTCTTACATCAAAGCGCTCGTAATTGAAATATTTGGTCAATTGGCCAATGGTGCATAATGAAAGTTTGATACATGGCATGTATTTAAAATGCATGCCACTCATTGAACTTTCATGGTTGCAAAATCATTAATGAGGTCTGCAATTGTCCTTAACATTAACGTTATTTGTCACGATTAATGTGGTTAAGAAAATCCAATGAACAATAATGCAAACAGAGGGGAAATAGACGGTAATTTTAGTGACTGATCCTGGCAACTGAACGAATTACAATTAGTTGCTAATTAGGAGACATAAAAGGGAATGGTTTTGGAGAAGTAATGTGCTTCAAGGCGAGGTGAGAGCAGGGCTATAATCCCTCTGATGCCAAGTCCCAGGTTAAAGAGGTTAATTTTAACCGAGAAGCTGATTGTTTCACTGCAATCTTCATCAAAGAGCTTGAATTGTGCACATATATTTTAGATCTACTGCCATATAAGCGTGTTTCCTTTGCCATTATATGTACCAAAGAAGCATTCTCACAAACACACGATTCAGCAATGTACAGTCAACCAATCAAGAATACAGTCTTTTGCAGGTTGAGGCTGTTCAATGGTGCAAAAAAAATTAGAAGCCAAAAAAGAGGGAGGAAAAGGGGGCCTTACATGTAATGTGGCAACATTGTTAGACCACAAACTGGTATCCAGTGAGAAATGGGCCACACCCTCACTGTCAGCATTTAAAGTCCAATTTCCACCTTGTGGTCCATAGAGGAAGATCTTCTTGTTTGCAGCAGAGCGGTGACCTTTCATAATGATCTGCAGAGAATAAAAAAAATTTATTAACAAGCAGTATACAATTAATGGTAACAAAGTGAATTTTGCAACAGTATAACAAAAAATACTACCCCAGTTCTGCAAAAGTTGGCACATCATGCAAATAGAATCAAAAAGGAATGATTTAAAAAGTTCATTCACCCTCCTCTTTGTTGAAAACTGTTCAAAAACTGATTATTTGATGCTCTTATTTGTTAATTTAAAAGCTCATTAAAAATCAAAGTTTTGTACCTTGACCATGTCTTTTAATGTCATTAATTAAACATATGGGCTCTGACGACACCAGTTGGTCCAGTCTTGCAAATTTAATTTTCCCCCATTCCTCTATAATGGAGGACTCGATTGTGCAATTTTATGGGGCCTTTGCTTCCATAAATATTTTGCATTAGAAAGTGCCTTACGCTCTCAATCAGAGACAGATCAGGAACGCAGGCTAGCCAATCTAGCACCCACACTTTCTGCTAACACAGCCAGACATTAGTAATCAGTGGAGAACTTCTTTTGGTGTTATCTTGCTGGAAAATGCAGGCACGGTCCATGAACAGACAATGTTGAGATGGCAGCATACGATGCTCCAAAATTCATCCATATTTTTCTGCATTAATGGTACCCTTACAAATGTGCAAGTCACCCATGCCATACACACACCCCCAAACCATGACAGATGCTGGCTTTTGGACCTGATATGAAAAAAGGCTTAGGCAGTCCTTATCATTTTCAGTCCAAAGAACACAACGATTATTTTTTTCAAAAACCACATGATATGTTGACTTGGCGGACCACAAAACATGCTTGTACTGGGCTGCTGTCCATCTCAGATGGCGCCAAGCCCAGGGAAGTCAGCAGCACCTATGGACAGTGTTGATCTATAACTTAGGCTTTGCTTAGTGTGGATGCAACGACGAATGGTGTTGGCTGATAAAGGTTTACCAAAGTATTTGTGAGCCCATGTATCCATACCAGTAAAATGAAGACTGTCAGGACAGTGACATCTGAGGGATCAGAGATCACATGCATTCAAAAGTTGTTTTCAGCCTTGCACTTTATCTACCGGGAACTGACCAAATTCCTTCCATCTTTTCATTATAGGCTTACTGAGCACTGTAGAGGGTGAAATGTAGGGATGCACTACATAATTTTTTTTTTTTTTTTTTTGCTGATATCCAATACACCAATGTTTTCCAACTCTTTCACCAATTAACAGTGCCAGTGCCGATATATGCGTTTATTTTTTCCCACTTAATTGCATTAAACAAAGTCTCTCTTGAACTGGAATTGACATATTATTTTGCCGACTCTTATCATGATGGCACACTGGCAATTGCAGATGGAAAATCAAACACTTCTCAAAATGTATGTACTCACTGATCATGATCAAACTGGGCTCAATCGGCGCTGCCCTTACAAAAAAACATTGTAACAGCGAATATATTTACAAGCAAAACAGACAAAAGTCCTCAGCCTCAGTCTGTCTATCAGATTTTTTTGCGGGCGTTTCAATTCCAGTCAATACCTTTCTGCAAGTATTAGCAGTGACGTCATGCACCATGAACCACTTTACAATAGCAGCATACTAGTGTTTTATTAGCAAAATTGCCTTCCTTGTAAGAAAAGCGTAAGGACATTAGATGTGTAGCGCAATCACCACGCCCATTTGGGGTAGCCAGATGAACTTAAAGGAGGAGACCGCATCTCAGCAAAGTATATTTCAGCGGAAAGTAGAATTCTTGAAGTGTCTAAAACACATAGTGTTATAAATTTTAATTTGATAATGATCCAATGCAACGCATTTTAAAACCGCCGAGTCTTCAAATCGGCGTCAATATCAGGGGGCAGACATGTTTACTTGGGAAATCTAAGGCTGCGTTCGGAATGCATACTTGTCCACTTGCTCATTCACTCTCTATATTGTTTTCAATGTAGACCATTCACTACACAGTGCCCTATATAGTGGGTGAGTGTACATTTTATAAATGTAGGCAATGGGCATTCAATTTTTCATTATCATTTATAATTATAGTAGGTCATGTATTGGTCTTTGTTATTCGGGCGATTGTTTCTTTTGCTGTTATTTTCACACAGGGACGGACGAGATGACATTTAATTTTTTAAAGCTGAGGGCTTAGAATGACAGGCTGTTCTCTCCTGAGTCCTGAATCAAAACTTAAATGATGTAATACGTGACTTGAACAGAAGTGTCCCAATTCTGCTCTACACAACTTCGGTCCCTTGTGCGCTTACGCCCCTAAGTGCGCCGTCAACATATGCACACTTGAAGGAAGAGCTGAGGGCGGAAGTGCGGATATTGGGACAGGACCAGTTATTCTCTTTCGTGACGTCAGTTGTTCTATTTCCTTTCATCCGGGCCATAGAATTGTTCAGAGGGCCTTCAGTAAGCTCACCCTTTACGGCTTGGCTGCCTGCAAGCTGTTTTTACTTAAGCTGGCCTGATTAACAATCAAACAATTTATTGACTGAACGACCAAGACCAATACATGACCAATAATTAGATATGATAATGAAAAGGTGAATTCCCATTGCCACATTTTTAGGGCCCGAGCCGACTGCAAGTCGTCCGAGGACCCTATTGAAATCGTACTGTTTATTTTTATTATTATTAGGGCCCGAGCGACGACTGCAAGTCGTCCGCGGAGGACCCTATTGAAATCGTGCTGTTTATTATTAGGGCCCGAGCCGACTGTAAGTCGTCTGCGGAGGGCCCTATTGAAATCGCGCTGTTTATTATTATTTTTTTTTTATATTATTATTATTATTATTATTATTATTATTATTATTCTTCCAACATTTCAAAGGCCAATTTCGCCCCTTTCCCAATGGTGAAAACGCGTCTAACTTTCCACATTCGTCCGGCCGGATCCGAAATTCGATATTTTTGGGTGCTCGTTCATGGTCGACACAAAATGCCAAAATAGCGCTCCCTAAACACGTTTCAAAATTCCCATAGGGAAATTCGGTTACTTTATCGTAGGCCGACGAAATTCAGTAGACATATGTATAATACCCAGACATGCAAAAAATTTAATTGGAGCCACGCCCTAAACCCAACAGGAAGTCGGCCATTTTGATTTGAATTTTTGAATTTTAAAACGAACTCCTCCTAGGGATTTTGCCCGATCAACTTCAAATTTGGTGGAGATCATCTAGAGACCAAGCTGATCAAAAATTGTGCTCTGCATGTCTGTAGGTCAAAGGGCGTGGCTGCTAGGGCGTGACAAAATTTGGCGACTCGACAAAAAAATTTCAAAATGCTCTCACGCCCATATACTTGATCTTACCAGCTTCAAACTTGCTGGACCTGATGAAGTCTCCGCCTTGAAGGTCCCCATATCATAACTTTTCACTTTACTAATAGCGCCCCCGGGTGGTAACAGGAAGTGACTAGTTTTCACTTTGAAAAAGAACTCTTCCTAGGGATTTTGCCCGATCGACTTCAAATTTGGTCCAGATCATCTAGAGAGCAAGCTGATCAAAAGTTGTGCTCTGCATGTCTATTGGTCAAAGGGCGTGGCTGCTAGGGCGTGACAAAGTTTGGTGACTCGCCAAAAAAATTTCAAAATGCTCTCATGGCAACATACTTGATCGTAGCAACTTCAAACTCGCTGAAAATTATGATGGCTCCGCCCTGAACGTCACGATATAATAACTTCCCATATTACTTATAGCTCCCCCCTGTGGTAACAGGAAGTGACCAGTTCGGTTACTTTGTTGTAAGCAGACGAAATTCGATACACATATGTACCATAGCCAGACATACAAAAAACTTATTGGTGCCACGGCCTAAACCCAACAGGAAGTCAGCCATTTTGATTTGAATTTTTGAAGATTAAAACGAACTCCTCCTAGGGTTTTCGACCGAATGACTTCAAATTTGGTACATATCATCTAGAGACCAAGGTGATGAAAAGTTGTGCTCTGCAGGTCTGTCACTCAAAGGGCGTGGCTGCTAGGGCGTGACAAAAATTGGGGACTCGCCAAAAAAATTTCAAAATGCTCTCATACCAACATACTTGATCGTAGCAGCTTCAAACTTGCTGGAACTGATGATGGCTCCGCCCTGAACGTCACAATATCATAAGTTCCCACTTTAATAATAGCTCCCCCTGGTGGTAACAGGAAGTGAGCAGTTCGATTACTTTGTCATAGGCAGACGAAATTCGATACACGGATGTATCATACTCAGACATACAAAAAACTCATTGGAGCCACACCCTAAACCCAACAGGAAGTTGGCCATTTTGATTTGAATTTTTGAATTTTAAAATGAACTCCTCCTAGGGTTTTCGACTGATTGACTTCAAATTTGGACCAGATCATCTAGATACCAAGCTGATCAAAAGTTGTGCTCTGCATGTCTGTAGGACAAAGGGCGTGGCTGCTAGGGCGTGACAAAGTTTGGCGACTCGCCAAAAAAATTTCAAAATGCTGTCACGCCAACATACTTGACCGTAGAAGCTTTAATCTTGCTGGAGATGATGATGGCTCCGCCCTGAACATCCAAATTTATTAACTTCCCGCTTTACTAATAGCACCCCTGGTGGTAACGGAAGTGACCATTTTTTACTTTAACATATACTGATGATACATAATTGAACCCATCAACTTCATTCCACTTCTAAAACCATGCAGAACAAGTTGCTGAAATTACATTATGAATGCTGAAGCTACAAGAAGGGCTTTCATGATTGACTTCAAAGATGGATCCTTGCCATGAAAATACATGTGTTTTTTGATGTCTTTATGTCGTATCATCATAAAAATTGATTCACAGGTCAAGGATGGCAAGCTGTTAAATCTGATGGGGGTCTTGCCCATGGGGGAAAAATGTCTCTATAAGCGCCCCTTGTGGAAACAGGAAATGCCATATTTTACATCGACATTGGCGATTTGCTTCAAACTTTGCATTTGTGCTGACGGTCTGTCCCTGAATGCACCTGCCCACATTTGGTTCACGCTCAGAGCGCCCCCTGGTGGATGAACTATCAACTTTTCATAACTCCTTCCTGCTTTGTCCGAGGCAGCTCGAAACTTTATCACAGGTTGGTGCCTGTACTTGACCTGTCCAAAAGTCATTGAGTGCACAACTGCCCAACAGGATCTCACCACCACCCCCAATTTTGCACAAGGGTAAAAGGGGCCCCGTTAACGCTGCTTGCAGCTTTAATTATCTTCAAGGAGATAATCATCTAGATCGGTTTATTTATTTATTTGTCCGTCCTTCTGTCTGTCTGTGGACAGGATTTCTCGGAAACTACTGGACGGATCTTCATGAAATTTTTCACCAGAGGCAGATCTTGGGCCAGGGATGACTCCATTAAAATGTTGTGATGATCCGGATCCGGATCTGGATTCTGGATCCGGATCTGTATTTACAATCTTAGTGGAATATCTTGGAAGCTACTTGACGGATCTTCATGAAATTTTCACCAGAGATAGATCTTGGTCAAGGGACGACTCCATTAAAATTGTGTCATGATCCAGATCGGATTTGGATTCTGGATCCGGATCTGTATTTACAATCTCAGTGACATTTCTCGAAACTAATGAACAGATTTTGATCAAATCAAGGTGGAAAGTGATTGAAAAAAAATCACACCCGAGGGTAATTGTCCAGTCAGGCCACTGATTGCCCTATCACACCCGGCGGCCATTTTCCAAGGATGGCAAGCTGCGGTGATTATCCAATCACACCACTGATTCGCAATCATACACCGGCAGTGATTGTCCAATCACGGCCTGTGCAGTCACATAGATGCGTCGCGCAATCACACGATCACGGTCTGACATCATGGTCACGTGATGATCATTTGGTTCGCTCTGTACTTTGATGACGGCTTTGGAGAATGGCTGCTTCAAACATACAAAAATCCCATTTAAACTTGTCACATGGGTGGTCCTGGAATCTTCAAAAGAAAGATCTTGCATTTGTATCAACATCATCCCTTGGCGGAGATCAGAAATCTCGGATTGCTCTTGTTATTATTATTATTATTATTATTATTATTTCCTCCGACATTTCAAGGGCCAATTTCGCCCTTTCTCAAACTTGAAAACGCTTGTAACTTTCCACATTAAATGCGGCCTCATCCGAAATTCGATATTTTTGTGCGCTCGTTCATGGTCGACGCAAAATGCCAAAATAGCGCCCCCTAAACACGTTTCAAAATTCCCATAGGGAAATTCGGTAACTTTCTTGTAAGCAGACAAAATTCAGTAAACATGTGTATCATACCAAGACATACAAAAAATTTCATTGCAGCCACGCCCTAAACCCAACAGGAAGTCGGCCATTTTGATTTGAATTTTTGAATTTTAAAACAAACTCCTCCTAGGGTTTTCGACCAATTGACTTCAAATTTGGTACAGATCATCTAGAGACCAAGCTGATCAAAAGTTGTGCTCTGCATGTCTGTCGGTCAAAGGGCGTGGCTGCTAGGGCGTGACAAAATTTGGCGACTCGACAAAAAAATTTCAAAATGCTCTCACGCCCATATACTTGATCTGAGCAGCTTCAAACTTGCTGGATACGATGGCTTTACTGCCCTGAACGTCCCAATGTCAAAACTTTTCACTTTATTAATAGCGCCCCCCGGTGGTAACAGGAAGTGACCAGTTTTTTCTTTGAAAACGAACTCCTCCTAGAGATTTTGCCCGATCGAATTCAAATTTGGTACAGATCATCTAAAGAGCAAGCTGATCAAATGTTGTGCTCTGCATGTCTGTAGGTCAAAGGGCGTGGCTGCTAGGGCATGACAAAGTTTGGCGACTCGCCAAAAAATTTTTAAAATGCTCTCACGCCAACATACTTGATCGTAGCAGCTTCAAACTTGCTGGAAATGATGATGGCTCCGCCCTGAACGTCTTCATATAATAACTTCCCACTTTACTAATAGCGCCCCCCGGTGGTAACAGGAAGTGACGAGTTCGGTTACTTTGTCGTAGGCCGATGAAATTCGACAAACATATGTATCATACCCAGCCATACTAAAAACTCATTAAAGCCATGTCCTAAACCCAACAGGAAGTCGGCCATTTTGATTTGAATTTTTTAATTTTAAAACGAACTCCTCCTAGGGTTTTTGACCAATTGACTTAAAATTTGGTACAGTTCATCTAGCGACCAAGATGATCAAAAGTTGTGCTCTGCATGTCTGTAGGTCAAAGGGCGTGGCTGCTAGGGCGTGACAAAGTTTGGCGACTCGCAAAAAAAATTTCAAAATGGTCTCACGCCAACATACTTGATCGTAGCAGCTTCAATCTTGCTGGAAATGATGATGGCTCCGCCCTGAACGTCACGATATAATAACTTCCCACTTTACTAATAGCGCCCCCCGGTGGTAACAGGAAGTGACCAGTTTGGTTACTTTGTCGTAGGCAGACAAAATTCGATACACATATGTATCATACCCAGACATACAAAAAATTTCATTGGAGCCACACCCTAAACCCAACAGGAAGTCGGCCATTTTGATTTGAATATTTCAATTTTAAAACAAACTCCCCCTGGGGTTTCTGACCGATTGACTTCAAATTTGGTAGAGATCATCTAGAGAGCAAGCTGATCAAAAGTTGTGCTCTGCATGTCTGTTGGTCAAAGGCCGTGGCTGCTAGGGCGTGACAAAGTTTGTCGACTCGACAAAAAAATTTCAAAATGCTCTCACGCCCATATACTTGATCTTAGCAGCTTCAAACTTGCTGGACATGATGATGTCTCTGCCCTGAACGTCCCCATATCAGAACTTTTCACTTTATTAATACTGCCTCAAGGTGGTAACAGGAAGTGACCATTTTTACTTTGAATACGAACTCCTCCTAGATATTTTGCCTGATTGACTTCAAATTTTGTACAGACCATCTAGAGACCAAGCTGATCAAAAGTTGTTCTCTGCATGTCTGTAGGTCAAAGTGCATGGCTGCTAGGGCGTGACAAATTTTGCTGACTCGCCAAAAAAATTTCAAAATGCTCTGACGCCAACATACTTGATCGTAGCAGCTTCAAACTTGCTGAAAATTATGATGGCTCCGCCCTGAACGTCAAGATATAATTACTGCCCACTTTACTAATAGCGCCCCCCGGTGGAAAAAGGAAGTGACCAGTTCGGTTACTTTGTCTTAGGCAGATGAAATTCGATACACATTTGTATCATACCCAGACATACAAAAAATCTTATTGGAGCCACGCCCTAAACCCAACAGGAAGTCGGCCATTTTGATTTGAATATTTTAATTTTAGAATGAACTCCTCATAGGGATTTCGCCCGATCGACTTCAAATTTGGTACAGATCATCTAGTGACCATGCTGATCAAAAGTTACGCTCACATGTCTGTAGGTCGATGGGCGTGGCCGCTATGCTGTCCCCATTTCTGATGCCTCGCCATGCATATTCGAACAGCTCTTTCTCCCTCATACTTAATCGAAACGACTTCAAAATTCTTGTATATGATAAGAGCCCCGCCCTGAACGCCTCCATATGCTCTTAGGCAAATCCGCTCATGCCCCCCTTGAGGAAACAGGAAATGCCATATTTTACATTGACATTGGCCGATTTGCTCGAAACCTCACATTTGTGTTGAGGGTCTTCCCCTGAATGCACCTGCCCACGTTTGCTTACGCTCTGAGCGCCCCTGATGGATGAACTATCCTCGTATCACTATTCCTTCGTGCTTTGTCCGATTCGCAAAACTTCATCACAGATTGGGGCCTGTACTTGACCTGTTCTCTGGCGTGAGTGCACACCTGCACCCGTCAGGATCCCACCACTACCCCTAGCGTGCAAAAAAGGCGCGAGGGCCGTTCAACGCTGCTTGCAGCTTTAATTATTATTATTATTATTCTTGCGACAATTCAAAAGGCCAATTTCACCCCTTTCCCAATGGTGAAAACGCGTCTAACTTTCGCATTCGTCCGGCCGGATCCGAAATTCGATATTTTTGGGTGGTCATTCATGGTAGAGCACAAATTGCCAAAAATAAGCGCCCCTAAACACGTTTCAAAAATTCCCATAGGGGAATTTGGTTACTTTCTCGTAGGCAGGCGAAATTCGGTACACATATGTATAATACCCAGACATACAAAAAAATTTCATGGGAGCCACGCCCTAAACCCAACAGGAAGTCGGCCATTTTGATTTGAATTTTTGAATTTTAAAACAAACTCCTCCTAGGGATTTTGTCCGATCAACTTCAAATTTGGTACAGATCATCTAGAGACCAAGCTGATCAAAAGTTATGCTCTGCATGTCTGTAGGTCAAAGGGCGTGGCTGCTAGGGCGTGACAAAATTTGGCGACTCGACAAAAAAATTTCAAAATGCTCTCTCGCCCATATACTTGATCTTAGCAGCTTCAAACTTGCTGGACATGATGATGTCTCCGCCCTGAACGTCCCCATTTCATAAGTTTTCACTTTTCTAATAGCGCCCCCCGGTGGTAACAGGAAGTGACCAGATTTTACTTTGAAAACGAACTCCTCCTAGGGATTTTGCCAGATCGACTTCAAATTTGGTCGAGATCATCTAGAGAGCAAGCTGATCAAAAGTTGTGCTCTGCATGTCTGTAGGTCAAAGGGCGTGGCTGCTAGGGCAGGACAAATTTTGGCTACTCGCCAAAAAAATTTCAAAATGTTCTCAAGCCAACATACTTGATCGTAGCAGCTTCAAACTTGCTGGAAATGATGATGGCTCCGCCCTGAACGTCATGATTTAATAACTTTCCACTTTACTAATAGCGCCCCCCTGTGGTAACAGGAAGTATCCAATTTGGTTACTTTGTCGTAGGCAGACGAAATTCGATACATATGTGTACCATACCCAGACATACAAAAAACTCATTGGAGCCACGCCCTAAACCCAACAGGAAGTCGGCCATTTTGATTTGAATTTTTGAATTTTAAAACGAACTCCTCCTACGGTTTTCGACAGATTGACTTCAAATTTGGTACAGATCATCTAGAGACCAAGCTGATCAAAAGTTGTGCTCTGCATGTCTGTAGGTCAAAGGGCGTGGCTGCTAGGGCGTGACAAAGTTCGGCGACTCGCCAAAAAAATCTCAAAATGCTCTCACGCCAACATACTTGATCGTAGAAGCTTCAAACTTGATGGAGATGATGATGGCTCCGCCCTGAACGTCACGATATAATAACTTCATGCTTTACTAATAGCGCCCCCTGGTGGTAACAGGAAGTGACCAGTTCGGTTGCTTTGTCGTAGGCAGACGAAATTCGATATACATGTGTATCATACACAGACATACAAAAAAGTCATTGGAGCCACGCCCTAAACCTAACAGGAAGTTGGACATTTTGATTTGAATTTTTTTATTTTAAAATGAACTCCTCCTAGGGTTTTCGACCGATTGACTTCAAATTTGGTGCAGATCATCTAGAGACCAAGCTGATCAAAAGTTGTGCTCTGCATGTCTGTAGGACAAAGGGCGTGGCTGCTAGGGCGTGACAAAGTTTGGCGACTCGCCAAAAAAATTTCAAAATGCTGTCATGCCAACATACTTGACCGTAGAAGCTTTAATCTTGCTGGAGATGATGATGGCTCCGCCTTGAACATCCAAATTTATTAACTTCCCACTTTACTAATAGCGCCCCCTGGTGGTAACGGAAGTGACCATTTTTTACTTGAACATGTACTGATGATACATAATTGAACCCATCAACTTCATTCCACTTCTAAAACATGCAGAACAAGTTGCTGAAGCTACATTATGAATGCTGTGAAGCTACAAGATATGGCTTTTATGTGGCAACGCAGCGAAGATGGATCCCTTGCCATGAAAATACACTTGTGTTTTTGATGTCTTTATGAACTCGTATCATCATAAAAATTGATTCACAGGTCAAGGATGGCAAGCTGTTAAATCTGATAGGGGTCTTGCCCATGGGGGAGCAAAATGTCTCTATAGCGCCCCCTTGTGGAAACAGGAAATGCCATATTTTACATCGACATTGGCCGATTTGCTCGAAACTTTGCATTTGTGCTGACGGTCTGTCCCTGAATGCACCTGCCCACATTTGGTTACGCTCAGAGCGCCCCCTGGTGGATGAACTATCAACTTTTCATAACTCCTTCCTGCTTTGTCCGATTCGCTCGAAACTTTATCACAGGTTGGTGCCTGTAATTGACCTGTCCATAAGTCGTGAGTGCACAACTGCACCCGTCAGGATCTCACCACTACCCCCAACGTGCACAAGGGTGCGAGGGCCCGTTCAACGCTGCTTGCAGCTTTAATTATTATTATTATTATTCCTCCGACATTTCAAGGGCCAATTTCGCCCCTTTCTCAAACTTGAAAACGCTTGTAACTTTCCACATTCGTGCGGCCTCATCCGAAATTCGATATTTTTGTGCGCTCGTTCATGGTCGACGCAAAATGCCAAAATAGCGCCCCCTAAACACGTTTCAAAATTCCCATAGGGAAATTCGGTTACTTTCTTGTAAGCAGACAAAATTCAGTAAACATGTGTATCATACCCAGACATACAAAAAATCTTATTGGAGCCACGCCCTAAACCCAACAGGAAGTCGGCCATTTTGATTTGAATATTTTAATTTTAGAATGAACTCCTCATAGGGATTTCGCCCGATCGACTTCAAATTTGGTACAGATCATCTGGTGACCATGCTGATCAAAAGTTACGCTCTGCATGTCTGTAGGTCGATGGGCGTGGCCGCTATGCTGTCCCCATTTCTGATGCCTCGCCATGCATATTCGAACAGCTCTTTCTCCCTCATACTTAATCGAAACGACTTCAAAATTCTTGTATATGATAAGAGCCCCGCCCTGAACGCCTCCATATGCTCTTAGGCAAATCCGCTCATGGCGCCCCCTTGAGGAAACAGGAAATGCCATATTTTACATTGACATTGGCCGATTTGCTCGAAACCTCACATTTGTGCTGAGGGTCTTCCCCTGAATGCACCTGCCCACGTTTGCTTACACTCTGAGCGCCCCCTGATGGATGAACTATCCACATATCACTATTCCTTCGTGCTTTGTCCGATTCACTCCAAACTTCATCACAGATTGGGGCCTGTACTTGACCTGTTCTCTGGCCGTGAGTGCACACCTGCACCCGTCAGGATCCCACCACTACCCACAACGTGCAAAAGGGCGCGAGGGCCCGTTCAACGCTGCTTGCAGCTTTAATTATTATTATTATTATTCTTGCGACAATTCAAAGGCCAATTTCGCCCCTTTCCCAATGGTGAAAACGCGTCTAACTTTCCGCATTTCGTCCGCCGGATCGAAATTCGATATTTTTGGGTGGTCATTCATGGTCGATTTAAATTGCCAAAATAAGCGCCCCCTAAACACGTTTCAAAATTCCCATAGGGGAATATGGTTACTTTCTCGTAGGCAGACGAAATTCGGTACACATATGTATCATACCCAGACATACAAAAAATTTCATGGGAGCCACGCCCTAAACCCAACAGGAAGTCGGTCATTTTGATTTGAATTTTTGAATTTTAAAACGAACTCCTCCTAGGTGTTTTGTCCAATCGACTTCAAATTTGGTACAGATCATCTAGAGACCAAGCTGATCAAAAGTTATGCTCTGCATGTCTGTAGGTCAAAGGGCGTGGCTGCTAGGGCATGACAAAGTTTGGCGACTCGCCAAAAAAATTTCAAAATGCTCTCACGCCAACATACTTGATCGTAGAAGCTTCAAACTTGCTGGAGATGATGATGGCTTTGCCCTGAATGTCACGATATAATAACTTCCCACTTTACTAATAGCGCCCCCTGGTGGGAACAGGAAGTGACCAGTTTGGTTACTTTGTCGTAGGCAGACGAAATTCGATACACATGTGTATCATACACAGACATACAAAAAAGTCATTGGAGCCACGCCCAAAGCCCAACAGGAAGTCGGCCATTTCGATTTGAATTTTTCAATTTCAAAATGAACTCCTCCTAGGGTTTTTCGACGGATTGACTTCAAATTTGGTAGAGATCATCTAGAGAGCAAGCTGATGAAAAGTTGTGTTCTGCATGTCTGTAGGTCAAAGGGTGTGGCTGGTAGGGTGTGACAAATTTTGGCGACCCGCCAAAAAAATTTCAAAAGGCTCTCACACCAACATACTTGATCATAGCAGCTTCAAACTTGCTGAAGATGATGATGGCTCCGCCCTGAACGTCAAGATGTAATAACTTCCCACTTTACTAATAGCGCCTCCTGGTGGTAACAGTAAGTGACCAGTTCGGTTACTTTGTCGTAGGCAGAAGAAATTCGATACATATATGTATCACACCCAGACATACAAAAAACTCATTGGAGCCACACCCTAAACCCAACAGGAAGTCGGCCATTTTGTTTTGAATTTTTTTATTTTAAAACGAACTCCTCCTAGGGTTTTTGACCGATTGACTTCAAATTTGGTCCAGATCATCTAGAGAGCAAGCTGATGAAAAGTTGTGCTCTGCGTGTCTGTAGGGCAAAGGGCGTGGCTGCTAGGGCGTGACAAATTTTGACGACTCACCAAAAAAAATTCAAAATGCTGTCAAGCCAACATACTTGACCGTAGAAGCTTCAATCTTGCTGGACATGATAATGGCTCCGCCCTGAACATTACAATATAATAACTTCCCACTTTACTAATAGCGCCCCCTGGTGGTAACAGGAAGTGTCCATTTTTTACTTTAACATGTACTGATGACACATAGTTGAACCCATCAACTTCATTCCACTTCTAAAACATGCAGAACAAGTTGGTGAAGATACTTTATGAATGCTGTGAAGCTACAAGTAATGGCGTTCCTGTGGCAATGCGGCGAAGATGGATCCCTTGCCATGAAAATACGTTTGTGTTTTTGATGTCTTTACTGAACTCGTATCATCAGAAAAATTGATACACAGGTCAAGGATGGCAAGCTCTTAAATCTGATAGGGGTCTTGCCCATGGGGGGATGATGTCTCCATAGCGCACCCTTGTGGAAACAGGAAATGCCATATTTTACATTGACATTGGCCGATTTGCTCGAAACTTCACATTTGTGCTAAGGGTCTGCCCCTGAATGCAGCTGCACACATTTGGTTACGCACCGAGCACCCCCTGGTGGATGAACTATCAATATGTCATAACTCCTTTGTGCTTTGTCCGATTTGCTCGAATCTTCATCACAGGTTGGTGCCTGTACTTGGCCTGTCCTATAGTCGTGAGTGCACACCTGCACCCATCAGGATCTCACCACCACCCCCAACATGCAAAAGGGTGCGAGGGCCCGTTCAACGCTGCTTGCAGCTTTAATTATAATTGATATGGCATTGTAAATCCAAAACTTTCACTGACTTTGCAGCATTTATTTTCGCCATCCTTAGGATTGTCACACAGCTGTGCAACTTGCTTTACAGCACCCTTTAGCCGTGACAACATTCAGAATATAAAACGGATTCTCGCAGCCTCGCAAACTAATTTATGCAAATCTGTGCTGCTTAATGAGCAACATAAGTGTGGAAATTATAAAGACATTGATATTTTATGTCGTCATTTATGTGCAGAAGAAGACTCCTCATAATTTTGTGGTGCAATGCATAACAATGCTATCAAAAGTAAATTAGACTGTCTTCGGTTTTTACCAATTAGTCTGAGCAACTGTGGCTAATTGGGAGATGAAAACTGTGAGAGGTTTTGGTTTTGAAGCATCTAAAGGTGAGGTTTCCAAAGATCAAATTCAAAATCAGAAGATTCCCCAAGTAAAAATGTCTGCCCCCTGATATTGAAGCCAATTCGAAGACTCCCTGGTTTAAAAATGCGTCGCACTGCATTAATAACAAATTAAAATATGCGTTTTAGACACTTCAAGAATTCTTCTTTCCGCTGAAATATACTTTGCTGAGGTGCGGTCTCCTCTTTCAACCCTATAAAACCTGCGTACCCTTATGTGGGTCCATAAAATGCAGCTGCTGTATTCAAACCTGTGGAATTTCAGGCTTATATTATAAATTATATTGGAGAACCCAAAGTTTCCAATGAACCCAAATGCCCTGCTGAATTACAGGGAAATGTGTATCCAATGATGTACGACATTTAGATATTTTCCATTTGATGTAATGCTTTCGCCAGAAAAACATACCAAGTCTAGGTAAAATTTATTTGATTAGGCAGTCTAGGCTTGATAGTATCTTGCAACCCTGCTTATTGATTAGGGGTCCATGGATTGCAGGCTGAAGTTGCATGCCAAAGGTCCTCCACTGGCTTTGCTCATTGTGAGCTTAGCTTTCAGAAGCACTGTTAAAAGACTGAACTGTGGAGACACTACATGTTTTGAAGGAGATCCATGGATGCCTGGGCTGTACCAAATCAGTGATGGGATTTGAGGCATAAACTTGGCTACAGATGTGGCGACTGGAAGTTCCAAAGGGTGCCAGAATTAGCAACAAATTGATCAGAATAATCTAAAAATTAAAATATTGTTATTGCCAGCATCTCAGCATCTTCAAAAACGATGGGGCTGTATTTTCCCACTGAAAAAAAATGAGTGCTTACCGTTCCGTTTAAGTTCATTCCTGGCTTGAAAGTTGAAGGAGTGTCTTTGAACTCAATTGAAATTTCCTCTTTGATCACATGTGGACTGCCAAAGGCTCTTAAAACAACACCTGAAAAGAAACAAGCAGTTATTGCTCTGGGACTGTCCAGTGATAGATTATCACTGTAGAGAAAATGCAGAATAATTTAGCAAAACTAATGGAGCCCTTTGCCATTATTTTGGAGTAATTTTCAAGCTTTTCTGAAAAAAATATAGACCTGAGCAGGCACAATTTTATTTAAAATCAAGTTCAATCCAATATCACTGTGACAGTTGTTACGGAAGAATTGTCACAAATACGTTTTTATGAGTAGTTGACGAGAAGATGCCCGGCCTCTGCTAGACTCACACTAGTCTGGCATCAACTTTCTCAGCTCTCCATTAACACACATACTGTACCTGAGCTAAAAAATAAATAAATAAAACTAAAAAAAAAAAAAAAAATCCATCACAATTGTCTCACCCTCAGGACACAATGACTATTGGGAGGTAGCTCTGACCTCCAATGTTATGAACTCTTTGGAAAGAATTGTGGTGACTCTCTCGCTAAGAGGTGGAGTCATCCTTAAATTAGCATCAATTCGCCTAAGAGAAAAATTCTAACATGGATGACGCCATCTCATCTGTGTTGCACCGAGCTTTGACACAATTGTAATACCCTGCTGCTTATGTTAGACTGTTTTTTGTTGATTTTTGTTCTACATGCAACTCTATTCACACACACAGTCAGTGGTTGAAATTAATTCACCTGAGGTCAAATTCCCTCTTGATCAGATAGTACCATTTTTTTTATCTAACAGATCACAACGGGTGAAAGTTAATGGAATACCATTTTTTATCTAACAGATTGGGGTTAATGGAATACCAAATTTGAGAGAGCAACATTGGGGCCCTGCCAACATTGTGTCATTTCTCCACTTTTGTTTAGTTTCTATGCGAATGACATATTTGGAGCTATAAATCTGAGTTTGAATGATATATGGACTGCTGTGATGATCGCTTTGCACACCAATGTCAGTAAAACAGCAAAAGTTGTGTTCGATGCTTGCTCCATTGGAGAGAACAGCCATTTTCCTTTCATGGTCTTGATATCAGAGTGGTTACTTCCTCCAAATATTTGAGGGTCCATATAGGCAGTGACCTTAACTGACACAACATATTGAGAAACCATGGTGCACGTGTCCACCAGTGGCTCCATTTTCTCAACAGACTCAGAATTGTTGGTGTTTATTGGTGTATATTGAAATATTATGCACATTTTTAGAGTCATCACAGAGTCTTACATTTTAGTCAGATCAGCTGGATTGGAAATCTTACTGTGAGGCTTAAAGCTATGATTAAAGCTTGATAAAGACAGCAGGGAACATCATGGATTGCCTGTACTTCAAGGTACTTTCGATAAGGTCTTTATTCGGTTGGTCAATAGGACACTGTCCAACCTCACTCATGTGTTTAACTCTAAGTACCAGCAAGTTAATTCTGAAAAGAGGTATACAGTACCACTGTGCAGGCAAAATCGCTATAAACTTTCATTTGTTCCTCAATCAGTCAAATTTAGGAGGACAGACAGTTAAATAACTGGAGGATGATTGAATGAATCATGTGCTTAGCTGTAAATATGGATCGGTAGAACTACATGGTTAACACACAACGTGAATGGTTTTATACATCTGGTCATATAAAGGGATTTATATTGAGATGCATATTTGGAATGACTACATTTAACAGCGTACACTACCGGTCAAAAGTTTTAGAACACCCCAATTTTTCCAGTTTTTTATTGAACATTATGCAGTTTAATGTCTCATTGTACTCTGGAATAAAAGCATAGACATGATAGAACAAATAAACAATTGAAGTTAAAAAAGAAATCATGGAATCAATTTATAAACCAAAATGTATTCTAAACTTTTGACTCAAAGGAGCCACCTTTGGAAGATATAACGGCTGAACACACTCGTGGCATTCTTTCTACAATGGAAATCAAATATTCTTCAGAAAGTTCTTCCCAACTCTGTTGCAGAAGTTCCCATAAATATGTGGTACTTGTAGGTTGCTTTGCTTTCACTCTTCTGTCCAGTTCATCCCAAACCATCTCGATGGGGTTTAAGTCTGGAGACTGTGCTGGCCACTCCATGTTTTCAAGCTTACCATCTTGTTCTTTTTTCCTAAGGTAGTTCTGGCAGAGCTTGGACTTATGTTTTGGGTCATTATCTTGCTGTAGGATGAACCCCTGACCAACTAGGCGCATACCAGAGGGTACTGCATGGCGCTGCAGAATGCTGTGGTACCCGTCTTGGTTCAGGGTGCCTTTCACTCTATAAGTCACTGACTCTGGATCCAGCAAAACAGCCCCAGACCATCATGCTTACTCCTCCATGTTTGACAGTTGAAGTCATACACTGAGGAACCATCCTTTCACCTACTCGACAGCGTACAAAAAACCTGGGTAACCTTACCTTTTGTTTAAAACTTCTGGCAGTTCATCACTTACCTTTGTACCATTTCAAGCTATTAATTGGACTGGAACTGCATAATTTTCAATAAAAAACTGAAATAAAAGTCTACAGACTTTGTAGCTTACATGGCTATTCAGACTGCAAAGAATATTCAAAATGTTCAAACTCTTTGGTATGCAAATGTGAAATACAACCAAAACACCCAAAATGTTGATCAAAATTGAAAACTTGTGAAAGTGAACCCAGTCAAAGTTGGCTGGAAATGCTCCCACATGAACCCTGGTGACCAAAAATGTTTGTATTTTGGCACAAAACACCCCGAAAGTTGACTCAAATTAAAAAATTGTGAATGTTGAGCTGGATTGAAGTCAGCCCAAAATGGTGCCAGATCACCCCTGGTGACCCCAAAGGTCACATTTTGACCCAAAAACACCCAAAAAGTTGGCCAAATTATTAAAAAAAAAAAAAAAAAAGTATGACAGTTGAGTCTGGTCGAAGTTTGCCTGACATGGTCCCAAATGACCACTGGCGACCCAAAATGGTGATATTTTGGCCCAGAGTACCCTAAAAGTCGACCAATGTGAAAAAATCATGAAAGTGGCCTAAAATGGTCCCAAATGAAGCCTGGTGAGCCAAAACGGTCATTATACACCACAACACTGCAAAAGTTAATCAAAATCAAAAGATTCAACACAAAATTCACTTGTTTTAAACAAAGCGACAAGGTTATAGACCATTTCGGAGTAAGCACATGATTTTTTATGCGAATGTGTAAGACAAAGTTTGTATGGCAAGAATAAGTGTCATAGCGTCTGTCGAAACCGATGTTAGCGAGCGATAAGCAATTTCACGGGTTAAAGTGCAAAAGATGTGCAAGGATTTGAACATAAACCGCGTGGGAATGAAAAAGGCTGAACTGACTAAAGCGATTGGTGACAAACAGAGCCTCACGAAAGAAAATACAGGCCCCACGACCAAGACTACAAGCGCTGCCGCAGCCTTCAGGGAGGTTGGATATATCGCCGACTCAACCACTGATTGAATACCCCCAATTAAATTTCTTCATGTGTATGTTCACATTGTGGAGAAGAGTGGCAGAAACAACACGTGTTTACACTGGGGTATTAATCACTTTGACAAAGTGAAATCCAGGCAGTGGCATAATAAAGAGGTACATTTACTGCAAGGGTTCCAGAGCCCAATTGAATGGAGATCCCAAAATGGATACTACAACGTGAAAGTTAAGCCCCAAACAGTATCAGTATAAAAGTCTCGTTATTTGAAACTGCTCAACTTGACCAACAATCTTTCCATTAGTTAATTACCAATTTTACTGAACATTCATACCACTGCAATTGCATTCATTTCTCAGTCATGGTGCTGGCAAGTCGATATCATCATGGCACATTATGCATCATTTTAATTGAACATAATTCGTTATAACATGAAATAATTTAGATTTCTTTTTGGAAAATGCTTAATAAAACAATGATAATTTTATTCTGCTGTTGATTTCGTCATTGAGACAGCAAGTGTTTCTGGGTAATGTTCAATATTCCACCAGTGTTTCCCAAACTGTGTGCCGTGAGAGCTTCCTAGGTGTGCCGCGAGAAAACCCACTTGCTGTTTTTTTCCTGATAGCCTAATATTGTAAAACGGCTGAACTTACAGGATATAAAAATATAACAATTCATGTCATTATCAATTCAGTTTATTAAAATTCCTATTCCTAATTCCTATTTAAATTTCCGCATCATGTATTCTACTGCACAATTCCTTCTCGTGATTGGCCAATCATTTAGTCTAACGCGAAAAATTAAACATTCACCGGTAAAACTCAGCTAAAACAGCAGTGTAGGCTAGTTGAGACGAAACAACGAAAATTGATAAATTCCTGACCAATAAAAAAGACCGTCCGACTAAGACCCTGAACTACCTCACTCTTGGTGCGCTGGCCAGAAAAAGAAAATTAAAGTGGTGAGCAGACTTTACAGTGAGGAATATCTGACTTATGGGTTTACATTCACCGGAGATCCCTCTACCCCAATACCACTGTGTCTTGCTTGCGGTGAAAAGCTGGCGAACGAAGCCATGGTGCCAAATAAATTAAAAAGACACCTTTCAACCAAACACCCTTCTCTCGCAGAAAAAAAAAAGACCGTGAATATTTAATGCGGTTGAGAAGCCAGACGAACAAACAGGCTAGTTTCATGATGAAAATCGCTAGTGTCAGAAAAAGCATTAGAAGCTAGCTATCTGGTCGCAGAACTAGTAGCAAAATCAAAGACGTCTCACACAATTGCGAATCTCTTATCCTGCCAGCATGCAAAGCTTTCGTCGGGACCATGTTGGGTCAAAATGCTGCCAATGAAATATCGAAGGTTCCTCTCTCAAACAATACAATTGGCAGACGAATAGGACAAATGTCGGCAGATATAGAGGACGTTGTAATGGAGAAAATAAAAGGGTGTGGGAAATTTGCGCTGCAGGTGGATGAAACAACCGATGTCAGTGGACATGCACAATTACTGGCCAATGTCAGATATGTCGATGGGGAGACAATTAAAGAAAATTACTTTTTCTATCGAATTTTGCCGGAGAAAACTAGAGGTGAGGAAGTGTTTCGAGTGACATCTGAGCATCTGGAGAAGTGGGGGCTGAACTGGAAAGACTGCGTAGAGTCATTTATTTTATGATTGCATGAAAGCCTGAAACCTGGTTCGAAAGCTCGAGTGGTTGTCTCGTAATTCGGTCGCGCTGCGGAGTAGGTAGCGCGAGCGGAACGCTAGAATATCATAGCGGTGTGCCGTGACAGTTTTTCATAGTAAACAGTGTGCCGCGAGAGAGGTAAATTTGGGAAACACGTGACGATGTCACGGTCCGATTAATCCAAGGCAGTCTACATTGCCACTAGTTAACTAGTTTAAGCCTCTTTTTACTTTACTAGTTATCTAGTGAGGCTCAAAGGTTTACTAGTTGAACTAGTGAAAGCCATAATGTTCACTAGTGGCACTAGTTACACTAAATGCTAATAAGGAGGTGGGGAAGGAAGAGGAATTGAAGTTTCCTATTGGCTCTCCTGCATGTCTTCCTCCCAGCCAAAATTCAACCCTATAAAACCTGATGAGCTTTCACTGGTGTTTGCAACTGGGGAATAAAGCTTACAAAACAACAGTGCAATTTTCAAATCGATTCGTTTTGATTTTATTTTTTAACTCCATTCTTCATAAAGTTTTTTATTTGGAATTGGGTTGCATTATTTCATCACTGAAGACACGCGGCGCCACCCCCCCACCCTCCCCCTTCTGCAGACTGACTTTTCGAAGACACGAGTTGCGTCCTAACCCGCTTTGTGATGGTCAGAGGTGTATAGTAATGAAGTACATTTTTTTTTTTTTTTTGAAGATGTGTACTTTACTTGAGTTTTGACTTTTACTTTACTAAATTTAAAAGATAAAAAGTATACTTTCACTGCGTTACGTTGACACTGGCCAGTTCGTTACTTGTTACAAATTAAAATATGAATGTAATTTATCATAAGGATTATCTGGATTTGACGCGTTCGAGAACAATGGTGCTCGGACGGCAATGTATCTTTCTACAGATGTTGATGCCAGTGGACTTGAAGCTGCAAATTTATGCACGCAGTTACAATGTTTTTTCACTAGATGGCACACCAGGATCAGTTATTGAATATTCACAAGCAAACCAAGCTGAAACACGGTTTTATGGATGAGTTCACTACTATTTTAAATGCAGGATTTCTACTTTTATTAAAACATTTACATTGTGATATTGACACTTTTAGTTAAGTTAATCCTTTGAGTATTTATAGCACTACAGTTTAAATGCTCATATTTTAACACGGGACAACTAGGCCTCTTCAATACTAATGAAGAGGCCTAGTCAATACCCATTCAGTGAGAATTAAAAATTTCCAGAAGATGATTTTGTAGCTCTGCATGCCTACTGAATATGCCTAATGTGCACTTCAAAGTGAATTAAATACCATTCTCCATGAAAGAAATCAACTTTAGTGTTGTGTTTTAAATGTTTAATCCATGATGTATCCTGATGGATGCTTTTATCATTTTTGATCATTTTCACAGTTCGTCCATTTCTATCGGAATAGGACCAGAGTCTCTTTGTTTTGATTGTCTTTGCAGAGTCAAGTGCAAACTTATACCTTAAATAGAGATAACTGTTAATGAAAAAAATGCTTTTTTTAGCTAACTATAAGACCTTGGATTTTGTTCCCAGATGTCAGGAAAACGCGTATTTGGCTCTTTAATTTTCAAATTTTTCTGGGGGAGGGCCCCCAGACCCAGCCTCAAGACCTTTCCAAAATTCCTGGATCCACCCCTGTCATGGATGTTTGCTGTTGATAATTTCCTCTGTGTTTTTATAACACAACAATATAGAGTGACCTTTTGGATTTAGTTGACTTGTCTACCATGAAAGGCTAAACAGTGTTGCATTTCTATGACTTTACACATTGGCCTACACCCTAAATGACCTCATACAGGCAGCGTTGCTTTTTACACCTGTGAAAGTGAGCTTCAATCCTTCAATTATTGTTTTAAAAGAAACTTGTCATATGTAAATAAATAAGACTACCATCACAACAGTAAAATTAAACAAACATACTGTGATGTCAACAGGCTGAGCAATAAAGGATAACAGCACAACTGTGCATATAAGGAACATACACCGATGAGCCAAACCTTTAAAACCACTCACTGATGCAGCAAATAATGTTGAATATAACTGCATATCCAGATTTGAAGACAGAGCTTAGATGGTAAGCGAATAGATGGCTCTCATATTCAATGAGTTGGATGTGGGAGAAATGGGAACTGAAAGTCTCTGACAAGGGACAAATCACTATGGCCTGATATTGGATTTCAGCATCTCTGAAGTGGCAAGACTTCTGGGGGCTCCTTGTCAGCAGATTTGAGTACCTGCTGACAGTAGTCCAAGGAGGGACAAAACATGAACTGGCGGCAGGGTTTTTGGGCGCCCAAGACTCATTGATGCATGAGGGCTATGAAGACTATCCCGTCTGGTCCTAACTGGCACAAGAGCGAATGGCACAAGTTGCAGAGAATTTCAATAATACTTGCACAAGGAATGTGTCACAGCGCACAGTGCATCACACCCAGGTATGTATGGCACTTTTTAGCTTGCAGATCAATCAAAAGAGCACCTGAGTTTCAGAACTGGACCTTGGAGCAGTTGAAGAAGGTCGCCTGGTCTAGTGAGCCCTATTTCCTTTTATACCATCTGCTTTAGATGGGGGCGTGTGCACCAATTACCTGGAAAGAGATGGCATCAGGATGCTCTGTGGGAAGAGGAAAGCTGGTGGAGGGAGTGTGATACTCTGGGAAGTGTTTTGCTGGGAATTCCTGAGTGTGGGAACTCAAGCGATGTCAGTTTGATGGAGTTGATTTGGCAGCAAAAGGGGAACCTTCACTATGTTAGGCAGGTGGTTTTAATCTTGTGGCTGATTGATGTAACTCATGATAAAAGTTCATGAGAAATAATTAAAATTTACCTTAATATGTTTATTAATTAGAACGCTGTCTTTTAATCAAGATAGAGCTGTCGTATTTATTTAGTCTTTGCTGTTGTGATGTTTATATCAGAAAAAGGTTGGGAACAGCAGTCTTGAAATGTTGGGTCTGTCCGTCATACTGTTATTTACAATCCCTTCTGAAAGTACTGGAACAGCCAGCCCAATTCCTTTGTTTATGCAATACACTGAATAAAAGTGGGGTTACAATCATGAGATGAGTAAGAGACAAGTGTTCAGAATTTCAGCTTTTCTTTCCTGGCATTTACGCTGAGATGTCTCAGCCTACCTCAAGCATGACACCTTTTGCATCAGACCACACAATTTTTATGAGAGCCAAAGCACTGGGACAAAGAAAATTGACGTAAATGAAAGTAAATGAAAACCTGAGTGAGAGAAGTACTTTAGTCATATTTTGCAGAAAAAAAAAAGAGCTGACTCCAGTATAAAAAGCAACAATGGCCAGAGCATGATCTGCTACCTAGGACTTCTCAGAGGAAGTACTCAAGTCTTGTGTATCAGTGCATTTCCACTGTAAAATTCATTAAACTTACAATGAAAAGTTTTGGTTCCGACAGTCCTCCAGATTATTAGTGGTAGCAAAGATTATCAGTTAGTTTTCCAACTATTAATTTTGTGTTAGCTGTTTAAATGTATGTTGTCATGTGACAGCGCTTCCATTTTCTGTTATAATCTAAAGAATCAATTGATAGTGTGATTAGAAAAAAATGTATCAAACACAGGAGTTAATACAACTGGGAGGCCACAATTCAATACATTTGGATTTCTAGTGGGCTTGAAGATCCGTTTTATTTTAAAGATGATAGTTCTTTATGAACCAAATGATACGTATATAATGTAGCCAAGTGAATCAAAATTTGCTCAAACCAACAGTATTTGAATCAATAATAGTATAAGTAATGGCAAGTTGCTAAAATTCTCCAATTCTATAAAAGAATGTGGTTAAATACTATAGTTTAATGCATCACAATTCAGAGCAGGCAGCTTTAGGCTCTCCAGCCCACAGATTGACTGCTGACCAATCAGAATCCTTTCCCGCCTGCTTTATTTGCATGCAAGCCACTAGTAGCACTAGTGCAACTAGTGGCACTAGTAGCACTAGTGTGACTAGTGCTACTAGTGACATAAAAATAATGTCAAATATTGACTAGTTAACTAGTAAGAGTCACATTTGATTTTACTAGTTCACTAGTTGAACCCATTTTCTTCAACTAGCTCACTAGTGAAGGCAAAATATCCTCTAGTTGCACTAGTAAAATTTAATTTGATCTTCCTAGTTAACTAGTGAGGCACTAAATGTTTACTAGTTAACTAGTGCGGGCCAAACTATTACCTAGTTGCACTAGTGAGGATCTATTTTGACTTCACTAGTCAACTAGTAAGGCTTAAATTGTACACTAGTTGAACTAGTGAAAATTAAAATGTTCACTAGTCACACTAGTTACACTGAATACTAATGAGGAGGTGTGGAACTAGCATGCATTCTGGCTTTCCATTGGCTCTAAAGTTGAAATTATAAAATTCAAACAAATCAGGACTTTGGATTTTGTCATTATCCCACCTACTTCATTTCCATGTTGCACACTAGTACAACATGTTGGCCAGAGTAATTGCAGCTAGTTAACTAGTGGCTGCATGTTGCGGCTTACATGTAACTAGTCAGAGAGAAAATGCTCACTTGTTAACTAGTTAAAGCCTCTTTTGTCCTTTAGTTTAGCAAGGCTTATATTGTTTACTAGTTAACTAGTTAACTAGTTGAACTTAGGCTAGTACAGGCCAAAACGTTCACTAGTAGCACTAGTTGGGGTCTTTTGACTCTACTAGTTAACTAGTGCTGGCCAAAATGCGCACTAGTGAACTAGTCGGCAAAAACAAATGTAAATTCGGAGGCGGGAATGGTGACATTGCTTACTTTAAAATAACTGGTTGACACTTCGGTTTAAACGGGGCCAATGTGCCCTTCGGCTAAGGAGATATTTAACGTACATATCAATTCCGTTTGTCCGTACTCAGCACGGATTTTGAACTTTTGAAATGAGTAGCATACGGGCGCAATGTTAAAATGGTAGGGAGATCACACTCCTTACCAATTTTTATTTTAAAATGGAAAACACCGCAAAAACATCTTAAGAAGCAAACGGATTGTCCGTAAATTATACTCGTTTCCTCAAAAACTTAGTTTACGCATTTACAAATCAAAATATATGGATTTTTAATACCAGCCACGAATCGTAGCTTGTAAAATCAGCCGCGAGGCGTAGCTGTATTGGAATCAGAGGTTCTGTCTGTTCTCGCCAACACTATAGCACCGGAACCGTTTTAGATTCAACATAAAGAACATAACGTCACTTGCTGGAATAAAAAAGAAACTTTGAGTTCGAAGATGGGTATGATAGGTGCGCTAGATTACGCATGTTTCAATCGAGCCCTTTTCATGCAATCGCCCTGCTGTCTTTGTGGCTGGTTCAATTCCAAATCGTCTCTTATGATCGAAGTTATTAATTAGCTATGGGAAGCTATTCATTTTGACAGCAATGCAAGAGCACACGAACACACACCACGATAAAAAAAGAGAACCAGATGCTTCTATTCGTAGCACAAGACACACTCAAAAAAAAAAAAAAAGAAACCCTATGAAATGTTAGATTTAGGCCTACTTAATAATGTTATGTCAACTGGTTCCACGCAATAGCTTTGCGTAACCTTTATTTGACTTCTAACATTTTTGGTCAGTTTAATTAATGGCATTAAATGAAATGTACTTAACTCAGTTTTGTGGAACCAGTTGACATAACATTATTAAGTAGGCTAAATCTAACATTTCATAGGGTTTCATTTTTTTGAGTGCAGTGTGCCGTTGGCCATAATGGAATACTTTCCGGGGCTTCTGCTCGTCATACGTACGGACCTTAGAGACTGCATTAAACAAGATACAGTCTGCACAATCGCCAGTAGCTACTATCAGTTGCATAGAATACCATAAAACAAGGGCTTTCTTTCTGAGGCTGCTGGACGTCACACGTCTCCCTCAAGATATGCGAATGGAATGATGAGAATATGGAGAAGAGATTGGCGATTTTAGAAAGCTTAAAATGTAAAAAAAAAATTGATGAAAATTTTATGCTCCATTTATAATTCCATTCATGGGAAAAAAAATTGTTATATTCAAAAAAATACCTATCAAAAATCGTACGGAGGCTTAAAAGATTTTTCGGATATTAATGGGATCTATCTATCTATCTATCTATCTATCTATCTTAAATTCATCAGGGTGACCTCAAGAAAATATACTCGGTGCCATTAAAAACTCACGGGTAAGGTATGGACTGCATCAGCCACAAATTGAAGAAAAAAACTTTTTCATTGCTTTTCCTGCGAGATACGTGTAGAAAAAAGACGACAGTGTCATTATTATCCCCCCTCGGCCAAGGGCGATAACTTAGTAATACTTCAAAATCCATTTCTGAACTCAACATAGATCATGACGAGCTTATTGAGCATACAAAACTTCACATCTAGGTATAATACTATCAGAAAAAACTTCCCTTCAAATAAGTGCAGCTGAAGCTCAAGTTTTTATTCAGAGCGGGCACTTTAAATGCCGATAGCATTTGGTTTGTACACTGACCAATCAAAATCATTGTCCCGCCTGTTTCATTTGTATACAATCTAGTGGTACAGTGTTGAAATTTCAGTGGCACTAGTGCCACTAGTTGCTGCGTGATGGAGCTCACATGTTAACTAGTGAGGGCCAAAATGTCCACTAGTTGCACTAGTGAGGGTCTTTTTACTTTACTAGTTAAACTAGTGAAGGCCAAAAACAGCCACTAGATAACTAGTAAGAGCCAGAATGCCCACTAGTTAACTAGTTTGCATGTTTTTGACCTTACTAGTTAACTAGTAACACAGACTTTTGTCTTACTAGTGAACTAGTGCAGTCCAAAATGAGTCACTAGTGAACTAGTAGGGCTGAAACTTTTCTCACTAGTTAACTAGTGGATGGCATTTTGGTGCACTAGTTGATGTTTTTGTCTAACTAGTTTGACAAAACTGTGCACTAGTCGACATGTACGCGCAACTAGTTAACTAGTGGGCGCTGCCACTGCCATACATGTTAACTAGTGAAATTTTACCGCATGACTAGTTAACTAGTTGTGCGCTAATGTCAACTAGCGCAGAGTTTTGTCGAACTAGTAGGACCAAAATGTCAACTAGTGTGCCAAAATGCCCTCCACTAGTTAACTAGTGAGGAAAATTTTAGCCCCACTAGTTTACTAGTGACTCATTTTTGACCGAACCAGTTCACTAGTAAGACAAAAGTCTATGTTACTAGTTTACTAGTAGGGTAACAAACATGAAACTAGTTCACTAGTAGACATTTTGGGCATAGCTAGTTAACTAGTAACAAATTTTAGCCTGCACTAGTTCACTAGTAAGGTGAAAAAGATCCTCACCAGTGCAACTAGTCGACACTCTGGCCCTTACTAGTAAACTAGTTAGTCTTTTTTAGCCTGCACAAGTTAACTAGTAAAGAAAAAAGGACCCTCACTAGTGCAACTAGTGGGTATTTTGGCCCTTACTAGTAAACTAGTAGATATTTTGAGTCACACTAGCAAAGAATAAAGGATACATAAAGTCTAACTAGTTAACTAGTGAGCATTTATGCCTTGACTAATTAGCATGTACGATGCCACATGTAGCCACTAGTTAACTAGTTGCAATTTCCCAGGCCAACATGTTAACTAGTAAGCAACATGCAAATGAAGCAGGCGGGATAATGTCAAAATCCTGCTTCCTGATGGGTTGGTATTTCTTATTTTGAACTTATAAGCCAATAGGAAGCCTCAGCACACCCTTGTTCCCCGCCTTCTCATTAGCATTTAGTGCAACTAGTGAGACTAGTCAATATTTATTCTTTTACTAGTTAAGTAGTAAACATTTTGAGCCTCACTAGTTAACTAGTAAAGCCAAAAGACACCTGAACTAGTTAACTAGTGAGCATTTTTGATTTCCCTAGTTCTACTAGTGATCATTTTTAGCCTCTCTAGTGAACTAGTAACGTCAGAAAGACACTGACTAGTGTGACTAGTGGATATTTTGGCCTTTACTAGTTGACTAGTGACTCTGTTTGGATCTCACTAGTTTACTAGTTACACTTAAAGGACTCTCACTAGTGTTACTAGTAGACAGTTTGCCCCTAACTTGTTCGACTAGTAAACATTTAGAGCTGCACTAGTTGACTAGTAAGGTTAGAAAAGGTGTTTACTAATTAACTAGTGAAAACAAAATTGCTCATTAGTGAACGAGTAAGTAAATTGCCCCTCACTAGTTAACTAGTGCACATAATTGTGATTCACTAGTTCACTAGGTAAGCAATTTTATGCTTGACTAGTTAACATGTACGTGCTTTTGCAGCGCACTAGTTAACTAGTAAGACGTTTGGTGTCACTAGTTCGGTCCAGAGGCCCACTAGTGCGGACAAAGACTGAACTAGTAGAGGGTACTGCCGACTGATATCAAGGATATGGAATAAATGTTAAAACGGCTTGCCATACACACGGACCACGTTACGCCACTGCATCCAGGAATGGTGCGACAAACAAGTAGGCATCGCTAGCTGTCAATGGACATGTTGGATAGCAGTGATAACTTGACTGCATTTCCGCAGAGAAAATGCAAAGTGTGCTTGCTCAAATGTTGCCAGCAACAGTGAATGGATCAGATATGAGAAAAGCTTTGACTGTGTTAATTGTGTTTTATGTTTTTTTCTATGTGGTATATGTTTTTAGCTCACCTGTGTGTGTGTGTGTGTGTGTGTGTGTGGATGCGTGCGTCTCTCTCTCTGCATCTGTCACACACGGTCATGGTTTAGACATGGAAGTGTCTTTAACATCAATTAGAAGGGAGATTTCTCCTTTTTACCCTTTTATATGCTTTTAAACTTAATTCAAAACTCAGCTGTAACTGCCACACTCTCTGTTTCTCTCTCTGTCTTTCTCTCTGAATCACTACCCTTAACCACACACACTGTCACGGTGGAGTCCTTCTTTTAGTCATTTCAATGGCACAGAGTTTTTGTGTGTGTGAGTGTGTGCGTCTGCCTTGTGTGTATGTGTATTTTGTCTGGCAGGGCAGGGTGTCTGAGTCTCTTATCAGCAGCACCTGCATTGTCTACCAGTGCAGATTGTTCTGTAGAATCGTAATGTAGAATGTTTGTAGTAGCTTAATAACCAAACATTCTAATGACAGTTACACTCAGGTATAACTGTCACAAGCTGTGTTTCCATCCAACTTGTATCGCAAATCTTAAGCGAATTTTCGTTAATGCGGCAAAAGGAAAAGCGCACTTGTGTGCATTTCCATCCACTTCAGTTATGCGCTTTTGTTTCACGAGATAAGCCGAAAGTGCCGTTAGGTGGCGCTAATTCTCGATTCAATTGCCATTGTTTCTGCAGAAGAAGACGGCGCGCGCTATGACGTCAATAAGCGCGACGAACGAAAAGGAAAAAAACGGGAAAGCTGGTGGCGAAAACGAATGAAAGTAATCACTTAAGCTAGTAGTTACGAAGTCTTTAATGTTACAGCTAACACAGTAGTGTAAGGTTACAGTTCGCCTCTATTGTATTAACCACTAGCTAGCTAGCTAAAGTGATAACGAATTCTAACGTTATAGCTAGCACACCAATGTTGTGAGGTAGCAAACTAGCTAGCTAGCTTGCCAACGTAGGCAAGCAAAAATGACGTAGATACTAAACGTCATCATTTATTTGCATAACTTGTTCGCTAACTCGTTTCCCCTGCACTAAAGCGCACTTATCTTTATCGACTCGGAAAATTTTCCACCCCCTCTTTGCGCAAAAAAAACAAAAAAAAAAATTGATGCGATATTTCGAGTTGATGCGCATTTTGGTCGTTTCCACTCAGGTTTTGTTAAGCGCAAAATGAAAATGCGCATTAAAATAGGTGGATGGAAACACAGCTACAGTTTCTGCTTTTCTCTCTTTCTCTCTCTCTCTCTCACACACACACAAACACACACACAGGTATCATCTGACATTGTTTAAACAGGCTGTCTATACCAGCCTGTTTAATCGCTGGCACTGTATTTTTACCTGTGAGAAACACAGATAGGTGTGTGTGTGTGTGTGTGTGTGTGTGTGTGTGAATGTATGTGTGCATGTGTGTGTGTGTGTGTGTGTGTGCGTCTCTCTCACAGAGTGTAGGGAGTTAGTCTGTCTGTGTCTCTCTCTTTCTCTCTCTCTCCCTCTCTCTCTCTCACACACACAAACACACACACACAGATATCATCTGACATTGTTTAAAAAAGTGCTCTGAAATTTGTCTATACCGGCCTGTTTAGTCGCTGACGCTGTATTTTTACCAGTGTGAAACACAGACAGATATGTGTGTGTGTATGTGTGTGTGCGTGTGTGCGTGCGTGAGTCTGACACAGCAGCTCCTCTATGTGTGTGCCTGTCTCTATGGAGACAGCAGCACCCCTGTGCTGTGAGACAGAGAAGAATTCAAAGAATTCTTCATTCACACTGTCCGAACTACTGCCATTTTCTGGCAGACCGTAGGTCCTATGGTGAAAACAAAAACACCATGAGTGACAGGAGACTCTGCTGAGCGTCCCCATGTATTTTTTTTTTTTGCTTGTAGTGTCAAGTATGTGGTCAGGGTGGCGATTTCAAAAAGGTGTCTCAACTGTCTGCTCCTGTTATAATGGCTGCCTATGGGGGGAGTTGGTCAGTGACACTGTCCGAACTACTGCCATTTTCTGGCAGAGCATAGGTCCTATGGTAAAAACGAAAACGTTGTGAGCGAGTGGAGACTCGGCTGAGCGTCCCCATGTATTTGTTTTTCTTGTACTGTGAAGTATGTGGTCAGGACAGCGATTTGTTTTTCAGCTCTGTTCCCAAACTTTTCTGCTCCTGTTATAATGGCTGTCTATGGGGCAGTTGGTCTGCGCTCCTGTCGCTTGGGGGCGCCTGGAGTCTCAACCCTTTGTCTGTTTTCTTCCAAAAAGACATTTTTCAGGCCTGCATGAATTTTCCTACGTTTTGATTATAATATGTGTGCGTACGTTGGAAATTGTGGCCGGGGGAGCGATTTCAAAATTTTTTTCCGAGTCTTTTCTCTGCTGCTCCCACTCTAACGTCTAGAGTGCGAGGAAACCGATACAAAGATTCCGCCCATTGACTTCCATGAAAAAAAAGAAGGGATGAAAAACAGGGATTACGAAAGAATGAAAAGGAGTTATTCAATCTTGTATACAAGCCATGAGGTTCGGATCGACCTGGACATCTCAGAGTTGGAACGGCGTCTCTATCTAGCAAGCCTTAGAAGCAGTGGGGGGCCACAGAAACCGGGAGGAATAATAAGAGGAACTAGAGAAGCAATTTCTGAAGAAATTGCGGGTGTGAATGCTGAAAGCTGAATCCACACTGCGATGCTGTCTTGAATACAATAAAGTTTGAATGATTTGAATGTTTGCTGACACCACACTGAATAGCTGCCATGAAAATATAATATTTGAATTATGTTGAATACTCGAATGTTTATTAAAAAACTGAAAGAAAGCTGAACAAAGAAAGAATGAAAGAATGATTGAATGAATGAGTTAAACATGAACCAGCTCAAAGTTAGAATGTATCAACAAAAAAAAAAAAAAAGACTGCAGTCTAAAATGTCCAAGATGGATACAGAAAGACAGAGACAGACACAGACAGGCAGGCAGAGTGACAGACAAGAGACAGACAGACTGACAATCTTTTAGACTGTTCATGATTTCAAAGCTTGAGCTGCTTCACATGTAATTTTCTCTGTAAGAGGTTTTAAAGGGATAGTTCAGATTTTTTGACATGAAGTTGTATGACATCCTCATTAGCAGTGTCGTGCATAAACAGTGACTTTCCCCCCTACTGCGCCCCGTGAGCGGAGTTCTGGCCCGGTTTTGGTGTCGTCGGAAGTAGTTCCGGCTAGTTTTCTGGGGTCACGAAAATAAAAAGTTTTGATTCCAAAAACAATATGCGTTCAAAAGAGTAATACATTTGCATAACAAAAACCAACCCCTGAAAAAAGTCAGACCTCACTATCACTCGGCGCTATCTTATCTTCCTTCGTATCACTGCGCGCTGCCGCCTGTTGACATCCGCGCACCCTTCCATCAGCAGTTCCACGGTGTTTACACGCTCGAATAGTTTCACGGTTCTACACCCTCGAATAGTTCCCGTAAGCATGTCCGACTATGACGCAAGTGATGAAGATATTACTTTTACCGCAGAGCCAAAGGGATACCTTTATGAACCGGGATATACTGATGCCGAACTTCGTCAGATGGATTTAGAACGGGCAGAGAGGGAGAGGAGGTACAGCAAAGCGGCTCAAGCCGAAGTTGGACCCGCAGTTCTAGCTGCGAGAGACCGGGCGAACGACAATTGGTGGTGCACTTGTTCTCAGTGTCAACTAATGCCGACAGAGGTGGAGAGCTACTGCTGCCACGAATGGGAACTCGTCATGCCACCGCTGCAAGATCTCTCGATTGATGAGCAGACCAGCGTACCAGCTTCTTTCTGCATCACTAATCATCAAGACTTTCCCGCAATCCTCTTGCAGACCTTTTTCCAAATTCCAAAACTCAACTGGAAGAAGCGACCCAGGCCAGCTGGACCTGATGGTCAGCTGTCCTCAGAGTAAGTGTTGACTATCTCTTATAATAGGTACTTCGAAATTTTATTCTGAAGTTGCCCTGAGGTGAGCTTCTGACACCAGATAAACAATGAAAGAATTGCCGGGCATTGTTAATTCTTGCGTGGGCGCATTGTTCGCAATCTAAATGTGATTTCTCCCAAGATTTGTGCTGATTGACGGATGCCCGTCATACAAATGTACATGTCCATCTTGGGGTGCATTCAAAGGAGGATGTTACGTAAAGTTTTCGCATGTAGAATGATACGTTTGCCCGTGATGCTACAAGATCAAATTGGCGGAGAAAAAAAAATTCCAAGTACCTACCTCAGTGCAACTTCAGAAAAAAAAATTCAAGTAGGCTACCTACTTATAAGTTGTGCAGGTTTTTTGGTAGCCGAATTTTACTACCTGGTACGTTGTGGTGACCAGCACCCCCACCAGATTGCTTCCTTGTCTATGGGAAACACTGAATTGTATAGCTATGTCTTTTTAGGGCATACTGTATTCTCTAGTTGAATGAGTGTAGCTAACACTACATTAAAGAGGCTACATATTATCAAGCATCCAAAAACAGTCATCACATTTATTGCTTTCTTGCAATTAATATACAGGATTGGTGATGTTATTTTAGAAGACTCATAGATGTGTCATTGTTTTCAGGTTCATATACAGTATGCACTGACTTAACATGTTGTGTTGCTTGCCATTTCAGACAGTACAGGCTGGTTGCCTATCGCATCGTGATAGAATGGGCCCTAAAAGGAGAGAAGCTCGGTCCAGGCAACAGGAGAGTTCTTCCCTCATGTGTGGTTGACCTAATAAGAAAAACATATCCATCACCAAATGGACAATACACAGGGTTCTAGGAGTCTGAGGAAGCACATAATTTGTTTTAGATGTAAACACAAAAGTTTTCGAAGACATTTTGGACATTGTGTTACATTGACCATGTTTTATTGAAAATATATTTTTTAAACAATATCTTGTATAGAAAACACAAACAGAAATACACCACATACATAGGTTTTATTTGTTTCAGTCCTGTTCATTCCTAATATAATAGAACTAAGTTTGCTAAGAAACCAGTTCTGATGGTATTATTACTTATAAAATAATATAATAAACAGAGGCAGTCATGCTTAAACATACATGTGGAGAATTCCAACATGCCCAGAAAAAAAAATCTTTTACACTTCTCTTGTATCTGCATCACAAAATAAATCAGGCAAGAGATTAAAACATCTTGCGAAAAACATAAGGGAAGATAATATAAATAAAGAAGTAAAAGTAAAAAGTAAAAGTTGTAGAAAGTAACTAAATACTACACCTGAGACACCTGAATATGTTTGGTAAACATAGGACAACAAAACAGACTTTCTCAGTCTCAGACACCAGGTTTATCAGCTGCATCTTATGTAGTAAAACATGATGCATGTTCTGCCACCAAGTCATCTTTTTTGGCTTTGGAGTGGGAGCAATGTTACATTGACTGGAGGATGGATGTGGAACTGCTGATCTCCAAGCCTGACATTCTTATCAAGCTGCCGTTGAATGACCTGCTGCACCAATTCTTTCCTAAAGTCCTGAGCTGTTGGCTCATACAGCTTCCTTACAATCCACTGGTTTGATTGCTTGGAGTAAACCACATTGTATTTTTCTTTTCCTGGGAATGAGGAGAGTGAGGGGACATGAGAATGATCATGAACATGCTACATGTGCATTACTTTGGTATGAAAATGAATAAGCTGTGATATATTAAAAAAAAGCCTTTTGTACGACAACAATATCTTGACATATCACCACTCTTGGAGCAGTCTCATATACATTCATTTTTGTGGGAGCCAATGGGTGCTGAGCCCTCATAAGATGGGGCCCGAGCACCCATACTCACACACCTGTGGTGTCATCAATAAGTGAACCATATGATTTTCAGAATTTGTAACGATGTATAAATATTTTTTCCGTAAAGCATGAACTTCGTCTTCTTTTTTCATGTTATTTTGACTGACTTCCAAATGACACTGTGGCCTCCCATGTCAGTCATTTTAGAAACTCCAATGCAGCTAACATATTCTGAGAAACCCCGAAAACCTACAACTGACAACTGTAGTATTCAGTATTTGCTACATTAGTGATCCTTAAGCCCAGTTCAGACCAAAGATTCGCAACGCGACGAGACCGTTTTAGAATGTCGCAGGGAGGAGTCGCAGCAGTGTGAACTGGCCCGTCTCAGCTAGTTGCAAGCCGGCTGATGGCGTCGCCAGGATTCAGCTTGTCAAATCGCAAAAGGCTGGTTTTAGAATGTTAAGCACTAAACCGTCTCAACAGCCAATCAGCTTGTAGCGAATTCAGCTGGTCTCGGGAGTTACAAACCATCAGCTGGTCCGAACTGCACCAAGAATAACCGAGAGAAATTTACAAAAGAGGGCAGGTCTCCCGTTGCGAGCTCCCGGCACAGATTGGCATAAGCGCCCTGGGTATTTAATTGAAGCACCCATGGACCAGTAGTGCAGCCAGAACTTAAAATTGCATGGGCAATAAACATCTCTTTAAAACAATTATTTATTCTGACTCGATCACTATCATTTTTTCCTAACTAACTATGCCTTCAATCCGAAAACAGTCCGCACTATCAGGTGTTGCTCGTTCACCTCGTTCAGGCAAAACGACAGTCATTCATTTGGATGCGCAATATTATGCATTTCAAATCTCTGTCTTTGGTTCAATTTGAATAATTCAATCGATCATGAAGCACAGGTTATATCGCCTGATGAGCCGAAAAGGTAGCGCGGAAGTTCCAGAGCAGTTTACCTCTCGAAAAGTATTATTAAAAGTATTAAAGTATTAAACTTATGAGTAACTTATTTTTCTGAACTGAATTATGCCTATTGATTAGTCGCCCTTTGATCGCATCACGAAAGAAGCCGTGTCTTTAATTGCCAATTGATTATTCATACAAATGGAAATTGCTTTAACAAAGGAAAATGGCTGAGAACAAGTTAGGACTAATAATTGTAGTAAAGCGATGTTGTTTGGCCGCTCAATTTTCAGGTGCGGCTATGCCACTGATTTGAAATGCACAAAATTGCGTGTCCAAATGAATGATTGTCGTTTTGCCTGAACGAGGTGAGCAAGCAAACCTGATAGTGCGGAGTGTTTTCTGGTTGAATGTAGGCCTATAGTTAATCAGAAAAAATGACAGCAATCGAGTCAGAACGAACAAATGTTTTAAAGAGATGTTTAGAGCCCACCCAGTTCTAAGTTCTGGACGGCTCCAAATTCTCGCCCCTTTCTGTTTTTGTGTTTCCTCGCTCTTTTTTAATAGCAGAAATGCAACTGTTGCGCCAAACTCATCATCACTATTCACTATTATCCATGTTTTCAAATGCGGCAAAAAATGTATCAACTGGAAAAAAGGCCTGAAAAGCTGGCAGTTAGAACTGAAGCACAGAGAGTCGTTGCTGTGGAAACGATACACCGTCTCATCTCGTTGCATCGGTGTGAATTGGCAGGTTTCAGAACGTCACAGACCAGCGCGTTGCAAGTAGTTGCAAGTCTCAGCCCGTCTCGTCGCGAATCTTTGGTCTGAACTGGGCTTTACTATCACAACCACAGTTCCACATAGTTGCTGACCATAATAATAACAGTTGTCATATAACGTTATGTTATGAAGAAGCTTCACTGGCAATATGACCTTGAGAGCTTTGATGATCATAACATTACTGGCTGATTCTTGATAGTCAGTTCGAGCATAATACCGTTAGCTTCTAAACAAGTAATAGACGCAATCTAATTAGCTAAGTTAGTAGCTAGTTGTTCTTACCTGGGGTGCTGGTACAGCAGTGCTCTTCAAAACATGTTTCTTCCTCTGTCCGGGACGTGTAGGAAGATAATCGTCCTCGCTGAAGTGCGCACTACACACATAAAGCTGTTTAATCCTTTCCACTTTAGTTCCGATGCTGAAGCCTATGGCAAGAAGCCAAAGTTGTCTCATGGCAATGTTCGTGACAGAAAGCGGTGAAATGCATACGGCGAATCAGACAGGTTTTTGTTGCTACAGCCTGGAAAATCACAAATTCACACCATTTTTATATATTTTCCTGTCTAACAATATATTTCTCTCTCACGTTAGCTTTCTCAGGTCGCAGCGGTCGCCATGCAAGTGTGTAAACACCGCGAAACGGGTGCATTCAACAGGCAAGACGTTAGCTAACAAGACCATAGAGGGGTGATTCTCTGAATTCGGTGCACATTGGGTTCTCTGGTTACCGAAAAATATACCACAAAAAATTGTGTTTCTGAACATTGCATCTGATGAAGGACTATTTGAACCTCTGAGAAAATACATTTTCCCACCTTAGGCATGAAATCCCAAACATTATTAGGAATTTATTTGTCACTTAGGTTGTTTTAAATTCAACCCCGTAACGGGACAATTTGATTCCTGTATGAGTATAATTCTAAAACACATTCAAACTAATTCTTCCATTGCCTTGGTAATCACCTGTCCCTTGTGTAAAATAACTTATTGTAAGTAGATTTTATTTGATTCTAAATTATAATAATTTGACTGTCAAGTAGGATATGGCAATTTAATGTACAAGTGGTCTTCATAAATCATGAAAATATACATAAATAAAAACATGAGATTAGGCTTTCGTATATTTTCTAGTTGTCCTCTGAACTTTGCATCCAGTTCAACAAACATTTATTTAATATTTGTTATTATTATCAAAATATGTCTGAAAATGAATCAAGTAACAGGGTTGAACACACTGTAACAGGGTTGAATGAATGACACAACATTTAATCAAATTGAAATTGACTTAGTAACTTCGACAAGATTTTAATGCACAAATAAGTTCAAAAATCAAAACAAATTACAAATATGCACGAAATGTACTACAACCCCAATTCCGAAATAGTTGGGACAAAGTGTAAATTGCCAATAAAATCAAAATGCAATGACTTTCAAATCACACCAGCCAGTATTTTATTCACAATAGAACAGAGATAACATAGCAAAAGTTGAAACAGAGAAATTTTATAATTTTATGCATGAAATGAGCTCATCTCAACTTTGATGGCTGCTACAGGTCTCAAAAAAGTTGGGACAGGGGCCTGTTTACCATGGTGTAGCATCCCCTCTTCTTTTCAACACAGAGTGGAGGCATCTGGGCATTGAGGAGATAAGTTTCTTAAGTTTAGCCATTGGAATTTGATCTCACTCTTGTTTAATACAGGCTTCCAGCTGCTGGAGAGTTTTGGGTCTCCTTTGATGGACTTTTCATTTAATTATGCGCCAAATGTTCTCAATCGGTGAAAGATCAGGACTGCAGGCAGGCCAGTTCAGCACACGGACTCTTCTACTACGAAGCCATGCTGTTGTAATAGCTGCAGTATGTGGTTTTGCATTGTCCTGCTGAAATACACAAGGCCTTCCTTGGAATAGATGTCGTCTGGAGGGGAGCATATGTTGCTCTAAAATCTTTATATACCTTTCAGCATTCATGGTGCTTTTTAAAACATGCAAGTGTCCCACACCATATGCACTAATGCATCCCCATACCATCAGAGATGCTGGCTTTTGAACTGAACGCTGATACCAGGAGGGGTGGTCTTTCTCCTCTTTAGCCCAGAGGACATGACGCCCATGATTTCCAACAAGAATGTCAAATTTGGACTCGTCTGACCACAGGACACTTTACCACTTTGCTACAGTCCATTCTAAATGAGCCTTGGCCTACAGAACACGGTGGCGCTTCTGGATCATGGTCAACAATGGCTTCCTTTTTGCATGATAGAGTTTTAGGTAGCATCTGTGGATGGCACGTAGGACTGTGTTTACAGACAGCGGTTTTATGAAGTATTCCTGGGCCCATCATAGTAATGTCAATGACAGAATCATGCCGGTGAGTGATGCAGTGGCGTCTGAGGGCCTGAAGATCACAGGCATCCAGTAAAGGTCTTTGGCCTTGTCCCTTACGCACAGAGATTTTTCCAGTTTCTCTGAATCTTTTGATGATGTTACGCACTGTCGATGATGAGACCTTCAAAGCCTTTGCAATTTGACGTTGAGGAACATTATTTCTAAAGTATTCCACAATTTTTTTATGCAAGCCTTCACAGGTTGGAGAGCCTCTGGCCATCTTTCCTTCTGAGAGACTCAGCCTCGCTAAGACATCCCTTTTATAGCTAATCATGTTACACACCTGATGCCAGTTCAATTAATTACTTGCTAAATGTTCTTTCAGCTGATTCTCTTATTTATTAATTGCTTTTTCAGCCCTTTTTTCCACGTGTCCCAACTTTTTTGAGACCTGTTGCAGCCAGAAAATTTGAAATAAGCTTATTTTGTGGATAAAAATGTAAAATGTCTCCGTTTCAACATTTGAAATGTTATCTATGTTCTATTGTAAATAACATATTGGCTAATGTGATCTGAAAGTCATTGCATTTTGATTTTATTCACAATTTACACTTTGTCCAACTATTTCGGAATTGGGGTTGTATTTATTCACAGCAGCTGATCTGTTCATATATATTTTATGATGTATTTGTGTAGAGATGAATGCCCTTCTTTGAAATTACTTGCGACGTCTTTTGTTTCTGCAGCCAATGGATCGATATTCTGCTGCCCGATATTTTAATGAGACATGAACAGAACTTCACCCTCATCAAATTATTTCATTTTCGCAATTAAACCATCAACCAACATACCAATCGAGGTTCTTATTTGGTTAATATACTTGAACACAGGATTTAATGCAATCAATTTACACAGTGCTGTGCAAATCAATTGCGTTAAATCCTGTGTTCAATTATATTAATTATGTATATTAATTACTTGTATATTACAAGTACAACGTATATTAATTCAAGTATATTAATTATTATCAATATATAATTCATTCATTCATTAAAACAAACGAGGAAAGAAACATATCATTAGGTATGCATTATTTAACCTTCTTAAAAAATAACATCACATTTAGATTGAACGGATCTGTCCTATGAGAGGAAAAAATGAAGAACGACAGCATAGGCTGAATGCTGTCTCACTGGAATCAGTTTGACAATGCAACAATTGACATCACAACACAGTTACACTCTTAACAATAAATGTTAACATTAAAATCATGTCATATGTTCTTCACAGACTTTAATAGAATGAATCTGTCATCTGGCTGGCTTAAGAACAGTCCAACCTTCAACCCCGTAACAATGATTCAACCCCCGTAACAGTGTTTTTTGTTACGGGGTTGAATGTTTCGGGTTTGAAGAATTTAGCTAAAAGTAGCCATAAGTCCACACTAACTAGGGTATGGAGCAGCATATGGCATGGGGAAAACAAGAAATTAATATATTTTTCCAAGACAGTTGTTTTCTTTTTCCCAAACAATAGTAAATATCATTTATGCATGTAACGGTGTTGAAAGGTTGAGCTTGACGATGTCAATCTGACGATAAAAACAATGAAATATAGGTAGGAAAGTATGCTAACACTTACCTCTCTTTACAGTGTGAGCGGGAAAAGACTTGAGTGATGTCACTTCCTGGGTGCTGAGGAAGTTGGACTGAACCATTATTTTTTTCAAAAGGGGGGGGATTGGTATGCTGTTACGGGGTTGAGCAAAACTGAGGGACATTATTAAATAGTGCTATTTTATGAATAATGAATATGAATGCATTTTTCCCACATATCTTTTATTTAGGTTAAAAAAGACAGGCAAATGATTATATTAGCAGAAAAAAACTTGCGGTTACTGGCTATTTTAATTTGTTTTATATTCAATGAAAAAGTAACTTTTGTCAGTGGGGACATGCTCATTTGGCTGAGTTCTACTCCTCAGCAACCCATAAAATTTTTCAAAACATAATTTTTAAAATATGTTTGTGTGTTATAATGCAAAGACACATGGATCTTTCCATTTCTTGTTTTAAAATGCATTTTGTGGTTTACGTTATATGAAAATCGTTGAGGTAAACCTGCGGGACGCAAAGTGCACCAAATTCAGAGAATCACCCAGAGAGTATATTGGGCTAACAATAACGTTAGCTAACGTTAGGGGCTGTTGAACGCAAGGCAGGTGATGGAGGGGTGCGCGAATGTCAACAGGCGGCAGCGCGCAGCGATCCGAAGGAAGATAAAATAGCGCCAAGTGATCATGAGGTCTGACTTTATTCAGGGGTTGGTTTTTGTGAAGCAAATATATTACTCTTTCGACCACATATTGTTTTTGGAATCAAAACTTTTTATGTTCGTGACCCCAGCAAACTAGCCGGAACTACTTCCGACGACACCAAAACCGGGCCAGAACTCCGCTCACGGGACGCAGTAGGGGGGAAAGTCACTGTTTATGCACGACACTGCTAATGAGGATGTCATACAACTTCATGTCAAAAAATCCGAACTATCCCTTTAACTGCCAAGAAATCAGGTTGGTGAAATAGGCCCTTTCAGTATTCAAATTTCACTGTGCTGTTACACACAGGCGATTGGCCGAACTGCAGTTGATTCGGCCAATCACCTGTGGGCAATGGCACAGTGACATTTGAATGACCAATGACTGCAGTCTAAAATGTCCAAGATGGACACAGAAACACCCAGACAGACACAGACAGACAGGCAGGCAGAATGACAGACAGCCTTTTAGATTGTTCATGATTTCAAACAAACCTTCAGCTGCTTCACAAGTAATTGTCTCTGTATGAGGCTTTAACTGCCAAAGAGCATTTTATATGTAATCTAATGACCTCAGTATTGATTAGCTGAGTCCCCAGCTGTACGGGTTTGCCTGTCATTTATTCATTCACTCATTCATTCTTCGTAAATTATCTACGGTACGATAGGCTATTTGATTTGTTTGTAATTTTTTTTTTTTTTTACAAGAATAGAACACCGTTAACAAAACATACAATATGAGAGAGAGTGGTGAAGGATTGAGAATATTTTAAATATTCATTTGACTAATTTAACAGACTAAATACATATCCGCGTTTGCTGATGCGCTATGCAAGGAGCTACGGGGAGTAGGCGACAGCTCCTGTCGCTAGCAGTGGCGGCCAGTGGACAGAGAGCTGGGAGGGCAACAAACATGTCTTTAAACTGATTAGTCTTGAACTGTTTTCAGTCATTTCCCTTGATTTAAGATACTTTAATTCTCCCATCTCAGGTGTAGCTAATTCTCTTCGTTATTCGAAATGCTTAAATTAAGTGAATCCAATATGCCCGGGATATGTAGTACAGTTTGCTGTGACAACAGTCCAGGGCTCTCAAGTCTCACGCATTTCAATAAGTTCACACGCTCACACGCCACACATGACATTTCTCACGCTGAGAAGTGCTAAAACTCGCCGCACATTAGTAACACAGACTGTATATAAAAGAGATTAGAAATCTATGAATGGATGAGGCGAAGGCAGACGGCCCTGCTTGAATCAGCAACCTATCAGCCAATCAGAAAATAGTATTTCTTGTTGCCAGGTGAAATTGCAGCGCCGTAATCACGTCTTCCACACGCGCGCGAAATGCTGCTGTTGTGTGCACACGTCAAAGAGCTGGAAGTGGAAGCCCGAAATCAGGTAATCACTTCATCACTCAATTTTTTTTTTTTTTTTTTACAATAACTGCTTATTAAAGTCGAGGAACTATGCCGGATATTTTCTTTATGGATCATTTTTTTCCTCAATTTAACAGCTTTGGACGGTTATGGTTAGGTGAATTGACTTGCAACTTGTTACGGGGAGAGTGGGGGTTCTCTGCCCTACATGTAGTGTATTTTGGCTGAAAACAAACCCTGCTTCGATTCGGTGTCAGAGGTGGTACCGCAACATCTCTTGTTTGTGACAGACCAAACGATACAAATACACAAAAGACTTATTTAATTTAGCCTTTATTATACTGGGGAGTCCCACTGAAATTAAAAAAGTACAGATATTGGGGGGAATAAAGTCACTTTGAGTTTACCGGCAGTTGTAATATTCAATAACTGATCCTGGTGTGCCATCTAGTGATTGAATATTGTAACTGCGTGCATAAATTTGCAGCTCCACGTCCACTGGCGGACACATCTGCACAAAGATACACCGTTGTTCTTCTCGAACACGCCAAATCCAGATAATCCGTAAATGATTAATTAAATTAATATTTTAATTTGAAACGAGTAAGTAAGTTGCCAGTGTCAAAGTAACGAAGTGAAAGTATACTTATTATCTTTTAAATGTAGGAGAGTAAGAGTAAAAGTCCCCGTTAAAAAAAAAAATCTTAAGTAAATTACAAATCCTCAAAAAAAAAAAAAAACTACTAAAATAGTGTAACGAAGTACATGTACATCGTTAATATGCACCTTTGAAAACGGGAGTATCATGCACCCCTCCCCCCCGAAGAAAATCTCACTTTAGCCTGCATTCAAAACTTGAGAACCCTGACAGTTGTCAGAGAATCTCCAAACGACAGTTTCATTCCATCGCGAAAGACTTCGCTACACTGGAAGAATAAATGGTTGGCTTCCTTCAGAAGGGGCCACTGGCAGCCTGCATCTAACTCCCAGACTGTGCTGTCAGCGCTTTGTTTTCAGCAAGATGCGTTTGTCTTCAACTTAGCTAATTATTATTTTTTTATCCTTTATCACTCTTTGCCAAGAAAACTCTAGGGAAACACTTTAAACGCTCAAATACAGTTAATTAACTTATAGGGAAACCGTCTTTGAGTCGCGCTGTAAATTGTTCGGTTTCTCAAACCACTTCTTGATATTTCAGAAGTCTAAGCAGCAATTAACATTGTTCACTTGCTAGCTAGATGCAGTAACGTTACAAAACTTGAATAGATTACAGGCGGTGACTAAGGCACCCTTAACTGCGAGATATAATCGCACGTATTTGGTCCTGTGATAGCGCTTCCGTTATCTGCACGAATATTCTCGGAGGTTTCGCTTCGCTGGCAAACAGCTGGTGTTGATTTAGCGAGCCTGTATTGTAATGAGTGAAGACATAACTTTTGCCAATAAACGTTGCATTTGACCAACACTAGTTCTGCTAAGCAGTAATTTAATTTAAGGTAGACTGCAAACAGCGGAATATCGCATTCATTAACATATGTTTCTACTTTTAACGTTGCATTTCTAGCGAACGTTTTTTTCCGTTTGATTGATTGACAGAGGGCTATGCCAGTACTTGTCTCCTAGCAACAGTGCGAGGAGCAAACAACCGCCACACACACAGAGCCGCCGAGTCACTCAGCCAGAGAAATCCTCGTTAGCGCTCACCTCAAACTCCTGCTTCTCACGCAAAAAATGTTCGTCCTGTCACCAAAGTGACTCATAGTTCAAGCCAGGAGACTTTGCTGAGTGTGTGGATGTCTTTTTTATTTCTCTGAGGGATATAATGTTGGATTTACAGCGATCTAAAAACTCTGCCCGTTTGCTGTTCTCCCAAAATTTTTGGGTGAATTTTGAATGGAAGTGATAGAGAAGTTTTACCTGCTTCCTGTCCTTTGACTGTTCCTTGAGCCAAAACCATGTACTTCTCTGCTACAAAAATTGTACTGCTGGAACAAGAACAAATTTTCCTACGTTTTTGTGAAATGTCATGAAGAGGGATTCAAATTTGTGGAAGTTACAGCGATTTAAAAAGTATTTTTTTCAGCTTGTCTGCTCCCAGCTCGCACTCTAGGAATAAAATCAAGCACTCTAGCTCCGAAGATTGCACACCATAGACACCCATTATGAAGTCTGAGAAGGGCTCAAAATGTCATGTTTTTTAAACTGCTGGTGTAGAAAAACTAAAGGAGATCATGAAAATTTGAGTCAGACACTGAAATTCGACTGGATTGTCAACGTTTGAGAGTTGGAACGGAGTTTCTACGTGAATGTATGAGTTCACGGTGAGAGGGTGAAGATGAGTGAGTTTGAAGGATTTTCTCATTGACTTCCATTATAACAAAGTTCCAGAAAATGGTGAATAATTTTTTAAAGTTTGAATGGGATTGAAAAGTTGAATCATATGTAAAACATCAGGAAAATGTTGAATACTTTCCAGTTGGAATGGAGTTTCTAACTGAAAGTATGAATCGGTAGTTACCGTTTGAAAAAAGGTGAAGTTTTCTGATTGTTGAAGATTCCGTAATTCATTTCCAATGGGAAAACAGTTTGGAAAAAACCTGGAATATCTCAGAAAATATGAATGTTAGGAATTAGAAAAGTCATTCCAGTCGATTCCTAATTCAGCTGAACATTTTGATGTTTGAATGGTTTGAATCGGTTGAAGTTTGTGGAACGCATTCAGGGCCAAAGTTTTTTTTGAATGGGATTTCATAGGAATCGGAATTTTAACGTAGATTTTCTGGAAAACTATGAATGTTACGGAAAATCTGAAAGTTTCCGATAATGTCCTCATGGAACTGAATAAGATGAAATTTGAATCGGTTGAAGTATGTTGAAGTTACGGTGAGCCAAAAAACGCGGCGGAATAATAATAAGAAAAACTAGAAAACTTTGGTAGAAATTTTGAATGTGCCTGCTGCTCTACACGTACAGTGTTTGAGCTGCTTGCCAGGGTTCTGGAAAGCCGTTGATATGGTGTTCTGGGTGTTCTATGGGGCGTTGCTAGGCAGTTGCTATGGAGTTCTGGGTGGTTGCTCGGGCATTGCAAGGCAGTTGCTATGATGTTCTGGGTAGCAACTAGGGCGTTGCTAGGCAGTTGGTATGGTGTTCTGGGTAGTTGCAAGGGCGTTGCTAAGTGGTTGCTATGGTGTTCCAAGTAGTTGCTACGGCATTCCTAGGCGGTTGCTATGGTGTTCCGGGTGGTTGCTAAGGCATTGCTAGGCGGTTGCCATGGTGTTCTGGGTTGCTGCTACGCGTTGCTAGGCGGTTGCTATGGTGTTCCAAATGGTTGCTAGGGCATTGCTAGGCAGTTACCATGGAGTTCTGGGTGGTTGCTAGGGCATTCCTAGGCTGTTGCTATGGTGTTCTGGGTGGTTGCTAGGGCATTGCTAGGCGGTTGCTATGGTGTTGTGGGTAGTTGCTAGGGTGTTGCTAGGCAGTTGCTATGGTGTTCTGGGTGGTTGCTAGGGCGTTGCTAGGTGGTTGCAGTGGTATTCTGGGTGTTTGCTAGGGCGATGCTAGGCAGTTGCTATGGTGTTCTGGGTTGTTGCTAGGGCGTTGCTAGGCGGTTAACTATGGTGTTCCTAATGGTTGCTAAGGCGTTGCTAGGCAGTTGCTATGGTACTCTGGGTAGTTGCTAGGGCATTGCTAAGCGGTTGTTGTGGTGTTCTGGGTGGTTGCTAGGGTGTTGCTAGGCAGTTGCTAGGGTGTTCTGGGTGGTTGCTAGGTGGTTACTATGGTGTTCTGGGTGGTTGCTATGGCATTGCTAGGCGGTTGCTATGGAGTTCTGGGTGGTTGCTAGGGCGTTGCTAGGCGGTTGCTCCATGGTAACTGCCTAGCAACGCCTAGCAACAACCCAGAACACCATGGCAACCGCCTAGCAATGCCTTAGCAACCACCCGGAACGCCATAGCAACAGCCTAGGAATGCCATAGCAACTACTTGGAACAGCATAGCAACCGCTTAGCAACGCCCTAGCAACCACCCAGAACACCCCAGCAACCACCCAGAACACCATAGCAACAGCCTAGGAATGCCCTAGCAGCCACCCAGAACTCCATGTTAACCGCCTAGCAATGCCCTAGCAACCACCCAGAACACCATGGCAACCACCTAGCAAAGCCCTAGCAACCACCCAGAACACCATATTCACGTAGAAACTCTGTTCCAACTCCCAAACATTGACAAGCAACACCCAAGCAACCATTAGGAACAGCATAGCAACCGCCTAGCAACGACCTAGCAACCACCCAGAACACCATAGCAACCACCCAGAATGCCCTAGCAACCACCCGGAACACCATAGCAACCGCCTAGAAATGCCCTTGCAACCACCCAGAACACCATGGCAACCCCCTAGCAAAGGAAGTATGCAGGATTATAATATGTCTGCATTGCTGCCGGCACATAATAAAGAATTTTGGTAACAGAAGAACATAGGGTTTGAATGCTTTCAGCATTCACACCCAATAAGAAAACTTAAGAAGAACAATAGTGTGCTTGCCTTGCAAGCACTCTGAACTAGCACACTAATAAGAGGAATATCAATAAGCACACTAATTATACGTATAGAGGGATTATCAGTCTACGTCACTGCATAGGTCACCCCGCTCTACTGTGCATGTCGACTGCAGAAAGCGAGCAGGAAGAGCCACGACCATGTCTTGTTGTGCTGTTGGTTGCGCAAACCGTTTCGATAAGAATAACAAAACGCGCAAGTTTTACAGACTTTGAGCATCAGTGCTGCAGCATGACCCCAAGCTGAGAGAAAAAAGAAAATTGGTATTAATTTCGTGCAACATAATATGTTAGACTCATTGGTTTGAATGGTGATAAAGCTAGATATGCCCACAGGCACAGCTGTATTATTGCAGCAAATGAGATGTGAAATGTTTACAATAACGACAGTGACTAAAGACGAGGTTACATAGCAATGGGAAGATAAGATAAACTTTTATTGATCCCACAGCAGGGAAATTTCATTGTTACAGCAGCTCGAAAAGATAGTGATATGAGGGGGGGGGGAACAAATATGTATAACAAGTACAAAGGAAGCTAAAATTAATTTGTAACGTTATATTATTCTAAATTACATGCAGGTGCAGTTCGCGGTCAGGATGCAGTTGTTTTTCTTGTTCTCAATGACCCAGACTTCATACATCTTTCTCGTCATTTATCCACTCATTTGCACCTAAAGCGTATGGGTCATTAACACGTTGACTGCCAACTACGAGATAACTCGTAATGGCGGGTCGGGGCCAGCGCTAGACTTGAAAATTCGGGGGAAATTATCCATCCCTTTGTTGACAACAATTAGTCCTGGCTAATTCTAGGTGGTTTTCCTTTATAAACACGTTTTCCAATTCAAGAATAATCAAGTGCCAATGGAAAACGCGGCTTCTCTCCCCCATGCGATCTAACAGCAAATAATGGGCTACATTCAGTGAGAAAATAATTTAATTATAATTAGGGCTATGCACTGGCACTCAGCAACGTTATTTTTTTTTTCCAGCGAGAACGGCATTTCAGAACTCATTTGCGAATGAAGGTAATTTCGACAAGTACCTACACCTGTTTTTGCAGCACAGTCCCGCAACTTGCAGTAAAAAATAGACAGCTGCCAGACTGGAAAATGTAAACGGAGGAAACCACGTATACTTGTCACCAGAATTATCTTCATTCGCTGAAGAGTTCTGAAATGCCGCAGTCGCTGAAAAAAAAAATTAACGTTGCTGAGTGCCAGTGCATAGACCTAATTATTATCAAATTATTTTTCTGTGCATGTAGCCCATTATTTGCTGTTAGATCACATGGGGAATTGTAAAGAGTAACCAACAAACGTCAGCTTTTAACGCTACAACAGCACGCGCTCAAGATGTATAGCAACACAGGATTTTGAACTGCAGCTCGATTACATGTACACTTCTAACAAAATCCAACACTTACCCTAACGGATATCTCGCCTAACTTGTCGATCTTGTGATGTTGGACGGGAGTTTCTCTATTTTCTTTGTAAGAAAAATCTTTGTAAGAAAAGGCCGATGGTGCGATGTCGACATCTTTCGGGTCTGTGTAATCAGGCCAGGGGGGTACACTAGGAAGCAAGATAAGTGGGTTAGCGAGGTATGTCGAGCCTAAACCTATGCTTTTCAATGTCACGAAGGTGCCTCTCTTTTAACGTGGCTAGATTACCAGGGTAACTTACGCTGCGAACTTAACCTGGTCGGGAGCAGGTTATGTGCTGAGTTTCGGCTTAAATCGGCTATACATGTGCTGCCTTATCACTAAGCACCTTTGAAATTGGCTTCACCTTTCTTGAATAATCCTGTGGACTTTGGTGCCGGAAATGTACGTGATTCTCTTCGGAGGGAGACTGGCATGACCTGTTCGCTTTTTCTGACGATATTCTCTATGAATGCTACAGATTCTCAGCTGAGGGACTTCGTTACTTATGCGATCTACTGGAGCCTTTTGTTGGCAATGTAGCAAAGAGAGGCACTTACAGTGGCACGAACAGTATGCATAATGTTGCCTTATTTTTTTGCCACGGGAACCGCCAACATTCAGGTGGTGATGCAGAAAATCTGAGCAAGCATTTTGTATGCCGCGCTATACATTTTACACAGCATACCATTAAAATAATTTTAATAACTATGAAAGCAAAGCAGCATAGGGCGTACCACTTTGAAAAATGTTCTCATGCTTTGTTTTAACTTGCTGCCAATGTCCTCTTGACAGTGCTGGTACTGCAACTAGCGTATTCAATTATTAAATAGTATTTTATGCCACAGGACTACTGTAAAATTGCAATGGTGCAACTGGTTAGGGTTAGTGATGGGATACGATTTTATTAAAATCATGCTGTGTGAAAGAAAAGCAATGGAAAAATTACTTTAAACCAGAAATGAAGAAATTAATAAAACGGAGTTTACTATTGGTATTTATCAGTCAGATAATATTCAATCTATAATTTAATTTCATTTTGTTTCATTTGGCCGAGAAACTAAAGTGATTTCCACAAGTCCTTCATCAGAGGACTTACGCATTTACACGGTCAGCAATTTTCCGCCAGAATTCCTCTCTGGTCTTATTAGCAGCAACAGTGTTGCTTTTTGCTGTTTTTATTTTTTTACATTCCTCATAACTGTCCATAAGCACGACCCACTCCTCCGAGGAGATTTTAAAAAAAAAAGATTTTATCACCCAGCAACCACTTACATCCAACGAACAAGTGCATACATCAACCAACAAGAATACATATACTAACATGAATCCATGGACAGTAAAAGAAGTGGACGGCGGGATGGCGCCGTTTTCAACGGGAGAGTGTGAAACTCAGTTGAACGAGTTTTCGGTTGAGCACCACCCCTACTGCGCAGGCTCCAAGTCAGCTCGCTGACGTAAACCAACGTCCTGAGAAGCGTTAACTCGTCTGGTAGATGTATCCTACGTATAATTCCCAGCGAGCAAGCGATTATGTCCATCAGTATAGTCTGATTCCGTTCGATGTTATTATGTTTTGCGAATTATTACTTCAAAGGTACTTCACTTCGTTAGCGATGTGGCTCAATCGTCTTCTGTCTATGATTGTTATGGGCTTCTGGTCTAAACAGTATGGTTATTTACGTCCTGTGCGACAGAAAGTCGCCGGCATTTCACGTCACTTTTAGCCTAGCCTGGTGCCATCGGCTAAAAATGCTTACTATTAGACCATAACGCTATATACGAAGTAAAGACGTCTGCTACAAAATGCAGTTTCTCTGTAGAAAATATTATCGCTGACATGAAGGCTCATAATGTTTTTAGTGTAAAGTTATTTGATGTCAATAGTCAGGCAAAATGAATGGGGGTGAATGGAGAAGCTACCGCTAGTTGATCATTTGCTATCTTCTAGAGCGTTCAATTGAGCTTCAACTTCCGGGTGTATTCTGACCCCCTTGCATAAATCTCGGGTGCGTTCGAGCGCGTCTGCAAGTAAGCCGGCTGCGTGAGATTCTCGAAAAATTACGCGAGAATCTTGCCCAAGTTGCGCGATAAGCCCTCCAAACCCTGCGATAACTGCAAAATCCTGCAGCTATCGCATGGTTTGGAGGGCTTATCGCTAACTTCGCAAGATTCTCGCCGTAATTTTTCGAATCTCGCGAGCCGTTTACTTGCAGACGCAGCCGAACGCACCCTCAATTACAATTTCCCAAGAGTATGTGCATGCATAATCGTGAAGTCTTTCAAGTGTTCAACCAATCAGTGTAAAACTTCATAAAGTGTATCCCATTAAGCCGCTGGAAGCATCCCCTGGTGCTGCTTGGGGAGATATCCCGCAATCTTCCTGATCCTGGATCAGGGATAGCTTCCTCGGAGAAACACTAAGCACGCGATCGGTCATCTTATGAAGGGAAATACGGTAAATTGACGCTTGGAACGCCCTTTAATTGAGAGCGCTCACGGCGTTGAAAGCACAAAGCCGAAGTTATCAACGAATGGGTGTAACCACCGTTGTGATACCAATTATATCTGATTGCGAGTTCAGGGTTTATTGAACCGGCGCACAATGACAAAGCCTGTCTATGTCGAACTTGCTTCGTGGTATACCCCCCAGCCACTTACAAAATGTGCACTGCAAACCGTTGAATGGTCCTTCGGTTGCAAAATCTTTTCGGTTGATTGCACGTATCCATGCTCTTCGCTGTCTCTTACCGCGTTGGAAGCGGAAAAACTTAACTGAATCTCCCTTTTTAAACTGGTTAGTGCACCCCACAATACAACATGAAACCGCCATTATTATTATTATTATTATTATTATTATTATTAATATTTTTGCCATACTAACTATACACATTGGGGATCGCCGGCCAAAAAAGGTGTGAAGGGAAAAATGAACTCCTTTAACTCACTGCCCCTCGCTGGCACATATACAGAAAGCGACAAATATTACAACATGGGGAAAAAAACTGTGATATGAGAATTCCATTCAATGTACATTTTAACTCTTCATTCATTACATACAAAGTTCTTGGTCAGCAAAATTCTTCGCCTCAACCGGATTGTTGAATATTTTTACTTGCCCTAGATCGTGCACATGGAGCCTAGCCGGGAAGCGCAGCGAGTGCCGAACCTCCTTCACCCACAAGGGCTGTAGCACGTCACGGAAAATCCGCCGCTGCTCCATCACCTCCTTGGTGTAGTCAGGGAAGATTAGGATGCGGTGACCTCCGTAATCCAGCAAACGCTGCCTCCCGAGCCGCAGAATTTTCTTTTTTTCATGTGCAAGATGCATTTGTGCCATTACCGTGCGAGATCTGGAGCCATCCAGTGGTTTTGGCTATTCAAGATGATGTGCCCTATCGATTACAATGGGCTTAGTAAAGTTCTCTTCCCGCACCAGCCTGGAAATCAACCTGGAGACGAATTCTGTTGGTCTCCCTTTCTCCTCACCTTCCGGAACCCGACAATCTTTATGTTGTTGCGTCTGGATCTCCCCTCGAGATCCAACAACTTAGCCCGCAGTCTATTTTCTTCCTGCAGCTCAGAAACATACGGTTCAACCGCATGAACCCGCTGCTCGTGGTCCACCACTTGATTTTCGGTGGTGGATACCTTCTCAGTGAGCGTCTGCTGAGCGGACAAAAGATTTTGGAATGTCAGCTCAAACTCGTCAAACCGTTCGTTTAACCCTCTGTTAACCAAGTACCTTTCCAACTCTGTAAAAATCATTTCCCTTGGCAAATATGTTGATTATAGGCCAATATTTGGAAAAATAGTTAAAAAAAAAAAATTTGACCCTTTGGCCCACCTTTCCAAAGTGTAGCAGATCTGCTACATTGGGTAATAATGCGAATGGAAAAATTAAAGTGACGGACCATTCAAGTTATTCTCAAATTTTTATTTGGCAATAAGAAACAAAACCAGCAGGGTGTCCAGGCTGTTAACCCTTTCACTTTATGTAGCAGATATGCTACGGTGGTTAATAGAGGGTTAAATACTGCAAGAGCTTGTTTGACATTCTTTGCCACGTGAGTGGAAGTTCGTCTTCCTCGTCAACTGAGGACATATCTAAAGGCTCCATGCTAGCTTGGTCATGGCTAACAACAGCACTTGCTGGTGGGCGGGCAGCTCCCTTTCTGCCTCGTGCAGCCTTACTTTGCATATCAACATTACACTTTTAGCGGCGTGAACATTAAGCAAATAGCAAAGGCTTAATCGTAAAAATTAAAGAGTTTGATAGTCAAAAAGGCAGTTTTTAAACAATAAAACCGTGTGCCATGAGGCGCTCGAAAAAACCACTTCTACACTTCAATCATCTCACTAGCGCCGCCCTATGCATTATTTCAGAAAAATCCGTCCAGGAGTTTCAGAGATATAGGCTCATGAAATTCCATGACCTTGAATTTGACCTTTCAAGGTCATCTGAGGTCAAAGGTCAGGGTGCCATATTGAAGCCCATATATGACTTCCTATTTAAGGTTAATAGTAAGTATTACCTTATCTCTTACCGTTTAAAAGATATAGCCCATCAAAAATTTCCCTCCCATAAGGCTCCATTGTAACAAAAATTTCTCAAAAATTAAATTTTAAAAATTTTAAAAATCCTTGAACAAACTTTAGTCCCATCCTGATACGGAACTTCAACAAAAAATTTCAGAACAATCCGTCCAGCAGTTTTGGAGAAGAAGACCAAAGTTTACAGGCGGCGACAGGCAAATAGACAACGGATTAACGCTGGGGTGTTCGCAAACCCATGACAATAGCTGTTTTTTAATGGTCTTGTGTCATAAGCCATGTAAACTAAAAATTGGGGTGTTCTAAATTTTTGACTGGTAGAGTACGTGAGTTTTCGCGAGTGATGCAGCAGGGCTGCTGTTTTTAGGCCAGTGATTGTGTCTTGTGTCATAAGTCCGTAGCAGCAGTAATGGCTTTTGTTAAGAAATTTTTTTTCTATGAGGAGACATTAAAGTAACCTAAGTAAATGATACTCTGAAGCTGTATTTTGTGTTTACTCATGTTTTCATTGGCTTATATTATGTAATTTTGTTTGAAGATCTAAACTTTTATTAACCAAAGTGCTGTTATATTTGATGCATCTCTACCCATTTCTCCTGTTAAATCGCGTCTTCCTGTATTGCTACTCTTGCTACATTAACTCTTTGACTGCCAATAAGTTTTCTGACGCTTTCATTGCTGACCCCAATGCCTGTACTGTTGAGGCTTCCCCTTCCAATCTCTGCACCAAGGACCTACTTTCTTTATTTAACACAACCTGCACTTCTATTTTAAATACTATTGCTCCCCTTAAATTGAAGAAGCCCAAGCCTAAAGGTCAGCCATGGCTTACTGATACCACTAGAGCACTAAGGAGGGAGTGCAGGAAATCTGAACGGAAGTGGAAACGTGACAAACTACACATTGCCTTCGAAATCTTGAACAGCAATAAATATCAGGAAGCAGTTAAGGCAGCCAGAGCAGAATACTTTTCAAACATAATTTCTGTTAACTCTCATAATCCCAAGGTCTTATTCAGAGCCATTCATTCTGTCATCTGTCCCACCCCCTGTTTCAGCTTGTCTCCTGATAAGTGCACTGAATTTTTAAGATTTTTTATTAGCAAAGTTGAGGACATTAGAACGAGCATATCTCCCCCGACCTGTGATTTAGCAGTCTCACTGGTTTATTCATCAAAATTGGACTGCTTTCAACCTGCCACACTACCTTTCCTTTCCAAAGTTGTTTCCTCAATGAAACCCAGAACTTGCTCCCTCGCCATAGTCCCTACTGCTCTATTAAAGCAGGTCTTTGATACAGCTAGTCCCAGCATCTTCTCTATTATCAAAAGCTCCCTAGCTACTGGTACTGTCCCAACCTGTTTTAAGCGTGGTCGAGTCTCTTCTGAAAAAAACCAATTTAGACCCCACCTCGCTAAACAATTACAGGCCCATTTCTAAGCTTTCATTTCTATCAAAGGTTCTGGAAAAGGTCGTCCTCAGTCAGTTGCTGCCATATTTACAACAAAACAACATCCTGGAAACATTTCAGTCTGGATTTAGAGCTAACCATAGTACAGAGTCAGCCCTTTTGACCTGTTTCTCTCTACAGACTCTGGCGACTGTGCCACGCTGATTCTGCTTGACCTCTGCGCGGCGTTCGATACCGTAGATCATGGCAATTTAATTCACCGCCTCCAGTATGGGGTTGGCATTGATGGTACTGCCTTGAATTGGTTTAAATCCCATCTCAAGAATAGATACTTTTCTGTGAATACGGGCAATTTTTCCTCTCCCACCGTCTGTCTCTCCTGTGGGCTCCCACAAGGTTCCATTTTGGGTCCCATCCTCTTTTCAATTTATATGCTTCCTCTGGGCCGAATAATTCAAAAGCACAACATTTAGTTCCACTCTTACGCCGACGACACTCAGCTTTATCTGCCCCTGACACGAAACAATCAGGCCAATCACTGCAGCCTCAAGAACTGCCTTGAGGATATAAAGTGGTGGATGGCACAGAACTTTCTTCAGCTAAATGAAGGAAAGTCTGAAATAGTCCTGTTTAGCCCTTCCGACCCCATCAAATCAGGTACTACCAGTCTTGGCAATCTCTCTACCCTCGTCAAACCTCATGTCAAAAACCTTAGTGTTATATTCAATTCTGCCTTTAAGTTTGACAAGCAAGTCAATGCAGTAGTTAAAGCAACTTTTCTCCACTTGCACACCATTGCCAAAATCAAACAATTTCTCTCCTTCAAAAATCTTAAAGTCATACACACCTTTATATCCTCACGGCTGGACTATTGCAATTCTTTATACACTGGGATTTGTAAGACATCCCTATCTCGCCTCCAGCTGGTCCAGAACTCTGCAGCCTGGCTTTTAACAGGAACCAGGAAGAGGGACCATATTACTCCTGTTTTAGCTTCTTTCCACTGGCTGCCAGTTCATTTTAGGATAGATTTTAAAATACTCCAATTTGTTAAAAAAAGCTCTAAATGGGCTGGCCCCCACCTATATGACTGACCTCTTAACCCCTTATTCAACCTCAAGGTCACTTAGGTCAGCTAACTTGGGGCTACTGGTTGTCCCACGATCAAAACTCAAGCTCCAGGTTGACCGCGCCTTTTCTGTTACAGCCCCCAGATTGTGGAATACCATTCCCCTCCATATAAGATCTTCCCCTTCCATAGACACATTTAAATCAGGCTCAAAACATAATTGTTTTCTCAAGCATTTGAATCCTCTGGTTGTGGCTAATTATTACCCTGCCCGCAAACGAAGTGCGGGAGGGGTTATGTGTTTGTCTTTGTTTATTTATTTATTTATTACCCGCCCGCAAACAAAGTGTGGGAGGGGTTATGTGTTTGTCTCCGTTTATTTATTTATTTAATTATTTACAATGTATTTATTTGTGTGTGTGTTTGTCTGTGGACAGCCTACAGGCCGCAGTTTTGCTCGGATCGTTTTCATATTTCACAGAGGGGTTGATAATGGTCCAAGTGAGAAGTGATTAGTTTTTGGTGCAGATCCGGATCAAACTGTGGATTCTGGATCACTTTGAAAATTTCGTTAACATTGGGAGATAGGGCAAATTTCGACATTTTCTTTAATAACTCCATTAAAAACATAATGAATCATTTGAACATCAACACACTGTAGCCCTACAGGGAGGGCAACAACCATGAGTAGTTTGATCTGGATCCAAATCTGACAGATAAAAAAACTTCTAAATATCGGCCATATTTGAAGGTCCTGGGCACGGGCGGGGTATGTGGCCTCTGGACACACCCTCTAGTTTTTTTTGTGTTTTTGTGCTGTGTTACCTGTTGTCTATGTTGGTGTTTTCTTAATTGTACTACTGATTTAAGCTATTTGCTTTGCTCTGTACAGCACTTTGGTCAACATTAGTTGTTTTAAATGTGCTTTAAAAATAAATTTGATTTGATTTGATTTGAAATTGAATCTGTGAATTTAATAAGGGCCCAACTCCATGTTGAAAATGCGTGGAGTTTGGCCCTTACTGAATTCACTAATTCAATTGTTCATACTGCCACTTGTGAGGAGCTGTTTTGGTGGAAAAAAATTTTGACCATAAAAATGAATAAACAAATGAATAAACAAGGATATAATCACAGATATTCCTACCTGTTCCATCTTCCTCCATCGTACAGTCCACAGTTAAGAGAATATTTTGGGCATGGGAAAAAAAAAAAATGTCCGTTTCATTGATGAAGATGGTTGCACATCCAGTCTTTTCAGTCTAGGTCAAACAATGGCAGGGGTTAGCAATGTCCAGAACATAATCTTAAAATTTGGTTAAATCATTATTTATCTAGTGCTGGCTATACAGGTAGACACATATAGAGATGGCCCAAATCACAAATAGATGTATTATGTCAAATGAGGATTAAATTTCAGTTCACACAGTTTTCTATTCCCCATATCATTGAACGTTTGCAACTCACGTTGTTGTTATATCTGCTCCATGTGCATTTACAAAATAGAAAAAGAAAAATGCAGAAGTATATGTCATTGTCTAATTGCGCAAAGAATTTCAAAAAATTATTGCAGAATATCTGCAGTGTTTTTAGGGTTCCAAAATATAATTTGATAATTGTCTGCTCAGCGATTTCCTGAGCTGATGTGTATTTTTACATCAAACTAGGCACAAGAAAGCTAACAACGTTCTTGTTGAGGTGACAAATTTGAATCTGAAGTCTGATGAGGTCAGTTCAAGGACCAAAGAATGGTCAGTAAAAGGCAAGTATGCAGACAATAGATCTGAGGCTAGCCAAACAATGTGTGAAAAATAACTAGTACTGACAAGTTGAAAGAATGCACTGATGAGCTCAGTGATAGCAAACTTAGGTAGGCCGTGGAAGACCTAGACAAGGACAGCAGAAGAAGACTTTTCGCCTTTTGCCATTTAAGCATATGCAGTGCTGTGAAGTACTACTTGCCTCCTTTCTGATCTATTCTTGCATATTCATCATTCTGTAATGTTTTAGATCTTTAGACAAAATGTAATACTGTACAATGGGAATATTTGAATTTTGAATCTGAATTTTCGCGCCAAGCAGATAGTTTGGCACGCCCTTGAATCAAGTGGGTTTCACCCACAAGGCTTAACCAGTACGTGTTTCTAAAGCAAAAATCCATTTATGGTAAGGGGCGTGACAAGGGGGGGCGCGAATTGTGGACCAATCACAAGTGAGTGATCAAGTTGACCAATCACAGCACACTGGGGTTTTCGGGAAGGCGGGGCAGGACTTTCAACGGAGTGTTTCACAGACAGGTACTGCAGAATTGGCAAGCATGAGAAAACTCAAGTGTTTTTTTAACAATGACGCATTTAAACCTTTTTTCAGTAGAGTACAAGAATACAAGAATGGTCAGTGAAAAGTCAAAATAGGGGCACTTTAAGTTGTGTTCTCATCAAGCTTTCAGATTTTTGCACCCAAAAGTAACTTTACCTGGTGAGTTTCATTTTCGTCTCGTATCATGATAACACATAGTAGTCATTCACGACCCTGTGCTGATAAGAAGCCACATATGTGCTGCACAATTAGTGTATCCTTGATCTCAACAGGCCTCTGATATCTAGGTCACATGTGTGAGAAGTGAAAATGTCTACACGGGGCACCTTGAGCTTTTGTGGGGCAGCTTGAGTCTGGCTCATGGTGCCCCACGGCGGTGGACTGAATTGGTGTATATGTCAAATTTAAAAATTTGCCAGAAACAAAGCATATTTTCCAAGGATATTTGTTGTGTAAGCAGTTAGGAGTACATCAGGAAGATGTTCTTGAGTTTCAATCCATGCAGTGAAATCAGTGTACCTTTCTCCTCCTTCCAGGCATCATGGTGCGAAATTACAAGAACATCAGTGTTGACAAGTTTGCATGCGAGTAGGACATGAAAAGAAAAAAACTTGAAATGAAAGCATGGCAGGCAATTCGATGGTGTTAGTAAACATTTCAAGTAACCGGTAGGCTACTTGCTACGTAAAGCACATGTAGTGTGGAGGCGTTGGACAGCCATAAAAACAAATTGTAGAGACGTAGGGCTCTAATTTCTTGGCGAAGCACAGGGTGGCGCAGCGTAGCGCAGCCCACGCAGTGGTAATTTCGTCCGGTGCAGCCCGCGCAGTGGTAATTTCGTGCGATGCAACACCATGCGCAGCCACTTTGGCAATTTGGTAGACGGCCGTGCGCCGAGATGGGTGTGGCGGCGTAGTAGGGGGAGGTGTCACATATTCATGATGACGCAGTGACAATTTTGTGGATAAAGGTTCCGCCGAAAGTGCGCAGAGAGCTCGCCAGCTCCAACCTGTTTACTTTCTGTGCAGTGGTAATTTGGCTGACCGGCACACAGTGCTCACACGTCACCGAAACCTCACAGGCAGGTTTCCAGAATGTCAGGCACATTTCAATGCAATAAATAATTACAGCAACCACTATTTAATGTAACTATCTGAATCAGCACATAAATTATAATATCTATATCGATTGTCCTGATGTCAGATCCGAAACAGAGAGATCGAGAGAGAGAGAGATGTGTGCATGTGGGCGCGTGAATGCGTGTGTAGGCTATGTGGGTATGTGTCCTTCAGCTGCTTTCACACCGGACGCAAAACGAATTTTTCTCGCGACTGATTATATTCAGGGCTCTAATTTCTTGGCGCAGCGCAGGTTGGCGCAGTGGGTGTAGCCCATGCAGTGGTAATTTTGTCCAGTGCAGCCCGCGCAGTGGTAATTTCGTGCGATGCAACACCATGCGCAGCCACTTTGGCAATTTGGCAGACGGACGTGCGCCGAGATGGGTGTGGCGGCGTAGTAGGGGGAGGTGTCACATATTCATTATGACGCAGTGACAATTTCGTGGCAAAAGGCCCCGCCAAAAGTGCGCAGAGAGCTCCCCAGCTCCAACCTGTTTACTTTCTGTGCAGTGGTAATGCGTGTATTCGCGTCTTTGCATTGACTTTGAATGTAATCTGTCGTGCGAAAAATTCGTTTCGCGTCCAGTGTGCAAGCAGCTTAATACTATTATTGTCACTTAGGTTTTATCATTTTTAGTGGGGGAAAGGAATACAGCCTGATTGCTATGGTCTCGTACTGAGTTAAGATCACATATTGAAAATAAGTGTGTGATGTATCTTGCATTGTTGTCCATGCATGTTAATCCCAAAATTTTAAGCAGCAACAGGCTGTAATAATAGGAACAAGCTATCCATCGTTTCTCTTCCCAATGATGCAGGCAGAAGAAATAAATGAGCAACCGTTGTATTTCATTCCAACTTCATGAAGATGAATGATCTGACGTAGTTTCGTTTTGAAATTACATTCAAGTTCGCTCATGGTAATAATTCGCGAATGCCCTAGCTAGCCAGCTAACTCATATTCGTAATGCTTAATATAGACGTAAGCAGTGCAGAAAACATGCCTGAAGCAGCAAAGTAAAATGCAACATTAACGCATCATGCAGATATAGGACAGAGGCTTCTATATTCCAACACATTAAAGGTGAGGAGAGGAGCTCATTTGATTGGTGAAGATTTGACTCGGCTGTGTTAAACCCAAACACGCCTTCTCTCCTCCCTCTTTGCCACTTGCGCCAGCAGGAGGGACAGAGGCGGGACAGAGGAGTACTTGCACCGGGCTGCACTGGCACGAAATTGCAAAATACGCCTGGATACACCCCGTTGATGTGGCGCCCCCCCCATTCGCCGCACCTGCGCCTGGTCAACGAATTTAGAGCCCGTAATGTCATTGTAGTAATGGGTGATGTTTTGGAGAAAACAGGGTGTTAGTGTGTGCTGGCTCAAGGTACCCAGAGCTTGGCAAGTTATCACAAGGTCAGGGCACCATGAGCCACCTGACAGACTTTTTTCCAAAAGATATTAGGCCAGTTTAGGCTCAGCGATTTATCATTAAATAAATAACGTGCTCTAGTACGTTTTTCAGTTGAATGTGAATCAATAACGAGGTACATAAATCGCCCAGGGTAGAAAAATTGAAAAGTGGCTCATGGTGCCCCACTCTCCCCTAGCTAATATGATGTCATCTGTGCTCTTCACTGCAAATGGCAAGAGAATTATATTGTGTTTTTGTTATTAATGTGTCGATTTACCGCAGGCAGTGCCTTATTGTGTGGCAAAGTACTGAGGTGTCTCAGATGTGAACAACCCCAAGAATGATCATTTTCACAAAATCCCTTTGAAGGCGTCGAGACAAAGTCAGTGGCTTGCATAATGTTGCCAGTGTTCTGACGATTTGTGCTGCCTTGTCAAAAAATGCTACCTTAATGCAGGGCGATCATAAAGTCTTTGTTTTCGCCTTAATATTGCAATATGAATCAGCCTAAAGTAGCAACTTCGTTATTTGTTTGCTTATTATAACCTACGCAAATGTTATAATGAGTCAAATAAGTTTGATTTAAAGACATCATGCTGCGTGCGACTATCATCTAGTTTCGGCAATTTCAGGAAAAGCCAGAGTGTACATGCAATTATTTGCCGATAAGCCAAAAAAATTGAAAAAAAAAAAAAAAACCTTTATTTTCAAGATTTTTTAATGATATTTAAGATGTGAGGGAAGTAATGGAGCCCAAGATTGTGGGTTTTTGCATGTGCAGAACCGCAAGGAAGCATGTCTTGACTGGTAGCAGAAATTGACAGAACTCTGGCCAGGAGGGAATGACAAGCAAGCTCGGGTTTGCAGCAGACTGGGGTGCATTTCCCAGAAGAACAGATGCTGACTTACCTAGCTGGAATCACTGACTGAACGGACAAACTACGTAGGTGCTTTAATGTGCCTAAATGTGCTTTAGGGAAATGCATCTCATGAGAAAGGTTCTCTGAGGGATACTTCACCGATTTTCAACCAGCATTGTATTATTACAGTATGGTCAGTGTATGCTATAAAGCAATAATTAATGTTCTTCAACATTGCCTGGACCAAGAATTTTCTGTTTATTAGCCAAAAACTGCCCGCTGATGCATTTTAAATAAACTGGTGTGCAGTTTCTGGCTCTCGGGCAGTTGAACAAAGATTGTACTACTGCATTCTTACGCTAGAAAAAAACCTAAGCCAGCAGGGGGAAAATGGCGTTTCTTGTAGAGTAAGTGCAATAGTGACAGTGGTTTGTAACTAACATGGCAGTGTTACAGTATGAAATCATGCAATTTGTGTTTTGATTTATGCAATCCTAACAGTTTAGCCTAACATTAGTCGCCCTGGCTGGCTGTTCACCACACAGGTGGTGTCACTTCCATTTGCAGGATCATGTGACTTGGAAAGAATGGCAGCGCTCATCATAAATGCAGATCGATGGCCAATAAAAATCTATTTAAAATGGTAAACGTCCTGGGAAATCAATGAAAATTTCAGGATTGGTAGAGATTATGATAATCTACAGGTAGAGAATAATTATGCCTTTTCCCCTTGTGATAAGTGAGTGAAGTATCCCTTTGAGTGTGTCTGATATTTGTTATTTATGTATGACAAGTAAAAAAAAAAAAAAAAAAAAAAAAAAAAAATGGCACTTGACAGCATGGCAACTCCATGATAATATTAATAGCACCAGAAGTGGAGAGATGAAAGTGTCAAGATCCACTATTTCTAGACGCTTGTGTGAAAATGGTTTGATCGGTCAGGTTGCTGCCAAGAGCTGGCAACATCAATAAAAGACAAGAAATTCAAGGATTGGACACCAAAGGACTGAGAACAAGTCCTTTGAATTGGTGAATCAAAATTAGAAACCTCCAAATGCAGAGGTTATGTGCACGGTAGAGTTAGAGAACGTTTCAAAAATGAATGTTTTACCCCTTCAGTAAAACATGGAGGTGGTAATAATATGGCTTGGGGTTCAGTCTGCTCAAAAGGAGCTGTTGATCTCATAAAAATAAACGGAATCATGGATCAAAAGAAGTATCACAGCACCCTTGTGAGCCACAAATTACCATCTAGAAAGAGACTGCTTGGTCAGGGATTTTATTTTCAATAAGATAATGACCCTAAACACACTTCTAAGTTGAAAGAAACATCTGGTGACATCAAAGTTATGACTTGGCCTCCTCAAAGTCCAGACCTTAATCCGATTGGGCAAATTTGGGATTTGCTTGATACCAAGATAAACAAATCTGTTGTAACATCGAAAGAACTTCTTTGGAATGAATTTCAAATCATATAGAATGGTCTAGCTAGTGAGGAAATAAAAAAATTACACTATCCTTGAAAGAATAAATGCTATAATCAAAGCAAAGGGTGGCCACAATAGATATTGACTTTTACTCTCAAAAATGATGTTATTATTTTTATTTTTACAATATATTGTTATCTGTTTACTTAATTTCATCAAAATGATCCAATATCACATGAAATAAAAACTTGAATAGGACGTGGTTGCTGATTTATCTTCATTTTGTTAAGTGTATAATCATCACTGCACACTACTGTATACCACCGAAGCATAAACTGGTGACAGAGGAACCACATTCACTCAGTAAGAAATAGAGAAAGTCCTGACAGAAGGCCGTGATGCACACAGCTATTCAATTACATTTTTTGGGGGGCAAAATTTTCAGCAAATAAATTTTATGAGGGCCAACCTTTTCCCTGTTACATTATTCTTCCCTGTTGATAGAATGTAAACTTGACACGTCCACCCAAAATGCTTTTTTTGTTTGTTTATTTGAACAAGGAGTCTGTCGAAAGCTACGCAGAGCCTATCAAGTGTTTACTCAAGCAGTGAGTTGCGTATACCAAGAATGTTGAGGAGTTTTGTGCGAAGGGCTGGTCGAGTGTCAAATTCGCACAGCCTTTCGAGGAGATTCATGCGAGGGGCCTGTCAAGTGTTGAACTTGTGCAGTGGATCAGGGATAACTGAAGCGGCCTGTCTAGGCTTGTGCCGCTGGAAGTGATTGTACCTTCTCTTCCTTTAGTTTGCAACACTCATGTCTGTTAATTTTGAATCAACACTTAAGGCCCTCGCACAAAATCAGGGTTCTTGTTAATAGCTGGTAACCGGTTATTTTTGCCGGCTGTGAAACGCAAAGTTACTGGCTATTGCTTTGGTAAATATCAATCAATAAAAAGGGAAAAAACTAAAAAAAAAAAAAAAAGAAATACATTTTTCAAAATGCACATGGAATATATGGACAATGCAAAAGCAAAATATCCAGTTCTAGTGTCCCTCTGGAGCTGTCGTCACATTTCTCCGTCGAAATCTTGAATTTCAGGTCCAAATTCTCCGCCTTGCGCTCGCGACCACACGTCCACTCGAGCTTCAGGCACAGTATTACACAGTGCATGCAGTGCAACGCAGCTAATAACGTGCAGATGCTCTTTGTTTCTATTCACGTTACAGCATTCAAACCTCAAACTGCAAAGTCAGATAAACAGTGGCGGGCGGTGGACAGAGAACAAGGAGGGCGATAAACATGTCTTTAAACTTATTAGTCTTGATCATTTTTCAGTCAATTTCCCTGGTAAAAGACACTTGAACTTTCCCCTCTCAGGTGTAGCTAATTGTCTTCGTTAAGACGAGAACTCAAACGCACCAGTTGAACGCAGAAAAAAGCGCATTTCAATCTTTTTCAATTAAACAATCATTACGCACAGGTTTGACGGCTTGCTTAGGATGTGACAAAATTTAACGCGGAAAATCCACAGTGGTTTTTTCGTGAAGAGTTGCCTATTAAGGCATGTGAATTAAACATTTTATGGAACTTACTATTCACTCGCCTAAACATTTCATTATAAGGGAAACTAACATGTTGACCAAGAACAATGATTGAAATCGGGTCACTAATCTCATCCATTTCAAGGGATGTTTTCCGTCCACTGCCCGCCACTGCATATAATCTAGATACAAAGTCAGTAGCTACATAGCATAGTGCGGTGATAAACAAAGGAGAGCGTCTCCTCAGTATTGTTCTCCAGCATCCTGTCCTCTATAACTAGAGGCGGGATGATTACTTGAACAACGAGCTGAAAGACCAGCTCCAGGCATCAATAATGAAAACGCTCGGTGGCTACGGAGATGACCGTCTGTCACGCAAAAGTAGAGGTGAGGCTAAAGTTATCGTTCAGATACATACAAAAGATGTCATCGTCGCTGCGGCTGCTCTCATGGTCCAATCTGATTAAATATCCCGCGGATTTGTTTGTCTGCTGTGCGAAACTGGAACGCAACATCGCGGAATTTCGCACCGAGTCCGGTGTGCATGGTTTCACGCGGAATTTTCGTGCAGCGAATATTCCTCACATCCGTGCCGCTTTTTCGCTTCGCCCCGGTCTGAATGGGCCTTAAGTAATATGCAGAACTAGCCATAAAGTCCATCAGTGTATTTTCAACTAACGGGACTTGCTACAGAGTGGGTGTGCTTACTGCGGTCGCTTTGAGTGAACGAAGAGGATGGCTGGCCCACAGCAACAACAGGCGAAGTTGATAGAGTTATTTTAATCGTAAGACAATCGAAGGTAGTGCATTTTTGTTGGAACGCAATGCGGATGTGCTTGGCCATGGAGGTTGTGTCTCCCCCCCCAATAAAGTATTTTGCAACATAAATTGCATTTTGCTTCCTCCTTATCTTTCTCTTTGGTAAAAATGTAGCCAAACTTTAGACCTCTTCGCACGATCAGCCTTAGCAAAAAGTAGTATACTTGAAGTTCATTTTATTAAGTATACTTCAGTATAAGTATAGCAAGTATACTACGGACCATGTACTAGAAAGTGAACTAATTTAATACTTCTTTGGACTAAATTGGAACATTTTTAAGTTTATAAAGGTATACTTTTAAGTATACTTCATGTTTAAGCAAAGTAAACTGAAAGTACCCATCTAGTTTACATATAAGTTTTATTCTATACTGCAAGTACACTACAAGTGAACTTTTTAGTATACTGTGAGTGAACTAGTTGTATACCTCTAGCATACTTTTCAATTTATGAAAGTATACATTTAAGTATACTGCAAGCAAACTTACAGATATACTGCTAGTTTATTAGTTGTATACTTCTAGGAAACTTTTCAGTTCATGAAAGTATACTGTGAGGCATACTGCTAGGAAACTTAAAGAATGTCATTGGATGTTTAATGACCACACTGAGTCAAGAGTTCAAGTTCACATCTCATCGGATAGACAACATCCTCATTACTGCACTGGAGTATTGTGTATTATTCCACCAGAGGGAAGATCCCAACTTACTGGCCCACCAACACCTCCTCCAGCAGCAACTTATACTCCCAGGTGGTCTCCCATCCAAGCACAAACCAAGCCCACACCTGCTTATATTCAGCCACACAGCTGGTGCAGATCAAGTTGTGGTCAGCAAATGGACTTCATGTATGACTTTCTAAATGTCTCTATACAAACCTTGGCACAATCTGTGACCATTCTGGTGGTACAAGTCATTGTAATTTCACTGTGGAGTTTGACCCTCAAAGGTCACTGACAGTCAATTTGAATGTCACCAAATGAAAGTTCATATGTGACTTCCTAGATGTCAGTAACACAAACCTAGGCTCCATCTGTGACCGTTCTAGTGATACAAGTCATTGAATTTTCACAAGGTCACATTTGACCTTTGAAGGTCAATACGAAGGTCACCAAATGAAAGTTCATATATGACTTCCTATATGTCTGTAATACAAACCTAGACTCCATCTGTGACCATTTTGGCAAGACAAGTCATTGTAATTGTATTATGTCAAGTTTGACCTTCAAATGTCATCAACAGTCAAGCTGAATGTCACCAAATGAAAGTTCATATGTGACTTCCTATGTCAGTAACACAAACCTAACAATGCAAACCTACACTCAATCTGTAACGATTTTGCTGATATAAGTCATTGAAATTTCACTGTATAGTTTGGCCGTTCAAGGTCACTGAAGGTCAAGCTCAAGGTCACCCAATGAAACTTCATACATGACATCCTATATGGCCACAATACAAACCTAAGCTCTATCTGTAATAGTTTTGGTGGTAGAAGTCATTGAAATTTCACTATGAGAAGTTTGACCTTCAAAGGTCACCGAAGGTCAAGTTCAAGGCCACCAAATGAAAGTTCATGTATGACTTCCTATACATCTCCAACACAAATCGAAACTATCTGTAACCATTTTGCTGATATAAGTCATTGAAATTTCACTGTGAAGTTTGGGCATTCAAGGTCACTGAAGGTCAAGTTCAATGTCACCAAATGAAACTTCATACATGACTTCCTATATGCCCGCAATACAAACCTAAGCTCTATCTGTAATAGTTTTGGTGATAGAAGTCATTGAAATTTCACTATGTGAAGTTTGACCTTCGAAGGTCGCCGAAGGTCAAGTTCAAGGCCACCAAATGAAAGTTCATACATGACTTCCTATATGTGTTCAATGCACATATGTTCCCAATCTTCAATATTTTCAAGCCTAGAAACCTTTAAAAATTGTAACATTTTGCTTGACCTCAAGTTTGACCTTTCAAGGTCATCTTAGGTCAACTTTAACACAGCCAAAATATAGGTCATGTATTACTTCCTATATGTCAGTAATACAAACTTAATCTCTATCTGCAACCATTTGGCCTCCACAGGCCATCTTGCATATTCATAAAAAAGTACAGCGCCCCCAATAGACCCACTTCCGTCGATTCAAGCAAAATGGCGCTCGCACTGTACATTGACGGTACCAAGGTAAAGTGATTGCCTGATTTAGAAAAAAATTTATCAAGCAGTTTTTGAGAAATGATTTTTTAAAATTTCTCAGTCCTATCTTTAACATTGGAGCCAAAACTTCAAGGGCCCATAAAACGGACAAAAATGATTCAATCAAAAATCCAAGAAAAACGTCTGGAGATATGGTCTAGTAGCATGTTATTGCAAATTTACACGAAAATTCATCGGGCCAAAAAAAAGATAAAAAATGTTCCAGACGACGGACGCCACACCACAACAATAGCTTATCGGCCCATAGGGCCGGTAAGCTAAAAAAAGTATGTATTTCCATACATTGGTAGCCAAAGTATTTGAGACTGTAAGTCATTGCAGGAAATTGAAACACGCAATTCCAGCGGCTCATTGTGAAATTTGTCATTTTTCAATGACGTCAGCGACACAAAAATCATTTATGTTTCCAATTTTCAATTACTTTGTTATTTTGAATATAATAAGTTTAGTATATGTAATTGAATGTAATTAGAATGTAATTCCATTACCATTTTCTAATTCCGTTACCGCTGTCTCTTTCTCATAAATGGCATCCTACAAAATATCTGTGAACCAGTCAATATAAACTTACCATGGCCTGGTCAACATCCTAGGCCACCAATTTAAGCTTAAACCTACTGCCTATCATTGCCAGATTTCAGAGAAATACCTGTCAAAGTAAAGGCAAAAATAATGGCATTTTTCTGCCATAATTCCGTTGCCAACACTTTCACCTTTGTATAGCCTTCTACAAAATAGATTACGCCAAACTTTGTGTTATACAGCTCAGTAGGCATGCCAGTGGAACTGATAAAGCAAGTAGCTACTGCATTAGAGTAATAGATGGCAGGTAAAAATGACATGAAAATTACTCTTGATCGTAATCGTAAATCGTTACTGTGGAATTGCCCTTCTTCATCAACAATGATGGTCAAATTGTGCTGTAGGAGTATCAGGTACTCTTACAAGCAGGCTCCAGTACATACAGGCACAATCTGACAATCATTGCTGATAAAAGACTATGGATGGGGATCGAAACCCGGTTCCAGTACGGGCCTGGTTCCGCATTTTTCAAAAATCGAAAATCAATAACATTTGAGCTTATCGATACTGCTGTCGAGTCTCGTGGGTCCATTGACGTAATGTTATGTCTCAAGTCGATATTATTATTAATTAGCAATGCCTTCAGCCTGACCAGTAGGCTGAAGGACTCAACCAAAGGCTGACAAAATATTCCAAATGAGTACACCGATGAGCTGTTTTTTGGTTAATGGAGTTCTGTATCACAGTCAAAAATATGACCGACTAAAGAAAAGATGCAGCAGTGCTGCAATACTTTAAAGATGGTACATTCTGTTTAATAAATGATTTAATCATTTTTAAATGAGAGTGTGGACATCAAAGCCCTGCATATTGTACCTGTACCAAACATTGCTGTGTTTAAGTTGAGATATCAGTTCAATCTAGCTGGCCATTATGTGCAGATTCATAGATATATGTACACAGTATTTTCAAACATGAGATTAAGAAGACTGGAACTTCAGTGCTATACGACATAGTGACAATGAAATGTCTGTACTAGTTTGAAAACTAGCAACCATACCACAACTTGATCTGCACCAGCTGTGTGGTTGAAGCTAAGCAGGTGTAGGCTTGGTTTGTACTTGGATGGGAGACCATATGGGAAAATAAGTTGCTGCTGGAGGAGGCATTGGTGGGCCAGTAAGTTGGGATCTTCCCTCTGGTGGAATAACACACAATACTTCAGTGCAGTAATGACGATGTCGTCTGTCCGATGAGATGTGAACCTGAACTCCTGAATCAATGTGGTCATTAAACATCCAATGACACTCTTTAAGTTTCCTCGCAGTATACCTCACAGTATACTTTCATGAGCTGAAAAGTTTCCTAGAAGTATTCAACTAATAAACTAGCAGTATATCTGTAAGCTTACTTGCAGTATACTTAAATGTATACTTTCATAAATTGAAAAGTATGCTAGAAATATACAACTAGTTCACTCACAGTATACTAAAAAGTTCACTTGTAGTGTACTTGCAGTATAGAATAAAACTTTTATGTAAACTAGATGGGTACTTTCAGTTTACTTTGCTTAAACTTGAAGTATACTTAAAAGTATACCTTTATAAACTTAAAAATGTTCCAATTTAGTCCTAAGAAGTATTAAATTAGTTTACTTTCTAGTACATGGTCGTAGTATACTTGCTATACTTTTAATTATACTTAAGTATACTTAATAAAATGAACTTCAAGTATACTACTTTTTGCTAAGGCTGATCGTGCGAAGAGGTCTAAAGTTTGGCTACATTTTTACCAAAGAAAAAGATAAGGAGGAAACAAAATGCAATTTATGTTGCAAAATAATTTATTTGGGGGGGAGGGGACACAACCTTCATGGCCAAGCACATCCGCATTGCGTTCCAACAAAAATGCACTACCTTCGATTGTCCTACGGTTAAAATAACTATCAACTTCGCTTGTTGTTGCTGTGGGCCAGCCATCCTCTTCGTTCACTCAAAGCGACCGCAGTAATTACACCCACTCTGTAGCAAGTCCCGTTAGTTGAAAATACACTGATGGACTTTATGGCTAGTTCTGCATATATTACTTAAGGCCCATTCAGACCGGGGCGAAGCGAAAAAGCGGCACGGATGTTTGGAATATTCGCTGCACGAAAATTCCGTGTGAAACCATGCACACCGGACTCGGTGCGAAATTCCGCGATGATGCGTTCCAGTTTCGCACAACAGACGAACAAATCCGCGGGATATTTAATCAGATTGGACCATGAGAGCAGCCGCAGCGACGATGACATTTTTTGTATGTATCTGAACGATAACTTTAGCCTCACCTCTACTTTTGCGTGACAGATAGTCATCTCCGTAGCCACCGAGCGTTTTCATTATTGATGCCTGGAGCTGGTCTTTCAGCTCGTTGTTCAAGTAATCATCCCGCCTCTAGTTATAGAGGACAGGATGCTGGAGAACAATACTGAGGAGACGCTCTCCTTTGTTTATCACCGCACTATGCTAAGTAGCTACTGACTTTGTATCTAGTTTATGTGCAGTGGCGGGCAGTGGACGGAAAACTGGGGGCGGAAAACATCCCTTGAAATGGATGAGATTAGTGACCCGATTTCAATCATTGTTCTTGGTCAACATGTTAGTTTCCCTTATAATGAAATGTTTAGGCGAGTGAATAGTAAGTTCTATAAAATGTTTAATTCACATGCCTTAATAGGCAACTCCACGAAAAAAACCACTGTGATTTTCCGCGTTAAATTTTGTCTCATCCTAAGCAAGCCGTCAAACCTGTGCGTAATGATTGTTTAATTGAAAAAGATTGAAATGCGCTTTTTTCTGCGTTCAACTGGTGCGTTTGATTTCTCGTCTTAGCGAAGACAATTAGCTACACCTGAGAGGGGAGAGTTCCAGTGTCTTTTACCAGGGAAATTGAAAACGGATCAAGACTAATAAGCCTAAAGACATGTTTATTGCCCTCCTTGTTCTCTGTCCACCGCCCGCCACTGTTTATGTGACTTTGCAGTTTGAGGTTTGAATGCTGTAACGTGAATAGAAACAAAGAGCATCTGCACGTTATTAGCTGCGCTGCACTGCATGCACTGTGTCACACTGTGCGAGAAGCTCGAGTGGACGTGTGTCGCGAGCACAAGGCGGGAATTTGGACCTGAAATTCAAGATTTCGACGGAGAAATGTGACGACAGCTCCAGAGGGACACTAGAACTGGATATTTTGCTTTTGCATTGTCCATATATTCCATGTGCATTTTGAAAATTTTTTTTTTCTTTTTAGTTTTTTCCCCTTTTATTTATTGATATTTACCAAAGCAATAGCCGGTAACTTTGCGTTTCACAGCCGGCAAAAATAACCGGTTACCGGCCATTAACAAGAACCCTGAATGATATGATGATTTCTGGTCACAGTGACCTAATTTGATCAAAACATATTTTTTGCGTAATGAGCATTAACAGATCTCAATGACCAAAATTTAATATCTTTGCATAATCACCGCTTGTACACAATCACACCATTGCTTGGAAATAAAAAAAAATGTGATATGTGTTTTTGTCCAAGAGTGAAAAAGAGTTCAAGGTCATAGTGTAAAGGTCAAATGTGGAATACAGCCCGTAACAAAAATTATGGAATCACCACACATAGAGGATGTTCATCCAGCTTTTTTACTTCATAGCAAACTGGAGGAATCTCGGTAGAATGCATTCCTCCGCTACGCCATATACAGTATCTGTTCTTTTGGTGACAGAATATGATCCTGATCACTTCCCAAATTATATCAACTCTTCCTTGGACTGCCACCTGTCATCCAGCCAAATTTCATGCCAAACTTTTTGAGTTATCTGGTCATAAATATCACACAGACCCACCTCAGACAGATATACTTTCATTCTTCCGGATCCAGAATCCAGAAGATGTTCCGGATCACTTCCAAAATTAAATCAATGCATCCTTGGACTACCACCAATCATCGTATCAATTTTCATGCCAAACCATTCATAACTTTTTGAGTTATCGTGTTAATAGACAGACAAACAAACAAATAGGTGAAAACATACTGTAACCTCCTTGGCAGAGGTAATAAAAAATTGCATATATACTTTACGCCATTAAAAACGCAACGGTGAGGTATGTACTGTATTTGTGGCAAATTGAAGAATTGATTGATTTTTATCGCTTTTCCAGTGAGGCACGAGTGTAAATAAAGAAAAGCGCGTCGTACTGTAATCCTGATGCGCGCCACGTGAACGCGCCAAGCACTTTAGTAATAACAAACATTGAGCTGTTTGTAATGTGTACAGTGACACTTGACTTGTTCTTTTGGGTCTGGTCAATAGCCTACATAAAGGCAAAAAAAAACAAAAAATGCTACTGCATCAAGAAAATGGAACGGCTTGTGGCACAGGAGCAAGAAAAAGAGCCATTGGCATGTTACAGGCAGGTCTCAACCGCCGAGGGGTGGTGCGTCATTTGCACTGTCACCATTCAACAATCAGTCGGCTGTCTATCCAAGAATGGAATATAGGCACTGTCACTGCCGCTTAGGGCAGCCACGAGTGAGTATGGTAGCTCAAGAGCACCACATCTGGTTACAGCCTGTACGTGATAGATTCCGGACAGCAACCCAAACTGATCATGAGATGAGGGGTCCGAGACGATTGAGGGTGAGCGCAAGTACCGTTTGACGCCGTCTACGTGAGCAACACATGCGTGCACACGGGCCTACAGAAAACCCATTTTTTTGCCCATTTACGCATGGCTGCCCTTACCGTGGTCGGTCAGCGACAGTCCCTGTTTTCCATTCTCAGACAGAAACAGTGAAATAAAGTGCCAAAAAATTACACAGAGGCAGGTGCCCAGTCAGAAAAAATGGGTTTTCTGTAGGGGCCGTGTGCACGCATGTTTTGCTCACGTGAGGGTGAGCACAAGTACTGTTTGACGCCCGTCTACGTGAGCAAAACATGCGTGCACACGGCCCCTACAGAAAACCAATTTTTTCTGACTATGGGCACCTGCCTCTGTGTGACTCCTCCTTTTTGTAAGCCAAATTCCTATACCCGTTCAACAGGTGAAAAATGTGAAAAAAAGTGGCGTAGCTTAACTAAAAAAGGGAACAAAGGGAAGGGAACATCCCTTTATGACAAGTATTAGTCCTGACTTGTTCTAAATCATTTTCCTTTATTTACACGTTTTCCAATTATAAGAATAATCCACAGGCAATTAAAGACACAGCTTCTTTCTTGATGCGATCTAAAAGCAACTCAATAATAAGCTACATTTGGTTCAGAAAAATAATTTACTCCTAAGTTTGTATTTGCTTTACAAAAGGTAATCCGCTCTAGAACTTCCGAGATACCTTTTTGGCAAATCAGGCGATCTAACCTGCATTTTATGATTGTTTAAATTGTTCAAATTAAACCAAACACAAAGATTTGAAAGGCCTTTACACAATTTTGAATAAGGGTGATTAAAAATGCATCAATTGCACATCCAAATGAATGGTTGTCATCTTGCCCAGTGACGGGAATTACCAACACCTGATAGCGTGGAGTGTTTTCAGGGTGAACATATTGTTAATTAAGGAAAACCACTGAGAACAAGGTAGGACTAATAATTGTTGCAAAGGGATGTTCTGTGTTGACACATTTTTAAGTTCTGGCTACGCTGCTGGAGAAAAATGTTATTAAATTAAGACCATTGTACAAACACTATGGATCAATTATGATAGCAGAGACTCCTTTTTTTTTAAAGAGTGGCATCTTCACATCCAAAGAATTTGCAGTTTCAAAATAAAATAGGCCCATGTGTCATTTTCTCACCCTTGCAGCGTAGTTTGAGCAGACAGAAGGTACAGCATAATGAAACATCCAGTGGGACATCTGAGGCATGCGACACACTACTGCCTTCACTGAACCCAGGACAGGCTTCCCATATGTGTACCTGGACAAAAATAAATAGGCAGGGATTGAGATTACAATCTCCCTTAAATATATCAGATAAAACTTTGTAAGTTTTCCAATTTTCAAATTTTCTCTGTAAATACTAAACGTCTAAAACTTACTTCCCACATATCTTCACTGTAGCTTTCTTGTCTTGAACATGTATAACTTTAGGGAGGTGGACTGTGACTTCAAACTTTGGCAGAACTAAAATAAAACACAAAAAACAAGCCACAGTGATTTCCACACATTTCCATATAACAGCTTGAGTTGACATTTCTTTACTCAATTCTGCAAATAGGTCCAAGATTTTTATTTTTTCAGCAATATAAGAAATTAAATGCTTCATAGTACAACCCACAATCAGAAAAAAACTGGATATATGTTGCAGCGCTGTAAAAAAGTATTTGCCCTATTTTTGCATATTTGTCACGCTTAAATATTTCAGGTTATCAAACAAACTTTAATATAACTCAAGCATACCCCTAAAAGCTTTCTAACCCTACCTGGCCCTATGAGAAAAAGTAATTGCCTCCTTCGTAAAGAAATAAACCATTTAACAAAATTTAATTTACAGCTGGGTTCTATTTCATTCATAACAGAGGAACAATCTTAAGGTTCTGCAACACTTTCGCAGGGACAAAGGCTTGAAAGTGGTTTTAGGTTGCCTAAAGCAGTGGTTCCCAAACTCAGTCCTAGGGACCCACTGTTTAAGCTGGTTTTTGCTACAACCACAGCTCAAATCTCAGAATCCTAACGGGCTGTTAATTGTTTTTAATTGCACTATTCTTGTTCATCCTGATTATTTACCCTTATAGACCAAATGCCGAAAATGGCCATGATGACAAAAATTTTAATAGTGTGCTACATTGGAAATTACTTTTCTAATATAAAAAAGTGTAAATTTGCAATTGATGACATGAAAATGTGAATTGGCTTCTAACTGATAAAATTTAGGACACATGGTCACTAAAACTAACGATCAAGAGGCAATTAAGAATTTAAAGACAAAGCATATTATAATGAGTCAAGCCTGTTAAATGTTACTTGTTTGGTTTCAGGAAAGAACTTCAACACCTGCAATCAGAACCCTAGTTAGCAGCTTCTTGATTGATCACAATCTTGCATTTGATCACATAAAAAATATCTCTACCTTTACTTGGCACGCTTACTTGGAATACATCAAAATAAAAAATATAAATGTTGAGCTTTGAAACATCATGGAATGCATAGCCATTTCTGTCATAATGTAGTTTAAGGGAGTAAAATGTCCCTCTCATCTGAAAAGCAACTAATTAAAAAAATAATAGCTCGTTAAAATTCTGGGATTGTAATTGTGGCTGGAACAAAAACCAACATACATAGTGGATCCCCAAGACCGACTTTGGGAACCCCTGGCCTAAATGAAACCAAACAAATAGGCCATTTACAGGCATTGATCAAGTGACGGATCACTCCATAGCAAAAAGATCGTGGTGCGCAAGCGAACTCCACATTCCTTGACAACCATAAGAGTTTGACTGGCAGTGCTTGACATTCCAATATTTTAGTGACTGATTTCACCTTTTGTTCTGTCTTTTTTTGGCCAATTTTTACTGTGTACTTAAAAAAGGATTTTTTTTTTTGTTTGGTTTAAGATTTTTGCCATTTACTGGCCGCAAAAGCAAGTTTTTTGACTTCAAGTTGGTTGCTGACGACTGAAACTCACGTGTGAAATGGCGGAATTCACAGATAGGTTTATATCTTTTTAAACTCCTTTTTAGCCTTATACATTCAATGATCGTGAAGAGAATTCATAAAACGAAAATCGGATAATCTGTAAATGTGTTTTGTGGCCGTATTATTCACATTTGAAGCCATTTTAAGCCCGAAATCTTCATGCATGATATGTTCGCCATTGGCTTCTGTGCGAAGATTATTTCAACGTGCTAAGCTGTCTTTATGCTGAAATCCAGCTCTCAAGTTGACTTTTTCTTGATATTTATTACTTTTAGACAGTGGCGGTCCGTCGGCAGGAACAGAGGCCAGCAGTAACTTCACCTTTCACTGCTTAATAACCTAACCTCTCACAGTTTACTTCTCCCTATTGGAAACAGTTGCTCGGACTAATTGGTAGAAACGACAACAGTAATTTATTTTTGATAGCAATTTTACATATTACACCACCAAATTATAAGGCATTTTCCTCCGCACATAAATGACAATGTAAAACATCATGGTTTTTATAATTTCTGTGCTCGTGTAGCTCATGAAACAGCACAGATTTTCGTAAATTAGTTTGCGAGGCTCATTAAGCAATAAGCCCCGAGAATCCGTTCTGTATTCTGAATGCAGTCACGGCTAAAGGGCATTGTTGGGTACAATGCCCAGCTGAGTGATGGTGAAAATAAATGCAGCAAATGCAGAATAAAAAATAACAATAATTGAGATTGTGTTAACTTATGAACTAAAATCATAATGTTCTGAACAGATAATTATTATTTTTTTCTGGCTGGTGAACATTGGAAAAAAATTATTGTATTATTAAAAGTGGTCGTTTCTGGAAAAAAAGCCCTGAAGTCAAGAGGTGCTTCACTAATTAATAATATAGGCTTGGTAACAACAACTGCCACGCAAATAAACACTGACCCAAGTTACTTATGGCTAATTTCGGTCGATATACAGTACTACAAGCTGTGGTAAATAGGCCTACATAACTAGACAATAATAAAGTTGCGAGGTTTGTTCAGTCCCATTTCTGATGGACAGCGACAATAGCCCTCTGCAAAGCTCAAACACCCGTCCCCCTTGACAGCCTGAACATAGGCTATTTATGCTTTGCTCGGATAGATTAAATGGTAAAACCACAAAGTCACTTTTCTGTGCCTTCCTTGGAGCCAAATCACTTCTTGGAAACGGCCATCGCATTTTCTAATGAATTAAATGGGGCTGTGATCAAAACTCAATTTTAATTATAAAATCATAAGGCTATATCACACTCTTCTGCCTGGGTATAGTTATTGCCTGCTACTTGAAATTGTGTTTCTATGCTGCAGGCAAAAAGCACCACAGTCTACTGAGAGTAACAGCTGACCGCAAAGTGTGCTTAGAATTTGTTAATATTATTTGCCAAACCTGGCAACTATTTTTGTTTTTAAAGTTCAGCAGCTTGTCGAGATAAAAATAATCTGTTCAGAGCATTCTGTCAATGAATTAAAACTCTCAGTAATTTTTATTTTATTTTTTATTTTCATTAATGTGACAATGCCGCAGCTCGCCGATTGCAGCCTTCTGTAGCCTTTATAGCATTTATAACACATACCGATTACGACTCCGGACTTCTCGCGCTTTTCTATACTCAGCGGTTGGAAGCAATGCATGTGTTTCGCAATCGTTTTAATAAAATTAGATCATATAAAATGTCTTTATGCAATTACATTGCTTCCAACCCCTCCATGCACAAGGAGTTCAATTCCACACGAGAATCTCTTGCATAGCCTACGCGTTGATTGAATAATTGCTGACTACAGCAGAGGAATGTAAATATACCACTTAAACTCACACCAAATGCGTGAGAGTTGACAGGTATGCGTTATAAATGAAAACTGGCCACACCTGATAATGTTGAGAATTTTTGGAGTTTCTGTAATGGTAATTTAAATGAATGATTGAAAAGAGGTCGTGGCCAATCATTTTTAAGGGAGTGTTTGAGCCTCCCCTGTTGCCAGTTCACAAGCCGCCACCGAAGTCAATAACTGTAAAATGTGGTGAGAGATCACAGGTATTCTGCTTAGGCTTGCTCCCTTATCCAGTACAAACAACAAGTCCTTCCGATTCCTTAAAAATTTTAATAATGTAATAAGCTGTAAAGGGTGAAATATCCAAATTCATCTCTATCTTTCATAAAGGAACATTTTTTTTAAACCTTTCAACAATTTTCTCACTAATTAATGGGCATCTTTGCTCCTGAAGGCCTGAGCCTTTCCTGGATGCTGCTTTTACACCAAATTGTGAAGAAAATCACCTGATAAAATCAGCTTTTTCAAAAGGAATCATGGTTCAAATTCCTTACCCCTGTCCCAACTTGGATTGGAATTGTTTTACAGGCCTGAATGGTTAAAAATAAAACAAGTGGTGCCAGGCACAACAAACCCCGCCCCCCGCACATACTTTGACCTACTTTTCCGAAATTCAATAGGCATCTATTCTGGGTCAGTGGCAATCCCTAAACCGAATTTGGGGTGAATCTGGCCATTATTTTTACTGCTAAAGTGTTAACAAACAAACACAGAAACAAACGCACACACACACAAACACAGAAACAAACCGAACCAAAAACAATGAAGTTATCAAGACAAATCAGCAAATATCTTCATACAGTCTACGTTGACATATAAGTCAAATTAGAGATAGAAATGTCAGATTTTTGTATTTATGTGTATTTTCCATATTATTGCAAGTTTGATAGAGTTTGGGTTGTAAATACACAATAGCATAGTCATGAGACTGTTAAAATGAAGGAAGTATCTGAAACTCATGGCAAAAAATATCCAAGACCAGGTAAATGCAACCTCACCATATTCTCTGATCTCAAAGGTTTGGGTGGTTCTGCTGCCCTTCTTTGTCCAGGCCGAGATGGCGTAGATTCCCTGCTTGGCCTCGCGTGTTGTGGAATGAGACAGGTCCAAAATACCAGTGGAGATGGACTGGTTCAACCACTGGGCAATACGATTTGAATTAGGATCCTGTAACAAATGGGCAGAAGTGTTGCCAAATGTAATGACATCCCCAAAAGAGAAAATCATCAAAGTATGGACAGACTAAGCTTTCTATCCTTTCCCAAGTGGCGAGAGGGACCAATGTAGATAACATACCTGCAACTCAACAGTTTGGTACTGCAAAGAAAACAGAAGAAACATTTTTTTTTTTTTCCGAGCAGAGTCAAAGCTGAGGCAAAAAATGTGCATTTCTGTTTTTTGATTCACCACTACAAGGAAGCTCATCCTTTCTGACTGATGCTTCACTCATTTATCAGAACATATAATCATATTGTGAGGTTAAATGCACGTTTAACTCGTTCATTTAATTTATTAAAATTGCACGATCTCCATATTTGAACTTTCTGCTTAAAAAGAAAGTGATCACTTACCACTTCACTGTAAGGCAAGAAGGAAGAATCTATGGAGACAATGCGGAACTTGACTACGGCAAAAGGATAGAAAATGCAAAATATGAACATTGATTACTTCAAACATACTCCTCCAAAAGTCATTATTTCTTGATACAGCTTGGAATTGTATTATATTTAAATATCTTGTGTTAATTATGATTTCATATATGATTAACATACTTGCTGGCTGCCAACTTTTGCTATCTGCTTGATGACTTTCAGTGCTGACAGTTGGATTGTTAACAATCAATTATGTCTTAGAACAGCCAGATATTATCATGAGAAAATTTTGACATTACTGGTTTGTCCTGGTTTGTAGATGGGCTTGTCTGTCTGTATGATGGTAAGAGAGGAGCTTGGTTTGATCAGGATTTTTGTCCTCTTGCTTAGTGATGTGCTTTCACCCTTGACTGATGCATGAATGGTTGCCACAGATTCAGAAAGAACAGGAGGAATCTGAAATTGACAGGGAGGAGGAATGCAGTCAGACGGTTACTCTTTCGAGAATTCAGGGCCAGTATTTTCTATCTTTAGCTAAAACTTTGTGGGCATTTTTCCAAATGCTTGAATTAAGCACTCAAAGTTTGGGATCAAGAGACATGTAAGCATTACCTACAGTTAAAGATATTTTGGCATTATTATTTATAAAATTGATGAAAAGGGTTGTATGTAAAAATAAAACACTCAATAATTCATATGTCAAGGTTCAAACAATATATTTTTTTCAATACAGATTCCCAAATTTGTTAATAAGAAATTTTATTTCTCCTGAAGACCATAAGCATAAAAACCATTGACACCCCATATTCATTTATTGTAAATGGAATCAAAGTTAAATTTGCTATATTTTAAAGCCCTGTGTCTGAAAAAGTTGGGACAATATGGAAAATGCAAATAAAAACAGTGATTTATGGTCTGTACTGGCTTGAAAATAAGTGTAAAGACAGGATATTTATTTTCCCCTCCATAATTGAATTGTTTTTAGGCTCCAGTCAAGGAGTTCTAAGTGCACAGACAAAGAGTGCAGGACAGCAATTAAGCACGTGCGAGAGATCTCGCAGAAACGCAGAAAGATGCAAAGAAAGTAAAGCAAGAGGCGGAGACTAGAACAGGGCAATAGCTGAGATTGAATTAGTGGTAATTAGCGGCAGTGCAGCTTTACAAATTAACCCAAGTGTTCATTAGTAGTTAGTAATATAAACATGGATTAGTAAGGTTAGTAAACTATGATACAAAATATAAATGTTAATATTATTAGTAATCAAGTAAAGCAAGGCGAAGGAAGTAAACGAGAATTGAAGTAATAATATGAAACACCTGAAACCATTGAAATCACCCGAAGCATGTAAGCACACAGACTGGGAGAACGGACTGAGCCAAACTGATCACAAGGGATGTATAATAAGCAAAAAGAATAAAGAAAAGACATGGCAACAAACACATTGAGGGCTGACTGCAAAAAACAGTTATGTCCAGATGTTATATATTGGACATAACTGTTTATTGCAGTCAGCCCTCGACATAAGCATGGCAGCAAAAGACAAAACCATAACAATCTGAGCATTTTTGACTGAAAAGACATAATTGTATGAAATTATATATTTGTACAAGAAACTTTGAATGTTTATAGCAATCTTATTTTGATAATTTGTTTTTACAACAATAATTATCTTACCATAAATAAACACGTATATATCAAACATGAAAGCCTACACTGAAGTAATTGTGGACTTTCTATTATTCTTGGTTTCCACAACCACTTTCTCTTATACTTTACCTCGTTTTACATATTTATATATTTTTATTTCAATTTTGTGTGTTCAAAACCAGTACCACCCAATGTTCAAACACTGAATTGTTCATGTGGCTCAATCTGTCACTCAAATAAATTAGACATAAATGCCTCTTCTTGCAATTGGTTATGCTCCAAATGTTCATTACAGTCGCTGTCTTTTAACCATACACTTGATTACACGGAGGTCTTTAATTCTATTTTCTCCTTCTTTAACGTAGCTAGTGCCTTTAAAATGACCAATTACCTCCAAGCCATGCTTCAAACACCATATCTTTTTTGTTTTTCAAGATCAGCGGATGAAATTTTCAGTGAAGCAACATGAGGTCATTATCTAAGGAATGATGGCAGGGATTTCTGTAAGACATCTATATGGTGTTAATTTCATGGTATGAATATATAATTAGAATCAAAAAATGGAAAAATTAAGACTTTTTTTGTTTAGCTCTATAAAAAATGTCTTCTCAGGACATGGATTTACATATCATGGAAATTTTGTGCAAGTTACATGTCTCTGCTATGTAGGATAACAGAGTTATCTTGCTTGATAATTCTTTTGAAACGAGCATTTGGCGGCAATTTTGAATCCTAATTTGCATAAGTTATGCGAAAATAAATTTTTAAAATGAAGTCCAATTCTTAACTTTTATTTTGGTACTTAAGGTTCTTTGCTAACTTATAGAGTGTACAGAATGACTGAAGAAGGCACTTGCTACCTTAATGTAGATATTGACCGTGAAATTTCAGTTTGATAATATGGGATTTAATTTGTTTAAAGGGGACCTATTATGCTATTTTTCCAAGTTTATATTTTGGTCTTTTACTCCCCTCGAGTACTCCTGATCATGCATAAAGTAAAAAAAAAGGGTACTTATTTCGCTCATACTGCCATCCTCAAAAACCCCATTTGTAGTCCATAGTAGTCTCTGCCTGAAAGGCCTCATTGGGGTGGCTCTTCCGCTATATGGCCCCCACTCCCCGTGTGCCCACTTTCTTCTGACTGGCCAGCTCTGTGGAGGGCGGATCTAGGCGGGACGAGGCTGCAGAACGCAGTTTTCTTGGTCCGGCTTCAAAGTGAAACTGACGCGTCTCCCGAAGGAGTGGACGGGCATATTCTGCAATCTAACGCAGTACATGTGTATAGATCTAATGAAATTAACTTGTTCTAATAAACGAACGGGCGAAAAGTGGAGGACGAAAAGTAAAGTCTGGCAGTTCAAGCACGAATTTGCTATCGGCAACAGTGGTGAGTACAGCGGTTTTTCTACTTAGCTAGGATGCAGGTGTAACCTAGGGAAAGCTAGAATCCACCGTGATCTAGACACATTTGTAGAACGGGTCGATATGCCCAAGTGTAGACCGGAGACCGAGAAACCGTGGGTCTGATTTTATCGGGAAACATGGACAGTGAGGAGCAGCTAAAAGTGGACCAACAGGCTTATGGACTGCTTCGGTGTGTATTAGGATCTGCTGGTTCGTGTGCATAGCTGTGGTGTGTTGTTAGCGTGGAGAAACGAACAGCTTTCGCTGGTATATGACGGAGGGGCTTAAAGCTCCAGGCTAAACGGCCTTTTCGAAATTGCCCGTGGTAATGGTTTACTTATTGCTTCGAATGACCAGCTTTTCCTCATGGAAAATGGGGCAATATGGTAGTGTCCGAGAGCTAGCTAGAGTTCCGTTATGTCATGAACATAATACAGGTTTTACAGACCTTAAGTTACGCTCGTGAACCGTTGCTTATGTGGAGCTAGCGAATCGATCACTTTTACAGGAAAGAAATACCTGTTTAATCTCCGCCTTTTTCGGCTTTTTATTAGCCACAACAATTTCTAAAGGGGGATGAAATTATGTCAAGGTAGTGCAGAGAAATCATTTGTAAACCGGTAGAGCTTCTGCGTTTCGCATTGCTTTCTCGGTAGCACCAGAGAGCTTGCCCACACATTTGCGAAGCATCCGGCTGATCCCGGTCATGGATAAGTGAAGCGATCACTAACTGTAGTGGCTACAATCAGGCAACGTTATGATGAAACTGCCACATTGATGCTTACCAAAGTAACACAAGCATACCGATCAGAATTACTGCATATAAGTTAACCAGTGTGGAATAATACAAAACATCTTTTGTATTCTTATCATCTTATTATCATCTGTATTATTATCAAAACATCTTTTGTATTATTATTATCTTTTACTGCTTAAAACATCTTTTATGTCAATACCTCAAAGCTTATAAACCTATTTGTCCAGAGTGTGTGTCTGTGTGTGTCTCTGTGTGAGAGGAACTGTACAGAGGACCAAGGTCAAGAGTGGCTCAGGAATGCACAGTTTCTGCCAAGAAAGAAAATGCCCTAAGCGCAGTCCAAAGTGGCATCAGGTATCCCGAGAATCGCCTCACAGTGACCTGTCCAAAGTAGACTGGACAATACTATGAAGAAAGGCGGGAGCTGATTAGACTACGGTTATAGACAGATCTACAGCCAATTGATGTACAGCTAAAGGACTGTGGATTATAAGAACTGATGCCCGGGCAACGCCCGGGCAGAGCGCTCTCCAAACTGTGGCCAAGAACATCCCTCTGTTACAGTTTGTAATTTTTACTCTTTTGTCTGTTATAAATTTACTATATTTCAATCACAATCTGGTCAAGTATTTATTTCAATTGTCTTCCACCCTTAACGAACACCACCGGGTAACAAGAGGTAATTTTCCCCACAAATCTGGTGACCCCGACGTGGAGGGGGAAGACTCCTGGGTCTGACCAGGAAACTGAGTCAGAATTTGGACAACGCCTTGACGACAATCGCCAGACACTTCACGGCCGGCCAAAGACAGAGGTAGGCAGAAGCTTTTTAATCTGCAGAATATGAAGTGTCTGACGTTTGACGGAAAGGTATAAAATTATATTATTATACTTTCGTATGATTTCAGTAGCAGACACAGGGTAATATTCTATACTGGTTTCCTGTATGCGCATTCCAATACCCAACTCTAAAGACTAGTCTGAACAAAAGTCCTAGGTGATAAGTGAGATAAGAAGTGAATACGGGGGCGTGACGACGGCATAAAAAATAAAAAAAAAAAAAAAATCCGTCACAAGGCCAGGTAAATACCCAAGGGATATTTTAACTTGAAACGTGTGGGCGAGGGGTGGACACGGTAGGATACTGAAGGACTTAATAGGTTAGGTGGGGGGACGTCAGCCACTGAGTTCTGAACGGTCTAGAGGTCCTATACGGGAGATCCATCAAAGACGCCTAGGAAGATAATACACGTGTATGTGACAAAAGAAAAGAGAGGAGAAATATAAAGGTCACATAACAATAAAATATCCAATAAAGGACTTGGCCATTGGACTGTGCATGTAGAGATCAGGACCTGAGTGTATATTATTGTAAATCCAGGCTGGTGGTGGCAGTGAGTGAATTGGGAATGGAGCAAGGAATGTTTTCGAGTGCTGTTGGCAGGTGCTTTAAGTGCTGAGGTGTATGTGTGTGTATGCTGAGCTCAGATTGTGTGTGTGGAAGTCAATGTGAATGAACCGAACTCTGTGAGTGTCTGTAAACAACTGCATTGCTGGCATATTTGTTAGTTCTGTCTTTGTTAGATTGAATACAGTTGTCATTCTATTACATGAAGTGCTCATATAGAGGTCCACAATAAAATTAGCATTTATTCAAGATTAATTTCAGGTGCCTGTTGATTAGCCTATATTTACAGTATTTTATGGAATTCTTAGAGTAATTGCAGGATTGGTAAAAAGTGAAGTTGGTCAGAGTAAGTGAAATTAGTTGGTCTGAGTAAGTGAAGTTGGTGTAAGTGGAGTCGGTTAAAGCAGGAGTTTAGCCATTTTAATGGCTGTGGTTGGTTAAAGTAAGTGGAATTAATTTGAATGGTAAACAGAGAGTGGGGAGTTTAGCCATTTTAATGGCTGTGGAGTTGTAAAAGGACAAAGTTGGTAGAAGTGAGCAGAATAATTATTCCTTGTGAAATCAAATAAAAGTCCGTATTTCTTGATTCAATAAGCGTATGCCCTTCTTGAACGATCAGTAACTATAAACAGAGGGAAGTTTAGAGGAAGTAATAATTGAACGTCAATTACATGAACGTGGATAAAGTGTTTCTAATGTGGCTAACTGAATTGCTTTGAGATGCAGGACAAAGTCCAATATTTAAATGCTCTAATATTTGGCGGAAGTAATTCATTGCTGAGAAAACCACTACTAATATCCTCTATGAGCGTGAAGTAATTACACCATTTGAATTTGTTCAATATTTGCAAAATTGTAAAGAGCTAGAAAATCTAAGCAGTTTTCTGTAAATAATTAGACTGTGTGAGATTGGTGTGCCAGAAGCATATCTCAGAAAAGAAAATGAAGGAAAAGTACAAACAAGAATAACACTGTGTGTTCAAAATTTGCCAAAGTACTGTTTAACATTGTATACAGTAAGAGTGTGCCAAATTTTATTGATACAGAGGTTTCTCAAGTATTGAAAATTTTCAATTGATATTTGAAAAAGATCAGAAAAGTACCTGGAAATATAAAATATAATATGAAATTTAATGGTACATACTAGATTTATAAAAATAAAATAAAAATCAAGTGAACTATTGTGGGATTAGAGACTGGATGGGTTTTTAGATGGAGGAATGCAGAGTCAAAACAATAGAGGAATGGAGCCTTATTGACCGAAGCAGATTAGGGAGCACAGATAAGTGAAAGGTCAACATGCAGAAGTCAGAGAACAGAGAATGATGCATTGTGATTGAGCGAATGTCACTGGAAGCTTTCCTGACCGAAGAAATGCAAATGAATCAATGAAAAATCTTTTCTCCATTTCAAACAGGCACTATCAACCAGTGACTCTACATGGGAAAAAACTAAGAGGGCATGATAACCTTAATCTTTTTTAACTTCTACAGGAAAAGAGCCAAGTTTGAGTGGAAAAACGGCAAAATTATGTTGATGAAGTTTTTGTTCATTGTTGTATGCATCTAACTCATTCAATTGAAACTTTTCCACAGAGGACTCACTGCAGAAGATAAGGAATGAAAAAACCTTGAAAGTGATTTGCTGGCCAGCTAAGATTCAGCTGCAGAGTTCTAAAATAAATTTGGGGAAATCCAATTTGGAGTATTAACACGAGACTAAATTCAAAAGGTGGACCACCATATAATTGAAAAAGTCGACTAATAACGTGATCACATTCTAAATTTATTTTTGATTAGGCTGGCAAAATCTTTTATTCTGACTAGTAGTGAGAAGGACAGGGACTTTCAAATAAAAGGTACTGACTGACTGACTGACTGACTGAGCTGACCAGATTTGGGATGATTGTTTACCTTTATGTGCTGGGAGCCCAACAGAAAAATTATTACAGTTGAATGTTCAATACGTACCCATTTTTTGTGAATAATAAAAAAAAAAGAAATTGCATATTGTAACACAGTCTAAAGCAACTCCACCCGGTTCTGCTGAGGATATGGGGAATTGACACTATGGCTGGGGCTAATAAGCCCTGACTGTGCATCTCCTCCATGCTTTTAGCGAACCCTAGACAGAGGCGGATTGCTCAATCATGATTAATTGAAAAAAAACACTTTGAAAAGAAATTATTGTTACTGTCCCATTTTTGACCTGGAATACAGAGGAATACCAAATCATGAATATGCTGCAAAATATAAATAAATAAATAAATTAAATAAATAAATAAATATTAATGCAAAATTGACAGGAGCTCAGTAGCAAGGATGAGCAAATTTAGTAATTATGAATTTTTAAATAAAATTAATTTATCAAGGTGGCACATGCACTGTGATCGAAAAAAAAGGCAGTGTATTGCAAACAATTCCAATGAAATTGATGATTTTGTAAAACACATTCAGACCAAGCTTAAAATACACAAGACAAAGTTCTTGAATTGGGATTTATTCGCAGGTAAAGAAAGGATCTAAGTGAATTCCATCGACTTTTGCTTGATTTCGTTTTACAGATTTATTGATTTTTATAGATGTTTTAGTTTCCCCATTTTATTATCTGCCAATTATCATTGTACACTACTTTGATTCAACTTTGTTGTTTTAAATGTTCTCTATAAATAGACCTGACTTGACTAATGTTGCTGAAGGAATTTTTGTTGTTACTGTTATAATTCCTCTAAATAGTGTTAAGTGCACTTAGATTTTATTACATTATAGTTTTACTGCTTAAAAACAAAATAATATATACTTGTTAGAAATGTCAATGCTTATTTTGTTCTCTGCTTCAGGCTCTGAGAAAACTGTCTGTGGGAAAGTACTGATAGGAGGGGTACATGCACCTGGATAGGAGTTATGGACTCATGTCTGGGAAATGTCCCAACTTAGCAAGATAACAGAATTGTTTCTATCTGTACCAGGCCTTGAAACTGAGCCACTAAGCACAAGATGTGACTCCTCCAAGTGCATCCCTAGAGCAGAAATCTTCAAGAATAAAATGTTTGTGTAATTTTGTGATTGATTGCTTGAAGGATGCCTGGCTAGAAGGGTATGGGTCATTCCATGAAAAGAGAGCCAAAGTGTGACATGACTGTTCAAATTTGAAACAAAGATTTTGCTCGAAGTGCTGGTTCACTTTTGTTGGCGTTCCCCATGAGTCAAAATGTGACACAAGTTAAATGGCAAGATCTACTGTGGGATGCAAGAGGCAAGGCGTTGAACGTTCAGCGTTGCCGATGTAACAAGGACACCTAAACTAACACAGAAGTATGCAATAAAAATTTTATTTCAAAAATATAACAAAGTCTCAACTTGTTCAATTAGTATAACAGAGAACAAACTTAAAAACAAACCAGCAGTTTGGCAATGCCCAGTTGTGCTCTAAGGTCTGAACATGTTTGGCAGGGCTTTGATAAGTCGCTCATTGGTCATGTTCATCTGAGGACGGAACAAATGCAATATTCTGGACAAAATATAAATGAGAAGGCAGCCCATGGGTACACATCAGCTCTGAAAATATTTTAGAGTAGACTAGTTGTTAAATGCAAAATTTGTCATCTGGATTGTACCACATGACAAATGTTGCGAACGTAATATGGGCACGAAAAAATGCTCGACTTAGCAAATGCATCACCTGTCTTCACCCCACGCCTTTTTTGATATTGGAAACCGCTAATGATTCAATTTACAATGGTACAACTAATGGTTAACAGGATGAATTTGTTGATTTCAATTCCTCAGCAGGAGCATGCAGTTAAACATTCAACACAATTCTGGGCTGAAATACAGGAACTTCACAAAAAGCAACCCTACATTTGCTGTGCAAAATTTATTTTAAAAAATAGGCTAAATTGCCTGTTTCACATTTACTAACAACTTCCATCAAAATTCTTTTTATATAGAAAAATTTATCCTTTCTTTTCGCCAAAGTCGTTGAACGCAACATGGCTTAATAACAGCAGTGACTGGCCATGTCCCAGCTGGGTTTGCCACAACCCCTGCAAAATACACCTAACTGCCGAAAGTGTCACTTTCATTGAGAAAATATATGGATGAGAAGTGCCCGTGAGACATGTAAACAATAGTGGTGGGACGCGATTAAAAAAATCAATCTAATTAATTAAAGGCTTTGTAATTAATTAATCGATTAATCACATTTTTATCAAATACCAATTTTTGACACAATAAGCAAAGTTTTTCAATTCAAATAAATTTTGGTTGTGACTGAATCAATGAATAGACATATATGTGATCTTAAACAACAAAAATGTTTATTTTTCATCTATAATTATCAGTGCATTTTTCATCTGTGTACTACATTCACTGATTAGTGCAAACTCCCAAGTGCAATTATAGCCTTTTTATTCAACATTTTAAGACTTGGGGTGCATTAACGCCACCTACCGGGCTAAAGTGTGTGCATCAGTGTTACCGTGTGCCAGAAATGAGGAACTGAGAAAGGTGCGATTAAATGCGTTTTTTTTTTTTTTTAGCGTTATTTTTCCTGTAATTAATTAATCCAAATTAACTTCCGACCAAAAACGATGCACCACTCCTTAAACACGGAAACGGCAGGCCAAATTATGAATCCCTATAGAAAACATACTTGTGTTGAAAATCGGTGATTGACCAAAAAGATTTTAGTGATTGAACGTCACTTCATTCGAACGTAACTTTCTGGGGACACAAAAATACTAACCTGCTCAGCTTCCTTCATGAAGACGATAGACTGGTTCCTGGATGAGGAGTAGGAGGTTCGAAAGGAAATCCATATCTATGACCACTGTGAGACCCTCAAGGATACAGCAGATCGGGCAGCGAGCCCGGCTCGTGTTGAACGAACTTGGAAAATATGACGCCTAAAAAATTTTGCTCCACAAAAAGAAGAATTTTATAAAAACCCATGTGTTTTCTGAGATAATATTTTGGACGGTTATGCAACAGATTAATATCAACACGTTGGTACAAAAATCTAGATAATATATTATGTTTCCTGGGTTTTCTCAGCACTGTTTCAATGTAACTTTTCAGGACACCATGAGTTACGTTCGCAACAATATTTTAAGCGCTAATTGCAGTGTTATACATCTGGATTTCCCAGTTAATTGCCGTTGTGGGTTAATCACTTGGAATTTGATGTTAAGAACAAATGCCATTTCAGCCAGACTTTTATTTAAAAATTCGTAGAATTTTACATTCAAAGTCTGAAGGCAATGAATGTCACAAATTTGGACAATTTTTATCCACAAGTTTTTCAAAGACATGCAGTTTTTTTTTTTTATTTATCTTTTTCAGAAGACCAATTATATTGCCTGTGTTAGCTTTTTTTTATATATACTCTGGCCTTCAGGCATGGCATTTTCTATAGGTGGCATCCAATTTTGTAAATCATATAGTCCTGTAAAAATGCAGGGTCTCTGGCTCTCTATTTCATGGAATGACCGTATAAAAATTGCTTGTTGAAATTATTTAGCAGAGACCAACCTCTGACTGCTGTGGACACAGAGTCCCTGTTTGCTCTCTCATTCTGCAGGATTATATTGCAATAAACTGTTGATCATGTTTTTAAAAAAAAAAAATGTGTTCCCATTCTTTCAAAGAAGTCCTATCTAATAATACTGCATGTCCTGGACTCAAGGACACCCCCTCTATCAAATCCTGAGATTGAGTACTTTGTTGATGGTTTGTCGTCAAGAGTCGATAAAGGCAACCCATGTGTTGGATATGCTGTCTGTACTCATGAAACTGTGTTGATTGTAATCTTCTGCACACCAAACATGTTGATTTAATCAGTTTGACTGACGCCTTTGCAGACAGAGGAGCAAAGGCAACAGCCAAACACACTCTTGTGGGGCTATTACACCAATCTGAAGACTCAATTTCATGTGACCTGCTGTGAGCAGAGCATGATGCTGCTCCCCCACAAGAAAAACGTCAATGGACATCACATGGAACACAACACACTGATGACAGGTGGATGGGACCCAATGGTAAACCTATATTGCCAAAATCCCTCTTCCATATTGCTGCAGATTTGGTGCATGGGCAGTGCCATGTACCAAGAGGAGGGACCAAGGGGTTAATAGAGCAAAGTTACTATCACTTATTTACTAAAAAAAAATTTCTAAGAAATGTCCAACATGACAAAGATGGGTAGTAGTACAGAAGGGGGCAATCCCTACACCCCTTGGGCCATTCCACACGCACATCTAACACCGTGTGAGGGGAAGAGGTATGTGTTAGTATTGATATGACCTTTTTCTAAATCGTAGAAGCTATAGATGCAATCACAGTAGCAAAAATCCTGAGTAGAGAAATTATTCCTAGGTGGGGGATTCCAAAGACATTGTATCGTGACAATGGGCCAGAATTGAGAAATGAAGTACTGACTTGCTTGGGAGCAAAATTAGGAATAGGATTGAAAAAGCATTGTACATATCATTCGCAATCAGCAGGATTAGTGGAGAGAACTAATGGAACCCTGAAAGCAAAACTGGCAAAACCCATGTACTCCACTAATTTGACCTGGGTTGAGGCCCTCCCACTGGCACTATACTCTATGCGCCAGCAACCAGCTTAAGGACACGCTTTTTTTCACCACATGAATTATTCACTGGGAGGCCCATGCTTGGGCCTCCGGGAGACCCTAACGTGGTCCCCACCGCAGCCTTGCTGCAAACAGATTTGTCAGATTATATGCGGGCTTTGGGCAACATGACTAAGCTTCTCTCGCCAGGTGCAAGCAGCAAATTCCACAGGAGACGAGGACAACGGCACCCCGCCCCAGGGGTGACCACTGGCGACTGGGTCTGGTTAAAGGCACCAGGCCATCCACGCTGGGACGAACCGATCTGGACGGGACCATTCAAGATCACTGAGGTTTCCCATCACAAGGTCTTGGTCTAAAAAGGAGGAGATAAGACCTGGCATCATTTTGCACACTGTGCAAAGCAAGACCGCCAGAGCGGTCACTAGAGCAGGTAAGAACTAACCTGTTGTCATTCCAGGACATCAACAAGGAAGATGGAGATGGAGAATCGAAGGAGGGTGAGGAAACGTAATGAAATGTGGCTAGGAATAGGGAAAGAGGGATTAGCTCTCCTAGTAGGATTTTTTTACTTCTTGTAAGCGCTTTTTGCTATACACTGAAACGACTCAGAAAGACGCCCACATGACACCTACACCACACCAAGAATTCAAGGAAGACATGTTGATGGTAGCGGCAGTAGTAGGAGAACTAATAGCAGGAGGAGCATTCTCCAGCCTGGTCTTGCAGTATACACATCGTTGGGTCCTAACACATACATCACTGGAATACACGGACAAGACAAATTTAATTGCACGTCCCAAAAGTAACATGAAAATAGCAAGTACTATTGTAATCTTGGCTTTGGTACTGGTAACAGACGCAGCTACAGTGAACTCAGACCCCTGTGGAGCCAAGGTAATTTTAAAGGTGGACCCGGACAGTGAGAACACATTTCAATTTGATTTATGTAACGTAATCAACTGTGGTACTGACCCCTCCAAATGGAGGGGGTATGAAGATATTGAGTTAGAGGAGTACCGAGATGACCCCATAGGCCTGGAGGCCGGGGGACTTGCCCTAACCTCGCCCGACGAGGCGACTATGTTACTGTACCAACAGGTGACTGGGAATGTGACAGGAAGTGACGAGTGGGTGTGTCCTCCAGAACCCTACACGCCCAACTGCCCCATTGGAAATCCCTACTGCGAACATGGACAAGGCGGAGAAGCAGGTTGGGCTTGCTGGAAGTGGGTGGAGAAGTATTGCTCAGACCTGCCAAACCTCAGAAAACAACTTCTGACTGATCCTGAATTTCAGGCCTACTGCCGGGAGATTCTGAGGTTGTCTGAGGAGGAGTGTGAATGAGATTTGAGTGGATGAAGGGTATTGGCTTAGTAAATTCATAACGTTAGAGGGTGCTCATGTGCTCATGTGCTAGATCCATATTCCGTGATAGTGGCTGATGAGTGCACTTGCACATATGAAGTAAAATTAAAATGCCGGAATATGCAGATTTGCTGTAGGACTAAAGGGTTTCGCTTTGGAGCGGACGCTGGGCCGGCAACTAGCTGCCGACCTCCACTGGCGTCATGGCCAAGCCATGGTCATGTGGATCCCTGAGTTGTCAAGGGTGAAGGGGGGCACCCAAGGAGGGGTCCCAGTGGTCAAGTAGAGCCTGGAGGTCAGGGTTTTGCTTCGCTGCGCTAGGATGCTAATGCAATCACCCCATTGATAGCAATATGTAATGTAGGTGCTCACAGCACAAAAAGGGTGAGAATGTAATCGCTTCAGCATCTTTAGTGTTGCCCCCATAAAATGGGGCCAAAGGAGGGAGTTGTGGAATAATACAAAACATCTTTTGTATTCTTATCATCTTATTATCATCTGTATTATTATCAAAACATCTTTTGTATTATTATTATCTTTTACTGCTTAAAACATCTTTTATGTCAATACCTCAAAGCTTATAAACCTATTTGTCCAGAGTGTGTGTCTGTGTGTGTCTCTGTGTGAGAGGAACTGTACAGAGGACCAAGGTCAAGAGTGGCTCAGGAATGCACAGTTTCTGCCAAGAAAGAAAATGCCCTAAGCGCAGTCCAAAGTGGCATCAGGTATCCCGTAACCGCCTCACAGTGACTGTCCAAAGTAGACTGGACAATACTATGAAGAAAGGCGGAGCTGATTAGACTACGGTTATAGACAGATCTACAGCCAATTGATGTACAGCTAAAGGACTGTGGATTATAAGAACTGATGCCTCCGGCAACGCCCGGGCAGAGCGCCTCCAAACTGTGGCCAAGAACATCCCTCTGTTACAGTTTGTAATTTTTACTCTTTTGTCTGTTATAAATTTACTATATTTCAATCACAATCTGGTCAAGTATTTATTTCAATTGTCTTCCACCCTTAACGAACACCACCGGTAACAAGAGGTAATTTTCCCCACACCAGGAACATTTTTTAATTAGCAGAGCACGCGAACTAACATGCAGTAGCTGATAAGCGGTCATGACTGAATGTAATCTGTCGCGCGAAAAATTCGTTACGCGTCCGGTGTGAAAGCTGCTTAAGGCGCGCATAACGACTGTATTCGCGTCTTTGCATTGACTTTGAATGTAGCTAATATGTCGCGCGAAAAATTCGTTTCGTGTCCGATGTGTAAGCAACTTTATGGATATTATGCCACAGCTAGATTGAGCTCGGTTATGTTATGAACACAATACAGGTTTTGCAGACCCTAAGTTCCGTTAGCGCGGACAAGTTGCTTATGTGGAGCAAGCGAATCGAGCACTTCTACAGGAAAGAATTACCTATTTAATCTCCGCCTTTTTCGGCTTTTTATTAGCCACAACAATTTCTAAATTGGGATGAAATTATGTCAAGGTAGTGCTGAGAAATCATTTGTAAACCGGTAGAGCTTCTGCGTTTCGCATTGCTTTCTCGGTAGCACCGGAGAGCTTGCTCAGACATTTGTGGAGTATCCGGCTGATCCCGGTCATCGATAAGTGAAGCGATCACTAACTGTAGTGGCTACAATAGGGCAACGTTATGATGAAACTGCCACATTGATGCTTACCGAAGTAACACAAGCATACCGATCAGAATTACTGCATATAACTTAACCAGGAGCATTTTTAATTAGCATGGCACACAAACTAAGATGCAGTAGCTGGTAACCGAGCGGTCATAACCACAGAGACAAACCCTTGCAATACAGGTTTTACAGACAGCAAGTTCCGTTACCGTGGACAGCTGTACCAAGCATCCAAATTACAAACAAGTATAAAAAGTTAGCTTCAAATGAGGTTTATGTTCACACACCTTCTGTAGAATTTCCCCTGATATCACTCTTCCATATTTAGGACACAAACATTAGCAACAGTAACTTGGCTACATTAGCCGCTGTGCAACAGCCACAATCAATTGGCTATCACTTCAGGTTGGCTTATGCAGTAAAAGCAACTTACAGCTTCTGTGTCTGCGAGTCACGGACAGTCACGACCGATACAGGCTTTATCTTCAGATATATTACAAAGCCTGCGTTTGAGGCCAGTTGTTAGTGCTAACTATCGCTAGCGGTCCTGCTAGCCACCCGTAACATGTTAGCTTCACTAGCATTATTTGCTGTTATATCGTTACTTACAGCGTGTGGCTCCGAGCGCTTGATCGATGCAACTGCTTCAGGTTTGAGAAGCAGCTGAAACGCTTATCCTGTGTTGAATTATCCTTTATTGACAAAGCTGTCTTTGGTGAAATGCTGAACACAAACTGCTAACGTTCCTTTTGGCCGTGGCTGTTTGCTGCCAGCAAACAAAAAAAGCTACCCACTGATTTCTGGTGGCATTGTCTTTTGGAAGAAAAATCCGCGTCCAAAAGTAAACGGACAAGCAGCTTTGGGAGAGATACTGACAAAATTGCACCTCAAAATTGCACCTCTGCGGCTCTTCTTTTGTATTTCCAAAAGTGTAGACGCTACTAAGGCATAGTATGATCTGCCGTTGTTAGTGCCTGCTAGAATAGTTTCCGGTGTGGGCAGGTCCAGCGCAGTGGTTGGTTCTGGCTAGGTCTGTACTAATTGGATAGCACAACCTGACGTCAGGTTTTGCCCAGATCTCGCGAAGATCTCGGGAGGAGCTGTTCAGAGAGGAAATCACGCTCACGAAGTCACGTTCTTGGATTACGGCAAAACCCCTGTATCTTATGTTTAGAAACTTTTCAGAGGTTGAGCATGGACAACCAACATTATACCATTACTAATATGTATTAAAAGAAGGATCAGCATAATAGGTCCCCTTTAATGTTGAAGTAACATTGATAATTATGATTCTGTGATTCTTAAAATTGTGAATTTTATGATATAGCAGAGAGAACAGTGTTAAATAGTTGCAATGTTTATGTGGTTATATTATAAATCCTAACAGTCCCAGAATGTTCTTGCCATTTTCACTTTTAATCAAATCTATTTCAGTCATTATGGCTGTTATCTTTCCATGTCTTAGGTAAAACAGGATATGATATTGCGTGATATTAGATGTTTTTCTCCAAAAACGAGTGTTGTACAACCTAAAAAATACTCTCCTTGCTCTCTGTAACATCAATTAAGGATTAATCATCCATTTACTAGTGCCAGTTAGGCTATTTTGCACATTAAAAATAGATATGTAGTTCAAAATTTAGTATAGACACTTATAATGAAGATATTCTTGGTCCGGGTCAAAACTGACCCGGACCAATCTGTGAGGGTATCAAATATCAACAGTGTGTAAGGGTTAAATTACTCCAGGTTTTCTTTTGAGTTCATCTTGAGTCTATATTTTATGAATCTATTTTGCTGAGCCTCTACTGCCATCAGTTCCAACATCAGTATGCTTCATTTGCGGCTGCTCACTTCTGCCAGCTCTGAAATATCTTGGACTCTCTGGTAGTGGCGTCAGTTGCCTTGGTTGGGCTAAAGCAGTAAATACACAGTTGCACATTGTTTCTGGCAACAGGGGGCGCATTTGATGTTGACCTGGGTTTTTTGGGCCCTGCCGGCATGGTTTGTTCTGGGGGTTCGTGCTGCACTCTAAGTTACATGCAGTTGCTCACAGTTCATGGGAATGCACGCGCACACGTAAGTCTTTCCTTTGTATCCAATCACTCTGTCTTGCCAGATTTTCCTTTGTTTGCATTCTGAATGCTGCTGGTCTCCCTGCAGCCAGGGGGGAGGATCACGAGTGCTTGCTTGAATTCAAAGGAGGAGCGACGTGCCTGTCGCGACACAGTTTTGCACGTCGTTGTTGCCTGTTATTGTGATAAGGGGCTTAAATTAATTTTACTTGTTTTAATAACTAGTTTTTGCTTCACTGGCAATCTATGTATGCCCAATCATTTCAGCAGTTAGCTGTGGATTTAAGTTATCAGCTATGGTACTAATTGCACAGTAGCTTCTCCTACTGGCTCCTCCTCTTCACAAGTAAAGCCAGAGAGGTGATCTGGTTTGGTTGCTTTGTGGGGTCTTTGCTGCTGCTCTCTTCGCAATGGCTTTTTGGGTCACCTGAGACAAAGTCTCAAAGTGACCAATTCTAATCGCCTTTGGTCCGTCATCGTCCGTCATGTGTCATCCGTCGTGTGTCGTCCGTCGTGCATCCGTAAACATTTTTGACTTCTTCTCAGAAACCGCTGATCCGATTTCAATAAAATTTTGCTGAAACCTTCCTTGGTCAAATATGCACCAAAATTATGATTTATATGGTGCCCACCCCCAGGGGCTCTGAGGGGCGGGGCTAAAACTGGCCGATACATTTTCGATGTCTTCTCAGAACCCACTGATCCAATTTCAGTAAAATTTTCCAGGACTTTTCCTTGGTCAAATTTGCACCAAAGTTGCAAATTATATGGTGCCAACCCCCAGGGACTCAGAGGGGCGGGGCTAAAAGTGGTCAATACATTTTCGACTTCTCCTCAGAAACCGCTAATCCCATTTCAATACAATTTTGCAGGAACCTTCCTTGGTCAATTATGCACCAAAATTGTGGATTATATGGTGCCCACCCCCAGGGGCTCTGAGGGGCGGGGCTAAAACTGCTCAATACATTTTCGACGACTTCTCAGAAACCGCTAATCCGATTTCAATCAAATTTTGCAGGAACCTTCCTTGGTCAATTATGCACCAAAATTGTGAATTATATGGTGCCCACCCCCAGGGACTCTGAGGGGCGGGGCTAAAAGTGATAAATACATTTTCCACTTTTTTCTCAGAAACCGCTGATCCGATTTCAATGAAAATTTGCAGGAACCTTCCTTGGTCAATTATGCACCAAAATTGTGCGTTATATGCTGCCCACCCCCAGGCGCTCTGAGGGGCGGGGCTAAAAGTTGTCAAATTGGCTGACATTTTCAAACTCTTCTTCTCCAGACCCACATATGCTGGAAAACAATACTCTTCATAGATGGAAGGGTCTTCAGGTGCTTTATCAAAATTGTTCATTTCATGGCCCCCAGGCTTCATGTTTGCCCTTGGGGAGCGGGTAAAGTTTACTATACTTTATATAGGAAAATGATGGGTTTATTTGGTTCATTCACAACAATAACATCAGTTTTCATACAACTCAGGTGACCGTTAAGGCCCATGGGCCTCTTGTCAGGCGTATGCATTCAAGGGCAGGGAGGTTTTTTGGCCCCCCGTCATGGTTATGGTTTTGTGTTCATGTTTATTGTTCATGATTTTGTCTTTTATTTATTCTTTTTGGTTATTGTAATTCTCAGGTTTTCAGTTCATGCCATTTTCAGTTCCAGTGCACTTGTCTCCCCCGTCTCGTATCTAGTTGGTTCAGTCCGTCTCCCCGGTCTGTGTGCTCACGTGCTTCGGGTGATTTCAATGGTTTCTGGTGTTTCATAATATTCCTTCAATTCTCGTTTGCTTCCTTCACCTTGCTGTTCTGATTACTAATAAGACTAACATTTGTATTTTGTATCATAATCTACTAACCCAACTAATCCATGTATATATTACTAACTCACTAACAAGCACTCTAGTTAAATCTGTAAAGTTGCATCGCTACTAATTAGTACTAATTCCCCCTCAGCAATCGCCCTGTTCTAGTCTCTGTCTCTTGCTCAGCTTTACCTATCTCCCTCTGCGTTTCTGCGAGATCTCTCACATGTGCTTAATTGCTTTCCTGCACTCATTGTCTGTGCACTTAGAACTCCCTGACCGGAGCTGTTTAAATGTCATAGGCTGTGTGCGTGATTCCCGTCCGTGTCTTGGCTTTCGCCAATTGTTGTGGTTAGGATTTCCCTCATGTGTTCCTCCCATTGTAATTAGTCTGATCCAGCTCACCTGTTCCCTGTATAGCATGTGACTTCCCTCCTGTCTATTTAGAGTCCTCACTGCTGTTCTGACTTTGTCAGAACATTGATCAATATTTCTTTGTGCAGAGCTTCTCGTATGCCATTGATTATTGTTTTGCTTCGACTGTTTCGTCCGACCAAGATTCTTGCCATTGCCCTTTTTGTATTGTTTTTGTCTTTCTGGATTTCGACCTATTTTTATACGACCACGATTTCTGTGTTTGGATGCCCTGTGTATGACCCACTGCTTTGTTTATCGACTACGACTTTTTGCCTGCCGTCTATGTACCATAGCTCCTCTGTTTTACTGGTTCTGACCCCGGCCTGTCTAGTCGACTCTGTTTTTGGATTTCGTTTTGTGGCTTGGCAGTTCTTTTTTTTTTTTGGTACTGACCCGGAACTCATTAAAGGCATACGTTTTTTGGATTTCCCTCTCTTGTGTGTGGTTCCTGAACGCACCGTCACAGTACGTTCTGACAAGAGCTGGTAGTGAAATGACTGCTTAAATACACATATGGGAAGTCACATGCTATAATAGGGAACAGGTGAGCTGGATCAGACTAATTACAATGGGAGGAACACATGAGGGAAATCCTAACCACAACAATTGGCGAAAGCCAAGACACGGACGGGAATCACGCACACAGCCTATGACATTTAAACAGCTCCGGTCAGGGAGTTCTAAGTGCACAGACAATGAGTGCAGGAAAGCAATTTAGCACGTGCGAGAGATCTCGCAGAAATGCAGAGGGAGATAGGTAAAGCTGACCAAGAGGCGGAGACTAGAACAGGGCGATTGCTGAGGGGGAATTAATCTTAATTAGTAGCGGTGCAACTTTACAGATTTAACTAGAGTGCTCGTTAGTGAGTTAGTAATATATACATGGACTAGTTGGGTTAGTAGACTATGGTACAAAATACAAATGTTAGTCTTGTTGGTAATCAGAACAGCAAGGTGAAGGAAGTAAACGAGAATTGAAGGAATATTATGAAACACCAGAAACCATTGAAATCACCCGAAGCATGTGAGCACACAGACCGGGGAGACGGACTGAACCAACTAGATACGAGACGGGGGAGACAAGTGCACTGGAACTGAAAATGGCATGAACTGAAAACCTGAGAATTACAATAACCAAAAAGAATAAATAAAAGACAAAATCATGAACAACAAACATGAACATAAACATGAACACAAAACCATAACCATGACAGTATGAAATCACCTGAAAACATGGCACACAAGACTGGGGAATAAAACTGTCACATCACATATGACCAGACAGGGGAGACAATGAGTAATGCAGAGCATGAGAAATACAAAAACCAGAATGATAATCTAAACTGTGAATATGAGAAATGGCAGGGAAAAGACATGACAAAATACAAAACATGGCATGGACTAAATCAAAAAACATGGCTAGGAATCAGAGTCATGACAAAAACATGGTCAGGCACAACAGAATCATAACACCCCCTGCCTATTGGTTTTTCATGCTTATGCCTGGTAGGGCGGGAAGGTCCCAGAATGGAGTCATACTGCCAGATTCAAATATTGCAAATATATTTGCTGCAAATTACATAATTTAGGTGGACCTGACAGAAATTGAGCATAGAGTTAGTTCAGGCTGGCCACGGAGTCACTCCTAGCTCGCAAAGCCCGTCTTCATTAGTGATGGTACAGATCGTAAGCTAAGCCCACATCAGCTGACAGCTCAGCTGATTCCCTCCAGGCACTCAATCGGCAAATCTCAAACAAGTGCCTTATTTCAAGATGCTTTGCCTGCCTACTATTGCCAGTTGGTGTGCTTTATTTGCAACCCACCTCCATCCTCAGCTCCTCCATTACCTGTTTATCTGACTTAAGTGACTTAGGTATCACTGATGCTGCTCTGTTTTGTGTCTTTGGGGATTTTGCTGCTGCTCTTTCTGCAATGGCAGTGCAGGCGTATGCATGGAAGGGCCGGAAGGTTTTTTGCCCCCCCCCAGGACTATTGGTTTTTCATGCATGGGCGTGGTTGGGTCGGGAGGTCCCAGAACAGAGCCATACTGCCAAATTCTAATACTGAAAATATATTTGCTGAAAATGATATAATATAATTTCTGTTTTGACAAAGTAGATTGGACTGAACTAAAAATTCTATGGCCATCTCAGTCACTGCACTTCACTCCCCTTGAAAACCAGTGGTCTGAACTGGAGAGGACAGTCAATAAATGCAAATCAATGGTATCAATGATCATGAAAGTCGCTGGGTGAACAAATGGTCAAAACTCCCTCCAAGTGCATCCTCTGAACTGGTGACAAATTATAGGAGAAGTTGCATGTCTGACATTTTTGCCTGGGGTGTATTTTATGATGTACTACATTATAGCTGCAAAGAATGTCGACTGCTATAGTTTGCTACTGTATAAACATGCATAATCTATTGGACTCAGTGCAAACAATGGTTAATAGACTTTGTACTTGTCACTTTTTTACTTTTTTTCCCCCAAAAACCTACAGTAACCATTGGGTTATTTTGATCTATTTATTTTTGCAAATCTACTTTCAGATTCCCCTGCTAAATGCAGAAAACCAAGTCCTGTCTGCACTTGCCAACAAAAGCATGATGAAAGTTGACTCTCTGTGTCCTTTGCAGCCTGCCAGCTGGTCAACTGAGCTACTTAGTCAGAGGAGTCTCTGTTAGAGTACGAAACAATGACAGTTCTAATGACTGGAATCCTCTTCTACGGATCTGGAGGTATGCCTGAACACTTAAGTCATTTTCAACAAGACAAGTTGTACTGTGCCCAGTATAAGTGACACAGGTTAGCAGTAATTCTGCGATACTCTCCGCTGAAGATTGCTAACGACATAAAACACGAGGTTGGGAAAGCTGCGGAATTTTCGTCTCTCATACCAGAGTGCCCTCTTAGTGGTCCATACTGCTGTGCGTGGTATTCACAAACAACAAGAAAACTGCAATCTACATCTAAACATTTATTTTTAGAACTGTGCATTCTGTTAGCATTTATTCTTGTGAATTGTATTCTGCATATTCAAGTATTTTCAGTGGGTTCATACACACATGCATGCATTCTACCGCAGACAAAATAATAAATAAAGGCGAGTTAAAGAATGTTAAATCAGCTAACCTGTACTTGCAAACAGTTGTGGAAGTCTGTCGTGACTATTTGCTCCAAGAGAGTAGTGTTTTTGGTCTCTATTTCCAGTGAAAGTTTAAAAGAGAGTGGGCCCTCCTGAGGAAGAACATGGGCACAAACTGTCTCTGTGCTGCCCCCCGTTGTTTGAGAAGTCACTGTCACTAAATACATTCTGTAAAAGAAAGAAAAATATAAGAAAAACGTTAAAGATGTAGTGGAACTGGACAATAACATGAGACAAATGCGTCACTGACACATCAGGAAAATTTTAAAATAGGACCAATGGCCTGTAGCTTACCAGCCCAATAACAGCCAACTGTTCAGCATTTCTGATAAAACCTTTTCAGAGATTCAGTGGTGAATGAATACAGCGTACTAAAACATATGAAGTGAATCTGACCACCTGTTTTGTAAGAGATGGTTGTGAAAGATTTTCCCTTTATAAGTAAATGGGGCAAATTTAATTAGAAAAAAAATTCGTTAAAAATCAAAACATTTAAATTTTGTCAAACCTATGAAGAATCTTGGCAGACATTCTCCTAAGGAAGCACCATATCAAAATTGAAGTAAATACAGCCAGTGGTTTTGGAGAACAAGATTTTTATAGATTTTGCCAATGGATGACGATCACGGTTGTAACCACGATCATAACTACAATGCTGGACGCCACCTGATTACAATAGCTCAAGGCTTCTGGCCGATGAGCTAATAGAAATTAAATATGATGAAATAACATTTTCTTTCAAACAATGCGAGAATGCAGTACAAATATTTGCTTTTACTCCCAGTTCAATGAAAATTAACCTAAAATATTGATCCAAATAGCGTTACACTTTCTGCTCTGCTTCTCTGTAACTCTTGGCTCGTAATTACAATGAATGCAACCAACAATAAAAAATGCTGCACTTACGGTTCATCTGGATGTCTGCAACATGCAGCCTGCAGCAGCATGCAGGAAATTATGAGTAGCCCCAGCATTGTGAGGAGCGAGACAAGATCAGAAAAACCCAACTTAATGCAAACTGTGGGTCTAATATATGCCTCTCCGCATTAGACATTGAGAGATAACTAAAAAAGCATGATTTATACCCTCAGGAAAATGCACATCCCACCAACTCACATCCCACAGCCTCAGCCCCTCCTGCGCACCCCTGACAGACGAACACAAACAAACTAATTCACGATGAACTTCACCCTGCCCATTTTAAAAGTGAGAATCAAAACTCTTAAACAATTCCCTTTCTCTTCTCTCAAAAATACCAGCTGGGGAAGTGCTTAGCTGTCAATATCAATGCTAGGAAAGGTGAGAGGGGAAACTGCCAATTTCTAGGCAGCTTAGAATATACAGTTATTCCTGTGTACACTTAATTCTATTTATCTGGTGGGCCCACACTGAAAAATGCTCTGTTTCATTTGTGCAGTTGGGGCGCCCTGGTGGCTCATCGGTTTAAGTGCGTGTACCATGAAGGCTGTGTCCTTCCCGCAACAACCTGGGTTTGATTCCGGCTCAGGTCATTTGCTGCATGTCTTCTCCCATTCTTCTCCCCAACCTTCCTGTCTCTCTACACTGTATAACTGTCAATTAAAGAAAAATTTCCAAAAAAATAATCTTTAATTTGTGCAGCAACAACCATCCTTATTCAATGAAGAGTGATCATTTGCCCACACTTAAAAATCCCTCAGTGTTATAAGAAATCAAAGTTTTAGAATTTACATTGTTTTAGGCCAATAAAAATACTCAAGAATATAGACACCCCTTATTTCAGAAAGTGCAATAAACACTGACAGCTCAGTCTGAGGGTATTTCATAATAAATGCTGGCAAATATTTGGATACCATGATTGTGAGACAAAGGTCTAATCCATCACACGCTAGTTTAAACTTTACCTCTTGTGAAATCTAGGCCGATTGCCCACCTCTATTGCAGACAAATGAATTAAAGTGCAAATTCATCGTATTTTCTCAAAATAAAACTAATCTAGTATGCGTTTCACAAAACAGTTCATGAACAGTATCCTGCTAAACGCCTCAGATTTGCAGCTTTTTCTTGAAAACAAGTCTTTTAATGAGGTCCGAGCAGAAAATTCCGAAAACAAAATGAAGATTTGCCAATTTGCGGATGTGGCGTAATTGGAGGAGTTCCAAACGCGGAAGTCAAGCTGAAAACAATTGGAAAGCAAGATGTTGTCAATGAGTATTATTTACATAAATTGATGAAAACAAATGTTTTTTTTCACACCAGGGGCGGAAAAGGAACAAAGTGACGATCAGCCTGTATCAGTGGCGGCTGGTGAACTGGCAACACGGAAAGCTCAGACCCCTCCTTTAAAAATAATGATTGGTCATGACCTGTTCTCAATCATTCATTTAAATTACCATTACAGAAACTCCAAAAACTCTCAATATTATCAGGTGTCATCAGTTTTCATTAATAAAGCATACCTGTCAACTCTCACACGTTCGGCGTGAGTTTTAGTGGTATATTTACGTTCCCCTGCTGTAGTCAGCAATTATTCATTCAATGCGTATGGAAGAGATTCTCACGTGGAATTGAAGTCCTTGTGCATGGAGGTTTGTCAGTTTCACGTGCCTTACGGTGGATTTCACCACTATTATTTGGAAACCGATCCGGACTTCTCATGCTTTTGTTTATTCAGGGGTTGGAAGCAATGCATGTATTTCATGATCATTTAAATTGTTTAAATAAAATAAGGTCATTTGAAACGTCTTCATGCAATTCCATTACTACCAATTGTCTTAATTTCCTCCATGATAATGTTGAGAGTTTTCTGAGTTTCTGTAATGGTAATTTAAATGAATGATTGAAAACCGGTCATGACCAATCATTAATTTTAAGGGATGGTTTGAGCTTCCCCTGTTGCCAGTTCACCAGCTGCCACTGGCCTGTATACATGGTGCACTGAAACTACTTACTGAGAGCTTTATTGGGCCGTGACAAGGAAAAGTGTCTGAAAATAGGAAGCCTTTGTGCATGATGACTGTATGAGACCTTCAGAGTAAACAAACCCCAATTCCAATGAAGTTGGGATGTTGTGCAAAACGTGAATAAAAACAAAATACAATGATGTGCAAATCTCATAAACCCATATTTTATTCACAATAGAATATAGACAACATATCAGATGTTGAAAGTGAGACATTTTACCGTTTCATGAAAAATATTAGCTCATTTTGCATTTGATGGCAACAAAACATCTCAAAAAAGTTGGGACAGGGCTGTGTTTACTATTCTGTACCATCCCCTCTTCTTTTAACAACTGTCTGTAAACGTCTGGGAAGTGAGGAGACCAATTTGCTGGAGTTTTGGAAAAGGGTTGTTGTCCCACTCTCTGAAGTAGGATTCTGGCTGCTCAATAGTCCTGGGTCTTCTTGGCCAGATTTTTGTGTCATGATGCGCCAAATATTTTCAATTAGTGAAAGGTCTGGACTGCAGGCAGACCATTTCAGCACCCAGACTCTTCTACAGCGAGGCCATGCTGTTGTGATGGATGCAGTGTGTGGGTTAGCATTGTTGAAATATGCAAGGCCTTCCCTGAAAGAGACATTGTTGTAAAACCTCTATATACTTTTCAGCATTGATAACGCCTATCCAGACATGTAAGCTGCCCATGCCATAGGCACTAATGCAACCCCATACTATCAGCAGTGCAAGCTTTTGAACTGAGCCCTGATAACAAGCTGGATGGTCCCTCTCCTTGTTAGTCCGCACGACACAGCTTCCGTGGTTTCGAAAAAGAATTCTAAATTTTGATTAATCTGACCATAGAACAGTTTTCCATTTTACCTCAGTCATTTTAAATGAGCTTTGGCCCAGAGAGGACGGCGGCATTTCTGGATCTTGTTCACATATCATCACGTATCACATCTTCTATGCATGATACAGCTTTAACTTGCATTTGTGGATTGCACGGCAAACTGTGTTCACAGACAATGATTTCTTGAAGTGTTCCTGAGCCGTTGCAGTGAATTCCAGTGCAGATTTATGCCTGTTTTTAATGCAGTGCTGCCTGAGGCCCCGAAGATTACGAGCATCCAGTATTGACCTTCAACCTAGTCCCTTGCGCACAGAGATTTCTCCAGATTCTCTGAACCTTTTGATCATATTATGTACTGTAGATGATGGGATATTCAAAATCTTCACACTTTTACATTAAGGAACATTTTTCTGAAATTATTCCATAATTTTTAGACTCAGTTTTTCGCAGATTGGTGAGCCTCGGCCCATCTTTACTTCTGAGAGACTGCCTCTCTAAAATGCTCTTTTTGTACCTAGTCATGTTACTGACCTGCTGCCAGTTAACCTAGTTCTATCAAGAGAGACTCAAGTGAAATCAAGAAAAATTTTAATATGCGTTGAGCATAAGTAGAATTCAATTCAATTCAATTTTATTTATATTGCGCTTTACATAGAGAAAAGGGCAGAGCCCAGACTAATCCCTAATCCCCGAATAGCAGGCAAAAAACTCCCTGTAGGGAGAAAAAGCCTCGAACGATGGTGAGAAAAAACTCCTCACTGAGAAGAAATCTCAGGAGGAACCTGGCTATTCTGGGGAAGCCCATCCTCCGCTGGCTGAATAAAAAATTGATGGTAAATTAGGGATGAGAGGATCAGGACGGCAAGAAGACAGCAGTCAGAATTAACATGCTTAAAATCAGACAAGTCTTTGGCGCTTGGACTCTTCGGGAAGACTCGTAGAGCAGGAGCACGGCTCAGAGCAGCAGCTGGAAAAATCCCCCAAAAATAGGGGGCGGAAGCTCCCCGAAAACGCAGCCTGATGAATCCCCCAAAGAAAGGAAGGAATACTCACCAAGCAGGAACATCATAATGACCGAGAAGCACGGGCTGCTGAGAGAGGAAAACATGATGAGCATGACATGGGACACAAATGAGGTCTAAAGAACGATACAATCCAGACATTAGCAAGCAATGGCTAGGGGCTGCAAAACTCTGCATTTTTTTTTTTCTTTTTACACATGATGATAGCCAGCAATGGCTGCATTTTTTTTTCTACACATGATGATAGCCAGCAGTGGCTGCATTTTTTTTTCTTTTTACACATGATGATAGCCAGCAATGGCTGCATTTTTTTTTTTAAACACGATGATAGCCAGCAATAACTGCAATTTTTTTCTTCTTCTTTTTACACATGATGATAGCCAGCAATGGATGCAATTAGCAAGTGACAGCAGAAATACAGATGAAAGCCTACCACCGACCACCAGTTATTTGCAAGCTTACCCTGGACTGAAAAGGCTTCAGGGATCTTTAGGCTTTGATGATCGCAGATGCTTTGGGGCGCATGTAGGATGCGTTTGCTGAAGATGACCAGTGGCCCAGTTGATAGACGTCGTAGATATACCTTGCATACCCGCTGAAGAGCGGCACAGGTATTGCTTGGGCCATTACAAATAGGCTTGGAAAAGATGGGTCAGAACATCTAGCTCCAAACTGAACCCCAGCTTTAGACCTCATATGGTGGAGTTTGAAGTGACGAATATCAACCAATGACGAACAAGAAAATCAAAGATTGCAGACCCTCGCCCCTTAAAGCATTGGCAGTGGTTACAATGCGTAAAATTTCAAGTTAAACTGATATATATATATATATATATATATATTTTTTTTTTTTTTTTTTTTTTTTTTAAATAAGTTATACAAGCTGACGAATAGGCATATGGAAAAAAAAAAATTCAGAAAACAGCTCCCAAATCCAAATCTGGATCCTCATCCAGGTCATCTCAGAGGCCGAGAAACGGTAGACACTCATCACTCTGGACTGTAAAGGCTTCAGGGATCTTTGGGCTTCGATGATTGTAGATGCTTCAGGGCGCACGTAGGAAGCATATGCTGAAGATGGCCAGCGACCTAGTTGTTAGAGAGGCCGTGCCTATACCTTGCATAGCCGCTGAAGAGCGGCACTACTCTGAACAAATGATCCAGGTATTGCTTGGGGGCTATTAGAAATGGCTTGGAAAAGATGGGTCAGAACATCTAGCGCCAAACTGAACTCCAGCTATAGACCTCATATATAGTGGAGTTTGAAGTGACTAACATCGACCAATGAAAAACAAGACAAAGATGCAGACCCTCACCCTTTAAGGCATAGCAGTGTTAACAATGACAAGTTGCAAAATAAACTGATGTGTAAAAAATTTTTTTTTTTTTTTTTGGAGTAATACGAGCTGACGATAGACATATGGAGAAAATTCAGAAAATGGTTCCCAAATCCCGATCTGGATCCGGATCATCTCAGAGGGGACCTAGAAACGGTAGACACCCATCACCAATAAAAATTCAAGATGATCCGATCAGCGGTTGTTGAGTTATGCGAGCAGACAGACATATTACAATTACAAATATACAAATAATTGCAAGAGATGCACAGATGGTACTGACTGGAACAGGTTTTAGTGGCAAAAGCAGAGAAACACAACATCTCCAACAAATTGTGCAGTTTTAGGGCAGAGAGAGCGAGACCCTTCTCATGTAGGACCTAGCAGAATCTAGATAAGGCGGTAGGGGAAGCTGAAACTATAGAGGGGACTGGAGTACCCAGAGGAAACCCACGCAAACGGGGAGAACATGCAAACTCCACGCGGGAAGGCCCCGCCGAATTCAAACCCACAGTCTTCTTGCTGAGAAGCAGCAAAGCTAACCACTGTGCCGCCCAGACCTTTGTAAATAATGCTTAATACGGCTTCATTGTGCACAGAACTGCGATGCGTTTCGATGCCAGAACATGCAAAAAATCCAAATGCAACGGCTACGGCAATGGTTAAACTTCGTGCAGTGCTGAGGATTTGAGCTTAGGCAAAGACCGAGGCCATTTACATGCGAACCAGTGACCTTGAAAATAACCATCCAACCCAATGTAAGGGTAGCATCGATAAAACTGAAGAGAATTGGAGGAACAAACAGATAATAGAAAACGTCATGCCAATCCAATGGGTCAATAGTCTCGACCAGAATTTCAAATCGGAGCGGCAGCCCTCATCCAGGGAAATGACGTAATGCAGTTTAGGCACAGATGAGGCCGAACGCAGCAGATGGGAATGAACGCGAGATTTTGGGGAAATACACGAATCAGATGAATAGATGAATTCAAAACAATAGCAACATCTTATGACCATACGCCCCCAGACCAAGGGCAATCAATATGCATAATAATGCAGCACATTTTCTAATAGCAACAACTTCGTTCGGCATATCCTCAAGGGATGAATTCTGATAAAACTCATTATGACAGTTTCCTAAACCGAACACAATTCAAGCACCAATCAAGTACCGAAGCAGATAGCAAAACATAGGATAACATATTATTAGAGCTCTATCGCTCGCATTTCCACTGGATCTGTGCCACGTATACCAACGATACGTCAAATGAAAGAGGAAATCCACGGAATCCGACGATATAAGCCTTGACATTTTAAACCGACAGCGCACTGAATGAACGCCAGGCCTGCAATTTGCTAACAACGATTTTTTTTTTTTTTTTTTTCACTTTGATTGGCCCATTTCGGAATAAAACTGATCGTGGGTAGATCTGGTCGGGGCTCCATTTGCATGAATTACTGCAGCAAAGCAGAGAGGCATGGAGGCGATCAGCCTGTGGCAAAAGGGGCTTGCGCTGAAGTAGATGACTGGAAAGCTGGCACCGGAGATAACGCGCGTAGGGTAGGGGGTTCGAAGCGTGGTCTGGATGATGCAGCCAGTGCGTATGCGAGAAATGGAGGCGAGTGTAGATTGCAAGAGCGGAGCTAATCCCAGCGAACAGCAGCATGAACGAACTAGAGCGGGAAAAAAGGACATTTTTAAAAAAGACAGCAACATAACGATTGGCTAGCGATGCGACTGAGGTGTGCCATAGTTGGATGGAAGAGATCAGCTGCTACACCAGCTGACTGCTCAATTGACGGCCACAGAGATTGACTGCAGAGGTTTATGGGCGAGCATGCGAGTGAACGAAAAGAAAATAAACGGAGTTGACGTGCGCGAGAGAGAGAGTCTTCCTGACTGAACTTTCGCTAAGCTTCATTTAGTAGTAAAATGCTCCTCCAGCTGTTTTTTTTTTATTAGTACCATTTACTTTTCCAGCCTTTTGATGTCCCTGTCCCAACTTTTTTGAGGTGTGTTGCTGCCATCAAATTCAGCTAATATTTTCCATGAAATGGTAAAATGTCTCACTTTCAACATCAGATATGTTGTCTATTTTCTATTGTGAATAAAATGTGGGTTTATGAGATTTGAAAATCATTTCATTCGATTTTTATTCACATTTTACACAACGTCCCAACTTCATTGGAATTGGGGTTTATATTTACTCTGATTCCACAGTGCCCACTCGACAAACAACATGGCCCATGCAGGCCAAATAAGGCCCTGTTTGCACAGCTTGGGTGTGTTTCCCGAAATCAGAGATGCTGACTCACATAATTGGAACCACTGACTGTGAATGGACTAACTATGTAAGTTGCTAACTTAGTTTGAAACTAGGCTTTTGGGAAACTCACCCCTGGCTGGCTAGCATGCTTAAGCTTTTCGCGATTAAAGTACTAAGTTACACATGTAACAGTAGTTGCTGGAACTTGAACTTATTAATTTACAGGCGGAAAGCGTTAGCATGGTAGCTAGCGAATTATTCATCCCATTGACTTGAAAAGACTAGAAGCTTACACTTTTCTTTGTCCAATTGCAGCTCCTGCTCTCGTTCCGGCTTCGCTGTCATGGCCGACATTTCGATTTTACTCACTGTCTCGTGATGGACAGGGGCGTACTGGCCATCTGTGCGTTCTGGAGAATCACAGAACAGCTGGTACTCCAGGACGGCCGACGCGTTTCGACGACTACATGATCACGATGTCAGAAAGCAATGGAGAGACGGGAAAGGGAAGAGAATAAAGGAAGCAGACAATGGAGCCTCAGGCTTTCAAATGTAAACTAAAAACCGATCAGCTGTTTGGCCATGATGATCCTCGCCGCAAGCAGGGAGGAGCTCAGAGTAGAGCTGCTGCTCCTCCACGTCGAGAGGAGCCAGCTGGGGTGGCTCGGGCATCTATATCGGATGCCCCCTGGACACCTTCCTGGGAAGGTGTTCCGGGCATGCCCCACCGGGAGGGGGCCCCGGGGAAGACCCAGGACACGCTGGAGGGACTATGTCGCTCGGCTGGCCTGGGAACGCCTCGGGATACCCCCGGAAGAACTGGAGGAAGTGTCCAGGGAGAGGGAAGTCTGGGCATCCTTGCTTAGACTGCTACCCCCACGACCCGGCCCCGGATAAGCGGAAGAAGATGGATGGATGGATGGATGGATCCTCGCCGCAAGCAGTTTTCTTTTGGAGGGGGACACGGAAGCGGTAAGACTGACGTTAAATTAATAGGCTATCGCAAGTTTGAGTTCGGTTAAAATTTGGCTTGAGCTTACGTAACGACCCCAATGGACAAGTTATTAGCATACTATTTGATGCATATTGATTCATTGTTTTACGGTGCCAAATAAAATTTGTCCTAGAATATAGGAAGACTTTCCAAATTTTCAATTCCAAAACCCTGTCGTTCAGAATCACCTGCCATTAAACTTGCAACCAAGTTTCTGCGGTTCTGAAGCTAGTGAGCTATTCTACGCCCATTAGAGTCTGTTAGTAAAATATGTAACTTTATTTTTAAAAAGGCTATGTATGAATCAATCCAAATAATGCAGTAGTCTTATTGAAAAATGCAATGCCCCCAAAGTCACATTTCTGTTTCACATCCATTCATGTAAAAATAATATTTCTGCAAAATACATTATTTATATGTTGACAATTGTATGTTTTTAATATAGGACAGCATCACTAAATTTAGTATATTTCAGGACATCTTTCAGGTAAATAGGATCTTTAATATAAATAAGATTGTCTGTTTTTGGGTATTACCCACCCAACCCCCGCATACAGAATAATAAGTTCACTCACATGTACAGCGTACATAAGTACATGCACATGGGGGCGGGGGTGGACTAGGTGATCTGTTAACATCTGCTAAGATCACACATGCATATAGCCACTGGGTTTGTATGTTAGATAAACACAACAATTAGTTTGTTGTAGGCTAATTGGTGTTATATAAACTCAAGAACAAATACAATAATATTAGTGTTTTATGGGAAATATAGTCCAGTATGATGTTAAAATGCATACTTCTTTGTCAAATAACGTGAAATTTTTTTTTCGGCCAGCCACTACCTCCCCATCCCTGCCGTCTGGAGAGTGGGCCAGTCAGGTACAAATTCCTGGGCCACTTTTTTGCCCCAGTCCGCCCCTGGTGATGGAGGATGGTTTTATTTTCATTTTGAGTCTTTTTTTGCATAAAATAGTTTCTACATTCATTTTAGAATGAACTTACCAAGTGGCGCCCTGGGCTTCTCAACCTACTTTTCTGAGAAGAGAATAGATGGGGCAGATTCGGGACCAGAGCATTTTGGGCTCGGTTTATTGACCGATGGCATGTTAAGCAGCGATTTCAGCAATCACTAACCTGCAGTAATATCCAGACTTTTCCTGTGACTCACGATCTGGCTTGAAAAAGCAGTCATCAGTGAAGTGTTTAGAGCAGATCACGGATCCTGATCCAGTGTTGTGTCCGATTGAGTTCCCCTGTCAAATCATGTTTCCACGAACAACGCAATGCAATAACATCCCTAAATAGTCTGGAGTGCGAATGTACATTCTACTCTCTGAGTTTGAAGGCAGAACAGATCGTTAATGCATGGAGTAACTGTGTGATCACTGCCGAGCAGAAAAGCTCAATATTGCAAAAGGACAAATTTCAGGAGATGGCAGAATATCAAAATTCATCACTTTATGAGGTGTCATCTGTGATAACTTTCTTATGAGCGAGCTGATTCATCAATGCCTGTTACATTATTTCTTTCATGAATTTCTTAAATCAGCGACAGCATCGCAAAACTCTCTCGAAGGGGGAACACGATTTGACGGGGGAGCAGAATCGGACACAACACTGGGCTCTGTGAAATCCGCTCGTTTCCTCCTCACAAAGTCCACCCATGCCTTTCGCTTTGTGGGTTTTTTTTTTTTTTTTAAATTTATGGACCGCGATGCCTCTGCTTGCATGGGCCTTGTTGGTTGCAGCCGTAAACAAGGCAGATATTTGGCTTTTTCCCAAGGGAATAATCCACATTTATGAATCATTGAGTCCAATGCCATTGACAATGTACTCTCTGCTGATGGCTAAGGCTCCTCTTGTAACATCATCGCCGAAGATAAATTCTTTCTGAGATGATTGCGATTGGCAGTGATTAAAATGCGAATAAATTTGTAACAGCTGATTAGAATTTGAAACAACCAGTGTACAAAGGATGTATTTATATTAAACATTCTGTGGTCCAAATTTTATTTTGGATGACAAGCACTTTACGGTGCAGGACATTTAACTAAACAGAGGCAGCATTTGGATTTCAAATTAAACATTTCAATGTTATTTATGACATTTATATAGCTCTAAAGGCAAAAAAGGAGCACATTCAAACACTCAATATTGTCAGGTGCACGACTGCAGAAAGACTGACATGAAAGTAGAAGAGTCAGCACACTGAATGTCCTTTAAAAAACTTTTAATTCGGCCAAATGGCAAACGAGGCAGCAAGATGCGTTTCAGACAAGAGCCTTCCTCAGCATTACCGACAATGAGCGGATATGCCTTTTATATACAGGGAGTCAATTAGCATAATTATTCTTTATCAAGAAAACGGGGCGCTCAGTCAATTACTGAAAAAAAAAACAGAAGGACATAATATACCAGCGGCGGCTGGTGAACTGGCAATAGGTGAAGCTTAAACTATCCTTTAAAAATAATGATTGTTCATGACCTGTTTTCAATCTTAATAAAATTGTCACCAGTTCTCCTTGTTAAGTTAAAATGAGCACACATAGCCTACTTCTTGACCTGTTTTCAATCATTCATTTAAATTACCATTACAGAAACTCTGAAAACTCTCAACATTATCAGGTGCGGCCAGTTTTCATTAATAACACATACCTGTCAACTCTCACGCATTCGGCGTGAGTTTCAGTGGCATGTTTACGTTCCCCTGCTGTAGTCAGCAATTATTCAATGAACGCGTATGTAAGAGATTCTCGTCGCGGAATTGAAGCCCTTGTGCATGGAGGTTTATCAGTTTCACTTGCATTACGGTGGATTTCAACACTAGTAATTGGCAAACGATTATGATTCCAGAATTCTCACACTTTTCTTTACACAGGGGTTGGAAGCAATGGAATTGCATAAAGACATTTCAAAACTCACGCCAAATGCGTGGGAGTTGACAGGTATGCGGTTATTGAGAGTTTTCAGAGTCTCTGGAATGGTAATTTAAATGAATGATTGAAAACACGTCATGACCAATTATTATTTTTAAGGGATGGTTTGTGCTTCCCCTATTGCCAGTTCACCAGCCGCCACTGTAATATACCGTGCACAAAAAAAGAGAACATAGCGAAAAATTAATTCTAGAATTATGTACATAAACTCTGGATATAAATGGTGACTCAAACTCACAGTAACCTGTGGAAAGTACATTTACAATTTAGAAAAAGTTGAAAATGATACACTTATCAGAACCGTACACTTACAAAAACTGTATGAAGTCCCTGACAGATGAGACTGCAAATTACAAAGGTTGTAAGTGGTGAATCACAAAAATAATACATAGGCCTACTATTACAGACCATAGAAAACACTCCAACTTTAATTCTTCATTCAGGCCTTTAGGATGCTCAGTTTGTGAAGTATGGATGCAAAAAGCTTCTCTCTGAGAGGTTTGACTTCCATGCCCTGAAACCTGAGAGAACACAATCATGGCCCACTGCATTTAAGTGTCTTGCGATTGATGAATTATCATCCCTAATATGATTAGGGGATTATCACGCTTCCGGGTTCCGTGGGCGGGATTTTTGCATTTGGTGTTTATCCAGTTCCGGCGGAGTTCAACAACATCAACAATGGTCGAAACTAAGGCTAGATGTCACTGCTCTGTTCCACTTTGTAAATCGAACAAACAACGACAACCCTACTTAAGTTTTCATGGATTCCTGAGTGAATTAACTCTAAGGAAGAAGTGGGTTAAAGCGATTCGCCGGGATGAAGGGCCAAGCTTTAAAATACAACGAGATAGCACGTTCGTTTGTAGCCGGCACTTCAGTGAAGCAGACTATACTGCAGGTACTGGTAGCAGTAAGTTACTGTGCTACGGATTGTTAATTCTAGCAAAAGGGACAGTCATATCTTACGCGTCTGACTTGAAATGGCTAGCTAACATTAGCTAGCTGACACTGACAGTGGCTAACGTTAACGTTCTTCATAACAAAATACAGGTAAAAATTGGTGAATCGTCAGCCTCATTTAACGGTGAATAACGTTAAACTTAAGCCCAATGCCCCGCGCAGCGTCACGTCAAACTCTAAACGGTTTCAAACGCCCACTGGAAGAGTCAGCTGCATCAATATTAACGGATGACAACAGGACCGAGAAGCAAGCCATGGGTGTCACTCTTAAAATACGAAACAAGACAACGTTAAATTTTGAAAAAACCTTCCGATAAAGCTTATTTTAAGTGATGGCAAAGTGCGACGGTCAGGTTACTATGCACTATACGTTATATACAGGCATAATTTTCCTCCTAAATTTAGCCGTCAAGTAAATTAAGATTATGATTCACTTTACTTCACCCAGCAACGAATTAGCTAGCTAGCTAACTTAGCAGTGTAAAATTCTGATGTACATTCAGTTAGGTACTGTAACTGTAGATCGCTTGATAACTTAAATGCCCGCAAAATAGCGGATTTCCTTTCAAAACTGCGACTTGGTTCAAAAGCAGGTTGACAACTGCATGTGAGGTTGCCGCTAAATGTGTGCCACTGACCATGACAAGGCGAAACAGTTAAATAATCTAAAAGACAAATGCGTTTTTATTGTGTTGACGCTTCAGAAATTGAGCAGTGGCGAAAAGTAAAAATCTGACGCGCGTCGCACACTGCCAGTGGGCGTTGGGCTTTAGTTCAGTTGGGTTTGACATTGGTTTGTCGTTACCTTCCATTGCACGCGTAACAACTTACAACCAAACGAACATCTCAGCTGATGCCAAGGTAACGTAAGCATAAGTTCACCTAATGTTAAGTTTGCTAGCTAGTAGCCACAAACCTTCGTAGTTGTAGATGAAGTTTTCGAAAAAGAAACTATATCCCTTGTCCAGTTTGAGCGGGCTGTGGGGGAGTGTTGTTCTACTAATCTGTAGACGTCTGGAAAAGTTATTTTCGGCAAATTTACGAGGGAAGCTGTAAAAGATGTAAACTTGGGTTCGCCCGGTTCGCCATTTAGCTAGCGGAAGTTGCTGTGCGTTATTGTCTCTGAATGCGGAAGGCCTAAACTGCCTTTACGTTCAGAGACAGTGGCGGTCCTTCATACAAGCGACACAGGCGCTTGCCTAGGGCGCCACCCAATGGTGGGTGTCAAACATGCAGCCAGCAAAAAAGAGAAAATAAGTAGCAATAATAAAGTCGAACTGTTTTTTAAAAATAATTTTTGGCATCCCTCTCTATCTGCCACAATTCTTAGACATGAAAAATAAATTAAACGTAAGTAAGGGCCTGTGTCAACAGGAAACGTTTTGTTTGCACTGGAAGTGCCCATGACCTCATTTTTTGAGCGCTTCTCTCCAGCGCTCACTGCTGCTAAGTTGCAGAAACTGTCTTCTTCGCACTTCCACAATCATCAATGCAAAAGTCAAATCATTGTACTTCAACATTACCTTCACGTGTTACCTTAACATAAGAGGCGCAACAAACTCAGGTTCGACTGCTATCACTGAGATAACAACAGTCACAAGTTAATCTAGACGAGATGTTTTCAACCGAGACATCAATGTCCGGTTGTTTCGAGTTGGGCTATATAATGTACTTGGGCTCTGAATGGAAGTGTGAAAATTCCTTTCTTTCCTTTTTTTTGTGGAACAATAAAAGAAAAATAAATTTTTAAATTGTCATCACAGCTTCACAAATCTATGTCAACAATTAATGAACTACATGAATCGGATGGATAAATAATGAGTAAAATAGGATTATAATTGTAAAGGCATTTTCACGGACAGCAGAAAATCTGCTGCTGCTGTGAGAAAGACCCGACTTTTATACACAAAGGTCACCAGTTAACAGAGAAACCAGCAGATCCGTACCAAGGATGTTTTATATTTCACTGGATATACAATCGGATCATGGCCACCCATTCATTTCAATAGAAATGGCTCAATGGCGCAGCACCATGGATGTATTATAAGAACTGGATACTGAACCGAAAATGGCCGCCCATTCATTTCAATGGAAATTGCTTAGTGGTCCGCAGGATTTTTGCACAAGGGAGACAATCCTCCAGGCATCCACCATATTAGAAAATGACTGGTGTTGAATGATTATGGAGGAATAAGGGGATAATGGTATTGGGGAAATTAGTATAAAGAATGAGATCACGACAAAATTTACATATTTACAACAGCTTCAGCCTGGAATCCAGGAATCTAGTCCTCAAAGGCCTGCAGTCGAGGTTGGAGGAATGTCTCCCTGATGCATAAGCTGTGGCGCAGCACGCCGACATGGAGCCTTATTTCCGGAGTCACGCGGACATGCGCTGTGTGACTTTTCGCTCACACATGCGTAGTGTGGGGCTCATGAACGCGGTGATGCCTGAGGTATCTATGACAACGGTCCGCGCCTGAAGCACTCCCACACAGGACGCGTGTTCACGACCAATGTTCTCCGGAAATATAGCTAATTATGTCCACTGCAAAACCCATGCAATAGCTCTGGACCGGCAAACATAGCACTCGGTGAAGGCTTAAACATAGTTTGGAAGAACAGTTTATATACCGAATGGGGATATAAAATGTTGATAAACTATTTTTATTTAACAGGGAAATAAAATTATTCACTTCGTCGCAAAAAATGTCAGCAAAACAGTCGACTTGCTGCTCTATAAGATGACATCGTTCAATCTCATTTTCCACGCAGTTCAAAGCTAAATGTATTCGGAGAAAGTGAAACTTCTCGTGCTTGTTAGCTTGCAACCTCCTCTATTCTTACTGGATTCAAGACGATAGCCCAACCGCTCAGAGCACTGCCCGTGCTTTATGAACTGATAAGTTTTAAAGTAGATGATGTTAATTAAAGTATTTGGCCAATTCTGACAAGCAAAATTACTTCAAGCGTACTTATGCTCAAGGTTCATTAAATCCATCCATTCTCTATACTGCCTCTTCCCTACTCGGGTCGCGGGGGAACTGGAGCCCATCCCAGCTGACTCAGGGCGAAAGGCAGGGACCCACCCTGGACAGCTCACCAATCCATCGCAGGGTGCACACACCATTCATTACATCCATTCATGAAAACTTTTTTCATAAAACATATGCCCACAGAACAGATACAATTTCAGTGTTTTCTGCCTAATAGCAGTTTTTACTATCAATAAAATATTGGCCTAAGGACACGTTTTATACTCCTATTGTTCAAGTTAACATACGCAGTAACATAGCTGCTGCCTTTATATGCTATTACCATGTTTATTAGCACTAGACATTAAACTCTAATTAAATTTTCTTGACCAAATGCACGCTTGACCTTTTAACACACCCGAATGTTTCGCTGGGTACTCAAACATCAAGGTAAGCCGAAAAAAGTGCGGATCTTATTCGATATTAGTGGAGTTTGAATACAGAATTCTTTCCCTTCCCCTTATACAGGATTAGTAAATTCATAAGTCCTCACATAATCAGCAGCCCAGTTATAAAATATACTATATTGACAGCTTGTACAAATTTAACATATGGCCTCTCTCTGGTTGTACTGTGCTGGAATTTGGAGACAGTGACTGTTTATTGATAGATGATTACTGCCTGTTCGAGTGGTTCAGATAAATGGCCATGCATGAGCTTTCCACCCCTTGATGGTCTTGAATGCGCATATTGAATGCAGTTAGAACTGGGTGTGGTCTTAACACAATACTGACAACTGCTTGCATTCTGGCAAGTTTAAGAGGCACTTGCTTTTGAAGGGCTTGGTAGTAATAAAAAAGGAGCACAATTAAGTATGCCAACGATATAGCCAGACTGGTTCCAAGTTAAATGAATTGTTAGTGCACTCTCATAACTTGATATGGACCCAAGGCGTGGGTTAATGGCTTAGAGCTACAAATACAGTTAAGGAAGAGGTGGAAAATGTCTGATTCTTTGGCTAAATAAACACAACCCCAGATGAACAAGATGAGGTAACTTATCAACACAAACCAAAGCTCTGTGCGACCATTCTCATTAGTCATGTTTCCATCTCATTATTCTTATGTGCTTTTTCAAAATGGGTGTTGGAAAAAGCAGATGGAAATGGCAAAATGTGAATAAACTTCCTCTAAGTTGCATAAAAGTTTATACGCTCACTTGAGGTAGTTTTTGCCTTATGCGATTAGGAGTTAATGCGTAAAAGGGGGGATGTAAACAGTTTAGCTAAGTTCTGATGTAGCTGCCATGCTGCCGCTGCATGAATTTATACTCGACTCCATCTTCGTCTCCGGACAGCCTCAAACATTGCAATCATTAACTGAAAAATAAGCTCAATGAGCATTTGCTGAATTGCATGCTACTCCGGTTGACCTTTTTCCTTTTCAGCGTCTCGTTTCTCCTCCAGTTGTTTCCCCTCTGGTTCCGCTTCAGTTTGTTTCTTTTCCATTTGCGACCCCTTCTTCTGTTGTTCTATACATGTTACCAGTGTCCTCTACCGCCATCTTGTGGTGAAAATGGCCTAATTTATTGGAGTTAATTTGCTCCAAGCCAGTCAATGGAAAGGCAGGTAATTCAAATTTTCTTTGAAGCGAATTTTCAAAAATTCGCTCGACATTAGGCGGAAACTCAACTATTGTTTCAACATGCAGGAAACTGGGAGGGATGTTTTCTTGGGGGTTCATGACAGCAACTCAAAACATTTGAGCGGATCGCTGACAACTGTCTGCAGAATTTTTTTAGTGTTTGTTGTGAGCTAACAAAGATCTGTTAACAGGAACGATTTTAAATTGCAAACAAACTTCTAAAATAGATTAATTCTGCATGGTTGAATGATCTTGACTATTGTTTGACTGGGATGCAGTTGCTGATAATGGCCACTTGTTTCCTTCTATTTCAGAGTCCCAACCCCTCTCTGACATTCTGTGTGAAGACGCACGACCGACTCTACTACATGGTAGCGCCCTTGCCAGAGGCCATGAGAGTCTGGATGGATGTCATAGTAACGGGAGCCGAGGGCTACACACAATTCATGAACTGAAAGTGAATCCACTTGAGCGGACTGTGCAACAAAAAGAGACAAAACTGCGTCACATGATTCAGGCTCCTTCATTTATGGCCTATGACACAGGCATCTCTGGGTTTTTGGGAAATAAAGCCTTTATATTTAGTCACTTTTATATCTTTTTTATCGTCTGTTTTTTAACTTGTTTTTTTTTTTTTTTTGCTTGGATTAAGAGGGAGTTCTGCAAGACAGAGGAAAAACAGCCGTTGAAAATCTTTTGATTGGTGGTTTTTGGTTCTTATGCAAAGCCTTTGTTGTAACTGCAGATGAGACGTTTAACCAGGGCAGCAGTCCTTTACTAATAAGGCCCATTTCCTGAATTGCAGTATTTTTGTTTGTTGTTTATAATTATTTACATGTGTTCTTGACACTTAAAAGTTCTTGTGAAGAATGTACTGTTCTTGGGTATTTTATACCTGTTGACCTTGGTACCAAATAAATAAATAAAAAAAATAAAATAAAAAAAGAACTGCCTGTGCGTTTGGAGACCTTTTTTTTTTTTTTTTTTTTTTTTTACTACATATACTGTATGGTTCCATTTGCATACAGTACAGGAAATTAACACCCCAAACTGACTGTGAACTATAATTCAAATCAAAAGTTTTCCTTTTTTCCTAGCAACTGCCACTGTTGGTCTATGCATTGCAAATTGTGGTCACTCGCTCACTCAGCCATAGATGTTTTGTGGGGACAGTTGGTGGGACGCATGCACATTACACGCCATGGGTCGGAGCGGTTCCATTCTTGTTTTTACTGGAGCGCACAAACATTAAGCATATTTGAAATAAGGACCATAGAAACTATGAACACTGTTGAAGACGGGGACCATTTCAGGTTTTAAATTTTTGAACTGGCACCAGAGGAAAAAGCATGAATAACAGGGTTGAGTCATTTTCAATCTGAATAATGGTGTCAAACACGTAAAAGGCACCCAAACACAATAATGATGCATGAACTCCACAAAATAATGTCCAAGAGAAATCGTAATTACCTCTCACCTCAATCACTGCCAGGACTTCGTTCAGAGGACTGATTTTATGGGGAACTGATAAGTCTGTTCTCAGAGAGCCAAAATTGTCCTCTTAAAAAAATCAGTTTTTGTTAATGTGCCTTTTATGTATTTATTTTCCCCCGGGGTTTTGAACTTGTGGAAATTGGTGTAAATGCTCAGTCCAGTAACGACCATAATGCGTTCATGGAGTATTTTTTATTTATTTATTTTTTAAACATGAATCTTCCTGTGGCCCTTGGTATAAGCGTCCTCTTCTTCTGAAATATGAATTATAAAGTCTGACCTGCAGCTTCAGGCTTAACCATCATCTGATTTAGTCCAAAAAATCCAGTTATGCCTTTGAAGTAGACAAAGAAGTTCACTTATTTCTGAGTCATTGCATTAAGGTTGAGAAAAGAAAGTTTTGTTGACAGCGCTGACCATGATCGCAGCTGACTGTGATCAACCAATAACTACCAACACAGAAAATCCTCGCACTGCCAGGCCCTCGATAACCTTTTTAAATGGTCCTCTGGAAAACACCTCTTTGTGTCCATCTCTGCCACACCAGCGCCCGAGTTTATGAATAAAACATGACTTATACCTCCGTAAAGAAAAAAAAATTATGACTGTGTCTTCTGAGTTTGTGCTTCTTACTAAAGATGAAAACAACTCGTCAAAATTAATTTTTTATTTTATGTTGAAGGTCCCAAGCATTTGGAAGTCAGTGATGAAATGTTTAAGCAGCATAGATTTCTCAAAGCTCAATACTAATTTCAATGTCACTTAATTAAAATTTTGGTTTTAAAATATAGGGGCAACTTGAAATATATTGACAAAAAATGACTTGGCTGCTCCGATCTCCTCCTTTCACAGCACGTTGAAGTCATCATCTGCAATATGAGCACAACACAAATTTAGATCATGAGAAACTCATGGCACTAAATGGTTTATTCCACATAAACCATGGCACTTATTACGACTTTTACACTGAAAATATGCAGAATATGAAATTATTACATTACTAAGAATTAATAATACAAGCATGTTTGCATCAATAAAGTTATGCAGTTCCTATATTCTCAGGATATTGGATAGCATGGTTTTATCATTCCTGTAAAACCTGATATTTGTTACCCAACCAGACAAACTTGCACACGTGGCTCTCAGTTTTTAATTATTGTTGTATACCATATTGCTATGAGCTGCCATTTTCACATAGTACTGCTGCATTGTACTGGTTATTTGGAACATTTTGACAGTTCAGTTACTCTGGAAAAGCAGTGTTGAGCCTTATTGTAATAGTTAGCACATTTAATGTGGTATTAAAATGGCCCTTGAAGAGAAGGGTTTTTGATCAGCTGTGTACATTATGTATCTTCATGTTTATTTAAAATAAAGTATGCATCCAAATTGAGATAAAAATCATGCCCTCCAATAGAATAGGAACATTACAATTATATTTATTACTTTTGCCAAACACTTGAGATGTTTGAGAGCGAAAAAAGGAAATATAGACAACCAGATTTAATTTCATGGTATTGACTTGTACGTATACATGCTTTACCATTTTACAGAAACAGTTATGTTTGTGATTAGTCCCCTATCTTCAGCAGCACAAAAGTTAAAAGATGATTTATGTGCAAACTGTTAATCACTCTGCGCTTTTTATGCCTCAGCGTTTGTGACAGCCATGGCTCTTATGTACTCGGTTTGTCTGTCCTGCCATATGTACTGATGTCTGTCCCCCCGTTCCAATCTTGAGAATACAAAATCTGTGGAATCCACTGGGGGAATTTCTCCATATTTGGCTCAGATGTCCTCTTGGACTGAAGGATGAACTGATTTGAGGTTAAAGGTCAAGTGATCACACATCCGTGCCATTGTTGGTCCCCGTAAACCATTTATTAAAACTGCTCATGCTCATACATTTCCACAGCTAAAAACATTAAAGCACAGCTTCATGTTGTTTAATAAATAATGGCACGATGGAATCTGTTGTATGCTGTTTTACCTGAGGATAGATTTACCTCATTTCAGGACCTGATCAGGACCAATTGATTTTTTATTATGTCCTGACATGTAAAACCACAACTGAAAGAGGATGTACTTTCCTTTTCTCATGACTGTAAATAAGTGTTTTCTTGCTCCGCCTTTTTGGCATAACATGCCTCTGCCTGCTACTGCTTTGCATTGCTCAGTGGCTGCTGTGCTGCATCACACTCGCCTGCTGCTAGTTAACATCCCGCCTCCACCTCAGTATCCACTCATGGGCTCTGAATCTCCCCCAAATCTCCCCTGCATTCCCTGACACTCCCTCTTCTTCTCAACCTCAGCTGGCTGTAGGGTGTGTCAGGGTCAGAGACTAGATGCCAAACTCGTTTCAATTTGTTACTGTTACTATTGATTGTTACACGTGAGTTAGTGGACAGAAATACTATGTTATAAAAGCTGATCGTTTTGGCATTGGTCTCATATTTGGATTTTTTATTAAAACCACAATTATTTTTAGTAAATTCAAAGTAAATCTGGGAACACTATGAACATTTTAATGTGCACTCTCTTAATTTTACACTTAAGAGAACAGCATTTGGGACTTAAACCAACTGCATATGAAGTTGCAGAGTACCGTATTGTTCTGAATATAAGACAATCCTGACTATAAGATGTTTTGAGGAAAAAAAAGGTATTTGATGACAAAATCTTGCTTTAATCACAAAATAAAACATTTTATTTGAGAATACTAATAACATTTTGATAAAATCAATACAAAACAAGGCACTCAGGCATTGCCCATCTCATCCAGGGGGTATTCGTGCTTTTTGTGCAATTTAATCACGTAACGCTGATAAGACGCCAGCTTCTCATTGAAGTCGTTGGGCAGATGTTGTCCTGCGACGTAGAGAGAAGCCATTTTGCCACATCATTCTTTTACACCAGCTAAAGCTTACCTTAAATTCAGTGAGCTCTTTAGCCACCTCAACAGCTTTCAGCTGCATTATGGCTCTTGTAACAGGCATACCCTCGTTACGTTTTTCAGCAATGCACTCACTCGCCTGTTGATTTCTTGGAAGCGGGCACTTTTGGGGCCGAAAAATTATTTTTGTTGAGCGTTGGCATTTTTAAGACGCTCTTTCTGGGCACGCCATCTTCGCATGTCAGGCTCTGTGACTCAATATCGTTTGGCCGCTTGAACATTGCTAGATGCCTTGGCAGCATTCACCACCATAATCTTAGAATTGGCATCATAACTTTTCCTAATTTGTTTGCTAACTTGAACACTTGTCGAGCCGCGTTGCTCGGGTACGTTGCCCTTCTCTGCCATTTTGACAGTAATGTATCTGTCACTGTAGGGAAGCTGTAGAGTGATTAGTGAGTGACGAGAGTGATGGACAGAGATGGTGGCGCATTTGGCATTCGCGCTATGTGTTGTTGTGAACGTATATTGACCATAGACTGTATGAAATACCCACTCAGAGTCACTGATTTTGACTGTTAAAACCCTAGTCCCCGAAAATCAGATGACCCCACTTTTTCAAAGGGGATTTCCTTGGAAAAAACATTGTCCTATATTCGGAACAATACGGTATTTTTTTATTGGGAACCAATTGTTGTGGGCAGTAGGGCATTGATATTGCAGTACTTACTGTCTGCGCAGGGGGAGCTGTACTCCGTCACCGCTTCATCACCTGACAAGGAAAACATAGTATTAGTAATGGGATCTCCTGATCGACTCAATGCCTCAAACATGATTGCTGTAAAATGTTTCCAATGGAGACACAAGAATAGTTTTTAGCGGTCATTCGTGAGCTTATCAAGGTGGGGACATAAATAATAGGGCAAATTAAGTAAAGCCAAAGATTGGCAACTTAACCAGAAATGGATAAGGCCTACGTAGCCCATCTCTGTCACTGTGCGTCATATAAAGCACCTAAATTTTGAGTTGCGAAGTCCCTAAGTCAAGAATGGATAAATGCTGAACCATATTTGGAGAAATTTATGATAAATAAGTAGTAATTTCTTACTTTTATCATAGTAGTCATATATTTTGACCACTGCAGGTTTCAAGTTCCTCACCGGTACATCTTCCACTATGCCCAGAACATATGCCTCTGGCACATTCTTCTTCAGCTATTTGGAAAAAAAACAAACATGGATTTGCAATTACTCCACATCGGTTATATCATGCTCTTCTCACAGCTGACAACAATAGGTTGATCCCTGAATAAATATCCCCCAATTTATTGTCGGAATGAAAGAAATTTTATCGAAATTACGACCATAAGAGACTCTAAATTATCTATCAATAGTTTTCAGTTTTGGCGATTTGACTTTTTGGGCCCACCGATAAAATCGGAAGTTAACTTTTACACTCAAATTACCAGAATTCCACTCATAACATGGCAATTCAATGGGTGGACATCAAGCACTTTATTTTTCACTGATCATGAAACCGCAGTGGAGGATTTGGAGAAATGAAGATGGTCTTTAAACAAGTAACCATGTCATCTGGCATGGTAACATTGAGTGACAGTTTTGAGAACACTTTTGGGATCTTATATGCTTGCTCTTTCTTATATATCATGCAACATTCCGTGTGTGCATCAAACCCCAGCAATTTGCTTTCAATCTAGCAACATGGATATGTAGAATAAGTAGCAATTTTTAAGAATACAATACATGCCAAAAGTTTGGGGCCACCCTCAGATTCTTAAAAAAAATCACACATCAACTGTTGCAGTGCATAAAATATAGGAAGCCAATAGGTTTTGGGTGAATTCCAGACCTCAGACCACATTTTAAAGCTGTCTTGACTGATTGATCACTGACCACAATGTTTTATAATTGAGTTCCAATGCCTTTGTTTTAACCCTGCTCACGTCTTAGTGACACAAAATCATGTTATGTAACAAGAAGGCGTACTTCCCCAAAACCAAGGGGTCACATTGCACTTGGTGCGCCATTAAAAATCTGAGGGTGGCCCCAAACTTTTGGCCTGTAGTGTATATTCCTTAATATTGCTACAAAAATGCAATTAAAAGGACGGATAAAATGTTTTTTTTTTTTAATGCTGAAAAATTAGTATTGACATTTAAGTTTTGGAAGTTAGCTTCAGTCTTCAAATCTGCAACCACAACCAGCCACCCATGGGATAAAGTATGAACAATTATAGCTTTACGCACAGAAAGTTTCAGTGAGTGGTGTATTATTTCCAGCATCACTGTTACCACATAGGTCCATTTATGGCTATATGGTCATATTTATTCTGTCAATCTGAGATGTGTCTTTAATACAGGTGCTACTGTTGCTGATTTTTCAGGTTGATAAGATCAAAAAAGAAAATGTGACTTTGTAAGAGTGCTACATTTCACAAGCTCCCTCAAATTCAGTCCTATGAAATGAAAATAATTAAAAACTTGGATAGCATTATTTCTGCAATGATTGAAGCCTCGTTATGAATTTCATTGGCAGTCCTATTTTTTACTACCAGCAAAAAGGTGGCAGGTGTTATATTTTTCCCATATCTGTCTGTCTGTCTGTCATCACGATATTCTGAAAAATTCAGAGCTGCTTTAAACAAAACTTCACAGAAAGGTTAGTTCAGAGCCAATGGAGAGTTGATTGAAGTTTGATGCTGAACGGCCAAAAAACATGATGGCATTGAATGTCTCATCTTCATCCTTGGTGGACATCAGTGCTGTGCTGAGCAAATTTACTAGTTTATTTCTGTACTTCACTTTGTATTATTATTGAGTATTCTGCGTGCAAGATGCCCTCATGGAGGTATGGAGGGAGAGATCTGACCCTACCCCAGGGCAGGATCAGATTCTTTTTCTGATTTTCCCCCCATCACTAGTAACTATTCACAGGTTACACACACTGTAAACATGCATAACAAGTGCCAACCTGATAATTTACTGGAACAATGCAGGTTACATTGGGGAAACCCATTGGCACAATACACATCCAGTGAGTGCTATTTCCACCATTTCAAAATGAACAATCATTTCGTGGAAGAGCATAGAAAAGAACACCCTGTCCTACAATTTATATAATGTCACCCGCTGCTTATTATCACACTGCATTTTATAAATCAAGTTTCCACAGACAAAACTCAGAGGAAGACGCTCCATTTGAAGATCAGTGGGCAGACTGTCACTAAAGAGCAAAGAAATTCAATGGACCCACTCAGCTCTGCACACGCAATGTGGTTAAAGCCTGACCTCATCCAGGTAGATGATCACGTGGTCTTCTTCCTCTTCAACGCGCTTCACGGTGCGATGAGCTTTCAGCTGCAGAAATGATGAATGCACCACACGGATGAGCGTTAATAAAATTACATTGATAATTATCATGTCACTGTGAAAGCTACTGTTCATCTATGTTTTGATTTAGGTAGTAAGCCCTGGGATGCCTGAAAGCAGCTAGTTTAAAGTAAAAAGGGTGTCAGAGATTTCAATCCGGAGCCCCCAACCCAAACCCCCAATATTCGTTGATATTTTGCAGATTATCAGCAAAGACTGCAGTGTTGAGAGTTTTTTCCCTTTCACTGAATGCCATCATTATGTCCATAATTAAAATAATATTTTTTTCAGGCTGTTATGCATTGGCTCAATCACCATCATTCTATCATACCATGACCTCTCCGCACGAGACAAGCATTTGCCAAACACAGTTAGGAAGTCAGTCTGTGTGTGTTTTAGGGCAGATTTTTAAAAAGTTTTGGTATCCATTTAACATTTGTTTATATTACAATGGTCTGGGACCCAAAAACATGACATGAAAATACAAAACACAGTTAAATTTAACCACAGTTTTAAGAAATGGATATGTTCTATTTCACGAAGAAACACGTGATAATAATAATCACAACAAAGTTCACTTTTTCACAAAAATTCTAATTCTTAGATTTAATTTCATCATGGTATAGTGTTTTGACTTGTTTAATAAAGCATACTAACAAATAAGAAAGCTCTTCTATGCTAACTTTTCCCAAGACAAAAATTAGAATTTTTCGAAAAACTCTTCATATTCTCATAGCACCAATTTGGATAAGTAGAAAGGCAAGGAAAATTATTTGAAAAATATTGTTGAGTCAGAAAAAAAATACAAATATCCGTCATTATGAATGTGACACACCCTGATAAAAAACCATTAAAAAAGAGCTTGTTTACTGGAATATTTCACAAAATTTTGGGATACACTTGGCAGGAAATTAGGCCAGCATCCAGTAGCCCTGCAAATACATAAATTTGACCATCACACACTGACAAAATGTTCTCATCATCCACCATTTTATATCTCACATGCACCACTATGACTTTTATATTCATCACTGTATTACTTACATTTAAATAAAACGCTTTCACATTCACTAGTTTGACCACGCTCATATACAGAAGAAACACGGCACACATACATATATTTTACCTCTCACATTTGCAAGAAATGCTCTTGCAGTAAAGGTAAACTGAGTAGGATTTGTCCATTCCTGTTTGAGAGCAAAACATTCAAAGTTGGGCCCTCCTCTAGAGCTCAGCCGCACCTGAAGTGAATGCCCACTTACCGTAATGCAAGCAGTGCACTGAGATCCTCATGTTTTTTCCGTTTTAATGTAACAGCATTGAGCTCTGACATGACCCCATGATTCTCACTGGATGGTGTAATTTAGCCACATGAAGAATATACCGACATATGTGTGCAGAACTAGGAAAAGGGGTCACTTGGGATTTTTTTCCATTCTGAGATTAACGGGGTCAAAGTTCAACCTGTTCTATTTAACTGAAAATGCACGTGCAAAGCTAGAATTTCAAACTACTGTAATGTCAATTTACAACACTTTGCTGTGAAAAACTTGGATCACTCTTTGATTTTGTTGGAAATATCAATTTTCAAAAAATGACCCAAGTGACCCCTTTTCCTAGTCCTGCATGCATATTTTAATCCTAAAGGATGAAACAGCATTTCCCTCTGAAACACGATAAAGTGTGAGTCTCAGGGGAAAACTTCTGGAGCTGAACCACTTCCCAGCTCAGCTGTACAAAAAACATTGACATGACTTCAGTTTTTGTCTTCACTACTTTTAACATCACAACCATCACTTTCTTTTTCAAGAAATAGTCATCATATACAAACCCCATTTCCAATGAAGTCGGGACGTTGTGTAAAACGTGAATAAAAACAGAATACAATGATTTGCAAACCCTTTTCGACCTACGTTGTATATTCAATTGAGTCCACGATACCGACAAGATATTTAATGTTCAATCTAATAAACTTCATTTTTTTTTGGGAAATATTTACTAATTTTGAATTTGAATCCTGCAACACATTCCAAAAAACCTGGGACAAGGGCATGTTTACCACTGTGTTACATCACATTTCCTTTAAACAACACTCAATAAGCATTTGGGAACTGAGGACACTAATTGTAGAAGCTTTGAAAGTGGAATTCTTTCCCATTCTTGCTTGATGTACAGCTTAAGTTGCTCAACAGTCCGGCGTCTCTGTTGTCGTATTTTCCTCTTCATAATGCGCCACACATTTTCAATGGGAGAAGGTCTGGACTGCAGGCAGGCCAGTCTATTACCCGCACTCTTTTACTAAGAAGCCGCGCTGTAGTAACACGTGCAGAATGTGGCTTGGCATTATATTGCTGAAATAAGCAGGGACGTTCCTGAAAAAGATGTCGCTTGGATGGCAGCATATGTTGCTCCAAAACCTGTATGTACCTTTCAGCATTAATGGTGCCTTCACAGATGTGCAAGTTACCCATGCCATGGGCACTAATACACCCCCATACCATCACAGATACTGGCTTTTGAACTTTGGGCTGATAACAATCTGGATGGTCCTTTTCCTCTTTAGCCTGGAGGCCACAACGTCCAAGTTCTCCAAAAACGATTTGAAATGTGGACTCGTCAGACCACAGCACACTTTTCCACTTTGCGTCAGTCCATCTCAGATGAGCACGAGCCCAGAGAAGTTGGCAGCATCTCTGGGTGTTGTTGATAGATGGCTTTTGCTCTGCATGCTACAGTTTTATCTTGCACTTATAGATGTAGTGACAAACTGTGTTAACTGACAATGGTTTTTTTCGAAGTGTCCTGAGCCCACATGGTAATATCCTTCACAAAATGATGTCGGTTTTTAATGCAGTGCCGCCTGAGGGACCGACGGTCACCAATGTTGGTTTTCGGCCTTGCCGCTTGCGTGTTGAGCTTTCTCCATATTCTCTGAATCCTTTGATGATATTATGGGCTGTAGATGATGAAACCCGAAAATTCCTAGCAATAGCATGTTGGGAAACGTTGTCCGTAAACTGTTGGACTACATGCTCATGCAGTTGTTCACAAAGTGGTAAACCTCGCCCCATCCTTGCATGTGAACGGCTGAGCCTTTCGGGGATGCTCCTTTTACACCTAATCATGACACTCACCTGTTTCCAATTAACCTGTTCACCAGTGGAATGTTCCAAACAGGTGTTTTTTGAGCATTCCTCAACTTTCCCAGTCTTTTGTTGCCCCTGTCCCAATTTTTGTGGAAAATATTGCAGGCATCAAATTCAAAATGAGTGAATATTTAAAAAAAAAACAATAAAGTTATCAGTTTGAGCATTAAATATCTTGTCTTTGTAGTGTACTCAATTGAATATAGGTCGAAAAGGATTTGCAAATCATTGTAATCTGTTTTTGTTCACGTTTTACACAACATCCCAGCTTCATTGGAATTGGCACTTGTAGTAAAAGAGAGATAAAGAGATGGATGCCAAGGTGCAGCATTTTGATTGTGTGCGAGAGGTAAAACTTTAATTATGCTCCATACAACCCCTCATACAGTATATTCCTTATATTTTGAAATGATTATTCGGCCAGTATTCTGAGTATCCTTCGTTATGAAAGTATTTTCTCACCGGAATGAGTGAGCTTTTATCCAGCAGAAATCCCGACAGGAGACGGATGCTGATTATCACCATGTTGGTTTCCTCCCGCCCACCATTATACCTGTGAACAAATCCAGCTCTTACTAACTCTGGACAATGATGAAGGAGCTGTGTTACCTGCAGATGTCATAGTGTCCCACAAATGTAATAATCCACAAACATGCATAATACAAATCTGCAGCTGCGTTTCAATGCAATAATCTAATCAATGTAATAAGTTTCCAACAAACATAATAACAATAGCCAGTTGAAGTGGAAAATAAAGGTTCAGAAAGTAAAAGTCTTCTCTTGTATTTTGTTTGAGACTCTTGGAATAGCAATTTGGCAAAATTCTTCAGCTGCCAGGTAGATGGGAGGAAGAAACACACGGCAGGACTTCTTTCTGACCTCTGAATATTCTAACAAAAACTTAACGAATCCCCACAAATGCAAAGGCTATTATGTTTGAGAGAAATTGAGTATTATGTTCGTGGTACACAAATGGTCTTATGTTGGTAGTTTATCACGTTTCTGATAGGACCACTTCGTCAAAAAAGAAAATATTTATTGCAACATACAGGCATACAATCATACATTGAGTTTGGCGACATGGCTCTGTTATGAGAGATCCCTGCCCGTCCGAACGAGGAACCGAAGGCAGGGAGCTGCTAGTAATCCCCCTCCCAGGAACAGAGCCAACAGCAGCAATGACCTCACGAAAGAGACGTTGCTATAGAACGAAAATTTAGACAAAGAGAGCCGGGTTAATGAATACAATAGATCGTTGGAGCTGGGGTGGAGGAGGGTTGTTGAGCGAGCACACTGAGGAGCAGCTTCCCGAGGCGAGCTTAAGTAGAGTAGCATATTACCAGCCAAGCAATCAGGCAGCTAGGTCAGATGACAGTCATGTGCACTCAGGTAGAAGCTGCTCCTCTGTTAGCAGGCTTGACTCCATGGCCTATCAGAACTTACGTCAAGTCTTCATTTGTGAGACATTAGTATGCTTGTGGATGTAAGAGGAGTAACTCCAAATGTCAAAGTTAATAATGGTCAAAGTGCAACCCCTGGCAAAAAATAATATGGCCACATATGGAGGATGTTCATCCAGCTTTTTTACTTCATAGAAAATAAACAAATAGCAGATATGACACAAAACTATTTTTGTTAATGAGCGTAACATTCAGTTTTTATGAAACACACCCCAAACACATTAAATTACTCTAACTATGTCAGCAATGGTGGGAGTAATGGCTGTGCTGGACCCAAGTGCACGCAGTAATGAGATCAGATTCAGGGCAGTTCAGGACTTTATCAAGGGAAGACAGGAGTACAGCAGTACATTAAAAAAAACCAGGACAAACAAACCAGAACCTAAAACTACAGCCAAACAGGACAAGACTAAATAAACACTTCTAAGGGGTAAAGGAAGGGCGGCGCAAACGCAAAACACTTTGAGCTAAGCTACTACTGATCAGAAATATACACTAAACAGGCAGGTAAGAGGACTGTAGGACAAATACTAGATCTAAGTCAGGAGGTGCGGACAGAGGACTGATCAGGCGAAGAGAAGATCCAGCACGCAGGGTGAGAACCTCACCCCCTTAAACAGCAAGGGAGTGTGGGTGGAAGGCGGAGCCACATTCCTCCCGCGGAGAGTGCCTTTGGGATGCTGACCCCACCGTTTGGCGCTGCGGACAGCAGCCGGAATTCCTGAGGATGCGCCGCCTTCAGGACCGCGGACAGCGGCCAGCGATACGGGCGGAGATGCGGTGGTAACAAATTAATGGTATGTTTTTTTCATTATGAAGTAGAGGATAAAAATATGGAATCAGTCAGTGTTGAGGAAAAAAAGATGGCATCACCTTGCAATAGGAGCGATCTGATATACAATACGGCACATCGCCAGGCGGATATGACGGCAGAAAATCAGGGATCAAATGTAAAAATGTCGACGAGTGAACTTCCGCTCATATACGTGCACGGTCGAATGCTAGCTAATATCATGGCGATTTATAGCGTTTCGTTCCAAAACGTGAACTCCGGCTTTGACTCGTTTGTAGCGTTTATTTGAATTTTGCGGTATTTTCACATTCATATCTGTGTATCCATGATGGTATTCGACTGCGAAGCTGCGCAATGCTCATCGCATTTCATCATGCATGCATTGGCTTGGCGAAGCTGGTCTTATTACCAGAAGTGCGGATGTCGACAAAAAAATCCCCTTCCTTCATCTCATCTCCCGATTTACGACAGTTTTGCGCGATATCAGATCGCTCCTATTGACCAATCACAAGCCCCGCCCACTTTCAGCTACGTCACAATGGGGCAAGCAGTGGTAACATGTAACATGTAACAGACACTCGATATGCCGACCGTGTTAAAGGCGTGTTTTTCATTTCATTTCCAAAACCATAATAAGCTTTTTAATGTATTCCTAAACTAATTTAAAAAAAGATCTGAAACAGTTGTGAAATTAGTGTCTTTTTCATTGGTGATAAATCTCACAAGATAATTACAATTTACGACACAAGAATATTACAGAAGGCACTTTTATCAAACAAACCTACGCAGTTGTACTCATGCCTTTTGCAGCAATATTCATTTGAAGGGCTGTAATAAAACGTTTCATGCTAGCTAGCTAATTAGCCGTCCCATTGACTTGAATAGACCGCTGACTAACAACAAACGCTAGTGATTGATAACGGTCACCAGCGAGCTACCTTGGTAACCTTACTGTCGCGGGAACTGCATTAACTGAGCAGTTAATAAAATTAACAAGGTGGCTAACAAGCTAGCTACTCGTAACTGACATTCAACGACAATACTTCTTACCTGCATAATATTTAAAACAGTGGACAAGTCGTTTTGTCTGTTTATACAGAGTTCAAAAAGACAAGGTGGGGAGAAAGGCTTGGCTGTTAGCTAGAAATCAGGAGAAAAAATTTTTCTCCATCCCCTCGATCAGTGCTGTGCGGAGATTATTTTTGAGAGCAGTGTTTTAACGGGACAGGGACAAAGATGAAGCTGAGGAAAGGAGTAGCCAGAGTTCACTAGCGCTTCTTTTTAATAACATTGGCATTAGCCATATGATTCAATATAACTATTCGGTTGACGGCAAATATGCTCAACCAGGGTACAATGAAATGAGGAAAACAGAGTAATTTGATAACGTACATGGACATTCATCGACGTTTCTTATTATGGGGAAAACTTCCAACCACGTATCTTATCAAAGGGTCATTAAAAGCCTCGGTCACGTTAACTTAACTTTTCTGCTCGCACTTTAACGTTGACACCGAGTCACATTTCGATCTTCCCATTAGTAAGTGTGCCGCTTTCCATCCTCCAAAAAGCACATATTTAGGGAGACAAAATGTCGATGCCAAAATACCACCAACTCGCATGCAACACTTCAGTGAACGGAAGTCGGAACTGGTGCTGCAATGCTTTTTGTTTTGAACTCAAGCAAGGCACTGACTGTAAGGCAAGGCTGAAGTTTCCTGTCCAACCTGGCAATAGAAACAATGGGAGGCGGGGCTTGGGATTGGTCAATTGGCATTTCTAAAAGATATACCAGCACAAATTTGAAAATGCAAATTAGTCTGCAGTTAAAAAAGAGTGCTTTCAGACCTTAACGAGGTGTTGAACTTGGCTAATTGAGAGGAACCATGGCACCAATTAATGGCAATTGAGACAATGTAAAAGATTATGAAACTGCTCCAAGAAGGAAATTCAACATCGTAAAGTGGCAAATAATGTTGAATGTTCCCAGTCAGCGGTGTCTAAAATTTGGTGCAAGTATAAACAAAATGGGAAGGAAAGGAAAACATTCGAGAAGACAACAGAAGACGTCAAAGCATCAGGACAGAAAACTCAAAGAAATATGCCTTCAAAATAGAAAATGCACAATAAAACAAATGAAAAACAAAGGGGCAGAAACGAGAGTGGACCATTTTCTGATTCCATCAATAAAAAAAATAGGTTTGGTCATGATGAAGTAATTTTTCAGGATGGCAATGCATCTTGCCACATAGCAAAGAGAATAAAAGTTGTTCTTCAAGAAAGGAATATCAACTCTATGACATGGCCAGCAAACGGTCCGGATTTCAATCCAACCAAAAATTTATGGTGGAAAGTATAAAAAATAGTTAATGACAGGGCCCCATCCTGCAAAGCTAATCTGTCAACCGCTAGTCGAGAAAAGTGGAACCAGCTTGATGGAGAATATTGCTTTTTGTTAGTGAGGTCCATGTCTGAGAAAGAGCAACAAAATGCTAATTCAGATTTTTTGAGGATGATTCTGTCATTGATTTTCCTAAACATTGACTGATTCCTAATTTTTTTTCCTCCACTTGATTATGAAAAACATGCCATTAATTAAAATAATTTTATCTAATTTGTTTGAGGTGTATTTCATTAATCCTGAATGGTTCGTTAATAAACAAAACTTTTTTTCTGTCATCTCTGCAAAGCTGGATAAACATCCTCTGAGTGTGATCATGCCATAATGTTTGCTAGGGGTTGTAGCATAGAAACAGTAACAGTCCATTTCTTTCAGTAATAGTAATACTTTGAAGGATCTGCAGGACCTTCATGGTAAATGTACGGAAAAAACTGATGTAACCCCACCTGGCATTAATAAAAACTCTCAGAGATTTTTTTGCGCTGTTGCAGACCCCTGCTGCACTGGCATTGATGGTGAAGGAAGAGAAGTCAGGAGGAGGAGGGATGTTGTACTGCAGGGTGAGCTGAAAGTAAGAGAAAGACAGTAGAGAAAGACGGATGTGACTAAAACTTCTTACGTGTTACAACACCAGTAAGTAAGACCAAGTTTTGTAAGCAAGTTCCCAAAGGTTTCAGTGATGATTATGTATCATAATATGATATATGATCAATAACTGTAGTGGTGATCTGGAATGCAAGTGGTGTGCAGTAAGTTTAGGATTTCCAACCCTTTATCTTTGTCCATGCTCCAGCACAATAGGTGGCCCAGTGATTCTGGACACTGCTACGGTTGTGTTAGAAAAAATAGCAGTGCAACAACAATAACCTGATGAACCACTGTAATTAGTAGTAGTGATATTTCTGCATGGCAAATAATTTACTTGTAGATGTAGTAATGTAGAGAAAAAAAAAACAAAAGACCCAACTGCCATGACATGCACGCTGCTTGTTCTGAGTAATTGGCTCATGCATTGAAGGGGGCTGTTGAAAATAATAGCAGTGTGGAGTTCAATTAGAGAATTCATTCATTCTGTGAAGAAGCAGGTGTCATTAATTGTCTTTTATTAAGGAAGTATGGAAGGAAATGTTTGATACATTGTTATAAAATATGTTTCCTTCTGAATAGCAGAGTAAAATGGGCCGTTCAAATCATTGCTCGGAGGAGCAACATAATTGGATTGATTGGAGAGGGAAAACTGTATAAAGAAGTGCAGCAAATTATGGGATGCTCAGCTAAAATGATCTCAAATGCTTTAAAATGGCAACAAAAACCTGAAACTCGCGAAAGGAAATGAGCAACTACTATTAAAACGGATCGAAGAATAGTCAGAATGGCAAAGATGCAGCCAATCATCACCTCCAGAAAAAACAAAAGTGATATAAAATTACCTCTAAGTGCTATTACAGGCAGAAGACGTTTGATTGAAGCTAAGCTATCTGCAAGAAGCCCCGTTAAAGCACCATTGTTGAAAATATGACGTGCAGAATCACTTAAAACACATCAATAGGCCTAAAGAGAAATGGCTTAACATTCTACGGACTGATGAGAGAAATACTTCTTTCGGGTCAAGTGGTCGTCAACAATATGTCAGACGACCCCTGGGTAGTGAATTCAAGCCACAGTACAGAGTGAAAACGGTGAAGCATGGTGGTGCAAAAATTATGGTATGGGGATTTTTTATACTATGGTGTTGGGCCTATTTATCGTATACCATCGTAAACGCTAAATTTAGAGAATAAATTAAACGCTAAATAATTGTCTAACTAAGTGAATTGTGCGATATACAAAGTAAAACAGTTGTTTTCAAGGACTGAGGTACTGTCGCCTGGTTTTTCTGTAGCTGACTTAGCTAACGAACTCCAGCAAGCTCTCAACGCCAAGAGTATTATCGAATTACCTGGATATCTAACTATAACCCGGCTTGGTTTCATACTTGGTCGCTTGCCTTTCATACAGTCTTCTAGCCAATAAATATTGACGTTCACCGGGGTTTTTTTTAGTCCCCTTCGTTCTCTATCCTGACCGCATTACCGCATAAACGCATTGCCAAGCTTGAATATTTACGCGAACCGGAGTTTTTGTCTTTTTCGCATTTTATTTAGTACCGAAGGGCTCTTCTGATTAAACACATTGTAAATTACTCTATCTTTGTATTTTCCTCCGGTTGCTGTCTTGATCGGCTGATTAAAGTTTAACTGCTTGTTTGAGTGCTTAGCGACAGCTTGTTGGGGGAGATACCGTGTTTAGTTTGCTCACATAGTAAACGACTTGATTATTCGGTCCGTTTTAATCACAGGGAACCGGGGCTTTACTCTCTTCTCGGTTACCCTTGGTTGTACTTGTGGCTAGCTAGCTAGATAAGTACCGTTTGCATTTTTGGCTGGGGATCTGAGATTTAGTATTAAGTGAGTAGGGCAGCAGTCACTTGAGTCGTCCATTCGGTTAGGTTGGAATTTAAACGGTAAGTATTACCGGAGTGCTCCGCCTCCTCCCTCCTCCAGTTTCTCCTAGGCGTTGTAGCCAGTCTGTTTTATCTGGGTTCTCAGCTAAGCCCTATAGTACTGGGACTAGATAAACTCAAGTCGGCTCATTAGGAGTGCTCATTACATATAGAGTTTGGCTCAATTTGGTATTTCATTTCTGTTAACTGAAACTAAGCCCCTGTTAAAAGAGGCTTATAATCCACCTACATAGTTTCCCCACGGTTTCTATTGTGACTGCTGCTTAGGGCTTCTTAGATTAATAAATTAATAAATTGTGGTTCCTCAGCTTCTGTCTCGGCATTAGTAATTTTCTTTTATCTAGGGTGAGCAAGGTCATTAGGCAGGGGGTTCAAAATGTGGCCAAAACTATGTGACGGTTGCAGGATGATCGCGTTTTTGGAAAGAGATTTCCAGGGTGGGTTTGTCTGTCACCGGTGCCAGCTAATTGAGCATCTGGAGAGCAAGATCCTTGATCTTCAGGGCCAGTTGGCGGCACGACATAGTTCACAATCAGTAGAGTTCCTAGAGGAACAAAGTAGTATGTCGTTCAGAGAAATGGTGTGTACGCCAAAGCTGGGTGGTACAGGGATCCCAGAGCAGGCAGGGAGAGAAAGTTGGGTGACTGTAGGTCGACAGCGCAGGAAAGGGCGTGCACGCCGTACAGCGACCGCTCCTCCAGTGGTTGAGGTGTCCAACCGATTCCGGCCCTTGCAGGAACTCGAATTGGCCCCTGACCCTGAGAGTGAGGGGACTGATGAGCAGCAGGGCACCCTGTTGGCCTCTACCCCTCAGAAAAGAGAGTTACTGATAGTGGGGGGCTCAATACTTAGAGGAATAGATAGCTTAGTCTGTTTGCGCGACAAGGAGTCTCGTACGGTGTGTTGCCTGCCTGGTGCCCAGGTAGGAGACCTCCTGGAGCGTGCGGACAAGCTCCTGGCCAGAGCGGGGAGGGATCCAGTTGTCATAGTCCATGTTTGGACAAATGACATAGGTAAGGGTAGGTTTGAGGTTCTGCAAGGCAAATTTGTGGAATTAGCTGAGAAGCTTAGGAGCAGATCCTCAACGGTAGTGTTCTCCGGGATTCTACCAGTACCACGTGCAAGCAGAGGAAAGCAGAATTTTATCTGGAGATTTAACACGTGGCTACGAACCTGGTGTAGGAAAGAGGGGTACAGGTTTATGGGGCACTGGAACTTTTTCTGGGACAGGGGTGACCTGTTCAAGCCTGACGGGCTGCACCTGAACCGGAGGGGTACCTTTGCACTGGGTCAGCGTATGTTGAGGGTAGCACAGGATTATTTAAACTAGGGACTTGGGGGGCAGGGAGGTTAGTGAGTGTTACACATAGGGAAATGCAGACTGCCCTGATGGAAGCTGACGGCGTTACATGCACTATTGATGATATACTTTTAAAGCAACAAAGCGTAGTGGGGGGCTTGAAGCAGCGGCCGCATGGGAAATCATGGGGGAAGAGCATTAGTAATAACCTGAAATGTTTTTATTTAAATGCAAGAAGCATAAAAAATAAATTTCCAGAGCTTGAGGCCGTTATGATTAGTGAGGGCTATGACATAGTTGGGATTACAGAGACATGGCTTAGTGAAGAGGATGGAGATGAATATAATATAGAAGGTTATAAGCTCTTTAGAAAGGATAGATGTAATAGGCGAGGAGGGGGCGTAGCAATCTATGTGAACGAAAACATAAATGTACAGGAAATTCCTGAAATTGAACATTCCTTGCCCTGTGAAGATATCTGGGTCAGGCTCATTGGCAAACATGAGACAGGTTTAATCATAGGGGTATGCTATCGGCCACCATCGTTGGACAGTACAGTCAATGAAATGCTTTTGAAGAGGATTACGCAAGCTTGTAGAGGTGGAGGGACTATTATTATGGGAGGCTTAAATTATCCTGGTATCGACTGGGAAATGGTGAAAGGACAGGGTAGGGGGGAGGAAGAATTTCTAGATGTTATAAATGATAATTTTTTGGTGCAGTTTGTTAATAAACCGACAAGAGAAAAGGCAATTTTGGACTTAGTGCTCTGTAATGACCCAGATAGAATTAGCAATGTTGAGGTACAGGAGCCACTTGGGACAAGTGATCACTCTGCTGTTAATTTTGATGTTTCATGGGAAGTTAAAAAGGTGTATTCAAAAACAAAAATTTTCAAATTTAGGCGAGCAAACTTTGACAGGATGCGCTCATATCTAAGTGAAAGAAAATGGGAGACACTCCTGGACTGTGAGTCTGTAAATGAGATGTGGGAAAGATTTAAGGGGGTTTTTACTTGATTCACAATGCAAATTCATTCCAAAGGTGTCCAAAAGTAAGCTGAAAAAGCAGAATCCTCAGTGGATGACCAAAAGTATTCGTAGGATTTTGAGGGAAAAGAGGAATCTTTATAAGATGTACATAAAGGATAACAATGAGAACACTAAGGCTGAATACTGTAAAATGCGAGCTGTGGTCAAAAAAGAGCTGAGGAATGCTAGAAGACTGTATGAAAGACAAATTGCAGAGGGGGCAAAAACTAACCTTAAGCGCTTCTTTCAGTACTGTAGCAGAAAAAGGAAAGTCAAAGAGCAGGTTAAGTGCATAAAGAATAAAAATGGATCACTGCTATATGATAACAAGGATATTGCGGATGCCTTAAACAGTTACTTTGTTGAGAATTTTACCTCAGAGTGGGTCTTTATTTGGCCAGAGGGCATGTTAAATGCTCAAGATTATTTAGCGGAAATTGAGGTTAGGGATAACGAAGTATTAGACAAGTTGCATAAACTAAAGGCAGATAAGGCGGCAGGTCCTGATGGCTTATATCCTAGAGTGCTCAGGGAAGTTGGTGAGATCATCTTTAAGCCGCTATCCGCCATCTTCAGACGGTCTTTAGAAACTGGAGAAATACCAAATGATTGGAAACAGGGCAATATAATATCAATATATAAGAAAGGGGACCGTACTGAGCCAGGAAATTACAGGCCAGTCAGTTTAACTTGCATTGCGTGCAAAATATTGGAATCTATCATAAAAGATGAGCTGGACTTATTTCTTGAACGTAACAGTATCTTGAGGGATAGCCAACATGGTTTCCATAAGGGAAGGTCATGCCTGACAAACCTTCTGGAATTTTTTGAAGAGGCCACCAAGACTTATGACCAGAGCAGGGCTTATGACATCATATACTTGGATTTTCAGAAAGCATTTGATACAGTACCGCATAAGAGACTAATTTTTAAAATGAGCTCCATTGGAGTTACAGGAGGTATTCTGGAGTGGATTCAAAACTGGTTACAGGACAGAACACAAAGAGTGGTGGTTAATGGTATCTCATCCGAGCTAGGTATGGTGGGGAGTGGCGTCCCCCAGGGATTGGTGTTGGGACCCCTGCTGTTCCTCATCTACATTAATGACCTTGATAGGAATATTGAGAGTAGATTAGTTAAATTTGCAGATGATACTAAATTGGGGGGTTTGGCAAATAGTTTAGAGTCCACTAAAGTGATTCAGGATGATTTGGATAAAATCCAGAATTGGGTAGAAATGTGGCAAATGAAATTTAATGTAGCGAAATGTAAAGTTGTACATGTAGGTAATAAAAACATTAGACGGGATTACTTCATGGGAGGTTTAAAACTGGAATGTGCTCCACACGAGAAAGATCTGGGAGTGATTGTTGACCAAACCCTCACAGGCTCTAGCCATTGTGCCGTAGCAGTTAAAAAAGCCAATCGGATGCTGGGATACATTGCCAAAAGTATTGAGTACAAATCTAAGGAGGTGATGCTTCTTTTGTACAACACATTTGTCAGACCACATCTGGAGTATTGTGTGCAGTCTGGGGGGACTATACTTTAAGAAAGATATAGAGGCTCTAGAAAAGTTCAGGAGAAGAGCCACTAAGCTAATTCCAGGTATAAAACTTGGAAAGCTGCGAGAGGAGGCTGAAGATCCTTAACTTTTAGTCTTAGGAAAGGAGACTAAGGTGATTTGATTGAGGTCTCTTTTAAATATGTTAAAGGGATTAACAAAGGAATTATGTAGGATTCCTTCACCAAGTGTTGTTAGTAGAACCTTAAATAAGCAAATGGAAGTTGACCAAGGGTAAATTTAGCACTGATATTCGGAAATATTTCTTCACCCAAAGAGTAATTTCGATGTGGAATAGCTTGCCTTGACCATATTGTTGGAGGCAGAGACCTGGGGGCTTTCTGCAAGAGTAGGGTTTGACTTAAAGCCAGATACCATTGAGTCATTGAGTATCTGAAGGGATATATTCACAATAGTATAAAAAACTGGCGGGCGTAGTTGGGCTGAACGGCCTGTTCTCGCCATTCATGTTATGTTATGTTATGTTATGTTATTATGGATTAGTTTGAAAACATCAAAATACTTGAAGAGATTATGTCGCCATATGACAAAGAGGAAATGCCCCTGAAATCGGTGTTTCAACAAGACAACGAACCCAAACACACGAGGAAGCGAGCAACATCTTGGCTCCAGACAAACAGGATTGAGTAGCCAGCTCAATCCCCTGACCTCAACCCCATTGAAAACTTGTGGGGTGACATTAAAAATGCATTTGCTGGAGCAAAACCCAAAAATTCACATGAACTGTGGAATGTAGTATGTTCACCCTGGGCTGGGATATCTGTTTCAAGGTGCCAGAAGTTGGTTGACAATGCAACGCAGATGCGCAGCAGTTATCAGAAACAATGGTCATGCAACTAAATATTAATTCAGTAATTTAAAGTGAAGTTAAATCTTGAGTTGAATTTAGTATTTGAGTTTGAAGAGAAAATTGCTGACAGTTATTTTTTGGACAGATTAATATTTCTTTTCCTTTGCTTCCTGTAAAAGAATAACACATACCTGATCAAATTTGTAAATGCTTTGATTTGGAATTGAATGTGTAATGTCCTCACTTAATTTGAAAAATGGGACTGAAGGCTATTTAAAAAAATTGCACTGGATTCACATTTTTGAACGCACTGCCATTTTTTTTTAACACAACTGTACCATAGAGTCCACTTGCTGACCTGCACAAATGCACAAGAGCCGCCCTCAGCCTTAATGGTGTAGCGTCCTGGCAGCTCCTGGAGCTGCTCCTCCTCCTGGTACAGCAGCCTGTTGTGCTCATCCATTGTCGTGAAACTGCCTTCATATCCACCCATAGAGGTCATCACCGTCACTGTGCTGGCACCAGTCTTACTGAAGGTGGCAGCAGCATACAGCGTTAAAGCCTGGAGGGCCACCACTGTATCCTGATCAATGACACAAAATCGGGGGGTGGGGCATAGGGGTGGAAAGGGGAGAAAGAAATTAAATATATGGAGGCCCACAAAACAGATTTACAACAGACAGAAAACTGAGAATTTGTTTACATAGAAATTGAGAACTTAAAATTAGAAAAAGATGGGGGGACCTGTGTGGATGAAAAGCCACCATAGGAGTTCTGCTGGTCAGTCAGCCAGCTAACAATTGGGGCGTGGTAGGTCATGTCGTGGCCAGGAAGGGCAGGCCCAGGAGGAGTGGCTAGGAGCACGTAGGAGGTCATCTCCACAGCTAGGGAGCCTTTCCCAGAAGCCTCTGCACGCTCCCAGTGACGACCTTGTTCTAAAACAGCAGGTACAGATGAGTAAACAAAATTATTTCAATGATCTACCCTAAAACTGTAGAGGATGAGTACAGTACTATGATTTAATAATGGTTATTTTAATGACATTATGATCATTATTTTACAACATTTGGTTTCCACATGCTGCTGCTGCACAGCAGTGCTATAACAGAGAGAAGTCATTTTTCGAATTTTTAGAAAAAAAAATCACATCCGACCGTTGTTGCCTGCTTTCAACTCTCTTTTTTTTTTTTTTGAATTAGCATATACGGTATGTGAACTCAAAACACTCAGCAGTGAACACCAACAGGCATGGCCACTGGCCGGTCTTCCTCGGTAGGACTGGACAAAATAGATCCCTTCATTTGGACGCAAAATTGTGTTTCAATTATTTGAATTGTGATGATAAATGCCAATCTTTGTTTTCTTTGTTGTAATAAACAGTTATGATAAAAAAATTATGAAGCACAGATTAGATGGTCTGTAATGCACAGCAGGATGTGCTAAAATCCAGCTGAGTTTTTCATCTTTTTTTGTAAAATGTACTTGGTGATTAAAACATTTTCCTGAAATTAATGTATCATTTTATCGATGTAACATTGCAATAAGAAGGAAGCTGTGTGTGTTAAATCACTGATATGATCTGCTTTTTTTCAGCTAGAATTGAATAGAAGGAATCAGTGAATCAAAGATTTGAATCATCTAAATGAATTGAATAAAACAAAACTGAATCAACAAAAAGATTTGTTTTTACACCACTCAATCTACTGCACCAGACAAACTCTCAACATGGCTTAGTAAATAAAGACGCCAAGCACTTTTTAGAAACAAGACGCTATCGGAACAGCTAAGTTTTCTCAATTAACAGCTCCAACCCATGTCTGCACCTTGTTTATCAGGATGGAAGGGGGAAGAAAGTTCCATGAAAAGCATTTGGGCTCCCCTCCTGATTTCTCTCTTTCTATTTTTTGCATATTTTCTCACTTTCAACCAATACCTCAAAAAATGAATCACTTTCTTAAGATGAAACTGGAGCAGGCTCAGTAACCGTGACACAGCTCCTTTAATGTAGAAATTAACTCTTGAGCATGTCCTGTCTAATCTAATTATTTATACATTTAAACATTTTCTCCTTCGTAAGTGGAATCCATACTTCAAAAACTGTATGATGTATTCAATCAGCATGTCCAATATTTCATTTTGCTTTAATGATCAAAAGAATGCAAAAATATGAGACATCAAGGTGGCAAATACTTTTTTACAGAGATGTACCTGTTATTACTGCCAGTTTGTCCAATCGGCCAAGGAGACCCTCCCTCATATGCCTGTCCCCAGCCAGGGTGAAGGCATAAGAGAGCAGAGCAGTGGCGTGAGGTGCTGCTGGATCTGTTCTGAGGCCAGTTCAGATAAGAAAGGCCCTGTCCACCACAGGATCCTGGCACAACAAAGAGAGTAACTCCATCTCAAAATATAAATCTCATATATGAAATATTTGATAGTTTCGTAAAATACACTAGCTTTGGCAGTAAATGGAATATGTTACAAAGTTAGGGTCCATAAGTATTAGACATGATGTAGTTACATCATTTTGCTCAGTGTGCCCTCACAGCTGATTTGAAATGAAATGACCAAGATGTTATTGAAGTGTAAACTTTTATCTTTATTTTAAGGGGTTTTGGAAGAAATATTGAATGAACCAAGTTGGAATTACAACCATTTTCATACTTAGCCCCCAAATTTTGGGGGTTCAAAAGTAACTGGACACACTGAATTAAATAAAAATTGCATTTATTATATTTGGTGGCAAATTCTTCTTCTTCAAAAAAAAAAAAGAACTAGTGTCAGATTCAAATTCATGTGGTAAAAGTATTAAAGAAGGGTTCAAAATCATTTTTTTTTTATTATTTTAAGTGTCATGGGACCTTTAAAGCTGAGTCCTATAACACAAGTAATGCATGTCAGATCATTTTACTGGTACTGTGTGTGTATATTGTCTGTGCATACACACGGACACAATAGATTATTTTTACGCGAACCTAGGCCATCAACACACTTCAAAATGAGCGGTAATTCCTAATTTTATGCTGGGTATGGTTGATGATGTTGATATTTACGGGAAAAAGCAGCACATGAGCACCTATCATGCCGGGTTTCAAATAAAATTGGCTGTGTACTTTTCTATAATGCCCAAACGTCCAAATATTGGACGGAATATTGTGTCTCATAAAATGATCATTTACGTGAACCTGTTGTAGCTTTTATTTGTGTGTGTCCACTTAAATTTTTCTATCACAATACTGCTAACAGATCAAGTGTCACAAAAAGGTGAAAGCAATTTGCCTTTGAGTGTGGAGCAACCTTTTATTCACCTTTCATATTGTTTGCTTTACTCTATTTTTTCTGTCCAACATGTCCACTCCGACACATTGGTCTGTACCTATTGCCACAGAATGGGGAAGCCCATTATTTTGGATGTATATACTGGTGATATAAGAGATATTCAGTAAAAAGTTCAATATTTTACATTGTTGGTACTCTCCCACCTTGTTGTCACAAGGTACCAAACATCTTCCGTTCAAACGCAGTCCAATTCTACACTTTTGTCGCTCTGCTTGTTCTGTGTAACTCAACTTTTTGTTGTTATTGCAAAATCCGTCATAACATCTGTGAAGCATTAACATTATTTTTTCTCATAATTATAAGATCTGTTGTTTTAATATCCACTGGAAGTAACATAACAAAATGCATTTCAAATTTTGAACCCATGAGACATGGATGGCCTAAGTTAGTGTGAAATTGCCCATATACTGTATACTGCACGCTGGATATACCGAAGCCCATTAAATTGGTTATAGCGCTTTACAACAGTGGTATCAGGACAGACAGATGAAGAAAAGATCCTAATTGACTCGGTCGGTAAAATGCTATAGTGCCCGGCAAGCTGAGTAAGAACAGACCAGTAACTCAAGCAACTGTGAAGCAGACGGCGGTAACTGGATACCATTTAGTCCTGCTCTGCAAGATGGTACTCACAGTAATGTTAGTGCCCAGCTCAAGGAGAGCAGCTGTAATATATGCTGTCAGCATCACCTCATCACTGACTCCACCCTGCACGCGGGACACAAAACATTATCACTGCAGGACTCCAGACCAATGGACACAGGCATAGAGAGGTAGTAAGAAGTGACTGCGTGAAGGAACATAATGATCTTTTATGACAGTAAGAGAGTACCTCTGTGCTCATCCTAAAGGGGCAAGAGCTAAAATATGGAATGTCTGTGTATTTGGGTGTATTCGTACACAGATTTAAAAATGACTGTATGCCCTAGTGAGATGCCGCACATGTGTATGCACTACTGCAGCAGTCTCCAGGTTGGTCCTGGGGGCCCACCATGGCCTCTGGTTTTTGTTGCAACCACAATTGCAATCATAATAGGATTTTACAAGCTGCTTTTGTCTTAATTAGGAGTGCTTCATGTTTAGGGAGTAGCCATCTATGCACTTAAGCCACAAGTTGACAAACTTACATTCATGCCTTGAAAAATTTAAAAATTTTTGTAAAACATTGGACTGTATTGGAAAAAAATTGGTATAAAAGAGAGAAAAAAATATGACCAGTCAAATTAAAGTATTACTAGGTTTTAATGAGCCTGTCTTCCAACAAAATACGCCCGGAAAGGTCGTTTGTCAAGCAGCTTATTACGAACTAAAGTTACGTTTAGAAGTTAAGCAACCTCTAGCGGTCATTTAAATAACTACAATCTAGTTTCCATCATCAGCATCGCCGTCAGTAAATCCCTAACCTAACCCTAATCCCAACCCTCCTAATACTAACCCCTAACACTAATCCCACCCAAACTTGTTTCAAGTGCAACTATGACTGAAACTGTATCTGGAACTGAAACTGTAACTCTAACAGTACCTTCCTGCTGCCAGTAGGGGCGCGATTTTAGGAAATGCTCCTATGAGTTGTGAATCAGAGTAAATGAGAATTATTGACCTATTTGAGCGTATGTTTGGTGTGGAAAAGGGAGAAGAGTCCCCCCCGTTGCTAGCAAGAGTCAATGCATTACATTTCTCCCTGTTATGTTTGCGGATACGATTATCAATTTGCACCGCAGTGCAAACCAACGAATCTAGAGATAAACAAGGCTCCACCAGCCAGAGTGTCCTTAACTTCCTCTGCTAAAGCGTGAACTAAAACTGTCATAAGAGGCACTTCTGGCCAGCCTGTCTCTGTCACCAAGGAGCGAAATGTGATTGAAACAGCGACACTCTCAGAGCCCTGCCTTAGATGCATTAAACGCGTAGCCGCGTCCTGGCCACAAACATCCTGATCAAACACCGATACCATTTCTCTAACGAGAGTCTCCACAGTATTCACTACCGGTGAATTAGATCGAATAAGTGGGCCGACCCAAGTGAGTGCTGTGTCGGTTAACAGGGATAAAATAAATGAAACCCGAGACTCTTCATTCACGAACCGTGAAGGCTGCGCTTTAAAAATATCTCACATTGGGCAATGAAATCTTTACATCTTCCTGCCTCGCCTCCATATCTTGGGGGTAATTGAAGCTTTGGCTCTCGGGAAGATGTACGGACTGTGCTTGTGCAACATTTTGTGTGATTTTAGTGGACAAGAATCTAATACTCTCAGTGAGTTAAAAGAACATTCTCTGTCTCCATGTATTCTGCCTGAAGGCGGACTCTTCCGCCTAACCTCTACCTGTTGATTGTTCAGGCTAGAAAGACCCTTGCCATAACTAGAGAGAGCAGCTTGTTGGTTAGCCACAACTTTCTCTAACGCAGCCGTTGCTGACGACTCCATGTTGGCTAGAGTGTTCTGTAATGGCCGGTAGTATAATGGAGGCCAAGCGCAACGACAGAGAGAAAGAGAGTAGCACGAACACAGTACAAACACAGAGAATAATATAGACCAAACGCAAGTACTCGCGCTTCCAAAGGACGTATAATAGTCCGAACCACGGAAGCAAAGCGAGATAGAAAAAGGGAGAAGAAACTCCAACAATTAGACAATAGAAAGTCAGACAAAACCTGACTACTGATATCTTCGGCTATAGTGCGAAGCTAAACACAGACACTCTAGCGAAGGAGGCATGCCGGACTTCCTACTTATATAGATTCTGCGAAAGCACCGCCCCAGCTCAATCAACCAGCTGGGTAAAGAATTCGATGGCCCAGGAATTCGATATCGTCCCGGGACGAGAGCCGCAAAGAAAGTCCAAACAACACGCCGCGACCTCACAAAACCATGACATGGTGACAGGTTGTTTTAATTGATGAAAAGGAATTGATGCATGGTTGCGAAATCCAACAATACACCATTTATTACGCAAGCAAATGTAAAGAGTCAAATCTGTTTGTGTAATTAAGAAATATTTCTGCATTTCGAGCGTGTCAATGGAACACTTCCCTGACGGCTCAATTCATCTACATTTTGAACAATGGCAGAACTGGGACTTCTTGAGGTCGCTTTTATTGACCAGAGTCCAGGATGTGCATGGGCTGGACTGTATCGATTTCGGTAGTAGCTTTGGATTAAGCCCCCACCTGTCTGACAGGCCAATTTGACAAAGTGCATGAACTTGGATAATGATATGGAGAAGGGTGACTGAACACAGAGACCAGTGGCACACACCTAGTCACATAAATAAACCAACTAAGCCAACCCGGTAGCTACCCTGTAGAATATTAAAAGACTAAACTGTTAAGTGCTTTATATTTTGTTCAGTGTAGTTTAACATCAATTTTCTTCACAAGCACTGAATCATAGACCGTATAGGATTGAACAAATTTAGGATTAGACTATCGACAGTCCTTGAAATATAGTGAACGACCAGAGGATCCAGAGGAAACAGCAGTCTCTGGTCTTGAAAGGCAAGGTCAACACCAATATTGATGAGTGACCTTCAGCCTTCAAAATTTGCACTGCATTCAGAACCAGCAAGCTTATGACATAAACACACAGGGTCATAAATACCTTCAGAAGATCTGTGTCAAGTTCACAGTTTGTTGTGGCATCATCAATTGCAAGTTGGGCATCACTGTGCAAAGAGGAAGCTTTATTGAGTACCAACATAATCCAGAAGCACCTTCAACTTATTTGGGCTTGAGCTCACCGAAAATGGACTGACAGGGAAGTGCAAAGGAGTTTAAAAGTCTGATAAGTCCATCTTTCAGACTGTTTAAGGAAATAATGGACATCTTGTTCTCAGGGCCAAAGAGAAAAAAAAAACATTCTTTTATTTACATTTTACCCATAGTTCCAATTCTTCTGGAATTGAGGCTGCACATAGTATTTGTGTGTGTGCGCCCATTTAGATTGTGTTTGTACGTGTGAGTTAATTTCTGTGTATTAATCATCAGCTTACCTTCATTCCATTGTGAAACAGTTTTCCCACAGACCTCATGCAGCCATCTTCTTGTTGCTGAAGGCTGAGCCATAACTTAGCACTGGTGATGTAATTTGAGTCAATAAAGATGTATCGTGTTGCACCTCCAAAAGACTTCATCACAAATGCAGTGAGCCTGGACACACAGATACAGATATTGCAAAGTCGATTTTAAGAGTGATGTGTGACATTTCTTCATCGCAGTTTTTTCCCCAGAGTTCCTTAACTATATTCCAGATAAATCACAAAGAAATGTTTTCAGTGAAATCCTTTGAAAAGCTTAAAAAGATAGGAAATTACATTGATTAAATTGAGGGCTCAAGCCAGCCTGCTCTCCCACAGTAAAAGACAGATGCAGTAACCACATTGAACAGGATTCATCAGATGATATATTCACGCCTTTCAGAGACAATGCCAATACAGACACTGCCAGGCCAAAAAGAAGTTAAGCCGCTGATTTAGCTACAATTAAGGTTATGATCCAGACAAGGAACCAGATGCAGATTCAGGGTACAACTAATATCGGGCATTTTTAATCGGAAAACGATAACAGAAGAGGGACGGTCTAGTTGGCTCCAGTAATTTCACGCCCTTGGACTTTTCGTCCCTGGACTTTTTGTTCCCCATGAACTTTTGTCCCCAGACTCTTCATCCCTGGATGGTTCATCCCTAATAATGCCCTCTTCCTGCATTATAATATTTCCCCAACCCTAACCTTTATCATGATCTGTCCATCATCCGCTCATCCATCCCCGCCTTTTATCATTAGGGGACGAAAAACCAGGGACGAAAAGTCCAGGGAAGAAAAGTCCTCGGGATGAAGAGTCCAGGGACGAAAAGTCCATGGGGATGAAAAGTCTGGGACAAAAAGTCTGGGGATGAAAAATCCGGGACGAAGAGTCCTGTAACCAGTCTGGCTTAGCTGGCAATGACTGGGGACGGTAGAAGGCGTCCACGCCTCCCGGTCAGTGGCCGCTGCGAATGTAGAAGCAGGGCTGCTTGACAGCAGGACCAAAGAATTTGGCAGGAACGCAGTCCCAATTTTGAAGTCCGATGAAGGCTTGGGAGGTGTTCCCAATAAACTGACTCAGAGGAACAGGTAGGAACAAAGGATTAACAAAAACGCGGTCCCAATCCTGAGACTGATTTTAAGGCTTGGGCTGTTCCCCATTATTACTTAGACTCCGGGAGTATCATGTTTTTCATCGTTAATGTATCGAAACACACAGAAGAAGAGTGAAGCTCAATAAAAGAAGACACAAACTAACTGGAAGGTTTTGTCGGGTGTGAAACATGATGATCCATCAATCACACTAACACCACAATGAATGTATATACACTGACCAAAAAAAAGAAGCGCAATTTTCTATTTCTTGATTTTATCGAGTTTAACTGTTATTAATCAACACTTTATTGGTATCAAATGAAAGAGAGAATCTCAGACAATAGATATAACAGGTAATCAGGGTGGAATATCGCCATGTTGGCTTTTATTTAACAAGGTGAAATTTAATTTTCACGTAAATACAAATGACACTATCAGTATCTTGTTTGTCCCTGTTGCGTTGAGTACCCATGCACACTCTGTACTCCACAGACATCACCAGATGTCTGATTGTTAAGCCAGGGAACGCTGTTCCACTTTTCGGTCATGCTTGTCTTGTCTTGTCTTACTGTAGCTGGCGGTGGTTGACGCCCCAGGATCGCTTATCCAGAATGTCCTACAAGTGTTCTATAGGTGAAATATCTGGAGAAACACTGCCAGGGAAGGATGCATCGCCGTCTGTAGGGAACTCCATACAGATACATGCCACGTGCAGATGCATCGCTATCTCTTTGGAAAGTCAGTCGGTGACGCCGACAAGCGGAAGGACGACTGATGGAGAATTTCATCGAGTAACGGACGGGTATTGAGAGGTTTCTTTCAACAAAATGAAGGTTGGTTCGTGTAAGCAGGGTCAGTCGATAACACGGTCAGATGCTGGAGTCGTAAGACGCGGGCCTACCGGATTCGGGGTGATCGCCATGTGTCCAGTGGTATTAAACTTGGCTCTGAGGCAACTGGATTGAAAACGAGAATGCACGCCGAATTGACGGGCAACTCTATCTACCCGACTTCCGCCTGTAGCATCCCACTCGCGCGTTTCTCGTTGAACTTCTGTTAGTCGTGGCATTATAACCCGTCTGATTTTTACTCATTTTCGGCCCGGATTTGATACAGGGCCCCGGGTTCACAAGGAACTCAAAACAAAAAAAGGGTAAAAAAGTTAGGGACAATGGTGGTAGTACTCGAACCCGCACACTGCCGATTGTTTGGTTCCGGACCAATGGCGGTTCCAGTAAATACGCACTGGTGACCGCGTAAAATTTGTATGGGTAGAAGTATTCACCAAAAAATAACTCAAAGCAAAAAGCATCTTTCTAATGGGTTTGTCGAAATTTGGCACCGGATTACATAATTGCGTTTCTTTTTTTGGTCAGTAAAGATGGGACATTCACAAAAGGGGCAAAGCATACGGATAATCCCGGGGAGCAAGGGAGATGACCAGACAATAAATCAATTGAAGGATGCAAACCGCAAAAGCATGTGCAGACTGCTGGAACAGATAGGAACCAATTAATGACCCGAGTGTTGTGACATTAAGTGTCATGGTTTTTGGAGGCTAGCTTTTAGCTTGTTTCTTCTCGTCCGACGACATCGCTTTTTGCCCATTAACGATTCTTTACAATAGCTGAGATAATTGTGGCGGCGCCTGACTCTCTTTAAACCCAAGTTCCGCCGCTTTTGCTAGAGTGTCGTTACTATGCACTGTAGCCGTAAAGTCTCTGCTGGAGAATTGTTTGAGGATATCAGCTGCAAAGAGGAAGTTAGTTAGCAAGGGAATCTTTCTTTTCCTTCTTTCTTGGGCAACTGCCTGGTGCTAATAGTTTTATCTCGTTCCTGAAATTTTTCCTTTTATTTCGTTTGTCGAGCTCGCTTTTGTTTCCTTTTACACCGACCAGATCTTTTGTCCGCTGAAGCGCGAAGCCCTCTCTCTCCTTTGTCAGTTTGTCTCTTAATTTGTTGACTTCCTTTCATTCCGGCCGCTGCTTTTGGCATCTCGAAACACCAGCCATCACAGTAAGAGCCATGATTGAATTATTACTGCTAAGCAGATTAATCTGTTTCAGCAGGCAACAAGTCTTTTAACCCTGACTGATGCACTGTGTAGCTTCTGATTTTTTTAACACCTGTGGTGGAAGACATCCCATTGCTGTGGAGGAGATGTTACTGCATTTCAAGAGAAGCCAATTATTCACCTGCATCAAGCAAAGAAGGCAACTAAGGAAATTGCTGAATTCTGTCAAATGCATTAAAACCCTGGAAGGATAGTGGTGAAACGTCAACTTTGCGGAAAAAATATGTCGCAAAAAATCATGAATGATTCAACATCAGAGATGACTAAAATGCTTGGTGAATTCTTTTCATTTAAAAAAATCAAACGAAGGGCCGCTGGCTATAAGCTTAATTAAGTAAATTAAGAGCATTTCCACAAGAAAGCTGCAGAAGAACTTGCAGGATTGGGACTAAATAGCTGCATGGCCACAAGAAAGCCACTTGTTCTAGTGAGGCTAATCGGAGAAAAATAGACCTCAATTTGCTAGGGATCATAGAAATTGGACTGTGGGAAATGGAATGAGCCTATGATCTGGATAAGTCCAGATTTAAATGATTCTAAAGCGTATAGCTACTTCATTTCAAGATAGAAAGCTCCCCTGGAAGTGATGCACTCCATCATGCATACTGTCCATTGTACAGCCTCTCTAGAAGCAGTATTAAGGACTCATGGTTGCTTCAATGACGAAGGTGGGTCTAGGGTTCAGCAATATTATGCAGCAATAAAATAAAGTCAGCAGACTACCTAAATGTACTGAATGACCAGGTTATCCCATCAATGGATTTTTTTAATCCTGACGGCACAGGCATTATTCCAGGATGACAGTGCCAAGATTCATCGGGCTCAAATTGTGAAAAAAAGTGGTTCAGCGAGTATGAGGAATCATTTTCAAACATGAATTGGCCACCAGAGTCCAAACCTTAACCAACTGAAGTCTTTTGGATGTGGTGGAGAGGGTTTGCGCAGTGGTTTGAAACAATGCCATGACAAATGCACGCCGTGATCAAAGATAAAGGCAGTCTGACAAAATATTAGTGTGTGATTTTTTTTTTTTTTTGCCAAGCAATGCATTTTATCTATCTGCATGCATGCTTATAACAAAATATAGAGCCAGCAAACATTTAAATGCACAGCGCATAAACAATATCAAATGATCTTGCACATATGTTTGTGTTGTGGTCCTCTTTTGTCTGATATCCAATAGAACTGTCAACTCGTTATACTCCCTTTCCATCTTCAGTCCCTGGTGATTGGTTTGGGAAAGTTGAATCCCCTCCCCCTCAGAAGATGGTTAGAGTGGGGGCAATGTCAGACTGAAGATGGAATCGGCAGGTAAGGAGTTGACACTTCCGTCTGATATCAGGCAACACTTCTTCTGCTTTTATCCTTCTGCCTACTGCCACTGCCACTGCCAGATTTTTTTTTCGCTAACAAACCGATCACTGCATCCATTCCAATTTTCCTCCAGCCACAAGGACTAATAGGTATTTGTCAGCCAAGACTACTTGCATCTGGGCGAGAGATGAATATCAAAGGCTAAGTTTTAATTTTAGGGGTGTTTTCCATGTAAATTAGATGGCACCAGTGGGAGAGTTTATTAAATGAGTAATGACGGTGAAATTTGGTATCTTCCTCATACAGAAGGCTGATTACATATGACTTGTAAGAACCACATATTAACTGCAGTGCAACTTATTTCCATTTTCACTAGAGGGTTCTGACATATGCAATAATATGTTACTTAATTAAAGGTATTAATATAGTTAATGTATCAGGATTGCATTGCATTTTGTTGTATCATGAATGTAAAATTAGCGTCATCACTTTTACGTGGCTCCTCACAACCAGCTTTCAAAAATCTGTCCACAGATATACTGGGACTAAAAAATATTTATTTATTTATTGTTTTTTATATTTTTCATCTGCTTAGTTTGGAAGATTATTTTTGGTATACAGAAATCAGTGTTGATTTTACTGAGTGCCACAAGAATGTGGTTGTGAAGATTGCCCAAAGGCAGAGAAGCATATAATGGTGCTCTAAATGGAACTGAATAGAGCCACCGGAGCCACCTGTCTCTGAGAGGGTTGCGTGTACAAAACAGTAACTATCCTGTCTGCAATTGTATTGTTGCTTGAACAGTAATGCCTTGGGGGTGTCTTTCACTTCTACCATTAATATCCATGATCAAATGACTTATGCTGGCCATCCCAAAAACCATCCTTCCACTTGCCATCAGAAAAACGACACCTCTCCCACTAGTCTTTACTCCTGACCCTGCATCCAACATGCACGGGAAGCCTGGGAGTGCGGTTTCCGAAAGCACAGATGCTAACTTACATAGTTGGAACCACAGACTGTGAATGGATGAACTATGCTAGTTGCTAGCAACTACGCTTCTGGGAAACGCACTCCGGGGTAGTAGAAAGGGCACAAAGTAGAGCATAGCGGCATTTCAGCCTAGCTCCGGCTAATGCCTTAACCACCGGGGATAGCATGCATCTAAATTATATGAAAAGCATAGTGTACAGCCCGTATTAAACGTACAGAGCCGTAAAGTTGTCCATGTTCTCGCCACTCGACCTTATACAGTCAATGCACTCGACATGCTACTAGTTTGCCGCCAGCTAACTTGTTTGTCAAATGTTTGGTCTGTGACGTAATAGGTCAATCAGAAAAAGATGCAACACGAACAAGCTGTAGCATATCACACCCAACAGTAGCAGAGGCGGCATGATTCTGGAAGTCAGTAATCTTTATTGTGCTCAACTGCTGCACACCACTTGTGGAGACAAAAGTAGCAACTAATTTTAGGCAGTTTCACCCTCGCCTCACCTTCCTCTACCTTCTTTTTTTCTCCCATTTTAAAAGGTTCATTGACTGCAATTTCAGTGAAGTCACTGGAGAAAGGTTTGCTGTTAACTGTAATAGTTCATTTGGGCATTTGATTGGTCATCAAATTTCCCATGAATTCCCCAGAAAAAGAAAGCAAAAGGGATATTTTCCATCACCTAAACAGACAATATGCTGCCAAATCACCGTCAATTTCAATAAAAAAATTCATTTAACTAACGTAAGTCAAATGCAGGCTCCTACATTATTGTATGATTATTAAACATTGACGGATTGAAATCTTCAAAATGTTGCTTCCCACGACTGATTTATTTGGCTCTGCTGTTGTTCATGATGCTGAAAAACGACTTACTCAAATTTATCATGCAGAACCATCTCCTGCTTTCTACAAACCACGTCATTTTTAGCATAGATATATTATATTCTCTTAACTTATTACTGCCACAATTATCATTTCGCCACAGCTAGGGTAACTTGTCTGCAGATCCCCATCACACCACATCACACTCGGGCCGGGGTGCAACTGCTACCCCAATGTTTCCTCCACTGATTGTCTGCTACTTGAACTTTAGTAATTGTTTGAAATTTGTTCACTTTCCACAAAGTTCACTTACCGCTGAAAATCACCTCTGTGCACTCCCGAAACCCACTTGGTTCCAGCAGAGCGGACATTGAACCCAAGTGAATGGATATATAGCTATATTAGATAGTAAGCCATTTTGCAATCCTGTCTATTTAGCATGTTTGTGAGCGGTGTTGTTAACATTATTTACAACATTATTCACACAACTACAGCCAAAATAAACACTTCAGATTGGACCATTGACTGCCTATGGATTGGACAAAGCCAAACTGTGGAGGTACTGACATTACATTGGACTGGAGCATGTTAGATTTACGATTCTGCGTTTCTTTCGTTTTCCCCATTGATCCAAAGTTGGTCGGGATATTCTTGCCACATCTGAAAGTTGGTCAGGACACATCCCGACCATCCCTACCCAAATCTACGCCTATGAGTGAGTATTTATTTATTCTTTATTTTATGTCATGCTAACTCATCTAATTATTGTTAGGGTAAACGATCTGGAACCAGACGCCGAGAACCAGGAATTGTAAGTGAAAATGAGTTGAAAGAAGGTAACCTCAAGAGACCAGGAGGCAACGGTACAAAGTCCACAATCCAAAAAATCAAAAATCCACAGGGCGTAATCCGGGTCGTAAACAGGGCACCAATCACAAAAATACGTAGTCAGACAAAAGGAGGTTCGATACACAGAGAGAGCAAGTAATCCAAAATAGAGCCAAAAACAGTAATCAGGGACGGTCCAGTCAGAAGAGATTCACGAGAGATTACGAGGCGAAAACAAGCGTGAAAGGCATGGTGGCAAAACCAAGAGAAACGTCGGACGGGGAACTGCTGTGAAAAAGACTGCTTAAATAATAGACACAAGGGAAGTCACATGCTATGATTAGGGACAGGTGAACTGGATCAGACTAATTACGTGGGAGCAAAACACGAGGGAGAACCTAACCCATGAAATTGGCAAAAGCCAAAACGCGGACAGGGAACACGAGACAGCCTATGACAAACATACAGCTCCGGTTAGGGAGTTCTAATGTGCACACAGAGATAATGAGAGGCAGGACAGAGTGGAGTAGGTGCGGAGATTCCGCTTGAATTGCAGTAAAGACTGAGAAGGCAAGAGGCGGAGACTAGAACAGGGCGAAAAGGAGAGCTTGTTAATCAATAATTAGTAAGTGCATCTATACAATCCCTGGTGCCCAGCAAATTAGTATTATATACAACGTTAGTCTAAGTTTAGTAACTTTAACAAAAACAACAAACTGTTAGTATTGGTTAGTAAAATAGAAAAGCAAGGCGAAGGAAGCAAACGAAATTAGATGGAATGTTTGAAACCCAGAAACCATGAAATCACCTAAACATGTGACACGCAGGACTAGGGAGAAGCTGTAACTTAACAAAAGACCAGACAGGGGAGACAAAGTGCAATGAAGGGCATGGGCAAAGACATGGACCGGACTATAACAGAAAAGTGGATCAGGAATGGCAAAAACGAAAACATGGAAAAGGAAACAAAACTGAACAGAACATGGCAAAAACCTAATGGACATGGCAGAGACATAATCAGGGCATGGCAGAATCATACAGTCATGGCAGAATCATAACAGTACACACCCCCTCACGAAACGCCTCCTAGGCGTTTCAACCAGCAGGTCTGGGGTGCGTAGCATGATAGTCCGTGATTAAACTCTTATCCAGGATGTGGCGTGCAGGGACCCAGCTACGGTGTTCAGGACCGTAGCCCTCCCAGTCGACGAGGTATTGGAACCCTCGTCTGCCGCCGACGACAGCCCACAGAGTACTCAATCAGAAAAGCTTTGCTCGCCAATGATGCGGAGGTGGTGGGGGACTGTGACCAGAAGATAGGGGGTGGGTTGGCAGGCTTAATCTGAGAGACATGAAATGAGGGGTGAATGCGGCGCATAGAAAGGGGCAGACGGAGGCGGACAGCAGTGGGGCTAAGCACTTTTTCAATGGTAAAGGGGCCAATGAATTTCGGGAACAGTTTACCCCCATTCCCCTTAAGGAACAAGTTCTGGAAGATAGCCACACGCTGCCCAGGCCAGTAGGATGGAGCGGTTTGTCTCTTGTCCGGCTGAAGCCTTCATGCGCGTTGACCCCACTCCGGGAGCATATAAGCAGCCTCCCTTGTATTCTTCCAGGTACGCCTGCAGCGGCGCACAAACTCGCGAGCAGATGGTACAGCGACCTCCTCCTCCTGGCAGGGAAACAGCGGCGGGTTGTAGCCAAGGCAAGCTTTAAATGGAGAAAATACCAGAGGCAGCAGAGGTGACTGTTAATGGCATATTCTGCCCAGGGAAGCGTGGTGGCTCCAGGAGGAGGGGTTTTTAAACACAAGTATCTCAAAACAACAGTCTCTATGCATTGGTTGGCCCGCCGGTCCGCCGCTGGTCTGGGGGGTGAAAACCGGAGATAAACTAACAGATGTGCCAAGGGACTTGCAGAATGATTTCCAAAATTTAGCTGTGAATTGGGGACCGCGGTCAGAAGTGATGTCTGTGGGGATACCGTGTAGTCTGACGGGCGGACGGGAGTTTAGTGAGGGGAACAAAATGGACTGCTTTAGAAAATCTATCGACAATAGTGAGAATGGTAGTGTAGTGATTGGATGGGGGAAGACCAGTGATGAAATCTAATGCAATATGTGACTAAGGGCGGTGAGGAGTGGGCAAGGGTTGTAATAGACCAAGAGGGGGCTGATGAGATACCTTTCCTTGGGCGCAGACCGAGCAGGCAGAGACATAATTCTGAACGTCTTGATTGATCTCTGGCCACCAGAAGCGACGAGTTATAAAGTCCAGGGTACGGCGAATTCCTGGGTGGCACGAGAGGTTAGAGGTGCGCCCCCAGTCCAGGACTCGGGGGCGCAGGTTGACAGGAACAAACAAACAATGATCGGGCAGGCACTGGGAGCAGCAGAACGACAAGCCACCTCGGTTTCAATGTCCATGTCGATGGCGTTTGGCGAAGGTCTCCTTAGGTAGGATGGTGTCAGGTTAGGTAGATCTTCCTCCGATTAGAAACAGCGGATACGCGCTCTGGCTTCATTTTTACTGCCGCTTATAAGCAAGATGAAAGTTAAAACGTGAAAAGAACAATGCCCACCTGGCTTGACGGGGATTTAGTCTCTTAGCGGACTGGAGGTACTCTAGGTTCTTGTGGTCAGTCCAAACAAGGAACGGTAGTTCGGCTCCCTCCAGCCACTGTCTCCACTCCTCCAAGGCCAGTTTAACCGCCAACAGCTCTCGGTTGCCGATGTCATAGTTCCGTTCCGAGGAGCTCAGGCGACGGGAGAAGAAGGCACACGGGTGGATCTTGCCATCTTCGGTGGACCTCTGGGAGAGGACAGCCCCAACTCCCACGTTGGAGGCGTCTACCTCCACCACAAACTGGAGTTTGGGATCAGGGATGGTTAGTATCGGGGCAGAAGTAAAACGTGACTTGAGATTGAGAAAGTCTTCTTCAGCCTTAGTGGACCACTGAAACTTGACCTTGTTAGAGGTTAGAGCAGTAAGTGGAGCAGCAATAGAGCTATAGTTGCGAATGAATCGCCTGTAGAAATTGGCAAACCCCAGAAAGCGTTGAAGTGACTTACGGTCGGAGGGTTTGGGCCAGTTGGTGACAGCCTCAACCTTAGCCGGATCCATGCGAATGGTGCCAGGGGAAATGATGTATCCCAGGAAGGAGGTGGTCTGGACAAAAAACTCACATTTTTCGGCTTTGACAAACAGGCGATTCTCTAACAGGCGTTTGAGGACTTGGCGGATATGGAGAACGCGGGTCTTCTCCTGTGACGGCAGAAAAGATCAGAATGTCATCAAGGTAGACAAACCCAACTTATTAACTGGTGTCCCGCAAAAACGCTGGCTGACAAGGTTTTGGAAACTGCTGGGGTATTGGTAAGGCCGAACGAGCACAACATCTCTAGCAAATTCGGTGGGAGTATTGAAGGCAGTCTTCCATTCATCCCCCTCACGAATACGGACCAGATGGTAAGCACTGCGTAGGTCCAACTTGGTGTAGATCTTGGCACCTTGTAGGAGGTCAAAGGCAGTATTCATGAGGGGAAGCGGGTATCTGTTCTTTATAGTGATCTCGTTGAGTCCTCTGTAGTCAATACAGGGCCGTAAAGACCCGTCCTTCTTGCCAACGAAGAAGAACCCCGCTCCAGCGGGAGATGAGGAAGGGCGAATGATGCCCGCCACAAGGGATTCACTGAGGTACTTCTCCATGGCAAGGGTCTCAGGGCGTGACAGGGAGAACAGACGGCCTCTGGGCGGCATGGTACCAGGCTTGAGCACAATGGCGCAATCGTAGGGTCTGTGCGGGGGCAGGCTGGTGGCTCATGACTTGGAAAAGACCTCTTTAAGGTCATGGAACTCTGGGGGAACCTTCTCCAGGTTCGGGATCTCCTCCGAGTAGGGAACAGGAACATGAACGAGGGCGTCACTGAGGCAGGTGCGTGCACATTTAGGGCTCCAGCCCTTAATTTCATGTTTTCCCCAGTCGATCTCGGGTAAATGTTTGGCCATCCAGGGATGACCGAGGACGACTGGGGCGTGAGGGGACTGGATAAGGTAGCCTGATTGACTCTTGATGATTTCCAGATATCCGTAACTTGATAGGGTCAGTGACGTGGGGGTGATGAAGCAATGCTCTGGTCATGGAGGGAGTTGGCCACACGATCAGGGACGCACCTTCAACAGGGATGCCCTCACTTCTTGCAGCTTCCTGCTTCAGCTCCTGAGTCGATCAGAGCGTAGTCTTTCTTCCTCCTCCAGCCCACTCCAGGGAGACAGAAAGGCAGGTCTGGCTTTAGAGGAGTGATCATTCTGAACACCGCCCACCACGCCCTCTCCTCGTTAGTGGGCGTGGATCTTTTACTGGGCACTGCGGAGATGTGTAGTGTCCCTCTTGGCCACAGTAAAAGCAGGTCTGCCTCTTCCGGGTCATGGTCCTCCTCAACGGTGATCTTGTGCCACCCAACAGCATGGATTTGGGCCTGTGGAGGGATCTGGCCTGTCAGGTTGAGGAAGGGGTGGCATCATCACAGGAGACTTGGTGGTGTTGGCTCTGTGGATGGATCGTCTACGTTCCTCCAAACGTGAATCAATACGGATGGCCATCTCGATTATCCGGTCCAGGTCTTCGGGCAGGTCACGCGGTAGCAGCTCATCCTTGATTCGTTCAGATAACCCATTGATGAAGGCGTCGTAGAGGGCTCTCTCATGCCATCTGCTGTTGGTGGCCAGAGTCTGAAACTCAATCGCGTAGTCAGACACTGAACGACCTCCTTGGCGTAATACAGACTCTTCCGCCCATGCCCGTGTCTGGAGCGGTCAACACTTGCCCCATCTCCTCCCCCAACAGGTCAGGATGTCTGACACACGGGAGTCCGCTTCCCAGGCAGAGTAATTCCCACCTCTTAGCTCTCCGTGTTGGCCGCGTGGATGGATGTATGCTGCCACGCGGGATTGTTTTGAGGGGGAAGGTGGTAGGCTGGAGGCTGAAGATCAGCTGCACTGTTAGGGAAGGCACGGCAGGATCCAGGGAAGCCGCCATCAGTATTTCTTTGTGGAGGGGGGTATGCTGGGTTCGTGGACCGGAGTGGGTGGGGCAGTGGTCGGTACAGGAACGGAGGCAGAAGTAGTAGTGGCGGATTGCTGGGGAGCGCGGAAGGGCTGTGCGGCTTGTAGGGACCGGGTGAGGTCGGCCATCTGGTGAGACATGGTCTGCATGTGCTGCATCATGGCCCGCAGCTGCTGCTGTTGTAACTCCAGCTGCTCGCCCTGTTCTCTTACTGCAGCTTTCAGAGGCTGGAAGCTCGCTGGTTCCATTCTGGTCAGAACGTACTGTTAGGTAACGATCTGGAACCAGACGCGAGAACCAGGAATTGCAGTAAAATGAGATTTTATTGGAAAGGGGCGAACCCCTCAAGAGAGCAGGAGGCAACGGTACAGTTCACAAGCCAAAAATCAAAAAATCCACGGGCATAATCCGGGTCGTAAACAGGGCACCAATCACAAAATAACGAGTCAGACAAAAGGAGGTTTGGAGACACAGAGATAGCAAGTAATCCAAAACAGAGCCAAAAACAGTAATCAGGGACGGTCCAGTCAGAAGAGATTCACGAGATTACGTAGGCAAAACAAGCGAGTACAGGCAAACCGAGAGAAAACGTTTGACGGGAACTGCTGTGAAAAAGACTGCTTGTAGACACATGGGAAGTCACACAAGGCGATTAGAGACACAGGAACTGATCAGACTACACTACGTGGGAGCAAACACGAGGGAGAACTCTAACCACATGAAATTGGCAAAGCCAAACGCTGACAGGGAATGAGACAGCCTATGACAAACATACAGTCTCGGGTTAGGAGTTCTAATGTGCACAGATAATGAGAGGTAGACAGAGGAGCAGGTGCGGAGGATCTGCTGAATTGCAGCAAAGACTGAGAAGGCAAGAGGTGGAGACTAGAACAGGGCGAAAGTGCTGAGAGCTTGTTAATCAATTAGTAAGTGCATATACAATCCCTGGTGCTCGTTAAAAATTAGTATAAAAATACAATGTTAGTCTTGGTTAGTAACTTTAACAAAACAACAGACTGTTAGTATTGGTTAGTAAAATAGAAAAGCAAGGCGAAGGAAGCAAACGAAATTAGAAGGAATGTTTGAAACCCAGAAACCATGAAATCACCTAAACATGTGACACGCAGGACTAGGGAGAAGCTGTAACTTAACAAAAGACCAGACAGGGGAGACAAAGTGCAATGAAGGGCATGGGCAAATACATGGACCGGACTATAACAGAAAAGTGGATCTGGCAGGGTAAAATCAAAAACATGGCAAGGAACAAAACTGAACAGAACATGGCAAAAACCTAATGGACATGGTGGTGAGACATAATCAGGCGGATGGCAGAATCATACAGTCATGGCAGAATCAAGACAGGCATGGCAGAATCAAGACAGGAATAGCAGAATCATAACAATTATTTCAGCAGGTTGTGGACATAGTGTCGATTTTTTTTTACAATAGCCATTTAAAGAATTGAAAAGTTGGACAGGTAGCTGCTTCCCCCTTGTCCCTCTGTACATCTGCCACTGCCTGGGTTTGAATATTTCAATGTGATTGTGATGTGGCTTCAGTGAAGTGCTGCGACTGCCAGATACAGAATATATATGTGACGTTGTCCTACAATATGAGAAATATGCTTTTTCTGAATTTGAACGTACTTAAGGTAAAACTTAAAGGTGACATAGAATCAAAAGCCATTTTTACCTTGTCTGTGTTGAATAACGGTAGTCTACCCGCATTCAAGAACATACGATAAGTGCTTGACATTCTGAATATCTCCGTTTCATAGAAATTCCTCTTTTAAAAATGACCGCCAGAAAACGGGCCAATCTGAACAACGGATACATATGATGTCACATGTATCTCACTGCCCCCCCACTCTCATTCCGTTTCCTCCCCTTCAAAATAATTTGCATGCACGTCTTTACGCAATTACATTGCTTCCAATCCCTCAGTAAAGACAAGTGTGAGAATTCCAGAGTCATAATCGATTTCTGTGTCACTAGTGGGGAAATTCACCGTAATGCACGTGAAACTGATTAACTTATTGCACAAGGACTTAAATTCCGCAAACTGTTGGACTATTTCCTCACGCAGTTGTTCACAAAGTGGTGAACCTCGCCCCATCCTTGCATGTGAACGACTGAGCCTTTCGGGGGTGCTTCTTTTACACATAATCATGACACTCACCTGTTTCCAATTAACCTGTTCACCTGTGGAATGTTCCAAACAGGTGTTTTTTGAGCATTCCTCAACTTTCCCAGTCTTTTGTTGCCCCTGTCTCAGCTTTTTTGGAACGTGTTGCAAGCATCAAATTCAAAATGAGTGAATATTTCCAAAAAAACAAAGTTTATCAGTTTGAACAATAAATATCTTGTCTTTGTAGTGTACTCAATTGAATATCGGTCGAATAGGATTTGCAAATCATTGCATTCTGTTTTTATTCACGTTCTACACAATGTCCCAACTTCATTGGAATTGGGGTTTGTAATTACTACAATAGTTATTCAGTAAGAAACTGTATCCATGAATCTCATTTTACTTGCGTATGATTCACACAATTTATTGTACAATATGAGATAGGTGTATCCCCATAGTAACTATATTCAGGGTTCTCACTGTTAACAGCACTGATTGGACTCCCTTCCCTCTGAGGTTGGGGAGGGAAATAAATTAGAGCGATCACCAATACAGAAAAAATACCGGGATGTTGCACTCAAACCCCATTTCCAACGCTTTATGGAATAGTTTGGTGACCAAGTCGCTTCCGGTTGTGCGCAACTGCAGGGGTAAAGTTGCGTTAGCTTGCATGGTTACGGATACTTGGCCGCACAATACCGAGCGTAGAAGCCGGATTACTGTAATTCTTCATGCATCTGGTATTTTTTCTTGGCTTGATGTTAGCGTTTATATCGTTTGCAGTTTCTCAAGTATAGCTGAATTGTTTTTGTCATGCCGCTCCGCAAGCTGTGCACTGGAAGTGTGGCAGTCCCGGCAGTGTCAGAAATTTTGGCAAAAAAGCAACCTCCGGATATTTTTTTTGTATTGACGATCACTCAGATTGGACGCCGGACTGACCAGGTGTTCCCTGAAGGGTCACTCTGTCCAAAGGCGCTATAGGAGCCATCATTATGCCTGTAGTTCAACTCCCGCTGATATCCTGCAGAACATGGTGATTAAAGAGCAGCTTAGGTAGAGTATAAGTCAGGTACCCTGGTGATGTCTACCCTATAAAATAGCCAATGAGATACCGTGCCGGCTCCATTGCCCAGCCCTCCATCTCACACTCACCACTCTTGAGGAATGTTATTGCCTTGCTTTTAATTTCCAGGGTCAACTGCTCTGTGGTCTCCAGGTACCTGAGGATATATATATTTGGGGCAAAAAAGCAGCATGTTTTGCTCTCCACAGCCAAATGGCATAGCCAACAGCCTGTCCAGATTCTTCATGGCCCGGCCCATCAGGTCACCTGTCAGAGGGGAGAATGCCAGTCAACATTCGTACCTAATGCCACCCGACCTACAATACCACATCAACGCCAACACACAGTAACCGAACACTCTGTACTTTGGTGCACTCTCAGCATTAGAAGAGATCTACCATTGATTAAGTTCACGATAATAGATTGGCTATGTCACAGTCTGAGTTCGTTTATGTATAAATCTTTCTTCATTTCTTGCACTCACGCACTCGCTCTCCCCATTCAGTTTTTATATTAGTGTACCGCATGTTTTTGTTTGTAGCCACAACTCCCTGCATGCCATCTTTGCTCACACTCACCGATTCTCAATTTCAATCAAATCTTTTCTCTCCATATGTATGGGCGCACGAACGGCAGCTTTGCATTTGACATCTTTGTAACAAAAGAGCGCTTTCCATTGGTGCCATATTTTAGCTTTTCAAGCAAACAGTACATAAACAAACACTGGGCTCCATTAATTTGTGGCACTAACTAATAAACGATTTTGCATCTCCATCTGTTTCCTCTATCCATGGCCAGTCTGTTTTTAATGATTTCCCAAAAATGCGCTCGTGGTCTCCAGGTTTCATGAGCTTTGTTTCCATCATAGACTGTAAAAAAGATGGACTAAGCAACAGTGATGTCACCCATTGGTTTCAGCATACCATTTAGGAAGCCTCGATTTTGGCAATTTGAACAGCGCCATTTTATCATTTTGAAACCGAATGTGATTCTTATCGGACGAGAGCGTGTTTTGAAGATCCAGAGAGGAGCGAGAGGTGGATCGACAGGTGGATCTGACCGTATCTAATGAGGACCAGCGGATAGCCATGCCCCAAAAGCATATTCTAACTTTATCCTTTATTCTAGTTTATTTGGGACCATAAATTACAAAAATGAACATCATGATATATCGAAGGAGACTTGAAACTTGCAATAGATACCATAAAATAATGTGGAAAATCATTATCGAAATAATAAATCAGGTGGGAAAGCAGGGTCATTTTCTCATAGACTTCTATAGCATTGAACTTTCTCCAAGCACTGACTGGCCATTAAATAGAATGTAATTTTAAGAGATTTCTGGATTGGCTTCACTTATCTATGGTGGCCGACAGGGGCAAATGCGCTGCAACAGTCCAAAATATCTCCAGTTGGAAAAATGTGCTGCAAAAGCAGAAACGATGCAAACTCAAAAACATGCAAACAACAAAAGCAAAAGCAAGAGAAAAACGCTGCATTTAGACATCAACACAACAGAAGTACTCCAAGCCGCTATGGAACTAACAAACTAACGTTAGCTAGCTAGACAGCCTATTTGTCGTCTCAGCTAGTCATGTCTGATGCATGAAAATGCTAGCTTACTAACTAATTGACGAAGTTATAAAATATATTCTCTGCTATCCATTGACTTCTGTGGATCGCATTGAAGGCTGTAATCGGGAGCGAACCCTTTGCAAATGCTCATAAGGTCACAAAGCTCAGCGAGCCCTTTGTGCATGCTCACAAGACTGCAGCCCTGGCAAACCCTTCGCTGTGGTGTAAAACCATATCACAAGATACTCCAGCCGGTCTCAATAAGGTCAAAAATAAAAACTGTTCTAGCTAGCGCTCCCCATTGAGGCTTGGAATACTTTTGTTGTGTTGATGTCTAATTGCAGCGTTTTTCTCTTGCATTTGCTTTTGTGGTTTGAGTGTTTTTGACTTTGCATTATTTATGTTTTTGCAGTGTGTTTCTCCGATTGGGGATGTGCTAGGCTTCTGCAGCGTGTTCGTGTTGACGTGAACATGCAGCGTTTTTCTCTTGCATTTGCTTTAGTGGTTTGCATGTTTTTGAATTTGCATCGTTTCCGTTTTTGCAGCACATTTCTCCACTTAGGGATGTTTTGGGCCTCTGCAGCATATTTGCCCCGGTCAGCCACCGCACTTATCAGACCCTGGTTCTGCGTCCATCTTTTTATACAGTCTATGGTTTCCATTTTTGTTTATATAGTTTATATAGCAACACAGAAAAAAGTCATCAGCGCAACAGCAATAGAAATTAGTAGTTGTTCTTCATTGGATAAAATGTGCATTGCTATCATACCATTGATAATTGAGAAATGCCACTTTGCAGAACATGACTGGATAAAACAAATCCAGAGGAAAACCCCATGTGAGTGAGCTCATTTTCCCACGAGAACTAATAGTCAATCTAAAGGCCCCATGCCAGAAATCCAGCACAGTGCTGGAGAAAATATACAGGCTATAGCACTTTTATGTTCTTATAAAATGTCTAACATTGGTGTACAATTCATTCCAGGTCTCATTTTCTGATATGTGAAATGATGTACTTTCTGGATGTATGAGAGTGATAGCTCGGTGAAAACTGGCATGTCCTCTTGCTAGATTACTAAATTACTCTCAGATGGAATATTGCAAAAAATTTGGTTTGCAGTGATTACCCTGAGAACCCCTGAGCTGTTATTCCTTTATGGATGAAACCAATATTTGATATTCTCGGATGATGTGATAGCCAATTGAAGACTACTGTCCCATTAATCTCCACAGTTTCTGCCGCAGTGATGTCACTTCGTGACATCGCATCGTTTACAGAAATCGGTCACACTTTAGAAGAAGTGTTGCGCATAAAGGCTTTATACAGCATGTATAATTCCTTCATAAATGACACATAATGTCTTCATAAATCATACACAAGCAAAAATGTCATGCTTTGTAAAGGGTGAAATAACACATCCATATTCAGCATGTGATGCCAAATGTGACAATGGCAATGTCACTTAGCTGAAAATGTCACCCTTCATCGTATTTAGCCACTTGCTAAGTGACATTGTCAGTTATATGACATCTGGCATCACATGCTGAGTAAGGACATGTAACTTCATGCTTTACAAAGCATGACATTTGTATATGTATGATTTATGAGGACATTATGTCTCATTTATGAAGGCATTATAAATGCTGTATAAAGCCTTTATGAACAACACTTCATCTAAAGTGTGACCCAGAAATCAACTTCAGCCCCAGTAAAGTGAAAATCTGTTCAATACAATAAAATAAGACCTGAGACGCATTGTTCATCACAAAGAGGCGCATTTTAACAATGGAAAAGTGTTTTAGCCTCTATTTTTCCTTTAAGCCCTGAGATTGGTCTGGGCTAATGCCTTTCTGATGTATGAATACTTCAAGAGTTTCAGTTGATCATGGCATAATGTGCTGTTTATTGAACCTTTTAGCCTATTTTGCAGTGCTTAAAGATTCCATTTACACAAAGTTTAGATTCAACAAGGCTGACTGTAATCAAGTCAGGACGTAGCTTGTCAGATTTTTTTTTTTTTTTTTTGGCTTTTTAAAGTTTCGTTCTTTAACAAGATAGAGAGACAGGAAGAATAGAGAGTGAGAGAGAGGGAGATGTGCAACAAAAGTCAGTGGCCAAATTCGAATGGCCGACGTCATCTCTCACAATCAGCAAGTAGACACTGCTCAACAAGGTGCACCGCATGTTAGTGTTGCATAATGTTTTTTTTCAGCAAATGAAGAGGTCGTTTAAAAACTCAATTAGAATTGTTATGAAAACCTGCAGGATGGCAGATCAAACAGAGCACCACTAAGAACCACTAATGAAACGGTTGAAGACGTACAACCATCTGATACGCGACCTTCTTTGCTGGTCAGACAGACCTGAATACAGGTCTTTTGAGACAGGAGTTAATTTCAAATATAAAATATAAAGATCAAGGGGAGAGTTTTCGCACCCAGAACTGAAAGAAAGGCCTTGGCAGAACCCTCAACAAAAACCTCAGGCAGCTCCAGGGAAATTGCCTTCTCCACAGCTCTTCCTGGTGGACACAGAGACAACAGACAAGTAGGTATAGTCTCTCTAAGTACAACCCGGCTTTGCGGACATCACTTTGGTGTGAGCAGTTTCCTGAGAAACAATCCCACACAGCAGTCAGTTAATTGCTTTCATAAAGAGAAAAATTCGAATGAAAGATCATACTATTTTGCAAAAATATACAATTACTGTCTATAGATTCCAAACATACTTCATTCACAGTGGGCCATATACATACATAAAAATTGCAGACGACAATACCACTATTCACCAAAAGTATTTTGTTGCATCCTATTCATGCTGTGTGTTCTTGTTTTTTCCCACTGATATTCTTATCAATTTGGAAGAAAGAGGGAAAAGATGATACCTTGAGGACACAGCAGTGCATTATGACTGATGGTCTGTGTTGTACCCTCAGGCTGAAAGAGACAGAGACATTTGAAAATGAGCCCACATTATGATCACCAGCCAAACACTTGGTCACAGCTGTAAAATATTAAATGCTAATTGCGTAGACTACACTTTAAATATGCAATGAATGCATCCTGATGAATTATTTTTACAACATGTGCGAGTAAATCTCATAAACAGTTTATACATACATACATACATATATATATATATATATATATATATATATATATATATATATATATATATACATATTCTACTGTGCAGGAAGGTCAGTTTTACAGTTGCTGTGATGCAATCCCAGTTTTATCCATGCTTAATAATTTTATCAGACTTTGTAGCTCATGAATTCAAATAACAACCATTTTCATGTTCCTTATGAAATATTGATGGCTATGAGTCAGCTCACCTCCACAAGCAGTTTACGGACAACAGTGTCGATTTGTCCCCTCTCAGGCACGGTGATCACCTCATTGCCACAGAGCTCCTCAGAGCTGAGGGCTTCTGCACTTACTGAAATGTTCACTCGACCTTTTAGAGGAAAGACAGCATTATGAAAAGCCACAGGTGGAACTGTCATAAAATGGGAAAAGTCTAGCTGCAGCGCTCAAAATGCATTGCCCCCTCCCTAAGAGCCAATCATCGTCTCAAATGCAAACAAACAAATAAGAACTGCCGTAGTCTGTCCATTGTACAGTGATATTTTATTGGCTTTATGGTTTATTGCTGTCACATCAGTGCTTGGCAGCCTGGTGACCACGCCCCTATCTGCAATCAAGTCTCACTTCCTTCCTCAAACTCACCAGAATACTGACTGTAATCACATGTCTGTTTGCCCACAAAGTACTTAACCTCCCAGTTTCAGTTCAGTGGTCACTGGGCGTCATCATTTTCACTCTGGTTTCTCCTCGCTCCCTGTGTTTCCTTGTCCTTTTGCTCTCGCGTAAATTGTATTCTTGTCATTCTAGCTCCAGCATTTCCCAGTTAAAATATTACTCTCGCGAATTATACATTTTGTAATTAACAAACCCTGAAACTTTGTACCTTGCGGATTTTTGGTATTTTAGTTCCTTTGTTACTTTGTACTTTCGTTTTGTTGTTACTTTGGGGTTTTTATTTGTTACTTTGGCTTTTTGATTATAGTGGTTATTTCTGAGTATTTGCTTGTTTGATCTTCTCCCGGTTTGAGTATTTCTGCTATTTAGTGTTTCTGTCTTGTAATGGATTTAATCCTGCATTGTATTCAGTCAAAGAACTTAGTTTTGATTTTGATTAACCATTTCCCAGTTCATGTTCTGTGATTTCTACTATTTTGGTATTAAAACTCCAGCTCCACTTACTAGCTTCCTGCTCCACGACCTCATCCCTAAGTGTCTCCAGACAGAACGCTCAGTGGAATACCGGCCTGGAGCAGGCTGGCACTGCAGAGTCCATCCAGGGGCTGGTGCAAGAAATCAAGCATGCCCTGCAAGCAGCTACGCGGACCCTTCCATCAGCCCAGCCTAATGTAACTGCAGCCAGTCCCATGGCACCTCCAGCTAACAACTCAAGCGATGCGGAAGAATGCGACAGATTCCTGCTCCAGTGCTGCCTTGCTCTGGAAATGCAGGCAGGCCAATATCCCAAACAGCGAGCCCGGATAGCCTATATTATCAGCCGAGCCCAATAGTGGGCGGAGGGCGTTTGGAATTGAAGGGGGCCAGTCACCAAGTCCCAAGAAAGCTCCATCACTCATTTTAAAGGAGTCTTTGCACTCTAGGGGATTCCATGATCGAGCAGAAGTTGTACCAGATCTGCCAGGGTGATCAGTCCATCACAGAGTACGCTCTCCAGTTCCGTACCCCAGCAGCAGCAAGTGGGTGGAATAAAGCAACCCTCCTCACCACCTCTCGCAAGGTGGGACAAGGCCTCGACCAAGGGCTGCGGCTGTATGTCTCCGCCTACAACTATACCATTGGCATGGAGAGGTTTAAACAGCTGACTATGCGAGTGTCCCAATATTGTGAAAGCTGCCTGCAAGAGCCGAGCACTGGAGTCCAGCGATCGCCTGAGGGTGAGAAGGTGATGCAGCTCGACGGGATACGCCCCAGCCCCAAGGAGCGGAGACGACGAGTGACCCAGGGACTGTGTATTTACTATGGAGCCCCTGGTCACGTGATTGCTCGCTGCCAGGTGAGACCTAGAAGACCTGTGGTGAGCCCAGTAAATCCTACGATGCCTAATTCTACTCCCCTTAGTACATTTGTGTTCCTCCACTTGAATGGGAGAGGTATTAAGGTATCTGCTCTCATTGATTCAGGGTCAGCAGGCAACTTCATCTCAGGGGCTCTGCAGCGTCTTCTCCAGCTCGCCACCTCCTCAAACCCACACTCCTGCATCATCAAGTCCATCACCGGCAAACGCTTAGGTAGGGGGTTGATTCAGGAGGTGGCAGGGCCCGTCAAGCTGCAAGTGGGGCTCTTTCACACTGAGAATATTTCTTTCCTGGTAATAGAAGACTCCTCGGCAGAACTAATACTGGGCAGACCATGGCTGGTACACCACTCCCCAGAGGTCAGCTGGAAGACTACAGAAGTACTGCGGGGGGACCCAAATGCTTCCAGTTCTGTATAATGGGCATATCTCACCATCCAAAGAACGCCAAAAGAGTGCCCATTCTCACCACATCCATCGAGAGTCCTCAGGAAAGAATTAGTGTCCCCATCCCCCCGCAGTACCTCCAGTACAGGGATGTGTTCTGCCCAAAAAGAGCCTTGCAACTGCCTCCTCATCGACCACGGGACTGTGCTATTGACCTCCTGACCGGTGAGTCAGAGCCCAAAGGAAAAGTGTACCCACTCTCTCTACCCCAACAAAAGGCCACGGAGGAGTACATTGAAGCGGCATTAAAACAGGGTTAAATCAGCCCGTCAACATCCCCTGCTGCCTCAAGCTTCTTCTTTAGGGCCAAAAAGGATGTTGGATCGCGTCTCTGCATTGACTACCGGGCTTTGAACAGAGCTACAGTGAAGTTCTGCTATCCTCTTCCCATCATCCCAGTCGCCCTGGGGCAACTACGAGGTGCCCGGATCTTAACCAGACTTGACTTATGAAGTGCGTATAATCTACTGCGAAGAGGGGATGAGGGGAAGACTGCTTTTGTGACCTCTAGTGGTCACTATGAGTACCTGGTTATGCCATATGGACTTGCTAGCACCCTCCTGTTTCCTTTGTCTTTCATTTCTTAAGGTGCCTTGTCTAGCATTCCTGTTTCCTTTGTCTTTCATTTACTTAGGCGTCTGGATTATGTCCTCGGTTTTCATCCTGCTTTTGGTTAAAGAGACCTTCATTAAAAACTCTGACCTATTCCTACCTGAGTCTCTGCAATTGGGTCCACCTGCCCTCCCCAGTGGCACGATAGACATAATTTTCTTATGACTCATTTTTTTTTTCATTTTTAATATGTAATACTGTTAAGCCTAGTGTTGATCCCTCAATATGCCTGGAGGGGCCACTTTGACTCACCCAAAGAGGTTGCAGTAACGACCCAGGTGAAGGTCCCACTCTCCTCACCGCAGAGACATCGCTTGTACTGGCAGCCGTCACAGGGCTGGCCTGTGAACTCTGCTGACTCCCTCAGTCTCACATGCACCTGAGAAAGGAGAAAGACACAACTACTAAGAAGAACTGATGATGAGTACAGTACGTTTTTCCATCCAAGCTATTGTTCCCATGCTCTCTTCTTCAACAGTGGTTGTCCTTGTCTTGCAAACAGAACTTAATCAGCAATTTAACATTCCCATTTCAAATTGTAATTTGTAATTCCTCTATGTGGTTTGTCATTTGAACCTTTGACACTGATGGTCAGATTACATCGATTTTATACTTCAATTGAAGGGTTAATTTTACAATTTGTTTGCCACCCCCGATGATGGATATTTTCCATTTATTTGGCTAAACCATACTGTCAACTTTAGGGTTAGGGTAAGTTGGCGAACAAATCGTAAAATTGCTCCCAATCGTAATAGATGGTCAGATGCATGCCATTTTTTTATATCCTGTCTTTTCAGACAGTACATGTCTCAATAAAATATGTCCTAGATGATTTCGTGTTTTATTTTTCGCGTACTATCCAGGACCAATCTAGGCCTTAATAATAGCCTGACAATTAAATAAATCACATATAACACCCGTTTGCTGTAGGTTATGTAAATTATTGAACAATTGTGCACTAGTTGAATAAATGACATAATTTGTCAGTTTGTACTTGTATTAACCCAAGTCCTTCCTCTGGGCTGATGCTAATCGAGGTCCGACATACAGGGAAATAGCAACCAGGGAACGATCGAAGACTAGCACGCAGGGAAACGAGTGTGGGTCCTCTATATACTGGTGATCAGCAGGACTAGTGTTAAAATGCAGTCATTCACTTTACATTTGGTCATAACTTCCGATGGAAATTTTAATTTTCAAGGAAAAATGATCACTATGCTTTACTGCACGTACAAACTAACTGATTGTCACACTTTTTTTCAATTAGAGCAGGCATATTTACTTTAATAATTTACACTACCTTCAGATATGTTATTTTTGGCCAATTATCCACGCCCATTATTCTTGGTCTGGCATTTTAAAAAGTCATTTAGACTTTGACAATTACTTGATTAATTTACCTAGTGTTTTTTCTGATAAAGGGTTTACAATCTGTATTATAGGCAAAGATGGCTGATCTTGCAGTTTCAGGATGTGCCACACTGATTACTGTACGAAGAACATATTTTTACAGAACCTGAAGATTTTTTTGCTGAGCAATAATTGACTGATTCATTGCTTTTGAGAATCAATACAAATTATTTTGTGTTTACTCAATATTTTGGAGCCAAGCTAGGTAAAGATGTCAAATAAATCTCACTCTATTCCTGCACTACAACAGGTGCTGTCAGAGCTTGGCTTCTTGGCAACTGGAAAATTTCGGCAAGAGACTGCTGACCTTTCCAGGCAATCTCAGCCATTGATGAGCCACATCATCCCAGAAGTTGTGAATGGAATAACATGGCCAATGCTTTCATTACTTCCTCAACAGCAGAGATTATCAACCTTTTTCCCAGGCAACCTATTTTGTTCTAAATAATCTATTCCGGACCCGAGGTTTTAAGTCATGTAAAGGTGTAGCCTAACACAAATATTAAAATGCAATTTTTTTTTTAAATCAAATTAAGTTGACACAGGTCAGAATATGTAAGCATTGCTTTAATACAAGTCCGTTGTTTCAGGTGGAGAGGGGATGACAATTCTTGGAGCCCACAGCCCATTGGGCCTAAAAACCCCTCAGTATTCTGCTCCTGGAGAGCCATAGCCCTGCATGTTTTAGATGTTGTCCTCTCTAACATGTCTGATTCAAATGATTGGCTCATTATCAAGCATCTGCCCCATCATCAAACCCTTGACAAGCTACAATCATTTTAATTGGGTGCTTTCGAGCAGAGAGATATCTTGCATATGCAAAGCTATGGCTTACCATGAGCAGGGACCCCTGCCCCTCATGTAGGCCAATCATATTACTGCATCAGTGTGAAACCAAAGCTGCAAAGTCATGCAATATATTAAAGACATTTCCATTTTCGGACCAAACCCCCGCCTTCAACAATGGTTTAGTCCATGGTTTGGTGGATCATTGCTGAAAGCAACAGGTAATGAGTGTTCTTACATAAAGTAGGAGGCAGCAATCTTGGGCAACACATACTTTTAGCTGCATCTAGCCTGCCAGAAAGTGGCAGGAAAAGAAGGTAGTGACTGATAGAGAGTGGTGCCTAAAATCAGCAATGAATCCCTGACCCCTGCCCACATGCAGGCCATGCTTAAGTGTCATCTTCCTACAGAGGAGTAAGCATCAGCGCCATTAAAAACACAAGCAAATGCAGATAGTTCTTCAGTACCGCCCATTCCCACTCAACCATGGACAGCACCATGAGCCTTAATCATTCAATCAGGCAGCTGGTTACCACTGGGCATCTCACCTCAATGAACAAGTTCTTGGACGAACAGATAGACCCCGTTATTGTTCTATTTTCTGTTTCCAGATGCGCAGGAGAATTATCCCTGATCTCAGCACACCCTCCTTCATTACTGAGCATGCCCTACCTTACCCATCATGCCCCTGCATTGAAACCATCCTAAAAACTATTCTGAAATAAATCACGAGTGAGGAAGAATATTCATTCTTAATGTCCACAACTTTGCTAATAAAGAATTTTGAAGATTCAGTGCACTTAGCAGGGAATACATCTACGCTGGTACTGGGGTGGAACAGGTGACAGAATTAATACTACTGAAGAAGACCAGGAGCTTTGAGAGTTGACTGAAATTGTGTTAGAAAAGTATCTTGCTCTTGCTGCCTTAAATGCTTCCTAATATTTGAGAAAACTGTTTCTCAAAATTTCAAAGGAAAGCACGTCACATTTTCATTTTTGTTCAGATTTCCTGCAGCCCATCTTTAGGGCTCTAGTAGTGTCAGTAAGCCACGGCAGGCCTTAAGGCTTGGGCTTTTTCCATTTAAAGGGAAACTCCACTCATTTATCATGTGCTAAAAAAGCACAATTATTTTCTAGATAATCATCTCTACCAATGCTGAAATGTTTGTTGATTTCGGAGGTCATTTCGCATTTTAAATCAATTTTTATTGGCCATCGATCTACATTTAGGATGAGTGCCGCCATTCTGAACAAGTCACATGATCCCGCAAATGGAAGTGACGCCAACTGCGCTGAAAACAGCCGGTCAGGGTGACTAATGTACGGTTAAACTGTTATATCAAACCGTGTATTGCATGATTTCATTTTTTTTTACACTGCCATGTTTGTTACAAAACACTGTCGCTATTGCGCTTATTCTACATTTTCGCCCTGCTGGCTTAGGTTTTTTTCTAGTTTCTATTCAGGATCCAGCAATATGCTAAGAATGCAGTAGTACCATCTGTTCTTTGTTCAATTGCCTGAGAGCCAGAAACTGTGCACCAGATGAACTAAAATGCATCAGCGGACAGATTTTGGCAGATAAACAGAAAATTTTTGGTCCTGGTAACGTTGAAAAACGGTAATCATTGCTTCATAGCATACACTGACCACAATATAATCATACAACCCCAATTCCAAAATAGTTGGGACGAAGTGTAAATTATGAATAAAATCACTCAGATCACGAGCCAATATGTAATTTACAATAGAACATCGATAACATTTCAAATGTTCAAACTGAGACATTTTACATTTTTAACCACAAAATGAGCATATTTCAAATTTTCTGGCTGCAACAGGTCTCAAAAAAGTTGGGACGCATGCAAAAAAGGGCTGAAAAAGCTATTAATATATAAGAGAATCAGCTGAAAGAACATTTAGCAAGTAATTAAGTTAACTGGCATCAGATGTGTAACATGATTGGCTATAAAAGGGATGTCTTAGAGAGGCTGAGTCTCTCAGAAGTAAAGATGGCCAGATGCTCTCCAACCTGTGAAGGCTTGCATAAAAAAATTATGGAAAACTTTAAAAACAATGTTCCTCAACGTCAAATTGCAAAGGCTTTGAAGGTCACATCATCGACAGTGCATAACATCATCAAAAGATTCAGAGAGACTGGAAAAATCTCTGCACGTAAGGGACAAGGCCAAAGACCTTTACTGGATGTCTATGACCTTCGGGTCCTCAAACACCACTGCATCACTCACCGGCATGATTCTGTCATTGACATTACTAAATGGGCCCAGGAATACTTCAAGAAACCACTGTCAGTAAACAAAGTCCGCCGTGCCATCCACAGATGCCACCTAAAACTCTATCATGCAAAAAGGAAGCCATTGTTAAGCATGATCCAGAAGCGCCACCGTGTTCTGTGCGCCAAGGCTAATTTAAAATGGACTGTAGCAAAGTGGCAGTGTCCTGTGGTCAGACGAGTCCAAATTTGACATTCTTGTTGGAAACCAAGGGCATTGTGTCCTCTGGGCTAAAGAGGGGAAAGACCACCCCTCCTATTATCAGCGTTAATTTCAAAAGCCAGCATCTGATGGTATGGGGATGCATTAGTGCATATGGTGTGGGACACTTGCATGTTTTAAAAAGCACCATTAATGCTAAAAGGTATATAAAGGTTTTAGAGAAACATATGCTCCCCTCCAGATGACATCTATTCCAGGGAAGGCCTTGTGTATTTCAGCAGGACAATGCAAAACCACATACTGCAGCTATTACAACAGCATGTCTTCACAGTAGAAGAGTCCGTGTCCTGAACTGGCCTGCCTGCAGTCCTGATCTTTCACCGACTGAGAACATTGGTGCATAATTAAACGAAAAGTCCGTCAAAGGAGACCCAAAACTCTCCAGCAGCTGGAAGCCTAAATTAAACAAGAGTGGGATCAAATTCCAATGGCTAAACTCAGGAAACTTGTCTCCTCAATGCCCAGACACCTCCACTCTGTGTTAAAAAGAAGAGGGGATGCCACACCATGGTAAACAGGCCCCTGTCCTAACTTTTTTTAGACCTGTAGCAGCCATAAAATTTGAAATGAGCTCATTTTGTGGAAAAAATTGTAAAATTTCTCAGTTTCCCCATTTGCTATGTTATCTCTGTTCTATTGTGAATAAAATACTGGCTGGTGTGATTTGAAAGTCAATGCGTTTTGATTTTATTCACAATTTACACTTTGTCCCAACTATTTCGGAATTGGGGTTGTACAATGCTGGTTGAAAATCGGTAAAGTATCCCTTAGAGAACCTTTCTCATAGGGTGCATTTCCCTAAAGCACATTTGCTAGTTACGTTACCATCCTACATAGTTTGTGTGTTCAGTCAATGATTCCAGCTGTGTAAGTTAGCATCTGTGCTTTCAGGAAATGCATCCCAGTCTGCTGCAAACCTGAACTTGCTTGTAATTCCCTCTTGGCCGGTGTTCTGCCTATTTCTGCTGCCTGTCAAGATATGCAACCCTGTGTTTCTGCGCACGCACAAACCCACAATCTTGGGCTCTATTTCATCCCTCACATCTTAAATATCATGAAAAAAATCTTGAAAATAAAGTTTTTTTCAGTGCATTTTTCTGCTTATTGGCAAATAATTGCATGTACACACAAGCTTTTCCTGAATTGCCGAAATCAGACGACAGTCACGTGCAGCATGATGTCTTTAAATCAAACTTATCTGACTCATTATAACATTTGCTTATGTTATAATAAGCTAACAAATAACAAAGTTGCTACTGTCGGCTGAATTTGTATTGCAATATTAAGGTAAAAACAAAGACTTTACGATAGTCCTGCATTAAGGTAGCGTTTTTAGATAAGGCAGCACAAATCCTCGGAACACTGGCAACATTTTGCAGGCCACTGGTTTTGTCTCAACACTTTAGATGGGATTTTGAGAAAATGATCATTCTTGGGGTTGTTCGCATTGGAGACACAACAGTACGTTGCCCAATAATTAGGCGCTGCCTGCGGAAAATCGACACATTAGTAACAAGAACACAACGTAATTCTCTCTCCATTTGCAGTGAAGCGCACAGATTACGTCATATTAGCTACTTCTGATCATGCGACTGGTCATAATGGCTGCGCCCATGGAAACTTGTTTTTTCTCCTAAAAAGCACTATGTTCTCAACCCCATGTTGTTCGATTTGCCTGAAAACATGGGAAATAATATAGGAAGTGGAGCACATGCTACTGAAAGTTTGTAAATCAGTGTGATGAATGGATTTTCCCTTTATGAGGAGACACAGTATTCAGTAAAGAAGGGCTGGTGGTGTTAAATAAGGAGGTGAGTTCCTCAGTGCTGAGATGGGGAGGAGAGGCCTCCATGGTGCAGGTATTGGGAGCAGCAATGACATCTTCAGATAGTTTATTAATAATAATAATAATAATAATAAATCAAATTTGTATAGCGCTTTTCTAAAAACTCCAAGACGCTTTACATAGGAGCAAATAAGCATAAAACAGAGAGACAAGTAAACACGTGATCAGGACAGATAACAAATAACAATGGGAATGGGGGGGGGCGTGTAGGAGGATGGTCAGATGTCATAGGTGATCTTGAAGAGGCAATTTGGGATTTGAGTTGACTTTTGAATGAGGTGAGTGTGTCAGAGTTCCGGATGTGGAGGGGCAGGGAGTTCCAGAGGGTTGGGGCGGCGATGGTGAAGGCTCTGTCCCCCACGGTGCGGTACTTGGTCTTGGTAATGGGGATGCGAAGGTTGGCGTCAGCAGAGCGGAGGCGGCGAGTGGGGGAATAGCGGTGGAGGAGATCAGTCAGGTATGAGGGGGCAAGGTTGTTCAGAGCTTTGTTGGTGATGAGGAGGATCTTGAAGTTGATGCGTTGCAGTATGAGGAGCCAGTGAAGGTGGCGGAGGATGGAAGTGATGTGTTCTCTGGAGCGGGATTGGGTGAGCAACCAGGCATCTGAGTTCTGAACATATTGTAGTTTATGGAGGACATTGGAAGGGAGGCCATAGAGGATGCTGTTGCAATAATCTAGTCTGGAGGTGATGGAGGCGTGGATGAGTGTTTCAGCGGCTGAGGAGGAGAGGGAGGGGCGGAGGCATGCAATGTTACGGAGGTGGAGGAAAGAGGTGTTGGTCACGTGATTGATGTGTGATTTGAAGGAGAGGGTAGGGTCCATGAGGATGCCAAGGTTTCGGACCGGGGGGAAGGAGTGCCTGAGTGACCATCAATGCAGAGTGAGAAGATGTGGGAGGAGGGATGAAGGGATTTTGGACCAATGATGATGGTTTCTGTTTTATTGCAGTTTAGTTCAAGGAAATTGTTGTTCATCCAGGTTTTTATGTCAGTGAGGCAGTCGGTGAGAGTGGAGAGAATGATGGGGGTGATGGCTTTGGTGGAGATGTACAGCTGTGTGTCATCAGCGTAGCAGTGGAAATGTAAACCATGGCGGCAGATGATGTGACCAAGTGGGAGCACGTACAGGATGAAAAGAATGGGACCGAGCACCGATCCCTGGGGGACTCCGTGTGAGACTGGGGTGGTGCGGGATTTGTGGTTATTCATAGAGATGTAGTGGAATCTGTCAGACAGGTAGGAGGTGAACCAGGAGAGTGCGGAGTCAGTGATGCCAATGGATTGCAGCCGAAGGAGGAGGATGGAGTGATTGATGGTGTCGAAAGCTGCACTGAGGTCGAGGAGGAGGAGAACAGTGAGGGAGCCGGAATCAGAGGAGAGTAGGAGGTCGTTGGTGACTTTGAGTAGGGCTGTTTCAGTGCTGTGGTGACTTCGGAAACCGGATTGGAATGTTTCATACAGGTTATTGGAGAGGAGGTATTTCTTGAGTTGGGTTGCGACAGCTCTTTCCAGTATTTTTGAGAGGAATGGGAGGTTGGAGATGGGTCTGAAGTTGTTGGGGTCGTCGGGGTCAAGGCCGGGTTTTTTGAGGAGAGGTGATATGGCAGCAAGCTTAAGAGGCGGGGGAACGGTGCCATAGGTAAGGGAGGAGTTGATGGTGTCAGTGATGAGTGGGGCAAGAGAAGTGAGACAGGCTTTGACAAGAGCGGAGGGGATGGGGTCCAGTGGGCAAGTGGATGATTTCATGCCAGAGAGAATTTCAGGAAGGTCAGCTGTGGCTATGGGTGAGAGGAAGGAGAGGCGGTGGTCGGTGGGCGGGGGAGGTGCAGGCTCCGGGTCAGGGGTGATGGCAGAGGAGGTAGCTAGCTGGTTGTGGATGTTTTCGATTTTGGAATGGAAGAAAGATATAAAGTTGTTGAATTTCTCTGGGATAAATGAGGATGAGATAATGTCCTGGAGTTTGAAGAGTTTATTTATAGTGGTAAACAGGTTGCGGGGGTTGGAGGATCTAGAGTGAATGATGCCGGAGTAGAAGTCAGAGCAGGCCTTGTTGAGTGCAGATTTATCAAGGTGGGTGTGCTCTTTGAGGGCGAGGGCGTGCACAGTGAGTCCTGTTTTATTGTGTAAGGCGTTCTAGCTGTCTCCATTGTTTTTTGAGTTTGTGAAGTTCCGGGGTGAACCACGGGGCCGAGTGAGTGAAAGTGACAGTTTTTGTTTTTATGGGGGCAAGTTGGTTGAGGGAGGTAGACAGCGTGTTGTTGTAAATTTTGACAAAGTCTACGGGCGCTGGGTTAACAGGAAGGGTGAGATTGGAGAGAGTGTTAGATATGCAGGTGGAGAGAGAGACAGGGCAGATGGATTTCAGATTGCGGAAGGTTATTGTGCAGTCTTGTTTGGGTTGGGGGGCGGGAATGTCAAGGACCAGTGTGATGGCCAGGCGGTCGGAGATGGTGAGGTCAGCGCTGGAGATGTTGTGGATATGAAGGCCAGTAGAGCAGACGAGGTCTAAGATGTCTCCACGGCTGTGGGTGGGGATATTGATGTGTTGAGTGAAGTTAAGGCAGTTTAGTAGTTCCAGAAAATTATTTGCACTTTTACAGTCAGGGGAGTCAATGTGGATGTTGAAGTCGCCAAGGAGGAGGGGTGGAGAGTGGTCGAGGTTTGAGGTCATGATGGTGAATAGCAGGAATACCTCCTCCTCGACCCTCTGTGCGAGGGTTTTCCAAGTATGAATATCCAGAAGGGGTGGTTTGCTTAAGTGCAAGATAATCCAGGGGTTTTTGCCAGGTTTCAGTGAGACAGAGTAGGTCCAGTTTATTTTCAGTGATAAATTCGTTGAGAATGAGGCTTTTATTGTTGAGGGATCTTGTGTTGAAGAGGGCGAGTTTCAGGGACTTTAGTTTTGAAGTTGATGAGGCGATAGTGCGTATTAGGTGGAGAATGAAAGTGTTCACACTGGGGTCGTTCTGATGACGTGTCGTGTTGTTGTGACGACGCGATGAGGAAGTGCGAGAGCCCAAGTCCATGCTGTGGTAAGACCACAGAGAAGGGATGCTGTTTATCGCGGTGGAATTGTAAATAAACTTGCGACGGGAGCCTCGGTGAATGTAGCGGGGATAGCAAAGAAGTCCGGAGTTTTTGATTGAGGCGATGAGTTCCGTGGAAGGAGGCGTTTGGTGGTTTAGCCGGAGGAGTTGCATGGATGTGTAGCGTTGCGCCATGACAGAGGCTGAGAAGTAGCTGACGTTGGAGGTGGATGATGGCTGTGACAGACAAAGGGACAGAAGGTGGAACAGGATCAACCACAGCGTGGCAAATAGAGAGACTAGCCTGCCTGGGCCCATCAGGTTGGAAGCTGCAGGCAGCTAGCTAGCTAGCTGGCTCTGGTAACAGGCAGCGGTCCCAGACAGCGAGGGCTAACCGCCCCGAGACAGGTGAAAGCCTGCCCGGGGTCTACCTTTGAGCTGAGCGGTGATGGAAGACGTCCGTCAGATGGGAGTTAGGTTGGCTGGAAAGGAAGGCAGCGGACCCAGCCAGCGAGGGTAAAACCGCACCGGGACAGGTGGAGTTCTGCCCACGATCTGCCTTTGGGCGAAGCGGTGGAAGAAGACCGTCGACACCGGTAAGTGTCCAAGGTAACGCCTAGAACACCGAAAGGTGTCCTGAAGCAGCACTGCCTTGGAGGTTTGTTTAAGATCCAGGTAGGTAGTTTATCCGTAGTCTGTTTTGGTCAGCCAGTTGAAAGGGCAGATCGAAAAGTAATAGATTTGCAAAAAAGAGATAGCAAAAATATCAGCAAGGAAAGCAAACTTACTTAACCCTTTCGCAGGCACAGCGACATTTTTGTCGTTTTAACCAACGTGTTTTATAAAGTCTTCTTTAAATTCCCCGATTGCGGGAATTCCCTTGTTAGTTACACTCATTACCATTGGCTGTCTCTCAGGTCACCCAGCACTGTATTTTTAGCCGTGAACGAGGCATGGGATTTCCTAAAAACGCTAAATCTGAGACTACTTCGGTCAAATTGTGGGACATGTGAACATGGCATCGGCAGTACAAACAGCCGGCATTCTAGCCGTGTTTCTAAACGTAAATACAACGTGGATGAAGTTTTTGCTTTATTGAATGACTCTGACGATGAGTTTGAATATCCAGAGAGCGGGAGTGACTTGGATCCAAACGATTTTAGCGATTCTGGAGAGGATTAAAACATAAAAACATCAGTTATGGGAAACTTATTATGAGATTTGGTGTTATTTTATTGTTATTTTGAATAACAATCATATTTTGGTAAAAACCCAAAATTAATCCGTCCGTGGGGGTATGCATCTGGGCCAAAATTTGCCTGCGAAAGGGTTAAAACTAAGACTTTCGGAGGGAGAAGCGGCAGCCGAACGCGCCAGCGTCCTCTCTTCCTCCAGTATGGATAATGATGTGGACTCAATTATTTGCAGAGGTAATGTGACAAAAGCAGCATACAAACAGACAAGATTTAAAGTAGACATGTATTGAGAAATCAAACAAGTCTAGGTGCACCTAGTATATGGCTGGCCGCCTCTTCCCTGCCGGCCGACCAATCATTGAACTTCTTCCCCGCCGGCCAGCAAATCGTTGAACTTGATCACTAAGTCAGTCACTCACGCGGCAACATTCACGTTTGTAAGGGCCAGGCCGCAGCTCGACCCAGCCCAAAAATAGGCAAATACCTCAGCGGAAAGCTAATGTCATGAAGATGGTGAATAAGACACTTTCTGGACACTCACTCATACAGGAATAGAATAAAAGAGGCATTTTGAACAGCCTTCCAACTCATGCACATCCACAAAAAAACTCATCTAAAATAGCCCCTTTCTGACGTAATCCATGGGAAACAGGGACACACAGTAAGGAAGTCGAGTGCATCAACCATTGTCTGCCTACTGTAATTTGTCTTGAGATGTTTCATATTTCTAGAGGATTGAATTTATGTTTGTCAAAAAGTATGTTATTGTTTGGCTATGGGGTTAGCTCACTTGGTTAAGGCAGCGCTTTGCCGAGTAGTACTGAGCACTACGGCCTGCATCGTACCAGTAGCCTTTTCAGAGCAGCGCACAATTGGCTTTGCGATGCAGGGATATAAATTGGGAGGGACTGCCGGCTTCAGATTATAGGATTATAGGATTATAGCATTGTTCATTGCTCAATGGCAGGGTTTGAATTACACAGTGACTTTTGGGGGAGCCCCATTTTCCGGTGCGTACCACTACTAAAAGAAGTCACATGCACGTGCAAAAAAAGAAGTGCGTGGCAGCGCAGTCAAAAACAGGGTTACTGTGAAAAACATAATACTAATACCACTGTAGGCAGTTAATACCGCCAGTAATGTATTTCATGGAGGCACAATAACAACAACATAAGAATCCTGGAAGACCTTTAATGGCCTAATCGGAGAAAAACAAATCATAAAGCAGAGGGACACAGGTAGCATCTTTCTGCTTCTGATACACAACCCTCCAAGAACAAAACATCACGTTTCACGATGGCTATTGGCAACTAAAGCTAAGCGCAGAGAAGTATGGAATGGAAGTAAATTGTACAAATGAAGACAACCAGGTACAGTGCAAATAATGCCAATCAAAGTTTAAGAACCATAGCACTACAAGTATGGTCCGTGACCTAATTTTTGTGGTAACCCAATTATCTTGCTACTTTTTTAAATTTATATATTCTTCCGTTGTTTTTGTTTTCAGTCATGGATTTTGGTTTTGTTTACATGACAGAAGCGAAGGTCAAATTTCTGGGAAGAAGACAAGAACGAAATGGATGATTAGCTTGATAAATATGGCCTTAATATACCGGAAGACACATAGATCAGTGAAATCATATTTGCAGACAACTCGCTAACCATCCTCATTTATTGCCCGCTTTCTCCACTACTGCGGTAATTTAGTTGCTTAAAAACGTTCGAAAACTTGTTTGACACGGTTATTATTTTGGTAGTTTCCGCAGATTTTTGCGGGAATAAATTTGTTTCTTTTTGATTTCGGTTACGTACAAATTACTCATTTAGCAAAGTGAATTAAGTTCCATTCTCTAGACAGCTGGTTTTGCAGACTGAATTTATGTCATTGACACCATGATAATAAGGTCTTAAGCCATATGATGCATCAAAATATGCTGTTAATGCATTTGTAGCAAAGTTTTGTTAATTGTGAATAAATTTATTCTATCAAACGGAAACTGTGCCTGTTTAGATAGAAAATGGGCACTCGGCCATGCATCAGATATATTAGTGAACACAGTTTTTGTCTTTAAGATGCATTCTGAAAATAGTATTTCCTCCGTGAGGAATGGATTGGTCCTCAAGGAATTCATGAGATCAATCAATCTTGAAAAACTTAAGTCGTGCCCATCCCTAGACAGATGTTCAGAAATGAAATGTAATGAGCGAATACACACTGCAGTGACACATTAATTGTATTTTGTATATTTCAGGAATCTTTATATACAGAGAAAATATAATCTATCACAAAAAAGTGGACAATCTTTAGAGCTCCCCCTAAACATCTCAAGGGAAGTTTTCAGGGGGGCTCGTGTCCATTTCAAGGGAGCCAAGCTCCCCTTAGCTCCCCTGTAATTCAAACCATGCTTAAGGGCCTCCTGTTAGACAGCCGGGCGCTTTTCAGTAAAATTCTAAGCTTGTACATTTTGAGGTTCCCTCCGCTCTCGCTCAGGGGTAGGTTTCCCATGATCATAACGTAGTTAGCAACTAACATAGCTAGTTCGACCATTTGCAGTTAAGGATTCCAACTAGGTAAGTTCGCAACTATGCTTTTGGGATAACCACCTGAGAGCTTGCTTCCTGCTCACTCGCCCGTGCCCGAGGCTCCAGTTCGTGCTAGTATGCTTGCGGTAGCAGTTGGCGTTCCGATGCATCCCGATCGTTGCCGATTTCTTCCTCATTTTCCATCCCTCCTACCTATGCATCGTCATCTTCATTGTCGCTAGTCCAGTCCAGCAAAAATTTGATGTCCAAGTCAAGCAAAAATTCTGACATTTTTAGTGGATTTCGACATCTAACTTGCAATGTAAAATACACATACGATAACCTACGTGTCACAATTGATCCTACGAGCGACGTCACAGCTCATAGCCTGATTCACAGTGCTGTTCAATGGCAATATTGGGGGTTGCAAAAAGCCCGTTTTACGTCCATACTTACTGTATTCCACAATCATCTCTGGGTGAAAAATGTAGTTCGAGAGAGTATTGCATGCCCCTTCAGATGATGCCAAATACAATAATTTTATAAAGTTTCAAATCAATACATGTAACCGGAGAAAAGGGCGGGGATGCATCAAATATAACAGCACTATGATTTGAAAGATATACATCAAAAATTTTTGTATTGCAGATTGGAAAACCAAATGACAGCACTAGGTTGAGTGTATGACCTGGCTCATCAGTGGATCTGGTTATGAGCAGCGCACGATTAAAAAACTCAATTAGATGCATAAAATATCTTACAATAGGTTTAGCCGACCAGTAAACATGAGTATTAAAATCACCAAGAATCATAACACAATCAAAGATGGACATGAAGTTTGAAAGGAACTGCGCAAACTGATTGATAAAATCTTTATGTATTTTTGGCAGATGATACAAGCGCAATTAAGAGGGGATTGACTGAAGCTCAGAAAATGACCAGAGTTTCTTGAACACAGCAGCTAGACCATCACTGTGTCCGGATGATCTGGAGTACTAAAAAAGTTACAGTCATCCAGATAAAGTTCAATAAGTGGAGCAAATTCGCCAGTGTTCAGCCAATTTTCCATTACCAGTAAAAAATCCAATCCACTAGCAGTGAAACAGTCATTAAGGATAAAAGTCTTATTGGATAAAGATCTTGTGTTCATCACATACCCCTTTACCACCGAGCTGGTTCCAGTGCTAGTTTGGAGCCAGAGTCTGACTTAGCACTGGTTCTTTGCTTTTCCACAGCCTAAGCACCAGCTTCTGGTTCTCAGAACTGGTGCCAGAGCAGGCACTAACTCCTTGCTGGTCTAGAGCCAAGCACTGATCAATATATCCCCTTTTCACCAAAAAGAACCTGGTGCTAGTGCCGTGCTGGTGCTGGTGCTTGTGCTTGGTTGGTTCAACCCACGCACCTACTAAGAACCTGTTTGTTTTTCCTGTTTGCTGTATTTCTGTATTGCCAGATGTACTGACGTTATACGCTGTCGTAGTTGCGTTGCTCTGATTAGGCTCCTTGGCGATGGAAAAGCAAACAGGTTCTGAAAAGGTGCGTGGGTTGAACCAACCAAGCACTAGCACTAACACCAGCATGGCATTAGGTCCAGGTTCTTTTTGGTGGAAAAGGGGTAAGAGTCAGTTTTCACTCATATAGCTACATCAGACAATGGCTCCTACACCAGAAGGGGGAGATTCTGGAAAACTACGCCTTTTTGCTTGACAGAAAATCTGGCAAGAAGCTTGCAAGGTGGCGGTTTGGAATCCAGGTCTGTGTCTGGGATCATTGATTGGAGAAAGGCGTACTAGATCTCGAAGGAGCACTAAGGAATGAAGCGCCCAACGTCATCAAGGTGAAAAGGGTATGCTGGTGGGTAACAAGAGCAGGCCAGATTCCTCAGTATAACCGAGGTGCCAGCACATTTACTTTGCCTCTGCGCTTGTTGCCTATGGTGGTAGCCGCAGTGCCGAGTCCACGCACTCACCCTCTGGTACTCGGCAAAATAGAATGGAGTGAGAGCTACGGTGATCGGGATCCCAAGTATGTTAGTCCACTACAGCTTCCTTTTAATGAAATGTTAAGGCGATTGAATAAAAATTTCACGAAAATTTTTTTTTATCACTTTCCTAAATAGGCTGCCTTTCACACATTTTTGCATCAAAATGACGTGTTTTATTTCTTGTCCTAAGAAAGAGAATTGGCTACATCTGACAGGGGTGAGTATAAGTATCTTTAATCAAGGGAAATGACTGCACACAGAACAAGACAAATAATCAGTTTAAAGGCATGTTTTACGCCCTGCCTGCTCTTTTTCAGTCGACTGCCACTGAAAGAAACACAAACAGAGCCAGAACAAACAGCAGTAGCTATAGGATACTACAAGCAGCCAAATATAGCGGGCGAGGCTATCTCTTCTATGTTAGGAGTCACTATTGGTAGGAGTGTTAAAGCAGTTCACATTTTTTATTTTTTTTTTAAGTGGGGGGAAACAAGAGTAGCCAGGGGACACCTACATGAACACGGGGAGAAAATGCTCCAAGCAGAAAGGCTCACTGGAACCCAGAATCTCCTTATTGTGAAGCAACACTACTAACCACTAAAATGGCTCGAGATTCTTGGAAAAAAGATCAAGATTGAATTATGCAATCGGATACAAGACAACCCATTCAGGCAAAACATGATGTATCAACCTCTAATGAGCACGTTCACGTAACAAAATAGAATATTCTTTGAGTTTGGTGAGAATTGAATTTTACTTGGATTGACACTCTTAAAGGGAAAGTTCACCCAAAAATGAAAATTCACTCATCATATACTCACCCCAAGGCTAATTGAAGGGTCGGTTAACTTCTTTTGTCCTCAAAATAGTTTTGGAGTTTTAAGGAAAAACAGCATTGAAGAGAAATCCAAATGAATGGAATCCTACGGTGGCCACTTTTTCAAGCTTAAAAAAGCAACGTTAAAAAACATAAAATGCCTCCATAATGCCCGTGTGACATTTTCGAAGTGTCTGTAAGCCCCGACATGATGATTTGACTCGAAAAGACGTCATTTTCACTGTTTTTCGCCTGAATGTCCAATGTAGCCACTTAGCCAGGAGCCATGTTTTTTTTCCTCCGGGAGAGTGACGTTCCGTTACTTGGAGGACTCAAAATACGAAGAAGAAGAAGAAGAAGAAGAAGATGATGACCTAGAAACATCCACCATAAAACTAGAAGAAGAAGAGGACCAAGAAAACTTGGGCTGCGTTCCAATCCGAAATAAGATACTTCCTTCACTTCTTCCCTCCACTCGAGTGAGCCCTCCGAATGACGTAGCAGGCGAGTAAGCCCTTCCCGAGCGAGGGAGGGCAATGGAGGGGACTTAGGGGGAGAGTTGTGGGAAATCGGATTGGAATGACCCTCGCCGCGTTTCTTCCGCACTTCGACATTTGTCAACAAGCCAACGGGAAGTTTGTGTTACCATGTAGCCGACTGAGTAAGTTGCTTGTAAGTTTTACCTTTTACAGTTCACGCGGACTCTGTATCGCATGTTTATGGCAAGAAGAAGACGGCGTGCTCGTTTGATTGCTGCAGCACTTGTGACTGTTTTATAGGAAAATAGAGCTGCTTTCACACCAGACGCGAAAGGAATTTTTCGCATGATAGATTACATTCAAAGGCGGAACGCGTGTATTTGCGTCTTTGCATTGACTTTGAATGTAGCTAATCTGTCTTGCGAAAAATTCGTTTCGCGTCCAGTGTGAAAGCGGCTTTAAGATCCCCGACAGTCCTCGCTCATGCTATAGGCTAGCTACAGCAAAAATGAACGTTAAGTTACAAGCTTAAAAATAATGCGAAACCGATACCCCTCACCCCCAAACTGCACTATTTGCATATAACTCTGTCATAAACTACACACTACTCGAACATAATTCTTTGATTTGTATGGTAATTTCCCTGCCATAATTCCTCCTTTGCCAGCAGAAAAAAATGGCGGACGTGAAATCTTTACCGAGGGAGAATGAGCAAAGCATTCTGGGCAATATTAAATCTTGGAGGGATGTTCGTTGTTGGCTTCGTTTGAGGGAGGATAATCGAGGGCTTGAGCAAATGAAAATGTGCCCTTCCCTCCGCAAAACTGGATTGGAACGACCCTACAAGTGGCAGCCATCTTACATCCGGGATTTTTTGGGAATTCCCCCCTCGATTGGAGTGCGAGTGAACACGACGAAGCAAGCATTTTTTCGGATTGGAACGCAGCCTTGGTGTAGCCTCGAGCTTGTGTTTACATGCAAGCCGTGAACTATGCCGCACGCGATAGGGAGATCTGTGCACATCACGTTTATAGTTTACGAAGTGTATATTTTGCCGTGAACCGTTTTTACATTTCAATGGCTATTTCGCCGTGCCCTCCGGTGCACATGCGCAGTTGTATTATTTTTGGATTTGCTCATAGAAATCAATGGATAATAGTGAATACTTCTAACTTCGCCATTTAGGCACCTAGCTCGCATATACATACATTAAATATAGCTAACTTAGTTGGCATAAAGGCTGTCTTGCTAGCTAGCTAACGTTATATTTCATGCATTTAAATTTAGTCAATTTAAAATGCGTATAGCCATTATTATGCAAACTAATTTGGCTGGAGTTGCACCGCGAGCATTTAGCAAGCTGGCATTAAATGCACCGAATAAAAAGGTTGCCAGCTAAAGCCGCTTTCACACCGGACGCGAAACAGGACAGATTACATTCAAAGTCAATGCAAAGATGCGAAAACACACATTTCGCGTGTATTAGCGTCTTTGCATTGACTGAATGTAATCTGTCGTCTTAAAAATTTTTTCAAGGTCCGTGAAAAGCATCTTAACATTGACTAAGAAACCAACAAACTAGCTTCGTAAACTATAAACGTGATAAGTCACCATGTGCGCAGATCTCCCAGTCGCGTGCGGCATAGTTCACTGCTTGCATGTAAACACAAGCTTGAGGCTACACCAAGTTTTCTAGATCCTCTTCTTCTTCTAGTTTTATGGCGGGTGTTTCTAGGTCATATTCTTCTTCTTCTTCTTCGTATTTTGAGTCCTCCAAGAAACGGAACTTCACTCTTCCCGAGGAAAAAAAACATGGCTCCTGGCTAAGTGGCTACATTGGGCATTTAGGAGAAAAACAGTGAAAATTACGTCTTTTCGAGTCAAATCATAATGTCGGGGTTTGCAGACACTTCGAAAATGTCACACGAGCAGTATGGAGGCATTTTATGTTTTTTAACGTTGCTTTTTTAAGCTTGAAAAAGTGGCCACCATAGGATTCCATTCATTTGGATTTCTCTTCAATGCTGTTTTTCCTTAAAACTCCAAAACTATTTTGAGGACAAAAGAAATTAACCGACCGTTCAATTAGCCTTGGGGTGAGTATATAATGAGTGAATTTTCATTTTTTGGTGAACTTTCCCTTTAATATCTGTAATCACCCAATATCTACCCAACATTAGAACACTCGAATATGCCGATCTTCAACAAAAGTTCTCTCTGCGTTTAGATTAATACATTTTACAGCTTTTCGGTCTGAGCAGCTGATGATCCTGGGACAATCATGGCTGTGCACACGCAGTCTCTCACCATAATGCATTTGGAGAGGTAGTTGAAGACCGTGGCCTTTAGTGGGAACACCTCTCCACGGATGACAGAGTATGGTAATGTTAGGCTCACGAAGAAGGGCTGGAAGGCTTTGAGATTTATGCCAGGGGCCAGGCCAAATCCTGCTGGAGATGTGCAGAACGCGGAAGCAGCCCATGTGGTAATAGTGTCTGGGACAGTCTGCTGTACAGTAACAGTACCTGCATCTCTGCAGGAAGAATAGGAGAGGGAAACAAAGCACATTAGGAAATCTGGACTACATCACAGTCAAAAGATACGACAACTTCATCAACCCAATTGTTATTAGACTTTCAGTGATGAGCTATCAGCACTATAAAAGCATTTCAGTAACCTCATCTTATAATGCACGATTATTCCAAACTGGTTCCCATGTACTTTTTGTAAATAGCAACCAAGATAGGAGAAAGAAAGAAGGTGATAATAAAAATGTGAAGAAGTGCAGACACACATTCGGAGCCTGCATCAAATAACAATCAATTTATGAACCCTTCTATCGCTCAAAATATATTTCTGTCACCACAGACTTCTGATAGAGCAATATTATTTATACATTGCCGAAGGCTTTATTGTAACCACAGATATGACTAATAAACAGTTGATATAAAAAATGTGCACAATTTGATTTTTAGAGGAACTGTAATGACATTATTGTAATTTTTTTTGTTTATTCATAAAAAAATCACTGAATGGCACCGCATAGCTGGTAAAAAAAATCTAGTTAAAAAAGGGTTAAATTACTGATGTTTCAACATGAGTATTCTTCAGAGTACTGAATCATCTCTTAATTAATTTATTAAAATATAACTGCACAGTAGCTTTGAGTGTGCGACTGCCCTTCTTCACATCCATCTGCCAACCAAACATGAATTTTCCCATTTGCAATGACTAATCAGTAGACTGACCGGGCAATTTGTTTTTAGCTGGCACTACTGTTCATTGCATCACAAAATTATCAAGCATTTTCTGATCTACAATAATGATGACATTAAATGTCCATATGTCTTTCAAGGATTCTAAATTCATGTAGCTCATAAAACAGCTCATATTTGTTAGCTAAGCTTGTAAATAATGCCATTTTGTGCCAGTGTTCAATAGCATTTGATACACCAAAGAAGAAATTTTCCATAATAAATGTTTTCTCCAACTGCGATTCAAAAAAAGTTGGGATGCTGCGTAAATTGTAAATAAAAACAGAATACAATCATTTGCAAATCTCATAAACACACATTTTACTCAAAATAGAATATAGACAACATATTTGTAAGGACAAGCCTCCAGCCGTCCAGCTCACTGGTCTACTAAATCCCGGACCGCACTCCATTCATTATTCCATCATCATCCGCACCTGTTTCTAATTACCTCTGTGTGGCATTAGTGTGTATTTAAGACCAAGCTTCGCTCAGTCTCATTGTGAAGTCTTACATAGCGCCACGCTTTAACCGTGCTGCTAGTTTGATTACACTTATTTCCGTATTTCGCATGTTTGCCCTAAACTCTAAACTAAGCGCCGTCATTGTGAACGCAGCACTTTATACATATATTTAAAGGAACAACATTTTTCCTTTTTGTTTTGCTGTTTAAATACTTAGCTATCTTAGTCATAGCTAGTATTTGTATTTCTTGAAACCTCTGTTTATTTTTGTTTTGAACTGCAATGTCTGTGCGCGCTGTTTTGCAGCTGGCATAAATACCAGGAACTCCAGCCCTTCCTGGGATTCACAAACTTTTACCGCCGCTTCATAAAGAACTATAGTGCAGTTGCCCATCCCCTGACGCAGCTGTTCAAGGGGAAACCCAAGAACCTGGAATGGAACCCAGGAGCTCAGCACGCCTCAATACACTTAAGAATCTGTTCGTTACTGCTCCTATTTTTAAATTACCAGACCCGGACAAGCCCATCATTGTTGAAGTTGACGTCTCCAATGCGGGCGTGAGAGCTATTCCGTCCCAGCGTCACGGGACACCCGAGAAGCTGTATCCCTGCGCGTATTTCTCACACAAGCTCACCTCCACAGAGGCCAACCATGACGTCGGCAACTGGGAGCTGCTGGCAATCAAGCTAGCGCTCAAGGAGTGGAGACACTGGGTAGCGGGGGCACGTCATCCATTCCTCGCCTTAACAGATCACCGCAACTTGGAGTACCTGCAGAAGGCACAACGACTCAATCCTCAGCAGGCCAAGTGGGCACTTTTTTCACTTGTTTAACTTTTTCGATAAAATATCGCCCAGGCTTGAAGAATATCAAGGCAGACGCACTATCCCGACGATATGAGGTGGAGAGGAATACGAAAGCCAAAGAACCGATTCTGCCCTCCTCTTGCACCCTCGTCCCGATCAAGTGGAAATTAGACTGGGAAATAGCTGAGGCGACCAGGAGGAATCCCCCTACTACCTCGGTGCTGGCGGGTAAGGTGTTTGTTCCTGCTCATCTTTGCAAATGAGTGATTCTGTGGGCCTATACATTCCTGGCAGCAGGACACCCCGGAATTCAGAGAACAACCCACATCATCAGTCGGAAGTATTGGTGGCCCAACCTGGCCTCTGATGTGGAGGCAGCTGCGCGCTCTAGCGCAATATGCGCAATATCCAAGACGCCCAGACAGCTGCCTGCAGGTGAGCTCAATCCACTACCCCTCCCACATCATCCATTCTCCCACATTGCTGCTGATTTTGTTACCAATCTACTGCCATCAGAAGGTAACACCTGTATCCTGGTGATCGTCGATAGACTTTCAAAATTCTGTAACTTCATGTCTTTTACTGCCTCACCATCTGCACTCCAAGTTACCCATATAATATTTGAGCAGGTATTCCGCAACTATGGCCTTCTGGAGGACATCGTCTTGGACCATGGGCCTCAATTCGCTTCCAGAGTGTGGAGGGCATTCTTCAGGAAACTGGGATCCACCGTGGGCCTCACCTCAAGATACCACCCCAAAGCTATTGGGCAGGTGGAGAGAGCCATCCAAGACCTGGGGAGGTTCCTCCGAACCTACTGCCACCAGCGCCAGAGGGAGTGGTCCAAATACCTGCCCTGGGCGGAGTACGCCCAGAACTCACTAAAGAGCTCCTCCACTGGAGTCACTCCCTTCCAGTGCCTGCTCGGAGGGCACCATCCCCTGTGCCCGTAGGACCAGAGCCAGACAGAAGTCCCAGCAGTGGTCGCCTGGTTCAAGGAGGCGGAGAAGGTCTGGGAGACCACTAAATTCCAGATCCGAAGAGCTCTCCACCACCAGAAGATCCAGGTGGACAGGAGAAGTCGGGACTCCCCTCAACACCAGTCAGGGGACCGAGTCTGGCTCTCTCCGCCTGCCCTCTAAGAAGCTGAGCTCATGGTTCATTGGCCCCTTCCATACAGTTTCCGTCCCACTACTACATTAACAATTCTTTTCATACGTGCTTGCTTAGGTCAGTGATTTCTGGACCCCTGGTGGAGGTTACCCCCCCCCTCCCTGAAGACCCTCCATCTGTCCTGAAGGTAGACGGAGGACCACCCTATTGGGTGCACAACCTGCTCCAATCCAGATGGAGAGCAGGCAAACTATAGTGCCTGGCAGACTGGGAATGCTATGGTCCGGAGGAGAGGAGCTGGGTAGATCGCAATGACATCCTGGATCCACAGCTCCTGGCCAACTTCCTTCAATAGCCCAATACAATGTTACCAAAGAAATACACCAATTAACCTGCTCCTTTACACAGCATGTGATGAGAATAAGCACAACACAGTATCTCAGTTTTAACCTTATATTGACTGAACGCAGAAATGGCATATATGAAATTACAAAAACCCAATGTGGAAAAAATAAACAGTATTTAACGGAGGCGCCTGGGAAATATTTTAGTGTGGGCTAAGTGCACTTTTCGTTTCAGTTTTTTTAGATTGAGCAAGCTTGCTTTTAAGTTAGTTGGCGCGCGAAAGGTTGGACCTCATGAAAAAAAAAAAAAAACCAGAGCAGCCGTGTCATTACCCTCTTGTGAGGAGTAAAAACAACTTTTACAGCATATCTCTGTCATTAGTAGATCATCAGCAGCACGGAGCAAGACATCAGCGATGACCATTCATGCGTGTCATGACCCGGTATCATGCAGGCAAAAATGCGATCCACTTCACCTTCAATGATAGCGGTAGTGTAGCTAATCTTGCTAACTAGCCAGCTTCACGATAAAAGACACGCTTAGGCTGCCGGGTTAGCTCATTCAGTTAAGGCACCAAACTATGGAGCAGTAGTAACTACCATGACGCAGGTTCGATCCCCGGTCGTACCAGCCAGCACTGGTCGGTAGCTTTTTCAGAGCAGCGCACAATTGGCTAAAGCGCTGCAGGGATGCAAATTGGGAAGGGACTGCCAGAATGGGATAATAAAAATAGTTGCTTTGTTTGCTCAAGGGCCTCCTGTTGACCAGACGGGTGCTCATTAGTTTAGGTATCCTCCGCCCTCGTTCTGAACTTACAAAGTTTCGACCAATGAGTGTATCAGAAGCAGTAGCTGATGGGCGCGTGCTTCAGAGGAGAGCCTCGAACTCTCTCTCTTTCCTGAGTTGGCAACATGGGCTCGCATACGAGCCAACCTTGAGCATAGTTCTTGAATTGGGCATTTTAGATTCGGGTGGGATGGGAGATGCCAAATTAAAAAAAAAAAAAAAACAAAAAAGGCACGCTGAATTGGCAGCATCGTACATGGTAGAGCCTCTTGTATACTGCTATTTGAGCCCTTCAGACAATCCTGCACTGTTTCTGTTTTGTTTATTTAGTTTATTGTTGAATTTTCAAAGTTTAATTAAAAATTTATCTTTTCATAGCACCATCAGACTTTCTGTTAGTTCATGGTCTTCATTCATATAAGATCACTCAGTCTTGGGTCTTCCTGATACCCTTTTAAGACTTTTGCAGCTATATCTGATGCCATATAGCCTGTTGCCGTCGTGCCCTAAAATAAATTTAAGCCAATTCCAAGGTGCCACAGCTAACTCAATAAAATTACATAGGTGCCAGGGTGGGAAATTAGCACCTGCCACTGGCCAAATGCAGTGCATGCCACGAGACGGGCGCAATCGCGCCCGCGCCCCGTGAACGCCCATCAAGTCCTGCTCACGGCCATGATTTAACACGCCCGTCAGCCACCTCAGGGGCGTGCCACGATTTAATTCAAGCATTATCCCATTTTACCTACCCCGGTAACGACCATGATGATGACGACACTGTCATAATCAAAACTAGCAATCGCAACATTCTCACAGATCGAGGCAACCAGTGTGAGCTGTGAGGAAGCAGCTCATATTCAGTTTGGCATATCCGACCCATCATCATGGCCGTAACTAGCTATGAGCCAGATCTCGGTGAAAATTTCAGAGAAAAAAAAAACGTACGTCTTTATCATTCGGGTTTTGTTCGAGGTATTGTAAGTGTAACTCGTGTGTACATGAAATGTTACATTTCACCAAAAAATTTGTTTGTACATTATTATTCTTTTCCGGTTTCATCAATGCATAATTTGTTTTGGGGGGTTTTCTTTGTTCATTAATATTTTTGTATTAATGCTGTTTAACCTTTGACATTTTTGCGACGTAACTTTCTCCAAATTCGTGGTATTCTCCTCAGTATTGAGCTCTACTGTGGAGAGGTAAGATGAAACAAGTGCTCTTTTCATTTCAATGATGTATTAAAATGCAGTAAAATGCTAAACGAAGGCGAAGATAATTCTTTGTGGAGGTCAAAGTCAGATATTGTTCATTATTACGTTGATGGTTACTTTGGTGTTTATACTTTTTTTTTTATCGTGTACAGCACTTTTGTGCAGCATGCCAATTTACTTATTCTAAGTCCAGGCTAATGGAGCATTAGGTGGTTTCTCATGCAGTTCGTCGTTTCTTCCATCTCGGTTTTCAAATGTGCATATCGAAACTTGATATGCGAAGCTGCTGTACTGACATTATTGGGTTGCACGCAGGTACGTGAGCTCCCCATTTCTTAATTACCTCTGTCATCAAAGGTAAAAGGAGGTTATGTTTTCAGTCCCATTCACTGGAAAATGTTATTACATTCTGCATACTCAGCTAGTATTAAGCTCTGCTGTGGAGAGGTGTGGATGTAGAAATGTGACATGCGAAGTCGCTGTACTGTTATTAATGCGTTGCAAGCAGAATAAAAATCTTTTGGCTGGCAAGAGAGGAGTGGTCTTTGCTTTATTTTCCATCACAAGCAACACAACGCAGAACTATAAGACCGGCTACACATGGATATCAAATCGTGTATCTCTTATAAAGAAAGACATTACTTTTCGAATTCACTATGTTATTAATGTGTTTTTCACAAAGTTTTATTACCACAAAAAAAAAAAAAAAAAATTCAGGGGTCTCTTTACCTCTCATCTCAATATATCTGAACGAAAATGTTTTCTAGAGTCCTGACGATGGAAAATCTTTCTCCATCCTCTCTCTTAAAAGAACATTATGGTTATTTTAAACTTACTACATTATGGGACTGGGTGAGGATGGATGGATGTTGGCTTGGAAGCAGGAGTTAAAGCAAATCCACCCTTTTCAGCTGGGTACTTGTACTAGTAACCACGGCGACTCATACAGTTGTGAGGTTAACAAAACAAAATACACGCATGGACAATAGGCTATACTCTTTGCAACATACTAAAGGCAGTCTATAAGCCAAGGACAAGACAGGACACCAGGACAGGTGAAGAATGAAGTAGGTGGCTTAGTGCTAGCAGGTACCATTACATGCAAAATATGAATTTACTTATGAAGCAAAGAAGAAATAAAATTGGGTGCATATACATGTACAATTAAAACTGAAGTACAATGGGAGCTGGTAAGTGAAAAACACGCCTGCCAAACATATGGCAGGAGTGGAAAAAAAATAGTGCCCGCCAGAGAGTTGGCGGGAGTGATTGATAGTGCCCGTGCAGTTTTTTCCTGGCATGCACTGCAAATGCGGGTAAATTTGATCAGCCCACAAGCTAAAAATTTGTATAGAAGATTCAAAGTCAGAGAGCAGTCAAGTGAGTTATACAACTGACCCATGGGGGCAATGAAAGCACCGAAGGTGCTGATGCCTCGGTGCTTACAGCAGTGACAAGTATGTCCCTTGATGAAGCTATAAAATTCTGTGTGGGCATGTCAGAGTGCCCTAGCTGTGCATCTGTGCTTGACGTAAGCTATGTTTCCATCCACTTGTCAATCGAATTACCTGAAGTTCGCCAAAAATATTCATGCAAATAAAGGTGGTGAAAATGCATTCCCACCTAACAGCATTGAAGCAAATAAAAACTTGTGCATAGCCTAATGAGGTTACTTGCTGCAATGCAATCAAATCGGTGTATCGAATAGACTTGACATTTTAAGCTGTTTCCATTCATTTTCGCACTGAATCGCAGAACCTTCGAGTGAACAGAAGTAGTGTGGTAGGCAACAAAATTAACTAGTTAGCAATAAAATGTGGTTGAAACTATCAGCGAATCTAATAAGCGAATATAAACTTTGTACTCAAACGAACACCAACAACTGCAATTAATTTAAGGTAGCTAAATGAACAAATGACGTGGTTATGCTGGATCGTTAAGAGCTGCTCACGTCATCTACTTTAACTTTAATACGAATTTAATAGGTTGTTATCTGACGATCAACATAAACTAAAGCTGGGTACAGAAAATGACGCTAACAACAAAATTCATTAGGGGTCAGCTAATGTGACAAATTTCCCAAAAAATGCTGTCATTTGATAAACTTACCTGCAAGCGTGTTCCAATGAAAATGAATTCATTGTTTGGAACAATTGCTTTCCCCATGACACGCATTACTTCTGCATTCCTCGATTCCTATTGGAGTCTATGGAAGTGTCAAATAGTGCAATAAGTCGAAAACAAAGCTCTATCTCAAAAATCTGGCAAATTTAAATCCAAAATATCATGGCATTTAACCCAATGAGCCATATTCTAGGACTTGATTTTGACCGGCGGAGCGGCTATCCCGGTAACAGACAGAATGAATGAATGACAGAATGACAGACACACAAACGAACTACCGTATGTCCCGCTTGCGCACCGAGGCATAACAATGCACTTGTGCTGCTGCTACTCTGTCGCAGATACCATTATTGGTAGTAGAAGGGTACAGTGCGGTAAGCACTTATAAGTGGTATAAGGCAGTGTACAGCATAATTGGCCAAAAACGCAAGGGCAAATGAATTCCGTTTTCAACCTCCACCAACAGCGAAAGTAATCAGTACTTTTCTTTTTCGGCTAACCTTGATGTTTGGGTACCCAGAGAAAGATTTGGGTGAGTAAAAACATTAGGCGTCCAGTCAAGGAAATTTCGAGTTTAATTTTTCGTGCTGCTATACGTGGTAATCCATGTTACTGATGACACACCGGGTTGCTATTGCACGCGCAGAATATGCATTCATAATATTAATATTCGATATTAATATTCTAATGCCGCTTCTCAATAATAAAACCCCCCGAAATATATTGGCGCCTCCTTCTAAAATCTTTCCCCATTTAAAACCACCTGCAACATGCTGTATCGGAATTTTGACAAATGCAAGTGTACTCAGGTGTGGGTTAGATATTACGAGAGCCCCTTTATAGTCTACTGACTCTAGATATTACTAGTGTGAACGCTGACCAGCGGAGGGAGAGGGAAGGGGGGACAATCGTACAGTGGCACTGTACGGAACAATCGTACCTAGTGTGAAAGCGCGCTTAAACTGAGTGAAGTTGCGAATTGAGCTGAGGGGAAAATGTGGCGTTTCATTCCCCGTGTGAGACGGGTTGCAGATGTCAGCACGCCTTATCAGGAGGAGGCAACACCGGACAAACCTAAAGTGAAAAGGCGGTTTCTTTTTAAATGAAAAGTGGAAAAGGGACAACAAGCGGCTTTGCAAGCAAGTTCGAGGTTTACCATTTACCGTCCTATGTGGTTAATGCAATATTTTTGTGAAACCTCTTGAATTAAAGCTGTAAGTCTAAACTTCAATCACATCTTGACTGATTTGTTTCAAATCCATACAGGTTGTCTACAAAGGCACAATGATCAAAACTGTATCACTGTCCAAATACTTCCAGACCAAACTGTATAAGGGATAAAACACCATCACTCAGCTTGGTTCTTTTGGAAATGATTGTCATTGCATTAACAATATAAAGCCTCACCTTTAGAGCATTCTTTGAGCTGAGTATTACAATTAGGCATATTAATCATCTACTTGAAAAAGATTATATGAATAGCAAGTGGGCAAAATTGAAGTCAGGATGAAATGGGACAGAACATTTTGCTGGACCGGATCAATTTATTCACGTTTTACACAACGTCCCAACTTCATTGGAATTGGGGTTTGTAATAACTGCACATGCACAATTTTTACATCATGCATCCCACATGTACTGTATTATGACATTTCTTATGCAATATGACTTCATTTTGTTCTGCTGAAAGAAATGCAAAAATAAAGACAAAAAGGTAGGGCTTTGCTTGGGAATATGAATTGGGATTGAAAACTGAAAAAAATGCAGCTTGTTTCAATGAATTTGCACAAGGGTGTATATGTTTTACATCTAAAAGTCATTGAAATGAGATGACCAAACACTGTATGTATCCAATATTTAGCTAAAACAGCCATGGCAGTTCACCAGGTTGCATGTACAAAATAAATCACAATTCAATGTTTAGGCTAGATCAGGTAGTTGTAATGATTTTGTGAACATGTTAAGGAGGAGATGAGATCTTGCAGATGAGTAGTTAGAATATCAGAGAAAATAGCTCAGAGTCAATAACCCAAGGCACTCGTGAAATGTAGTCATGTGAAAAAGGTAGGACACCCCATGAAAACCTTCATTTTTTTTTACATATATACTTAGCACCATTAAAAACGCAACGGTGAGGTATGAAATGTATTGCGGCAAATTGAGGAATTGATTGATTTTTATTGCTTTTCCAGTGAGGCACGAGTGGAAATAAAGAAAAGCGCGTGGTATTGTAATCCTGATGTGTGCCACATGCACGCGCCAAGCACTTCAGTAATAACAAATATTGAGCTGTTTGTGATGTGTACAGTGACAAATGACTTGTTCTTTTGGGTCTGGTCAACTGCCTACATAAAGCCAAAAAAAATGCTACTGCATCAATCAAATGGAAATGCTTGTGGCACAGGAGCGAGAAAAAGAGCCATTGACATGTTATGGGCAGGTCTCAGCCGCCGAGAGGTAGCGCGTCATTTGCACTGTCACCGTTCAACAATCAGTCGGCTGTCTATCCGAGAATGGAACACAGGCACTGTCACTGACCGACCCCACTTAGGGCAGCCACGAGTGACTATGGCAGCTCAAGAGCGCCACATCTGGTTGCAGCCTGTACGTGACAGATTCTGGACAACAACCCAAACTGATCATGAAACGAGGGGTCCATGACATCTGAAGGTGAGCACAAGTTCCATTCGACGCCATCTATGTGAGCAAAACATGCATGCGCACGGCCCCTACGGAAAACCCAGTTTTTCCCCATTTAAGCGTGGCTGCCCTTAGCGGGGTCAGTCAGTGACAGTCACTGTTTTCCATTCTCAGACAGAAACAGGGAAGTAAAGTGCCAAAAAATGACACAGAGGCAGGTGCCCCCAGTCAGAAGTGAAGAGTTCCTACTCCTGTTGATGGGCAAAAAATGGATTTTCTGTAGGGACCGTGTGCATGCATGTTTTGCTCAAGTAGACGGCGTCAAACAGTACTTGCGCTTACCCTAAATCGTTTCGGACCCCTCGCCTCATGATCTGTTTGGGTTGCTGTCCGGAATCTGTCACGTACAGGCTGTAACCAGATGTGGTGCTCTTGAGCTGCCATAGTCACTCGTAGCTGCCCTAAGTTGGGTCGGTCAGTGACAGTGCCTGTGTTCCATTCTCGGATAGACAGCCGAATGATTGTTGAACGGTGACAGTGCAAATGACGCACCACCTCTCGGTGGCTGAGATCTGCCTGTAACATGCCAATGGCTCTTTTTCTCTCTCCAGTGCCACAAGCCGTTCCAGTTTCTTGATGTAGTAGCATTTTTCATTGTTTTTGTTGGCTTTATGAAGGCTATTGACCACTCCAAAAAGAACAAGTCAAGTGTCACTGAACACATCACAAACAGCTCAATGTTTGTTATAACTGAAGTGCTTGGCGCGTGCATGTGGCACACATCAGGATTACAATACCAGGCGCTTTTCTTTATTTCCACTCGTGCCTCACTGGAAAAGCAATAAAAATCAATCAATTCTTCAATTTTCCACAAATACAGTACAAAGTTGGGACATTGTGTAAAACGTGAATAAAAACAGAATGCAATGATTTGCAAACCTCATAAACCCACATTTTATTCACAATAGAACACAGACAACATATCTGAGGTTGAAAGTAAGACATTTTACCATTTCATGAAAACTATTTGCTCATTTTGAATTTGATGGCAGCAACACATCTCAAAAAAGTTATGACAGAGGCAACAAAAGGCTGGAAAAGTAAATGGTACGAATTAAAAACTGCTGGAGGAGCATCTTTACAACTAATTAGGTTAATAGGCAACAGGCCAGTAACATGACTGGGCATAAAAAGAACATTTCAGAGAGGCACAGTCTCTCAGAAGTAAAGATGAGCAGAGGCTCACCAATCTGCGAAAAACTGAATCTAGTAATTGTGAAGCAATTTCTGAAAAATGTTCCTCAATGTAAAATTGTGAAGATTTTGAATATCCCACCATCTACAGTACATAATATCATCAAAAGATTCTGAAAGTCTGGAGAAATCTCACTGCGCAAGGGACAATGCTGAAGGTCAATATTGGATTCTCGCGACCTTTGGGCCCTCAGGTGGCACTGCATTAAAAACAGGCATAATTCTGCACCTGAATCCACTGCATGGGCTCAGGAACTCTTCCAGAAATCATTGTCTGTAAACACAGTTTGCTGTGCAATCCACATTTCACTTTTGTTAATTGGAACTATGCCCCTGCCAAAAGAGGCTTATTATCTATTTACTTAGTCTCCCCACGGTTTCTATTGTGACTGCTGCTCAGGGCTTCTCAGGTTAATAAATTGTGGTTCCTGTGCTTCTATCTAGGCAATACTAGTTTTCTTTGCTATCTAGGGTGAGCTAGGTCAATGGGTAGGGGATCCAAAATGTGGCCAAAACTATGTGACAGTTGCAGAAAGATCGCACTTCTGAAAAGAGATGTCCAGGGTGGATTTGTCTGCCACCGGTGCCAGCGAATTGAGCATCTGGAGAGCAAGATCCTTGACCTTCAGGACCAGCTGGCGGCACAACGTAGTTCACAATCGGTAGAGTTCCTAGAGGAACTGCGTAGTATGTCATTTAGAGAAATGGTGTGTACGCTACAGCAGGGAAGTGGGGAGATCCCAGAGCAGGCAGGGAGAGAAAGTTGGGTGACTGTAGGATGTCAGTGCAGGAAAGGGCGTGCACGCTGTACAGCGACAGCTTCTCCAGAGGTTGAGGTGTCCACCTGATTCTGCCCCTTGCAGGAACTCGACTTGGCCCCTGACCCTGAGAGTGGAGGGATTGATGAGCCTCAGGGCACACTTTTGGCCTCTTCCCCTCAGAAAAGAAAGTTAGTAATAGTGGGGGGAATTGACAGCATAATCTGTTCCCGTGACAAGGAGTTTCGTACGGTGTGTTGCCTGCCTGATGCCCAGGTAGGAGACCTCCTGGAGTGTGCGGACAAGCTCTTGACCAGAGCGGGGAGAAATCCAGTGGTCATGGTCCATGTTGAGACAAATGACATAGATAAGGGTAGGTATGAGGTTCTGCAAGACAAATTTGTGGAATTAGCTGAAAAGCTTAGGGGCAGATCCTCCACGGTAGTGTTCTCTGGGATTCTACCGGTACCACGTGCATGCAGAGGGAAGCAGAATTTTATCTGGAGATTCAACACGTGGCTACGAACCTGGTGTAGGAAAGAGGGGTACAGGTTTATGGGGCACTGGAACTACTTCTGGGACAGGAGTGACCTGTACAAACCGGACGGGCTACACCTGAACTGGAGGGGTACCTTTGCATTGGGTCAGCGTATGTTGAGGGTAGCAAAGGGTTATTTAAACGAGGGAATTGGGGGGCAGGAAGGTTAGAGAGTGTTATAAATAGGGAAATGCAGACTTCCCTGATGGAAGCTGACAGTGCTGCATGCACTATTGATGATATCTTTTTAAAGCAACAATGTGTAGCGAGGGGCTTGGAGCAGTAGGCAGCTGGGAAACCGAAGGATAAGTGCAGTAGTAACAGCCTGAAATGTTTTTATTTAAATGCTAGAGGCATAAAAAAATACATTTCCAGAAATTGAGGCTGTTATGATTAGTAAGGGCTATGACATAGTTGGGATTACAGAGACATGGCTTTGTGAAGAGGACGGAGATTAATATAATATAGAAGGTTATAAGCTCTTAAGGAAGGATAGATCTAATAGCAGAGGAGGGGGTGTAGCACTCTCTGTGAATGAAAACATTAATGTGCAGGAAAATCCTGAAATCTAACATATCATGCCCTGTGAAGATATCTGGGTAAGGCTCATTGGCAAACAAGAGACAGGTTTAAACGTAGGAGTATGCTATCGACCGCCAGCTTTGGACAGTATTGTAAATTAAATGCTCTTTAAGGGGTCTTCATGGTAAAGTGTAGAAATAACCATAATAATGCAAAAACTAAGAAATAAACATACTCAACATGAATTCAGCCTCATAAAATGTAGTACTTTGACAAAAATTTAAATGTTTGCCATGGAAATGCACTTTAATGACAAAATCTGAAAATATTTTGTGGCACTGATATTTCAATAACCCATGGTCAGATTTTACTCAAATTAGTCTCATATGAAAGGTTTAGATAGTTCTATGAAATTACAGGATTTTTTTGTTTGGAACATTTATGAATATTTAATGAGCTCTGTTATGTAACCATAATGAAAATCGGTATCATCAACTTGCTTCATTTTCAAAATTAACCCCCTAGGGATGCACCTATCTAGAAAGTCCTATGTCATGTCATAGATCTCCAACAGATACAACTTCAATCCAAATTCCAAGTCAATCAGATGAATATTAATGATTTTATGAATGCCACAAGGTTGAAAATCAGTCAAAATAGTAATTTTTGGTCATTTGCATTTAAAGTCACAAGTAACAGTTGAGGCAGAGGAAAAACATAGATTCTTGGTGTTTACTGGCATCTCACTGCATTCCTTTATTTATTTTATGTTAAAATCAAAAATATTGAAATTTTTGGAAAGAAATGGACATTTTTACCATGAACACCCCTTAAGAGGATTAGGCAAGCTTGTAGAGGAGGAGGGACTATTATTATGGGAGACTTCAATTATCCTGGTATCAATGGGGACCTGCCCGATATCTGAAAATAGCCTGTACGTAAGGTGAACGTCATTCACCGAACCTGGAAGTCTGGCAAGCAAACAACAGAAGTCAATGTTCCGAACTAGAAAAAGAAGGTTTCCAGCCAATTTTATTAAGTTTTATTTTAGATCTAACTGGTGTTGACAATGCCGGAGCAATAACAAAACAAGCCGGAAAATCGAATAACCTGGGGTGCGTTTCCCAAGAGCATAGCTGTTAACTATGCTAGCAACTTACGTAGTTCGTCCATTCACTGTCAAAGGCTCCAACGAAATAAATTAGCACCTGTTCTTTCGAGAAACGCATTCCTGGCCAGGCAGAGCAGACCCAGCAATAGCAACAATGGCTCTGAACAAAATTCACTTCACCATCGACAGCTAACGGGGAAACACAGATAAGGGGCAGTCCAGACAACACAAAACCGCAACAATAACAACCCTTTTTTCGTTTGCGCATAGCCAGCTACAGAATTGCAAAAGCAACGTGTTCAATGCTCAAATCACGGCAGGATAACAGAGGAGACTTCGTATTCATACTTTAATTTGTGACCCCTGTGACAGGTTTGTAATGGCAAGCTAGCTTGGTAACAGTTTGTTAACCTACTTGATAATACACTAGTTGTATGATTCTATGCTAGAATTTGAAGTTATTCCACCTATGTTGTGAGGATTTTCTTTCGCAGCGGCTTCGATTCATTTGCCCGGTATTGTTCATTTTGGTTCGGAAGTAGGCATTTTTAGATCGCGAATGTGATGCAATATCGCTTATTTCAAACCTTGCAGTGTACGGAAAATATGTTGATGTTCGAGAATAATGCAAGGTAAGGGAACAAAGCTTGTGAAGACTACTAAAGGAGTTTTGTAATCCTATCACTGCTGAAGGGTCTACACATGTATCAGAAGGCAGCAGGTTACCTAGGGGTAAGTCGCAGCCCAGGACGGGGGAGAAAGGGAGGAGTGTGGCTAAATTTACCGCTCGTCATTCGCCCATTCTTTTAGTGTAATCAGTTAGTATTCATTGATATATGCCTCGGGAGGAGTAATTCAATTTTTAAACTACCTTTGAGCACACATTTCCGCTTCATTCCATGGTGAAAAAATAGTGGCAAAGCCACTGCGCCCGCTCGGCCAAACATAGCCAAAATAGAACACCCCCTATTGGACAAAGTATCGGTCCGATTGGGCCCAAAATCGAAATTGGTCTAGACCTTATGACCCTATATACACGTGAAATATGAAAAAGATGGTGAAAAACTGAAGACGCTAGAGCGCAGACAAGCCAAAAGTTTAAGCACGCACACACGGACGCACGACAGACCACCACTAAAGACCCCGAGCATAGCATAAGCCCCTTGGGCCTTTTGGCCAAGCGGGCAAAGAATTTGAGCATCTTAGCTCATAGAATAAGGGAGCTAAAGCGGTTTAAAGTTTTGCAGAAAAAGCAGCCTGGTGGCCAAATAGAGAATTGCAGCATGCCCAAAGTCAAACTAATGCTAGATCTTGGGGCCCGTATACTTGCACATAAAATATGGAGAGGATCCGATGAAAACTGAGAGGCGTTATTGCGCTGAAACAAAATCGGCACATTTTATGACCTTTGACCTATATAACCTTTACAATTAGGTCAAATCAAAAACCCCTTACACATATAAGGAAGCCTTGGCAGGACTACCCACAGTTAAAATTTGAGCATCGTATGTCAAAGAGTAAGGGAGCTAGAGCCGTTTGACGTTTTCCAGAAAAAGCCCCCTGGTTGCCAAACCGAGAATCGTAGCATGCCCAAAATCGAACTCGGGCTAGATCTTGGGCCCATATACATGCATATAAAATATGAAAAGGATACGTGGAAAATTGAAAGCTGTATCGCGCTGAAACGACAATTGTGGACACACGCACGGACGCACGGGCGCACGGACGCACGACAGACCACCACTAATGACCCTAAGCACAGCATAAGCCCAACGACTGGCCTGTCGGCCAAGCAGGCTAAAAACGAATAACAAGCAGTTTAGTGCATCTCGTTTTCAATGGTTCTCTATGGCAGATGCCTGATGCTTGCCAGACATCTGCATCACGTGACGATTATTCACGTTTTTCATGACGTCATTCGGGTGGGTCCCCATTGGGAAATGGTGAAAGGACAGGGTAAAGGGGAGGAAGAATTTCTAAATGTTGTAAATGACAATTTTTTGGTGCAGTATGTAGGTGAACCTACAAGAGAGAAGGCAATTTTAGATTTGGTGCTCTGTAATGACCCTGATAGACTTTGCAATGTAGAGGTACTGGAGCCACTTGGGACTAGTGTCACTCTACTGTTAGTCTTGATGTTTCATGGCAAGTTAACAAGTTGTCTTCGAAAACCAAAATTTTCAATTTTAAGCAAGCAAACTTTGACAATTGCACTTATATTTAAGCTAAATAAAATGGGAGACACTCCTGGATTGTAAGTCTGTAAATGAGATGTGGGATAGATTCAAGGGGGTTTTCCTTGATTCACAATTCAAATTCATTCCAAAGGTGTCCAAAAGTAAGTTGAAAAAGCGGAATCCTCAGTGAATGACCACAGTTATTTGTAGGAAATTGAGGTAAAAGAGGAATCTTTATAAGATGTACATAAACAACAGCAATGAGAATATGAAGGCCGAATACTGTAAAATGCGAGCTGTGGTCAAAAAAGAGCTGAGGAGTGCCAGAAGACTGTGCGAAAGGCAAATTGCGGAGGTGGCTAAAACTAATCCTAAGCACTTCTGATATTCAGATATTGCTGATTCCTTGAATTGTTACTTTGTTGAGAATTTTACCTCAGAGAGGATTTTTATCAGGTCAGAGGGCATGTCCAAAGGGCGCAATAGACCCTTTCGGTTTAAGGGCGGTTAAAAGCGAGATTTGGAGTGTGCATGCTCTTTGCAGACTATGTGGGGCAGAAGATGCACAAATCCTATTTAAAAGGTGGGGAATTATTCTTGGGAGTTATTTCGCTTTCCCCATGGTAAAAGGCAGTTTACAGCATGGATTCAGACTATAAACAGGAATATTTTTCGTTCGGGAACATTCTAGGGTGTGCAGCCTACATTTTGTGTCTGGATGGCGAGATTAAGAATTCTGTATTCAACCTAGCCTACTCCAAATATCGACTGATGTTTGGGTACCCAGAGAAACATTAGGATATGAAAACACGTCAAGCGTACGTCCAGTTAAGGAAATTTAGAGTTTAGTTTCAAGTGCTGCTATTCGTGTCAGTTACATGTCGTTAACGGCGGCTGTCATGTCACTGCTGACACACTGGGTTGCTAGGGCAGGCGCAGCATATGCATTCGCAATATTAAATATTAGGCTAATGTTAAATTCTAAACCCCTTTCCTCATTGATAAAACTCCACTAAAACATATTGGCGCCCCCCTTTTAAAATCGTTCCGGCAAATAAAAAGCAGGAAAAAAGTGGAGGCTGGAAATTCTTTTCCCCCTTACAATATAGCTAGACAATAAGCTCTATTAGTTCTCACCTACAAACTGAAAGCATTGACTTCTTCAGCGCAGAGACTTGAGAGACTATATCGGCGAGATACTGTCAAGGCAAGTCCTTGACCTTGTTATTTTCAGCACAGATGAAAATCCGGAATCAAATGTGTAGCGTTCAGTCAAACAGTAATGATATGGCCTTGCATTTTACGTGTACCTGCACACTTATCCATGTCAAGAGGCGGTTAGGATCATGTGTGCTTGCGGTTGTTTTGAACAATGCGAATTCGTCGCAAGAACACTGTTGCCATTTAGCTGACTTAAGGCGCGGGACCCAATCATAGTGGTGTTAATGACATTATTTCACGTCCGCAAAACTAACTGGCAAGCAAATGCCACTTTGTTGGCTATATATAGCACGTAGCTAATTATGAAATCGAAATCACAAGGAAAACAGTGGTGTAGCCTGAGGGTGGGCCAAGACACGTCACTTTATGACAATAAGTCCTGGCTAGTTGTCAATCATTTTCCTTTATTGACGCGTTTTCCAATTATCGTAATTTGCAACTGAAGACACGGTTTCTCTCCATATGCGATCTAACTGCGATTAAATCATGGGCAAAATTCAGTACAGTTGCAGAACAAGAACAGAGAATTGGGTTGCACAAAACATCCGTTTAAAACAATTATTAGATCTGACCTGTTCTCAGTCATTTTCATAACAGAAGGTTCACTCCAAAAGCACTCCACACTTAACAGGTGCTGCTTGTTCTCCCTGATTAGGTAAGATGACAATCATTCATCTGGATGCGTAGTTGCTGTAGGCTATTTAAATCAACGTTATTCAAAATTGTATAGGCTACCTGTCGACTCTCACGCAAATAGCGGGAGCTTTTTATAGCCTATTGAACCGCCGAGTGCCACTTTTTTTTTTTTATCAATTCACACAATACCGAGAGTGAAAGTCCGTGTTTCATTGGAACACGGACCAGTTAAATCAACGCGAAGCATTGGCCAATTAATTAGTAAATCGTTTTGCTGTACTGAATTTAGCCCATGATTTCATCGTTGTTAGATCGCATATGGAGAGAAACTGTGTCTTCAGTTGCCAATTACGATAACTGGAAAACGCGTCAATAAAGAAAAATGATTGAGAACTAGCCAGGACTAATTGCTGTCATAAAGGGACGTGTCTTTGCCCACCCTCTGGCTAGATCACTGCTTATAATATGAACCAGTACCTTAACTATATTTCTCCGAGCAGATCACTCTTTCCTTGATTGGGTCGGTGTGAGATCCTTTAGTTTGTAGGGAAACACAGAGCGAAGCCAACATTGGGTCAACGAAGTCGGGCCAGCCCTGACAAAATGAGTACTGCAGACTCTAGTGTGATCATTCGGGACAAAGTTCTTCCGATTTATAGCTCGAATCCACGCCTGTCGTTGTCTCTTGCCACGGGGAACACGAAAAAACCTTACGTCCCCGTCCTTATGATACCGGCTTATGCACCCCTCTATGCAACATATAGCCACTATATTTCCTTTTGCCCCACATCAGCTATATTGGGCATGCGCGCGCAGACTTCCAGCCTTAAACCGAACTGGTCTATTTCCACTGGGGACAGGGGGGACATGTCCCCCCCACTTTTCAAAATCATGTTTTTCTCCCCCCCACTTTTTACCGTTTGAAAACTAACAGTAGGCTGTAATTGCAAAACAACAAGAAACACTAGGACCAGGCGGAAGCGCCCCACCCTCACTCGGAGCTACGCTACGTGCTCAATCACAGACAGGACGCGGCGCAGCAGAAAAAAGATGAGAAGGAGGCGACAGCTCAACTTAAAGTCGTTATTTGGAATGGGACTAAAAAGAAAGAAAGAAAATGTGGGTTGATTAGTCATCTAACGTTGCTCTATATGCTATTGTAGCTAGCTAACTAATATGTTAGCAACATTTAGTTAGCATAGTAACTACGTCTGCTCAGCACTGTTGTAACGCTACCTTGTTCATGTCAACTGCAGAGGCGGATTTAGGGCCTTATTTCTGCAGACAGACTTTTCGAAGACATGCTGAAAAAATGAAATTTGCGTCCTAACGCACTTTGTGTTGGTCAGAGGTGTATAGTAACGAAGTACATGGACTTCGTCACAGTAACCTACTGAGGTAGTTTTTTTTTTTTTTTTTTTTGAGGATTTGTACTTAACTTGAGTTTAGACTTTTACTCTTCTACATTTAAAAGATAAAAAATACTTTCACTTCGTTACGTTGACACTGGCCACTTCATTACTTGTTACAAATTAAAATATGAATTTAATCCATCATAAGGATTATCTGGATCTGGCGCGTTCGAGAACAACGGTGCTCAGCAGAGTATCTTTGTACAGATGTTGATGCCAGCGGACATGAAGCTGTAAATTTATGCACGCAGTTACAATATTCTATCACTAGATGGCACACCAGGATCAGTTATCGAATATTCTCAAGCAAGCCAAACTGAAACACGGTTTTATGGATGAGTTCACTCCTACAACCCCAATTCCGAAATTGCTGGGACGAAGTGTAAATTGTGAATAAAATCAAAATGCAATGACTTTCAGATCACACGAGCCAATATGTTATAAACAATAGAACATAGATAACATTTCAAATGTTGAAACTGAGACATTTTACATTTTTGTCCACAAAATTAGCTTATTTCAAATTTTCTGGCTGCAACAGGTCTCAAAAAAGTTGGAACACAGGCAAAAAAGGGCTGAAAATCCAATTAATATATAATAGAATCAGCTGAAAGAACACTTAGCAAGTAATCAAGTTAACTGGCATCTGGTTTGTAACATGATTAGCTATAAAAGGGATGTCTTACAGAGGCTGAGTCTCTCAGAAGTAAATATGGCCAGAGGCTCTCCAACCTGTGAAGGCTTGCGTAAAACAAATTGTGGAATACTTTAAAAACAATGTTCCTCAACGTCAAATTGCAAAGGCTTTGAAGGTCTCATCATCAACAGTGCATAACATCATCAAAAGATTCAGAGAAACTTGAAAAATCTCTGTGCGTAAGGGACAAGGCCGAAGACCTTTACTGGATGCCCGTGATCTTCGGGCCCTCAAACACCACTGCACCGGCATGATTCTGTCATTGACATTACTAAATGGGCCCAGGAATACTTCAAGAAACCACTGTCTGTAAACACAGTCCGCCGTGCCATCCACAGATGCCACCTAAAACTCTATCATGCAAAAAGGAAGCCATTGTTGAGCATGATCCAGAAGCGCTGCTGTGCTCTGTGGGCCAAGGCTCATTTAAAATGGACTGTAGCAAAGTGGCAAAGTGTCCTGTGGTCAAACGGGTCCAAATTTGACATTCTTGTCGGAAATCATGGGCGTCATGTCCTCCGGGCTAAAGAGGTGAAAGACCACCTCTCCTGTTATCAGCGTTCAGTTCAAAAGCCAGCATCTTTGATGGCATGGGGATGCATTAGTGCATATGGTGTGGGACACTTGCATGTTTTAAAAAACACCATGAATGCTGAAAGGTATATAAAGGTTTTAGAGCAACATATGCTCCCCTCCAGATGACATCTATTCCAGGGAAGGCCTTGTGTATTTCAGCAGGACAATGCAAAACCACATACTGCACCTATTGCAACAGCATGGCTTCGTAGTTGAAGAGTCCATGTGCTGAACTGGCCTGCCTGCAGTCCTGATCTTTCACCGATTGAGAACATTTGGCGCATAATTAAAGGAAAAGTCCGTCAAAGGAGACCCAAAACTCTCCAGCAGCTGGAAGCTTGTATTTAACAAGAGTGGGATCAATTTCCAATGGCTAAACTCAAGAAACTTGTCTCCTCAATGCCCAGATGCCTCCACAATGTGTGAAAAAGAAGAGGGGATGCTACACCATGGTAAACAGGCCCCTGTCCCAACTTTTTTGAGACCTGTAGCAGCCATCAAATTTGAAATGAGCTCATTTTGTGGATAAAATTGTAAAATTTCTCACTTTCAACATTTGCTATGTTGTCTCTGTTCTATTGTGAATAAAATATTGGCTGGTGTGATTTGAAAGTCATTGCGTTTTGATTTTATTCACAATTTACACTTTGTCCCAACTATTTCGGAATTGGGGTTGTAATTTAAATGCAGGATTTCTACTTTTATTAAAGCATTTACATTGTGATATTGACACTTTTAGTTAAGTTAATCCTCTGAGTATTTATTGCACTACAGTTTAAATGCTATATTTTAACATGGGACAACTAGGCCTCTTCAATACGAATGATTTTTATAGCTGAATTTGTAAAATAGCAAGTGACTATTCAACTCTGACAACTGTACACTGTCTGTTGTATGCAGTCCTATATGGATTAACTATAAGCCGAGCTAAAACGTTTGATCCTATAAAGTAGGAAATTCACTTCAAAGTGAATTAAATACCATTCTCCATGAAAGAAAACAACTTCAGTGTTGTGTTTTAAATGTTTAATTCATGATGTATCCAGATGGATGCTTTGATCACTTTCACTGTTCGTCCGTTTCTATTGGAATAAGACCTAAGTCTCTTTGTTTTGATTGTCTTTGCAGAGTCAAGTACAAACTTATACCTTAAATAGAGATAACTGTTAATGAAAAAAATTCTTTTCTCAGCTAACTATAAGACCTTGAATTTTGTTCCCAGATGCCAGGAAAACGTGTATTTGGCACTTTAATTTTCAAATTTTTCTGGGGGAGGGCCCCCAGACCCCTTCAGGCTTCGCGCCTTCGGTGCTCGTATGGGGGCTGCACCCCCCCTTTCCAAAATTCCTGGATCCGCCCCTGAACTGCTTTCATTTCAGAGATCAGATGAGGTTGAACCAGTGATGCAGGGAGAGGAAGGGAGAAGCAGCAGCAGCAGCACTGCGTTGCGGGGAGGTTAATGTGTTGTATAAATGGTTAGGTGATTTTGGTTTGTTGAGGAGAGGAAGGAATGAATATGATCTATTTTCATATTTCATACTTGTGTCCCCCCCACTTCTGAAATTAAAGTTTCGCCCTTGGGCATGTCCAATGCTCAAGATTATTTCGCAGAAATTGAGGATAGGGATAATGAAGTATTAGACAAGTTGCATAAACTAATAAATAATAAAATTTAAAAAAAAAAAATTATTATATCCTAGAGTGCTCAAGGAAGTTAGTGAAATCATCTCTAAACTGCTCTCAGCTATCTTCACAGTCTTTAGAAACTGGAGAAATACCAAATGATTGGACGCAGGGCAATATAATATCAATATATAAGAAAGGGGACCGTACTGAGCCAGGAAATTACAGGCCAGTCTGTTTAACTTGTATTGCAAGCAAAATACTGGAATCTATCATAAAAGACGAGCTGGAATTATTTCTTGAACGTAATGATATCTTGAGGGCTAGCCAACATGGTTTCTGTAAGGAAAGGTCATGCCTAACAAACCTTCTGGAATTCTTTGAAGAGGGCACCAAGACTTATGATCAGAGCAGGGCTTATGACATCATATACTTGGATTTTCAGAAAGCATTTGATACAGTATCGCATGAGAGACGAATTTTTAAAATGAACTCCGTTGGAGTTACAGGAGGTATCCTGGAGTGGATTCAAAACTGGTTACAGGACAGAACACAAAGAGTGGTGGTCAGTGGAATCTCATCTGAGCTAGGTATGGTGGGGAGTGGCGTCCCTCAGGGATTGGTGTTGGGACCCCTGCTGTTCCTCATCTACATTAATGACCTTGATAGGAATATTGAGAGCAAATTAAAATTAAGTTAAATTTGCGGATGACACTAAATTGGTAGGTGTGACGAACAGTTAAACAGAGTCCACTTAATTGATTCAGGATGATTTAGATGGAATCCAGAATTGGGCAGAAATGTGGCAAGTGAAATTTAACGTAGCGAAATGTAAAGTTCTACATGTAGGTAATAAAAACATTTGACAGGATTACTTCACGGGAGGTTTAAAACGGGAATGTGCTCCACATGAAAAAGATTTGGGAGTGATTGTGGACCAAACTCTTACAGGTTCTAACCATTGTGCCATAGCAGTTAAAAAGGCCAACAGGATGCTGGGATATATATCCAATAGTATTGAGTATAAATACAAGGAGGTCATACTTCTCTTGTAGAACACATTCGTCAAACCCGATCTAGAGTATTGTGTACAGTTCTGGGGACCATACTTATAGAAAGATATAGAGGCTCTAGAAAAAGTTCAGAAAAGAGCCACTAAGCTAATTCCAGGTATAAAAGATTAAAGTGATGAGAAGAGGCTGAAGATCCTTAATCTCTTTCGCCTTAGGAAAAGGAGACTTAGGGGTGATCTGATTGAGGTCTTTAAACATGTTAAAGGGACTAACAAAGTCAATTATGTAGGATTACTTTGGCCAAGTTTTGTTAGTAGAACTCGGGGTCACAAATGGAAGTTGGTCAAGGGTAAATTTATCACTGACATTAGGAAATATTTTTTCACCCAGAGAGTAATCTCAGGGTGGAATAGCTTGCCTGACCAATGACCATATTGTTGAAACCTAGGGAATCAAAAAATCACGTAAATAACTGTCTGTATGTTCCCTCTGTGTGTCAACATGTCCTTTATATGCTGCAGTACCATGGTTACTGTTTATTACATCTGTGCCTGCGCTGAACTATTTATTCCATATTACATGTGAGTACGTGTGCTGATTTTACACAGTGGGTGGTTAAGGGACTAGGAGGAAGGGTTTTTGCACTTTATTTTGCTAAACAGTGCATGAATGCTCTGAACAAAATTTCGTAGTTATATTTAATATGACAATGACAATAAAGAATTGAATTGACCATGATCCAGGGAACTGTGCTGCATTTAGATAATCATAATGAGGTGTTAAACCAAGAAAGGATTCGAACCCAGACACTTGACATTTTGCAATGCTAACCATACCTGATGGTCATCATGTCAATCAGCAAAAGGAAAAACTACCAGTTTTTAAATTAGACGATAAAAACCACTTTGCATTTTTAATGCCTCTCAGTATAGTTTGAAAGAAGATCAAAAACTGATATGTTCATACAAAAGTACTTCTTAATTAAGCACTAAATATTTCATGAGGTGTCCATGGGGTTTACATGACTGTATCTATCCTCAGGCATCTCTCTATCCTGTCAATGACAAACTGTTATCGAAGATGGTGCCTTGCTTAATGATACACACCCCACTGGTACCAGGTCCCAGATCCAGGTCTCAGGGAAGAACGTGCGAATGGTTTCTTTGGGTGGTGGTGGTGGTGGTGGTGGTGCCTGAGTTTCTATGCGTGGCGCTGACATTCCCACTCCAATCTCAATTGCAGTTCCTCGATCCTGCCCTACCCCACCTGGTGTGCCCAGAACAGAAAAAGGCAAATATAAATGGTCCAATTAACCTAAATATATTTTCAGCAGATAAATCTATAATATTTAATAAAGCATAAAAGCCATGATCGTGATAATAATAAATTTCATTATGTAGCACCTTTCAAGCAATGTAGCACAAAGTGCTTCACAAACAGGTAAGAAGACAAGAAAAATTTTAATGCGTAAAAACATTCACCTGGTGGAAAAGGTTAGGAGAATTGCCAATCAAAACAGGGATAATAAGGATTATAAAGACATACTTCCACAAAGTAAAACCTGAAAATCTATAATTAAATAAAATAATTTATTTCCTAAAAGCAAGCTTATAAAAAGGAGTCTGTAAAAGGAATTTGAAAGAAGATGATTTGGCTGCTCTGTGGGAGCCCCTTCCAGAGTCTTGGAGCCTTTCACTTATTCATATCTCCAGCAGTAATGTGTCCCTTAGGGCGCTTTCACACTTTGTACGATTGTTCCGTACCATGCCACGGTACGATTGTCGCCTCTCCCCTCTCCCCCGCTGGTCAGCTTTCACACTAGTAATACCGTACCGTACTCGAGTACACTCGCATATGTCAAAATTCCAAGATAGCGCATTGCTGTATGCACCTAGGTGGTTTTAAATAGGGAAATATACAAAAAGAAGAAGCAAACTCTTGTGTGGAAACAATTCCGTATCCATCCTCCACTCTTCAGCTTTTTATTTGCCAGAATGATTTTAAAGGGAGGCATCAATACAATTTCAGGGTTTTATTATTGAGAAGGGGATTCAGAATATTAATATCGAATAGTAATAGCGCGAATGCATATGCTGCGCGTGCCCTAGCAACCCGGTGTGTCATCAGTAACACCGATTACCACGCATAACAGCACGGGAAATTAAACTCTAAATTTTCTTGACTGGATGTTTGATGTTTTTATTTATTTGTCAGCTCTGTAGCAAAACAGGTTTCTTTCAGTTAAGACTCCTTGCAAAGGTTAAGGTTAATCTCCCAAGAAATGATTTTGAGAGAGTTATACATGCCTTTGTTACATCACGTTTAGACTACTGTAACTCTTTGTTTGTTGGTCTTGATCAGTCATCTCTGCGCCGTTTGCAAGTAATTCAAAATGCAGCTGCCCGCCTGTTGACGGGAAAGAAACGGCATGATCATATTACTCCTGTCCTTGCATCTCTGCACTGGCTTCCTGTTAATTGTAGGATCCAGTTTAAAGTTTTATTATTTGTTTTTAAATGTTTAAATGGCTTGGCGCCATCTTATTTATCAGAGCTTTTAAATCCTCACACTACTGGCAGGGCTCTTAGGTCATCAAACCAGCTGCTTCTGACAGTACCTCGGTCTAGGCTCTGTACTCGAGGAGATAGAGCCTTTTCAGTGGTGGCCCCTAAGCTGTGGAACAGCCTACGCTAACAGGTTAGAGCTGCACAGTCACTTGAGCACTTTAAAACACTAATGAAAACTCATCTCTTCTCATTGGCGTTCAGTCCCAGCTAGATAAGTAACCTTGGCTTTTTATTTTCTTTGTTTTATTCTTTTACTTTTTACTGCATTTTATTCTTTTACCATAATCTTATTGTTCCTTTTTACCGTTTTTATTTATTTATTTTATTTATTTTATATGTCTATGGTGATTATCTTGTATCTTAATTCATGTACAGCACTTTGGTCAACTGAGGTTGTTTTAAATGTGCTATATAAATAAACTTTGATTGATTGACTGATTGATACCCAAATCTTTCTCTGGGTACTCAAATATCAAGGTAAGCCGAAAAAGTACTGATTTTATTCGATATTAGTGGAGGCTGAATATGGATTTATTTCCCCTTGCGTTTTTGGCCGATTATTTGGTACGAGTACGGATGAACCATGCCTGAGTCCACCACTTCCAACCGTACGCACGTACCTTGCCCGAGCACAGTATGCTTGTGTTCTCACTTATCAAAGGCACTGGACTTTGGGGTCAAGTGTACTCGGATCCGTGCCCGAGTCCCTAGTGTGAAAGCACCCTTAGACAGAAATTCCTTCTCCAGATCCCCCAGAGCATTGGTTGAGGGCCCAATGTCCTATGAGACATGTAAGAACAATCGCACTGTCTTCCATAAACTGTCGATGGTTTGTCTGCAAGGGTGGGGGGGGGGGATTTTTAGATCACTTGGATCACAGTTGTTCATTACCCACAGAAAAATATGTCTCTGGCAATCCTTATCAGTTAGGTTTAGACATTCAATGTCTCTATATGCATCCCTGACTCCAGGCAATTATGTGTTCAATACTCTGTCAACTAACACAAATGTAGGCTGAAGTACTCATTCCATACACCAAAAATCACAGTAACAAACTGAGTGGATAGAAACAAATTTGACTGTGTCGAAATAATTTTTGTCAGACTTGTTTCGAGTAGGCTATTCTTCCACAATGTCCTTATTCGCATTCCAGTAGGATGAGGCCAGCTATCAGAAATAGCACACAGACTCCACAGTTCAGTTCCATTTCTATCAAATCCAAATCTATGCTCGTAATGAATATTGATGATAAGATGAATACAATGGAACACCATACAATAATGATACATTATTTATTTTAATACCATTGATTATGGACACGTGACTGTCCGCATCGTCTGGTGGAAATAAACATTGTGTTGGGCAGTAACGCGTTACTGTAACGCCATTACTTTTGACTGTAACTAATATTCTAACGCATTACTTTTTAAATAAATAAACTCAGTTACCATTACAATATGGTGCGTTTGTCTGTTACTCGGTAAATGAACTCAGAGTATGTAATGCCGATTACATCCAATGGGTAGCAATGTTGTAAAGAGACATCCTTGTCTGAAAGCTCCGTGAAAAACGGAAGTTGATCGGTGATGATGGTAACCCTAGTTTTGGCTTCAGGTGACGGTGAAAATTGAGGCAAGAAAAAAATCGGCATATTTCATGTTCCTGACACCTTAACGATTATATTTTTGTTGAATGGCAGAAACGTTTCAATAAAATGAATCGCTGTGGTACCCCAGAAAAAGTGCTCGACCGCTCGGACGAGTTGCCCAGTCATGGTAAACTGAAGCTGATGGCGACTCAGCGTATAAACACACAGGCAAGATAAAAAATGTAATTCGCCAATTTCCTTGCTAGACTGCATTGTTCATGTTTTACCTTCAGGTGGGCATATCTATAAAGCCATTTACTGTTTACATAATAATATAATGATGATAATAATGAGATCTTTACATAATACGATAAATAATAAGCTAGTGCTCATTTATTCTGTCATAACCATCGTTGCCGAGTCATATTAAATAACACAGTGCATCAGAGGCGTAACCAGAACTTCAAAATGTGTACGCACGAAACATGCCTTTACGACAATAAGTCCTGACTAATTCTCTGTCGTTTTTCTTAATTAACGATACATTCACGCTGAAAGCGCACCACACTATTAAGTGTTGGTAATTCTCCTCATTGAGCAAGACAACAACCATTCATAATGCGCAATTGGAGCATTTTAATTAGGTTATGTTTATTCAAAATTGTGTAAAGGTGTTTCAAATCTTTTTGTTTGGTTTAATTTAAACAATTGAAACAATCAGAAAACGCAGGTTAGACCGCTTAATATGCCAATAAAGATAACACAGAAGTTTGTGAGCAGTTTACCATTCGAAAAACAAATACCTACGTAAGAGTAAATTATTTTTCCGAACTAAATTCAGCTCATTATAGATCGCATCAAGAAAGAATGTGTGTCTTTAATTGCCAATGGATGATTCTTATTGGATAACGTGTTCCTAAAGGAAAATTATTGAGAGCAAGTCAGGACCAATAATTTTTGTAAAAGGATGTGCCGTGCAAACGCATTTCGAAGTTCTGGCTACGCCTCTGTGGTGTATTGAGTAGTCATAGTTACAGCTATCTAGATGGGTAGCTAACTATAAACATTAAATTTTTCTGTGTTAAATATGTGAGGCTGTAACTGAATGGATGGATATTATGTAGCACAGTAAACATGAATTTCAGTCTCTTGCTTTCTATGTAGGTTTGAATTGATGGGATGCATCTAGATAGCCATGTTGTATTTGCTTTAGTATCCTCTGTCTCTTATCTAAGTGCATCGTCTGGTCTGGTCAAATTACTTTTATTTTTAGGTTACTATTACATTATGTAGACTGTTGCACTTTTTACAGCATATATATTTATGTATGTGTGTGTATATATATATATATATATATATATATATATATATAGCATACGTTATCATCAGAAATTTTTTTTTTCAATAAATTGATTAATTTTATAAACATTCTGCTATCAATAATTTTTTTAATGAAAAAACTTAAACTTCAGTTGCACAAATGAAAAAATTCCATTGATGCCTAATGCTTGTTAGGTTAAGCCTAAAGTTACCCTAACTGGGCAAGTCAACCGGCTGGTTGACTAGCATATCTGCCATCTGATTGGGTCATCTGGGAAAAAAAAAAAAAAAAACTGAATGGTTGCTAAATGTGGAGTCAGGAACACAATTTTACCAATAAATAATTTTTTGAAAATGTATTTCGTAGTGTGCCTGTTAAAACGTGAAAAAAAAGCAACTAAAAAGTTACTTTTAACAGTAATGCATTACTTTTTGGTGTAAGTAATCAACAAAGTAAGTGATATACTCATTGAATGAAGTACCTAGTTACTATTTTTCAGTAACTAGCACAACACTGGTTGCGCTTCAGTTTTGAAATGGTTCTTGCAAGTCATACATAGACTACCTTATGTGTTATGAACTTCAGACAAGGAACCACGCGCAAATACGATGAAAGCCTTTAAGGTACTTTCTGGCGAAAGACCAAAAACAAGCAAAGACAGGGCAACAGGTTGGCGAGAATCCAGCCTACTTGGCACTAATTTAATTTACAACTAGAGTGCCAAGGGCCCTGAAGGTTGCTGGCAGTTACAGCCCCAACAGGAGAAAAGTAACTAGCAACAGTCCGCGGATTCAACAGCAAGGCAACACGAATTATTGCGAAAGCAACACATTGTCTACACGATACTGGCATTAAATAGCTCCAGCTCGGACATCCGCGAAAAAATTAAACCTCTTTAATTTTTTCGCGAATTTCGGCGGTGATGGCGAATGGTCCCGTACCACTGCGAATCAATTCACGGTTCTTTGAATCAATTCTTCTCTGCGAAAGAAGAGAACTGTTTCATCCACACACTTCCACGGGCCAACGCAGCTCAGTGAGAAAGGAGTTTTAGTTACCATTATCGGGCAACTCGACTGAGCGGTCACACTTTTTCATGAGTGACAGACAGCAACATTTTTATGTCACTTTTCTGCCATTTAGCAAAAATATAATCTTTAAGAAGTCTACATCATGAAATCCGATTGGACTTTTTTCTAACCTGGACTTTCACTGTCGTCTGCTGTCAATTTGTGAAGTGCGCCATTTTCTCAATTCACTTCTGGTTCTTGTTCTGCATTCAGACAATGATTTTTTTTTTTTACACAACACTGCCACTGTGTGGTTCTAATACTAATAATACTAATCAGTATTTATCTTTCTATTGCATGATGCTAATAGGAACAAACATCCAAAAATAGATTTTGACGAGTTTTTATTGCCGCAATTGATCACGAAAAAAGGTCGACCATGCGGTTACAGTGCCCGTTAAAATTCTCATTATATATGGGTTAGTGCCTAATACATACTTATGTCTTAAGACATTATTAAACGAGGAAATAAATTGATTGATGTTGTCATATGACCTTGACCTTGAAGACCGAAGTCAAATCTAATATGATGTGTTTGATCAGCATACATGATTTGTCATTAGTATCCAATTCATACCAAAGATCTAAAGCCAACATTAAAGGATTTTTAGGCCGTTTTTTTCATTACCGGGACCTTGTTGCCCAAGGTCAAATCCAATATGTCGAAAACAACCAGCATACATGATTTGCTATTAGTGCCCAATACATACCTAAGCTCTAAAAACAATATTAAACAAATATGGGCCATTTTTGTCATATAACCTTGACCTTGAGGCCCAACATCAAATTTGACTAACTGCCTAAGAATGTTCAGCATACATGGTTTCCGATAGGTGTCCCAAACATACCTGAGCTCTAATTGCCATATTCAGCAAGTTATAGCACATTTTTGCCATTTGATCTTGACGCCCAATGTCATATTCAACTTGCAGAGAATGTTTGTCTTACATGATTCCCTTTAGGTGCCTCATACATACCTAAGCTCTAAGTGCCACATTAAGCTGTTATAACACATTTTTGCCATTTGACCTTCAGCTTGAGGCTCAAGGTCAAATTCGAACAACCAAGAATGTTTGGCATACGTGATCCCCTATAGGTGCCTCATACATATCTAAGCTCTAAATGTCATATTAAGCAAGTTATAGCACATTTTTTCCATTTGGCCTTGACCTTGAGGCCCGAGGTCAAATGTGACTGACTCACAATGTTTGGCATATCTGATTCCCTAGAGGTGCTTCATACAGACCTAAGCTCTAAATGCTTTATTAAGAGAGTTATAGCACATTTTTGCCATTTAACCTTGATCTTGAAGCCCAAGGTCAAATGTGACTGACTCAAAATGTTCGGCATACCTGATTCCCTAAGGTGCCTCATACATACCAAAGCTCTAAAAGCTATATTAACCCACTAGATTCCGGGACCAAGTTGTTAATTGTAAAATTTCTCCTCTCAATAGTGGCAATGTTTGTGACCATCTTCCGGTCAGAGTCGAGTGGGAAATTAGGTTATGTGATTCGTTTAAAGCTGCTGTACAAGATGCAGATATGTCATCTCAATTTCACTCAGCCTTCCCAAAGTGGAATGACAAAGACAAAAACGCCATCTATTCTTAGCTTGTGAGCGACAAACTTCACTCATTTCCCCTGCTTATGCCTATTAGTAATAGACAGGATGCTCTTGACCTTGTCACGCGTTTGTCTAGAATCTTGAGTGAATCCATTCATGATTCTGCCCTGGAATCAGGGCGTATCTCAAAGGGATCGCATAAACCTAAACCATATTGGTGCCCAGAGCTGAGTGAGCTGAGAAGAAAAAAGTTGTTCTGGTGGCATATTTGGGTCGACAATGGCAAGCCAAGGCAAGGTGTCATTTTTGAATGTTGGAAGCATATTAAGAAGACCTTCCGCAGGGTTTCTCGTAAATGCGTGCAAAGTGCGATGTGTAAGCCTATTGCAAATCTTAATTATTTGCTTAAAGTTGGAAACAGGAATAGCTTTTGGAGTGTGATAAATAAGCTCAGAAAATCAAGAATGGTTAATTCCTATATTGGGGCTAATGATTTTGCCACACATTTATATGAACTTATGAGGGACAAAGGTAATTTAACAGAAGACCAGAAACGAATTTCTGAGGAGGTTGATGCCATGTATGAGGAACATATGGATAGATGCGGCCAAGTTATCATTGGTCCTGCCCAGGTTGAATCTCTCCTTGAACAACTCAAGCGAAACTCGTCCCCTGGGGTGGATGGCATCACAGCTGAGCATTTGCTGTACGCCGACTCTGCCATTTTAAGGGAGTTTATTGGCTATTTGTTCACGGTCATCATTAACTGGCATGTTTTACCCGAGTCTTTTTTGATGGGTATTATTTTACCTGTGATTAAGAAGCCCACCTTGGACCCAAATGAGTTGAATAATTACAGGCCTGTCACTTTGAGTACAACCCTTTCAAAAATGTTAGAGAGATTGCTTATACCGGAGGATACAGTACATCATAATCAATTTGGCTTTCGGGAAGGAAGGGGTACGGCTATAGCTACTTCCTTTCTGCATGATATATTCAGGTATTTCTCCAATTCTGGCACCCCTGTTTTTGTTTGTAGTCTTGATGCAGAGAAATGCTTTGACTCAATTTGGCATCAAGGCCTCTTTTTTAAATTGTGGGGTAAAATTAATATTGACAACTGGCTACTTCTTTACATGTGGTATAGGAACCTAAAGGTTGTGGTTAAGTTTCAGAGTAATTTTAGTAATGTCTTTTCAATTAGCCGAGGTATAAGGCAGGGCAGCGTGCTGTCACCAGTGTTGTTTAATATTTTCCTGGATGATATGATCAGGAGTTTAGTGAGCTTAGGTGATGGATTGAGGCTGAATGATGAGCTGTATAACTCAGCAGCTTATGCTGATGATGTATCTATATTTTCTGCCACTGTTCGGGGTTTACAAAGATTAATTGATATTTGTGTGAATTATATGAAGATGTGGAGATTCTCATTCAGGATAAAGAAAACCCAATGTATAACAATTAGTAAAACAAATTTTATGCACAAGCCAACTTGGAACCTAGGTGGTACACCAATTCAGAATGTGGATGATATGGTCCTTTTAGGTACTACCTTTTCTAGTGACTTATCTAGCACCAAGCATGTGGAAAGTCGGGTTTCTAGCTGTCGCCGGTCGATTTTTAGTCTTTCCTCAGCTGGTATGAGATATCCAGGTCTTGTGACGGAGGCGAAAACACTCCTCTGGAAATCAATTGGTTTTCAATCTCTGACGTATGGCCTCAAATGCCTGAATTTAAATTATGGTGATATGAGGAAACTTGAGACAACCCAGGGTACAATAAATAAAGGAGTTAATGGTATTGGGCGATGCTGTCACCACAGTAAGCTTTTAAAGGCCTTGGATATTCTTAAAATAACTGATATTGTGAAAAGGGATGTGGTTTCACTGTATAGAAGAATGTTTTTGTATACTATGCCAGCTCAATGTTTCAATATTGCCATGCTTGCCAAATATTTATTAACAGGCCACAGAGTCAAGGGTACATTATTGGATAGGGTAATTTCGTGTGGAGTGTCACCAGTGAGTATCACGCTCGGAGGAGGAGCCGGGGTGAAACTTGGTGGTGGTCCACGTGGGGAAGATGGTGTAGCTGATACACTGCGGGATTTGCTTCACAGGGATGACTACATCACACCTGGCTCCTTGTCTCACCGCATGACCTGTCTTTTATTGAAGTTTTAAAAGTAATGTTTTATTGATTCTGTGCCATTTTTGGAATGTGTGATCATATTTTTCTCTTTTAATTTGTGGTAAAGTTTTTATTCTTATTGTTATTTGTGAATTAGAAATGTGATTGTATACGCAATGTCCCCATTTATGGGGTTTTATCAAATAAATTAATTAAGAGAGTTATAGCACATTTTTGCCATTTGACCTTGACCTTGAGGCCCAAGGTCAAATGTGACAGACAATGTTCGGCATACCTGATTCCCTATAGGTGTCTCATACATACCTAAGCTTTAAATGCTCTATTAAGAGAGTTATAGCATATTTTTGCCATTTGACCTTGACCTTTCGGCTCAAGGTCAAATTCGACCAACCGACAACGTTCCAATTCATACCTATACTATAAATGCAATAATAAGCAAGTTATGGCACATTTTGTGGCAAAACACCCCAAAAAAATGATGAAGTCCAGACACGTTGCCCAGGTGGCGCTATGAAGGAGCGAGTCAATCAAAATGCCGTTTACACCGTTGAAGCAGATCATGAAACTGATTCCATTGCTGCGATTAAAAAAAAAATTCATCAGACAGTTTTTGAGAAAATTGCACCTAAGTGCCAAAAATGGGCATTTTTGACATAAAAATGGCCGCAAAGTCTAAACGAACGATTCAATCAAAAAAATTTTTGCTCGGGCATTAACTTGATGACCCATTTGATCACATCCCCAAATTTTTAAAAAATTCACCAGACCGTTTTTGAGATACGGCTTTAAATGGACGACGCCGAGGCCAACGACACCGCCGAACGCAAAGTGACGACAATAGGTAACTGGCCTGCGGCCGGCAGCCTAAAAATAAACCAAAAGACAATCGACTTTGTGAGCTTTAAGGCCCTTAGGAGAATTAGCCGTTGTCACACGGTAGAGAACCGGCCAGAGAGGCCTTCTGGAGGGAGCGTAAACTTGTGATCCCCGTCTCTTCGTCTTCGGACTCTGGTAGGGAAAGTAGAGAGAGGACAGCAGTTAGTAACGCACTTGCGAAACGCACTCTCAGCCAGCTGGTCCCCATCTGGTGCCTAATCGGCTTTATATTCCACTTTTGCCTCATGCAGATGCGGATCAGGTGTGTGGCCTCATGCAGAATGTGATTGGAGAGCCCCTCTCGTAGGCCTGGCCGCAACTGGTGGGAGCTGTCCAGCCTGAAATGATGGCCAGGGGTGCTCAACGGAGGCCTGTTTAATATGCGCTGTCCATGGTGCTGACGGAGGGGGATGATAAGGGGAGGAGAATTGACCCGTATGGGTGGTGTGACGTTGGATGGTGGGCGTGTCTATTGCCCCAGTTGCCACAACTTTTAATAACAATTAGCGAGCTGTCATTGGCATAAACTAAGGAAAAGAGCAAAAAAAGAGCTCAGCGGAGGAGTGGTCAGGGTCAGTCTGTCGGTCAGTGAGCAAACAGGATCAAAGCGGTTGGGCAAGCCGTAGGTCCGAGGTCCATACCGGGAAGGCAGTCCATGGATAACAAGGTATGCAGGACTGTGAACACTCTTGAACACTGCAGCTTGTAGAAACTGGAGAATTTGCCACTTTGAGAGCCGTTTAAAGAGAGGGAGAGCAATCCCTTATAAATAGTTACTTGTTTCTTCCTTAGCTACAAAATCTTAGACAGCTGAGCTCTTAGACTAGAACTGGCTAGATGTCCCAAAGAAGAGAAAAAGACAATTCATCAAAAGGAAGATGAGAATACAGGAACTTATATATGGACCACGCCAATTAACAATTAACACATGGAAGGAGGGGAGAGAAACAAGATAATTATGAAGCAATTAACAGTACTGGAAACTGACACAGACAGCTGGACTGCAGGGAAAAAAAAATTAGGAAACATTCAGGATGTGACAGCACTCTACCCCTAACCACCTGGAGGCCCTGTGACTAATCCTAGATGCCAAGGCAGGAAGTCCTGGACCAGGGAGGGGTCCAAGATGTTCTGCTCTGGCACTCAAGGGAGCTTTTCAGGCCGTACCCCTGGCGTCCGTGCCGCCTGGTTTACTCCACTGTGAAATCATCAGACGCAGGCAGCCCAGTGAGGAGGTTCATGGCAATGCATGCCCATGACTGATGGGGAACCTCCAGGGGTTGAAGGAGGTCACTGGCAGGCAAGTTACTGAACTTAGCCTAACCACAGGTATCAATGGCGCCGACAAACTCCGAAGTGTCTCGCCTGATGATGGGCCACCACAAGCATCGACAGACCAGGGACAAGGTGCAGGAGGTTCCCACATGGCACACCAAGCAAGAGGCAGGGGACCAGGTGAGGACTCTCTGGCTCTTACTCCTTTTGGGATTAAATGCTAATTAGTAGAGCCCCCTGGGGAGCATTGCAGGAACGCAGGGCATCTTCAACGACATGCTTTACCTCCAGCTTGGTGTTGGCCAGGAGGCAGCCGTCAAGGACCACAGTGGCTGACTCCTCCTCAGGAAAGGGTAAATGAAGACGCGACAGGCATCAGTTTAAGGTTCTTTGATCCAGGGTAGTAGTTGAGTGTGGCGAAGAAGAACTGCCTGGGAATAAATTTTATAGCAGAACTTAAGTATTCAAGGATACGATGGTTCGTCCATACAAGGAAGGGGATAATGGTCCCCTCCAGCCAGTGCCTCCACACCTCAAACACCAGCTTGATGGCCTGGAACTTGCAATCCCTAAAACCATAGTTTCACTCTGCAGGGGAAACTCAGCAAGAGAAAAAGACATGGGATGGATCTTGCCCTCAGCAGGGCCACCCCACTGCTGAAGTTGGGAAAGTCAATCTGAATGATGAACTGATGCTGAGGGTTAGTGTGAGCCAGGACAGGAGTACTGGTGAATCTGTTAAAGTGACCAGACAGGTCCAGCTGAAGTGGATCTTGATAGAGATAAGGGCTGTGCAGGGAGCAGCCACTGAAGAATTGCCCCAGATGTGTTAATAAAATCTGGCAAAACCAAGGTTTTTGCTAATACATTTTGATCTCAACTCTGAGAAATTGTGAAAGTGTTGAGCTGCTCTGACATCTGGAGGAATTCACACTTCTCTGGTCTGAAGAACAGCTAGTTTTCAAGCAGGCACTGAATAACATGATGACTGCAGTGTTTCCTCTACGTTCATTTAGGAGTGGCGGGCCGCCATTCCTAAATCCCAGCCGCCGCTCCTTTAAATTTCTTTTTTTTTTTAATCGTCGTAAATACATCACCGCCGCATGTCTCCACCTTCACAGCAGAGTCCTGCACTGGGTCGGGTACTCGCGAGTACTAAGGTAAACTACAGATAACTATCTTGCTTATTATCTACTGTCTGGGGTGGCGGGGGGGCCTTGAAAGCGCGGCCTTGAAAGTGACATCACGTCACCCGCCCAGGCACCAGGTCAGAGAGTCAGAGGAGTGTCCTCCTGGAAAAGAGGGCAGCGATGTACCGGAGAAAAGGTAGACTCATTAGCTTAAGATAACTCATGATCGATTTTACAAGTTAAACAGACATTCGCAAAATATTGATGGCCAGATAACGTTACGTAACATATCGGTAGCTTAAGTTTACTGGGCCCGGTTCTAACTCAGTGTCGCTAACGTGAGTAAGCTAATTGACAGCATTAGCAGTGGCGCGCCGTCAGATGTCAGGAAGGCCTTCAGTATCATCACCCTTTCCCGCATAAATGCTCTTGAACTGTTTGCGATCAGGTTTGCCTGATTAACAATCAAACAGTTAATTAACTGTACGGCCACCACCACTGCGTGACACGTAATGATAAAGAAATGCTAATGACAAAGCGATTACCTATTGGCTATGTTAATATAATTGATGTGACTCCACAAGGATGACAATCTGCAAAAAATCCGAAACTTTCGCTGACTTCGCAGCAATTATCGCTCAGCTGTGCATCGTACCTAACAACGCACTTTAGCTGTCACTACATTCAGACTATAGAACGGATTCTCATGGCTTATTGCTTAATGAACCTCGCGAGCTAATTTACGGAAATCCACAAATTATAAAGACGTAGGCTATTGATATTTTCCGTAGTCATTGATGTGCGGAAGTAAACGCCGTATAATTTCGTAGCGCAATGTATAACAAGGCTTTCAAAAATAAATTAGATTCTCGTCGGTTCCACCCATCAGTCTGAGCAACTGTTTCTAATCGGGGAGGTAAACTGCGAGAGGTGTCTGTCATTAAGAAGTGAAAGGTGAGGTTATTGCTGGCTCTGTGTTTCTGCCGACGGACCGTCACTGGCATTAAGCGAATATCTACACGCCGTTATGTAACTGCTGACTGCATTTTCAGATGAGCTTGTTCAAATATTTCTCTAAGAAGAGAAAGACACCTGATGAAGATGACGCTAGTGAGGTATCATTAGCCTTTTACTTACTCATAAATGATGATGGTTAGGTAAAAAATGTATTCACATTTGTAATCAGATGTGATGTGAGTGTAAATTATCCAACGTTGATGTTTTCTGTAATCGTATAAGACAAGTAACATTAGACAGGGGGGAGTAGTGGAACAAAGTGAAGGAGAGCAGAGTGCAGCAGGGGGAGAGCCGAGTGAAGGAGCAGGACAGCAAAGTGATGGTGCAGGAGAGAGAGATGAGAGTAGAGGAGAAAAACCTAAAGGGAGGCACAGGCTATCAGGCTGGGACCCTAAATGGGTTGAAAAAAATAGCCGGTTCCACTCATGGCTCGACCACACTGAGAATGGTGAGTGTTGATGACCCGTTTTTTCCTTTTTTTTTTTTTTTTTTTTTTGCATAATATACATGTCAATATTTCTGTTAAATAAATAAAAAATAAAATAATGAATAAATTCAGTGTATTTCCATTGTAAGAGCGATGATCAATATTTAATTTTATTGTTTTATTTATTTATTATTTTTACATTCAGCCTTTAAAAAGCCATTTTCAACTGGCTATTCAATAAATAGGTTGTAGATGTAAAATCTGAAGTCAAGTGTCATTTGTTTACGCCGCCACGGCTCCCCGAAGAGCCTGCCCCCGCTGCTGAAAAAAATCCTAGAGGAAACACTGGACTGTACTGGGTATGTTCCTCCAAACTGAAAAAACATCAGCTAGTTGAGAGTGATCCACTGGTTCCATCAAGTACTCACATCACCAAGTACTTGCATTGCCTTCTTTGATGCGGACTAGGTTCTGGGCACGGACATATCCGTTTAGTGAAGTAGTGGCGCTCTTGGAGGTTATAAAAGGCAGAATTCAGTAAGTTTAGAGGGTAGCAATTCTTGATGGTGATGGAGTTCAGATCCCTGCTGTCAATGTATGTGTGGAGTGATCCATCTTTTTTTGGCATGCAAAAGAAACCAGCTCCAGCAGGTGAGGAAGACAGCTGGATGATGCTGAAGGCCAAGAACTCAGAGGTGTATTCATCCATTGCTCTGGATTCAACTGCAAAGAGAATGCAGCTGGCCTCTAGGGGGCAAAGTCCGCCAAAGGAGATTGATAGCACAGCTATCTGGATGGTGAGGTGGGAATGATGTGGCACAAGATCGTGAGTTTTACTGCGCGGTTTGTGTTGATACTCGCCGCTTGTGGTGGATGGTTGTTGGCTAGGGCGACTGCTTCCTGGTCGGTGTTTTCTTCGTTGCTGGGTTCGTTTCAAGGAAAGAGCGTGGTGCTTCCACTAAAGAGGAGAGTGCGTCCCGATTTCTGTGTCGGCTGGGTTTGGCGAGATGAAAGCTTATTATTAAACAATCAAAGCTACACTGAACCAGTGTGTCAATTATTAACTTTACCGTCCTTTTAGCAAAGCCGCTTTACCATGCCACCTAAGCAAGCAACAAAGCCTAATGAAGATGACTTCATTTCCACGGTCCAGGCTAAGGACTTATTGCAACAGCAAAAAGACCATTTTATGGACCTGCTCCAACAACAACAAGACACCTTCAAATCATTTGTTCAAATAATAATGGACTCTACAAACAAACGCTTTGACGAAATGTCGAAAGAAATTCAAGAACTTAAACACAGCATCCAGTTTACCCAAATGACGTGGATGACATTAAAAAAGTAAAATACATGCTAATCCAATCAATGCGATGCAATGCAGCAAGACATTTACAAACTCTGTGAGGGTTTGCTCTCTGTCACTACCTCTACGGATTATTTAGAAAACCAATCAAGAAGAAATAATCTAATCATTGAGGGGATCAAAGAAACTGAACATGAAGGATGGATAGAGACGGAGAGCAAAGTCGAAATTTGATTTCCAAAAAAACTCAGACCAGAAATCAATAGAAATAGAACGTCGACCGGACAGGAAAAACCTGATGCAGATCGCAATAAAAATGTAGACCCGTGGTGGTTAAATTTTTAAAATACAAGGACAAGATGTCCGTCATGGCGAACGCAAAGAAATTGAAAGGAACCGAACTTACATAAATGAAGACTTCTCTGATGCTGTGCGACGAAAAAGAAAGGAACTTCTTCCAGCAATGCGAGCTGCCCGTGAGCGCGCGGCGACATCGCCTTCCTCCGATATGACCGTCTAATTGTCCACCCACCAGGCAAACGAAAATCAGAAAATCGGAACGAGCCTCAAAATAATTCCCCATTCATCACTACGCCCACCCCTGAGCAAAATCGCCTAGAGGTAGACGACCGAAAAAACCGGATTCAAAAACAGGACTTTGAATTTTAAATGATGTCACTCATATTAACTGTCAAAAAAGCCTGAACACTCCTTCACGGAGGTGGAACACTCTTATAAACAGCTGAACAACAATCTGATGGCTACCCCCAAAGACAAAAAAATGTCTGTCCCAAATGTCAAAAAAAAATCTAAAATCGCAAAATGTAAACTGTGGTATATGTAAACTTAATTTCCATTTAAAATGTTCTCCTGTTCCCAGTCCTAACTCTAAATTATGGGTATCGTGGACTTGTGATGAATGTATATCTTTGTTTCCATTTTTTAAGCTTGATGATAATGATATTAGTTTTCTTTCTCCAGAAACATACAATATTACTTGTTTTGAAAATATGGTTTTCAATCCATTTGATATCAACCCTGTTGCAAATGCTGATCTTAGTAATGTAGATGCTGATACAAACAGCATGTATGTAATGAAGGAGCCTTGTAGATATTTCAGTGAAAAACATTTTGAACATTTGACTAGAACTCTTCCATCTGATATTTATCTGTTTTCTGCTTTCCACCTTAACATTCGTAGTCTTTCAAAAAATTATGACCATCTCGCTCATTTCCTGGCATCGCTAAATTACAATTTTTCAGTAATTGCTTTAACGGAAACATGGCTCACAGAAAACACAAAAAGTATTTATGAACTCCACCAATATAACTCACTTCATGCTACCAGAGTAAAAAAAAACCGGTGGGGAATAGCATTGTACATTCGAAATGATTATGATTATGTGCAGAGAGTGGACCTGTCTGTAAACTCAGGGGATGCAGCAATAGAGTCTGTTTTTATTGAGTTAACAGTACCCAATAATGGCCGAAAGGTTATTGTTGGCTGTGTGTATCGTCCTCCAGACACGGATATTAACAACTTTAATGATGCTTTGGCAAATACTTTAGATCTAATAACTAAAGAAGGTAAATTGTGTTATATTCTCGGTGACTACAATATCGACCTTTTCAAAAGTGAAACACATTCACCCACCCAGGATTTTTTAAATACTCTATACTCCAATTACTTTTATCCTGTAATTCACAAACCCACCAGAGTTACTGATAGGTCTGCTACTCTAATAGACAATATATTAACAAACAGTCTGAATGAAGTGCTCCATTCGGGTATCTTATTTTCAGACATCACTGACCACTTCCCAGTCTTTCAATTTACCATGCTTGACAATGTTAAGAATAACCAAACTGAAGTCAACATAACTTATCGCAAATTTAATGATAGAAATATGGCTTGTTTTAAACAACTTATCAATGATCATTCCTGGAAAAATGTATACACTCAAACTAATCCTAACAGTGCTTACCAAACTTTTATGGACTCTTTTATCTCTATCTTCAATAAGTGTTTTCCTCAGTCACTGTAAATAAAAAAACGAAAACAGGACTTTTCTAAACCATGGTTCACCGCTGGATTACAGAAGTCTTCAAAGAAAAAAAATAGACTTTATAAAAAATTCTTAACTAACCCTACACCACTAAATCAATTTAATTACAAAACATATAAAAATAAATTTACTCATCTCCTTAGATCAGCAAAAAAAAGATATTTTACTGACAAATTTAAGGCATCCTCAAAAAATATCAAAGAAACATGGACTATTATAAATCAACTATTACATAAAAAGAAATCGGTGACAAAAATACCATTTTGTTTCTCTGATGGAGGGAAAACGCTACAGACTCATATGAGATTGCATGTAGGTTTAATGATTTCTTTGTCAATGTAGGTGCCTCCCTGGCAAAAAAAATAAAAACCCAGGTGGTAGTCCCTTGACTTTATTGATGGTTGTTTTCCTACATATAAGATCTTTGATCAGCCTGATGTAAATGAAGTTATAAGCATTATTGAGAAACTCAAATCAACCAGTTCAGGTCACGATGAAGTCAGAACTTCTCTTGTGAAAGAGGTCAAATATTCAATAGTAGATCCCCTAAAGTTTATTTTTTCCCTGTCATTGGAGACTGATGAAATTCCAAATGATCTCAAAATTTCAAAAATCATCCCCATATTCAAATCAGATGATCCAAGTTCCTTTACAAATTATCGCCCAATTTCAATATTACCCTGTTTTTCAAAGATCCTTGAAAAATTAGTTTACAAAAAAAAATTCTACAACATATTAATTCAAATAATATACTATACAACCATCAATATGGCTTCCGCAAGAATCATTCTGCTTACATGGCTTTGTTAGATCTTTTTGAAAAAATCTCTACTGCTCTTGACAATAATGAATATACTATAGCAATTTTCTTGGACCTATCAAAAGCGTTTGATACAGTGAACCACGAAATATTGCTATCAAAACTACATAGATACGGTTTCCAAGGTAATGTTTTTCAATGGTTAAAAAGCTATATTACTGATAGGCATCAATACGTTCATTTTAATAACTGTAAGTCTAATACGGTAAAATTTTCATGCGGTGTGGCTCAAGGCTCAATTCTGGGTCCGTTATTATTTTTAATTTATATCAATGATCTTGCATCAGTTCCAAGTACAATTTTACCTCTCTTATTCGCAGATGATACAAATCTTCTTATTTCTAATAAACACTTAAAAACTCTTTTAAAAGAGGCCAACTTGGGCCTACAAGCTTATTCAAAATGGTTCAAATTGAATAAATTGTCTCTTAACATAAATAAAACCAATTTCATACTATTTTCAGGTAGGAAAAAGTATAACCTGGAAGAAGTCAAGCTCTTTATTGAAGGCTCCGAAATTAAAAAGATATCATCTGCTCGCTTTCTTGGTGTCATGGTTGACGAAAATTGTACTTGGAAAGAACATATTGGTTTTGTGGCAAAAAAAGTGTCTAAGTCTCTGGGTATCATCAGAAAGATCAGTTCATTTCTTAATAGATCCAGTTTACTTGTTTTGTATTATAGCTTAATATATCCATACCTAATTTATTGTAACATAGTGTGGGCCAATACCAGCTGTGGGATAATACAAAACATCTTTTGCATTCTTATCATCTTATTATCATCAGTATTATTATCAAAACATCTTTTGTATTATTATTATCTTTTACTGCTTAAAACATCTTTTATGTCAATACCCCAAAGCTTATAAACCTATTTACCCAGAATGTGTGTCTGTGTGTGAGAGGAACTGTACAGAGGACCAAGGTCAAGAGTGGCACAGGAATTCACAGTTTCTGCCAAGAAAGAAAACCCCTAAGCGCAGTCCAAAGTGGCATCAGGTATCCCGTAACTGCCTTTCAGTGACCTGTCCAAAAGTAGACTGGACAATACTAAGAAGAAAGGCGGAGCTGATTAGACTACGGTTATAGACAGATCTACAGCCAATTGATGTACAGCTAAAGGACTGTGGATTATAAGAACTGATGCCCGGAACAGCCCGGCAGAAACCTCTCAAACTGTGGCCAAGAACATCCCTCTGTTACAGTTTGTAATTTTTTACTCTTTGTCTGTTATAAATTTACTATATTTCAATCACAATCTGGTCAAGTATTTATTTCAATTGTCTTCCACCCTTAACGAACACCACCGGGTAACAAGAGGTAATTTTCCCCACAAATCTGGTGACCCCGACGTGGGGGGAAGATTCTTAACCAGAAAACTCGGTCAGAATTTGGACAACGCCTTGACGACAATCGCCAGACACTTCACAGCCGGCCAAAGACAGAGGTAGGCAGAAGCTTTTTAATCTGCATAGGATAGAATCTGAAGTGTCTGACGTTTGACGGAAAGGTATAAAATTATATTATTATACTTTTGTATGATTTCAGTAACAGACACAGGGTAATATTCTATACTGGTTTTCTGTGTGCGCATTCCAATACCCCAACTCTAAAGACTAGTCTAAATAAAAGTCCTAGGTGAAAAGTGAAATAAAAAGTGGATCTGGGGGCGTTATAACGACATAAAATAAAAAAAAAAATAAAAAAAATCCGTTGCAAGTAAGCCAGAGAAATACCCAAGGGATATTTTAATTTGAAACGATGTGGGCGACGGTGGACACGGTAGGATACAAAGGACTTAATAGGTTAGGTGGGGGGCGTCAGCCACTGAGTTCTGAATGGTCTAGAGGTCCTATCACGGAGATCCATTCAGATCGCCTTAAAGTTAATACACACGTGTATGTGACAAGAGTAAAGGAAGTGGAGAAGAAACTTGCAGATCACATAACAATAAAATATCCAATCAAGGACTTGGCCATTGGACTGTGCATGTAGAGATCAGGACCTGAGTGTATATTATTGTAAATACACGCTGGTGGTGGAGTGAGTGAATTGGGAATGGAGCAAGGAATGTTTTTGAAAAGCTGTTGGCAGGTGCTATAAGTGCTGAGGTGTATGTGTGTGTATGCTGAGCTCAGATTGTGTGTGTGGAAGTCAATGTGAATGAACCCGAACTCTGTGAGTGTCTGTAAACAACTGCATTGCTGGCATATTTGTTAGTTCTGTCTTTGTTAGATTGAATACAGTTGTCATTCTATTACATGAAGTGCTCATATAGAGGCCCACAATAAAATTAGCATTTATTCAAAGATTAATTTCAGGTGCCCGTTGATTAGCCTATATTTACAGTATTTTATGGAATTCTTAGAGTAATTGCAGGATTGGTAAAAAGTGAAGTTGGTCAGAGTAAGTGAAATTAGTTGGTCCGAGTAAGTGAAGTTGGTGTAAAGTGGAGTCGGTTAAAGCAGGAGTTTAGCCATTTTAATGGCTGTGGTTGAATTAAAAGTAAGTGGAATTAATTTGGATGGTAAACAGAGAGCGGGAGTTTAGCCATTTTAATGGCTGTGGAGTTGTAAAAAAAGGACAAAGTTGGTAGAAGTGAGCAGAATAATTATTCCTTGTGAAATCAAATAAAAGTCCCTATTTCTTGATTCAATAAGCGTATGCCCTTCTTGAACGATCAGTAACTATAAACAGAGGGAAGTTTAGAGAAGTAATAATTGAACGTCAATTACATGAAAAAATAAAAGTGTTTCTAATGTGGCTAACTGAATTGCTTTGAGATGCAGGACAAAGTCCAATATTTAAATGCTCTAATATTTGGCGGAAGTAATTCATTGCTGAGAAAACCACAACTAATATCCTCTATGAGCGTGAAGTAATTACACCATTTGAATTTGTTCAATATTTGCAAAATTGTAAAAAAGCTAGAAAATATAAGCAGTTTTCTGTAAATAATTAGACTGTGTGAGATTGGTGTGCTAGAAGCATATCTCAGAAAAAAAAAAATGAAGGAAAAGTACAAACAAGAATAACACTGTGTGTTCAAAATTTGCCAAAGTACTGTTTAACACTGTATATAGTAAGAGACTCTGTGCCAAATTTTATTGATACAGAGGTTTCTCAAGTATTGAAAATTTTCAATTGATATTTGAAAAAAGATCAGAGAAGTACCTGGAAATATAAAATATAATATGAAATTTAATGGTACATATTAGATTTATAAAAATAAAATAAAAAAATCAAGTGAACTATTGTGGGATTAGAGACTGGATGGGTTTTTAGATGGAGGAATGCAGAGTCAAAACAATAGAGGAATGGAGCCTTATTGACCGAAGCAGATTAGGGAGCACAGATAAGTGAAAGGTCAACATGCAGAAGTCAGAGAACAGAGAATGATGCATTGTGATTGAGCAAATGTGACTGGAAGCTTTCCTGACTGAAGAAATGCAAATGAATTTATGAAAAAAATCTTTTCTCCATTTCAAACAGGGACTATCAACCAGTGATTCTACATGGGAAAAAAAACTAAGAGGGCATGATAACCTTAATCTTTTTTTAACTTCTACAGGAAAGGATCCAGCGAGTGGAAAAACGGCAAAATTATGTTGATGAAGTTTTTTGTTCATTGTTGTATGCATCTAACTCATTCAATTGAAACTTTTCCACAGAGGACTCACTGCAGAAGATAAGGAATGAAAAAAAAATCTGAAAGTGATTTGCTGGCCAGCTAAGATTCAGCTGCGGAGTTCTAAAATAAATTTGGGGAAATCCAATTCGGAGTATTAACACAAGACTAAATTCAAAAGGTGGACCACCATATAATTGAAAAAAGTCGACTAATAACGTGATCACATTCTAAATTTATTTTTGATTAGGCTGACAAAATCTTTTTATTCTGACTAGTAGTGAGAAGGACAGGGACTTTCGAATAAAAGGTACTGACTGACTGACTGACTGACTGAGCTGACCAGATTTGGGATGATTGTTTACCTTTATGTGCTGGGAGCCCAACAGAAAAATTATTACAGTTGAATGTTCAATAACCCATTTTTTGCGAATCAAAAAAAAAAAAAGTTGCATATTGTAACACAGTCTAAAAGCAACTCCACCCGGTTCTGCTGAGGATATGGGAATTGACACTATGGCTGGGGCTAATAAGCCCTGACTGTGCATCTCCTCCATGCTTTTAGCGGAACCCTAGACAGAAAGGCGGATTGCTCAATCATGATTAATTGAAAAAAAAAAAACACTTTGAAAAGAAATTATTGTTACTGTCCCATTTTTGACCTGGAATACAGAGGAATACCAAATCATGAATATGCTGCAAAAAATAAATAAATTAATTAATTAAATTAATTAAATAAATAAATATTAATGCAAAATTGACAGGAGCTCAGTAGCAAGGATGAGCAAATTTAGTAATTATGAATTTTTAAATAAAATTAATTTATCAAGGTGGCACATGCACTGTGATCGACAAGGCAGTGTATTGCAAACAATTCAATGAAATTGATGATTTTGTAAAAACACATTCAGACCAAGCGAAAATACACAAGACAAAGTTCTTGAATTGGGATTTATTCGGCAGGTAAAGAAAGGATCTAAGTGAATTCCATCGACTCTTTTTGCTTGATTTCGTTTTTACAGATTTATTGATTTTTTATAGATGTTTTAGTTTCCCCATTTTATTATCTGCCAATTATCATTGTACACTACTTTGATTCAACTTTGTTGTTTTAAATGTTCTCTATAAATAGACCTGACTTGACTAATGTTGCTGAAGGAATTTTTTGTTGTTACTGTTATAATTCCTCTAAATAGTGTTAAGTGCGCATAGATTTTATTACATTATAGTTTTACTGCTTAAAAACAAAATAATATACACTTACATAATAAGTATAATATATATATATATATATGTATATATATATAGTAATATATACTAGAAATGTCAATGCTTATTTTGTTCTCCTTCAGGCTCTGAAAACTGTCTGTGGGAAAGTACAGATGGGAGGGGTACATGCACCTGGATAGGAGTTATGGACTCATGTCTGGGAAATGTCCCAACTTAGCAAGATAACAGAATTGTTTCTATCTGTACCAGGCCTTGAAACTGAGCCCCTAAGCACAAGATGTGACTCCTCCAAGCGCATCCCTAGAGCAGAAATCTTCAAAGAATAAAATGTTTGTGTAATTTTGTGATTGATTGCTTGAAGGATGCCTGGCTAGAAGGGTATGGGTCATTCCATGAAAAAGAGAGCCAAAGTGTGACATGACTGTTCAAATTTGAAACAAAGATTTTGCATGAAGTACTGGTTCACTTTTTGTTGGCGTTCCCATGAGTCAAAATGTGACACAAGTTAAATGGCAAGATCTACTATTGGATGCAAGAGGCAAGGTGTTGAACGTTCAGCGTTGCCCGATGTAACAAGGACACGAAACTAACACAAAAGTATGCAATAAAAATTTTATTTCAAAATATAACAAAGTCTCAACTTGTTCAATTAGTATAACAGAGAACAAACTTAAAACCAACCAGCAATTTGGCAATGCCCAGTTGTGCTCTAAGGTCTGAACATGTTTGGCAGGGCTTTGATAAGTCACTCATTGGTTATGTTCATCTGAGGACGGAACAAATGCAATATTCTGCATTTGTCAATGCAAAAAAAATATTTTGACACAATAAGAAAAAGTTTTTCCAATTCAAATAAATTTTGGTTGACGACTGATTCAATGAATAGACATATATGTGATCTTAAACAACAAAAATGTTTATTTTTCATCTATATTTATCAGTGCATTTTTCATCTGTGTACTACATTCACTGATTGGTGCAAACTCCTAAGTGCAATTATAGCCTTTTATTCAACACTTTAAGACTTAAGGTGCATTAACGCCACCTACGGGCTAAAGTGTGAGCATCAATGTTACCGGTGTGCCAGAAATGAGGGAACTGAGAAAGGTGCGATTAAATCGTTATTTTTCCTGTAATTAATTAATCCAAATTAACTTCGCGACCAAAAGCGATGCACCACTCCTTAAAACACGTGAAACGGCAGGCCAAATTATGAATCCCTATAGAAAACATACTTGTGTTGAAAATCGGTGATTTACCAAAAGATTTTAAGTGATTGAACGTCACTTCATTCGAACGTAACTTTCTGGGACACAAAAATACTAACCTGCTCAGCTTCCTTCATGAAGACGATAGACTGGTTCCCAGATAAGTAGTAGGAGGTTCGAAAGGAAATCCATATCTATGACCACTGTGAGACCCCAAGGGGATACAGCAGATCGGGCAGCGAGCTCGGCTCATGTTGAACGTAACTTGGAAAAAAAAAAACCTGTATGTTTTCTGAGATAATATTTTGGACAGTTATGCAACAGATTAATATCAACACGTTGGTGCAAAAATCTAGATAATATATTATGTTTCCTGGGTTTTTCTCACCACTGTTTCAACGAACTTTTCAGGACACCATGAGTTACGTTCGCAACAATATTTTAAGCGCTAATTGCAGTGTTATACATCTGGATTTCCCAGTTAATTGCCGTTGTGGGTTAATCACTTGGAATTGATGTTAAGAACAAATGCCATTTCAGACAGACTTTTATTTAAAAATTCGTAGAATTTTACATGCAAAGTCTGAGGGCAATGAATGTCACAAATTTGGACACTTTTTATCCACAAGTTTTTCAAAGACATGCAGTTTTTTTATTTATCTTTTTCAGAAGACCAATTATATTGCCTGGGTTAGCTTTTTTTTATATATACTCTGGCCTTCATGCATGGCATTTTTCTATAGGTGGCATCAATTTTGTAAATCATATAGTCCTATAAAAAATGCAGGGTCTCTGGCTCTCTATTTCATGGAATGACCCATATAAAATTGCTTGTTGAAATTATTCAGCAGAAACCAACCTCTGACTGCTGTGGACATAGAAACTCTCATTCTGCAGAATTATATTGCAATAAACTGTTGATCATGTTTCTTTAAATAAATTAAAAAAAAAAAACATTTTGTTCCCATTGTTTCAAAGAAGTCCTATCTAATAATACTGCATGTCCTGGACTCAAGGACACCTCTCTATCAAATCCTGAGATTGAATACTTTGTTGATGGTTTGGCGTCAAGAGTCGATAAAGGCAAACCATGTGTTGGATATGCTGTCTGTACTCATGAAACTGTGTTAATTGTAACCCTTTGCACACCAAACATGTTGATCCAATCAGTTTGGCTGACACCTTTGAGACAGAGGAGCAAGGGCAACAGCCAAACACACTCTTTTTGGGGCTATTACACCAATCTGAAGACTCAATTTCATGTGACCTGCTGTGAGCAGAGCATGATGCTGCTCCCCCCCAAGAAAAAACGTCAATGGACATCACATGGAACACAACACACTGATGACAGGTGGATGGGACCCAATGGTAAACCTATATTGCCAAAATCCCTCTTCCATATTGCTGCAGATTTGGTGCATGGGCAGTGCCATGTACCAAGAGGATCAAGGGGTTAATAGAGCAAAGTTACTATCCTTATTTACTAAAAAAAAATTCTAAGAAATGTCCAACATGACAAAGATGGGTAGTAGTACAGAAGGGGCAATCCCTACACCCCCTGGGCCATTCCACGTTTCATACATTTAACACCATGTGAGGGAAGAGTATGCATTAGTACTGATATGACCTTTTTTCTAAATGGGGTAGAAGCTATAGATACAATCTCAGTAGCAAAAATCCTGAGTAGAGAAATTATTCCCAGGTGGGGATTCCAAAGACATTGTATAGTGACAATGGGTCAGAATTTAGGAATGAAGTGTTGACCTACATGGGAGCAAAATTAGGAATAGGACTGAAAAAAGCATTGTGCATATCATTCGCAATCAGCAGGATTAGTGGAAGAACTAATGGAACCCTGAAAGCAAAACTGGCAAAAGCCATGTACTCCACTAATTTGACCTGGGTTGAGGCCTCCCACTGGCACTATACTCTATCGCCAGCAACCAGCGAAAGGACACTTTTCTTTCACCACATAAGATTACTCACTGGGAGGCCCATGCTTGGGCCTCCAGGAGAACCGCAGCCTTGCTGCAAACAGATCTGTCAGATTATATGCGGACTTTGGGCAACATGACTAAGCTTCTCTCGCCAGGTGCAAGCAGCAAATTCCACAGGAGACGAGGACAACGGCACCCGGCCCCAGGGGTGACTTCTGGCGACTGGGTCTGGTTAAAAGGCACCAGGCCGTCCCACGTTGGAGACGAACCGATCTGGGCCAGGACCGTTCAAGATCACTGAGGTTTCCGACCGTGCAGTCTTGGTCGAAAAGGAGGAGATAAGACCTGGCATCATTTTGCACACTGTGCAAAAACAAGACCGCCGAGCGGTCACTAGAGCAGGTAAGAACTAACCTGTTGTCATTCCAGGACATCAACAAGGAAGATGGAGATGGAGAATCGAAGGGGTGAGGAAGCGTAATGAATTGTGGCTAGGAATAGGAAAGGAGGGATTAAGCTCTCCTTGTAGGATTTTCTTTACTTTTAGTAGGCGCTTTGCTATACGCTGAACGCACTCAGAAAGATGCCCATCTGACACCTACACCACACTAAAATTCATGAAAGACATGTTGATGGTTCTGCGGCAGTAGTAGGAGGACTAATAGCAGGAGGAGCATTCACCAGCCTGGTCTTGCAGTATATACATCGTTGGGTCCTAACACATACATTACCGGAAAACAGGACAAGACTAACTTCAATGCACATCCCAAAAGTAGCGTGAAAATAGCAAGTATTATAGTAATCTTGGCCTTGGTACTGGTAACAGGCGCAGCTACAGTGAACTCAGACCGCTGTGGAGCCAAGGTAATTTTAAAAAAAACAGTGAGAACACATTTTAATTTGATTTATGTAACATAATCAACTGTGGTACTGACCCCTCCAAATGGAGGGGGTATGAAGAATATTGAGTTAGAGGCAAAGATGACCCCATAGGCCTGGAGGCCGGGGACTTGCCCCTAACCTCGCCCGGCAGGCGACTATGTTACTGTACCAACAGGTGACCGGGAATGTGACAGGAAGTGACGAGTGGGTGTGTCCTCCAGAACCCTACACGCCCAACTGCCCCATTGGAAATCCCTACTGTAAACATGGACAAGGCGGAGGAGCAGGTTGGGCTTGCTGGAAGTGGGCGGAGAAGTATTGCTCAGACCTGCCTAACCTCAGAAAACAACTTCTGACTGATCCTGAATTTCAGCGAGCCTACTGCTGGGAGATTCTGGGGTTGTCTGAGGAGGAGTGTGAATGAGATTTGAGAGGATGAAGGGTATTAGCTTCGTAAATTTATGACATTAGAGTGTGCTCATGTGCTCATGTGCTAGATCCATATTCCGTGATAGTGGCTGATGAGTGCACTTGCACATATGAAGTAAAATTAAAATGCCGGAATATGCAGATTTGCTGTAGGACCAAAAGGTTTTGCTTGGAGCGGATGCTGGGCCGGCAACTAGCCAAGCCGATCTCCACTGGCGTCATGGCCAAGCCATGGTCATGTGGATCCCTGAGTTGTCAAGGGGTGAAGGGGGGCACCCAGGAGGGGTCCCAGTGGTCAAAGTAGAGCCGGAGGTCAGGTTTTTGCTTAACTCGCTAGGATGCTAATGCAATCACCCCATTGATAGCAATATGTAGCGTTGCTCACAGCACAAAAAAGGGTGAGAATGTAATCGCTTCAGCACTTAGTGTTGCCCCCATAAAATGGGGCCAAAGGGGGAGTTGTGGGATAATACAAAACATCTTTTGCATTCTTATCATCTTATTATCATCAGTATTATTATCAAAACATCTTTTGTATTATTATTATCTTTTACTGCTTAAAACATCTTTTATGTCAATACCCCAAAGCTTATAAACCTATTTACCCAGAATGTGTGTCTGTGTGTGAGAGGAACTGTACAGAGGACCAAGGTCAAGAGTGGCACAGGAATTCACAGTTTCTGCCAAGAAAAAAAGCCCTAAAAAAAAGTGGCATCAGGTATCCGTATGCCTTTCAGTGACCTGTCCAAAGTAGACTGGACAATACTAAGAAGAAAGGCGGGGAGCTGATTAGACTACGGTTATAGACAGATCTACAGCCAATTGATGTACAGCTAAAGGACTGTGGATTATAAGAACTGATGCCGAACAACGCCCGGGCAGAAGCCTCTCAAACTGTGGCCAAGAACATCCCTCTGTTACAGTTTGTAATTTTTTACTCTTTGTCTGTTATAAATTTACTATATTTCAATCACAATCTGGTCAAGTATTTATTTCAATTGTCTTCCACCCTTAACGAACACCACCGGGTAACAAGAGGTAATTTTCCCCACACAGCCCAACCAAACTCAATAAACTTCACTTACTGCAAAAACGGTTAGAGCTGCCACAAACTCAAATTCTAGAGCTCCATCCTCTCCAATATTTTATAAACTAAGGATCCTAACCATAGTTGATATCAATATAATACAAATATGCACTTTTATGTATAAAGTAATTCATCAAAATCAAGAACTGCCTAATCACTTTCAACAGTATTTTTGCAGAAATTTCAGTTTTCACTCATATAGGACAAGACAAGCAGAACACCTGCATCTTCCCCTCCGCCACACCAGCAGAGGGCAGTACTCTATCAAATACAAAGGGAGTACATTGTGGAATGAACATCACAATCTTGCTGACAATGCCCCCTCCTTGCCAATATTTAAAAAGAGACTGTTTTTGAAATTATTAGAACACTGTGTAGCGGTCTCCTCGAACCAGTTCATTTGTGGTGCAATCTATGTTTGCTGTTATTTCTTTTAATTAGTTTGTTCTGGTTTACCTTTATTTTTTATAATTATATATATATATATATATATATATATATATATATATATATATATATATATATAATTTTTATTATTATTTTTTTCTTTTCTTTTCTCTTTTTTTATGTTGTTTTTTTTCTCATTCTCATCTTATTTTTCAATTAATTTTTCCTTTATTTTTCCCATGGATGTACATTAATTATTTCTTGACTAAGCATTTATAAGGTCAGGGTGAGGCTGCTCTATAAGCCCTTTCGGGCTTCAGACCTCACCTGCACATTTTTTTTTTTTTTTAAATCACTCTTCTAGAGTGATCTGTCTCTTGAAATGTGTCTTTCACATGTGCAAATAAAAATTAAAAAAAAAAAAAAAAAGATCACCTCAAGATGGCCGCAGCATGAGAGGGTGCAGCTGAGGACTCTCTGTATACTTGCTGATTTTTTTGCTCTATTTGATTCATTACATGCGGTTATTTATATTTTTTGACTTGTTATCTATTGTTTAAGTCAATTTTAAGTTTTTCTTTAAGTTTTTATTCAGCGTAACAGCAGAAAACTGTAATAATGGATCAACAAAACCAGATTTTAATGCAAACAATTCTGGAGAGCATACAACAGCTTAAATCAGACATGCTGTCTCATCTGGATGCAAAGATTGACCTTATTCAAGCAAAACTGGGCAATGTTAAGATGTCTCTGGAAACTCTTGGTGAGCATGTTTATTCCTTGGAACAAAGAATTGGAGCAAATGAGGACAATATTCAAGACCTTCTCATTCGAAACAAAGAACTCACCAAAGACAATGCCTACCTTATGGACAAGATCCAGGACCTGGAAAATCGAAGTAGAGCTTCAAACCTCCGTTTTGTCAACATTCCAGAATCTTCAGAGGGCCGCGATATGCTTGGCTTTACGTCCCAGCTGATTCCTCAGCTATTTGGACAAGAAAACTTCCCGACTCCGGTGGTTATTGAGAGGGCACATCGCACCCCCACGTTTCGCCACAACGACAAAGCCGGACCAAGGTCTGTTCTTATCAAGCTTCTTAATTTCCAGGACAAGATTAAAATTCTTTGGCTCACTAGAGAGAAGAAAGAACTGCTGTTCAAAGGTATGCGCATTTATATATACCCTGATTTGAATGCTGAACTTGTGAAGAAACGCCAGTGCTTTCACAAAGTTAAACGGAGACTCAGAGAACTTAATCTGAATTCTCTCTGGAATCTATGTACTTTGAGAGTCATAGTTGACGGGAAACCTCGGCTATTCACCTGTCACAAAGACGCTGAAGCTGCTTTTATGTCTTCTAAGAACTCTCCGATTTGATGGACTGCTTGTGCGCATGCTTCTAGCTTTTAGCTAAAGCAACTCGGCGTAATCGGGACATAAGTATCCGATGGCTTTCTTTCAGTAAATGAAACTACTGCCGTGTGTATAAAATTAACGAAAAAAACTCGTATACATTTTTATGGCCTAAAATATGTTTATGTTTGTTTGATTGCGCTTTTTACCCCTCGGCCGGCGACACGTCGGCCAGCCACGGGGGTATTGTTGTTCCCTGCGGCGTCCATCTGTCCGTCCGTCTGTCCAGTGAACATGTTACCGCTCTAGCGCCTTCAGGTTTGCTTCTAGCTTTCTCATTTCTGGGTGGCTGGTACGTCTATGGATCCTTCACTTACCTATCGAATTCCGGCCATTTTCTACTCTTACTTTGGCCACCAGGGGGCTTATTGTGAAAAAAGAAAAATTGCCTTAACTTCCTTATTATTTCAGCTAGGAAGCTCAAATATTCACTGAAGGTACATGGGATCACCCTTTATCACATATCAGACGCGTTTTTGATTTCACCTATTTTCCTCCGTTTTCTGCATAAATACTCCTGATCTTTAAATTCAACGCCGTTTTTTTATTGATTTGAATAAAGCTTTTGATTTAGTTGACCCTTACTTGCTGATTAGATAAACTTCACTCAATTGGTCTTTCCAGAAATGCACTATTATGGTTCAGTTCTTACTTAATTAACAGAAAACAGTGTGTAGTTATTCAAGGTCAAAAATCCAATTTATTTACTCAACAAACAGGAGTACCTCAGGGCTCAATGCTGGGTCCACTTCTCTTTTCCATTTTTATTAATGATCTGTCCCTCATATGCTCACACTCTTCCATTCAGCTATATGCAGATGATAGTCATATTCACCTCCAAACCAGATATATCACACATCCAAACTGCACTTCAAGCAGACTTTGATAGTCTCCAAAACTGGCTTTTCGCAAATAAATTACTGCTTAACAGAACCAAATCCTATACCATGATTTTCGGCACAAAACATGCATTAAAAAATAAACCTATACACCGAAATATAACGTGTAATGATGGTACACCACTGCAGACAGTGGATAAATTTAAATACTTAGGATTACGGCTCGATTCTACACTTTCATTCAAAGATCACATTAATTATATTCACCATAAAATTAAGTTTGGAAATACGGTTTTATTTTGTTCAAGAAATTGCTTTTCTTTTACTGTCAGAAAGAGACTTGCCTCACAACTCATCCTACCTTTATTTGATTATGCGGATGTTGTCTATCAGAATGCCTCTAAAACAAACCTTCAACCACTCAATACTGCTTACAATAATCTTTGTAGATTCATTCTTGGCTGCTCCTACAATACTCATCACTGCAGCATATATAACTCTCTTAAATGGACCACACTCAGTACAAGGAGACACATTCACTGGCTTATTTTCATTTACAAATGCTTTCACTACAATTACCCTTCTTACCTACAGCAATTTTTAGTATATTATTCATCAATCTATACCTTAAGACACTCAGAACAAAATTTTCTCTTCATTCCAACAGTCAGAAAATCTACCGAAAAAAAAATCATTTATGTTTAAAGCCCCGTCTGACTGGAACAATCTACCACTAAATATTCGGTCCATAACATCAATTAATTTGTTAAAAATATTTTTGTTCACATTTTGAGCTTAAGTGTACATGTTACAGTTAATGTTATCCTTTATTACATCATTGTGTGTATACCTGTGTGTTGTATATGTGTCATATATTCTGTTTTGCTGGGCAAATATTCATATTCATATATATATTTTATATTATTATTATTATTATTATTATTATTTTTCATTATTATTTATTTTTCAAAGTGTGGTGCTGATTGATGCAACTAATGTTTTTTTTTGTGTGTGTGTGTGTGTGTGTGTGTGTGTGTGTGTAAGTATTCTGTCTTAGTTTTATTGTGTTAGTGATACAGTGAACTGCTTTGTTCTATGTCTATTCATGTGTTTATTGTGTGGGACCCCCTCGAAAATGAGATGGTACATCTCAAGGGGTTATTCCTAATAAAGAAATTTGAATTCATTCATTCAAGATTCACATAAGGCCTAGCGGAGATCATGATAGATTGCAGGGATCCCATTAAGGTTGAGCAACTCCTCGTTATAGCTGGCAGAGAGAAACAGCAGCCCAAGTGAGCACCTCTCCTTCTTAGGCTGAGCAAGGCCGATGAATAGGACACTCCACGATGGGGTGGTCAGCACAGTCACAGTAAAGGCGCTGTCCAGAATTCACTCCTTGTTCATGCTCTACAGGGCTGAAATGGTAAAGCCTGACAAGGTCTAACTGCATGGGTTCTGGAGTCAGTTCCCGGGGGGCTGATCTGGAAGACACATCAATTGGGCCTGGTGGCAGGGAGTCCTGGAGTCAAGCACAATGATCAACCCATCTCTCTTGTAGGCAAGTGTCCACTGTTAGAGTGAAGCCGATTAACCTGTAAATTTCAGGAGGAAGCTAGTATTATGTGTGGTCTGCTTGTCCAGTACTATGTCAGACAGGCTATAGAATAAGCCATCATACAGCATCTGACTGGTTGCCCTGATGAAGTTATGATGCTTTTGAAAAGAGGGCAGATTACTTGCCACTCTTACGCCTGCACTGATAGTCTATCTCTTCCCAGGAGATATGCAGCCATAGTAAGCTTCTGGCGGGGCCAGCACTTTGCAAAATACCTAAACTCTGTCATTGCTGCAAAATACTGTCCTCCATTAACTTGATCTTGGTTTGTCTTTCCATGTCTGTTACGAGTGCTGTGTTCTTCCTCTCTCCTGCTCTTTTCTACAGGTCTACCTGTTTTTAATGTTGAAGTATGTGATGCAGTCTTTTCTGATCACAAGCCTTTTTTATTTGAGACTTCTCTTCCCTGTCAAATTGTCAAACCGTGCATTACTGTTCGCTGTGGTGGTAAAATTGACCCCTCCACTGCTGTTGATTTTTCTGTCGCCTTCAAAAATGCTGCTGAGACTCACTCGGAGTCCACTCTCTTTCTTGATACTGAGGAGTTAACCTCACAATTTTATTCCACCTGCCAAAGCATCCTGGATACTCCCGTCCCTTTTAAAACCATGCATTCCTGACCTAAATCTGAACCATGGTTTTTTTTTTTTTTTTTTTTTGCATCTCCAATCCCACCCAAATCTGGAATGCCCAATTTGAGAACTACTGTATGTACAAGCTTGCTCGTATGTGACCCAATTTTGCCAACTCGGGAGAGAGGGACAGTTCGCGGCTCTCCTCCGAAGCACACGCCCATCAACTACTGCTTCTTTACTCTCATAGGCCAAAACTTCGCGAGTGTAGAACAAGGGCAGAGGATACCCGAACATGAGCAAGCTGAGAATCTTACTGACGAGCGCTCGGCTGGCCAACAGGAGGCGCTTGAGCAATGAAAAAAAGCAACTATTTTTTATATCCCATCCCGGCAGTCCCTTCTCAATTTATTTCACTGCAGCGTGAAACCAGTTGTGCACTGTTCTGAAAAAGCTGCCGACCACTGCCGGCTGGTACAAACGAGGATCAAACCCGCGTCATGGTGGTCACTACTGCTCCGCAATGCGGCGCCTTAATCGAGTGAGCCAACCCGGCATCTGAACCATGGTTGAACGACACTACTCGTGCTGTCAGATGAGAATGCAGGAAAGCCGAACACAAGTAGAAGAAAGACAAGCTGCAGTTGTCTTTTGAAATTTTGAAGGACAGCTAGTGCAACTATTCGAAAACTGTCAAAGAGGAAAAGGCTAAATATTTAGTGGGAAAGCTGGAAGCTTGCACACTTATGTTCTTCCCAATCTTTATTTCTTTCTTTCTTTCTTTATTCTCTGGTTTTTGTGCTGACTCACTACTCCTACATACTTTAATCTAGAAACTTCATTCAAACTTTAAAAAATTCAGCTTGTTCTGAATTATGTTGCTTGTATTTACCTTCTTGATATCATTCATATTTTTTGAGTTATTAATTTTTATTTCAATATTTTTGTTCCAAAGGAAACAATGAAACAAATTTTCCAAATTTAGCTATTTTCAGCTATTTTTTTACTCTGTCATACTTTTAGCTAGACGTATCATTAAATCTGGAAAATGTTAAGCTAAGCTTGGATAATTTCTTTATTGTTCAAGGTTTTTGTAACTTCTATAATTTTTTAATTATAATTTTTTTAAATATTTTTTTTTTTTACAATAAATTCTGGGAACTTAGAGTGTGGTGGCATCACGGTTAGTGCCGAACAGCTGCAAAACCGTCAAGAAGTCTTCTCTTAAACTTGCTCAAACTCCCACAGTTTTCACTCCACATGATTATTTTTATATTCAACTTGTACCAAAAGTTGTGCTGGTCACGAAAATGTAACTATGGAAGCCATTGGACAAACTGTTGTGGCTGTATGAGCCGAAAAGCGACGGGACCGCTCACCGAAACGCCATTAACTCCAATGTTAAATAAGACAAGAAAATTCAGGTCGCGAAGCCGAAATGCACATTTTTCTAATTTGCTCATATTCCCACATTTTTGACACTGCACACACAATTTTGACAAATTTTGCTCAGCAGGCTCTCTTCTTTAATGTGGTACCTGAATTTCGTAGATTGGACTTACTATCTATGAGGTAGAAGTACGAGTATGTAAGAAACGCCATAGCTAAAATCTCTGTTGGACCAAATGCTTTAGCCATAAGCTCAAAGGACTGAGTCAGCCGGTGAAATGGATACAGATCATTTGCGGTTCGATTCTGCTCTCTGCTGGACTTTTAAAGCATCATCATTGTTCAGATTAAGATTGATACAACTGAAAGACGAATCTAATTCTACGTCAAACTCAGTGAAAGAATTTTCGGTATCGTAGTTGGTACAGTCGCTCAAACCAGCTCCAAGAGAGCACATTGACCGCAGCAAAGACAGGTCTTTTTTTTGCAAGGCACGTCCATGAGAACATTATACAGTAAAAATTGCAAAGCAGAAAAAAATTGCTTGAGCTTCCTATACCAGCAACTGTTCGCACTATCTAAATATGTTTACAATCGTATCTAAAACAGGCGAAATATTGGTTTCAAAGCAGAGCTAATAAGGAGACAGTGCGTTAATTTAACTGATAAATGCAGTCCATTGATAACAGCGCAGTAGCACCTCGTAGTTCCGCTTTCCATAAATGCATCAATGTCGCCATCTAACGTTACTTGCTAAATTATTATTATTAGGCCTACTTTTTACATTATCGCTTGACTCTTGCTGCAACACGAGATCAATCACTTTACGGAAGTTTCTATTGGTAAATAATGACACCCCAATTTACTGTGCTGCTCGTTGTTCTGGTCATCTTGCCTATCTTGGCTATAATGTTATCTAAAATAAATTGATTTAATCATTTATATGCCAGTTAATGACATTGATGAAAATATTTATTGGGCTTGATGATTCTGTAGCTTTATTCAATTTAAAATGTGCTTTTGAGTTTAAAATAATTCTGCTTTTTATTGAATGGAAAATAAATAAACGAACTAGTTGGAAAAGTTCAACAACGTATAGTTTTTTATTTTGTGTGTTTTTTTTTCCCTTTGGGAAGAGGCTATTTGCCCCGCAGCGCTTCCGCGCGAAACTTCAAAGAGTGGGGCGGATTATAAAATGAAATCTTTTATTGGCCCAGCTGCAGGGCAAATAGCAGAAGTGCTTCTGTTATCCGCCATGCCGCGCTGCAAATAGCAGAACTGCTTCTCTTATCTGCTGCAGGGCAGAAAGCTGATGTATTTCCCTCAACTCACCCCGCTGTGGGGCGAATAACCACTTCCTTTTTTTATGTCGCGCATAGTTTTTCTTAAGTAGCCCACATATTTTTATGGCAGTGTTTCAGTCGGCAACGTCATCAATTTATCTTGAATAAATATAGGAAGTAGGTTTGATGTGTGGTAACATTGCATCTTGCGGAGGTCTTCCTAAAGAAGTGCTTTCATACAACTTCATGTCAAAAAATGCGAACTATTCCTTTAAACGATACAATATCCCACTGTCACAAACAATTTTAATTTTCAGAGGCTTCAAACTCATTTCCAGCAGCTTTAACCTCACATTGTCAGCAATTCGAACTTCACATTATCAGCAGCTTCCAGCTTGCCCGCGCAGTTTCCCCTGGAACTGCACTTTTCTAGTTTTCTAATATTATTTCAAATATGCCACAAACCTTGCATACTTTTTAACACCACCAACGCTGATCTCAATACATCTCTATGTGCTTGTCTTGATTTGTCCCTGGAAAACTGAAAAAACCTTCACTTTTTAAATGACAACATTATGACCATTAGAGCACACATCTCACCTCCTTCCTATGACCCGTCTATTGATGTCACCTGCTCTGCTGTTTTTGAGCAGTTTGAGCCTGTGCCTCTTTCCCAGTTAAAGGAGATTATGAGTCATATGAAACCCTCAACTTGTCCCACAGATGTTGTCCCCCCTCGCTTTTTCAAAGAGATGTCTGAGACTATTGGAGCTAACATCCAAACAATTATAAACCGCAATCTGGCCTCAGGTGTTGTACCAGTTAATTTTAATCATGCAGTTGTGTAACCACTGATCAAGAAACCTACTCTGGATACCTCAGTCCTCTCAAATTTTAGACCTATATAAAAACTTCCTTTTATTTCAAAAATTCTGAAAAAATTGTTCTTATTCGATTGCAATCTTTTTTAACCTTACATAGTATACTTGCGGTGTTCTAGTCTGGTTTTAAAGCATTTCACAGGATTGAATTTGCACTTTTAGAAGTTTTTAAATGAGCTTTTAATAGGTACTATTCAGGTGATTTTTCCATTCTTATGCTTTTAGACCCCTCAGCTGCATTCAATACAGTGAATCACAGTATTATTATTTCTCATCTAGAGCATTGTGTGGGGATTAAAGGCACTGCTCTAGAGTGGTTCAGGTCTTCCTTGTCTAGCCTCGGTGATTGTGTGTCCTCCTTGGTGCCATTATATTGTGGAGTTCTTTGGGGTCTATTCTTGGGCCAATCCTATTTTCTCTTATAATGTTATCCCTGCGGTCCAAACTCAGAAAAAAGGTATTTCATTCCACTTTTATGCAGATGACACACAAATGTACTGTGGGGTTCAAAAATTTGGGCACCCCTGGTTTAAATGTCTGTCACAATTAATCTCCAAGTGATTGAAAGCGAACTTGAACACTAAATGCTACAAAGTTAAATATGACACATTTCATCACATTTTAACATGTTGACTGCCAACTACGAGATAACTCGTAATGGCGGGTCAGGGCCGGCGCTAGACCTGAAAATTCGGGGGCAAATATCCATCCCTTTGTTGACAACAATTAGTCCTAGCTAATTCTAGATGATTTTACACAATTTCCAATTCAAGTATAATCAAGTGGCAATTGAAGACAGGGCTTCTCTCCCCCATGCGATCTAACAGTGACAAAATAATGGGCTACATTCAGTACAGAAAAATAATTTAATTATAATTAGGTCTATGCACTGGGACTCAGCAAAGGTAATTTTTTTCCAGCAAGAGCGGCATTTCAGAACTCTTGCGAATGTAGGTAATTCTGGTGACAAGTACGTACACCTGTTTTTGCAGCACGGTCAAGCAACTTGCTGTAAAAAATAGACAGCTGTCCGATTGGAAAATGTAAATGGACGAAACTACAAACTAGTCACCAAAATTACCTTAATTCACTGAAGAGTTCTGAAATGCCGTCCTCAAGTGCCAGTGCATAGACCTAATTATAATTAAATTATTTGTACTAAATGTTGCCCATTATTTTGTCGCTGTTAGATTTCATGGGGGAGAGAAGCTGTGTCTTCAATTGCCACTTGATTATTCTTGAATTGGAAAACGTGCTAAAATCATCTAGAATTAGCCAGGACTAATTGTTGTCAATAAAGGGATGGATATTAGCCCCCGAATTTTCAGGTCTAGCGCCGGCCCTGACCCACCATTACGAGTTATCTTGTGGTCGGCAGTCAACGTGTCAAAGCAAGAGTAATTATTATTTTTAACTTTTTACAGTTTCAAAATAATAAAACAAGGAAAAAGGCCTTGTGCGAAAATTTTGGGAACCCTGTCAGCTAGTACTTTGTAACTCCTCCTCGGGCAGCTATAACAGCTTGCAAACGCTTCCTGTAGCCAGCTAAGAGTCTTTCAATTCTTGTCTTTGGAATTTTTCAAAATAAACAAGAGAAAAGTCCGCACACTTCAGCTCCCTTTTCAATGCACTTATTTAGCACATCCACCAAGCAACGTTTCGAACCATATGCTCTTCTTCAGGCTTAAGCACTAATTAAATTCACCTGGCATTAAATTCACCTGACTCATTGAAGCCCTAACGAGTAAATCACCTGGGTCTGGGCCTTAGTAATCATCTTCTTAAAACGTAACAAAGAATAATCCAAAAGGGTTCCCAAACTTATGCACAGGGCCATTTTTCCTTTCTTATCATTTAAAAACTCAGAAAAATTTAAATAAAAAGAAACCTTGCTTTAAAATTTGCAGAAAGGTGTCATGTTTAACTTTGTAGCATGTGTTCAGCTTTGCTTTCAATCACTTGGAGATACACTGTAACAGACATTTAATCCAGGGGTGCCCAAATTTTTGCACCCCACTGTATCTGCCCCTAAAACAAAATGGCACCTTACAGCCACTGTTGGATTGCCTTAGGGACATTAAGGTATGGATGGCCTTAAATTTTTAAGTCATAAGGGGTCTTCAGGGTAAAATTTCTTTTTTTTTGTTGCAAAATTTCAATATTTTTGATTTTCACATAAAAATCAATAAAATAAATAAAGGAATGCAGTGAGATGCCAGTAAACACCAAGAATCTATGTTTTTCCTCTGCCACAATTGTTACTCGTGACTTTAAATGCAAATTACCGAAAATCACAATTTTGACCGACTTTCAACCTTGTGGCATTCAGAAAATCATTAATATTCATCTGATTGACTTGAAATTTGGACTGATGTTGTATCTGTTGGAGATCTATGAAATGACGTAGGATTTTCGAAATACATGCATCCCTAGGGGGTTATTTTTGAAAATTAAGCAAGTTGATGATACTGATTTTCATTACATAACAGAGCTCGTTAAATATTCATAAATGATCCAAACAAAAAAATCCTACGTCATTTCATAGAATTATCTAAAACCCTTAGACAGTCGGTCTCGAGACAATACTAATGCATTGAAATTCTGCGATTTCTCTATGCCTGTGGTGCGCAAAGCCTTCGTTTGCTGCTCTAACAATAGACGGCGCTCAGAGCAAGCGATTGAAACCAAATACATATGGTGTTCCAATAGAAATTTACCGCTCAATTTTCGCTTGAAAAGTGGAGATTTTTTGTGCTCTCAGGATGAATGTGGACCAAGTACTTGACGAATTACTTGCCGATGAGGACTTAGGGGATGAAAATTTCGGCTCTGAACCAAGTGACAATGAAAATAACGATGATTCTGGCAATCAGTCAGAGGGTTCTGATGTTGACTATGTACCCGTTACACAAATGCATGGGCATGCTGCTGAACATGACTACTCTGACTCGTAGTCTGAACCTGATCCTAATGATTCCAGCCAGTCTTCCTCTGAAAATGGTGATATTGCTCAGGACCCAGCAAGGGGGGAGCTAGAACCAGAGGGGGTATTCAAGGCAGAGCTAGGGTGAGGACCAGGGGTAGTACCCCAAAGATGAGAAGCGGTGTTGGCAGAGCACGTGGACGTGGCAGAGGCAACGCAGTTCAGCCTCCTCATGCTCAGTTATAATTATTTCAGAAAAAAGTGTTATTCTGGTTTTTAAAAAATCTTTTTTAGATATTGGCAAAAAGTGCGCGGTTTGTACACATTGTCACGCCTTTTACCCCAAAATGGTGGGTAGCATACCAACATAATTGGTACCATCTGATACTATCGACAATTTCCTTCCAAACTTTTCAATTACTGTAAAATGATTGGACTTATGGTTTCAGAGCTACAGGGCTTCAAAAATGAGGTCCATAAAATCGCGAAATTACCTAAAACATGCTTAAATGCCAAAGGGTTAAACCTTTCATAGGAGAATAATTTGACTAAAATGTGACCATGGGTTATTGAAATATCAGTACCACAAAAATTTCAGATTTTGTCATCAAAGTGCCGTTTCAATGGCAACCATGTACATTTTTATCAAAATACTACATTTTATGAGGTTAAAATCATGTTGAGTATGTTTATTACTTAGTTTTTACATTATTATGGTTATTTCTACACTTTACCCTGAATACCCCTTAATGAAAATAAAACAGAGATTTTGTTACTTGGACCCAGTAGTGCCTGCGGTGGTCCACATTTGGATCTGAGTTCTTTAAGTCCACATGTAAAATCCTCTTTTAAAAATCTGGGTGTGATAATGGACAGTAATTTTAAATTGGATAAATACATAAATTCAGTTGTGAAGTCTAGCTTTTTCCAACTGAGGCTTTTATCAAAATGTTAAGTTCTGTCTGTCTTTTAATGATTTTGAAACGGTCATCCATGCTTTTATTTCCTCACGTCTTGAATCCTATAATGCTCTTTATGTTGATATTAGTCAGAACTCCCTTTCACGCATAGCCTTTCCAAAATGCAAACAATTTATCTTTTAAAGCAATTATTACCATTCTGGCATGTTGCACAGCACTTAGTAAAAATTTGAACATGAAAAACTCCACCTCCCTCCAAAGTCCCACCCTCTTCCCCGATTCCCAGACTTCTCCTACGAAAAAAAATATAGGTAATATATGGTTGTTAGTCAGACTACAAAGGTAACTGAACGTCACGAGGGCATTTTATTTTATACCACATATAGAATTAAATATAATGTAATAACTGTTGGTTAGTTTTCACTTACCGGTGCCTCTGAATCTGACTCCACTGACCCGTTTCATTCGCGCTGCTCACTTCCTCGCGCCGCGCGCTATATTTTTTTTCGTAGAAGAGTGAAACGGGTCAATGGAGTCAGATTCAGAGGCACCGGTTAGTGAAAACTAACCAACAGTAATTACATAATATTCAATTCTATATGAGGTATAAAATAAAATGCCCTCGTAACGTTTAGTTACCTTTGTAGTCTGACGAACTACCATTAATGTTATTATCGTAATTATAGCATTTCAGCGCCCGTTTGTTTACAGTCAAATGTGTCTTTTTTTTCTGCCAGAGAGGCGCGCGACATGCAAGCAGTGACAGTGGTAGGCAACTGGAAGGGGCGCGGCAACGGATGACAGACAGGAAGCTCGGCAAATCATTTTATTCGGAACAAAGAAAATGATTGGTCAGACTTTTATCAAAAAGATATGAGAATTGAATATTGAAGAGTTTCAAAACCTGGTGGATTTCTTTTACATTTTAGTGTGCCATACGCTTATTAGGAGCATTTTAAGATTACAAAAGAAAACTGTAAAAATGTCAGAAAGGTAAGAATTGCTTCAAAGAAGTACAGGCAAATGTGAGCACATTTCCCCCTGTGCTGACCTCCCATCACTGGCTCCCTATACATTTTAGGATTGATTTTAAAATTTTAATGTTTACCTACAAATCTTAACATGGCCTAGCTCCAACTTACCTGTTTGATCTTTTAGTGGCACATGTGCCATTGGGAACTCTCAGGTTTGCTGACCAGTCACTTTTAGTTGTGCTTAGATCTAGGTTAAAGCACAGGGGAGACCGGGCTCTCTCTGTCATAGCCCCTAAACATTGGAACAAGCTGCCTCTGCATGTCGGACTGCCCGCCTAACTGCCTGTTTTTAAGTCACGTCTTAAAACACATTTTTATTATTTGGCTTTTAACTCAGTATTAGAGTTTATCATTTTGGTCTGTTTTTACCTGCTTGTATTCTTACTGTGTTGTTTTTATGTCGATGATTGTACAGCACTTTGGTCAACTGCTGTTGTTTTAACTGCGCTTTATAAATAAATCTGATTTAATTTTCTCCAGTGTCTCTTTCTTCCCTCCACTTGCCTTCACCCTTAAGGGGGTGGGATGACTGCACGCAATTTCAGAGTGGATAAAAAGAAGTTTGGAAGATACTCGCGCTCGCTGGTACAGACACGCGCTTGCCCACAGCCTCGTTCGGTCTCTTTTGTTTCCCCTTTTTCCATAGCACCCTCATGGTTGTTGGGTTTTTGTTATGTTAGTTTGGTATTTTAGTTTAGGTTGGAAAAAAAAGTGAAATGGATATTAGTGTTGCACCGATACTGATACCAGTATCGGGTATCTGCCCGATACCGAGTTAATATGCTCGTACTCGTACTCGTCCACATTTGCCGATACCACACACCGATACCACTTAATGTAAGACGAAGGTAACTGCCTGCTCACGGTCGCATAGGCTACAGTATTTTGTACTATTTGACTTCTATGTCTAGGGGAGACAGCGAGTTAGAAAAAAATACCAGAAAGAGAGCTTTATAGTCATCACATCACATGCAGGCATACGCAAGATACACACAAGAGGTGTATAGTAAAGAAGTACATGTAGGCAACTTCGTTACAGTACTTAAGTAGTTTTTTTTTGAGGATTTGTACTTTACTTGACTTTTTTTTTTTTTTTTTTGGGACTTCAACTCAACTACATTTAAAAGATAAAAGTATACTTTTTTCTTCGTTTTTGACACTGGCCGCTTCACTACACGTTACAAATTAGGATATGTATATAATTCATCATTTAAGGATTGTCTGGATGCGGCGTGTTGAAGAAGAACAACGGTGTTAGGCAGGGTATCTTAAGCGTTTAGTGCAGACGTTTCTGCCAGCGGACATGGAGCTGCAAATTTATGCACGCAATTACAATATTCTATCACTAGATGGCACACCCGGATCAGTTATTGAATATTTACAAGCAAGCCGAGCTCGCACAAGCACACACCCACAATCCCACACACAGAGACTTAGAATTGCGAATCTTCTTATTTTACAACAAATATATTAGTAACATATGGTTACCTTAAACATTTTAGTTGTGGTTAAGTTAAATCTTTTTCATTTGTCATTTGTGTAATTGAAATATGGCGATACCACACACTTTAAGTGATGCCTTGTTTGCTTGGAAAGCTATTATTGACTTTAGTTGGATTGAGAATGCCTATGAATGTGTGTAGAAACCATCTGTGCCAATTAATAGTTCTATTGACTTTTTATGAAGTTGGGTGTGTTACCTTGCCTATGCAGCGAGTTTACTTTTCATTTGTCAAGCTTCAGTAATGTTTTGCCTCATTTGATGGCAGTGCTAGTTCAAAGGCTTTTTGTTGGGCCTAAATACAGAAAGATTTTTAGCAGTTAGGCCAACTCTTTTTTTTTTTTTTTTTTTTTTTGAAATAGCCATGTGTGAATCGTTTGATATTGGCCTCTTTTAGGCTTGTAATAAAAAGAAAATAAAACCTGTACTCCGAAATGGTCATTGTATTTTCCTGGAAAACATTTCAGAAATATCGGTACTCGGTATCGGCAAGTACACAAAATAAAATACTCGTACTAGTATCGGTTTTTAAAAAAGTGGTATCGGTGCATCCCTAATGGATATGTCTCACTTTGCGAAAAAAAAGATGCTAATTTCGGCATAGTGAAATAAGGGGTTAAATCGCCGTTTGACCCAAAACGGATACTTGGACATGCGCGGCTATCCCTTGACTATGTTTCTAATATCACTACTAGAAAATTTTGAATCTGGCGCATGTCTCGTTTTGCGATAAAACTCTTCACTTGTAGATGTAGCGCTGTGTTTCCCAAACCTCTCCTGGCGTACTCCTTGTCCTGCATGCTTTACATCTCTCCCTGCTCCAGCACAGGTGATTCAATGGATCAAGTCATAATTAACCCCAGAAGCTGCTTGATAATAAGCGAATCATTTGAATCACCTGGGCTGGAGCAGGAAAAGATCTAAAGCCTGCAGAACAAGGGGTATGCCAGGAGAGGTTTGGGAAACACTGATGTAGTGAAGAACTGTGTTAACTGACAATGGTTTTCCGAAGTGTTCCTGAGCCCACATGGTAATATCCTTTACAGAATGATGTCATTTTTTAATGCAGTGCCACCTGAGGGACCGACAGTCACAGGCATTCAATGTTGGTTTTCGGCCTTGTCGCTTACGTGTAGAGATTTCTTGGGATTCTCTGAATCTTTAGATGATATTATGGACTGTAGATGATGAAATCCCTAAGTTCCTTGCAATTACACGTTGAGAAACCTTATCTTAAGCTGTCAGACTATTTGCTCATGCAGTTGTTCATAAAGTGCTGAACCTCACCCCATCCTTGCTTGTGAACAACTGAGCCTTTCGGGGATGCTCCTTTTATACCTAATCATGACACTCACCTGTTTCCAATTAACCTGTTCATCCGTGGAATGTTCCCAACAGGTGTTTTTTGAGCAATCCTCAACTTTCCCAGTCTTTTGTTGCTCCTGTCCCAGCTTTTTCGGAACGTGTTGCAAGCATCAAATTCAAAATGAATGAATATTTCCGAAAAAACAATTAATTTTACCAGTTTGAACATTAAATATCTTGTCTTTGTAGTGTACTTGATTGAATTTGGGTCAAAAAGGATTTGCATATCATTGTATTCTGTTTTTATTCACATTTTACACAATGTCCCAACTTCAAAACTGCATTCTCACAGCACTGTAATGATTAATAACAACTACATTACCTACAACCATGCCGAGAACTTGCATAAGGCATAAAAACGGAAACGGTGACTACGCTTCAACTCAAACCATGAAAAACCATTTTCTTTCATGCCAGTCAGGTCAAATATACTGGACAAAGAAAGTTAGGGATCACCCAACTTTTCAATATTAAAATATGATTTGGAAAAAAAAATACAAACTATCAAATATTTCAAATTCAAAATTTGGGGTGATCCCTAACTTTATTTGTCCAGTATAATTTAATATCACACATGCTATGTTACGTCAACAACAGCACCGAAAAAACCATTTGTCAAATCATTCGGTATTAGATTGTTCACAGTAAACGAACCTTTTATTTCAGTCCTAACATGGCTATTTTAATCATGTAATTATGAAAATATAATCTGTGAAAGACAAAGTGATCCGCTACTCCTTATGATCCGCTACTTCTTAATAAACTGTAACAGCAATTGTTTTCACTAACTGTGTAACCCTGAATAGTTTCGTCATACCTTAAACGAAATGTTCACTATTGTTTAATCATAAAATTTGCTTATATTACACTCAGTTGCACTAAAAAGGGATGGATTGTCTTCATTAGGTGCATATATATTCACAAAGGTAATATTTTTTGACTCCAACATCCCATTTATACTATGAATATAAATCTACCTACAGGGTCTGAAATAATTTCATTGATATGAAACTGTAGTTTCTTATCAAACAATATTGCTACTCCAGCTTGTTTAGATGATTCCCTTGCTCCATGCACCTCATCTACCTAGTCCCTTTTTAAATGATGCAAATTCATACTGTTTTCAAGTGCGTTTCTTGAAGAAAAACAACATCTTGTGGAAACTGTTTCAAATGTCCTTGGATCTTGCCATGTTTAACTTGATTATTCACAACATTTACATTCCACTAGATGATACATAATTTCTTGCAACGCAGTAACAAGGTTTACGCTTCAATTTGTTTGATGTTTAATTTGTTCTTTTTCCTGAACAGAAAAGAGTGAGATTCCCTAAGTGCAGTCCGACTTATTTTCTTGTAATTTCCCCTCACATTCTTTCCCCTTTGACAATTTTACCTCGCCCGACCATCACACCAAAGTTCAACAAAGACAGAGAGAGAGAAAAGTAGAGCGAGAAAGAAAGAAATCAAAACATTTTCAATAACAATGCAAAACCATCGACACCATCGGGTTAGGCCCTTCCCAGAACCGTATTTAACAAAAACTGAAACATTAAATTGGTATATTCCGTCTTGATATACACTCCCTGTGCTGACACAAGCAACCTATACGCAATCTATAGTCGCCAGTGTTCACTTCTGCAGCAGATATTCTCTTGCAGTTTGTGACAAACATAAACTTTGAGTCTGAATTATTATCTCCGCTGCTTTAGCCATGTTGTTGTTTTTAAGCAATTTGTCAAGAGACATCTGGACTTTTTTTTTTTGCAATTTCTTAGCTTCTGCCATTATCAGATGCAATAGTCTTTGTCTTCGAATAAACTCCGGTGGGAATTGGTCATTAATAAACATATTGGATCCTTTCAACTCTCATCCTTTTTCCATGACTGCAAGCTTCATTTTATAATGACTAAACTTTGCCACAATAGGACGTTTCTGCTTCAGCTGCCCTTCCAGTTTAATGCAGCTAATTCTATGGACCCTGACAAAGCTAATAGCTTCCACGTCTTGACTTCAACTTGATTTTAAATCTCCAATTAGATAGAAGTAGGTCTTCATCAAGACCAAAAAAATCTATATTTACCTCGCTGAAACAAGACAGTCCGGTCCGCCACGACCGCATGGGTGTTGCCCCGAAAGCCCGGTTTTCCCCGTTTTTGCTCAATTTTAGGCCAATACTGTCACCACGGCTACCAAAATCAATTAGTGTCATAAATTAAGTAAAACATATTTCCATACCTAATATGAAAGTAATAGGTCAAAAATTTCAGCCTGTATAGCGCCCACAAGGAAATCTCTATGTTTTACTACAAATTTTTGCATTACTCAGCCAATATAGTCGCCATGGCAGTGATCAGATTAAGGAAAAAAAATTGACTGGAATTTTTTGCTAATCATTATATCAATTCATAAGCAATTGCTTAGCACATCTGAATAATGATTAGCAAAAATTAGAAAACAGTAAATCAGATATTAAATGACAAAAGGGGCTTTTTAAATTCTTTCCTAATAACAAATTACAGTTACAAGAGAAATAAAACTCCACTCTGAAAACAAAACAAATTATTTTCAAAAGGCATCAATTTTACCCTGAACAATCTTCATTTAATACTGCACACTTCCGTTTCCCTGTGAAATTTCTGTAAACTACTTGTAACCTGCAGTACAGCTGTCTTATCTCTAACTTACGGTAGCATATGATGTTGCTTAGCACCTGATCAGAGATGTGAAAGGGTCCATACCCATTAAAATCCAGTCACATATGGCACTCTCCAACTCAGTCACATTTTGACATCACAACATCATGTATTTGAATGATCAGAGATCATTGTGCATGTTTTGGGAACTTGCGATTCCCTAAACCACATGGCAATGAGAGAAGTTTTGATGATTTTGATCAGCTTACTGTGATGCTTGGGTAGGCTAGAGGAACATTCGGGTGTGTAAAAACATAAAAGCGTACATCCAGTCAAGATGATTCAGAGTTAAATCCGAAAAAACTGGAGGTCGGACCCGGAATTTTTTCCCATAAGGCCAAAAACCAAATCAGATCTCTTTAGTATAACAATGATTACAAAGATTACCCTTAACTAGCGTCAGCTAGTTAGGAAGATGGCTTGCTTTATAATCTGAAGAGTAACGTAATACGCAATAGCATGCATAACAAGATAATGCAGCTACACCTAGCCATGAAATAACACGCACTGTGTTTGCTCTTTAGGTAAAATAAGCGGGTCATCAATGTTGAAAGAGATCCTCTGCGTGCGATGGCGTGGAAAGCGACAAATCAGAGCAATAAAAACTTCTCCAATAGGCATCATAGTTACCACTAGCTACCACTAGGTTCACTAGCCAGCAAGCTTTACCTAAGCGATTGCTTTTGAATTAGCTACCAAACTAGATAACGTCCCAAAAATGTAAAAGTTCAGTTGGGTCAGACGAAACTGCCGCGAAACCTCAGAGAAGTGTATGCCTTTGACAGCTAGCAAAGTCAGTGAAGCTGGGGCAAGAAACAAATCATATCCTTAATATGATGATCATTTACTAAGATTTTCCTTAGTTACCATTAGCTTACTAGCCAACTAGGTGGCTATATCCAAAGAGCAAAGTAATTTTATACGCTATGGCTCGCACTGCAGTCAAGACATCATGACGATACCAGAAAGCCTCCCTAGCGCATGCATGCGCTCCCCAGAAGGCTGATTGGTTGGTATGCAAATGAACATCATTTTCCAGCCAAGCAAAGTCGTTAAAACTTCTCCTTTTGCTATGTGGCTCAGGAACTCGGAAGTTCGCAGGCCAGTGAATCGGGATCAGTGAAATATCATTAAAACTTTTTGAATCGCATTTTTTTGCGAAGGGATTGTTATGATGATTAGCATTTCGTCAAAACTGCTGAAATTTGATTCGCATTTTGCGATGCGAATCCGCCTAATCTGATCACAGCTTGGCAACCAAAATCGATAGGTGTCATAAGTGAAGTAAAACACAAGTCCATACCTAACTGAAACTAATCAATCAAAAATTACAGCCTGGACAGCGTCCACAAGGAAGAGTAGTACTGGCAGAAAATGACGAGTTTTCCCTTGTAGCTGGAGAAAAATAAAAAGAAGCAACAATGGGTTTGTACTAGTATCATCAGATGTAAAGCATGCAGAAAAATTGGGCCCTTAATCACTTAATGCTATACAGACATCAGACCAATAACAAGTGATACCCATGAGCTTGCCGAATGCAACAGTGGAAAGGAAAAACTAACTAGAGACTCCACATTGTTCATACGAGTGTGAGTGTATCTGTGTGCCCTGCAATGGATTTATCAGCGAGAAAAAACTACCGGAATAAAAAAACCTCTCTTCTCAAAAGAAAACTTCCGCAAATTCAGGCTCAATGAGAAGGGGCCCTTCTGCCTAGGGTCAGGCTGTAGGGGGCATATATCAGATAGTGACAGAACAAGTTTCAATGAACTACGAGCGTCCTCGAGATGATAGGGTGTAATGAGTGACTGCTTGTGCAGGGTGGAAGTACATGCCTCCTCTGTTCCTTTTGCATCATCGGGCTCAGTTAATGCCTGTGCACTGATATGTAGAATACGCTTGTCAAGTTTCATGATTATATTTTAAGTAAGAATGAAGGAGTAGCGCTTCTAATGTGCCTCCTCCGTTCCTTTTGCATCATTGGGCTCAGTTAATGCCTGCGCACTGATGTCTAGAATACGCTTGTCAAGTTTCATGATGAAAACTTGTGTGCAAGGGTTCCCACTCCACAGAAAGGAAGATTACAAAGTCAATACAGCAATGAATGAGGCTTGGATAAAAGAATCAGGAGAAAAAGAAAAGATTTTACTCAGCGTGTGATACAATGAGCCTTTGGCAGATGGTGTATTGTAACATAATTATGGTATCGGCCGAGTGTCACTAGGAAGGCCCTGGGCCGCCTATTCATACATGTCAGCTGACGTCATAGACGCACGTGACCGCTCTCAAACTCTAGGCGCCGCCATTTTGGGCACTGACTTACAATAGGCTGTCTATCTGTCACCCCGTGGGCTGTGATAAGAAGTCTCACAAAAAGAGTGGATTAACATTTTTTATGATACGGCTGTTTTGAATGCTGCATTTTGATTAATGAATTACACTCTGATTCTACATTTTACGGTCTTTTATTTCTGTATAACAGACTGTTGCTAAGTGAAACAGGCTGTTGCTAGGGACGCTGCTCTGATCGGAGGAGACAGAGAAGAACTATGCAGGATATTTACCTTATGTTTCATTTTTACCTTCATTAAACAGCCTCGGACTAATTGTGATGTTAGATAATGACTTGTAACTTGTTAGAGGGAGAGTGAAGGCTCATTCCACGTTGTGGCTGGAAACCAAAACTGCGATCAGAGCCTCGGACCCAGTGTCACAGCTTTCATCTACGAGGCATGCACGTCTGTGTTAATTCTTTACCTCAGAGTTTCAAACACGTTTAGCTACGTCAGTAGTGCAGCCAGAACTTAAAATTGTGTGGGCAATAAATATCTCTTTAAAACAATTAGTTCTGCCTCGATCGCAATCATTTTTTTCTGATTAACTATGCCTTCAATACGATAACACTCCGCAATATAAGGTGTTGCTTGTTCACCTCGTTCAGGCAAAACGACAATCATTCATTTGGATGCGCTATTTTGTGCATCTCAAATCTTGTGCATCTCAAATCTTTGGTTCAGTTTGAATAATTCAATCGATCATGAAGCACAGGTTAGATCGCCTGATGAGCCGAAAAGGTACCGCGGAAGTTCCAGAACAGTTTACCTCTCGAAAAGTATTATTAAAACTAAGCACAACTTATGAGTAACTTATTTTGCTGAACTGAATTATACCTATTGATTAGTCGCCCTTAGATCGCTCCACGAAAGAAGCCGAGTCTTTTTTTGCCAGTTGATTATTCATATAAATGGAAATTGCTTTAACAAAGGAAAATGGCTGAGAACAAGTTAGGTATAATAATTGTAATAAACCGATGTTGTGTGGCCGCTCAATTTTCAGGTGTGGCTATGCCACTGATATGAAAAGCACAAAATTGCCCATCCAAATGAATGATTGTCTTTTGCCTGAATGAGGTGAATAAGCAACACCTGATAGTGCGGAGTGTTTTCGGATTGAATGTATAGTTAATTAGAAAAAAATGACTGCAATCGAGTCAGAACGAATAAATGTTTTAAAGAGATGTTTAGTGCCCACCCAATTTTAAGTTCTGGCTACGCCACTGGTTTACATACACAAAAGAAAGAAAGACCGAGAAACAGAAAGATAACTTACAACGAAAAGCTCGTTCGAGGTGGTATTTCATTGTCAACTCACGAACGTTGGATGGACTGATGAGGTATTTTACGAATACGATATTTTACTTTCCAAATGTATTTTCCAAATTAACTTACTATATCAAAGTGTACGGATGTCCGACTGATGTTATTATTATCATTAATAGTAAGTATTTCATTATTCCGTCATAACAATCTCATCGTCAAAACTCAAAATCATACTGCACCCCTGAATTTCCCATTTCCTCATTATCATCATCATTTGATAATTATTCCATCAACTTCAATCGTTACCGAATTCCGAATCGCTGTATTCATCATCACTATTACTATCAACCGGGACTATCAATCACAACGACAATAAATATATCATGTATTTTGTATAAATATCATCAAAATTCATCATCATAACTATTGAAAAGAAAAAGAAAAAAAAAACCATGACGCCGATGAGATCGAAAAGGCAGCTAGCGGCCTTGAGCTGACTAGACCAAGGAGGTAGGGATTAATACATTCTTGATTTAAATCTCCAAATTGACAATGATTGATTCTCCATCTGTTTCCCATTCAAGTAAGTTGAATAGCTGATCGTTGGCGCACGACAGTCGTGAGCTACAGGAATAAATGTAACAGGGATGCCCTCTAGGACCCTGGGGAATCAGGGTAGGTTATATAAGGCCAATGGCAGGTAGCTCTCTCTCTCTCTCTTTTTTTTTTCAATTAACCTCCTGAGAACAAAGAAGAACAAAGAAGTGTTGCAAACAATTGTTTGTGAGCCCAGAATACAACAGTGAGGGAAGACTGGTCGCTGTATAGGCATGTTGTAACCACAGTAGGCAATTTGTTACATAATATCATATTGCATCATGTTGATTTGTTTGTAAAATGGTCAAACAACTGATGTGGCTTTTAATTGGTTATAGTTTTCAAGGAGCTGTTTGTGAAGTTGCCAATTTTGAGGGGGATTATGATTTATTGAGCGTCATGACATCAAGCACACTGCTGGTTTGGATGTAATTTAAATGTGTTAAAGGTATGCGTAGCTTGGTATGATACATTTATGGAAAATATTAGTTTTTAAAATTCCTGAATGTAGCCTAATACTATACTCAGTCAAAAAAGAAACTTCACACTCGTTTGGAGGTCGATAAGTTGAACATACAAGAAAAGTGGTTTTAAATAATGATTTAATTCCATTCTGTACCCATTAAGGATGGTGTACCATAAAAATCATGTTCATAATGTAACCAATTCCACCGGAAATGCTACGGAAATGTAAGAGAGTAAAAATGGTAAGTTACAACTTGATGAAAGCATGTCAATAGCGCGTATGCCCTCCATGAGCGTTCACAACTGCGACGCAACGTCTTCTCATGGATTGAATGATGCGTCTGAACACAGCTTGGGGGATGCGTTGCCATAATTGAACCAACATGGCACCAAGTTCCTGCAAATTCTGTGGAGGGTTCCTTACTTGACGGAGTCTTCTGCCCAACACATCCCATACATGTTCTATGGGATTAAGGTCGGGAGACCTTGAGGGCCACTCCATGACATTGATGCCGGCATTCCTAAAAAAATTCTGCGTTAAATTGGCCGTATGAGGTCTGGCATTATCATGTTGGAATGTCAGACCTGGGCCATGAGCTGTCATGAATGGCAAAAGCTCTGGAATGAGCACTTGATCTCTGTATCCTGCAGCAGTTAGGTTTCCTTGAACGACCATCAGTCGGGAACGGGCAGGACCATTAAAGGCACCCCAAACCATAACACTACCGCCCCCAAAACGGTCCACTTCCTGCACACAACACTGGGCGTTGCGTTCACCGCGTCTCCTCCAAACTCTAACTCTCCCATCAGCGAAGTGCAAAGTGAATCTGGATTCATCACTAAAAACGACCCTATTCCAATCACGCTGAGTCCATCTCAGATGTCGTTGTGCCCAGAGAAGCCGTTGACGTCGGTGTAACTGGGTTAAAATTGGTCCACGATATGGCCGACGTGCATGGAGACGAGCAGTGCGCAGGCGATTACGTATGCTTTGGGCAGTCACACGACCTCGAAACAATTCATTCCTAGTGGACGTTGCAGTGAGAAATCGATTACGCAAATGACGTAAGACAATTTGTTGGTCTTCTGCTTGTGTCGTCACACGTGGTCTACCCGAACGAGGTCGGTCTGCTGTGGTGCCAGTTTGTTGGAGACGTGTCCGAAGATCATGGATAGTCCGTCGACTGCATCCCATAACCCTGGCAACGTCAGTGACCAACGTTCCCGTATTCAGCATGCCAATGGCACGTTCACGTTGAATGTTTGACAGTCGTGGCATTGCAAATCAACGGATAATTGACTGTAAGAACTTGTTTTTCCGAGATGCCGCTCTACCGTGCTAACGTGGGCTCAATTGCACATGTCTCAAAAGGTCACGTGACTAGGAACATGAGGAAACATGCTTTTACCTTGATGTATGCTCGCACGTGCTGCATGCTTGTGCACGTCAGAGTTGCTGTGTGTCATGATGTCTTTGACAACGCACTTACCCCTAATAATAATAATAATAATAATAATAATAATAATAATATCTCTTGTATTAAGTTTCAAGAAAATATTTAGAAATTTATGAGTGTGAAGTTTCTTTTTTGACTGAGTATATGTTTGTTTTATAGGATTGTCTTTGACTGCAATATTGACTGTCACTGTTTTTTTCCCATGAAAGAATTTATATAAATTAATGGGCCTTTAATTTTATTTTTTGTTTTCTGTTCTTTTATAGTACTTATTTAATTTGGGCATTATGCAATATTGTTGATGGGCATTGTGCAATCCTTGAGCTGTAGCTTAACTATTATGAAGTTACAGGCGCGCTATAAATTTAGAGACCCTCTTTTGCATGTTTGAGTCTATAATTGGTTGTGGTGTTGATCACTCTTCATTCTCTGTGTGCAATTGTATATGATTTGTGACTTTTAGAGTGTGCAGTGGTAGTTTGCTCAGCAGATTTAAATATTCCTCATTTTGTGTTGGGTCCTAAAGTATTGGGTCGCTTGTAATTCATAGCTGGGAGTTAGTGCTGCTTGTATCAAGTGACTGCCTCAGTGCCTCGTTGGGTGCACAATTGTTATATGTCGCTACAGTGTAGCATTAGGCATGCCCAATGGGTTTTCTTCTTTTTTAATGTTTTTACTACGGCATTTGTGGTACAAATAAAATCTCATATTTGGAGCCGTCAGCCTCTTGTCCCGTTCATTCTGGACACTTGCCTGTATACACAGGGAGCTATATCAGGAATTAATAGTCACATTGGATTTGCCACTGGTCCAATCACTACATAATTGGTGTAATCGACTAGGATAGAGGCTGGAGTTGTCGTATTTTTTTTCTTTTATTGTTGTGTGACCTGGTTTGTTAGCATAGGGTAGGGTGGGAAAAAAACTGTGACAGGTCTCCAGGGACAAGGGAATTACGGGCCAGTTTGACTGCCTCCTCCAAGCAAGTGATCCTGCCTATGGAGAGTATGGAAGATCTACAGGCCCTCTTGGAACAGCTACAACAGCTTAAAGCAGACAATGAACAGTTGAGAGAGCAGTTGCGGGGACAGTCATCGGTACCAGATCCAGTGCCAGGGTCACCCACTGTTTCTTCTCATGTGGCCCCAAGTGGTACCCCGGCAAGTGGCGCTACAAACTGTCGTTATATTTATGTACCTAGAGAGCGTAAGTGTCCCAAGTTCAGTGGGAAAATGTCAATTGATCTGTTAACAGTTGAACAATGGATTGAAGAGATGCGCAGATGTCTTGAGGTCAGGTATATGTCAATGGCTGAACAGTTATTGTTTATTACTGACCATTTAGATGGAGGTGCTAAATCCGAGGTTAACTTTCACTCCAGTGTTGACAGAGATACTCCAGAAAAGATTTTTGCTATTTTGACTGAAAACTATTGTTGTTCTCAGTCTTATGTGGCAGCACAGTTACAGTTCTTCCAACGCACGCAGCAGGAGGGGGAATCCTTACGTGACTATTCACATGCTTTGAAATCTTTATTGGATGTTATGATACGTAAGACTCCTGGTGGTATTCAAAATTCTGATGTGCTGTTGCGTGACCAACTTATTGAAAACGTGCTTGATGACATGTTACGCAGAGAGTTAAAACACCGTGTCCTCCTAGAACCAGCCATTTCTTTTGTTCAACTTCGAGGGATTGCTATTCAGTGGGCAGAAACCAGTAGACGGGGAGGTAGAGTTAGGTCTCGGGCTTACTCTTGTGACACATACTCCCAGGCAGTGGATAGTTTCGAGGTAAGTGCAAATGTAGTTACTACGAGGCCTAATAATGAGATTGCAGAGATAAAAGAGTGCCTTCGCAAACAGCAAGCTCAATTAGATACCATTATGAAGCATGTCACTGGCCAGCTCTCACAACATACCCAGGGTGATGCAGCTCCCAATCCAGTTAAGCTTTTCCGTTTCCAAGCAGACGGCAAACCTATTTGCCACCACTGTAATGGGGTAGGCCATATTGCCAGATTCTGTAAGGTAAATTTAACAGTTTTAAAAACCCGGGGAGGGTCTAGCTCTGAAATGGGGGTGCACGAACAGGTGGTGGGAGTGGGCTCTGATGTTCAGCCATTGGAAAACTAGGTCCCTCTGGGGCAGCGAGCCAGGCGCCAGATAAGGGTTTTGTGGGCTCACCTGAAGATGAAATTGAAGATCCCCCTCGACTTATTGGAGACTGCCCAGTGGTGAAAATCAGCATGGGGGATGTTATTGTACCTTGTCTCTTAGATACTGGGTCAATGGTTACTACAATTAGGGAGAGTTTTTTTGAGAAACATTTTAAGTCACTGGGTACTGGGCTGTTAAAAAAATGCCATTGGTTATTCCTTAAGGCCGCTAATGGATTAAAAATCCCCTATAAAGGCTATATGGAGCTCGATATCACCGTTTTGGGTAAAACCCTCACTGGAATGGGTGTGTTAGTTGTAGAGGACCTCCAAGATGAGTCTACACAACAACAGCAGCAGGCCGTACCTGGCCTGTTGGGAATGAACATTATCAGCCGCTGTTTCCATCTGCTCTTTGAACAGTTTGGCCCCAGCCTTTTTGAGTCACCGGTCCTCCAAGTGGCCAGTAAGGAGTGTAAGGAAACTCTCTTAAAATTTCAACGCATTGAAGCTTTGAATGCACGGGGGTATTTGTGTAAAGCCAAAGTTCAAGGTCGTGCTGTTCGTGTTCCTGCTGGTTCCTTGAAGTGGATTTACACTGTCTGTCCCTCTGTTGCTAATATTGCTCTTCCCTCAGTGCTTTTTGAACCTCTGGCAACAGGAAGTCGTCTCCCAGCAGGTGTTCTGGTGTCTTCGGCCCTTCTTTCTGTCCACCAGGGCAGTGTAGAGATTCCTGTAGTTAATGTGGGTACTGAAGATGCTTGGCTGCAGCCCCACACGCAGCTAGGTGAGTTGCACGTGGTTAACCCCCAGCAATCGGGAAGCTCGGTCCTCGTTGAGGGCACAGAGGATCATAACCCTATAGCAGTGATTCAAGAGGTGGCTGCAGTAAGTGCCCCTTCCCTTGATCTTGCTGGCTTGTCATGGTCTAACCTTTCCTCGGAACAGAGGCAACAAGGAATGGAACTTTTGCAGAAGCATTGTACAGTATTCATTGCATTGTACAGTCAGGAGGAAGGGGACCTGGGATGTACTGCATTGGTGGAACATGAAATTCCTTTAGTGGATGATGCCCCTGTGCGCCAACGCTACCGTCGGCTTCCGCCGTCACAGTATGAACAAGTTAAGGCCCACATTCAGGAGTTATTGGACAGAGGTATAGTGCGTCCAAGCTGTAGCCCATTCTCTTCCCCAATTGTGGTCCTTTTGAAGAAAACTGGAGAGATCAGACTGTGCGTGGATTACCGTTTGCTTAATGCTAAGACCAGGAAGGACGCTTATCCTTTGCCCCGAATTGAAGAGTCCTTGGATGCTCTTACAGGTGCTCGGTGATTTTCTACTTTGGACCTCTCAAGCGGGTACAACCAAGTACCCATGGCAGAGAACAACAAAGCAAAGACTGCTTTTTGTACACCCTTTGGGTTCTTTGAGTTCAATCAAATGCCATTTGGTTTATTTATCGCCTCGATTACCTTTCAAAGGTTGATGGAGCGGATCTTTGGTGATCAGAGCTTTCAGTCCTTGCTGTTGTACTTAGACGATATTGTTGTTTTTTCATCATCCTTTGACCAGCATCTCCAACGTCTTGACCTGGTATTGACTCGTTTAAAAGAACATAAGCTGAAATTGAAGCTACAGAAATGTCACTTTTTTCAAACTAAGGTTGGATACCTAGGCCATGTAATTTCAGCATCTGGCGTTGCCACTGACCCATCCAAAATCAGCGCAGTGGCTGAGTGGCCCCGTCCTACCACTTGCAAAGAGCTACAGTCCTTTTTGGGATTTGCTTCTTATTATCGGCGCTTTGTGGAGGGTTTCGCAAAGTATGCTGCTCCACTCCACCGGCTGGTTGCAAAACTGGGTGGTACCAAGAAAAAAGGCAAGACCTCTGGGAAAGGTGTAATAGGTGACCACTGGAGCACGAAGTGCGATGATGCATTTCAAACACTCAAGAGATTACTGGTGATGCACCAGTTCTGGGATATGCGGACTTCACCAAACCTTTTGTTCTGGAAATCGATGCCAGTCATGCCGGACTTGGGGCGGTGTTATCCCAGGACCAGGATGGAAAACGACAACCAATTGCTTTCGTAAGCAGAGGCCTGAAACCCACTGAAAGAAATATGTCTAATTACAGCTCTAGAAAGCTGGAGTTTTTGGCATTGAAATGGGCAGTGACGGAAAAATTCCGAGAGTATCTGCTGGGAAATAAATTTGTCTTGTTTACCGATAACAACCCTCTCAGTTACCTGCAGTCAGCTAAACTGGGGGCTGTGGAGCAACGATGGGCATCGGAATTGGCAGTCTTTGATTTTGAGATCCAGTACCGACCAGTGCCAACAAATTGCAATGCAGATGCTCTGTCACGTCAGGCGCATTTCCAGGGCATATCCCCTCTATTTCCTGGCTTGACGGAGCCAAAGGAAGTTCATGACCATACAAAAAATGTACCCCAAGTTGCCCACGCTGTAGCTGCTACCTGTCAAGCTATAGCTGCTTTTCCATCATGGTCCAGAGCTGACCTAATGGCTTTACAGGCTGCAGATCCAGTGATTGGTGTTTTTTTGCAGTACTGGAGAGGAGGGAACCCTCCAACAGCACGAGAAATGGCTAGTGCTGGTAAAAGGGTGAAGAAGTTGGTGCAGCAGTGGGACAGAATAACATTAAGGGACGGTGTCCTATATCGCAGATTGCAACCACCAGGGGAAAAAAAGAGTCCTGTTCCAACTATTGCTGCCCCAGTGCTTGCAGGCAGAGGTCCTTAAAAGCCTTCATGATGACCATCAGGGGATTGCACGTACTACGAGCCTTGTGAGACAGAGATGTTTTTGGCCATCTATGGGAAGTGACATTGAAAAATATTGTCAGGAGTGCAGCCGTTGCACGTTGGCCAAAGCAGTACAACCAAAAGTCCGCACATTTCGGGGTTGTTTGGTGGCCTCTAAACCACTGGAAGTCATTGCCATCGACTTTACCAAATTAGATAAGGCTAGTGATGGACGTGAGAATGTGCTGGTGGTTACAGATGTGTTCTCCAAATTTGCCCAGGCGTATCCAACACGAGATCAACGAGCCTGTACGGTGGCTAGGGTGTTGACAGAAAAGTGGTTTTATACCTATGGGGTACCTACGCGGATTCACAGCGATCAAGGCAAAAGTTTTGAAGGGGATCTTTTGAAACGTCTATGTCACCTGTACGAGATCGAAAAAAGCAGAACTTCGCCATACCACCCAGAGGGCAATGGCCAATGTGAAAAATTTAATCGAACGTTGCATGACTTGTTGCGTACCCTTCCCCCTGACAAGAAAAGATATTGGCCACAGTATCTACCTCAAATGCTTTATGCTTATAACACCACAGAGCACCAATCTTCAGGTTATTCACCATATGAGCTCCTGTTTGGTCAGAAAGCCCAATTGCCTGTCGATTTTCTGTTGGGTCTGTCTCACGACGAATCTGTGTCCAGGTCAGCAAAGGATTGGGTGGATGAACATCAGAATCATTTGAGTTCAGTCTATCTTCAGGCGAAGGAGCAACTCCAACAAGCAGTAGAACGCAGAAATAGACATTATCAGCCAACAGCATCGTCCCTACTTGCGCCAGGAACTCTTGTCTATAGGAGAAGTCACCCCTTAGGACGTCACAAAATTCAGGACATCTGGGACCCAGTCGTGTATGTGGTGGTGAAAAACATGGATGAAGAAGGATGTGTCTACAAAATATGCCCCAGGGATGGTGCTGGTCCCGAAAAGCATCTCAACAGGTCGGAGCTCAGAGTGCTATCGCCTGCTATTGTCAGCATGTCTGACACACAAAATAAATCCTTACCTGATCCTGGACTGATGGATGATGCACACCAACATTTAAATTTTAATACAAAGGGCGAAAGTGACTTGAACGGAGTTCTACTCCCACTTGACCCAGAGTGCCGGCCAGTTCAGTCCCCCTCCCACACTTTGCCTGAGCTGGCCGGTCGGACCAATTGTACTGAATCACATAGCCCTGGTAACCCACCATCTAGTTTAGATCATGAACTGGAAAACAGTTCCAGAAATACTCTAAATGTAGGAGCGATGAGGGAGCTAAGTATAGTGCTACGACGATCTACAAGAAGCACGGCAGGGTATCATACTTATCCTTTTCATCTTCCAAGGTCAGTAAATCAAACAGTTGTTGCCTCAGCCAGAAATTTACAGGCGCCTGATGTTGCGAATAACCAGATAGTTCAGAGTGTGTTTAGACATTGGCAGTAGCTGTCACCGGGACGGTGACCTTTCAAAATTGGGGCAATTGTAACAGGGATGTCCTCTAGGACCCTGGGGAATCAGGGAAGGTTATATAAGGCCAATGGCAGGTAGCTCTCTCTCTCTCTCTTTTTTCAATTAACCTCCTAAGAACAAAGAAGAACAAAGAAGTGTTGCAAACAATTGTTTGTGAGCCCAGAATACAACAGTGAGGGAAGACTGGTCGCTGTATAGGCATGTTGTAACCACAGTAGGCAATTAGTTACATAATATCATATTGCATCATGTTGATTTGTTTGTAAAATGGTCAAACAACTGATATGGCTTTTAATTGGTTATAGTTTCCAAGGAGCTGTTTGTGAAGTTTTATTTATTTTATTTAACCCTTATTTAACCAGGGATGTCCCGTTGAGATTGAAATCTCTTTTTCAAGGGAGCCCTGGGGGTTGAGGTGGGGAGGGAGAGGGCAATTTGCACAGCCAATTGGATCAGGGGATGATTAGGTGGCAGGTCGAAAGAGCCAGGTTGGGACTTTAGCCATGACACCGGGGAACCCCCTACTCTTATCGAAGAGTGTCATAGGATTTTTAATGACTCATAATAAATCATAATAATGATTTAGTGAGTCAGGACCTCGGTTTAACATCTCATCCGAAAGACGGCGTCTCCTTCAGTACAGTGTCCCCGTCACTGCACTGGGGCATTGGGGATTATTCCACCAGAGGGAAGATCGCCACCTACTGGCCCACCAACACCTCTTCCAGCAGCAACTTGGGTTTCCTCGGTGGTCTCCCATCCAAGTACTAACCAAGCCCACGCCTGCTTAGCTTCAGCCACGCGGCTGGAGCAGATCAAATAGTAGTATGGCTGCTGGCAAAGTTGCCAACTTTGAGGGGGATTATGATTTATTGAGCGTCATGACATCAAGCACACTGCTGGTTTGGGTGTAATTTAAATGTGTTAAAGGGGACCTATTTTGCTATTTTTCCAAGTTTATATTTTGGTCTTTGACTCCCCTAGAGTACTCCTGATCGCCAAGCAAAGTAAAAAAAATGGTATTATTTCGCTCATACTGCCATCCTCAAAAAAACGCATTTGTAGTACATTGTAGTCTCTGCCTGAAACACCTCACTGGGGTGGCTCTTCCGCTATGGCCCCCACTCCCCGTGTACCCACTTTCTTCTGACTGGCCAGCTCTGTGGAGGGCGGAGTTGGGCGGACGAGGCTGCAGAACGCAGTTTTCCGTGTCCGCTCCCCAGAGTGAAACCTGAGACACGCCTGCAATCTGATAAGGAAGCGGTGGGCAAATTCCGCAATCTAACGTTATACTTGAATATAGATCTAATGACATGATCTTGTTCTAACAAACGCAGCGGCGAAGTGGAGGACGAAAGTCTAATATCTGTCAGACCAAGCTCAAATTTGCTATCGGCTACAGTTTGCTACAGCAACAGTTGGTGAGTACCGCGGTTTTTCTACTCCTTGCTAGGATGCAGGGGAAGCTAGAATCCACCCCATATAGACACATTTGTAGAACAGGTCGACGTGCCCAAGTGTAGACAGGAGACCGTAGAAATCCGGTGGGTCTGAGTTTAGAGGGAAACATGGACAGTGAGGAGCAGCTAAAAGTGGACCAACAGCTTATGGACTGCTTCGGTGTGTATTAGGACCTGCTGGTTCGTGTGCATAGCTGTGGTGTGTTGTTAGCGTGGAGCAACGAACAGCTTCTGCACTGGTATATGACGGAGGGGCGAAAGCTCCAGGCTTAACGGCCTTTTCGGAAATTGCCCTTGGTAATGGTTTACTTATTGCTTCGGAATGACAAGCGTTTTCTCGTGGAGAATGGGCGCGTTATAGATTGTGCGTGAGAGCAAGCTAGAGCTCCGGTTATGTTATGAGCATAATACAGGTTTTACAGACCGTAAGTTCCGTCTGCGTGAACCGTTGCTTATGTGGAGCTAGCGAATCGATCACTTTTACAGGAAATAATTTAATATTCAGTCGCCGATTTAATATTCAATCGACAGCAATGCAGAGAAATCGTTTGTCATACCATACACGTTATAGCCTGTGCTTTTCCCTATTGCTTTCACCGGTAGCATCAGAGAGCTTGCTCAGACATTGGGGATGTATCAGGCTGACCCCGGTCATGGATAAGTAAAGCGATCGTTTCACAAGCACCCAAAAAACTCACCCCAAGCTTTGCAAAACCCACGTCTGGTCTAACTGCAGCCCAACTCGGCAGACACATACAGCACCTCTCCGGTTAGCTTCAACTGTAGTGGCTACAATCAGGCAACGTTATGATGAAACTGTCACATTGATGCTTACTGAAGTAACACAAGCATACCGATCAGAATCGCTGCATATAAGTTAACCAGGAGCGTTTTTGATTAGCAGAGCAGGGGAACTAACATGCAGTAGCTGATAAGTGGTCATGACTTTGAATGTAATCTGTCGCGCGAAAAATTCGTTTCGCGTCCGGTGTGAAAGCGGCTTGACATGCCCGTATTCCCATCTTTGCTTTGACTTTGAATGTAATCTGTCGCGCGAAAAATTCGTTTCATGTCCGATGTGAAAGCAGCTTTATGGATAGTACGCGACAGCTAGAGAGAGCTCGGTTATGTTATGAACATAATACAGTCGAGCTCGGTTATGTTATGAACATAATACAGGTTTTGCAAACTGTGCGTTCCGTTAGCACGGACAAGTTGCTTATGTGGAGCTAGCGAATCGATCACTTCTACAGGAAAGAATTACCTATTTAATCTCCGCCTTTTTCGGCTTTTTATTAGCCACAACAGTTTCTAAAGGGGGATGAAATTATGTCAAGGTAGTGCAGAGAAATCATTTGTAAACCGGTAGAGCTTCTGCGTTTCGCATTGCTTTCATGGTAGCACCGGAGAGCTTGCTCAGACATTTGTGAAGTATCCTGCTGATCCCGGTCATGGATAAGTGAAGCGATCACTAACTGTAGAGGCTACAATTGGGCAACGTTATGATGAAACTGCCACATTGATGCTTACCGAAGTAACACAAGCATACCGATCAGAATTACTGCATATAAGTCAACCAGGAGCATTTTTAATTAGCACGACAGGCAAACTAACATGCAGTAGCTGGTAACCGAGCGGTCATAACCAGAGACAAACCCTTGCAATACAGGTTTTACAGACAGCAAGTTCTGTAACTGTGAACAGTTGTACCAAGCATCCAAATTACAAACAAGTATTAAAAGTTAGCTTCAAATGAGGTTAATGTTCACACACCTTCTGTAGAATTTGCCCTGATATCACTCTTGCATATTTAGGACACAAACATTAGCAACAGTAACTTGGCTACGTTAGCTGCTGTGCTACAGCCACAATCAACTGGCTATCATGTCAGGTTGGCTTATGCAGTAAAAGCAACTTACAGCTTCTGTGTTTGTGAGTCATGGACAGTCGCGACCAATACAGGCTTTATCTTCAGATATTTTATCAAGCCTGCGTTTGAGGCCAGTTGTTAGTGCTAACTATTGCTAGCGGTCCTGCTAGCCACCCGTAACACTTTAGCTTCACTTACATTATTTGCTGTTATATCGTTACTTACAGCGTGTGGCTCCGAGCGCTTGATCGATGCAACTGCTTCAGGTTTGAGAAGCAGCTGAAACGCTTATCCTGTGTCGAATTATCCTTTATTGATAAAGCTGTCTTTGGTGAAATGCTGAGCACAATCAGCTAACGTTCCCTTTGGCCGTGGCTTTTTGCTGCCAGCAAACAAAAAAAGCTACCCACTGATTTCTGGTGGCATCGTCTTTTGGAAGAAAAATCGTTGTTTTTCTTCGCATCCAAAAGTAAACGGACAAGCAGCTTTGGGAGAGATACTGACAAAATTGCACCTCAAATGATCTGCGGTTCTTCTTTTGTATTTCCAAAAGTGAAGATGCTACTAAGGCATAGTATGATCTGCTGTTGTTAGTGCCTGCTAGAATAGTTTCCGGTGTGGGCAGGTCCAGCGCCATGATTGGCTCTGGCTAGGTCTGTACTAATTGGATGGCACAACCTGACGTCAGGTTTTACCCAGATCTCGTGAAGATCTCGGGAGGAGCTGTTCAGAGAGGAAATCACGCTCACGAAATCACGTTCTTGGATTACGGCAAAACCCCTGTATCTTATGTTTAGAAACTTTTCAGAGGTTGAGCATGGACAACCAACATTATAACATTACTAATATGTATTAAAAGCATAATAGGTCCCCTTTAAAGGTATGCGTAGCTTGGTATGATACATTTATGGAAAATATTGGTTTTTAAAATTCCTGAATGTAGCCTAATTCTATGTTTGTTTTTTAGGATTGTCTTTGACTGCAATATTGACTGTCACTGTTTTTTTCCCATGAAAGGATTTATATAAATTAATGGGCCTTTAATTTTATTTTTTGTTTTCTGTTCTTTTATAGTACTTATTTAATTTGGGCATTATGCAATATTGTTTACGGGCATTGTGCAATCCTTGAGCTGTAGCTTAACTATTATGAAGTTACAGGCGCGCTATAAATTTAGAGACCCTCTTTTGCATGTTTGAGTCTATAATTGGTTGTGGTGTTGATCACTCTTCATTCTCTGTGTGCAATTGTATATGATTTGTGACTTTTAGAGTGTGCAGTGGTAGTTTGCTCAGCAGATTTAAATATTCCTTATTTTGTGTTGGGTCCTAAAGTATTGGGTCGCTTGTAATTCATAGCTGGGAGTTAGTGCTGCTTGTATCAAGTGACTGCCTCAGTGCCTTGTTGGGTGCACAATTGTTATATGTCGCTACAGTGTAGCATTAGGCGTGCCCAATGGGTTTTCTTCTTTTTTAATGTTTTTACTACGGCATTTGTGGTACAAATAAAATCTCATATTTGGAGCCGTCAGCCTCTTGTCCCGTTCATTTCGGATACTTGCCTGTATACACAGGGAGCTATATCAGGAATTAATAGTCACATTGGATTTACCACTGGTCCAATCATTACATAAATAATGCAGCCTACATAAGCGAATGTCTGGGTGATGCCATTAATGATTACCCATCATTTTATCATGTGCACAATCAATGTACTGATTTTCGGGAAACGGGTATTGCAATTTTCTTCCCGGGATCCGAACCTTTCGGGCGGGACCCGGTACCGGTTTTAGTCACAGGCCAACACACAACCGAGGAGGGTGAGCAAAACAGTGGAGAAGTGACAGGACTTGCAGATTCGCGAAATGATGCAATTTATAAATCGATAAAAGTCGTATTTTGATCAACATTACGTCTGAAATTAATAATTTCACTCATAAGCCGTGTAATAAGCGGGATAATGTAGAGTTAGTCTGTTGTTATGAAGAAATAAAGACTGAGACATCCTTCATCGTAGCCCATACAGTCTATGGTCGTAGCTGCGCCTCGGTCCCTGGTAGGTACTCAAAATGGCGCTCACAACAAAAACGTCACGTGACTGAAATCCATGAATACCCATTGAGATGAACTTCATCGTAAATTAATTATGATGGGGCACATAAATCCTTTGGCATTGGGTTTCAGAACAGTCCTTGTCATGTGTATCGGAGTTTAAATGCAGATCTGCTTCTGTGGGTCTGAAATCAGAAATTTATTTGATAATGTGGCATCCTGTTGCAAGCAGTCGATTACAATCACTTGGCAGACATGTATCTGGAGTTATGGAGTTCCTACAGTGAGTCTGGTCTCATTTCCTTCCCCAGTCAATATGCGCTGAGTCTTCTGTTTGAATCTTGGCATAGGCCTTTCTGTGTAGAGTTTGCAGGTTGTCCATATGGGTTTCCTCCAGATGTTCCCAGATCCTCCCACAGCAAAAACACATATGAACTCACTGGAGATTTACATGCAGTGCTAGACTCAAGACCCACCCCCCTCCACTTTTCATGTGATCAAGACCAGGAATAAATGGATTAGATGAAGAATAGATGGAGAACTCTGGAAGAAAATCTTACCAAAACCCACTTCTCCCCTCGGTCCAGCTGCGACACGAACTCCCTCTATGCCATAGCGATAGTGCAAGCATATGACAGGTTTTTTCAAGTCCAAGTTGGTCAGGGCCTTCACACCAACTGCCTTCAAAATAAAAGAAGTTGAAATGTTCATCATTATAATGATCAAGCTGAGTCGTGAATAGCAAGACGTAATGTAACAACTACAAATGAATTGCTGTGTACTAAGAGGAGCCGTGTTGGCCATCATCTATGCTGGGCCTCTCACATGCACTGACACAATATACACCAGTGACGTGCGGTCAGAGGTTAGTTTGGTGAGGCAGAATCCTCCCCTTTGCTTAATTAGCAATCAGACAATGAACTAGTTTAGTAAGACTATTCGGCAGAATGACGGGCCAGTTTAAGTTTCCGCGGCAAACCTGAAATGCTCACGAAACTGCAGATTTACGAGTACTTGCTTACAGGAAGCCAGAGACGTGCGGTGAGGTGAGGCAGTGACCCAAACTACAGGATTTTGTGAACCTGTTCTACGTACTATTCCTGATTGACAATCAAAACAATAAAGACCAAGCCTATAGGAAGCCTGTATACTGAGAGAGGAGATGATGACAAAAAGATTCATTCACGTATACGCTTCAATTCGAGACTACAAGGATGGAAATCTGAATAATCAATTAGGAAAAATTCTCGGCTCTCGGTAATTCTGTATATCGTTTAAACATTTTGTTAATCGGATCATGAAAGAAGACTGAAAATAAATGCCCGCTTTTTTTTTTTTTTTTTTTTTTGTTTGGGTGTAAAAGCGCGTATTTAAAGGAGAATACATTGTATATTGATTAAGCATTGAACTCTGCATAAGTCGAACTGTTTTAATATTTGTTGATGACATTGCTTCTGCTTCCTGGAAGCAAGTACGCGTAAATCTGCTGTCTAGTGAGCATTTCAGGTTCGATATACTGAGTAATAACGCCGTGGAAACTTAAACTGGCCCGTTATTCTGCCGAATAGTCTTACTAAACTAGTTAATCATCTGATTGCTAATCAAGCAAAGGGAAGGATTCTGCCTCACCAAACTAACCTCCGACCGCACGTCACTGATATACACATATTCTGACTTTCACTTATGAGTTTTCAGGCTCATATACATACACCACTGGGCCAAAATAGGCACCCTTTTTGGGCTGTTTTTTTCATGATTTGGGCGAGTCCAATCTTTTTATATATATATATATATATATATATATATAGTTTTTATTTTGTAAATTGTGTGAAAGACACATCACAATACAAAACACTGGAAAAACCACATATAACAAACACAATAGACAAGACATAGCTAAGATTACAGCTACAGATACAAGTAGTTACAAAAATAATGGAATATTAGAGATTTGGATAACATTCGGGGGAGGGGGTCTCAAATACCAATGCAAATTTGAAATGTCTGTACATTACTAAATATACAACTACAAGGATGGCCACAATAAAGCACAGCATTGGTCCATTTCCAAATTCATGCAAGACCCAACAACCACACCTCAGTATTGGCAGATATCCACTTTAACGGATATTTAAGAATTGTTAATAAAGGCTACATAAGGAGTCCATATTTTATCGTATATGTCCAGCTTTCCTTTCATTTTGTGGTAAAAATAATCAAATGGAATGTAGCTTGACAATTCTGCCTTCCACTGAGGGCAGGGGCTTTCCAGTTGACAGCAATGCATTTTTTGCAGCTTTGAATGCAAGATTGCAGAATTTCTTTTGGTAACAGTCACCAAACTTGAAATTACCAGCAGACAAAGACGAGGAGTAGTATACATATTATACAATTAAGATCTAGACAAAGTGAAATAACAGAACATATTTCCTCCCAATAGTGGGTGAGTTTATCACAGGACCACAGCATGCGCAAAAGTGACCCTTTTTGTCTTTTGCACCTCCAACACAAAAAAGACATTTCTGAATGCATGGCATGCAGTTTTACTGGAGTATAATATGTTCTATGCAAAATTTTAAATTGTAAAAGATTGTGCTTCCAATTGTATGAGCCAGAATGCACATTTGTACAAATTTGCGACCACTCCTCCTCATCAATATTTTCCTCAAGGTCCTTTTCCCATTTATTCTTTGTAGAAGACATATCATCTGAAAAAACCTTTATCAGACCTTGGTAAAGTCTAGACAGTAATTTGGCTGATTTCTCTGATTGTATTAATATATTCTCTATTACTGAGGATTTTCGTTCTTCCAATGTTTGTTGTATTGACCGAATTAAACTTCTTAATCGCAAAAAAAAAAAAAAAACAAAAAAACTGTGAGCTAGGTATATCATACTTTTCTTGAAGCTGCTTAAATGACAAAAGTTCTCCATTATCAAACAAGTTAGTAAAAGTTAAAATGCCTTTTTCTGCCCACTGTTTGAAGCCAATGTCAAAAAATATAGAAGGTAGTGCAGGATTTTTCCATATTGGAGTGAACGGTGATAAAGGCTTATCCCAGTTAATGAACTTGTGTGCACAATTCCAAATTCTCACAGAGTGAAGTGTAATTGGGTTGCTGGTTATTTTCCTGAGGTTTTTTATTCCACAGTAAGGGGCATACTTTACATCCAGGGGTAATACATCATTGTTTTCTATTCTGGTCCATACACCAGGATTTTTAAACCATTGTGCCAGTGGTCTTAGCTGAGCTGCCCAGAAATATAGTTTCATATTAGGTAGAACAAGTCCACCTACTTCAGGAGGGAGATACAAAGCACTCATACGAACTCTTGGAACTTTACCACTCCAAATAAAGGATGAAAACAAGGATTGAATTTTCTTGAAAAGATGCTCTGGGACTTGTATGGGAAGCATTTGAAATAAATAGATCAACCTAGGTAATATACTCATTTTTAATTAATTTACATGGCCTAAAATAGATATTGGGAGAGTCTGCCAATGTTTAAGAATTTCCTCTGTTTTCCAGTGTAGGGGTGTAATTTATACATATCATTTAAGTTATTTGAAATCAATACACCTAAATATTTTATATTTTTCTACGTCCATTTCAGTTCAAACTGACTGTAAAGAGCTATTATCAAAATTAGAAATAGGCATTATTTCAGTTTTCCCCCAATTCACCTTAAAGCCAGATACAGACCCATATTTTCCTAACAAGTCCAGTAACGCTGGTAATGAATGTTCTGGCTGGGATATACCGTAAAGTTCCGTGTATACGGCCCACCAGTTTATAAGGCGCACCCCGACTTTGGAACTTGTCAAAAAAAAAAAAAAAACAAAAAAAAAAAAAATTTCCACCCAAATCTTGCGTGTGTCATACATATTATCTCTCCTCAAAATTTTCCTAGAATGCCGCATGTATTTGTCCTATTTTTTTCCTTTCCTTTTCAACTTCCTCCATGAGAAGTGATTATTCATCCTACATCGGCGAAAAATGGAAGGCGCAAGACGCAAGACATAAACCAATATGCCGACAGCGCGTATGCCCACGCGTACGCCACTATCTATCGGGCGGGAATATATTGGTTCTACTACCAAAAATTTCTGCTAAATGTCCACAATAGCCCCCGGCAAATTCTAATCACAACCGGCGTTTTACAATGAAACGGCAGCATTATTTATAACAAATTTTATTTTCTATTTTTACTTGCAGGTTGGAATAACCAAGAAGCAGAAATGAGTCGCAAGTCAGAAATTAATAAAAAGCAGAACAAATCTATGGAGTGACATTTTCTTTTCTGTAGAAATGAAAAAAAAATCATTTAATGAAAAAATATTGGAATGAAGTCGCCTAAAATGATTTTATGTGTTTTTTTTAAGCATTATTACACTTGAGGGTGTGCTTGACCGTCATTCTTGTCACGACAGTGATGCGGCCAGAGCGCCGAGTTCCTTTAGCATCACTGAAGTGACAAGAATGACGGTCAAGCACACCCTCAAGTGTAATAATGCGATTATACAACTATTACCAACAAAATAAAATGTATAATCAAAATTTATTTATACTGTGGGCATTCGTTCGTTTTTTGCTAGTATTCTCTCCATTTCTGTGTAAATACATGAGATCTGACGTTAACTGTCCTTGTCAGCCAGCCAATTTGGGCTTATGTTTTCATCACATCGTGATTTCCCAAAACTGAATAAATACCGCACATCGCAACACAAAACTGCTTTGCTAGCTCAATCATGTTGTAATACTTCTGCCGACATCTCAGTCATTTTTAAGCAAACAGGTGCCGTGACAACGACTCAGCTGATCTTTATCGAACGAACTTACATTAACGGTTATATTTAATTATAGGCAACGGCTTTCCAGTGTCGGCACCAGAACAAAAATCTGTCTTTAAATAAACTCACCAGCAGATGTTTCATTTCAGCTGGTGGTGTGTCACTCCAATTTCACATTAGCTCAGATTAATGTGGCCAAGCAGCAAAAGTAACCTGTAACATGAAGGCTCAATAGAGTTTTCAACCCCACCTTTCAGGGGCTTTCGCTAATCATCTTTTCAGGCCATTATCAATTTACCTCTGAAATAAAGACGATAGTTTTCACAGATGTGTTGATTTAATAAATGTTCATGTCAATGTACAAAAGCAAACAAATTAAAAAATTAATTAAATCAATGGCCTAGGCAACTAAGATAGGCGGAGTAATATTTTCAGTGATGAGGTATTTTTCATTTGAGCACAGGCTACCCGTACTGTCTTGCTCATTTGAGAACATTCTAAACGTCTAATTGACTAATCAGAATGCTCGGTCGGATCTATATGTTGTATAATTTTCTGAAGTGAATTCGTGTAGGAATTGCTGGAAAACAAAAAGATTTGTTTTTAATGAAACAAAAACAAAAAACAGTAAATTCTTGTTGTGACTGATTGAAATTAAATAAAAGTGAATTCGTGTGAAGGGGAAGGGGTAGTCTCATTTGTTCATTTATTTATTCTTTCTTGGTAATGTGTTGGCCCTGAAAAGGGCCGTTTGGTGTACGGGTTGAAAACCCAGGAAATCTTCCCCCTCACTCTCCCCCTCGAAGACTGCTCTCAACTCGGAGTCAGAGTCGGGATACATCAAGTCGTCTTCGTAGTCGTCATCTTCCTCTCCCGCTGGGTCCTCTACTTCGCCGTCTGCCCACAGGACATCATCCTCTGTCCCGTCTAACTTGTTGGAGATGCAGCACTTCTTGAACGACTTGCGAATCAGCTCGAGGGTGATGTCCTCCCACGCCTCCAGGATCCACGAACAGATCGTAGGCAGGTCTGCCTTCCGTTGTCGGCCTGCCTTGGTGAACATGTACTCCCCGGTGATCATCCAATCAGTCCAGCGGCGACGGAGCCCGTCCTTGAAGGGTTTGTTGATACAAACATCAAGCGGCTGAAGAAGGGACGTCATACCCCCGGGAATGACCGCCAGATCGATGTTCATCTGACGTACCGCTGCTTTCACCCCATCCGTCTTGTGGCAGGAGAACGCATCGAGCACCAGTAGACTGCGCCGTCTGTTGAGCCCTGCGACACGTCCACCCCATACACACCGGAGCCAATCATCGACGAGACCCTCGTCCATCCAGCCTTTGCGTTGCGCCCTGACAATGATGCCGGCCGGGAACTTCTCCTTCGGTAATGTCTTCCTCTTGAATACGACTTAGGGCGGCAGCTTCCCTCCGTCTGCGGTGCACGAGAGCATCACCGTAAAGCGATCCTTCTCGTGACCAGTCGTGGCGATGCTGATTGACTTAGTCCCCTTTGCCGCTACGGTGACGTTGCGTGGAATATCAAAAGTGAGCGGGGTTTGGTCAGCGTTGTCTATTCGTGAGAGGGGGTAATTGTGCTGGTGAGGCATCTTAAACCCTTTCTGCAGATGTAGACGTTCGTGTCTATGGAATTGCAAATTTAAGCACGCAGTTACTGTAGTCCATCACTAGATAGCACCCCCGGATCAGTTATTGAATATTCACAAGCAAGCAGAGTTCGAACGCGGTTTTGAATATGGGGAAGTTCACTCCACTTCCTGTTTTTCAAGAGTTGCATGAATTAAACTCCTCAGCTAAGCCTGATGTGCAAACTGGTCAATATCCTTGCCCATAGTATCGATCCAGCAGTTTAAAAAAATGATCTCTTGCAACAGAAAAAATCATTGTACTCCATAGCAACCACTTTAGCTACAGTGAGCCAATGGTATTCCAATTAGTGGTTCAGAAAAATCAGTTTTCTGAAGCAAAAAATTCGACATGGTATTGATTCTCTCACATTCTACTGTCAATTACAGTCATCACATTCAAAAAATGCGTAGTTCCCTACCGTGGATTTACGTGTAGATTCCTTCATTGACAAATTCAGCGCTTCCTTATATCCACCCAAGTACTGGTGTTGATAGCCAATCACTCAATTATACACTCAGGCTCTTCTGCGTAACTGCACAGTTATACTTCACGCCCTCGTGAAACTTTCCCGGTAACAATGTATTGATTGGCTCGTTTCTTGTCCAATTCCCGAGTGTTCAAACGTTCCACAGTAAGTGAAACACATTGATTGGACAAACATAAGAGCATACAAGCTTATGCGTATCAGCAGCTTGGTTGTATCCTGTCTACGTTGCACGCACTGCGCGGCTGAAATAGACGCGATTTGTAGAAAAAAAGACTCGCAAAACTGACCTTGAAGTGTTCAGTTACATTTACAGGATTTAAATGAGATAAGGACATAGTCAATGGGAATTACTTTGAAAGAAACAGGACCGGAGTACGGTGGCCCTGAAGGGCAATAGTGATAAATATTTCAAAAGCGCAAAATATATTTCACAAAACACAAATACATTTCACATAACACAAAAAAATTTCACAGAACACAAATACATTTCACGGAACACAAATACATTTCACATAACAAAATAAATTTTACAAAACAAATTTAACAGAACAAAAATAAATTTCACAGAACACAAATACATTTCACAAAACAAAAATAAATTTCAGAGAACACAAATACATTTCACAAAACACAAAAACATTTCACAGATCACAAAATACATTTCACGATACCGGAAAGGGTAGGATCATGGTACTTGTTTGTGATTGGCTAAACTCAAGTCTGTCCGGCATCAGTCATTTATCATTTCCTGTTTACACTGGATACCGCAGAGCCAGCGTGAAATTTCAAGTGTTTACCAGGACGGAAGAGGAGCTTGAGTTGATAGCGCAATACTTCAGCAAGGGACATACATATAGTGTAATTCTTGAAATGCTCTGCTCATATCATGAAATACACATATCAATTGGAACCCTTAAATGCTTAAAGACCTCGCATGACAGACAAGGGTCGGATATTCTTCATTGAATGTTGTTAGGAGGGCAATATCATCAGAGTTGCTGGGACCTGGGGGATATACTACGAAGCTGGCTTTGTGATGAAGCCTGACTTCAGCACTTAGTAAAACCAGGAAACTCTTCAAATCTGGAACATGGACTCATGTAAAAAGTGCTTTTCCAGGTTTTACTTAAGCCAAAAGTCAAGCTTAATCACAAAGCCGGCTTCGTAGTATACCTCCTCGACAACTGTTTAGATCCCGAACAATGTGGATAACTCTTAAGCCCAACACCCACTGGCCGTGAAGCGTCGTGTCAAACTCCAAACGCTTTTAAACGCCCACTGGAAGCGTCAGTTGCATCAATATTAACGGATGACAACAGGACCGAGAAGCAAGCCATGGGTGTCACTCTCAAAATATTCAACAAGACAACATTTAATTTTGAAAACACCAACCGATAAAAGCTTATTTTAAGTGATGGCAACGTGCGACGTTCAGGTTACTACGCACTATAGGCCTTCGTTATATACAGGCATAATTTTCCTCCTAAATCTCTAGTAAATTAAGATTATGATTCACTTTACCCAGCAGCGAATTAGCAAGCTAACTTAGCAGTGTTAAGTTTTTATCAGTGTACCTTGGTTTAGGTACTGTCTAACTGTAGATCGCTTGATAACTTAAATGCCCGCAAAATAACGGATTTCGTTTCAAAACTGCGACTTGGTTAAAAAGCAGGTTGACAACTGTATGTGAGGTTGCTGCTAAATGTGTGCCACTAACCATGACAAGGGGAAATAATTAAATGATCTAAAAGACAAATGCGTTTTTATTGTGTTGACGCTTCAGAAATTGAGCAGTGGCGAAAAACACGCTGCCAGTGGGCGTTGCTCGATTGAAATGAATGGAACCTATTTTTTGACGCGCGTCTCACGCTTCTGGTGGGCATTGGGCTTTAACCAGAAACATGGTCTGCGTGTCAAAACGGAGACCGTCATGAGAATGCTCCGGCAGCTTCGGACCCATTGAATGGTAAGTGCGACGGATAAACCTGCGACGTGCCCGCAACAGGGTCCCGCGTGGATTCAACTGCCTGAGCATTCAGGAGAGCATTTCAAGAATGACACTATATGTATATGTCCCTTGTTGAAGTATTGCGCTATCAACTCAAGCTCCTCTGCCATCCTGGTAAACACATGAAATTTCACGCTGGCTCTGCGGTATCCAGTGTAAACAGGAAATGATAAATGACTGATGCCGGACAGACTTGGGTTTAGCCAATCACAAACAAGTACCATGGTCCTACCCTTTCCGGTTTTGTGAAATGTATTTTGTGATCTGTGAAATGTTTTTGTGTTTTGTGAAATGTATTTGTGTTCTCTGAAATTTAGTCTTGTTCTGTGAAATGTATTTTTGTTCTTTTAACTTTGTGTTCTGTGAAAATTATTTTTGTTCTGTGAAATGTATTTGTTTTGTGAAATGTTTTTGTGTTCTGTGAAATGTATTTGTGTTTTGTGAAATGTTTTTGTGTTTTGTGAAATATATTTTGCGCTTTTGAAATATTTATTACTATTGCCCTTCAGGGCCACCGTACCGGAGGGTTCCTTCTACCGGAAACATCGGTCTCTGGAGGAGGGATTCAATGAAAAAGGTGAGGCTGCTACTTTTGCTTTTTGTTTTGGAACATATACCGTATTCAACAAAGTCGAATTCCGAGGTTTTTTCCTGTTTAAAACGTGAACTGCCCATGCATTTGGGTGGACCCCGTGGTACGTTCATTGCACCGTTCTGTTGAATCTAGGGAGGCATATATTATTTGATCTTCCCTGAAAGTGGAATGTCTGTTCTGTTAAAATAAGGTATATTTCAGAATTCAGATATTACTGAGTCAGTGAGTTGTACTTGTTCCGTGTAAGTGTTGAAATGAGTTTGTGAGCTCTGAAGTGGGAACTGGTAGCTTTCATTGCAGGGTGAATGTTCTGACCATTTAATCAGCAGTTTATTTAATAAGTATGTCTGCTGGCTTGGGGGACTTTGAAGAAAAATGGACAAAACTCTAAACTTTATTATGGAGAAAAAGCATGTTTTGTGTTTGGAGAGGTTACTGGTGACCACTGATGTTTAACTGCACTGATATTGATAAATTCATGCTAAGCTCAACCAGAAAATCATTAGTTCATATTAAATTTCATGCCACAAAACTTTATTTGTGTTCAATACATGATTATTTTTTGATTTGACAGTGCACCACTTTGAGGGATCTCAGACTTTGGGGAGCCACTTGGATAGCTGAATAATTTGGCTGATAGCATGTAGGTAATCTAGAATGTAATGTTGTAGATGAATTCTACTTGTGGTCAAGGAGTTTATGATCCCAGAAATGTATAGATTTAAGCCCCGGCAGTTTTTCAGTTCTCAGTATTTTTTTTTTTTTTTTTTTTTTCAATTTCAATGGTGAATTCTCATGAAGATTTTTTATGTTTGCAGCCCATTTTCTCTACCAAAATCATGAAAATAAACTGAAATACGATGTAATTCTAAATGCTGTAAGTGTCTTTTCTGAGTTGAGCCACAGTTTCCTCTTTATGAAGCTTAAATCTTGAATTTTAAAGCATTGAATTGGGTAACCCATAAATAGCCAAATTTGGCTTCTGCGCAAAGGGGTTAATGATGAATCTCTGCAAGTTCGTGACCTTCTGGTCAACGTCGTCTGGGAGGCGTTGGGAGATGTGGGTGCGTCGGCGGACGGTGAGACCGTGCCTTCCCATGAAGCGGTAAGCCCAGTGCTGACTGGCCTTGAAGTCTTCGATGCTGGTTGCGTTGGCGATGACCCTGGCCTTCAGTCGGAGAGCGGTCGTGGAGATGGCACAACCTTCTTGACGCTTCTCTGTAACCCATGCAACAAGCTGCTCCTCCATCTCAGGCCACTTGGCTGTCCTCCCCCGATGCGCCTTCTGCTGCTTGGGTGCTTGCGAAAGCTGCTGTTTCTCTGCCCTCCATCGGCGTACGTTCGACTCGCGATGTCAAATCTTCTTCCCGCTGCCCGGTTTCCCTCCGATTCAGCGACTTGGATGACCTTGAGCTTGAACGCAGCTGAGAACGACTGGCGAGGCATCTTGAGTAGAAATGAGATGTGTTCACTATGACAACTCGGTAAAGAGTGACTTCTCATCACTTCCCCGCAGGCTTTCATAGAAAAACTTGTGGCGGCAATATCTTTGAAGGAATTAGTTGTTGATAGCAGAGGGATCATACGTTGAGACATCTTAAAGGTGATGGAAGGGTGCGCGGATGTCAACAGGCAGCAGCGCGCAGTGATACGAAGGAAGATAAAATAGTGCCGAGTGACAGAGAGGTCTGACTTTTTTCAGGGGTTGGTTTTTGTGATGCAAATGTATTACTCTTTTGAACGCATATTGTTTTTGGAATCAAAACTTTTTATTTTCGAGACCCCAGCAAAGTAGCCGGAACTACTTCCGACGACATCAAAACCGGGCCAGAACTCCGCTCACGGGACGCAGAAGGGGGGAAAGTCACTGTTTATGCACGACACTGCTAATGAGGATGTCATAGAACTTCATGTCAAAAGATCCGAACTATCCCTTTAATCACTCTCTATTGTTTTGCCCGGAGGGATTAAGGCACCATTTAAATGATTCAATGAAACATGTCGGTTCATACATTGATTTATCGTCAAGAAATGTCAATTTTCAAAGAAGCAGAATACAACAAATGACATTGTTAATGCAGAGGATATAGCCATCAACGAAAGGTAAGTTCATTGATGGTAGTTTATGTAACTCGGTCATGATCATTTACCGTGAGTGAAAGGTAAGACGGTAGCTTGGAAAGCCTTGCGCCGTAGATGCGTACATGCTACATAATGGACGATAGGACAGCTTGCATGTTTTTGCATGCATCAGAGTGATGAGTATACGTTGCATTGGGAAGTTATTTGCGGAGTTGCAGGGAACACTTTGAAAGGACAACTGCCGTGCTGGTGCTGAGCCGTAATCAAATGCCACATTGCACAATAAAGCTGCACTAGGGCACTTAGTAAGCTCGAGCTGCTTAGTTCTCGAGACAAGCAAATGGCGCGTCAGACAGGACTTCTATCCCACAATTAAGCCTCTATCCCTCTCTGTCTGCATTCTACCATTGTAGCTCCATGCTTCTACGATGGTTATTTGCATTAACGTTATCATGGAAAGTGAAATGTGAAAAAGTTCATTCATAGATAAAATTAAAATCCTGCATTTAAAAAATGTTGAATCAGTAATTTTTTTTTCATTTATTAAGCTGTGCAAACTAGTGTTGCACGATACACCGAAATTCGATACTTTTTTTCGATACTTTTACTTTGAAAACGGTTCAATACTAATGTCTCTCCACGTTCGATACTAGAGCCAAATGCAGTTTTTCTGAATGGCCACTGGGTGGCAGCACTAGCTGAGCCAAGTAACACCAGGGACATTTCAAAAGGAGACTACTCAGGCTGTTCTTGCTTGTAATTTGTTGCCTGAGCTACATGAGCCGTGGCATTTGTGGGCTCACTCCCCCCATTTTGGGAGAATTAGAAGTTTTATGTAGTTTTTTTTTTGCATAAGTTTGTTAATAAAGCGTTGATTTGAAAATGTGATCAACCATTGGGGAGTCTGTTTCTGACAGAGGTGTATAGTAGCGATGTACATATACTTTGTTACAGTACTTAAGTAGTTTTTTTTGAGGATTTGTACTTTGAGTTTTTTTTTTTTTTTTAACCAGTACTTTAACTTTTACTCTACTACATTTAAAAGATAACTTTGTTACTCTGACACTAGTCACTTCGTTACTCGTTACAAATTAAAATATGAATGTAATTCATCATTTAAGGATTATCTGGATGTGGCGTGTTCGGGAAGAGCAACGGTGCTCGGCAGGGTATCTAAAGCGCTTTGTGCAGATGTTTACGAGCGGACATGGAGCTGCAAATTTGTGCACGCAGTTACAATATTCTACCACTAGATGGCACACCCGGATCAGTTATTGAATATTCACAAGCAAGCCGAGTTCACTCCTATCCCTGTTTTCAAGGAGTAGTATGAATTAAACTCCCCAGCTAAGCCTGATGTGCAAACTGCTCAATATACTTGCCCATAGTATCTCTCCAGCAGTCCAAAAAATTCTCTCTTTGCTACAGAAAAAAATTGTTGTCCTCTGTAGCAACCACTTTGGCTACAGTGAGCCAATGATATCCCAATTAGTAGTTAAGAAAAATCAGTCTTCTGAAGCAAATTTTCGACATGGTATTGATACTGTGTAATTCTACTATCAATTATACTCAATTATAGTGGTTTTTCAAACTGCCAGTAAACTCGACGAAGAGGAAGAAGAAATATATAAAGGAGAGACTGCCTGTTTGTTTTTTGAATACTGCATCTTTCATTCACCTGAAAATTGATTAAAGAGCACAAGGAGAGAACAATGCGTGGTTGCTTTGCTTCTTTCTATGCATACTATAAAAATACTTTGTACTTGTACTTGCAGTTTTGATACTTAAAGATACTTTTGGTACTTAAGTACATTTAATATGAGCTACTTTGAGACTTTTACTCAAGTAATTTTCTTATGAGTGAATTCAACTTTAACCAAAGTAACTTTCAGTTATGGTACTTCTACTTTTACTTAGTTATTTTTTTTCAGTATTTTTTACACCTCTGGTTTCTGATCCATTTGGTATCAAGTATTGAATTGTATCGTTTCAGTATCGTTTTGGTTTCAAGTATCTTTTTGGTATTGAGTATCGTGATACTAAATTTGGTACTGATATCGAAGTCAAAATTTTGGTATCGTGACAACACTAGTGCAAACTCACGTGCGCATATAGCCCCAGTTTGACCTTATAAAATCGGGTGTACGTTTGCATGTATGTCGGAACTTTTGCCGCGATTCTGTTGTTCCCGTATATAAGACGCATCCCCAACTTTTCATATTTCCCGACGTAAAAACAACTGCACCGCTATATGCGGAACTTCACGGTATATAATAAAATGTCATCTGCATACAATGATATGACATGAGTTTCTGCTCCAATGGTTATACCCGATATCCTATTATGTGACCTGATCATAATTGCTAATGGCTCCATCGTGAGCGCGAACAAGTAAGGGAACAGTAGGCACCCCTGTCGAGTGCCTCTACTCAGGCAGAAAGGGTCAGAAATCTGGCCACTGGTTTTTACAGATGCCTTCGGGGACTGGTAAAGCAGTTTAATCCAAGATATAAATACTGGACCAAAATTGAAAAGGCTTGGTACATACAGAAGGTAGCACCATTCAACTCTGTCAAATGCCTTTTCCGCATCTACTGCAACTACCAGCGTGGGAGAGTTGTCATTATAAGTATGTGAAATCACGTTACAAAATCTTCTAATATTATCAGTCGATAACCTACCTTCCATAAACCCTGTCTGGTCTGGATGTATTAGGCTCTGTATAACTATATCTAGTCGCTGTATGAGTACCTTAGTGATTATTTTATAATCCGCATTCAAAAACGATACTGGTCTCATCGAGGTACAAAGTAATGGATCATTGTCTTTGAAGATGGCAAGCGTAAGAGATTCAGGTAATTCATTTTTTGAGAGAGCTGAATCAATCATATTTTTAAATGGGCTCAAAATCTTGGTTTGAAAGCACCTGTAAAACTCGATGGGTAAGCCATCACTGCCAGGGAACTTCCCATTTTGTAACTTGTCAATGGCTTTTATCAATTCCACCTGTGAAATATTCTTATCTAACTCCATTTTGTCCAGTTCTGAAATTGTAGGAAAGTATATTCCATCTAATAAAGGGTGTATGCTCTCTGTCGAGCCGTTGTTCTCAGACTGATGGTCCAATCTTAATGCAGTTCCACACAATTAAATTCCTGATGATAATGTGCTTCCAACAGTTTGAAGAAGGCTCTTTCCTGTTTCTGCATGACAATGCACATTAGTACACAGCAAGCCCCATGCATGGATTCTTGGGTTGGAGCAGAAAAACCTGATTCCTTTACACAGAGCTTTCACTTTTGCCTAATAATAACACCCTTGCTGTGAGACTAGATAGCGGACATCAAGCTAGGCCTAATAACCAAACTTTTTTTAAGTGGAATAGAAGCACATCGTTGCAGAAGTGTTCTAATATAAAGTCGAATCCTTGCCATAGGAGTGGAGGATGTTTGGATGGACTAAATCCATATAATTATCATAATTTAGGAAAGGGATAATGGGTGAGGTGTCTACATACTTCTGTGTGTTCTTACTTTCACTTACATGTATTATCACTGTTATACTGTACATCATCTGATGAGCTGGAACATTATGACCAATTAGAGATGAAGCAAATAACATTGATCATCTTGAACAACTGCACTTTTCAAGGCCACTGAACAAACCCTAAAAGGTAAGTGAACAGTCTTTTCTCGTAGTTGGTGTTTCATGGCCAGATGACTGCATCGGAGCATCTCTGAAGCAGCAAGGCCATGGAGTGCTCCCAATCAGCAGTGTTGAGTGCCTATTGACAGGGGTTTGGAGAGGGACAAGCCACAAACCACAGAAAAGGTGTTGAGCGTCCAAAGACACATGAATGGTAAGGAGAGGAAGGCTATCCTGTTTGACTCCAACCGATAGAAGGACTAAAGCAGCACAAATCACAGGATATATAACTGATGGTTACTGGAGGAATGTGTCACAACACTCTTCAGCGTATGGAGCCATGTTGCTGCAGGCCAGTCCGAGTGCCCATTATATGCATTGTTATTGGAGATAATATTTTGCACCATAGCCCATCACGGAGTCTAGGCACGGATAAAATTACTATCTCTGAGGAAATTGAAATCCTATGTACACGGTTTACAGCTGGTCAGTCATCTACTGTACATGTGGAGAGTAGGGTGTCCTCTCCGAGACGTCGTGTCAATAGTCTCCTAAGTAATGGTTTCTGTTACCCTGGTCTCTACTGAGGTTAAAGTTTGTCTATGGAAAACTGCTGTTTGTCCTGTATTATGTTTTGGCTGCCATACTGTAAATGTTTGTGCCAAAGATCTAGTCCTTCTTGAAAAATTTCAGAGTGACACTATTAAACGTATTCTTGGACTTCCAAAGAGGAGTCATCATAGCAAGCAGGTTAGGGCTTTAGGTTAATCCCATATATCTGATTTCATCAGCAGGAATAGACTATCACTGTATAACAGAATATTTAATAAGGACTCTCCAGCTCGGGATGTTAATGTAGCTCTCTTGTCTAAGTATTTGGTGCGCGATGATCTGACTATTGGGACCCTAATGTACAATATCATGAAAGACGGTCACTCTCCTGTCATGGCTGCATTCTCCTGTAAGGCATCTCTGCTGGGTTTGTGTGCCGCTGTGTCCGCCACTGAAGATGGGGTTGTGGACTCTTTGAGGAGTCTCCTCTTCAGTGACGGGTACAGTGTGACAGACTCGACAGTATGTGCAATGGTAAAATGCCTAGTCAGCGCCTTTTAATCAATTTTATTAGTATGGTTTTTGACTGCGTTATTTTATGTGTGTATTCTTTTTTTGGGGGGAATTTTCCTTTATTAGATAGTTATACAGTGTAGAGAGACAGAAAGGTTGGGGAGAAGAATGGGAGAAGACATGCAGCAAATGACCCGAGCTGGAATCGAACCCGGGTCGCTGCGGGAAGGACACAGCCTTTATGGTACGCGCGCTTAGACCAATGAGCCACCGGGGCGCCCCCTTCTATGTATATTCTGCATTCTCCTTTTGAGGAGGTTTTTAATAAATAAATAAATAAATAAATAAAACCCCTGTTCACTGCCAAAAGCACCAACAATCGGGGCCCAAGTCTTGGAAATGGCCCGTGGAGCAATGGAAGGTGTTCACCTAGTCCTATTAGTTCTGCTTTTTTTAACAACATGTGCATGGCTAAAATAAGCCTGTGCAACCCAAGACATACGCTGCCCAATGCAAAATTACCCCTCCCGTTCAGGTGAGGCCCGTCAGGCTTGTACAGGTCACCCCGTCCCAAAAGAAGTTCCAGTGCCTCAGAGACCTGTGGCTCTCTTTCCTAGACCAGGTTTGTAGCCACATGTAAAACTTACAAATAAAATTCTGCTTCCCTCTGCTTGCACGTGGTACTGGTAGAATGCTGGAGAACACCAATGTGGAGGATCTGCCCCTAATCTTTTCTGCTAATTCCACAAATTTGTCTTGCAGAGCCTCAAACCTACCCTTACTAATGCCATTGGTCCCAACGTAGACATTGACCCCTGGATCCTTCCTCGCTCTGGTTAGGAGTTTGTCAGCACGCTTCAGGTGGTCTAGTACCAAGGCACCAGGCAGGCAACACACCATGCAAGATTCCTTGTTGCGCGAACAAACTATGCTGTCTACCCCTGTAATAATTGAGTCCCCCACTACAACCAACTCCCTTTTTCGGGAGGAAGTGGCCATCAGGGTGCCCCGAGGCTCATCAGTCCCCCCACTCTCAGGGTCAGGGGCCAAGTCGAGTTCCTGAAAGGGCTGGAATCGATTGGCATCACATGGAGCTATGTCTTGACCTAAATAAATATATAACATTTTGCCCAGTAATCTACAGCTAGCTCATAGAGTACCATTCACTAAAAGCTAGTTAGCTAGCTTTCCATGTTACAGGTAGTTTCCCACTTTGATGGTTTAGCTTGCAGTTAGTAGTCACTGTTGGGTTTACATTTTTTATGGAAGTTTAGTTTGAAATGAAGCGCGCTCAAATCTGGGAGGTGTGTTGCTACCAACCAACGGTATGGCCTTAGAGTTCAGCAAACGCTGACGTTAACCTGTATTTTCTGTTTGGTTGCTAGCTATTTTCCTCAGTTCACGTTACAGCTAACAATAACTACGTCCACTCGCTAGCTAGTTTTGCACTCATGCGAGCCTTGAACAAGTGAATGACTCAAAAAGAAACTACTTCGCCAATTACGAGTAGCCATAATTTCGAAAAGTACCAAGGGATATACTTCCCAAGTTGCTGACATGAATTGTGACTCAGCTTTTGGGAAACTCACCCCTGCCTGCTAATTTGCGAACCCTAAGACAGCAAAGAAGGGTCCCGCCTTGACCACGCCCGAATGAATTTCATTGGTTGTCCGAATACCTTCTTCTTTACGTTGACAAGCTGGTTAAGTTACAGCAACCCGAAATGAACCCTTGAAAATAATTTTTTAGCTATATGCTTAAGTGAAGAAGTCCTTTGGTAAAAGTGAGTCTTTAACTAGACAGTCTGGTGGCTCACAACTGCATGGGATAAGCCCCTGAGTGCCCACTTGTAGTATCATAAAAACTCTGACCTCTACTGCATTCAGGAGCCAAACATTGAAACGGGTACATTTTCAGCATGAAATTGTGCTTTTTTTTGGCCAATTCTGTTATGGCTACCACAGTCGATTGTTACCGACACCTGCCCACACCACAAGTTCATATTCCCTCTGTGCTCACTTTTTGTATGATAGGTCTGTGGTGACAAAGAAAAAAACAGTGGCTTGCAGGTGCATATCTCATTAGAGTGAAATGTACCATATGTATATAAAGGTGAAAATACATGCAAGTTAAAGTGACAAGCTATGAATATCAGAGTGAGAATCCATGTAAGTGAGAGGCACTGAATAAATTTTGACTCGCACAGCCCCTCATTAGCCTCCGGTGCAGACATTTTATGTGATTTGCTTCCATCACACAACAATGTCTGCGCACTCGAGCTGGGTTTTGTGATCAACCAATCAGAGAGAATTAATAAATTTTCTGGAGCTAATTATATGCACATACTGTTCTGGGAGCCTGAGAGGGAAGCGAACCACATAAGACGTCTGCTACAGGGACTTACCAGCACCAACATGCTGAAAATGTTCAAAAGGTGGAATTTCTCCCGGTTTCTTTGGTGTCAAAATTTTTCCAAACACAAGTTCCTAAGAGGCAGAGAGCGCACTTCTGTCGGCGCTTCGGTCGTCAGATGTTTGACGCGGGACTGGTCACTATCATGGTAAAGTCGCTTGATTTCCTTTATGGTCTCATCCAGTTAGCCTTTTATTTCTTGAGAACTTTTCTCATAAAAAGTAGCATCCTCTACGGCACACAAACAGTTCACTTGAAGAATATACAGCAGTATTTATGGAAAGAACACCAGGCTATTTATAATTGAAGGTACGCTGATTTGACTTTTTAACTCTGCTGTGACGATAGTCACAGTCATTAGCTCCGCTGTGATGATAGCCACAGTCAGCGGAGCTTTTCTAATGCCGAGTCGTCCAGCGGCCATCTGTCTGTCCGTCCGTCTATCTGTCTGTCTGTCCATCCGGCGTCAACGTCTCACTTCAAATTTGAATATCCCAAAAAACTGTCTGATAGCTTTTTTGTATTTGGTGTGAGCTGTCTGATAGCTTTTTTTTCTACGTATTTGGTTTTGGACTTAGAAAATCAGTGTTTGTGCTTTTTTTCAGTCTTATGATATTCTGAATGTTTACTGTGAAAGTTAGAAAATTCTACGTCCCGGTTTTTGAGAAATTAAGCATTTTGGACTTAGAAAATCAGTGTTTGTGCTCATTTTTTCAGTCTTTCATTCATATCTCAAAAACTGTCTGATAACATCTTTGCTCCGCTGTGACCATAGTCAGAAGTCAGTGGAGCTTTTCTAATGCCGAGTCGTCCGGCGTCTGTCTGTCTGTCCGTCCAGTGTCAACTTTCCACTTCAAATTTGAATACCTCAAAAACTGTCTAATAACTTTTGTACTAATTTGGTGCGAGCCTTCTTTGTGATATTCTGAATATTCACTGTGAAAATTTGAAATTTCTACATCCCGGTTTTTGAGAAATTCAGCATTTTGGAATTCGAAAATCAGTGTTCGTGCTCATTTTTTCAGTCTTTCATTCATATCTCAAAAACCATCAAACGTAGAACACAATGTTATTACTTCACGAAGCACAAAACCAGGCTGGAGCACGCAGACCTTGTTGTGGGAGGGAAGCGAACCCCATAAGAAGTCTGCAACAGAGGCTAGCCCCTCTTAAAGGTTCCCTGACATGAGGCACACCACCTGAAATTGTTGGTTTATTTTGTTCTATATGATTATTTACATCTCTCTGTGCACTCAAAAGTTCTGAAATGGCAGAAAAATCCATCAATTTCAAGGAATAAAAGTGATTTTTTGCGCTCTTACGCCCCGCCCCCTGAAGAAGTAGGAAGTTTCCGAGTCGTAAGTCACATGATCCTATGACGTCATCAAAGGAACGCACCTCTGCTATAGCAATCTCCGCGGTCCATTTACACGCTTGTTTACACAAGTTTTCTAGTGTGTTTGTTTAGTGCATGAGCCTGAAATCAAGAACTCTATCTATCCATCTAATTGTTACACTCAACAAACCGTGTTACGTAGGCTAACGTGGCTAGATGGCTGGATACATAGTGGACATGAGGACAACTATCCAAACTCAGGTATAAATCTAATGAGGAGTGTACAACAAGGCATCAAGATAACTCGCTGATTCACAAAAAATATTGTATGCATGTTGTGACTGACGTCACAAGCCTATAAGCCAGCGTTAGTTCCACAGTGATCATGGATGCCCACCTCCTACAGCACAGCCGGCGATCAGGCATCACAATACAGCCTCCCGATCTGGCTCATAATGCGACGGCAGCTGTCGATAATCCAGTTACTCTCCAGCTGTGGCAGTTACCCTCGCCTGCTAATTTATCAAAGTTAACCATCTATGGCATTAAACTTCAGGATTATTCGCCAGAATATTTGCCAGAATTGGTGGCGTTAAACCGCTTTCACACTGGACGCGAAACAAATTTTTCGCATGACAGATTACAAAAATGAGAATACAGTGGGTTGACCGGTTCTGCAATTTGACCGATTCCGCAATTTGCAGAAATCAAACTTAATTTGCGGGAAAACGACTTCGCTGTCAGCCTTGAGTTTGACACCAATGGAACGGTAAATTATTGTGAATTTAACTCTTAACTATCGTTTCGAGATATTCGGCTTGATAGAGAAACAAATGCCCGATAACTGTTGCTTGCCGTTGCCGCAGTACCAAATCAACGCCTGTGATAATGCGCGCTGTGCAGTGTGTGGCCGTTAAACGCGTGTATTCCCGGGATTCATCACATGTTATCAGTGTCATTATGATCGGAAATTCTCGTATATTTGACCATATAAATCTCAATTTCGTACTCTTGATACTTTTTCATCAACACCCATTAGAATGACTGCTTGTCGTTTGACTAGTTCCGCAAACGCCATTTTGTAGGTTTTCAAACTAGTAATTTATGAGACAGATTTATTCTTGTTTATTTTTCTGAAAGAATTTTATTAAAGTTTAATGTAATCAATGTGAAATAAAGCATCTTTTCCCCCGCCATAACTGTTTTTCAGTGGCTCGACGGGTTGATCATTACTCAAATCCTGTGTTAATCTGAATTTGTGGTCTCATCCTGATCATTTTAATGTAGGTATACTTGGTATGTACTTGAATTGGTAAGAGTAGAAAGAATCATCCATCGTCGCTGATAGCAGTTGAATATCGATGGATGTACAAAATCGTCTTGAACTGAGGCCAGCGCACGTGGATTCCAGCTGATACAATGTCGACACTCGGAACAATTATCCATAAATTTGACCAATTATTATGATATACCCTGCAGAGTAATGCTGGCGAAAATTGGTGGAAAATACATGTGTCTGTTCCTTTGTGGCCAGGGGCATGCAATTATGCCAACAAACAAAGAATATCCTAAGTTTGGCCTGACAAAGGGCGCTCTTTGCGAAACTGGAAATTATTTGCGGAACCGGTCAAAGGACGTGCCACTGAAAAATGACTGTGCAAGGCTTTATTCCTAATGACTGAAGAAAACTAATTGATCCACAAAGTGCTTGAGTAATTTCCGCAAATTCGTCAACAGATAACTTTCCGCCACCGAATGCTGTATCGATACCAGACGCTTCAGACAAATTCCGTTTGCGGAACCGGTCAACGCACTGTACAGGCAAAATGCTCTGCTCATAAAGCTCCCTAAATGCCTGAACCAAGACCGGGGCGATTGGATAGAGGGAAATACACACAACTGTCATTAACTAACGTTAGCTTGCTAAATGGGTAAGGCGGTTAGTTAAACTGGCAGGTAGATAGTGAGTATGTAACTTGGCTGTCCTCTCAACACTGGCCTGAACGCTTGCTGTATAATTTCATAATCGAAACTAGACAATTCCCGCAGAAATTGTAAGAGTGGGCCTGGCCTCTGCAGGTCGGGACACAGGGGTGCCCTGGGATGCTGCTGGGACTACTCAACTGTCTATTTTGTCTCTGTCTATATTTTGTCTGCATTTTTTAGACGTAAAAAAAACACTAACATATAAAAAAATAAAAACTGTTTAGTAGCAGTTCAGAGGTGAGGAGGAAGGTGCATTAACTTAGTAAAGAGCCGTTTACATTACACTTCAAAATTTGTCCTTGACAGGTGGCTAGTTGTCAAGCTGGGGGGGGTGTCAGAGGTTGTGTTGGGCGGAACTCTCAGTCCATTTGGACCTGCAACAGGTACCCTTTTCTGGATGGCAGGAGGGACAACAGGCCATGAGAATGGTGGTGAACGTCCTTGATGATGTAGGCAGCACTGTTGGTAGATCTCCATCAGGAAGGGGAGAGGGGCACCAATTATTCTGCTGGCTGTCTTTACAATTCTGTTAAGCTGCCTTTGTTCATATGCCTTGCAGCTCCCGAACCATACCGCTAACATACATGAATAGCACTTTCATCCTTGTCAGTGATTATATTTCAAGGTATTTAGGGTCGAGCCCCTTGGCCTGCAAGGCCGGGACGCAGGCAGCAGATTCGCGTCACCTTCTGTCTGAAATGGGTTAAACCGCCGCAACAGCCGTTACTACTCGTATAGCAGTGATTCAAATCACAACAGGTCAGATATCACCGACTTTGCGCCGAAAATGTTGTTCACGCCAATTTTGCAGGTGCAGTGGCTTCTTGTTTTGTAAAAATAAATTAATTTTGCAACCTTTTTGATGGTTAACTGTTCAGTTTTCACGTAAACACAGATTTCGTGCTAATGTAAATAATGCATTATTTTAGCCGATTGTGGAGTTTGTTTTAGAGCAACAGTGTTGGAAATAGTACCATATTAAGCCTCCATCAATATCGAATAAAATCAGAACCATTCGCGTGAGAGAAAACGTCAAGCTTACATCCAGTCAAGAATTTTTAGAGTTTAATTTGTAGTGCTGCTGTACGTGGTAATAGCATACAACGGCGGCAGTTGGGATACTGATGACACTCCTGCAAAATTTTTTTCATAACCAAGCTATGAATATAAACCAGTTGAAAATCAATTGGAACATTTAAGGGTTCGGGTTAAGGTTACGGGTTAGGGGCCGATCACACTGAACGTGCTTTATCGGCGTGGGGCGCCCGTTTTGTTAATATTCTCAATGATTAGACACATGCTGGACGCTGCTTTTGCGCCTCGCACCTCGCGTTTAAACACCCCAGGCGCCTCGCTGTTTTTTGATGCGCCTCTTTGAGGCGCCTCGAAAAAAGGCGCTTCACGTCATTGTCAGTCTTTTCCCTGCTGTCCAATCATGTGAAAAAAAAAAAAACCTGAAATAAGTTCGCTGACTAGTTCGTTGAAATGGTTAATTTCAGAATGTTCGCAGATGAGTGACAGGAACGTTACTTAGCAACACAAAAAAGACGCGTCCAGCGCCTTTTTACAACATTGGTTTCAAAAAAACAGATCAGGCGCGCCTCGCGTTTCCACGCCGATAAAGTGCGTCCAGTGTGATCGGCCCCTTACGAGGTCCTAACAGTAGTACCCTCTGCACAGCGAGCCATTATCCTCACTCGAATCACGGAGCGCTACCAAACTGGTTGGCAGCTTTCCAGTATCGTCATGGCTGCCACCGTCCGATGCGATTACCGTATAGCAGCACGAGAAATTAACATGCATATTCTCTTTACTGAATGTGCACTGGACGTTGTTAGACACCCCAGTAATTGACTTGTTATCAAGCATTAAGGTAAGCCGAAGATTTCTGAATTTCATTTTATTGTGCCCACCGGTTCTGTGTGGTACTCTTACCGAGCTACTTGGCTGACATTAGCTCATGAGCTAGGTAGCTAGCAAGGAAGGGAGCAAGCTAATAAAACACAGAGAATTCATTATTCAATGGTTGGCGCAAACACAATCTCACTGAGTAAAATTACACTTCACAAAAAATTCAGTAGCAGCTGTGACGAAATGCTAACAAGCTAGTTTAAAAAGTTTGTTAAACACATAACTAGTAGACAAACTTCACCTACCTCAGACCCAGGTCAAAGGGGATCAAATCAAGCCAATATGAGTATTTTAATGACATCCAAAAGACAATGGACTAATTAGGATTGCTGGCTTGTCTGATAGACTAACAGCAGCTCCGATTACAATCAGCTCATGACTGGTTGCCAGGCAGGTATTACCAGAGACAAATGAATCACTTTCATCAAGTGCCATATATGACGCTGAAATAAAACATATCTAGCCAATGGCGTTGCTGCACTAAAACAAGCAAGGGCTACGTTCACACTGCAGGCAAATGTGGCCCAAATCTAATTTTTTTTACACACTTTGTGACTCAGGTCAGATTCTTTTATGACATGTGAACAGGACAAGTCACATGGAATCTGATCTTTTCAAATCCGATCAGGGCCATTTTCAAATGTGTTACTGCATCGGATTCATATTGGATTCTTTTGAAGGCGACCACGGTCTGAACAGCCATGTCGCGTTGAATCAAAGAGGAGTATTATGCGAACAGCCAAACAAAAAATCTGATTTGAGCAATAAATCGGAATTGAGCATTAAGGCCTGCAGTGAGAACATAGCCCTCAGTTGAGGTTCACGGCAGTTTCAACTGATTTTTGACAGTTGGAATTGTCAGGACGCTCTGGATTGAGCCGTAAAGTAAGGGTTTGAAAGCCAATGGGGAGGGAAAAGGCAATTTTAACCATACTTTGGGGCAAAGTCATCGAACTGTTAGTTTTTTTTTTTTTTTAAATCAGATTTGACTGCTGATTGGACATGTGTGGGTTTATGTCACTGTGACCATTAATAGTGAAGTTATGGTTATTGCCCTATTCAAAACATGGGAAGCCTAATATACTGCTAGGCGGTTGCTAGGGCATTGCTAGGCGGTTGTTAAGGTGTTCCAAGTGGTTTCTAGGGCGTGCTAGGCAGTTGCTATGGTGTTTTAGGTGGTTGCTAGGTCATTGCTAGGCGGTTGCTATGGTGTTCCGGGTTGTTGCTAGGGCATTGCTAAGTGGTTGCAATGGTGTTCTGGGTGGTTGCTAGGGCATTACTAGGTGGTTGCTATGGTGTTCTGGGTGGTTGCTAAGGCATTGCTAACCGGTCGCTATGGTGTTCTGGGTGGTTGCTAGGGCATGCTAGGCAGTTGCTATGGTGTTCCGGGTGGTTGCTAGGTGGTTGCTATGGTTTTCTGGGTGGTTGCTAGGGTCGCTGCCAGGCAGTTGCTATGGTGTTCCAGGTGGTTGCTAGGTCATTGCTAGGCAGTTGCTATGGTGTTCTGGGTGGTTGCTAAGGCATTGCTAGGCGGTTGCTAAGGTGTTCCAGGTGGTTGCTAGGTAGTTGCTATGGTGTTCCGAGTGGTTGCTAGCGCGTTGCTTGGCAGTTGCTATGGTGTTCTGGGTGGTTGCTAGGGCGTTGCTATGGTGTTCAGGGTGGTTGCTAGGTGGTTGCTATGGTGTTCGGGGTGGTTGCTAGGGCGTTGCTAGGCAGTTGCTATGGTGTTCTGGGTGGTTGCTAGGTGGTTGCTATGGTGTTCGGGGTGGTTGCTAGGGCGTTGCTAGGCTGTTGCTATGGTGTTCCAGGTGGTTGCTAGGCGGTTGCTATGGTGTTTTGGGTGGTTGCTAGGGCATTGCTAGGCGGTTGCTATGGTGTTCTGGGTGGTTGCTAAGATGTTGCTGGGCAGTTGCCATGTTGTTCCGGGTGGTTGGCAAGGTATTGCAAGACATATTTCATGGTGTTCTGGGCTTTTGCTAGAGTATTGCTAGGCTGTTGCTATGGTGTTCCTAAGTGGTTGCTAGGCGTTGTTGCTATATGGTATTTCTGATGGTTGCTAAGGCATTGCTAGCGGTTGCTATTGGTGTGGGTGATTGCTTGTGCGTAACTAGGCAGTTGCTATGGAGTTCTGCCTGTTGCTAGGGAGGGATGAAAATCCATGTTTTTCAGGTGGTTGCTATCGGAAAAAGACATACCACACCTTTCGATCGAGGCACAATTTAATATATATATTGTATGGGTTTTCTCAAAGCTGTAAGATTAGTAGTGAACCGAAATTTTACGGAAGAATAAATAATAATAATATAGGCACAGAATAATATAAGTTCTGGGGAGAGTAGTGGGCCTGCACTCAGCTCAGGCCCACTAATTAATGAAAATCTAACGTCATGTCGAACTTAAGTTAGCTGGCTAACTACTGCAGGAAATTAACGTCAGCTAGCCATCTAGCTTGCGTGCGTGTCCAAAGCTGCTTTCACACCGGACGTGAAACTAATTTTTCGCATGACAGATTACATTCAAAGTCAATGCAAAGACAAGAATACAAGCGAAACGCTCTGCTCATAAAGCTAGCCAAATGCCTGAACCGAGACCGGGGCGATTGGATTGAGGGAAATATAGGCAACTGTCACTAACTAACGTTAGTTTGCTAAATGGGTAAGGTGGTTAGTTAAACTGGCAGGTTGATAGTTGGCTGTTCTCTCAACACTGGACTGAACACTTCCTGCATAATTTCATAATCGAAATTCATGAAAATCTAACGTAATGTCGAACTTAAGTTAGCTGGCTAACTACTGCAGGAAATTAACGTCAGCTAGCCATCTAGCTTGCGTGCGCGTCTAAAGCTGCTTTCACGGACCTTGAAACAAACCATACATTACATTCAAAGTCAATGCGAAGACATGAATACACACGTCTTTGCATTGACTTTGAATGGGTTTTGTTTAGCGTCCGGTGTGAAAGCAGCTTTCTCACCTATTCTGGAAAATGTTCTGGCGAATAATCCTGAAGTTTATGATATAGTTTTTTTTCTATAGTGTTATTTCATTAGAAGTAACAATAAATAAACACTAAAATCTATATATAGCGTTCCAAAAAAACATACAATTACTACAGTAATACTATAGTTTTTGGTGGTAAATTTTATAGTATTCCAACAGTGGTTTTCTGTACCATCAGCTGGCTATGGCCCAGTAATTAATAAAATATGTACATTTCATTGTCAAGACTGGAGATCTGACCAGCTGGCTACCTTCGCGTGACATCAGTTGCCATATAAGGCCAGTTCGGACATTTCAAAGGAGGCGTTCCCCATCAGTTTAATTAATCCGAAATATACTATTCAAAAAAAAGTAGGGGATATTTTATTTTTGAGATCATAATTTTCACATATACAAGGGATACAAAACCATGTTGTATAGTTCCTTACTGAGGAAGCATTTCCAAAGAATTCATCACCCAAACACATCAATGACACTCTCAATGGGATGCTATTGATGATCAAAGGGTTGTGCCACAAATTTGCATGACTCTGAATTGGAAGGTTAGAGCCACTGTAAAGGAAGATTTTGAAGAAAAAGGATCAGATTATCAGTGGTTGAAGTTGTTAATTAAACAGAGACCATCGCCGTCTAACAATGGAGAGATTACCTGCCCTTGGCATGCTACAGTTAAAGACAGGTCGTTGTGGCAGGTTGATGAATGTTTCCCAGTCTGTCATCAGCAGATTATGGTCCAGACATCTGCTACAGGGTCTGTTCAGGATAGACCATTCATCCGGTCGACCAAGGGCAACAACTCAGGCTCAGGACAGATTCATCCGCACTATTGTCTTGAAAATCGTATGGTAACAGCAAATCAGATAAGGTCTCAACTTCAAAGGGATACTGGCTTAGTAGTGGTGGCCAGACCATCAGGAATCGTCTGCACAGATTTCACTTACCGCCCGGCGTCCTCGTGTCATTCCCTGTTTGAGGATCGTCACATTAGGGCCAACTCCAATGGTTACGTCATCATCAACGCTGGGATAATTGCCGATGGAACAACGTAATGTTCTCAGATGAGTCGAAATTCACTGTGGACTTCCTTGACAGGCGCCGGGAGGGTTTGGCGCCCGGCGTAAAGCGTTTCCATGGCGTTAACGTCATTAGACATGATCCGTATTCTGGATCTGTAATGGTGTGGGGAGGCATCACTGCTGCCGGCAGAACAGACTTGCATGTTGTTGCTGGGCGTGTCACAGGGCAGTACTACCGGGACAACATCTTGGCACCCCATGTTATGCCGTTTTTTTCGTTATGGCCGCCGTTTCATTTTCAAGATGACAATGCCAGATGTCATAGGGCCAGGATCGTTACAGATTACCTCCAGCAGCAGAATATCACCACATTACCATGGCCAGCACTCAGTCCAAACCTTTCCCCCATAGCATGTCTGGGACATGCTTGGACTATAGCTTCGCCAATGTCAATAACCTCCTGCCAATGTCCAACTTGCTGCAGCATTGCAACAGGAATGGAATCCATTCCCCAAAATGACCTGGGGCGTCTCGTTAGGAGTATGCCGTAATTCGTAGCTTATCTACCAACCGAGGGGTTTTACCCGCTACTGACTCTGTTTCACAATGGTGGTAAATTTGCTGTGTGACCCTGTGTTTGTGTCACCCTTATTCTGGCTGTCCTTTACTGACTGTACACAGGGTTTGAATAAATTGACAAATGTTTCCTCAATGTTTTTATGTCATTTGTTTCCTTCCTGACCTCATGATCTGCATTTCATGTTTAAATCAATATCCCCTACTTTTTTTGAATAGTATATAGTTTAAAAACAACAAATTTTCACGAAAAAGCGTTTGCACCTTCGCTTTCATCGCGAAAAAATACAATGGAAAGTACAAAATGTCAATTTCGGCCTATTTAATGTCAGGAACCTTTCATGTATAATGTAATTGAAAGTCACAATATAAATTCAGAATAATCCCCCTACAGGGTAATGTAAATGGGCAGCACACGATGTATAAATGTTTTGCAGATAATATACAAAGTTTTCACACTTTATGTTTTTCATTACATTGCGATATTAGCAGAAAATTGTCCAATAAATAATGCAATAATTTCACATAATTCTTATAAATAGTTACAATAGTACACTTTTAAGTGCATTTTCAGTGTTTTATGAGTAAAACCATGTGTATAAAAAGCCAGCAAGACAGTTCCTGCTGGAGCAACCACTCCTGGAGCTCCCTAATCTGAAACGAGGAAATGACGCCGGCAGTAAACGCCTATTAACCTGATGAGGCTCCATCCAGTTTATGGCTTCCATATCTAATTTTTTGTAACTTTTTTCTGCTTTTTCAAATTGCCAGTTCAATAGATGTCAAGCACATCATCATTAGTAGCAGCTTGCTAAGCAAAAATAACAGACAGCAAAATGTTACGACAACCTCTTCCACCACTCGCTATACTCCCCATGATGTTTTGTTTGTAAGAATTGATGTTAAACCTACCAAGCTCGGAGCAACAAATAGACTATGCACCCTGGTTGGTTTACCGCCACTGGACTGCTCTGAACTGAGTTGCGTACTGACACAGAAGTTTTTGCAAAATAGCAAGCTGTCTGATATCCCTAATTCTGCAGTGAATAAAGTGAATAGGTGGTTTGTGACAGGGAGGAAGAAGATCTCTCACAATGATTGAATACAACATCCTAGGGGACAAAGCTGAGGGCGCCAGCATCAAGGCACCACATGTATGGCTTTGGCTCTGCTTTGGCTGGACAGGGTCCATGCATGGGAGGTTCGTCCCAGTGCCTTTCAAAGGACTACTGAACACAGAAGACATTGCAGATTTTTGCATCTGTTATTCTTCTGGGGCTTATTAAAATCTATTTGTCATCATAAGTAACTGCACATGTAAAATATTAAACAATAAAACAATAATTTTAACATCTCAATTTGCACCAGACATCAAGCCCACAGGAGCAATTTGGGAAACCCTGACAGCATGCTGATGACATAAACACAATGAAACACTTTGCGTCTCAAAGCAGGAATTCATGTGAAAGACCCTGCCACAACAGAAGAAATTGTGTCCAATAGCAAACTTAGCATCAATTTAAGTGATGTTTCTAAAACATTGGACGAAGAAAAAAATTAATATAGTTCAGATCATTTTTCTGATGTGAATGGCATCCAGCCATACAGGTTCTAGCCACACTTAACAAGCAAGGATGAAGTCAAGCCTTCAGACAAAGACAGTGAGCCGGTGGGCGATATTGGCAGGCTTCAAAACCCAGGCCTCTACCTTTCACCCAGCGCAGAACGGAGCAAAACGTAACGCAAGTGTCTTAGCTACTTTATGACCAACAAAAATACCAATGTCCCATCTGGCCTCTGCGCTGCATAAATAGCCAATTCATTTGCGCCAAATTGAGCGCCCATGGACGTGTTGGCCATAAAATGAGGTGCGGTTAGGTGCATTAGTATATTGAGACTGAAAAATGCAATTGCGCTGTTGACCAACAATAACCTGGTCTAAAGTCAATGGTCAGTTTTTGACTGCTCATTTCAATGCATGTACACTCAGCTTGTTACATACTACCCATCAGTGGTCAGTTAGGGGAGGCAGAATGCTCACCGTTAAACAAACAATAACTCTATTACTTTGCTTGATTAGCAATCTGAGGATTGATGAACTAATTTACATGACGAAACGGCAGAATGGTGTGCCAGTTCCATCCACGACATTATTTCTCAGTGCATCGAACAAGCAAGTTTGTTCATATTTGCTAAGAGGAAGCTAACGCAATGCCATTAACAAATATTAAAACCTTTCTTATGCGGCGTTCAATGTGTGGTCAATATGTTTACGATAATATTTCCCCCCTTAAACACGTACTTTTTAATGCCATTTATAAAAAATGGGGAGTTTATTTTCAGTCTTCTTTCATTATCCGATAAACAAAAAAGATCAGAACAATATACGGAATAATCGAGAGAGTTGAGATTTTTTCCTTATCAATTATTAAGATTTACTTCCTTGCAGTCTCGAATCAAAGTATAAAGGTAAATTAATCTTTTTGTCACTATCACCTCTTAATCATAACAGGCTTAATTGACCAGACAAAAGGTCAAATTGATTGGTTGACAATCAGGCATAGTACATGGAAGCAGGTTGACAAAATCTAGCGATAAAAAAGGAGAAGTCACCGCCTACCCTGACCGCACATCCCTGCTACCCATGCAGAAACGAGCAGCAGCGTATGCAACAGTTAAAAATACAGAGATCATGATGTGAAAGATTTTTGTCAACATATCTGTAAAATGCATGTCAAAATGGTTAGTGAGACTGACGTTCTCACATCAGGGCATGCAGTGATACAGACTATTTATTTCATAAGTGAATCTGTTCCATCAGGTAATATGCGATTCTAAAATGCAAAAACAAACAAGCTGCCCTCCAAATATCGCATATAAGGTGCTGAATCCAAAAAAAATAAAAAATTAAAGGCGTTGGAAAGCACGTTGCAAAGGATAAAAGGCCTTTTAATCTTACAAAGGATTGCTTGAGGAAAGCCTGTTTTTCTTATCCTTGTAAGATTAAAAAGGCCTTTATCTCACAAGGCCTCCAACGTCTTTAAAAATATGCGATTCAACATGTGAGGTTATGCATGTAGGTGTTCGCAAATTCTTCAGGATAAAGCCATGATATCTTGAAATTGGTGAGCTCTGTCATTCATGCTGTTCTCCAGAAGATCCCTCCCGGAGGGGTGGCCGTCGGGGACAATGGTTAGCCTATGCATTCATTACATGACACATCGTCTAAAACAGTGCGTGCATTTTCCTTCCATCACACAAAACACAATCTTTGGAAGATCGAATGTTTGAAGTGCTGAAAATACACTTCAGAACTTTGGATAAGTTGTGAATGGAACGATCAATTATCCGCAGTTATCTGAAAAATCAATTTTGAATCTGACCTGATGCATTAACGCCTCTGCGCAGATGTAGACGCCAGCGGACATGGAGCTGCTCAATTTATGCCTGTAGTTACTCTATTCTTTCACTAGATTACACACCCAGATCAGTTATTGAGCACTCACTAGCAAGCCGAGCTTGAATACGATTTAGAATATGGACGCGTTGAGTCCCATCCCTGTTTCCCAGGAGTTGCATGAATTAAACCCCTCGGCTAAGCCTGATGTGCAAACTGCTCAATATACTTGCCCATAGTATCTATCCAGCAGTTAAAAAAGTCTCTTGCAACAAAAACAAGAGGCCCATGGGCCTTAACGGTCACCTGAGTTGTATAAAAACTGATGTTATTGATGTGAATGAACCAAATATACCCATCATTTTCCTATATAAAGTATAGTAAACTTCACCCCCCCCCCCCCAGGGGCAAACATGGAGCCTGGGGGCCATGAAATGAACAATTTTGATAAAGCACCTGAAGACCCTTCCATCTATGAAGAGTATTGTTTTCCAGCATATGTGGGTCTGGAGAAGAAGAGTTTGAAAATTTCAGCCAATTTGACAACTTTTAGCCCCGCCCCTCAGAGCACCTGGGGGTGGGCACCATATAACTCACAATTTTGGTGCATATTTGACCAAGGAAGGTTCCTGCAAAATTTGATTGAAATTGGATCAGCGGATTCTGAGAAGAAGTGGAAAATGTATTGACCAGTTTTAGCCCCGCCCCTCAGAGCACCTGGGGGTGGGCACCATATAATTCCCAATTTTGGTGCATATTTGATCAAGGAAGGTTTGTGCAAAATTTGATTGAAATCGGATCAGCGGTTTTTGAGAAAAAGTGGAAAATTTATTGACCACTTTTAGCCCCGCCCCTCAGAGTCCCTGGGGTGAGCACCATATAATTCATAATTTCAGTGCATAATTGACCAAGGAAGGTTCCTGCAAAATTTGATTGAAATTGGATCAGCGGTTTCTGAGAAGAAGTCAAAAATGTATTGACCAGTTTTAGCCCCACCCCTCAGAGCTCCTGGGGGTGGGCACCATATAATTCACAATTTTGGTGCATAATTGACCAAGGAAGGTTCTGCAAAATTTAATTGAAATCGGATCAGCGGTTTCTGAGAAGAAGTCGAAAATGTATTGACCACTTTTAGCCCTGCCCCTCAGAGCCCCTGGGGGTGGGCACCATATAATTCACAATTTTGGTGCATATATGACCAAGGAAAGTTCCTGCAAAATTTTATTGAAATCGGGTCAGCGGTTTCTGAGAAGAAGTTGAAAATGTTCATTGTTTACGGACGCATGACGGACGACGACGGACCAAAGGCGATTAGAATAGGTCACTTTGAGACTTTGTCTCAGGTGATCTAAAAAATCGTAGTGTTTTGTAACAACTACTTCAGCTATTTTGAGCCAATGGCATCCCAAGTAAGTAGTTAAAAAAATCAGTTTTCTGATTCGCAATGGTACTGATACTGTGTCATTCTACTGTCAATTATAGTTATCACATACAACTTGTATTAAAAATGCGTAATTCCCTAACATGGATTTATGTGTAGATTCGCCTCTCAAAGAATACAGCTGTCTTTTGGAGCCTCATACAATCCCCCATGTAAATACAATCACTTAAATAGCTGATCAGGCTTATCTGTGTAAAAGCACAGCTATAGTTCACGTCCACGTGAAACTCTCCTCGTAATTACCTATTGATCGATGTGTTTTTTTATCCAATTCCAGACAGTAAGCTTTCCTCAGTAATTGACAGACATTGATTGGACCCTCAGAAAAGTATTTAAACACTTATGTAACAACAGTTAGGTTGTATTCTCTCAACTATGCACAGCTGAAAATGACATGATTGCATGGAAAAAAAGACTTCCAGAGCTAACCCTGGAGGGCTGAGCTTATATTTGCGGGATGGAAATGTGATTCTGAGATGGTAAATGGCAGTTATTCTAAATGGAACAACTGGAGGGCTAACAGCATTGATTCTTTGGAGGAGAAATTCAATGATAGAGTTTTTACTTTTGAAGTGTGAGTGGAACTGCCTTTGTATGGTAATAATAATATAATAATAATAAATTTATTTACGCATATAGCACCTTTCAAGCAATACAGCACAAAGTGCTTCACAAGCAGGTAAAAATACATAAAAGCAATAAAACAAAATGGGGAAAGTGGGGAATTAAACATCAAAATGGGAAGAATTAAGATAATAAATGGCGACATACATGAAAACACACCCATACAATAGAAAAATTTAAACCGTAAAATCAGCAAAAGCAAGCCTAAAAAATGAGTCTTTAAAAGAGATTTAAAAGATGATAAAGGCTTAGTATTTCTCATATTGTTTGGGAGGCTGTTCCATAGTCTTGGAGCCTTAACTGAAAAGGCTCGATCACCCTTTGTTTTTAACTGGACTCTGGAACAGCCAATAATGCTTGCTTGGTAGATCTCAGCAGTCTTTTAGGTCTGTAAGGATTTAAAAGCTCACTTATATATTCTGGTGCCATGCCATGGAGTGCTTTGAAGGTTATTAATAAAATTTTAAAATCAATTCGGAATTGAACTGGCAGCCAATGCAAAGATGCCAAAATTGGGGTAATGTGGGCTCCTTTATTTGTTCTAGTGAGCAATCTTGCGGCCGAATTTTGAACTACTTGCAGTTTGTTCAAAGATTCTTTATTCAGACAAGTAAATAACGAGTTGCAATAGTCTAATCTTGATGAGATAAAAGCATGAATAATTTTTTTGGTATCTTCAAATGGCAGAACAGACCTAATTTTAGCTATATTATGGAGTTGCAAGTAGCATGACTGCACAAGCTTCTTAACGTGGAGCTCAAATTTGAGTTCATTATCAAATATCACACCGAGATTTCGGTAAGAGGGCCTAATATTAGAAGCAAGAGGTCCAAGAGATGACTGGATTTTATCAGACACCAACTTTGGACCAAGTATAATGATGTAATGTGGGGAAAAAAAGCCACTAGATGGCAGTATTGACATTTTTTTTTTTGTTAAGCCCATTCTAAAGCTAGGTTTGGGGCATGTCCTGGGCATGCCTCAGAGGGGGCTGGAAAAGAGTATATAAGGAGAAAAACTGAGAGAGTGAAAAGTAGTAGGAGAAATTGCAAGGAGAAATTGTGGAAGGATACATTTGACCAGACCTGCCACTCTTTTCAAGACCTGTGAAGCTTTTTGTGGATTTTTGCCTGTGTTGGAGCATTTTCCTGTCCCAGGACATCGCAACGCAGCAGCCCATCTCAATTACCAGGGGACTGTAAATATCTCATTTTTTTTTATTTCAATCTTGGTCAGTAGAGTAGATTGTAGATTAGAAAAGTGTTTGTTTAATTAAATCTGTTAAAGTTTAAAAAATTTTTTCAGTCATCCCTTGCTGTCCGTGACGTCAAAACAAATTGACGCCATAACAAATTGGGGCAAAAACAAACTGGGGGCTCGGGTTCGGGGTAGACCATTGTGCGAGTCATTTATTGAAAATCTAAAATTTCAAATTGTGAAATTGTTCTTTTGAATTTTCCTAGATCTATATTGACAGATCAACAGCAATGGACGATTTCTTGGCATCACCAACCGTAGAGGTTTTGAAGTCTTTTAAAAAGACAGAACTCCTAGAAATATGCTGACAGATGTAAAACCAGCCATGCGAAAAGCAAGACTGGCTAGAGAGATTGTTGAATATTACATTGATGAAAATGTGTTTGCACCAGGAGATCTGGAACAGTTTCCAGTGGAAAATCCAAATGTAGAAATGGAACTTAAATTAAAAATGCTAGAGATTGAAAGAGAGGAAAGAGCATTCGAGAGAGCAGAAAGAGAAAAAGAAAAACAAAGAGTTTGAGAGAGCAGAAAGAGAGAGACAGAGACAGAGAGATTTCGATTTAGAAAAATTAGACAGAGAAGAAAGGCTCCAAATGGAGCAACTAAAAATTAAAATGGAAGCTGAAAACAAATTTTGTGCTAGCCAGGAGGTAAAGCTGGTGCCTCCATTCTCGGAGAAGGAGGTTGATAAGTATTTCCAGTGCTTCGAGAAGGTAGCTAAGAGTTGTCAGTGGCCAAAGGAACACTGGCCTCTGATGTTGCAAACTGTCCTCAAGGGTAAAGCTCAACAAGCCTATTCGGCTTTGTCTGCAGATGATTCCTCTGATTGTGAGGTTGTCAAAAAGGTTATTTTGACAGCTTATGAGTTGGTTCCAGAGGCTTACTGACAGAAATTCAGAGGTCTGAAGAAATCTGACAATCAGACTTATGTGGAATTTGCTAACGAGAAGAAGGTTTGCTTTGAGCGCTGGTGTACTTCTATGGAGGTCAAGGATGATTTCAACTCACTAAAAGAGATGGTGTTAGCTGAAGAATTCAAGGACTGTGTCAAGGATGATATTAAGACCTACCTCAATGAGAAGCAAGCACTGAATTTGCAATCAGCTTCCAAGTTTGCAGACGAGTATGTTCTCACACGTAAGTCCAAATTTCAGTCTAGCAGTAACAATAGATGGTCCCAATTTCAGAAGAAAGGTAACGGTGATACCCAAGATTCCTCACCCAAAGACAAAGACAAATCTGGTGATGGTGCTCAGAAATCCAGTCAAAGGTCTGATAAAAGTGTGAAAGCTGACAGGGACAAAAGTGGTCTAGTTTGCAATTATTGCAAGAAATCTGGTCATGTTACAACTAACTGTTGGTTCCTTAAAGCTAAGAAAGCAAAAAAAAAAGGATACCAAACCCAATGCCTTTGTGAAGACAAGGTTAGAAACCCCTGTAGTAGATGACCGATCTGCTAAATTGCCTGCTCCTTGTGAGGCAAAAGAAGCCTGATACTGCTGACTTTGTGAGGGAGGAATTTCTTCCATTTGTGTCAGAGGGATTTGTGGCTCTGAATGAGCATTCTCCTCCTGTCCCCATATATATCCTAAGGGATACCGGAGCTTCTCAGTCACTTTTGTTGATGGACTCCTTGGAGTTACGTGATGAGACCGCTTCTGGGGATTTCATACTTGTACAAGGTATTGAAGGGGAGGACTGTATCTGTACCCCTGCGCTCTGTATTCTTGAAGTCAGATTTAGTTACAGGACAGGTAAAGGTGGGACTTATGTCAAGTCTACCTATCAAGGGTGTTTCTCTGTTGCTAGGCAATGACCTGGCTGGGGGCAATGTAGTTCCCCTGTTCATCTTACTTCACAGCCGAGCACTGAAGATGGCGATGAAGACCCATCTCTGTATCCTTCCTGTGCAGTGACCCGTGCTATGGCCAAGAAGGCTCAAGAAGAAGATGATGTGGTGCCGTCCAGCACATTGAATAGTCATGACTCAGGTGGTTCGCCTCATGACTCTGTTCAGCCTACTATGGTTTCTCCGTTTGAAGACTTATCAGACACTTTCATCAGTTCTCTGTTCAGCCAGCCAGATGGGTCTGGTGATTCTGATGTGTCTGCAGACTTGTCTCTGTCCAGAAAGCGGTTGATTCAGGAGCAAACCAATGATCCTGAAATTTGTGTACTAAAGAAGAGAGCCCTTCCTGATGCAGAAATAGACGCAGTTCCAGTTGGGTATTATCTCAAGGATGGAGTGTTGATGCGGAAGTGGCGCCCTCCTGATATCCCTGCTAATGCAGATTGGGCAGTGGTGAAGCAAATTGTTGTTCCGAAGGTCTACAGGAATGAGATCTTAACAATGGCTCATAGTTTGCCTTTAGGAGGTCATCTTAGTGTTAACAAGACTGTTGACAAGATCATGAAACACTTCTTCTGGCCTGGACTTCGGAAAGATGTTTCCAACTTTTGCAAAACCTGTCACACTTGTCAGGTAGTTGGAAAACACCAGTTAGACCCACCTGTAGCTCCATTGCAGCCTATCCCATCATTTGGGGAGCCCTTCTCCAAGGTCATCATTGATTGTGTTAGTCCATTACCCAAGACTAGATCTGGAAATCAGTACTTGTTGACAATCATGTGTGCATCTACCAGATTCCCTGAAGCCATACCTCTATGCAACATTAAGGCAACTGCAATCTTGAAGGCTTTGATAAAGTTCTTCACGTTGTTTGGCCTTCCCAGGGAAATTCAGTCAGATCAAGGTAGCAATTTCACTTCCGGATTGTTTCAGCAGGTTGTGTATGAACTAGGTGCGAAGCAGATTCTTTCCAGTGCCTATCATCCAGAGAGTCAGGGTGCCTTAGAGCGGTTTCATTCCACTCTCAAGACAATGATGAGGACTTACTGTTATGACCATGAGAAAGACTGGGATGAAGGTGTTCATTTGCTGTTGTTTGCAGCTAGAGAAGCAGTGCAGGAGTCTACTGGATTCAGTCCGTTTGAGCTAGTGTTTGGCCATGAAGTGAGAGGACCTTTGCTATTGTTGAGTGAACAATGGCAAGAGAAAGAGCCGCATATCAGTCTGTTAGACTATGTTAGCAAGTTCAAAAGAAAGACTGCGTGCAGCTTGTGACCTAGCAAAGAGAACTTGAAATCAAGTCAGGGAAAAATGAAAACTTGGTATGATCATAAGGCTTGAAGCCGTGAGTTTAAACCAGGAGACAAGGTCCTTGTGTTGTTTCCTTGCAGTCCAATCCATTGCAGGCTAGATTTCATGGTCCTTATGAAATTCTGACAAAACTCAATGATCTCAATTACATTGTGAAGACTCCAGATAGGAGAAAGCCAAAACAGTTGTGTCACATTAACATGCTGAAGCCTTATCATGATAGGAATGCTAGGGTTGCAGCTGTCACTTCAGATCCTCCTATGGCCGAGACTTGTGAAGATGATGGGGAGTTTCAAGATGATGAACCTAGAATTAAAGCTGAAGTTCTTTCATGTAAATTGTCAAATTCTGAAGTGTTGCAAAATCTTGATGTAAAACTCCAGCACTTAGAACCCTCACAGAAAGATCAGTTTGAGAGGTTGATCGAGAAATATAAAGATCTATTTCTTGATGTTCCAAAGAGAGTTTCTATAGCCTCTCATGATGTAGATGTTGGTGATGCCAAACCAATAAAACAGCATCCGTACCAGATGAATCCTGAAAAGAGAAAGATTTCTGAGAAAGAGGTTGAGTACATGTTAGAACATGATATTATCAGACCCTCTAACTCCGATTGGAGTTCACCCTGTGTTCTAGTTCCAAAACCTGATGGAAGTACTAGATTCTGTACAGATTATCGCAAAGTCAATGCTGTAACTAGAACTGATGTGTTTCCAATACCTAGGATTGATGATTGTATCGATAGAGTAGGGCAAGCAAAGTTTCTGACCAAGATTGATTTATTGAAGGGTTATTGGTGTGTGCCTTTAACTGAGAGGGCCAAGAGCATCTCTGCTTTTGCCACACCATCTGGATTATACCAGTATGAAGTCCTACTCTTTGGCATGAAAAATGCCCCAGCCACATTCCAAAGGATGATACAATCGCCGGATTGCCACACACGGGTGCGTACATCGATGACCTGATCACATGGAGTGACTCCTGGGAAGAACATCTGAAAGATGTAGAGACGTTGTTCAGCGCTTGACCCAGGCTAACCTGACTGTTAACCTGAACAAGAGTGACTTTGGTTGTGCTACTGTCACGTATCTTGGCTACGTCATAGGCCAGGGTAAGGTGGCACCCATAAATGCTTAAGTCCAAGCCATCATGGACTTTCCAGTTCCTGACAACAAAAAAGCTTTGCGCCGCTTCCTTGGAATGATCGGGTACTACCGCAAGTTCTGCAAGAACTTTGCTGAGATTGCTCTCAGTCTCACCAACCAACTGAAGAAAGGCGTAAAAGTTCACTTGGGATGAAGCATGCCAAAGAGCCTTGATCCCTTGAAGTCTCTGCTCTGTCACTTCCCGTGCTCAAATCTCCTGACTTCAACAAACCGTTCTCCATGGCGGTCGATGCTAGCGACCAAGCTTGTGGATCTGTGCTCCTACAGAGAAGTGACTCTGATGACATTGAGCATCCCGTGGCATACTTCTCCAGGAAGTTCAATCGCCACCAAAAGAACTATTCCACAATTGAGAAGGAGCTGTTGGCTCTGGTTCTATTCTTACAACACTTTGAGGTTTATGTTTGTACAGGGCAAAAGCCAATGATTGTATATACTGACCACAATCCGTTAATGTTTTTGAGTAAGATGAAAAACAAGAATCGGAGATTGTTGAATTGGAGTTTGATTTTACAGGTGTTTGACTTGGAAATTAAGCATGTAAAGGGTACTGACAATGTAATTGCTGATTGCTTATCCCGTGTTTGAGTATGTGTATATATATCACGTGTTTATTAGCATATTGTATTATATGTATATATACACAAGTGTCTACTTAACCATTTTTGTATTGAAAAGAAAAATTTTGCCTTTATGAGTCAAAATTTTTCTCTTTTGGAATGGAGGTGTAATGTGGGGAAAAAAAAGCCACTAGATGGCAGTATTGACATTTTTTTTTTTGTTAAGCCCAGTCTAAAGCTAGGTTTGGGGCATGTCCTGGGGATGCCTCAGAGGGGGCTGGAAAAGAGTATATAAGGAGAAAAATTGAGAGTGAAAAGTAGTAGGAGAAATTGCAAGGAGAAATTGTGGAAGGATACATTTGACCAGACCTGCCGCTCTTTTCAAGACCTGTGAAGCTTTTTGTGGATTTTTGCCTGTGTTGGAGCATTTTCCTGTCCCAGGACATCGCAACGCAGCAGCCCATCTCAATTTCCAGGGGACTGTAAATGTCTCTTTTTTTTTATTTCAATCTTGGTCAGTAGAGTAGATTGTAGATTAGAAAAGTGTTTGTTTAATTAAATTAAATTAAAAATTTTTTCTGTCATCCCTTGCTGTCCGTGACATCAAAACAAATTGACGCCATAACAATGACTTTAGTTTTATTTGGGTTTAACTGCAAAAAATTATTAGCCAACCAATTTTGAACATCAGCTAAGTCATGCAACACCAGCTAAGTCATGCTGAAATCAGTGGATTTTACAGCTATATACAACTGCGTGTCATCAGCATAACAGTGAAAAGCTATTTTATGCTGATGAATGATAGAACTCAGAGGTAACATATCAATACAAAACAATATAAGCCCAAGTATGGAGCCTTGAGGTAAACCTGAAGTAAGCAGCACAGGCGAGGATACATGTTCACCGAGGGAAACCAAAATTTTCTGTTTGACAGATATGAAGAGAACCATTTCAGAACAGACCCAGAGAGCCCGACCCAATTTCTCAGCCTATCACTGATGAGACATGATCAACTGTATCGAAGGCAGCACTAATATCCAAAAGCCCCAATAGTGAGCAGTCACCAGAGTCAGCATTCATGAAAAGATAATTAGTGCCCTGAGAAGAGCCGTTTCTGTACTATGTTGACGTCTAAAGCCTGATTGAAATTTCTCAAAAATATTGTTGGTTTCTACCACTTCTAAAAGTTGCTTTGCGACCACTTTTTCCAAAATGTTCGTAATAAAAGGCAATTTTGATATTGGTCTAAAATTACTAAGAATGGCTGGATCAAGATTTGGTTTTTTTAGAAGTGGTTGAACGCAGGCAATCTTAAAATAGTCTGGAAGACAGCCAGTAGAGAGAGAACTGTTCACCACGGAAAGCAGGTCAGGGCCAGTAGCCATCATTACTTCTTTAAGGAGCCTAAAGGGTATAATATCCAAGGGACTGGATGAGAGTTTCATCTGTGATACAATATCAGTTAGATCCGACAGAGAAATCGGTGCGAAACAACTCAGCAAGTTTGGTGTCGCTCTATACTACTTCTAACCAGCTAGTTAACTAGCTGGCTATTTTTTATTTTCGGTATACCACCATGATCACAGAACTAGTTTGTCACATTGGTTAACAAGAGTAGTCGCTAGCCTTAAATGCTATAAAAATGCATGTACCAGCATTTTGCTTAATGTGGCGATCTGTTTTAGAATTTATACCTCATTCAACTAAAAAGAATGCCTTGAATTTTCACAGTGAGTTATGCTTGCTGCTTATAGGGTGGAAAGGATTGTTACAAGCTTGCTTTTCGCTTGGATGATCAGAATTGTAAACAGCAAGCTTTCCTTCTGAGTGAACGTTCTGACCGTAAAATAAGCAGTTCCTTTGAGTATGTGTGTTTTCTGGTGCAACTTTGTAGAAAAATGGATGAAACTCTGAACTTTATCATGGAGATAAGACTTGTTTTCAGTTTGGAGAGGTTACCAGTGACCATTGATGTCCAGCTGCACCCATATTGATAATCTCATGCTAAATTTAACCCAGAAAATAATTCATTTTGACTTTCATGACTAAAAAGTTGATTAAAAATATGATTTGATATTTGAAAGTTGATCATTTAGAATTTCATTGTCAGATGACAAATACTTGTGGTCTAGGAGTTTATGATCCCAGAAATTTATTGTTCTAACCCCCAGACATTTTTCAATTCTCTAATGCTGAATTTTCATGAAGATTTTATATGTATATTTGCAGCCCCTTTTCTCTACCAAAATCAGAAAGTAAACTGAAATACGATGGAAATCTAAATGCTGCATCTTGTCTCAGTCGAGCCATATTCCCCCTCTCTATGAAGCTTAAATCTTGAATTATAAAGCATTAAATAGGGTAACACATAAATAGCCAAATGACCTATGAACCATTTAAAAGTTCTCAAAAAAATTTTGGTGGCCTTAAAGTTGTCTTTTTGCAAATGATGCCAACCAATGAGAAGAGAGAAAAACAAGTCAGAAGCAGACATTACGTTATTAAACCACTGAAAAAGAAGGAAGAAGCAGACATTACGTTATTGAACCATTGTAACATGAGAGGATGTAAAAACCATATTTGGAAGAAATTTCCTGTGATGAAGGGATAAAGATTGGGTGTGAAAAGTAGAATGTCAGTTCTTCTTGCACAACAAGAGCTCGGCTTTGTACTGGTTCATAAACCTGAATAAATTCTAATTTTCTGAAGAGTCTGTCTTTCTCCAATTGTTCAAGGATGGGGGGACGTCAAAAATATGAAAACATTTCTTAATAGGAACCACAACAAAGTTGGCAAGCCTGCCAGGAGTTGGTAAAGGTCGGTCTTCCGGTGCTCGGAGATGGTGCAGGGGATACACACGCACACCCTAAGCTGCCAGCCAAGTGTAAGGCAAGCAATTTCATTTTAATTTGATTTAAATATCCTGCTCAACTAAATTATATAAGTAGAGTAGGGGTGTTGTTGTTCTGTGTTGTCCCGGCCTTGATCTGGAGCACTGGAGACAAGTAACCTTTCTGACCCAAAGAATCTGGACACTAAATTGAGGGAAATAAAAGGAGAGTGACAGAAGCTGCAGAATCCTTAAGCAACTTCTAACTGCATGAGCAACAACTAACTGTGAGTGATTGTGTGGAATTCAGAGCGCGTTCTGTGATTATTGCATGACTGTTTGGTATGAGTGTGAGGCCTGTGCTGGAACCTGTGCTGGAAGGTAAAATCGGGGTAACCTGGCAGGTTCTCTGAGGTTGCCCTGCAAAAAATGCTCTATAGGACTTCTATGGAATTCTATGGAACTCTATAAAACATCAATGGAACTCTATCGAACATTTTAGTAGAACAGCATGTTCTATAGGATTTTCCGTGTGTTCTATAGGAATTTGCTAGAAACCTATAGAGCACCTCTATGGAAAAGAAAGTCCTATAAGATTATTGCTGTTCAATAAGACCTTCCTATAGAACACCCTAGTTGAAAAATCTGTTCTATAGGACTCTGATGGTCTTTAGGACCTTCTAATAAAACAAAAGCTTAATGGGAAAGAAATCTTAAATAAGGGTTAAATAAACATAAAAATAAATCTTATGACTCCTTGCAATGCTCTGTCGAAGGGTCAATTTACCTTATGTGTACCCGGGTTCTAGAAGTGAGAGACCGGACTAATGGTATGAAAATGCGCAATATGCAGTGATATTTACTATACTAAAGTAGCAAGGAAATCTTGTCCCTTTTAACTTTAAGGTGTGCTTATAAGCACATGGGGTACCAGGCACATACCCACTCATTGATTCTCTGATCAGACGATTGATTGACTGACTGACTGCACAACTTAGCAGTATTTCAGTTACGGTATATGAAGACCTCTTTCCATTTCCTCGGCAGCAATTCAAAAATATAAATGTAAGGCATTACAACTTTATTATGCTATAATGGAAAACTCGTGTTCCTCTTTTGCTTATGAAGACAGAATTATGTTGAAAGTTTGAGCTTTTGAACTTTTCCCTTAATTTTAAAAAAATTCAATCAAATTATTCCTTTCCATTTACTGTACATGCATGTGATTGCAGATTATATGCAGATTTAGAATTAATTTGAATACAATTTGAGGTCTGCTTAGACTTATTCCCACTATCTTTATACATGTATCATGGTCACCTAACAGGATTACTAACATGGCCTTCCTTTTCAGTGAAGGCACTCAGTTCCTTCAAATTCGATTCAATTCAATTCAAATGCAATTCAAATAGATCAGGATCAAGTACCATCAGCATTTTCCCAGTTGCCGGATAGCTCACTCGGTTAAAGCACCGTGTTACGGAGCAGAAGTGTCTGAGTTCGAGCCCAGGTCAGAGTTGCGCACAGTTGGCCATTGCACTACAGGAATGCAAATTGGGAAAGGTTTGCTGGGAAGGATTAATATAACATGGTTGCTTTGTTTGTTGCCTTCCAGATTCGGGTGGGATTGAAGATGTCAAATTAGAAAAAAAAAAAAAAAGTTCTACAAGAACTGTTCTATAGAGATTTTCTATGGAACAATTTCCTAAAGAACTTGTTTTCTATAGGACTTGAGGTGCTAAAGTTCTATAGAATTCTATTGAACTGTCCTATAGGATTCCTATAGCACATTTTTTTTCAGGGTGGGGCCTGGGCAGAGACCCAAGTGAGAGGTCTAACAGCACGATCCCAGAGCATTTTTCTAAGTCTGGGCTGGAAACTTAACGTTGAAGTTTAACACAGACTGGTCTGGGCTGGAAACTTAAAGGAGAAGTTTAACGCAGACTTGCGAGGTCTGGGCTGGAAACGTAACTTTGACGTTTAATGCAGATATTTTAGTATTTATTTTTCTTTAAGGGTGCTCGGCACGGTGGCGTATAGGAGCAGGCAGATTGATGGGTCTAGCAAGAACATTGACGGGGGGACATAGACGGGAGGTGTAGATTGTGGGGTCCCGAACAGACACAGACGGAAAGATTTATTGTGGGGTGCAGTGCCCTTTGAATGAGTGTAGAGTGGGTGTGAACAGTGCATCTGTAGCATATTGGATTAGTTAAGTGTGCACTAAAATATAACGCAGTAGGATAGTAAAAATCAGCACAAGAGTGTTTATGTAATAGACTGCCGCTAAAGCTATGTACTACCGTAATTGAATACCCCAGAAAAAATAACTTGGCTGAGCAGTGAAATTTAGATTAACAATAAACAATGATTACAACAACGCAGGTCAATGAAATAGAAAAACTATTTCCTATGTTTGAAAAAGATACATCAAAAAAGGGACAAATACAACTAAACAAGCAGTACATCATTTGATTGGACGAGTAGATGGTTATAAATATAACAAAGGGAAACATTGTTCTCATATATTATTAGTTGAGGAGTGTGTAGCAAGATACTATCCTTTGGGAGAGGAGTGAGGCATTCCTAAGGGGGGAGGGAAGAATGAGTGAAACTGATCAGAGAGAGCTGGCAATTGGTTGAGAGTGTGAAGTTTGCTAATCTGGGAATCAGTTGAATATGGTGATGTAAGCTGTAATGTTTTGTACTGCTTTTTAAAGAAGCAAGAGTGATGATTTTGCTAACATAGTATCAGCTGGTTTTTGTCCGCAGAGTGGATTTGGCAGTTGGTAAGCGTGTCATATAAGTGCGAGATAATTGATGGATGCGTTAAACCTGCATTGGAAGTGGAGATAATTTGGGTGGTAAACAGAGCAGGAGTTTAGCCATTTTGAATGGCTGTGGAGTTCAAAAGGACAGAATTGATTTGCTAGACTGTGAGTTTATTATTAATGTTAATTGTCAAGTGTTTGTCATTGTTGTGGTGGCTAGACTGAGTGTGAAAATGTGTTGGAATGTAAGATCCTTGGAATGAGTGTGAATGAGTGTGAGAAAGGAAGTGCATTAATGTGAGTGTTTTCAGCTCAAACCTGTATGAGTAGAACCAAGATGCGCATAAGTTGAAGCGTGTGTCTGGTAATAACTGTATTCTCATGTTGGGCTGTGTGTCTGTTCATACTCTTGATAGAAGTGAACACAATAGTTTTTCCAAATAAAACAGAATAAAGGTCCTGATTTATCCATTTACAAATGTAAGCCCCCTCTTGAATGATCGGTCAGTATAACCCAGGCATGGGGCGATTAATTAACTTAATCGCTAACTTAATCAAGTTAAGTTAAAATCCCATTAACTTAACCAGTTAACTTTTGAGAAGGGATATTAAATTAACTTAATTGATTTTCATAGATTAATTGAATTTTTCGATAATTTTCAATTAAGTTTTGATTAACTTCATAATTTTTGCTGCAATGTTGACCTGATATTTCAGACTACTGATGGATTTTTTCTAAACATCTAACTACCGCAATGATGAGATTTTGTCCTCATAATAATTATTATGGTTTTACAATGATTAAGAATCTTCACTTATATGATGTTGTTCTACACACTTTATATATATATATATATATATATACTTTATATCAGCTGTGTTATGTTCTTGAATTTTAACAAGGCTAGTAGACATTGAAAGTCTGACATTCACTGGAGATTGCCAATAACCTTTTGTGTTAACATTAATAGAATGAAATACACAAGTGTATGTAAATGTATGCGATGAGTTTTTGCATGCTATGTATGAAGTACATACAGATCATGATTACAATATGATACATTGCTGATAATATGATGACTTGTTTTCAAATGTATAAATAGTTGTGTATTGACAAAACTAGATGCAGTTGAAATAAGACTTTATCTTAACTCTGTAGTTGTTAAGTCAATATATATTTGAAAATATTGTCGATGGCATGGAATCAAAGTTAACATTTAACTTAAGTTAATTTTGACAAGTTAACTAGTTAACTAGTTAATTTCCAAATAGACATTAACTTAATTGATTAAATTTTAGTATTAACTTAACTAGTTAATCCAACACGTTAATCGCCCCATGCCTGGTATAAACAGAAGAAAGTTTAGAAGAAATAACAACTGAATTTTAATTGGATAAAGGTAGATAAGTGTTTCTAATGTTGTGGCAAATTTAATTGCTTTGAGTAAAAAGCGAGGATTGGAAAAAATGATTTATGTAAGAAAAATAAATGCATCACCTAGTCCTTCAAAATAAAGATATTACATGCATTGAGAGCTTCACATAAGAGACAACATAGAATGGACATAAGTGAAATCAAAATATGAGATAGATAATAAAACATAAATGCACAATTTGACACAGGATAAGGGGGTTGGTGATTTGCCAGTACATGCCCCAACATTTGGCAGTAATAATGCATTGCATAGAAAACCATCAGTAATATCTTCTGTGAGCTGAGGGAAGGGGATTGGGCCCCCTAAACCTTAGCTGAAACAGGCGGCGACAGAACTGCAAAATTCCAAGGGCACGTTAAAGACTGTCTATAGTGCCGGGGAGAGGACTGAAAGCCCCCGTCTCCAATGAAGTATGAATTGACATACTGCCGTGGTACTGTCTAGTCGACATGTTTGTCGCATATAAGTGTGAGGGCAACACGTGGTACGTGGGTGACAGCCCACACCTAGCAGATGGGTGTGGGAAACGACCTCTGTGAACAGGTGAGGCTGGTGAAAATGGTCAAAGTTTCTATACCCATAGCGAAGTGGGGTAGGGATCAGACCGTCAGTTCCCACCTGGATGGCTAGCAACCACTATGGGATTCGGGGATCGCTATCAACTGGGTCACCGGCCGGTTGAGTCGCATATGGCTGTAAGACCACAAAGAGGGTGGCCGCCATGCTCGGCTCAATGAAAAGTCTGGCCACCACAAGCCAAAAGCGAATGTGTTAGTAGGCGAGTGGTGATTCTGTGATCGGGGGCTTTGAAAAGAAGGCAACGGGATGCATAAGGCAGAGTTCTCAACCTGGGGGAGCCTGGGCGAAGATGTCTGTGGAAAGGGATCTCGCTTGGAACTGGGTCCTGGGAGACAGAGGTTCAAAGGATCTAAGTGGGTTAAAATGGATCTAGGAGGCATCAGAACCATACCTGCATTGGGTCTCTTGCATATCTGTTTTAAACTGTTATCGATGAGTCGTGACTTAAACTGTTTCATTCAGTGTTCTCAAAGAACCACCTCAAAAGCAGCTGGCACGATGACTAAAAACCTAGTCCAGCAAATGCCATCTAAGTGTTCTATCCCGTTGTGAGGGGTGAGGAAACCTGTTCCATCCCTAAGTATTGATATCAAAGCTTCAACCTGAGTGTGTGTTGTAACTCTCTCCAGAGACGGCTAAGATCTCATTGAGGACACAATCTAAGGCAGGGGTGAGTTGACCTACAGGAGGTAATATACAGTACCATGGCAAAAAGTGGAAATTGATGGAATTAAAGTATTTTGGGATATTATTATTATGGGCTATTGCATGGAAGTGACATGGTATTTTAGATGTTAGGCATTGGGAAGGCCCGGATGAAACTGTTCTTAAAACGTTCTGACTCCGGAGTGTCTATACAGTCTTTGCAGTAAAAGTAAATATCATAAAATCTGAAATATCTAATGATAAATTATGCAGGTGTCAGTAACTCTCGTTCTGCATGTGCTAGGAGCATAGTGGATCTGTTTGTGTCTGTGTTTGTTTGTGCATTTTGTTTTCTCTCTCTAGTGACAGACAGGTGGGAGCATAGCTCCAGCCGGTCAAAGCCCTCTACGTCCTGGAGCTTCCCTGGAGCTTTGAATGAATATGCTCCTCGTTTACAAATAATATGGACTGGTTGTAATGAATGCTCATTTACCAAAACAATCAGATCGAAAAATCGCAAGTGAATGTCAAATATGGACTTGTACTTGGGACTGATTAGCTGCAATAATCAAAATGACTGGATACAAATGGGACATTAGACCAAACAACACCTCTCCTAAAGGAGCATTTACCAGAGCAATGGAAGGCCATAAAAAACTCCAACACAAAAACAAGTGGAGTTCATGTGCTGACGTACAAGAGATTGTTTTTACCCAAGGTGTTTAAAGTCACAAAGGACCAACAAGCCATATTTTACGTTCGGACTCACAAGAAATTCAATTGTGTAAGGCATGGGGGTCATACACCATCGGTAGACAATAGCTGTGCCATTTTGCGACCATGATTGGTACGAGGCCATGATTGGGATGGCCTCAACGGGAGGAGTGTTGTGGAACGTATTTTAGTATTACTCATCAAATTCACCAGTAAATCTATAATCATAATCAGTTATCATATTATGTAGGCACCTGTAACACACGCACACACACACACACACACACACACACACACACACACACACACTGTTTTGGTTTGCCTGCCTCTGAGACGACGTATGGCCCATTTAAAAGTTCTCTTAAAGAATTAAGTAGCGTGAAGTAGTTATTTTGCAAATGATGCCAACCAATGAGAAAAGAGAAAACCAAGTAAGAAGCAGACATTACGTTATTGAACCATTGTAATGTGAGAAGACGGAATAACCATATTTGGAAGAAATTTCCTGTGATGAAGGGATAAAGATTGGGTCTGAAAAGTAGAATGTCAGTTCTTCTTGCACAACAAGACCTCAGCTTTGTACTCGTTCATATGCCAGAACAAAGTCTGATTTTATGAAGAGTCTGTCTCTCTCCAATTGTTTGAGGATGGGGGGACCTCAAAAATATGAAAACAATTCTGAATAGGAACGGCAACAGTAGCAGCAAAAGCAACTGAGACATTGTCACTATCTATAATTATCTGAATTTCTTTCATGTATTTGAACTGACCTTCAATCATCACCCAGTTGGAAGCAAGTTTTTTTTATAAGTCTAATATTATTCAAGGGGTTATGGTAGCGTGATCAAAATGGAGCTTGGTGTAAATTCTGATAGGCCACGGAGTCAAGCTTGCTAAAGTAAAAAAGCTGCTTCTCCCGCCAGAGAATCACCTGCGTGAATCACTCAAGACATTGTAACCTAGGGATAGCCAGACTGCCTTCTAAGTGTGCCACCTTAAATGCCTCAATATTTCCCCAGAAAGTGGGAGGGGCCAAACAAAGAGACCACATAGAACTGCTGCAGGGCTCGACTTTCACAACGGCACTCATAGCAAAAGCCGCCGTATATTACTGACTTTGCCGCCGAATACACAATACACATGAAAGCCACGGCAACGTTTTGCCATGATAAAAATCGCCAGAGCCCTTACGCTTTAAATCGCTTACTAAGTGTTAGGCAGGGCCCTTGACGGTTCAGCTGGGCATAGCAGGCTGGGTGGTATCCGATAAGACTCACAACCACAATTGAGAATTTATGCACCAAACTTTCCCGCGTTTCTCCGGCAGTGGCTTGTGAATGGACGGGGATGTTAACATGACCATATTTAGAAATCACACACTGCGTGATCACCCTTCTTTTTGCTTCATCAGCAATAAGGTCAACCTCACACCCAAGTAACCTTTTTTATACTGTGTGATTAACTTGAAGGGGTAACGATAGCGCTTGTGTGAGGAGGTTGAAAGTAAACTGCCCAGACAGGAACCGGGAAGGGCTGAGGAAATCTACACCATGATTAGCCGTTCTGATGACGTCACACTGCGGAGAATACCAACGAAACTAAGGCTTGTTTAAAATTAGGTCATCGTTTCAAAAATAATCGCCTGGCATCCTTCCGATAAAAGCCTGAAATCGGTCAACTTCTGATTGATATAGATATGACATCGATATTAAATAATCTCATACAAGTGCATTTTTTTTTTTTTAGCTTTGCTGAAACCTGGATGAGAATTTTGAACAGTAAACAACTTGCACATGAAATTATAGTGCTGTGGCACCGCATGTACAATGTACTACAGCAGCATGTAATACACGCAAGATTAGCCTTGTATGGACAGGAAAATTGCTGTAGTTAGCAAAAGCCACCACAGCAAAATGTGGCTGTGGAGGCTTGAAAAATTGCCGTGGAGGGCCATCGGTCTCCACAGCAATTTTTGAAAAACCAGATGTGGAGGCAAATTGCGAAACTCGAGGCCTGGCTCCCAACTGGCTATGTTAACCCTTTCACTACTGCTTACTGGGAATAAGACAACCCTTGCTTACCATAAATTTTTATGCTATCACAGCATGATATTGCATGTGGATTTTCACCCCCTTTTTCAAACTAAAAACGCCAGAAATTGACAATTTTATGTACAGAAAACATGTTCAAAATACATTTACCTTTCCATTGACACATATCTTTGCTTAGTTTTTCCAAAAGTAAAAACAGAAAATGAGGATAAAAACCATATTTTGGTTTTTCAAGACAAGACGATTTCACCTCTTTGGGATTTATGTACAAACGGAGAAACGCGCATTTCTGTACAAACGGAGACACAGGTGCATTTGTGTACAAACGGAGATACACGTGCTGCAGCACGCACTGCCTGCAATGGCGGTGAAGTCAGCGAGGGACTGTGCATAACCGGAGGATTGGAACTACAGGAAGCCTGATGACATCACTGACGTGTTGTGTGATACCAGACTCGTCCAAAGGGGTGTTTTGTTGCGGAGTTTTGACAGTTTTTGTGAGGGACTTTCTCTAGGCGCAAAATAGCGGCAATGGTAAGTGATGCGGGATCGGCGCTGTCGCGGAAATGCGACAATGGTATTGAAAGGGTTAATAAGAAACAAAATGCACACAAAAATGAGCCATATAGTCATTACAGAGAAGGAACTGTAAGCACACCCATCTTAAAAATTGCTAATTCACCTCAGAATTCTTTTTGAGATCGTGAATGTGGATAATAATTATCAGACCAGAAAAACAAAGAGCTCCAAATAACTTGACTTCCAAACCAAAGGATGCATCAAGTGTCGTTGAGCTGCAGTTCACTCAAGATACCCTTTATGTGACATGATTGCTTACATGAAAGACACCAGAAGGATCCGTTTTATCAGGAGGACCATGGGAAAAAAATGGATGTCCAGGGCCCCTCTGAAGCAGAGGCTCATCTAGGACAGGGGAAAAACATGAACGAGGATCCCTGTCACGGACAACAGGAGGATATCCAGACAACTTCTGGACAGGTAATTTTTCATACACCTGAAGGGATTTGGATAGACAAAAGAATGAAAATGGGAATGAGAGGAAGGCACTATCTCAAGGTTATATAAACAATCAAAATTGTGGAGAACTATAAGCTGGTTCCAATCACATTTAAGTAACATAATTTTTAAGATTGTAAAAACATGGCAATTATTAAAATTTTTTCATTAAACTTTCACAGACAAGTGCTGTCCAAACTTAATATTTAGTTCCTGGGGAAAAAAAGAGGTAAGAGGTGCACTACTGATGAGGAGTACCTGCAGTGGATATAAAAAGTCAACACAGTGACTTAGAAAATGCAGTTTTTAAAAAAAAAAATACACAGAAAAGCTAGAAATATATCAGGCTTTTTCCATTTTTAATATGACCTTCCAGCTGAATCATAGAAGTCATGAGCAGCATTTTATGAGCATACTCCTAAACACAACCCCATTTCCAAAAAATCCGAGATGCTACGAAAAACATAAATAAAAACAGACTGCAATGATTTGCAAATCATTTCAACTTTGTGCTATTTTCACTTAAATATAAAGACTACAAATCAGATTTTGGAAAAATATCTGTTCATTTTGATTTTGATACCAGCAACAGGTTTCAAAAAGTTGGAACAGGGGCATGTTACCACCATGTTGCATCATCTCTTCTTGTAACAAAACTCTGCAAGTGCTTGGGAACTGAGGAGACCAACTGCTGAAGTTTTGAAAGACAACTGTTTTCTTCCCATTTTTACTTGATGTAAGATTTTAGTCTCTTAACACCTCTCGGCCCCCTTTGTTTTTTCTTTGTTACATAATCCAGCAAAAAATTTGTGGTTTACAGGTCTGGACAGCAGGCAGGCCAGTTTAGCACTCAGACTCTTTAATAAGAGCCATGTTGTTGTAATACATGCAGAGTGTGGTGTTTGGCATTGTCCTCCTGATATAGGCAAAGCCTTACTTGAGAAAACCATCTGAATGGCTGTTTATTTTGCTTCAAAGTCTGTATATATCATTCAGCATTAATGGCATCATCACAGATGTGCAAGGTACCCATGCCATGTACACTAATACATCCCCGTATCATCACGGATGCTGGCTTCAACAAGCTGGATATTCCCTCTCCTCTTTAGCCTGGAGGATGTGCCACTCATGATTTCCAAAAAGAATTTCGCATTTAATTAGTCAGACCACAGGACAGTTTTCTACCTGTTTTCCACCTTGTGCATTTTTTAGACGCTTAAAATCCAGGGCGATCTTACAACAAATCTGTTTTAAATTAATCTTTAATAATGTCCTAAAATGCTACAATGAGAGATGCAATTCAGAGGAAGATTTTTTTAAATTATTCAAACTATTAGCATTCTTTCACTCGAACACCGTAGCCCAGTTAGGTTTGTCTGCTTTTCACCATCACATCTTAATCGTTATAGGCTACTGAAATTGCTTGATTGTTATTTAGGACAAGTACACGGGAGCAGATTTAAGGAAGGGCGGAGCACAGGCAATTACTGAAATCTAAACTCAGGCGTCTTCCCGACGGCATTTTAAATCGTTTAAGCCGCTTCAGGTGTGTATGTTTCAAGAAATTACATGCGACCCCATGACGGCAAGTGGTCTTATCACACTTTTAAAAAAATCCTCGTTCAACAGCACCATATCCCAATTCTGCATTTCATCTTTCATTGTAGTATTTGTAGGAGATCTATAATGATAAAATAAAAATAGAGATTTGTTTTCAGATCGCCCTGGATTTCAAGCGTCTAAAAAATACACAAGGTGGAAAACATTCTGTAAAGCGGATGAAACGTGAATGTGAGATATAAATTATCACAGTCGCATTTAAATGCCGTGGCAATGGCAATCGTGTTCATGTTGTGCTGTTCTATGGCCATTTAAATTTCAAAATGCAGCAATCAAACATGCTGTCTTAATAAACAGCTCTACTCATTCAACTTAGAGAGTAAATGCATCCACCATTTGATTGCTAATCAAGCCAGTAAACTGGAACAGGTTACTTTTCTTAGAGTAGCCTAATTGGTTAATAGGAGACGATTCTGTAGTCCTTTACTTGGCTCCGTGCATGTCGCGAAAAAATACTGAAGTCAGTCAAGTTTTTTCCGGAAGCATTTCAAATGCCCTTTGATGTTTGGCACTTTCGCTCAACCTGCGTCGGGTTTAATAAAGGAAAAGGGAAAGCTCGGATGTTCGCCCCATGGCAGCAGGCGTTGGTACTACGCCTTAAAAAGAATCGATTCAGAATCATCCCAGCCCTATAAAATATTAATATTTAATATCACAAATGTATACGCTGCACATGCCCTAGCCACCCAGTGTGTCATCAGTAACATGGCCACTGCTGTTAGATGCTTAATACCACGTACAGCAGCATTGGAAATTAAACTCTAAATTTTTTTGACTGTATTTACACTTTGGCGTTTTTAAACACCCAAATGTTTCTCTTGGTACCCAAACCTCAAGGTAAGCCAAAAAAGTACTGATTTTATTCGATATTGGTGGAGGTTGAAATTGGAATTATTTCCATTTCTTTGTTAGCCTATATTGCTATTCTCTCGTATAAAATAGGCAAACATACTATACTGTCACTGTCAGTTTGACTAGTACATAACTTTGGATTGTGGGCCTGGCTGGAAAAAAAAACGTTAGAACCAATTTAATCTGACCTAACACTTTATTTGGTTAACTTTTATAGGCAGACAATGTAAAACTTATTAACTGTACTGACTAGGTCCGCAGTTTAGAAAATGACATTTTCAATGCTGTAGACTTATTAAAAGATGCATCTAATGTCTAATATACTGATAGTAGTATTTTTGTGGAATGTCTACTGCCTGTTGGTGGAAGGTGTATGGTTCTGGTTCCTATTCTGAAAGCATAACAGGCCTATAATTTATGAGATAAAATGTGAGTTATAATTAATCAATGGGTGCATATCGTCACCTATTAAAATAATGGCCTAAGTCATTTTTTGGTGAAACTTTGTTTTTGGCCTGAATCATCTCTTGCTCTGCATTTGGTGAAGTTTTTTGTTTTTCCCCAAAAACCTGAAAAAAATGACTCAGGCCATTATTTTAATAGGGTCACGATATGGCGCCGATCAGCGGAAAATAGAATTCTTGAAGTGTCTAAAACGCATAGCTTTATAAATTTTAATTTGGTAATGATCCAGTGCGAGGCATTTTAAAGCCGGCGAGTCTTCAAATTGGTGTCAATATCAGGGGGCAGACATTTTTACTTGGGGAATCTAAGGCTGTGTTCGAAATGCACACTTGTCCACTCGCTCACTCACTCTCTTTATATTGTTTTCAATGTAGAACATTCACTACATAGTGCTCTATATTGTTGGTGAGTGTACATCAAATACCAGTGCCACAGTGCTTGTGGCGTCAGTTATTCTCTTTCGTGATGTCAGTTGTTTTCTTTCCTTTCATTCGGGCCATGGAGTTGTTCAGAGGGCCTTCAGTTAGCTCACCCTTTATCACTTGACTGCCCTCAAGCTGTTTTTATTTAAGCTGGCCTGATTAACAATCAAACAATTTATCGACTGAGCGACTAAGACCAATACATGACCTAGGCTATAATTAGAAATTATTATGAAAAGGTGAATTCCTATTGCCTACATTTTTATAATTGATATGGCATTGTAAATCCAAAATTTCCCCTGACTTTGCAGCATTTATTTTTGCCGTCTATAGGATTGTCACACAGCTGTGCAACTTGCCTTACAGCACCCTAGCCGTGACAACATTCAGAATATAGAACGGATTCTCGCGGCCTCGCAAACTAATTTTCACAAATCTGTGCTGCTTAACGAGTAACACGAGCTCTGAAATTATAAAGACATATTGATATTTTACATCGTCATTTATGTGCAGAAGACGCCTCATAATTTTGTGGTGCAATGCATAACAATTCTATCAAGCGTAAATTAGACTGTTGTTGGTTTTTACCAATTAGTCTGAGCAACTGTTGCTAATCGGGAGATGTAAACTGCGGGAGGTTTAGGTTATTAAGCATTTAAAGCCCCTGTCACACTTATTCAAAATCAGCAAGAATCAAGCAGAACCAGCCGAATGAAGAATTCGCGCACCATTCCAGCGGGAATTTCAAATTGACCAAAATTCTTACAGCTTTGAAAGAATTCCGTTCGAATACTTAGAATGCACTTCGAACCCGCCTCAAATGATTCTTGCACATTCTGGGTGTGTTAGCTCTCGAATGCAGGTTGAATGTAGTTGGAACACAGTGGGAATATTTTTAGAATGCTGTCAGAATGCAGTCAGAATATTTAGAATACGCTTCGAATGCCGTACAAGTGCGGTTCAATTGCTGCCTGAACTCCACCCGAAGTCTGGTTGGAAGGTGCCTCGAGTGCTGTACGAATTCACCTCGAATGCAGTCAGAACGCACCCGGAATGACCGCCGAATATGGCTGGAAAGTCCAAGAATTCAAACAGAATGCAGCTCAAATACTCAGAATGTACTTAGAATGTAACACAGGTGTCCCATATGCGTTGATTGAGTGATTGCTGACTACAGCAGGGGAACGTAAATATGCCACTAAAACTGACGCCGAATGTGTGAGAGTTAACAGGTATGCGTTAATGAAAACTAGCCACACCTGATAATGTTGAGAGTTTTCAGAGTTTCTGTAATGGTAATTTAAATGAATGATTGAAAACAGGTCATAACCAATCATTATTTTTAAGCCAGTTCACCAGCCGCCACTGATTCCAGCGGCAATGGAAAGATTCCAATGGCATTTGAAGCACATTCCAGCTGAATTGTTTTAATATCGAAATAGATTCCTGCAGCAATCGAAATGCATTCGAGGTACATTCTGGCTCATTAGAGGCGCATTCTGGCAGGAATTGACGTGGCTTGCCGTTTCGATTCTCCCTCGAATGCAACCAGAATGTTTTGAATGCTGTTGGAATGCCGTAAGAATATTCATAATGCAGTCAGAGCGCAGTTAGAATACACTTCGAATGCCGTTCGATATTTCTCAACTTCGAATGCACCTGGAAAGTTTTGAGCATGAGCAAAACATTCGGGCCAGCCACAAGATCGAGCCCGTATATTTGGAATGCACTCAAAATGCAGTCAGAATTTTTTAGAATGCACTTCGAATATCCAGGAATATACAAAGAATTTTCATTCTGATGGCATTCCGGCTCATTCCACCTCTAGTGTGACTAGGGTTTAAAGGTGAGGTTCCCAAAGATCAAATTCAAAATCAGAAGCTTCCCCTAGTAAAAATGTCTGCCCCCTGATATTGAAGCCAATTTGAAGACTTGCTGGTTTAAAAATGCGTCGCACTGGATTATTATCAAATTAAAATATGCATTTTAGACACTTTAAGAATTCTACTTTCCGCTAAAATATACTTTGCCAAAGTGCCGTCTCCTCCTTTAATGTTAAGAAGTTCTGAGCGCATGTGCAATAAAATTTTTTTTCTGAATATTGTTTTGTTCTGTTTTTCCAAAGTCGGAACGGGGGGGCGCAAAAGTAGAGGTTCGCCCAGGGTGCCATGGTAGCTAGAACCGCCACTGCTATCATGTTACTGACCTTTTGGTAATTAAACTAGTTAGCTATGAGATGTTCCACTAAGTGTATTTTTTAGCATCATTAAATTTCCCAGTTTCAAATTTTGATATGTTGTCTTTGTACTCTTTTCAGTGAAATATAGAGTTTAAATTCAATTTTTTATATTTGTTTTACACAGCATCATAACTTTTTTGGAAATGGGGATGTAGTTTGGAGATGCCCCTTCCATAAGAAAATATTGCCTCTTTTCCTATTGCACAAGCTAAGTCAATACACACACACACACACACAAGGTAAATAAAACAAAGTACATATCATTTTCTGAAATGTGTCAGGTCATGGCAATGTTCAACCTTTTGTGTGGTCAGCTCTTCATCTGGTTTCATCAGCAGCACACTCTGGTCGATGGCCCTGAGGGAGCACAGTGATCCCGGCTGGGCCGTCACCTCCAGTAATGCCTTCTCGCCGGGGAGCTCCACAGAGGAGGAGAACTGGAGGGACACCTGAAACATAGCCAACACAGAGAGGGTAGGACATTACACAACCACACACTGTATTATACTTTGCAGAACTTTTTGTCATCTTGTGCTGTTCCTCTGGAAATCACCTTTTGCTGTGTTGCCTCCTCTGCTCATAACAATGATAAGCTACAATTCCACAATTTTAAGATGCAGCTTTTCACAGATTGGTGAAAATCTGCCCATCTTTACTTCTGAGAGACGCTGCCTCTCTAAAATGCTCTTTTTATACTCAGTCATGTTACTGACTTATTTCCAATTAACCTAATTAGTTGCAAAATGCTTCTCCAGCTGTTTTTTATTAGTACCACTTACTTTTCCAGCCTTTTGAGACCTGTTGCTGCCATCAAATTCAAAATGAGCAAATATTTCTCATGAAATGGTGAAATGTCTCACTTTTAACATCTGATATGTTGTCTATGCTCTTTTGTGAATAAAATGTGGGTTTATGAGGTTTGCAAATCATTGTATACTATTTTTATTCACGTTTTACACGACGTCCCAACTTCATTGGAATTGGGGTTTGTAGATAAAACTTAAATAAGTGGAATTTAATATTTTTGGTAGATGGGTTTGTAATCTAAAACTTAAATAAACCTTTATTTGGAATTTAATTTTTGACCTGGTTTTATTTTCCATTAGATCCTTCATTTTGTACAATATTTCTCACGTTGTCATTTGGGTTTCACCATTAATTTTTTAAACCTTTTTTGAAGGAAATTGTTTTTGATTTTCTCAGTAAATGATTTTGGTCAGTTCCATTAGATCCTTCATTTTGTACTCATATTTCATCACGTTGTCATTTGGAGTTTCTCCATAAGTATATTTTTTTAGAATTTTTGTGAATCCAGTAATTTGTTTGTGCTTTTCCAGTCAGGGTGCCAGTAATTTTGGAGCCCACTTTAGCTAAGTTGCCATCTGAATTATAGACCTTACCAATGCATACCCTTTACATTATTACACTGATACTAGTCAATGTCTTTACCCAGAGTCAAAATAAAAATCAATAACAAAACAGAAGGTGTGACGGGCAAGCAAAGTACCATTGATCCTGCCTTTCTGTATAAAATTCTGGGATACACATGTTCTTTTCTTTTATTGTCTCCTCTATCTAGCCTAGCGTTCCAAGATTGCCATCACCTTTTTAAGAGTGACTTGGGTCTTGCATTTGTGCAGACTTTTATGGTGAACACACCACACAGTACGCTGAACGACTTCCGCTCTCATTCAAATTCAGGAATAGGTTACCTTGTTCTTGAAGCACAACTGGATGGGATAATCGTAGCTGTCTGCCACAACTTCTCCGTTCGGCAGCACTGTGTACAGTACCAACTGGGCATAAGGGGCCAAATCCTCTGTATGCTGAAGGGACAATGATAACTCCCCTTTCTGAACTGAAAAAAATGAAAAGATCTGTTTCTATCTGCAATATGTTTGTCGTAATCAGCATTACACTCAATGACCTTTTATGAGATATGGTCATAATGGCTAAATTCTGCTGTATCTTAGAAACTTCCAGCAGTTGAGGACAGCAAAGATTTCTGCAGAGCTTATCACCTTCTCCTTCATTCAGTGTTATTTCATGACGCCCGTGCTGCACAATGCTGCCTTTGCATAATACCTGTGTGACAGGAAAGAGGAAACATAGAATAGGAAAGAGCAGAATTGGATTTTTGCGGTTGTTCTCTCTCTCTCTCTCTCTCTATTCCACCATGCAAACTGCAAACTGCATTCTGGAAGCATAATTTGAGGGTAAAAGAATGTCAGAAATTATATGAAAAATGAAAGGCCCCATTCTCCCATAATGAAAACAATTAACTTTTCTAAATAGCTGCACCAAAATGGAAAAGCAGAGAAGAACTTACCAAGTGGAAAAAGTGCAATGTGTTCTTCTCTTTAAGCTCCTCCCCTCTGATAATGTACTGTGCTTGGACCTGGCCATCCTGATTGCAAGGAAGTGGCTCTTTCACATGGTTGATATTAAGGAAGCTCTTACTCTTTGAATAAAATTTAAAGGTAGTATGGTATGCTAAGCATCTATCAAAATAGCCATGAACCCCTGGCGTTGAATGTTCAGTACACTGCGCCTGTATTCAGTAAAGAAGAAAAAGAAGAGGATGTTTACTTATAAATTCCTGGACTTGCCAGCATCCATCTAAACACTGTTCATTATCACCAGAAATGCTGCTCTAAGAGAAAAGAAAGTGTATGATGACTTCACAAATCATAGCATAACATAGTTATATGCAGGGGTGGATCCAGATTAAATTCGGGGGGGAAACAACTTTTAATTGGGGTGGGCACCCAAGAACAACTATAATAAGAGTCATCAGATGATTACATATTCCCCCGGCCCCCGCAATCTAATCTCAGAAATCCCAAAATATCAAAAGGCAAGTCTAGGACCTGATTAATATGCACAGCAAGTTTTGTTAAAGAATATTGAACGATATTCCAGTTCTGCTCTGGAAACAAAATGATCACAGACGGATGGATGGACATAAGTGATATCAGAAATCCCAAAATATCAGAAGGCACCAATCTAGGACCTGTTTAATACACACAGAAAGTTTCGTTAAAAAATATTCAACGGTATTTGGGCCCTATCTTACACTCAGCGCAAAGTGTAGCGCAAGTGTTATTGCTACTTATAGACCGATGCAGGTACCATTTTTCTGTCTAGCATCTACGCTACATAAATAGAGAATGCATTTGCTTCACATTGAGCGCCCATGGGTGTGTAGGTCTGAAAATGAGGTGTGGTCAGGCAATCTGCTATCTTGAGGTCGCTTTAAGCTCTTGCGCGATTGACTGACAAAAACCTGGTCAAAAGTCAATAATAAATTTTTAACTGCAATTTTAACGGCGCATCATTAGGAGTATTTTGAGTGCATAACACGCATACCCTCTGCTTGTTACATGTAACAAAAGGACGAACAGCAGCGCCCACACAAGAAAACAATTAAAAAGAAAAAATGCCAATGTGAAAGATTATTTTAAAGATGTTTAAAAAAAACACGTGTCAGAATGGTGATTGCGATTGCTCCATGGACCCACATCAGAGCATGCTATGATGCAATCGTAAGGGAACCTATTCCATTGGATAATTTGCGATTCAACCTGTGAGGATATGCACATAGGATACGCAGATTATACTGGATAAAGCCGCAACTCGATCATACTGGCAAACTCTATCATTTAAGTGGTCTTCCAGAGGATCCCCCCTGGAAGGCTGGCTGTTCAGCGACAATGGTTGGTCAAAATATCAAAGACATGGCATATAATTCTGATTATAAAACGGGTGCTTCCCATCCTTAAATGTGATTGGCTGAGCAACGTTCCATGCCGGTATAAAATCAGTGTAACCCACCGTATTCTGAGGCAGACCGCAGCACAAAATATCCCTGCGCGCCTGGCCTAGCAACCAACTACTCTGCGCTCAACTGACTCGTTAGGTTATGTTTGTTTCAAGACTTTTAGCTCGCTATTTCAGTGTTAGCGAAGTTTAGCCTTTTAACCCACTAACCAGTTGGCTATCTACCTAGCTAGCTATATACTTCGATATCAATTTAGCTTGCTAGCTACGTTGCTAACTAGCTCACTATTTCAGTATTAGCGATAAATTGTTGATTTTTTTTTCTTGTCTATTTATTTTATGGGCTATGTGTAGGGTAACCACATCCATTGTAGTGAACGCTAGCTAGTTGACAAGCTGGCTAGCAAACTAATGCACAATTCAACATATTTTCCTGGACACCGGCAAGTGTGGAGGACAATCTTGTTCCCTACTCTCGCTGCTGGTTGTAATGATATGGCCGATTGGCGCGAGTTGAGAACAAGGAAACTCTGAAACCGAAATGAACGTAAAATTATTTAACGGGGCCTTTAGGAGACCGAAGGAGACATTCCAAATAGCCTGCTTTCATAGTATATCTACATTAACGAGCCCAAATGGCCTGATGTGACATGATAATGGCGCTAGATGAAAAAGCAATCTTAGCGTCTGTGTTGCTTGCCAACCATTCTGTCCACTCGATCTTGCTTGGTGGAAGAACGAATAGTTCTCAATTTTATTGTTGCATTATTACCAATAAATAGTTGATTTTTTTTCTTGTGTGTTTATTTAATGGACTATATGTAGGGTAACCGTTTTATAAAAGCAATAAGCCCCTTGAAGCAGTGGGTTACAGTGATTTTATAACGGCGGAGGGGCACTAAGGCACTCTGCTGCGCCGTTTTTGAACCATTTGTTCATTTATTTGTTTTTCCCGGTGACCCTGAAGTTAAACCTTTTTTTTTTCGTTTGCTTGTTTTATGCACAAGTTGTAGGCCCTATAATGCAATATAAAGTTCAACTGTGGCCCTGGGGATTCACTTATAGTTTTAAACATGTAAATATGATTAACATAATTTTGAGCAATATTTTTAAAATATTTTTATTGCATTTTTGAAGATCGTTGAGATTAGGTTTCCATGGGCTACTTTAAACAATGGTTTGCTCGCGCGCTTTCACTTCCCGCAGGAGCAGCCCTCATTCTGATGCAGTTAAGAGTTATAATAATAATAATAATAATAATAATAATAATAATAATAATTATTATTATTATTATTATTATTATGAGGGCAGTTAATTCTGCCCTTATAATAGCTATCCGCCATGGTACAAGTTCCCCAGTCTTTTAAAGGGAATGTGAGATGACACTCTGGTTGGTTTATTCCATGTTTCACCCAAAACACGCCTATGATTAATTAAGAGATTAAATCCAACCCCTTTGCACCGAGTGCCTTACCATGTGCCCAGATATCCTGCTTAACTAGCAGAAATGGATTTGGACACGCCCTCAATGCAATTGCGCCACGCGTTTCGGACCGAGCGCTTAGATCGTTAAAATAGGGCCCAAAGAGTTAAAATGGTCCTTTGTAGATTTGTGCAATGAAAAGTATGTTTGAAAATAACGTTGAAGAGATTCAGTCCATCAGAACAAATGTGCATGCACAAAGGTGGGGGTGAAGTGAGTCTAGCATGGATTTTGGACATCATCAAAATCTGTATTGGTATGCTTTTCATTCTACCATCCGCAAAGAGCCATTTAAATGTAAAAAAAAAAAACAAGACGTGTTTGTGAAACACTGATGCCCCTAGATATAAGCATAGTTTGGATTTATAATATGGAAAAGGACCAGATAGAATCACTTGGACTTGCAAAGGGTTAAATAAACGAATAAAATTTTTAAAACTTTTCCAGGAAACTATTGTGGAATCAAAATGGCGGCAAGGTGAAGGTCACAAAGTCAAAAATTATGACCTCATCCAAAAGGTCTCGTGTCAAGGGATACACATGTCAAGTATCAAAGGCCTATCTCTGACCAATCAAAAGTTATGGCCAAGGTTAAAGTTTTGGAAAATTCTTCCTACGGCAAGGTTAAGGTCACAAGGTCAAAAATGATGACCTCATCCGAAAGGTCTCGTGTCAAGGGATACACATGTCAAGTAGCAAAGGCCTATCTCTGACCAATCAAAAGTTATGGCCAAGGTTAAAGTTTTTGGAAAATTCGTCCTACGGCAAGGTCAAGGTCACAAGGTCAAAAATGATGACCTCATCCAAAAGGTCTCGTGTCAAGGGATTCACATGTCAAGTAGCAAAGGCCTATCTCTGACCAATCAAAAGTTAAAGGTTAAAGTTTTGGAAAATGCATCCCACGCCAAGGTCAAGGTCACAAGGTCAAAAATGATGACCTCATCCAAAAGGTCTCGTGTCAAGGGATTCACATGTCAAGCATCAAAGGCCTATCTCTGAAAGTTATGGCCAAGGTTAAAGTTTTTTTGAAAATGCGTCCCACGCCAAGGTCAAGGTCACAAGGTCAAAAATGATGACCTCATCCAAAAGGTGTCATGACAAGGCATACACATGTCAAGCATCAAAGGCCTATCTCTGACCAATCAAAAGTTATGGCCAAGGTTAAAGTTTTTGGAAAATGTGTCCTATGCCAAGGTCAAGGTCAAAGGTCAAAAATGATGACCTCATCTGAAAGGTCTCATGACAAGGGATATAATGTCAAGAATCAAAGGCCTATCTCTGACCAATCAAAAGTTATGGCCAAGGTTAAAGTTTTTGGAAAATTCATCCCTACGCAAGGTCAAGGTCAAAGGTCAAAAATGATGACCTCATCCAAAAGGTCTCATGACAAGGGATATACATGTCAAGCATCAAAGGCCTATCTCTGACAATCAAAAGTTATGACCAAGGTTAAAGTTTTTTGGAAAATGCATCCCACGCCAAGGTCAAGGTCACAAGGTCAAAAATGATGACCTCATCCAAAAGGTCTCATGACAAGGGATATACATGTCAAGAATCAAAGGCAAATCTCTGACCAATCAAAAGTTATGACCAAGGTTAAAGTTTTTGGAAAATGCGTCCTACGTCAAGGTTAAGGTCACAAGGTCAAAAATGATGACCTCATCCGAAAGGACTCGTGTCAAGGGATACACATGTCAAGTATCAAAGGTCTATCTCTGACCAATCAAAAGTTATGGCCAAAGTTAAAGTTTTTAGAAAATGCGTCCTACGCCAAGGTCAAGGTCACAAGGTCAAAAATGATGACCTCATCCGAAAGGTCTCATGACAAGGGATATACATGTCAAGAATCAAAGGCAAATCTCTGACCAATCAAAAGTTATGACCAAGGTTAAAGTTTTTGGAAAATGCGTCCCCACGCCAAGGTCAAGGTCACAAGGTCAAAAATGATGACCTCATCTGAAAAGGTCTCGTGTCAAGGGATACACATGTCAAGAATCAAAGGCCTATCTCTGACCAATCAAAAGTTATGGCCAAGGTTAAAGTTTTTGGAAAATGCATCCCCACGGCAAGGTCAAGGTCAAAAAAATGATGACCTCATCCAAAAGGTCTCATGACAAGGCATTCACATGTCAAGCATCAAAGGCCTATCTCTGACCAATCAAAAGTTAACCAAGGTTAAAGTTTTTTTTGAAAAATGCGTCCCACGCCAAGGTCAAGGTCACAAGGTCAAAAATGATGACCTCATCTGAAAGGTTTGTCATGACAAGGCATACACATGTCAAGTATCAAAGGCCTATCTCTGACCAATCAAAAGTTATGACCAAGGTTAAAGTTTTTGGAAAAATCGTCCCACGCCAAGGTGAAGGTCAAAGGTCAAAAATGATGACTCATCCGAAAGGTCTCGTGTCAAGGGATACACATGTCAAGTATCAAAGGCCTATCTCTGACCAATCAAAAGTTATGGCCAAGGTTAAAGTTTTTGGAAAATTCTTCCCTCACGCAAGGTCAAGGTCACAAGGTCAAAAATTATGACCTCATCCAAAAAGGTCTCGTGACAAGGGATACACATGTCAAGTATCAAAGGCCTATCTCTGACCAATCAAAAGTTATGGCCAAGGTTAAAGTTTTTAGAAAAATTCGTCCTACGGCAAGGTCAAGGTCACAAGGTCAAAAATGATGACCTCATCCAAAAGGTCTCGTGACAAGGGATTCACATGTCAAGAATCAAAGGCCTATCTCTGACCAATCAAAAGTTATGGCCAAGGTTAAAGTTTTTGGAAAATTCGTCCTACGGCAAGGTCAAGGTCACAAGGTCAAAAATGATGACCTCATCCGAAAGGTCTCGTGTCAAGGGATTCACATGTCAAGTAGCAAAGGCCTATCTCTGACCGGCTAAGGTTAAAGTTTTTGGAAAATGCGTCCTACGCCAAGGTCAAGGTCACAAGGTCAAAAATGATGACCTCATCCAAAAGGTGTCATGACAAGGCATACACATGTCAAGCATCAAAGGCCTACCTCTGGCCAATCAAAAGTTATGACCAAGGTTAAAGTTTTTGGAAAATGCGTCCTACACCAAGGTCAAGGTCACAAGGTCAAAAATGATGATCTCATCTGAAAGGTCGCGTGACAAGTGATACACATGTCAAGTATCAAAGGTCTATCTCCGACCAATCAAAAGTTATGGCCAAGGTTAAGGTTTTTAGAAAAAGCGTCCTACGCCAAGGTGAAGGTCACAAGGTCAAAAATTATGACCTCATCCAAAAGGTCTCGTGTCAAGGGATACACATGTCAAGTATCAAAGGCCTATCTCTGACCAATCAAAAGTTATGGCCAAGGTTAAAGTTTTTGGAAAATTCATCCTACGGCAAGGTCAAGGTCACAAGGTCAAAAATGATGACCTCATCTGAAAGGTCTCGTGTCAAGGGATACACATGTCAAGTAGCAAAGGCCTATCTCTGACCAATCAAAAGTTATGGCCAAGGTTAAAGTTTTTGGAAAATGCGTCCTACGCCAAGGTCAAGGTCAAAAATGATGACCTCATCCAAAAGGTGTCATGACAAGGCATACACATGTCAAGCATCAAAGGCCTACCTCTGGCCAATCAAAAGTTATGACCAAGGTTAAAGTTGTTGGAAAATGCGTCCTACGCCAAGGTCAAGGTCACAAGGTCAAAAATGATGACCTCATCTGAAAGGTCGCGTGACAAGGGATACACATGTAAAGTATCAAAGGCCTATCTCTGACCAATCAAAAGTTATAGCCAAGGTTAAAGTTTTTGGAAAATGCGTCCCACGCCAAGGTCAAGGTCACAAGGTCAAAAATGATGACCTCATCCTGAAAGGTCTCGTGAAAAGGGATATACATGTCAAGTATCAAAGGCCTATCTCTAACCAATCAAAAGTCACGGCCAAGGCTAAAGTTTTTTTGCTGCTGCAGACAAACAGACAGACGGACAGACAGGTGCAAAAAATTTAAAAAAAAAAAACATTTTCTTTCCTGAATACATGCAAGCCAAAGTCATGACAGCATCTATTTGAAAGAAAGCCATCTGACAAGTAGCTGTGGCGAGATCAAAACTTTCGCTTACACCTATTCATTATCAAGCAACATTTCTGTCCCTAATGCAAGTCCATCTGTCCCTAACACAGAGTTATTTGCTGATTTTTTTTCACAAAATGGAGCCTGTTTTGAAGTTTCACCTTATATTGTCGAACAGTGGCCACTGTTCTAACACTTAATCTGTAGAAATTAGAGAAACCTAAATGTGACCAAATTTTGGACAAATCCCACAAGTCCCTAACGTTTAAATTTCCATCCCTAATGCACATTGTTGGACAGCGATAATGGGTAAATTTAGACAACACGAGTTACATCAATAACACCATACAGGACCTTGCATACTTGGCCTGGTCTACTAAAGCTTTGCATGCATAGAAATGCATGCAAATGCCATATCACCCGCAAATTAACCTGCAATCTCATCTACTAGGGGTGTGCACTGAAAATTGGGTCTTTGAAGTGTGCAAATTTGCGCATTCTATGCAGTTTGTACTTTTGGCCCTAATGAATATGTAATAAGGGGTGTGCCTATCCTCATGTGCAAAATATGGGAGGAGAAAATGCAAATACAAAATTTCAGCACATGCATAGTGACTTATCAACCTGAAAGCAATTTCAGTGATGGTGATTGCGTTTGCTATTTAATACCTTTGAAAGGTAGGTACTAATTGAAGACCACAAAGCAAAAATGATCCAAATTTAGCATTTTTGTATATTTTATATATCATATATTATTACAACAGTTATAATAATATTAAATAATATTATAATTTTATATATATATATATATCCATCCATCCATTGTCTTCCGCTTATCTGGGGCTGGGTCGCGGGGGTAACAGACTAAGCAGAGAAGCCCAGATTCCCCCCTCCCCAGCCACTTCCTCCAACTCTACCTGGGGGACCCCAAGCTGTTCCCCGGCCAGCCGGGAGAAAGAGTCCCTCCAGTGTGTCCTGGGTCTGCCTCAGGGCCTCCTCCCAGTCAGACATGCCTGGAAAACCTCTAAAGAGAGCCGTCCAGGAAGCATCCGGACTAGATGCCCAAACCACCTCAACTGACTCCTCTTGACACGGAGGAGCAGGGGTTCTGCTCTGAGCCGCTCCCAGATGTCTGAGCTCCTCACCCCTATCCCTAAGGGTCAGCCCAACCACCCTGCGGAGAAAGCTCATTTCGGCCACTTGTATTCGCGATCTTATTCTTTCGGTCACTACCCAAAGCTCGTGACCATAGGTGAGGATAGGAACATAGATTGACCAGTAAATCGAGAGCTTCACTTTTATGCTCAGCTCCTTCTTTATCACAACGGACCAGTACAATGCTCGCTTCACAGCAGACGCTGCAGCGATCCGTCTGTCAATCTCAAGTTCCATCCTACCCTCACTCGTGAACAAGACCCCGAGATACTGTATGTCTGTAGAAAAACATGATCTGATGCAATACCACTTCTTTGTGATGAAATAGACTAGTGCTTTCTAGAAGCTTCTGGCATCTTCCTGCCTGGAGGGGGCCGGATCACCCAGGAATCCTGTAGATCTTTCCAGAATGTTACTAGTCTATATAAATGCTGTGATTTTAGTCAGTAGGGGCAGAGTTTTTGTTTTGGCAACAGAGTTACATAGTGGCATTAGAGTGTTATTATAAGATTAAACAGTGGATTATTTGTTGAAGTTTTTTTTTTTTTTTTATCAGAGAAGAATAAATTTGTTTAAGTTGTCATTGCTGGTTTTCTTTGTTGTGATTTTCAAGTCATAACAAATTGGAGGTTCCACCGAGATAAACCATTCATTGGATCAACGATTGGATTCACCAAAGATTAAAGCTGAACTATTATTTTAAATCTTGTGACTATTTGAAAAACCAGCAATCATGACTTTTGATGTTGAACATTTTTTGAAAACTCCAACCCAGGAATCAATTGTGCTGGCAAAGAAGAAGGACTTGCTGCAAATAGCCTCAACCCTTGGATTATCCGATGTGAAATCATCAATGAAGAAACAAGAAATATTGAACATTTTGGTTCAACATTTCATCGATGAAGAGATCTTTGGGGAAGAAGCAGCAGAATTGATTAAAGATGTGGAAGTGCCTGCAACAGAGCTGCAAAGACTTGAGATGCAGCTCTGCCTGAAACAACAGGAATTGGAAGAAAGAAGGTTGGAGAAAGAGAGAGAACTAGAAGAAAGAAGACTGGAAGAAAGAAGGTTGGAGAAGGAGAGAGAACTAGAAGAAAGAAGACTGGAAGAAAGAAGGTTGGAGAAAGAGAGAGAACTGGAAGAAAGAGGGATGCACTTGCAGTACGAATTGGAAAGCAGGTACTGTTACAAAATCTTTTGGACTTTCTGATCATTTTGATGTGGTAAAACACATCAGACTTGTTCCTCCCTACCTAGAAAATGATGTAGACTAATACTTTACCCATTTTGAAAAAATTGCTGAAAATTTGAAATGGCCAAAAGTGTGATGGATCGGTTTCTTTTGAGACGCCAAATGCTGTGGCCGGGACAAAATGAAGAACAGCAAAACAAGAGACAAACACAGACAGAAAACAGAGAGAGATACTTGCGCTTCCAAGGACCCAGATCCAGTCCGTGTAACGATACGGAAGCTAAGCGAGTTAAACAGAATGCAATGAAAGGGAAAAAAATCTCGGAAACCGAGATAAAAGAATAAGCACCAGACGGTGCTCAGAAAGAGGAAAAACAGAAAGATTCCCTTGCTATCTAGCACTTTCCTCTTTTGCAGCTAATGCCTCAACAACTTTCTCACTAGAGACCTTACCAGCTAAAGTGCAAACAAACACTGACACTCTAGCAAGGGCGGTGAGGCGGAACTAGGGCTTAAATAGAATCCGGGCGCCACCCCCAATTAATGCCAGCTGGCCCAAGAATCCGATTGTGGGCAAAACGATAACATCCTGGACGAGAGCAACCAAGAAAGCTCTCAAAGCCACCACTAGCCTCACAAAACCATGACAAAAAGAGCATTGGACAATGATGTTACACAGTGTTCTTACTGGTAAAGCCAGGAAAATCTAAAACCAGTTATCTGTCCAACAGTGTTCTGATTATGATTTTGTCAAATCTGCCATTCTAAAGGGTTATGAATTGGTCCCCGAGGCTTACAGGCAAAAATTTAGGAATTCTCGCAAGGAAGCCAGTCAAACTCATGTTGAATTTGGCAGGTTGAAGGAACAGTTGTTTGATCAGTGGTGTAATTCCATGAAAGTTGAGAAAGATTTTGACAGAATGAGGCAACTTATTTTGGTTGAGGAATTCAAAGGGTGTGTCCAGCCTGATATTAAGATTTTCCTTGAGGAGAAACAAGCCAATAATTTGCAAGATGTTTCCACCCTGGCTGATATTTATGCATTGACTCATAAGTCTTCTTTTGTCCAAAAATCCACTTTTTCTACATTTCAAGGCAAGTCTCAGTCCAAGACTTCTTCTAATAACGCTTCTAATGATTCCAAGGCCACTTCTGAGAGGAAACCTTCCAGTGAGAAGCAATCCTCTGATTCTTTACCTTCTGTGTCTTGCCAATACTGCAAAAAGCAAGGTCACCTTATTTCTGAGTGTTATGCTCTCAAGAAAAAACAACAACGAGAAGAAACAAAGCCAACTGCTTTCACTAGGAGAGAATCTCTTGTATCAAAGGTCAGTTCACCTGATCTTCTACCTCCTGTGTCTTATTCTGTTATGGAGGGTTTTGAGCCATTCATCACCAATGGTTTTGTCTCACTTTCACATGATTTTTCCTCATCTGCTCCTGTTCGAATTCTAAGGGATACTGGGTCTTCCCAATCTCTTATTCTTGCAGATATTCTGCCTTTTTCAGACAAAACGTCTACTCAGGCTAATGTCCTTATTCAAGGAGTAGAATGTGGTTTTACAAGTATACCTCTCCATAATGTTCATCTCAAATCAGACTTGGTCTCTGGGCCTGTTACTGTTGGCGTTAGGACTTCTCTTCCTTTCAAAGGTGTTCATTTGCTTCTTGGTAATGGTCTTGCTGGGGATAAGGTTGTGCCCTACCTTGTTGTAACTGACACTCCCTTGATTGATCAAGAATCTGAATCTATAGAGGAGGAAATTCCAGACCTCTATCCTTCTTGTGCAGTTACTCGTTCTATGGCCAAAAAGGCTATTCAAGATGATGCTAGCGTGGACTTCAACCTCCCTAACACCTTCATTGGGCAGTCTTTTCATCAGGAACCTTCCAGTCCTGAGATGTCTGGGAAATCTTCAGACTTGTCCCTGTCAGGTCATTCTAATGACATTCTGTCTCGGAAACAACTTATTCAGGAGCAACAACAAAGCTCGTGATCTAGCGCATCTTCTACCACAGGCTGCAAGTGAATCAGGGGCTACTCAAGTTCCTGTCTGTTTTTACTACAAAAATGGTGTGCTTATGAGAAAGTGGCATCCACCTGATGTTTCTGCAGATGAAGAGTGGATGATCACTGATCAAATTGTTCTTCCAAAGTCTTATCATCAAGAAACTCTTAGTCTGGCCCATGACAATCCTATGTCAGGTCATTTGGGTATCAAGAAGACCCTTCAACGTGTCAGGAATCATTTCTTCTGGCCTTCCATGAGGTCTGATGTTCAGGAGTACTGCAAATCCTGTCATACTTGTCAAATGGTTGGGAAGCCGAACCAGAATATTCCAAAGGCTCGACTGAAGCCCATTCCCGCTTTTAAAGAACCTTTCAGTTGGATCATCATTGACTGTGTTGGACCATTGCCGAAGACTAGGTCTGGTTGTGAGTACCTACAGAATATCGTGTGCTTCCACCCAGTTTCCTGAGGCAATTCCACTTCGTAACATAAAGGCGAAGACTATCATCAAGGCTCTTACCAAGTTTTTCTGCTTTGTTGGTCTTCCTAAGTCTATTCAGTCTGATCAAGGGTCAAATTTCATGTCTGGCATATTTCAACAAGTCATGCATGAGCTTGGTATTAAACGATACAAGTCATCAGCTTACCATCCTGAGAGTCAAGGTGCTTTGGAGAGGTTCCATCAAACCCTGAAGAACATGATAAGGACCTACTGCCTTGACACAGAGAAAGACTGGGATGAAGGTGGCCATCTTCTTCTGTTTGCTGTCCGTGAAGCTGTTCAGGAGTCTCTTGGGTTCAGTCCTTTTGAGCTTGTTTTTGGGCATACAGTCCATGGACCTCTGAAGCTTTTGAAGGAGAGGTTGCTGGCCAAAGATGATGTCCAAATGAACTTGCTTCAGTATGTCTCTGACTTCCGTAATTGTCTCTCTAAGGCTTGTGACTTTGCTAAGTCTAATCTCAAAGAGGCTCAGGGCAAAATGAAAGCCAGATATGACCTTCATTCCCAAGACAGAAGTTTTAAAGCTGGTGACAAAGTCCTTGCGCTTTTGCCAGTTCCTGGAAACCCTCTAAGAGCCCGATATTTTGGCCCTTACACTGTCCTTAAAAAGGTCAGTGATCTATATTACGTAATTTTAACCCCTGGAAGGAGGAAGCAAAAACAAGTGTGCTGAAAGAATACATTGACAGAGACACTCAGCAAAAGCCAGTCAATGTGGTAAATACAACTGAACTGGAAAATTTTGAAGAAGATTGTGACTGCCCCTCGGAAAATGAACCTGGTCCAGCCAAACTTGAAAATTCAGACATTCTTCAAAATATTGACAGCAAGTTGTCCCACATGGACCCTTTTCAACAACAACAGCTAAAGCAGTTAATATTTGAATATAGTCACGTATTCCCTGACGTTCCATCAAGGACTGATATGGTTAACCATAATGTCATCCTACAAGATAATGCCAAGCCTGTAAAACAGCATCCTTACAGAATGAATCCAGAGAAGCAGAAATACCTTAAACAAGAAGTCAAATACCTGCTTGAAAATTACTTTGTTGAACCAAGTAACAGTGACTGGAGTTCTCCATGCATCCTAGTTCCGAACCCCAATGGAACATATAGAATGGTGACGGACCACAGGAAAGCTAACGCTCTATCAAAAACGGACTCATATCCTATTCCCAGGATTGATGACTGCATTGACAAAGTTGGACAGTCAAAGTATGTCACCAAATTTGATCTCCTCAAGGGCTTCTGGCAGATCCCTCTAACAGACAGAGCAAAGGAGATCTCTGCCTTCGTCACACCAGATGGATTATACCAATACAAGGTCATGCCCTTTGGAATGAAAAATTCTCCGGCCACCTTCCCACATCTGGTAAACACAGTGATCGCAGGACTACCAGGATGTGAGGCCTATATTGATGATATTATCATCACCAGCGACAGCTTCCAAGAGCACCTCACCTACATCAGAAACTTCTTTCAGAGAGTGAGTGATGCCAAGCTGACTATCAACCTTGTTAAAAGTGACTTTTGTAAAGCTACAGTTGTTTACTTAGGTCATATTGTAGGACAGGGTCAAGTCAAACCAATTGATGCAAAAGTAAAAGTTATCAATGATTTCCTAAGCCTACAACTGAAAGACAACTAATGAGATTTCTAGGGATGGCTGGCTACTACAGAAAATTCTGTAAAAATTTCTCCATCATTTCTGAACCTTTGACAAATTTTCTGAAGAAAAATGCAAAATTTGTTTGGGATGAAAAATGTCAAAATTCATTTGACCAACTGAAAGCTATCCTCAAAAATGCACCAGTTCTCTTATCTCCTAATTTCAAAAAGGAGTTCAACTTGGCTGTTGATGCCAGTGATATTGGTGCAGGCGCAGTTTTACTGCAAGAAGACACTGATGGAGTAGATCATCCTGTTTGTTACCTTTCCAAAAAGTTTGATAAACATCAGAAAAACTATTCAACAATTGAAAAAGAATGTTTGGCACTTATTTTGGCTTTACAACACTTTGAAGTCTATTTGACTTGTTCAGATACTTCCATCAAGGTCTTCACTGATCACAATCCCCTCACATTCTTGTATAAGATCAAAAACAAGAATCAAAGATTACTAAGATAGATTTTACTTTTGCAGGAGTATGATTTGGATGTTTCTCACATTAGGGGAAAAGATCTGCATCTGGAATAACACTTTCTCGCATATAATTTTACTTTTCTATTTGATTGTGAAAATTGCACTGGTTGTTATGTATATGATTGTTTCATGATTAATGATACTTTTGTGTAAAGTTCAAGATTATACTGATTATAAAACTGTGTTAATTTTAACAAAAGAAAGCTTTTAGCAAACCTTTCTTTTTTTAAAGAGGGGAGGTGTTATGTATGAATATTTTGTGTACAGCACTGTATATCATTTGTAAATGGAGATTTGTTAGAGACTATATAAATGTCCATTATGACTGGTCAGCAATTTGTTTGTGTTGGTTATCATTTAGCACCCTCTGGTGGTATGTCTGTAGAAAAACGTGATCTGATGCAATACCACTTCTTTGTGATGAAATAGACTAGTGCTTTCTAGAAGCTTCTGGCATCTTCCTGCCTGGAGGGGGCCGGATCACCCAGGAATCCTGTTGACCTTTCCAGAATGTTACTAGTCTATATAAATGCTGTGATTTTGGTCAGTAGGGGCAGAGTTTTTGTTTTGGCAACAGAGTTACATAGTGGCATTAGAGTGTTATTATAAGATTAAACAGTGGATTATTTGTAGAAGTTTTTTTTTTATCAGTGAAGAATAAATTTGTTGTCATTGCTGGTTTTCTTTGTTGTGATTTTCAAGTCATAACAATACTTGAACTCCTCCACTTGGGGTAATAAGTGATCCCCCACTTGAAGGGGACAATCCACCTTTTTCCGGGAGAGAACCATGGCCTCAGATTTGGAGGTGCTGATCCTCGTTCCGACCGCTTCACACTCAGCTGTGAACCACTCCAGCGTGCATTAGAGGTCACAGCGAGAAGATGCCAACAGGACCGCATCATCTGCAAGCAGCAGAGATGAAATCCTGAGGCCACCAAACTGGACACCCTCCAAACCTTGGCTGCGCCTTGATATCCTGTCCATGAAAATCATGAACAGAATAGGTGACAAGGCACACCCTTGGCGGAGTCCAACACCAACTGGAAACGAGTCCGACTTAATCCGGAGAATGCGGACACAACTCCGGCTTTGGTTGTACAGGGATCGGATGGCTTGAATTTATGGCCATGGAGCCCCGTACTCCCGCAGCACCCCCCATAAGATACCTTGTGGGACATGGTCATAAACCTTCTCCAAGTCCACAAAGCAAATGTAGGCTGGATGGGCAAACTCCAATGACCCCTCCAGTATCCATGCGAGGGTAAAATGTTGGTCCACGGCCAGAACAGAACCCGCATTGCTCCTCCTGAAACCGAGGATCGACAATCGGGTAGAGCCTCCTTTCCAGCACCCTGGCATAGACATTTCCTGGGAGGCTGAGCAGTGTGATCCCCTTACAGTTGAAGCACACCCTCTGGTCCCCTTTTTTAAAAATGGGAACCATCACCCCAGTCTGCCAGTCCATGGGCACTGTACCCGACATGAGCACGAGCAGGTCATTATTTTTTTTCCACCACCACTGCGCACCTGCACAGCCCTGAATAACGGACTTTGACGGAACCAAGAATTCATTATTGACGGAAATCCGTCTGTAGACGGAGGTCTTGCACCCATGAATATAAAATGAGCAGTCATTGGAATTTCCCCAAGAAGCTACTCCTAGTGGTGATCAAGCCCAGTCATAAACTTCTACAAGTACACAAGTCCAGTCAGCAAATCAAAGCATTGCTTGGAAAATTGGTTGGCCAATAGCAGCTATTGAAGGTTTCTTACCTAACCAAAATGGCTGACTCTTCAGGCCAGGATGTGTGTGTATGTGTGTGTGTGTGTGTGTGCACGCGTATGGCAGCCAGAAACATGGGCTAAAAACAAGCAAAAAAGAAGTCTGGCAAAAGCATAGACTGTATGAAAAGATGGACGCAGCACCCGGCTCTGAAAAGTGAGGCATTTGCGGAAATCTCAAAAATTTGCATGGCCGGCAGATGGCGAGGTCAGTGGTTGCAGAAAGAAGTTCAATGGTATTGAAGTCTATGAGAAAATGACCCTACTTTGCCACCTGATTTATTATTTTTAATTTTATATTCATTATTATTTCAAAAATGATTTTCCACATCATTTTATGGTATCTTTCGCCAAGTTTCAAGTCTCGTTCAATATATCATGATGTTTATTTTTGTAAATTATGCTCCAAAGTAGGCTAGAATAAAGGATAAAGCCAGAATATGCTTTAGGGGCGTGGCTATCCTCTGGTCCTCGTCCGATACGGTCAGATCCAGAGCCACGGTCCTCCCCGGTTCTTCAATTCACGCTCTTGTCCAATAGGAATTACATCCGGTTTCAAAATGACAAAATGGTGCTGTTCAAATTGCCTAAATCGAGGCTTCCTAAATGGTATGCTGAAACCAATGGGTAACGTCACTGTTGCTTCGTCCATCTTTTTATACAGTCATTGGGGAAAAGGTAATCTTTTTTAGCTGCTTATTCTTTGGCTGAACTTTCTGATTAAAGCGCCACATCCTTATCGATGACGAATGGAGTCTTTAAACCTGTTTGGATGTTGGTACTGCCCATTCACAATTTATAGAGATTGGTTTTTATTGTGACCTTTGTTCAGTTGCATTTACCTTCCATTTCAGTGAATATATATTCCATTCATTTTAGTTCAAGAAGGTTTTTGACCTCCACGACAATAGTATACCGGTATAACTATATTTGCAGTTCATTTTCATTAGAAAGTGGTGTGTTTTATTTTCAAAAAGATGCTCTGTTTTAGTACTCTGAAATACTAAAATTTAATGCTGTTAATTTTTTAAACAAGTTCAATTTTCATTATTTTGAGGAATTTGCTTCTAAAAGTACTCAAGTCCACAGACAGGTGTAAGAAATATCTGGGCCAGGAATCAAGAGGCTAGACAGTCTCCTAATATGTTTTAAGACATCTTTTCATTACTTTTACATCAGCTTGACACATTTAACATGATCCCCACAAGTTGTCAAATTCTTAAAGGGATATTTCAACATTTTGGCAAATTGGCCTATTTTCATAATCCCTATAGTTATATGAGTAGGTACATTACCTTTAGTTATCCGTGCCCGTTGTTTTGAGATTCGGGGCACGCACCAAACTGCTCAGCGAACATAACGAAAGTGAACGGTGCAGGTCCCTCCCTCCTTCAAAACTCCTTGTAACCTACACATTCACCACGCTTTGAAATAACAGTGTATAATTATGAAACATTACGACACATGAAGCAAATACTCGGAAGTACTTTCTTGAGTAACCCGCTGGGCGGATTAACACAGTGCGCACCTCAGACGTTGCGAGTAGCTGCAGTAAACGTACGCTTTTGAAATCACTCCGTCCAGCTGGTATGTCTGGAATGTAGTTCCGGTTATGCATTTGCCTTGAAAATAACTCTGTCTCGTAATTATGCATTATTAGTTTATAGTCGCGGTGAATGTGCTGGTCACAAGTTTTCTACGAGAGCGTTTTGGAGTTGCTGGATTGTGTATTTGATGAGTTTTGGAGGGAGTTTTGAAGGAGGGAGGGACCTGTACTGTTCACTTTCATTATTTTTGCTGAGCAGCTCGTGTCTCCCCACCCACAAAATGTGAATCTCAAAACAACGGGCACGGATAACTAAAGGTAATGTACCTACTCATATAACTATAGGGATTATGGTAATACGCCAATTTTCCAAAATGTTGAAACATCCCTTTAAAATCTCATTTCTCTAAAAAGACAAAAACGGACTTGAGCACTTTTATAAATCAATCCTTCAATTGCACTTATGTTTTCAGTGTTCAAAAGAAAAGGCTACATTTGCATGGAAGTGCAGTTGCACAATGGTTGCCTCTATGCGATAATGATTACTTAATTGAATTAACAATGCCTCTGACATCAAAGTGCTGGTAATTGAAATATTTAGTAAATTGGCCATTAGTGCATCATGAAAGTTTGATGCATGGCATGCATTTAAAATCATTTAAAACGCATGCCACTCATTGAACTTTCATGGTAGCAAAATCATTAATGAGGTCTTTGTCTTTAACATTAACGTTATTTGTCACGATTAATATGGATAGGAAAATGCAGTGAACAAGAATGCAAACTGAGGGGAAATAGACGGTAATTTTAGTTACTGATCTTGGCAACTGAATGAATTACACTTAGTTGCTAATTAAGAGACCCAAGAGGGAACGGGTTTGGAGAAGTAATGCGCTTCAAGGCGAGGTGAGAGCAGGGCTATAATCCCTCTGATGCCAAGTCCCAGGTAAAAGAGGTTAAGGTATGGTGGGGAGTGGCGTCCCCCAGGGATCGGTGTTGGGACCCCTGCTGTTCCTCATCTACATTAATGACCTTGATAGGAATATTGAGAGCAGATTAGTTAAATTTGCAAATGATACTAAATTGGGAGGTTTGGCGAATAGTTTAGAGTCCACTAAAGTGATTCAGGATGATTCGGATAGAATCCAGAATTGGGCAGAAATGTGGCAAATGAAATTTAATGTAGCGAAATGTAAAGTTGTACATGTAGGTAATAAAAACATTAGACGGGATTACTTCATGGGAGGTTTAAAACTGGAATGTGCTCCACACAAGAAAGATCTGGGAGTGATTGTTGACCAAACCCTCACAGGCTCTAGCCATGGGGCTGTAGCAGTTTAAAAAGCCAATCGGATGCTGGGATACATTGCCAAAAGTATTGAGTACAAATCCAAGGAGGTGATGCTTCTTTTGTACAACACATTCGTCAGACCACATCTGGAGTATTGTGTACAGTTCTGGGGACCATACTTTAAGAAAGATATAGAGGCTCTAGAAAAAGTTCAGAGAAGAGCCACTAAGCTGATTCCGAGTATAAAAGATGAAAGCTATGAGAAGAGGTTGAAGATCTCTTTAGTCTTAGGAAAAGGAGACTAAGGGGTGATCTGATTGAGGTCTTTAAATATGTTAAAGGGATTAACAAAGTGAATTATGTAGGATTCCTTTGACCAAGTGTTGTTAGTAGAACTTGGGGTCACAAATGGAAGTTGACCAAAGGTAAATTTAGCACTGATATTCGGAAATATTTCTTCACCCAAAGTGTAATTTCGATGTGGAATAGCTTGCCTGACCATATTGTTGAGGCAGAGACCTTGGGAGTTTTCGAGAGCAGGCTTGACTTAAAGCAAGATACCATTGAGTCATTGAGTATCTGAAGTGATATATTCACAATAGTACAAAGAAACTGGCGAGCCTAGTTGGGCTGAACGGCCTGTTCTCGCCATTCATGTTATGTTATGTTATGTTATGTTATGTTAATTTTAACTGAGAAGCTGATTTTTTCACTGCAATCTTCATCAAAGAGCTTGAATTGTGCACATATATTTTAGATCTACTGCCATACCATTGTGTTTCCTCTGCCATATGTACCAAAGAAGCATTCTCACAAACACACGATTCAGCAATGTACAGTCAACCAATCAAGAATACATTCTTTTGCAGGTTGAGGCTGTTCAATGGTGCAAAAAAATTTAGAAGCCACAAAAGAGGGAGGAAAAGGGGGCCTTACATGTAATGTGGCAACATCATCTGACCACAAACTGGTATCCAGTGAGAAATGGGCCACACCCTCACTGTCAGCATTTAAAGTCCAATTTCCACCTTGTGGTCCATAGAGGAAGATCTTCTTGTTTGCAACAGAGCGGTGACCTTTCATGATGATCTACAGAGAATAAAAAAATTTGTTAACAAGCTATTTTCAATAAATGGTAACAAAATGAATTTTGCAACAGTATAACAATAAATACTACCCCAGTTCTGCAAAAGTTGGCACATCAAGCAAAGTGCAAATAGAATCAAAACGGAATGATTTGAAAAGTTTTTTTTTTTTTTTTTGCGAGTGATGACGTCATCAGGGCGAGACGGGGAGTAACCAAATGTGCTCCGGTCGACCAGCAAACAATGTATTATTTCTTTTTTTTTAATAGTGATCTTCTACTGCTTGCTAACTAAATTTTGTGTTTTTGGTGTCTGGAACATCTGTATCGCCAAAACCGACCATTAAAGTGTCAGTCCATCGGACAGAAACGGGACTTTTACCGTGTCACTGTTGGCAGTAAAACTACCATCATGCCGACAAAGGAAGGCAACACCATTACAAACACTGTGGATGATCAGCTATCCAGAGTTGATATTAAAGATATAATAAGCAAGCAGATGGACATCCTATTTTTGGACACTAATTTTATCAACAAAATCAGCAAAATATTGATGGATTCCCTCATCGAACCTGTTAAGAAGGTCATCGCAGAGTCTATCACGGAGACGGTAAGGGAAACCATACAGTATGAATTAAAAGACACGGTCGATAAACTTTGTGAATTGCAACATAATACATAAGTATGATGATTTGATTGACAACCTCGATGAACAAGAACAGTACTCTCGACGGAACTGCCTCATTGTCTTTGGTGTACCTGAAAAGAGAGATGAAGATACAACCAAAGTCGTTTGTGACAATTTGAAGACCAATCTCAAAATAGAGGTGCAGCCTACAGAGACTAACAGGAGCCACCGCCTTGGTCAAAAGCCTGAAAACCCGAAAGCCAAACCGAGGGGTATTATTGTCAAGTTCACCAAATATTATGTTCAGGACAGCATTTTCAAGGCGAAAAAAGCACTAAAGGACTCTAAAATGCATATTTTGGAGAACTCAACGACCAAGAGAGTGAAATTGTTGGCAGATCTCCGGGAAGAACACAGGAATAACCTGGCTGCCAGTTGGACTAGAGATGGGCGCATTCACCTGCTGACACACAGGAAGGAACTGCATGTTATCAGTAGACTCTCCCATGCCAGTAATGCTGGGCTTACACCAAACGATTTTCACAGTCCCAGACTAAAAACAGACAGTCTTTAGGAGTCTAACTGGAGTCTCGGCGTGCTCCCGTCATCTCGATCGTTAAGTTTAAGGTGGTAATCTGTACTTGTACTGGACATTGAATTGAATTTTAAGCATTTGTTTTTATTTTCTGTAGGAGTCCCGAGGGAATGGAATTTAGATTAGTTGTTAGTAGAGTAACAGAAAGTAATATGAGGTCTTGTATCTTGCTATTAGTTCTTTTAATCTGTCACCCAACATAGAATTATTGTCTCAAGTTTGCATTGTATGGGATTAAATGACTTGGATTGTATCGAAGATTATGTTGAGCTGGAAATCAGTTTTGCCCTTTATAATGATGGAAGCAATAGGTTGCCAATTTTGCCAGATCAGTTGAAACATTTAAATCATAATAATCACTTTTCATTGTTGCACCTTAACATTAGAGCTCCAAATGCTAATCAAGACGACCTTGTTTCCTCCCCAAATATAGACCAGAGCTCTAATGTCATTGGCTGCAGCGAAACTTGGCTAAATGAAGGATCTTGTATGGATATCCATAATCTTGATGGATATAAATTATAGAATAAAAATAGATCTGGTAGATCAGAGGATAAAGCTCCGCCCTGAACCTCAGTTAGCGTTTGTGATGAATTCACTATTGCCGATGGTCACTCTGATTCTCTATTCATAGAGATAGATGTAAAAAGTAGTAAAAACATTATAGTTGGAGTAATTTACAGGCCACCAGACTCTGATATTGACATCTTCAAAATTAATTTAGAAAAACTTTTATATCGTATAAATAAAACAAATAAAACCTGTTTCATTCTTGGTGATTTTAACATAGACCTTGTTAAGGATGATACTGTGTTAAAATGACTTTATTAATATTTTTATATCTTTTTCATTTTTTCCTACAATCAATACTACTGAGTTACAGGAGTCTAGTAGGACAATAATTGCTGATAACATCCTCACAAATTCTTACAAAGCTCAGATAGATTCTGGTATAATATCTTATCTAACAGATCATTATCCTATTGTTTTATTCACTGATCTTGCAAGAAAGTTGATGATTCCCCCACCACTAAAACTAAAGTGAAGGTCTTAAATGAAAAATCTTTTTAAAAACTATGTGCAAACCTGCGAACTAAAACGTGGGATTCTGTTTATAATTGCAAGGATCCAAATACTGCATAAAATGTACTAATTAATGAAATCACCGAATCTATGGATTGTACTATACCCAAGACTTATAAAAGCAAAAGCAATTATTAGACAGAAATCTTGGCTCACAAAGGGTATTTTAAAATCTATCAATAAAAAGAATAAATTATAAAAAAGATTTGTTAAAAACCCTAGTGATGCAAATAAAGAAATGTCTAAGAAAGCATAGAAATAAACTTACACGAGTAATACGCATGCATAAGCGAAGGTACTATACTGAATGCATTAAAGTTTGTCAGGGTGACCAAAAGAAATCCTGGCAGGTTCTAAATGAAATCCTCTGTCGTAAGCATAAAAATACTACTCTCCCTGACACCAAAATCAAGGGAAACTCCAAAAATGCTGAAAATACCACTGGAAATGCTACCAACAATCTTGAACTCGCCAATAAATTTAATAATCATTTTGTTTCTATTGGAAAAAACCTCTCGCAAAAGATTGATCAACCACACAATGCCACATTTAGACAATACTTCAAAGGCAATTATCCAAACTCTCTTTTCCTTGGGCCAACTGATAGAGAGGAAGTGTTGGAAATTGTTATGAAAATGAAGAGCTCACACACAGCTGGTGTAGACAACATTTGCAGTAAAATTCTTAAAGCTATAATAAGTGAAATTCTCTGAGCCGCTGGTCTACTCTATCAATCTGTCCTACTGTGGATAGCCTGATATGTCAAAAATTGCAAGAATTGTACCAGTGTTTAAGTCGGAGGATAAAAATGACTTGCATAATTATAGACCCACATCTATTTTACCTGTCTTCTCCAAGGTATTGGAGAGAGTTGTTTATAGTAGACTGAGTGATTTTTTAGAAAAATTTTAAATCCTATCTCCGCAACAGTATGGCTTTAGGAAAGAGAGCTCCACCTCAATGGCGATTTTGAATCTGTTGGAAAAAATTATGATTGTATTGACAAAGGCGAGTTAGGCATTGGAGTTTTCCTTGATTTGTCAAAGGCTTTTGACACGATAGATTTTGAAATTCTTTTAAATAAGCTTCAATATTATGGTGTCAGAGGTACTGCCCTCAGTTGGTTTCGTAGCTACATGTTTGGGAGGAAACAATGTGTCTCTATATCCAATCACAAATCTGAATATAGAACAGTAGAATATGGTGTCCCCCAGGGATCTATCCTCAGACCGCTCCTCTTTATTTTATATATAAATGATTTTGTACATTGTTCGAACATTCTACACAAAGTTCTGTTCGCAGATGATACTAATTGATTTTTATCACACAAGAACATACAGGGTCTGCAAAACAGTCTCAATGATGAATTGATCAAGGTGGATACATGGTTAAAATGCAATAAATTGTCACTAAATATAAATAAGACAAACTTCATAATTTTTCGTTCAAACAGAAATCGAAGCAACCTTGAACTTATTGATATTAAAATAAATGACAGTCCTATTGAGAGAGTGAAGTCCACTAGATTCCTGGGAGTTCATATGGACGAGTTCGTAAATTTCAGGGGCCATATATGATTTTTAACTAAAAACTATCAAAATATATTGGATTATTTTTTAAGTTGAGGCATTTTTTACCTGGTGAAGCACTTAAAACATTATATCGGTCATTATTTGAGCCTCATCTTAATTACTGCAATATTATTTGGAGCAATACATTTCCCAGCTACCTAGGGAAATTGATAATTGAAAAAATTATTCGAAGTTATGTCTGGCTAAATTTGACGCCTCCTCTGACCCGCTTCCATCGCTATGGCCTTCTGAAAATCACTGAACTTAATACCTTTATAATGCTTTGGTACTATGTTCTATGTTGTTATTGCTTCTAATGAAAGATTTTGTGACCTGATTCCAATTTTTCCTCCGATTCATATCAGACTAGAAGAAGATTTTATTAGAAACCGGAAACTCAAATGTACCAGCCTCAGTATTGTTTGTAAAGGTCCACAGGTATGGAATAATCTTGATAAAGACTTGCAAATGTCCCCATCTTTACTTGTTTTTAAAAATAGACAAAGGAGGTATCTGTTGCTGAAATACTCTCAGTCAGGATTTTAAGATACTGCATTCTTACATTGGTGACATGACCACTTGGACCTTGTTAGGAGTAGGGCTTAGGTTAGGTTAGCCTTGGTTAGGGTATCTCTTGTATGGGTGTATTTGGCTGAGAGTGTTATGTGTATTTGTATGTGTATATATGTGAATATGTATTTTTCTGTTTTTTTTTGGGGGGGTTGGATTATGTTTAATTGTACATGTATTTAATTTGTGCCTGGGCCCCTTTTAACAAGCTTCTTAAGCTTCCAAGGGTGTCCCATTTCACATTACATAACAACAAAATGAATATATTGAACATTGTTTTAACTAATGTGTGAATGAAGAACTGAACTGAACTGAAATGAACTGCCGGATTGTCCTTTGTATTGACTTACCTCCATTGTGACACATTTGTGGCATCTCTGATGGTAGAAATCCTGTTTGCCACAAAGGTATGAAAGCGTCGGTCCTCATTGCTTATGTACTTCAATACAGAGGTGCTCTCAGTCCAAAAGATTGAGTCCTCCAATGGTAGCTGCAGCTCTGCTCTCATCATTCTGTCCACACGAACAGCAAGGACTGCCGCCGTAAGCTCTAGGCGTGGGATGGTCACTTGCTTTAGCGGTGTAACTCTTGCTTTGCCAAGCAGGAAGGCACCATGAAGATCATCTCTGTTATTCTCCATCCTTACATAACTGACAGTGCCATATCCACATTCACTTGCATCGGAGAAGTGATGCAACTGGGAAAGTGTGGGCTGCCCAAAGTCCTTTGGCTTAATGCACCTTGTGATTTTAAGCTCTGATATCTTACTACACTTTAGCCACTTTTCCTCAGGATTGCTGTATATCTTGGGATAAGTCCTCATCCCACCCACAGCTTCTCCTACAGAGCTCCTGAAGCAAGATTTTGCCACAAAGAGTAATTGGTGCAATAAACCCCCAAGGGTCATACACTGAACTGAGCACAGACAGCATGCCACGTCTAGTGTCAGGCTTCTCTTTCATCAGAGTCTTGAACTGGAAGGCATCACCCTTGATGCACCATTGTAAACCAAGGGCTCTCTCTGACGGAAGATGGTCTCTATCCAGCTCCAGTTCATTTAAGTCTTTAGCTCTGTGTTCCTCTGCCACAGTCTGCAGCACCACTTGGCTGTTACTGACCCACTTTGTCAGATGAAAACCTGCTCTTTGGCAGATGGCCATTAAATCCTTTATCATTTGAATGGCTTCCTCTTCTGATGATGTATGATCAAATGAAGTCGCCCACATAGAGAAGTTTTGCTTTCACTGTCAAATTACCAGCTGAAACAAGTGTATGTATGTATGGCCATATTATGCATTTTTAGTTAGCATCAGAAGACTGCAGTTACAGCGCCCTCCGTAATTATTGGCACCCCTGGTTAAGATGTGTTAAAAGCCTTAAAATAAATTCAATTTTTATTACATACTCACACTGAAAAATTGTAGAAAATGTAATCGCCCACCTAAGTGAATTTTAAGGGGAAAAAATCACTTAAGAAATAATTATTTTCATAAAATCAAATTCGCTTCCACACCATAGCACCTTAACAATTCCTAGGAAATAAATGTAATTGAAGTATTTCTGTCAGCTCTCTACAGTAGTTTACAAAGTTGGGATCAGAGTATCTGAACATTTAATTAGCAGTAATTCATCACTTCCTGTTTCAGTATAAATACGTGACACAGATATTTCTCTTATCCACTTCTTCAACATGGGAAAGACAAAGGAACACATTCATTCAAGTAAGGGCAGATGTGTCGATCTTCACAAGTCAGTAATGGCCACAAGAAAATAGCCACTCGCTTGCACTGCCCATATCTACTGTCAGAGAATCATTAAGAAGTTTAAACAATCCGGAACAGTGGTAAACAAGCCTGGACGAGGATCAAGGTTATTTTTGCCACCACGCGACAGTGAGGAGGATGGTTAGAGAAATAAAAAAGTTCTCCAAAGCTCACTGTTAAAGAATTGCAAACAAATGGTAGCATCTTAGTCAGCGAAAAGCCCCAAACAACCATCAGGCGCTATCTACATGCCAACAAGCTGTCGGGAGGCATGCACGAAAACCTTTTTCTCACTCACAATCATAAACGCAAACGCTCTGGAGTTCACTAATCGGTGTACTGGACTTCAACTGGGACCGTGTAAGCGGTCAGATGAGACCAAGATAGAGCTTTTACAACAAACACTCTAAGTGGGTCTGGCGGAACACAAATGATGAGTATGCAGAAAAGCACCCTATGCCCACTGTGAAGTATGGGGAGGATCGTGACAGGGCCTGTTTCTCTTCCAGAGACCCTGGGAACCTGGTTAGGTGCATGGCATCATGAACGCTGGAACACTGGTGACATTTTAAATCAAAATCTGGTGGTTTCTGCCTGAAAGCGAAGATGGGTCGTCACTGGGTCTTTCAGCAAGATAATGACCCTGAACATGTACAACCCATACAGAAATGGTTCACCAGACACAGAATCAAGCTCCTCCCATGGCTATCTCAGTCCCCAGACCTCAACCCCATTGAGAACCTGTGGAGGAGCTGATGAGGAGAGTGCAGGAGGAGAGGACCCAGGACGCTGGATGATTTAGAGAGATTGTGCAAAGAGGAATGGTCAAAGATCCCTTTTCTGTATTCTCCCATCTTGTGAAACATTATAGGAGAAGATTAGGTGCTGTTTGTTGGCAAAAGGGGGTTGTACAAAGTATTAACATCAGGGTGCTAATAATTGTGGCACACATGACGGATGTAAAAGAATTATTTCTAATGTGATTTTTCCCACTGAATAAAATGCACTTGAATCAAAGGTTGATTTTCCTTTTTTTTCTTATTGTGGTCCTATATTATTTAGAAAAAAACTGAATTCATTAGAAGCTGAAGAACACATCTTAACCAGGGGTGCCAATAATTATGGAGGGCAGTGTATGTAATGAAGCTCCTCTCGTAATAGTATTTGTTAAATACCATTGTTTAACCCCTGAGTTCTAGTTGGGGTCCCAAAGATGCCAGAACCTCCTTAAAAGCTAAAAAAAAACAAAAAAAACAACAAAAAAACCCTTAATTTTTCATCAGTGATCCTAACTAAATGAGAACTAAGAATATAAATGTGGTGTTAAACTTAATTACATGTTCCAGAAGCACTATACAAAAATGCTACTTTTTTTTTGTTGACCCCATTAAATCTTATTCCAACATAACGTGGATTAAAGTTATACTAAATTTCTTCACACTTCATAATATAAACTAATGTACTACTATTTGATATGATCAAAAATTCCTTGGAGATATGGATTGCTGTTTGTCAGTTAATGCAGTAAAAAGCAAATTCTATTGTAATTTTGCCTCTGTGGAAGGATTGTCAGTACATTTAATATATTCACGAAACTTGACAATTTTACTCAATGTTGAAATAGAACTGAAATTTTATCGCTCTTTGCCACGTAAAGAAAAAAAAAAAGGTTAAACGTGTGAATATTAGTCCACAGAATCTGACGCCCTCTGCTACCTACCTGGATTGAGAAAATTGTTTAAAAACATAATTCGTTGCTAAATGGTATTGCGTACAGGATTTTGTTACACAATAAACTCCTTTTTACACCCGTCAACTCCCATTTGCAGTATAACAATGTACCACTTTATTCTGGATAGTTTTTTTTTTCCTGATAAGAATGATCCTTATTTGCCTATATCTGCTTTTATAAAGTGGTATTTTTCATCCTTACATATTTGACCATTATACAATTCGTTATTGAGTGGACTCCCTCCATTTTAACAGTGCAAAAGCACGCTCATCGATGAACATAGGAAGCCATAACGTTTAACTCACAGTGCCCTGCTCTGTCGGCAGACTCGGGTAAGTATATGAATACCATGAGCACAAATTTGGCAATATATGATTTTTACATAATTATAGACTTTTATAAGTGAATGAATTCGGAAAAAGGAAACGTATCGCAGTATTAATCACAGCTCATAATATATCCAGAGGCTGAAGAGGAAACAAACAGATGTTAAAATTAATTACTGACAATGAGGAGACTGGGTGGGGTTGTCACGTCACTATTCAGAAATTTGATCCACGTGGCGGGCCCTCTTATAGCATTCTGTCAAAGTCATAAACATTGTCACAACGTCTGCGCGCCACTCTATCTTTTGGCTCGATAGCGAGTTTTGTCGGTTAATTACAGAAAATGGACCCTCGGCTGGGCGAGCTGACCATGTTTCAATTCGTTTACGCTGGCCAACGCGAAACGTTGGAAAACACAATGAGCGAGGCTCCGCTGATACATTTCCATACATAAACAAGGAGACAATGTAACCATTGGACTATACTTCACAGAAAGGTGACATTTCGCCGATAATTTGTTTGTTTGACGACGCGGCCCCAATCTAGGAAAGAACGTGAACGAAAAACTCAAGGAAATTCATAATGGTGTATGAGATATTGCTTAAATGAGTTAAGCGACATCATCATAAATAAGCCCGATCGGCTTATGGAGATGGCGTTTCATAAATGCTTAACATCTTATCCTCAGATTTCCCTCAAACATCCCGCAAATTCTCCTGCCCTGAGGAAATACTTCTTCAGCGGAGCATTTCAGGTAGGTCGTAGTGTTCACATCATCCACCAATGGGAATCTGCAAGCGCCGTCCGTGTGATTGACATGGGCGATATCCATCTGAATCTGGTGCAAAACGTGCAAGCAGAGGGGGTCACGCTTTGATTGACATAAATAAGGACCAGTTAAATCGAAAGAAATGTCAGCGAAGGTCCAATTAGACAGAAGAACAGAATTCAGGGGGCGGTCATGTTGAGTAGCGGCTTTTGGGCGGTCCAGCTAGTTTAGTGTCTGCTTTTAGTCAATGGAGAAGCCAGGAGTGAGTGAAAAGTGGACCCGATGTCTCATGGTTCTTATTCTTGGATTATCTATAAGCTGGCTCTGAAGAAGAGAGGAAAGCTTCTATTTGGATTTATTTATTTTTTTGTTGCAATGGACAGCAGTAATATGGGGTGGTGAACACGTGGAAGGATTCTTTATGATTTGAAACAGCATTTATTTATTTATTTATTCTTTGTTTTATATTCCTTTTTGGACTCGTTTAAGTTAGCTACCGTGGGAAAGCGGCGGCACACGCTGGCCTGAAAGATGGACCAGGCAAATATCCTGAGGAAGTTCATTCAAGGGGTGCATGCCATGCGAACCGGTGACCAGAGAGGAGAGGATAACTTCGGCAGTGACTCATGGAGGAGGACAGCTCACACCCCTTTTGCTGTTAGGAGCCCGTGCTCTCGGCATCCTGGTTAGCCTGAAAGATGGCTTGCTTAAATAGCTAATTCGCAGCACTGTTGGACTGGATAAACGTCAGCTGGGGCTGACGCTGGGCTAAACTGCACGAAATATTACGGCGATTCCCCAAAAACATTAGAGCGGGCTTTGTTTTCTTCGTTTTTTCATTCTTGGTCTCCGTTGGAGAGTGTCTCTACACTTCATGCTTGGAGACGGGGTGTGGAGAACATGCCGTTAGTGCCTTCCTGGGCTCCATTTCCACCAGGCTTTAGTGCGGCCTAACATTGTCTGCTCTTAAGCTTTAGCCAGTCCCTCGTCCCCGTGTTGTCGCCAGCTTCACATTCTTGTTTGTCGGCGCGATCCGCAGCATTAAGCACTCATACCCAGTTTACTTCTCTTTTTGTTTAGCTCTGTGTCACTCGTCCCAACGTTAGTTAAATGATGCTGCGTCTTTATTGAAGACCTAAAATTGTTACTTTGATGTCTTGTCCTGCTAACGTTAGTTTGCTGTATAGCAAGCCAGTGAGGTGCTGTAGCTTAGTGGCTATCAGGCTTGCTGAATTTTTCCCCCAGTCATATTTGGCAACGTTGAATCCGGAAACGCTAGAATGGTGTCATTCAGAGCGGATATTTCGGAGTGGGTATCAGATGTTCTTCACCTTGTTTTACGGCTTAGCTCTGGTTCTGGATGTGGTTGGAGCTGAAGGATCGTTTAATGCATGTCGATAGGTGGGAGTTCGGTGCGGTGAGGCATCACCCCTTGCTCGAGTTGGATTTATGTTGGTGAATAAGAACTTGCCTCGCAAGTCTTCATCTTATTTTATTATTTTTTTAATGAACGACAAAGAAAACATATGAACAGCGTCAGACATTACAGATTCCAAATAACACTGAAGTAAGCATGACAGACTAATGATAATGGTAACAAATTAAGGTGAGAGGGGAAAGAAAAAACAATAGTTGTAAGTATAAATCACATAGTATTATTAAATAATTGGTTATAATAATGTATTGTGCGCATACTTTTCTTAGTTGTGTATATGTTTCAGAGACTGCAAAAACAAATCAAATTCTATTTAAAAAAAGTTAAGAGAGGGCAATGTTTTCGCGAATTTAGATTTATGTAAATGGAATTTACCCAGTAAAATCATGAGATTAATCATAAAATTCAATGAGTTAGCATTACATTCAAAATAAGCAATCACATCCCTAAGATGTATTTTGATAGTGTGACCAGTATTCCTTAAAATATACTATTCCATGTCTGTCCAAAACTGAGCAACAAAAAAACGAGTGTGACGTTTCGGGACTTGCCTCGCAAGCCTCAACATGAACAATCTCGTGTTATGACATTATCATCTTATACAGGGTTAACGTTGACTAATATAGCCGACGCAAATAAGATGGATATTTTGTTAATAATATAACTATATGACTTTTTTTGGCAAGATAGCCAAGTGGTAGTCATTTGGGTTGATTATTCTGATACCGTGCTCAAGCTGGATAACCAAACTGGAATCGCTGTCAAAATTTGCAGCATTTTGCTAAATTAGAGCTAGCTAATGTTAGATACTGCCAATGAAATTGCAGTAGTACCAAGCTAATGTTAGCTAGCTTGCTGGTTAAGTCATGGTGCCGCTGATTATACTCTTGCTTTGCTCGCCAGATTGACTACTCTATTGAAGATTTTGGAAATGAAAGTATTATTCTAGCCTGTCCGTTTACACATGTAACGCTACGTTAAAATATGCCTGAAGTGAATGGCTTGGTTCAGTGTTGCAGTTGGATCTATTGACAGTTGGCTTTTCTCTTAGGCTGGCAGATTACTGTCCTGCCCAGGCGAACGCCAGTTCGGCGGAAAAATTGTCGACAGCAGCGCAATGTTTTCTTAGGATTTTAACCATCTGGCGATTATGTATGTATAACTCAGAGGAAATGACACGATCACTAATATTTGCTAGCCATTTGTCAATGGATTGCAAATTTGCAGCGAACTGGTTTGATATTGCGCAAGGAGTTGCTGTCATAGCCAGCGAGTTAGGATGTCTAACGGGAAGTGGGTTGAGGATTTTCGAAACCGCATGCATTGCATTTCTATGTTTGCCGAAGTGGAACTCTGTTAACCGGACTCTTGAATTTAATGTAATTTATTTTGCAATCTTGCTAAGTTACTGATCCAAGCGGCGCACATATGGAACTAAATTTGCCAAGGCATACACTCTTGGAATGACTGAGCTAAACGTTATTTCTTTACAGTTCTTGCTCTGCTTTATTTCTACTGGTCAGTGAACAAACATTAAGACATTTGTACGGTAATAAACAATTCAATAAACACAATTCACCTTAATCTTCTGTCCACTGAAACCCGCTTAGCCGACCCCCCAAAAAAGTGACCTGTGGCCCTAAACGGTAGTAAACAGGATATTTAATTTTGGTCGTCGTAATTCCTCAGAAGAATCACGAGCAAGAATACACAATGTACAATATGCATTTTTACCACGATGCCTATCAAATGTGGCTCATCCCTCGCACTGGCTGGCTTTGGTTGGTATTGAACAATGTTTCAAGTACTTCCTTGAGCTCCCAGACATTTTAGCTACAGATTGTAGGGAGTACTCTTCAGTTTTTGATGTAGGGCTGGACGTTGGAATTTCGCTTGTTTTGGGAAAGAGGGAGGGCATTGATGATGCTGATATCTTGAGAGAAACTCCATGCACCCCAAGCCTCCTCTAGTCAGAAGGGAGGAAATGAGTAAAGCTGTCCTGCCCATAAAGAAATGCTTTGTTGCAGTAGCACAGTTTTTAGACTTGTCAACAGACCAAAGGGCTGTTAGATGGTGAATACCACCTTGCTCTCGCACTCTCGGCTTGGTGCACACTGCCTTGTTTAGTAAATTGTTCTTGAGGCTCATTTCTGAATTCTGCATAGCTAGTTATTGTGATTCAAATGTTCAGCTTGTTAATCACTCCTCAAAGCTGATTGATGACAACCTGATCATTTGAATCACCTGTGCTGAAGCAGGGAGAGATCTAAAACATGCAGGACAGGTGGGCCTCCAGGAGAGGTTTGGGAAGCACTGGTATACAATTCAATTGAGATGCTTTATCCGTAAGGACAACTTCATTGTCAGAATGCAGTGAGTTAAATTCAATGGGCTCTGGCTAGCCAGCCCATGCCTCGAATTTGTATTGGACAGAAGGAAATACTTTTTTTGTTTAATTCTGGTTTTGGCATTAAAAAAGTGACATTGGCATGTGGGAACAGAAAGGATTCTTTCTTGAGGAAGCCCTTATGAATGGTGTTTGTCCCATTCTTTCCTCGTTGTCTTTTGTTAAGGCAAACCTGAGAAATTTGCTTGGGCCTGGTAAGTTCGAGATGGGCATTTGACCTCATGTTGAGGACCGCTCTGAGGTGTTCCATATTCGTTTCAAAGGCTTCAAATGAAAGGGGACCTCTAAAACACCCTTTTAGATTTAAAAAAAAAAACTCAGAGGTTATTCATATTTTGAGTAAAATTTTTTAAACTGCCACAACATGTATTAGCCAGTTTGCACTGTTGGGCTGCTTTTGTGAAATGTGACCTTTCCATGATAGCCTGATGTCCGTTTCGACCATCAAGTGTACAGTTCAGTGAGTGAATGTTGAACTTAAGTGCTTTCAACTTCAGGAGATATTTTACCAAGCAGGATTACTGGATTTGCTACTCTGAATTGACACCTGCACTGGAGTAAACCTGGGAAAACTTGGCCATCTGATCTGGGGTATATTGTGGTGTTTACACGGATGTGTGCCAATGTGAGCCCCTAAAAATTAGTACAGTAATTGTATTACCAGAATTCACTGTTATATATGGCCTGTCTCAAGAACTCTGTATTAATGCCCCTGTCTAAGAATTTGTGGGAGAATCAGCCTCTTTAACTACTTTTGCATTATTGAATCTTCGTTTTCTTTCAGTGAAATTAATTTTAAAAAATGGCAGTAATGTGTGGGTTTGGGTTATCAGTAAAATGTGCATACCAGTTCAAACTACAATTGAGGTGTGCGTAGGCTGAGGAGATTTTTAGATGCAGTTTAACAAAATTATCAGTATGCAAGCTAGTCGGTCAATAGCCTGACGGGAATATGCCAGACTTTTTACGCAAAATGGGTTGCCCTTTTTGTTATGGACATTTTTGCTGTTATTCTTGGTTCTTTAATCGTGAGGGGGCCTTATGTGCAAGGAGCTGGCGAAAGCCAGAGGTGGTAGGGCAGGACTGTTCAGTCTTGCGAAGCCACATCAATGTTCGTTCATTAAAACAGATCTTACTTTAATGCTGAGTTTGCACTCAAATGTAAGATTGCTAAGATTGATGATTACCGAGGCACTGAAGAAACTGTCAAGAATGTCAGCATCTTTTATTAACTGGAATTATATGAATTAGGCAGCTGGTGCTCTGCAGGTCTGATTTTACTACTGTCTAGGTTGTCTATTGGCTAGCTTGGATAGTTATTAAGTACAATTGACAATGAAGCAGAAGGTGCTGTACATTATGCTGAGTAAAGGGTCAATCCACCTCAATTCAACAAGTGGGGTTCTTGCTTGACCATCTCAGATTTGCTTCCAAATTTTTACCACAGATGAAGAACAACCATAATAACTAACCTGGCGCAAAATATTAGACTTGTATATCAACATATACTCAAGAAAAATTTAGAACATGGTACCCCCTCATAGTTTCGGTGCATTTTAACCGTTTTAAATCTACAGCAAGTTCATACTGCATTATCTCAAAAGTTTTTTAGGTAGAAGTCATGAAATTTTTCAGGCAGAAAAGCCTGCTATCTATAGATGTCATTTAATTTATTTGAAGGAATAGCCTGGTTTTGACCATGGTGTGACATTAGAAATTTGGGAAAAATTTAGCACTTTCACAACTCCAATATTCACTGGCCCATCAAATATTGGGGTCCAAACATGGGTAAGGTCAAATAACTAGGAGGTTCTTTTACATAAGTCTATATTGTTTTGATATTAACATAACTGGTTGTGTAGCATGCATATTTCTTGCATTTTTTTTTTTTAAAATAAATCGCAAAAGATTATTTTTCATTAAATTTCATCTTCCAATTGCTCAGGTATGACAGGCTGTACCAATCAACAAAACATATTTCCTGGAAGGGCATCTTATATGCATACTGCATGTGAAATTTCAAGTGGTTCTAGGACCAACCAGGCAAAATATTTTTGAAAATAGACATATCAACTAATTTACGCCATCGCCAGTATAGGTTTGAACACTGTCACACATTTACCATAACTCAAAGAATTTTATTTATTTGAAAAACACAATCTAATGAATTAATCAACATTGTTTCCAACTATAAACAGACATGATGAAACCTTATTTAATATTTTTCAGTTGTTCTGTGCAACGTTTTTGTGTTTCCTGTGGAACTGTGTATCGTCTCCCAGTTGTTGTAACAGGTGAATCGATGATTTCAAGGACATGGCCTGAAGCGTGAACTGCAAACATCATCTTTTCTGGCCAGAAGAAGCTTTTGTTTGGACCATGTGGATGCATGAACGAAACTTGAACATCATTTCATGGTCAACGCTTTTGATATTGCCTATCCACCACTCTCGGTCATACATGCAACTGATGTATTTTCCAGGTATCATGTCCTGTAACTTTAGAGTTGGTGTTGGATCAGAGAACACTTCCTGTGATTGCTTCATTCTTTCACCAAGCTTTCAAGACAGATCTGAATGATATTTCAGGAGTGGGTCTTGATGACACCTGATGATGATCTGATGATGTCAATGTAAATCTGACCTTGGAGTTTTGGTGGAGGCTGATCTAATATGCCAGCCAAGCATTTTCCAAGAAGTGTTGGGGATTTCAGTGAGCTTATTCCTCACCAGCAAGCTATTACATGTTTCTTAGACAGACACTATCACAGATCAGGAAATTGAGATATGTCATGACATGTACATGTATGATAAACAATAGCTGGATAAAATGGAAGTAGTGAAAATGCACAAATACGTACTTCTTAAAAATATACTTTTTCCTTGTTGGAGTCCTGAACTATCTTGAGAGAGAACAAATTAAAAACATGAACAGTATTTTCATATCTGTTCACTGTTGGAAGCAATTTTGATTCATCCATTAGATTGTGTTTTTCTAAATAAATAAAATTCTTTTGAGTTATGGTAAATGTGTGACAGTGTTCAAACTTATACATGGCGACGTAAATTGCATTTGTCTATTTTCAAAAAATATTTTTCCTGGTTCGAACTGAAACCATCTTGAAATTTCACATGCAGTATGCATATAAGATGCCCTTCCAGGAAATATGTTTTGTTGATTGGTACAGCCTGTCATACCTGAGCAATTGGAAGATGAAATTTAATGAAAAATAATCTTTTGCAATTTATTTAAAAAAAATGCAAGAAATATGCATGCTACACAACCAGTTATGTTAATATCAAAACAATATAGACTTATGTAAAAGAACCTCTAGTTATTTGACACTCTGCCATGTTTAGTTTTAGGCTTGATGTAATAGTGAATATTGAGTTTGTGAAAGTAAGCAATTTTTTTCCAAATTTCACAATGTCACACCATGGTCAAAAACCAAGGCTATTCCTTCAAATAAGACAAATGACATCTATAGATAGCAGGCTTTTCTGCCCTGAAAATTTCCATGACTCTACCTAGAAAACTTTTTGAGATAATACGCAGTGAACTTTGGTTGCAGATTTTAAGATCTATCAGAAATGCACCGTGGTGAGGTACCATGTTCACAAATTTTTTCTTGGTATATATTTGATATATAAGTCTAATATTTTGTATGAGTTAGTTATTGCGGTTGTTCTTCATCTGGTAAAATTCAAAGCAAATCTGAGATGGTCGAGCAGAAAATGTTCTCTAAATCTGTTGAATTGAGGTGTAATGACCCTAAAGTTGATGTGCTTCACTGAATGCCTAGCTAGAAAACCAGCCAGTCAGCTGGGCTTAAAGTTACTAGATTGTAATTGCTACTCAGTATATCTTTGTCAGCTGGCTCTCAATTAGTATTTTGAATTTATATGGCTAGTTGCCAAATAATTATTTTTAATGTGTTTTATCGCGCTATGGTTCTGAAAATCCTCTGTTAATGTTATAATTGGGGTGCAGAAATTTAACATTTTATTGACCAAATTTGTCCCATTGCATGAAACGGTAGTACTTGAATACTTCAGTTTTTTCCCTACCATTGTTTTGAAGGGGTGCCCCCCCAACGGAACCCCCCCAACCCTCAAATTCTTTTATTTAAACTATTATTTTAAAATCTTTGTCGGTACAAAAATGTTGTATCTGGGTTTGCGACATGAATAGGTTTCTATTTTTAATGTAAGAAATGCTGGGAAATAGGAGATGGAATCAAGAGAAAGATTTTGGATTCATTAATTGCGCCGCTAATTGTTGTTCCATAATATCACGCTATATATGTTTTGAATGTAGCCTATTGGTTTGTTCCTTGGTCATTTCCTTTAATTAATAATTTCTACTAGCTATATGCTTATGTATTGTTTTGCACCGTGAATAAATCTTTTGATTGTTAATCGGGCTTATCTCAGGGAAATGGTCAGATCCATCATGCGTAAAAGGAGGCCTCATCTGACCACATCAGCTGAAGATCCCGTGACGCCAGCATTACCAGGAGTTGGGGTTGAGGAGGTTGAAGCAAAGAAAGCAACAAGCATTATAGCTTTTTAAATGACATATAGGCCTGGGTCAATGACGTGACATGCAGATTTTTGTGTCCGAGCGCACTACTTTGGTTTAAAATAATTTTAAATGATTCATAATAAGCATCATTCTATTCTGTAAAATTTGTTTTGAATATATTTCCAGTTTATCATAAAAATGATATATATTTATATCCCTGAAATACGAGTTTCGGGGATATCATGGTTTCGCCTCGTCCGCCGGGCCGCTGCATCCACCGCGCCCGCAGATTTTTGCCGAAGCGCCGATAACTCAAAATACTTTATACTGACTTCCTCATTTAGCACATGGGTAGATATGGTAGGAGAGGATGAACTGATTAGGATTTGGGCAAGTATATGCCCTAGGTTTCAAACCAGGTGGCTTATATATTGAAAAAATCAGTTTTTTAACCATATCTCTGGAACAATTACTTACACAGACCCCAAATTTGGCCCTATATTGTAGGTCTAGTAAAGGGGAATCTAATAAAGGGGGCTTCGAGGATTGGGGAATTTCGGGGATATAATCCTTGCTGTCGCCTCGCCAACAGCGTAGGCCTAGTTTATGTTTTGCCATCTCAAACCCTCAAAATGTCAGTTGGCGCAACCTTCCGAGCAAGTTAACACTTTGCGAAATGAATTAAATATGTCATTTAAAATATGAACTAATATAATATTGATATGGGGGCATAATTTTGTATTGAAAACCTTTCAAATAAACAAGGTTTAATAGTTTAATTGTTCTTAAATTGTTTGAAAAACCAAAATACCCGCCCCCTACAATAAAGAATTCATTAGTTACTTTTAGTACCCAGCTCAACTACAAAATAGTAATGTTTTAGGCAGAGTAGACACTTTCAGGTGTACTTTGTTATGTATGAGTATTTTATGTAAAGCACTGTATATCATTTGTAAATGGAGATTTGTTACATACTGTTTGTGCTGCCTTACTGGTCAGCTATTTGTTTATTTTGTTCATTATTTGGCACCCTCTGGTGGTAAAAGTTCGTTGAAAACATGATCTGGATGCAATACTCACTTGTTTGTGATGAACAGGACTTGTGTTTTCTAGTTTCTGGCTTTTTCTGGCTGGAAGGGGCCGGATCACCCAGGACTCCTGTAGATCTTTCCAGAATGTTCCTAGTCTATATAAATGCTGTGATTTTGTTCAGTTGAGAAAGGTTTTGTTTTGGCATCAGAGTTACATAGTGGCATTAGTTTTATTTTAAGATTACACTTATACACGATTCTGAAGAAAATTGAATCACAATTTTTTTTGTCTAGAATTGAGATCACGATTCTTTGGCACGATTTTTTCCCACAAACTGAAATGTTTATTGTAGTAATTAAAAAAAAAAAAACAACAACTGGCCATTAAAGTGCAGTTTAATAAAAGGTAAAAAGACAAATAAACAAAATAAGTGCACCTTAAGTGCTTTTTGACTCCACATGGCCCTGAACTAGAGATGCAACAATGTCAAACCGCAACCCAGATGATGATATTGCTCAATTTTAATGTCATATCAAACAGGCAGGCAGCGATGCAAGCCCATCCGAGGCACATTTGCACACAAACAAAAGCCTGCACGGAGAGAAAGCAGCACGCCGACGGCATTCCAGCATAAACCAAGATTAGTTTTGGGGCAACCCTTTAAAGCCAAACCACGTATCATCCACGTATCATCCAACTGCAGTCTTGAAAAAATGGCTGTCAAACTTCTGTGGCCGTTTAAAATGCTTTTGGCACTTTGAAGTCAGCTCCATCACCTGACATGATTAGTATACCCAAAATCTATTCCTGAGTAGCTACTTTGTTAGATTTGAAAGAAAGCTTCCAACGTGAACGATTTTTTCAAGACGATATAATATTCGGTGTCAATGCAAAGACGGGAATACATCGCGATGCACGGCGCCTTCGATTGATTTTGGCACGCACTTAATCTATAAAATAATTGCTTATGTCAGGAAAAAGCGCTTAAAAATCAAGCAATTTATATAGCCAACAAGTACAACCGGTATGTAGCCTATAATGATTAAAAAGCGATAATAAAAAGTGGACATGCCAAACAAGGCTTCCGTGTAAGTGGGCCAATAACCAATAACAATAAAACCATTTTAATACGGTCCTGGTTTTCAAAAATATAACACTATAGGCCGACGCAATGTGGAAAACATTTCATTAAGCCTATCCACCGTGAGGTGTGACTTCGTATTCACATCAAATCGTCAAATGTAAGCTTATAAAAATAATCTGGCAAACGCCGCGTAGGTGAATCTGTGCTGTTTCCGTCATTTTAATTCAAAATGCTATCGCCGAAGAACAGTATAAAAATAAATTGGGCCGGGTTTTCCCATTCAACCCAGGATTGTGTGAATCAAGTGCTTGATTGTCAATTGAGCAATTATGGGTGGAGAACTCATTGCTATTTAGACAACAGATAATTTGCAACCTGACTTGCTTTTGTTCATGGCTTTGAATTTAGGCGTATGGTCATGGCCGCATCAGGTCTGATTCGTAAAGCAAAAATAGTGAGCTCGTCCGCTTGCCCCGTTGCGGGAGTTATTATTAATGCCCCAGGTGGATTTTTCAAAAGTATTCATTCTGCATTTATTTTTCCTGACAACAAACTTTTCCTGCACTGTGCATTTTTAACATTCGTGGTCTCCTCGCTGCTTCTGGACCAATTGCTAGCCAACTCGTCAATCGAAAGACCATCGCCATTTACTTGCTTACCTTCTCTGGCTTTCATGGCGAACTCAAGTGAAGTAGAGCCGTTTTGCCATAGGATGAGCGAATGTAACGCCAATGCTGAGGCCGCCCAAGAGACCGCCACTACTCACTTTTTGAAAAACTACGCCGCTAGTTTGCTCCAGGTTCTGGAAATAATGCTGAAAAACGTTGACATTTAGAAATTAGATCGCGCGTAGGGGTGAATCGAGATCACGATCTTCTGACGATTTATCGTGCAGGCCTAATTCAGTCATTATTTAAGAAATTCTGGATTCCGACCAGAAGAATAAATTTGGCCCAGTTGTCATTGCTGGTTTTCTTTACAGATTTTTAAGTCATAATAACTTAAAAAATCACTTTAGAAAAAAAAAAAAGAGGTGTTTTTTTTTTTTCTGCTTTTGCTGGCGCCCACCTGACACTTCTTTTTGGCTGGTAAATTGCAATACAGTTCCAAAACTGTACTAAAACCCCTGCAAATGTTGTAGCAACCATTAAGACTTGTTTAAACACACTTTCCAACTTCAAATAAATTTATTCTGTACATTTTTAAAGATTTATAAAAAAAAACATTTTAAAAAGCTTATTTGTCATTGACCTGCCTACATAACACAGGAACTTACTGAGATAAAATGTAGAAAAAATATAGGACTACAAGACAAATGTCAAGTGCCAATTTTTTTCATAATAACAATATTTATACAGTGAGTGCTCATTTATTTGAGGACTTGTTTGCACCTCTAGGGACTCTTCATTTTAATTACAAAGTAAGCTATTAGAAATGCCATCAAAAGCATGTTAATTTTCATTTTAAATTTATGTAAAAGATTTACTGTGTTTTAGAGTGCATTTTGTGCTCTCCTAGTGCCTTTCACAAAAGCTCTAGGGACATACTATCTACATGCATTGGATTTTCAGTGTATAATCTTGGAACTTTTTCTAAGGCCAGTGCTGGTGGGACAGCAGTGTACTTGGAGGAGAGGACCCTGTGACAGAATTTTGAAAAGGGGTTTTTGTGGGACATTGAATGGTTTATAACACCATTGGGCAGCCCCTTCTTGAGGAAAATAAGTGTTGGCCTTAGGGTCATTCCATATGAGATCACCCAAAATGGGGGGTGGTCCCAGCTTGATGGTTTCAGAATTGCTTCATTTGGTGATATTTTGTTGCGTGTGATGAGCAAATCAAATCGCAGGTGGTTTCAAATTGATATCTCGTTCCGCTTCCTCATTTTATAGCCTCAAAAAGGGCGTGGCCCACGTTAACCCTCTGTCGCAGTTTGTGACCTGCTCAAAGGGTCACGGATTTAGCATGGAACACCCCAAGGCTTGCATCTTATATGGAGTGACGAAATTCAACCTCTCCAGCCTAACACCTGAAAAATAAAGCAGCAGTCATGTTGACTTTAACTGAGGACTGCCAGTTCCAAAAATATTTTGACAGTATTTCTCATTTATTTTATTTTGCTGAAAAAGCACTGGAGCCCAATTAAATAGCTTGTAGAAATTGTCCTGCCTGGACAGGGAACAGTTATGTTTTTTTTTTTGCTTGCATTGAAAGGCGGCCTTATAAGAAGCTTTATGGAGGATGCGAACGCTTTTTACAACCCTTCATCACAATTCATGTCTGAGTCAGAACCCTCCAAATTGGCCAAGTAAGAAGAGTTCATTTTGATAGGTGATTGCTTTTCACGTGGTTTTTGCCAGTATAAAGTCACACCAAACCAGTGCAGATTGGTGTTGAGATGATTCTGGACACACTGAATGTATTTGAGTTAATATCGTAAATTAAATACCAGCTGCTTTTGCTATTAGTCCAGTATAACTAGCTGATTTCCAAAATGTCTCTATCTACTTATATCTAATGAAACATTCACAGATGCGAGGCGTTGTATTTTTACAGTTTGACTTGATCGTTGACCGAAGAGTTTGTTTCCTTTGTCTTTAACATAGTGATGGCCCCAAAACCTGGCTAAGTCAGCATGTACTGCTTCGAAAGCTTGTTCACAGAACCGGTAGACCACCGATTGTGCTGACGACAGCAGGCTCTGAGGTGGTCTCTAATGATATGAAATTTTGAGGTCATATTGATGGGCAGCTGCATGTAAGCATCGTAGAATGTAAGGACACAATCCTCCCAGCCGGGGAGCAAGTATAAGTGAATGAGACATTTTGGAAATTAGCTATTTATTGGACAAGAACTGCACAGGCTGGCTTCTTGCAATCTCAGAGTGTGAAGATTTTTCCACTAAATTTAAAACTGGGATTAATTTTCATTTGTTGTCATTGCAATAAGCTGGTATTTACTTAAATTTGAAATAAGATAATTCGTTCCCATGACTACCATTATGTTGGCAATACTTTGGCAAATAAGATACAGATTGCATGAAAGAGCAGTGTGTGCCAAAGGGGAATCTTCTGGTAAATTCTTTGACCATCAGTTACCTCGCAATATGTCAAAATGGCAAATAAAAAAAAAAAAAAAATCTCATTTTTTCAAAAAATTCCCAACAGATTTTTTTTTTGTTTTTCACCATGTTAATCAGCCAAGTCAAGACTACACGTTTTCACTGAAAAATCCCCTGTATAATTTTTTTTTTTTTAATTTGTACCTAAAAGGTGTTAAGCTCAGTGTGGGGCGTGATGATTAGCCGACATCAGAAAAAGCTCAGCTATGGCCTGTATGTGGATGATATGTATATAAAATGGCTTGTGGTGTAAGCGTATGGATAAGACTATCTGCTAAGTCTATATTTCTATCCCAATTCAAGTCCACTGATCATGCACAGCAAATTTGTGCAAATTGAACTTAGAGTTTAGGAGGAGATGTCTAAAATGTGTTTTTGAAAAACCCTTATTTTGACATCAGTATTCTTGTGGGAATGTTTTTTTTTTTTTTGTTCTCATTGCTTACAAATAGTATTTTTCAACATTTTCACTAAAAAATTATAGAGAAGTATTATATTAGGACCCTTTAGACGAAAGTGGTGATGGTATAATTATCACTGCACACTACTGTATATATGTGTGTGTGTGTAATCATAATTCGCAGGCCGCAGAGAAAATGCACAGAGTGGAATGTCCTAGAATGGGTCCTTTTGCACTGCCAAGCACTGACTGATGACACTGCCTGGGTAAACTAGGCCATCTTTGGGTTGGACCACGATGATATAGTTTTGGAAATGGCTGTTAGAAACAGAGGAAATAAGACAAGATTCGGTGTAGGGTGTGTTGTAGTACTGCGGTTTTTTTATGCTGCTCTCTGCCCTGAGAGAGCTCATTTAGATGATCTTGGCCTGTTATCAAAATAGCAACACAGTCATATACCCACTTAATGGGAAGAAACTTAGCTGAAATTGCTATTTTTGATAACAGGCCAAGATCATCTAAATGAGCTCTCTCAGGGCAGAGAGCAGCATAAAAAACCCAGTACTACAACACACCCCACAATCAATCTTTTGTCTATTTCTGTTTCTAACAGCCATTTCCAAAACTATATCACTGTGTCCAATTCCAAAGATGGCCTAGTTTACCCAGGCAGTGTCATCAGTCAGTGCTTGGCAGTGCAAAAGGACCCATTCTAGGACATTCCACTCTGTGCATTTTCTCTGCGGCCCACACGAACACGCAGAGATTCACAAATACACACACACATATATACAGTAGTGTGCAGTGATGATCATACAGCACCACTTTCATCTAAAAGGGGTCGTAATATACCAGTTCTCTATAATTTTTTGGTGAAAATGTATTGAAAAACACAATACCGTAGGCAATGAGAAAAAAAAAAAAACATTCCCACAAGAATACTGATGTCAAAATAAGGGTTTTTCAAAACACATTTTTAGACATTCCGTAAACTTGAAGTTCAATTTAAAATTTAACAGTAAAGATCAGTGGACTTGAATTGGGATAGAAATATGATTCCCAGCAGATAGTCTTATCCATACGCTTGCTACACCACACAAGCCATTTTGGAGTGAGGGAGAGACATCCACATACAGGCTATAGCTGAGTTTTTTCTGATGTCGCTAATCATCACGCCCACACTGAGCTTTAACACCTTTTAGGTAAAAAAAAAAATTCTACTGGGGATTTTTCAGTGAAAATGCAGGTCTTTACTTAGCTGATTAACATGGTGAAAAAAAACAAAAAAATCTGTTGGGAATTTTTCTGAAAAATTAGATTTTTTTTTTTTATTTGCCATTTTGACATATTGCGAGGTAACTGATGGTCAAAGAATTTACCAGAAGATTCCTCTTTGGCACAACAATGCTCTTTCATGCACCCAGAATCTATTTGCTGTGCAAGTATTGACAACATAATGGTTGTCATGGGAACGAATTATCTTATTTCAAATTTAAGTAAATACCAGCTTATTGCAATGACAACAAATGAAAATTAATCCAGTTTTAAATTTAATTAGGCAAAATCTTCACACTCTGAGATTGCAAGAAACTAAAACTGACACCGGATTCTTGTCCAGTAAATAGCTAATTTCCAAAATGTCTCATTCACTTATACTTGCTCCCCGGCTGGGAGGATTATGTCCTTACTTTCTGCGATGCTTACAGGCAGCTGTCCATCAGTATGACCTGAAAATTTCATATCATTAGAGACCACCTCAGAGCCTGCTATGTCACAGCACAATCGCGGGTCTACCCGGTTCTCAGGAACAAGCTTTTCAAGCAGTACATGCTGACTTAGCCAGGTTAGCCACTATGCTAAAGACAAAGGAAACAAACTCTTCGGTCAACGATCAAGTCAAACTGTAAAGGAATACAACGCCTCGCATCTGTGAATGTTTCATTGAATGCCATAAGTGAATGAGACATTTTGGAAATCAGCTAGTTACTGGACTAATAGCAAAACGGCGCTGGCGGCGCAGTACATTAGTAACTCAAATACATTCAGTGTGTCCAAGAATCATCTCAACACCAATCTGCACACTGGTTTGGTGTGACTTTATACACAGCAAAAACCACGTGAAAAGCAATCACCTATCCAAAATGAACTCTTCTTGCGGCAATTTGGAGGGTTCCTGACTCAGACATGGTGTGATGAAGGGGTTGTAAAAATGATTCACATCCTCCATAAAGCTTCTTATAGGAGACCGCAACATCAATGCAAGCAAAAACAAAACATAACTGTTCCCTGTCAGGCAGGACAATTTCTACAAGCTATTTAATTGAGCTCAGTGCTTTTCAACAAAAATAAAATAAATGAGAAATACTGTCAAAATATTTTTGGAACTGGCAGTCCTCAGTTAAAGTCAACATGACTGCTGCTTTATTTTTCAGGTGTTAGGCGGGAGAGGTTGGGCCTAAATCACTCCATATGGACGAAGCACTAAGGGGTCATTCCATATGAAATCAAGGGTGACCCTTTGAAAATGGTCACAAACTGTGACCAGAGGGTTAACGTGGGCCACGCCCCCTTTTTCGGGGCCCATAAATGAGAACGGAACGACATCAATTTGAAACCACCCATTTGATTTCACCATCACAGAACAAAATATCACCAAATGAAGCAATTCTGAAACCATCAAGCTGGACCAATTTCTGGCTTTGGGTGATCTCATATGGAATGACCCTAAGGCTGAAGACTTTTATTTCTCAGTTAGGGCTGCCCAAACAGGTGTTATAAACCATTCAATGTCCCACAAAAACCCCTTTTCAAAATTCTGTCACAGGGTCCTCTCCTCCAAGTACACTGCTGTCCCACCAGCACTGGCCTTAGAAAAAGTTCCAAGATTATACACTGAAAATCCAATGCATGTAGATAGTATGTCCCTAGAGCTTTTGTGAAAGGCATAGGAGGCACAAAATGCACTCTGAGAAACACATTAAATCTTTTAATAAATTTAAAAATGAAGAAATTTAACATGCTTTTTGATGGCATTTCTAATGCAACTTCACTTTGTAATTAAAATGAAGAGAGTCCTAGGGGTGCAAACAAGTCCTCAAATAAATGAGCACTCACTGTATAAATAATGACCAGTAACAAAAAAAAATTGGCACTTGACATTTGTCTTGTAGTCCTATATTTTTTCTACATTTTCTCTCAGTAAGTTCCTGTGTTATGTAGGCAGGTCAATGACAAATAAGCCTTTTAAAATGTTTTTTTTTTTTTATAAATCTTTAAAAATGCACAGAATAAATTTATTTGAAGTTGGAAGAGTGTGTTTAAACAAGTCTTAATGGTTGCAAAACATTTACAGGGTTTTAGTACAGTTTTAGACTGTATTTGCAATTCACTCCAGCCAAAAAATGTCAGGTGGCGCAACCAAAAGCTTCTTGAAAAAAAAAAACACCTCTTTTTTTTCTAAGTGATTTTTTTAGTAAGTTATTATGACTTAAAAATCACAACAAAGAAAACCAGCAATGACAACTGAACCAAATTTATTCTTCACTGATTAGGTCCAAAAATTTCTACAAATAATCCACAGTGTAATTAGGCCTGCACGATAAATCGCCAGAAGATCGCGATCTCGATTCACCCCTACGCGCGATCTAATTTCTAAATGTCAACGATTTTCCAGCATTATTTCAGGAGCCACAGAGCAAACTAACGCGTAGTTTTCAAAGAAAGTGAGTAGTAGGCGGTCTCTTGGGGGCGGCCTCAGCATTGACGTTACATTCGCGCTCATCCTATGGCAAAGCAGCTCTACTTCACTTGAGTTCATGTAGAAGCCAGAGAAGGTAAACAGTAAATGGCGGTGGTCTTTCGATTCGAACGGAGTTGGCTAGCAGTGCAGATTCAGAAGCAGCGAGGGAGACACGGAGAAATGTTAAAGTGCAGAGTGCAGGAAAGTTTGTTGTCAGGAAAAATAAATGCAGAATGAATACTTTTGAAAAATCCACCTGGGGCATTATTAATAATAACTCCTTCAACGGGCGAGCGGACGAGCTCGCTATTTTTGCTTTACGAATCAGACCTGATGCGGCCATGACCATACAGTTGCCTAAATTCAAAGCCATGAACAAAGCAACGTCAAGGTTTGCAGAATTATCATTGTCTAAACAGCAATAGTTCTCACCTTGGTCCCATGCTCAATTGACAATCACACTTGATTCAATAATCACAAATTTGAATCGAAGACGCCCAATTTATTTTTATACTGTTCTTTCGCAGTCGTGATTTTTGAGATTAAATGACCAGGAAACAGCACAGATTCACCTGCGGCGCTTTGCCAGATTATTTTATAGCTTACATTTGACGCATTTGATGAATACGGTCACACCTCACGTGTGGATAGGCTTAAATGAAATGTTTTCCCACATTGCGCCGCCTATAGTGTTATATTTTTGAAACCAGGACCGATAAATGGTTTTATTGCTGGTTATTGGCCCACTTACACGGAAGCCTTGTTTGGCATGTCCACTTTTTATTATCGCTTAATCATTATAGGCTACATACCAAGTGTTGTACTTGTTGGCTAAAATTGCTTGATTTGTTAAAGTCTAATTCTGAACGCGAACGAATTATTTGCATGACAGTATTCAAAATCAATGTAAGACGCAAAATGCATGGCGTATTCCCGCTCTTTGCATTGACTTTGAATGTTATATGTCGTAAGTAAAAAATCGCTTTCATCGCTCGTGGAAAAGAAGCGATCATAAAGTAGCTACCAGGAATAGATTTAGGGCATGCTAATTATGTCAAGGTGATGGAGCTGACTTCGAAGCGCCAAAAGCGTTTTAAATACAGTCGGCCATGAAGTTTGACAGCCATTTTTTCAAGACTGCAGTTGGATGATACGTGGATGATACGTGGTTTGGCTTTAAAGGGTTGCCCCAAAACTAATCTGGTTTATGCTGAATGCCGTCATGGTTGCTTTCTCCGTAGTATGCTTTGCTGTGCAAATGTGCCCCTTATAGCTTACATCGCTGCCTGCCTGTTTGATGTTATGAATACATTATAATTGGAGCAGTATCATCTTCTAAATACAGTTTGAAGGCTGTTGCATTCCTAGTTCGAAATATGTGGAGTCAAAAAAGCAATTTAAGGTGCACTTTTTTTTGTTTTTTTTATTTTTTTACTTTTTTTTTAAAACTGCACTTTAATGGCCAGTTGTTGTTTTTTTTTTTTTTTTTTTAATTACTACAATAAACATTTCAGTTTGTGGAAAAAAAATCGCGGCTAAAGAATCACTGTGGATCTCAATTTAGACAAAAAATTGCATTCACATTTTCAGAATCGTATAGGCGTAATCTTAAAATAAAACTAATGCCACTATGTAACTCTGATAAAACAAAACTTTCTCAAACTGAACAAAATCACAGCATTTGGTAAGAATTTGTAAACATTCGGAAAGATCTACAGGAGTCCTGTAGATCCGTTCTTCCAGGCCAGAAGAAGCCAGAAACTTTCTTTAGAAAGCAGCCAAGTCTATTTCTATCACAAACAAGTGGTATTGGCATCGATCATGTTAACAGACATACCACCAGAGGGTGCCAAATAATGAACAAATAAACAAATAGCTGACCAGTAAGGCAGCACACAAACAGTATGTAATAAATTTCCACATAAATGATATATAAAAATATATAAAATACTCATATATAAATCAGTACACCTGAAAGTGTCTACCGCCTAACATTACTTATTTTGTAGCTGAGCTGGGTACCAAAAGTAACTTAATGAAATTTTATTGTAGGGGGCGGTATTTTGGTTTTTCAAATAAGAACAATTAAACTATTAAACCTTGTTTATTTGAAAGGTTTTTCAATACAAATTATGCCCCCAGTATCAATATGGTTAGTTCACATTTTTAAAATGTATAAGATAAATTTCATTCTTCAGTGTTAACTTGCTCGAAGGTTGGGCGCCTAACTGACATTTTGAGGGCTTGAGATAAAACATAACCAGGCCTGATGCCAGCATGGCGTACAGCAAGGCATCCCCGAAATTCCCCAATCCTCGAAGCCCTTTTTATTAGATTCCTTTACTAGACCTACAACATGAGAGGCAACGGAGTCTGTGTACATTGTTCAGATATGGTTAAAAACATTTTTTCAATAAGAGAGAAGCGCCACCTGGTTAAAACCTAGAGCGCATACTTGCCCAAAATCTAATCAGTTCATCCTCTCTACCATATCTACCCATGTGCTAAAAATGAGAAGTCAATGTAAAGTATTTTGTGAGTTATCGCGCTTACGGCAAAAATCTGCGGACGCAGCGGTGGATGCGGCGGCGGCGGACGAGGCGAAACCATGATATCCCCGAAACTCGTATTTCAGGGAAATAAATATATATCATTTTTATGATAAACTGGAAATATATTCAAAACAAATTTTGTTGGTGAATAGAATGATGCTTATTATGAATCATTTAAAATTATTTTAAACCAAAGTAGTGCTCGGACACAAAAATCTGCATGTCACGCCACACCCAGGCCTATATGTGTCATTTAAAAAGCTATAATGCTTGTTGCTTTTATTTCAACCTCTTCAACCCCAACTCCTGGTAATGCTGGCGTCACGGGATCTTCAGCTGATGTGGTCAGATAGGAGCCTCTCACATTTTATGCATGATGGATCACAACCCATTCCCATTTGAGATCGCCCGATTAACAATCAAAAGATTTATTCACCGAATTACCAAAACCAATACATAAGCATATAATGAGTAAGAAATTATTAATTAGGAAATGACCAAGAGACAAACCAATAGGCTACATTCAAAACATATATAACGCACGTGATATTATAAGGACAACAATTACGCGCGCAATTAATGAATCCAAATCTTTCTCTTAATTCCATCTCCTATTTCAGCATTTCTTACATTAAAAATGGAAACCTATTCATGTCGCAAACCCAGATACAACATTTTTGTACCGACAAATTTTAAAATAATAGTTTAAATAAACTAGAATTTGAGGGAGTTCGTTGGGGGGCACCTCAAACAATGGTAGGGAAAACTGGAAGTATTCAAGTACTACTGCTTTCATGCAATGGGACAATTTCATTACAAATGTTAAATTTCACCCCAATTATAAACATTAACAGAGGATTTTCAGAACCATAGCGATAAAACACATTAAAAATAATTATTTAAGTAACTAGCCATATAAATTCAAAATACTAATTGAGAGCCAGCCACAAAAGATGTTACCGAGTAGCAATTACAATCTAGTAACTTGCCCAGCTGACTGGCTGGTTTTCTAGCCAGGCATTCAGTGAAGCACATCAACTTTAGGTCATTACACCTCAACTAACAGATTTAGAGAACATTTTTTCAAGTCATCTTTCATGATTTTTTTGAAAAATAGATGAAATTCATCGATGAATTTCAAAATTGCTTCCAACAGTGAACAGATATGAAAATCCTTATTTCCATGTTTTTCAGTTTGTTCTCTCAAGATAGTTCCAGACTCCAACAAGGAAAAGTATATTTTGAAGTACACGATTTGTGCATTACTCATTTTTTATCCCAGCTATTGTTTCATCATACATGTACATGTCATGACATATCTCAATTTCCTGATCTCATGATAGTGTCCTGTCCAAGAAACATGTGGCAGCTTGCTGGTGATGTCAGGGAATAAGCCCACTGAAATCCCAACACTTCTTGGAAAATGCTTGGCTGGCATATTAGATCAGCCTCCACCATGACCAGGTCAGATTTCGGGCTGACATCATCAGATCATCATCAGGTATAAATAAGCACCCACTCCCTGAAATATCATTCAGATCTGCCTTGAAACGGGTGAAAGAATGAAGCAATCACAGAAGTGTTTCCTCGATCCAACACCAACTCTAAAGTTAAGGTGACATGATACCGGAAAATAAGACTGAAGGTATGTATGACCGAGAGCAGGATAGGCAACATCAAAGTGACTATGAGGAAAATGATGTCTGGTTTCGCTCTCATGCATCCACATGGTCCAAACAAAAGCTTCTTCTACCCAGAAAAAGATGATGTTTGCTGGGTTCCGCTGAGCCATGTCCTTGAAATCATCGATCTACCTGTTACAACAACTGGAGATTTATACACAGTTCCACAGGAAATACAAAAACGCTAGTAACAGAACAATGAAAAAAATACAACAAGGCTTCATCATGTCTGTTTATAGCTGGAAACAATGTTGATTAATTCATTAGATTGTGTTTTTCAAATAAATAAAATTCTTTGAGTTATGTAAAATGGATAAAATGTCCTTATACTGGCTTATGACGTGAATTGGCGTTGATATGTCTATTTTTCAAAAAATATTTTGCCTGGTTCGAGTCCTAGAACCATCTTGAAATTTCACATGCAGTATGCATATAAGATGCCCTTCCAGGAAATATGTTTTGTTGATTGGTACAGCCTGTCGTTCTGGAGCAATTGGAAGATGAAATTTAATGAAAAATAATCTTTTGCATTTATTTTAAAAAAAATGCAAGAAATATGCATGCTACACAACCAGTTATGTTAATATCAAAAAGGTTATAGACTTATGTAAAGAACCTCTAGTTATTTGACACTCACATGTTTAGTTTAGTTTGATGGGCCAGTATTGAGTCAGAAAGTGCTAGCAATTTTTTTTTCCAAATTTCACAATGTCACACCATGGTCAAAAACCAAGGCTATTCCCCTTCCAAATAAGACAAATGACATCTATAGATAGCAGGCTTTCTGTCTGAAAATTCCATGACTCCACTTAGAAAACTTTTGGAGATAATGCAGTATGAACTTTGCTGTAGATTTAAGATTTATTGCAAATGCACCGAAAACTATGAGGGGGGTACCATGTTCACAAATTTTTTTCTTGGTATATATTTGATATACAAGTCTAATATTTTGCATGAGTTAGTTATTATGGTTGTTCTTCATCTGGTAAAAATTTGAAGCAAATCTGAGATGGTCAAGCAGAACCCACTTGTTGAATTGAGGTGGATTGACCCTTTACTCAGCATAATCGCACAACACCTTCTGCTTCATTGTCAATTGTACTAGCCAACTGTCAAGCTCGCCAATAGACAACCTAGACAGTAGTAAAATCAGACCTACCCAGAGCACCAGCTGCCTAATTCATATAATTCAGTTAATAAAAAGTGCTGACATTCTTGACAGTTTCTTCAGTGCCTCAGTGGCTCATCAATCTTGGCAATCTTACATTTAGTGCAAACTCAGCATTAAGTAAGATCTATTTTAAAGCAGACAGACATTGATGTGGCTAATTTTGCAAGGCTGAACAGTCCTGCCCCTACTACCACCTCTGGCTTTCCTTGACTCCCCTTTGCACATAAGGCCCCCTCACGATTAAAGAACCAAGAATAACAGCAAAAATGTCCATAACAAAAAGGGCAACCCATTTTGCCGTAAAAGTCTGGCATATTCCCGCTGTGCTGACTGACTAGGCTTGCATAACTGATAATTTTGTTAAACTGCATCTAAAAAATCTCCTCAGCCTACTTATTAATTCACCAGGAAGTTTGGAATTGGAAGTACATTTACTGATAACCCAAACCCACACATTACTGCCATTTTTTAAAATTAATTTCACTGAAAGAAAACGAAGATTCAATAATGCAAAGTAGTTAAGAGGCTGATTCTCCCACAAATTCTTGAACAGGGCATTAATACAGAGGTTGCGAGACAGGCCATATATAACAGTGAATTCTGGTAATACAATTACGCACTGGCATTTTGGGGGCTCACATTGTACACATCCGTGTAAACACCACATAATACTACCCCAGATCAGATGGCCAAAAAAGTTTTCCCAGGTTTTACTCAGTGCAGGTGTCAATAGAATTCAGAGTAGCAAATCCAGTAATCCTGCTTGGTAAAATATCTCCTGAAGTTGAAAGCACTTAAGTTCAACATTCACTCACTGAACTGTACACTTGATGGTCGAAACGGACATCAGGCTATCATGGAAAGGTCACATTTCACAAAAGCAGCCCAACAGTGCAAACTGGCTAATACATGTTGTGGCAGTTTAAAAAGGTTACCTCAAAAATATGAATAACATACGAGTTTTTTTTTTTTTTTTAAATCTAAAGGGTGTTTTGGGGTCCCCTTTCATTTGAAGCCTTTGAAACAGATATGGAAGGCCCCTGGAACACCTCAGACGGTCCTCAAGCATGAGGTCAAATGCACCCATCTCAGACTTACACCAGGCCCAAGCAAATTTCTCAAGGTTTGCCTTAACAAAAGACAACTTGAGGAAAAGAATGGGACCAAACACCATTCATAAGGCTTCCTCAAGAAAGAATCCTTTCTGATCCCACATGCCAATGTCACTTTTTTAATGCCAAAACCAGAATTAAACAAAAAAAGTATTTCCTTCTGTCCAATACCTCGAGGCATGGGCTGGCTAGCCAGAGCCCATTGAATTTAACTCACTGCATTCTGACAATGAAGTTGTCTCACGGATAAAAGCATCTCAATTGGACAAGCTCATTTGTACCAGATAGCGTAGGGATCTCCCTGCTCCAGCACAGGTGATTCAAATGATCAGGTTGTCATCAATCAGCTTTAGGGGGTGATTAACAAGCTGAACATTTGAATCACCTGTGCTGAAGCAGGGAGAAATCTAAAACATGCAGGACAGGTGGGCCTCCAGGAGAGGATTGGGAAACACTGGGATAGATGTAAGGCAGTGTGCACCAAGCCGAGTGCGAGAGCAAGGTGACATTCACCATCATAGCCTTTGGTCTGTTGACAAGTCTAAAAACTGTGCTACTGCAACAAAAGCGTATTTTTATGGGTGATGGAGGGCTAATTTTATTTCTTCCTGACCAGAGGAGGCTTGGTGTATGGAGTTTCTCTGCAGATATTTCAGCATCATCAATGCCCTCCTCTTTCCCAAAACAAGCGAAATTCCAACGTCCAGCCCTACATCAAAAACTGAAGAGTACTCCCTACAATCTGTAGCTAAAATACAGGAGCTCAAGGAAGTACTTGAAACATTGTTCAATACCAACCAAAGCCAGCCAGTGCGAGGGATGAGCCACATTTGATAGGCATCGTGGTAAAAATGCATATTGTACATTGTGTATTCTTGCTCGTGATTCTTCTGAGAATTAATGCATTTAATTAAAATTAAAATGATCCTGTTTAATACCGTTTAGGGCCACAGGTCACTTTAAATATTAAGCGGTTTCAGTGGACAGAAGATTACGTGAATTGTGTTTATTGAATTGTTTATTACTGTACAAATAAGTCTTAATGTTTGTTCACTGACTAGTAGAAATAAAAGTATAAGAACTGTAAAGAAATAACGTTTAGCTCAGTCATTCCAAGAGTGTATGCCTTGGCAAATTTAGTTCCATATGTGCGCCGCTTGGATCAGTAACTTAGCAAGATTGCAAAATAAATTACATTAAAATTCAAGAGTCCGGTTAACAGAGTTCCACTTCGGCAAACTGTAAATGCTGTGCATGCCCGGTTTCCGAAATCCTCAGCTAACCCACTTCCCGTTAGACATCCTAACTCGCTGCAGCTACAACGCCCAACTCCTTGCGCAATATCCGCAAACCAGTTCGCTGCAAATTTACCCAATCCATTGACAAATGGCTAGCAAATGTTAGTGATCGTGTCATTTTCCTCTGGGATATACATACACTTAATCGCCAGATGGATTAAAATCTAAGAAAGCTTATTGCACTGCTGTCGACAATTTTTCCATGAACAAAGAGAACTGGCGTTCGCCTGGGCAGGACAGTAATCTGCCAACTTCAGAGAGAAAGCCAACTGTCAATAGATCCAACTGCAACACTGAACCAAGCCATTCACTTCAGGCATATTTTAACGTAGCGTTACATGTGTAAAATTCTATGTACAGGAATAATACTTTCATTTCCAAAATTGGTTAGAGTAGTCAATCTAGCGAGCAAAGCAAGAGTATAATCAGCGGCACCATGACTTAACCAGTAAGCTAGCTAACATTAGCTTGGTACTACTGCACTCATTGCAGTATTCCACACAGCTGGGGCTCTAATTTAGCAAAATGCTGCAAATTTTGACAGCGATTCCAGTTTGGTTATCCAGCTTGGGCACGGTATCAGAATAATCAACCCAAATGACTACCACTTGGCTATCTTGCCAAAAAAAGTCATATGAGTTATATTATTAACAAAATATCCATCTTATTTGCGTCGGCTATATTAGTCAACGTTAACCCTGTATAAGATGATAATGTCATAACACGATTGTCTATGTTGAGGTTTATGAGGCAAGTCCCGAAAAGTCACATTTGTTTTTTGGTTGTTCATTTTCTACACAGTTTTGGACAGACATGGAATTGTATATTTTAAGGAATACTGGTCACACTATCAAAATACATCTTAGGGATGTGATTGCTTATTTTGAATGTAATGCTAACTCGTTGAATTTTATAATTATTGAATTTATGATTAATCTCATGATTTTACTGGGTAAATTCCATTTACATAAATCTAAATTCGCGAAAACATTGCCCTCTTAACTTTTTAAATAGAATTTGACTTGTTTTTGCAGTCTCTGAAACATATATACAACAAGAAAAGTATGCGTACAATACATTATTATAACCAATTATTTAATAATACTATGTGATTTATACTTACAACTATTGTTTTTTTTTTCTTTCCCTCTCACCTTAATTTGTTACCATTATCATTAGTCTGTCATGCTTACTTCAGTGTTAGCCTATTTGGAACCTGTAATGTCTGACGCTGTTCATATGTTTTCTTTGTCGTTCATTAAAAAAATAAAATAACATAAGACTTATGAGGCAAAGTTCTTATTCACCAACACATAAATCCAACTTCGAGCAAGTGCGTGGGGGTGATGCCTCACCGCACCGAACCTCCCACCTATCGACATGCATTAAACGATCCACCGGCACCACATCCAGAACCAGAGCTAAGCCGTAAAACAAGGTGAAGAACATTTGATACCCACTGAAATATCCGTCGAATGACACCATTCTAGCGTTTCGGATTCAACGTTTGCCAAATATGACTGGGGGGAAAAAATTCAGCAGTCGATAGCTGTATTAAGCGCAGCACTCACTGGCTTGTTATACAGCAAACCAATGTTAGCAGGACAAGACATCAAAGTAACAATTTTAGGTCTTCAATAAAGACGCAGCATCATTTAACTAAGATAATGGTTAAACAAAAGAGAAGTAAACTGGTGCTTAGAAGCAGCGGGATCGCGCCGACAAAACAAGAATGTGAAGCTGCGACAACACGGTGACGAGGGACTGGCTAAAGCCAGAGCAGACAATGTTAGGCCCACCTAAAGCCTGGTGGAAGTGAAATGGGAGCCCCGGGAAGGCATCACTTAACAGCATGTATTCTCCACACTTCGTCTCTGCCATGAAGTGTAGGGAACACTCTCAACGGAACCAAAGAATGAAAACGAAAACAAAGCCGCTCTAATGTTTTTTGGGGAATCATAAGCGTATTTCGATGCAGCACAGCGTCAGCTAGCTGACGTTTATCAGTCAACGGTGCTGCAGTGCTTCTTCAAGCAAGCCATCTTTCGGGCTAACCGGGATACTGAGCACGGGCTCTAACAGCGAAGATACGTTCTTTCTCAATTGGCGAAGTCACTGCCAGTTATCCTCTCTCTGGTCACCGGTCTGCATGGCATGCACCCTTGAATGAACTTCCTCAGGAGGCTACTGGTCCATCTTTCAGGCCAGCGTGTGTGCCGCCGCTTTCCCACGGTAGCTAACTTAAACGAGTCCAAAAAGGAATATAAAACAAAGAATAAATAAATAAATAAATACTGTTAAAATCCAGCAAGAATCACTTCCACGTGTTCACCAATTCTATATTACTGCTGTCCATTGCAACAAAAAAATAAATAACCAAATAGAAGCTTTTCCTCTCTTCACACAGATTGGAGGCATCTGGGCATTGAGCAGACAAATTTCTTGAGTTTAGCCATTGGAATTTGATCCCACTCTTGTTTAATACAGGCTTCCAGCTGCTGGGGAGTTTTGGGTCTCCTTTGACGGACTTTTCATTTAATTATGCGCCAAATGTTCTCAATTGGTGAAAGATCAGGACTGCAGGCAGGCCAGTTCAGCGCACAGACTCTTCTACTACGAAGCCATGCTGTTGTAATAGCTGCAGTATGTGGTTTTGCATTGTCCTGCTGAAATACAAAAGGCCTTCCCTGGAATAGATGTCATCTGGAGGGGAGCATATGTTGCTCTAAAACCTTTATATACCTTTTAACATTCATGGTGCTTTTTAAAACATGCAAGCGTCCCACATCATATTCACTAATGCATCCCCATACCATCAGAGATGCTGGGTTTTGAACTGAACGCTGATAACAGGAGGGGTGGTCTTTCTCCTCTTTTGCCCGGAGGACACAACGCCCATGATTTCCAACAAGAATGTCAAATTTGGACTCGTCTGACCACAGGATACTTTGCCACTTTGCTACAGTCCATTTTAAATAAGCCTTGGCCCACAGAACACGGCGGCGCTTCTGGATCATGCCCAACAATGGCTTCCTTTTTTGCGTGATTGAGTTTTAGGTGGCATCTGTGGATGGCACAGCGGACTGTGTTTAATGACAGTGGTTGCTTGAAGTATTCCTGGGCCCATTTAGTAATGTCAATGACAGAATCATGGCAGTGAGTGATGCAGTTGCATCGGAGGGCCCGAAGATCACGGGCATCCATTAAAGTCTTCAGCCTTGTCCCTTATGCACAGAGATTTTGCCAGTTTCTCTGAATCTTTTGATGAGGTTATGCACTGTCGATGACGAGACCTTCAAAGCCTTTGCAATTTGACGCTGAGGAACATTGTTTTTAAAGTATTCCGCAATTTTTTTATGCAAGCCTTCACAGGTTGGAGAGCCTCTGGCCATCTTTACTTCTGAGACTCAGCCTCTCTAAGACATCCCTTTTATAGCCAATCATGATACATACCTGATGCCAGTTAACTTAATTACTTGCTAAATGTTCTTTCAGCTGATTCTCTTATATATTCATTGTTTAAATAGCCCTTTTTTTATTGTCCCAACTTTTTGAGACCTTTGCAGGCAGAAAATATGAAAACTTATTTTGTGTTAAAAATGTAAAATATCTCAGTTTCAACAATTGGGGTTATAGATGTTCTACATCATCATATCAGCTCATGTGATCTGAAATTTGCATTTTTGTAATTCTTCGTCCCAAGGGATTTGGGTTCATTTGATAAATTTCCCTGTAATTCAGCAGGGGATTTAGGTTCTCCAACAGAATTTAATATAAGCCTGAAATTCCACAGGTTTAAATACAGCAGATGCATTTTACGGACCCAGATAACGGTACGTAGGTTTAATGGGGTAAAGGAGGAAACAGCACCTTGGCAAAGTATATTAAAGCGGAAAGTAGAATTCTTGAAGTCTAAAACGTGTATTTTAATTTGATAATAATCCAGCACGACGCATATTTGGGCTGAGCTGGGCAGCGGCCTGGCCCCTATAAACGCGAATGTCACTGAGTGAGTGACTGACTGAGTGATCAAGTTCAACGATTGGCTGGCCGGCGGGGAAGAGGCGGCCCAGCCATATACTAGGTGCATCTAGTCTTGTTAAACCAGCGAGTCTTCAAATTGGCTTCAATATCAGGGGGCAGACATTTTTACTTTGGGAATCTTCTGATTTTGAATTTGATCTTTGGAAACCTCACCTTAAATGCTTAATAACCTAAACCTCTTGCAGTTTACATCTCCCGATTAGCCACAGTTGCTCAGACTAATTGGTAAAAACCGACAACAGTCTAATTTACTTTTGATAGCATTGTTATGCATTGCTCCAAAAAATTGAGGCGTCTTCTTCTGCGCATTAATGACGACATAAAATATCAATATGTCTTCATAATTTCAGCACTTGTGTTGCTCGTTAAGCAGCACAGATTTGCGTAAATTAGTTTGCGAGGCTGCGAGAATCCGTTCTATATTCTGAATGTTATCACGGCTAAATGGCGCCGTAAGGCAAGTTGCACAGCTGTGTCACAATCCTAAGGATGGCAAAAATAAATGCTGCAAAGTCAGCGAAAGTTTTGGATTTACAATGCCATATCAATTATATAAATGTAGGCGATGGGAATTCTCCTTTTCATTATCATTTCTAATTATAGGTCATGTACTGGTCTTGGTCGCTTAGTCGATAAATTGTTTGATTGTTAATCAGGCCAGCTTAAATAAAAACAGCTTGCAGGCAGCCAAGCTGTAAAGGATGAGCTAACTGAAGGCCCTCTGAACAACTCCATGGCCCGGATGAAAGGAAAGAGCACAACTGACGTCACAAAAGAGAATAACTGGCGCCACAAGCTCCACGGCACTGGCGTTTGATTGGATAATGCGTTCGAAATGTACACTCACCCACTATATAGGGCACAGTTTAGTGAATGTTCTACATTGAAAACAATATAGAGAGTGAGTGAGCGAGTGGACAAGTGTGCATTCCGAATGCAGCCTTAGATTCCCCAAGTAAAAATGTCTGATATCCTGATATTCTGATATTCCTGATAATCCTGATATTGACGCCAATTTGAAGACTCCTGGTTTTAAAATGCGTCATACTGAATCATTACCAAATTAAAATTTATAACACCATGCATTTTAGACACTTCAAGAATTCAACTTTCTGCTGAAATTTACTATGCCGAGGTGCAGTCTCCTCCTTTAAGTTCATCTGGCTACCCTAAATGGGCGTGGTGATTGCGCTACACATCTAATGCCCTACGCTTTTCTTACAAGGAAGGCAATTTTGCAAATAAAACACTAGTATCCTGCTAATGTAAAGTGGTTCATGGTGCATGATGTCACTGCTAATACTTGCAGAAAGGTATTGACTGCAATTGAAACCCCGCAAAAAAATCTGACAGGCGGACTGAGACTGAGGACTTTTGTCTATTTTGCTAATAAATCAATTTGCTGTTACTGTGTTTTTTTAGTAGCTCAAAGCAAAAGGCAGCACCGATAGAGCCCAGTTTGATCATGATCAGTGAATAAGTACCTTTTGAGAAGTGTTTTATTTTCCTTCTGCAATTGCCAGTGGGCCATCATGGTAAGAATTTGCAAAATCATGTCAATTCCACTTCAAGAGAGACTTCGTTTAATGCAATTAGGTGGGAAAAAATAAACACATATATCGGCATTGGCATTGTTAATTGGTTAAATAGTTGGAAAATAAAATCAGCAAAAGAAAAAAAAATTGGTGTATCCCCTACATTTATATCAGTAAAGCCTGAAAAGCCCAAAAAAAAAATCTCTTGCGCGGAGGGTGCATCCCTACCTGGGAGGATTTTTCAACCCTCTAATGATTGGTGCTTCAGGACCCAGAAGTAAACCTAAAATAAGCTTTAAAAAAGCCATGGAAGGAATTTGCTACAAGGAGTTCTCGAAAATGCAAACCATGTCAACTTAGTTTTCGGAAGTTTCAAGTGACCCAATTATCGTAATAGTGGAGAAAGTTTTGCAAGGCTGTTACAATAAAACAACAAGCATTTTGAATACATATGATCTCTGATCCCTCAGATGTCACTGTCCTAACAGTCTTCATTTCACTGCTATGGATACATGGGCTCACAAATACTTTGGTAAACCTTTATCAGTCAACACCATTCGTCGTTGCATCCACACTGTGCAAAGCCTAAGTTATGGACTAACACTGTCCATAAGTGCTGCTGACTTCCCTGGGCTCGGTGTCATCTGAGATGGACAGCAGCCCAGTACAAGCATGTTTTGTGGTCTGCCAAGTCAACATATCAAGTGGTTTTTGAAAAAAAAAATTGCTGTGTTCTTTGGACTGAAAATCATAAGGACAGCCTGGGCCTTTCTTCGCATCAGGTCCAAAAGCCAGCATCTGTCATGGTTTGGGGGTGTGTGTATGGCATGGGTGACTTGCACATTTGCAAGGGTACCATTAATGCAGAAAAATGTGGATGAATTTTGGAGCATCATATGCTGCCATCTCAACATCGTCTGTTCGTGGACCGTCCCTGCATTTTCCGTAAAGATAACACCAAACCAAGTTCTCCACTGGTGCCTGGCTGTGTTAGCAGAAAGTGTGGGTGTTAGATTGGCTAGCCTGGGTTCCTGATCTGTCTCTGATTGAGAATGTATGGCACTTTCTGATGCAAAATATTTATGGAAACAAAGGCCCCATAAAATTGCACAGTCGAGGACCTCATTGATAGAGGAATGGGGGAAAATTAAATTTGCAAGACTGGACCAACTGGTGTCTTCAAAGCCCATATGTTTGATAAATGACATTAAAAGACATGGTCAAGTTACAAAGCTTTTTAATGAGCTTTTAAATTCACATATAGGAGCATTAAATAATGAATTTTTGAACAGTTTTCAAAAAAGAGGATGGTGAATGAACTTTTTTTGGGATCTAGGATCTAGGATGATCTTTCTTTATTCACATCAGTTAAAACCATGTACAACATGCTCATTTTGTAAATATCTTTTGTGAAATGGGACACCCTAGGAAGCTTAAAAGCTTATTTAGAGGGGCCCAGGCACAAAATAAAGACATGTATGATTAAACATAATCCAACCCCCCCAAAAAAAAATACAGAAAAATATATATTCGCATATATACACATACATATACACGTAACACTCTCAATCATATACACCCATACAAGAGATACGTAAAGCTAACCTAAGTCCTACTCCCAACAAGGTCCTAGTGGTCATGTCACCAATTGTCCAAAAAGAATTAAGCTACAATGTAAGAAAGATAGATTACCATATCAGAATCCTGACTGAGAGTATTTCAGCAACAGATGCCTCCTTTGTCTATTTTTAAAAACAAGTAAGGATGGGGACATTTGCAAGTCTTTATCAAGATTATTCCATACCTGTGGACCTTTACAAACAATACTGAGGCTGGTACATTTGAGTTTCCGGTTTTTTCCATTAGTAAAATGCTTCTTCCTAGTCTGATATGAATGCAGAGGAAAGGAAATTGGAATCAGGTCACAAAGTCTTTTGTTAAGCTTATTAACAACATAGAACATACTGTAGTACAAGCATTATGAAAAGTATTAAGTTCAGTAATTTTCAGAAGGCCATAACGATGAAAGAGCGGGTCAGATGGAGCATCAAATTTAGCCCAAGACAAAGCTTGAATAATTTTCTTCTGCAGAATTATCAATTTCCCTAGGTGGCTGGGAAATGTATTGTTCCAAATAATATTGCAATAATTAAGATGAGGCTCAAATAATGACCGATATAATGTTACAAGTGCTTCACCAGGTAAGAAATGCCTCAATTTAAAAAATAATCCAGTATATTTTGATCATTTCTTAATTAATACATCAATATGGCACCTGAAATTGACAAACTCTTCCATATGAACTCCCAGGAATCTAGTGGATCTTCACTCTCTCAATAGGACTGTCATTTATTTTAATATCAATAAGTTCAAGGTTGCTTCGATTTCTGTTTGAACAAAAAATTATAAAGTTTGTCTTGTTTATATTTAGTGATAATTTATTGCATTTTAACCATGTATCCACCTTGATCAATTCATCATTGAGATTCTTTTGCAGGTCATATATTTTCTTGTGTGATAAAAATAAATTTGTATCATCTGCAAACAGAACTTTGTGTAGAATGTTGGAACAATGTATTAAATCATTTATATATAAAATAAAGAGGATCGGTCCGAGGATAGATCCCTGGGGGACTCCATATTCTACTATTCTACATTCAGATTTGTGATTGAATATAGAGACATATTGTTTCCTCCCAAACATGTAACTACGAAAACAACTGAGGGCAGTTGTCATGATTGAAGCTTATTTCATGAATTTGCAGAATCTGTTGTAAAAGCCTTTCAATCGGAAAATATTCCTCCAATGGGTTCAACAGATTCGGTTGCCATTATTGTAATCCTTTTTGTAGAGATGCGGGAAATTTTAGATTTTTCTAAAAAAATCATAAGAAAACATAGATTAACTATAGAAAAAAATGCTTTAATGTCCAGGTAGAGTTGCTTGATATGGTTCTTCAGCCAGCTGCAGATCTAAGAACCCGCCATCCTGGACAGATTTTTTTTTTTCAGTTAATCTATGCACTGTCTCACAAACGGATTAAATATGCGATTACAGCCGCATGACATGCCTTCCTCTTCTATAGTAAACCACCCTGTACCAAAACTGATTTCAGTTGTTGTCTGTAGTAGACTGAGTGATTTTTTTTAGAAAAATCAAAAATCCTATCTCCGCAACAGTATGGCTTTAGGAAAGAGAGCTCCACCTCAATGGTGATTTTGAATCTGTTGGAAAAAATTTATGATCGCATTGAGTTAGGCATTGGATATTTCTCAAATCTGATCAAACAAAACAAAGAAAAAAACCATCATTTCTACCATTAAGGACTCAGCAGGGAGGCCTACAAATTCACCAGAAAAAATAAATAAATGCAAATCTGTACTCTGCAGAAAATAACCCAAAGGTAGAAGACATTAACACATTTCTTAATAACATTGATTTACCACAGCTCACCACTGAACAAAAAAATACACTGGACTTACCATTAACTCAAGAAGAACTTTCTACTGCTCTCAACTGTATGCCCAACAAAAAAGCACCAGGACCAGACAGCTTCTGGTCCACCTTAGCTCCACTCGTTAATGAAATGATAATAGAAATAAAACAGAATGCCAGGTTTTATTGACTATAAGGGCATACAACTGCACAATCACATGCAGTCTTCCTATCTCCTCATCCACCATGAATACAGCGTTAATCTCGCTTCTTCTCAAACCAAACAAAGATCCATCCCAACCATCAAGCCACTGTCCTATCTTGCTTCTTAATGTTGACATGAAAATCATTAGCAAAGCCCTCAGTCACAGATTAGAAAAAATCATCCCATCCTTAATACTCCCAGACCAAACAGGTTTTATTAAAGGCAGAAACACATCTAACAACACACGCAGATTAATCAATCTCATGCATTAGTCCTCATATCATCGCAAAAAATCCATCATAGCCACTTTAGATGTAGAAAAAGCCTTTGATAGAGTCAATTGGTCATTTCTCATTAACACAATGCACAGATTTGGCTTTGGGGAATCATTTATTAGCTGGGTCAAAACTCTGTATACTTCTCCTTCAGCCACTGTCATCACTAATGGACTAATTTCACAACCTTTCACACTGCACAGGGGGACTAGGCAAGGATGCCCGCTCTCTCCCTCTCTGTTCACCATTTTTATCGAACCTTTAGCAGCAGCCATTCCACAGCACACTCTTATGAAAGGACTCCAGACTCCAAACATGCAGCACAAGATCAGTCTCTATGCTGATGATATATTGCTCTTCTTACAAAACCCTCATTCATCACTGCAAGAAAAAAGAAAGTTATTGAATCATATTCTGTTATTTCTGACTACTCCGTTAACTGGACCAAATCCTCCATACTCCCATTACATAGCAACAGCTTGGATGTGTCAATGGAATACAAAAACCCATCTCCGTATGCACGGGTCATATCACATATTTAGGCATACAAGTATCTGCCAGGCTGTCAGAGCTGATTAATCTTAACTTCACCCCATTACTCAAGACAAAAACCGTTTTAAGAGGATCTTCATTCTCGCTGGATGAACCTTCCACTTTCTTTAACTGGCAGCATAGCAACTGTTAAAATGGCGATCCTTCCAAAAATTAACTACCTAATGATCCCAACCCACCCATCTGTCTCTTGGTTTAAATCACTGGACTCACTCATTAACAAAATCTACTGGAAAAATAAGACCCCAAGAATTAAACTGGCCACACTACAAAAAACAAAAATACTGGGTGGACTTGAAGCTGATGATAATTTTTCCCCTCATTTTCTGCAAGAAAAAAATCAGCTTTGAATCATATTCTGTTATTTGGACCCACTGGACCAAGTCTCCAGATATCACATGGTTAGACACAGAGCAACCCAGTTTGTAAAGACATTCAGATTTCAGATTTACCATTTCTCAGCCAGGCCATAAAAGCACAATTCTTGTTTCAAAAATCAAACAATAGCAGCTGACTTTGACAGCCTGGATGAAATTCCACTTTCTTTCACTAACTCAACTCTTGCATCCCTCAAATTTAACCCCCATTGATCCCAATCCCCATCTGTTCTTGGTTTAAAAAACACTCAATTTAACAAAATGGACTGGAAAAGGGTATCACCCATCTCAAACACATTGTCAAAAAAAATAGGTGGACTTTAGTCTCATTTTACCCTTCTTTTGCAAATCTTCAATATATTCACAAATGGACCCACCCCAGTCAGTCAGATATCACCTTCAGCTAAAATCATCTATTCAATCAAAACTCAAAAACACGGACATCACCTCAGATCTTTCTCCATCAATCTCAGCTTTAATTAATATTGTCTCCCCAAAAAAGCTTTTATCAAAAATATATAAAATATTATCGCAAGCAGACAAAACTATTTCCATACCATCACACAGATGGGAAACCGATATTTCGATTGTTCCTGATACCAACTTCTGGACCCAAATCTGCAAAAACATTTACTTCATGACAAAAAAAACGCCAGCTTACGACTCATACAGTACAAAGTACTTAACAGAACTCACCTCACTGGGAAAAAAAATGTTTCAGATGGGATTCTCTTCACCAATATGTTCACAATGCACTCAAAACTGCACAGATGACTACATTCACGCCATGTGGCACTGCACTCCTGTTCAACACTTTTGGAAGAACATCACAGAGTCACTATCCCATTTCCTGGGCTGCCACATTCCATTCACCCCCTCCCTCTGCTTACTAGGAGATATTTCAACTTTAAAATTAGACAAAACTTACAGTCGCTAACTTCTCATAGCCCTAACCATCGCCAAGAAATCTATCCTCATGAACTGGAAATCAAGGAACTCTGCACATATTACACACTGGAAAAACTTAATTCTAGACTACATCTCTATGGAAAACACCTTCTCTGTTAAAAATAATGATCACAACTCTGTTTGGATGGCATTATCCAACTTTTTACAAACTTAATCTAAGTCACCCCCCCCCCGCCCCTCCCCCTTCTGTTATCATTAATTCAATTAATTGCCAATGCATTTTCTTGATGCAGTAGCATTTTTCGTTTTTTTGTTGGCTTTATGTAGGCTATTGACCACACCAAAAAGAACAAGTCAAGTGTCACTGTACACATCACGAACAGCTCAATGTTTGTTATTACTGAAGTGCTTGGCGCGTGCACGTGGTGCGCGTCAGGATTACAATACCACGCGCTTTTCTTTATTTCCTCTCGTGCCTCACTGGAAAAGCAATAAAAATCAATCGATTCTTCAATTTGCCGCAAATACAGTACATATCTCACCCGTGCGTTTTTAATGGAGCTAAGTATATATAAATGCATACATATATGTTCATACGTACATGCGCGCACATACACACATGCTTACACACACGCATACATACAAGCACACACACTCCACTGTTGTGCGAAGGTTGATGCTGCCCTGCTTTCTCCGTATTTTTAATGCTTTGTCTCTTTGGTGTGTATGCGTCTCTATTATCTATTACTGAAATTGAATCCGTTTCTTTTTTTTATTATTATTATTATTATTGTTTCCCTTTTCTTATTTTATTTTTTTATTTTTATTTTATTTATTTTTTTGTCGTTGGAAATGTATCATTATTTATTTACAGTTTCTTTCCTATGTTTACTATTCTCAACTGTATTGTTTCTTTTTATTATCTTTGTATTCTTTGTGTTAAACTCCCTTCTATCACAGTTTTCCACATCCTTTTAACCTCCCTCTCCTTTTTTTTCTCTCTTTGCGCTTCCCCTTCTCCCCTGCCCCATTGTATTGTAATGTGAAAGGCTGCATTGTCTGGTATCTCTGGAACGGGCAGCGCTGGAAGGAAAGGCAGGCTCACCATATTTTTCCCATTCCATTTGCACCCCACTTTAACAGCTGCTGGGTATCTCCCCAGTTAGCTTTGGGCAGGGGTGCACACTGAGCAGTTCGCCAGGTGATCGCAGGCTTGCACCAGAGACTCGAGCCTGAGGGCAGTCTGAAGTCCTCAGTCAGCCTGACATGAGACACGTGGGGCTGCAGGAGGAGGATGGGTGCGCAAGGTGCCTGGAGAGGACTCCGGCCAGCGTGAGGAGACCATGTGAGCTCCACAATGGGTCGGATCTCAACCCGCCCCTTTCAGATGGGCCGGGTACCAACCCGCCCGCTTCAGATGGGCCGGGTACCAACCCACCAGCTTCAGAGAGGCCGGGTACTAACCCGCATGCCTCAAATGGGCTGGGTACGAGCCCATGACCTGTTAGCTCAGAGATGGTGGCGCTGCCCCTTGCACCAACGTGCAGCCCCTAGCCCTTTTCAGTATTCAAATTTTCTTATCAATAAATGCATAAGAAGGAAGGAGAAGGAGTATATGGATAAATAAACAATAACTTGGATGATCCTGTCTGACCGACCCTGCTGACCCATTCTGGTGCTCCCTGACGATGTCCTGATCCTCGCCCTATCCATATTTATTTTCACTCATTTCTTTATTTTGTTTTACTTTATTCATTTATATTTGATTTTTCTTCTTTTCAGGCTCCCCTTCCCACGTGTCCATATAGCTCTGGTTGTTCTACCCTCCCTGTTTCCTTTTTTTTTTCAAGCCTTTGTCCTTTTGATAGAAGGTTAGAAACTACAAACCACACATATACACACACACACACACACACAAGCACACACAGGTTTACCACCACATAACTTCTTCAGCTTCATCTCTGATTTATCGATCTGCCAATTTTTTTTGATTGGCCCGCCTCTTCTGTTCTCGTCTTTGCTTTTTTGTCAGTGTTTTGTCTTATTTTGTCTAGCAATAAAAAAAAAAAAAATACTATAGACAACTCTCTCCAGTACCTTGAGAAGACAGGTAAAATAATATGGGTCTATAATTATCTAAGTCATTTTTATCCCCTGACTTAAACACTGGTAAGATTCTTGCAATTTTTGACATATCAGGCGCAACTCACAGAGTAAGGAGAGATTGATAGAGTAGACCAGCGGCTCCAGAATTTCACTTATAATAGCTTTAAGAATTTTACTACAAATGTTACCTCCACCAGCCGTGTGTGAGCTCTTCATTTCCATAGCAATTTTCAACACTTTGTCTCTATCAGTTGGCCTAAAGAAAAGAGAGTTCTGATAATTGCCTTTGAGGTATTGTCTAAATGTGGCATTGTGTGGTTGATTAATCTTTTGAGAGAGGTTTTTTCCAATAGAGACAAAATGATAATTCAATTTATTGGCGAGTTCATCATTGTTGGTGGCATTCCCAGTGGTATTTTCAGCATTTTTGGAGTTTCCCTTGATTTTGGTGTCAGAGACAGTAGTATTTTTATGCTTACGACAGAGGATTTCATTTAGAACCTGCCAGGATTTCTTTTGGTCACCCCAATAAACTTTAATGCATTCAGTATAGTACCTTCGCTTACTCATGCAAATTACTTGTGTAAGCTTATTTCTATACTCTGTGTATGTTTCTTTAATTTGCATCACTAGGGTTTATAACAAATCGTTTGTATAATTTATTCTTTTAATTAATAGATTTTAGAAAAACCCTTTGTGAGCCAGGATTTCTGTCTAATGGCACTTTGCTTTATGAGTCTTTCAGGTATTGTACAATCCATAGATTCGGTGATTTCATTAATGAGTACATTTTATGCAGTATTTGGATCCTTGCAATTATAAACAGAATCCCACGTTTTAGTTCGCAGGTTTGCACATAGTTTTTGAAGAGATTTTTCATTTAAGACCTTCACTTTAGTTTTAGGGTGGTGGAGTCATCAACTTTCTTAACAGGATCAGTGAATAAAACAATAGGATAATGATCTGTTAGATCTGAGAATAATATACCAGAATCTATACGAGCTTTGTGAGAATTTGTGAGGATATTGTCAATTATTGTCCTGCTCGATTCTGTAACTCTAGTGAAAGTATTGATTGTAGGAAAAAATGAAAAGGAATGTAAAATATTAATAGAGTCACTTGTCACAGTATCATCCTTAACGAGGTCTATGTTAAAGTCCCCGAGAATGAAACATGTTTTATTTGTTTTGTTTATACGATATAAGAGTTTTTCCAAATTAATTTTGAAAATGTCAATATCAGAGTCTGGTGGCCTGTAAATTACTCCAACTATCATGTTTTTACTACTTTTTACATCTATCTCTATGAATAGAGAATCAGAGTGACCATCAGCAATAATAAATTCATCACAAATGCTAACTGAGAGCTCTGAGGCTGCATACAAACAGACTCCTCCTCCTGATCTACAGGATCTATTTTTATTGTATAATTTATATCCATCAAGATTAAGGATGTCCATATAAGATCCTTCATTTAGCCAAGTTTCGCTACAGCCAATGACATTAAAACTCTGACCTATATTTGTTAAGAGGGAGACAAGATCATCATGATGCTTGTTTAGACTCCTAATGTTAAGGTGCAATGATGAAAAGTTATTATTATGATTTAAATGTTTCAACTGATCTGGCAAAAATTGCCAAAAATTTAGCTTCCCATCATTATAGAGGCAGAGTTGTTCAAACTCAGCATAATCTTCAGACTTTACAATAAAAGACTATCAGCTCACATCTAAAGACTATTTAATCCCAATGCAATTTGCAATATTTTTTTGCTTTTTTTTCCCAATGCAAACTGTCTGGTTTCCTGTTTGAGACAATAATTCAATGTTGATATGATGACAGATAAAAAGAACTAAGACCAAAATACAAGACCTCATGTTGAGACTCCAGTTTCCTAAAGACTGTCTGTTTTACTGGGGCTGTGAAAACTAATCTAAATTCCATTTAATCCCATACAATGCAAACTTGAGTTCTGACAGATAAAAAGAACTAAGACCAAAAGAATAAAAACAGATGTTTACTAAAAAAAATCAATTTAAATGTAAAAACAGTTTAAAAAATATTTAAATGTACAAGGGCCAGAGAAATCTCCCAAACACTGCTTAAATCCAGCCACAGCAGCAGAATACTATAGTCTATGTGTGATCAGGTAGTCTAAAGTAATTTTTTGTCTAGAGTTCAGATGATGCACAACTTACTGGCAGTCAGAGAGTCTACTGATAACATGCAGTTCCTTCCTGTGTGATTTTCAAAGACTAGGTGAATTTACAAGACTACAACCATCTCTAGTCCAACTGGCAGCCAGGTTATTCCTGTGTTCTTCCCGAAGCCCAAGACGGAGATCTGCCAACAATTTCACTCTCTTGGTCGACTCAGTTCTCCAAAATATGGGACTGTGAAAATCGTTTTTAGAGTCCTTTAGTGATAACATGCAGTTCCTTTTTTGCCTTGCCCATCTCTAAAAGCCAGGTTATTCCTGTGTTCTTCCCGGAACACAATTTAATATTTGGTGAACTTTGACTTGAAAATAATGTCCTGAACATAATATGTGGTGAACTTCGGTTTGGCTTTCGGGTTTTCAGGCTTTTGACCAAGGCGGTGGCTCCTGTTAATCTCTGTAGGCTGCACGTCTATTTTGAGATTGGTCTTCAAATTGTCACAAACGACTTTGGTTGTATCTTCATCTCTCTTTTCAGGTACACCAAAGACAATGAGGCAGTTCCATCGAGAGTACTGTTCTTGTTCATCGAGGTTGTCAATCAAATCATCATACTTATGTATTATGTTGCAATTCACAAAGTTTATCGACCGTGTCTTTTAATTCATACTGTATGGTTTCCCTTACCGTCTCCGTGATAGACTCTGCGATGGCCTTCTTAACAGGTTCGATGAGGGAATCCATCAATATTTTGCTGATTTTGTTGATAAAATGAGTGTCCAAAAATCGGATGCCCATCTGCTTGCTTATTATACCTTTAATGTCAACTCTGGATAGCTGATCATCCACAATGTTTGTAATGGTGTCGCCTTCCTTTGTCGGCATGATGGTAGTTTTACTGCCAACAGTGACACGGTAAAAGTCCCGTTTCTGTCCGATGGACTGACACTTTAATGGTCGGTTTTGGCGATACAGATGTTCCAGACACCAAAAACACAAAATTTAGTGAGCATAAAGAAATAATACATTGTTTGCTGGTCGACCGGAGCACATTTGGTTACTCCCCGTCTCGCCCTGATGACGTCATCACTCGCAAAAAAAAAAAAAAAAAAAAACTTTTCAAATCATTCCTTTTTGATTCTATTTGCACTTTCCTTGATGTGCCAACTTTTGCAGAACTGGGGTAGTATTTTTTGTTATACTGTTGCAAAATTCATTTTGTTACCATTTATTGTATATAGCTTGTTAACAAATTTTTTTATTCTCTGTAGATCATCATGAAAGGTCACCGCTCTGTTGCATACAAGAAGATCTTCCTCTATGGACCACAAGGTGGAAATTGGACTTTAAATGCTGACAGTGAGGGTGTGGCCCATTTCTCACTGGATACCAGTTTGTGGTCTAACAATGTTGCCACATTACACGTAAGGCCCCCTTTTCCTCCCTCTTTTATGGCTTCTAAATTTTTTTGCACCATTGAACAGCCTCAACCTGCAAAAGACTGTATTCTTGATTGGTTGACTGTACATTGCTGAATCGTGTGTTTGTGAGAATGCTTCTTTGGTACATATGGCAGAGGAAACACAATGGTATGGCAGTAGATCTAAAATATATGTGCACAATTCAAGCTCTTTGATGAAGATTGCAGTGTAAAAATCAGCTTCTCAGTTAAAATTAACATAATATAACATAATATGAATGGCGAGAACAGGCCGTTCAGCCCAACTAGGCTTGCCAGTTTCTTTATGCTATTGTGAATATATCACTTCAGATACTCAATGACTCAGTGGTATCTAGCTTTAAGTCAAGACTGCTCTCAAAAACTACCAAGGTCTCTGCCTCAACAATATGGTCAGGCAAGCTATCCCACATCGAAATTACACTTTGGGTGAAGAAATATTTACGAATATCAGTGCTAAATTTACCTTTGGTCAACTTCCATTTGTGACCCCGAGTTCTACTAACAACACTTGGTCGAAGGAATCCTACATAATTCACTTTGTTAATCCCTTTAACATATTTAAAGACCTCAATCAGATCACCCCTTAGTCTCCTTTTCCTAAGACTAAAGAGATCTTCAACCTCTTCTCATAGCTTTCATCTTTTATGCTCGGAATCAGCTTAGTGGCTCTTCTCTGAACTTTTTCTAGAGCCTCTATTTCTTTCTTAAAGTATGGTCCCCAGAACTGTACACAATACTCCAGATGTGGTCTGACGAGTGTGTTGTACAAAAGAAGCATCACCTCCTTGGATTTGTACTCAATACTTTTGGCAATGTATCCCAGCATCCGATTGGCTTTTTTAACTGCTACGGCCCCATGGCTAGAGCCTGTGAGGGCTTGGTCAACAATCACTCCCAGATCTTTCTCGTGTGGAGCACATTCCAGTTTTAAACCTCCCATGAAGTAATCCCGTCTAATGTTTTTATTACCTACATGTACAACTTTACATTTCGCTACATTAAATTTCATTTGCCACATTTCTGCCCAATTCTGGATTCTATTCAAATCATCCTGAATCACTTACGTGGACTCTAAACTATTCGCCAAACCTCCCAATTTAATATCATCTGCAAATTTAACTAATCTGCTCTCAATATTCCTATCAAGGTCATTAATGTAGATGAGGAACAGCAGGGGTCCCAACACCGATCCCTGGGGGACGCCACTCCCCACCATACCTTAACCTCTTTAACCTGGGACTTGGCATCAGAGGGATTATAGCCCTGCTCTCACCTCGCCTTGAAGCGCATTACTTCTCCAAACCCATTCCCTCTTGGGTCTCCTAATTAGCAACTAAGTGTAATTCATTCAGTTGCCAAGATCAGTCACTAAAATTACCGTCTATTTCCCCTCAGTTTGCATTCTTGTTCACTGCATTTTCCTATCCATATTAATTGTGACAAATAACGTGAATGTTAAAGACAAAGACCTCATTAATGATTTTGCTACCATGAAAGTTCAATGAGTGGAATGCATTTTAAATGATATTAAATGCATACTATGCATCAAACTTTCATGATGCACTAATAGCCAATTTACAAAATATTTCAATTACCAGCACTTTGATGTCAGAGGCATTGTTAATTCAATTTAGTAATCATTATCGCATAGAGGCAACCATTGTGCAACTGCACTTCCATGCAAATGTAGCCTTTTCTTTTGAACGCTGAAAACATATAAGTGCAATTGAAGGATTGATTTATAAAAGTGCTCAAGTCCGTTTTTGTCTTTTTAGAGAAATGAGATTTTAAAGGGATATTTCTACATTTTGGAAAATTGGCCTATTGCCATAATCCCTATCGTTATATGAGTAGGTACATTACCTTTAGTTATCTGTGCCCGTTGTTTTGAGATTCACATTTTGTGGGGGAGAAGACACGAGCTGCTCAGCAAAAATAATGAAAGTGAACAGTACAGGTCCCTCCCTCCTTCAAAACTCCCTCCAAAACTCATCAAATACACAATCCAGCAACTCCAAAATGCTCTCGTAGACAACTTGTGACCAGCACATTCACTGTGCTATAAACTAATAATGCATAATTACGAGACACAATTATTTTCAAGGCAAATGCATTACCGGAACTACATTCCAGACATACCAGCTGGACGGAGTGATTTCAAAAGCGTACGTTTACTGCAGCTACTCGCAATGTCTGAGGCGCGCACTGTGTTAATCCGCCCAGCGGGTTACTCAAGAAAGTACTTCCGAGTATTTGCTTCATGTGTCATAATGTTTCATAATTATACATTGTTATTTCATAGCGTGGTGAATGTGCAGGTCACAAGTTGTCCACGAGAGTGTTTTGGAGTTGTTGGATTGCGTATTTGATGAGTTTTGAAAGGAGTTTTGAAGGAGGGAGGGACCTGCACTGTTCACTTCTGTTATGTTCGCTGAGCAGCTCGCGTCTCCCACCCCCCGAATCTCAAAACAACGGACACGGATAACTAAAGGTAATGTACCTACTCATATAACTATAGGGATTATGAAAATAGGCCAATTTGCCAAAATGTTGAAATATCCCTTTAAGAATTTGACAACTTGTGGGGATCATGTTAAATGTGTCAAGCTGATGTAAAAGTAATGAAAAGATGTCTTAAAACATATTAGGAGACCGTCTAGCCTCTATCTTGATTCCTGGCCCAGATATTTCTTACACCTCTCTGTGGACTTGAGTACTTTTAGAAGCAAATTCCTCAAAATAATGAAAATTGAACTCGTTTAAAAAATTAACAGCATTCAATTTTAGTATTTCAGAGTACTAAAACAGCATCTTATTGAAAATAAAACACACCACTTTCTAATGAAAATGAACTACAAATATAGTTATACTGGTTTACTATAGTCGTGGAGGTCAAAAAGCTTCTTGAACAAAATGAATGGAATATATATACACTGAAATGGAAGGTAAATGCAACTGAACAAAGGTCACAATAAAAACCAATCTCTATAAATTGTGAATGGGCAGTACCAACATCCAAACAGGTTTAAAGACTCCATTCGTCATCGATAAGGATGTGGCGCGTTAACCAGAAAGTTCAGCCAAAGAATAAGCAGCTAAAAAAAAAAAAACCTTTTCCCCATAGACTGTATAAAAAGATGGACAAAGCAACAGTGACGTTTCCCATTAGTTTCAGCATACCATTTAGGAAGCCATGATTTAGGCAATTTGAACAGCATCATTTTGTCATTTTGAAACCGGATGTGATTCCTTTTGGACAAGAGCGTGAATTGAAGAACCGGGGAGGACCGTGGCTCTGGATCTGACCGTATCGGACGAGGACCAGAGGATAGCCACGCCCCTAAAGCATATTCTGGCTTTATCCTTTATTCTAGCCTACTTTGGAGCATAATTTACAAAAATGAACATCACGATATATCGAACGAGACTTGAAACTTGGCGAAAGATACCATAAAATGATGTGGAAAATCATTTTTAAAATAATAAATCAGGTGGCAAAAGTAGGGTCATTTTTCTCATAGACTTCAATACCATTGATCTTCTTTTCTGCAACCACTGACCTCGCCATCTGCGGCCATGCAAATTTTTGAGATTTCCATAAATGCCTCACTTTTTCAGAGCCGGTGCTGCGTCCATCTTTTCATACAGTCTATGCTTTTGCCAGACTTCTTTTTTGCTTGTTTTTTAGCCCATGTTTCTGGCTGCCATCTGGCACACACACACACACACACACACACATCCTGGCCTGAAGAGTCAGCCATTTTGGTCAGGTAAGAAACCTTCAATAGCTGCTATTGGCCAACCAATTTTCCAAGCAATGCTTTGATTTGCTGACTGGACTTGTGTACTTGTAGAAGTTTATGACTGGGCTTGATCATCACTAGGAGTAGCTTCTTGGGGAAATTCCAATGACTGCTCATTTTAAATTCATGGGTGCAAGACCTCCGTCTACAGACGGATTTCCGTCAATAATGAATTCTTGGTTCCGTCAAAGTCCGTTATTCAGGGCTGTGCAGGTGCACAGTGGTGGTGGAAAAAAAATAATGACCTGCTCGTGCTCATGTCGGGTACAGTGCCCATGGACTGGCAGACTGGGGTGATGGTTCCCATTTTTAAAAAAGGGGACCAGAGGGTGTGCTCCAACTGTAAGGGGATCACACTGCTCAGCCTCCCAGGAAATGTCTATGCCAGGGTGCTGGAAAGAAGGCTCTACCCGATTGTCGATCCTCGGTTTCAGGAGGAGCAATGCGGGTTCCGTTCTGGCCGTGGACCAACTTTTTACCCTCGCATGGATATTGGAGGGGTCATTGGAGTTTGCCCATCCAGCCTACATTTGCTTTGTGGACTTGGAGAAGGCTTATGACCATGTCCCATGAGGTATCTTATGGGGGGTGCTGCGGGAGTACGGGGCTCCATGGCCATTCATTCAACCCGTCCAATCCCTGTACAACCAAAGCCGGAGTTGTGTCCGCATTCTCTGCATTAAGTCGGACTCGTTTCCAGTTGGTGTTGGACTCCGCCAAGGGTGTGCCTTGTCACCTATTCTGTTCATGGTTTTCATGGACAGGATATCAAGGCGCAGCCAAGGTTTGGAGGGTGTCCAGTTTGGTGGCCTCAGGATTTCATCTCTGCTGCTTGCAGATGATGTGGTCCTGTTGGCATCTTCTCGCTGTGACCTCTAATGCATGCTGGAGTGGTTCACAGCTGAGTGTGAAGCGGTCGGAACGAGGATCAGCACCTCCAAATCTGAGGCTATGGTTCTCTCCCGGAAAAAGGTGGATTGTCCCCTTCAAGTGGGGGGTCACTTATTACCCCAAGTGGAGGAGTTCAAGTATTGTTATGACTTGAAAATCACAACAAAGAAAACCAGCAATGACAACTTAAACAAATTTATTCTTCACTGATAAAAAAAAAAACTTCTACAAATAATCCACTGTTTAATCTTATAATAACACTCTAATGCCACTATGTAACTCTGTTGCCAAAACAAAAACTCTGCCCCTACTGACCAAAATCACAGCATTTATATAGCCTAGTAACATTCTGGAAAGCGTGGTGAATGTGCAGGTCATAAGTTGTCCACGAGAGTGTTTTGGAGTTGTTGGATTGCGTATTTGATGAGTTTTGAAAGGAGTTTTGAAGGAGGGAGGGACCTGCACTGTTCACTTCTGTTATGTTCGCTGAGCAGCTCGCGTCTCCCACCCCCCGAATCTCAAAACAACGGACACGGATAACTAAAGGTAATGTACCTACTCATATAACTATAGGGATTATGAAAATAGGCCAATTTGCCAAAATGTTGAAATATCCCTTTAAGAATTTGACAACTTGTGGGGATCATGTTAAATGTGTCAAGCTGATGTAAAAGTAATGAAAAGATGTCTTAAAACATATTAGGAGACCGTCTAGCCTCTATCTTGATTCCTGGCCCAGATATTTCTTACACCTCTCTGTGGACTTGAGTACTTTTAGAAGCAAATTCCTCAAAATAATGAAAATTGAACTCGTTTAAAAAATTAACAGCATTCAATTTTAGTATTTCAGAGTACTAAAACAGCATCTTATTGAAAATAAAACACACCACTTTCTAATGAAAATGAACTACAAATATAGTTATACTGGTTTACTATAGTCGTGGAGGTCAAAAAGCTTCTTGAACAAAATGAATGGAATATATATACACTGAAATGGAAGGTAAATGCAACTGAACAAAGGTCACAATAAAAACCAATCTCTATAAATTGTGAATGGGCAGTACCAACATCCAAACAGGTTTAAAGACTCCATTCGTCATCGATAAGGATGTGGCTCGCGTTAACCAGAAAGTTCAGCCAAAGAATAAGCAGCTAAAAAAAAAAAAACCTTTTCCCCATAGACTGTATAAAAAGATGGACAAAGCAACAGTGACGTTTCCCATTAGTTTCAGCATACCATTTAGGAAGCCATGATTTAGGCAATTTGAACAGCATCATTTTGTCATTTTGAAACCGGATGTGATTCCTTTTGGACAAGAGCGTGAATTGAAGAACCGGGGAGGACCGTGGCTCTGGATCTGACCGTATCGGACGAGGACCAGAGGATAGCCACGCCCCTAAAGCATATTCTGGCTTTATCCTTTATTCTAGCCTACTTTGGAGCATAATTTACAAAAATGAACATCACGATATATCGAACGAGACTTGAAACTTGGCGAAAGATACCATAAAATGATGTGGAAAATCATTTTTAAAATAATAAATCAGGTGGCAAAGTAGGGTCATTTTCTCATAGACTTCAATACCATTGATCTTCTTTCTGCAACCACTGACCTCGCCATCTGCCGGCCATGCAAATTTTTGAGATTTCCGCAAATGCCTCACTTTTCAGAGCCGGGTGCTGCGTCCATCTTTTCATACAGTCTATGCTTTTGCCAGACTTCTTTTTTGCTTGTTTTTAGCCCATGTTTCTGGCTGCCATACGCGCACACACACACACACACACACATCCTGGCCTGAAGAGTCAGCCATTTTGGTCAGGTAAGAAACCTTCAATAGCTGCTATTGGCCAACCAATTTTCCAAGCAATGCTTTGATTTGCTGACTGGACTTGTGTACTTGTAGAAGTTTATGACTGGGCTTGATCATCACTAGGAGTAGCTTCTTGGGGAAATTCCAATGACTGCTCATTTTAAATTCATGGGTGCAAGACCTCCGTCTACAGACGGATTTCCGTCAATAATGAATTCTTGGTTCCGTCAAAGTCCGTTATTCAGGGCTGTGCAGGTGCACAGTGGTGGTGGAAAAAAAAAATGACCTGCTCGTGCTCATGTCGGGTACAGTGCCCATGGACTGGCAGACTGGGGTGATGGTTCCCATTTTTTTAAAAAAGGGGACCAGAGGGTGTGCTCAACTGTAAGGGGATCACACTGCTCAGCCTCCCAGGAAATGTCTATGCCAGGGTGCTGGAAAGAAGGCTCTACCCGATTGTCGATCCTCGGTTTCAGGAGGAGCAATGCGGGTTCCGTTCTGGCCGTGGACCAACTTTTTACCCTCGCATGGATATTGGAGGGGTCATTGGAGTTGCCCATCCAGCCTACATTTGCTTTGTGGACTTGGAGAAGGCTTATGACCATGTCCCATGAGGTATCTTATGGGGGGTGCTGCGGGAGTACGGGGCTCCATGGCCATTCATTCAACCCGTCCAATCCCTGTACAACCAAAGCGGAGTTGTGTCCGCATTCTCTGCATTAAGTCGGACTCGTTTCCAGTTGGTGTTGGACTCCGCCAAGGGTGTGCCTTGTCACCTATTCTGTTCATGGTTTTCATGGACAGGATATCAAGAGCGCAGCCAAGGTTTGGAGGGTGTCCAGTTTGGTGGCCTCAGGATTTCATCTCTGCTGCTTGCAGATGATGTGGTCCTGTTGGCATCTTCTCGCTGTGACCTCTAATGCATGCTGGAGTGGTTCACAGCTGAGTGTGAAGTGCCGAACGAGGATCAGCACCTCCAAATCTGAGGCTATGGTTCTCTCCCGGAAAAAGGTGGATTGTCCCCTTCAAGTGGGGGGGGTCACTTATTACCCCAAGTGGAGGAGTTCAAGTATTGTTATGACTTGAAAATCACAACAAAGAAAACCAGCAATGACAACTTAAACAAATTTATTCTTCACTGATAAAAAAAAAAAAAACTTCTACAAATAATCCACTGTTTAATCTTATAATAACACTCTAATGCCACTATGTAACTCTGTTGCCAAAACAAAAACTCTGCCCCTACTGACCAAAATCACAGCATTTATATAGCCTAGTAACATTCTGGAAAGATCTACAGGATTCCTGGGTGATCCGCCCCCCAGGCAGGGAAGATGCCAGAAGCTTCTAGAAAGCACTAGTCTATTTCATCACAAAGAAGTGGTATTGCATCAGATCATGTTTTTCTACAGACATACCACCAGAGGGTGCTAAATGATAACCAAAACAAACAAATCGCTGACCAGTCATAATGGGCATTTATATAGTCTCTAACAAATCTCCATTTACAAATGATATACAGTGCTGTACACAAAATACTCATACATAACACCTCCCCTCTTTAAGAAAAGAAAGGTTTGCTAAAAGCTTTCTTTTGTTAAAATTAACACAGTTTTATAATCAGTATAATCTTGAACTTAACACAAAAGTATCATTGATCATGAAACAATCATATACATAACAACCAGTGCAATTTTCACAATCAAATAAAAAGTAAAATTATATGCGAGAAAGTGTTATTCCAGATGCACTATCTTTTCCCCTAATGTGAGAAACATCCAAATCATACTCCTGCAAAAGTAAAATCTATCTTAGTAATCTTTGATTCTTGTTTTTGATCTTATGCAAGAATGTGAGGGGATTGTGACCAGTGAAGACCTTGATGGAAGTAGCTGAACAAGTCAAATAGACTTCAAAAATGTTGTAAAGCCAAAAATAGTGCCAAACATTCTTTCTCAATTGTTGAATAGTTTTTCTGATGTTTATCAAACTTTTGGAAAGGTAACAAACAGGATGATCTACTCCATCAGTGTCTTCTTGCAGTAAAACTGCGCCTGCACCAATATCACTGGCATCAACAGCCAACTTGAACTCCTTTTTGAAATTAGGAGATCAGAGAACTGGTGCATTTTTGAGGATAGCTTTCAGTTGGTCAAATTAATTTTGACATTTTTCATCCCAAACAGATTTTGCATTTTTCTTCAGTAAATTTGTCGAAGGTTCAGAAATGATGGAGAAATTTTTACAGAATTTTCTGTAGTAGCCAGCCATCCCTAGAAATCTCATTAGTTGTCTTTTAGTTGTAGGCTCAGGAAATTCAGTGATAACTTTTACTTTTGCATCAATTGGTTTGACTTGACCCTGTCCTACAGTATGACCTAAGTAAACAACTGTAGCTTTACAAAAGACACTTTGAACAAGGTTGATAGTCAGTTTGGCATCACTCACTCTCTGAAAGAAGTTTCTGATGTAGGTGAGGTGCTCTTGGAAGCTGTCGCTGGTGATGATAATATTATCAATATAGGCCTCACATCCTGGTTGTCCAGCGATCACTCTGTTTACCAGATGTTGGAAGGTGGCCGGAGAATTTTTCATTCCAAAGGGCATGACCTTGTATTGGTATAATCCATCTGGTGTAACGAAGGCAGAGATCTCCTTTGCTCTGTCTGTTAGAGGGATCTGCCGGAAGCCCTTGAGGAGATCAAATTTGGTGACATAATTTGACTGTCCAACTTTGTCAATGCAGTCATCAATCCTGGGAACAGGATATGAGTCCGTTTTTGATAGAGCGTTAGCTTTCCTGTAGTCCGTCACCATTCTATATGTTCCATTGGGGTTCGGAACTAGGATGCATGGAGAACTCCAGTCACTGTTACTTAGTTCAACAAAGTCATTTTCAAGCAGGTATTTGACCTCTTGTTTAAGGTATTTCTGCTTCTCTGGATTCATTCTGTAAGGATGCTGTTTTACAGGCTTGGCATTATCTTGTAGGATGACATTATAGTTAACCATATCAGTCCTTGATGGAACATCAGGGAATATGTGACTATATTCAAATATGAGCTGCTTTAGCTGTTGTTGTTGAAAAGGGTCCAGGTGGGACAACTTGCTGTCAATATTTTGAAGAATGTCTGAATTTTCAAGTTTGGCTGGACCAGGTTCATTTTCCGAGGGGCAGTCACAATCTTCTTCAAAATTTTCCAGTTCAGTTGTATTTACCACATTGACTGGCTTTTGCTGAGTGTCTCTGTCAGTGTATTCTTTCAGCATGTTGATGTGACACATTTGTTTTTGCTTCCTCCTTCCAGGGGTTAAAATGACGTAATTTAGATCACTGACCTTTTTGAGGACAGTGTAAGGGCCAAAATATCGGGCTCTTAGAGGGTTTCCAGGAACTGGCAAAAGCGCAAGGACTTTGTCACCAACTTTAAAACTTCTGTCTTGGGAATGAAGGTCATATCTGGCTTTCATTTTGCCCTGAGCCTCTTTGAGATTAGACTTAGCAAAGTCACAAGCCTTAGAGAGACAATTACGAAAGTCAGAGACATACTGAAGCAAGTTCATTTGGACATCATCTTTGGCCAGCAACCTCTCCTTCAAAAGCTTCAGAGGTCCACGGACTGTATGCCCAAAAACAAGCTCAAAAGGACTGAACCCAGGAGACTCCTGAACAGCTTCACGGGCAGCAAACAGAAGAAGATGGACACCTTCATCCCAGTCTTTCTCTGTGTCAAGGCAGTAGGTCCTTATCATGTTCTTCAGGGTTTGATGGAACCTCTCCAAAGCACCTTGACTCTCAGGATGGTAAGCTGATGACCTGTATCGTTTAATACCAAGCTCATGCATGACTTGTTGAAATATGCCAGACATGAAATTTGACCCTTGATCAGACTGAATAGACTTAGGAAGACCAACAAAGCAGAAAAACTTGGTAAGAGCCTTGATGATAGTCTTCGCCTTGATGTTACGAAGTGGAATTGCCTCAGGAAACCGGGTGGAAGCACACGATAGTCTGTAGGTACTCACAACCAGACCTAGTCTTCGGCAATGGTCCAACACAGTCATGATGATCCAACTGAAAGGTTCTTCAAAAGCGGGAATGAGCTTAAGTCGAGCCTTTGGAATATTCTGGTTCGGCTTCCCAACCATTTGACAAGTATGACAGGATTTGCAGTACTCCTGTACATCAGACCTCATGGAAGGCCAGAAGAAATGATTCCTGACACGTTGAAGGGTATTCGTGATACCCAAATGACCTGACATAGGATTGTCATGGGCCAGACTAAGAGTTTCTTGATGATAAGACTTTGGAAGAACAATTTGATGGGTGATCATCCACTCTTCATCTGCAGAAACATCAGGTGGATGCCACTTTCTCATAAGCACACCATTTTTGTTGTAAAAACGGACAGGAACTTGAGTAGCCTCTGGTTCACTTGCAGCCTGTAGTAGAAGATGCGCTAGATCACGAGCTTTGTTGTTGCTCCTGAATAAGTTGTTTCCAAGACGGAATGTCATTAAAATGACCTGACAAGGACAAGTCTGAAGATTTCCCAGGCATCTCGGGACTGGAAGGTTCCTGATGAAAAGACTGCCCAATGAAGGTGTCAGGGAGGTTGAAGTCCAGGCCAGCATCATCATGCATTGCCTTTTTGGCCATAGAACGAGCAACTGCACATGAAGGATAGAGGTCTGCAATTTCCTCCTCTATAGAGTCAGATTCTTGATCAATCAAAGGAGTGTCAGTTACAACAAGGTAGGGCACAACCTTATCCCCAGCAAGACCATTACCAAGAAGCAAATGAACACCTTTGAAAGGAAGAGCAGTCCTAACGCCAACAGTAACAGGCCCAGAGACCAAGTCTGATTTGAGATGAACATTATGGAGAGGTACACTTGTAAAACCACATTCTACTCCTTGAATAAGGACATTAGCCTGAGTAGACGTTTTGGCTGAAAAAGGCAGAATATCTGCAAGAATAAGGGATTGGGAAGACCCAGTATCCCTTAGAATTCGAACAGGAGCAGATGAGGAAAAATCATGTGAAAGTGAGACAAAACCATTGGTGATGAATGGCTCAAAACCCTCCATAACAGAATCAGACACAGGAGGTAGAAGATCAGGTGAACTGACCTTTGATACAAGAGATTCTCTCCTAGTGAAAGCAGTTGGCTTGGTTTCTTCTCGTTGTTGTTTTTTCTTGAGAGCATAACACTCAGAAATAAGGTGACCTTGCTTTTTGCAGTATTGGCAAGACACAGAAGGTAAAGAATCAGAGGATTGCTTCTCACTGGAAGGTTTCCTCTCAGAAGTGGCCTTGGAATCATTAGAAGTGTTATTAGAAGAAGTCTTGGACTGAGACTTGCCTTGAAATGTAGAAAAAGTGGATTTTTGGACAAAAGAAGACTTATGAGTCAATGCATAAATATCAGCCAGGGTGGAAACATCTTGCAAAGTATTCGCTTGTTTCTCCTCAAGGAAAATCTTAATATCAGGCTGGACACACCTTTTGAATTCCTCAACAAAAATAAGTTGCCTCATTCTGTCAAAATCCTTCTCAACTTTCATGGAATTACACCACTGATCAAACAACTGTTCCTTCAACCTGCCAAATTCAACATGAGTTTGACTGGCTTCCTTGCGAGAATTCCTAAATTTTTGCCTGTAAGCCTCGGGGACCAATTCATAACCCTTCAGAATGGCAGATTTGACAAAATCATAATCAGAACACTGTTGGACAGATAACTGGTTATAGATTTTCCTGGCATTACCAGTAAGAACACTGTGTAACATCATTGTCCAATTCTGTTTTTGTCATGGTTTTGTGAGGCTAGTGGTGGCTTTGAGAGCTTTCTTGGTTGCTCTCGTCAAGGACATTATTGTTTTGCCCACAATCAGATTCTTGGGCCAGCTGGCATTAATTGGGGGTGGTGCCCGGATTCTATTTTTTGGAACGGGAGTTATAACCGAAGTTTCTGAACCGCTAAATATGTTCATTTCTTTTGGTGGCCATTCTGAGGAGGTTCAGTTTTTTATTATCAGTTCCCCTGCTTTTCCTATTGTTTTGGGACATTCTTGGCTACGGGAACATAGACCTTGCATCGTTCGGGGGGAACAGAATAATCCTATCGTCCGCTGGGGCACCAATTGTAGGTCTCATTGTAGACAGAATGTGACTTGTTTTCCCAGAATTCAAGCTATGGGGCAGGCTGATGCCTGGAGCGAGTGTGAGGAGGTTGTCTCATCGTACCCTCCTAAACTAGCAAGAGGGGCAAAGGAGGGGTTGGAGTGGGATCCTCAATTTGATTGGTGACGCCAGAGGACGATAACCTTTTAGAGGATTTTTTCGATTCTGAATCAGTCAATGAGACGTTAGATTCTGAACAGGGTGAGGAATTTGGGGCCACCCTGAACTTTAGTTTGCCTCCCAATGTTCCTAATGATTATGCGATCTCGCCGAGGTTTTTAGTAAACAACGAGCATTGACGTTACCTCCCCATCGTCCGTACGATTGCGAGATCAATCCCTGGTACCACTCCTCCTAGAGGTTCGCTATACTCGCTGTCAGGGCCTGAGCATAAGGCCACGCGAGAATATATTCAGGAAGCTCCCGCTAATGGTTTTATTCGGCCGTCCATGTCTCCTGCCGGAGCGGGGTTTTTTTTTTGTGGGAAAAAAGGATGGCGGTCTGAGACCCTGTATTGATTATAGGGGTTTGAATAAGATCACCATTAAAAACCGATACCCCCTGCCGTTAATGAATTCCACATTTGAACGTCTGCAGGAGGCGTCATTTTTAACCAAGTTAGATCTCCGTAATGCTTATAACTTAGTTCGCATTCGGGAGGGGGACGAATGGAAGACGGCATTTAATACGTCTTCGGGCACTACGAATATTTGGTCTTACCGTTCGGATTGGTTAACGCCCCCTCGGTGTTTCAGGCGCTTGTTAATGACGTCCTCCGAGAGATGTTGGAGATATTTGTCTTCGTTTATCTTGACGACATTTTGATTTTTTCTCCAACGCTCTCAGAGCATAAACAACACGTCAGACGTGTGCTTGAGGCCCTCCTAAATGCTAAGCTTTTTGTCAACGCTGAGAAATGTGTCTTTCACGCCCAGACTGTCTCATTTCTTGGCTTTATTGTCTCCAAGGGATCGGTCCGTATGGACCCGGAAAAGGTGGCTGTGGTCAAAAATTGGCCTGCTCCTCAAAGTGTCAAGGAGGTCCAATGCTTCTTGGGCTTTGCTAATTTTTACAGGAGGTTTATTCGTAATTTTAGCGTGGTTGCTGACCCCATTATTGCACTCACCAGAAAGAATACCTCCTCAGCATTTTTTTGGTCTCCAGTAGCTGAGGCTGCCTTTCAGGAATGAAAGAAACGTTTTTGCTCAGAGCCCATTCTGGTTTTGCCCGATCCCTCCCTCCCCTTTGTGGTGGAGGTGGATGCTTCAGAGGTTGGAGTGGGTGCTATTTTGTCCCAGCGCCCCCCTTGGGACAATAAGCTACACCCAGGCGCATACTTCTTCCGGTCTTTGTCCGCCGCGGAACAGAATTACTGCATTAGTGACCGGGAGTTATTAGCGGTCAAGTTGGCCCTTGAGGAGTGGCGCCACTGGCTGGAGGGGGCTGAACACCCTTTTGTGGTATGGACGGATCATAAAAATCTCCAGTATATTCAGCAAACCAAGCCACGTAATTCCCGGCAGGCGCGGTGGTCATTGTTTTTTAACCGTTTTAATTTTACGCTAACCTACCGCCCTGGCTCAAAAAACATTAAGCCTGATGCCTTGTCGCGGATTTACGACCGTTCTGATCGTGATCCTACCCCGAGGCAGTCATTCTGACTGCCCAGAATGTGGCGCCCATTCAATGGGAGGTTGAGGCGGTGGTTCAGGAGGCTTTGAAGACCGATCCCGGTCCTGGGGGAGAGCCTCCTGGCTGTTTGTTTGTCCCGCCTAGAGTTAGGCCACAGGTCCTCCAGTGGGGACACTCTTCCCGCTTGGCGGGGCACCCGGTGGCCCATCGGACCAAGCAGTTCCTGGCCCAACGTTTTTGGTGGCCGGGTATGATGAGGGACATTCGGGAATTTGTTGCTGCCTGTGGCATCTTCTCCAGGAACAAAACTTCCCATCTCCCTCCCTCTGGTTTGCTGCGACCATTGCCCGTCCCCAGGCGTCCTTGGACGCATATTGCTTTGGATTTTATTACGGGACTGCCTATGTCTGAGGGCAACACGGTCATCTTGGTCGTGGTTGACCGCTTTTCTAAGGCCGCTCATTTTGTCGCGCTACCCAAGCTGCCTTCTGCATGGGAGACGGCCCTTCTTGTGGTTAACCATGTGTTCCAGTTGCATGGGCTTCCACAAGATGTTGTTTCTGACTGGGGTCCTCAGTTTACGGCCAGATTCTGGCGGGCGTTTTGTAGGCAGTTGGGGGCTATGGTGAGTCTCTCCTCTGGGTTCCACCCAGAGACCAACGGGCAGGCTGAGTGTACTAATCAGTCATTGGAAAACACTCTTCGTTGTTTAGCAGCGGATAATCCATCTTCTTGGAGTCGATTTTTAGCATGGGCCGAGTATTCCCATAACTCTCTGAGTAATTCCTTCATGGGCTTTTCCCCGTTTGAGGCTCAGGTGGGTTATCAACCCTCACTGTTTCCTGAGACTGAGAATGATTCCGAGGTTCCCTCGGTCAACCATTTCATTCGTCGCTGTCGGTCTGTTTGGACCAGAGTCCGTTCATCTCTGTTGTGCTCGGGGCTCGAACAGAAATCTGCCGCCGATAGAAGGCGTCGTTTGGCCCCATCTTATCGAGTGGGTCAGAGAGTTTGGCTGTCTACCCGGGACCTCCCCTTGAAGGTAGAATCACGGAAACTGGCTCCCCGCTATATTGGCCCGTTTAAGATTGTGCGGAAGATCAACCCGGTCACCGTCCAGTTAAAGCTCCTTAGATCTTTGCGCATCCATCCGTCGTTCCACGTCTCTCGGATTAAGCCGGTTAGCACTAGTGTCCTGGCACCTGCCGACACACCCCCGCCGCCACCACGAATGGTTGAGGGGGGGGCCGGTTTACACCGTGCGCCGTATTCTGGCCGAGAGGCGTGTTGGTTGTGGGGTCCAGTTTCTTGTCGATTGGGAGGGATATGGCCCCGAGGAGCGCTGCTGGGTTCCTTCTCGGGATATTCTGGATCCCACACTCATTTCTGAGTTCCATGCATGGGGTTCCCTAGGGACTTCTGGAGCTGTCCCTTAGAGGGAGGGGTCCTGTCATGGTTTTGTGAGACTAGTGGTGGCTTTGAGAGCTTTCTTGGTTGCTCTCGTCCAGGACGTTATCGTTTTGTCCACAATCGGATTCTTGGGCCAGCTGGCATTAATTGGGGGTGGCATCGGGATTCTATTTAAGCCCTAGTTCCGCCTCACCGCCCTTGCTAGAGTGTCAGTGTTTGTTTGCACTTTAGCCGGTAAGGTCTCTAGTGAGAAAGTTGTTGAGGCATTAGCTGCAAAAGAGGAAAGTGCGAGATAGCAAGGGAATCTTTCTGTTTTTCCTCTTTCTGAGCACCGTCTGGTGCTTATTCTTTTATCTCAGTTTCCGAGATTTTTTTCCCTTTCATTGCATTCTGTCTAACTCGCTTAGCTTCCGTATTCCTACACAGACTGGATCTGGTCCTTGGAAGCGCGAGTATCTCTCTCTGTTTTCTGTCTGTGTTTGTCTCTTGTTTTGCTGTTCTTCATTTAGTTCCGGCCACAGCATTTGGCGTCTCAAAAGAAACCGATCCATCACACTTTTGGCCATTTCAAATTTTCAGCAATTTTTTCAAAATGGGTAAAGTATTGGTCTACATCATTTTCTAGGAAGGGAGGAACAAGTCTGATGTGTTTTACCACATCAAAATGATCAGAAAGTCTAAAAGATTTTGTAACAGTACCTGCTTCTGTTTTCTTCATTTCCAATTCGTACTGCAAGTGCATCCCTCTTTCTTCCAGTTCTCTCTCTTTCTCCACTCTTCTTTCTTCTAGTTCTCTCCTTCTCCAACCTTCTTTCTTCCAGTCTTCTTTCTTCTAGTTCTCTCTCCTTCTCCAACCTTCTTTCTTCTAGTTCTCTCTCTTTCTCCAACCTTCTTTCTTCCAATTCCTGTTGTTTCAGGCAGAGCTGCATCTCAAGTCTTTGAAGCTCTGTTGCAGGCACTTCCACATCTTTAATCAATTCTGCTGCTTCTTCCCCAAAGATCTCTTCATCGATGAAATGTTGAACCAAAATGTTCAATATTTCTTGTTTCTTCACTGATGATTTCACATCAGATAATCCAAGGGTTGAGGCTGTTTGCAGCAAGTCCTTCTTCTTTGCCAGCACAATTGATTCCTGGGTTGGAGTTTTCAAAAAATTTTCAACATCAAAAGTCATGATTGCTGGTTTTTCAAATAGTCACAAGATTTAAAATAATAGTTCAGCTTTAATCTTTCTTGAATCCAATCGTTGATCCAGTTTATCTCGGTGGAACCTCCAATTTGTTATGACTTGAAAATCACAACAAAGAAAACCAGCAATGAAAACTTAAACAAATTTATTCTTCTCTGATTAAAAAAAAAACTTCGACAAATAATCCACTGTTTAATCTTATAATAACACTCTAATGCCACTATGTAACTCTGTTGCAAAAACAAAAACTCTGCCCCTACTGACCAAAATCACAGCATTTATATAGACTAGTAACATTCTGGAAAGATCTAGAGGATTCCTGGGTGATCCGGCCCCCTCCAGGCAGGAAGATGCCAGAAGCTTTTCGAAAGCACTCCTCTATTTCATCACAAAGAAGTGGTATTGCATCAGATCATGTTTTTCTACAGATATACAGTATCTCGGGGTCTTGTTCACGAGTGAGGGTAGGATGGAGCTTGAGATTGACAGACAGATCGCTGCAGCGTCTGCTGTGAAGCGAGCATTGTACCGGTCCGTTGTGATAAAGTAGGAGCTGAGCATAAAAGTGAAGCTCTCGATTTACTGGTCAATCTATGTTCCAATCCTCACCTATGGTTGCGAGCTTTGGGGAGTGACCGAAAGAATAAGATCGCGAATACAAGTGGCCGAAATAAGCTTTCTCCGCAGGGTGGCTGGGCTGACCCTTAGGGATAGGGTGAGGAGCTCAGACATCCGGGAGCGGCTCAGAGTAGAAACCCTGCTCCTACATGTCGAGAGGAGTCAGTTGAGGTGGTTTGGGCATCTAGTCCGGATGCCTCCTGGATGGCTCTCTTTAGAGGTTTTCCAGGAATGTCCGACTGGGAGGAGGCCCTGAGGCAGACCCAGGACACACTGGAGGGACTCTTTCTCCCGGCTGGCCGGGGAACAGCTTGGGGTCCCCCAGGTAGAGTTAGAGGAAGTGGCTGGGGAGGGGGGACATCTGGGCTTCTCTGCTTAGTGTGTTACCCCCGCGACCCATCCCCGGATAAGCGGAAGACAATGGATGGATGGATATATATATATATATATATATATATATATATTATTATAATATTATTTTATATTATTATAACTGTTGTAATAATATATGATACATAAAATATACAAAAATGCTAAATTTGGATCATTTTTCCTTTGTGGTCTTCAATTAGTACCTACCTTTGAAAGGTATTAAATAGCAAACGCAATCACCATCACTGAAATTGCTTTCAGGTTGATAAGTCACTATGCATGTGCTAAAATTTTGTATTTGCATTTTCTCCTCCCATATTTTGCACGTGAGGATAGGCACGCCCCTTATTACATATTCATTAGGGCCAAAAGTACAAACTGCATAGAATGCGCAAATTTGCACACTTCAAAGACCCAATTTTCAGTGCACACCCCTAGTAAATGAGATTGCAGGTTAATTTGCGGGTGAAATGGCATTTGCATGCATTTCCATGCATGCAAAGCTTTAGTAGATCAGGCCAAGTATGCAAGGTCCTGTATGGGGTTATTGATGTAACACATGTTGTCTAAATTTACCCATTATCGCTGTCCAACAATGTGCATTAGGGATGGAAATTTAAACGTTAGGGACTTGTGGGATTTGTCCAAAATTTGGTCACATTTAGGTTTCTCTAATTTCTACAGATTAAGTGTTAGAACAGTGGCCACTGTTCAACAATATAAGGTGAAACTTCAAAACAGGCTCCATTTTGTGAAAAAAAATCAGCAAATAACTCTATGTTAGGGACAGATAGACTTGCGTTAGGGACGGAAATGTTGCTTGATAATGAATAGGTGTAAGCGAAAGTTTTGATCTCGCTTCAGATATTCAGCAGATGGCTTTCTTTCAAATAGAGGCTGTCATGACTTTGGCTTGCATGTATTCAGGAAAGAAAATTTTTTTTTTAATTGTTTTGCACCTGTCTGTCCGTCTGTCTGTTTGTCTGCAGCAGCAAAAAAACTTTAACCTTAGCCGTAACTTTTGATTGGTTAGAGATAGGCCTTTGCTACTTGACATTTGTATCCCTTGTCACGAGACCTTTTCGGATGAGGTCATCATTTTTGACCTTGTGACCTTGACCTTGGCGTAGGACGCATTTTCCAAAAACTTTAACCTTGGCCATAACTTTTGATTGGTCAGAGATAGGCCTTTGATGCTTGACTTGTGTATCCCTTGTCACGCGACCTTTCAGATGAGGTCATCATTTTTGACCTTGTGACCTTGACCTTGGCGTAGGACGCATTTTCCAAAAACTTTAACCTTGGCCATAACTTTTGATTGGTCAGAGATAGGCCTTTGATACTTGACATGTGTATCCCTTGTCACGCGACCTTTCAGATGAGGTCATCATTTTTGACCTTGTGACCTTGACCTTGGCGTAGGACGCATTTTCCAAAAACTTTAACCTTGGCCATAACTTTTGATTGGCCAGAGGTAGGCCTTTGATGCTTGACATGTGTATGCCTTGTCATGACACCTTTTGGATGAGGTCATCATTTTTGACCTTGTGACCTTGACCTTGGCGTAGGACGCATTTTCCAAAAACTTTAACCTTGGCCATAACTTTTGATTGGCCAGAGGTAGGCCTTTGATGCTTGACATGTGTATGCCTTGTCATGACACCTTTTGGATGAGGTCATCATTTTTGACCTTGTGACCTTGACCTTGGCGTAGGACGCATTTTCCAAAAACTTTAACCTTGGCCGGTCAGAGATACGCCTTTGCTACTTGACATGTGTATTCCTTGACACGAGACCTTTCGGATGAGGTCATCATTTTTGACCTTGTGACCTTGACCTTGCCGTAGGACGCATTTTCCAAAAACTTTAACCTTGGCCATAACTTTTGATTGGTCAGAGATAGGCCTTTGATACTTGACATGTGTATCCCTTGACACGAGACCTTTCGGATGAGGTCATAATTTTTGACCTTGTGACCTTGACCTTTGGCGCCATTTTGATTCCACAATAGTTTCCTGGAAAAGTTTTAAAAATTGTATTCGTTTATTTAACCCTTTGCAAGTCCAAGTGATTCTATCTGGTCCTTTTCCATATTATAAATCCAAACTATGCTTATATCCAGGGGCATCAGTGTTTCACAAACACGTCTTGTTTTTTTTTACATTTAAATGGCTCTTTGCAGATGGTAGAATGAAAAGCATACCGATACAGATTCTGATGATGTCCAAAATCCATGCTCGACTCACTTCACCCCCACCTTTGTGCATGCACATTTGTTCTGATGGACTGAATTTCTTCATCTGTTATTTTCAAACATACTTTTCATTGCAAAAATCCACAAAGGACCATTTAAACTCTTTGGGCCCTATTTAACGATCTAAGCACTCGGTCTGAAACGCGTGGCGCAATTGCATTGAGGGCGTGTCCAAATCCATTTCTGCTCGTTTTGCAGGATATCTGGGCACATGGTAAGGCGTTCGGTGCAAAGGGGTTGGATTCAATCTCTTAATTAATCATAGGTGTGTTTTGGGCGAAACATGGAATAAACCAACCAGAGTGTCATGTCACATTCCCTTTAAAAGCCTGGGGAACTTGTACCATGGCGGATAGCTATTATAAGGGCGGAATTGACTGCCCTCATAATAATAATAGTAATTATTATTATTCTTATTATAACTCTTAACTGCATCAGAATGAGGGCTGCTCCTGTGGGAAGTGAAAGCGCGCGAGCAAACCATTGTTTAAAGTAGCCCATGGAAACCTAATCTCAACGATCTTCAAAAATGCAATAAAAATATTTTTAAAATATTGCTCAAAATTATGTTAATCATATTTACATGTTTAAAACTATAAGTGAATCCCCAGGGCCACAGTTGAACTTTAAATTGCATTATAGGGCCTACAACTTGTGCATAAAACAAGCAAAAAAAAAAAAAAAAGGTTTAACTTCAGGGTCACCGGGAAAAACAAATAAATAAACAAATATGCGCTGGCGGGGAACGACTAAGAGAAATTAAAATGAGTGAGAAAAATAGCGCGAAAGAAATGAAACTAGTGTTTTCTTTCATCACATCGCGTAATCCCTTTAATAATATCCAACAGGAGTGACAAGAACTTGTTTCCGCTTAAATAATAAATCAATTTCCAAATGAAATGAGGGATTTTGCATTTGATTACGGAAACGGGACCGCAGGCACCGTATTAATGGATCAGGTCGGATTAAATTTTTTTTTTCACGTAATTGCAGATAACAAGTCTACCCGTGCAGGACTTATCTAAACTTGTGATGCGCATTTTCAGCACTTCAAACATTCATACAGTTACAGTTACAGTTTGTGTTTCCTGTGACGGACCGAAATCCATGCAATATTAAAGGAATAAGCCCCGAGAAGCAGTGGGTTACAGTGATTTTATAATGGTGGAGGGGCGTTCTAAGGCACGACGCGCAGCGGAGTGCCTTAGTGCCCCTCCGCCGTTATAAAATCACTGTAACCCACTGCTTCAAGGGGCTTATTGCTTTTATAAAACGGTTCCCTACATATAGCCCATTAAATAAACACACAAGAAAAAAAATCAACAATTCATTGGTAATAATGCAACAATAAAATTGAGAACTATTCGTTCTACCACCAAGCAAGATCGAGTGGACAGAATGGTTGGCAAGCAACACAGACGCTAAGATCGCTTTTTCATCTAGCGCCATTATCATGTCACATCAGGCCATTTGGGCTCGTTAATGTAGATATACTATGAAAGCAGGCTATTTGGAATGTCTCCTTCGGTCTCCCGAAGGCCCCATTAAATAATTTTACGTTCATTTCGGTTTTAGAGTTTCCTTGTTCTCAACTCGCGCCGATCGGCCATATCATCACAACCAGCAGCGAGAGTAGGGAACAAGATTGTCCTCCACACTTGCCAGTGTCCAGGAAAATATGTTGAATTGTGCATTAGTTTGCTAGCCAGCTTGTCAACTAGCTAGCGTTCACTACAATGGATGTGGTTACCCTGCACATAGCCCATAAAATAAACAGACAAGAAAGAAAATCAACAATTTATCGCTAATACTGAAATAGCGAGCTAGTTAGCAACGTAGCTAGCAAGCTAAATTGATATCGAAGAATATAGCTAGCTAGGTAGATAGCCAACTGGTTAGCGGGTTAAAAGGCTAAACTTCGCTAACACTGAAATAGCGAGCTAAAAGTCTTGAAACAAACATAACCTAACAAGTCAGTTGAGCGCAGAGTAGTTGGTTGCTAGGCCAGGCGCGCAGGGATATTTTGTGCTGCGGTCTGCCTCAGAATACGGTGGGTTACACTGATTTTATACCGGCATGGAACGCGGCTTAGCCAATCACATTTAAGGATGGGAAGCACCCGTTTTATCATCAGAATTATATGCCATGTCTTTGATATTTTGAACAACCATTGTCGCCGAACAGCCAGCCTTCCAGGGGGGATCCTCTGGAAGACTGCTTAAATGATAGAGTTCGCCAGTATGATCGAGTTGCGGCTTTATCCAGTATAATCTGCGTATCCTATGTGCATATCCTCACAGGTTGAATCGCAAATTATCTCATGGAATAGGTTCCCTTATGATTGCATCACAGCATGCTCTGATGCGGGTCCATGGAGTGATCGCAATCACCATTCTGACACGTGTTTTTTCAAACATCTTTAAAATAATCTTTCACATTGGCATTTTTTCTTTTTAATTGTTTGCTTGTGTGGGTGCTGCTGTTCGTCCTTTTGTTACATGTAACAAGCAGAGGGTACGCGCGTTATGCACTCAAAATACTCCTAATGATGCGCCGATAAAATTGCAGTAAAAAATTTATTATTGACTTTTGACCAGGTTTTTGTTAGTCAATCGCGCAAGAGCTTAAAGCGACCTCAAGATAGCAGATTGCCTGACCACACCTCACTTTCAGACCAACACGCCCATGGGCGCTCAATGTGAAGCAAATGCATTCTCTATTTATGTAGCGTAGATGCTAGACAGAAAAATGGTACCTGCGTCGGTCTATAAGTAGCAATTACACTTGCGCTACACTTTGCGCTGAGTGTAAGATAGGGCCCAAATACCGTTGAATATTTTTTAACGAAACTTTCTGTGTGTATTAAACAGGTCCTAGATTGGTGCCTTCTGATATTTTGGGATTTCTGATATCACTTATGTCCGTCCATCCGTCTGTGATCATTTTGTTTCCAGAGCAGAACTGGAATATCGTTCAATATTTTTTAACAAAGCTTGCTGTGTATATTAATCAGGTCCTAGACTTGCCTTTTGATATTTTGGGATTTCTGAGATTAGATTGCGGGGGCCGGGGGAATATGTAATCATCTGATGACTCTTATTATAGTTGTTCTTGGGTGCCCACCCCAATTTAACTGTTGTTCCCCGAATTTAATCTGGATCCACCCCTGCATATAACTATGTTATGCTATGATTTGTGAAGTCATCATACACTTTCTTCTCTCTTGGAGCAGCATTTCTGGTGATAATGAACAGTGTTTAGATGGATGCTGGCAAGTCCAGGAATTTATAAGTAAACATCCTCTTCTTTTTCTTCTTTACTGAATACAGGCACAGTGTGCTGAACAATCAACGGCAGAGGTTTATGGCTATTTTGATACATGCTCAGCATACCATACTGCCTTTATATTTTATTCAAAGAGTAAGAGCTTCCTTAGTATCAACCATGTGAAAGAGCCACTTCCTTGCAATCAGGATGGCCAGGTCCAAGCACAGTACATTATCAGAGGGGAGGAGCTTAAAGATAAGAACACATTGCACTTTTTCCACTTGGTAAGTTCTTCTCTGCTTTTCCATTTTGGTGCAGCTATTTAGAAAAGTGAATTTTTTTCATTATGGGAGAATGGGGCCTTTCATTTTTCATGTAATTTCTGACATTCTTTTACCCTCAAATTATGCTTCCAGAATGCAGTTTGCAGTTTTCATGGTGGAATAGAGAGAGAGAGAGAGAGAGAGAGAGAGAAAACAACCACGAAAATCCAATTCTGCTCTTTCCTATTCTATGTTTCCTCTTTCTTGTCACACAGGTATTGTGCAAAGGCAGCATTGTGCAGCACGGGCATCATGAAATAACACTGAATGAAGAAGGTGATAAGCTCTGCAGAAATCTTTGCTGTCCTCAACTGCTTGAAGTTTCTAAGATACATCAGGATTAAGCCATTATGACCATATGTCATAAAAGGTCATTGAGTGTAATGCTGATTACGACAAACATATTGCAGATAGAAACAGATCTTTTCATTTTTTCAGTTCAGAGAGGGGAGTTATCATTCTCCCTTCCGCATACAGAGGATTTGGCCCCTTATGCCCAGTTGGTACTGTACACAGTGCTGCCGAACGGAGAAGTTGTGGCAGACAGCTACGATTATCCCATCCAGCTGTGCTTCAAGAACAAGGTAACCTATTCCTGAATTTGAATGAGAGCGGAAGTCGTTCAGCGTACTGTGGGGTGTGTCCACCGTAAAAGTCTGCACAAATGCAAGTCCCAAGTCACTCTTAAAAAGGTGATGGCAATCTTGGAATGCTAGGCTACATAGAGGAGACAATAAAAGAAAAGAACATGTGTATCCCAGAATTTTATACAGAATGGCAGGATCAATGGTACTTTGCTTGCCTGTCACACCTTCTGTTTTGTTATTGATTTTTATTTTGACTCTGGGTAAAGGCATTGACTAGTATCAGTGTAATAATGTGAAGGGTATGCATTGGTAAGGTCTATAATTCAGATGGCAACTTAGCTAAAGTGGGCTCCAAAATTACTGGCACCCTGACTGGCAAAGCACAAACAATACTTCAAAAAATTCTAAAAAAATATATTTATGGAGAAACTCCAAATGACAACGTGAGAAATATTGTACAAAATGAAGGATCTAATGGAACTGACCAAAATCATTTACTGAGAAAATCAAAAATCAATTTCCTCCAAATCAAGGTTTCACAATTAATGGTGCCCAAAAAGATTACTGTAAATAGCATCTACCAAAATGAAACCAGGTATTAAATTCCACTTATTTAAGTTTTATCTACAAACCCCAACTCCAATGAAGTTGGGACGTTGTGTAAAACGTGAATAAAAACAGTATACAATGATTTGCAAATCTCATAAACCCGCATTTTATTCACAAAAGAGCATAGACAACATATCAGATGTTAAAAGTGAGACATTTCACCATTTCATGAGAAATATTTGCTCATTTTGAATTTGATGGCAGCAACAGGTCTCAAAAGGCTGGAAAAGTAAGTGGTACTAATAAAAAACAGCTGGAGAAGCATTTTGCAACTAATTAGGTTAATTGGAAATAAGTCAGTAACATGACTGGGTATAAAAAGAGCATTTTAGAGAGGCAGAGTCTCTCAGAAGTAAAGATGGGCAGATGTTCACCAATCTGTGAAAAGCTGCATCTTAAAATTGTGGAATTGTAGCTTATCATTGTTATGAGCAGAGGAGGCAACACAGCAAAAGGTGATTTCCAAAGGAACAACACAAGATGACAAAAAGTTCTGTAAAGTATAATACAGTGTGTGGTTGTGTAATGTCCCACCCTCTCTGTGTTGATTATGTTTCAGGTGTCCCTCCAGTTCTCCTCCTCTGTGGAGCTCCCCGGCGAGAAGGCATTACTGGAGGTGACGGCCCAGCCGGGATCACTGTGCTCCCTCAGGGCCATCGACCAGAGTGTGCTGCTGATGAAACCAGATAAAGAGCTGACCACACAAAAGGTTGAACATTGCCATGACCTGACACATTTCAGAAAATGATATGTACTTTGTTTTATTTACCTTGTGTGTGTGTGTGTGTGTTGACTTAGCTTGTGCAATAGGAAAAGAGGCAATATTTTCTTATGGAAGGGGCATCTCCAAACTACATCCCCATTTCCAAAAAATTATGATGCTGTGTAAAACATATATAAAAATAGAATTTAAACTCTATATTTCACTGAAAAGAGTACAAAGACAACATATCAAAAGTTGAAACTGGGAAATTTGATGATGCTAAAAAATACACTTGGAACATCTCATAGCTAACTAGTTTAATTACCAAAAGGTCAGTAACATGATAGCAGTGGCGGTTCTAGCTACCATGGCACCCTGGGCGAACCTCCCCTTTTGCGCCCCCCCGTTCCGACTTTGGAAAAACAGAACAAAACAATATGCACAAAAAAAATTTTATTGCACATGCGCTCAGAACTTCTTAACATTAAAGGTGGAGACGGCACTTTGGCAAAGTATATTTTAGCGGAATGTAGAAGTGTCTAAATTGCATATTTTCATTTGATAATAATCCAGTGCGACGCATTTTTAAACTAGCAAGTCTTCAAATTGGCTTCAATATCAGGGGGCAGACATTTTTACTTGGGGAATCTTCTGATTTTGAATTTGATCTTTGGGAACCTCATCTTTAAACCCTAGTCACACTAGAGGCGGAATGAGCCGGAATGCCGTCGGAATGAAAATTCTTTGTATATTCCCGGATATTCGAAGTGCGTTCTAAAAATTCTGACTGCATTTTGAGTGCATTCCAAATATTCGGGCCCGATCTTGTAGCCAGCCCGAATGTTTTGTTCATGCTCAAAACTTTCTAGGTGCATTCGAAGTGGAGAAATATCGAATGGCATTTAAAGTGTATTCTAACTGCGCTCTGACTGCATTATAAATATTCTTACAGCATTCCAACAGCATTCAAAACATTTTGATTGCATTCGAGGGAGAATCGAAATGGCAAGCCACGTCAAATCCTGCCAGAATGCACCTCTAATGAGCCAGAATGCACCTCGAATGCTTTTTGATTGCTGTAGGAATCTATTTCAATATTAAAACAATTCAGCTGGAATGTGCTTCGAATGCCGTTGGAATCTTTCCATTGCCGCTAGAATCAGTGGCGGCTGGTGAACTGGCTTAAAAATAATGATTGCTTCTGACCTGTTTTCAATCATTCATTTAAATTACCATAAATTACCACAGAAACTCCGAAAACACTCAACATTATCAGGTGTGGCCAGTTTTCATTAATAACGCATACCTGTTAACTCTCACACATTCGGCGTCAGTTTTAGTGGCATATTTACGTCCCCCTGCTGTAGTCAGTAATCACTCAATCAACGCATATGGGACACCCTTTGTTACATGCTAAGTACATTCTGAGTATTCAAGCTGCATTATGTTTGAATTCTTGGACGTTCCAACCATATTCGGCGGTCTTTCCGGGAGCGTTCTGACTGCATTCAAGGTGAATTCGTACAGCATTCGAGGCATCTTCCAACCAGACTTCTGGTGGAGCAATTGAACCGCACTCGTACGGCATTCGAAGTGTATTCTAAATATTCTGACTGCATTCTGACAGCATTCTAAATATTCCTACTGTGTTCCAACTACATTCAAGCTGCATTCGAGAGCTAATACTCCCAGAATGTGGGAGAATCATTTGAGGCGGGTTCGAAGTGCATTCTAAGTATTCAAACGGAATTCTTTCAAAGCTGTAAGAATTTTGGTCAATTTGAAATTCCCGCTGGAATGTTGCGCGAATTCTTCATTCGGCTGGTTCTGCTTGATTCTTGCTGATTTTGAATAAGTGTTACAGGGGCTTTAAATGCTTAATAACCTAAACCTCCCGCAGTTTACATCTCCCGATTAGCCACAGTTGCTCAGACTATTTACGTTTGATAGAATTGTTATGCATTGCACCACAAAATTATGAGGCGTCTTCTGCACATAAATGACAATGTAAAATATCAATATGTCTTTATAATTTCAGCGCTCGTGTTACTCGTTAAGCAGCACAGATTTGCGAAAATTAGTTTGCGAGGTCGCGAGAATCCGTTCTATATTCAGAATGTTGTCACGGCTAGGGTGCTATAAGGCAAGTTGCACAGCTGTGTGACAATCCTATGGACGGCAAAAATAAATCCTGCAAAGTCAGGGAAAGTTTTGGATTTAAAATGCCACATCAATTATAGAAATGTAGGCAATAGGAATTCACCTTTTCATAATCATTTCTAATTATAGCCTAGGTCATGTATTGGTCTTGGCCGCTCAGTCGATAAATTGTTTGATTGTTAATCAGGCCAACTTAAATAAAAACAGCTTGCGGGCAGTCTAGCGATAAAGGATGAGCTTATTGAAGGCCCTCTGAACAACTCCATGGCCCGGATGAAAGGAAAGAAAACAACTGACGTCACGAAAGAGAATAACTGACGCCACAAGCACTGCGGCACTGGTATTTGATGTACACTCACCCACAATATAGAGCACTATGTAGTGAATGTTCTACATTGAAAACAATATAAAGAGAGTGAGTGAGCGAGTGGACAAGTGTGCATTTCGAACACAGCCTTAGATTCCCCAAGTAAAAATGTCTGCCCCCTGATATTGACACCAATTTGAAGACTCGCCGGTTTTAAAATGCCTCGCACTGGATCATTACCAAATTAAAATTTAAGCTATGCGTTTTAGACACTTCAAGAATTCTATTTTCTGCTGATCGTCACCATATCGTCACCCTATTAAAAAATGGCCTGAGTCATTTTTTTCAAGTTTTTGGGGAAAAACAAAAAACTTCACCAAATGCAGAGCAAGAGATGATTCAGGCCAAAAACAAAGTTTCGCCAAAAAATGACTTAGGCCATTATTTTAATCGGGTGACGAAATGCACCCATTGATTACTTATAACTCACATTTTATCTTATAAATTATAGGCCTGTTATGCTTTCAGAATAGGAACCAGAACCATATACCTTCCACCAACAGGCAGTAGACATTCCACAAAAATACTACATTCAGTAAATTAGACATTAGATGCATCTTTTAATGAAGTCTACAGCATTGAAAATGTCATTTTTACCCCTTGGCCGACTTCGGCCGGAGGGGTTATTGTCGTCACCTGCGTGTCTGTTTGTCGTCCGTCATCCGTCGTCCGTCGTCTGTCGTCCGTCCATGACTTTGTCCGGGCCAGTACTCAGCAATTAATGATCGCAGCTTCACCAAATTTGGAATGTTAACTCATGATGACCCATAAATGTGCAACGTCAGGTTTTTTGCTGGATGTGACCTTTGACCTTAGCTCTGTGACCTTGAACCTGGAAATCTTGTCCGAGTCAGTATTCGGCAACTAATTATCACAGCTTCACCAAGTTTGGTATGGTAACTCACTGTGACACACATGTGTGCAACATCATGTTTTTTGCTGGATTTGACCTTTGACCTTAGCGCTGTGATCTTGAGGCAGGAAAACTTGTATGGGTCAGTACTCAGCAACTACTGATCGCAGCTTCACCAAATTTGGTATGGTAACTCACAGTGACACATAGATGTGCAACATTATGTTTTTTGCTGGATTTGACCTTTGACCTTTTCGCTGTGACCTTGAGGCAGGAAATCTTGTACGGGTCAGTATTCAGCAAATACTGATTGCAGCTTCACCAAATTTGGTATGGTAACTCACTGTGACACAGATGTGCAATGTCATGATTTTTGCTGGATTTGACCTTTGACCTTAGCGCTGTGACCTTGAGGCAGGAAATCCGGGCCGAGGGGTATTCAGCAATGCGTTATTTTCTAAACTGCGAACCTAGTCAGTACAGTTAATAAGTTTTACATTCTCTGCTTATAAAAGTTAACCAAATAAAGTGTTAGGTCAGATTAAATTGGTTCTAACGTTTTTTTTTTCAGCCAGGCCCACAATCCAATGTTATGTACTAGTCAAACTGACAGTGACAGTATAGTATGTTTGCCTATTTTATACGTGAGAATAGCAATATAGGCTAACAAAGAAATGGAAATAATTCCAAATTCAACCTCCACCAATATCGAATAAAATCAGTACTTTTCTGGCTTACCTTGAGGTTTGGGTACCAAGAGAAACATTCGGGTGTGTAAAAACGCCAAGGTGTAAATCCAGACAAAAAAATTTAGAGTTTAATTTCCAATGCTGCTGTACGTGGTATTAAGCATATAACGGCAGTGGCCATGTTACTGATGACACACTGGGTGGCTAGGGCATGTGCAGCGTATACATTTGTGATATTAAATATTAATATTATATTCTAAACACCCTTCTCACTAATAAAACCCCCAAAAATATATTGGAGCCCCCTCTTCAAATCATTGTGCCAAATAAAAAGCCAAAAAAGTGGAGATTGGATATGGAATTCTTTCCCAGTTATTAATTTTATTTATTTATTCAAGATTTATTGAAGCAGGGGGCCTGACTGAGACCCGTGTCTGCTTCTCAGCAGTGCCCTGCATTACAAACAATTAAAATTACACGGTTTATAAGGAAATGTGTAAAACAAAAAAATTAATTGAAACAACAACAACAATAATAATAATAGCTAAGCTAACATCATCAATAACGGTAACGTCAGCTAGCAATGATAGCTGAGACTTTTAATGGGTTCTAGAAAGTATTTAACTTTGATAAATAATTATAGTGAAAACTAAGGCTTTTAAAGGCATTAAAATGGCCATTTGCAGGTTTTGGTCTCAGGCTAATGTTATGGTTATTTTTTTTTTTCGCGCTGTCCCGCCTTCAGAAGACAGAAGTTAGATTCATGCTTGGACAAGTTTTCACAATTCCTTACAACAGTGAATTATTTTCCACCGCGTAACTAATTCAGTTCATTTACGAGTCTAACGTTGATACCATAATTCTCTCTTGAGCATCTAACAGCAATCATAGCCTAACTAACTTACAAAGATTCAAAGTTACTGAAGATGAAAACATTTTCTTTGTACTCCATGTAGATCATAAACTCTATATATACGGCTCATTGAAATCAGTTGAGAAGTGTTAACGTTATAGATTTAGAAAATCCACATCTCCCCCGTTTAATTGCATTTGGTTACCTACAGACCCTATGGCTGGCACTCTGACTTATCAGAGCAACAGTCCAAAGCTGCTAATGTGGGGTCTATGTATATCATAGATATACATATAGAACACTAGATTGCTGACAAGGTACGCTCAAGTGAAGCATCTGTTCCAGCAGTGCATACACCCGGAAGTAAAATTCGCTCGAAGTCTCCCATTCCTTTTCGCCTACTTTAAAATTACATTTTCAAAAACATTTGCATGTGAGTCGGTGTTATTTTGGTATTGCTGAGCAGAGCAACATTTTGTCTCCCTAAATATTTTTCATTCCTAAAAATTTTTTGGGGGGGCAAAGAGGCACACTCAAAAAAATGAAGACTGAAAAAGTGACTGCAACAACCAGGGGTGCTGGAGGCATGGGGGACGCGTGCTGTAAGTGAAAACGAGTTGAGTATGAGCAGCAGCAGCTGAGTTGGTTGATAGCCTACTATTTATCTAACGTCATAAATGGGGCGAACGGGAGACGGTCTTCTACAGAAGTTAGTAGTCTAGTTCGTGATGTTTGTCAAACTACGCAAAATGATCAAACGTTTTTGATACGTAACTAACTGTTACTAACAGACCGAACGCGAGGTAGTGTAATCTCTTTATGTGGCTCTGGTTAGAAGGGATGTCATCAGATTGTCAGCGTAGCCGAAGTATTTTTTCCTTATCAAAAGTGGGGAGGACAGTTTGGCGTTTCCTGAAAACTGCGTGGGACATGTCCCCCGCGTCCCCCGCGTCCCCCGTGCTTCCAGCTCCCCTGGAATGCTACATACTGAAACAGCGGGATAAAGCATTGAAAATGAAAGAATATGATCTTACAAGGGTAATTAGTTTTCCTTTGAGGAAAGAAAAACAACCATTGAGGGCGTGATCAGTGGATTTCCTCTGTTCATTGAATTAGATGATTTTTGAAGGTGGAGGAAGTGTGTGGGGTAAAGCGGCTAAGAAGTTATGGGGAGGGACAGGTGCAAGAAAGTTGGTCAGTGGAGTTCAACTGTGAACTACCAGAGATATGTTTTTATATTATGTTAGTTATTGGGTGAGAGTGTATGAAAGGGCTTCACTGCATTGTCTGTGGTGTCAGGAGTACGGGCTCATGGAAGCTGTCTGCAGAAGAGAGATGCACAGGTGTAGATGGTGTGGGCAGGAGGAGTGTTTAGAGGATGAATGGCAAAGGCATGCTTTCACTGTGAGGGAAAGCACGAGATGGGCTTATTGCGATAATAAAGAGGGAAAATGGAGAGAGAGCAGGAAAAGATAAGAGCACAGGGTAATATTTCACATGCAGAAGCAACTAAAAGCATTGCGAGCAAAAAAGAAAACGGTGGAGAAAGAGTAGGCCAGAGTGCAGCCAGTGGAAAAGAAACAAAAGGAATATGAGGAAAATGAGATTAGGATGGGCAGAAGAAGTTTTTTGGCTTTTATTTCAATGTTCCTAAACTGTGCTTGGGAGATAGTGAGTAAAACGGAGAGAATCAAGATGGTGGTGAATGTAGCAAGTGAAATAAGGACACACAGAAAGCTCTAGTGGTATATTTGAAGGAGATAAGGTTATATATAATAGGATTTAGTGGGTAATTTTTTTTTTTTTTTTTTTTAATTAAGTGAAGCACCTCAATAGAATACAGTACATAATTCCGTACAGTTGGTGGCGGTATGCACCCTTGAAAGAAAAAAGCAACCCGCCATAAAACTAAAAGAAGAAGAAGAAGTTTATATCGCCTGATGTGACAAAAAGGTAGCATGGAAGTTCCAGAGCAGTTTACCGTTCGTTAGGCGTATTATTAGTAGCCTAAATGATCTTTGAACTGAATTAGCCCAGTAGTTCATCGCTTTTACATCGCATTAAGAAGGAGCTGTCTTTAATTGCCAATGGATAATTCTTGTATTTGGAAAATGTGTTACTAAAGGTAAATGGCCGAGTGCAAGCAATGATTGTCGTAAAAGGATTTTCTGGACCAACCCAATATTCAGTTCTGGCGATGCCAGTAAAAGTAAACTTAACTGCAAAATCACATCATGCTGCTCAGCTGCGACTGCGTCATCAAATTGCGTAGTCAGTCAACAGCGAGCCAGACTTACTGTTGTAGATGCACTCACAACAGAGAGGAATGTACATGTAGGATGATACGGTTTACAACCCTTAAACTTTATTCTCTTTATGGGCAGGAGGCGGGGGAATAGCGAACTAAGAGTTAGCGGAACTGAATTTTGCAGAAGCTGATTAGTCCGCCAAGGGTTTTCAAAGTTAGCAAAAGCCCTAATCCGCTGAAGGAAAAAGTTATTTTCGCTAATTAGCGGATAGGCGGTGCTGTGGTAAAATAAAACCACATACAAACAAGATATAGAAACGCTGTCGCTTTCTCTGGGCCCAAGCTCATTTAAGATAGACTGAGGCAAAGTGGAAAACTGTCCTGTGGTCTGACTAATTAAATGCGAAATTCTTTTTGGAAATCATGAGTGGCACATCCTCTGGGCTAAAGAGGAGAGGGAATATCCAGCTTGTTGAAGCCAGCATCCGTGACGATACGGGGATGTATTAGTGTAAATGGCATGGGTACCTTGCACATCTGTGATGACGCCATTAATGCTGAATGATATATACAGACTTTGAAGCAACATAAACTGCCATTCAGATGGCTTTCTCAAGGAAGGCCTTGCTCATTTCAGGAGGACAATGCCAAACACCACACTCCGCATGTTTGACAACAACATGGCTCTTATGAAAGAGTCTGAGTGCTAAACTGGCCTGCCTGCTGTCCAGACTCATTAAACACAAATTTTTGCTGGATTATGTAACAAAGAATAAAACAAAGGGGGCCGAGAGGTCTTAAGCGACTAAAATCTTACATCAAGTAAAAATGGGAAGAAAACAGTTGGCTTTCAAAACTTCAGCAGTTAGTCTCCTCAGTTCCCAAACTCTTGCTGAGTTTTGTTACAAGAAGAGATGATGCAACATGGTGGTAAACATGCCCCTGTTCCAACTTTTTGAAACCTGTTGCTGGTATCAAATTCAAAATGAACAGATATTTTTCCAAAATCTGATTTGTAGTCTTTATATTTAAGTGAAAATAGCACAAAGTTGAAATGATTTGCAAATTACTGCAGTCTGTTTTTATTTATGTTTTTCATAGCATCTCGGATTTTTTGGAAATGGGGTTGTATTTAGGAGTATGCTCATAAAATGCTGCTCATGACTTCTACGATTCAGCTGGAAGGTCATATTAAAAATGGAAAAAGACTGATATATTTCTAGCTTTTCTGTATATTTTTTTTAAAAAACTGCATTTTCTAAGTCACTGTGTTGACTTTTTTATATCCACTGCAGGTACTCCTCATCAGTAGTGCACCTCTTACCTCTTTTTTTTTTTCCCCAGGAACTAAATATTAAGTTTGTACGGCACTTGTCTGTGAAAGTTTAATGAAAAAAATTTAATTTTTACAATCTTAAAAATTATATTACTTAATATGATTGGAACCAGCTTATGGTTCTCCACAATTTTGATTGTTTATATAACCTTGAGATAGTGCCTTCCTTTAATTCCCATTTTCATTCTTTTGTCTATCCAAATCCCTTCAGGTGTATGAAAAATTACCTGTCCAGAAGTTGTCTGGATATCCTCCTGTTGTCCGTGACAGGGATCCTCGTCCATGTTTTTCCCCTGTCCTAGATGAGCCTTTGCTTCAGAGGGGCCGTGGACATCCATTTTTTTCCCATGGTCCTCGTGATAATACGGATCCTTCTGGTGTCTTTCATGTAAGCAAACATGTCACATATAGGGTATCTTGAGTGAACTGCAGCTCAACGACACTTGATGCATCCTTTGGTTTGGAAGTCAAGTTATTTGCAGCTCTTTGTTTTGCTGGTCTGATGATGATTATCCACATTCACGATCTCAAAAAGAATTCTGAGGTGAATTAGCAATTTTTAAGATGGGTGTGCTTACATTTCCCTCTCTGTAATGATTGTATGGCTCGTTTTTGTGTGCATTTTAAGTTGAAATACAAGTAATAATTTTTGTTTCTTATTAACATAGCCAGTTGGGAGCCAGGCCTCGAGTTGCGCAATTTGCCTCCACATCTGGTTTTTCAAAAATTGCAGTGGAGACCGATGGCCCTCCACGGCAATTTTTCAAGCCTCCACAGCTACATTTTGCTGTGGTGGCTTTTGCTAACCATAGCAATTTTCCCGTCCATACAAGGCTAATCTTGCGTGTATTACATGCTGCTGTAGTACATTGTACATGCGGTGCCACAGCACTATAATTTCATGTGCATGTTGTTTACTGTTCAAAATTCCGACCCAGGATTCAGCAAAGCTAAAAAAAAATGCACTTGTATGAGATTTTAATATCAATGTCATATCTATATCAATCAGAAGTTGACCGATTTCAGGCTTTTATCGGAAGGATGCCAGGTGATTATTTTTGAAACGATGACCTAATTTTAAACAAGCCTTAGTTTCATTGGTATTCTCCGCAATGTGACGTCATCAGAACGACCAATCATGGTGTAGATTTCCTCAGCCCCTCCCGGTTCCTGTCTGGGCAGTTTACTTTCAACCTCCCCACACAAGCGCCATCGTTGCCCCTTCAAGTTAATCACACAGTGTAAAAAAGGTTACGTCGGTGCGAGGTTGACCTTATTGCTGATGAAGCAAAAAGAAGGGGGATCACGCAGTGTGTGACTTCTAAATATGGTCATGTTAACATCCCCGTCCATTCACAAGCCACTGCTGGAGAAACGCGGGAAAGTTTGGCACGTAAATTCTCAATTGTGGTTGTGAGTCTTATCGGATACCACCCAGCCTGCTATGCCCAGCTGAACCACTGGCTGTCAAGGGCCCTGCCTAACGCTTAGTAAGCGATTTAAAGTGTAAGGGTTCTGGCGATTTTTATCATGGCAAAACGTTGCCGTGGCTTTCAAGTGTATTGCATATTCGGCGGCAAAGTAAGTAATATACGGCGGCTTTTGCTATGAGTGCTGTTGTGAAAGTCGAGCCCTGCAGCAGTTCTATATGGTCTCTTTGTTTGGCCCCTCCCAATTTCTGGGGAAATATTGAGGCATTTAAGGTGGCACACTTAGAAGGCAGTCTGGCTATCCCTAGGTTACAATGTCTTGAGTGATCCACGCAGGTGATTCTCTGGCGGGAGAAGCAGCTGTTCTATTTTAGCAAGCTTGACTCCGTGGCCTATCAGAATTTACACCAAGCTCCATTTTGATCACGCTACCATAACCCCTTGAATAATATCAGACTTATTAAAAAAAACTTGCTTCCAATTGGGTGATGATTGAAGGTCAATTCAGATACATGAAAGAAATTCAGATAATTATAGATAGTGACAATGTCTCAGTTGCTTTTGCTGCTACTGTTGCCGTTCCTATTCAGAAATGTTGTCATATTTTTGAGGTCCCCCCATACTCAAACAATTGGAGAGACAGACTCTTCAGAAAATCAGACTTTGTTCTGGCATATGAACGAGTACAAAGCTGAGGTCTAGTTGCGCAAGAAGAACTGACATTCTACTTTTCACACCCAATCTTTATCCCTTCATCACAGGAATTTCTTCCAAATATGGTTATTCTGTCTTCTCACATTACAATGGTTCAATAACGTAATGTCTGCTTCTTACTTGGTTTTCTCTTTTCTCATTGGTTGGCATCATTTGCAAAATAACTACTTCACGCTACATAATTGTTTAAGAGAACTTTTACATGGGCCATAGGTCATCCCAGAGGCAGGCAAACCAAAAACTGTGTGTGTAAGTGTGTGTGTGTGTGTGTGTGTGTGTGTGTGTGTGTGTGTGTGTGCATGTTACAGGTGCCTACATAATATGATAACTCATTATGATTATAGATTTAACTGGTGAATTTGATGAGTAATACTAAAATACGTTCCAAAACACTCCTCCCGTTGAGGCCATCCCAATCATGGCCTTGTACCAATCATGGTCGCAAAATGGCACAGCTATTGTCTACCCATGGCGTATGACCCCCATGCCTTACACAATTGAATTTCTTATGAGTCCGAACGTAAAATATGGCTTGTTGGTCCTTTGTTTTTACCCAAGGTGTTTAAAGTCACAATCTCTTGCATGTCAGCAACTGAACTCCACTTGTTTTTGTGTTGGCGTTTTTTAAGGCCTTCCATTGCTCTGGTAAATGCTCCTTTAGGAGAGGTGTTGTTTGGTCTAATGTCCCACTTGTATCCAGTCATTTTGCTTATTGCAGCTAATCAGTCCAAAGTTCAAGTCCATATTTGACATTGACTTGCGATTTTTTGATCTGATTGTTTTGGTAAATGAGCATTCATTACAACCAGTCCATATGATTTGTAAATGAGGAGCATATTCATTCAAAGCCCTAGGGAAGCTCCAGGACGTAGAGGGCTTTGACCGGCTGGAGCTACGCTCCCGCCTGCCCATCACTGGAGAGAGAACACAAAATGTACAAACAAACACAGACACAAACAGATCCACTATGCTCCTAGCACATGCAGAACGAGGATTACTGACACCTGCATAATTTATCATAAGATGTATCAGATTTTATGATATTCACTTTTACTGCAAAGACTGTATAGACACTCTGGAGTCAGAACGTTTTAAGAACAGTTTCATCCAGGCCTTCCCAATGCCTAACATCTAAAATACCATGTCACTTCCATGCAATAGCCCATAATAATAATAATATCCCAAAATACTTTAATTCCATCAATTTCCACTTTTTGCTATGGTACTGTATATTACCTCCTGGGGGGTCAACTCACCCCTGCCTTAGATTGTGTCCTCAATGAGATCTTGGCCGTCTCTGGAGAGAGTTACAACACACACTCAGGTTGAAGCGTTGATATCAATACTTAGGGATGGAACAGGTTTCCTCACCCCTCACAACGGGATAGAACACTTAGATGGCATTTGCTGGACTAGGTTTTTAGTCATCGTGCCAGCTGCTTTTGAGGTGGTTCTTTGAGAACACTGAATGAAACAGTTTAAAACAGATATGCAAGAGACCCAATGCAGGTATGGTTCTGATGTCTCCTAGATCCATTTTAACCCACTTAGATCCTTTGAACCTCCGTCTCCCAGGACCCAGTTCCAGGCGAGATCCCTTTCCACAGAGATCTTCGCCCAGGCTCCGCCAGGTTGAGAACTCTGCCTTATGCATCCCGTTGCCTTCTTTTCAAAGCCCACCGATCACAGAAGCACCACTCGCCTACTAACACATTCGCTTTTGGCTTGTGGTGGCCAGACTTTACATTGAGCCGAGCGTGGCGGCCACCCTCCTTGTGGTCTTACAGCCATATGCAACTCGACCGGCCGGTGACCCAGTCGATAGCGATCCCCGAATCCCGTAGTGGTTGCTAGCCACCCAGGTGGGAACCGACGGTCTGATCCCTACCCTACTTCACTATGGATAGAGAAACTTTGACCATTTTCACCAGCCTCACCTGTTCACAGAGGTCGTTTCCCACACCCCTCTGCTAGGTGTGGGCTGTCACCCACGTACCACGTGTTGCCCTCACACTTATATGCGACAAACACGCCGACTAGACAGTACCACGGCAGTATGTCAATTCATACTTCATTGGAGACGGGGGCCTTCAGTCCTCTCCCCGGCACTATAGACAGTCTTTAACATGCCCTTGGAATTTTGCAGTTCTGCCGCCGCCTGTTTCGGCTAAGGTTTGGGGGGCCCAATCCCCTTCCCTCAGCTCACAGAAGATATTACTGATGGTTTTCTATGCAATGCATTATTACTGCCAAATGTTGGGGCATGTATTGGCAAATCACCAACCCCCTCATCCTACGTCAAATTGTGAATTTATGTTTTATTCTCTATCTCATATTTTGATTTCACTTATGTTCATTCTATGTTGTCTCTTATGTGAAGCTCTCAATGCATGTAATATCTTTATTTTAAAGGACTAGGCGATGCATTTATTTTTCTTATATTAATCATTTTTTCCAATCCTCACTTTTTACTCAAAGCAATTAAATTAGCCACAACATTAGAAACACTTATCTACCTTTATCCAATTAAAATTCAGTTGTTATTTCTTCTGAACTTTCTTCTGTTTATACCAGGCATGGGGTGATTAACAAGTTGGATTAACTAGTTAAGTTAATACTAAAATTTCATCAATTAAGTTAATGTCTATTTGGAAATTAACTAGTTAACTTGTCAAAATTAACTTAAGTTAAATGTTAACTTTGTTGATTCCATGCCATCGACAATATTTTCAAATATGTTGATTGACTTAACAACTACAGAGTTAAGATAAAGTCTTATTTCAACTGCATCTAGTTTTGTCAATACACAACTATTTATACATTTGAAAACAAGTCATCGTATTATCAGCAATGTATCATATTGTAATCATGATCTGTATGTACTTCATACAAAGCATACAAAAACTCATCGCATACATTTACATACACTAGTGTATTTCATTCTATTAATGTTAACACAAAAGGTTATTGGCAATCTCCAGTGAATGTTAGACTTTCAATGTCTACTAGCCTTGTTAAAATTCAAGAACATAACACAGCTGATATAAAGTATATATATATATAAAGTGTGTAGAACAACATCATATAAGTGAAGATTCTTTATCATTGTAAAACCATAATAATTATTATGAGGACAAAATCTCATCATTGCGGTTGTTAGATGTTTAGAAAAAATCCATAAGTAGTCTGCATTATCAGGTCAACATGGTCGCAAAAATTATGAAGTTAATCAAAACTTAATTGAAAATTAATTGAAAAATTCAATTAATCTACGAAAATCAATTAAATTAAGTTAATATCCCTTCTCAAAAGTTAACTAGTTAAGTTAATGGGATTCTAACTTAACTTGATTAAGTTAGCGATTGAGTGAATTAATCTCCCCATGCCTGGTTTATACTGACCGAGCATTCAAGAGGGGGCTTACATTTGTTAATGGATAAATCGGGACCTTTATTCTGTTTTATTTGGAAAAACTATTGTGTTCACTTCTATCAAGACTATGAACAAACATACAGTTATTCCCAGACACACACTTCAACTTAAGCGCATCTTGGTTCTACTCATACAGGTTTGAGCTAAAAACACTCACATTAATGCACTTCCTTTCTTACACTCATTCACACTCATTCCAAGGATCTTACATTCCAACACATTTTCACACTCAGTCTAGCCACCACAACAATGACAAACACACACAATTAACATTAATAATAAACTCACAGTCTAGCAAATCAAGCCTGTCCTTTTCAACTCCACAGCCATTCAAAATGGCTAAACTCCTGCTCTGTTTACCACCCAAATTATCTCCACTTCCAATGCAGGTTTAATGCATCCATCAATTATCTCGCACTTATACGACACGCTTACCAACTGCCAAATCCACTCTGCGGACAAAAACCAGCTGATACTATGTTAGCAAAATCATCACTCTTGCTTCTTTAAAAAGCAGTACAAAACATTACAGCTTACATCACCATATTCAACTGATTCCCAGATTAGCAAACTTCACACTCTCAACCAATTGCCAGCTCTCTCTGATCAGTTTCACTCATTCTTCCCTCCCCCCTTAGGAATGCCTCACTCCTCTCCCAAAGGATAGTATCTTGCTACACACTCCTAAACTAATAATATATGAGAACAATGTTTCCCTTTGTGATATATTTATAACCATCTACTTGTCCAATCAAATGATGTACTGTTTGTTTAGTTGTATTTGTACCTTTTTTGATGTATCTTTTTCAAACAAAGGAAATTGCTTTTCTATTTCATTGACTGCATTGCTGTAATCATTGTTTATTGTTAATCTAAATTTCACTGCTCAGCCAAGTTATTTTTTCTCGGGTATTTGATTACGGTAGTGTACCGCTTTAGAAGCAGTCTATTACATAAACACTCCTTCTTCTATCCTACTGTGTTATATTTTAGTGCACACTTAACTAATCCAATATGCTGCAAATGCACTGTTCACACCCACTCTACACTCATTCAAAGGGCACTGCACCCCACAATAAATCTTTCCATCTGTGTCTGTTCGGGACCCTGCAATCTACGCCTCCCGTCTATGTCCTCCCGTCAATGTTCTCGCTAGACCCATCAATCTGTCTGCTCCTATAGGCCACCGTGCCGAGCACCCTTAAAGAAATATAAATACTAAAATATCTGCATTAAACGTCAAAGTTACGTTTCCAGCCCAGACCTCACAAGTCTGCGTTAAACTTCTCCTTTTAGTTTCAAGCCCAGACCAGTCCGTGTTAAACTTCAACGTTAAGTTTCCAGCCCAGACTTAGAAAAATGCTCTGGGATCGTGCTGTTAGACCTCTCACTTGGGTCTCTGCCCAGGCCCCAACCTCAGAGAATCTGCCAGGTTACCCCGATTTTACCTTAGGTTCCAGCACAGGCCTCACACTATACCAAACAGTCACGCACTAATCACAGAATGCACTCTGAATTCCACACAATCACTCACAGTTAGTTGTTGCGCATGCAGTTAGAAGTTGCTTAAGGATTCTGCAGATTCTGTCACTCTCCTTTTATTTCCCTCAATTTAGTGTCCAGTTTCTTTGAGTCAGAAAGGTTACTTGTCTCCAGTGCTCCAGATCAAGGCCGGGACAACACAGAACAACAACACCCCTACTCTACTTATATTATTTAGTTGAGCAAGATATTTCAATCAAATTATTTAAATTGCTCGCCTTACACTTGGCTGGCAGCTTAGGGTGTGCGTGTGTATCCCCTGCACCATCTCTGAGCACCGGAAGACCGACCTTTGCCAACTCCTAGCAGGCTTGCCAACTTTGTTGTGGTTCCTATTAAAAAATGTTTTCGTATTTTCGACATCCCCCCATCCTTAAACAATTAGAGAGACAGACTCTTCAGAAAATTAGAATTTATTCAGGTTTATGAACCAGTACAAAGCCAAGCTCTTGTTGCACAAGAAGAACTGACATTCTAATTTTCACACCCAACCTTTATACCTTCATCACAGGAAATTTCTTCCAAATATGGTTTTTACATCCTCACGTGCCACAATGGTTCAATAACATAACATCTGCTTCTTCCTTCTTTTTCAGTGGTTTAATAATGTAATGTCTGGTTCTTACTTGTTTTTCTCTCTTCTCATTAGTTGGCATCATTTGCAAAAAGACAACTTTAAGGCCACCAAAATTTTTTAGAGAACTTTTAAGTGGGTCATAGGTCGTCCCAGAGGCAGGCAAAGCAAACGCTGCCGACGTGCCCCGAGAACTGCAACCAAAAGAGTACACCCCTCTTACATATTTCTAATACGTAAAATACATATAGCTGTGCTACTATAATCAAAACTACTAACATGAAGCAAGCATGCGTAACTATATGATTACTGATGAATAATACTGAATAATGCTGATGACTGAACAGATATTGACTGAATCAACTGAACAGATGTTAATCAAACTACAGAAATCAACTGAGCAGATATTGATTAAATCAATTGAACAGATATAATCAAAGCAGAAATCAACAGAACAGATATTAATGAAAGCTGCAGAAATCAACTGCTTATGCGTGTGTGCGCGCGTGTGTGTATGTGTGTGTGTGTTACTGCTGCTTACGTAATATGATTACTGATTATGATTATTGATTTACTGGTGAATATGATGAGTAATACTGAAATATGATCATCAACACTATAGGGTAGTTTTTTAGTGGCCACTTCGTTTTCAGCCAAACTGTAAATAATGAAAGCACCAGAGGTGCTGATGCCTCGGTGTGTATTGCTTAGCCACTACTGATGTACAATAGTTGTACAGTAACATAAAAGCAAGCTTGAATACATAAACAGTCAATAGAGTGCAGTCCTTGTGCCAAAATCATGTGGGTGTGGCTTAACATTATGTACACAAAACGTGTATACTGAAACATGAAGTGCTACAAAAAAATCAAAATTCTGGCACATTTAAAATCAAGAGAACAGTGTTTGTCACTCGTTGGCATTGTTACTTTAGCTTGGATGCACACGCTGTCGCAGTTATGATGGTAACAGACAGACAAACAAATACACAGACTGAGTACCGTATGCTCGCTGTGCGCATGCGCACACCGAGGCATAATAAAGACATTTCAAATGAAATGTATGGTTTCGTATTTGATAATAGAAGTGGGACAGATGGGTTGCAGGCACTGTATTAACCGCTTTGCGCAGAAGCCAAATTTGGCTATTTATGTGTTACCCTATTAAATGCTTTATAATTCAAGATTTAAGCTTCATAGAGAGGGGGAATATGGCTCGACTGAGACAAGATGCAGCATTTAGATTTCCATCGTATTTCAGTTTATTTTCTGATTTTGGTAGAGAAAAGGTGTTACAAATATACATATAAAATCTTCATGAAAATTCAGCATTAGAGAATTGAAAAATGCCTGGGGGTTCAAACAATAAATTTCTGGGATCATAAACTCCTAGACCACAAGTATTCGTCATCTGACAATGAAATTCTAAATGATCATCTCTTTAGAAGCCAAATGAGACAGCTCTCCAGGTGACTCCCCAAACTCTCAGAGCCCTAAAAATGGCGCACTGTCAAATCATAGAATAATCATATTTTTAATCAACTTTTGAGTCATGAAATTCAATATGAATTATTTTCTGGGTTAAATTTAGCATGAGTTTATCAATATGGGTGCAGCTGGACATCAATGGTCACTGGTAACCTCTCCAAACTGAAACATGTCTTTTCTCCATGATAAAGTTCAGAGTTTCATCCATTTTTCTACAAAGCTGCACCAGAAAACAAACATACTCATCAAAGAACTGCTTATTTTACGGTCAGAACATTCACTTAGAAGGAAAGCTTGCTGTTTACAATTCTGATCATCCAAGCGAAAAACAAGCTTGTAACAATCCTTTCCACACCCTATAAGGAGCAAGCATAACTCACTGCGAAAATCCAAGGCATTCTATTTTGTTGAATGTGGTATAAATTCTAAAACAGATCGCCACATTAAGCAAAATGCTGGTACATGCAGTTTTATTAGCAAAGGCTATCGACTACTCTTGTTAACCAATGTGACAAACTAGTTCTGTGATCATGGTGGTATACCGAAAATAAAAAATAGCTGGCTAACTAGCTGGTTAGAAGTAGTATAGAGCGACACCAAACTTGCTGAGTTGTTTTGCACCGATTTCTCTGTCAGATCTAACTGATATTGTATCACATATGAAACTCTCATCCAGTCCCTTGGATATTATACCCACTAGGCTCCTTAAAGAAGTAATGATGGCTATTGGCCCTGACCTGCTTTCCATGGTAAACAGTTCGCTCGCTACTGGCTGTGTTCCAGACTATTTTAAGATTGCCTGCATTCAACCACTTCTAAAAAAACCAAATCTTGATCCAGCCATTCTTAGTAATTTTAGACCAATATCAAAATTGCCTTTTATTTCGAAAGTTTTGGAAAAAGTGGTCACAAAGCAACTTTTAGAAATGGTGGAAACCAACAATATTTTTGAGAAATTTCAATCAGGCTTCAGACTCTCTTCTCAGGGTCACTAATTATCTTTTGATGAATGCTGACTCGGGTGACTGCTCACTATTGGTGCTTTTGGATATTAGTGCTGCCTTCGATACAGTTGATCATGTCTCATGATTGATAGGCTGAGAAATTGGGTCAGGCTCTCTGGGTCTGTTCTGAAATGGTTCTCTTCATATCGGTCAAACAGAAAATTTTTGGTTTCCCTAGGTGAACATGTATCCTCGCCTGTGCTGCTTAGTTCAGGTTTACCTCAAGGCTCCATACTTGGGCCTATATTGTTTTGTATTTATATGTTACCTCTGGGTTCTATCATTCGTCAGCATAAAATAGCTTTTCACTGTTATGCTGATGACACGCAGTTGTATATAGCTGTAAAATCCACTGATTTCAGCAATGTTTTGGTGTTGCATGACTTAGCTGATATTCAAAATTGGTTGGCTAATAATTTTTTGCAGTTAAACCCAAATAAAACTAAAGTCATTATACTTGGTCCAGAGTTGGTGTCTGATAAAATCCAGTCATCTCTTGGACCTCTTGCGTCTAATATTAGGCCCTCTTCCCGAAATCTCGGTGTGATATTTGATACTGAACTCAAATTTGAGCTCCACGTTAAGAAGCTTGTGCAGTCATGCTACTTGCAACTCCATAATATAGCTGAAATTAGGTCTGTTCTGTCATTTGAAGATACCGAAAAAATTATTCATAGCTTTTATCTCGTCAAGATTAGACTATTGCAACTCGTTATTTACTTGTCCGAATAAGAAATCTTTGAACAAACTGCAAGTAGTTCAAAATTCGGCCGCAAGATTGCTCACTAGAACAAATAAAAGAGCCCACATTACCCCAATTTTGGCATCTTTGCATTGGCTGCCTGTTCAATTCCGAATTGATTTTAAAATATTATTAATTACCTTCAAAGCACTCCATGGCATGGCACCAGAATATATAAGTGAGCTTTTAAATCCTTACAGACCTATAAGACTGCTGAGATCTACCAAGCAAGCATTATTGGCTGTTCCAGAGTCCAAGTTAAAAACAAAGGGTGATCGAGCCTTTTCAGTTCAGGCTCCAAGACTATGGAACAGCCTCCCAAACAATATTAGAAATACTGAGTCTTTATCATCTTTTAAATCTCTTTTAAAGACTCATTTTTTTAGGCTTGCTTTTGCTGATTTTACGGTTTAAATTCTTCTTTTGTATGGGTGTGTTTTCATGTACGTCGCCGTTTATTATCTTAATTCTTCCTATTTTGATGTTTAATTCCCCACTTTCCCCATTTTGTTTTATTGCTTTTATGTACATGTATTTTAACCTGCTTGTGAAGCACTTTGAGCTGTATTGCTTGAAAGGTGCTATATAAATAAATTTATTATTATTATTATTATTATTATTATTATATTATTACCATACAAAGGCAGTTCCACTCACACTTCAAAAGGAAAAAAACTCTATCATTGAATTTCTCCTCCAAAGAATCAATGCAGTTAGCCCTCCAGTTGTTCCATTCAGTACAAGAGGCTCCTCAGAGCCTGTACTCGGGCCGGGTCTAGGCCTGGGCCAATCCATAGATATATATATTTAGAACACTAGATTGCTGATGATGTCATATTTACATTATCCAAAGTGATGCATCCGGCCGCCATATTGATACACCCAACTTCTTCATAAAAATGAATGGTTTCCTATGAGGCCAATTTCAAATAAGTCAATATAAGCATTAAAATGCCGAGATGTGCGGCTGCCTTTTGCAGCAATAGTCATTTGAAGAGCTGTAATAAAACGTTTCATGCGTAAGTGAACGTAGAAACGCAAATTTGTAACTTTAATAGAAAAAATCGCGTTCGCTTGCTAGCTAGCTAATTAGCCGTCCCATTGACTTAAATAGACCGCTGACTAAAGCAAATGCTAGCCATCGATAACAGTCTCCAGTGAGCTACCTTGATACCCTTACTGTCGCGGGGACTGCATTGACTAAGCAGTCAAGAAAATGAACAAGGTGGCTAACTAGCTAGCTACTTGTAATTGACATTCAAGGACAATATTTCTTACCTGTATAATATTTAAAACAATGGACAAGTCGCTTTGTCTGTTTATACAGAGTTCCAAAAGACAAGGAGTGGAGAAAGGCTTGGCTGTTAGAAATCGGGAGGAAAAAAAACCTTTCTCTATCCACTCGATCCATGCTGCGCAGTGATTATTTTTTGAGAGCAGTGTTACAATGGGACAGGGGCAAAGATGACGCTTAGTAAAGGAGTAGCCAGAGTTAAAGGGGAACTATTGTCATCATGATAAAAAATGAAATAATGTCAATCAATAGTTTATAATGTATAGAAGGTATGTACAAAATTTCATTGCTATCCGATAGCATTTTGTATGGTTTTAAGCCGATTACTTTTTTATCAATTTTTGATACTCTCATGGGCGCAGCCATTTCGTCCAGTCACATGACCGATCTCAACGGAAGTGACATCAGGTGTGCGTATTGACAGTAGTAATCTCCGCTTTGTACCCACTGATCTATATAGAATAACAATATATAGTTATTCTATATAGATCAGTGTTCGTCCCTCGTGTTCATTTGGTTTCCCTTGTCCATCATTTCATCGTGAAATGCCGTACTGTAATCGCCGAACACTGCACTGTTTCGGATAGAAACAATCCGCGAAATGCTATATTTCACAAGTTGCCAGCTGGCAAGAAAAGGAAGAGTCTACGGATGCAGTGGCTTGCGAAATGTGCACGTCCTGAACCAAAAGATCAACAGGTCCGTGTGTGTAGTGAACACTTCACGTACCCGGAGGACTACTCGAATAATCTGATAAAGCATTCCATGGGTTTTGCAAGTAAACTGATACTGAATGACGTTGCAGCAACTAGCCTACTTTACTAGGACCTACTGCATACGAAGTTCAAGGCTTGTACCTTGCTCCATGATTGTGGATGTGTTAACAGGCTAGTGTTGGGCAAAAATGAACGAACCATTCTTTTTTAGCAACTCTTTTTAGTGTCCGATATGTACCGGATCAGCCTGTCAAACGTCCGAGTGCATAAGAGAATCCCCGACTTCTCCCACCAGTTAGACTCGCCCACCCGTACTGCTCACCGGCTGCTACGGTAAGGTACTGCAGTCGCTTGAAAATGCAGAAAAACGAACGAACGAGCAGGGATCAGACGAGGGCTGCATCACAATTCACTTAAATTAAGGGTGAATCCCATTTCACCCTTTGGCCCTTTAGCGCTACCCCTTCGTTTTGCACGTTCATGTGTGTTGTCATGGGTAAGACAAGTCTCCACAGTATCACGCAAATCATCGACAAGATGGTTACCAACGCCACAGAGGCACCGAAAGAAACGCATATATGTAAATAATTCCTTGGTAAATAAAATATGAAAACCACTGAATCACCTTAGTTCGGTTGCATTTTAATATTTTATGGAATGTTTGTTCGTTACAAAAATTGCTAGTGGTGTACGTGTCTGCTCACGTCACTAGCTAAATAGCTAAAGTTGGCATTATTATGAGGCTGATTTTTGCTTAACAGTGCTGCATTTTAAGACGCCCAAAATGTTACTTTTGTTCAGCAGCGAAGTTGCTGCACATTATCGCTCCCCCAGTATCAGTGCGCACTGGCAGGGTAAAAGCACAGATCTCTGGAACATAGCAACATTTGTCAGTCGCCAAGCCTTGATCATTTTTATTTTATGATTAACGATCGATTAATAGCATAAAACACGTGAGTTGCGAATGAAGCGTTCATGCTATTTCCATCTGTCAGGGAAATAATGTCATCATTGCCATAGTTGGGAGGCAGAGCAGAAAAATCGCGCCTGAATAAAATCTTGGCTGTTTTCAGCATGATTCACATATCCTTTCATGCCCTACAAAATTAACATGCCTGTTATTAGAATAATCTGGGTTTGCAGCCTTTATAAAGCAAGCTATATCATTTGTTTCTCTGAACAAGTTTCTTTGACATTCCCGTGTTCTGTCATTGCAGGGACTCCAGAGAATTCCCGACAGCTCATTAGGTTCCGAGCATACATACAATGCATGTGTAGCTACGGTCTTCTGATTCATTATCCCCGCTCACATATTATCACTCAATCAACAGACAAATGAAAAAAATAAGCTATCGTTTATTTGCGATTATTGTGTGAATCCAGTCGACTCGACACTCAAGACAGCAACAACAAATGAATGAGAAGGATAAGCGACTGAATGTACTATAAACACATGTGACGTCAGGGCCATGATTTATGATCATGTGACTCGCAGAAAATGGTTAAAATGGCGGCCTCCGTGGAGGGCTTTGACAGTTCAGCGAAAAAGTGTCATAATATCAAAATGCCTGGGGGGATGTTACTGATTTTTTTCATAGTAGGCTTAGAGAAAGATACTTCATTGAAATATAGTGTTTTATTAGGTATGTTCAATGACTGGAGTGTCCCTTTAACTAGCGCTTCCTTTTCACAACATTGGCATTAGCCACATGATTCAGTACGAACAATTCGGTCAACGGCAGATATGCTCAATCAGGGTACAATGAAGTGAGGAAAACAGAGAGTAATTTAATAACGTATACGGACATTCATCAACGTTGCTTATAACAGCGAAAACTTCGAAGGAATTATCTTATCCGAGGGTCATTAAAAGCCTCAGTCACCTTAACTGAACTTTTCTGCTCGCACTTGAATGTTGACACTAAGTAACATTTCGATATTCCCTTTAGTAAGTGTGCCGCTTTCCATCCTCCAAAAAAGCACATATTTAGGGAGAGAAAATGTTGCTCTGCACAGCGATACAAAATCACCCCGACTCGCACGCAAGTGTTTTTGAAAATATAATTTTACAGTAGGCGAAAATGAATGGGAGTGTACATGCGAATTTAACTTCCCAGTGTATCGCTCCTGGAACAGATGCTTCTTGAGCGTACCCTATCAGCAATGTAGTGTTCTATATATATATATCTCTATGGGCCAATCATGAAAACAAGCGCACGCATGAGCGGGACAATCGCGACCCAAAAAAAAAAAAAAAAGAAGATCCGGAGCCGAAACTTAGACTCCTGGACTACTGGCCCTAGTAATAACTGCCATTTACCATCTCAGAATCACATTTCCATCCTGCAAATATAAGCTCAGCCCTCCAGGGTTGGCTCTGGAAGTCTTTTTTGGGCTGGACCGAGCAGCGGCCAGGCCCCTATAAACGCAAATGTCGCTGAGTATCTGAGTGATTGACTGCCTGAGTGATCAAGTTCAACGATTGGCTGGCCGACGGGGAAGAAGTTCAGCGATTGGTCGGCCGGATGGGGAGCACTTCAACGATTGGTTGGCCGACGATTGGCTGGCTGGCTGGCTGTTCAGCGATTGGTTGCCCGGTGGGGAAGAACTTCAACGATTGGTTGGCCGACAATTGGCTGGCTGGCTGGCCGGGCGTCGACTTCACTCGTATTTACTGGTCTATGTATTTGCATTATAAATACATGGGTCTCGGAATTTCGGCTTTGAGACGTTGCAAGTGGAATTGAATACTTTGCCGTTGTTGGATCTTGGATTTGCGAATTTGCCGCAGAAACGGAAATTAAAAAGTGGAATTGAACGCGCAACACTATGGACTATTGATGGACTATTTATGTAGACGGTGGAAGTGGCGCCGGGAGCATTTTCAAGAATACCGGAAGAATTCATTAGTTGGTTCGCTTGAACAGAAGCAGTTGTGGTGGCCGCTTTGATTGTATCTATGAGAGCGACTGTGACCGACACCAATGAAAACTATAAGAAAATATTAAGTTTAAAAGATCGCGCCAAGCTGGATTGGACACCCCATCATTGAAGTAGCTACTTCTCCACTACGTTGTTATACCCACTACGCCAACGTAGCACGACCAGCACTTGAATCCAGTCTAGCAATAGACTGCAATAATCAGGTAAATGTACTGTTAAAATAAAACACATTTTGTACAAAGACAATGTTCACAATGTGCAATTTTTGACGCCAATGAATGTTTCTTGGCGATTTTGGTCGCCATTTTATGAAAATGAATGCGTATTTTCTTCTAATGGACAGCAAAAAGTGGATTAAATATTCATATAGCGGATACATATGATGTGCTTGCCCTAGCTAGCATCCCAGTCTTTGAAAAAGTTCCATTCGATTTTGTTGCATTACGAGCACAATCTAACCTTTATTAGGCTAATCTTCTTTCACGCTAGATTGATTTGGTTTTTTTTCAGTCCTCCATGCTTGTTTTCTCTGGTACCGGTTGCGAGATTCCATAGAGATAGAGGAATGTAACACATCGTACCAATCTAGCGTTAAAGAATCATAACAATGGTCGGAATGTGTTTTTAATTTCCCTATTCAATCTCGCAACCGATACTACAGTGCATGGAGGATAGTATCGGTTGCGAGGTTGAATAGGGGAATTAAAAACACATCCTGACCATTGTTAAGATTCTTTCACGATAGATGGGTACAATGTGTTACATTCCTCCATCTCCCTTTTGAATTTCGTAGCCGGTACCAGAATTATTTCCTTAATCTTCCTATTGAATCTCGCAACAGATATGAGAGAAGACAGATAGAATGAAGGGACTTGGGATACACTATCATCAGAGGTGTATAGTAACGAAGTACATGCACTTTGTTACAGTACTTAAATAGTTTGAGAATTTATACTTTACTTGAGTTTTATTAAACTTAGACTTTTACTGTACTACATTTGAAAGATAAAAAGTATACTTTCAGTTCATTACTTTGACACTAGCCACTTTTTTACTCGTAACAAATTAAAAGATGAATGTAATTCATCATTTAAGGATTATCTGGATTTGGCGTGTTTGAGAAGAACAACGGTGCTCGGCGGAGAATCTTTGTGCAGATGTGTCCGCCAGCGGACACGGAGCTGCAAATTTATGCACGCAGTTACAATATTCTACCACTAGATGGCACTCTCGGGTCAGTCATTGAATGTTCACAAGCAAGCTGAGTTCAAACACGGTTTAGAATATGGACGAGTTCACTCCTATCCATGTTTTTCAGGAGTTGCCTGAATTAAACTCCTCAGCTAAGCCTGATGTGCAAACTGCTCTATATACTTGCCCATAGTATCTATCCAGCAGTTCAAAAAAAATTTTCTCTTGCTTCAGAAATAATTGTTGTCCTCTGCAGCAACCACTTCAGCTACAGTGAGCAAATGGTATCCAAATTAGTAGTTAAGAAAAATCAGTTTTCTCAAGCAAAAATTCGGCATGGAATTGATACTATGTAATTCTACCATTGATTATACTCTCCCACTCCCACACTCCCACTCACACACTCTCCCCACCTACTTTATAAATAATTTATCAGCTCCAACTCATTACTAAACTTGCACTTCATATAATTACATGAGCTTTGCCTCATTTAGCACCCTTTTCTTGGGCCCACATTCTCATACAGCACTTGGCAGCCCAGCCGTATACTAGGTTGCACCTAGTCTTGTTTCCATGCAATCACGTCATTTTCAGCTGAGCATAGTTGAGAGAATACAACCTAACTGTTGTTACGTAAGTGTTAAAATACTTTTCTGAGGGTCCAATCAATGTCCTTCAATTACTGAGGAAAGCTTATACTGTCTGGAATTGGATAAAAAAAACGTGTTGATCAATAGGTAATTATGAGGAGAGTTTCACGTGGACGTGAACTTTAGCTGTGCTTTTACACAGATAAGCCTGATCAGCCATTTAAGTGATTGTATTTACAAGAGGGATTGTATGAGGCTCCAAAAGACAGATGAATTCTTTGAGAGGCGAATCTACACATAAATCCATGGTAGGGAATTACGCATTTTTAATATGTGATGACTATAATTGATAGTAGAATGACAAAGTATCAATACCATGGTGAATCAGAAAACTGATTTTTTTTTTTTAACTACTTATTTGGGATACCATTGGCTCACTATAGCTGAAGTAGTTGCTACAAAGGACAACGATTTTTTTCTGTTGCAAGAGATAATTTTTTTAACTGCTGGATAGATACTATGGGGAAGTATATTAAGCAGTTTGCACATCAGGCTTAGCCGAGGGGTTTAATTCATGCAACTCCTGGGAAACAGGGATGGGACTCAATGCGTCCGTATTCTAAACTGTGCTCAAGCTCGGCTTGTTAGTGAATGTTCAATAACTGATCTGGGTGTGTAATCTAGTGATAGAATAGCGTAACTACGCGCATAAATTGAGCAGCTCCATGTCCGTTGGCGTCTACATCTGCGCAGAGACGTTAATGAATCAGGTCAGATTCAAAATTGATTTTTGAGATAACTGCGGATAATTGATCGTTCCATGCACAACTTATCCAAAGTTCTGAAGCGCATTTTCACCACTTCAAACATTCCATCTTTCAAAGATTGTGTTTTGTGTGATGGAAAAAAAATCCATGCACTGTTTTAGACGATGTGTCATGTAATGAGTGCATAGGCTAACCATTGTTCCCGACAGCCACCCCTCCAGGAGGGATCTTCTGGAGAACAGTAGGAATGACAGAGCTCACCAATATCAAGATATCATGTCTTTATCCTGAAGAATTTGCGAACACCTACATGCATAACCTCACATGTTGAATCGCATATTACCTGATGGAACAGATTCACTTATGAAATAAATAGCCTGTATCACAGCATGCCCTGATGTGAGAACGTCGGTCGCACTAACCATTCTTACATGCATTTTACAGATATTTTGACAGAAATCTTTCACATCATGATCTCTGTATTTTTATCGGTTGCATGCGCTGCTGCTCATCCCTGCGTGGGTAGCAGGGATGTGCGGTCAGGGTAGGCGGTGACTTCTCCTTTTTTATCGCTAGATTTTGTCAACCTGCTTCCACGTACTATGCCTGATTGTCAATCAATCAATCTGACCTTTTTTCTGGTCAGTTAAGCCTCTAATGATTAAGAGGTGATTGTGACAAAAAGATTAATTTACCTTTATACTTTGATTCGAGACTGCAAGGAAGTAAATCTTAATAATTAATTAGGAAAAGATCTCAACTCTCTCGGTTATTCCATATTTTGTTCTGATCTTTTGTTTATCGGATTATGAAAGAAGACTGAAAATAAACTCCCCATTTTTTAAAAATGGCATAAAAAAATACGTGTTTAAGAGGGGAAATATTATCGTAAACATATTGACCACACATTGAACGCCGCATAAGAAAGGTTTTAATATTTGTTAATGGCATTGCGTTAGCTTACTCGAAGCAAATATGAACAAACTTGCTGTCTCGTGAGCATTTTAAGTTCGATGCACTGAGCAATAATGTCGTGGATGGAACTGGCACACCATTCTGCCGTTTAGTCATGTAAATTAGTTAATCAATCCTCAGATTGCTAATCAAGCAAAGTAATGGAGTTATTGTTTGTTTAACGGTGAGGATTCTGCTGCCCCTAACTGACCTCCGACGGCACGTCACTGATGGGTAGTACGTAACAAGCTGGGTGTACATGCATTGTGCACTTACCTGCAAAGTCACAGAGTACTATCTGACTACCCGCCCTGAAATGAGCAGTCAAAAACTGACCATTGACTTTAGACCAGGTCATTGTTGGTGAATAGCGCAATCGCATTTTTCAGTCTCAATATACTAATGCACCTAACCACACCTCATTTTATGGCCAACACGTCCATGGGCACTCAATTTGTCGCAAATGAATTGGCTATTTATGCAGCATGGAGGCCAGACGAGAAATTGGTATTTTTGTTGGTCGTAAAGTAGCTAAGACACTTGCGTTACATTTTGCGCCCTTCTGCGCTGGGTGAAAGGTAGAGGCCTGTGTTTTGAAGTCTGCCAATATCGCCCGCCGGCTCACTGTCTTTGTCTGAAGGCTCGACTTCATCCTTGCTTGTCAAGTATGGCTCGAACCTGTATGGCTGGATGCCATTCACATCAGAAAAATTATCTGAACTATATTAATTTTTTTCTTCGTCCAATGTTTTAGAAACATCGCTTAAATTGATGCTAAGTTTGCTATCGGACACAATTTCTTCTGTTGTGGCAGGGTCTTTCACATGAATTCCTGCTTTGAGACGCCAAGTGTTTTATTGTGTTTATGTGGTCAGCATGCTGTCAGGGTTTCCCAAATTGCTCCTGTGGGCTTGATGTCTGGTGCAAATTGAGATGTTAAAATTATTGTTTTATTGTTAATATTTTACGCATGCAGTTATTTGTGATGACAAATAGATTTTAATAAGCCCTAGAAGAAAAACAGATGCAAAAATCTGCAATGTTTTCTGTGTTCAGTAGTCCTTTGAAAGGCACTGGGATGAACCTCCCATGCATGGACCCTGTCCAGCCAAAGCAGAGCCAAAGCTGTATGGGGCCTTGATGCTGGCGCCCTCAGCTTTGTCCCCTAGGATGTTGTATCCGATCATTGTGAGAGATCTTCCTCCTCCCTGTCACAAACCACCTATTCACTTTATTCACTGCAGAATTAGGGATATCAGACAGCTAGCTATTTTGCAAAAACTTCTGTGTCAGTACGCAACTCAGTTCAGAGCAGTCCAGTGGCGGTAAACCAATCAGGGTGCATAGTCTATTTGTTGCTCCTAGCTTGGTGGGTTTAACGCCAATTCTTACAAACAAAACATCATGGGGAGTATAGCGAGTGGTGGAAGAAGTTGTTGTAACATTTTGCTGTCTGTTATTTTTGCTTAGCAAGCCAGCTACTAATGATGATGTCCTTGACATCGATTGAACTGGCAATTTGAAAAAGCAGAAAAAAGTTACAAAAAATTAGATATGGAAGCCATTAAGTGGATGGAGCCACATCAGGTTAATAGGCGTTTACTGCCGTTGTCATCTCCTCGTTTCAGATTAGGGAGCTCCAGGAGTGGTTGATCCAGCAGGAACTGTCTTGCTGGCTTTTTATACACGTGGTTTTACTCATAAAACACTGAAAATGCGCTTAAAAGTGTAATATTATAATTATTTATAAGAATTATGTGAAATTATTGCATTATTTATTGGACAATTTTCCACTAATATCGCAATGTAATGAGAAACATAAAGTGTGAAAACTTTGTATATTATCTGCAAAACATTTATACATCGTGTGCTGCCCATTTACATTACTCTGTAGGAGGATTATTCTGAATTTATATTGTGACTTTCAATTACATTATACTTTAAGAGGGGCTAGCCTCTGTTGCAGACTTCTTATGGGGTTCGCTTCCCTCCCACAAGGTCTGCGTGCTCCAGCCTGGTTTTGTGCTTCGTGAAGTAATAACATTGTGTTCTACGTATGATAGTTTTTGAGATATGAATGAAAGACTGAAAAAATGAGCACAAACACTGATTTTCTAAGTCCAAAAATGCTGAATTGTTCAAAAACCGGGATGTAGAATTTTCTCATTTTCGCAGGGGATCATCAGAACATCATAAGGAAGGCTCACAACCAATTAGACAAAAAGTTATCGGACAGTTTTTGAGATATTCAAATTTGAAGTGAAAAGTTGACGCTGGACAGACAGACAGATGGACGCTAGACGACTCAGCATTAGGAAAGCTCCGCTGACTGTGACTATCATCACAGCGGAGCTAATGACTGTGACTATCATCACAGCAGAGTTAAAAAGTCAACTCAGCGTAGCTTCAATTATAAGTAGCCTGGTGTTCTTTCCATAAATACTGCTGTATATTCTTCAAGCAAACTGTTTGTGTGCCGTAGAGGATGCTATTCTTTATTAGAAAAGTTCTCAAGAATAAAAGGCTTACTGGATGAGACCATAAAGGAAATCAAACGACTTTACCATGATAGCGACCGGTCCTGCGTCAAACATCTGACGACCGAAGCGCCGACAGAAGTGCGCTCTCTGCCTCTTAGGAACTTGTGTTTGGGAAAACTTTGACACCAAAGAAACCTGGAGAAATTCCACCTTTTGAACATTTTCAGCGTGTTGGTGCTGGTTAGTCCCTGTAGCAGACGTCTTATGTGGTTCGCTTCCCTCTCAGGCTCCCACAACAGTATGTGCATATACTTAATTAGCTCCAGAAAATTTATTACTTCTCCCTGATTGGTTGAACACAAAACCCAGCTCGAGTGTGCAGACATTGTTGTGTGATGGAAGCGAATCACATAAAATGTCTGCACCGGAGGCTAGTGAGGGGCTGTGTGAGTCAAAATTTATTCAGTGCCTCTCACTTACATGGATTCTCACTCTGATATTCATAGCTTGTCACTTTAACTTGCATGTATTTTCACCTTTATATACATATGGAACATTTCACTTCTAAGGAGATATGCACTTGCAAGCCACTGTTTTTTTCTTTGTCACCTCAGACCTATCATACAAAAAGCGAGGACAGAGGGAATACGAACATGTGTGGTGTGGGCAGGTCTCGGTAACAATCGACTGGAGTCGCCATAAAAACAGAATTGGCCAGAAAAAAACCACAATTTCATGCTGAAAATGTAACCGTTTCAATGTTCAATGGCTCCTGAATGCGGTCGAGGTCAGAGTTTTCAAGATACTGCAAGTGGGCACTCAGGGGCTTATCCCATGCGGTTGCGAGCCACCAGACTGTCTAGTTAAAGACTCACATTTACCAAAGGACTTCTTCACTTAAACATATAGCTAAAAAATTATTTTCAAGGGTTAATTTCGGGTTGCTTAACCAGCTTGTCAACGTAAAGTAACGCTATTTCAGTGCTTAGCTATGACTTGTATTGGGATATCGCCTTTTGATGACAGGATCAGTCTCGTTCATTCGGCCAGGTTGTATTAATTTAAGACTGAACTGAACAGGTTTTTTTGAAACTCTTCTTTGTTCTTTCTTGGTTGTAGCTAGTAGCTGTTTGTAGCTAGCTAGAAAGGTACTGTTACCCGGGATTTACACCAGATGCGTGTTCGGTCTGCCTCCGCCCTGCTGTGTGCTTGCTGCGTGCATTGCCGTCTGTCAATTCCGACTGACTGCGTTTTCACTGCATACCAGGGCCAGATGGCTTGAGTAGTGAGACGAATGAGCGAGCCTGATGCGATCACGTGGTAATTTCAAAATCACGCACGATTGCCCGAGATAAATGATACGTTGTATTAAGTGCAACTACAAACAGGCAGCAGCTTTCGTTCTTTATGGAAAGGGTTAAGGAACTGCAAAGGGTTCAGGACTTGCTTCTATTTGTTTATTTTTTGAGATTTTGTGCTTTTACCACGGATAAGAAGCCTATTTATAAATAAGTGTTCTTCATTTCCTGTTTGCGTTGGGTTTGTCATTTGTTAGGAAAGTGTTCTGTCAATAAAGTTTAGCCATTTTCTTACTTCAGTTGCTGTCCTAGCCTATGGTCCTAGCCTACGATACAAACTAGCGTCAACAAGGATTTCGAAAATTAACCGTATCTTTTAATGTTGTGTCTGTGTACTGATTGATCTGCTGTGTTGAAGTGTTGCGTTTGCGCTGTGGCATCCAGCAAAAATATAAGTTTTGCGTATCTGCTGCGCACAGCTGTGGTTTGCCGGAGCTGGGATGGACGAGAAATGCAACGCTGCGAATCTGGTGTAAACACGCTCATTGACGTAACTGAATCCTATCAGCTGCGCTGCCATGGCAGAGTGCAGATGGACCAAACACGCATCTGGTGTAAATTGGGGGTTAGTGTTTTCGAGTTGGGATCTGGGCTCCACTGTTTAATTATTAGGGTAACTAAGTTTTGTTATATTGTTAGGGACTACTATATAAATTGCACAGGGTTTTTTCAAAGTTAAGTCAGCTGTCTAATTTGTTTATTATGGTTGAGCCAGCACCTCCTTGATATACAGTGGGCTCTAAAACTTCTGCCACCCCTGACTGGCAATGCGCAAAAAATACAAAAAAAAAACAATAAAATTAGAGAAACATGTGTGAAATACTTTATTAATGTTTTGATGGAAACAACCAAAATCATAACAATCATTTAATACAAAATAAATTTCAACTAAAGCAAGGTTTCATTTTTGGCAACCTTCATTTAGTACTTAGCTCAACCACCTCTGGCAAGGATAACAGCATAGGGTCTTTTCTAGTAAGTTTTGACAAGGTTAAGGCACACATTTGCAGGGCTTGACATAACTGACGGCAAAAAGCTGTTGTGCCCTCAATGTTTGCCGTGGCGCTCCTAAAAAACACTCCCGTGGAACGGCAAAAGTTGCTGTCATGCCCATTTCATTTTGCCATAGGTGCCTCTCCAAGCAGTATTGCACACTTCGAGTACTGTAATAGGCAAAGTTACAACACAAAGGATGTATTCAGATAGTAAAAGGTGTAGCTGAAGTGTTTCAGCGTGGTCTTCAATTGCTGCGGTAACACTCGTCATACAGCACTGAATTGGCGAAGCAGCTACTACTTTAGTCCGTCTTAAACCCTTCAGACTGCGACTGAAAAGGTGGAGTTGCTGCTTTAGCGCTGGATATGTGTGCAATGTTGTTTGCTTCGCAACACTGGAATCAAACATTTTCAGAAGACTCCTTGACGTTATTTTCTTCTTCACATCAACATTTTACTTTTTTAATTTGAATATGCCTCCATCAGAAGTGATTAAAAGCAGAGAATAAAGTCAACTAATCTGAAAAAGATTGATAAATTATGATGATAGACTATCATTTTGAAGTTTGTATAAAACAAAATAGGCTTGAGGAAAAATCGTAGTACATGGGAAAATTATGCTTTTAAAACTTGTAAGCACTTGGGTTTGTAAGCTTGGCAGTTCATGTGTGCATTTTATGCATAATCACGTCTGCCTGTTTCCTTCTTGATGTTTTCTCTTAAATCTGCCTAGCAGCGACGGCTTATCTCATTCACACCGACGCTGAAGCGCATCAGCTATTCCTTTTTGGCAGCGCAGAAACACCTTGAGAGGTGTATCAGAGATCGCTCACTTTGATACTCCTTTTCTCAAACATGAGCGAACATAGGTTAACATGCTGGCTAGCTAGCCCGGGGACGAATTTACGAACCCTAAGACAGCAAAGGAAGATCCCACCTTGACCATGCCCCGAATGAATTTAATTGGTTGTCCGAGCACCTTCTTCTGTGGCATTGTATGTGCTACAACCCTAACCCTAACCCCAAAAAAAGCAGCAGAATAAGAAGGTACAACCAATGAAACCAATGAAATTTGTTTGGGGCTTGGTCAAGGCGGGACCTTTCTTTGCCATCTTAGGGTTCGCAAATCAGCAGGCAGGGGTGAGTTTCCCAAAAGCTGAGTCGCAAATCATGTCAGCAACTTGGGAAGTATATCCCGATACTTTTCTAAATTATGGCTACTCGTAATCGGCGAAGTAGTTTCTTTCTGAGTCATTCACTTGTTCAAGGCTCGCATGAGTGCAGAACTAGCTAGCAAGTGGATGTAGCTATTGTTAGTTGTAACGTGAACTGAGGAAAATAGTTAGCAACCAAACAGAAAATACAAGTTAACGTCAGCGTTTGCTGAACTCTAAGGCCATAACGTTGGTTGGTAGCAACACACCTCCCAGATTTGAGTGCGCTTCATTTCAAACTAAACTTCCAGAAAAAATGTAAACCCAGTGACTACTATCTGCAAGCGAAACCATCAAAATGAGAAACTACCTGTAACATGGAAAGCTAGCTAACTAGCTTTTAGGGGATGGTACTCTATGAGCTAGCTGTAGATTACTGGGCAAAATGTTATATATTTATTTAGGCCAAGACATGGCTCCATGTGGTGCCAATCGATTCCAGCCCTTTAAGGAACTCGACTTGGCCCCTGACCCTGAGAGTGGGGGGACCGATGAGCCTCGGGGCACCCTGATGGCCACTTCCTCCCGAAAAAGGGAGTTGGTTGTAATGGGGGACTCAATTATTACAGGGGTAGACAGCATAGTCCGTTCACGCAACAAGGAATCTTGCACGGTGTGTTGCCTTCCTGGTGCCTTGGTACTAGACCACCTGAAGCGTGCTGACAAGCTCCTAACCAGAGCGGGGAAGGATCCAGGTCAATGTCTATGTTGGGACCAATGGCATTAGTAAGGGTAGGTTTGAGGCTCTGCAAGACAAATTTGTGGAATTAGCAGAAAAGATCCTCCACATTGTTGTTCTCCAGCATTCTACCAGTACCACGTGCAAGCAGAGGGAAGCAGAATTTTATTTGTAAGTTTTACATGTGGCTACGAACCTGGTCTAGGAAAGAGGGCTACAGGTCTATGAGGCACTGGAACCTCTTTTGGGACGGGGTGACCTGTACAAGCCTGACGGGCCTCACCTGAAGGGGAGGGGTAATTTTGCATTGAGCAGCGTATGTCTTGGGTTGCACAGGCTTATTTTAGCCATACACATGTTGTTAAAAAAAGCAGCTCTGATAGGACTAGGTGAACACCTTCCATTGCTCCACGGGCCATTTCCAAGACTTGGGCCCCGATTGTTGGTGCTATTGGCAGTGAACAGGGGTTATATTTATTTATTTATTTATTTATTAAAAATCTCCTCAATAGGAGAATGCAGAATATACACATAAAATAACGCAGTCAAAAACAAAAACAAAAAATTGTACGCTGTGGTGAGTCTGTCACACTGTACTCGTCACTGAAGAGGAGACTCCTCAAAGAGTCCACAACCCCATCTTCAGTGGCGGACACAGCGCCATGCAAACCCAGCAGAGATGCCTTACAGGAGAATGCAGCCATGACTGGAGAGTGACCTTATTTCATGATATTGTACATTAGGGTCCCAATAGTCAGATCATCATGCGCTAAATACTTAGACAAGAGAGCTACATTAACATCCCGAGCAGGAGAGTCCTTATTAAATATTCTGTTATACAGTAATAGTCTTTTCCTGCTGATAAAATCAGATACATGGGATTAACCTAAAGCACTAAGCTGCTTGCTATGATGACTCCTCTTAGGAAGTCCAAGAATACGTTTAATAGTGTCACCCTGAAATTTTTCAAGAAGGACTTGATCTTTGGCACGAACATTTACAGTATGGCAGCCAAAACATAATACAGGACAAACAGCAGTTTTCCATAGACAAACTTTATCTCAGTAGACAGACCAGGGTAACAGAAACCATTACTTAGGAGACTATTGACACGACGTCTCGCAGAGGACACCCTACTCTCCACATCTACAGTAGATGACTGACCAGCTGTAAACCGTGTACATAGGATTTCAATTTCCTCAGAGGTAGTAATTTCATCCGTGCCTAGACTCTGTGATGGGCTATGGTGCAAAATATTATCTCCAATAACAATGCATATAATGGGTACTCGGACTGGTCTGCAGCAACATGGCTCCATACGCTGAAGAGTGTTGTGACACATTCGTCCAGTAACCATCAGTTATATATCCTGTGATTTGTGCTGCTTTAGTCCTTCTATTGGTTTGAGTCAGACAGGATAGCCTTCCTCTCCCTACCATTCATATGTCTTTGGACGCTCAACACCTTTTCTGTGGTTTGTGGCTTGTCCCTTTAAAAACCACTGTCAACAGGCACTCAACACTGCTGATTGGGAGCACTCCAGTGGCCTTGCTGCTTCAGAGATGCTCCGATGCAGTCATTTGGCCATGAAACACTAACTACCAGGAAAGACTGTTCACTTACCTTTTAGGGTTTGTTCAGTGGCCTTGAAAAGTGCAGTTGTTCAAGATGATCAATGTTATTTGCTTCATCTCTAATTGGTCATAATGTTCCAGCTCATCAGATGATGTACAGTATAACAGTGATAATACATGTAAGTGAAAGTAAGAATACACAGATGTATGTAGGCACCTCATCCATTATCCCTCTCCTAAATTATAACAATTAATATGGATCTAGTCCATCCAAACATCCTCCACTCCTATGGCAAGGATTCGACTTTATATTAGAACACTTCTGCAACAATGTGCTTCTATTCCACTTAGAAAATGTTTGGTTATTAGGCCTAGCTTGATGTCCACCACCTAGTTTCAGTGCAAGGGTGTTATTATTGGGCAAAAGTGAAGTCTCTGTGTAAAGGAATCAGGTTTTTCTGCTCCAACCCTAAGAATCCATGCATGGGGCTTGCTGTGTACTTAGGTGCATTGCCATGCAGAAACAGGAAAGCGCCTTCTTCAAACTGTTGGAAGCACATTATCATCAGGAATTTAATTGTGTGGAACTGCATTAAGATTGGACTTGCCCAAATCATGAAAAAACAGCCCGAGTAAGTGCCTATTTTGGCCCAATGGTGTATGTATATGAGCCTGAAAACTCATAAGTGAAAGTCAGAATATGTGTATACTGTGTCAGTGCATGTGAGAGGCCCAGCATAGATGATGGCCAACATGGCTCCTCTTAGTACAAAGCAATTCATTTGTAGTTGTTAGATTATGTCTTGCTATTCAGGACTTAGCTTGATCATTATAATGATGAACATTTCATCTTCTTTTATTTTGAAGGCAGTTGGTGTGAAGGCCCTGACCAACTTGGACTTGAAAAAACCTGTCGTATGCTTGCACCGGAATGGCTATGGCAGAGAGGGCATTCGTTTCGCAGCTGGACCGATGGGAGGCGTGGGACTTGGTAAGATTTTCTTCCAAAGTTCTCCATCTATTCTTCATCTAATCCATTTATTCTTGGTCTTGATCACATGAAAAGTGGAGGGGGGTGGGTCTTGAGTCTAGCACTGCAAGTAAATCTCCAGTCAGTTCATATGTGTTTTTGCTGTGGGAGGATCTGGGAACATCTGGAGGAAACCCATATGGACAACCTGCAAACTCTACACAGAAAGGCCTATGCCAAGATTCAAACAGAAGACCCAGAACATAATGACTGGGGAAGGAAATGAGACCAGACTCACTGTAGGAACTCTGGTGTTCCCTACTACCATCCATAACTCCAGATACATGTCTTAAACAGGCCCTTCATGCTCGAAAACCCTCCATTGTGGCTGAATTAAAACAATTCTGAAAAGAAGAGTGGGCCAAAACGTTGTCGTCGGGGGTGGCACAGTTATTAGGTTTAGGGGGAAAGTACTTTTTCACATAGGGCCAGGTAGGTTTGGATAGCTTTTTCCCTCAATAAATGAAATCATCATTTAAAAACGGCATTTTGCATTTACTCGGGTTATCTTTGTCTAATATTAAAATTTGTTTGATGATCTGAAAGATTTAAGTGTGACAAATATGGAAAAAAATAAGAAATCAAGAAGGGGGAAAATACTTTTTTACAGCACTGTATGCTGCCATCCATATGCTGTCTTTTTCAGGGAAGTCCCTTCTTATTTCAGGAAGACAATGCCAAGCCACATTCTGCAAGGGTTACAACAGCGTGGCTTCATAGTAAAAGAGTGCGGGTAATAGACTAGTCCAGACCTGTCTCCCATTGAAAATGTGTGGCGCATTTTGAAGCACAAAATACGACAACGGAGACTGTTACGCAACTGAAGTCGAACATCAAGCAAGAATGGAAAGAATTCCATCTGCAAAGCTTCTACATTTAGTGTCCTCAGTTCCCAAACGCTTATCGAGTGTTGTTAAAAGGAAAGGTGATGTAACACAGAGGTAAACATGCCCCTGTCCCAGCATTTTGGAACATGTTGCAGGCATCAAATTCAAAATGAGAGAATATTTCCAAAATAACAATGAAGTTTATCAGTTTGAACATTAAATATCTTGTCTTTCTAGTGTACTCAACTGAATATAGGTCGAAAAGGATTTGCAAATCATTGTATTCTGTTTTTATTCTCATTTTACACAACGTCCCAACTTCATTGGAATTGGGGTTTGTATAACTATGCGTTACACAGATGAGCCTAAGTATATAATTGAGTGACTGGCTAATCAATGAGATAATTAGGAGGTTATAAGGAAGCGCTGAATTTGTTGATGAAGGAATCTACGCGTAAATCCATGGTAGGGAACTATGCGTTTTTGATTTGCAATGACTAAAATTGAAAGTAGAATGACATGGTACAAATACTATGAGGAATTGTTGCTTCATAAAACTGATTTTTCTTAACCACTATTTGGGATACCATTGGCTCACTGTTGCTGATTTGGTAACTATAGAGGACAACGATTTTTTCAGTGGCAAAAGATCATTTTTTTGAACTGCTGGATAGATACTACGGGCAAGTATAGTGAGCATTTTGCACATCTGGCTTAGCTGAGGAGTTTAATTCATGCAACTCCAGAGAAACAGGGATGAACTCGTGCATATTCTAAAGCGTGTTCGAGCTTGGCTTGCTAATGAATTTTCAATAACTGATCTGGGTGTGCCATCTAGTGATAGAATAGTGTAACTGCGTGCATAAATAGGGCAGCTCCATGTACGCTGGCGTGTACATCTGCACTGAAGGGTTAAAAATGGTTTTTCTTCTTGTTCCTACAGTTTAATGTTTGAGCTTCACTGTGCAGAATAATGTACAGCGCCCTCCATAATTATTGGCACCCCTGGTTAAGATGTGTTAAAAGCCTTAAAATAAATTCAATTTTTATTGCAGAAGCATACTCTCACACTGAAAATTGTAGAAAAATGTAACCTTCAACTCAAGTGAATTTCAAGGGGGAAAAAAAAATCCCTAACTAAGAAAAAAATTTTCATAAAATCACCTGTTCCACAATTATTGGTACCCCTAACAATTCCTAGGAAATAAATGTAATTGAAGTATTTCTGTCATTTCTATAGTAGTTTACAAAGTTGATCAGAGTATCTAGGAACATTTAATTAGTAATTCATCACTTCCTGTTTCCCTGGGGTATAAATATGACGTGACACAGAGGCCATTTCTCTTATCCACTCTTCAACATGGGAAAGACAAAGGAGCACACCATTCAAGTAAGGCAGATGTGTGTCGACCTTCACAAGTCAGGCAATGGCTACAAGAAAATAGCCACTTGCCTGCACCTGTCCATATCTACTGTCAGAGGAATCACTAAGAAGTTTAAAACAACTGGAACAGTGGTAAACAAGCCTGGACGAGGACGCAAGGTTATTTTGCCACCACGCACAGTGAGGAGGATGGTAAGAGAAATAAAAAGTTCTCCAAAGCTGACTGTTAAAGAATTGCAACAAATGGTAGCATCTTGGGGTCACAAAGTCTCCAAAACAACCATCAGGCGCTATCTACATGCCAACAAGCTGTTTGGGAGGCATGCATGGAAAAAACCTTTTCTCACTCACAATCATAAACGCAAACATCTGGAGTTCGCTAAGCAGTACTGGGACTTCAACCGGGACCGTGTGCTTTGGTCAGATGAGACCAAGATAGAGCTTTTTGGCAACAAACACCCTAAGTGGGTCTGGTGGAACACAAAAGATGAGTTTGCAGAAAAGCACTTCATGCTCACTGTGAAGTATGGGGGAGGATCGGTGATGCTGTGGGCCTGTTTCTCTTCCAGAGACCCTGGGAACCTTGTTAGGGTGCATGGCATCATGAACGCTTTGAAATACCAGGACATTTTAAATCAAAATCTGGTGGCCTCTGCCCAAAAGCTGAAGATGGGTCATCACTGGGTATTTCAGCAAGATAATGACCCTAAACATGTGGCCAAATCTACACAAAAATGGTTTACCAGACACAGGATCAAGCTCCTCCCATGGCCATCTCAGTCCCCAGACCTCAAGCCCATTGAAATACTGTGGAGTGAGCTGAAGAGGAGAGTACAGAGGAGAAGACCCAGGTCGCTGGATGATTTAGAGAGATTGTGCAAAGAGGAATGGTCGAAGATCCCTCTTTCTGAATTCTCCCATCTTGTGAAACATTATAGGAGAAGATTAGGTGCTGTTTTGTTGGCAAAAGGGGGTTGTACAAAGTATTAACATCAGGGGTGCTAATAATTGTGGCACACATGATTTGATGTAAAAGAATTATTTCTTAATGTGGGATTTTTTTCCCGCTGAATAAATGCACTTGAATTAAAGGTTGGATTTTCCTCTTTTTTCATTGCGGTCCTATATTATTTTGAAAAAAACTGAATTTATTAGAAGCTAAAGAACACATCTTAACCAGGGGTGCCAATAATTATTGAGGGCAGTGTATGTGCAGAGTTTGCAGTTTTTACATTCAGCTACTGAAAGTGTAAAGTTTATCTGAGCGGATTGAAATCGAACTTAAAGATGCAGGCTCACAAGCAGCGCATCACAAATCCTTTGGGGCCAATCCTGGGTCAATATTCAACTTACACAAGTGTGATGTAAAAACTTGAAGCCTCTAATGGGCCACGTCACGCGGTAACGGAGTTACAAAATTGGTGTATTTTGTATCATAGCTCCAAAACTGAGTAAGATAGAGCTACAATTTAAATGGCTTTGTGTAGGTCTTCCCTTGTACTTCAAAAAACAAAATAGCTAATTTTGGTCATTTGATTTATTTTGGGTGAAAATGACAAAAAACTGGTCAGTAACAGAGTTACAATTTTGTATTTTGTTGTCTGAAGTACTAGGAAAGACCTGCACGAACCAGCTGAGGTGGTGTCATAGGACGGACAACGTTGATATAGACGCCCGGGCAGCATTTGGGCATCGGACTGGGGTGATGCCATGAATCAGACATTGTTGATGCTGTCGACCGGACAGTAATTGTGCAGAAGACTTGATGTGTAATGGCCAGTAGAGTACGGAGGCCAAGCGCAACAACTAGAGAGAAAGAGAGCAGCACAGACACAGCACAAACACAGAGAACAATACAGACCAAACGAAAGCACTCACACTTCCAAAGGACGTACAATAGTCAGAACCACGGAAGAAGCAAGACAGAAAAAGGGAGAAGAATCTCCAATAATCAGAAGACAGAAAATCACTCAAAACCTGACCACAGATATCTTCGGCCACAGTGCTTGGCTACAAACAGACACTCTAGCAAAGAGGCATGGCGAACATCCGGCTTATATAGAGTCCGAGGAAGCGCCGCCCCAGTTCAATCAGCCAGCTGGGTAAAGAATCCGATTGCACAGGAATTCGATATCGTCTCAGGACGGGAGCCACAAAGAAAAGTCCAAAACACACGCACAAACATCCAGAACCATGACAGGACCCCCCCCCCCCCTAAGGGACGGCCCCAGACATTCCCAAAGAATCCCGAGCACGGAACTCCGAAATAAGGGTGGGACCCAAGATATCCCAAAAAGGGACCCAGCACCGCTTCTCAGGACACCAAACCCTCTGGCCAACCTGATAAGCCGGTGCAAAACGGCGCCTCCTATCAGCGGCAGCCCTCCGTCTATGCACCGCCATGGGGACAAACAAGCAGCCAGACGGCTCCCCACCAGAACCAGGGCCGGGCCGTAAGGTCTCCCGCACAACAGACTCAGCATCGCACCGCATGGGAGCCACAATCCAAGCTGCCGAAATAACCGGCCCAGAAATGGGATCACAGCCCGAGCAGTCATAAATCCATGACAAGGCGCCAGGCTTGATGCCTTTGGAGCCAGGCCGATAAGTCAACGCAAAGTCAACGCGACTGAAAAACAATGCCCACCGCGCTTGCCGGGAGTCACGTCGCCTAGTTTGCTGGACAACACTGGAGATTCCTGTGATCAATCCAAACCACAAACAGATGCTCAGCCCCCTCCAACCAATGGCGCCACTCTTCTAATGCCAATTTAACAGCTAACAACTCCCGGTCACCAATACTGTAATTCCGTTCAACTGGTGACAACGACCAGGAGAAGTAGATGCATGGGTGCAACTTATTGTGCCGAAGGGGGCGCTGGGACAAAATGGCACCCACCCCGACCTCTGAAGCGTCAACCTCCACCACAAATGGGAGGGGGGGGTCGAGAAAAACGCCAATAGGTTCAGAGCTAAGTCGTTTTTCAACTCCTGAAAAGCAGCCTTCGCTGCTGGAGACCAAGCAAATGACAAGGAGGAATTCCTCTAAGAAATCGCAATGATGGGGGCAGCCACAGCGCTAAAATTGCGAATAAACCTCCTATAAAAATTAGCAAAGCCCAAAAATCATTGAACCCCCTTAACGTGCTGAGGGGCAGGCCAATTCCTAACCGCTGCCACCTTGTCAGGGAATAGTTTGATCTCACAATCGTAATCACGATGCAGAGGCAAAGACGAAGCTCGTTGTTTGCCAAAATCCTCCGCGAGATCAACATAATCATCTGAAACGTTGGGAGGTAAACCAAGGTTCAGCACAGCTCCTACACACCAATCTTGTTCAGAACCTGACGCCTCCCCCATGGGTAGAAATTCGGGGCGACTTGCCAGAATCTCACTACAGTGAGACCTACAGTCAGAGCCCCACTGGACGATTGGGTTATTTTGACTGCCCCAAAAGATCTGTGGTCTATGCTTAAGCAACCACGAATGACCTAAAACCACAGGACAAACCGGGGAATTGATGAAGGAAAAACTAATTTTCTCTCAATGACCACCAAAAGGGATAAACATAGTAAAAAAATCAGAGACCTCAGTTATAAGCCAATCTCGCAACAGTCGACCATCCAAAGCTTTGATCGAGTGCGAATGTGAGAGAAAACGGATGGGAATGGAATGTTTTCTTGCCCACTCCGCATCCATAAAACAATCAACAGCCCCTGAATCCAAAAAGGCTTTCACCTATATTCTCCTTTTACCCATAGTCAACTTTACTGAAATAAGAGTTCGAAAGGGAGATTGGGCCTGTCCCTCTAGCGCCCCCCCTACCGCCAGAGGGGCTTCCCGTCTCCCTTTAAGCTCGGTCAACTTGAACGGATATGTCCTGGTTCGCTACAATGATGACAAATTATTTGTCTGTGAACAGGCTTACGAGCCCAGCTCTCATATGAGCCATCAACCTGCATGGGCTCACTAGAACTGGACATTTCAGTGGGCGGAGTCGCGGCTGGATGCGCGTTGTAAGGAACATTAACCCTGTTGCTAGCAAGAGCAAATGCAGTACGTTTCTCCTTGTTTGGTTCGTGGATGCGATTATCAACTCGTACCGCAGTACGAACCAACGAATTTAAAGAAACGCACGGCCCTAATGTAGCCAGCGCGTCCTTAACCTCCTCAGCCAAAGCGTGAACAAAAACTGTCATAAGAGGTTCTTCTGGCCACCCTGTCTCTGTGACTAAGGAGCGAAACAAGATAGAAAAATCAGCAACGCCATCAGCGCCCTGCTTCAAATGCATTAGACGCGTAGCTGCGTCCTCACCACAAACATCCTGATCAAAAACATTATTCATTTCTCTCACAAGAGTTTCCACTGAATTTACTACTGGTGATCTAGCTTGAATGAGTGGCCCCACCCAAGTGAGGGCTGTGCTGGTCAACAGTGATAAAATAAACGAAACCCGGGATTCTTCATTCCAGAACTGTGAGGGTTGCGCTTTAAAAAATATTTCACATTGAGCAATGAAATCTTTACATTTTCCTGCCTCGCCTCCATATCTTTGGGGTAACTGCAGCTTAGGCTCACGGGGAAGGTGGACTGATTGGCCCTCATTTATCAAACTTGCGTAGGATCTGGTGTAGATTCTGGTGTAAATATCAGCGTTCGCCAGGTGTCACGTCTGATTTACTAAAAGTGTATGCGTCGCTGATTTGATTGTAGAACTGGCGTGGCGTTGATAAATCTGGCGGCTGAAACCATTGTAATTTACATGACACGCCCCTATAAATTCATGCTCTGGGAGGCATAGTCCTGCCCACTTTACGACATGGACTCTCGAAAGACGGCAAAGAAGAAAGAACTTCACTGAGGAGGAAATATAAATTATCACGTCCGAGGTGGAGAAAAGCAAAATAATTTTATTTGGAAGCCTCAAGAAGTGGCATAAAGGGAGCCCAGAAGGCTGCAGTTTGGAAAACTACTGCTGCTGCGGTAAACACCGTTGAGGAGGAAAACCGGAGTGCAGCAGATGTTTGATTTAATTCATTAATAAATCTAAGTTATTTAAGTGCGTCCAAGCACAAAAATTGATTGAAATTCGCGTTAGACGCACTTATAAGTGTGGCCAAGATGCACCTTTCTCCATTGCCCACACTTATTTTAAGTGTATCCAAAGCTAATTTTTTTTTCTTGGCCAAACTTATTTTAAGCGGTAGCTACTTTCTATAAGTGGCCCTTGAGCACTTATAAGTGTGGCCAAGAAAAAAATTCAGCATTGGCCACACATATAAGTGCGAATAACATCGGCCTTAATAAATTCAATTTATAGATCCATGATATTTCAGGTTATATAGCCTGCATAATTACACAATCTAAATGCTTACATGTAGGTTAAAAAAGTGGTCCGATTTTAAGATCGCCACCAAAAAACGGGTTGCGGTGCTCAGGCGCAGCAGCGCACGGACCGGTGGAGGCCAACCAGGCTCAAACCTCCAGCTGTCACCGCTCCAGGAGCGCGTGACAACACTGATAGGTGGGGAGTCCCCACCACCTCGATCGAAGCTGCATGAGGGTAATTGTTAAAATACAGTCTGCAGAGATCATACTTCAATGTACTTTTATTAGTATTACTTCATGACATTTTATTTGGTGCCACACAAAACGAGCAGCCACTCGTCACTTTCCCGGAGGAGATCTTCTCTGTGCCGAAAGTTCCTCTCAGTTGGACAGATGCTTATTCCTCTAACAATAGAAGATCTGCCATTGTCAAAATGTGATCATGGCCAAAGTGTCCGTAGGCCTATATATACTGAGCAACAACAGAAACGCAAGTTAGCTTGTTAGTTAATGTACTCTTATGGTTACTCAGTCAATGTGACCGCAAAATAAAGAAAAGTTTGATGAAATGAGTGTAAATATGCACGCGCAAGTAATAAATTTGATTTTTAAAAATGATTACACGCAAACTTATTTTCCAGTCTGCCTTTAATTAACTTGCGTTTCTTTTGTTGTTCATTATATATCTGACTGGATGAGCATCTGACGTACCACACTGCATATCTGCCAAGCCACGCATTGCGCTTAATCAGATTGATTTTAATTGTCAGCCGTCTGGCCTGACAAGCAGGTTGTCTCAAAATATAAGTTTATGCTAATTAATTTCTCAACACAGGTGTCTTATTTATTTATTTATTCATTCATTCATTCATTTATTAATTTAGCCTATTCATCTATTCAGCCTATTTATTCATTTTACTAATAAGAGCAACAACAGCATGACGTCCGCATCGCTGCATATGGTTTATTAATCATTTTGACAGCTGCACTCATTCCTGCATGTTGTTCGCTGGTTTCAAATTTGCGTACACCTGGTCAGACCTGGCGTGAGATTTTTGCGGACCGCTCGCTCACGCTCAGATTGATAAATGCCGATCCTTGCGGGAGATTTGGCTTACACCCATTTTTTTGGTGTACGCACGTTTGATAAATGAGGGCCATTGTGCTTTTGAAACACTGTGTGTAATCTGAGCAGACAATGCTCTAATACTCTCGGAGAGACTTATTAAAAGACTTTTATGTGTCTCCATAGCATTCTCCTGAAGGCGAATCTCTCAGTCAGCTCCGCCTGCCGACTGTCCAAGCTAGAAAGACCCTGACCATACGCAGTAAGAACAGACTGCTGATCAGCAACAACGCTCTCTAGCGTAGCCGCTGCTGGCAACTCCATGTAAGGCTAGAGTGTTCTGTAATGGCCAGTAGAGTACGGAGGCCAGGCGCAATGACCAGAGAGAGAGAGAGCAGCACGGTCACAGCACAAACACAGAGAACAATACAGACCAAACGAAAGTGCTCGCGCTCCCAAAGGACGTACAATGGACCGAACCACGGAATCAAAGCGAGACAGAAAAAGGGAGAAGAAACTCCAACAATCAGAAGACAGAAAGTCCCACAAAACCTGACCACAGATATCTTCGGCCACAGTGCTTGGCTACAAACAGACGCTCTAGCAAAGAGGCGTGGTGAACATCCGGCTTGTATAGAGTTCGGGTAAGCGCCGCCCCAGTTCAATCAGCCAGCTGGGTAAAGAATCCGATTGAACAGGAATTCGATATTGTCCTGGGACGGGAGCCCCAAAGAAAAGTCCAAAACACACGCACAAACATTCAGAACCGTGACATGATGGTGATGATGGCAGAGATCAGACAGCAGCATGCTAGGGGACTCGGGTCAGAGATCTGCCATAGACATTGTTACGACCTCTCAACATAAACACCAGAGACACAGAGAGGACCCAACATAAAGAAGGATGCCAGAACCAAGAATGCCATTTAACAAAAGTTTCGTATAATAATAAACCACATTAGAAAATGAATACCAAAAGAATACAAACCAAAAGGGGTTTGGTGGTCCCAGCCGAAATAATGAAAAGAGAGGAGAAGCAACTGGGCCAGCCACGCAGTGGACCGTCAAACCCAGGGCATCCCCCTAAACTACAAAAACAGGAAGAAAGGAAACTGAACTATGCAAAACAAACCCCGATAACTAGACTACCGGAAACCTCCAACCCAAACTAAAATAACAAACCAACATAACAAAAACCCAACGCACCACGAGGGTGCTCTGGAAAAAGGGGTAACAAAAGAAAACAAACGAGGCCGCGGGCAGGCGAGTGTCTGTATCAGCGAACGTGAGCATCTTCCAAACTTCTCTTTCTCCACTCTGAAATTGCCTCCAGGTGTCAGTCACTCCACCCCCTTTAGGATGAAGGCAGGTGGAAGGGACAAAGTGACACTGGAGAAAAGAGCAGGGGATAGGAAGAACACAGCATCCGTAACAACCCCACCCTAAGATGGGTGAATAACGGAGACAGTTATTCACACAAACAACTAGCAGCACGACGTCGTGTCAGCCAGGACATTTTCTTTGCCCCTAACATGTCTGACCTCCACCCTGAAGGCTTTATAAGATACACTTTATTGAACCCCGTGGGGTAATTTGTCCTCTGTATTAGTTAGGAGCAGTGGGCAGCCACAGAACAGGGCCCGGGGACCAACTCCAGTTCTAAAGCCAGTTCCTTGGTCATGGGCACTGGTTGGAGTGTTCCTATGATGCATGTTTTTGTGGATGGGGGAAACCGGAGTACCCGGAGAAAACCCACGCGAACACGGAGAGAACATGCAAACTCCACACAGAGAGGCCCCAGGCCGGAATCAAACCCACGACCTTCTTGCTGTGAGGCAACAGTGCTAACCACTATGCCACCGTGCCGCCATGCTGTCCTGTAAAAAGAGCCCCCAGCACATGAGCCGTCGATTTGAGTTCCGCATTTGATTAATAAATACAAGAGGACTGTGGTCAGCAGAGCCTGAAATTAACACCCGACCACACGCCAAATGTGGGTAAATTTTGCAATTGAAGGGTGAAACTGACGCTCTACCGGCCAAGTTGGCGGGTGGTCAATGAGCATTGAGCAATACATTAGTCTGTTTGTTTGTCACTCCCGACCAACTTTCTGACAAAGCAAAAATGTCCCAACCAACTTTGGCTGTGTGGTGAAAATGAAAGAAACACGTAATCTTAAATCTGACATGATCAAGTCCGATAAAATGCCTGTTTGCGGCTTTGTCCAATTCATAGATAGTCAGTGGTCCATTTTGAAGTGCTTATCTTGGCTGCAGTCGCGTTACCGCATATTAAGATGCTGAATACACTGGATTGCGAACTGGCTTGCTAACGTAGCTATATGTCCTCTCACTTCTTCTCAATGTCCAGGCTACTCGATCAGAGTGGGTTTCGTGAATGTGCTTAGATGGTTTGTATTAAGTTGTGGCAAGTGAAAGAAATTTCAACAATAGTTGATATTCAAGTACGTCATGATCAGGGGCGGAAATACCGTAATGTACAATTGCACTGAAGTCCATGAGCGATGAGGCTCCATAAGGACGATACGCACTTAATGAAAACAAGCAACAAGAATACACGCAAGCGATTTAACGTGCTGCTTGCAGATCATCTTCATTGATATTTTAGAGTAGTAAACATGAGCAAAGACAAATCTCAGTCGTGGGAAGTAACATTCTTAAGATTTAAATACGTTAATTATGTTTAATAATTATGTAATTTCAAGGGGCCTACATCAGACAATTGATTTTTTTTATTGTAATTGCCAGTGAATTGGCTGCATATTTTCTGTTTATATTATGGAAAATATCCTTCAATGTAAAAACTTCACTGTTACCTTAGCTAGCCATGATTCTATCAGGCTAGGCAGCTAGCTAATTAACCTACTCCTGACCTTAAGCGTGGGACATCATTTTACATGCTGCTGGTGCATTGTTTTCAGCGAGAACATATTGCCCGTGCAAAGAAAGTCGGCAACCAGACGTGAGTTCCTAGCAAGGACTCAGATTCTGATGAAGTTCAAATGGACACTGAATTGGAGATTTAAGGACAAGGCTTCAAGAATGCGTTTAATAAAGAAAATTTTGAGTTTTATGCTTAACGCAATTTAGTTTGGATGGTCTGAGAAGGCCAAATAACGGTTCTTCAAAATGATTCATAGTGTTACAACTGTTATCTAACTTATGTGCAGTGATGTCTTATGTTGGGTCATACAGAAACCGAGCTTAGCATTTCCAAGTCTGATTTGTACAGCCGTTAATTGTGTCGCTTGCCGCAGAACGTAATTAACATTGGATCACTAGCTAGCTGATAAATTACCATATAATGATTGTAATGTTCGCTAATAATACAACGTACCCTTATGTAATTACGTAACTTATGAATTGGGAAGAGTATTTCAATTTTTCGATATATTTGAACACTGATATAATGTTAAAATAACATAACAATTTCTTTTGATTTAAATTAAAAGTGAAATTTAATGGCTGGCCCTATTTTGCTGAGGACCTCCCTGGAAGCCCTTCAAGGACCTTGATCACTCTTCAGTGATGTAGTCACATTGTCTTGTTTGTCCGGAAATCAACAAATAAAAAGATTAACAATTTTTGAATCGTCCTTAATATGATTACCTTGGTTAATAACTTGACAGCGCTTTAATGTGTATTCTAAACAAGTTGAAGAACCATTCTCGGGCATTTTTATTTTGAGGCAAAAAGAAAGAAAAAGAAATTTGGTGGGTAAAACGCCTGTATGGCTTGTGAATTTTAAAATCCAAATTTAATTTTTAAACTTCACCAAAAGATCAGACAGGTAAGTTGGAGCTAGGCCATGTAAAAATCTGTAGGCAAACATTAAAATTTTCAAATAAATCCTAAAATGTATAGGGAGCCAGTGAAGGGAGGCTAGCACGGGGGGAATGTGCTCACATTTGCCTGTACGTGTTAAAAAACGAACTGTTGCATTTTGGACTGACTATAAGCGCGAAAGAGAGTTCTGACTAACATCAAAATAAAGAGCATTACAGCACTCAAGATGTGAAGAAATAAAAGCATGGATGAGTGGAATTTTTGAGTTGTTACATTTGCGTGGTTATCACAGAACAATAGATTAGTGCCGTGACAAACTAAAGAAAATGTGGCTGCGATATTTCAAAGTGCAGGACGCAGTGCAAAAGTCAGGCAGCCTAAGTTATGAGAAAGATAAATTTACATGGTATGAGGCAGTGGACAGCATAATCAGCCAAAAATGCAAGGGGAAAGAATTCCGTATTCAGCCTCCACCAATATTGAGTAAAATAAGTACTTTTTCAGCTCACCTTGATATTTGAGTACCCAGAGAAAGATTTGGTTAGATGAAAAAATCAAGCATCCAGTCAAGAAAATTTAGAGTTTAATTTCTCGTGCTGCTATACATGGTAATCCGTGTTACTAATGGCACACCGGGTTGCTAGGGCACGCGCAGCATATGCATTCGCGCTATTAATATTCAATATTAATATTCTAAATCCTCTTCTCAATAATAAAACCCCTGAAATGTATTGATGCCTCCCTTTGAAATCGTACTGGAAAATGAAAGGCTGAAAAAGTGGAGGTTGGACACGGAACTCTTTCCACACAAGAGTTTTCTTCTTCTTTTTGAATATTTCCCCATTTATACCACCAAGGTGCACACAGCAGCGTGCCATCTCGGAATTTTGACATATGCAAGTGTACGGTACGATATTACTAGTGTGAGAGCTGACCAGCGGGGGAAGAGGGGAGAGGGGAGGCAGGACAATCGTACCCTGGCATGGCACGGAACAATCGTGTCTAGTGTGTAAGCGCCCTAAGGGACACATTACTGCTGGAGATATGAATAAGTGAAAGGCTCCAAGACTCTGGAAGGGCTCCCACTTAGTATTAGAGCAGCCAAATCTTCTTTTAAATCCCTTTTAAAGACTCCTTTTTATAGGCTTGCTTTTAGGAAATAAATAATTTTATTTAATTATAGATTTTCAGGTTTTACTTTGTGGAAGTATGTCTTTATAATCCTTATTATCCCTATTTTGATTAACAGTTCTCCAAACCTTTTCCACCAGGTGAATGTTTTGCGCTTTAAAATTTTTCTTGTCTTCTTACCTGTTTGTGAAGCACTTAGTGCTACATTGCTTGGAAGGTGCTACATAATGAAATTTATTATTATGATGATCATGGCTTTTATGCTTTATTAAATATTATAGATTTATCTGCTGAAAATATATTTGGGTTAATTGGACCATTTATGTGTGCCTTTTTCTGTTCTGAGCACGCCGGATAAAGGGAGGACCGGAACGAGGAGTTGCAATGGAGATTGGATCAATGCCGCCCGCAAGAGGTGGAATGGCACCACCTCCACCGAAAGAAACCATTCGCACGTTCTTCCCTGAGACCTGGATCTGGGACCTGGTACCAGTGGGGTGTGTATCACTAACCAAGGCACCATCTTAGATAGCAGTTTGTCATTGACAGGATAGAGAGATGCTCAAGGATAGATGCAGTCATGTAAACCCCATGGATACCTCATGAAATATTTAGTGCTTAATTGAGAAATATGAACATATCAGTATTTGATCTTCTTTCAAATATGATGACAGTTGTACTTGACAGTTGCTATTTATTTAACAAAAATGACCACAGATACCAATTCCAACAGAGGAAAAAGTTAGCACACCCTAAATTTAATAGCTGGAGCTGCCTCCTTTGGCTGCAATGACCTCAGTTAGATGTTTCCCATAACTAGTGTCTACCAGTCTCTGACTTTGGCTTTTAGGAGTTTGGACACTTCTTTAAGCCTCTTGCAATCTGCTCTTGGACTGAACTTGCGAGGATGGCCTGACCTGGTCATGTTGGCGGTTCTTGTCCTTGCTTACAGGAAAAGTATAACCAGCAATTTTACTGCATGTTTTGAACCTGCAATGATATGACAGTAATCATGCACATCCGTTAATCTGCGCACCCATTCTAATTAGGAATATTTACTAATCAAACTTGCCGCACACCACCTTCCAGCCAAGTGCTGGAGTCGCATTTCATTTAAACCAAATGTGGCATATGCGCAGTGACGTGCGGTCGGAGGTTAGTTTTGTGAGGCAGAATCCTCCCCTTTGCTTAATTAGCAATCAGACGATTAACTAGTGTAGTACGACAATTCGGCAGAATGACGGGCCAGTTTAAGTTTCCGCGGCATTATTACTCAGTACATCGAACCTGAAATACTCACGAAACTGCAGATTTGCGAGTACTTGCTTACAGGAGGCCAGAGACGTGCGGTGAGGTGAGGCAGTGACCCAAACTTTTATCACAGGATTTTGTGAACCTGTTCCCACGTACTATTCCTGATTGACGATCAAAACAATTAAGACCAAACCTATAGGAAGCCTGTATACTGATAGAGGAGATAATGACAAAAAGATTCATTCACGTATACGCTTCAATTCGAGACTGCAAGGATGGAAATCTGAATAATCAGTTAGGAAAAATTCTTGGCTCTCGGTAATTCTGTATATCGTTTAAACATTTTGTTAATCGGATGACTTAAAATAAACACCCACTTTTTTTTTGTAAAAGTGTAAAAGCACGTACTTAAAGGAGAATACATTGTATATTGATTAAGCATTGAACTCTGCATAAGTCGAACTGTTTTAATATTTGTTGATGACATTGCTTCAGCTTCCTGGAAGCAAGTACGCGCAAATCTGCTGTCTAGTGAGCATTTCAGGTTTGATATACTGAGTAATAACGCCACGGAAACTTAAACTGGCCCGTCATTCTGCCGAATAGTCTTACTAAACTAGTTAATCGTCTGATTGCTAATCAAGCAAAGGGAAGGATTCTGCCTCACCAAACTAACCTCTGACCGCAGGTCACTGCATATGCGCCACCCATAACAAGCTTACCATTGTGAACAATAACCTCTACCCATCAATTGAGACAAAAAGCATGCAATAAATCTACAAAAAATGCATAATGGAGGGCAGTTTTCAGACCAATCCCTATTGGGTTGAGCCTGAATTTACTGAAGAGGAGCTACAGGCAATTGTATTTGACCTCTTCCACTTGCGACTTGCCTTCGGAGGGACTTTTGCTGGGTGTAACAGGTCAAAGTATACCCCCAGCCCAGAGTATACCTGGGTTAAAGTGGGCTGGCCCAGGCCTTGAACTAGTTTAAGAAAAGGCCATGGCAAAAATTGCCATTTTCCCAAAAAAAAATTACAAGGACACCTATGTAATTTTATTGAGTTGGGGCACCATGGAATTGGCTTAAATTCACTTTAGGGCACGACAGCAACAGGCTATATGGCATCAGATATAGCTACAAAAGTCGAAAAACGGTATCAGGAAGACCCAAGACTGAGTGCTCTTGTATGAATGGAGACCGTGAACTAACAGAAAGTCTGATGGTGCTATGAAATGATCAATAAATTTTAAATTAAACTTTAAAAAATTAACAATAAACTAAATGAACAAAATAGAAACAGTGCAGAATTGTCTGAAGGGCTCAAATAGCAGTATACGAGAGGCTCTACCATATACGATGCTGCCAATTAAGCGTGTCTTTTTTTTTTTTTTTTTTTTTTTAATTTGGCATCTCCAATCCCACCCAAACCTGGAATGCCCAATTCGAGAACTATGTACAAGCTTGGCTCACATGCGAGCCCATGTTGCCAACTCGGGAGAGAGACACAGTTCGAGGCTCTCCTCAGAAGCACGCGCTCGTCAGCTACTGCTTCTTATACACTCATAGGTCGAAACTTTGCAAGTTCAGAATGAGGGCGGAGGATACCCGAACTAATGAGCACCCTTCTGGCCAACAGGAGGCCCTTGAGCAAGGAACAAATCAACTATTTTTATTATCCCATCCCGGCAGTCCCTTCCCAATTTGCATCCCTGCAGCACTTTAGCCAATTGTGCGCTGATCTGAAAAAGCTACCAATGACTGCTGGCTGGTACGACCGGGGATCAAACCCGTGCCATGGTAGTCACTACTGCTCTGCAGTGCGGTGCTTTAACTGAATGAGCTAGCCAGGTAGCCTAAGATTGTCGTTTACCGTGAAGCTGGCTAGTTAGCAAGATTAGCTAAACTACCGCTATCATTGAAGGTGAAGCGGATTGCATTTTTGCCTGCATGATACCGGGTCATGACACGCATGAATGGTCATCGCTGATGTCTTGCTCCGTGCTGCTGATGGTCTACTAATGACGGAGATATGCTGTAAAAGTTGTTTTTACTCCTCACAAGAGGGTAATGACACGCTGCTCTGGTTTTTTTTTTTTCTTCATGAGCTCCAACCTTTTGCCCGCCAACTAACTTAAAAGCAAGCTTGCTCAATCTAAAAAAAACTGAAACAAAAAGTGCACTTATTTTAGCGTGGGCTATCTCCCAGGCCTCTCTGTTAAATACTGTTTATTGGTTTTTGTAATTTCATATATGCCATTTCTGCATTCAGTCAATATAAGGTTAAAACTGAGATACTGTGTTGTGCTTATTCTCATCACATGCTGTGTAAAGGAGCAGCTTAATTGGTGTATTTCCAATGGTAAGATCGTATTGGGTTATTGAAGGAAGTTGGCCAGGAGCTTTGGGTCCAGGATGTCATTGCGATCCACCCAGCTCCTCTCCTCCGGACCGTAGCATTCCCAGTCTACCAGGAACTATAGTTTGCCTGCTTTCCATCTGGATTGGAGCAGGTTGTGCACCCGATAGGGTGGTCCTCCATCTACCTTCAGGACGGGGGAGCTTCCGCCAGGGGTCCAGCAATCACTGACCTCAGGAAGGACGTATGAAAAGAATTGTCAATGTGGTAATGGGACGGAAACTGTATGGAAGGGGCCAATGAACCATGAGCTCAGCTTCTTAGAAGACAGGCGGAGAGAGCCAGACTCGGTCCCCTGACTGGTATTGAGGGGAGTCCTGACTCCTGTCCACCTGGATCCGATCTGGAATTTGGTGGTCTCCCAGACCTTCTCCACCTCCTTGAACCAGGCGACCACTGCTGGGACTTCTGTCTGGCTCTGGTCCTATGGGCACAGGGGAGGTTGCCGTCCGAGCAGGCACTGGAAGGGAGTGAGTCCAGTGGAGGAGCTCTTTCGTGAGTTCTGGGCGTACTCTGCCCAGGGCAGGTATTTGGACCAATCCCTCTGGTGCTGATGGCAGTAGGCTCGGAGGAACCTCCCCAGGTCTTGGATGGCTCTCTCCACCTGCCCAATAGCTTCGGGGTGGTATTTTGAGGTGAGGCTCACGGTGGATCCTAGTTTCCTAAAGAACGCCCTCCACACTCTGGAAGTGAAATGAGGCCCTAGGTCCAAGACAATGTCCTCCAGAAGGCCATAGTTCCGGAATACCTGCTCAAATATTGTATGGGCAACTTTGAGTGCAGATGGTGAGTCAGTAAAAGGCACAAAGTTGCAGAATTTTGAAAGTCTATCGACAATCACCAGGATACAGGTGTTACCTTCTGATGGCGGTAGATTGGTAACAAAATCAGCAGCAATGTGGGAGAATGGATGATGTGGGAGGGGTAGTGGATTGAGCTCACCTGCTGGCAGCTGTCTGGGTGTCTTGGATATTGCGCATATTGCGCTAGAGCGCGCAGCTGCCTCCACATCAGACGCCAGGTTGGGCCACCAATACTTCTGACTGATGATGTTGGTTGTTCTCTTAATTCTTGGGTGTCCTGCTGCCAGTAATGTATAGGCCCACAGAATCACTAATTTGCAAAGATTAGCAGGAACAAACACCTTACCTGCCAGCACCGAGGTAGTAGGGGATTCCTCCTGATCTCCTTAGCTATTTCCTTGTCCAATTGCCACTTTATTGGGACGAGGATGTAAGAGGAGGGCAGAATCAGTTCTTTGGCTTTCGGATTCCTCTCTACCTCATATCATCGGGATAGTGCGTCTGCCTTAATATTCTTCAAGCCTGGGCAATAGTTTATCGAAAAATTTAAACGAGTGGAAAAAGTGCCCACTTGGCCTGCTGAGGATTGAGTCGTTGTGCCTTCTGCAGGTACTCTAAGTTGCGGTGATCAGTTAAGGTGAGGAATGGATGACGTGCCCCGCTACCCAGTGTCTCCACTCATTGAGCGCTATCTTGATTGCCAGCAGCTCCCGGTTGCCGACATCATGGTTGGCCTCTGCAGAGGAGAGCTTGTGTGAGAAATACGCGCAGGGATACAGCTTCTCGGGTGTCCTGTGACGCTGGGACAGAATAGCTCTCACGCCCACATTGGAGGCGTCAACTTCAACAATGATGGGCTTGTCCGGGTCTGGTAATTTGAGAATAGGAGCAGTAACGAACAGATTCTTAAGTGTATTGAGGCATGCTGAGCTCCTGGGTTCCATCCCAGGTTCTCGGGTGTCCCCTTGAACAGCTGCGTTGGGGATGGGCAACTGCACTATAGGTCTTTATGAAGCGGCGGTAAAAGTTTGTGAATCCCATGAAGGGCCGGAGTTCCTGGTATTTATGCCAACTGCAAAACTGCGCGCACAGACATTGCAGTTCAAACAAAAATAAACAGAGGTTCCAAGAAATACAAATACTGGCTATGACTAAGATAGCTAAGTATTTAAACAGTAAAACAAAAAGGAAACCTTGTTCCTTTAAATATATGTATAAAGTGCTGCGTTTACAATGACTACACTTAGTTAACAGTTTAGGGTAAACATGCAAAATACGGGAATAAGTTTAAACAGACTAGCAGCGTGGTTAAAGTGTGGCGCTCTGTAAGACTTCACAATGAGACTGAGCAAAGCTTGGTCTTAAATACACACTACTGCCACACAGAGGTAATTGGAAACAGGTGCGGGTGATGATAGAATAATGAATGGAGTGCGGTCCGCGATTTAGTAGACCAGTGAGCTGGATGGCTGGAGCCGTGTCCTTACAAATATGTTGTCTATATTCTATTTTGAGTAAAATGTGTGTTTATGAGATTTGCAAATCATTGCATTCTATTTTTATTTACAATTTACACAGCATCCCAACTTTTTTTTGAATTGCAGTTGTAGAATACATTCACCATGGGAAATTTCTTCTTTGGCGTATCAAATGTTATTGAGCACTGACACAAAATGGCATTACTTACAAGCTTAGCTAACAAATATGAGCTGTTCTATGAGCTACATGAATTTAGAATCCTTGAAAGACATATGGACATTTAATGTCATCATTAATGTAGATCAGAAAATGCTTATAATTTTGTGATGCAATGAACAGTAGTGCCAGCTAAAAACAAATTGCCCGGTCAGTCTACTGATTAGTAGTTGCAAATGGGAAAATTAATGTTTGGTTGGCAGATGGATGTGAAGAAGGGCAGTCGCACACTCAAAGCTACTGTGCAGTTATATTTTAATTAATTTATTAAGAGATGATTCAGTACTCTGAAGAATACTCATGTTGAAACATCAGTAATTTAACCCTATTTTAACTTGATTTTTTTTTTCCAGCTATACGGTGCCACTCAGTGATTTTTTTATGATTAAACAAAAAATTACAATAATGTCATAACAGTTCCTCTAAAAATCAAATTGCGCACACTTTTTATATCAACTGTTTATTAGTCATATCTGTGGTTACAATAAAGCCTTCAGCAATGGATAAATAATATTGCTCTATCAGAAGTCTGTGGTGACAGAAATATATTTTGAGCGATAGAAGGGTTAATAAATTGATTGTTATTTGATGCTGACATCGAATGTGTGACTGCACTTCTTCACATTTTTATTATCACCTTCTTTCTTTCTCCTATCTTGGTTGCTATTTACAAAAAGTACATGGGAACCAGTTTGGAATAATCGTGCATTATAAGATGAGGTTACTGAAGAGCTTTTATAGTGCTGATAGCTCATCTCTGAAAATCTCATAACAATTGTGTTGATGAAGTTGTTGTATCTTTTGGCTGTGATGTAGTCCAGATTTCCTAATTTGCTTTGTTTCCCTCTCCTATTCTTCCTGCAGAGATGGAGGCACTGTTACTGTACAGCAGACTGTCCCAGACACTATTACCACATGGGCTGCTTCCGCGTTCTGCACATCTCCAGCAGGATTTGGCCTGGCCCCTGGCATAAATCTCACAGCCTTCCAGCCCTTCTTCGTGAGCCTAACATTACCATACTCTGTCATCCGTGGAGAGGTGTTCCCACTAAAGGCCACGGTCTTCAACTACCTCTCCAAATGCATTATGGTGAGAGACTGTGTGTGCACAGCCATGATTGTCCCAGGATCATCAGTTGCTCAGACCAAAAAGCTGTAAAATGTACAACCCCAATTCCGAAATAGTTGCGACGAAGTGTAAATTGTGAATAAAATCAAAATGCAATGACTTTCAGATCACGAGCCAATATGTTATTTACAATAGAACATAGATAACATTTCAAATGTTGAAACTGAGACATTTCACATTTTTATCCACAAATTGAGCTCATTTCATATTTTCTGGCTGCGACAGGTCTCAAAAAAGTTGGGACACAGGCAAAAAAGGGCTGAAAAAGCAATTAATCTATAAAAGAATCAGGTGAAAGAACATTTAGCAAGTAATTAAGTTAACTGGCATCAGGTGTGTAACATGATTGGCTATAAAAGGGATGTCTTAGAGAGGCTGAGTCTCTCAGAAGTAAAGATGGCCAGAGGCTCTCCAACCCGTGAAGGCTTGTGTAAAAAAATTTGTAGAATACTTTTAAAACAATGTTCCTCAACGTCAAATTGCAAAGGCTTTGAAGGTCTCATCATCGACAGTGCACAACATCATCAAAAGATTCAGAGAAACTGGAAAAATCTCTGTGCGTAAGGGACAAGGCCGAAGACCTTTACTGGATGCCCGTGATCTTCGGACCCTCAGACGCCACTGTATCACTCACCGGCATGATTCTGTCATCGACATTATTAAATGGGCCCAGGAATACTTAAAGAAACCACTGTCTGTAAACACAGTCCGCCGTGCCATCTACAGATGCCACCTAAAACTCTATCATGCAAAAAGAAAGCCATTGTTGAGCATGATCCAGAAGCGCCGCCGTGTTCTGTTGGCCAAGGCTCATTTAAAATGGACCGTAGCAAAGTGGCGAACTGTCCTTTGGTCAGAGGAGTCCAAATTTGACATTCTTGTGAGAAATCATAGGCGTTGTGTCCTCCACATCGAGGAGAAAGATCACCCCTCCTGTTATCAGCGTTTAGTTCAAAAATAGTGGCAAAGCCACTGCGCTCGCTTGGCCAAACGTGGCCAAAATGGAACGCCCCCTATTGGCCATAGTATCGGTCCGATTGGGCTGAAAATCGAACTTGGTCAGGATCTTGAGACGCTATATACACATATGAAATATGAAAAGGATGGGTGAAAAACTGAAGACGCTAGAGCGCAGACAAGCCAAAAGTTTACGCACACACGCACGGATGCATGACATACCACCACTAAAGACCCCGAGCATAGCTTAAGCCCATTGGGCCTTTTGGCCAAACGGGCAAAAAATTGGAGTTTCTTAGCTTGTAGAATAAGGGAGCTTGAGCTGTTTGAAGTTTTGCAGAAAAGGTGGCCCCCTGGTGGCCAAACCAAGAATTGCAGCATGCCAAAAATAGAACTGGGGCTAGATCTTGGGCCCATATACATGCATATGAAATATAAAAAGGATCCTTTGAAAAGTGAAGGCACTATTGCAGTGAAACAAAATCTGTGCATTTTACGACCTTTGACCTACATAATCTTTAAATTCAGGTCAAATCAAAAACCCATTACATGTATGATGAACCTTGGCAGAACAACCTACAGTAAAAATTTTAGCATCTTCGCTTGTAGAATAAGGGAGCTAGAGCTGTTTGAAGTTTTGCAGAGAAAGCCCCCTGGTGGCCAAACCAAGAATCGCAGTAAGCTGAAAATGGAACTTGGGCTAGATCTTGGGCCCAAATACGTGCATATAAAATATGAAAAGGATCTGTTGAAAACTGAAGGCACTATTGCACTGAAAGAAAATCTGTGCATTTTACGACCTTTGACCTACATAACCTTGAAATTTAGGTCAAATCAAAAATCCATGACATATATGATGAACCCTTGGCAGAACACCATACAGTAAAAATTTGAGCATCTTAGCACATAGAATAAGGGAGCTCGAGCTGTTTGAGGTTTTGCAGAAAAAGCCCCCTGGTGGCCAAAAGAAGGATCGCAGCACAACCAAAATCGAACTCAGGTTAGATCTTGGGCCCCTTTACATGCACATAAAATAGGAAAAAGATCCGTTGAGAACTGAGGCCGCTGTGGCGCTGAAACGAAATCGGCACATTTTATGACCTTTGACCTATATAACAATCAAAATTAGGTCAAATCAAAAACCCATTACATATATGATGAACCCTTGGCAGAACACCCTACAGTAAAAACTTGAGAATCTTAGCTCTTAGAATAAGGGAGCAAGAGCTGTTTGAAATTTTGCAGAAAAAGCCACCTTTTGGCCAAACCAAGAACGGCAGCACGCCCAAAATCGAACTCAGGCTAGATCTTGGGCCCATATACATGCATATAAAATATGAAAAGGATCCGTGGAAAACTAAAAGCTGTATCGCGCTGAAACGACGTAATGCACGCATGCACGCACACACACGCACGGACGCACAACAGACCACCACTAATGACCCTAAGTACAGCATAAGCCCCTTGGGCCTGTCAGCCAAGCGGGCTAAAAACCAGCATCTCTAAAGGTATGGGGATGCATTAATGCATATGGTGTGGGACACTTGCATGTTTTAAAAAGCACCATGAATGCTGAAAGGTATATAAAGGTTTTAGAGCAACATATGCTCCCCTCCAGACGACATGTATTCCAAGGAAGGCTTTGTGTATTTCAGCAGGACAATGCAAAACCACATACTGCAGCTATTACAACAGCATGGCTTTGTAGTAGAAGAGTCCGTGTGCAGAATTGGCCTGCCTGCAGTCCTGATCTTTCACCGATTGAGAACATTTGGCGCATAATTAAACGAAAAGTACGTCAAAGGAGACCCAAAACTCTCCAGCAGCTGGAAGCCTGTATTAACCCTTTCGCAGGCAAATTTTGGCCCAGATGCATACCCCCACGGACGGATTAATTTTGGGTTTTTACCAAAATATGATTGTTATTCAAAATAACAATAAAATAACACCAAATCTCATAATAAGTTTCCCATAACTGATGTTTTTATGTTTTAATCCTCTCCAGAATCGCTAAAATCGTTTGGATCCAAGTCACTCCCGCTCTCTGGATATTCAAACTCATCGTCAGAGTCATTCAATAAAGCAAAAACTTCATCCACGTTGTATTTACGTTTAGAAACACGGCTAGAATGCCGGGCTGTTTGTACTAAATCGATGCCATGTTCACATGTCCCACAATTTGACCCGAAGTAGTCTCGTATTTAGCGTTTTTAGGAAATCCCATGCCTCGTTCACGGCTAAAAATACAGTGCTGGGTGACCTGAGAGACAGCCAATGGTAATGAGTGTAACTAACAAGGGAATTCCCGCAATCGGCCAATGAGAGAAGACTTTATAAAACACGTTGGTTAAAACGACAAAAATGTTGCTGTGCCTGCGAAAGGGTTAAACAAGAGTGGGATCGAATTCCAATGGCTAAACTCAAGAAATTTGTCTCCTCAATGCCCAGATGCCTCCACTCTGTGTTAAAAACAAGAGGGGATGCTACACGAAACAGGCCCCTGTCCCAACATTTTTGAGACCTGTAGCAGCCATCAAATTTGAAATGAGCTCATTTTGTGGATAAAATTGTAAAATTTCTCAGTTTCAACATTTGCTATGTCATCTCTGCTCTATTGTGAATAAAATACTGGCTGGTTTGATTTGGAAGTCATTGCGTTTTGATTTTATTCACAATTTACACTTTGTCCCAACTATTTCGGAATTGCGGTTATATTAATCTAAACGCTGACAGAACTTTTGTTGAAGATCAGCATACTCGAGTGTTCCAATGTTGGGTAGATATCGGGTGATTACAGATATTAACCCTTTAAGGCCTAATGCAAAAATCCCAGCAGAGAATCATGCTGCCGTGTTTACCATAGTAACCTGTATTTGGGCTGAAGCACAGCTTCTCAGCTTTCAGGAACAGTTGGAATTTTTTCAATTGCGCAAAACTTACAGTAATTACGGTACTTTCAAAATTACGCGCATATCTGTGTTAGCGACGACTCGTTTGGCGTAAAAGGGTTAAGAGTGTCAATCCAAGTACAATTTAATTCTCACCAAACTCAAAGAATATTCTATTTTGTAACGTGAATGTGCTCACTAAAGGTTGATACATCATGTTTTGCAGGCATGGGTTGACTTGTATCCTATTGCATAATTCAATCTTGATCTTTTTTCGGAGAATCTCAAGCCATTTTAGTGGTTAGCAGTGTTGCTTCACAATAAGGAGATTCTGGGTCCCAGTGACCCCGGACCTTTCTGCTTAGAGCCAATGGCATAGCTAGTGGGGGGGCAAAAACACGTCCCTTTATGACAACAATTAGTCCTGGCTAGTTCTCAATCATTTTCCTTTATTGACGCGTTTTATAATTATCCTAATTGGCAACTGAAGACATGTTTTCTCTCCTTATGCACCTCAGTTATACTGAGGAATCTGGCCTGCTCTTGTTACCCACCAGCCTACCCTTTTCGCCTTGATGACGTTGGACCTGGTTGGCCAGGATGCTTCATTCCCTAGTGCTCCTTCGAGAATTAGTATGCCTTTCTCCAATCAATGATCCCAGAAGCAGACCTGGATTCCAAACCGCTACCTTGCAAGCTTCTTGCCAGGTTTTCTGTCAAGCAAAAAGGCGTAGTTTTCCAGAATCTCCCCCTTCTAGCGTAGGAGCCATTGTCTGATGTAGCTATATGAGTAAAAACTGACTCTTACCCCTTTTCCACTAAAAAGAACCTGGTCCTAGTGCCGTGCTGGTGCTAGTGCTAGTGCTTGGTTGGTTCAACCCACGCACCTTTTCAGAACCTGTTTGCTTTTCCATCGCCAAGGAGCCTAATCAGAGCAAAGTGACTACGACACCGTATAACGTCAGTACATCTGGCAATACAGAAATACAGCAAACAGGAAAAGCAAACGGGTTCTTAGTAGGTGCGTGAGTTGAACCAACCAAGCACAAGCACAAGCACCAGCACCAGCACCGCACTAGCACCAGGTTCTTTTTGGTGAACAGGGGGTATATTGATCGGTGCTTGGCTCTAGACCAGCAAGGAGTTAGTGCCTGCTCTGGCACCAGTTTTGAGAACCAGAAGCTGGTGCTTAGGCTGTGGAAAAGCAAAGAACCGGTGCTAAGTCAGGCTCTGGCTCTGAACTAGCACTGGAACCAGCTCGGTGGTAAAGGGGTATGTGGTGAACACAGGATCTGTATCCAATAAGACTTTTATCCTTAATGACTGCCTCACTGCTAGTGGATTGGATTTTTTACTGGTCATGGAAACTTGGCTGAATGCTGGCAAATTTGCTCCACTTATTGAACTTCATCTGGATGACTGTAACTTTTTTAGTACTCCAGATCATCCGGACACAGTGATGGTCTAGCCGCTGTGTTCAAGAAACTCTGGTCATTTTCTGAGCTTCAGTCAATCCCCTCTTAATTGCGCTTGTGTATCATCTGCCAAAAATACATAAAGATTTTATAAATCAGTTTGCGGAGTTCCTTACAAACATCATGTCCAACTTTGATTGTGTTCTGATTCTTGGTGATTTTAATATTCATGTTTACTGGCCCGCTAAACCTCTAGTAAGATATTTTATGCATCAAATTGAGTTTTTTAATTGTGCGCTGCTCATAACCAGATTCACTGATGAGCCAGGTCATTCACTCAACCTAGTGCTGTCATTTGGTTTTCCGATCTGCAATACGAAAATATTTGATGTGTATCTTTCAGATCATAGTGCTGTTATATTTGATGCATCCCTGCCCTTTTCTCCTGTTACATGTATTGATTTGAAACTTTATAAAAAATTATTGTATTTGGCATCATCTGAAGGGGCATGCAATACTCTCTCGAACTTCATTTTTCACCCAGAGATGATAGTGGAATACAGTAAGTATGGACGTAAAACGGGCTTTTTGCAACCCCCAATATTGCCATTGAACAGCACTGTGAATCAGGCTATGAGCTGTGATGTCGCTCGTAGGATCAATTGTGACATGTAGGTTATCGTATGTGTATTTTACATTGCAAGTTAGATCCACTAAAAATGTCAGAATTTTTGCTTGACTTGGACATCGAATTTTTGCTGGACTGGACTAGCGACAGTGATGATGACGATGCATGGTTAGGAGAGGTGGAAAATGAGGAAGAAATCGGCAATGATCGGGATGCATCGGAACGCCAACAGCTGCCGCAGGCATACTAGCACGAACTGGAGCCTCGGGCACGGGCGAGTGAGTGGGAAGCATGCTCTTGGGTGAGTATCCCAAAAGCATAGTTGCAAACTTACATAGTTGAAATCCTTAACTGCAAATGGTTGAGCTAGCTATGTTAGTTGCTAACTACGTTATGCTCATGGGAAACCTACCCCTGAGCGAGGGCGGAGGGAACCCAAACATGTACAAGCTTAGAATTTTACTGACAAGCGCCCGGCTGGCTAACAGGAGGCCCTTAAGCATGGTTTGAATTACAGGGGAGCTAAGGGGAGCTTGGCTCCCCCGAAATGGACACAAGCTCCCCTGAAATCTTCTCTTGAGATGTTTAGGGGGAGCACTAAAGATTTTCCACTTTTTTGTGTTAGATTATATTTTCTCTGTCTATAAAGGTTCCTGAAATATAAAAATACAATTAATGTGTCACTGCTGTGTGTATTCGCTCATTACATTTCATTTCTGAACATCTGTCTAGGGATGGGCACGACTTAAGTTTTTCAAGATCGATTGATCGCATGAATTCCTCGAGGACCAATCCATTCCTCACGGAGGAAATACTATTTTCAGAATGCACCTTAAAGACAAAAACTGTGTTCACTAATATATCTGATGCATGGCTGAGTGCCTATTTTCAATCTAAACAGGCACAGTGACCGTTTGATAGAATAAATTTATTCACAATTAACAAAACTTTGCTGCAAAAGTATTAATAGCATGTGGGCAAGGCTCATGAAAATGACTCCACCCCAGACCTCATTTGAAAAAATATTGATTTGCTCGTATCAAATAATTAGTTTCTATGTGTAAATTAGAGATGTATACAGTTTATGTGCAAAAAAAATTATCATCAAATCACCAATACTTATCCTGCAATGAATCATGAAAGAACGGCATGTCTAAGTCCATTTTTGGCACGGTTGTGTACGTTATCCACTGACACACCTCTCTTCAGAGTAGTCTGGTACATACTAAATCTCTTTTTAATCAATTCTAGCTCCTTTTTTTATACTTTATGATGTTTTGAGAAAGGAATTCATACCCCAAAAAAGATGTCCACCTATTTTTTGACCTTTGGCAGGCTTGTGAAAAAAGTCTTGAAAATGAACATCAGGATTTGAAGTGAAACATGGATTAAATGTATACTTTCATTTCATGTGGCAGTTCCCCACTCTGTTTAAATTAGTTTTCTAATATTTTACCACAATCGTAATTATTTTCTGCACATTTTGGTGTATAATGATCCATGTAATAATAAAAAATGGTGGGAGCAGGAGTCCAATTTGCAAAGGCTGTCAGCGGATAACATACACAACACAAAATGCTGTCTTAATGAATCTGCATAAACAAAGCTTTTTCTGATAATTCCACGTGTCCAGAGGCCCAAGCCAGTGGCGTCGCCAAGGGGCAGCCGGGGGGGGGCCCCACGGACATCTCGTGCCCCCCCATGTGCCCCCCCCCATTTAGGATACGTAAATATTAAAGGCCAATAAAGGTCTTCCAGCATTCTTATGTTGTTGTTATTGTGCCTCCATGAAATACATTACTGGCAGTATTAACTGCCTACAGTGGTATTAGTATTATGTTTTTCACAGTAACCCTGTATTGACTGCGCTTCTATTTGTGCCCGCGCATGTGACTTTAGTAGTGGTGCGTACCGGAAAATGGGGCTCCCCCGAAAGTCATTGTGTAATTCAAACCCTGCCCTTGAGCAATGAACGATGCTATAATCCTATCATCTGAAGCCGGCAGTCCCTCCCAATTTATATCCCTGCATCGCAAAGTCGATTGTGCGCTGCTCTGAAAAGGCTACCGGGCACTGATGCGATGCAGGGCGTAGTGCTCAGTACTACTCGGCAAAGCAGTGCCTTAACTGAGTGAGCTAACCCCGTAGCCAAACAATAATATACTTTTTGACAAATATAAATTCAATCCTCTAGAAATATGAAACATCGCGAGACTAAGAAATAAACAAATTACAACAGGCAGATGATGGTCGATGCACTCGACTTCCTTACTGTGCGTCCCTGTTTCCCATGAATTACCTTGTCAGAAACGGGCTATTTTCGATGAGGTTTTTTGTGGATGTGCGTGAGTTGGAAGGCTGTTCAAAATGCCTCTTTTATTCTATTCCTGTATGACTGAGTGTCCAGAAAGTGTCTTATCCACCATCTTCATAACATTAGCTTTCCGCTGAGGTATTTGCCAATTTTTTGGCCGGGCTGAGCTGCGGCCTGGCCCTCACAAACGCGAATGTCGCTGCGTGAGCGACTGAGTGATCAAGTTCAACGATTGGCTGGCCAGCGAGGAAGAAGTTCAATGATTGGTTGGCCGGCGGGGAAGAGGCGGCCAGCCATATACTGGGTGCGCCTAGTCTTGTTTGATTTCTCAATACATGTCTACTTTAAAGGAAAAGTAAACGCATGGTAAAACTTCATTGCCAGATCAAGCACATAATCTCTGCTATCCAAAACGATAATCCATTATCATTGTTATTATTTTTACACCAAGTAATCTGCGTGTAAATGTCAGTAATAAGACCGCTCAAGCAAGCCGCCATGTTCGTTCGGCTAGAAGAGAATGCCTATGTCACTTGGGCTCACGTCAAGTCAGGTTTGGATCGCCTGTTTCGTTGGAACACCCAACAGCCGCGCAACCTGTTTCCATGTTCTTTTCCTGATTGACAATCAATCAATTTTAACTTTTTTTGTTTGTTTGTTTGTTTTACCAACCAATTAAGACCAGCGGCGGAGTGGGACACCAAAATCCCCTGGGAAAATTCTGACTGCACTGGCCCAACCCATCCCCTCCACCATCTTTTTTTTTTTAATCTGGATGAAGACCCAGATTATGTCATGTTTCTTTGAGTGGAATACCTCCATCTGTTCTAATACCAGCCAAATCTACACATTTGGGAAGGACTTAATGGAAATATGAAATATGACCACTAGATGGCAGTAGGCAAATTCACATAATTCAAATAATGTTATTCTGACACGAGGTAAATGACAGCTCTGTGTGTGGAAAACCACTCTTGTCCGTAATTGCGTTGCTGATGCAGACAGGTTTGGAGCTGATGAGAAGAGAGAAAAAAGAGAGTGAGGGGCAACGCGGCCGTAGTAGCCGCCGTGATGACACCGCCCCCCGCTGAGGAGGAACTATGAAGAACTCAGCTGCAATGTTATGCTAATTCGCACCTAGTAATAACGTCAAGGCTTGAGCTAACTGTTTTCCTGTCAACTCACCTGCATCACTAGTTGACGCCTGGTTGTTTAGGAATAAATCCGTGATTTTTGACCATTTTGACGCACCCTCCTCCAGCATCCGCTTCTTCTTCATTCTGGCCTTTTCGGCCTTCATTCTCTCCTTTCTCTTCTTGCCTTCCACCTTCGAGTGTAAAAAAATCCGCTACTTCAACCTGCCCGCTTTCTCTCCGTCTGATGGCCGCTCATTCATCCCCCTGCGTTCATTGGATAAACGCAGAGTGATACGCAGTTTCCATTTCCCATGAGGCTTTGCTCCGACCATTCTACATTAATTTTTGAACATACAAACAAATTTTATAACAGTAAATTTTATATTTGTGGTCATAAGTTATGTAACATCTGAATAAAAAGAATTAGATCAAGATAGGAGGCTAAACAAAAATCAGTAGGCTGGATTGATGAGAGTGAGTCTGACACTTGAGCAGCCATGAGTGAGATGTAGAGAGGCACCAAGTGTTATAAATATTGATCAGGGTTGGGGGTGTGGAGATGTAGAACAGCTTGGAGATTTTCATGGGATCGTGCTTGGTTAATGATAGTTTCAACTCAGTGGGCCAAGTATGAATGTTATAGGGCTGTTCAAGGCAGTAATTGGGCCGTTTCACCTGAGCTTCGTCGGGAAATCTCCCTGTCGTCCCAATGGCCACTTCGCCCCTGAATAAGCCAGAGCCTAGGCAATGTGCAGATTGTAATGATTACGAGATGATAGTGACAAAAAGATTCATTTACGTTTATGCTTTGATTCGTGACTGCAAGGATGGAAATCTTAATAATTAGGCTAATTAGAAAAAAATCTCAACTCTCTCGGTAATTCTGTGTACCGTGTAATTCCGTGTTTTGACCTTCTGTTTATCAGATTATGAAAGAGGACTGAAAATAAACTCCCTATATATAATTTTTGAATGGCATTAAAAAAGTACGTATTTAAGAGGGGAAACATTATCGTGAACATATTGACCATGCAGTGAACGCAGCATAAGAAAGGTTTTGATATTTTTTAATGCCACTCAAAGCAAACGTGAACAAATTTGCTGTCTTGTGGGCATTTTAAGTTTGATGCACTGAGCAATAATGTCATGGATGAAATTGGCATGGCACGCCATTCTGCCATAGCCTGGTAATACCAGACTCTGATACTTTGCTTTGTTTCGTAAACAGGTGAAGAGAAATGAAATTGAGTGGAAATATGCAGGCTGGCGAAGTCAGGCTAATTCTGCCGTCAAGTCTTGTAAATTAGTTAATCAATCCTCTGATTGCGAATCAAGCAAAGTAACAGGGAGTTATCGTTTGTTTAACGGTGAGGATTCTGCCTCACCTAACTGAGCTCCGATGGCACGTCACTGCTCTTAATCATCGACTCAGCTTTCAATACTAATGCATAGAAGACGACACTGGCGCACTCGAATCACTCGCATCAATTTATTTAGGTGCTCTTGGCTCTTTTGCTCTTTATTGGTATGTACTGTCCGTCCTGAGAGCACCAGCCTCCGCTGATAGAGGGGCTGAAGCGTAAGGGGTTCCTTCATCTTTCAATACTTACGCTTTGACTCCATACACTCAAAAGACATGATGAGCCCAAGTGACGTCACGCACTGGTCCGGGCAGAATATTTCCTATTGTTTGATTGGTCGATTATCTTCTATGGCGGCAATGGCAGATTTTGAAATTTCTAGGTTTCTGCGATGTTTGAAAGCAGATTACATGATGTAAACAAAATTTTTAAAAAATGGCTTATCGTTTTACTTTATCTGGCGATGAAGGTTTACCATGCATTTACTTTTCCTTTAAATCTTGTCTGTTTGTATGCTGTTCTTGTCACATTAACTCTGCAAATAAATTTTCTGAAGGTCTTATTGCTGCTCCCAATACCTGCACCATGGAGGCCTCTCCTCCCCATCTCAGCACTGAGGAACTCACCTCCTTATTTAACACCACCAGCCCTTCTTTACTGAATACTGTCTCCTCATAAAGGGAAAATCCATTCATCACACTGATTTACAAACTTTCAGTAGCATGTGATGCTCCTCTTTCTATATTATTTCCCTAGTTTTCAGGCAAATCGAACAACATGGGGTTGAGAACATAGTGGTTTTTAGGTAAAAAAACAAGTTTCCATGGGCGCAGCCATTATGACAAGTCACATGATCAGAAGTAGCTAATATGATGTAATCTGGGCGCTTCACTGCAAATGGCGAGAGAATTACGTTGTGTTCTTGTTATTAACGTGTCGATTTACCGCGGGCAGTGCCCAATTGTGTGGCGACGTACTGTTGTGTCTCCGACGCGAACAACTACAAGAATGATCATTTTCTCAAAATCCCATCGAAAGTGTTGAGACAAAGCCAGTGGCCTGCAAAATGTTGCCGGAGTTCTGACAATTTGTGCTGCCTTGTCTAAAAATGCTACCTTAATGCAGAGCTATCGTAAAGTCTTTGTTTTTACCTTAATATTGCAATACAAATCAGCCTACAGTAGCAACTTTGTTATTTGTTCGCTTATTATAACATAAGCAAATGTTATAATGAGTCAGATAAGTTTGATTTAAAGACATCATGCTGCACGTGACTGTCGTCTGATTTCGGCAATTCAGGAAAAGCTTGTGTGTTCATGCAATTATTTGCCAATAAGCAGAAAAGTGCACTGAAAAAAGCTTTATTTTCAAGATTTTTTTCATGATATTTAAGATGTGAGGGATGAAATAGAGCCCAAGATTGTGGGTTTGTGCGTGCGCAGAAACACAGGGTAGCATATATTGACAGGCAGCAGAAATTGGCAGAACACCAGCCAAGAGGGAATTACTAGCAAGTTCAGGTTTGCAGCAGACTGGGATGCATTTCCCTAAAGCACAGATGCTAACTTTGACTGAATGGACAAACTATGTAGGATGGTAATGTAGCAAGCAAATGAGCTTCAGGGAAACGCACCCCATGATAAAGGTTCTCTAAGGGATACTTTACCAATTTTCAACCAGCATCTTCAAAATTCTTTATTAGCAAAGTTGTGGACATTAAGAATGAATATTCTCCCTCACTCGTGATTTATTTCAGAATAGTTTTTAGGATGGTTTCAATGCAGGGGCATGATGGGTAAGGTAGGGCATGCTCAGTAATGAAGGAGGGTGTGCTAAGATCAGGGATAATTCTCCTGCGCATCTGGAAACAGAAAATAGAGCAATAACGGGGTCTATCTGTTCGTCCAAGAACTTGTTCATTGAGGTGAGATGCCCAGTGGTAACCAGCTGCCTGATTGAATGATTAAGGCTCATGGTGCTGTCCATGGTTGAGTGGGAATGGGCGGTACTGAAGAACTATCTGCATTTGCTTGTGTTTTTAATGGCCCTGATGCTTACTCCTCTGTAGGAAGATGACACTTAAGCATGGCCTGCATGTGGGCAGGGGTCAGGGATTCATTGCTGATTTTAGGCACCACTCTCTATCAGTCACCACCTTCTTTTCCTGCTACTTTCTGGCAGGCTAGATGCAGCTAAAAGTATGTGTTGCCCAAGACTGCTGCCTCCTACTTTATGTAAGAACACTCATTACCTGTTGCTTTCAGCGAAATATCCACCAAACCATGGACTGAACCATTGTTGAAGGCGGGGGTTTGGTCCGAAAATGGAAATGTCTTTAATATATTGCATGACTTTGCAGCTTTGGTTTCACTCTGATGCAGTAATATGATTGGCCTACATGAGGGGCAGGGGTCCCTGCTCATGGTAAGCCATAGCTTTGCATGTGCAAGATATCTCTCTGCTCGAAAGCACCCAATTAAAATGATTGTAGCTTGTCAAGGGTTTGATAATGGAGCAGGTGCTTGATAATGAGCCAGTCGTTTGAATCAGACATGTTAGAGAGGACAACGTCTAAAACATGCAGGGCTATGGCTCTCCAGGAGCAGACTACTGTGGTTTTTTTAGGCCCAATGGGCTGTGGGCTCCAAGAATTGTCATCCCCTCTCCACCTGAAACAACGGACTTGTATTAAAGCAATGCTTACATATTCTTTAAACTTGTGACCTGTGTCAACTGAATTTGAGAAAAAAAATTTGCATTGTAATATTTGTGTTAGGTTATACCTTTACATGACTTAAAACCTCGGGTCCGGAATAGATTATTTAGAACAAAATCGGTTGCCTGGGAAAAAGTTTGATAATCTCTGCTGTTGAGGAAGTAATGAAAGCATTGGCCATGTTATTCCATTCAGAACTTCTGTGATGATGTGGCTCATCAATGGCTGACATTGCCTGGAAAGGTCAGCAGTCTCTTGCCGAAAATTTCCAGTTACCAAGAAGCCAAGCTCTGACAGCACCTGTTGTAGTGCAGGAATAGAGTGAGATATATTTGACATCTTGACCTAGCTTGGCTCCAAAATATTGAGTAAACGCAAAATAATTGGTATTGATTCTCAAAAGCAATGAATTAGTCAATTATTGCTCCGCAAAAAAATCTTCAGGTTCTGTAAAAATATGTTCTTCGTACAGTAATTAGTGTGGCACATCCTGAAACTGTGCAAGATCAGCCATGTTTGCCTATAATACAGATTGTAAACCCTTTATCAGAAAAAACACTAGGTAAATTAATCAAGTAATTGTCAAAGTCTAAATGACTTTATAAAATGCCAGACCAAGAATAATAGGCGTGGTTAATTGGCCAAAAGTAACATATCTGAAGCTAGTGTAAATTATTAACGTAAATATGCCTGCTCTAATTGAAAAAAGTGTGACAATCAGTTAGTTTGTACGTGCAATAAAGCGTAGTGGTCATTTTTCCTCGAAAATCAAAATTTCCATTGGAAGTTACGACCACATGTAAAGTGAATGACTGCATTTTAACCCTAGTCCTGCTGATCACCAGTAAATAGAGGACCCACACTCGTTTCCCTGCATGCTAGTCTTCGATCGTTCCCTGGTTGCTATTTCCCTGTATGCCGGACCTCGATTAGCATTGGCCTAGAGGCAGGACTTGGGTTAATACAAGTACAAACTGACAAATTATATCATTTATTCAACTAGTGCACAATTGTTCAATAATTTACATAACCTACAGCAAACGGGTGTTATATGTGTTTTATTTCATTGTTAGGCTATTATTAAGGCCTAGATTGGTCCTGGATAGTACGCTAAAAATAAAACACGAAATCATCTTGGACATATTTTATTGAGACATGTACTGTCTGAAAAGACATCAGGATATAAAAAAATGGCGTGCATCTGACCATCTATTACGATTGGGAACAATTTTCCGATTTGTTCGCCAACTTACCCTAACCCTAAAGTTGGCAGTATGGTTTAGCCAAATAAATGGAAAATATCCATAATCAGGGGTGGCAAACAAATTGTAAAATTAACCCTTCAATTGAAGTATAAAATCTATGTAATCTGACCACCAGTGTCAAAGGTTCAAATGACAAACCACATAGAGGAATTACAAATTACAATTTGAAATGGGAATAATAAATTGCTGATTAAGTTCTGTCTGCAAGACAAGGACAACCACTGTTGAAGAAGAGAGCATGGGAACAATAGCTTGGATGGAAAAATGTACTGTACTCATCATCAGTTCTTCTTAGCAGTTGTGTCTTTCTCCTTTCTCAGGTGCATGTGAGACTGAGGGAGTCAGCAGAGTTCACAGGCCAGCCCTGTGACGGCTGCCAGTACAAGCGATGTCTCTGCGGTGAGGAGAGTGGGACCTTCACCTGGGTCATTACTGCAACCTCTTTGGGTGAGTCAAAGTGGCCCCTCCAGGCATATTGAAGGATCAACACTAGGCTTAACACTATTATGTATTAAAAAAAAAATTTTTTCATAAGAAAATTATGTTTATCGTGCCACTGGGGAGGGCAGGTGGACCCAATTGCAGAGACTCAGGTAGGTATAGGTCAGAGTTTTTAATGAAGTCTCTTAAACCAAAACCAGGATGAAAACCGAGGACATAATCCAGACGCCGTAGTAAATGAAAGACAAAGGAAACAGGAATGCAAGACAAGGCGCCTTAAGAAATGAAAGACAAAGGAAACAGGAGGGTGCTTGCAAGTCTGTATGGCATAACCAGGTACTCTTAGTGACCACTAGAGGTCACAAAAGCAGTCCTCCACTCATCCCCTCTTCGCAGTAGATTATACGCACTTCATAGGTTAAGTCTGGTTGAGATCCGGGCACCTCGTAGTTGCTCCAGGGCGACTGGGATGATGGGAAGAGGATAGCAGAACTTCACTGTAGCTCTGTTCAAAGCCCGGTAGTCAATGCAGAGACGCGACCCACCATCTTTTTTGGCCCCAAAGAAGAAGCTTGAGGCAGCAGGGGATGTTGACGGGCTGATTTAACCCAGTTTTAATGCTGCTTCAATGTACTCCTCCGTGGCCTTTTGTTGGGGTAGAGAGAGTGGGTACACTTTTCCTTTGGGCTCTGACTCACCGGTCAGGAGGTCAATAGCACAGTCCCATGGTCAATGAGGAGGCAGTTGCAAGGCTCTTTTTGGGCAGAACACATCCCTGTACTGGAGGTACTGCGGGGGGATGGGGACACTAATTCTTTCCTGAGGACTCTCGATGGACGTGGTGAGAATGGGCACTCTTTCGGCGTTCTTCGGATGGTGAGGTAGGCCCATTATACAGAACTGGAAGCATTTGGGTCCCCCCGCAGTACTTCTGTAGTCTTCCAGCTGACCTCTGGGGAGTGGTGTACCAGCCATGGTCTGCCCAGTATTAGTTCTGCCAAGGAGTCTCCTAGTACCAGGAAAGAAATATTCTCAGTGTGAAAGAGCCCCACTTGCAGCTTGACGGGCCCTGCCACCTCCTGAATCAACCCCCTACCTAAGCGTTTGCCGGTGATGGACTTGACGATGCAGGAGTGTGGGTTTGAGGAGGTGGCGAGCTGGAGAAGACGCTGCAGAGCCCCTGAGATGAAGTTGCCTGCTGACCCTGAATCAATGAGAGCAGATACCTTAATACCTCTCCCATTCAAGTGGAGGAACACAAATGTACTAAGGGGAGTAGAATTAGGCATCGTAGGATTTACTGGGCTCACCACAGGTCTTCAAGGTCTCACCTGGCAGCGAGCAATCACGTGACCAGGGGCTCCATAGTAAATACACAGTCCCTGGGTCACTTGACATCTCCGCTCCTTGGGGCTGGGGCGTATCCCGTCGAGCTGCATCACCTTCTCACCCTCAGGCGATCGCTGGGCTCCAGTGCTCGGCTCTTGCAGGCAGCTTTCACAATATTGGGACACTCGCATAGTCAGCTGTTTAAACCTCTCCATGCCAATAGTATAGTTGTAGGCGGAGACGTACAGCCGCAGCCCTTGGTCGAGGCCTTGTCCCACCTTGCGGGAGGTGGTGAGGAGGGTCGCTTTATTCCACCCACTTGCTGCTGCTGGGGTACGGAACTGGAGAGCGTACTCTGTGATGGACTGATCACCCTGGCAGATCTGGTACACGATTGTGGAATCCCCTTGAGTGCAAAGACTTCTTTAAAATGAGTGATGAAGCTTTCTTGGGACTTGGTGACTGGCCCCCTTCAATTCCAAACGCCCTCCGCCCACTATTAGGCTCGGCTGATAATATAGGCTATCCGGGCTCGCTGTGTGGGATGTTGGCCTGCCTGCATTTCCAGAGCAAGGGAGCACTGGAGCAGGAATCTGTCGCATTCTTCCGCATCGCTTGAGTTGTTGGCTGGAGGTGCCATGGGACTGGCTGCAGCTACATTAGGCTGGGCTGGTGGAAGGGTCCGCATAGCTGCTTGCAGGGCATGCTTGATTTCTTGCACCAGCCCCTGGATGGACTCTGCAGTGCCAGCCTGCTCCAGGCCGGTATTCCACTGGGCGTTCTGTCTGGAGACACTTAGGGATGAGGTCGTTGAGCAGGAAGCTAGTAAGTGGAGCTGGAGTTTTAATACCAAAATAGTAGAAATCACAGAACATGAACTGGGAAATGCTTAATCAAAATCAAAACTAAGTTCTTTGACTGAATACAATGCAGGATTAAATCCATTACAAGACAGAAACACTAAATAACAGAAATACTCAAACCAGGGGAAGATCAAACAAGCAAATACTCAGAAATAACCACTATAATCAAAAAGCCAAAGTAACAAATAAAAACCCCAAAGTAACAACAAAACAAAAGTACAAAGTAACAAAGGAACTAAAATACCAAAAATCCGCAAGGTACAAAGTTTCAGGGTTTGTTAATTACAAAATGTATAATTCGCGAGAGTAATATTTTAACTGGGAAACGCTGGAGCTAGAATGACAAGAATACAATTTACGCGAGAGCAAAAGGACAAGGAAACACAGGGAGCGAGGAGAAACCAGAGTGAAAATGATGACGCTGTTATGGCCCCAATTTGTTATGGCGTCAATTGTTATGGCGTCACGGACAGCAAGGGATGACAGAAAAAATTCTTCAACTTCAACAGATTTAATGAAACAAACACTTAGAACTAATTTACACTCTACCCTACTGACCAAGATTGAAATCAAATAAAAAATGAGATATTTACAGTTCCTTTGTAATGGAGATGGGCTGCTAGGTTGCAATGTCCTGGGACAGGAAAATGCTCCAACACAGGCAAAAATCCACAAAAAGCTTCACAGGTCTTGAAAAGAGTGACCGGTCTGGTCAAATGTATCCTTCCACAATTTCTCCTTGCAATTTCTCCAACTACTCCACTCTCTCGATTTTTCTCCTTATATACTCTTGTCCAGCCCCCTCTGAGGCATGCCCAGGACATGCCCAACCTAGTTTAGATTGGGCTAAACAAAAAAAGTCAATACTGCCATCTAGTGGCTTTTTACCACATTACACCTCCATTCCAAAAGGGAAAAATTTTGACTCATAAAGGCAAAATTTTTCTTTTCAATACAAAAATGGTTAAGTTGACACTTGGATATATATACATATAATACAATATGCTAATAAACACAGGTGATATATATACACATACTCAAACACGGGATAAGCAATCGGCAATTACATTGTCAGCACCCTTTACATGCTTAATTTCCAAGTCAAACTCTTGTAAAATCAAACTCCAATTCAACAATCTCCGATTCTTGTTTTTCATCTTACTCAAAAACATTAACGGATTGTGGTCAGTATATACAATCATTGGCTTTTGCCCTGTACAAACATAAACCTCAAAGTGTTGTAAGGATAGAACCAGAGCCAACAGCTCCTTCTCAATTGTGGAATAGTTCTTTTGGTGGCGATTAAACTTCCTGGAGAAGTATGCCACGGGATGCTCAATGTCATCAGAGTCACTTCTCTGTAGGAGCACAGATCCACAAGCTTGGTCGCTAGCATCGACCGCCATGGAGAACGGTTTGTTGAAGTCAGGAGATTTGAGCACGGGGAAGTGACATAGCAGAGCCTTCAGGCGATCGAAGGCTCTTTGGCATGCTTCATCCCAAGTGAACTTTACGCCTTTCTTCAGTTGGTTGGTGAGACTGAGAGCAATCTCAGCAAAGTTCTTGCAGAACTTGCGGTAGTACCCGATCATTCCAAGGAAGCGGCGCAAAGCTTTTTTGTTGTCAGGAACTGGAAAGTCCATGATGGCTTGGACTTTAGCATTTATGGGTGCCACCTTACCCTGGCCTATGACGTAGCCAAGATACGTGACAGTAGCACAACCAAAGTCACTCTTGTTCAGGTTAACAGTCAGGTTAGCCTGGGTCAAGCGTTGGAACAACGTCTCTACATCTTTCAGATGTTCTTCCCAGGAGTCACTCCATGTGATCAGGTCGTCGATGTACGCACCCGTGTGTGGCAATCCGGCGATTGTAGACTGTATCATCCTTTGGAACGTGGCTGGGGCATTTTTCATGCCAAAGGGTAGGACTTCATACTGGTATAACCCAGATGGTGTGGCAAAAGCAGAGATGCTCTTGGCCCTCTCAGTTAAAAGCATACACCAATAAACCTTCAATAAATCAATCTTGGTCAGAAACTTTGCTTGCCCTACTCTATCGATACAATCATCAATCCTAGGTATTGGAAACACATCAGTTCTAGTTACAGCATTGACTTTGCGATAATCTGTACAGAATCTAGTACTTCCATCAGGTTTTGGAACTAGAACACAGGGTGAACTCCAATCTGAGTTAGAGGGTCTGATAATATCATGTTCTAACATGTAATCAACCTCTTTCTCAGCAATCTTTCTTTTTTCAGGATTCATCCGGTACGGATGCTGTTTTATTGGTTTGGCATCATCAACATCTACATCATGTGAGGCTATAGAAACTCTCTTTGGAACATCAGGAAATAGATCTTCATATTTCTTGATCAACCTCTCAAACTGATCTTTCTGTGAGGGTTCTAAGTGCTGGAGTTTTACATCAAGATTTTGCATCACTTCAGAATTTGACAATTTACATGAAAGAACTTCAGCTTTAATTCTAGGTTCATCATCTTGAAACTCCCCCTCATCTTCACAAGTCTCGGCCATAGGATGATCTGAAGTGACAGCTGCAACCCTAGCATTCCAATCATGATAAGGCTTCAGCATGTTAATGTGACACAACTGTTTTGGCTTTCTCCTGTCTGGAGTCTTCACAAAGCAATTGAGATCATTGAGTTTTGTCAGAATTTCATAAGGACCATGAAATCTAGCCTGCAATGGATTGGACTGCTAGGGAAACAACACAAGGACCTTGTCTCCTGGTTTAAACTCACAGCTTCTAGTCTTATGATCATACCAAGTTTACATTTTTCCCTGACTTGATTTCAAGTTCTCTTTGGCTAGGTCACAAGCTGCACGCAGTCTTTCCTTGAACTTGTTAACATAGTCTAGCAGACTGATATGCGGCTCTTTCTCTTGCCATTGTTCACTCAACAATAGCAAAGGTCCTCTCACTTCATGGCCAAACACTAGCTCAAACAGACTGAATCCAGTAGACTCCTGCACTGCTTCTCTAGCTGCAAACAACAGCAAATGAACACCTTCATCCCAGTCTTTCTCATGGTCATAACAATAAGTCCTCATCACTGCCTTGAGAGTGGAATGAAACCGCTCTAAGGCACCCTGACTCACTGGATGATAGGCACTGGAAAGAATCTGCTTCGCACCTAGTTCATACACAACCTGCTGAAACAATCCGGAAGTGAAATTGCTACCTTGATCTGACTGAATTTCCCTGGGAAGGCCAAACAACGTGAAAAACTTTATCAAAGCCTTCGAGATTGCAGTTGCCTTGATGTTGCGTAGAGGTATGGCTTCAGGGAATCTGGTAGATGCACACATGATTGTCAACAAGTACTGATTTCCAGATCTAGTCTTGGGTAATGGACTAACACAATCAACGATGACCTTGCAGAAGGGCTCCCCAAATGCTGGGATAGGCTGCAATAGAGCTACAGGTGGGTCTAACTGGTGTTTTCCAACTACCTGACAAGTGTGACAGGTTTTGCAAAAGTTGTAAACATCTTTCCGAAGTCCAGGCCAAAAGAAGTGTTTCATGATCTTGTCAATGGTCTTGTGAACACCAAGATGACCTCCTAAAGGCAAACTATGAGCCATTGTTAAGATCTCATTCCTGTAGACCTTCGGAACAACAATTTGCTTGACCACTGCCCAATCTGCATTGGCAGGGATATCAGGAGGGCGCCACTTCCGCATCAACACTCCATCCTTGAGATAATACCCAACTGGAACTGCGTCTATTTCTTCATCAGGAAGGGCTCTCTTCTTTAGTACACAAATTTCAGGATCATTGGTTTGCTCCTGAATCAACCGCTTTCTGGACAGAGACAAGTCTCCAGACACATCAGAATCACCAGACCCATCTGGCTGGCTGAATAGAGAACTGATAAAAGTGTCTGATAAGTCCTCAAACGGAGAAACCATAGTAGGCTGAACAGAGTCATGAGGCGAACCACCTGAGTCATGACTATTCAAGGTGCTGGACGGCACCACATCATCTTCTTCCTGAGCTTTCTTAGCCATAGCACGAGTCACTGCACAGGAAGGATACAGAGATGGGTCTTCATCGCCATCTTCAGTGCTCTGCTGTGAAGTAAGATGAACAGGGGGAACTACATTGCCCCCAGCCAGGTCATTGCCTAGCAACAGAGAAACACCCTTGATAGGTAGACTTGACATAAGTCCCACCTTTACCTGTCCTGTAACTAAATCTGACTTCAAGAATACAGAGCGCAGGGGTACAGATACAGTCCTCCCTTCAATACCTTGTACAAGTATGAAATCCCCAGAAGTGGTCTCATCACGTAACTCCAAGGAGTCCATCAACAAAAGTGACTGAGAAGCTCCGGTATCCCTTAGGATATATATGGGGACAGGAGGAGAATGCTCATTCAGAGCCACAAATCCCTCTGACACAAATGGAAGGAATTCCTCCCTCACAAAGTCAGCAGTATCAGGCTTCTTAGCCTCACAAGGAGCAGGCAATTTAGCAGATCGGTCACCTACTACAGGGGTTTCTAACCTTGTCTTCACAAAGGCATTGGGTTTGGTATCCTTTTCTTTTTCTTTCTGAGCTTTAAGGAACCAACAGTTAGTTGTAACATGACCAGATTTCTTGCAATAATTGCAAACTAGACCACTTTTGTCACTGTCAGCTTTCACACTTTGATCAGACCTTTGACTGGATTTCTGAGCACCATCACCAGATTTGTCTTTGTCTTTGGGTGAGGAATCTTGGGTATCACTGTTACCTTTCTTCTGAAATTGGGACCATCTATTGTTACTGCTGGACTGAAATTTGGACTTATGTGTGAGAACATATTCGTCTGCAAACTTGGCAGCTGATTGCAAATTCAGTGCTTGCTTTTCATAAAGGTAGGTTTTAATATCATCCTTGACACAGTTCTTGAATTCTTCAACTAACACCATCTCTTTTAGTGAGTTGAAATCATCCTTGACCTCCATAGAAGTACACCAGCACTCAAAGCAAACCTTCTTCTCGTTAGCAAATTCCACATAAGTCTGATTGTCAGATTTCTTCAGACCTCTGAATTTCTGTCGGTAAGCCTCTGGAACCAACTCATAAGCTGTCAAAATAACCTTTTTGACAACCTCATAATCAGAGGAATCATCTGCAGACAAAGCCAAATAGGCTTGTTGAGCTTTACCCTTGAGGACAGTTTGCAACATCAGAGGCCAGTGTTCCTTTGGCCACTGACAACTCTTAGCTACCTTCTCGAAGCACTGGAAATACTTATCAACCTCCTTCTCTGAGAATGGAGGCACCAGCTTTACCTCCTGGCTAGCCCGAAATTTGTTTTCAGCTTGAATTTTGATTTTTAGTAGCTCCATTTGGAGCCTTTCTTCTCTATCTAATTTTTCTAAATCGAAATCTCTCTGTCTCTGTCTCTCTCTGTCTGCTCTTTCCTCTTTCTCTCTCTCAAATTCTCTTTGTTTTTCTTTTTCTGCCCTTTCAATCTTTAGAATTTTTAATTTAAGTTCCAATTCTACATTCGGATTTTCCACCGGAAACTGTTCCAGATCTCCTGGTGCAAACACATTTTCATCAATGTAATATTCAACAATCTCTCTAGCCAGTCTTGCTTTTCGCATGGCTGGTTTTACATCTGTCAGCTCTAACTGTCTGCATATTTCTAGCAGTTCTGTCTTTTTAAAAGACTTCAAAACCTCTACGGTTGGTGATGCCAAGAAACCATCCATTGCTGTTGATCTGCCAATATATATCTCGGAAAATTCAAAAAACAATTTCACTATTTGAAATTTTAGATTTTCAGTAAATGACTCGCACAATGGTCTATCCCGGACGAGCCCCCAATTTGTTATGGCGTCAATTGTTATGGCGTCACGGACAGCAAGGGATGACAGTCAAAATTCTTCAACTTCAACAGATTTAATTAAACAAACACTTAGAACTAATTTACACTCTTCCCTACTGACCAAGATTGAAATCAAATAAAGAATGAGATATTTACAGTTCCTTTGTAATGGAGATGGGCTGCTATGTTGCAATGTCCTGGGACAGGAAAATGCTCCAACACAGGCAAAAATCCACAAAAAGCTTCACAGGTCTTGAAAAGAGTGACAGGTCTGGTCAAATGTATCCTTCCACAATTTCTCCTTGCAATTTCTCCAACTACTCCACTCTCTCGATTTTTCTCCTTATATACTCTTGTCCAGCCCCCTCTGAGGCATGCCCAGGACATGCCCAACCTAGCTTTAGATTGGGCTTAACAAAAAAAGTCAATACTGCCATCTAGTGGCTTTTTACCACATTACAACGCCCAGTGACCACTGAACTGAAACTGGGAGTTTAAATACTTTGTGGGCAAACAGACAGGTGATTACAGTCAGTATTCTGGTGAGTTTGAAGGATGAAGTGGAGACTTGATTGCAGATCGGGGCGTGGTCACCAGGCTGCCAGGCACTGATGTGACAGCAATAAACCATAAAGCCAATAAAATATCACTGTACAATGGACAGACTATGGCAGTTCTTATTTGTTTGTTTGCATTTGAGACGATGATTGGCTCTTAGGGAGGGGGCAATGCATTTTGAGCCCTGCGGCTAGACTTTCCCCATTTTATGACAGTTCCACCTGTGGCTTTTTATAATGCTGTCTTTCCTCTAAAAGGTCGAGTGAACATTTCAGTAAGTGCAGAAGCCCTCAGCTCTGAGGAGCTCTGTGGCAATGAGGTGATCACCGTGCCTGAGAGGGGACAAATCGACACTGTTGTCCGTAAACTGCTTGTGGAGGTGAGCTGACTCATAGCCATCAATATTTTATAAGGAACATGAAAATGGTAGTTATTTGAATTCATGAGCTACAAAGTCTGATAAAATTATTAAGCATGGATAAAACTGGGATTGCATCACAGCAACTGTAAAACTGACCTTCCTGCACAGTAGAATATGTCATATATATATATATGTATAAACTGTTAATGAGATTTACTCGCACATGTTGTAAAATTATTCTTCAGGATGCATTCATCGCATATTCAAAGTGTAGTCTACGCAATTAGCATTTAATATTTTACAGCTGTGACCAAGTGTTTGGCTGGTGATCATAATGTGGGCTCATTTTCAAATGTCTCTGTCTCTTTCAGCCTGAGGGTACAACACAGACCATCAGTCATAATGCACTGCTGTGTCCTCAAGGTATCATTTTTTCCCTCTTTCTTTCAAATTGATAAGAATATCAGTGGGAAAAAACAAGAACACACAGCATGAATAGGATGCAACAAAATACTTTTGGTGGGTAGTGGTATTGTTGTCTGCAATTTTTATGTATGTATATGGCCCACTGTGAATGAAGTATGTTTGGAATCTACATAAAGTAATTGTATATTTTTGCAAAATAGTATGATCTTTCATTCGAATTTTTCTCTTTATGAAAGCAATTAACTGACTGCTGTGTGGGATTGTTTCTCAGGAAACTGCTCACACCAAAGTGATGTCCGCAAAGCCGGGTTGTACTTAGAGAGACTATACCTACTTGTCTGTTGTCTCTGTGTCCACCAGGAGGAGCTGTGGAAAAGGCAATTTCCCTGGAGCTGCCTGAGGTTTTTGTCGAGGGTTCTGCCAAGGCCTTTCTTTCAGTTCTGGGTGCGAAAACTCTCCCCATGATCTTTATATTTTATATTTGAAATTAAATCCTGTCTCAAAAGACCTGTATTCAGGTCTGTCTGACCAGCAAAGAAGGTCGCGCATCAGATGGTCGTACGTCTTCAACCGTTTGATTAGTGGTTCATAGTGGTGCTCTGTTTGATCTGCCATCCTGCAGGTTTTCATATCAATTCTAATTGAGTTTTTAAATGACCACTTCATTTGCTGAAGGAAAAACATTATGCAACACTAACATGCGGTGCACCCTGTTGAGCAGTGTCTACTTGCTGATTGTGAGAGATGACGTCGGCCACTCGAATTTGGCCACTGACTTTTGTTGCACATCTCCTCTCTCTCACTCTCTATCCTTCCTGATCTTTTGAAACTTTAAAAAGCCAAAAAAAAAAAAAAAAAATCTGACAAGCCGTCCTGACTTTGATTACAGTCAGCCTTGTTGGATCTTTTTTGTGTAAATGGAATCCTTAAGCCCTGTAAAATAGGCTAAAAGGTTCAATAAACAGCACATTATGCCATGATCAACTGAAACTCTTGAAAGTATTCATACAGCGAATGGGCATTAGCCCAGACCAATTTCAGGGCTTAAAGGAAAAATAGAGGCTAAAACACTTTTCCATTGTTAAAAATCGCCTCTTTGTGATGAACAGGTCTTATTTTAATTGTACAGAAACTGGTGAAGTGTCATGATTAAAACACTTTATACAGCATTTATAATGCCTTCATAAAAGAATGTCCTCATAAAAATACATACCCTTTTTAAAATTTGAAGGCTCAGCAGTGCCAGATGTCATATAAAAGACAAGTCAAGGATGGGTGACATTTTGAGGTTCACCACTGAATATTGTGAACAAAGCATGATGGTTTACATGTTTGATTTATGAGGAAATAGTCCAACAGTTTAAGAACAACATTTCTCAACGTGCATTTGCAAAAGAATTTAGGGATTTCATCATCTACAGTCCATAATATCATCAAAATATTCATAGAATCCAGAGAAATCTCTACACGTAAGGGGCAAGGCCGAAAACCAACCAAAACCAAATCAGTCTCTCAGGCAGCACTGCATTAAAAACCAACATCATTCTGTAAAGGATATTACCATGTGAGCTCAGGAACATTTCGGAAAACCATTGTCAGTTTGCACAGTTTGTCGCTTCATCTACAAGTACAAGTTAAAACCCTTACCATGCAATGCAAAAGTCATATATCAACAACACCCAGAAACGTTGCCGGCTTCTCTGTGCCAGAGCTGATCTGAGATGGACTGACGCAAAGTGTAAAAGTGCACTGTGACAAATCCACATTTCAAATTGTTTTTGGAAATCATGGACGTTGTGTCCTCTGGGCTAAAGGGGAAAAGGACCATCCAGATTGTTATCAGCGCAAAGTTCAAAAGCCAGTATCTGTGATGGTATGGGGATGTGTTAGTGCCCATGGCATGAGTAATTGCACATCTGTGAAGACGCCATTAATGCTGAAAGGTACATACAGGTTTTGGAGCAACATATGCTGCCATCCAAGCGACGTCTTTTTCAGGGACGTCCCTGCTTATTTCAGCAAGACAATGCCAAGCCACATTCTGCATGTGTTACAACAGCGTGGCTAAAAGAGTGCAGGTAATAAACTGGCCTGCCTGCAGTCCAAACCTATCTCCTATTGAAAATGTGTGGCGCATTATGAAGCGCAAAATATGACATTGGAGACCCCGGACTGTCGAGCAACTGAAGTCTTACATCAAGCAAGAATGGGAAAGAATTCCACCTTCAAAGTTATTAGTGTCCTCAGTTCCCAAAAGCTTATTGAATGTTGTTAAAAGGAAATGTGATGTAACACAGTGGTAAACATGCCCCTTTCCCAGCTTTTTTGTAACATGTTGCAGGCATCAAATTCAAAATGAGTGAATATTTCCAAAAAACAATAAATTCTATCAGTTTGAACATTAATAATCTTGTCTTTGTGGTGTAGTCAATTGAATATAGGTCGAAACTCGAAAAAGAATTTGAAAATCATTGTATTCTGTTTTTATTCACATTTTACACAATGTCCCAACTTCATTGGAATGTTTGTATATTTAAAAATTAAAATGAAGTTGACCAGACAATACATTTTATATCTTGTTTTTGCACAGTCTGTAATGAAATACAACGTAGAAGTCAAAGTAAATTTAAAAATCCCTGCTTTTTGTTTTTAAGTTTATTTGCTATACCAACCGTTCTGACTTTTTTCTGAGTTGGGGTTGCATGAATAGTGTTTTCTCTCAGTCTAGTTATCAGACTTTAACCCCTTAAAAGCTAATTTTTCACTTAAAAGTGACACAGAATAGTTGAACGGGGTATTTATCCTTGTTCTGTGATGTGACATATAGACAACAAAATTTTGGTTGGGTCTGTAACGCCTCAGAAGCTTCCTAAAAACCGCTCTCAAAAAGCTATGTTAGGGTGGGGGATTTTGAACGCGTTGTTTTGCACCTACAGCGCCCTCTATAATTATTGGCACCCCTGGTTAAGATGTGTTAAAAGCCTTAAAATAAATTCAATTTTTATTGCTGAAGCATACTCTCACACTGAAAATTGTAGAAAAATGTAACCTTCAACTCAAGTGAATTTTAAGGGAAAAAAAAATCCCTGACTAAGAAATCACTATTTTTCATAAAATCACCTGTTCCACAATTATTGGCACCCCTAACAATTCCTAGGAAATAAATGTAATTGAAGTATTTCTGTCATTTCTACAGTAGTTTACAAAGTTGATCAGAGTATCTCGAAACATTTAATTAGTAATTCATCACTTCCTGTTTCCCTGGGGTATAAATATGACGTGACACAGAGGCCATTTCTCTTATCCACCCTTCAACATGGGAAAGACAAAGGAACACACCATTCAAGTAAGGCAGATGTGTGTCGAACTTCACAAGTCAGGCAATGGCTACAAGAAAATAGCCACTCGCCTGCACCTGCCCATATCTACTGTCAGAGGAATCATTAAGAAGTTTAAAACAACTGGAACAGTGGTAAACAAGCCTGGGACGAGGACGCAAGGTTATTTTGCCACCACGCACAGTGAGGAGGATGGTAAGAGAAATAAAAAAGTTCTCCAAAGCTCACTGTTAAAGAATTGCAACAAATGGTAGCATCTTGGGGTCACAAAGTCTCCAAAACAACCATCAGGTGCTATCTGCATGCCAACAAGCTGTTTGGGAGGCATGCACGGAAAGAACCTTTTCTCACTCACAATCATAAACGCAAACGTCTGGAGTTCGCTAAGCGGTACTGGGACTTCAACTGGGACCGTGTGCTTTGGTCAGATGAGACCAAGATAGAGCTTTTTTTTTTTTTTTTTTCTAAGTGGGTCTGGCGGAACACAAAAGATGAGTATGCAGAAAAGCACCTCATGCCCACTGTGAAGTATGGGGGAGGATCGGTGATGCTGTGGGCCTGTTTCTCTTCCAGAAGCCCTGGGAACCTTGTTAGGGTGCATGGCATCATGAACGCTTTGAAATACCAGGACATTTTAAATCAAAATCTGGTGGCCTCTGCCCGAAAGCTGAAGATGGGTCGTCACTGGGTCTTTCAGCAAGATAATGAGCCTAAACATGTGGCCAAATCTACCCAGAAATGGTTCACCAGACACAGAATCAAGCTCCTCCCATGGCCATCTCAGTCCCCAGACCTCAACCCCATTGAAAACCTGTGGAGTGAGCTGAAGAGGAGAGTGCAGAGGAGAGGACCCAGGTCACTGGATGATTTAGAGAGATTGTGCAAAGAGGAATGGTCGAAGATCCCTCTTTCTGTATTCTCCCATCTTGTGAAACATTATAGGAGAAGATTAGGTGCTGTTTTGTTGGCAAAAGGGGGTTGTACAAAGTATTAACATCAGGGGTGCTAATAATTGTGGCACACATGATTTGATGTAAAATAATTATTTCTTAATGTGGGATTTTTTTCCCACTGAATAAATGCACTTGAATTAAAGGTTGGATTTTCCTCTTTTTTTCATTGTGGTCCTATATTATTTAGAAAAAACTGAATTTATGAGAAGCTAAAGAACACATCTTAACCAGGGGCGCCAATAATTATGGAGGGCACTATATTTGGCAACCTTTCGGGCTTAACTGGCAACCTCATTATGAAATGCAAGTATTTGACGCTAATTGGCTGGCTTTGCTGCCACTCAAAAGAATGTAATTTCGCCCAGAGCGGTAGGGAAAATGGAAAAAACTCGCCGGCTTCGGCACACAGACAGACCAACTTAATGCAACTATGGAATATTCAGAGATTCAGTCTTATATGTTTGAGCCCGAATCGGATGAGGACACTGAATTGGAGGAAGAACCAGTCCAGCAAAGGCTGGATTAAAACATTTCTGAATGGTAACTATTTTTGAATGTTTTTTTTTTTTTTTTTTTTCAAACAGCTAGATAGGCTACTTCAGAGCTGCCAAGGCTTAAGCATTCGGAGTGAGTCTCTCGCATTGACGTTCCTGCGCCGTAGTCAGCAAGTATTCAATCAAAGCGCTCTGAAGAAATTCATTTGCGGAATTTAAGTCCTTGTGCAATAAGTTCATCAGTTTCACGTGCATTATGGTGAATTTCCCCACTAGTGACACAGAAATCGATTATGACTCTGGAATTCTCAAACTTGTCTTTACTGAGGGATTGGAAGCAATGGAATTGCGTAAAGACGTGTATGCAAATTATTTTGAAGAGGAGGAAACGGAATGAGAGTGGGAGGGCAGTGAGATACATGTGACATCATATGTATCCGTTGTTCAGATTGGCCTGTTTCCTGGCGGTCATTTTTCAAAGAGGAATTTCTATGAAACAGAGATATTCAGAATGTCAAGCACTTGTATGTTCTTGAAAGCGGGTAGACTACCGTCATTCAACATAGACAAGGTAAATACGGTTTTTGATTCTATGTCACCTTTAAGTTTTTCCTTAAGTACGTTCAAATTCAGAAAAAGCATGTTTCTCATATTGTAGGACAACGTCACATATATATTCTGTGTCTGGCAGTCGCAGCACTTCACTGAAGCCACATCACAATCACATTGAAATATTCAAACCCAGGCAGTGGCAGATGTACGGGGGGTAGGAGGTGGGGTGCAGCTACCTGTCCAACTTTTCAATTCTTTAGATGGCTATTGTAAAAACAGATCGACACTATATCCACAACCTGCTGAAATAATTGAATTAGGTTAGCATGACATAAATAATAAATAAATAATTGCTCAATCATAGGTGTAGATTTGGGATGGGATGGTCGGGGTGTATCCCGACCAACTTTCAGATGTGGCAAGAATATCCTGACCAACTTTGGATCAATGGGGAAAATCAAAGAAACACAGAATTGTAGATCTAAGATGCTCCTGTCCAATGTAGTGTCAGTGCCTCCACAGTTTGTGGCTTTGTCCAATCCATAGGCAGTCAATGGTCTAGTCTGAAGTGTTTATTTTGGCTGTAGTTGTGTGAATAATGTTGTAAATAATGTTAACAACACCGCTCACAAACATGCTAAATAGACAGGATTGCAAAATGGCTTACTATCTAATGTAGCTATATATCCATTCACTTGGGTTCAATGTCCGCTCTGCTGGAACCAAGTGGGTTTCGGGAGTGCACAGAGGTGATTTTCAGCGGTAAGTGAACTTTGTGGAAAGTGAACAAATTTCAAACAATTACTAAAGTTCAAGTAGCAGACAATCAGTGGAGGAAACATTGGGGTAGCAGTTGCACCCCGGCCCGAGTGTGATGTGGTGTGATGGGGATCTGCAGACAAGTTACCCTAGCTGTGGCGAAATGATAATTGTGGCAGTAATAAGTTAAGAGAATATAATATATCTATGCTAAAAATGACGTGGTTTGTAGAAAGCAGGAGATGGTTCTGCATGATAAATTTGAGTAAGTCGTTTTTCAGCATCATGAACAACAGCAGAGCCAAATAAATCAGTCGTGGGAAGCAACATTTTTAAGATTTCAATCCGTCAATGTTTAATAATCATACAATAATGTAGGAGCCTGCATTAGACTTACGTTAGTTAAATGAATTTTTTTATTGAAATTGACGGTGATTTGGCAGCATATTGTCTGATTAGGTGATGGAAAATATCCCTTTTGCTTTCTTTTTCTGGGGATTCATGGGAAATTTGATGACCAATCAAATGCCCTAGTAGACTATTTTGATTAGCTACCTAACCTTTCTCAGTGACTTCACTGAAATTGCAGTCAATGAACACAAAAATGGGAGAAAAAAAGAAGGTAGAGAGGAATGTGAGGCGAGGGTGAAACTGCCTGAAGTGGATTGCTACTTTTGCCTCCACAAGTGGTGTGCAGCAGTTGAGCACAATAAGATTTATTGACTGAAACATGCCCGCCTCTGCTATGATGGGTGACGATATGCCTTCAGCTTGTTCATGTTGCATCTTTTTCTGATTGACCTATTGCGTCGCAGGCCAAACATGTGACAAACAAGTTAACTGGCGGCAAACTAGTAGCATGTCGAGTGCATTGACTGCATAAGATCGAGTGGCGAGAATATGGACAATTTTCCAACTCAGTATGTTTAATATGGGCTGCTCGCTATGCTTTTCGTACAATTGAGATGCACGCTATCCCCGGTGGTTACGGCATTAGCGAAGCTTGGCTGAAACGCCACCATGCTCTACTTTGTGCCCTTTCTACTACCCCAGAGTGCGTTTCCCAGAAGCGTAGTTGCTAGCAACTAACATAGTTCGTCCATCCACAGTCTGTGGTTCCAACTATGTAAGTAGGCATCTGTGCTTTCGGGAAACACACTCCCGGGCTTCCATCCATGTTGGATGTGGGTCAGGAGTAAAGACTGCTGGGAGAGTGTCGTTCTTCTGATGGCGCGTGGAAGGATAGTTTTAGGATGACGCGCAAGTCATTTGATAAATCATGGATATTAATGGTAGAAGTGAAGACACCCCAGGGCGTTACTGTTCAAGCAACAATACAATTGCAGACAAGGATAGTTACTGTTTTGTACCGCAACCCTCAGAGACAGGTGGCTCCAGCGCTCCATTACAGTTCCATTTAGAGCACCGTATATGCTTCTCTGCCTTAGGGCAATCTTGTATTCTTGTGGCACTCAGTAAATCAACACTGATTTCTGTATACCAAAAAATAATCTTCCAAACTAAGCAGATAGAAAAATATAAAATCAATAAATAAATAAATATTTTTAGTCCCAGTATATCACAATGGACAGGTTTTTAAGCTAGTTGTGAGGCCTGAAAGTGATGATGCTAATTTTACATTCATGATACAACAAAATGCAATGCAATCCTGATACATTAACTATATTCATACCTTTAATTAAGTAACATATTATTGCATATGTCAGAACCCTCTGGTGAAACTGGAAATAAGATGCACTGCAGTTAATATGTGGTTCTTACAAGTCATATGTAATCAGCCTTCTGTATGAGGAAGATACCAAATTTCGCCGTGCGTGCCCTCATTTAAATGACTCTCCCATTGGTGCCATCTAATATACATGGAAAATGCCCCTTAAATTAAAACTTTGCCTTTGATATTCATCTCTCCGCCCAGATGCAAGTAGTCTTGGCTGACAAATACCTATTAGTCCTTGTGGCTGGAGGAAAATCGTAATGGATGCAGTGATCGGTTTGTAAGCGAAAAAAAAAAAATCTGGCCCATGATGTTATTGTGGCAGTAGGCAGAAGGATAAAAGGAGAAGAAGTGTTGCCTGATATCAGACGGAAGTGTCAACTCCTTACCTGCCGATTCCATCTTCAGTCTGACATTGCCTCCACTCTAACCATCTTCTGAGGGGGAGGGGATTCAACTTTCCCAAACCAATCACCAGGGACTGAAGATGGAAAGGGAGTATAACGAGTTGACAGTTCTATTGGATATCAGACAAAAGAGGACCACAACACAAACATATCTGCAAGATCATTTGATATTGTTTATGCGCTGTGCATTTAAATGTTTGCTGGCTCTATATTTTGTATAAGCATGTATGCAGCCAAATAAAAATGCATTGCTGGGCAAAAACACACATACGATTTTGCTGGGATCACGTGGGGAAGGTGGCATCAACCACTGAGCAGTCCCTTTCACCACATCCAAAGAGTTGTGTTTGATCTCTGTGAACATGCCTGACATGCTGCCAACCACTTTAAACAGTCCGGCGCTCCAGCATTGTCATCCACAGCCGTCAGGGGATGTGTCCATTGATGGATAATTAAACACCAGCATTAGTTCTTTCGACGCTGCAGGGTCGCTGAACTTGACCTGCCATTTATAAATCCAGGTCATAATACTGCTTCCAGAGGTTGCGGCCATCGTAGTATGATGTGCTTCTTATCTGAAATGAAGCAGCCACCGCCAGTCTGACCCCTGTCAGATCGCCTCACAGTCCGCGTGACCCTTAGTTTTCTTGCTCGCTTATGGTTGAGGCGCGCAGTTATTTAGCCCGCAAAGAAAGATTTCGCGCAGGTTTCCACTCGTCACTAAATGGCTGCGTTTTTCGCTGATTTTAATGAAAAGATTCACCTAGTCGCCTTCGATGTTGAATCATTCATGTTTCCAGCGACGCCATCTGGTCTTCCGGCGACGTTGACAGGCCTGTTTTCTAGTTGCTTGAGGTGGCTCTTCTGAATGTGTTCCACACGGGATCTTCATCATTGCTGTGGGAATGCACAGTCAGCTGGCAGCCACATCACAGCAGTACAATTGGCTGGACGTTGGCTGACTAAACGGAGTCCAGCAACAGAGACAGTCCTATTGTAGATTGTCAACCGACAAAGCGATCTAGTCCGGTATAAAAGGAAGAAAAGCGAGCTCGACAGAACTAAATAAAGCGGTGCCATCTCAACCCAGAGATAAAATCGATTTAGCACCAGACGGTGCCCAGAAAGAGGAAGAAAAGAGAGAAAGATTCCCTTGCTAACTATGCACTATAGCCGGTAAGGTCTCTAGCTAGAGAATTGTTTGAGGAATTACCTGCAAAAGAAGTAGAAAAGGCGAAGTTAGCAAGGGAATCTTTCTCTTTCTTCCTTCTTCTGGGCACCGCCTGGTGCTAATCGCTTTTATCTCGTTCCCGAGATGTTTCCCTTTATTGTTCTGTCGAGCCTGGCTTTTCTTCCTTTTATACCCGACTAGATCTTTGTCCGCTGGAAGCGCCGAGCTTCTCCTTTTGTCGGGTTTGTTTATTTTGTTGGATCTCCTTTCGCTTCGCCCGCTGCTTTTTGCATGCCTCAAACACCAGCCATCGCTGTAAAGAGTTTGCGATTTAAATTATTACTGCTGTGGGATTAATCTGTTTCAAGTGGCAACAAGTCTTTTAACCCTGACTGATTCACTGTGCGTAACTTCTCATTTCTTGAACACCTGTGGTGAAGACATCCTAATAGCTGTGGAGGAGATGTTACTTACTTCAAGAGGAGCTAATTATTCACCCGCATCGCTAAAAGAAGGCAACTAAGGAAATTGCTGAATTCTGTCAAACGCATTAAAACCCGGAAGGATAGTGGTGAAACGTCAACTTTGCGGAAAAAATATGTCGCAAAAAATCATGAATGATTCAACATCAGAGATGACTAAAATGCTTGGTGAATTCTTTTCATTTAAAAAAATCAAACGAAGGGCCGCATGGCTATGTTTAATTGTGAAATTAAGAGCATTTCCACACGCAGAATGCGACAAGAACTTGCAGGATTGGAAACAAATAGCTGCATGGCCTCAAGAAAGCCACTTGTTAGCGGGACAAATCAGAGAAAATGACTGCAATTTGCTAGGGTGCATAAATATTGGACTGTGGGGAAATGGAATGAGCTCATGTGATCTGATAAGTCCAGATTTAGCCGATTCTAAAGCGATGGCTACTTCATTTCAAGATAGAAAGCCCCTGAAGTGATGCACTCTATCATGCATACTGCCCATTGTACAAGCCTCTGGAAGCAGTATTATGACCTGCGGTTGCTTCAAATGGCCAGGTCTAGGTTCAGCGATGTTATGCAGCAGTAAAACGAAGAACCTAAATGTACTGAATGGCTAGGTTATCCCATCAGGATTTTTGGTCCCCGACGTTGCGCATATTCCAGGATGACAGCAGCAAGATTCATCGGACCCAAGTTGTTTAAAAAAGTGGTTGAGCGAGCATGAGGAATCATTTTCAGACATGAATTTGCTACCACAGAGTCCAAACCTTAACCAACTAAGTCTTTTGGATGTGGTGGAGAGGGTTTTATGCAGTGGTTTGAAACGATGCCACGACAAATACACACCGTGATCAAAGCTAAAGGCATCCCCGATGTAAATATTCTGTGTGTTGGACATTGTTGACAGACGGATGGATGAACGGATGATGGACAGATCACCATGATATAAGGGTTAGGGTTAGGGAAAGTATTAGAATGCAGGAAGAGGGAGAATTATTGGGGATGAACCATCCAGGGATGAAGAGTCCGGGGACAAAAACTTCATTGGGAAGAAAAGTCCAGGGACAAAAAGTCCAAGGATGTAGAGTACTGGAGCCAGCTAGACCGTCCCTCTTCTGTTATCGTATTCTGATTAAGAAATACTGCCGTGTGGATTGTACCGTAAATCTGCATTTGGTTCCTTGTCTGGATCATAACCGTAATTGCTTAGTTAAATCCAAACGGCAACTTCTTTTTGGCCTGGCAGTGTCTGTATTGGCATTGTCTCTGAAAGGCGTGAATATATCATCTGATGAATCCTGTTCAATGTGGTTACTGCATCTGTCTTTACTGAGGGAGAGCAGGCTGGCTTTGAGCCTCAATTTAATCAATGTACTTCCTATCTTTTAAGCTTTTCATGATTTCACTGCAAAAACATTGCTTTGTGATTTATTTGGGAGTATAGTTATGAACTTGGGAAAAACTGCAACAAATGTCACACATCTCCCACTCTTAAAATCGACTTTGCAATATCTGTATCTGTGTGTCCAGGCTCACTGCATTTGTGATGAAGTCTTTTGGAGGTGCAACACGATACATCTTTATTGACTCAAACTACATCACCAGTGCCAAGTTATGGCTCAGCCTTCAGCAACAAGAAGATGGCTGCATGAGGTCTGTGGGAAAAATCCGTTTCACAAATGGAATGAAGGTAAGCTGATGATTAAAACACAGAAATTAACTCACACACACAAACACAATCTAAATGGGCGCACACACACAAATACTATGTGCAGCCTCAATTCCAGAAGAATTGGAACTATGGGTAAAATGTAAATAAAAGCAAATGGGTAAATAAAATAATGTTGTTTTTTTTTTCTCTTTGGCCTGAGAACAAGATGTCCATTATTTCCTTAAACAGTCTGAAAGATGGACTTATCAGACTTTTAAACTCCTTTGCACTTCCTTGTCAGTCCATTTTCGGTGAGCTCAAGCCCAAATAAGTTGAAGGTGCTTCTGGATTATGATGGTACTCACAAAGCTTCCTTTGCGTAGTAGAGTCTTAACTAGAATGACATGCCAACAAACTGAGAACTGACACACAGATCTTCTTGAGGTATTTTTGACCCTGTGTGATTATGTCCTTTACATAAGCTTGTTGGTTCTGGAATGCAGTAATTTTGAAGGCTCAAGGTCACACCTATCCAATATTGATGTTCGCCTTGCCTTTCAAGCACAGAGACTGCTGTGTTTCCTCTGGATCCTCTTGAATCGTTTCCCAATTATATTTCAAGATCGCCTGATAGTCCAATCCTTAATTTTGTTCAATCCTATACAGTCTATGATTCAATTGCTTGTGAAGAAAAATTGATGTTGAACTACACTGAACAAAAATATAAACGCAACAGTTTAGTCCTTTTAATATTCTGCAGAATTATTTCTGAGGTTGGCTTGGTAGGCTTTATTTATGTGACCAAGGTTGTGTGCCACTGGTCTGTGTGCATTTCAGTCACCTTCTGCATATCATTGTCAAGTTCAAGCACTTTGTCAAAATTAGCCTGTCAGACAGGTGGGGCTTAATCCAAAGCTACTGAAATCCAATACAGTCAGCCCATGCACATCCTGTACTCTGGTCAATAAAAGGCGACCTCAGAAGTCCCAGTTCTGCCATTGTTCAAAATGCTGAAGACGAATTGAGCCGTCAGGGAGTGTTCCATTGACATGCTCAATGCAGAAATGTTTCTTAATTACACAAAACAGATTTGACTCTTTACCATTTGCTTGCGTAATAAATGATCGTATTGTTAGTTTTCGCAACCGTGCATCAATTCCTTTTCACCAATTAAAACAACCTGTCCTCCATGTCATGGTTTGTGAGGTGCGTGTGTTGTTTGGACTTTTCTTTGCGGCTCTCGTCCCGGGACGATATCGAATTCCTGGGCCATCGAATTCTTTACCCAGCTGGTTGATTGAGCTGGGGCGGTGCTTTCGCAGAATCTATATAAGTAGGAAGTCCGGCACGCCTCCTTTGCTAGAGTGTCTGTTTTTAGCTTCGCACTATAAAATTTAAGATATCTGTAGTCAGGTTTTTGTATGACTTTCATCATCTAATTGTTGGAGTTTCTTCTTCCTTTTTTCTATCTCGCTTTTGTTTCCATGGTTCGACTATACGCCCTTTGAAGTGCGAGTACTTGGCGCTTGGTCTATATTATTCTCTGTGCTTGTACTGTGTTCGTATACTTCTTCTCTCTGTCGCTCCATTCTGGCCTCTGTATACTCCCGGCCATTACAGAACACTCTAGACAACATGGAGTCGTTAGCAACGGCTGCGTTAGAGAAAGTTGTGGCTAACCAACAAGCTGCTCTGGTTATGGCAAGGGTCTTTCTCGCCTGAACAATCAACAGGTAGAGTTGGCGGAAAGAGTCCGCCTTCAGGCGAATGCCATGGAGAGACAGGAGAATGTTCTTTTAACTCTCACTGAGTGTATTAGATTCTTGTCCACGCAAATCACACAAAATGTTGCACAAGCACAGTCCGTACATCTTCCCCGAGCCAAGCCTCCAATTTTCCCCAAGATTTGGAGGCGAGGCAGGAAGAGTGTACCCATTGCCCAATGAGATATTTTTTAAAGCGCAGCCTTCACGGTTCGTGAATGAAGAGTCTCGGGTTTCATTTATTTTATCCCTGTTAACCGACACAGCACTCACTTGGGTCGGCCCACTTATTCGATCTAATTCACCGGTAGTGAATACTGTGGAGACTCTCGTTAGAGAAATGGTATCGGTGTTTGATCAGGATGTTTGTGCACGACGCGGCTACGCATTTAATGCATCTAAGGCAGGGCTCTGAGAGTTCTCGCTGTGTTTTCAATCACATTTCGCTCCTTGGTGACAGAGACAGGCTGGCCAGAAGCGCCTCTTATGAAAGTTTTAGTTCACGCTTTAGCAGAAGAGGTTAAGGACGCTCTGGCTACATTGGAGCCTTGCTTATCTCTAGATTCGTTGGCTCGCACTGCGGTGCGAATTGATAATCGCATCTGCGAACATAACAGGGAGAAATGTACTGCATTGACTCTTGCTAGCAACGGGGGGGACTCTACTCCCTTTTCCACACCAACCATAGGCTCAAATAGGTCGATAATTCTCATTTACTCTGATTCACAATTCATAGGAGCGTTTCCTAAAATCGCGCCCCTACTGGCAGCAGGAAGGTACTGTTTGAGTTTCAGTTTCAGTTCCAGATACAGTTTCAGTCATATTTGCACTTAAAATAACAGTTAGGGTAAGCATTAGTGTTAGGGTTAGTATTAGGGTTAGGATTAGGTTTAGGTTAGGGATTTACTGACGGCGATGCTGATGATGGAAACTAGATTGTAGTTATTTAAATGACCTTTAGAGGTTGCTTAACTTCTAAACGTAACTTTAGTTCGTAATAAGCTGCTTGACAAACGACCTTTCCGGGCGTATTTTGTTGGAAGACAGGCTCATTAAAACCTAGTAATACTTTAATTTGACTGGTCATATTTTTTTCTCTCTTTTATGCAAATTTTTCCAATACAGTCCAATGTTTACATAGAATTTTAATTTTTCAAGGCATGAATGTAAAGTTTTGTCAACTTGTGGCTTAAGTGCATAGATGACTGCTCTAAACATGAAGCACTCCTATTAAGACAAAGAAACAGCTTGTTAAAATCCTATGATTGCAATTGTGGTTGGAACAAAAGCCAGCATACACAGGGCCCCTTATGACCAACACTGAGACTGCTGCAGTAGTGCATACACGTGTGCGGCATCTCACTAGGGCATACAGTCATTTTTAAATCTGTGTACGAATACACCCAAATACACAGACATTCCATATTTTAGCTCTTGCCCCTTTAGGATGAGCACAGAGGTACTCTCTGGCTGTCTAAAAAGATCATTATATGTTATTCCTTCTACGCAGTCACTTCTTACACTACCCTCTACGCCTGTGTGTCCATTGGTCACAAGTCCTGCAGTGATTTTGTGTCCACATGCAGGGTGGAGTCAGTGATGAGGTGATGCTGACAGCATATATTACAGCTGCTCTCCTTGAGCTGGGCACCAACATTACCGTGAGTACCATCTTGCACAGCAGGACTAAATGGTATCCAGTTACCGCCATCTGCTTCACAGTTGCTTGAGTTATTCACTCTACTGTATTTGCCGGAGCGCTGTACTTGTTTTTACTGACCGAATCAATTGGGATCTTTTCTACATCATCTCATCTGATACTGCTATTTGTAAAGCGCTATGTAAATTTATTAAGGCTACGGTATATAAATGTACAGTATACAGCATATGGGCAATTTCACACTAACTTAGGCCATCCATGTCTCATGTGGTCAAAATTTGAAATGCATTTTGTTATGTTACTTCCAGTGGATATTAAAACAACAGATCTTATAATTATGAAAAAATAATGTTAGTAAGCTACAGATGTTATGACAGTTTTGCAATAACAACAAAAAGTTGAGTTACACAGAACAGTAGAACAACAAATGTCAGGAGTGGACACGCTTACTCGAAGATGCTTGGCACTGGACAGGTGGAAGTACCAACAATGTAAAATATTGAACTTTTACTGAATATCTCTTCATAATGTCTGTTATATACATCCAAAATAATGGGCTTCCCCATTCTGTGGCAATAGGTACAGACCAATGTGTCGGAGTGGACATGTTGGATGGAAAATAGCGTGGTAAGTAAACAATATGAAAGGTGAATAAATAGTTGCTCCACACTTAAGGCAAATAGCTTTCATTTTGTGACACACTTCGATCTGTTAGTATTGTGATAGAAAATATATGTGGACACACACAAAAAAGTTTACAACAGTTCATGTAAATGATCCATTTTTATGAGACACAATATTCCGGCCCAATATTTGACACGCTTGGGCATTATAGGAAAAGTACTCAGCCATTTTGTTAAACCTGGCATGATGAGTGCTCATGAGCTGCTTTTCCAACAAATATCAACATCATCAGCCATACCCAGCATAAAGTAGGATTTCCTGCTCATTTTTGAAGCATTGTTGATGGCCTAGGTTCGCAGAAAATAATCTATTATGGCCCGTGTGTATGCACACAGACAGTATACATACAGTACTGGTAAAATGTTCTGACACGCATTACTTGTGTTAGACTCAGATTTTAAAGGTCCCATGACACCAAGAATTTAAAAAAAAGATTGCTTTTAAACCGTTCTATAGTACTTTTACCACGTGAATTTGAATCTGACACTAGTTCTTTTTTTTTTTGAAGAATTTGCCACCAAATATAATAAATGCAATTTTTTATTTAATTCAGTGTGTCCATCATTTTTAACTTATAAAAATTTGGGGGCTATATGAAAATGGTTGTAATTCCAACTTGTTCATTCAATATTTCTTCCAAAAACCCCTTTTAAGAATAAAGTTTACACTTCGATGATTATCTTGGTCATTTCATTTTCAAATCAGCTGTGAGGGCACACTGAGCAAAAATGATGTAACTACATCACTGTCTGAATACTTATGGACCTAACTTTATGTATTATATTTACTGCAAAGCTGAGTATGTATTTTACGAAAGTATCAAACATTTTATGTAAAGTTATCTTTTGAGATGGAGTTACTCTCTTTGTTGTGCCAGGATCCTGTGGTGGACAGGAGCCTTTCTTGTCTGAGACTGGCCTCAGAACAGATCAGCAGCACCTACGCCACTGCTCTGCTCTCTTATGCCTTCACCCTGGCTGGGGACAGGCATATGAGGGAGGGTCTCCTTGGCCGATTGGACAAACTGGCAGTAATAACAGGTACATCTCTGTTAAAAAAGTATTTGCCACCTTGATGTCTCATATTTTTGCATTCTTTTGATCATTAAAGAAAATGAAATATTGGACATGCTGATTGAATACATCATACAGTTTTTGAAGTATGATTCCACTTACCGAAGGAAAATGTTTAAATGTACTTCAAATAATTGAATTAGACAGGACATGCTCAGGGTTACTCTTGTTAAAGGAGCTGTGTCACGGTTACTGTGCATGCTCAGAAGTTACATCCTAAGAAAGCAATTCATTTATAAAGTGTGTGGTTGATAGTAAGGAAAATATGCAAAAATAGAAGAAATCAGGAGGGGGCAAATACTTTTTCATGGAACTTTCTTCCCCCTTCCCATCATAGTCAACAGGTGGAAACATGGGTTGGAGCTGTTAATTCGGAAAGGCAGCTGTTCACTGTGGCGTCTTGTTTCTAAAGTGCTTGGCGTCTTTATTTACTATTGTGTTGAGGTTTGTCTGGTGCAGTGGATTAGTGGTGTAAAAAACAAATCTCTTTGTTGATTCAGTTTATTTTGTTCAATTCATTTAGATGATTCAAATCTTTGATTCACTGATTCATCCTATTACAATTCCAGCTGAAAAAAAAACAGATCTATATCAGTGGTTAAACACACAGCTTCCTTCTTATTGCAATGTTACATCGATAAAATGATACATTAATTTCAGGAAAATGTTTTAATCACCAAGTACATTTTACAAAAAAGGATGAAAAACTCAGTTGAATTTTAGCACATCCTGCTGTGCATTACAGACCATCTAATCTGTGCTTCATAATTTTTATTATCACAACTGTTTATTGCAACAAAGAAAACAAAGATTAACGACTTATATTCACAATTATAATGTTAATTGAAATGCAATTTTGCGTCCAAATGAAGGGATCTATTTTGTCCAACCCTACCGAGGAAGACTGGCCAGTGGCCATGCCTGTTGGTGTTCACTGCTGAGTGTTTTGAGTTCACTCACCGTATATGCTAATTCAAAAAAAAAAAAAAAGATTGAAAGCAGGCAACAACTGATCGGATGTGATTTTTTTTTTCTAAAATTGAAAATGATCTCTGTCTATTGTAGCACTGCTGTGCAACAAAGCAGCATGTGGAAACCAAATGTTGTGAAAATAATGGTCATAATGTTAAAATAACCATTATTAAATCATAGTACTGCACTCATCCTCTACAGTTTTAGGGTAGATCATTGAAATAATTCTGTGTACTCATCTGTACCTGCCGTTTTAGAACAAGGTCGTCACTGGGAGCGTGCAGAGGCCTCTGGGAAAGGCTCTCTAGCTGTGGAGATGACCTCCTACGTGCTCCTAGCCCTCCTCTCTGGGCCGGCCCTTCCTGGCTTCGACATGACCTACTGCACTTCAATTGTTCGCTGGCTGACTGACCAGCAGAACTCCTACGGTGGCTTTTCCTCCACACAGGTCCCCCATCTTTTTTCTCATTTTAAGTTCTCATTTTCTGTGTAAACAAATTCTCAGTTTTCTGTCTGTTGTAAATCTGAGCCTCCATATATTTAATTTCTTTCCCCCCTTTCCACCCCCTATGCCCCCCCTTTTTGTGTCATTGATCAGGATACAGTGGTGGCCCTCCAGGCTTTAACGCTGTATGCTGCTGCCACCTTCAGTAAGACCGGTGCCAGCACAGTGACGGTGACCTCTATGGGTGGATATGAAAGGCAGTTTCGTGTGGATGAGCACAACAGGCTGCTGTACCAGGAGGAGCAGCTCCAGGAGCTGCCAGGACGCTACACCATTAAGGCTGAGGGCGGGTCTTGTGCATTTGTGCAGGTCAGCAAGTGGACTCCATGGTACAGTTGTGTTAAAAAAAAATGGCAGTGCGTTCAAAAATGTGAATACAGTGCAATTTTTTTAAATAGCCTTCAGTCCCATATTTCAAATTAAGTGAGGACATTACACATTCAATTCCAAATCAAAGCATTTACAAATTTGATCAGGTATGTGTTATTCTGTTACAGGAAGCAAAGAAAAGAAATAGTAATCTGTCCAAAAAAATAACTGTCAGCAATTTTCTCTTCAAACTCAAATACTAAATTCAACTCAAGATTTAACTTCACTTTAAATTACTGAATTAATATTTAGTTGCATGACCATTGTTCCTGATAACTGCTGCGCATCTGCGTTGCATCGTCAACCAACTTCTGGCACCTTGAAACAGATATCCCAGCCCAGGGTGAACATACTACATTCCACAGTTCCTGTGAATTTTTGGGTTTTGCTCCAGCAAATGCATTTTTAATGTCACCCCACAAGTTTTCAATGGGGTTGAGGTCAGGGGATTGAGCTGGCCACTCAATTACCTCAACCCTGTTTGTCTGGAACCAAGATGCTGCTCGCTTCCTCGTGTGTTTGGGGTCGTTGTCTTGTTGAAACACCCATTTCAGGGGCATTTCCTCTTTGGCATATGGCGACATAATCTCTTCAAGTATTTTGATGTTTTCAAACTAATCCATAATCCTTGGTATCCGATAAATAGGCCCAACACCATAGCATAAAAAATCCCCATACCATGATTTTTGCACCACCATGCTTCACCGTTTTCACTGTGTACTGTGGCTTCAGTATCCAGGGGTCGTCTGACATATTGTTGACGACCACTTGACCCGAAATAAGTATTTCTCTCATCATTCTGTAGAATGTTAAGCCATTTCTTTTGGGCCTATCGATGTGTTTTAACTGATTCTGCACATGTCATATTTTCAACCATGGTGCTTTAACGGGGCTTCTTGCAGATAGCTTGGCTTCAATCAAACGTCATCTGCCTGTAACAGCACTTAGAGGTAATTTTATATCACTTTTGTTTTTTCTGGAGGTGATGATTGAATGCATCTTTGCCATTCTGACTATTCTTCGATCCGTTTTAATAGTAGTTGCTCATTTCCTTCCGCGAGTTTCAGGTTTTTGTTGCCATTTTAAAGCATTTGAGATCATTTTAGCTGAGCATACCATAATTTGCTGCACTTCTTTATACATTTTTCCCTCTCCAATCAATCCAATTATGTTGCTCCTCCGAGCAATGATTTGAACGGCCCATTTTACTCTGCTATTCAGAAGGAAACATATTTTATAACAATGTATCAAACATTTCCTTCCATACTTCCTTAATAAAAGACAATTAATGACACCTGCTTCTTAACAGAATGAATGAATTCTCTAATTAAACTCCACACTGCTATTATTTTCAACAGCCCCCTTCAATGCATGAGCCAATTACTCAGAACAAGCAGTGTGCATGTCATGGCAGTTGGGTCTGTTGTTTTTTTTGTTTTTTTTTTTCTACATTACTACATCTACAAGTAAATTATTTTCCATGCAGAAATATAACTACTACTAATTACAGTGGTTCATCAGGTTATTGTTGTTGCACTGCTATTTTTTCTAACACAACCGTAGCAGTGTCCAGAATCACTGGGCCACCTATTGTGCTGGAGCATGGACAAAAATAAAGGGTTGGAAATCCTAAACTTACTGTACACCACTTGCATTCCAGATCACCACTACAGTCATTGATCATATATCATATTATGATACATAATCATCACTGAAACCTTTGGGAACTTGCTTACAAAACTTGGTCTTACTTGTCCCTGTTGGTGTTGTGACACGTAAGAAGTTTTAGTCACATCCGTCTTTCTCTACTGTCTTTCTCTTACTTTCAGCTCACCCTGCAGTACAACATCCCTCCTCCTCCTGACTTCTCTTCCTTCACCATCAATGCCAGTGCAGCAGGGGTCTGCAACAGCACAAAAAAATCTCTGAGAGTTTTTATTAATGCCAGGTGGGGTTACATCAGTTTTTTCTGTACATTTACCATGAAGGTCCGGCAGATCCTTCAAAGTATTACTATTACTGAAAGAAATGGACTGTTACTGTTTCTATGCTACAAACCCTAGCAAACATTATGGCATGATCACACTCAGAGGATGTTTATCCAGCTTTGCAGAGATGACAGAAAAAAAGTTTTGTTTATTAACGTACCATTCAGGATTAATGAAATACACCTCAAACAAATTAGATAAAATTATTTTAATGAATGGCATATTTTTCGTTATCAAGTGGAGGAAAAAAAATTAGGAATCAGTCAATGTTTAGGAAAAACAATGACAGAATCATCCTCAAAAAATCTGAATTAGCATTTTGTTGCTCTTTCTCAGTCATGGACGTCACTCACAAAAGGCAATATTCTCCATCAAGCTGGTTCCACTTTCCTCGATTAGTGGTTGACAGATTAGCTTTGCAGGATGGGGCCCTGTCATGAACTATTTTTTATACTTTCCACCATAAATTTTTGGTTGGATTGAAATCCGGACCGTTTGCTGGCCATGTCAAAGAGTTGATGTTCCTTTCTTGAAGAACAACTTTTATACTCTTTGCTCTGTGGCAAGAGGCATTGCCATCCTGAAAAATTACTTCATCATGACCAAACCTATTTTTTTTATTGATGGAATCAGAAAATGGTCCACTCTCGTTTCTGCCCCTTTGTTTTTCATTTGTTTTATTGTGCATTTTCTATTTTGAAGGCATACTGCTTTGAGTTTTCTGTCCTGACGCTTTGACGTCTTCCGTTGTCTTCTCGAATGTTTTCCTTTCCTTCCCATTTTGTTTATACTTGCACCAAATTTTAGACACCACTGACTGGGAACATTCAACATTATTTGCCACTTTACGATGTTGAATTTCCTTCTTGGAGCAGTTTCATAATCTTTTACATTGTCTCAATTGCCATTAATTGGTGCCATGGTTCCTCTCAATTAGCCAAGTTCAACACCTCATTAAGGTCTGCAAGCACTCTTTTTTAACTGCAGACTAATTTGCATTTTCAAATTTGTGCTGGCATATCTTTTAGAAATGCCAATTGACCAATCCCAAGCCCCGCCTCCCATTGTTACTGTGGCCAGGTCGGACAGGAAACTTCAGCCTTGCCTTACAGTCAATGCCTTGCTTGAGTTCAAAACAAAAAGCATTGCGGCGCCAGTTCCGACTTCCGTTCACTGATATGTTGCATGCGAGTCGGTGGTATTTTGGCATCGACATTTTGTCTCCCTAAATATGTGCTTTTGGGAGGATGGAAAGCGGCACACTTACTAATGGGAAAATCGAAATGTGACTCGGTGTCAACGTTAAAATGCGAGCAGAAAAGTTAAGTTAACGTGACTGAGGCTTTTAATGACCCTTTGATAAGATACGTGGTTGGAAGTTTTCCCCATAATAAGAAACATCGATGAATGTCCGTGTACGTTATCAAATTACTCTCTGTTTTCCTCATTTCATTGTACCCTGGTTGAGCATATTTGCCGTCAACCGAATAGTTATATTGAATCATATGGCTAATGCCAACGTTATTAAAAAGAAGCGCTAGTGAACTCTGGCTACTCCTCTCCTCAGCTTCATCTTTGTCCCTGTCCCGTTAAAACACTGCTCTCAAAAATGATCTCCACACAGCATTGATCGAGGGGATGGAGAAAAAATTTTTCTCCTGATTTCTAGCTAACAACCAAGCCTTTCTCCCCACCTTGTCTTTTTGAACTCTGTATAAACAGACAAAACGACTTGTCCACTGTTTTAAATATTATGCAGGTAAGAAGTATTGTTGTTGAATGTCAGTTACGAGTAGCTAGCTTGTTAGTCCCTTGTTAATTTTATTAACTGCTCAGTTAATGCAGTCCCCGCGACGGTAAGGGTACGAAGGTAGCTCGCTGGTGACCGTTATCAATCGCTAGCGTTTGTTGTTAGTCAGCAGTCTATTCAAGTCAATGGGACAGCTAATTAGCTAGCTAGCATTAAACGTTTTATTACAGCCCTTCAAATGAAAATTGCTGCAAAAGGCATGAGTACAACTGCGTTGGTTTGTTTGATAAAAGCGCCTTCTGTAATATTCTTGTGTCGTAAATTGTAATTATCTTGTGAGATTTATCACCAATGAAAAAGACACTAATTTCGCAACTGTTTCAGATCTTTTTTTAAATTAGTTTAGGAATACATTAAAAAGCTTATTATGGTTTTGGAAATGAAATGAAAAACACGCCTTTAACACGGTCGGCATATCGAGTGTCTGTTACATGTTACATCGTTTTACCATCGTCAGAAACCCAAAATGCCTGGTTTAAATTTTTTTGTGAGACAGCTGCCTGAAGTGAAAGTTGTCCGAGGTTCGGTCTGACCCCTGCTCGCCCCATTGTGACGTAGCTGAAAGTGGGCGGGGCTTGGGATCGGTCAATAGGAGCGATCTGATATAGCGCAAAACTGTCGTAAATCGGGAGATGAGATGAAGGAAGGGGATTCTTTTCTTGACATCCGCACTTCTGGTAATATGACCAGCTTCGCCAAGCCAATGCATGCATGATGATATGCGATGAGCATTGCGCAGCTTCACAGTCAAATACCATTGTGGATACACAGATATGAACATGAAAATACCGCAAAATTCAAATAAACGCAACAAACGAGTCAAAGCCGGAGTTCACGTTTTGGAACGAAACGCTATAAATCGCCATTATATTAGCTAGCATTCGACCGTGTGCGTATATGAGCGGAAGTTCACTCGTCGACATTTTTACATTTGACCCCTGATTTTCTGCCGTCATATCCGCCTGGCGATGTGCCGTATTGTATATCAGATCGCTCCTATTGCAAGGTGATGCCATCTTTTTTTCCTCAACACTGAGTGATTCCATATTTTTATCCTCTACTTCATAACGAAAAAAATATACCATTAATTTGTTACCACCGCATCTCCGCCCGTATCGCTGGGCGCTGTCCGTGTTCCTGAAGGTGGCGCATCCTCAGGAATTCCCGCTGCTGTCCGCAGCGCCAAACAGCGGGGTCAGCATCCCAAAGGCACTCTCCGCGGGAGGAATGTGGCTCCGCCTTCCACCCACACTCCCTTGCTGTTTAAGGGGGTGAGGTACTCACCCTGCGTGCTGGATCTTCTCTTCGCCTGATCAGTCCTCTGTCGGCACCTCCTGACTTAGATCTAGTATTTGTCCTACAGTCCTCTTACCTGCCTGTTTAGTGTATATTTCTGATCAGTAGTAGCTTAGCTCAAAGTGTTTTGCGTTTGCGCCGCCCTTCCTTTACCCCTTAGAAGTGTTTATTTAGTCCTGTCCTGTTTGGCTGTAGTTTTAGGTTCTGGTTTGTTTGTCCCAGTTTTTTTTTAATGTACTGCTGTACTCCTGGCTTCCCTTGATAAAGTCCTGAACTGCCCTGAATCTGATCTCATTACTGCGTGCACTTGGGTCCAGCACAGCCATTACTCCCACCATTGCTGACATAGTTAGAATCATTTAATGTAATTTGTTTGGGGTGTGTTTCATGAAAACTGAATGTTACGCTCATTAACGAAAATAGTTTTGTGTCATATCTGCGATTTGTTTTATTTTCTATGAAGTAAAAAAGCTGGATGAACATCCTCCATATGTGGCCATATTTTTCTTGGCAGGGGTTGCACTTGTACCAATATTAACTTTGACATTTTGCAGCTACTCCTCTTATACCCACAAGCATACTAATGTCTCACAAACGTGATAAACTACCAACATAAGACCATTTGTGTACCACAAACATAACACTCAATTTCTCTCAAACATAATAGCCTTTGTATTTGTGGGGATTCGTTATGTTTTTGTTTTATAATATTCAGAGGTCAGAAAGAAGTCCTGCCGTGTCTTTCTTCCTCCCGTCTACCTGGCAGCTGAAGAATTTTGCCAGTTTGCTATTCCAAGAGTCTCAAACAAAATACAAGAGAAGACTTTTACTTTCTGAACCTTTATTTTCCACTTCAACCGGCTATTGTTGTTATGTTTGTTGGAAACTTATTACATTGATTAGATTATTGCATTGAAACGCAGCTGCAGATTTGTATTATGCATGTTTGTGGATTATTACATTTGTGGGACACTATGACATCTGCAGGTAATACAGCTCCTTCATCATTGTCCAGAGTCAGTAAGAGCTGGATTTGTTCACAGGTATAATGGTGGGCGGGAGGAAACCAACATGGTGATAATCAGCATCCGTCTCCTGTCGGGATTTCTGCTGGATAAAAGCTCACTCATTCCGGTGAGAAAATACTTTCATAACGAAGGATACTCAGAATACTGGCCGAATAATCATTTCAAAATATAATGAATATACTGTATGAGGGGTTGTATGGAGCATAATTAAAGTTTTACCTCTCGCACACAATCAAAATGCTGCACCTTGGCATCCATCTCTTTATCTCTCTTTTACTACAAGTGCCAATTCCGATGAAGCTGGGATGTTGTGTAAAACGTGAACAAAAACAGATTACAATGATTTGCAACTCATTTTTTTCAACCTATATTCAATTGACAAAGACAAGATATTTAATGTTCAAACTGATAAACTTTATTTTTTTTTTTTTTTTTTTAAATGTTCACTCATTTTGAATTTGATGCCTGCAATACATTCCACAAAAATTGGGACGGGGCAACAAAAGACTGGGAAAGTTGAGGAATGCTCAAAAAACACCTGTTTGGAACATTCCACTGGTGAACAGGTTAATTGGAAACAGGTGAGTGTCATGATTAGGAGTAAAAGGAGCATCCCCGAAAGGCTCAGTCGTTCACATGCAAGGATGGGGCGAGGTTTACCACTTTGTGAACAACTGCATGAGCATGTAGTCCAACAGTTTACGGACAACGTTTCCCAACATGCTGTTGCTAGGAATTTTCAGGTTTCATCATCTACAGCCCATAATATCATCAAAGGATTCAGAGAATATGGAGAAATCTCAACACGTAAGCGGTAAGGCCGAAAACCAACATTGGTGACCGTCGGTCCCTCAGGCGGCACTGCATTAAAAACCGACATCATTTTGTGAAGGATATTACCATGTGGGCTCAGGAACACTTTGGAAAACCATTGTCAGTTAACATAGTTTGTCACTACATCTATAAGTGCAAGATAAAACTGTAGCATGCAAAGCGAAAGCCATATATCAACAACACCCAGAGACGCCGCCAACTTCTCGGGGCTCGTGCTCATCTGAGATGGACTGATGCAAAGTGGAAAAGTGTGCTGTGGTCTGACGAGTCCACATTTCAAATTGTTTTTGGAGAACTTGGACGTCGTGTCCTCCGGGCTAAAGAGGAAAAGGACCATCCAGATTGTTATCAGCACAGAGTTCAAAAGCCAGTATCTGTGATGGTATGGGGATGTGTCAGTGCCCATGGCATGGGTAACTTGCGCATCTGTGAAGGCACCATTAATGCTGAAAGGTACATACAGGTTTTGGAGCAACATATGCTGCCATCCAAGCGACATCTTTTTCAGGAACGTCCCTGCTTATTTCAGCAATATAATGCCAAGCCACATTCTGCACGTGTTACAACAGCGTGGTTTCTTAGTAAAAGAGTGCGGGTAATAGACTGGCCTGCCTGCAGTCCAGACCTTCTCCCATTGAAGATGTGTGGCGCATTATGAAGAGGAAAATATGACAACAGAGACGCCGGACTGTTGAGCAACTGAAGTCGTACATCAAGCAAGAATGGGAAAGAATTCCACTTTCAAAGCTTCTACAATTAGTGTCCTCAGTTCCCAAATGCTTATTGAGTGTTGTTTAAAGGAAATGTGATGTAACACAGTGGTAAACATGCCCTTGTCCCAGGTTTTTTGGAATGTGTTGCAGGATTCAAATTCAAAATTAGTAAATATTTCCAAAAAAAAAAAATGAAGTTTATTAGATTGAACATTAAATATCTTGTCGGTATCGTGGACTCAATTGAATATAAAACGTAGGTCGAAAAGGGTTTGCAAATCATTGTATTCTGTTTTTATTCATGTTTTACACAACGTCCCAACTTCATTGGAAATGGGGTTTGTATATGATGACTATTTCTTGAAAAAGAAAGTGATGGTTGTGATGTTAAAAGTAGTGAAGACAAAAACTGAAGTCATGTCAATGTTTTTTGTACAGCTGAGCTGGGAAGTGGTTCAGCTCAAAGTTTTCCCCTGAGACTCACACTTTATCGTGTTTCAGAGGGAAATGCTGTTTCATCCTTTAGGATTAAAATATGCATGCAGGACTAGGAAAAGGGGTCACTTGGGTCATTTTTTGAAAATTGATATTTCCAACAAAATCAAAGAGTGATCCAAGTTTTTCACAGCAAAGTGTTGTAAATTGACAGTACAGTAGTTTGAAATTCTAGCTTTGCACGTGCATTTTCAGTTAAATAGAACAGGTTGAACTTTGACCACGTTAATCTCAGAATGGAAAAAAATCCCAAGTGACCCCTTTTCCTAGTTCTGCACTCGTATGTCGGTATATTCTTCATGTGGCTAAATTACACCATCCAGTGAGAATCATGGGGTCATGTCAGAGCTCAATGCTGTTACATTAAAACGGAAAAAACATGAGGATCTCAGTGCACTGCTTGCATTACGGTAAGTGGGCATTCACTTCAGGTGTGGCTGAGCTCTAGAGGAGGGCCCAACTTTGAATGTTTTCCTTTCAAACAGGGATGGACAAATCCTACTCAGTTTACCTTTACTGCAAGAGCATTTCTTGCAAATGTGAGAGGTAAAATATATGTATGTGTGCCGCGTTTCTTCTGTACATGAGCGTGGTCAAACTAGTGAATGTGAAAGCGTTTTATTTATATGTAAGTAATACAGTGATGAATATAAAAGTCATAGTGGTGCATGTGAGATATAAAATGGTGGATGATGAGAACATTTTGTCAGTGTGTGATGGTCAAATTTATGTATTTGCAGGGCTACTGGGTGCTGGCCTAATTTCCTGCCAAGTGTTCCCCAAAATTTTGTGAAATATTCCAGTTAACAAGCTCTTTTTTAATGCTTTTTTCATCAGGGTGTGTCACATTCATAATGACGGATATTTGTATTTTTTTTCTGACTGAACAATATTTTTCGAATAATTTTCCTTGCCTTTCTACTTATCCAAATTGGTGCTATGAGAATATGAAGAGTTTTTAGAAAAACTCTAATTTTTGTCTTGGGAAAAGTTAGCATAGAAGAGCTTTCTTATTTATTAGTATGCTTTATTAAACAAGTCAAAACACTATACCATGATGAAATTAAATCTAAGAATTAGAATTTTTGTGAAAAAGTGAACTTTGTTGTGATTATTATTATCACGTGTTTCTTCGCGAAATAGAACAAATCCATTTCTTAAAACTGTGGTTAAATTTAACTGTGTTTTGTATTTTCATGTCATGTTTTTGGGTCCCAGACCATTGTAATATAAACAAATGTTAAATGGATACCAAAACTTTTTAAAAATCTGCCCTAAAACACACACAGACTGACTTCCTAACTGTGTTCGGCAAATGCTTGTCTCATGCGGAGAGGTCATGGTATGATAGAATGATGGTGATTGAGCCAATACATAACAGCCTGAAAAAAATATTATTTTAATTATGGACATAATGATGGCATTCAGTGAAAGGGAAAAAACTCTCAACACTGCAGTCTTTGCTGATAATCTGCAAAATATCAACGAATATTGGGGGTTTGGGTTGGGGGCTCCGGATTGAAATCTCTGACACCCTTTTTACTTTAAACTGGCTGCTTTCAGGCATCCCAGGGCTTACGACCTAAATCAAAACATAGATGAACAGTAGCTTTCACAGTGACATGATAATTATCAATGTAATTTTATTAACGCTCATCCGTGTGGTGCATTCATCATTTCTGCAGCTGAAAGCTCATCGCACCGTGAAGCGCGTTGAAGAGGAAGAAGACCATGTGATCATCTACCTGGATGAGGTCAGGCTTTAACCACATTGCGTGTGCAGAGCTGAGTGGGTCCATTGAATTTCTTTGCCCTCTAGTGAAAGTCTGCCCACTGATCTTCAAATGGAGCGTCTTCCTCTGAGTTTTGTCTGTGTAAACTTGATTTATAAAATGCAGTGTGATAATAAGCAGCGGGTGACATCATATAAATTGTAGGACAGGGTGTTCTTTTCTATGCTCTTCCACAAAATGATTGTTCATTCTGAAATGGTAGAAATAGCACTCACTGGATGTGTATTGTGCCAATGGGTTTCCCCAATGTAACCTGCATTGTTCCAGTAAATTCTCAGGTTGGCATTTGTTATGCATGTTTACAGTGTGTGTAACCTGTGAATAGTTACTAGTGATGGGGGGAAAATCAGAAAAAGAATCTGATCCTGCCCTATACAACATTGTGGTCAGTGATCAATCAGTCAAGACAGCTTTAAAATGTGGTCTGACGTCTGGAATTCACCCAAAACCTATTGGCTTCCTATATTTTATGCACTGCAACAGTTCATGTGTGATTTTTTTTAAGAATCTGAGGGTGGCCCCAAACTTTTGGCATGTAGTGTATTCTTAAAAATTGCTACTTATTCTCATATCCATGTTGCTAGATTGAAAGCAAATTGCTGGGGTTTGATGCACATACGGAATGTTGCATGATATATAAGAGAGAGCAAGCATATAAGATCCCAAAAGTGTTCTCAAAACTGTCACTCAATGTTACCATGCCAGATGACATGGTTACTTGTTTAAAGACCATCTTCATTTCTCCAAATCCTGCACTGCGGTTTCATGATCAGTGAAAAATAAAGTGCTTGATGTCCACCCATTGAATTGCCATGTTATGAGTGGAATTCTGGTAATTTGAGTGTAAAAGTAAACTTCCGATTTTATCGGTGGGCCCAAAAAGTCAATTCGCCAAAACTGAAAACTATTGATAGATAATTTAGAGTCTCTTTTGGTCGTAATTTCGATAAAATTTCTTTCATTCCGACAATAAATTGGGGGATATTTATTCAGGGATCAACCTATTGTTGTCAGCTGTGAGAAGAGCATGATATAACCGATGTGGAGTAATTGCAAATCCATGTTTGTTTTTTTTTTCCAAATAGCTGAAGAAGAATGTGCCAGAGGCATATGTTCTGGGCATAGTGGAAGATGTACCGGTGAGGAACTTGAAACCTGCAGTGGTCAAAATATATGACTACTATGATAAAAGTAAGAAATTACTACTTATTTATCGTAAATTTCTCCAAATATGGTTCAGCATTTATCCACTCTCGACTTAGGGACTTCGCAACTCAAAATTTAGGTGCTTTATATGACGCACTGCGACAGAGATGGGCTACGTAGGCCTTATCCATTTCTAGTTAAGATGCCAATCTTTGGCTTTACTGAATTTGCCCTATTATTTATGTCTCTGACATTACCTTGATAAGCTCACGAATGACCGCTAAAAACTATTCTTGTTTCCATTTGAAACATTTTCCAGCAATCATGTTTGAGGCAATGAGTCGATCAGGACATCCCATTACTAATACTATGTTTTCCTTGTCAGGTGATGAAGCGGTGACGGAGTACAGCTCCCCTTGTGAAGACAGTAAGTACTGCAATATCAATGCCCAACTGCCTACAACAATTGGTTCCCAATAAAAAAATACCGTATTGTTCTGAATATAGGACAGTGTTTTTTCCTGGGAAATCCCCTTTGAAAAAGTTGGGTCATCTGATTTTCGGGGACTAGGCTTTTAACAGTCAAAATCAGTGACTCTGAGTGGGTATTTCATACAGTCTATGGTCAATATATGTTCAGAACAACAGATGGCGCGAATGTCAAATGCGCCACCATCTCTGTCCATCACTCTCGTCACTCACTAATCACTCCACAGCTTCCCTACAGTGACAGATAACATTACTGTCAAAATGGCAGAGAAGGGCAACGTACCCGAGCAACGCGGCTCGACAAGTGTTCAAGTTAGCAAGCAAATTAGGAAAAGTTATGATGCCAATATTAAGATTATGGTGGTGAATGCTGCCAAGGCATCTAGCAATGTTCAAGCGGCCAAACGATATGGAGTCACAGAGCCTGACATGCGAAGATGGCGTGCCCAGAAAGAGCGTCTTAAAAATGCCAACACTCAACGAAAATCATTTTACGGCCCCAAAAGTGCCCGCTTCCAAGAAATCAACAGGCGAGTGAGTGCATTGCTAAAAAACTTAACGAGGGTATGCCTGTTACAAGAGCCATAATGCAGCTGAAAGCTGTTGAGGTGGCTAAAGAGCTCACTGAATTTAAGGTAAACTTTAGCTGGTGTCAAAGAATGATATGGCGAAATGGCTTCTCTCTACGTCGCAGGACAACACCTGCCCAACGACTTCAATGAGAAGCTGGCGTCTTATCAGCGTTATGTGATTAAATTGCACAAAAAGCACGAATACCCCCTGGATCAGATGGGCAATGCCTGAGTGCCTTGTTTATATTGATTTTATCAAAATGTTATTCGTATTCTCAAATAAAATGTTTTATTTTGTGATTAAAGCAAGATTTTGTCATCAAATACCTTTTTTTCCTCAAAACATCTTATAGTCAGGATCGTCTTATATTCAGAACAATACAGTACTCTGCAACTTCATATGCAGTTGGTTTAAGTCCCAAATGCTGTTCTCTTAAGTGTAAAATTAAGAGAGTGCACATTAAAATGTTCAAAATGTTCCCAGATTTACTTTGAATTTACTAAAAATAATTGTGGATTTAATAAAAAATCCAAATATGAGACCAATGCCAAAACGATCAGCTTTTATAACATAGTATTTCTGTCCACTAACTCACGTGTAACAATCAATAGTAACAGTAACAAATTGAAACGAGTTTGGCATCTAGTCTCTGACCCTGACACACCCTACAGCCAGCTGAGGTTGAGAAGAAGAGGGAGTGTCAGGAAATGCAGGGGAGATTTGGGGGAGATTCAGAGCCCATGAGTGGATACTGAGGTGGAGGCGGGATGTTAACTAGCAGCAGGCGAGTGTGATGCAGCACAGCAGCCACAGAGCGACGCAAAGCAGTAGCAGGCAGAGGCATGTTATGCCAAAAAGGCGGAGCAAGAAAATGCTTATTTACAGTCATGAGAAGAGGAAAGTACATCCTCTTTCAGTTGTGGTTTTACATGTCAGGACATAATAAAAAATCAACTGGTCCTGATTAGGTCCTGAAATGAGGTAAATCTATCCTCAGGTAAAACAGCATACAACAGATTCCACCGTGCCATTATTTATTAAACAACATGAAGCTGTGCTTTAATGTTTTTAGCTGTGGAAATGTATGAGCATGAGCAGTTTTAATAAATGGTTTACGGGGAGCAACAATGGCACGGATGTGTGATCACTTGACCTTTAACCTCAAATCAGTTCATCCTTCAGTCCAAGAGGACATCTGAGCCAAATATGGAGAAATTCCCTCAGTGGATTCCACAGATTTTGTATTCTCAAGATTGGAACGGGGGGACAGACATCAGTACATATGGCAGGACAGACAAACCGAGTACATAAGAGCCATGGCTGTCACAAACGCTGAGGCATAAAAAGCGCAGAGTGATTAACAGTTTGCACATAAATCATCTTTTAACTTTTGTGCTGCTGAACATAGGGGACTAATCACAAACATAACTGTTTCTGTAAAATGGTAAAGCATGTGTACGTACAATACCATGAAATTAAATCTGGTTGTCTATATTTCCTTTTTTTGCTCTCAAACATCTCAAGTGTTTGGCAAAAGTAATAAATATAATTGTCATGTTCCTATTCTATTGGAGGGCATGATTTTTATCTCAATTTGGATGCATACTTTATTTTAAATAAACATGAAGATACATAATGTACACAGCTGATCAAAAACCCTTCTCTTCAAGGGCCATTTTAATACCACATTAAATGTGCTAACTATTACAATAAGGCTCAACATTGCTTTTCCAGAGTAACTGAACTGTCAAAATGTTCCAAATAACCAGTACAATGCAGCAGTACTATGTAAACATGGCAGCTCATAGCAATATGGTATACAACAATAATTAAATACTGAGAGCCACGTGTGCAAGTTTGTCTGGTTGGGTAACAAATATCAGGTTTTACAGGAATTATAAAACCATGCTATCCAATATCCTGAGAATATAGGAACTGCATAACTTTATTGATGCAAACATGCTTGTATTATTAATTCTTAGTAATGTAATAATTTCATATTCTGCATATTTTCAGTGTAAAAGTCGTAATAAGTGCCATGGTTTATGTGGAATAAACCATTTAGTGCCATGAGTTTCTCATGATCTAAATTTGTGTTGTGCTCATATTGCAGATGATGACTTCAACGTGCTGTGAAAGGAGGAGATCGGAGCAGCCAAGTCATTTTTTGTCAATATATTTCAAGTTGCCCCTATATTTTAAAAAACCAAAATTTTAATTAAGTGACATTGAAATTAGTATTGAGCTTTGAGAAATCTATGCTGCTTAAACATTTCATCACTGACTTCCAAATGCTTGGGACCTTCAACATAAAATAAAAAATTAATTTTGACGAGTTGTTTTCATCTTTAGTAAGAAGCACAAACTCAGAAGACACAGTCATAATTTTTTTTTTTTTTTTTACGGAGGTATAAGTCATGTTTTATTCATAAACTCCGGCGCTGGTGTGGCAGAGATGGACACAAAGAGGTGTTTTCCAGAGGACCATTTAAAAAGATTATCGAGGGCCTGGCAGTGCGAGGATTTTCTGTGTTGGTAGTTATTGGTTGATCACAGTCAGCTGCGATCATGGTCAGCGCTGTCAACAAGACTTTCTTTTCTCAACCTTAATGCAATGACTCAGAAATAAGTGAACTTCTTTGTCTACTTCAAAGGCATAACTGGATTTTTTTGACTAAATCAGATGATGGTTAAGCCTGAAGCTGTAGGTCAGACTTTATAATTCATATTTCAGAAGAAGAGGACGCTTATACCAAGGGCCACAGGAAGATTCATGTTTAAAAAATAAATAAATAAAAAAATACTCCATGAACGCATTATGGTCGTTACTCGACTGAGCATTTACACCAATTTCCACAAGTTCTAAACCCTGGGGGAAAATAAATACATAAAAGGCACATTAACAAAAACAGATTTTTTTAAGAGGACAATTTTGGCTTTCTGAGAACAGACTTATCAGTTCCCCATAAAATCAGTCCTCTGAACGAAGTCCTGGCAGTGATTGAGGTGAGAGGTAATTACGATTTCTCTTGGACATTATTTTGTGGAGTTCATGCATCATTACTGTGTTTGGGTGCCTTTTACTTGTTTGACGCCATTATTCAGATTGAAAATTACTCAACCCAATTATTCATGCTTTTTCCTCTGGTGCCCGTTCAAAAAATTAAAACCTGAAATGGTCCCCGTCTTCAACAGTGTTCATAGTTTCTATTGTCCTTATTTCAAATATGCTTAATGTTTGTGCGCTCCAGTAAAAACAAGAATGGAACCGCTCCGACCCATGGCGTGTAATGTGCATGCGTCCCACCAACTGTCCCCATGAAACATCTATGGCTGAGTGAGTGAGTGACCACAATTTGCAATGCATAGACCAACAGTGGCAGTTGCTGGGGAAAAAAGGAAAACTTTTGATTTGAATTATAGTTCACTATCAGTTTAGGGGAGTTAATTTCCTGTACTGTATGCAAATGGAACCATACAGTATACAGTAGTTAAAAAACCATACAGTAGTTAAAAAAAAAAAAAAAAAAAGTCTCCAAACGCACAGGCAGTTCGTTTTTTTTTTTTATTTATTTATTTGGTACCAAGGTCAACAGGTATAAAATACCCAAGAACAGTTCATTTTTCGCTAGAACTTTTAAGTGTCAAGAACACATGTAAATAATGAAAAACAACAAACAAAAATACTGCAATTCAGGAAATGGGCCTTATTAGTAAAGGTCTGTTGCCCTGGTTAAATGTCTCATCTGCAATTACAACAAAGGCTTTGCGTAAGAACCAAAAAACAACAATCAAAAGATTTTCAATGGCTGTTTTTCTTCTGTCTTGCAGAACTCCCTCTTAATCCAAGCAAAAAAAAAAAAAAAAAACAAGTTAAAAAACAGACGATAAAAAAGATATAAAAGTGACTAAATATAAAGGCTTTATTTCCCAAAAACCCAGAGATGCCTGTGTCATAGGCCATAAATAAAGGAGCCTGAATCATGTGACGCAGTTTTGTCTCTTCGTTGCACAGTCCGCTCAAGTGGATTCACTTTCAGTTCATGAATTGTGTGTAGCCCTCGGCTCCCGTTACTATGACATCCATCCAGACTCTCATGGCCTCTGGCGAGGGCGCTACCATGTAGTAGAGTCGGTCGTGCGTCTTCACACAGAATGTCAGAGAGGGGTTGGGACTCTGAAATAGAAGGAAACAAGTGGCCATTATCAGCAACTGCATCCCAGTCAAACAATAGTCAAGATCATTCAACCATGCAAAATGCATCTATTTAAGAAGTTTGTTTGCAATTTAAAATCGTTCCTGTTAACAGATCTTTGTTAGCTCACAACAAACACTAAAAAAATTTCTGCAGACACAGTTGTCAGCGATCCGCTCAAATGTTTTGAGTTGCTGGCATGAACCCCCAAGAAAACATCCCTCACAGTTTCCTGCATGTTGTAACAATAGATGAGTTTCCTTCTCATGTCAATCAAATTTTTGAAAATTCGCTTCAAAGAAAATTTGAATTACCTGCCTTTCCATTGACTGGCTTGGAGCAAATTAACTCCAATAAATTAGGCCATTTTCACCACAAGATGGCGGTAGAGGACACTGGTAACATGTATAGAACAACAGAGGAAGGGGTCGCAAATGGAAAAGAAACAAACTGAAGCGGAACCAGAAGGGAAACAACTGGAGGAGAAACGAGACGCTGAAAAGGAAAAAGGTCGACCGGAGTAGCATGCAATTCAGCAAATGGTCATTGAGCCCATTTTTCAGTTAATGATTGCAATGTTTGAGGCTGTCCGGAGACGAAGATGGAGTCGAGTACAAATTCACGCAGCAGCAGCATGGCAGCTAAGTCAGAACTTAGCTAAACTGTTTACATCCCCCCTTTTACGCATTAACTCCTAATCGCATAAGGCAAAAACTACCTCAAGTGAGCGTATAAACTTTTATGCAACTTAGAGGAAGTTTATTCACATTTTGCCATTTCCATCTGCTTTTTCCAATGCCCATTTTCAAAATGCACATAAGAATAGTGAGATGGAAACACGACTAATGAGAATGGTCGCACAGAGCTTTGGTTTGTGTTGATAAGTTACCTCATCTTGTTCATCTGGGGTTGTGTTTATTTAGCCAAAGAATCAGACATTTTCCACCGCTTCCTTAACTGTATTTGTAGTTCTAAGCCATTAGCCCACGCCTTGGGTCCATATCAAGTTATGAGAGTGCACTAACAATTCATTTAACTTGGAACCAGTCTGGCTATATCGTTGGCATACTTAATTGTGTCTCCTTTCTTTATTACTACCAAGCCCTTCAAAAGCAAGTGCCTCTTAAACTTGCCAGAATGCAAGCAGTTGTCAGTATTGTGTTAAGACCACACCCAGTTCTGACTGCATTCAATATGCGCATTCAAGACCATCAAGGGGTGGAAAGCTCATGCATGGCCATTTATCTGAACCACTCGAACAGGCAGTAATCATCTATCAATAAACAGTCACTGTCTCCAAATTCCAGCACAGTACAACCAGAGAGAGGCCATATGATAAATTTATACAAGCTGTCAATATAGTATATTTTATAACTGGGCTGCTGATTATGTGAGGACTTATGAATTTACTAATCCTGTATAAGGGGAAGGGAAAGAATTCTGTATTCAAACTCCACTAATATCGAATAAAATCAGCACTTTTTTCGGCTTACCTTGATGTTTGAGTACCCAGCGAAACATTCGGGTGTGTTAAAAGGTCGAGCGTGCATTTGGTCAAGAAAATTTAATTAGAGTTTAATGTCTAGTGCTAATAAACATGGTAATAGCATATAACGGCAGCAGCTATGTTACTGCGTATGTTAACTTGAACAATAGGAGTATAAAACGTGTCCTAAGGCCAATATTTTATTGATAGTAAAAACTGCTATTAGGCAGAAAACACTGAAATTATATCCGTTTTGTGGGCATATGTCCATCCATCTTCTTCCGCTTATCCGGGGCCGGGTCGCGGGGGCAGCAGTCTAAGCAAGGATGCCCAGACTTCCCTCTCCCTGGACACTTCCTCCAGTTCTTCCGGGGGTATCCCGAGGCGTTCCCAGGCCAGCCGAGCGACATAGTCCCTCCAGCGTGTCCTGGGTCTTCCCGGGGCCTCTCTCGGGTGGGGCATGCCCGAACACCTTCCCAGGAAGGCGACCAGGGGGCATTCGATATAGATGCCCAAGCCACCTCAGCTGGCTCCTCTCGACGTGGAGGAGCAGCGGCTCTACTCTGAGGGCATATGTTTTATGAAAAAAGTTTTCATGAATGGATGTAATGAATGGTGTGTGCACCCTGCGATGGATTGGTTAGCTGTCCACGGTGGGTCCCTGCTTGTTGCCCTGAGTCAGCTGGGATGGGCTCCAGTTCTCCCGCGACCCGAGTAGGGAAGAGGCAGTATAGAGAATGGATGGATTTAATGAACTTTGAGCATAAGTACGCTTGAAGTAATTTTGCTTGTCAGAATTGGCCAAATACTTTAATTAACATCATCTACTTTAAAACTTATCAGTTCATAAAGCACGGGCAGTGCTCTGAGCGGTTGGGTTATCGTCTTGAATCCAGTAAGAATAGAGGAGGTTGCAAGCTAACAAGCACGAGAAGTTTCACTTTCTCCGAATACATTTAGCTTTGAACTGCGTGGAAAATGAGATTGAACTATGTCATCTTATAGAGCAGCAAGTCAACTGTTTTGCTGACATTTTTTGTGACGAAGTGTATAATTTTATTTCCCTGTTAAATATCAACATTTATCAACATTTTATATCCCCATTAGGTATATAAACTGTTTTTCCAAACTATGTTTAAGCCTTCACCAAGTGCTATGTTTGCCGGTCCAGAGCTATTGCATGGGTTTCGCAGTGGACATACAGCACCCTCAATAATTATTGGCACCCCTGGTTAAGATGTGTTCTTTAGCTTCTAATAAATTCAGTTTTTTTCAAAATAATATAGGACCACAATGAAAAAAAGAGGAAAATCCAACCTTTAATTCAAGTGCATTTATTCAGTGGGAAAAAAATCCCACATTAAGAAATAATTATTTTACATCTAATCATGTGTGCCACAATTATTAGCACCCCTGATGTTAATACTTTGTAAAACCCCCTTTTGCCAACAAAACAGCACCTAATCTTCTCCTATAATGTTTCACAAGATGGGAGAATACAGAAAGAGGGATCTTCGACCTTTCCTCTTTGCACAATCTCTCTAAATCATCCAGCGACCTGGGTCCTCTCCTCTGCACTCTCCTCTTCAGCTCACTCCACAGGTTTTCAATGGGGTTGAGGTCTGGGGACTGAGATGGCCATGGGAGGAGCTCAATTCTGTGTCTGGTGAACTATTTCTGTGTAGATTTGGCCACATGTTTAGGGTCATTATCTTGCTGAAAGACCCAGTGACGACCCATCTTCAGCTTTTGGGCAGAGGCCACCAGATTTTGATTTAAAATGTCCTGGTATTTCAAAGCGTTCATGATGCCATGCACCCTAACAAGGTTCCCAGGGTCTCTGGAAGAGAAACAGGCCCACAGCATCACCGATCCTCCCCCATACTTCACAGTGGGCATGAGGTGCTTTTCTGCATACTCATCTTTTGTGTTCCGCCAGACCCACTTAGAGTGTTTGTTGCCAAAAAGCTCTATCTTGGTCTCATCTGACCAAAGCACACGGTCCCAGTTGAAGTCCCAGTACCGCTTAGCTTAACTCCAGACGTTTATGTTTTATGATTGTGAGTGAGAAAAGGTTTTTTCCGTGCATGCCTCCCAAACAGCTTGTTGGCATGTAGATAGCGCCTGATGGTTGTTTTGGACTCTTTGTGACCCCAAGATGCTACCATTTGTTGCAATTCTTTAACAGTGAGCTTTGGAGAACTTTTTATTTCTCTTACCATCCTCCTCACTGTGCGTGGTGGCAAAATAACCTTGCATCCACGTCCAGGCTTGTTTACCACTGTTCCAGTTGTTTTAAACTTATTAATTATTCCTCTGACAGTAGATATGGGTAGGTGCAGGCGAGTGGCTATTTTCTTGTAGCCATTGCCTGACTTGTGAAGGTCGACACACATCTGCCTTACTTGAATGGTGTGTTCCTTTGTCTTTCCCAAGTTGAAGAGTGGATAAGAGAAATGGCCTCTGTGTCACGTCATATTTCTACCCCAGGGAAACAGGAAGTGATGAATTACTAATTAAATGTTCCTAGATACTCTGATCAACTTTGTAAACTACTGTTGAAATGACAGAAATACTTCAATTACATTTATTTCCTAGGAATTGTTAGGGGTGCCAGTAATTGTGGAACAGGTGATTTTATGAAAAATAATTATTTTTAGTCAGGATTTTTTTTTTTCCTTAAAATTCACTTGAGTTGAAGGTTACATTTTTCTGCAATTTTCAGTGTGAGAGTATGCTTCTGCAATAAAAATTGAATTTATTTTAAGGCTTTTAACACATCTTAACCAGGGGTGCCAATAATTATGGAGGGCGCTGTAATTAGCTATATTTCCGGAGAACATTGGTCATGAACACGCGTCCTGTGTGGGAGTGCTTCAGGCGCGGACCGTTGTCATAGATACCTCAGGCGTCATTGGTTCATGAGCCCCACACTACGCATCTGTGAGCGAAAAAAGTCACAAAGCGCATGTCCGCGTGACTCTGGAAATAAGGCTCCATGTCGGCGTGCTGCGCCACAGCTTGTGCATCGGGGAGGCATTCCTCCAACCTCGACTGCAGGCCTTTGAGGACTAGATTCCTGGATTCCAGGCTGAAACTGTTGTAAATATGTAAATTTTGTCGTGATCTCGTTCTTTATACCAATTTCCCCTATACCATTATCCCCTTATTCCTCCATAATCATTCAACACCAGTCATTTTCTAATATGGTGGATGCCTGGAGGATTGTCTCCCTTGTGCAAAAATCCTGCGGACCACTAAGCAATTTCCATTGAAATGAATGGGCGGCCATTTTCGGTTCAGTATCCAGTTCTTATAATACATCCATGGTGCTGCGCCATTGAGCAATTTCTATTGAAATGAATGGGTGGCCATGATCCGATTGTATATCCAGTGAAATATAAAACATCCTTGGTAGGGATCTGCTGGTTTCTCTGTTAACTGGTGACCTTTGTTTATAAAAGTTGGGTCTTTCTCACAGCAGCAGCAGATTTTCTGCTGTCCGTGAAAATGCCTTTACAATTATAATCCTATTTTACTCATTATTTATCCATCCGATTCATGTAGTTCATTAATTGTTGACATAGAGTTGTGAAGCTGTGATGACAATTTAAAAATTTATTTTTCTTTTATTGTTCCACAAAAAAAAGGAAAGAAAGGAATTTTCACACTTCCATTCAGAGCCCAAGTACATTATATAGCCCAACTAGAAACAACCGGACATTGATGTCTCGGTTGAAAACATCTCGTCTAGATTAACTTGTGACTGTTGTTATCTCAGTGATAGCAGTCGAACCTGAGTTTATTGCACCTCTTAAGGTAACACGTGAAGGTAATGTTGAAGTACAATGATTTGACCTTTGCAATGATGATTGTGGAAGTGCTAAGAAGACAGTTTCTGCAACTTAGCAGCAGTGAGCGCTGGAGAGAAGCGCTCAAAAAATGAGGTCAAGGGCACTTCCAGTGCAAACAAAACGTTTCCTGTTGACACAGGCCCTTACTTACGTTTAATTTATTTGTCATGTCTAAGAATTGTGGCAGATAGAGAGGGATGCCAAAAATTATTTTCAAAAAACAGTTCGACATTATTATTGTTACTTATTTTCTCATTTTTGCTGGCTGCATGTTTGACACCCACCGTTGGGTGGCGCCCTAGGCAAGCACCTGTGTCGCTTGTAGGAAGGACCGCCACTGTCTCTGAACGTAAAGGCAGTATAGGCCATTATCACACTGAAACGTAGGACTTCCGCATTCAAAGATAATAACGCACAGCAACTTCCGCTAGCTAAATGGCGAATCACTCTGGCGAACCGGGCGAACCCAAGTTTACATCTTTTACAGCTTCCCTCGTAAATTTGCCAAAAATAACTTTTCCCGACGTCTACAGATTAGTAGAACAGCACTCCCCCCCAGCCCGCTCAAACTGGACAAGGGATATAGCTTCTTTTTCGAAAACTCCATCTACAACTACGAAGGTTTGTGGCTACTAGCTAGCAAACTTAACATTAGGTGAACTTATGCTAACGTTACCTTGGCATCAGCTGAGATGTTCGTTTGGTTATAAGTTGTTACGTGTGCAATGGAAGGTAACGACAAACCTATGTTAAACCCAACTAAACGAAAGCCCAACGCTAGGTACGGAAATTGTCGCTAGGGGCACCACCACTGCACCACTGGCGTTTTCGGCAGCGTTTATGAAGTACACTCAACCCAGGTAGGGTTTCACCTGATTGCGCGTTGCGCATGCATAGTAGAATTTTCCGTTACACAAGTTTCGGTTTTGAAAACTTAAAAATGTGACGAACTTTTGATGCAATTTTCGCCAAAATTTTACGGATTTAACCCTCATTACACACCAAATGAACATTTCAAACGAGGGATAAGCAGGTAAGGAGTCCTTCAATTCACTTTTTGATGCGATAAATCGACTTTTTGGGCCTCTATTCATGTAAGAGTGATGACGTCTTCCAGCTGGCTCCTCGCGGGAATTTCGAATTGACTTCCAAAAAAAAGGTAGTCGAGCCAGGCTGGGCCACACATGTGTGGACAGGGGTGGGCAGGGTTTGTGGGTAATGGCGGGGGTGGCATCCTTGACTTTTTTCATTTATTCTTGGATGCTTGGTACAATTTAGTTTGGAATAAAACAAGGAGTCTATTATATCATTATCATATCAAAATTAGTAGTGGGCTGTTGTGAATTCCTATTCATTTTATTATCGGCTTATCATTTGTAATCCTTTTTGAAAAATGGCAAAAAAGAACACATTTTGAGTTTGAAAATATTTTTCGTCCTTTTCTTTCACCGACACTGGCACCTTGAATATTTTTCAGGCAACTAAGGACGTCAACATGGTCAGGATAGCTTGAAAACTATTTGTCTTACAGTGATTTTGATTGCAGCATGTTAAAGAGCACCCAAAAATACCCCTAGGTTCCAAATTTCATCTTAATATCTCCAAGAATAAAAAAGTTCCAGGAGGAAAGCGTGTCTTAATTACTTAACTATTCCTTTTAATTTTAGAGCCCCGAAAACGAATCTTAAAATTGCTGTAACTCTGGTTCTAGATGAGATATTGAGATAATTCAAACAGTTCTGAGTTCTGTGTTCATCCAGCTATTCAGTTATCATAATTTCAATGCTGTTGGGTGAATTTGAAATTTTTATTTGCCATACCTACCAACGCCCACTGGCAGTGTGTGACGCGCGTCAGATTTTTACTTTTCGCCACTGCTCAATTTCTGAAGCGTCAACACAATGAAAACGCATTTGTCTTTCAGATTATTTAACTATTTCGCCTTGTCATGGTCAGTGGCACACATTTAGCGGCAACCTCACATGCAGTTGTCAACCTGCTTTTGAACTAAGTCGCAGTTTCGAAAGGAAATCCGTTATTTTGTGGGCATTTAAGTTATCAAGCGATCTAAAGTTACAGCACCCAACTGAATGTACATTAGAACTTTACACTGCTAAGTTAGCTAGCTAGCTAATTCGTTGCTGGGTGAAGTAAATTGAATCATAATCTTAATTTACTCGACGGCTAAATTTAGGAGGAAAATTATGCCTGTATATAACGTATAGTGCATAGTAACCTAACCGTCGCACTTTGCCATCACTTAAAATAAGCTTTACCGGTAGGTTTTTTCAAAATTTAACGTTGTCTTGTTTCGTATTTTAAGAGTGACACCCATGGCTTGCTTCTCGGTCCTGTTGTCATCCGTTAATATTGATGCAACTGACTCTTCCAGTGGGCGTTTAGAGTTTGACGCGACGCTTCGCGGCCAGTGGGCTTAAGTTTAACGTTATTCACCTTTAAATGAGGCTGACGATTCACCAATTTTTACCTGTATTCTGTTATGAAGAACGTTAACGTTAGCCACTGTCAGTGTCAGCTAGCTAATGTTAGCTAGCCATTTCAAGTCAGACGCGTAAGCTATGACTGTCCCTTTTGCTAGAATTAACAATCCGTAGCACAGTAACTTACTGCTACCAGTACCTGCAGTATAGTCTGCTTCACTGAAGTGCCGGCTACAAACGAACGTGCTATCTCGTTGTATTTTAAAGCTTGGCCCTTCATCCCGGCGAATCGCTTTAACCCACTTCTTCCTTAGAGTTAATGCACTCGGGAATCCATGAAGACTTAAGTAGGGTTGTCGTTGTTTGTTCGATTTACAAAGTGGAACAGAGCAGTGACATCTAGCCTTAGTTTCAGCCATTGCTGATGTTGTTGAACTCCGCCGGAACTGGATAAACACCAAATGCAAAAATCCCTCCCACGGAACCCGGAAGCTTGATAATCCCCTATTCATATCAGGGATGATAATTCATCAGTAGCTAGACCCTTTAATGCAGTGGGCCATGATTGTGTTCTCTCAGGTTTCAGGGCAATGAAGTCAAACCTCTTAGGAGAGGCAGGAATAGAGAAAAATCTATCCTTCAGAGAGAAGCTTTTTGCATCCATGCTTCACAAACTGAGTATCCTAAAGGCCTGAATGAAGAATTAAAGTTGGAGTGTTTTCTATGATCTCTGTAATAGGATGCATTATTTTTGCGATTCACTACTTAAAAACTTTGTAATTTACAGTCTCATCTGTCAGGCACTTTATACAGTTTTTGTAAGCATTTGGTTCTGATAAGTCCATATCATTTTCAACTTTTTCTAAATTGTATATGTACTGTCTACAGGCTATTGTGAGTTTGAGTCACCTTTTATATCCAGAGTTTATGTACATAATTCTGGAATTGATTTTTCGCTATGTTCTCTTTTTGTGCATGGTATATTACAGTTGCAGCTGGTGAACTGGCAATAGGGGAAGCACAAACCATCCCTTAAAAATAATAATTGGTCATGACCTATTTGCAATCATTCATTTAAATTACCATTCCAGAAACTCCGAAAACTCAACATTTTCAGCTGTGGCCAGTTTTCATTAATTACCGCATACCTGTCAATTCTCATGCATTCGGCGTGAGTTTTGAAACGTCTTTATGCAATTCCATTGCTTCCAACCCCTGTGTAAAGAAAAGCGTGAGAAGTCTGGAATCATAATCGTTTTCCAATTAGTAGTGTTGAAATCCACCTTAATGCATGTGAAACTGATAAACCTCCACGCACAAGGGCTTCAATTCCGCGCAAGAGTCTCTTACATACGCGTTCATTGAATAATTGCTGACTACAGCAGGGGAATGTAAATATGCCACTGAAACTCACGTCGAATGCGTGAGAGTTGACAGGTATGTGTTATTAATGAAAACTGGCCGCACCTGATAATGTTGAGAGTTTTCAGAGTTTCTGTAATGGTAATTTAAATGAATGATTGAAAACAGGTCAAGAATTAGGCTATGTGTGCTCATTTTAACTTAACAAGGAGAACTGGTGACAATTTTATTAAGATTGAAAACAGGTCATGACCAATCATTATTTTTAAGGGATGGTTTGAGCTTCCCCTATTGCCAGTTCACCAGCCGCCGCTGGTATATTATGTCCTTCTGTTTTTTTTTTTTCAGTAATTGACTGAGCGCCCCGTTTTCTTGATAAAGAATAATTATGCTAATTGACTCCCTGTATATAAAAGGCATATCCGCTCATTGTCGGTAATGCTGAGGAAGGCTCTTGTCTGAAACGCATCTTGCTGCCTCGTTTGCCATTTGGCCGAATTAAAAGTTTTTTAAAGGACATTCAGTGTGCTGACTCTTCTACTTTCATGTCAGTCTTTCTGCAGTCGTGCACCTGACAATATTGAGTGTTTGAATGTGCTCCTTTTTTTGCCTTTAGAACTATATAAACGTCATAAATAACATTGAAATGTTTAATTTGAAATCCAAATACTGCCTTTGTTTAGTTAAATGTCCTGCGCCGTAAAGTTCTTGTTCATCCAAAAATAAAATTTGGACCACGGAATGTTTAATATAAATACATCCTTTGTACACTGGTTGTTTCAAATTCTAATCAGCTGTTACAAATTTATTCGCATTTTAATCACTGCCAATTGCAATCATCTCAGAAAGAATTCATCTTCGGCGATGACGTTACGAGAGGAACCTTAGCCATCAGCAGAGACTACATTGTCAATGGCATTGGACTCAATGATTCATAATTGTGGATTATTCCCTTCGGAAAAAGCCAAATATCTGCCTTGTTTACGGCTGCAACCAACAAGGCCGATGCAAGCAGAGGCATCGTGGTCCATAAATTTAAAAAAAAAAAACCCCACAAAGCGAAAGGCATGGGTGGACTTTGTGAGGAGGAAACGAGCGGATTTCACAGAGCCCATTGTTGTGTCCGATTCTGCTCCCCCGTCAAATCGTGTTCCCCCTACGAGAGAGTTTTGCAGTGCTGTCGCTGATTTAAGAAATTCATGAAAGAAATAATGTAACAGGCATTGATGAATCAGCTCGCTCATAAGAAAGTTATCACAGATGACACCTTATAAAGTGATGAATTTTGATATTCAGCCATCTCCTGCAATTTGTCCTTTTGCAATATTGAGCTTTTCTGCTCGGCAGTGATCACACAGTTACTCCATGCATTAATGATCTGTTCTGCCTTCAAACTCAGAGAGTAGAATGTACATTCGCACTTCAGACTATTTAGGGATGTTATTGCATTGCGTTTTCATGGAAACACGATTTGATAGGGGAACTCAACTCAATCGGACACAACACTGGATCAGGATCCGTGATCTGCTCTAAACACTTCACTGATGACTGCTTTTATCAGCCAGATCCCGAGTCACAGGAAAAGTCTGGATATTACTGCGGGTTAGTGATTACTGAAATCGCTGCTTAACAAGCCATAGGTCAATAAACCGAGCCCAAATTGCTCCGGTCCCGAATCTGCACCATCTATTCTGTTCTCAGAAAAGTAGGTTGAGAAGCCCAGGGAGCCACTTGATAAGCTCATCCTTCTTCTTCTTCTTCTTCTTTTGATTTCCTGGCAGTCTAGACGCCCGTCGGCGTATTGCTGCCTCCCACTGATTTCGTTGGATACTCCTCATTTTATTTGGCAGCCTTACACCTTACGGTGCAGACCTGAGTCCAAAAGAAAATCCATCACAGCTTTCCCCACTTCCCTTTGATGTTCCTCCGGGTTGAGAATGTTCCGTAAAGATATACACTGTAGCCCAGTACCAAGAACTGCAGAGAACAGTGTATTCCTCTCCGTTGTATATTTGGAGCACTCCATAAATACATGTCGTACAGTTTCTCTTTCCCCACATTCACAAAGTCCATTGTCATGCTTACCGACGCGGGCCAGTCCCCACGCTAGACCACAATGCCCAAGTCTCAGTCTTTTCATGATCACCTGTCCCCTTCTGTTGTTCCCCTGTGGGCTGTTCCCACCCCTGATACTGCTTTGAATAGTATGGAAAAACCTTCCTCTCTTTTCCCCATCCCACTCTCTCTGCCATCTCCTACTTATCTCTTCTTTAACTACACTTCGATACTCTGATACGCCTAAGGCTATGCCCACATCCACCTCCTCCCTCCTCAGGGCCTCTTTGGCTGCCCGATCAACAGCTTCATTGCCCTCCACCCCCACATGCGCTGGGACCCACATGAATCCCACTCCAATTCCAGACAGCATTATTTTATACAGAGTTGTTAGGAGCTCACAAATTAGGTCCGGACTGATCCGTGACCTCCCCCCCTGCAGGGTCCCCAGAGCAGCCGCCGAGTCAGAGCATATGACCACCTCCTGTGCCCTCACTTCTTCCACCCAATTTAGTGCCCATAGTAAGGCTACTACTTCTGCGGTAAAAACTGACACCCCATCTGACAGCCGCCTGCTCTGTGTGATAAGCTCATCCTAAAATGAAGAAACTATTTTATGCAAAAAAAGACTCAAAATGAAAATAAAACCATCCTCCATCACGAGACGGTGGGTAAAATCGAAATGTCAGCCATGACAGCGAAGCCGGTGTTCCGAGATATACGGCTCCTCGAATTCTGAGCTACCCTGGGCGGGGATTTAGTGAATATTCATTACGGAGGTTGTCGGCCGCGCTTGCGCGTTAAGCAGTCATTCATGGCAAGTGAACCGAGAGGAGCTGAATATCCTGGTGTAGCTCAGTTGTTAAACAACGTCGTAGCCTGATTTTAGAGCGTTTTAGATGTGGATATGTGTTAATGTGGGGAACGATGACTTTTTGGACAACCGCTGATGCGGGAGTAAGTGTAACATTAAGTAATTTGACGACCGTGTTACCCTCTTGTTCCATGGGAAGCTCATACCTGGTAAACAGTCATTTCAAACAACATAGAGCTATTTAGATAACATTAAACAATCTGGCGACCATGTTGTCCTAGGCTACTACACCAACAGCAATTTCTGTATAATAGAAGGCTCCATTTTGCATCCAAGTTTGTGATTTGAAATCTTTCCATTGTATTGTGTGCTAATTTTGGTCAATTGAAGTCCTAAATCACGGCCACCTATGCTGCTGAAATGAAGTCTGCAGCAAATGGCTAGGCTACTAGGCGGTAGCCTACATGAAACAACAAACACAAATAGGCATGGTGATAAAAATGTTTTATTTCATTGGCCCTTCACAGCCTGGGCAAGTAAATGTTTTTTCAATGTCTGGCGAGTTCATGCATTCACAGTGGTACCAGCCATGGCAGCAGTCACATTGTATCTTGAAAGACAAAAGCACAGGCTGGACATTAGTATTAACTGAAGCATGTAACCATTAAATAATGCATTTTATATAGTTAGACTACTATTCATACCCAGGTATCTATATGGTCTTCTGTGTAGGGATACACATCTCCACAAAGTAGGCACACCTCCCCTAGGTCCTCTGAAAGGAACAAATATATTATCTCATGTAATCGTTTTTGTACTACTGTCTAAAAACATGCAGTGAAGTTGGTTAAAAATATGCTACCTGTGTGTTCCAGTAAAAAGATTGCAATATATTTCCTATATTTGGCTGTGTCTTCCTCTGCACAGGGGAACTTCAGATCACCACCCGTGACAACAGCCTCTGCAAACTAAGCCATAAATATCAAATTCAACAGGGTTCTTAAAGTTACAAAGACGATTTAATCAACGTAAAACATTTTAATATGCCAGCTTACTCACTTTACATGTAAACACACCACAGGATGTCCCATCGGACTGGAGGCTGTGGGGTAGGGTTTTACACGTCCATTTCCCCGTGATGCCTTTACTGGCCATAAAATTCCTTTGAGAGGGAGAAATTATTCGCCTAACATATGAATACATGAATATGTTTACGTGCAAAGCAGCATTTTGTCTTTTTTTTTTTTTTTTTTTTTTACTCACTGTATGACTTTCTTGCAGTAAGCAAGCTTTTGTTGGCTCTCCACATGAATTGAAATATAAAATGGATTTTGTTTGTGGGTAAATAACCTGTAATGATAAACGAGAGTCAAGACCGTGCTGTGTATGGGAGAACATATGAAATGAGTGATACTGACCACAAGAGTCCAATGGTCTCCCTCATGTATTGCACCCATTATGAGGTTGTAGGCCTGTGGATTAAACTAAAGTGGGGGGAAATAGATTTTGCTTTAAGTGATTAAGAATCCTAAAAATACTTTGTAAGCAAAGAATGTCTATTTGGAAGATAATGATTACCTGCTTCATTTTGCTAGGCTTTTTATTCCAGATGTTGGTAAGCTGGAATGTGTCCATTGCGTAGCCTTTATGGACGCTTGAAGCCAGCTTGGTTAAATAAGCATTAATAACCTGCGTGATAAGTCAGAAAAATGCAATGTTTTAAATCACAGTAATAATATCAAGAAGTCCATTGGAACATTAACATAAGATCCAAGGCAACCTCGCTTTCAAGTTTTTCCCCAGGTTTCAACCGTTTCAGGTCCCATGTGAAAATCTTGTATGGCCCAATTTTGCTGCAAAGCTTTCCTCCCATCCTCTTTGCCCAAATTTTTCCCAGCACTATGAGAAAGGAGGAGAATATTGTTGTGTACCAATATGCATTCCAGATTCAGAAAAAAACATAACTGACATGCATTGTATGGGCACCTGCCGCAGGGCTCTTGGTGGCAGGGACAGCAGTAGCAGCATCAGGGCCTTCGGTGGTAGGGGCCGCAGCAGCAGGAGCCACAGCTGGAGGAGCAGGAGCAGCAGCAGGAGGAGCAGGAGCAGCAGCAGCAGGGGCAGGAGGAGCAGGAGCAGCAGCAGGGGCAGCAGCAGGGGCAGGAGGAGCAGCAGCAGGGGCAGGAGGAGCAGGAGCAGCAGCAGGGACAGGAGGAGCAGCAGCAGCAGCAGGGGCAGGAGGAGCAGGAGCAGCAGCAGGGGCAGGAAGAGCAGGAGCAGCAGCAGGGACAGGAGGAGCAGGAGCAGCAGCAGGGACAGGAGGAGCAGCAGCAGCAGCAGGGACAGGAGGAGCAGGAGCAGCAGCAGGGACAGGAGGAGCAGCAGCAGCAGCAGGGGCAGGAGGAGCAGGAGCAGCAGCAGGGGCAGGAGGAGCAGCAGCAGGGGCAGGAGGAGCAGCAGCAGGGGCAGGAGGAGCAGGAGCAGCAGCAGGGGCAGCAGGGGAGGAGGAGCAGGAGCAGCAGCAGGCAACAGGGCAGGAGAGCAGCAGGTGCAGCAGCAGGGGCAGGAGCAGGAGCAGGAGCAGCAGCAGGGGCAGGAGGAGCAGGAGCAGCAGCAGGGGCAGGAGGAGCAGGAGCAGCAGCAGGAGGAGGAGCAGGGGCAGGGGCAGCAGGGGCAGGGGCAGCAGTTGGGTTGTCTGGGTTGGCTGTGGTCATGGGAGAGACAGGGGGAGCACTGGGGGACTGATTGAGTTTTATGCGTTTGGCTGGTGGTTCTTCAAAATGTATTAAATGGTCCCGATTTACTTTTGGACACATTTTGCCCCTGTCATCCATTAAATCGATGCTCTTCCCCTCAACTTTCATGACAGTATATGGCCCTAAAAAGTTTGGGTCGAGCTTGCCACCCTTCCTCTGCTGACTGCGTATGTTCTGCCTCAGAACTCTGTCCCCTACTTTCACATGAGTATGTGTGCCCTGCTGCTGCTTCCTTTTTAGAATCTTCTGCTGCACCTTTTCCATGTTGGCAAGGACTATTCTATTGATTTGATCTTGTCTTTCAATGGCATAGAAGACAATCTCATCCTCTACCCGGTCCTCAATGGATTCATCAATCTAAATATAAAAAAAGTTGTATATGAATTGTAATTGGCAACCACTGGCACATATGAACAGTGTGTAACATATTATCTGAGCAAACCTCATAATGGTCAGGTATCTCACTTGGATACCTTGCCTCTCTCCCAAACATGAGGAAATATGGGGAGAAGCAGGGGGTCAAGTGCTTTTTGGTTTGCAGGGCGAACATGGTTGATTCAAGATAATCCACCCATTTATCAGGCTTGTTGTTAACCAGTTTGTGAGGCATCTGAAAAAGAATAATGTACATTATTAGTTTTTATCAAGTGCCTAATCTGGCTAATTGAAATGTTTGTTTGAGATTTTTACCTCTGAATGGTGTCGTTCATTTTCTCCACCAATCCATTAGTTTGTGGGTGATATGGAGCACAGAGGCTCCTTTTTATCCCCAAATAATCTCACATTGATTGATTGATCTATGTAAAGCCCCCCCCAAGAAAACAATTAGGAATAGGAAAAAAAAATAGGAAACAGTTACTTCCATTAATGACTTCATTAAGAAACTAACCTGGTTCACGAATTCCTTGCCCTGGTCAGTCAATATGCGTTTTGGTGCTCCAAACCTGTAAAATAGCTTCGAAATGCACCTGGTGACCTCCTCAGCAGTCTTCGACTTCAGAGGGAAAGCCTCTGACCACTTTGTAAAATAGTCTACCATTACGCAGATGTATTCATACTTTTCCTCAGTTTGGCTGACCTTCCCTATTCGGGCCATGCCAACAATCTCCCATGGCTCAGACACCTAAAAAAAAATTGTAAAGTGGGCCTAAGGAACACACACTCAGTTTGCATAAAACACAATCATTTTTATCTTCAAACATACTTACCACAATGCGGGTGTATTGAGATTTATTTTTAATTGCCGTCTTTTTGCCCTGACATTCTGGCACTGCTTTATCTGTGAGTAAGGGGATTGATAGAATTCATTGTGCAAAAGTAAAATACTCTGATTTTACCACAAAGGACCCACGTTTCTGATACTCACCCATGTCTTGACATCTACAGACATGCCTGGCCAGTAAAATCTCATGCTGAGGGAATGCAGAGTTTTTTCCACACCACAGTGGCCACCAGTTTTTTGGTTGTGGAATTCAAGGAGGAGGTTCTGTACCTCCTCTCTCTCCTTTACCACCTTCACCCAATTCCCATCTCGCCTGATGTGATGTAGTTCATTGTCTAAACATAAAGTTTGTCCAAAAAGTTAATTATGAAGTCATTTAGCTTTTTACTTGGTTTTCAATGTTATACATTTCACTCACCTTTGAGGCCAAACTTTTTTGCTCGTCTCAGTATGGTGTGCCTCTGGGTCTTATTCAAATTATCAGGCAATACCCCATGCATTTTCGGCTCCACCAGCTCCTGATATATGGAGGCCTCCATCTCTCTCTCCCTCTCTCTCTCTCACACACACACACACACACACACACACACACTCTCTCTCTCTCTTACTCTCAATATCTGTCTCTATATATATCTCTAACTCTATCTTAATCTATATATCTCTATCTCAATCTATGTATATATCACTATCTCTATTTCTATCTCACTGTCTCTATCTCTGTCCTTCACAAACCCACAATGGGTCTACCATGGTATGGGTATATTTGTAAGGTTGGTTACTCTAAGGATTGTGGGTTGTTTTGCATCACATGACTCATTTGGCTTTTGAAGGGCTATGCATCTTTACTATCCTATATTTTTATTACATTCTAATTTAGAATTTAATCAGTCCCTATAGGACAATTATTTATATCCATCTCATGTAAGCCTACAATACATTAGGTCACCATATCAATGGTTGACTGAATGACTTAGCCTTTCATCTCACCATCCAAGCACTTTATAGACAGTGCTTCTAAGGTACGCACTTTATAGGCAGTGCTTCCAAGGTACGCACTTCATAGGCAGTGCTTCCAAGGCTCAGTAGGCCCACATTAAATGATGGCAATAGCCAGTAGGACTTAAGCCCATACTTCTTCCAAAATGAGACAATAATGACAATGATTGTAAGGGAGTTTTATTTTTAGATTGTTTTATTCATGACCTCATACATGGCAAGGCGAAATAAACATGCACACACATGAGCACATACAAGGAAGAAGGAGCACAGACTGTTTGCAACAATTCAGTTGCTACAACTAGGCCTCGGCCTATATGACAGACAACAGATACAACTTTTGCAATTCAGTGAAAAGCATAATCAGCCACATGTGACTTATGGCTCCGACAATTCAACAGGTCTAAGAAGGGGAAGAGATGTTCCAAGGTGTGTGCCAAGTGCTTTTAATTGCCTAATGGCCTACCAGTGGCATTAAATGGCAGGCAGAGAGTATGAATCTCAAGTTAGCACAAGGAGCACAGACACCACAGGATGTGCTTACAAAAAAATATTGGGAGGTGGGTAAACCCCATTTCAGAAATATGAAAGCCAGGTGAACTGCATTGACTTGCGTTTAGCTACAGCCTAGTAGGCCTAATGGCCTAGCCTCTTTTAGTTTATCAAAATAACCTCAATTATAGGCCACAGCTAAACGCTGGTCTGTGCTGTTTGAAGTGGAAGTTTGAAATATTTGAGCTTCATATGCAAAAAGAGAACAAAAAGATAACCAAATTGCTTAATGTTACACTTACTCTCGCATCAGCTGTTGTCCAAACAGTCACCGTTCCCCACATTAACACATATCCACATCTAAAACGCTCTAAAATCAGGCTACGACGTTGTTTGACAGCTGAGCTACACCAGGATATTCAGCTCCTCTCGGTTCACTTGCCATGAATGACTGCCTAACGCGCGAGTGCGGCCGACAACCTCCGTAATGAATATTCACTAAATCCCCGCCCAGGGTAGCTCAGAATTCGAGGAGCCGTATATCTCGGAACACCAGAACGAGACCAGGAGCTGCAATTGGACAATGAAAAAAGTGTAAGCTTCTAGTCTTTTCAAGTCAATGGGATGAATTATTCGCTAGCTACCATGCTAACGCTTTCCGCCTGTAAATTAATAAGTTCAAGTTCCAGCGACTACTGTTACATGTGTAACTTAGTACTTTAATAGCGAAAAGCTTAAGCATGCTAGCCAGCCAGGGGTGAGTTTCCCAAAAGCCTAGTTTCAAACTAAGTTAGCAACTTACATAGTTTGTCCATTCACAGTCAGTGGTTCCAATTATGTGAGTCAGCATCTCTGATTTCGGGAAACACACCCAAGCTGTGCAAACAGGTCCTTATTTGGCCTGCATGGGCCATGTTGTTTGTCGAGTGGGCACTGTGGAATCAGAGTAAATATAAACCCCAATTCCAATGAAGTTGGGACGTTGTGTAAAATGTGAATAAAAACCGAATGAAATGATTTGCAAATCTCATAAACCCACATTTTATTCACAATAGAAAATAGACAACATATCTGATGTTGAAAGTGAGACATTTTACCATTTCATGAAAAATATTAGCTGAATTTGATGGCAGCAACACACCTCAAAAAAGTTGGGACAGGGGCATCAAAAGGCTGGAAAAGTAAACGGTACTAATAAAAAAAACAGCTGGAGGAGCATTTTACTACTAACTAGGTTAACTGGCAGCAGGTCAGTCACATGACTAGGTACAAAAAGAGCATTTTAGGGAGGCAGTCTCTCAGAAATAAAGGTGGGCCGAGGCTCACCAATCTGCGAAAAACTGAGTCTAAAAATTATGGAATAATTTCAGAAAAATGTTCCTCAATGTAAAAGTGTGAAGATTTTGAATATCCCATCATCTACAGTACATAACATGATCAAAAGGTTCAGAGAATCTGGAGAAATCTCTGTGCGCAAGGGACAAGGCCGAAGGTCAATACTGGATGCTCGTAATCTTCGGGCCCTCAGGCAGCACTGCATTAAAAACAGGCATAAATCTGCACTGGAATTCACTGCAAGGGCTCAGGAACACTTCCAGAAATCATTGTCTGTGAACACAGTTTGCCGTGCAATCCACAAATGCAAGTTAAAGCTGTATCATGCATAGAAGATGTGATACGTGATGATATGTGAACAAGATCCAGAAATGCCGCCGTCCTCTCTGGGTTAAAGCTCATTTAAAATGACTGAGGTGAAATGGAAAACTGTACTATGGTCAGATGAATCAAAATTTGAAATTCTTTTTCGAAACCACGGAAGCTGTGTCGTGCGGACTAACAAGGAGAGGGACCATCCAGCTTGTTATCAGGGCTCAGTTCAAAAGCTTGCACTGCTGATGGTATAGGGTTGCATTAGTGCCTATGGCATGGGCAGTTTACACGTCTGGATAGGCGTTATCAATGCTGAAAAGTACATAGAGGTTTTACAACAATGTCTCTTTCAGGGAAGGCCTTGCATATTTCAACAAAACAATGCTAACCCACACACTGCATCCATCACAACAGCATGGCCTCGCTGTAGAAGAGTCCGGGTGCTGAAATGGTCTGCCTGCAGTCCAGACCTTTCACTAATTGAAAACATTTGGCGCATCATGACACAAAAATCTGGCCAAGAAGACCCAGGACTATTGAGCAGCCAGAATCCTACTTCAGAGAGTGGGACAACAACCCTTTTCCAAAACTCCAGCAAATTGGTCTCCTCACTTCCCAGACGTTTACAGACAGTTGTTAAAAGAAGAGGGGATGTTACAGAATGGTAAACACAGCCCTGTCCCAACTTTTTTGAGATGTTTTGTTGCTATCAAATTCAAAATGAGCTAATATTTTTCATGAAATGGTAAAATGTCTCACTTTCAACATCTGATATGTTGTCTATGTTCTATTGTGAATAAAATATGGGATGATGAGATTTGCACATCATTGTATTCTGTTTTTATTCACGTTTTGCACAACATCCCAACTTCATTGGAATTGGGGTTTGTTTACTCTGAAGGTCTCATACAGTCATCATGCACAAATGCTTCCTATTACAGACACTTTTCCTCGTCATGGCCCAATAAAACTCTCGGTAAGTAGTTTCAGTGCACCATGTATACAGGCCAGTGGCAGCTGGTGAACTGGCAACAGGGGAAGCTCAAACCATCCCTTAAAATTAATGATTGGTCATGACCGGTTTTCAATCATTCATTTAAATTACTATTACAGAAACTCAGAAAACTCTCAACATTATCAGATGCCGTGAGTTTTCATGAATAACGCATACCTGTCAACTCTCACGCATTCAGCGTGAGTTTTAGTGGCAAACCTATGTTCCTGTGCTGTAGTCAGCAATTATTCAATCAACGCATACGTAAAAGATTCTTGCTTGGAATTGAAGTCCTTGTGCATGGAAGAAATTAAGACAATTGGTAGTAATGGAATTGCATGAAGACGTTTCAAATGACCTTATTTCATTTAAACAATTTAAATAATCATGAAATACATGCATTGCTTCCAACCCCTGAATAAACAAAAGCATGAGAAGTCCGGATCGGGTTCCAAATAATAGTGGTGAAATCCACCGTAAGGCACCTGAAACTGACAAACCTCCATGCACAAGGACTTCAATTCCGCGTGAGAATCTCTTACATGGAATGAATAATTGCTGACTACAGCAGGGGAACGTAAATATACCACTAAAACTCATGCCGAACGCGTGAGAGTTGACAGGTATGCTTTATTAATGAAAACTGACGACACCTGATAATATTGAGAGTTTTCGGAGTTTCTGTAATGGTAATTTAAATGAATGATTGAAAACAGGTCATGACCAATCATTATTTTTAAAGGAGGGGTCTGAGCTTTCCGTGTTGCCAGTTCACCAGCCGCCACTGATACAGGCTGATCGTCACTTTGTTCCTTTTCCGCCCCTGGTGTGAAAAACTTTTGTTTTCATCAATTTATGTAAATAATACTCATTGACAACATCTTGCTTTCCAATTGTTTTCAGCTTGACTTCCGCGTTTGGAACTCCTCCAATTACGCCACATCCGCAAATTGGCAAATCTTCATTTTGTTTTCGGAATTTTCTGCTCAGACCTCATTAAAAGACTTATTTTCAAGAAAAGGCTGCAAATCTGATGCGTTCAATTAGCAGGATACTGTTCATGAACTGTTTTGTGAAACGCATACTAGATTAGTTTTATTTTGAGAAAATACAATGAATTTGCACTTTAATGCATTTGTCTGCAATAGAGGTGGGCAATCGGCCTAGATTTCACAAGAGGTAAAGTTTAAACTAGCGTGTGATGGATTAGACCTTTGTCTCACAATCACGGTATCCAAATATTTGCCAGCATTTATTATGAAATACCCTCAGACTGAGCTGCCAGTATTTACTGCACTTTCTGAAATAAGGGGTGTCTATATTCTTGAGTATTTTTATTGGCCTAAAACAATGTAAATTCTAAAATTTTGATTTCTTATAACACTGAGGGATTTTTAAGTGTGGGTAAATGATCACTCTTCATTGAATAAGGATGGTTGTTGCTGCACAAATTAAAGATTATTTTTTTGGAAATTTTTCCTTTATTTGACAGTTATACAGTGTAGAGAGACAGGAAGGTTGGGGAGAAGAATGGGGGAAGACATGCAGCAAATGACCTGAGCCGGAATCAAACCCGGGTTGCTGCGGGAAGGACACAGCCTTCATGGTACACGCACTTAAACCGATGAGCCACCAGGGCGCCCCAACTGCACAAATGAAACAGAGCATTTTTCAGTGTGGGCCCACCAGATAAATAGAATTAAGTGTACAGAGGAATAACTGTATATTCTAAGCTGCCTAGAAATTGGCAGTTTCCCCTCTCACCTTTCCTAGCATTGATATTGACAGCTAAGCACTTCCCCAGCTGGTATTTTTGAGAGAAGAGAAAGGGAATTGTTTAAGAGTTTTGATTCTCACTTTTAAAATGGGCAGGGTGAAGATCATGGTGAATTGGTTTGTTTGTGTTCGTTTGTCAGGGGTGCGCAGGAGGGGCTGAGGCTGTGGGATGTGAGTTGGTGGGATGTGCATTTTCCTGAGGGTATAAATCATGCTTTTTTAGTTATCTCTCAATGTCTCATGCAGAGAGGCATATATTAGACCCACAGTTTGCATTAAGTTGGGTTTTTCTGATCTTGTCTCGCTCCTCACAATGCTGGGGCTACTCATAATTTCCTGCATGCTGCTGCAGGCTGCAAGTTCCAGACGTCCAGATGAACCGTAAGTGCAGCATTTTTTATTGTTGGTTGCAATCATTGTAATTACGAGCCAAGAGTTACGTAGAAGCAGAGCAGAAAGTGTAACGCTATTTGGATCAATATTTTTGGTTAATTTTCATTGAACTGGGAGTAAAAGCAAATATTTGTACTGCATTCTCACATTGTTTGAAAGAAAATGTTATTTCACCCTATTTAATTTCTATTAGCTCATCGGCCAGAAGCCTTGAGCTGTTGTAATCAGGTGGCGTCCGGCATTGTAGTTATGATCATGGTTACAACAGTGATCGTCATCCATTGGCAAAATCTGTAAAAATCTTGTTCTCCAAAACCACTGGCTGTATTTACTTCAATTTTGATATGGAGCTTCCTGAGGAGAATGTCAGCCAAGATTCTTCACAGTTTTGAAAAATTTAAATGTTTTGATTTTTAACAAATTTTTTTCTAATTAAATTTGCCCTATTTACTCATAAAGGGAAAATCTTTCACAACCATCTCTTCCAAAAAAGGTGGTCAGATTCACTTCATTTGTTTTAGTACGCTGTATTCATACACCACTGAATCTCTGAAAAGGTTTTATCAGAAATGCTGAACAGTTGGCTGTTATTGGGCTGGTAAGCTACAGGCCATTGGTCCTATTTTAAAATTTTCCTGATGTGTCAGTGACGCATTTGTCTCATGTTATTGTCCAGTTCCACTACATCTTTAATGTTTTTCTTATATTTTTCTTTCTTTTACAGAATGTATGTAGTGACAGTGACTTCTCAAACAACGGGGGGCAGCACAGAGACAGTTTGTGCCCATGTTCTTCCTCATGGGGGCCCACTCTCTTTTAAACTTACACTGGAAATAGAGACCAAAAACACTACTCTCTTGGAGCAAATAGTCACGAAAGACTTCCATAACTGTTTGCAAGTACAGGTTAGCGGATTTAACATTTTTTAACTCGCCTTTATTTATTGTTTTGTCTGCGGTAGAATGCATGCATGTGTGTATGAACCCACTGAAAGTACTTGAATATGCAGAATACAATTCACAAGAATAAATGCTAACAGAATGCACAGTTCTAAAAATAAATGTTAAGATGTAGATTGCAGTTTTCTTGTTGTTTGTGAATACCACACACAGCAGTATGGACCACTAAGAGGGCACTCTGGTATGTAAGACGAAAATTCCGAGCTTTCCCAGCCTCGTCGTTAGCAATCTTCAGCGGAGAGTATCGCAGAATTACTGATAACCTGTGTCACTTATACTGGGTACAGTACAACTCATCTTGTTGAAAATGACTTAAGTGTTCAGGCACACCTCCAGATCCGTAGAAGAGGATTCCAGTCATTAGAACTGTCATTGTTTCGTACTCTAACAGAGACTCCTCTGACTAAGTAGCTCAGTTGACCAGCTGGCAGGCTGCAAAGGACACAGAGAGTCAACTTTCATGCTTTTGTTGGCAAGTACAGACAAGATTTGGTTTTCTGCATTTAGCAGGGGAATCTGAAAGTAGATTTGCAAAAATAAATAGATCAAAATAACCCAATGGTTACTGTAGGTTTTTGGGGAAAAAAAAGGGGACAAGTACAAAGTCTATTAACCGTTGTTTGCACTGAGTCCAATCGATTATACATGTTTATACAGTAGCAAACTATGCCTGTCAACATTCTTTGCAGCTATAATGTAGTACATCATAAAATACACCCCAGGCAAAAATGTCAGACATGCAACTTCTCCTATAATTTGTCACCAGTTCATTCAGAGGATGCACTAGGAGGGAGTTTTGACCATTTGTTCACCCAGAGACTTTCATGATCATTGATACCATTGATTTGCATTTATTGACTGTCCTCTCCAGTTCAGACCACTGGTTTTCAAGGGGAGAGAGGTGCAGTGACTGAGATGGCCATAGAATTTTTAGTTCAGTCCGATCTACTTTGTCAAAACAGAAATTATATTATATAATTTTCAGCAAATATATTTTCAATATCTGAATTTGGCAGTATGGCTCCGTTCTGGGACCTCCCGACCCAACCACGCCCATGCATGAAAAACCAATAGTCCTTGGGGGGGCAAAAAACCTTCCGGCCCTTTCATGCACACGCCTGAACTGCCATTGCAGAGAGAGCAGCAGCAAAATCCCCAAAGGCACAAAACAGAGTAGCATCAGTGACGACGTAAGTCACTTAAGTCAGATAAACATGTAATGGAGGAGCTGGGGATGGAGGTGGGTTGCGAATGAAGCACACCAACTGGCAATAGTAGGCAGGCAAAGCATCTTTATATAAGGCACCTTGTTTAAGATTTGCCGATTGAGTGCCTGGAGGGAGTCAGCTGAGCTGTCAGCTGATGTGGGCTTAGCATACGATCTGTACCATCACTAATGAAGACGGGCTTTCCGAGCTAGGGGTGACTCTGTGGCCAGCCTGAACTTACACTATGCTCAATTTCTGTCAGGTGCACCTAAATTATATGATTTGCAGCAAATATATTTGCAATATTTGAATCTGGCAGTATGACTCCATTCTGGGACCTTCCCGCCCTCCCATGCATAAGCATGAAAAACCAATAGGCAGGGGGAGCCAAAAAACCTCCCTGCCCTTGCATGCATATGCATGAAAAGCCATTGCGAAGAGAGCAGCAGCAAAGACCCCACAAAGCAACCAAACCAGATCACCTCTCTGGCTTCACTTGTGAAGAGGAGGAGCCAGTAGGAGGAGCTACTCTGCAATTAGTACCATAGCCAATAAATTAAATCCACAGCTAACTGCTGAAATGATTGGGCATACGTAGATTGCCAGTGAAGCAAAAACTAGTTATTAAAACAAGTAAAATGAATTTAAGCCCCTTATCATAATAATAGTCAACAATGACGTGCAAAACTGTGTCGCGACAAGCATGTCGCTCCTCCTTTGAATTCAAGCAAGCACTCGTGATCCTCCCCCTCTGGCTGCAGGGAGACTACCAGCATGCAAAATGCAAACAGGAAAATCTGGCAAGACAGAGTGATTGGATACAAAGGAAAGACTTACGTGTGCGTGCACATTCCTGTAAACTGTGAGCAACTGCATGCAACTTAGAGTGCAGCACGAACCCCCAGCACAAACCATGTCGGCAGGGCCCAAAAAACCCAGGTCAACATCAAATGCACCCCCTGTAGCCAGAAACGATGTGAAACTGTATTTACTGCTTTAGCCCAACCAAGGCGACTGATGCCACTACCAGAGAGTCCAAGATATTTCAGAGCTGGCAGAAGTGAGCAGCTGCAAATGAAGTGTAAGGAATTGTGAATCATTCTGCTGGAGAGTGGGAGACTCATAATCTAGTTAGCCCCAGCAATCAACAAACATAGACCCGCCACCTCTGAAATGGTAATCTTGTCATGGTATCAAAGAGAAGCCCCACACCCTGGCATCATGGTAACACCTGGAAACAGGAAAAGCCAACGACGGCCATCAACAGTTGAAACTTAATCAGCACCCAAACTGCTACACTGCTGAATAGATAATGGTCTTCTGACCATTTGTTACCTAATCATGATGTACCTCATTGATATACATTGAAGCCAAGAACCATCCCCTTTACGTAATATACATATGCATGTTGTATAGTATAAAGGGTAAAGCCTTTCGACTGTTCGGGGCTCATTCTGACACCGATGACCCCGAAGCATTTCGACATGTTTCATTCATTCATTCATTTTCTATACCCGCTTATTCCTCACTAGGGTCGCGGGGCGAGCTGGAGCCGATCCCAGCTGACTACGGGCAAAGGCAGGGACCCACCCTAGACAGCTTGCCAATCCATCGCAGGGCGCACGCACCATTCACTCTCACACTCATACCTATGGGCAATTTAGTGTCTGTAATTAACCTAACATGCATGTCTTTGGACTGTGGGAGGAAACTGGAGTACCCGGAGAAAACCCACGCGACCACAGGGAGAACATGCAAACTCCACACAGAAAGGCCCCAGGCCGAATTCAAACCCACAACCTTCTTGCTGTGAGGCAGCAATGCTAACCACTGCGCTACTGTGCCGCCCGCATTTCGACATGTTTCGTTACTGCTAATTACTGGATTAAAGACAAACTTTGCAACAACTCAGAAGAATCCTTATTTCTTCCGTTTTTTTCTTACAGAAGCATACCGATGATGGAACTGATGGCAGTAGAGGCTCAGCAAAATAGATTAATAAAATATAGACTCAAGATAAACTCAAGAAAACCTGGAGTAATTTAACCCTTACACACTGTTCATACCCTCACAGTATGGTCCGGGTCAATTTTGACCCGGACCAAGAATATCTTCATAATAAGTGTCTATACTAAATTTTGAACTACATATCTATTTTGAATGTACAAAATAGCCTATCTGGCATTAGTAAATGGATGATTAATCCTTAATTGATGTTACAGAGAGCAAGGAGAGTCTATTTTTTAGGTTGTACAACACTTGTTTTTGGAGAAAAACATCTAATATCACGTAATATCATATCCTGTTTTACCTAAGACATGGAAAGATAACAGCAATAATGACTGAAATAGATTTGATGAAAAGTGAAAATGGCAAGAACATTCTGGGACTGTGAGGATTTATAATATAGCCACATAAACATTGCCACCATTTAACACTGTTCTCTCTGCTATATCATAAAATTCACAATTTTAAGAATCACAGGATCATAATTATCAATGTTGATTCAACATTAATTGACATTCAGAGCACAAAACATGAAAAAATACTTTTTGTAAACTATTAAACTAGCCTGTGCACGGAAAGCAGTAGTAGAATCCTCCACGTGTGGGACTTGCAGATGGATTTCCTACATTTGCAGCAGGTTGTCCCTGTTTTGCGATCGTTTTTTCCAGAGCAGAAATGGCATCTCCTTCGCTTCTGTCCCCTTGTGTTGGCTTCTTGTGAGAATTGATCATCAGGGCCCCCCACCATCCCATCCCAAATTGGTACTAATTCGTTTATTTTTAGATTATTTTTTACATTGTAAGAGCTTGTAGGTACAGTTCTTGTGTCTGTGTCAAGTCACCCTCTGACCTCTGTATGACTTCTGTTCCTTATCTGTATCATATCTGATCACTCCTATGGTGTTTCACTATTTCACTGTTTAGAGATTCCCCCATGACACCTCAAAGGCCAGCAGGTTCCTCTCTCTGCAGAAACCTGGGCATATGTGGTGGGACCACAAACAGTGCTCATGACAGTGTCAAGGTCCCCCTTGAACTCAGTCACCACTGTCCCATAAAAAATACAGACATCAAATGTACAGTTTGACAGTTTCAAAATTCCCTAAAACCACCATGGTCCCTGATTTGATCCACACTAGTGGATAAAAAAATCCATCAAAATAGACACGGGTCAAATTTGACCCGGAACAGCCTCAGTGCCTGGAGGGAATCAGCTGAGCTGTCAGCTGATGTGGGCTTAGCTTACGATCTGTACCCTCACTAATGAAGACGGGCTTTGCGAGCTAGGGGTGACTCCGTGGCCAGCCTGAACTAACACTATGCTCAATTTCTGTCAGGTCCACCTAAATTATGTAATTTGCAGCAAATATATTTGCAATATTTGAATCTGGCAGCATGACTCCATTCTGGGACCTTCCTGCCCTACCATGCATAAGCATGAAAAACCAATAAGCAGGGGGAGCCAAAAAACCTCCCAGCCCTTCCATGCATACGTGTGAGAAGCCATTGCCAGAGAGCAGCAGCAAAGACCCCACAAAGCAACCAAACCAGATCACCTGTACTTGCAAAGAGGAGGAGCCAGTAGGAGGAGCTACTCTGCAATTAGTACCATAGCCGATAAATTAAATGGACAGCTAACTGCTGAAATGATTGAGCGTACGTAGATTGCCAGCGAAGCAAAAACTAGTTATTAAAACAAGTCAAATGAATTTAAGCCCTTATCACAATAACAGGCAACAACGACGTGCAAAACTGTGTCGCGACAAGCATGTCGCTCCTCCTTTGAATTCAAGCAAGCACTCGTGATCCTCCCCCCTGGCTGCAGGGAGACTAGCAGCATGCAGAATGCAAACAGAGGAAAATCTGGCAAGACAGAGTGATTGGATACAAAGGAAAGACTTACGTGTGCGCGTGCATTCCCATGAACTGTGAGCAACTGCATGCAACTTAGAGCGCAGCACGAACCCCCAGAACAAACCATGCCGGCAGGGCCCAAAAAACCCAGGTCAACATCAAATGCGCCCCCTGTCGCCAGAAACAATGTGCAACTGCATTTACTGCTTTAGCCCAACCAAGGCAACTGACGGCACTACCAGAGAGTCCAAGATATTTCAGAGCTGGCAGAAGTGAGCAGCCGCAAATGAAGCATACCGATGTTGGAACTGATGGCAGTTGAGGCTCAGCAAAATAGATTCATAAAATATAGACTCAAAATAAACTCAAAAGAAAACCTGGAGTAATTTAAGCCAGCGTACTAAACATGAGCTTCAGAATGGGAAGCAGAAACCGTCTGGGGTGTCAGGACGGTTGCCGGATCAGCAGCATGGTCTGATAATGATGGCACTAGCTTAGAGCGAAAATGAGCCATAGCATGAGGAGGTAAGGCTAAAACTTAGAAAGAATTAGCAATGCTTTTCTGTTAGGCAATGTGCCTCCATAGCCATGCAATATGGGAGCGCCTGGGTTAAGCCACTACTTGCGGATATAAGCAAGATACAAGCAAATTATCTGAAATTGGTTAGCTGCTAGGCAACAAGGTTAGATCCAATGAAGTACAGGTGACATGTAACACAGCTTGAAGACCTTAGCTTATTCAGGTGAAGATTTATGGTCTTTATGGTCTTGTATGCCAGGCAAAGTCCAGCAATCGCAGCACTACACTGAGTAGAATACTAGAATATGTAATCATGCAAATCATATAAAAAACATTATTGGCCAAAATTGCAAGGAAGCATGGCCATTTGGAACAGCAATACAGATTGCTGGTGTAGAGTTGTAGAGCAGGACCTGCTTAATCAAAATTTGCAATACCTGCTGGTGTGGTTGATCTATTAGTATTGAACATTCCCCCATGGCCTCAGGTAGTGACTATTTGTAGGTACAACCTCCAGCTGACCATATTCAGTGCTACTGAGACTCATGTCGCGAACACTATTGGCCGCGCAGCTGCATGCAAAGTACTGTATATAGAATGGAGCATTTGCATCCATTACCTCAATTTACTGGGACTTAAGACTACATTTACGCCTGCCAGGGATAATGACATTGGTTAAAGCAATCAAGCTTTATGCTTTATGCAGAGAGTGTCATTCTAAGATGATAAAAACATTTTGGAACCAATTAAGGATAACATTACTACGCGACTACAATTCGGTGTGGCTATTTAAGCATGGCCACATGTCCTAAAACACTAAGGGTAATGTGGCAACAATCATCTGAATTACAGGATAATTGTTAATAATGACCATCGACAATACCCATCGCCAACCGTACCGCTGCCTAAAACAGCCGCAAACCCAAATCTTAATATGGCCAATGAGTTTCTTTGTATTTTGATGCGAAAATGCACAGTGCTTTAACAAAGCCTACATCATTGCATGCACTAGCTTTAATTTAGAGTGAAAGAGGCAATAATGATGAGAACAGCAAGTATAATTCGTGCCACGGGCTCCCGCACAGAGGCACATGACACCAGCTACGCAAAGCACCTCTTCTGTATCAGATTTCGATTTCGCTACTCCTCCTGCAGGTTTGAGAAAACAACGGCAAAATATATATCAAAACGTGGAACTTAATTGGGATCTCTATGCCATGTCTTTTGGTGAATAAGTCTGTTTTTCGCGACACAAGTCGCAAAAAACTGCAAAAAAAAAAAAAGCACATTCAAAGTGAATGGGAAGGTGCTGAAAAAGTGATCAAACCCAGCCCTCTTTGCAGTCTCATTGCGTACCCATACTTCAATATGTAGAAAGACAGTTGAAACTTAATTGGTCACAAGACTTGAGACATTTTTAGTTTATAAGTCCATTTTTTTATAGCTATAATTGATTTTTATTCAATGGCAGTATAAGTTTTGTGTTTTTTTCCAGAGAGTTTTTGAGATTATAATGGATTTTCAGGGGACAGAATCTTTGAGCCAGTGTGGGAGATGTCAGTTATGCTCCTCCAGCCGGGCCTGAAAAGTCTTCCAAAAAATCTGTCAAGCTCCATCAAATCCCACAATTTCCAAACTACAAAGACAATTTATGTGTCAAAACATAGAGAAACTTGTCCTCTCTCAGCCAGTGTGACCCTCATTGTTACATGACTCATGGTTTTCTCATCAATGGACTTGAAGCACAGAGAGTGCAGGCCAAGTTGTGAAGTTATCTATACTGAGAGGCATTATAAACACACAATAAAATATACTGTTTTAAGTAGTGGTAAATGGTTTCTTTCGTAGTTGCAAAACACGGTCTCTGGAAAGCTGTGCTTCTGGTGGTGAGACTTGCCCTCACTGTTATCGTTACATTGGCTGTCAATTCAGCAGTTCTTATGCATTATCTGACATGGCAGAAGACGTTTTGATGACGCACAGATGACGCACTTTATTGGGGACGACAGCTGACACATCTGGTCATTCTGTGTCATCCCTGCAGTCTGGATACACTGATTTAATGGACATTAATGTGTTTAGAATCTTTTCTTTAAGACAGGCCATCATTCAACATTCAAAATGTTTGCTTCTTTCGAGATTCATTTGTTTGTGGCATTTGAAGTGGGAATGATGTGACTTTGTTTATGTGTGTTTTTATTGGCCCTGACCTTCAACTTTTCATGTGCAAAATGATTTCTCCCAATATGATTCACGACCATTATCCAGGGAACTGTGCTGCATTTAGATAATTATAATGAGGTGTAAAACAAAGAAAGGATTCAAACCCAGACACTTGACATTTTGCAATGCTTACCGTACCTGATGGTCATCATGTCAATCAGCAAAAGGTAAAACTATAAGTTTTCAAATTAGACGATAAAAACCACTTCGCATTTTTAATGCCTCTCAGTATATTTTGTTTCATAGTAAGAATTTTTGGTATGTGAGGTGCTGTGTGATGCGAACGTGGAGGTGCTGTGGGTGCACCAGGGAGCTATCATTGATTTGTTGCTGCAGAAGAAGTTTTGCATTAAATTAGTTGCTTATTCAGTACACGGTTGTCTCACGCACATTATTTTAATTTAAAAAAAAAACACATACAACATGGTGTCAGAAATGCCGTGGAACTAGGGTTGCCAACTCCCTGACATGGAAATAAGGGACACACACTCGCCCGCTGGCGCGGCAAAAAAATTTAGCCTTTTTGGGGGGGGGTGGGGGAATGATTTTGCATACTATTTGAGGACAGTGTTGTAATAAGTCCTATCCATACCATAATCATAAGGAAATGCAATGGCTTCAACCATTTACCGGACATACATCTAATAATAAGCCCATGTTCTAAGACACTCAAAGCTGAATTTGATCAACTTCATATTTTTGAGTGATAGGAATACATGGAAACAAATTATCATTCAAGAATTTATTTTGGCTGTACAAAATAACATTCATTTGCCAACAAGAAATAAGCAGGTCTGAATTCGGAGTAGGCCTATTTTTCCCACTTGTATTTTTTTTTTATCTCTTGCTGCAGCAAGTAGTGGTTTGTCCTCCAGAGCTGCAGGGTAAAACTCTGAGCAGGACATTTCATGGTTCAGAGAGACGATCAGCTCACTCTTAATCAGTGCAACAGAACATTTGTTCCGCACATCCGTCCACTTGTTTTTTATTGAAGAGAAAATCCTCTCCACAAACCCAGTAGAGGATGGGATGCTGAGGACAAAGGATACCACAGCCAGGATGTTGGGGAGGTCAGCTGCCTGTAAAACATCCATCCACCTCTCTGCTGTTCCCTTGGACTCCCACTTCTCCTTCGGCCCTATAGTGAGGTGCTCCAGAAGGCTGTTTGCAGTCCCACACTCATCATAGAGCTCATCCATAGAGATGTGAAGCCTGCCAACAGAGATGAAAAACAGTACAAGACTAGGTCAAATAAGGCTGGCCCAATTTTATTTAACACTGGATACACATTTGGTTACTCCTGTGCAAACTTATTAACCTTTTCATCCCTAGGGTGCTGGGAGGTGTAGCTCACATAGACACATACCTAAAATAAATCAAGAATAGCGCCACAACTATTAGGTCTGTATGCATCTGCTTGGGCTCTAAGGATAGGCAGCCAAGACCCCACAATTTATCGCAATTGGAATATGGTGTACTGCAATTTTCAAATCACAGAATGGCGCAATAATTGTTGAAGGGGAAATGTGTGTCAAGATATCATTTTAATTTAATATTCATGCTGCAGAGATGTCACAGGCAGCACACACACATTCTACAGACTTCAGAAAACATCTTTCTTTGGCACAGGTCCCTGCAAAAAATCACACTATAATCATTGTAATACCTTCAATGAAAATGAGAAAAATGATGGAAAAGTTATCATTCCCTCTAACATCGCAAAATCACATCGCAATCGCACTGTCACAATAATCTTTTTAAATTTTTTTTTTAAATTGTGCAGCCATACTATATCATATTATGAAATTAGCTTCTGGACCTAGTGCAAAATTCTTCGGGCGTAAGGGATTGTTAATAGAAATCTGCTGCAGTCTTTCTAGCTGAAGACTAAGGCCAGACTTATATACACCAGCATTCGATTCATCAATAGATTTCACAACTACACTGATAATCGTTTCATCCTTACCTGCCAACCAGGTGAAGCCGCTCAGTGACCTTCTCCATGTCATTATGAGAGATCTTCCCAGATCTTAGAGAGAGGGGCTGCAGGTGAAAGAGCCAATTTTTGTAAAGTTGTATATTACTTGATTGTGCATTATGGTTGAGCTTATCCAAGCATAAATACACAATGAGTCTAGGCGAACCAACAACAGGAAAAACAGGGTTGGTACCCAGGTTAATTCAAAAAACCAAAACCAATATTTATAATTTATACATACCTTATCTGCCTCTGGAGTCGCTAGGTGAACAACAAACCGGTCGAGTGTTTGCCTAGATCTCCTCTGCTTCAAGTTCGTCTTGTGGTTCTCAACAGCTGCATGCTGTTTCACATCAGTCAATCCGCCATGAGCAATAGAAAAACTTTGACTGCAGACGGTGCAGGTCGCCTTGTAAACATTATCCCTCACTTTTTCAAGCCACCCATTCTCTTTTTCCCACTCGCGCCTGTATTTTTGCAGCTGTCTCACCTTTTTTCTTGGCGGTGTACTGTCCAAATCCGCGGAGTCCGTGCGGCCGACATCAGCCATGTTCGTTTTATTTTTAAAAGCAGCGACCTCCTGGCTCCTGGGTTGCATCCGAATAGTTAGAAGAGAAACGTGCTAATCAACGACATATATTATATAGCTCGTTGGCGCTGATAAGAGAATCCGAAAGCAAAGAACGTACAAGCAGCACTTACACAGTAGGGACCGTGATCGCGAGACTCTTGCCCGTCAAATTGGTTTGTTTTCGTGATTGGCCGGATGGACTGCAGCGCGGAATTGTGGGATAACTTAGCTACACTGAATGACAGCACTTTGACCAATGAACGGAGTGCATACTCACTGATGCAAGTGAATAAGCTGCGCTCATTAGTCAAACAGCGGGAGAGGGGGCAGACAGACCGCAGACACCCGAAATCTTTTTTTTTTCTCAAAAATTTTGAGTGTCTGCGGTCTGCCTCCTCTCCCGTTGCCTGAGTAAAAAATAAGGAACAAAATGCGTTCCTTATTAGTTCAATACGGAGCCTGTCTTTTAGTTGCAAAATACGGGACGATTCCGTATTTCAAGGAACGGTTGGCAACCCTACGTGGAACTGAAACTGAAGCCGAATGGAAAAGGTCCGCAAAAGGAAGAAAAGAGGGAGGCTGGTGAACGAGTATAATGAGTGATAGCGAACGTGAGCAGAGAGGGGAAGGAGCTAGCAGAATTTGGTGATTGCCAATTCCCAGCCAAGATGGAGGACAGTAGATTTCTGGTAACTTCAGCTTTGTCAACTAAGCTGAAGTATCACAACATAAGTTGCACAAAAATATCATTTGCTACTCATTGGAAGGAGTCAAGCTTAAATATTTCACACGCAGGTAGGGGATGAACCACGGAACCAGACTAGACAGGTAATTATACCACAGCTATTAGATTTTTTTCCTTAGAGACTTAGATTTTAATCCACCTTGATTGCTCTTCTCCTCAGTCCTCCTTCCACAGTGCAGCACTCCCTTTACCTTTAGATTTGCTTAATTAGTCTGGGGTCCGTTTCCCAAAAGCACAGATGTTAACTTACGTAATTGGAACTATTGACCGTGGATGGGCGAACTACGTAAGTTGCCAACTTAGTTAGCTGCTATGCTCTTGGAAAACGTTGTAGGCTGAGTTTCCTGTAGGGCAAGCGGAGGCACAGGTCCCTCGTTGAGAGCCAGACTCGGTCCCCTGGCTGGTAATTGGGTGCGTCCCGGCGTCACCCGTCTGCTTGGTGGAGCGCCCCCCAGATCTGGATCTTGGTGTTTTCCCAGACCTTCTCCGCCTCCTTAAACCAAGCATCCACCCGTGGGACTTCCGTCAGGCTCTGGTCCCACAGGCACAGGGGAGGTTGCCATCCGAGCACACACTGGAACGAGGTTAGTCCAGTGGATGCACTTTTAAGGGAGTTCTGGGCATACTCCGACTAGGGCAGGTACTTGGACCAATCCCGTTGGCGATGGTGGCTGTGCGCTCAGAGGAACCTCCACAAGTCCTGGATGGCTCGCTCCGCCTGCCTATTCGTTTTCGGGTGGTATCCCAAGGTGAGGCTTACTGCGACTCCCAGCTTCTTGAAGAAAGCTCTTCACACGCGGGAGGTGAACTGCCACCCACAGTCCAAGAGGATGTCCCCCGCAAGGCCAACGTTTCTGACTACCTGCGTGAACAGCACCTCTGCCACTTGGAGGGCAGTGGGCAGAGGGCAATGTGGCGAAAGTCACGAATTTGCAGAATTTAGAGAATCTGTCAACAATCACCAGTATACATGTGTTACTTTCTGATGAAGGGAGTTTTCCATGGCAATGTGCGACCATGGATGATGAGGGACTGGTAATGGGTTTAGTTTTCCAGCCAGCAACTGTCGCGGTGTTTTGGAGATTGCGTAAGTTGTGCACGACTGGACGGCTGCTTCCACATCAGAGGCCAGTATTTTCTGCTGATGATGTGCGTCGTTCTTTTGGCTCCAGGTGCCCTGCAAACAGGGAAGTATGCACCCACGCTGGCACCGAGATGGTAGGCGGATTCCTCCTAGTCTCCTTCGCTATTTCCCAGTCCAACTGCCACTGGATGAGGGCAAGGATGCAGGAGGAGCATGGGATCGGCTCTTCTGCCTCCGGATCTTTCTCCACCTCGTATCTTCAGGATAGCGCGTCTGCTTTGATGTTGTTGGGGCCTGGGCGAGAGGTGATTGAAAAATTGAAACGAGTGAAGAAAAGTGCCTACCTGGCCTGACTTGGATTCAGCCATTGTGCCTTTCGCAGATATACCAGGTTCCTGCGGTCAGTCAGCATGAGGAATGGATGACTGCCGCCCTCCAACCAATGCCTCCACTCTTCAAGAGCTAACTTGATTGCCAACAGCTCCCAGTTGCCCACATCATAGTTGGCCTCTGCGGGTGTGAGTTTGAGGGAGAAATAAGCACAACGATACAGCTTTGCAGGCACCCAGTGCTTCTGGGACAGGATTGCTCCCACCCCCGCATTGGAGGCGTCGACTTCCTCTACGAAGAGCTTTTCCAGGTCTGGTAACTTGAGTATAGGAGTTGTGACGAACAGACTTTTGAGTGTATTGAAGGCATGATGAGCTTCCAGATTCCATCCCAAGTTTTTGGGTTTTCCCTTGAAGAGACACATCAAAGGGGGGGGCAACCGCACTGAAGTTTTTAATGAAGCGTCGATAAAAGTTTGCGAACCCCATGAAGGGCAGGAGCTCCTTCATTGTCCATGTGATTGGCCATGCTGCTACTGCCTTCACCAGTGCCATTTCCGTGGACTTGAGCTCATCTAAAATGGACTAATGCTCAGTGGAAACACAGTGTTGCTGGACCAGCCAAACTTTCAAATTGTTTAGGGCAAGAATGGATTTTCTTTTCCTGAGGGCAAAACACAGGTGCAGATCTCTCTTTCTACTAGTGTATGCTCAAGAAGGGCAAGCCCCATGACCAACATAGGACAATCACAAAACACTGTTTTAGACATTTTTCCGTTGCAATTTAAAACATGCATCAAACATCTATTTGTATGAAATGTAAACACCATTGGTAACCTAAATGCCAAGTGCTGATTTAATAATAGCTTTCATCACATTTTTTCACAGCAGTCATTAGCACCATCGGAAATTAGCAGTAGCCAATTAAAAAGCAAAACAATAAAACAACAATAATAATAATTATACAGACTTTGAAGATTGGATATCTAAGATTCAGCGAAAGATTCAGCCAATACACCAGAAAATAAAGTAATCGATGCCACTGAACTCATTGACCAAAAGTATTCATCATAGGCCAATTGCACAATCCATGTGGTAATGTTCAAGTGTGTCTGAGGGCCTGAGCACCCAAGGGATTTGTTCCTATGGGCCAAACATGGAAGGGAACGTCCATATTGCGACCAAATTGAGATTCAAAAGCCATCTATTATCTATCTATGACCATGAGGAAAATGAGTGCCCAAGGCATGGGTAATTTGAAAATTAATGTTGAGGGACATTTGTTCTTTTCGGAGCAACAGATGATGTCTTATAGGTGGGATCTTTTCAGGGTTGCTTATTTCAGCAGAACAATGGCATTCTGTACTTTGCTTGGGTTACAACAGCATGGTTTCTTCATCAAAGAATGCAGCTGCAAGATTGGTCAATCTGCAGCGCAGACCTGTCTCCCATTGAAAATATGCAGTGCTTTATCAGAAAATGAGGATCCCTGATGTCTGAGCAGTTGAAGATGTACAGTTTAAGGAAGACTGTGGAGAAAAAAATCCTTCAAAACAAGAGCAAATGCTATCCTCAGTTCCCCAAATTATGACTTGCAGGGCTGTTAAAAAGATAGATGACGGATGTATTATTGCAGTAAATGCCCCCATGTCCCAACTTTTCTGGAATGTGTTGCAGGCGTGGAATTCTGAATGAGTATTTATTTCTGGAAAAACAATTCAATTATGGAGGGGAAAAATAAATATCCTGTCTTTACACTTATTTTCAACCCAGTACAGGCCATAAATCACTGTTTTTATTTGCATTTTCCATATCGTCCCAACTTTTTCAGACACAGGGTTTTAAAATATAGCAAATTTAACTTTGATTCTATGTACAATAAATGGAATACGGGGTGTCAATGGCTTTTTATGCTTACGGTCTTCAGGAAAAATAAAATTTCTTATTAACAAATATGGGAATCAACGTATTGAGAAAAAGTATATTGTTTGAACCTCGACATATGAATTATTAAGTGTTTTATTTTTACATGCAGCCCTTTTCATCAATTTTATCAATAATAATGCCAAAATATCTTGAACTGTAGGTAATGCTTCCATGTCTGTTGATCCCAAACTTTGAGTGCTTTTTTCAAGCATTTGGAAAAATGCCCACAAAGTTTTAGCTAAAGATAGAAAATACTGGCCCTGAATTCTCAAAAGAGTAACCTTCTGACTGCATTCCTCCTCCCTGTCAATTTCAGATTCCTCCTGTTCTTTCTGAATCTGTGGCAACCATTCATGCATCAGTCAAGGGTGAAAGCACATCACTAAGCCAGAGGACAAAAATCCTGATCAAACCAAGCTCCTCTCTTACCATCATACAAACAGACAAGCCCATCTACAAACCAGGACAAACCAGTAATGTCAAAATTTTCTCATGATAATATCTGGCTGTTCTAAGACATAGTTCATAATTGATTGTTAACAATCCAACAGTCAGCACTGAAGCAGATAGCAAAAACTGGCAGCCAGCAAGTACGTTAATCATGTATAAAATCATAATTAACGCAAGACATTTAAATATTATACAATTCCAAGCTGTATCAAGAAATAATGGCTTTTGGAGGAGTATGTTTGAAGTAATCAATGGTCATATTTTGCATTTTCTATCCTTTTGCCGTAGTCAAGTTCCGCATTGTCTCCATCGATTCCTCCTTCTTGCCTTACAGTGAAGTGGTAAGTGGTCACTTTCTTTTTAAGCAGAAAGTTCAAATATTGGATATCCTGCATTTTTCATAAATTAAATGAACGAGTTTAACATGCATTCACATTCACGATATGATTATGACTTATGGTGAATCGAAATACAGAAATGCACATTTTTTTGCCTCAGCTTTGATTCTGCTCGAAAAAAAAAAAAAAAGATGTTTCTTCTGTTTTTCTTTGCAGTACCAAACTGTTGAGTTGCAGGTATGTTATCTACATTGGGCCTTCTCGCCACTTAGGAAAGGATATAAAACTTAGTCTGTCCATACTTTGATGATTATCTCTTTTGGGGATGCCATTACATTTGGCAACACTTCTGCCCATTTGTTACAGGATCCTACTTCAAATCGTATTGCCCAGTGGTTGAATCAGTCCATCTCAACTGGTATTTTGGACCTGTCTCATTCCACAACACGCGAGGCCAAGCAGGGAATCTACACCATCTCGGCCTGGACAAAGAAGGGCAGCAGAACCACTCAAACCTTTGAGATCATAGAATATGGTGAGGTTGCATTACCTGGCCTTGGATATTTTTTGCCACGAGTTTCAGATACTTCCTTCAGTTTAACAGTCCCATGACTATGCTTTTGTGTATTTACAACCCAAACTCTATCAAACTTGCAACAATATGGAAAATACACATAAATACAAAAATCTGACATTTCTATCTTTAATTTGACTTATATGCCATTATAAACTGTATGAAGATGAGATACTTGCTAATTTGTCTTGTTAAGTTCATTTTATTTTTAAATGTACATCCATTCCAACCATTCAGGCCTGCAAAGCAATTCCAATCCAAGTTGGGACAGGGGTAAAAAAATTTGAACCATGATTCCTTTTGAAAAAGCTGATTTTATCAGGTGATTTTAATCACAATTTGGTGTAAAAGCAGCATCCAGGAAAGGCTCAGGCCTTCAGGAGCAAAGATGGGCTGAGATTCACCAATTTGTCCATAAATGAGTGAGAAAATTGTTGAAAGGTTTGAAAAAATGTGCCTCGATGAAAGATAGATGAATTTGGATATTTCACCCTTTAAAGCGTATTACATAATTAAAAGTTTTAAGGAATTGGAAGGACTTGCTGTGTAGTACTGGGTAAAGGAGCAAGCCTAAGCAGAATACCTGTGATCTCTGACTACATAATACAATTATTGACTTCAGTTTAGGTGAATCCAATGATTGATGATGATCCAAGGTTGATAAATCATTGGAGTCACTGATAATTGAGTTCAATAACTGTTTTATTATATGACCCTATTTGAAAATATGAAATAAGAGAAGAGTGACAACTCTAACGTAAAGTTTCCCACGGGGACAAAGCAACACGAAATATGGACACTGTCAGGAGCTCCTGCAGGGAAGCCTTATCTATTTTTAGCTGACGGTCGTCTGATTGTTATATACCACTTTCACGCACTTTTGCATGGGAATATCTCTGTTTACAGTATGGCGTGCCGAATGGGACATTTTATGCTATTATTTTTCACTGCATTTTTTCCCACATTTAACAAAAAATATTCTTTTTTTCTCACATTTAGTGAAAGAAATGTTCATATTCCCCACATTTATAAACTTTGAAGTGGCAAGCATAAATGTTAAATGTGCTGCATAAATGTTAAATGTGCTATTCCAAAATTATATTTATAAGTTAAAAGTTTTATTATTTAGTGGTTTCTATTACTTAGCTAAATGTATAAACATTTAACTAAATGTATGAAACATTTAGCTAAATATATAATTAAAAGTAAAACACATTTAACTAAATGTATAAAGCAATTAGCTAAATATTTAGCTAAATGTAAGAAACATTTTGCTAAATGTGTAAAACATGTAGCTAAATATTTAACTAAATGTATGAAACATTTAGCTAAATATTTAACTAAATGTATGAAACATTTAGCTAAATATTTAGCTAAATGTATGAAACATTTAAACATTTAGTTAAATGTATAAAACATTTATCTAAATGTATGAAACATTTAGCTAAATATTTAACTAAATGTATGAAACATTTAGCTAAATATTATGCTAAATATATGAAACATTTAGCTAAATATTTAATCAAACATATAAAACATTTAGCTAAATATATGAAACATTTAACTAAATATTTAACTAAATGTATGAAACATTTAGCTAAATATATAACTAAATTTTTGAAACATTTAGCCAAATGTATGAAACATTTAGTGAAATGTGTAAATCAATGTATAAAACATTTAGCTTAATGTATGAAACATTTATTTAAATATTTAGCTATTGTTGGTTTGGGTGGGATTATACTGTTACACGTAGCTTAGCGGTATAAAACGAGCACTCAGCTCATTAGTAACATTGAATTCTTGATACAAAGCAGTTTGGTACTTATGTTTTGTATTTATCGAAATAAATATGGAGGATTGCCAGCCACCCAGACAACAGGGGAAAACAGTTTTACATGGCAAAATAGCAGAGAATCGTCCAAATATTTCAGCATGCAGATATGGCAAACAGTCATTGAAACTAGCCTATGGTAGTTTGAAAACGCAAATTTAATTAACAATGAACTCCGATGTGGATACTCGATTCTGCACACTGGTTATTGAAAAAAGGGAGGTTAGTGATAAGTTACACATAGGGAAATGCAGACGTCTGATGGTTGACAGCTGCTATGCTTAATTATTGATGATATACTTTAAAGCAACAAAGCGTAGTGGTGGGCTTGAAGCCAGCAGCCGATGGAATCAAGGAAGCATTATTAATAACCTGAAATGTTTTTTATTTAAATGCAAGAAGCATAAAAAACAAATTTCCAGAACTTGGAGGTCAAGAGGACACAGGGCTATGAATATAGTTGGGATTACAGAGACATGGCTTAGTGAAGAGTGATGGAGATGAATATAATATAGAAGGTTATGTTTTAGGAAGGAGATGTAATAGGGCGGAGGGGCATGGCACTCTATGAATGAAAACATAAAATGTACAGGAAATTCTAAATTGAACATTCCTTGCCCCAGAAGATATCTGGCCAGGTCATTGGCAAATATGAGACAGGTTTAAAACATAGAGCATGCTATCCACTGCCAGCTTTGGACAATATGTCAATGAACTTTGCTCTTCAAGAGGATAGGTGTTTCTAGAGGAAGAGGGACTATTATTATGGGAGACTTCAATTATCCTGGTATCGATTGGAAAATGGTGAAAGGACAGGGTAAAGGGGAGGAAGAATTTCTGGATGTTATAATGACAATTTTTTGGTGCAATATATTAATAAACCTACAAGAGAGAAGGCAATTTTAGATTTAGTGCTTTGTAATGACTCTGATAGACTTAGCAATATTGAGGTACTGGAGCCACTCGGGACTAGTGATCACTTACCATAATTTTGGATTGCTCATGTGAAGTTAAAAAGGTGTTCGGAAAAACCAAAAATTTTAATTTTAGGTGAGCAAACTTTGACGGGATGCACCTACATCTAGGTTGCAAATAAAATGGAGACACTGGACTGTGAGTCTGTAAATGAGATGTGGGAAAGATTTAAGGGGGTTTTTACTTGATTCACAAATGTAACCATTCCAAAGGTGTCCATAAGTAAGCTGAAAAAGCAAAATCCTCCATGGATGACCACAGCTATTCGTAGGAGTCTGAGGAATAAGAGGAATCTTTAAAGACGTACATAAAAGATAAAAATGAGAATACTGTAAAATGCGAGCTGTGGTCAAAAAAGAGCTGAGGAATGCTAGAAGACTGTATGAAAGGCAAATTGCGGAAGGGGCAAAAACTAATCCTAAACGCTTCTTTCAGTACTTGTAGCAGAAAAAGGAAAGTCAAAGAGCAGGTTAAGTGCATAAATAATAAATATGGATTGCTGCTATATGATAACAAGGATATTGCGGATACCTTAAACAGTTTTTTTGTTGAGAATTTTACCTCGGAGCGGGTTTTTATTCGGCCAGAGGGCATGTCCAACTGTTAAGATTATTTTATGGAAATTGAGGTTAGTGGATAATGAAGCATAGGATGTTGCATACACTAAAGGCAGATATACATGGTCCTGATGGCTTATAACCTAGAGTGCTCTAGGGAAGCTAGTGAGATTATCTTTAAACCGCTTCTCCGCTTATCTTCAGACGTCTTTAGAGACTGGAGAAATACCAAATGATTGGAAATAGGCAATATAATCAATATCTAAGAAAGGGGGACCCTACTGAGCCAAGAAATTACAGGCCAGTAAGTTTAACTTGCATTGCATCCAAAATAATGGAATTCATCATGTGCTGACGAGCTGGGAATTGCCCTTGAACGTACTAATATTTTGAGGATAGCCAACATGGTTTTATAAGGGAAGGTCATGCCTGACAAACCTCCCTGGAATTTTGAAGAGCTACCAAGACTCAGATCAGAGCAGGGCTTATGACATCATATACTTGATTTTCAGGAAAGCATTTGATAAAGCACCGTGATAAGAGACTAATTTTTAAATGAGCTCCATTGGAGTTACAGGAGGTATTCTGGAGGATCCAAACTGCTATGACAGAACACAAAGAGCGGGGTGGTCAGTGGAATCTCAGCTAGTATGGTGGGGGAGTGGCGTCCCTCAGATCGCAAGTTGGGACCCCTGTTGTTCCTCATCTACATTAATGACCCTCGCTAGAAATATTGAGAGCAAATTAGTTAAACTTGTGTGATGATGCTAAATTGGGAGGTTTGGCAAATAGTTTAGATTCTACTAAAGATATCTATAGGAGGATTTGGATAGAATCCAGAGTTGGGCAGAATGTAAATGAAATCTAATTTAGCAAAATTCTAAAGTTGTAGGTACAAAAAACATTAGACTTTGGGATTACTTCAAGGGAGGTTTAAAACTGAATGTGCTCCATGAAAAAACATCTAGGAGGATTGTTGATCAAACCTCACAGGTTCTAGCCATTGCGCCAAGAGCAGTTAAAAAAGCCAGTCGATGTCAGACAAGACATTAAAAGTATGGAGTACAAATCCGGGAGGTGGATATTTCTCTTGTACAAATACATCTGGAGTATTAGTACAGTTCTGGGGACCATACTTTTAAGAAAGATATAGAGTACTCTAGAAAAGTTCAGATAGAGCAACTGTTGATTCCGGTATAAAAAGATGAAGTTTGAGAACAGGCTGAAGATCCTAATCTCTTTAGTCTTAAAAGGAGACTAGCGGTGATCTGATTGAGGTCTTTAAATATTTTAAGGATTAATGGAATTATGTAGGATTCTTCAAGGTTCTGTTAGTAAAACTCGGGTCAGGCCTGGAAGTTGACTAAGGGTAACTTATACTGATATTAGGAAATATTTTTCACCCAAAGAGTAATTTTGATGTGAACAGCTTGCTCTTACCATATTGTTGGAGGCAGAAACCTCGCAATTTCAAGAGCAGGCTTGACTTGAAAGCTAGATACCATTGACATTGGCATCTGGTAATATATCACAATAGTTAAAAGAAACTGGCGAGCCTAGTTGGGCTGAACGGCCTGTTCTCGCCATTCATGTTACGTTATGTTATCAGTGAGGTTGAAGCCTCCAACATTGGGCTGCAGCACAGAGGTTGCGTTACTCTTTCTGATTGTCCGTCATTGTGACGGACAGGGGCATAAAAAATCCATTATAATCAATTATCCATTATTGTAATTTTATTTTTTTAAATGATAATCATTTATTTTTTTTAATAAAATAAACAGAATAATTTATAGATTACGCATTAGCTGATGCCGACAGTGATTCATGGAGACACACCTTGCGCACTGTGTTAAATACAGCACTGCATGGATTTTCAAACTTACGCTTATGAACTTTATAAAATAATGCTAAATAAAGCTTCTCAAGACAGTAACAGTAAAGAAATGAACAATGCTTAGTTATTAAGTTGGTTTCACTAGTTTCAATAACCGTGAGTCTTCATGGCAGTCCTAATGGCTGCTTATCAACTTGTTATGTCAACTCAGCGCTTTTCCCTTAATTCAGATATTACACAGAGACAGTGTTTCAGAGATGACCAATCGCCTACCGGCAGCAGAGCAGCATATTTTACAAATGAAGAGCAAATGATCATATTACAAAAATATGAGGAATACAGGATCATACCAGAGATGCCAAGTCTGACGCATTCGGCTTGAGTCTCTCGCCTCTTAGTGGCATTCACGCTCCTGTGCCGTAGTCAGCAATTATTCAATCAACGCGAACTGAAGAAATTCACTCGCGGAATTCAAGTCATTGCACATTAAGTTAATCAGTTTCACATGCATTACGGTGGATCTCCCCACTAGTGACACAAAAATTGATTATGACTCAGGAATTCTCACGCTTGTCTTTACAGAAGGATTGAAAGCAATGGAATTGCATAAAGACGTTTCAAATGGTCTTATTTCATTTAAACAATTTTTAAACGATCGCGAAAAACATGCATTGTTTCCAACTCTGAGTAAAGAGAATAACGAGAAGTCCGAGTCATAACCGGCTCATAGTGAGGCCCACCTTCACGCAAGTAGAAACTGAAACTTCAATGCACAAGGATTTTAATTCCGCATGAGAATCTCATTAATAAGCATTCATTGAATAATTGCGGACTACGGTGAATAAGCCTAAAAAATGAGACTTGGCATCTCTGTCATACAGATCAAAGACAATGCTCGAGACAATATGACACCCACCACCAACTGGACGGGGGTGTGAATTATATTCTGTCAAAATGACGGACGGCCTTCAAAATATTCCGTCATTATTAAAAAAAAAATCCGTCAATGACGGAAAATATTCGGTTAACGCGACCTCTGCTGCAGCAGTCCTCTTGCAATGAGCAAACAATGGTAAATTACATCATCATGCCTATTCTTTTGTTGCTTGTCTCCTGCAGAGAGGAATTATACCATCGGTGATCGGGCGCTGATGGTGGTGAAGTTGGCTTTTGAGGAGTGGAGGCACTGGCTGGAGGGTTCCTGGCTTTCCTTATTCATCTGGACAGACCACCGCAACCTGGAGTACCTCGCTACAGTGAAGAGGCTGAATACCAGGCAAGCATGTTAGTCCCTCCACTTTGCTAGATTCAGTTTTATCTCAATGTACTGCCCCAGTATACGGAATGTTAAGCCTGACTCCCTATCATGAATGTATCCTTCCATGCTCAAAGAATCTCCTGGTACCATTCTCCCAGGTAACTGTCTCCTAGCTGTCACTAAGCCACAGGTCGAGAGTGAGGACACTCCCACTAGCCACTCCCCCTGAATGGCTCTTCATACCTGAGAGAGTGAGAAGCAAGGTCCTGACCTCAGCTGGCATGCCATTCCAGACTCTTTCACACTCTCGCACTAATTTGTCAGCGGTTCCTGTGGCCAACCCTCATTCAAGATACCTGGTTCTTCTTCAAAACCTGTGCGGTGCGCGTCCATTCCAAGGCGCAACAACAAATGGGACCGCAACATCCCTGCGGTCTGCTATAACCCTTGGATGTTCCCCATCGACTACGGGCAACCATTGCAATGGATTTTGTCATGGGCTTACCAACTTCAGAAGGAATGCTGGGTCATTCTCACCTTCATTGACGCTTTCTGGAAATTAGCCCAATCGGTGCCATTGCTCAAACTGCCCACCGGTTGGCGAAACTGCTGAGCTGTTCTGCCATATAAATATCCGCCTGCACAGAATTCGGGAAGATATAGTCCCAGACCTGCCCAGTTCTCCAGCCAGTTTAAGAAGGCTTTTTCCGTATTCCTTAGTGAGCGCTTGCCTGTAATTTTTGTCAGAGTTTCAATTCTGGAGACCGTCAGACCTGGTGGGGTGAAGTGGCTAAGCCAAAAACTGGGCAAGACTTGCGCTGTCTGTGTGAAGGTATCCCTGCCATGGTCTTGTCACTGAACTTGGGTGGGTTGGCTCTCAATTCATTACCAGAGGCTGTATTGCATGTTCTTTTTTCAACATTGTCTAGGTTAATAACCACCTTTTATTCCAGTCTGATGGAGAGAAATGCAGTTTCTTCTGCTCATTAGGTCTAGTTTGTCGTGTTCGCCAGGGCTGGAGAAGAGCCCATGCATTATTATTAAAACATGTCTCCACCTCTCCAGAAGCAGGGAATAGCTTGGTCGGGGAAGCCAGCCTGTCCACAGTGTTGGAGCAGGAGGTTTGACTCACCAAGAAGGATATCCCACTTTGGGAGGTGTTGAAGAGGCTGTCTCGGTTCATTGACCCATTCCTCATTTCAAGAGTCCCCACCTCAACCACTATCATCCACTCTCCTCCCCATTCCCTATGTAACATTCATCCAGTGTTTCATGTCTGGAGATTTAAACCCGGTGTCTATGTCTCCCTACAGTCCTCCTATCCGTATCTCACTTCCCCTTGGGCTCACTGATGGTGGCTCCCACTCTACTGTGCATCGATCCGGGGATGTTCGGCACAGGACATGTCTATTAGGTGCATGTCTTGGCGTGATTAGCTTATTTTGTGTGCGCCTCCTCCCCTAGCTGCATCTAGCGTTACTCTGGTAAGGTGAAGGGTATTTTGAACCTTTTCAGCTGCAGCAAGTTTCTGATTATAAGGTACTTTATGCTACTTTTAGAATCAAATGTATTATAGAAAACTCTGGCCTTTGCCACTTCTTGATTCTACCAGTCGCCAAGATTCGCAGCATAACGTGAGAGACGCTAGTTTTGCTCAATCTTTCAGGCGACTGCATGTTCCACTGAGCGTGTAACGTCAGCGCAGCGTCCTGCCAGCTGATACAATCGACGTGTTCAGATTTTGCATATTTCGTCATTTTTTTAAGGATATTTATGCAACGAACATAAATGCTTTCTGTTTTTGTCTGCTTTAATTGTATTTAATGTCATTTCCGACTTTGTTGTGCTGTAGCCTACAACAGTCCAGCCATGAACGCCATAGATCAAACATTTGTGCCTGTGTTTTAGTTAAACAAAATCACAGACAAAAGTTGAAAATTAAGTTACAAACAAATTTTTCATCAAAGATTTGTGCTAGTTTCTTTAGTTAAAAAGCAAGATTCCCTGGATAGTTACTCTCGCCTGGCACAATCTACGCGATTCCTTGTATAATACTAACGTAGTTTGATCCAATGACTCTGTATGGTTGAAATACGGAAAACGTATCCCTGTTATATTCAGATCAGCGCGACTGCGGCCCGCCAGCACCAGAAATAGACTCGGCGCCTATACGCCGCGGAGCAGCGCGGAGAGCCGCTTCTGTGGACACTGCCGGACGCCGCGGGCACAGCTGGTAACCGCTGCAACCATTGTTCAGAATGGCTACTATCACAAGGTGCAGTAACGCAGCCAAGACGCCCTGGTGAATCAAGCCTTTAAATGCAATTTGTCCTTCAATGACAGAAAGCCAATTTTTTACAAGCATGGTTATCTTCAGTCAAGATATTAGTTCGGTTAGCTTAAGAATGTGGCGCAAAATACACCTGTTAACCACGCCAGACTAAACCCTGGCACCGTCAACAATCTGTGATTTGTATTGTATTTTGTCATTCTTTCTGTTTCCCCAGTTTTTCTTTTTGTTTCCTTTGATGCTTGTATCGTATTCTGTATTTGTTTCTATGTCCACTTGCTTCTGCTTGCCTTTCCCTTGCGTATGTCATGTCAGTTTTTATTAGTTCTTCCAATATTCTAGCTGAGTCAGTTTTTGTTTTGCTTTACACTGATTTCAGTTATTCTATTTTTGTTACTTTCCCACTCCCCTTGTTCATTCTTCATGCTTCTCCCGCACCTGTTTCCCATTGTAACTCACTGTCCATATGCATATAAGATCCTGTCTTTCTGTGTTTCAGAGCAAGTTCATCAATTAGTCCTTTTCAGTGACACAAACCTTTTTCTCTGCCCCATTTCTGTCGTTTTGACCTGGCCAAGCCAATATGCTTTTCTCTGTACTTCTGTTCTTGTGAACTTGAGAAACGTCATCCGTCTGAGACCAAGTACTGTCTCAATTCAAAGTTTGCATCTCGACGAGAACGGTTACCAGTCCCGGAAGTGTTCTTGACACGCCCATTTTTCCGAGGATGCATCGGATGGTAACTTGTGTGAACTTGACAGCACGCATATCCCAGAATTCTTTTCGGCATCTAAGCGGGAGCGGGATGCCCCTGAGAGAGAAGGCCAGGGTTACGTTTCCCAAAAGCTTAGTTGCTAACTAAATTAGCAACTTACATAGTTCGTCCATTCACAGTCAATGGGCCTAACTATGTAAGTTAGCATCTGTATTTCGGAAATGCACCTGGTGATCGGTAAAGCGTTTTCACACTGGACGCATAACTAATTTTTTCGCACGACAGATTTACATTCAAAAGTCAATGCAAAGACAATGCAAATTGACTTTGATTGTAATTTGTCGGTATTCGTTCGCTATTTCTTAGCTAAATACTATTCTGCTAATTTTCAGGCGAGGAACTATTATCTGAGTACATTTGGAATATTGGCTGCTTTACGATGTTTTATGTCGAATATGCTCCAATGTTTCGTAGTAGAGAAACTCCGCAACAGCCGGAGTGTGAACGTAGCTAAGCTAAGCACCTTTACCAGCTCACGCCACAGACCCCCTCTTCCCCACAGATAACACATTGGGGGAAAAAAGGATGACGGGCGAGGAAGTCAATGCTCACTGGCTGGCGATATGTGAATGAGAACACATCGCCCTCAAACCGCCGACAGCGCCTGAGTGCTCGCTCTCAGTGCACTCTTCCTAGAACGACTAGTAACGCTCTCTCCATAGAAGTTCGTTTAATTTTTTGGTATTGAGAAACGCCCCCTGTTTCCGCCTCTTGTTCAGATATTTGATTTGCCTCACAAATTCACAGCCAGAGCATCTTTCTCCATTGATAAGAGATTTTTCCGTCAATCATTTCATTGATATTTGGTAACAGGTGCTGTTACAGATCTTCAAACAAAATTAACAAAATCTAACATAATTTTGTGCGCTCTGGTACACCTCGCAAACGTGAAAATGGAAATCACGCTTTTTTCTTGGGCAAAATTCTGGCGTCAGTGCTCAATACCTTTTGCACGATTTTTAACTTCAAATTTGGAATACAATTTTAGTTAAGCTTCGTCTGTCTGGCTCAAAATCTGCTTTTTTCTGAGTATGTCTAATTAACTTTGGTTTATTTGCCATTTCCTGTTAATACTTCAGTTCAGTTCACCTGACAGATAATGGAAACATCACGAACCATGAAAATTATATCAGTGAATTACACAGACACGCAAAACAGCCATCTGAATACATCAAGGTCATGGATATGGTAAGCCAGAGCTATCAGCCCAGTGAGGCCCTTAACAGAAATCTTTCCTGTACATATAACCTTTAAGTAAACTAACGTGCATATTTGCAGGGTACGCAGTGTGCACAGCTTTCCAGGAATACCCACGAGTATGCACTAAGGTTTCTAAGACTTGATGGAATTATGCATCGTTATCTTTGCCAGACATGGGTTATATAATGATAATGATGCAGTATGCGATATTAACTCTGTTGCCATTCCTAAAAAAATCCCAGATGGTGGGGGGCTGGGTGCACATTCTGTAAGGCCTACAAATGCAGCTGCAGCTTATACTTACTGCATTCAAACACATTCATATTTCACTCACATTAGCATCTCTATTGAGGGAGAAATGGTAAACATACAGATATTTCAATCGGGGATCCAAGTATTTGTTGAAGAAAAAGGTTACCTGTCCAATCACAGCTTCCAGGCCTTATACCTCTTGTAGTAGAAGTGGTCAGCATAGAAATGAAGGAGTGCATGGAATCTTATTGTTGTCCACTGTTCTCCTTGACCTGGACACAGGGTCCCTCTGTACATCAAACAACACAAAGAGCACTGACCAGTGATCGGCAATCTTCCGTCACGCGACTAGCCAGTATCAGAGCATGATCCAGCGTACAAAGAAGATCTGCATTTGGACTTCATGATAGCTTTGCATCTTTTACTGTACGATTCTCTACAAACACAATGCTTGCCATCATTTGCTCCGGGGTGTTATGAGTGGGAGGCTGTTGGAAGATACACAGTGTAGAGAAACAGCATTTGCCTCCCATTTATTTCTTCCGCTTGCTTATTTTTCATATTTAACTGTTTTTATACCAGCCAACCATCGTTAATATATGCCACGGAAAATGTGAGCAAACACAAAATGTAGATTTTAAATAATCATTTAATTTATCGAAGGTAAAGGCTCATTAAAAATGTATATCCTTCATGTGAAAAAAAAGTGCCCCCCAAAACTTAATAACTGGTTGCATCAGCTTTGGTGGCAACAACTACAATCAAATATTTGCTGTAACTGCAATGAGTCTTTTATATACCTGTGAAGGAAATTCATTTCCACAGAATTGTTTCATTTCAGCTACATAGCAGGGTTTTCTGCGTGTTGTCTGTGTAAAGGTCACGCCTGAGCATCTCAACTCTAATTCAAGTCAGACTTCACCAGCCATTCCAAATCTCCATTTTGCTTCTTTCGAAAGCCTTTCTTGAGGTAATTTGATTGTGTGCTTCAAATTAGATCATTGTTCCACTGCATAACCAAACTCCACTTGACTGTTAAGTCACAAACTGGATGGCTGGTAATTTTTTCTCAGCATTTCCTGGTAAAGAGCAGAATTCACGGTTCCATTAAATATGACAAGTCACCCAGCTCCTCTAGCTGCAAAACTGATCCAGACCATCATATTACCACCACAGTGTTTCACTGTTGCAATGATATTCTTATTGTGGAATGCTGTGTTAGCTTTATGCTTGATGTAACGGAACTCATGTCCCCTAAAATTCCACTTTTGACTCATCAGCTTACAGAATAGTATCCCAAAAGTCTGGGTCATCAAGATGTTTTTTGGCAAATGTGAGATGAGCCTTTTGTTTTCTTTGGTCCGCAGTGGTACAGTTGTAATCAAAATTATTCAACCCCTGTTGCAAATTAGCTTTACTAAGCAAAATTTCATAAATTTTCAGCTGTTTATGATGAACAAATCAAAACAAGAACAATTTAAATGGCTCAACACAACAAATATTACAAGTGGCTTCTCCAAATTCAACACAAAATGCCACTTTTAATGACTACTGCAGGCTCAAAATTATTCAACCCTTCATGACAAGCATCTTTAATTCTTAGTAGAGCACCCTTTTGCCGCTATGACCTGCTGGAAATGTGATGCATAGGCAGACAACAGCTTCTGGCAGCATTCCGAAGGAATCTAAGTCCAAACCTCATGGACAATGGCCTCAATTTCACTAATATTCTAGGGTTTGCATGCTGCAACCGTCTTCTTCAGATCCCACCAGAGATTTTTATGGGGTCTGGGTTGAAGTGCTGTGATGGGCACTCTAGAATCTTCCCAGACTTCTTCTGAAACTAGCCAGGATGCTGAGGTATGCTTAGGATCATTGTCCTTGAGGGTCCACGATGCCCAAGCGCCAGCTTCCTCACAGACGGCATGACATTTTCTCCCTTGATAGCCTGGTACTTGTCTAAATCCATCTTACCCCTCCACACTTTGCAGATTTCCAGTGCCAGAGGAAGCTAGGGCAGCCGAGAGCATCAAAAAGCCCCTACAATTCTTCATTGTAGGCAGGGTACTTTTCAGCATATTCCCTCCTGCAGACATACAATTGATTCATAAGCTCAAATGGTCCAGTTTTGTTTCATCACTCCATAGAACAATATCCCCAAAGTTCTGTGGCTTATTTATATGGTTTTGAGCATATTGGAGCTCCTGCTTTTGGAATGGTGTATGTCTTGGAGTCCGGGCATGGAGACTTTCAACGTTTAGTATGCGGCCTACTGTGTAGACTGAAACTTCAATGCCTCCTGTCTCCAAGTCTTGCTGCGGGTCTCCTGCAGTCACTGAGGGGTTTTTGAACACCTGTCTCATCAGGAATTTGCGACAGCCATTGAGTTAGCTTCTTTCTGCCACATCCTGGTACTGTAGCTAATTTCCTTCTTTAACCTGAACTTGGTGAACTATGCTCAAACCGTGTCTCCCTACGAAAATTCAAAATTGTGCTACATTTTTGCATCCTTTTCCCAGTTTGTGCCAGGCACGATCTCTGCCAGCTATTGGACAATTCTTTTGACAGCCATAAGCTTTAATATGCAATAACTATCGTCACTGTCAACAACCTTGTACAGTGTAAGTATTTGATGTGTTCTTCACAAAACCTGATCCAAATAATTAAGTTTCTGGTTAGCTGCATTAGGTGCTTGAGACACACCAGATTTGCAAATATGCTCTTATGACTTGATTCTGGCTTGGAGGGTTGAATAATTTTGAGACTGCAGAAATATTAAAAAATGGCATTTTGTGTTAAACTTGGAGAAACCACTTCTGTAATATTAGTTGTGCTTGAGCTATTTAAAAATGTTCTTTAATCTGTTTATGACAAACAGTTGAAAGTTTGTAAATTTTGCTATTAAACTCAATTTGCAATGGGGGTTGAATAATTTTGATTACAACTGTATATGCTCTTGCAGCTCTCCCATGAATGCCATTTTTCCCCAGTCTCTTTCTTATTGTGGAATTGGGAACACTGACCTTTACCTAGAGTTGTGAACACAAGGCAAGTGAGAGTTCTTTTAGATTGCAGGCTTTTGTGACCTCCTGATGAGTCGCTGGTTGGATAATTCCTGAGAATTTTGCTGGCTGGCTACTCCTGGGAAGGTTCACCATCAGCTCCAAGTTTTCTTTTATTTATAAATCCATGACTCTCAGCATGGTTTGTTGAAGTCCTAGAGCTTTAGAACAGCTTCACTGACAGCTGGGTTAGCTAATTCTAGTAAAGGCATAACATTGCTGCAGTGACCACCAAGGTCCAGGTGGCATTTTATTTCCTGCCAGTGTTAATTGTGGCTGCAGACTTTGAAAGTACCACAAAAAATAGGCTTCAACCTGCAAGGGATATGGAGGCACATTGCCAGGCAAGTCTAATCGAGTGATAGTTAAATTCAACAGTGCAAAACCGTGAATCGTAAGGATGTATAGTGAAATTGAACCCAATTATCATTAACTGTTTAATTGGTTGATTTTTTGAATCAAGGGGGCAATTGCTTTTTCACACAGGGCCAGGTAGGGTTGAATAGCTTTTTTTTGTTCAATAAATGAAATCATTATTTAAAAACTGCATTTTGTGTTTACCTGCTATCTTTGTCTAATATTAAAATAAGTTTGATGGTCTGAAACATTTAATGTAACAAATATGCAACACTCTATTAGTCTATTGAATATCACCGGATTATTCCATGCATTAATGAAAAAGGATGAAATACATTGAAAAGAGAAGAATAACTGTGGGTTGCTGAATATGTGTGTGCAGGACATGCAGACCTCCAAAATATCAGGCAGGAGTTAAAATCTGTAAAAATATCAATGAATGACTTAATATCATATTGATTCAGCACAGTTATCATGTGCTCTTAATCAGAGAAAACTGTGCAAAGCTCAACTAATCGACCTTGAAAGTATTTGAAAGGCCACGCCTCCAGCCATCAAACTCACCAGTCTATTAAGACCTGGACCGCATTCTCAGCCCCTCAATCATTGTATGCAGCTGCTGTTCATTGCCGCTGTGTGGTAGTGTTGTGCTATTGAAGACCGAGCCTCACACTTAGTCATTGCGAGGTCACGTAATACTCGTGCCTGTGTTGTTTCTCTAGTTTTGTTTAGATTTATTCCCCGCACGTATTATGTATATAATTTAACTCTTGAATTTAGTGCTGTTTATTGTTTATATCAGCACTTTATCATTATTATTGAAGGAACCTTGTTTCCTATTTTCTTTTCCTATTTGTAATACATTGTTACTGTTGCTAAAGTCCAGTCTCTGTATTACTAATAGCAATAATTCAGGAACCTCGTTTCCTTTTTTTTTTGTATTGCTTCTTGTGTGCCTTCCTGCTGCGCAGTAGGCATAATAAATACAACCAAGTCCATCTTTGCACCTGAGTCCAGTCCTCAACTTCCTGTCCTCCATGCACATCGTCAGGTGCAAAGCACTACCCTGACAGTATTCATTAAAAAATGCCCGAAGGCCTAAATTCACAAAATGTGCTTTTTGATGTTTACCTAGCACCAATGGTCTGCAAATATTCTTTTTCTCTAAAATGGATGGGAATGATGAGTCAAGCAGCAATTAGCAGTCAGAAAACAACCAACTCTTTTTTTATATATAAAGAATTTGTGAAAATATTTCTTGTTTTCACAGTCCATAATTAAATATTTTCGTAAGCAGTTCCATGAGTAATTTTACCTTCCCTTTTGACAAGTTGAAATAAACTCCCACAACAGATTTGTGAGATTTGCTTACAGCCTGCTGGAGAGTAGAAAAATCCAGGACAAAGGCACCGATTTTACTGAAAAACCTGAAGTGAGAACAATTGGTAATATAGATAATAAAATATACACATTTTGTAAGGGTTGTGCTTGCATATTGTGCAAAGGTGCAATAGAGAACAGGAAGTTGAGGACTGAACTCAGGTACGGGATGGACTTTGGTAGTTTATTATGCCTACTGCGAGCAGAAGGCACGAACAAAAGAGGTAATACAAAACAAACAGGAATCGAGGTTCCTTAATATAAACACTAATTTAGTAATACCAACACTGGACTACAGACTAAGGTGCAACAATGTATTACAAGAAAAACAAACAGGAAGTTTAGATTCTCAATATAAAGTGCTGGTTAAAACAATAAACAGCACCTACGCTAACCCTTAAATGCCCAACTATAGTAAAAGTTGAAAGAAAACCCACGCAGATTCTGTTAATATGTCCTGGGAGGCCACAACAACCACAAATAGCAATTTTTAATTTTGGTGACCTTGACCATTATTTTAGTTTTGTGACATATATGTCACTCTAAGTTTCTAGGATATGAAGGGAACTTTTGTTCATCATTACGGTAGTTGATATATAGCTGAAGTATTAGGCATAACTTATTTTTCATTAGCTTACCTTGTTTGCCTACTTTATCCAATGATGAATGGGTGCTGATTCATCGCGGTATTCCACCATGGGGCGCGGCCATATTGGAAAGGTTATCTGGTGCAGCCAGTGTAGTGTCAGTTCCACTTTTATGCATCAGATGACAGCACTGATGGTCTAAATATGTCACTATGGGCATTAGGTTGCAAAATTTATGTGGGGTCAGTGGTTTTGACAACCCCCAAAATCGTGTGACAAATTTGTCACAGGGGGCATTTAAGGGTTAAAGTTAGAGTACATACACACAAAACACGGATTTTATATATATACAAGACTAGAATGTACAGGTATGCTTAATGACCAAGTGCGAAGTTTGGTCTTAAATAGCACACTGCTACCGCACAGTAAATGAGAAATAGATCAGGTAATACTGTTCACGGAGGAATCTTAGTCCGGCCTTAGTAGACCGGGTGGGCTGATGGCTGAAGCATTGTCTTACATTTTTAATTTTAAAATTCCAGTGTTTTATAACAGAGATAGTATGACCCAGCCCAGGCTGTATTTTTGGGTTATTCCATATGAAATCAACCACCCTGAAAAAAGCTGCAGCCTGACCCCTTCAGGATCAACAGATTTTTTTTGTAAAATAACTTTAACGTATTTAATGGAGCCATACAGAATTTCACCTTCATACTACAAATATTTTCTGAGTTACAGGCTCTCAAATTCTAATGGGTGGGTCGAAATTTCGCCTTTTTAAAACTTGCTATTTTTCCAGATTTTAACACTCGCAAACAGTTTCTTGTTGTAAAATGGAGAAATAACATTGATTCTCATATGTTTTACTTAATAGTTTGGACAAATCACATAGATCAAACAATGTTGTGAAATATCCAAAGTTCTCAAACTACTTTTCACTACTCTGATATGAATAAGAAAGTGATCGTGACTTTTCCTCTGTAAAATCTGGTATTTGGCCATAGGATTGAAAGGTGAAATTGGCAGAGACCAAATGCCACTATTAAACTGATCTAAAGCTGGGCTAGACAGAAACACTCCTATAGGAAATAACTCTCCCAATAGTCACCAAAATCAGGTGCCAGAAAAGGGAGAAACTAAGGAGAATAACTAATGCAAAGATTCTAAATATCCTTTCTCAAAATACACATGAAGACCTCACAAAAAACCCTAGAGCTAATACCCTCTAGTTGTTACTAGCTCTCATGTATAGACGACAATCAAGCAGGGAGTGAAGCGTTACCTCCGCATATATATAGACTGAATGCAGGTGCTCCGAATCATCAATTAACCAGCTCTGGTAAGGCAGACACCTGGAAAGGAATTTGATAGCCGAGTGGCAAAAACCAATTGGTAACACCAAAAATGAGTAAAAATAGAGGTGCACCCCTCACAGAACAAAGAAGCCAATTTCACACTAAAAGAAAACAATCTCTAAAATCACAACAAAAACTTATGATGCAAACAAATCAGACAGCAATTCATCATTCACCAACAAATCTTATTCCACAAAGAGAAAACCAACTTTTTTTCATCATCTGAAATCCCACTAATTTTAAGAAATTTTTGATTTCTGCAGTAGGTTGTCTTGTGGCACAAATCCTTTGTAAAAACACCAATTGTACAGGTATCCAGATCCATGATGTTTTGTCACAATGTTTGTTAGGTGTTGACTCTTCAAATTATATTCTCAGACTGACTTTATGGCATGGGTTACGCTTTAAATGCTCCAGATACGTAAGCCCTATTTTCATGGCATCGATTATGAAGACTAGGCATGCTGTTTGTCATCAGCTTAAAGTGAAACATGCAACAGAATCTTTGTACATGTTGTTCATATGTGGTGTTTACTCACTCAGCAATATCATGGCTTTAATTTCTAGTAATTAAATTGAAGCAACCCTGTGTATTTCAGAAAGTACTCAACACTATCTAGTAACTAGCCAGTGGGTCAGATTGAATCCATCTTTTGTCATAAAATAATGGATCAGACAATCATCTTATCCACAATAACAGCAAAGAGACTCTGGGCCAAGGGCAACGTCAACACATCACGCGACGTTGTAGCAGACAACAGCTAATTAAGAGGGATAAAACCTCTTTTATCTCATCTTTGAAAACAAAAATTCTACATTTTTGTATTTTACAACATTTATTTACTAATTATGTTTGTATAAAACAGCATTTTGCATTATCCTAGAGTTCCCCTTTAACAAAGCTCAAGTGTGTTTAATACTCGAAAATTTTTGTGGCTATATCCTTATGCTTATGAAGTCAGAAGAGCTCAAAATGCTGAAAAATCATGCTAATTAAAAAGCGCAAAAATTTTGGACCCACTCTATGTGTTGTACTTCAAGGGCCTGTAACTCAGAAAATATTTGTAGTATGTGGTTAAAATTTTGCGTGACCTCATTCAATATTCTGAAGTTATTGTACATAAATCAGCTGATTTTGAGGTGGTCAAGTGGGACGCATTGATTGATTTTTCATGGAATGACCCATTTGTGCAATGCCATAACGTACAGGTCAGACTGAGGGACTGAGGACATTAGGAAACATTTATGTTGGTCTTTTTTTTAACAGATATAGCCATTAATTCAAGTCTGATAAAAGCAGAACATACAGCAGTCAAGAAAAGAAGGAAAAACTGGTTGCCGGCGAGTTATCACGTGAGCCTCCATTTGTCCCCAACCAGTCTCTGAGGTGAATCCAATGTCTGACCTGGAGCAGCTCTTCCAGCATGAGGCTCTGGGTAATCGCTGCAGCTGCTCAGCACTGGCTGAGAACCTCCGTGGCCTCCACCATGCCAAGGTCATTCTGTACCAGGAAGACAAACAGCCCTCTTTGATAACTTATTGCTATTGGCATCGCTGCAAGGGCAGCTCTTCAGAGTCAACATGCTTAAACAGAGGAAGTATTTTTTTTTTTTGAATTTCTTTTGCAAAAATCACAGACAGTTAAAGAAAAATGTTTGTGGGTTCGCAAGGACCACCTTAAATTCTGCTCCCAGGTGTTAAGGTTCATACTTACAACTTGGAAATCAGTTTGGTATACCATTAAAAAAAATTATGAATTGACCAGACAACACTTGATATAAAATGTAAAAACATGTCAGATATGTAAATTCGATATTTTGTTTCATTAATCGTTATATTTTTACCATGTTTATTTTAATGGTGAAAAGTAAAAAAATAAATAAATAATAAATAAATAAAAATGAAAAACACCTAACTGTAATTACTAATAAGACGTATCGAACTGAAGTGAACTAAAATTAATTACCTGGGTAATTGTTTTGCACTTCAGGAAACATTGCTGTGTGGAGAGAGCATGATCACTATTTATGAAGGAAATGAAAACTGATTGACAAAGTAATTTAAAACACTGAATTTCCCTCCATCAAATTGCTCTAACCAGAGCTGTCCCAACACCAGCGGGAGAGAACTACAGACTGTCCCAATCTACATGTCATGAATAATACGTACCTTTTATGTGTTTCACTCATAAAAAGTTGAGCTGCCCAGTTGTGCATCAGTCACCCATCAACACCTTCATTTATGAAGACTGATTTTGCTACTAATTTTTATCATCACCTCTGAAGGAAATGCCAGTATTAATAACTGCTGAAGCTCTCTATCACCGGCGATTCAGTACTGCCCATCAACACCTGGTGATTCACTGGCTAATGCCTCCTATCATTTGAAAGCAGGAGCCACTTTGTATATTTATATTTTTTCAACTTCCGGTAATTACTCACTAGAGAGCAAGATAAGGAAGATAGCCATCACCAGAACCATGTTGACTCAGGTATGTTACAGTCAGACTTCAAGAATGGGCACCAAGCAACTTAAGTCATGTCACAAAATGACTGGTTTCATTAATCTGATAACATATGTGGTCACTAGCTATTATGGGATCATGATTCGGATTCAGGAGCTAGATGGTTAAAAGCCATTGTCCACTGTGGAAATAATCTGACCATGGATTCAGATAGCGATCTTCATCTCATGATCTTGAGGCACCTCACATTGAGGAGGACAAATATATGGGCGTTATTTTGCACCCAAAGAAACAGGAAAGAGTGATGTGTGATATTCCTGCTCAATGCTCATGAAGGAGGAAATGGGAATATTGGAAAGTATCCTCAATAAATTCCAAAATATTCTGGAACATTTTATAAATAACCAAAACTCACTCTTTTCCTGTTTCTTTGGGTGCAAAATGGCTGCCATATATTTGTCCTCCCTCAATGTGAGGTGCCTCAAGATCATGAGATGAAGATCACTATACGAATCCATGGTCAGATTATTTCCACAGTGGACAATGGCTTTTGGCCATCTAGCTCCGCAGATCAGATCATATGGTCCATAATGGCTAGTGATACACATGTCGCAATCAGATTGTGAAACCAGTCATTTTGTGACATGACTTAAGTTTAGCGTTACCCATTTCTTGAAGTCTGACTGTAACATACAGGTCAACATGGTTCCTGCCCAATTTGATTGTGTGGCTGTTATCTTCTTATCTTGTTTCCTAGACTGGGTAATTACCCGGAAGTTGAAAATACTATATCTTCACTAAATATGCAAAGTTTGGCTCCTGCTTTTCAAATGATAGGAGGCATTAGCCAGTGAATCACCAGGTGTTGATGGAACACAGACAGTACTTTGAATCCTTCGGTGAGATAAGAGGCTTCAGCAGTTATTAATACTGACATTTCCTTCAAGAGGTGATGATAAGAAAAATTAGTAGCAAAATCAGTCTTCATAAATGAGGTGTTGATAGGTGACTGATGCACACCGGGCAGCTCACGCTGAGTGCGAAACACATAAAATTACGTGATATTCATGACATGTAGATTGATGTCTGTGGTTCTCTCCCCGCTGGTGTTGGGACAGCTCTAGTTAGGTGAATTTGATGGGAGGAAATTCAGTGTTTTTTAAAATTACTTTATCAATCAGTTTTCATTTCTTCCATAAATAGTGATCATGCTCTCACACAGCAATGTTTTCCTGAAGTGCAAAACAATTACCCAGGTAATTAATTTTAGTTCACTTCAGTTCAGTGCATTCTTATTAGTAATTACAGTTAGGTGTTTTTCATTTTATTTATTTATTATTTATTTATTTTTTACTTCTTTTCACCATTAAAATAAACATGGTAAAATATAACGCATTAATGAAACAAATATCGAATTTACATATCTGACATGTTTTTACATTTTATATCAAGTGTTGTCTGTCCAATTCATAATTTTTTTTTAATGGTATGCAACTGATTTCAAGTTGTAGAGTGAATCCAACACCTGGGAGCAGAATTTATGTGTCTTATGTAATCCACAAACATTTTTATTTGCTTTGTCTGTGATTTTGCAAATAGGGTTCAAAAAAAAAAATGCTTCACTTGTAAGCATGTTAGTTTGAAGAGCTGCCCTTGCAGGCGTGCTAATAGCAATAAGTTATCAAAGAGGGCTGTTTTGTCTTCCTGTACAGATGACCTTGGCATGTGGAGGCCACGGAGGGTCTCTGTGGTGCTGAGCAGCTGCAGCGATTTACCCAGAGCCTCATGCTGGAAGAGGCTGCTCAGGTCAGACATTAGTTCACCTCAGAGACTGGTTGGGGACAAATGGAGGCTCACATTGATAACTCATCGCAGCCAAGGCTTTTTTCCTTCTTTTTCTGACTGCTATGTTCTGCTTTTATCAGACTTGAATTTAAATGGCTATCTGTTAAAAGGAATAACATAAATGTTTCCCAATGTCCTCAGTCCTCAGTCTGACCTGTAATGCTATGGTATTGCACAAATGGGTCATTCCATGAAAAATCAATCAATAAGGCCCCACTTTGACCAATTCCTCAAAATCAGCTGATTTATGTACAATAACTTCAGAATATTGAATGAGGTCACGCAAAATTTTAACCACATACTACAAATATTTTCTGAGTTACAGGCCCTTGAAGTACAACACATAAGAGTGGGTCAAAATTTTGCGCTTTTTAATTAGCATGATTTTTTCAGCATTTTTGAGCTCTTCTGACTTCATAAGCATGGGATATAGCCACAAAAAATTTTCAGATATTAAAAACACACTTGAGCTTTGTTAAAGGGGAACTCAAGGATAATGCATAATGTGTTTTATACAAACATAATTAGTAAATAAATGTTGTAAAATACAAAATTGTGGAATTTTTGTTTTCAAAGACTAGATGAATGAGGTTTTGTTCCCCCTAATTAGCTGTTGTCTGCTACAACGATCGCGTGATAATGATGAAACGTTGCCCTTCGCCCAGAGGTATGCGCTGTTATTGTGTTGGATAGGGTGATTGTCCCAGTCCATTATTTTATGACAAAAGATCGTTCAATACGGCCCACTGGCTAGTTGCACAAGATGGTGTTGAGTACTTTCTGAAATACACAGGGTTGCTTCAATTTAATTTACTAGAAATTAAAGCCATGATAATGCTGAGTGAGTAAGCACTATACATGTAGACAACATGTACAAAGATTCTGTTTGCATGTTTAACTTTCACTTTAAGCTGATGACAAGAGCAAAGGTTTAGTCTTCATAATCACGATGCCATGAAATAGGGCTTACTCTAATATCTGGAGCATGTGAAGCTTAGCTTGTGCCATAAAGCCAGTCTGGGAAAACAACCATAAGAGTCTGACTGGCAGTGCGTGACATTCCAATACTTTAGTGACTGTTTTCACCTTTTGTTCTGTCTCTTTTTGGCCAATTTTTACTTTTTACTTAAAAGAGGATATATTTTATTGTTTGGTGTAAGATATCTGGCATTTACTGGCTGCAAAAGCAAGTTTTTTGATTTCAAGTTGATTGCTGCCAACCGAAACTTACATGTGAAATGGCGGAATTCAGAGGTAGGTTTATGTCTTTTTAAACTCCTTTTTAGCCTTATACATTCAATGATTGTTAAGAGAATTCATGAAACAAAACTCGGATAATCTGTAGATGTGTTTTGTGGCTGTATTATTAGCATTTGAAGACATTTTAAGCCCAAAATCTTCACGTGTGATACGCTCGCCGTCGGCTTCAGTGCAAAGATTATTTCAATATGCTAAGCTGTCTTTCTGGTCAAATCCGGCTCTCAAGTTGACTTTTTCTTGATATTTATTACTTGTAGACCAGGGGTCACCAACCCTGTTCCTGGAGAGCTGCCGTCCTGCAGGTTTCTGCTCTATCTCCAATTCGGCACACCTGATTCAACTAATTAGCTACTTAATTGCCCAGCTCGTGATCTTGTTAAGTAGCTAATTAGTTGAATCAGGTGTGCTGAATTGGAGGTAGAGCAGAAACCTACAGGATGGTAGCTCTCTAGGAACAGGGTTGGTGACCCCTGTTGTAGACAGTGGCGGTCCGTCGGCAGGAACAAAGGCCAGCTGTAACCTCGCCTTTCTCAGCTTAAAAACCTAAACCTCTCACAGTTTACTTCTCCCAATTAACAACAGTTACTCAGACTTATTGGTAGAACCGATGACAGTAATATATTTTTGACAGCATTGTTACACATTACACCACCAAATTATAAGGCATTTTCCTCTGCACATAAATGACAATGTAAAACATCATTTTCTTTATAATTTCTGTGCTCATGTAGCTGTTAAAAACAGCACAGATTTTCATAAATTACAACCCCAATTACGAAATAATTGGGACGAAGTGTAAATTGTGAATAAAATCAAAATGCAATGACTTCTAGATCACATGAGCCAATATGTTATTTACAATAGAACATTGATAACATTTCAAATGTTGAAACTGAGAAATTTTGCATTTTTATCCACAAAATGAGCTTATTTCAAATTTTCTAGCTGCAACAAGTCTCAAAAAAGTTGGGATACAGGCAAAAAAAGGGCTTAAAAAGCAATTAATATATCAGAGAATCAGCTGAAAGAACATTTATCAAGTAATTAAGTTAACTAGCATCAGGTGTGTAACATGATTGGCTATAAAAGGGATGTCTTAGAGAGGCTGAGTCTCTCAGAAGTAAAGATGGCCAGAGGCTCTCTAACCTGTGAAGGCTTGCGTAAAAAAAATGTTTGAAAATATGTTAGATACATTAGTCCCATGGAACCAAGTTTTCAAAATCCTTTACAGTACATCACTTGATCCAAAGATTAGATATTTTCAATATAAGCCAATATATAAGTTTTAAGCAACTAAAAAGATGCTGAATATATGGGTAATAGAATCATCACCACTTTGTCGATTCTGTTAGGAAGAAGTGGAGTCAGTAGACCATTTATTTTGGTACTGTCCGATAATAGCCTTATTTTGGATAAAGGTACAAGGCTGGATATCCCAGTACAATAGAATACAATTAGATTTATTTAAAGTGCTACTGGGAGATATAACAAAAAAAACACACCTAATCTGTAATATAATTATATATTTAGCAAAAATATTTATTTTCGGGTGGACATCTGTGGAGGCATTAAGAATTGAAAATTCAAAAATTTTGTCAAGTATTACAGTAGAATTGAGTGTGTGATGGCCCATGGGACAGGACTTGTAATTTATGCCAAAAGATGGGATTTTGTAAGGGAGGCTGAAGGTTGGGAATAATGAGGGATGGAATAGGTGAGCTAATAACGACAAATGCAAAAGGTAGTAAAGCATTGTGAATGTAATTGTTATTGTATTGTATTTCTATTTTTATTCATTTATTTTATTTATTTTTATTTTTTTAATTTAATTTTTTTGTGTGTGTCTTGTTTTGTCGGGTGATGGTAGAAGGACTCGAACACAATTATATAACTGACTGAACTAATGAAGTTGTCCTCCAAAGCGGGGGTGGTGGGGGGGGGGGTGGGGGGTGGTGGGATATTAAAAAAAAAAAAAAAAAATTGTGGAATACTATAAAAACAATGTTCCTCAACGTCAAATTGCAAAGGCTTTGAAGGTCTCATCCTCAACAGTGCATAACATCATCAAAAGATTCAGAGAAACTGGAAAAATCTCTGTGTGTAAGGGACAAGGCCGAAGACCTTCACTGGATGTCCGTGATCTTCAGGCCCTCAGACCCAACTGCATCACTCACTGGCACGATTCTGTCATTGACATTACTAAATGGGCCCAGGAATACTTCAAGAAACCGCTGTCTGTAAACACAGTCCGCCGTGCCATCCACAGATGCCACCTAAAACTCTATCATGCAGGAAGCCATTATTTGACCATGATCCAGAAGCGCAGCTGTGTTCTGTTGGCCAAGGCTCATTTAAAATGGACTATAGCAAAGTGGCAAAGTGTCCTGTGGTCAGACGAGTCCAAATTTGACATTGTTGTCGGAAATCATGGGCGTCGTGTTCTCCGGGCCAAAGAGGAGAAAGACCACCCCTCCTGTTATCAGCGTTCAGTTCAAAAGCCAGCATCTCTGATGGTATGGGGATGCATTAGTGCATATGGTGTGGGACACTTGCATGTTTTAAAAAGCACCATGAATGCTAAAAGGTATATAAAGGTTTTAGAGCAACATATGCGCCCCTCCAGATGACATCCATTCCAGGGAAGGCCTTGTGTATTTCAGCAGGACAATGCAAAACCACATACTGCAGCTATTACAACAGCATGGCTTCGTAGTAGAAGAGTCCGTGTGCTGAACTGGCCTGCCTGCAGTCCTGATCTTTCACCGATTGAGAACATTTGGCGCATAATTAAACGAAAAGTCCGTCAAAGGAGACCCAAAACTCTCCAGCAGCTGGAAGCCTGTATTAAACAAGAGTGGGATCAAATTCCAATGGCTAAACTCAAGAAACTTGTCTCCTAAATGCCCAGGTGCCTCCACTCTGTGTTAAAAAGAAGAGGAGATTCTATACCATGGTAAACAGGCCCCTGTCCCATTTTTTTGAGACCTGTAGCAGCCATCAAATTTGAGATGAGCTCATTTTGTGGATAAAATTTTAAAATTTCTCAGTTTTAACATTTGCTATGTTATCTCTGTTCTATTGTGAGTAAAATACTGGCTGATGTGATTTGAAAGTCATTGAGTTTTGATTTTATTCACAATTTACACTTTGTCCCAACTATTTCGGAATTTGGGTTGTAGTTTGCGAGGCTCATTAAGCAATAAGCCCTGAGAACCCATTCTGTGTTTTGAATGTAGTCATGGCTAAAGGGCGTTGTTGGGTGCAATGTACAGCTGAGTGATGGCAAAAATAAAAGCAGCGAAATCAGCGAAAGTTTCTGATTTTTTGTATTTATGTTTCCATGCTAACAATGTTGTATCAATTGTATAAATGTTGGCAATAGGCATTCATTTTTTTCATTGTCATTTCTCATTATGGATCAAAGATTGGTCTTGGTCATTCAGTCGATAAATTGTTTGATTGTTAATCAGGCGAACTTGAACAAGAACAGCTTGAGGACAATCGAGCGGTAAAGGGAGAGGTTACTGAAGCCCCTGGGAACTCACTATGTTTTTTGGGGCCAGAATGAAACGCCCCAGAGGCTTGTAGAAGAAATTATTGGCTATTATCCCACCCTTTATTGTCAACAATTTGTCTTGGCTAATTCTTGATGGTTTTCCTTCATTAATACGTTTTCCAATTCAAGAATAATCAAGTGACAATTGAAGACACGGCTTGTCTTGAAGGTAATTTTTAACTAGTGCGTGGTTTTGTCAATTACATTTTTTCAATCAGACAGCTGTTTATTTTATACATCGATTTCGTGAATGCATCAAAAACATGTGTTTCGTTTTCCCGAAATTACCTTAATTGGAAGAGTTCTGAAATGCGGGCACATAGAAATTATAATTAAATTATTTTTTCTGATTAATCCTATTATTTTGTCGCTTTTATCGATGGGGATCTTCAATTGTCATGATTATTCTTGAATTGAAAATGTTTGAAGGAAAACCATCAAAAGCAGGACAAATTAATGTCAATAAAGATAATAGCCAAACATCTAACACCTCTGAGAAGTTGGCATCCCTCGAACATTTTACACACTGCTGCTTGTAGACGACTTGGCCAATCTCTCAAGGTTTACTGAAATGACATTTTCAGTGGAACAAAAACCGACTCTAAGCACGAGTAAATCTTTGCTGTGTTCCAACGTTTACTTGCGATTCTCACTACAACGAGGAGCTTCTTTCCATCATTTCCCGAAGAATGAATCACAAAAATGGCTTTGAATGCGAATAATACGGGCAGGAAACACATCTACAGATTATCCTAGTTTCGTTTTATGAATCTTCTTAATGATCATTGACTGTTTAAGGCTAAAAAGCAATTTAATGAGACCTAAACATACCTGAGAATTCCGCCATTTTACATGTGAGTTTCGGTTGGAAGCAACCAACTTGAAGTCAAAGACTCGCTTTTTCAGCCAGTAAATGGCAAAAATCCAACGAATAAAAAATATCTTCTTTTAAGTACAAGTAAGAATCAGCCAAAAAATGACAGAAAAAAAGGTGAAACAGTCCCAAAAGCATTGGAATATCACACACTGCCAGTCAAACTGGATTGTCTGGAATATAGAGTTTGAAACCCTCCTTGTTGCAAACTGTGAGCAATATTTGGTAGGAATCAAAATGGTGGTCAACCAAAGAAAAAATTAGATAATGACCCAAGCTGTGTTCGAAATCGCCCCCTATCACGGATATATTGCACTATATAGTGTGTCTGCCATTTTGTAGTGTTGTTCGAATTCTTTTCATCCACTATATAGTGGACTATAAAATAACCACGATGCACAGCGATGTACACTATATTGTACTACCGTATACCACAATGCACAGGGGTCGTGTTTTCCCAGAAAAGAAGAAGGTGAAGAGCGAGATGGCTCCGCCCTGCAGAATTACATCTTCAAATATTCCTGTGAGTGTCCGGTTTGTTTACATGATGCTCGGCGATCCGGTTTCATCACAGGAATATCCAGCGCATTTGCTAACGTAACCATGTTCAGAAAATTCCGGTGTAGTGTCAGAAATCTCCTTTAGTCATTCCCTATGTAGTGCACTAAATCATTTCCACGATGTAGGGAATAGGGAGTGAGTGAATGAGTGGACGATTTCGAACACAGCTCCAGTCTTGTCGAAATGTATACTGAATTGCTGATCCAGTCATTCAGAATACAAAAAGTATGTGGTTTGCCTTATCTCTGACGTTCCATTAAAGGCAAAGAAAACACTTTTTTTTTAGCTCTCACCCAATAAAAACACTGCCCTTACTATTCAGATTTATTCTTAGAAATTTTTTTTAAAAACAAAATCAGCTCGGAAGATCAGACTTATACCTTGTCGGCGGTGCGCCATGTTTGTTGGAATTGGAGTAGCTCGTCGTGTCACCCAGACACCATAACCCTTGATCACACGGTTATAAATGAAATAAAACCTGTGGCGTAGCGAGAACTGAAAATTTAGTGGGGCACAGGACATCTTTTTAAAATAATTATCAGTTCTGACTTGTTTTCGGTCATTTTCATAACAATAGATTCACTCTGAGAACACTCCACACTAACAGGTGTTGCTGGTTCTCCCCGTTTAGAAAAGACGACAATCATTCATTTGGATGTATAATTTGGTGCAATTAAATCAGCGTTATCCAAAATTGCATATCTGTCAACTCTCGTGCATATGGCGTGATTTTGATGCTTTTTAGTAGTATATCACGTTCTCACACCGTAGTCGGCAATCTTACACTTAAAAAGAAAACTGAAGATTGAAAATTTTAATTTGGCAAACAAAATTATATCTAACAACCAAGTTCTACTTTTTAATCAACCCACACTGTACCGAGAGTGAAAGGCAGTATTTCATTGAAACACAGACCAGTCATGATTCAATCAATGCGTATTTCAGAGATTCTCAAGGGGAATTGAAGTCCTTGTGCGTGGAGGTTTTTTAGGTTCATGTGCATTACGGTAGATTTCACCACTAGTAACATGAAAACCGATAATGACTCTGGACTACTCACACTTTTCTTTTCTTGGGGTCAGAAGCTATGAAATTGCATAAAGACATTTCAAATGGTCTTTTACAACTATTTCATTTAAACAATTTAAACGGTCATGAAGCGCAAATTAAATTGCCTGATGTGTGGAAAAAGTAGTGCGGATATTTCAGTGCAGTTTGTCTTTTGCAAAGCAAAACATATGGCACACTGCCACACAAAATATTTTTTGGATTGGCTAAAATATACGGAATGGAGGCATTCATGAGCTTGTGCTCATTACTTGTATCTCAGAGGTTTGAGGTTTGATTACTTGGTACATAAACCTCACAAAAATATGCAAAAAATATTTATGGAATGAGAAGATTGTGTAATTTTTTTTTTGAGGTAAGTCACTACAACCAGAAATGTGGGGGAGTCAACGCACTTTGAGACAAAGGTCAAATTGACCAATTATGCTAAGATTACCCAATTTGAACAAATTTGCTGTCTAATTTTTTATTTTCTAATATGACAAATTCCATATTTGAGATTTCAGGGTTACAATTGCCTTTTTGGTTTTTAAAAGTTGCTTTGTTAAATTTGTCATATCAGAAAACATAAAATTAGACACGAAGTGACATTTCAATTTTGATTCTTGTAATACTTTTTTTGGGATTTTCTCCTTTATTTGACAGTTCGAGAGGAGAGAGACAGGAAGGTTGGGGAGAAGAATGGGGAAGGCATGCGGCAAATAACCCGAGCCAGAATCGAACCCGGGTCACCACGGGAAGGACACAGCCTTTATGGTGCACGCGCTTTGACCGATGTGCCACTGGGGCGCCCACAATACTTTTTTTAAGTTGGTAAAATATTGCCCCCTTTGTAAAGTCACTGTTCCTTTTCAGAAAATTTGATAAACGTTTATGATCTGTCTTAAGTCTTAAGGTGTGCAAAAGTATGGGGTCTTTGTTTAAATATTTTGAGTTCCAAACATTCTCCATTGGGGACAAGTCAGGACTGCAGGCAGGCCAGTGCAGGACCCATACCCTGTTCTGATGAACCTTCCCAACTTTTACCCAATTTTTGGGTTGTAGATGCCCTTGAAAAATGTTTCTGTGTTAAAGTATTGTTTTGTTAATGAAGGCCAACTTCAGCATATTGAATGATTTTGCTTTTGACTCCTTTCTGCTGTTAACAAATATCACAAATGAAGAAATATTGAAGCAATCTGGAAGGGACAAAAACTTTTTCACAGCTCTTTAATTTACAAATAAAACTGAAAGCAGAGATTTGTAAATTATCATTAGCCTGTACAAGGTTGAAAACAATACAACAGTACATGTTTCACCACATGATTTTTGATTTTTCAAAATATACACATTTCAATTTTGATTCTTGTAATATGTATTTTTTTTAAGTTGGGAAATTAAAGTTTTTGCGATTTGTAATGTTACCATTCCTTTTCAGAACACTTAATAAACATTTAAAATCTGAGTACACCGTGCTGTTAAGTGCCTCAGGTGAAATATCAGTTTTTCTTGCAAACATGTCTTAAGGTGTGTAAAAGTATGGGGTCTTTGGGCATTTTTTTTTGAAATTTCAAACATTGTCTATCGAGGGCAAGTCAAGACTGCAGTTCTGATGGACTGTCCCAACTTTTTTTCTGTTTCTGGGCTGTAGATGCACTTGAACAAAGAGAGAGTTGCAAAGCATCGACAGAAAATAACTTGATTGTGTTTTTACTTGTAAAAACAAATAAGTCCCCCCATCCAGATACCCCTAAAGAGAAGTAGCCAATCAATACACCTCAAAATTCCTGAAGAAATATGAAGCAGTTTGTGAATTATGGTCTGGAAACACGTTGGGAAGGCAGACGAGGATGACGACGCAGATAGGAACTGAACCCGAACTAACAGGAACAAACTGCCAACAATCGTAGAAGATTACCTTCTTCTTCTATGATTATTGGCAGTTGGCAAACTAGTCTACACTCTTCAAATCCTTTGGCTAAAGCACTAAAATACCCCTTAGATTCCTCAAATTTCCACAGAAAACTCCTAAATATATAAAAGCATAATGCCTGAGTAACTAAAATATATAATACAATGCAAATGAAGATGGATTGGCAAGGATGGAATCAGATTATGACTTGCAGTCAAGCAGGTTCACTGTAATAGGATGTAAGTTTAGAGCATTTGCAGTAATCGTGACACAGCTCCTTTAAGTGTCATTGGCCTTCTATAAACTTGAGAGGGGGCTGTAACATATTGTGTACTGTATGCACTGCTGCTGCAAGCTACTGAGCTGCCAGTGCAGAAACTGTCCTGCTCCACTAGGGTACTGGCCCCAATGAGCTTGCATCGCGAGGCAATGGAAGTTTACTGTCCTGTCCTTACTGGCCCTGCACCACAAGGGGACTGGCTCGCGACAGCAATAACCTAGAATCTCGGAAACATTGACTGCAGAATTTAATGCCTGTCTTACAGGGCTGCCAAACATGTCGTGAACCCCACTTCCTCTTAAGAAATGTGGGCCAAGTCATCCATCTAACATTTCATTAATATTTGTGTCATTTTAGGCCAAGGTGATTTTCTACATATACCAACTTGAAATAAATCTTTCTGAATGTACTTGTTCAAAACCCACTTCAAGTGGATGAAATTAGCTAGTTAATGATCAATTCGACAATGCTGCAACTCGTCCCATTTACTTTACTTATAAAGGCACATCCATGAGCTAGCTAATCACTTTTAATAAAAACCAGATGAATAAAAAATAACAATAATTGAGATTGTGTTAACTTATGAACTAAAATCATAATGTTCTGAACAGATAATTATTATCTGGTGAACGTTGGAAAAAAATGATTGTATTATTAAAATTGTTTTAATTACAACTCCATGTCGGCCTAATTCCTTTGAAAATGCGGTGGCTGTTTCTGAAAAAATCCCTGAAGTCAGGAGGTGCTTCACTAATTAATAATATAGGCTTGGTAACAACAACTGCTACACAAATAAACACTGACCCAAGTTACTTATGGCTAATTTGGGTCGATATACAGTACTACAAGCTGTGGTAAATAGGCCTACATAATTAGACTATAATAAAGTCGCGAGAGTTGTTCAGTCCCATTTCTGATGGACAGCGACAATAACCCTCTGCAAAGCTCAAACACCTGTCCCCCTTGACAGCCTGAACATCGGCTATTTATGCTTTGCTCGGATAGATTAAATGGTAAATGTTATGATTCTGATCTGTTTTGTCATGATTCTGCCATGCTTGTCATGTTTTCCTTGTTCCCTGTTATGTTTATGATCTGTTCTGTTAGGTTTTGCCATGTTCTGTTTAGTTTTTGTATTTTGCCATGTTTTCGCTTTTGCCATTCCCAATCCACTATTCTGTTAGATTCCGGTCCATGTCTTTGTTCATGCCCTTCATTGCACTTTGTCTCCCCTGTCTGGTCTTTTTGTTAAGTTACAGCTTCTCCCCAGTCCTGCGTGTCACATGCTTAGGTGATTTCATGGTTTCTGGGTTTCAAACATTCCTTCCAATCTCGTTTGCTTCCTTCGCCTCTCTTTTCTGTTTTACTAACCAATACTAACAGTTTGTTATTTTTGTTAAAGTTACTAACCCAGACTAACATTGTATATAATACTAACTTACTAACGAGCACTAGGGATTGTATAGCTGCACTTACTAATTGATTAACAAGCTCTCAGCACTTTCGCCCTGTTCAAGTCTCCGCCTCTTGCCTGCACTTAGTCTTTGCTGCAATTCAGCAGATCCTCTGCACCTGCTCCACTCTGTCCTACCTCTCATTATCTGTGCACATTAGAACTCCCTAACCGGAGCTGTATGTTTTGTCATAGGTTGTCTCGTGTTCCCTGTCCGCGTTTTGGCTTTTTGCCAATTTCATGTGATTAGGTTCTCCCTCATGTTCCCTCCTTTGTAATTAGTCTGATCCTCATCACCTGATCCTAATCATAGCATGTGACTTCCCTTGAGTGTATTTAAGCTGTCTTTTCACTGCAGTTCCCCGTCAGAGTGTTTCCCGTGTTTACCTGTGCTGCTTTTGTTTCTCGCCTTGTACTCATCGTGTTATCTTTCTGACTGGACCGCCCGACCACCTCTTTTTGTCTCTGATTTGGCTTTATATCTGCTCCTGTGTATCGAACCCTTTTTGCCTGACTACGATTTCTGTATTGCTGCCCTGGTTTTTTCGACTCTGGATTCTGCCCCTAGGATTGTGATTTTGGATTGTGGACTTTGTACTGTTGCCTTCGGTCCTGCGGGGGTTTATCCCCTCGCTAATAAAATCACATTCTTTGCTACTTCTGGTTATTGCGACTGGTTCCTGATCAATACCTCACAGTAAAACTACAAAGTAACTTTTCTGTGTCTTCTTTGGAGCCAAATTACTTCTTGGAAACGGCCATTGCATTTTCTTATGAATTAAATGAGGCTGTGATCAAAACTGAATTTTAATTATAAAATCATAAGGCTATATCACACTCCTCTGCCTGGGTATATTTATTGCCTGCCACTTGAAATTGTGTTTCTATGCTGAAGGAAAAAGCACCACAGTCTACTGAGAGTAACAGCTGACCGCAAAGTGTGCTTAGAATTCGTTATTTATTTGCCAAACCTGGCAACTATTTTTTTTTTTTTAAGTTCACCAGCTTGTCTTGATAAAAATAATCTGTTCAGAGCATTCATATTTCTGTCATTGAATAAACACTAGCTCAGTTATTTTTATATTCATCTGGTTTTGTTTGGTGTCATTAGATAGCTTATTGAAATGCCTAATTAGTACAGCACAGAGGCCTGCTGCATTTTTGTGTACTGAACGTATGCTGCCACGGGACAGTGGCCTGCCTGTGTAGTGACTGTCCTTCACTAGGGCACTGGCTTAAGGCTTGATGAGCCACAGTTTCGGGGAATTCACTACTCTGGAGAAGTGTTGACAGCCCTCCGGTTCTGTGCTGACTCCAGTTGATCAAGCTAGTATCTGGCTCGGAGTCACCTACTATCTGGGTTGCCATTTATGACAGTGTCATGTTAGGTTTTTACAATTTCATAAAAATATTAATTCGAAAATAATCATCCTGAATGTAGCCTAATTGTTCGAGGTACTTCAAGTGGGCAAAATGAGCTAGTTTTCATGAATGTGACAATGCCGCAGCTCGCCGATTGCAGCCTTCTGTAGCCTATCAATTTGGCATATCAATAAGCCAGCTAGTGACATGTAACTAAACTAGATAAATAGCCTGTAGAATTGTGAGGGGGGAATGGGACGGAGGCCCAGACGCGACACAGGATAGGGTTTCTAAAAGCCACCTACGAAACGCAAGTGACCACAAATGGGAGAAACGGTAACAGAAAAAAAGGAGCGCAACTCCCCGGCGATTCCGCCAACAAAAAACAACCCAGAAAAAAGTGGGCGAAAATCCTTCCAGAAAATAAGCGCTTTCTCAAAAGAGACAGAGTAACTACTCCCTCCTGCTGAAACAGGAGCGAACAGAGGTCTGCAAGCAAAGACAATGCTCCAACAAACAAGACCCTATGCGGGACAGAACACATACTCAGACGAACAGAATGATAAATAGGACGAACAAGCACCAGATCCTAAACTCTTTCAAGGAGTTTCCTCCGACTAAACGCTAAGGACTTAGTAGTCTTCGCAAGAGAGATACAAAAGCACCAAACAGCAGTGGAAGAGCTTCTTAAGTAGTCTCTCCACAGCTGCAAACAATAAGCAATAAACCACCTGATTAGAGGGCAGGATAGCCCTCAGCTGGCAAAGAAAAAGCACAGCGGGCTGCAACCCCCAAAACCACGACAAGAATAAAAATGACTGAGATAATGTAAGCTTCTTAATTAAAAGACAGATTATCTCAACAGATTAATTTTAGCTAACTTGACTAGTGGACTTTAAAATATCGGCAGGTGATGGTTGGGCTAAGTATGTTAATGAATTCAATGACACTTTTCAGTTGGTGTTTATTTCAGTAGGTAGATTAGGGTGCTTCCATTTTCCGCATAGATACGCAGTTTTAAGCAGAAGACTGCTTTTCTCTGGAAGGAGGGTAAAATATAGCCGAATGATTTCATGATTAGAATTGAGTTTAAATTACAACTCCGTCTCAGCTAACTCATTTGAAAATGCAATGGCTGTTTCCAGGAAAATACCCATGAAAATGAAAGGTGGCTCACTAATCAGTATTATACCTTTGTAAAAACAGTCACACTAAAAAATGCTGACTCAAGTTATTCGAGGCTAATCTGGATCAATGTTCAGGACAGTGAGCTGCGGTAAGTAGGCCTACACTGTTAGGCTATACTAAAGCCGTGAGATTTGTTCTGTCCCTTTTTTGATGGACAACGACAATCACCTACTGCACAGCTCAAACACCTGTCCCCCTTAGCAATCCATCCATTTTTTAACCTTTGCTCTGAAGGATTGAATAGTAAAACCATGAAGTTACTTGCAGCGTCTTCGCTGAAGCCAAGCTTTTAGGATACGGGCACTGTATTTTAAAATGAATTGTATGGAGCAGTAAACAAAACGCACATAAAATCAGAAGGCTTAATTACATCCTTCGGCTTGGGTATAGTTATAGCCTTCTTATAAAACTTCTGTTTCTATGCTGCAGAAAGGAAGCACAACAATCTACTGAGATATACAGGCAACTGACAAGCATGATTAGAATTCATTAGTGTTATCTTTGCCCAATCATAACCTGCTGGCTATTTTCTTTTTAAGTTCAACAGCTGTAGATAATTAATCTGTTCAGATGATTCGTATTTTAGTTAGGGAGCCACTGCAATCTGTTTTATTTAATTTTATATCCATCTGTTTTTATTTTTTGGTTTTTGTTTTGTCCCAGCTATCTTATTGATATGCCTAATTATTATAGTAAAAAGCAGCGAGCTGCTGCATTGCCCGTTGATTGTAACTAGCTAGAAAAAGATGCATTATAGGAAAACTCCTACCAGTTCCGCTGACCAAGGAACTAGCTTTAGAACTAGAGTTGGTTCCCAGGTGCTGCTCTGTGGCTGCACACTCCTCCTAACAGGAGGATGGATCAAATGGAAAGGACAGATTACCCCACGGGGTTCAATAAACTATGTCTCAGCTCATTTTACCCACTTGAAGTATTTCGGAAAAAATTCCATTCAGAACAATGTATTTATCAAAGTGGCAGGCGAGATACTGTATGTGACTTGGCCCACAGTTCTGTTGAGGGTATGGTAGGCATTTACTATGTAATTGCAGTATTCTGCGCATGGACTATGCAGTCAATGGTTTCCGAGACCGTAGGCTACCGCTGTCTTGAGCCAGTCTCCTGGTGGAGCAGGACAGTTATTGCACTGGCAGCTCAGTGGCTTGCAGCAGCAGTACAGTTCAGTACACAAAATGTTACTGCCCCTACTGATAAATTCATCACTGCTTAGGGGGCTGCAATGTAATGAAAACAAATAGCCCTTGACAGTTGTTCAGATCAGACGTATTTCAAAATTCTTCCAGTCAAAAATTGACCAGCTAGCTAACACTGATGCAACCTTCAGTGGAAATTAGAAAATGTTTGCTGGCTGAAGATGAGATTTTCATCACAAATAGAGCAATTAAACTTTATTTGGCTAGATGGAAGTCTGAATTAAGGAATGTAAATAAGAATTGTATTTTATTCACGTTGGAGAGAGCTAATTAATCAGTGGTATCTGTCACAAAGTTGACACGTTGATTTATATTTATTTAACTCAAAGTATAAATTACATGTCATTGCTTGTTGTCAGGCACACGCCATAATCTGGGCTAAGATGGCTAGTGCCATCGTATTTATTCATTTATTTAAGCCATTCATTTAATATTGACTTAAATGGTGTTCCATACTGGACATGCTCCAGCACCTCAGTTGAAGTGGAACTACATTGCGACGGCAGTGTAGGCGAAAGTGAACAAAAGGAGGGTTGTGATTAGCCTCAGTGAGACGGCAGAGTGATAACAGCAGGTGAACAACTAGAGAGCACAGACGGCCAGTTTGCCTTTTCAGGTGAGTGGTACCATAATTAAATTCCATGTTGGCCTACTTCCCTCAACTTATTTTGAACGCTCAAGTTAATTCAAACACAAACTAAATTAGGGCATGCAGAAAAATACATTTCATGTTCAATATATCTTAGTACTAAATAAATCAGTCAGTCATTAAAAAAAAAAATCCTTGCACAATGTGGGTGGGCCGGTGCTGCTTGGGCCTTATACTGGCTACCCTGGACCACGTTACTTGTTCATGACTTAAGGCTGTACGAATTGTACCATGTCTGATTTGTTGTGTAATTGTTTCGATGACCTGATTGTGTGCCCTAGCTGTATGTCACTGATGATGAAAGCATCTGCAAAATATATAAATGCAATTATCATATGACATAAGGATTCTCTCTCTCCTGATTGGTAGAGGCGAGCTCTGTTGGTCACTGTAATATGGGGTGCCGAATGGGACAGTTAATGCTGTTATTTTTCACTGCATTTTTTCCCACATTTAACAAAAAATATCCTTTTTTTCTCACATTTAGCAAAAGAAATGTTCATTTTCCCAACATTTGTAAACCTTGAAGTAGCAAGCGTAAATGTTAAATGTGCTATTCCAAAATTATATATAAGTTAAAAGTTTTATTATTTAGTGGTTTCTATTATTTAGCTAAATGTACAAACATTTAACTAAATAAATGAAACATTTAGATAAACATATAATTAAAAGTATAAAACATTTAGCTAAACATTTAGCTAAATGTTCTATAATTTTAGCTATATGTTTAACTAAATGTACAAAACATTTAGCTAAAGGTGTGAAACATTTAGCTAAATATTTAGCTAAATGTATGAAAGATTATCTAAACATTTAGTTAAATGTTTAAAACATTTATCTAAATGTATGAAACATTTAGCTAAATATTTAACTAAATGTATGAAACATTTAGCTAAATATTTAGCTAAATATATAAAACATTTGGCTAAATATTTAAATGTATGAAACATTTAACTAAATATTTAAGTAAATGTATAAAACATTTAGCTAAATATGTACCTAAATATATGAAACATTTAGCTAAAGATTTAACTAAATGTATGAAACATTTAGCCAAATGTATGAAACATTTAGTGAAATATTTAAATAAATTTATGAAACATTTAGCTAAATATATGGAATATTTAGCTAAATGTATGAAACATTTATTTAAATATTTAACTAAATGTTTTATGCATTTATAAATGTTTGAAACTCATGTTAATGAGCTCCACCTCCAGGCGGAATTTTCCTGTGGCTCAGTAGATAATGCTGCACTGTTTGTGGATGCATCTGTCCTGGATCGTATCCAATCTGTGCTAGTTCTCGTGCTAGCTGCATATAACTGGTGCTGCGCTGCTCGGTGCTTTCTAGGTTTATGGGACAGGTGCTCTTGTATATAATTTGTGAAACTGTACATTGTTAGTTTGGGCGGGATTATATTAGGCTACACGTAAACTGAGTTGGAGAAAACGAGCACTCAGCTCATTAATAACAGTGGCAATTCTTGGTACAAGCAGTTTGGTACTTGTTGTGCATTTATTGTACATATATGGAGGATTGCCAGCCTTCCAGTCAACAGTGGAAAAAAAAGTTTTACGTGGCAAAATAGCGGAGAATCGTCAAATATTTCAGCATGCAGATACGGCAAACAGTCGTTGAAACTAGCCTATGTTAGTTCGAAAACGCAAATTTAATTAACAATGAACTCCGATGTTGATACTCGATTCTGCACCCTCGGTTAATATTGAAACGTTCAAATCAGAACAAAAGAACAACGGGACTTCAATCGTATTTCAACCTCTATTATACAACAGCAAATTATGATCAATACTTCCATGTTGATTGAAAAAAATTCAGTGAAGAATAAATTTGTTTAAGTTGTCATTGCTGATTTTCTTTGTTGTGATTTTTAAGTCATAACACATATTTGCATGCTGAAATATTTAAACAATTCCCTGCTATTTTGCCAAGTAAAACTGGCAATCCTCCATATCGGCACTGTAACTGCACAAGTACCAAACTGCTTGTACCAAGAAATGCCAATGTTATTAATGAGCTGAGTGCTCATTTTCTCCAGCTCAGTTTACGTGTAGCCTAATATAACCCTGCCCAAACCAACAATGCACAGTTTCACAAATTATATACAAGAGCACCTGTCCCATAAACCTAGAAATCGCCGAGCAGCGCAACGCCAGTTATATGCAGCTAGCACGAGAACTAGCAAAGATTGGATTCGATCCAGGAAGAACATGTTCACAATTCACAAACAGTGCAGCATTATCTACTGAGCCACAGGAAAACTCCACCTGGAGGTGGAGCTCATTAACATGAGTTTCAAACATTTATAGTTAAATATTTAACTAAATGTTTCATACATTTAGCTAAATATTTAAATAAATGTTTTACACATTTATTTACACATTTGGCTAAATGTTTCATACATTTAGTTATACATTTAGCTAAATGTTTCATACATTTAGGTAAATATTTAGTTAAATGTCTCATATATTTAGCTAAATGTTTTATACATTTAGTTAAATATTTAGCTAAATGTTTCATACATTTGATTAAATATTTAGCTAAATGTTTCATATATTTAACTAAATGTTAAAATGTTTCATACATTTCGCTAAATATTTAGCTAAATGTTTCATACATTTAGTTAAATATGTAGCTACATGTTTTACACATTTAGCTAAATGTTTTGTACATATGACATATGAGTCAAATTAAAGATAGAAATGTCAGATTTTTGTATATATGTGTATTTTCCATATTGTTGCAAGTTTGATAGAGTTTGGGTTGTAAATACACAAAAGCATAGTCATGGGACTGTTAAACTGAAGGAAGTATCTGAAACTCGTGGCAAAAAATATCCAAGGCCAGGTAATGCAACCTCACCATATTCTATGATCTCAAAGGTTTGAGTGGTTCTGCTGCCCTTCTTTGTCCAGGCCGAGATGGTGTAGATTCCCTGCTTGGCCTCGCGTGTTGTGGAATGAGACAGGTCCAAAATACCAGTGGAGATGGACTGGTTCAGCCACTGGGCAATACGATTTGAATTAGGATCCTGTAACAAATGGGCAGAAGTGTTGCCAAATGTAATGGCATCCCCAAAAGAGATAATCATCAAAGTATGGACAGACTAAGTTTTATATCCTTTCCCAAGTGGCGAGAAGGACCAATGTAGATAACATACCTGCAACTCAACAGTTTGGTACTGCAAAGAAAAACAGAAGAAACATTTTTTTTTTTTTGAGCAGAGTCAAAGCTGAGGCAAAAAATGTGCATTTCTGTATTTCGATTCACCACAAGTCATAGTCATATAGTGAGTGTGAATGCATGTTTAACACGTTCATTTAATTTATGAAAAATGCAGTATATCCAAGATTTGAACTTTCTGCTTAAAAAGAAAGTGACCACTTACCACTTCACTGTAAGGCAAAAAGGAAGAATCTATGGAGACAATGCGGAACTTGACTACGGAAAAAGGATAGAAAATGCAAAATATGACCATTGATTACTTCAAACATACTCATCATAAAGCCATTATTTCCTGATACAGCTTGGAATTGTATAATATTTAAATGTCTTGTGTTAATTATGATTTTATACATGATTAACGTACTTGCTGGCTGCCAGTTTTTGCTATCTGCTTCAGTGCTGACTGTTGGATTGTTAACAATCAATTATGAACTATGTCTTAGAACAGCCAGATATTATCATGAGAAAATTTTGACATTACTGGTTTGTCCTGGTTTGTAGACGGGCTTGTCTGTCTGTATGATGGTAAGATAGGAGCTTGGTTTGATCAGGATTTTTGTCCTCTTGCTTAGTGATGTGTTTTCACCCTTGACTGATGCATGAATGGTTGCCACAGATTCAGAAAGAACAGGAGGAATCTGAAATTGACAGGGAGGAGGAATGCAGTCAGACGGCTACTCTTTCGAGAATTCAGGGCCAGTATTTTCTATCTTTAGCTAAAACTTTGTGGGCATTTTTCCAAATGCTTGAATTAAGCACTCAAAGTTTGGGATCAACAGACATGGAAGCATTACCTACAGTTAAAGATATTTTGGCATTATTATTTAAAAAATTGATCAAAAGGGCTGCATGTAAATATAAACCACTTAATTCATATGTCGAGGTTCAAACAATATACTTTTTCTCAATATATTGATTCCCATATTTGTTAATAAGAAATTTTATTTTTCCTGAAGACCATAAGCATAACAAGTAGACATGGTCAACAACATCCCCCGCCAAAATGTCTTCTTTAAAGATACTATGAACAGAGGCTCCCAGAAGTGCTACAAGGGCAATAACTGTGGGAAAAATAATAGTGTGCTTCTTATTTTCGAACTCCATCAGGGTCTTTATGGTCTTAAGCTACACACCAAATTTGGTTATCCTATCCGGAATATTTCCCGTGAAAAGTTGTTCCCTTTACATATATACCGTGAACAGAGTTGAAAAAAAAAATGAATGAAGGGCAATAACTCCGGGAAAAATAATCACGCGTGTCTCATTTTCGAACTCGATCAAGGTCTTTATGGTCTTAAGCTACACACCAAATTTGGTTATCCTATCTGGAATATTTCCCATGAAAAGTTGTTCCCCTTTACATATACCGTGAACAGAGTTAAAAAAAGTGAATCAAGGGCAATAACTCTGGAAAAAAAAAAAATAATCACGCGCGTCTCATTTTCGAACTCGATCAAGGTCTTTATGATCTTAAGCTACACACCAAATTTGGTTATCCTATCGCGAATATTTCTTGTGAAAAGTTGTTCCCCTTTATCCCGGACGGACGGACGGACGGAGGTCAAATCAATATCCCCCGGCCACTTCGTGTGGCGGGGGATAAAAAGCCATTGACACCCCGTATTCATTTATTGTAAATAGAATCAAAGTTAAGTTTGCTATATTTTAAAACCCTGTGTCTGAAAAAGTTGGAACTACATGGAAAATGTAAATAAAAACAGTGATTTATGGTCTGTACTGGGTTGAAAATAAGTGTAAAGACAGGATATTTATTTTTCCCCTCCATAATTGAATTGTTTTTCCAGAAATAAATACTCATTCAGAATTCCACGCCTGCAACACATTCCAGAAAAGTTGGGACATGGGGGCATTTACTGCAATAATACATCCGTCATCTTTCCTTTTAACAGCCCTGCAAGTCATAATTTGGGGAACTGAGGATAGCATTTTCTCCAGTTTTGAAGGATTTTTTTTCCCCACAGTCTTCCTTAAACTGTACATCTTCAACTGCTCAGACATCAGGGATCCTCATTTTCTTAGAAACCACTGCATATTTTCAATGGGAGACAGGTCTGTGCTGCAGGTTGACCAATCTTGCAGCTGCATTCTTTGAATAAGAAAACATGCTGTTGTAACCCAAGCAAAGTACAGAGTGCCATTGTGCCATTGTTCTGCTAAGATAAGCAACCCTGAAAAGATCCCACCTATAAGACATCATCTGTCGCTCCAAAAAGAACAAATGTCCCTCAACATTAATTTTCAAATAACCCATGCCTTGGGCACTCATTTTCCTCATGGTAATAGATAGATAATAGATGGCTTTTGACTCTCAGTTTGGTAGCAATATGGACGTTCCCTTCTATCTTTGGCCCATAGGAACAAATCCCTTGGGTGCTCAGGCCCTCAGACACACTTGAAGATTACCACATGGATTGTGCTATTGGCCTATGATGAATACTTTTGGTCAATGATTTCAGTGGCATCGATTACTTTATTTTCTGGTGTATTAGCTGAATCTTTCGCTGAATCTTAGATATCCAATCTTCAAAGTCTGTACTATTATTATTATTTTTGTTTTATTGTTTTGCTTTTTAATTGGCTACTGCTAATTTCCGATGGCGCTAATGACTGCTGTGAAAAAATGTGATGAAAGCTATTATTAAATCAGCAATTGGCATTTAGGTTACCAATGGTGTTTACATTTCATACAAATAGATGTTTGATGCATGTTTTAAATTGCAACGGAAAAATGTCTAAAACAGTGTTTTGTGATTGTCCTATGTTGGTCATGGGGCTTGCCCTTCTTGAGCATACACTAGCAGAAAGAGAGATCTGCACCTGTGTTTTGCCCTCAGGAAAACAAAATCCATTCTTGCAATTTGAAAGTTTGGCTGGTCCAGCAACAGTGTGTTTCCACTGAGCATTAGTCCATTTTAGATGAGCTCAAGTCCATGGAAATGGCCCTGGTGAAGGCAGTAGCAGCATGGCCAATCACATGGACAATAAAGGAGCTCCTGCCCTTCATGGGGTTTGCAAATTTTTATCGACGCTTCATTAAAAACTTCAGTGCGGTTGCCCCCCCTTGATGTGTCTCTTCAAGGGAAAACCCAAAAACTTGGGATGGAATCTGGAAGCTCATCATGCCTTCAACACACTCAAAAGTCTGTTTGTCACAACTCCTATACTCAAGTTACCAGACCTGGAAAAGCTCTTCGTAGTGGAAGTTGACGCCTCCAATGCAGGGGTGGGAGCAATCCTGTCCCAGAAGCACTGGGTGCCTGCAAAGCTGTATCCTTGTGCTTATTTCTCCCTCAAGCTCACACCCGCAGAGGCCAACTATGATGTGGGCAACTGGGAGCTGTTGGCAATCAAGTTAGCTCTTGAAGAGTGGAGGCATTGGTCGGAGGGCGCCCGTCATCCATTCCTCATGCTGACTGAATGCTCTGCGAAAGGCACAACGGCTGAATCCACGTAAGGCCAGGTAGGCACTTTTCTTCACTCGTTTCAATTTTTCAATCACCTATCGCCCAGGCCCCAACAACATCAAAGCAGGCGCGCTATCCTGAAAATATGAGGTGGAGAAAGATCCGTAGGCGGAAGAGCCGATCCCATGCTCCTCCTGCATCCTCACCCTCATCCAGTGGCAGTTGGACTGGGAAATAGCAAAGGAGACTAGGAGGAATCCGCCTACCATCTCGGTGCCAGCGTGAGCGCATACTTCCCTGTTTGCAGGGCACCTGGAGCCAAAAGAACGATGCACATCATCAGCAGAAAATACTGGCCTCTGATGTGGAAACAGCCGTCCAGTTGTGCGCAACTTACGCAATCTCCAAAACACCGCGACAGTTGCCGGCTGGAAAACTAAACCTATTACCAGTCCCTCATCATCCATGGTCGCACATTGCCATGGATTTTGTAACCAACCTCCCTTCATCAGAAAGTAACACATATATACTGGTGATTGTTGACAGATTCTCTAAATTCTGCAAATTCGTGCCTTTCGCCACATTGCCCTCTGCCCTCTGCCCTCCAAGTGGCAGAGGTGCTGTTCACGCAGGTAGTCAGAAACTTCGGCCTTCCAGGGGACATCCTCTTGGACTGTGGGTCGCAGTTCACCTCCCGCGTGTGAAGAGCTTTCTTCAAGAAGCTGGGAGCCACAGTAAGCCTCACCTTGGGATACCACCCGAAAATGAATAGGCAGGCAGAGCGAGCCATCCAGGGCTTGAGGAGGTTCCTCTGAGCGCACAGCCACCATCGCCAACGGGATTGGTCCAAGTACCTGCCCTAGTCGGAGTATGCCCAGAACTCCCTTAAAAGTGCATCCACTGGACTAACCTCGTTCCAGCGTGTGCTCGGATGGCAACCTCCCCTGTGCCTGTGGGACCAGAGCCTGACGGAAGTCCCGCGGGTGGATGCTTGGTTTAAGGAGGCGGAGAAGGTCTGGGAAAACACCAAGATCCAGATCTGGGGGGCGCTCCACCACCAGAAGATCCAAGCAGACCGGTGACGTTGGGGCGCACCCAATTACCAGCCGGAGGACCGAGTCTGGCTCTCAACGAGGGACCTGCGCCTCCGCTTGCCCTGCAGGAAACTCAGCCTACAACGTTTTCCAAGAGCATAGCAGCTAACTAAGTTGGCAACTTACGTAGTTCGCCCATCCACAGTCAATAGTTCCAATTAAGTAAGTTAGCATCTGTGCTTTTGGGAAACACACCACAGACTAATTAAGCGAATCTAAAGGTAACGGGAGGGCTGCACTGTGGAAGGAGGACTGAGGAGAAGAGCAATCAAGGTGGATTAAAATCTAAGTCTCTAAGAAAAAAATATAATAGCTGTGGTATAATTACCTGTCTAGACTGGTTCCGTGGTTCATCCCCTACCTGCTTGTGAAATATTTAAGCTTGACTCCTTCCAATGAGTAGCAAATGACGTTTTTGTGCAACTTATGTTGTGATACTTCAGCTTAGTTGACAAAACTGAAGTTACCAGAAATCTACTGTCCTCCATCTTGGCTGGGAATTGGCAATCACCAAATTCTGCTAGCTCCTTCCCCTCTCTGCTCACGTTCGCTATCACTCATTATACTCGTTCACCAGCCTCCCTCTTTTCTTCATCTTGCGGACCGTTTCCATTCGGCTTCAGTTTCAGTTCCACGGCATTTCTGACACCATGTTGTGTGTGTTTTTTTTTTTTAAATTAAAATAATGTGCGTGAGACAACCGTGTACTGAACAAGCAACTAATTTAATGCAAAACTTCTTCTGCAGCAACAAATCAATGATAGCTCCCTGGCGCACCCACAGCACCTCCACGTTTGCATCACACAGCACCTCACATATCAAAAAATCCTACTATGAAACAACATATACTGAGAGGCATTAAAAACGCGAAGTGGTTTTTATCGTCTAATTTGAAAACTTATAGTTTTTCCTTTTGCTGATTGACATGATGACCATCAGGTATGGTAAGCATTGCAAAATGTCAAGTGTCTGAGTTCGAATCCTTTCTTGGTTTCACACCTCATTATAAACATCTAAATGCAGCTCAGTTCCCTGGATAATGGTCGTGAATCATATTGGGAGAAATCATTTTGCGCATGAAAAGTTGAAGGTCAGGGCCAATAAAAACACACATAAACAAAGTCACATCATTCCCACTTCAAATGCCACGGTAACACTTTACAATAAGGGCACAACAATTAACATTAATTAACATTAGTTCATTAACTATCAGTTAATTAGCAGGTAACTGATGTGTTAGATAGCTGAATAAGCATTACATAACCATAATTGAACATTTATTAATTTTCCCCTTTATTGTGAAGTTGAAAACATCCCTTAAATCCCCTATTCACTAAACTATTAAACCATAATTTATAAATTAATGTTCATGTGAACATCATTTGTAAATGATTACCAGGTGTTAGTTAAATGTTAATTACCTGTTATGAAATGCTTATTACTGCATTAACTAATGTTAATTGTTGTACCCTTATTGTAAAGTGTGACCAATGCCACAAACAAATGAATCTCGAAAGAAGCAAACATTTTGAATGTTGAATGATGGCCTGTCTTAAAGAAAAGATTCTAAACACATTAATGTCCATTAAATGAGTGTATCCAGACTGCAGGGATGACACAGAATGACCAGATGTGTCAGCTAAGAACTGTGAAAACGCCTTCTGCCATGTCAGATAATGCATAAGAACTGCTGAATTGACAGCCAATGTAACGATAACAGTGAGGGCAAGTCTCACCACCAGAAGCACAGTTCTCCAGAGACCGTGTTTTGCAACTACGAAAGAATCCATTTACCACTACTTAAAACAGTATATTTTATTGTGCGTTTATAATGCCTCTCAGTATAGATAACTTCACAACTTGGCCTGCACTCTCTGTGCTTCAAGTCCATTGATGAGAAAACCATGAGTCATGTAACAATGAGGGTCACACTGGGTGAGAGAGGACAAGTTTCTCTATGTTTTGACGCATAAATTGTCTTTGTAGTTTGGAAATTGTGGGATTTGATGGAGCTTGACAGATTTTTTGGAAGACTTTTCAGGCTCGGCTGTAGGAGCGTAACTGACATCTCCCACACTGGCTCAAAGATTCCGTCCCCTGAAAATCCATTATAATCTCAAAAACTCTCTGGAAAAAAACACAAAACTTATACTGCCATTGAATAAAAACCATTATAGCCATCAAAAAATGGACTCATAAACCAAAAATGTCTCAAGTCCTGTGACCCATAAAATTTCAACTGTCTTTCTACATATTGAAGTACGGGTACGCAATGAGACTGCAAAGAGGGCTGGGTTTGATCACTTTTTCAGCACCTCCCCATTCACTTTGAATGTGCTTTTTTTTTGCAGTTTTTTGCGACTTGTGTCACGAAAAACAGACTTATTCACCAAAAGACATGGCATAGAGATCCCAATTAAGTTCCACGTTTTGATATATATTTTGCCGCGGTTTTCTCAAACCTGCGGGAGGAGTAGCGAAATCGAAATCTGATACAGAAGAGGTGCTTTGCATAGCTGGTGTCATGTGCCTCTGTGCGGGAGCCCGTGGCACGAATTATACTTGCTGTTCTCATCAATATTGCCTCTTTCACTCTAAATTAAAACTAGTGCATGCATTAATGTAGGCTTTGTTAAAGCACTGTGCATTTTCACATCAAAATACAAGGAAACTCATTGGCCATATTAAGACTTGGGTTTGCGGCTGTTTTAGGCAGCGGTATGGTTGGCGATGGGTATTGTCTATGGTCATTATTAACAATTATCCTGTAATTCAGATGATTGTTGCCACATTACCCTTAGTGTTTTAGGACATGTTGCCATGCTTAAATAGCCACACCGAATTGTAGTAATGTAGTAATGTTATCCTTAATTGGTTCCAAAATGTTTTTATCATCTTAGAATGACACTCTCTGCATAAAGCATAAAGCTTGATTGCTTTGACCAATGTCATTATCCCTGGTAGGCATAAATGTAGTCTTAAGTCCCAGTATATTCTATATACAGTACTTTGCATGCAGCTGCGCGGCCAATAGTGTTCGCGACGTGAGTCTCAGTAGCACTGAATATGGTCAGCTGGAGGTTGTACCTACAAATAGTCACTACCTGAGGCCATGGGGGAATGTTCAATACTAATAGATCAACCACACCAGCAGGTATTGCAAATTTTGATTAAGCAGGTCCTGCTCTACAACTTTACACCAGCAATCTGTATTGCTGTTCCAAATGGCCATGCTTCCTTGCAATTTTGGCCAATAATGTTTTTTATCTGATTTGCATGATTACATATTCTAGTATTCTACTCAGTGTAGTGCTGCGATTGCTGGACTTTGCCTGGCATACAAGACCATAAAGACCATAAATCTTCACCTGAATAAGCTAAGGTCTTCAAGCTGTGTTACATGTCACCTGTACTTCATTGGATCTAACCTTGTTTCCCGGCAGCCAACCAATTTCAGATAATTTGCTTGTATCTTGCTTATATCCGCAAGTAGTGGCAAAACCCAGGCGCTCCCATATTGCATGGCTATGGAGGCACATTGCCTAACAGAAAAGCATTGCTAATTCTTTCTAAGTTTCAGCCTTACCTCCTCATGCTATGGCTCATTTTCGCTCTAAGCTAGTGCCATCATTATCAGACCATGCTGCCGATCAGGCAACCGTCCTGATATCCCAGACGGTTTCTGCTTCCCATTCCGAAGCTCATGTTTAGTACGCTGGCTTAAATTACTCCAGGTTTTCTTTTGAGTTTATCCTGAGTCTATATTTTATGAATCTATTCTGCTGAGCCTCAACTGCCATCAGTTCCAACATCAGTATGCTTCATTTGCGGCTGCTCACTTCTGCCAGCTCTGAAATATCTTGGACTCTCTGGTAATGGCGTCAGTTGCCTTGGTTGGACTAAAGCAGTAAATGCAGTTGCACATTGTTTCTGGCTACAGGGGGCATTTGATGTTGACCTGGGTTTTTTGGGCCCTGCCGGCATGGTTTGTTCTGGGGGTTCGTGCTGCACTCTAAGTTGCATGCAGTTGCTCACAGTTCATGGGAATGCACGCGCACACGTAAGTCTTTCCTTTGTATCCAATCACTCTGTCTTGCCAGATTTTCCTCTGTTTGCATTCTGAATGCTGCTGGTCTCCCTGCAGCCAGGGGGGAGGATCATGAGTGCTTGCTTGAATTCAAAGGAGGAGTGACATGCTTGTCGCGACACAGTTTTGCACGTCGTTGTTGCCTGTTATTGTGATAAGGGCTTAAATTCATTTGACTTGTTTTAATAACTAGTTTTTGCTTCACTGGCAATCTACGTACGCTCAATCATTTCAGCAGTTAGCTGTCCATTTAATTTATCGGCTATGGTACTAATTTCAGAGTAGCTCCTCCTACTGGCTCCTCCTCTTCGCAAGTACAGGTGATCTGGTTTGGTTGCTTTGTGGGGTCTTTGCTGCTGCTCTCTGGCAATGGCTTCTCACGCATATGCATGGAAGGGCAGGGAGGTTTTTTGGCTCCCCCTGCTTATTGGTTTTTCATGCTTATGCGTGGTAGGGCAGGAAGGTTCCAGAATGGAGTCATGCTGCCAGATTCAAATATTGCAAATATATTTGCTACAAATTACATAATTTAGGTGGACCTGACAGAAATTGAGCATAGTGTTGGTTCAGGCAGGCCACAGAGTCACCCCTAGCTCGCAAAGCCCGTCTTCATTAGTGATGGTACAGATTGTAAGCTAAGCCCACATCAGCTGACAGCTCAGCTGATTCCCTCCAGGCACTCAATCGGCAAATCTCAAACAAGTGCCTTTTTTAAAGATGCTTTGCCTGCCTACTATTGCCAGTTGGTGTGCTTCATTCACTTCATTTGCAACCCACCTCCATCCCCAGCTCCTCCTTTACATGTTTATCTGACTTATTAAGTGACTTCCGCTCTGCTCTGCTCTGTTTTGTGCCTTTGGGGATTTTGTTGCTGCTCTCTCTGCAATGGCAGTTCAGGCGTATGCATGAAAGGGCCGGAAGGTTTTTTGCCCCCCCCCCCCCCGGACTATTGGTTTTTCATGCATGGGCGTGGTAGGGTCGGGAGGTCCCAGAACAGAGCCATACTGCCAAATTCAGATATTGAAAATATATTTGCTGAAAATGATATAATATAATTTCTGTTTTGACAAAGTAGATCGGACTGAACTAAAAATTCTATGGCCATCTCAGTCGCTGCACCTCTCTCCCCTTGAAAACCAGTGGTCTGAACTGGAGAGGACAGTCAATAAATGCAAATCAAAGGTATCAATGATCATGAAAGTCCCTGGGTGAACAAATGGTCAAAACTCCCTCCAAGTGCATCCTCTGAACTGGTGACAAATTATAGGAGAAGTTGCATGTCTGACATTTTTGCCTGGGGTGTATTTTATGATGTACTACATTATAGCTGCAAAGAATGTCGACAGGTATAGTTTGTTACTGTATAAACATGTATAATCTATTGGACTCAGTGCAAACAATGGTTAATAGACTTTGTACTTGTCCCTTATTTTTTTCAAAAACCTACAGTAACCATTGGGTTATTTTTATCTATTTATTTTTGCAAATCTACTTTCAGATTCCCCTGCTAAATGCAGAAAACCAAGTCCTGTCAGCACTTGCCAACAAAAGCATGAAGAAAGTTGACTCTCTGTGTCCTTTGCTGCCTGCCGGCTGGTCAACTGAGCTACTTAGTCAGAGGAATCTCTGTTAGAGTACGAAACGATGACAGTTCTAATGACTGGAATCCTCTCCTACGGATGGCACTTCTGGAGGTGTGCCTGAACACTTAAGTCATTTTCAAGACAAGTTGTACTGTGCCCAGTATAAGTGACACAGGTTAGCAGTAATTCTGCGATACTCTCCGCTGAAGATTGCTAACGACATAAAACAAGAGGCTGGGAAAGCTGTGGAATTTTCGTCTCACATACCAGAGTGCCCTCTTAGTGGTCCATACTGCTGTGCGTGGTATTCACAAACAACAAGAAAACTGCAATCTACATCTAAACATTTATTTTTAGAACTGTGCATTCTGTTAGCATTTATTCTTGTGAATTGTATTCTGCATATTCAGGTATTTACAGTGGGTTCATGCACATATGCATGCATTCTGCCGCAGACAAAATAATAAATAAAAGTGAGTTAAAAAATGTTAAATCAGCTAACCTGTACTTGCAAACAGTTGTGGAAGTCTGTTGTGACTATTTGCTCCAAGAGAGTAGTGTTTTTGGTCTCTATTTCCAGTGTAAGTTTAAAAAAGAGTGGGCCCCCCTGAGGAAGAACATGGGCACAAACTGTCTCTGTGCTGCCCCCCGTTGTTTGAGAAGTCACTGTCACTAAATACATTCTGTAGAAGAAAGAAAAATATAAGAAAAACATTAAAGATGTAGTGGAATTGGACAATAACATGACACAAATGCGTCACTGACACATCGGGAAAATTTTAAAATAGGACCAATGGCCCTGTAGCTTACTAGCCCAATAACAGCCAACTGTTCAGCATTTCTGATAAAACCTTTTCAGAGATTCAGTGGTGAATGAATACAGCGTACTAAAACATATGAAGTGAATCTGACTACTGGTTTCGTAAGAGATGGTTGTGAAAGATTTTCCCTTTATAAGTAAATGGGGCAAATTTAATTAGAAAAAAATTTGTTAAAAATAAAAAATTTAAATTTTTCAAAACTGTGAAGAATCTTGGCAGACATTCTCCTAAGGAAGCTCCATATCAAAATTGAAGTAAATACAGCCAGTGGTTTTGGGAAGATTTTTATAGATTTTGCCAATGGATGACGATCACTGTTGTAACCATGATCATAACTACAATGCCGGACGCCACCTGATTACAATAGCTCAAGGCTTCTGGCCGATGAGCTAATAGAAATTAAATAGTGAAATAACATTTTCTTTCAAACAATGCGAGAATGCAGTACAAATATTTGCTTTTACTCCCAGTTCAATGAAAATTAACCTAAAATATTGATCCAAATAGCGTTACACTTTCTGCTCTGCTTCTCTGCAACTCTTGGCTCGTAATTACAATGAATACAACCAACAATAAAAAATGCTGCACTTACGGTTCATGTGGGTGTCTGGAACTTGCAGCCTGCAGCAGCATGCAGGAAATTATAAGTAGCCCCAGCATTGTAAGGAGCGAGACAAGATCATAAAAACTCGACTTAATGCAAACTGTGGGTCTAATATATGCCTCTCTGCATGAGACATTGAGAGATAACTAAAAAAGCATGATTTATACCCTCAGGAAAATGCACATCCCACCAACTCACATCCCACAGCCTCAGCCCCTCCTGCGCACCCCTGACAGACGAACACAAACAAACCAATTCACCATGAACTTCACCCTGCCCATTTCAAAAGTGAGAATCAAAACTCTTAAACAATTCCCTTTCTCTTCTCTCAAAAATACCAGCTGGGGAAGTGCTTAGCTGTCAATATCAATGCTAGGAAAGGTGAGAGGGGAAACTGCCAATTTCTAGGTAGCTTGGAATACACAGTTATTCCTGTGTACACTTAATTCTATTTATTTGGTGGGACCACACTGAAAAATGCTCTGTTTAATTTGTGCAGCAACATTCATCCTTATTCAATGAAGAGTGACCATTTACCCACATTTAAAAATCTCTCAGTGTTATATGAAATCAATTTTTTTTTGTTTTCGGCCAATAAAAATACTCAAGAATATAGACACCCCTTATTTCAGTAAGTGCAGTAAATAATGACAGTTCAGTCTGAGGGTATTTCATAATAAATGCTGGCAAATATTTGGATACCATGGTTGTGAGACAAAGGTCTAATCCATCACAAGCTAGTTTAAACTTTACCTCTTGTGAAATCTAGGCCGATTGCCCACCTCTATTGCAGATAAATGCATTAAAGTGCCCATTCCACACATATCCCGACATTTTGTGTTAATACCCAATGCCCGGCGATCGTATTCATACCATTTATTTGCAGGAAAAGTGCCTTGGATCGCTTATTTGATGACCTTTTTAGCATCATTGAAAGGCAGTCTGAGAAGACGGGTGAGTTCCCTCATGAATATCCGGCATTTAAGTAAACTTTGCGCTGATTGGATAGTTCAGCAACATTCGTGAATATTCAATATGTAAACAGCCCTAGCCCACGTGAACTGTCATTGTAATGACAGTCCACAGACGATGTGGGGAAAAAAAGCTTAGAATTTTTCATGAAAGTGACAGCGCCTTCTGTATACAGCTGACTGCAAAAACATTGTCACCGCCCGATAGTTCTAATGTTCCTCAAGTAATTAGCAAACAAATTAAGACGATTAGCTGCTTTACTTTCCAAATAAATCCATTTTTTCTCCATGAATCCAATAAACATCTCAGACAAACTGCCATTTTAAAACAAACTGGGCATGTGCGGTAGAAACATCTACCCATTTAATTGCTATTTCTGTTGATTTGCGCATGCGCGGTTGCGATTTTGGTCAAGAGGAAGAGAGCAAAATTAAGAAACTGAAAACAAATGTATTTTTTGTCCACCAATCGATAGACATATTTATTGCAAAATGTAGCTAATCAAAGGATAACAATCTGGAGTACCTGGAAAACAAGAATTTATGGGAAGGTAGGGACAATTTATATATTTTGCGAGACGTTTTCGAAAGTCTAAGCTTGATAAACCCATTACGATCCTGGGCTGCCATTGCATACAATGAGCAGCACAACCTGGGCAAAGACAGCCCCAACGCCCTACTGGCCCAGAGCCTAGCTAGCTACAACCATAGATGGTGAAAGACAACAGATTTTATAGGTAGCACAGTAAGACTTCAGTGAAGCAATGGCTACACAAAGTTCCCAAATATTGCCATATATATGACTCCGAATCTGAAGAGGAGGCCGATGCAATGCAGGAAATTTCACAAACATGTCTAACAATAGACATTTCAGAGTGGTAATTTTACTAGTTTATCTCACAAATTAGATTAAATGTCTCGCAGCCCTCTCGATTACAGAGCTGCCAACTCTCTAGCCTGCGTGCAGGCTCTCTTGTTTGCGATGGGAGGCGTGAGTTGAGGGGCGGAGTGAAGCGAGTCGGCGACAGCATTCGGGAGAGGGAATGAAAAGAGAGCCTGCACGAAAGCCAGGGTTTTGTGAGTGCCCCGTGTTCGTCCATGAACGCAGCATTCTGATTGGTCGAATTTGACAGCTCTTAAATTCAAATTTGACAGTTGAACACTCGCAGGCCTGAAAATTCGGGGGCAATTATTGACAAAAATTAGTCCTGACTAAATTCTAGATGGTTTTCCTTTTTTAACACGTTTTCCAATTCAAGAATAATCAAGTGGCAATTGAAGACACGGCTTCTCTCCCATCGATCTAAAAGCGACAAAATAATGGGCTACATTCAGCACAAAAAAATAATTTAATTATAATTAGATCAATGTACGGGCACTCATTTCAAAACTCTTCAGCGAATGAAGGTAATTTTGGTGACTAGTATATGGTTTCGTCCGTTTACATTTTCCAATCGGACAGCTGTCTATTTTTTACAGCAAGTTGCGTGACCGTGCTGCAAAAACAGGTGTATGTACTTGTCGCCAAAATTACCTTCATTCGCACAAGAGTTCTGAAATGCCGATCTCGCTGGAAAAAAAAAAAAAAAAAAAACGGTTGCTGAGTGCCAATGCATAGACCTAATTAGTCTAACTCAGCTGACAGGTTGTTAGGGGCGGAATTCAAAAACCCCTGGCTTTCGTGCAGGCTCTCTTTTCCCTCCCTCTCCCCAATCCTCTCGCAACTCGCACCTCCCATCGCAAACGAGACTAAATAGTTTACTAAACTGAGAGAAAAGATTACTAAACTGAAGGAACAGATTGCTAAACTGTGCGCACAGTTTACTAAACTGAGAGAACAGATTGCTAAACTGAGGGAACAGATTGCTAAACTGTGCGCACAGTTTACTAAACTGAGAGAACAGATTACTAAACTGAGGGAACAGATTGCTAAACTGTGTGCACAGTTTATTAAAGTGAGGTCACAGATTGCTAAACTGTGCGCACAGTTTATTTAAGTGAGGGAACAGATTGCTAAACTGTGCGCACAGTTTACTAAACTGAGAGAACAGATCACTAAACTGTGCGCACAGATTGCTAAACTGAGGGAACAGATTGCTAAACTGTGCGCACAGTTTATTAAACTGAGGGAACAAATTACTAAACTGAGGGAACAGATTGCTAAACTGAGCGCACAGTTTATTAAACAGAGGGAACAGATTACTAAACTGAGGGAACAGATTGCTAAACTGCGCACAGTTTATTGAACTGAGGGAACAGATTGCTAAACTGTGCGCACAGTTTATTAAACAGAGGGAACAGATTACTAAACTGAGGGAACAGATTGCTAAACTGTGCGCACAGTTTATTGAACTGAGGGAACAGATTGCTAAACTGTGCGCAGTTTACTAAACTGAGAGAACAGATTACTAAACTGAGGGAACGGATTGCTAAACTGAGGGAACAGATTGCTAAACTGTGCGTACAGTTTATTAAACTTAGGGAACAGATTGCTAAACTGTGCGCACAGTTTATTAAACTGAGGAACAGATTGCTAAACTGTGCGCACAGTTTACTAAACTGAGAGAACAGATTACTAAACTGAGGGAAAAGATTGCTAAACTGTGCGCACAGTTTATTAAACTGAGGGAACAGATTACTGCCCAACAAAGCCTAAGTGCAGTAACTACATATTGGGTAAAATGTAAGTTACACTGTTTTGGGCCTGAAAGTATATTGAGGTCAGGATTTATTTGGACAGAAATTATACCATAGTGAGTCAGTTAATCATAATCTATCATAGAAGTGCTGACAATTTATTTGTTGGGACAGCAAACAAACTCTGAGGCCATTTTTTACTGTTTAAATTATTGCGTAGTTACTGCACTTAGCCTTTGTAGGGCAGATTACTAAACTGAGGGAACAGATTGCTAAACTGTGTGCACAGTTTACTAAACTGAGGGAACAGATTACTAATTACTAACCCAAATCAATGATGAGCCTATATTGCGATGTTCGTTAACAAACACAGAATCTGTGCACTTTTTTTTTTGGTTGACTGTTCTCCTCTGTTTTAAGAAATAGGCTAATAAATTGTTGTATTGTTTTTTATTGTTTCTCTGATTGCAATGTTTCATTTCACTGGGATGTCTATAGCTATAGACTGTATTGTGATCCACCAGCTTAAATAAACATTTGGCAAAATATTGTTTTCATTATTTAACAATGCAGTGTAAACTGGTGGCATCAGAAAGGGAAGGGGAGAAAAGAAATTGCCCGCGAATGTTCAATGCTCAATCAGTCCAAGGGCTCTATTTTAATGATCTGAAACACAAGTTTAAACATGAAGCGCAAGTTGCTTTGGGTAGATGCGAGGGCACCGTTAGGCTATTCATGTTAAGTATATGCCTACCCTTGCACCCAACGCAAATCTTCTGAGAGTTGGTCTTAAGGCTAATTAATATGTGTATAACATGTATTTTAGCAATCTATTCCCTCAATTTAGTAATCTGTACCCTCAGTTTAGTAAACTGTGCGCAAAGTTTAGCAATATGTTCCCTCAGTTTAGTAATCTGTTCCCTCAGTTTCAGTTTTTTTCCCTCAGTTGGGGGGGCAGAAGCTGTGGGAAGCAGCTTTCACGCCGGATGCGGAACAAATTTTTCACTCGACAGATTACATTCAAACTCAATGCAAAGACGCGATTACACGCAATTATCGCGTGTTTGCATTGACTTTGAATGTAATCTGTCGTGCGAAAAATTCGTTCCGCGTCCGGTGTGAAAGCAGCTTAATACAAACATTGTAATAGCAGCAGTGGCGGAGTGGGACACCAAAATCCCCTGGGAAAATTCTGACCCACCACCGGCCCACCACTGGCCCAACCCATCCCCTCCACCATCTTTTTTTTTTTTTAATCTGGATGAAGACCCAGATTATGTCATGTTTCTTTGAGTGGAATACCTCCATCTGTTCTAACACCAGCCAAATCTACACATTTGGGAAGGACTTAACAGAAATATGAAATATGACCACTAGATGGCAGTAGGCAAATTCACATAATTCAAATAATGTTCTTCCGACACTAGTTAAATGACAGCTGTGTGTGTGTGGAAAACCATTCTGGTCCGTAATCGCGGAGCAGATGCAGACGGGTTTGGAGCTGACGAGAGGAGAGAAAAAAGAGAGTGAGGGGCAACGCGGCCGTAGTAGCCGCCGTGATGACACCGCCCCCGCTGAGGAGGAACTATGAAGAACTCAGCTGTAATGTTATGCTAATTCGCACCTAGTAATAACCTCAAGGCTTGAGCTAACTGTTTTCCTGTCAACTCACCTGCATCATTGTTTAACGCCTGGTTGTTTCGGAATAAATCCGTGATTTTTGACCATTTTGATGCACCCTCCTCCAGCATCCGCTTCTTCTTCATTCTGGCCTTTTCGGCCTCTTCTTTCTCTTTTCTCTTCTTGCCTTCCATCTTCGAGTGTAAAAAAATCGGCTACTTCAACCTGCCCGCTTTCTCTCTGTCTGATGGCCGCTCATTCATCCCCCTGCGTTCATTGGATAAACGCAGAGTGATACGCAGTTTCCATTTCCCATGAGGCTTTGCTCCGACCATTCAACATTAATTTTTGAACAAACAAACAAATTTTATAACAGTAAATTTTATATTTGTGGTCATAAGTTATGTAACATCTGAATAAAAAGAATTAGATCAAGATAGGAGGCTAAACAAAAATCAGTAGGCTGGATTGATGAGAGTGAGTCTGACACCCGAGCAGCCATGAGTGAGATGTAGAGAGGCACCTAGTGCTATAAATATTAGTCGGAAGTGATTGACTTGGACATGTAGTACAAATTCAAGATTTTCGTGGTATCGTGGTTGGTTCACAGCAGTTCCAACTTTGTGGGCCAATTATGAACGTCATACGGTCACTCAAGGCAGTGTGCGGGCCGCTTCACTTCAGCTTACTGGCCGGCCGACCGGGAAATCTCCCGAACGTCCCCATGACCACTCCGCCCCTGAATAGCAGTGATTGTCACACTTGCATAGGCAGACGAAGACAAATCATTGAACCAGACCGGTAGTACTAGCAATGTATAACACACATTGCCCATTTAGTGTGCAGCTTTACAACAAAGTTGCAAAACATCAGTAAGTTTACAACGCGCACATTAGAGATTAAACCCGGACAGTTTCATATCCAATCTTTGTGTGCGCGGTTACACTCCAGAGTGGGCGAGAATCGGCGAGAACATGAATATTCAATTTGCGGTGTTACGAAACACCGCAACACGTTTCTTATTGGTGTAAATTCTCCGCCTATTTCCTTTTATTCACAAGAACCAACACTTCAAGTGGTGTTGGAGTTCAAGAACCACGACATGTCGCAAACTGATTGTGGACCTACCATATTCAAAGACTAACAGATAAGTCCATTTTCTCGTGGAATGGGCCCTTTAAAGTGCAAATTCATCGTATTTTATGAAAACCAAACTAATCTAGTATGCATTTTACAAAACAGTTCATGAACAGTATCCTGCTAATTAAATGCCCCAGATTTGCGGCTTTTTCTTGAAAACAAGTCTTTTAATGAGGTCCGAGCAGAAAATTCTGAAAACAAAATGAAGATTCTGCGCAGCTGAAATATTTAAAGCGGCGACCACTCATCCGACCAATCGCATAAAGAAGCGTATATGATGGGCAGGGGACTCATGATCACGTTGCCTAGTGTAAGTGCATTCGGATTCTCTAATTAGAGCGGTTGTCTTCCCAAGCCATTTAAATTTCCCTTTTACACCTTTCCTTTCCCATATGACGTTTTCCCCAAAGGTTAAAGAAAAGTGGTTAGGGATTAGTGGATAGGCCATAATTTTTTGACTATTCGGACGCAGCCCTGAATTTGTCGTGGTGACGTAATTTTGTAACGTTGTCAGTTCGTCGTCTGCACGTTGTGGCAACGTAATTTATCAAAGGTTGCCAGTGGGTAAGCTTAAGGCGGATTTCCACATACTCTGTCTGTGCCACACAGCGCCGCAAATCCGGAGTGACCGGCGGTGCGAGCCCTGGCCCACTGGATGCGTTTCTGGAGTGCCATGCCACGCAGCGGAGCCCCATTTGGTGCTTTTAATTTCCTGTCTGGTGTGATCTGGTCTACATCAATTGAAGTGAAAGGGGAGCGAAGTCGCTGAAAATAGACCAGGCGCGTATCTCTGGAGAAGCGGAGCGCAGTGGCACTTTTAGGACACTCCAGAGATGCTTCGCGGCGCGCGCTGTGGAAATGCAAATATTGACTAGAATAGGAGCTATTTTCCCCTTTCGGTTACCTTCGGTTGTATGTGTGGCTAGCTAGCTGGATAGTTACTGTTTGCATTTTTGACTCGGGACCTGAGATTTCGTTCGTAGGGCAACAGTTAGTTGAGTCGTCCATTCGGTTAGGTTGGAATTTTAAACGGTAAGGTTTACCGGAGTGCTCCGCCCCCACCAGTTTCTCCTGGGCGTTGTAGCCAGTCTGTCATTATCTGGATTCTGAGCTAAGCCCTGTGATATTTTTAAATTAGTGTATTAATGGTACTGGGGCTATATAAAATCAAGTCGGCTCATTAAGAGTGCTTACTACATATCGAGTTTGTCTTAATTTAGTAATTCATTTTTGTTAACTGAAACTAAGCCCCAGCTAAAAGAGGCTTATATTCCTTTTACATTCTTCACCATGGTTTCTATTGTGACTGCTGCTTAAGGCTTCTCAGGTTAATAAATTGTGGTTCCTGAGCTTCTGTCTTGGCAATAATAATTTTCTTTGTTATCAAGGGTGAGCGAGGTCATTAGGTAGGGGGTTCAAAATGTGGCCAAAACTCTGACGGTTGCAGAATGATCGCACTTCTGGAAAGAGATTTCCAGGGTGGGTTTGTCTGTCACCGGTGCCAGCTAATTGAGCATTTCGAGAACAAGATCCTTGATCTTCAGAGCCAGTTGGCGGCACAACATAGTTCGCAATCAGTAGAGTTCCTAGAGGAACTAAGTAGTATGTCGTTTAGAGAAATGGTGTGTCCGCCAAAGCAGGGAAGCGGGGATATCCCAGAGCAGGCAGGGAGAGAAAGTTGGGTGACAGTAGGACGTCAGCGCAGGAAAGGGCGTGCACGCCGTACAGCGACAGCTCCTCCAGTGGTTGAGGTGTCCAACTGATTCCGGCCCTTGCTGGAACTCGACTTGGCCCCTGAGAGTGGGGGGACTGATGAGCATCAGGGCACCCTGTTGGCCTCTTCCCCTCAGAAAAGGGAGTTAGTGATAGTGGGGGACTCGATCATTAGAGGAATAGACAGCTTAGTCTGTTCACGTGACAAGGAGTCTCGCACGGTGTGTTGCCTGCCTGGTGCCCAGGTAAGAGACCTCCTGGAGCATGCGGACAAGCTCCTGGCCAGAGCGGGGAGGGATCCAGTTTTCATGGTCCATGTTGGGACAAATGACATAGGTAAGGGTAGGTTTGAGGTTCTGCACGGCAAATTTGTGATCTTAGCTGAAAAGCTTAGGAGCAGATCCTCCACGGTAGTTTTCCCTGGGATTCTACCTGTAGCTTGTGTAAGCAGAGGGAAGCAGAATTTAATCTGGAAGTTTAACACGTGGCTACGAACCTGGTGTAGGAAAAAGAGGTACAGGTTTATGGGGCACTGGAACTTTTTCTGGGACAGGGGTGACCTGTTCAAGCCGGACGGGCTACACCTGAACCGGAGGGGTACCTTTGCACTGGGTCAGCATATGTTGAGGGTAGCACAGGATTATTTAAACTAGGGACTTGGGGAGCAGGGAGGTTAGAGAGTGTTATACATGGAAGCTGACAGCGTTACATGCACCAGGGCTCGCAATTACCCGAGACCTCGGGTGAAATACACACGAAAATCACACAGGACGCACAGTGAGCCATGCCTGTGAGTTTCGGGGACGCACGACTTCCCTATAGATACCCACTCTCAGTAGCATTGTCCATTTTCCCAAGTTCATCAAAATAATGGCAAGCTTGAAGCTACCCTTAACGCGGCAGAATTTGCGGTCTTTTATACCACTCAGCAATCCCCAGTCATTCCATTCCCGATCATATATAAATAACTATGGACCAATCACAGAGATCGATGAGTGTTACATTGTTTCTCTATGCCATGAATACTTCCTATTTGCCCTGAATGTTTGTATGCATGAGCCTAGTTTGAATAGTCTGCGCAAAGTTTCGTCTAGCCTTTGCTTCTCCTCGCAATAAATATCGCTGTGTAAAGTAAAACCAAATGCCAAATCACCGACTTTTTTTCAAAAAAGTAGTGGGGGGAAAAGACAGAAGCAGGAGGATGAAGTTACTGCTCGTACATCCCAATCGCAAAAGATATCAAGCCCCAAATCAGCTACTACCAGCGAGGCCCGTAAGCATAGATGCTGGCGGGAAGAGTGGCGATTCAAATATCCATGGCTAGAAAAAAAAGATTGTGGGATGGAAATTTTGGCCTTCCATAAAATAATGCACGCACTACGTGCTTCTAATCCAAAAAATTCTGACACAGACCCTTCCAGCTCTGATGAAACAAATGTGCGTGAGCTTGTGCTTGGGGGGAGAATTGCATCAATGCGAAGAACTTCAGCAAGGAAATAGTGTTCCGCCTAACCAAATTTCAAACGGATTTATTCAAATCAATATGATAATTCGCTAGCTAGCATGCTAATGCATTTTGCCATTAAATAAATAAATTCAAGTTTCTACGATTACAATTACACGTCGTTTTAAATTTTAATGGCAAAAACCGCTAGCATGCTCACTAGCAAATTATTCATCACAATGAACTAGAAACTAACGCTGGTGATGGTTATCGGTTTCCAAGTTACTGTGTTTTCCAATGAGCGGTATCTGACCAATCGCGATGCAAGAAAGCTGTATCACACATGAGTGTGATACCAAACCTGTATCTCATGGGTCGTATCCCACCATTTTATCAAAATTTTTTTTAGAAAGCGCTCAGAGTCAAATATGTCCTTGTAAGCAGGACGTGACTTCAGGGACTGACTGTACACAACTCAGAACTGTTATTTCATTGTTTGGACCAACAGTCACAGAGTTTGTACAGAATACTATAGACTCGGCTGCGGTTGACGGCTGTTATGTTTGTTTTACTATCGAGTTTTATCAAAGAAGACATTATAACTGGTTTCACTATTTATTTCATTAAATCAGAATAGGATCATTTCACACAAGGTATTGAATCCAATACTCTTAGTTTTATATTATAAGCGGTCAGTTAATGTATACATTCCCCGATCGATGATTCTCACTCGAGTTGTGACAAAATGGCTTGAGGAGATACAATAAATTACTCAACAACCAACATCTTCTGATAATGGTAGAGGTTGGGATGTGCACAACTTGTTGAGCGAGAGCCAGGGACCCCTGAATCTGGATCAGGACCCCCATACAAAGGAACTCATGGGTTTTGGGACCCCTGAGAAAGGAAAGCTAATGGAAGCCCTGATGCTCTATTGACGATATATTTTTAAAGCAACAAAGCATAGTGGGGGGCTTGGAACAACAGGCACATGAGATTTCGAAGGGGAAGAACATTCTTAATAACCTGAAGCAAGAAGCATAAAAAATAAATTTTCAGAACTTGAGGCCGTTATGATTAGTGAGGACTATGACATAGTTGGGATTACAGAGACATGGCTTAGTGAAGAGGATGGAGATAAATATAATATAGAAGGTTATAAGCTCTTTAGGAAGGATAGATGTAATAGGCGAGGAGGGGGCGTAGCAATCTATGTGAACGAAAACATAAATGTACAGTAAATTCCTGAAATTGAACATTCCTTGCCCTGTGAAGATATCTGGGTCAGGCTCATTGGCAAACACGAGACAGGTTTAAACATAGGAGTATCCTATCGACCGCCAGCTTTGGACAATATTGTCAATGAAATGCTCTTTAAGAGGATTACGCAAGCTTGTAGAGGAGGAGGGACTATTATTATGGGAGACTTCAATTATCCTGGTATCGATTGGGAAATGGTGAAAGTAGAGGGTAAAGGGGAGGAAGAATTTCTAGATGAAAAGATTTAAGGGGGTTTTACTTGATTCATTCATTGCAAATTCATTCCGAAGGTGTCCAAAAGTAAGCTGAAAAAGCAGAATCCTCCGTGGTGACCACAGCTATTTGTAGGAGTCTGAGGGAAAAGAGGAATCTTTATAAGATGTACATAAAGGATAACAATGAGAATACTAAGGCTGAATACTGTAAAATGCGAGCTGTGGTCAAAAAAGAGCTGAGGACTGCTAGAAGACTGTATGAAAGGCAAATTGCAGAAGGGGCAAAAATTAATCCTAAGCGCTTCTTTCAGTACTGTAGCAGAAAAAGGAAAGTCAAAGAGGAGGTTAAGTGCATAAAGAATAAATATGGATGGTATATGATAACAAGGATATTGCGGATACCTTAAACAGTTACTTTGTTGAAAATTTTACCTCGGAGCAGGTTTTTATTCGGCCAGAGGGCATGTCCAATGCTAAAAATTATTTAGCAGAAATTGAGGTAAGGGATAATGAAGTATTAGACAAGTTGTATAAATTAGAGGCAGATAAGGCGGCGGGTTCTGATGGCTTATATCCTAGAGTGCTCAGGGAAGTTAGTGACATCATCTTTAAACCACTCTCCACTATCTTCAGACGGTCTTTAGAAACTGGAGAAATACCAAATGATTGAAAGCAGGGCAATATAATACCAATACATAAGAAAGGGGACCGTACTGAGCCAGGAAATTACAGGCCAGTCAATTTAACTTGCACTGCATGCAAAATACTGGAATCTATCATAAAAAATAAGCTGGAATTATTTCTTGAACATAATAATATCTTGAGGGATAGCCAACATGGTTTCCGTAAGGGAAGGTCATGCCTGACAAACCTCCTGGAATTCTTTGAAGAGGCCACCAAGAATTATGATCAGAGCAGGGCTTATTACATCATATATCTGGATTTTCAGAAAGCATTTGATACAGTAACGCATAAGAGACTAATTTTTGAAATGAGCTCAATTGGAGTTACAGGAGGTATTCTGGAGTGGATTCAAAACTGGCTACAGGACAGAACACAAAGAGTGGTGGTCTGTGGAATCTCATCGAACTAGGTATGGTGGGGAGTGGCGTCCCCCAGGGATCAGTGCTGGGACCCCTGCTGTTCCTCATCTACATTAATGACCTTGATAGGAATATTGAGAGCAAATTAGTTAAATTTGCAGATGATACTAAATTGGGAGGTTTGGCAAATAGTTTAGAGTCCACTAAAGTGATTCAGGATGATTTGGATAGAATCCAGAATTAGGCAGAAATGTGGCAAATTAAATTTAATGTAGCGAAATATAAAGTTATACATGTAGGTAATAAAAACATTAGACAGGATTACTTCATGGGAGGTTTAAAACTGGAATGTGCTCCACATGAAAAAGATCTGGGAGTGATTTTTGACCAAACCCTCACAGGTTCTAGCCATTGTGCCGTAGCAGTTAAAAAAGCCAATCGGATGCTAGGACACATTGCCAAAAGTATTGAGTACAAATCCAAATAGGTCATACTTCTCTTGTACAACACATTCATCAGACCACATCTGGAGTATTGTGTACAGTTCTGGGGACCATACTTTAAGAAAGATATAGAGGCTCTAGAAAAAGTTCAGAGAAGAGCCACTAAGCTGATTCCAGGTATTAAAGATGAAAGCTATGAGAAGAGGCTGAAGATCCTTAATCTATTTAGTCTTAGGAAAAGGAGACTAAGGGGTGATCTGATTGAGGTCTTTCCATATGTTATAGGGACTGACAAAGTGAATTAAGTAGGATTCCTTCGGCCAAGTTTTGTTAGTAGAACTCGGGGTCACAAATGGAAGTTGACCAAGCCGGGTAAATTTAGCATGAATATTAGGAAATATTTTTTCAACCAAAGAGTAATTTTGATGTGGAATACCTTGCCTGACCATATTGTTGAGGCAGAAACCTTGGGAATTTTTAAGAGCAGACTTGACTTAAAGCTAGATACAGTGGCGTGACGTGATCCGCGTGGGCCCGAGTGCAGACCTGACGTCATTGGCCCCCCCGATTATACGCAGCTGCACATGTCCGTTTTTTCTTCATGGATGAAGGCATTTAATGTTGCAGTTTTACACTCCTGCACGCTCTTCTAAGTTTTATAGGGCCTACGTACAGCACACACTAAGTGTAACTACACTATTTCATTCTATAATATAAAGTTTCCTATTTATTTCTTAACATTATAATCTTAAAATTATTATCTTAATAATGGTCATAATCAAGAACAATAAAGCATAATGAGCAAATGAATGACACATTAACATAACTTTATTGGGATGATCTGAAATTTTGTGAACAGCAAGAAATTGTGGGAACAATAATCAGCGAGCGAGTGGACATCGTAAAAACAGTTGATCTGTGCTCACGCTCATGCAGAAAAGGGGAGAGCGGCTTTTAAGACTCTTCTAGTTATGAAACCAAATGTGCTTAATTTCGGCACCTTGGCCAACCTTTCCTCCTTACCCTCTTGCCGCTTCCTGCATAAATACTTCGTTTGTAGCCTATCTTGCATGCAAGATTAAACCTTAGACTGTCCTTGGATTAAACAATCAGACCGTGACATCATCACGTGGGTGGTCTATGGAATGTTGTACATTACCCAGAAACACTTGCTGTCTCAATGATGATATCAACAGCAGAATAAACTTATCATTGTTTGTTTTATTAAGCATTTTCCAGAAAGAAATCTAAATTATTTCATGTTATAACAACTTTTGTTCAGTTAAAATGATGAATAATGTACCATGATGACATCGACTTGCCAGCATCATGACTGAGAAATGAATGCAGTTGCAGTGGTATAAATATCAAGTAGTATATGACTCTTTGCTATTACTTGTAGGTTTTGGTTAGTATGAGAGTTTGAACAGTGCAACACCCCTATGCTAACGTCTTTCGGGGCCCGGGGTGCCCATCAACAGGCCCCCCCTGCCACCGGGCCCCAGTGCCGTTGCACTCCTTGAATCCCCTGTTGTTACGCCACTGGCTAGATACCATTGAGTCATTGAGTATCTGAAGTGATATATTCACAATAGTAAAAAGAAACTGGCCAGCCTAGTTGGGCTGAACGGCCTATTCTCACCACTCATGTTATGTTATGTTATGAAACTTGAGGCAAAGACTCAATCATAAAAACCATAACTTTCCAAAAAAGTAAAGGATCAAGTTATAACAGATTTATGGAGAAATGTACAAAACAATGTTTCAGTCTCTGAACTGCACGGGGACAGTCCACATAAAGTAATGAAAAATGCATCATGGGTTACTCCATGTCAAATAAACAGAGGCTTCCCAACAATCACAAAAGCATTATATTTTGAAAGGAGGTTTTGCAGGGTATTGGCAAATTTGCCCACAGCCCAATTTGAACTGGCAACAGGGAAAGCTCAAACCCATCCCCTAAAAATAATGATTGGTCATGACCTGTTTCCAATCATTCATTGAAATTACCATTACAGAAACTCCAAAAACTCTCAACATCAAATTCAAAATGAGCTAATATTTTTCATGAAATGGTAAAATGTCTCACTTTCAACATCAGATATGTTGTCCATGTTCTATTATGAATAATATGTAGGTTTATGAGATTTGCAAATCATTGCATTCTGTTTTTATTCAAGTTTTACACAACGTCCCAACTTCATTGGAATTGGGGTTTATATTTACTCTGATTCCACAGTGCCCTCTTGACAAACAACATGGCCCATGCAGGTCAAATAAGGCCCTGTTTGCACAGCTTGGGTGTGTTTCCTGAGATCAGAGATGCTGACTCACATAATTGGAACCACTGACTGTGAATGGACAAACTATGTAAGTTGCTCCCTTAGTTTGAAACTAGACTTTTGGGAAACTCACCCTGGCTGGCTAGCATGCTTAAGCTTTTCACTATTAAAGTATTAAGTTACACGTGTAACAGTCGTCGCTGGAACTTGAGCTAATTAATTTAAAGGTGAAAAGCATTAGCATGCTAACTAGCGAATTATTCATCCCATTGACTTGAACAGACTAGAAGCTCACACTTTTTTCATTGTCCAGTTGCAGCTCCTGGTCTCGTTCCGGCTTCACTTTCATGGCCAACATTTCGATTTTACTCACTGTCTCGTGATGGAGGATGGATTTATTTTCATATTGAGTCTTTTTTTGCATAAAATAGTTTCTTTATTCATTTTAGGATGATCTTACCAAGTGGCGCCCTGGGCTTCTCAACCCAGTTTTCTGAGAACAGGATAGATGGGGCAGATTCGGGACCGGAGCAATTTGGGCTCGGTTTATTGACCGATAGCTTGTTAAGCGGCGATTTCAGTAATCACTAACTCGCAGTAATATCCAGATTTTCCAGGATCTGGCTGATAAAAGCAGTCATCAGTGAAGTGTTTAGAGCAGATCACGGATCCTGATCCAGTGTTGTGTCCGATTGAGTTCCCCTGTCAAATCGTGTTTCCATGAACAACGCAATGCAATAACATCCCTAAATAGTCTGGAGTGCGAATGTACATTCTACTCTCTGAGTTTGAAGGCAGAACAGATCGTTAATGCACGGAGTAACTGTGTGATCACTGCTGAGCAGAAAAGCCAATATTGCAAAAGGACAAATTGCAGGAGATGGCAGAATATCAAGATTCATCTCTTGATGAGGTGTCATCTGTGATAACTTTCTTATGAGCGAGCTGATTCATCAATGCCCGTTATATTATTTCTTTCATGAATTTCTTAAATCAGCAACAGCACTGCAAAACTCACTCGAAGGGGGAACACAATTTGACGGGGGAGCAGAATCGGACACATCACTGGGCTCTGTGAAATCCGCTCGTTTCCTCCTCACAAAGTCCACCCATGCCTTTCGCTTTGAGGGGTTTCTTTTGTCTCCCGTCGCCTCTGGCGAAAGGGAGACATAGGAATGCACCCCATCCGTGCGTGTGTGCGCGCGTGTCTGTCCGCCCATCCGAAAAGTGGCGTTAACACGATAACTCAAGAAGAAAATGGAATACAGACCCCATGTTCTGCATATAAGGAGATTAGATTATGAACCAGTTTCCTATTTAATATCAGTGACCTTGACCTATGATTTCACCTTGCAATCAGCAGGTCAAATTTTGGTACTTCACTTCACCTATTTTTTTCAAACTTTTTTAACTAGCTCAAAATTGTTCACTGTGGCGTTTTGCAGCATTCTCTTTAACCTGATGGTCAAATTTTATGGATCCAGTTCCTTGCCATCTTATCCACTTTCACATTGAACAGAATTGACCTCCTTTAAAGTCACAGGGTACATATCTATTTTGGCGATGGGAGACCGTGGGCTTCGCGGCCAGCTTGTTTTTTAATTTATGGACCGCGATGCCTCTGCTTGCATCGGCCTTATTGTTGCAGCTGTAAACAAGGCAGATATTTGGCTTTTTCCCAAGGGAATAATCCACAATTATGAATCACTCAGTCCAATGCCATTGACAATGTACTCTCTGCTGCTGGCTAAGGTTCCTCCCGTAACGTCATCACCGATGATAAATTCTTTCTGAGATGATTGCAATTGGCAGTGATTAAAATGCGAAGAAATTTGTAACAGCTGATTAGAATTTGAAACAACCAGCGTACAAAGGATGTATTTATATTAAACATTCCGTGGTCCAAATTTTATTTTTGGATGACAAGCACTTTACGGCGCAGGACATTTAACTAAACAGAGGCAGCATTTGGATTTCAAATTAAACATTTCAATGTTATTTATGACATTTATATAGTTCTAAAGGCAAAAAAGGAGCACATTCAAACACTCAATATTGTCAGGTGCACGACTGCAGAAAGACTGACATGAAAGTAGAAGAGTCAGCACACTGAATGTCCTTTAAAAAACTTTTTAATTCGCCAAATGGCTTAACGAGGCAGCAAGATGCGTTTCAGACAAGAGCCTTCCTCAGCATTACCGACAATGAGCGGATATGCCTTTTATATACAGGGAGTCAATTAGCATAATCATTCTTTATCAAGAAAACGGGGCGCTCAGTCAATTACTGAAAAAAAAAAACAGAAGGACATAATATACCAGCGGCGGCTGGTGAACTGGCAATAGGTGAAGCTCAAACCATCCCTTAAAAATAATGATTGGTCATGACCTTTTTTCAATCTTAATAAAATTGACTTCACTTGACTCCCAAAAATCCTAAGGACTGTCAAGTGTCGCCAGTTCTCCTTGTTAAGTTAAAATGAGCACACATAGCCTAATTCTTGACCTGTTTTCAATCATTCATTTAAATTACCATTACAGAAACTCTGAAAACTCTCAACATTATCAGGTGTGACCAGTTTTTCATTAATGACACACAGTGGTGTAGTCTATTTTTTTGTGGTGGGTATACTGTGATATACAACCCCAATTCCGAAATAGTTGGGACGAAGTGTAAATTGTGAATAAAATCAAAATGCAATGACTTTCAGATCACATGAGCCAATATGTTATTTACAACAGAAAATAGATAACATTTCAAATGTTGAAACTGAGACATTTTACATTTTTATCCACAAAATGAGCTTATTTCAAATTTTCTGGCTGCAACAGGTCTCAAAAAGGTTGGGACACAGGCAAAAAAGGGCTGAAAAAGCCATTAATATATAAGAGAATCAGCTAAAAGAATATTTAGCAAGTAGGGGAGACCGGGTCTAGTTGTTACACTTTTTCTTTTAACGGCTATAGAATTGATATTATCAGGTTTTTGTTATCAATATGCACTGTAAAGATAGAAAGTTTATTAGACTACATGACTGATCTGCAGCAACCCCTATATTCTGCGCATGCGTAATGCTGGTGAGGAAAAAATAGACCCCTGTCACCTGTAACAAACTACCCCATATTTGGGGTAGTTTGTTACAGGAGAGGTAGTTTGTTGCAGGTTGTGGGGCATTTTGTTACAGTAAGAATTTGCTTAAGTGAGACGTGTTTCCCACTTAAGTAGGCAAGTTAAGGGGGATGCCTTACTACTATTATCCCACAAAGCCACAGTAAGGAACCTCGAGTCATTCTCTAATGGCATTGCCACGTTTCATTTTTCGTTTGTAATTTCAAGGAATCTTTCTGAAATACAAAAAGGTAGAAAGTCACTCAGTGAGGTAATTTGATCTTGCCCAAGTTGTCACAGGTTTTGGGGCAATTTCTTACTGTAACAACTTGGGTGTATCAACTAGTCCATCAGCAACCCTTCGCCATTGTCCCGACATTTTGAAATGTTCCTGTGCAATCTTTACGTGGGTGTGTCATGACACAGTGGCTAATGTCTTCCTCTCTCATAATCCAGAAAATCTCGGGTATGTATCAATTACACTTGATGTGAACCGAAATCTCCCTAACACCAAGAAAGTGATTTTTTCGGACATTTTTCTGAAACACTAACCTGCGACTTTCGACTTACGTTCTTCTGTCACGTAAAGACACGGGTCACCTTCACGGAGCAGCAGGAAAAATTAGAGCGCCGTCTGTGTTTTATTATTGGAACTATTTAGAATGTAACAACATGGAAGTGTAACAACTAGACCCGGCCTACCCTAATTAAGTTAACTGGCATCAGGTGTGTAACATGATTGGCTATAAAAGGGATGTCTTAGAGATGCTGAGTCTCTCAGAAGTAAAGATGGCCAGAGGCTCTCCAACCTGTGAAGGCTTGTGTGAAAAAATTGTGGAATACTTTAAAAACAATGTTCCTCAACATCAAATTGCAAAGGCTTTGAAGGTCTCATCATCGACAGAGCATAACATCATCAAAAGATTCAGAGAAACTGGAAAAATCTCTGTGCATAAGGGACAAGGCCGAAGACCTTTACTGGATGCCTGTAATCTTCGGGCCCTCAGACGCCACTGCATCACTCGCCAGCATGATTCTCTCATTGACGTTACTAAATGGGCCCAGGAATACTTCAAGAAACCACTGTCTGTAAACACAGTCCGCCGTGCCATCCACAGATGCCACCTAAAACTCTATCATGCAAAAAGGAAGCCATTGTTGAGCATGATCCAGAAGCGCTGCCATGTTCTGTGGGCCAAGGCTCATTTAAAATGGACTGTAGCAAAGTTTCCTGTGGTCAGACGAGTCCAAATTTGACATTCTTGTTGGAAATCATGGGCGTTGTGTCCTCCGGGCTAAAGAGGAGAAAGACCACCCCTCCTGTTATCAGCGTTCAGTTCAAAAGCCAGCATCTCTGATGGTATGGGGATGCATTAGTGCATATAGTGTGGGACACTTGCATGTTTTAAAAAGCACCATGAATGCTGAAAGGCATATAAAGGTTTTAGAGCAACATATGCTCCCCTCCAGACGACATCTATTCCAGGGAAGGCCTTGTGTATTTCAGCAGGACAATGCAAAACCACATACTTCAGCTATTATAACAGCATGGCTTCATAGTAGAAGAGTCTGTGTGCTGAACTGGCCTGCCTGCAGTCCTGATCTTTCACCAATTGAGAACATTTGGAGCATAATGAAACAAAAAGTCCATCAAAGGAGACCCAAAACTCTCCAGCAGCTGGAAGCCTGTATTAAGAGTGGAATCAAATTCCAATGGCTAAACTCAAGAAACTTGTCTCCTCAATGCCCAAACACCTCCACTCTATGTTGAAAAGAAGAGGGGAGGCTACACCATGGTAAACAGGCCCCTGTCCCAACTTTTTTGAGACATGTAGCAGCCATCAAATTTGAAATTAGCTCATTTTGTGGATAAAATTGTAAAATTTCTCAGTTTCAACATTTGCTATGTTATCTCTGTTCTATTGTGAATAAAATACTGGCTGGCGTGATTTGAAAGTCATTGCATTTTGATTTTACTCACAATTTACACTTTGTCCCAACTATTTCGGAATTGGGGTAGTATATAATATACACGCAGTGCAATGAACAAGTATTTGCTCCCATCCTGATTTCTTTTTTTTTTTGCATATTTGCCACACATAAATGTTTCACATCATCAGAAAAATTTTAATATTTGACAAAGATAACCTGAGTAAATACAAAATGCAGTTTTTAAATGATTTATATAAAATGATTATATATATATATATATATATATATATATAATGTAAGTAAGCCTACCTCTATAAACAGAGCTATGGAAATTATTAATTTTTTTCCGACAAGATAATGAGTGAAAAAGCTTGAAAAAATTGCCTTGAGAGACCATAGGACTTTGGGAACATAGGCTGAACCCCGCTTAAATTCAATACATTAAACAACATTTTGTGACAGATGTCTCTTTTTTTAAATTAACTTTTTGTAATTTACATTAACCACCAATAACAATGGAAACACAAGACACGTTTTTAATATAAAATATTATAATTTAAATATAAAAATTGTGTACTGTTTATGACTGTCACTGGACCGCTGCACCCCCCCACCACACCCCATATACACACACACACACACACACACACACGCACACGAGCGCGCGCCGAATATCTAAGTTATCGCTCCCCTTCTCTCCCATTAATTGAACCACCACACAAATGTTAGTCAAGTTAGCTAGTTCTCGATACATTTAAATATACCAACGAATAATGTATATTCTAATTTCACTTACCGGGTAACATAACAGTAACGTTAGCATCGGGCGCCTTCTTTGTATTGAGTAGGACAGCCTCAGCCTGTTTTTCTGCAACGTTAGTTTCTCCAACCTCTCTGTCATCTTCTGGAGCTGCAGTGTCATTCGAACCGGTGTTCTGATAATTTGTGCTGCCTTGTCAAAAAGTGCTACCGTAATGCAAAGCGATTGTAAAGTATCTGTTTTCGCCTTAATATTGCAATATGAATCAGACTACAGTAGTAACTTTGTTATTTGCTAGGTTGTTATAACATAAGCAGATGTTTCAATGTGTTGGACAAGTTTGTTCAAAAAGATATATGCCACACGCCATTATCATCTAATTTCTGCATTTTCAGGAAAACCCAGCCTGTACATGCAAATATATATTCACGCTTACAAGTCGAAAGGCGCACTGAAAAAAAATGTGCTTTCATGATTTTTGAAGATATTTAAGATGTGAGCGAAGAAACAGAGCCCAACATTTTTGGTCTGCGCACACCAGCAGTAGTTTCAGGGGCAAGTTGGGCAACTTTTTGAAAACACTGAAAGAGTGTAGTCTGCCGTTGTTTTCCTTTCACACTTTATCTCTTAAAAGGTGCACAATGCAAGTTTGCTTACTTTTTGTGCGATTATATTTTTGTCTCAATTCGCTGACTGTTGTGAATTAAGGATTTTATGTTTGATGTTGTATGTTTTTGCTTAGATTTATTAGTTTCATTGTGTTTAGTTAATGTTTTCTAGTGTGACTGTTCATGTTTTTTGAATGCTTGTCTCTTGTCTTCCTTGTACTGAGCTCCCTTTTTGTGTTTCCCAAGTGTGGTGTCTTGTCTTGTTTCCATTCACAATCTTTTTCCCTGTTTTTTTCTGGTTGGGTACTTCCTGCTTCCTTCTTCCTGTGCTTGTTAACTGTCTGCACCTGAGAATAGTTTAGCTGAGGCACGGGTGATTAGAAATGGGTAGGACTACACATTAGAGCAGAGTAGTTAGGCACGGTGATTAGTTAGTTTGAAGAAGCAGGGCACACCTACTTCCCCAATCTGTCCTATCACCATCCTTTTGCTGTTCTAGATTCCGCCTCCTCCCAGCTGTCCTTTATTACTTGGGCTAAACACTCTGATTAGTTTGTTTATAAAAAAACCCCACTTTTCCTCTTGTCAGTGTCGACTCGTTTTAGCTCCTTTGCTCAGTCTTGGTCGCCTCTGCCTCTGCCTTTCTTTCTAGTGAGCTTCTGCGATTGTTGTAAGATTTGTCTGTGTGTTTCATTGTTTCTAGTTGATATTTTGTATTTGCGTCGAGTGACTGTGAATTTTGATTGCTAGTCTTTCGTTTTCCCCATATTCCCTTGCATTCCCTTCGTTTAGTTAATTTCTTTGTCTCCCTTTCCCCTTTTCCCCTATTTCCCTTAGTTTAGATACCCCTTTGTTTCTGTATTTTGTGCTGACGGATTTTCTGGTTTATAGATCCCTTGCCTGTCCCTGGTTTACGATTCTGATTACCTGTGATATTCCTGATTCTGGCTTCTGACTTGTTTCTGTTTTTTTTCTGACCATGAGCACTGAACATTCCCAGTCAAATAAAAGACGCTCTTCTGAGCTTGATCCGCGATTGGAGTCCTCGTATGTTCATTACAGTACGAGTCAACCAGCACAGACTCCAGCGGACGATTCTACGCTGCAGCTTCTCCGGTCCCATGAAGCCGTGATTCAGCTGCAGCAGCGCGACATGCACGCACTGAGGGAGACCCTCCAGCGTCTCACCCTGGGATCATCCGGCCCCAACACTGCAGTCGCGCCAGCAGAGGCAGCTCCCATCCGGGAGCCCCGCCTTACTCCCCGCTGGAGTACGATGGAGATCCGAAGTCCTGCCGAGCCTTCCTGTCCCAGTGCTCCATTATATTCGAGCTCCAGCCACTGACGTTCCCACGCCAAGCCTCCCGCGTGGCCTATGTCATCACCCTTCTGACTGGTAAGGCAAGGAGTGGGGGGGACCTCAATGTGGGACGCCGCCACCCCTGCACCAGCACCATTGAGGCGTTCATGGCTGAGATGAGGGAGGTGTTCGATCGCTGCTCCAGGGCGCCAAGCAGGCAGCGCACTTCTGAGTCTGACGCAAGGCCACCAGAGCGTGTCTGATTACGCCATTCAGTTCCGGTCGCTGGCTGCCGCCACCCAGTGGAGCGAGGACGCTCAGTTTGACGTATTCTACCGAGGATTGGCCGAAAACATAAAAGACGAGCTGGCGTCACGTGAGCTGCCTTCGAATCTGCAGGGGCTTATTCGGGTGGCCATCCAGGTTGATTCCCGACTGCAGCAGCGCGAGAGGGAGCGCCAGAGTCAACCTGAGACACGCCGATCTACTCAGCGTGGAAACTTCCGGTCCTCTTGGGGCGATGCTCCTGTACATTCTGTGCAGGAGACCGGCGTGCACCAGAGACCGGAGGAACCCATGCAGGTGGATCGATGCCGTTTGTCACCACAAGAGCGCGCCAGAAGAATGCGCACAGGCACCTGCTTATACTGTGGGAAGGAGGGTCACCGCATTAAGAGCTGTTCACTCCTCTGCAAGCCGGATGCAAACGGGAAGGTAGGGCAGTTGTGTTATGCTGACGGTTCACGCAGACAGGTTCCGGTCACCATTGTTGTTGGTAACAAGGCACTAACCTCCAATGTGTTGTTCGACTCAGGGTCCAACTTTAACCTGATCGACGCTGACCTGTTTAACCGTCTGCAGCTTCAACCCCAGAAACTCCATACTCCGCTCCATCCTCTTGGACTTGGTGGGCAATCGTTGGGCCAGATTACACACGTCACCCCGCTAATCACCCTCGTTGTCTCTGGCAATCATCAGGAACAGATCAGGCTCCACGTCATGCCCTGCTCCTCTGCTCCCATTGTCCTGGGCCTTCCTTGGCTGAAGATCCACAACCCCACCATCAACTGGGAGACAGGACAAGTGGTTGAGTGGAGAACCCACTGTTTACGTTCCTGCCTTCGCAGAGCCCCACCCAACCAGAGCAACAGCCAGTCCAGTGAACCACCATATGTTCCTGACCTGTCTAAAGTGCCCCGTGAGTACCACGACCTCGTCAAGTGTTCTCTAAGTCTCGCGGTTCTATCTCTGCCTCCGCACAGACCCTACGATTGCGCCATAGAGCTGCACCGGGCACTACGCCCCCTAGGGGAGGACTGTATTCCCTGTCTCGCCCAGAACAAGAGGCTATGGAGAAGTACGTAGAGGAGTCCCTGGCTGCCGGCATCATTCGTCCCTCGTCCTCCCCAGCCGGAGCGGGATTCTTCTTTGTTGGAAAGAAAGATGGCTCCCTCCGACCCTGTATTGATTACAGAGGATTAAACAATATCACGGTAAAGAACCGTTACCCTCTACCGTTAATGAACTCCGCCTTTGAGTTGTTGCAGGGGCCACCATCTTCACTAAGCTGGACTTACGGAACGCTGCACCACCTCGTCCGCATTAAGGAAGGAGACGAGTGGAAGACCGCCTTCAACACCGCCAGGGGCCACTACGAGTATCTGGTGATGCCTTTCGGCTGGCTAACGCCCATGGGTCTTCCAGAACCTCATTAATGATGTGTTGCATGACATGATTAACCAATTTGTATTTGTTTATCTGGATGACATCTTAGTGTTTTCACGCCCAAGGAGGAACACGTGGCGCCATGTCAGAGCTGTCCTGCAGCGACTCCTTGAGAACCAGCTCTTCGCAAAGGCTGAGAAGTGCGAATTCCACCTGGACACGGTTCCGTTCCTGGGTTTCGTGGTCACCCCCGGGGGCATCCTGATGGACCCAGAGAAGGTCAAGGCTGTTAAAGACTGGGCTACTCCTACGTCCCGCAAGGAGTTACAATGCTTCCTGGGGTTTGCTAACTTTTATAGAAGGTTTATCCGCAATTATAGTTCTGTTGCTGCACCACTCACCTCCCTGACGTCTCCCAAAGTCCAGTTTGTGTGGTCCTCTGACGCAGAGAGGGCCTTCCAGGAGCTCAAGAGCCGCTTCACCAGTGCCCCCATCCTCCAACAGCCCGACCCGGAACGGCAGTTCATTGTAGAGGTGGACGCTTCAAATACTGGAGTTGGAGCAGTGCTGTCTCAGCGCAACCTCACAGACAACAAGGTACACCCATGCGCCTTTTTCTCACGGAGACTCAGTTCAGCAGAACAGAATTATGATATTGGCAATCGTGAGCTACTTGCTGTCAAGATGGCATTGGAGGAGTGGCGTCACTGGTTAGAGAGTGCTAAAGTCCCGTTTCAAGTTTGGACAGATCATAAAAATCTAGAATACCTCAAGTCTGCCAAGAGGTTAAATTCTCGTCAATCTCGCTGGTCTCTGTTTTTTGACCATTTTAATTTCACTCTGGCTTATCGCCCTGGGTCCCTGAATAAAAAGCCTGATGCTCTGTCCCGCAAGTTCTCCCCTGATGCTGCACCCAAGGAGCCACTGAGAATCCTGCCCGACAGATGTCTGGTGGGGGCGCTTGTCTGGGAGCTGGAAAACCGGGTCAGAGGAGCACAACCTCCTGGTGGGCCACCTGCTAATTGTCCTAGGGAGTGTCTGTTTGTCCCTGATGCCCTCAGGTCTGAAGTGTTGCAGTGGGCCCATTCGTCCCGGCTTGCCTGCCATCCAGGAGCCAACCGTATTCTGTCCATGCTGCGCAGAAGATTCTGGTGGCCCTCAGTCCGCCAGGATGTCAAGGAGTTTACGGACCGCCTGTTCTGTGTGTGCGCCCAGAGCAAGACCACCCACACTCCTCCAGCCGGTCTCCTCCACCCACTCCCTGTGCCATCCAGACCCTGGGCTAGTATTGCTATGGACTTTGTTACTGGGTTGCCACCGTCACAAGGTAACACGGTCATCCTGACCATCATCGATCGTTTCTCAAAGGCTGTACACCTGGTTCCACTACCTAAGCTCCCTTCTGCTAAGGAGACAGCTGACCTGCTTATACAGCACATAATTAGGTTACATGGGATTCCTTCTGATGTTGTCTCTGACCGTGGTCTGCAGTTCGCCTCCCAGGTCTGGAGGGCCTTCTGCAGCGTTGGGAATTGCTGTCAACCTGTCTTCCAGTTTCCACCCACAGAGCAATGGGCAGACTGAGAGAGCCAACCAGCAGGTTGAGACGGTGCTCCGTGCCTGGCCTCCCCGCGACCAGACCGATTGGAGTGACCAGCTGGCGTGGGTGGAGTACTCAATAAACAGTCTGCCTGCAGCTGCCTCCGGTGTCTCCCCCTTCCAGGCCTGCCTCGGTTATCAGCCCCCCTGTTTCCCTCCCAGGAGGCAGAGGTCGACGCCCCTAGTATTGAGGAGCTCATCCGGAGGTGCCGCCGGACATGGCAGGAGACCAGCGCCGCCCTCAAGGCCTCCGCCAGATGACCAGGCAGGCCAACCGTCGCCGCTCCAGCCCCCAGACTACAAAGTTGGCCAGAAAGTCTGGCTGTCCACTAAGGACATTCCCTCCACGTCCCGACCCGCAAGTTAGCCCCCCCCCGTTACATTGGCCCTTTCCCCATAGTCAAGATTGTTAACCCTGTTTCAGTGCAACTCAAGTTACCCCAGTCCATGTCCCGTATCCATCCTGTTTTTCATGTGTCCTGTCTCAAGCCAGAGTCTGTTTTCCCCCCCTCCCCCTGTCCCGCCTAATCCGCCCCCCTCGCCTCATCGATGGAGGAGAAGCCTACACCGTCAGGAAGCTGCTGAACGTCCGCTGCCGGGTCGCGCCTACAGTACCTTGTGGATTGGGAGGGCTACGGTCCGGAGGAGCGTTCCTGGTGCCGCACGGCACATCCTCGATAAGAGACTGATCAGAGACTTTCACAAAGCTGAGTTCGGCCGCCAGGTGGCGACCGTGGGGGAGTTCTGTTGTGAATTAAGGATTTTGTTTTTGTTGTATGTTTTTGCTTAGATTTATTAGTTTCATTGTGTTTAGTTAATGTTTTCTAGTGTGACTGTTCATGTTTTTTTTTTGCTTGTCTCTTGTCTTCCTTGTACTGAGCTCCCTTTTGTGTTTCCCAAGTGTGGTGTCTTGTTTCCATTCACAATCTTTTCCCCTGTTTCTGGTTGGGTACTTCCTGCTTCCTTCTTGTGCTTGTTAACTGTCTGCACCTGAGAATAGTTTAGCTGAGGCACGGGTGATTAGAAATGGGTAGGACTACACATTAGAGCAGAGTAGTTAGGCACGGTGATTAGTTAGTTTGAAGAAGCAGGGCACACCTACTTCCCCAATCTGTCCTATCACCATCCTTTGCTGTTCTAGATTCCGCCTCCTCTCCAGCTGTCCTTTATTACTTGGGCTAAACACTCTGATTAGTTTGTTTATAAAAAACCCCACTTTTCCTCTTGTCAGTGTCGACTCGTTTCGTTCCTTTGCTCAGTCTTGGTCGTCTCGTCTCTGCCTTTCTTTCTAGTGAGCTTCTGCGATTGTAAGATTTGTCTGTGTGTTTCATTGTTTCTAGTTGATATTTTGTATTTGCGTCGAGTGACTGTGAATTTTGATTGCTAGTCTTTCGTTTTCCCCATATTCCCTTGCATTCCCTTCGTTTAGTTAATTTCTTTGTCTCCCTTTCCCCTTTTCCCCTATTTCCCTTAGTTTAGATACCCCTTTGTTTCTGTATTTTGTGCTGACAGATTTTCTGGTTTATAGATCCCTTGCCTGTCCCTGGTTTACGATTCTGATTACCTGTGATATTCCTGATTCTGGCTTCTGACTTGTTTCTGTTTTTTCTGACCATGAGCACTGAACATTCCCAGTCAAATAAAAGACGCTCTTCTGAGCTTGATCCGCGATTGGAGTCCTCGTATGTTCATTACAGTGACATGTACCCACGATCCTCTAGCTGCCTGCCCCTAAATTCACTGTAAAAAAAACCCGGGCTCTGGAGACTGCACAGACGCCACAAACTGCAAATAAACACAAGGGGCACAGGTTGTGCCCCATAACATAACAAACTGTCCCGGCCAATCACCGACAAGAGTGGACAGTTATGGAAGCATGGGAGGGAGGGAACTATGGGAGGGAGGGGCGGGCTACCTCTGTTTTGTTTGAGTTTGAATGTCAACAGAAGTGAAAGTAAACAAACCTGCATAGTGCACATTTAAGGTTATTCATTCGCATTTGAGCAGAGAATGTCCGCCAAGCAAGTTTGTTGCTGTTGCCTAGTAACAGATCGCAGACTCATAGGCTGCGTTCCAATCCGAAAAAATGCTTGCTTCGTCGTGTTCACTCGCACTCCAATCAAGGGGGGAATTCCCAAAAAATCCCGGATGTAAGATGGCTGCCTCTTGTAGGGTCGTTCCAATCCAGTTTTGCGGAGGGAAGGGCACATTTTCATTTGCTCAAGCCCTCGATTATCCTCCCTCAAACGAAGCCGACAATGAACATCCCTCCAAGCTTTAAGGGGAGGAGAAACCCAAAAAATTATGGTTTTTCACAATTTTTATCAAAATTTTAATTTTGGTCTTAATTAAAAGTTTAATCATTCATAATTAAGAGCAGGTGGATGCGTCGCGCGTTAGGGGGGCAGAGAAGGCCAACCTAGACTCTGAAAAGGCCAAAAGAAAGAGCAAATCACTTCAATCTGCTCAAGAACAGGACAATCAGAGGGAGCAGGAGGGAGAAGTTTATGCTTCAGGGGCATTTTAATGTTCTAAGTTGACTGTTACAATGACTTGGAGGTGTACGTTGACTTTAACCTGGATTTTCTCAAAACCTGATTTTTGCCCCGATTGCTATCATTTAAGGCACTATATCTCACTTATTTGTGGAGCTTTTCTCATGAAGTTTTGACTGAAGTCTGTGTACATATCAGGAAGTCTACTGAGCTAAACGTTTTGGTTTAGCACTTTGGGTCTGTGAGTTATGGTGATTTATATTTCATATCGAGGGGGAGAAAAATGGCAAAATCCTCTTTTACCCCACTAAATCTCTAGTATTATGTGTAAATGCTTTATTCTAGTTCAGAAGAAGGTGTAAACATAACTAAATCTAATAAAAAAAAAACCTGATTCAAATATCTTGCTTCAGTCCTGAGATATAAGGCAAAGAAATAATGGTGAAATCGGGGTGGCGGCCATCTTGAATCACATGACCTAATTATGCAAATTAGGTCAAATTCATATTTTGTGTATTTCAGGTCATATACTGTCAATACACCAAGTATGAATGATTTCTATCCAAAAATGACAATTTTTTTCCAAAAGGTTTCTCCTCCCCTTAATATTGCCCAGAATGCTTTGCTCATTCTCCCTCGGTAAAGATTTCACGTCCGCCATTTTTTCCTGCTGGCAAGGGAGGAATTATGGCAGGGAAATTACCATACAAATCAAAGAATTGCGTTTGAGTAGTGTGTAGTTTATGACAGAGTTATGTGCAAATAGCGCAGTTTGGGGGTGAGGGGTATCGGTTTCGCATTATTTTTAAGCTTGTAACTTAACGTTTATTTTTGCTGTAGCTAGCCTATAGCATGAGCGAGGACTGTCGTGGATCTTAAAGCCGCTTTCACTCTGGACGCGAAACGAATTTTTCGCAAGACAGATTAGCTACATTCAAAGTCAATGCAAAGACGCGAATACACGCGTTCCGCCTTTGAATGTAATCTATATTGCGAAAAATTCGTTTCGCGTCTGGTGTGAAAGCAGCTTTATTTTCCTGTAAAACAGTCACAAGTGCCGCAGCAATCAAACGAGCACGCCGTCTTCTTCTTGCCATAAACATGCGACACAGAGTCCGCGTGAACTGTAAAAGGTAAAACTTACAGGCAACTTACTCAGTCGGCTACATGGTAACATAGACTTCCCGTTGGCTTGTTGACAAATGTCGAAGTGCGGAAGAAACGCGGCGAGGGTCGTTCCAATCCGAGTTCTTCTTCTTCTTCTTTTACATTGGCGGAAGTATGGACGCAGCAAAGGCGTATTGCTGCCCTCCACAGGTCATTCGTATATTATTCCTTTGGATGCCTCAGATCCTGACATAGAGTCCTGAGAGGTGCAGGAACTTAATCACAGCTTTTGTCCTTTCAGAGTCTTCTGTGCTAAGGATCGATTTCAGTGACAGATCTGCTACTCCACTCTCTACCAGCTCAGCTTGCATGACTGCTCTCTCTGCGTGGTAGTTGCTACACTCCAGTAAAGCATGGCTCACAGTCTCTGCCTCCCCACAGGTACAGTTTCCATCTGGGTGTTTGCCGACTAGTGCCAGTCCATGATTAAGTGCACAGTGACCCAGTCTCAGCCTAGTTATTACCACACTGTCCCTCCTGCCCATTCTTATACTTGGTGTTAATTTTGTTTTTGGTTGCACTGAAAAATAAAACCTGCCTTTACTTTCCTCCTCCCACTCCCTTTGCCATAATTTTGCAATCCCTTGCTGTGTTAAACTTTTGCACTCAGTCCGCCCATACGGTACTTGCAAATCAAGTCTCTTTCTGTTTACGGCTCTTTTGGCGGCCTCGTCAGCTTCTTCATTCTCCTGTACTCCCACGTGTGCTGGAACCCAGACAAACCCAACTGGGTTCCCCAGATTAATTACCCGATTTAGTGTAACCAAAATTTCAAGCAATAAGTCTGCTCTAGCCCCACTTTTCCCACCCTTTAGTGCCATCAGTGCTGCTGCAGAATCTGAACAGATGACTACATTTCCAGGTTTGACTTCCTCCACCCACCCAAGTGCCCACAAAATTGCCACAAGCTCTGTTGTAAAGACTGACACTCGGTCTGATATACGCTTTCTTTGCTGTATCTGTAATTGTGGAATACTCATTCCTATTGCTGCTTTATCGTTGTTTAGATTCTTGGAGCCATCAGTGTAGATCTGTAAATAATCTGCCTATTCCTCTTGTAGATGTTTGCTGACTAAGGTCATCGGGTCACCTGCATTTCTTGTCTTGATTCTGTTTCATACAAGTAAGTCCACATCTGGTTCTGGTAATAGCCATGGTGGGTTAGGTGGCAAACACACTACCGGACCCAGTGACAAATCCTTGATTCCCATTTCCTGTGCTCTGTCACCCATAGTACAAATTGAAGTGCCGCCCCCCCCCCCCTTTCCTGCCCTTCCCCTGAAGCTCCCAGTGCTCCCCCAGCAGACATCTAGCAGGTGCTCGTGCTCCATAGCTCTTCAACTTAGCCCAGTAATTTAGAGACAGTTTGCACCTCCTCAACTCTAGCAAAGTCTCTCCCATTTCAATTAAAAGAGCCCTTATAGGTGTTGTTCTAAAAGCCCCACCACATATTCTAAGTGCTCTGGCCTGCACCACATCCAGCTCCTTAAGAACAGAGGGGGCCGCTGCTCCATATGCCATAGACCCATAATCAATTGCAGATCTTATGACTGCCCTGTAAATCATCATTAGCGTTTCCCTGTCTGCTCCCCAATCCGTTCCAACCAGACTCCGCATGACATTAATGACCTTCTGACACTTTGTAACTGTTTTTTGTATATGAACTCTCCATGTCATTCTCTCCTCAAACCAGATGCCCAGAAACTTGAATGTTTTAGCTCTTTCGATAGGTTTGTTATATAATCTGAGGACCTGCTGTGACGCCTTCTTTTTATATCCAAAAACCACATATTTTGATTTTGCAACAGAAATTTTGAAGCCCCATTCTTCTGCCCATTCTGTTACCCGCTCCAATGCCTGCTGAAGCTGCTTATGGATGTAATCCAAATTTCGACCTCTTTTCCAGATAGCCCCATCATCTGCAAATAATGACATCCTGAATCCAGTTCCAATTTTACTGAAGATGTCATTGATCATAATATTAAACAGTACCGGACTGATAACACTTCCTTGCGGAGTCCCATTGACCACCCTTTCTTCAGCTGATAGTGTCCCACCTATTTTTACTTGGATAGTGCGCTCCTTTAAAAAACTGTTAATCCAGTTCAACATTCTGCCTCTTATCCCAGCATCATACAATTTTATCCCTAGCCCTTCCTTCCACAGCATATCATATGCCTTCTCAATGTCCAGAGAAACACCCACAAGTGCTTCTTTGTTTGCTAGAGCCTTCCTGATGTCTAGATCTAGCACCAAAACAGAGTCCATTGTGGAACATCCAGCCCTAAATCCGTTCTGATATGGAGCAAAGAATTCTTGTTTCTCAAGAATATATGTCAGTCTGTCTGTAACCATTCGTTCCATTACTTTACATAATACAGCTGTGAGTGCTATTGGACGGTAGGATCCAGGCTCATTTGCTGCTTTACCGGGTTTTTGTATGGGGGAAACAATTGCATGTTTCCATTCCTTTGGCAGCTGTCCTTCTTCCCATATTGTGTTGATTAATGCTTGGATCTCTTCAAATACCACATCATCCAGGTGAGAGAAAATCTGGTACCCCAACCCGTCCCTCCCCGGTGCTGTGTCTCTCATTTTGAGTTTTTGGAATGAACTCATCTGCAGCCACCATCAGCATTTTGGATTTTGATCTGTTCCACCTGTCCACATCTTCACTGCACACATTTCCAACCTCTTCCTGAGTCTTTGCAATGAATTCTTCCCATCTTGCCCTTGGATAATTGAACTTCCTTGGCCTTTCATCCTGCTGACTTACTAGCCTTCTCTCAAACCTGGTTACTATTGGAACATGGTCATTTCCCATTGTGTGTCTGTCCATTACATCCCATTCCCCAACTAAAGCAAGCTCCGCTGATGTGAATGTCAAATCTATGCATGATTCTGCCCCCCGACTCACTTGAAACCATGTTATCCTACCATCATTTAGCACTACAAGTCCATGTTTGTCTTGGAAATCCTCTAACACAACTCCATTTTTGTCTCGTGTTTTGCTTCCCCAAACTGCATTATGTGCATTAAAATCCCCAACCCATATTACCAGTGACTCTACGTTACTTATTATGCCTTCCAGCATTACTTCTTCTAACTGTAACCCAGGATTATACAAGTTAATAACAGTTATTTTCCCTGCTCTGACCACACTTTAATAATTACACACTCAAGTACAGTATTTATCTCAACATTGCTGTACTGTAGCCCTTTCTTAACAGATATTGCACACCCTCCCCCAGCTCTGCTTGTTCTGTCTGCTCTTACACTTTCATATCCTGGAATTACAAAATCTAAGCATGGCTTCAACCAGGTCTCTTGTACACATACCAAATCCGGTTTATCAGCATATACATCAACAAATCTTTTTAATTCTTGCCCATTAGCAATTAGACTCCGAGCATTCCATTGGAGGATACAAAACATCATCAAAACCTTAGTTATCCATTTCATCGTCATCTGTCAACACGAGCGCTCCTCTGATCCATCATTATTCTGACTTCTGGTTATTACTTGTGATTTCTGCTGACTTTCAGTTAAACCCACATGCATGTATTTATACAGTGCTTCCGGACAAACATCATTAATACCAAGGAATCTTTCTGCCACAGCAATAACCTCACGTGCAACATCTGATTTGTTTTTCGCTACTACTTTAATTCTCCACACTGCATCAGCAAAAAAAGCAAGAAATGCAGTCTTTTTAATACAGATTTGGTCATCTGGTACTGTATCATGAAATAACTGCTGTCTCCCTAGTGCTGCTACTCGCCTGCTATTATTGTTTCCCTCAATCTTTCTGAGTGCTTCAGCATATGAAACCTTGTTCTCATTACGGACCTTCTGAACTAACTCGGCCTTAGCATGATTGGGACATTCCCGAGACGCCGCCACATGGTTTCCCCTGCAATTACAGCATTTAACCTGGCCATCACAGTTTTTAAAATCATGATCCTGACCACACTTTCCACACCGGCGTTTCCCCCTACACACTGCCGCTGCGCGGCCAAATCTCTGACATTTGTAACATCTCAACGGTGGTCTTTCGTACGCTTTTACTCGAAAGCACAGGTAGCCGAGCATGACTTTCTCGGGGAGTTCATTTCCTTGAAATGTTAGTAGCACAGCTGAGCTTTCCTGCCCCTCCAATCGATTTCTGCCCGAGCGAGTCACTTTAAGCACTTTCCCTCCTCTCAAATTGGCCTTTAACTCTTCTTCTGATATTCCTATAGACACATTATAGATAACTCCTTTAGCTCCATTGGCTCCAGGTATAAAGCTCTCTACAGCCTTGCCACCTATATTTCTCACTTTGCAAGGTTTAGCTAGTTGATCAGCTGTTTTACAGACCACTATTAACATCCCACTTGCCAGAGTCTTAGCAAAACGGACATCACCCAACTCTTTCTTTATTGCACTTAATAGTGGACTGACCGATCCAAACCCTGGACCTCCATCCTTTACCATAAACACCACCTTAAACTCTTCCGTCTTCTGACTCATTTCTATCCTCCTGCTCTTACCATGTCTGTCCACATCACTATCTGCTGACTGTTCACCTCCCTCGGATAATTTCCTGCCTTCCCTCTTTTTATTTTCAACCTTCTCCCACTCCCCTCCACCCTTCCCAGCCCCTCCACCTTCGCCGGCCATGCACGGCTTTAGCTAGCCACGCTGCTTCACTGCTAGCAGCTAGAGACACTCCGTGCCTGGATACCAGTCCGGACCTACACAGGCCGTCGGTCGATATCCCAACACCGAGCTCCCCAACTATGCACTCCTACAATTAGTTAGAAACACTTAAATACACTTAGCTGTATACAGCAAATCTAGTTCAGCACTAATGATCTGTCACTGAAGTTTGAATTTCGCTCCTCGACGTTGACGTTGACTGCCTCCTCCCGACAACCATCGAAAAACCCCAATCTCAGCAGCATGTATCCTAGGACACGTCATCTACGAACTGGACTCCTCCAATCCGATTTCCCACAACCCTCCCCTTAAGTCCCCTCCATTGCCCTCCCTCGCTCGGGAAGGGCTTACTCGCCTGCTCCATCATTCGGAGGGCTCACTTGAGTGGAGGGAAGAAGTGAATGGAGTATCTTATTTCGGATTGGAACGCAGCCATAGGCGACGGACGCCCCAGAGGTCTAAAAGTCCTGCTTCAATCACAGACGGGGTCCAGGGTGAATTTAATTAATAAACGCGTTAAAGCTCCGTTACAAAATGATGTTGTTACGTATCCTCACACATTTTTAAGAGGGTATACGCAAATCATTGACATTTTCTAGTGGGTATACGGCGTACACCTGCATTTCATGTAGACTACATCACTGATAACACATACCTGTCAACTCTCTCACATTTGGCGCGAGTTTTAGTGGCATATTTACGTTCCCCTGCTGTAGTCAGCAATTATTCAATGAACGCGTATGTAAGAGATTCTTGCGCGGAATTGAAGCCCTTGTGCATAGAGGTTTATCAGTTTTGCATGCGTTATGGTGGATTTCGCCACTAGTAATTGGAAAACGATTATGATCCCGGACTTCTCACGCTTTTCTTTACTCAAAGGTTAGAAGCAATGGAATTGCATAAAGACGTTTGAAAACTCACGCCAAATGCGTGAGAGTTGACAGGTATGGGGTTATTAAAAAACTGGCCACAACTGATTATTGGGAGTTTTCGCAATTACGACCGCAGACGTCTGGGACGGTAAGCTGATGCCAAAGTCGATTTGCGCATGCGGGACCCTGAAACTTCTTCCGTATTCTCCAAATCTGCTACAGTAGTAGACCGATTTTTCATTCGTCGTGGATCTTCTACGATGGAGCGTGGTGGAGTGCAACCAGCCAATCAGCACTTGGCCGTGTCATCAGCACTCAGAGCGTGGTGTATGCAAATATTCGCTCGCACCTCTGGCTTTTTCCATGCATCATGGATTCAACAACTAGGCCTACTACTAGTTGTAATGCTTTTTCTGAGAGTATGCGGCGACTGTACGTACATCGCGCAGTCAGGTTTATTTCCTCGTCCAAGTTGGCCAGTGCGAAACTGCATAATAATTTAGAACCTTAGATCCCATTATTGAAACTTAAATACGAGTTTGTTATTGTTTAGGAGTGGTTTTGTCAATTCAAAGCAGCTCTCCTAAAATCTTAAAATTAGGTGACCACTCTCGTCATCTCCTCCAGTTAAATATTACTGCATGAATATTTTGGAGAAACACCAATTAACTTTACACGCGCGCACAATAGAGGGAGTGCACCTGACGTCACGCACCGTCCTCGTGCTCATTTTGCGAAACTGCACGTAAGTCAGACGATGGCACGGGAGCGGGGATGGTCACAGTTGATTGCTCACCGGTGTAGATCTTGCACTGTCGTGGGTTGCGAAAACTCCCTAATGTTGAGAGTTTACAGAGTCTCTGGAATGTTACTTGAAATGAATGATTGAAAACAGGTCATGACCAATTATTATTTTTAAGGGATGGTTTGTGCTTCCCCTATTGCCAGTTCACCAGCTGCAACTGTAATATACCATGCACAAAAAGAGAACATAGCGAAAAATCAATTCCAGAATTATGTACATAAACTCTGGATATAAAAGGTGACTCAAACTCACAATAGCCTGTAGACAGTACATATACAATTTAGAAAAAGTTGAAAATGATATGGACTTATCAGAACCAAATGCTTACAAAAACTGTATAAAGTGCCTGACAGATGAGACTGTAAATTACAAAGTTTGTAAGTAGTGAATCGCAAAAATAATGCATCCTATTACAGATCATAGAAAACACTCCAACTTTAATTCTTCATTCAGGCCTTTAGGATACTCAGTTTGTGAAGCATGGATGCAAAAAGCTTCCCTCTGAAGGATAGATTTTTCTCTATTCCTGCCTCTCCTAAGAGGTTTGACTTCAATGCCCTGAAACCTGAGAGAACACAATCATGGCCCACTGCATTAAAGGGTCTAGCTACTGATGAATTATCATCCCTGATATGAATACTGCCTTTACGTTCAGAGACAGTGGCGGTCCTTCCTACAGGCGACATAGGCGCTTGCCTAGGGCGCCACCCAATGGTGGGTGCCAAACATGTAGCCAGCAAAAAAGAGAAAATAAGTAACAATAATAATGTCGAACTGTTTTTTAAAAATAATTTTTGGCATCCCTCTCTATCTGCTAAAATTCTTAGACATGAAAAATAAATTAAACGTAAGTAAGGGCCTGTGTCCACAGGAAATGTTTTGTTTGCGCTGGAAGTGCCCTTGACCTCATTTTTTGAGCGCTTCTCTCCAGCGCTCGCTGCTGCTAAGTTGCAGAAACAGTCTTCTTAGCACTTCCACAATCATCATTGCAAATGTCAAATCATTGTAGTTAAACGTTACCTTAACATTTTACCTTAACTTAAGTGGCACAACAAACTCAGGTTTGACTGCTAACACTGCGATAACAACGGTCACAAGTTAATCTTGCTGAGATGTTTCCAGCCGAGACATCAATGTCCAGTTGTTTCTAGTTGGGTTATATAATGTACTTGGGCTCCGAATGGTGATTTCGTGATGGCCTCGTGGGTAGGCATGAGGGTTGGATGTATTTAGATCATAACTACAATGGTATTGAATTCTGTGTGAAAATTCCTTTCTTTCCTTTTTTTGAGGAACAATAAAATAAAAATCGATTTTTAAATTGTCATCACAGCTTCACAACTCTATGACAACAATTAATGAACTACATGAATCGGATGGATAAATAATGAATAAAATAGGATTATAATTGTAAAGGCATTTGCATGGACAGCGGAAAATCTGCTGCTGCAGTGAGAAAGACCCGACTTTTATAAATAAAGGTGACCAGTTAACAGGGAAACCAGTAGATCTGTACCACTGGCAGTTGGAGGGTCCGTTCACTTACATAGACTGTACGGTCTCTGTGTATGAGCTATTACAGGCACTTACGTTAATAGCACTGCAGCCAGGCCAGGTCAAAGGTGCAGGGGAGGTGTTTGGCTGGGTGTATGGGCAGGATCTTGTTACCACGACATGATCCCTGATCATTATTGTGCAAACTCTGGCTGGGTCTGAAATCACTCACACATTCACTATTCCCTACTCACTATAAGGGGACTCATATGTACGTGACTATATAATAAGCTCATGAGCAAAGGAAGAGACTGTTTTGCACACTACTCGGCTCGTTTTGTCATCGCTGTTAATAACGTCATTGCTGCTCCTCTTTGGTTTGTATGCAATGCATGATGGGACATATTGCTGGGTTAGTGACCATCGATTGGTCACTACATTCAGAGGTGGAAAGTCCAGGTTCATAAAGTAAAAAGAACTTTATTCCAACCACCTGGGTTTATTTTGGCCGGGAGACAGAGCTAATATGAGTGAGCAGCTCATTCTGTGGGAGGGAAGAAAACCTGGCCGGATTTTTACATTCTGACCCCTGGATTTTCCACCTCTGACTACATTTCATGATGGATTGTGGCATGTAATGAATTCACTATATAGATGATAATAATTCTTACTAACAATTCGGACAGCACTACAAAATGGCAAACCCACTGTATAGTGCGCTATATAGTGAGTAGTGAGCGACTTCAGACATGGCCTCTGGCTCCAAAAGTGCAAGATGGCAGCGCCCATATCCAAAATATTTTGGCTCCATTTCTGATCAATGGGAGGAGGTGGAGATGCGTCGTCCATCTTTATATACAGTCCATGGTCTAACATCTAACTTACAACCACCTGCCAGCATGGTTGCAGAAAATACTGAGCACAGACAGCATGCGCTAAGAGCAACGCCCACTTTACGGGAACTAAGACCAAAAAAATCCTTATCATTTCCCAGTTGTCCTCCATCTTGTTAGACAGGCTCCAGTATCTTTGTTTTTGCCTATACATCTCGGCCGTTGCTAAGACACAATGTTGGTTGTTAAGATAAGGGCCCTCCCCAAAAACAACATTGGTTTAGTTATCCGGTGTATTGCCTGTGTATATTGCCTCGTTTGACAAAATATAGCTTCGTATTTAAAACTAAAACCTGCTCCTTACGGATAAAATAATGTATCTGCAATTTCAGACAATAATATTAATTATAAATTCAAGACTATTTTCAATCCTTTTGCAACTTTCTCTCATATTTGTCGAAAGGCTTCAAATGTGGACCAAAATGTTATTACGCGGTCTCTGATTCTCATAAAACTGAAGCTGATCAACAGTAGTGTCCGACGAGGATGCTTGCATTGATGCGTGAGGTGTAAACCGAAGTATTACGACAGGTTTCCGTAACATTTTGACAGGCTGGCAAGAACTGCACTTCATAGGCATGCTGCTCAGGAAATTATTTAAAGGTAATGTTAATCATGTAATCTGTTAAATTGCGTGTTGAAACTAGCTGACAAACCATTTATCGCATAGCTACCTGCAATCGGTTGAACAAAACGGCTAACCAGCTGAAATAGTTAATCTTCTTGCCGTTAGTGACGTTTGTAGTTAAGGTCAGTCTAGCTAAGTATTAGTTTCACAAATTAAGTAGCTTCCTAGTTAGCTGGCCAGCTCGTTGACCTAGGTTACATCAGCTACACAAGTTTGCAAGCCTTCAGTGCGCCCTCGGTTGTCTTGGATAGTGTTTTCCACTCATGGCTATAACTAAAAATTAACGCTAGCGAAGGTGGGACGGTAATTTAACGTCAGAGTTGGCAAGGAAACCAACAGCTCGCTACAGTGAACTTCAACAAAACGTTACTGTCGTTGCTGTGCTTTTTTTCTTTTTCTTTCTATTTTATTATATGCAGACGATATAATTTTGGTTGCAGAGACAGAAATTAATTTGCAGAAAATGCTAAATATTTTGTGTTCATGGTGTGATAAATGGAGACTGTCTATCAATACTGAAAACGCAGGTTATGCATTTTAGAAGGCAAGGTGAACAGCAGAGTAATCATACATTTAAGTTGGGACTAATGTCTCTGAACTATACCAGCTCTTATAAATATCTTTGTTTGGTTCTTGATGAGAACATGTGTTTCACAGAGGGAATTTAAATACTGTTAGAATCAGCAGGAAGAGCGCTAGGATTTATAATGAGTTAGATGAAATTGTGTCCTGACCTTAGTTTCTCAACTTTTACTAAACTTTATGACTCTATGGTAAGCCCAGTTTTATTTTATGCTGCAGGTGTATGGGTTTTAAGGATGTCCCTGATAGTAATGCCACTAAGAATCGAGCTATGAGATGTTTTCTTGGGGTACATAAATTTACTGCTAAGCGAGCTGTTGAAGGGGACATGGGATGGGAGCCATGTCTTACAAGGCAGAGAGCTGAAATGATGAGATTGTGGAATCGCCTTCTTCATTTGCCAGAGGAAAGGCTTACTAAAAAGATTTTTAATTGGGATCAAGAGCACAGGTATCCTTGGTCAAGTGAAGTCGCTGCAATATGTTCTCTTTCAAATTTAAATTGTATTTATAGGAATAATCTGCAGTGTAATATAAGTAATATTGAGCAAAATTTATTTGACATTTATAAAGAACAATGGAAGGTGGAAATCTATATGAAACCTAAGCTTAGGAATTATAAGAGAATTATTACACAGAATCATAAGTTAAATTAAACTTACAGAGAAGGCAACGGTTCCTGTGTGCCCAGCTGAGATCTGGTACCTTGCCACTGGCAGTTGAAGTAGGAAGGTTCAAATGTATTCCTGAAGAGCAACGATTTTCTGTTTTATGTGATCTCGGTGTTGTCGAGGATGAATTTCATTTTGTATTTCATTGCCCTTTATACAGTGACCTGAGAATTATTCTGTTTGAAAAGATACAACTGAAAAATCCTGATCTGTTTTGGATGTCTGAAGTGGATATGTTGTGTTGGCTTTTTACTGTGGAGATCTTTGCTTTTGCTAGATTTATTGGAGATGCCTGGTGCTTACGACAGAAAATTTTGTATCCCCTCTGAATGTCTCTAGTGTGTATTATGATTTATCATGTGGTCATCTTGTTTATGAATATTGTTTGTGTCTTGTTAGCCCATATGGGCTGGGCACCAGAAGGTGCATGACACTTTAATAAACAATTCATTCATTCATTCATTCATTCATTCATTCATTCTTTTTTTTTTTTTTTTAGCGAAGTCTGCCTTGGGTATCATTCATGTTTTTGATACTGTAACGTGTTAATTCAACAAAGCTAGCATCAACTTATTGGACTAATGTTATCCGAAGGTAACGTTGACTAATATTTTCTTTGAAGCAGGACGACTGATGACGCTTTAGAAGATTTATTTAAAACTTGTGTTACCCAGCTAACTTCAGTTGGCCACCGCCATGGACACATACCATGTGTTGGAGATGATCGGCGAAGGTTCGTTTGGACGTGTCTACAAAGGACGCAAGAAGTTCAGTAGTCAGGTAATTTAGCCACAAACGACCAGAGGTGTAAAATCCAGGTTCAGAAATGTAAAGTTAGCTAAAATCCTCTGTATTTTGTAGTAACTGGCATAAGGTTAGCTCTGAATATTATGAGTACCTGCCGTGGTTGTTCCCGTAGGCGTTAGGCTTGCACGAACAGTCATACTATAACCTTACGATATTTGGGATGTTAAGATCAAATTTTTAATTCGCGCCATTTAATTCTGTAATTAACAATGAGTTAACGTATCAGCAGATTGAACTGACATCAGTCGAATGCCCTTGCTGCTTCTTTAGGTTGTTGCTCTCAAGTTTATTCCGAAGGTTGGCCGGTCGGAGAAGGAACTACGAAGTCTGAAAAGGGAGATTGACATCATGAGAGGCCTAAGACATCCCAACATTGTGCTGTTGCTAGACAGCTTTGAAACTGAGAGAGAGGTAAAATAGTTGGGGGGTGACCACATTTAGACCTCTGGAAAATGATTAATAATTGGACATTTTAACTGGTTTTATATCACTACTTGGCATTCTGCCAAAACAAGCTCACTGCAAAACCAATGATGATCTTGTATTTGTTGCAGATTGTTGTTGTGACTGAGTATGCAGAGGGAGAGCTCTTTCAAATTCTAGAGGATGATGGAAATTTGCCAGAAACACGGGTATCTTGTGACATTTGTACCTCTTTTTGTTGTTATCTTTTTGACTACACAAGGTGGTCTGCATTTCCTTCCCTTTCTATAGTTCCAAGTTGCAATAAGACTATGATTCTGCTTAATGGAATGACATTGTGAGATTCTGCCCTGAAATGTCTCTCAAAGCTAGTTTTTTTTTTTTTTTTGTTTAGGTACGTGAGATAGCTTGCCAACTGGTCTCAGCCTTGTACTACTTGCATTCTCATCGTATAATTCATCGGGACATGAAACCCCAGAACATTCTTTTGGGAAAAGATGGTGTTGTGAAACTGTGCGATTTTGGGTGAGTTTCAAGCACAATGGCATGTTTACAACAGCAAAAAGTAACTTGTATGTTGGGTCTTTCCATTGCCAGAGTTCTCCGGGTAATCCTCAAATATTATAATAGTTTTAGCTCTACATATATGCCAGATTAAGAAAGTTTATTTCAGCTCCATCCGTTCAGATTTCACGTGGGTTTGAAAAAAGGTGTATGTCCGCCAATGTTGGGGGTAACTCATTACAAAGTAACTAATTAAGGCCTTGACACACCGGATGCGTTTTTTTCATGAAAATAATTTGCATGAAAAAAAAAATATTTCAGTTGCTAATTGGGCATGAGGTTTTACACACAGAATGCGATTATCACACTGCGAAAATGCGAACCTTTCATTTTTCAGATCAAGTTTGATTTTTGCAAACATTCGCACTGCGAGCAAACGCATCAACCAATCATGTTTTAACAACTTGCCTACCTCTGACAGGCTGCAAGACGTTCCTCCGGCTCAATAGCCTCTCGGTCAGCGGCGTGCCGTCAGGTGTTCAGAGGGCTTTCTGTAACCTCACACTTTACTGCTCGATTGCTCTCAGGCTGTTCGCGTTTAAGTTCGCCTTATTGACAAACAATTTATTGCCCGAATGGCCAAGACCAATGCATGACCTATAATACGAATTGATAAAGAAAAAGTGAATGCCTATTGCCAACATTTATAAAAGTGATATTGCAATGTAATGATGGCAATGCAATAGATGAAAAAAATCCAAAACTTTTGCTGACCTCGCAGCATTTATTTTCGCCTTCGTTACAATTGTCACTCAGCTGTGCAATATGCCTAACAACGCCCTTCAGCCATAACAACATTCAGAATAGTATAGAACAGATTCTCGTGGCTTATTGCTTAATGAGCCTCGCAAACCAATTTGCGTAAATCTGTGCAGTCTCACAAGCGCAGAAATTACAAAGATATATATTGATATTTTACGCCGTCATTTATCTGCAAAAGAAGACGCCTCTTTTAGGAGATGAAACTTTCCTTCTCTATCCCTACTTTGTAACAGAAGGTGTACCCAAAACCTCTTTTTTTTCTTAGAACGAGCAATGAGGAAAATATCTTCATCACTGAGGGATGAGTCCATTTTTTTCCTCTTCTTCCTCTGCCCGCTTTTTCTACTTAGGAGTGAGCTGTCAAAACTTGGTAAATTCGTTTTCCCGAGTTTCTCTCGCAAATTCATGTTGGAGCCAGTGTGAAGAGTTTTGATCCGAACATTTCGCATCCGAACATTTCGTATTTTCGTGTCGTTTATTCGTTACGCATCCGATGTGTCGAGGCCTTTTCTGTAATCGGATTACATTTATCAGTAACGCAGTAATGTACCTCATTGCTTTGATAACCTAAGTAATTGCAGTACAGTTACTAACAAATTAATTATCTAGTTACTTGCGTTACTTTAAATTCTTCAACTGTTGGCAAGACGAGAGGCCAGAAAATTCTTCTTCTTCTTCTTCCTCTTCCTCTTCCTCTTGAGTATAATTACAATTGAGACCGAGGACAGAAAAACAAATCAAAGGTCCTTTTTCATGCGTGTTTATGCCAGTACGGTAGCCTTCTACTTGACTCACTTTTCTGTGAAGTGCTGTTTGGGCTGATTTTTACAACTTCGCTGTTGGCTTTGCTGTATTAAAGAGTTTGAAAGGGAGATCTTGTGTGTGTCCTCCTTGCTAGAATAAAGATTTGTGGTAATCTGGGCATATGTCATTGGCAATATCATGCTAATGAGGGCAGTTCATTCGTGCCACCTGTGCCAACTCAGTGGGTCAGCACGGTATGTTTTGTGAGTTTTGGTGTTTTATTCGCAAATATGTATTACAAAAAAGCATTACAGTTCCTATTTTTTGCAAACGTATTTTATATGTCATCTTGGCTTGTTTATGGTCTTGAATAGTTAGAACTAATGACCACTACCGTGGAGTTAGTTTGAGCAAGGTACGTGTGATTATTTGATTGCTCTGTTTAATGTTATTGCTAATAAATTTGCTGTGGATGGCGATATTGGTCGGGCTAATTGTTGGGGAAAATGTGTTTCGGGTTTTTTTTTTCCTTTTCTTGGCGGTGTGTTCTCAGTTGTTCAGAGGGCCATCGGTAACCTCACCCTTTGCTGCTCGATTGCCCTCAAGCTGTTTAGTTTAAGTTCGCCTGAAGAAAAATCAAATAATTTATTGACTGACCACCCAAGACCAATACATCACCTATAATGAATAAGAAATGATAATGAAAAGCGAATGTCTATTGCCTATTTTTATATAATTGATATGGCATTGTAAGGATGGCAATATAAATGCAACATCCAAAACTTTTGTTGCATTTGCTGCATTTATTTTTGCCATCCTTACCATTGTCACTTCGCTGTGCATTGTGCCTAAAAATGCTCTTTAGCCGCGACTATGTTCAGAATATGGAATGGATTCTTGTGGCTTGTTGCTTGATGAACCTGGCAAACTAATTAACGCAAATCTGTGCCGTTTCACGAGCTGTGAGTGCAGAATTTATAAAGATATATTTTACGTTGTCATTTGTGTGCGGAGAAAAATACCTCATAATTTTGTGCTGCAATGTATAACAATGCTATCGTATATAAATTTGTCTGTTGTTTTACCAGTTAGTCTGAGCAACTGCTGTTAATTGGAGAAAATAAACTGTGAGAGGTTTGGATTGTAATTATTGAAGGGTGAGGTTTCCAAGGGCCTTTTTTGCTGACGACTAACTGCTAGCGGGTTTTGACAATGTATTTAGTCAACTCGGCTCAAAAGAATCTGCAGCCCTCAAAAATTGGCGCGAACGATCGTTCAGTTTGCGCAGAGGTTACGCAAATTCAATAACGGGAGAACATTTTCCCGTTCGCGCAAAACGACGTGGCAAAAAAAAAAAAAAATCCTTGATTTCTCTTGACCGGCAATCAAAACAAAACATGTTCAGCTCGATTTTTTTTTCCCTCCTCTTCCATAAAACCCAGGAGAGCTCAGAAAGGGAGGCAATACACCCCGTTCATATGGCCCTGCTCGTTACATCGGCGAACATGTATATGGCTATAACATTACAGCCAACGGGGAATTAGGGGGGCACAGCACAGGAATAAGGTTTTTTGCCACACCGTCAATTCTGAGGTAACTTTTGACTCTGGCTGTCAACTTGCTTGAAGAGGATCCTCAACATTCCCACAAAGAAACCAATGCAAGTATAATAATAATAATAATAATAATAATAATAATGTAACTACACTAGAACTCTTCTAAACCGTCCATGTATAAAATGGAAACTCGCTCATATTGGACAACAGCTTTAGTCCCGATGTTTCTGCAATGTTTTTCCATTAAATAAACATTGAATATACTGGATTTTATTTCACAGATTTTCACTTACATTGGAAAAAATGTCCAGTCCTGTCACAGTGCATTTCCATTGAAAAACACTCGCGTATTCCGGACAAGCTGTTTTGCACCATGCACATACGCAGTTGCAACAAAGCAACATAATGAAGTTCGGCTTTCTTACACTGTTATAAACTGACTGAATTTAACTGTTAAATTAAAGAATTGTCTCCTTATTATTTTAACTGTAGCCTACGTGGAGTCCTGCACGCAATTTACCGTGGTTTACACTTAATATGGACAGACCTCTGTTGTAAATTTATTGTAAAATTACAGCTAAAATAACTGACAAAAAATGTGCAAGTTTATAACGGTGTGTTTGCGGAAACTGAAACTGGCGCGGTTTCATTTACACACTAGTTTTTTTTTTTTTTTTGTCTTCGTCATTGATCCCAGTTGGAGCAACACGCGGTAGCCTATCATCCTGTTATCCATTGTGTCAGGGCAAAGACAGACTAAATGAAGACAAGTAGGTTTACAAAGTGACTGACAGGCTAGTTTGGAAATTACTGAAGGTAACAGCCTTCCTATCTATTGTAACGTTAAGCCTGATCATAAACAAGGTGTAATTCTGTGTTTATTGACGCGGTTCGCTAGCTAGCAGACACTCGGGAATCTGTCTAGTTAGCTCGCTGTGGTGCACTCTGACCACTTCAGTCGTGAATGTCAGTGAATGAGTTGACGTTAGAATTAATACTGTCGATCTAGCTGTGACTAGCCCTACTCTTTTATTAATAGGGTAAACTGTTCTTGAATGTAAGGTTAAAATGTAGGCCTAAATTAGGCCTACAACATTAACGATGTTGGTATTCCGCCAGCTACCTTGTTGATGAACGTTTTCCAAATAAAAAGATCTCAAGTCATATCCTGATAGTACTAATAAACACTAATGCGATTTTCAGATGAGTGTCATAAACTGGTTAAAGAGAAAGGCGGACCGTGACCATGGAGGTGCTAAGGTTAGTGAAGGAAATTAGGGCAGGCAACATCAAATTGGCTTCAATAAATTTCTTTGTTAAGCCACCCCATTTTGCGAGGATCTTTTGTTACAAAGAAAAGCTTAAAATCAATACAAAAATGGTACTTTGTGACTAGTTCAAGTTCAACTTCAACTATGGTCATGTTTTATAATCAGTATCTAGTGTCAGCAGATAACTTGAATCTGTTGATTGTTTAGTAAATCGTAATTTGCCCAGAAAACTCACCAGAAGTCCCCATTTAAAGTGCAATTTTTCAAAAGTTTCTTTCGGGGGAGAATTTCCCTGGACCCCCTTAATGTTGCTAGGTTACCGACACATAGCACCGCTGCTACAAAAAATTCTAGGGGAAACACTGGTGAACGTCAAAACTTTTCAAAAATGGTGGTTTAAAGATGACTTTTCTATCGATTTGAACGACGAAGGAGACATTTTATGCCTGCGAAACCCGTTTTGCGAAACCTGTTTTGGCGTAACCGGTTTGCGTAACCTATGGGTTACGCAAAAAAAAGTGCTTAACTGAACTATGAGTTACGCAAGGTAAATTCCACGTAACCCATTTTCTGGTTAAGCAGATTTTTCAGATTTTGAGGGCTGGATCTGTGCTTGTTTTGGATTGTGTAGTACCTTTTTATAGATAAAGTCTGGGGATGTTTTATGTGTTAATATACAATTATATATGATTGTTTTGATTTCAAGATTGTGACTGCAACAATGTTTTTGTTGTTTAGTTTCACGGTGTGGAATTGACTTACTCACGAAGTTGCACCCTTCAAAGACTCTCTGCGCTTATTTCGTGAGGCCGAGGGCTGCTTCAGCCAGGTTTTAACGAGATACGGTTAATTAATTAAGTTATGGTGAATTTCAGACGATGGTGCTGAGTAATCCAAAAGTAATGTAACTAGTCGTGTAACTATTTACTTTCAGCCGTGAGTAATTTAGTAAAGTAAGGGATTACTTTATAAAAAAAAAGTAACTAGTAATGTGTAATGCATTACTTTTTTTTAGAGTAACTACCCCAACATTGGTGTCCGCACAAGTTGCTTGCATTTTTTTTTTTTTTTTTCCCTAGCTTACGGGCCCTATGGGCCGATAAGCCATTATCGTGGTGTGGCGTCTGTCATCCGGAACATTTTTTATCTTTTTTTTTTTTTTTTTGGCCTGATGAACTTTCGTGTAAATTTGCCATTGCATACTACTAGACCATATCTCCAGAAGTTTTTTTTTTCTCGGATATTTGATTGAATCATTTTTGTCCGTTTTATGGGCCCTTGAAATTTTGGCCTCAATGTTAAAGATGGAATTGAGAAATTTTTAAAAATTATTTCTCAAAAAATGCGTGATAACTTTCCTTTGTACCATCAATGTGCAGTGCGAGCTCCATTTTGATTGAGTCGACAGGAGTGGGTCTAGTGGTGGCAGTGTACTTTAACATTGGATCCTATGGAGAATATGCAAGATGGCCTGTGGAGGCCAAATGGTTGCAGATAGAGATTAAGTTTGTATTATGGACATTTAGGAAGTCATATACGACCTATATTTTGGCTGTGTTAAAGTTGACCTCAGATGACCTTGAAAGGTCAAACTTGTGGTCAAGCAAAATGCTACAATTTTCAAAGGCTTCTTGGCTTGAAAATATAGAAAATTGGGAACGTGTGTATTGAACACTTATAGAAAGTCATATGAACTTTCATGTGGTGGCCTTGAACTTGACCTTCAGTGACCTTCAACGGTCAAACTTTATAATGAAATTTCAATGACTTGTATCTCCAAAATTGTAACAGACGGAGTGTAGGTTTGTATTGGAGACTTATAGGAAGTCATATATGAACTTTCATTTGGTGACCATCATATTGACCTTCGAAGGTCTAACTTGACCTAGAGAAAATTCAATGACTTCTGTCACTGAAAAGGTCACAGATGGAGCCTAGGTTTGTGTTACTGACATAGGAAGACGCATATGAACTTTCATTCGGTGACATTCAGCTTGACTGTTGGTGACATTTGAAGGTCAAACTTGACATAATAGAATTACAATGACTTGTATTGCCAAAACGGTCACAGATGGAGTCTAGGTTTATATTAGAGACATATAGGAAGTCATATATGAACTTTCATTTGGTGACCTTCGTATTGACCCTCAAAGGTAAAATATGACCTTGTGAAAATTCAATGACTTGTATCACTAAAACGGTCAGATATGGAGCCTAGGTTTGTGTTACTGACATCTAGGAAGTCACATATGAACTTGGATTTGGTGACATTCAACCTGACTGTCCGTGACCTTTGAGGGTAAAACTCGACAGTGAAATTACAATGACTTGTATCGCCAAAATGGTCACAGATTGAGCCAAGGTTTGTATAGAGACATTTAGAAAGTCATATATGAAGTCCATTTGCTGACCATAACTTGACATTCTGTGACCTTTAAAGTTCACAATTGTTATATTGAATACATATTGACAAATAATAATGACTTGTATCACCAAAACTGCTTCAGAGCTTAGGATTGTATTACAGAAGGTCTTATAAATGTATGTGAACTTTTATTTAGTGACCTTGACATTGATTTTCATTGATTCAAATGTCAAACTTCACATGAAATTTTCATAACTTGTATCATCGCTGTAAGACGGCTTCCAGTAAGCTACAGGACCCTTAGTCCTATTTTGTTAACATTGTTCACGTCCTACTGACATAAAATCATGTTATGTAACAAGAAGTCATGCTGTATAAATGCCTTCCCCAAAACCAAGGGGTCACATTGCACTTGGTGCACCATTAAAAATCTTAGGGTGGCCCCGAACTTTTGGCCTGTAGTGTATTTGTGAAAATATCATCTGTTAAAGACGAAATGATTGACTACTCCTTATGATTCGTAACCCCTTAATATACTGTATGAAATATGGGTCTACCTTCTGTCGTAAGAACATATTACATGTAACATTAGTGTCACTCTGGCCTTGACGGATCGCTGTGTTATTCCTTTATATATTCTTTCTCAGATGATCGATTAAGGTTGTTGCTTTTATTATCCCCCCCGGCATAAAATGCGGGGGGATATAGGCATCGCCTCGTCCGTCTGTCCGTCCGTCCGTCATCATTTTGTTTCCGGAGCAGAACTTGGAAACTATGCAAGATATCAGCACCAAACTCGGTACATGTATTGTATGTATAGTCTAGATCTGCCTTTTGCTACTTTGGAAACTTCAGGATTACTATTTTTGTCATTTCCATGGAAACGAATCTGGACTTAGTGCACATCAGGCCTAGTTCGTTTCCGGAGCAGAACTCAAAAACCGTTCAATATATCTTACTGAAACTTTGCATGTGTATTACCCACATACTGAAGTGGTGCCTTTTGATATTTTCAGATTTCTGAAAATCTTATTTTTTTCATTTCCATGGAAACCAGTTGCATTTGGACTCTACAGAGATAGGTTTGTTTCTGGAGCACAACTCAAAAATCGTTCATTATATCTTTCTGAAACTTTGCATGTGTATTCCCCACATACTGAAGAGGTGCCTTTTCATTTTTCCAGATTTCTGAATTTTTTTTTTTTTTTTGTTTCCATGGAAACGAGTTGGATTTGGACTCTTTACAGAGATGGGTTTGTTTCCGGCGCAGAACTCAAAAACCGTTCATTATATCTTTCTGAAACTTTGTATGTGCATTACCCAAGTACTGAAGTGGTGCCTTTTCATATTTTCAAATTTCCGAAATTATTTTTTTTTTCCTTTTCATGGAAGCGACATGGATTTGGACTTAGTCGCAGGGCTGGGTTTGTTTCTGGAGCAGAACTAAAACACTGTTCATTAATGACTCTTGTTTTATTATTGCCTTTGTCAACATGTGGTTCATAGTCTTTGGTAGATGTTGCCAGTACATACCTCCAGATAATTCCAGAGGGCAATCACCTCAACATTCTTGTTTGAATTTCTTTGAAGGTGTAGGATTGACATGACTGTCGCAAATAATCAGGGGCTGGGAGGACATGTCATCTTCTGATGACTCTTGGGTCATTCCATGTCAACTCAGCCACCCATGTACATGACACCTCTCAGGTTTTACTCAAACTTTGTCCAAAAATACTTTATGGTACCAAACAAAAGAATCCCAAGTTTCATGTCAGTATCTCTGACGGTTTTCATGTGAAAATTTCTTGAAATTTGGATGAAATGCCCCTTTTTGACTTGCGTGAATTAGTCATTTCGTTTTGTAGCATTTTGGAAGGACCATAACTTCTCACGTAATGGAGACAGGAAGCTGAAATTGGTGTATTCTAGCCCATATATCAGGATTCTGCAGCCAGAATAACCATGAGAAATCAGATGGGTGAGAGGAGGGCCCCCAAAATCCAAATTTTTTTTAAGGCGGCAAGTGATTTTTCACTTTTTGGGGGTCCCTAGGATTCAGTTCAGTGAGTGTTACTGTTTGAAATGTGTTTCTCCTCGTATTTTGGAACTTTCCCACCACCAAACTAAGTTTTAGGATAATAGTACCATTGGTGGGGGACTTGTGGGGGTCAGAAAATCACTTCGGACCAAAATGATCCTCTTAGACCCTGGACTTTAGACACCCAGATGACCCTGTGGGCACTGGATGATGGTAATGTCATTTATACTAGACAAATATAAATATTTAAACATTCATTTAATGAAATAAAAACTTTGATTATCAACCTCCTTCTATATGAACATATTGTATGAAAAAAAGGCATTCTGAGACCCTTTTTCAGCATTATGAAGTCCGGAAACTAGGTCAAACAGGATTACATAGAAAGAGTGGACTAAACTCTCTAAAATCTGTTATAATTACATTAATGCAGGTGTTCATCAATGAAAACCTGAGGTAAGCATCCAAAATGATGCAAAAAAGGACTTTAACCCCTTGTACACCATAGCACAACCATGACCTAATGTAGTGGGAAACCAGGTTACAACATACTGCCAACAGTTGTTCAAGACGCGGTTTCAGCACATAAGCAACATAATTTATTGGGACACGTAGCAGTATTCTTTTGTTACCAGGAAAAAGGAATACCATTTATTCAGAATCCTTCAGGTCTTTTGTCCTACAAATCGAGGAAGCAGCAACATGATTTTTTTGATGGTCATATTCTGCAACTTTGTACTGGCACGCACTACGTTCATGAATTCCAGGTGCTTCTATACAGCGGATAATTTGCTGGAATGGCACCCAGCATGGAACCTGTTCCTGGTCAGATGGTCAAGAAAGGATATTGTATGCATGTTTCATGCATTTCACATTGATGGCACCATGTTGCTTATTCCTCACGTGTATTGCATCACTTGGAATCCTTGCAAATTTATTCTCGTTGGGTTCCAGCGAATTGACACCTTGCTCAAGACATTCAGTACTTGGGCCCTTATTTTAACCCATAGCTATATCTCATTTGATAGGAATCATAAACACCATAATTTTTTGGGACACATGGTAGTATAACATGGGATGCCTAATCTTGCATGGAGTGATCAACCTTGACCAATGACCATGCTGACAGTATGTTGTAACTTGGGGTCCCACTACATTAGGTCATGGTCGTGTTATGGTGTACTAGGGGTTAAAGGGTCTCAGAATGCCTTTTTTGTAAAATGCATTCATATAGAAGTAGGTTGATAATCAAAGATTTTTATTTCAGTAAATTAATGTTTAAATATGTATATTTGTCTGGTTAAAATGCCATTACCATCATCCAGTGCCCACAGGGTCATCTGGGTGTCTAAAGTCCAGGGTCTGAGAGGATCATTTTGGTCCGAAGTGGTTTTCTGACCCCAAAAAGTCCCCCACCAATGGTACTATTATCCTAAAACTTAGTTTGGTGGTGGGAAAGTTCCAAAATATGAGGGAGAAACACATTTTGAATAGTAACATTGACTGAACTGAATCTTAGGGACCCCCAAAAAGTGAAAAATCACTTGCCGCCTTCAAAAAAATTTGAATTTTGGGGGCCCTCCTCTCACCCCTCCGATCTCTCATGGTGATTCTGGCTGCAGAATCCTGATATATGGGCCAGAATGCACCAGCACATGAAATTTCAGCGTCTTGTCTTTTTTACTTGAGAAGTTATGGTCCTTCCAAAATGCTACAAAATGAAATGACCAATTCACATAAGTCAAAAAGGGGCATTTCACCCAAATTTTCAGAAATTTTCACACAAAAATTGTCAGAGATACTGACATGAAACTTGGGATTCTTTTGTTTGGTACCATTAAGTATTTTTGGACAAAGTTGAAGCAAAATCTGAGAGGTGCCATGTACAAGGCACCTCAATATTGGGTGGTTTGACATGGAATGACCCTCTTGTTATTATTACATGTAAAGGTGAGACGGTCTTTTTCTTTGGCTTTATAACATTTATACGTACTGTATTATTATACCTCTTACCCATCAGGGGCGGGGGTATACAGTATATACTAGAGAAATCAGTCTGTCCATCCGTACCAGTTCGTCCGACTGATTTCTCTAAAACTGCTTATCAGATTGTTTTCAAATTTCAGTCATGTATTCAATACTTCACGCAGAGGAGCAGTGCCAATTTATATGAAAATATGCCATAATATCTTCAGTGTATAAGGTTTGGGGGTGTTCGTGAGCTGTGCTCACTTTTTTTTTTTTGACTGCTTTCATTGGACAGTGGGTTATAACTAGTCGGACGTGAGAATTCGCTAATGCTATATATTGGCTATATACACAAAATGCGAAATACACAAAATATACATGTGTTCAGAGAAGCAGTTGTGTTTATATTTTCGATCAGTAGAAAAGCAAGCTCGAAGTTTTCAAGTTGTCATCACTTGTGCTGTGTAAATATAAGTTTAAGCATAAAGTATTAGTGGCACCAATCTTTACAGCTAATCCAGCACACCCCCAGTGGCTGTTCAAATGTCTAAATGTTTAATTTTCCTCCGTTTAAATGTTTCCACTTCAGCGAGATCAGCCCATCCCTAGTCTGGACAGACATGGATGTGTACTGCATCTTGACTGGTTGGCGGAGGCATACAACCGCGAGACTATAATTCTTGCTGTTGGTCGTCATTGTGAATTAATGAAAATATTTTGATGCTTAAATGTTATTTAAACACTGTAACATAACTGAAACATTGTCAGTGCATGATGGCCATCTTTTTAGAGTAGGATTGCACTAATGGAGAATATTAAAAACGCAGTGATTTTTTTAAATTTTTTTTAATGCTTAACTTATTATGTTTTTTCTCATCCCATCTCACTCTAGGTTTGCACGTGCCATGAGTGTTTCCACACTTGTCCTGACCTCCATCAAGGGCACTCCTCTTTACATGTCTCCAGAGCTGGTGGAGGAGCAGCCTTACGACCACACAGCTGACCTATGGTCCCTTGGCTGCATTCTTTATGAGCTCCACACTGGAGCTCCGCCATTCTACACCAACTCAATCTTTCAGCTGGTTCAGCTCATTGTCAAAGATCCTGTGAAGTGGCCTGAAAGCATGAGCCAGTGTTGCTCGGTACTGTAGAATAATTCTCTATGTAACTATTCTCTTGAGCCAGAACAACTACTGCAGAGGGGGGAGAGCAGTAACCTATAACAGGGTTCACACAGCCTTGAAAAGTCCTTGAATTTCACGTGATACTGGAAAACTACTTGAATTTGAAAAAGCATCAAAAATATCCTTGAATAGTGCTGGAAAATTTGGAATATGTACTTGAAAATATGAAAAATATTCTTGAAATTTTTATCCTGGGCTCAAACTTACAAAATTGAGAAACTTTTAGTATTTTAAAAATGATACTTTGTTTCGCACCAATCAAAATACAAACCCAGAATGATTAGGAATCTTTAGCGAGCTCACAGTTCTGAGTGTGCATGTCAAGAGAGTTTGTTTCTACTTATGTGTCAGATGTCAAGGCACATCAGCAAACGCGCATGCTGGTGTTTACACCATGGCAGCAAACCAGTGTTACAGCAATATATGTCTCTGGAAAAGAGAGAAACTGCAGCAATACTTGCGTGACCGGGGCTTGCCTGTTATTGGCAAGGTAAAGGAGCTTAGAGCTCTTGTGTATGTGGCACCGAAAATCATGGGAAAAGAGGCTAATGGTCATTTACCACTATGTCGTCTCAGCGCTGCAGTTTGGAAAAAGTTGCATCGTTCATGCAAAGATTTCGGCCTGAAACATGGCCAGAGCAGTAGAAAGAAAGATGACAATCGAGTTGGTGAGATTGACAGAAATGTGAAGAACCGTTTCAAATGGGCCTGGATGGAACGAGAGATCAGTGAATGGTACACTGTCATCATTAGGCGAGTTTTTACAGAAGGGTTGAGGTTCAGGGACAAGCCTTGTGCACGTTGTGCTGGGACCTGATAAATTATGCCTCTCGTGGAGCGAAAACATTGGTGGAGCACTACCAAACAAAAAAGCATAAGGACAAGGTTAAAATAAAAGGGACACAGTATGTGCTCCTGGGAGCTAGTCTGGCTGCCAAAGAGCCTTCCACATTCGGATTACACCCGATGCTGAAGAAACTGGGGGTCCAAAAAGTGCAGACGACAACGTAACCCCCACTTGTATTAGTTAATGACAGGGTATGTGTCTACTTATCTTTAAATTGAAGAATTGTTTGGGTCAGTCTTACGATATAGAGGATCTTATGTGAGCGGGTGCGTCATATTAACCACTTAGCGCTCGGAGCGGCGTTTACTCGCGAACAATCGCCGGGCTTGAGTTCCGGATCCGTCTATGAACGATAGCTCATGCGAGTCGTGTTTAACAGGGCAGCAGTGAGTGCTGCTGTGCGCGCTGGCCCGAATTATTTTCACTGATTGTCGTTGGCGTAATGGGTGATAAGAACTGTGCTGTTTAGCATCTTAACCATCCAAACACTGACTTGAGTTCATGCGATATACGATAAGGATGCAATCAATTACGCTATATATATTTTTTACTTACAAAGAAACAGATTGCGAGGTGACAGAATGACGGCGATATGAAAAAAAAAATTACATAAAAAATTCTTGACAGGGGGCGCCCCGGTGGCTCATGGGTCTAAGTGCGCGCACCATAAAGGCTGTGTCCCTCTCTTGGCGACCCAGGTTCGAATCCGACTTGGGTCATTTGTCGCATGTCTTCTCCATTCTTCCCCGCAACTTTCCTGTCTATCTCCACTGTATAACTACCAAATAAAGGATAAAATCCCCAAAAAATAATCTAAAAAAAAAAAAAATTTCTTGACAGTATGGTAAGTTTGGAAGCACGGTTCGACGCATAATGGAATCTCATAACTCATGCACATGTAGCGTGACTTTTTCCTTGCACCTTTCTTGGCGCAAACTACACAAGATTCGCACAGTCTCAACTTTTTCGCAGTCGGCGGGTGCGAACTAGCCAGTTGATCATTGCGATCAACACCACTCATACTGTGGTAGTTATCAACAATACAATGTGGTTTCACCATTCGCTCACCCTGATGATTCCTCTTCACTGTTTCGCACATGTGGCCCGCGGGTCGACAGCATCTTCACAAGCTTTTTGTCCTGCCACAGCAGGACCAGCATCAGTTTGTTTGGCTGTCACGATGTGATCACAGTGAAAATGAACGAAACAAAATTCACAAACTGAAAGTAATGGAATGTATGCACGTTACTTCTTATATCACCCAAGACCAATCGTAATGTCTCATGAACTCAAACCTTTGTCTGTGTTTAGATGCAAAGCAAAAAGCATTCATGATAACAGTTCTGCGTGTTTAGATGTAAAGCGAGTGACATGATAGGACGCGGCTCCGGGGCTTGAGCCGGTCGGCAGTAATACCAGTACACACGTTTCCGGGCAAGTTCGATAAGCCAACTGATAAGAGATCAGGCAGGCGTGAGTTGCGATAATGTAAATATACGGGAAACAAGTGGTTAAAGTTATGAAACAAGTACATTTTTTGTTTGTTGCGAGCTTTAGCGAGCATAACTGAATCACGTAATTTAATGGAAAACAAATGTAATTCCCGTAAGTGCCTTAATGGTAGTTCCCATTATGTTATCACTGAGCTAACTCTATCACTGTGATACTCCGTCAGTCATGTTACAATAAACAGCAGCAATGGATGCACTGAAATGATAATAAATTAAGTTGACACTTCATGATTTTGTTAATAATTTACAAGTAAGGAAAGTGCTTGAGAGCACTTGGGGGTCCTTGAAAAGTCCTTGAATTTTGTTGGCTCTGGGCTGTACGAACCCTGTATGAAAAGTGCTGTGATTTGTGTATTGTGAAAACAAATCTTACTTAAAGACTGAGAATGTGTACAGAGCCCGTCTTTGTCCCAGACATTATGCCGGGCACAGTGTGTTGGTGCTTATGTGTTTGTTTGTTGTATTTCAAAACTGTATTATTTTCATTGGCAGAGTTTCCTGAAAGGTTTGCTGACAAAAAACCCCCAGAAGAGGCTGTCGTGGCCAGACCTTTTAGAGCATCCATTTGTAACTGATGGAGTTTTAGGTGAGGTTTTTACTATTTCAACTGGATTACTTTACTACTTTTTCATTGATGAAGCTACGTTTAAGAGAAATGAAGAGCAAGGTGAGGTTTTGTCTGAGGAGATGCGTCTTGCGCTACTGGTCTCATGATCAGTTTGGGTTGCTGTCCGGAATCTGTCACGTACAGGCTATAACCAGATGTGGCGCTCTTGAGCTGCCATATTCACTCGTGGCTGCCCTAAGCGGGGTCAGTCAGTGACAGTGCCTGTGTTCCATTCTCGGATAGACGCCGACTGATTGTTGAACGGTGACAGTGCAAATGACGCACCTCCTCTCGGCGATTGGGACCTGCCCGTAACATGCCAAAGGCCCTTTTTCTCTCTCCTGTGCCACAAGCCGTTCCATTTTCTTGATGCAGTAGCATTTTTCGTTGGCTTTATGTAGGCTATTGACCACACCTAAAAGAACAAGTCAAGTGTCACTGTACACATCACGAACAACTCAATGTTTGTTATTACTGAAGTGCTTGGCGCGTGCACGTGGCGTGCGTCAGGATTACAGCACCAGGCGCTTTTTTTTTTTTATTTCCACTCATGCCTCACTGGAAAAGCAATAAAAATCAATCGATTCTTCAATTTGCCGCAAATAAAGTACATACCTCACCCTTGCGTTTCTTTTGGAGTTAAGTGTATAACGCCCTTTCCACTTTCCTGATTGGTTTTGCTTTTTCCCTCTGCAACTATTGATCCATGGATCATAGAGATAAGGGGGTTGGTTTGCTGGACTCAGGAAAGGATCACTTGATAATTGATGCAGCCCCCACCCGCTTTGCTGATTGGATTAGTGTGGTGGGAAATATATTGCTACCTGACTGGGCCATAAATACCGTCTCATGCCTAAGGTGTGACAAGGGCACTAGTGCAACACAAGACTATATGTGTAACTGGTTTGTTTGTGTTTCTCTTCTTCTTGCTTTTCCATTGCACCCGTTGTCAATACTGCCTGCATCAAAACAAGTGAAACTGATCCACAACCACTTGGGCTTCCTAAATCAATAGATTGAGCTCCTAAGGTTTAACTGACTTGAGGTCATGAGTGTTCCCTTAATCTTGAGCCGTATAAATGTGCCACAATTCTTCTGTATAGTGTGGGGGGTAAACTTTTTAAAGTCAACGAATAAACATGATTACCACTCTCCAAAGAGAACTGAGCCAGGCTCATATGGCCTGCAAACTGCTGTAGAAAAAGTAGTGGGAATGAAATAAAAACTCATAAATTTGTTAAAAGAATCAGATAGCAACCTATAGCTGGCCGGCTAGATGAGCTAATCTTCCGGAGTGACCATATTGGTAATCAACCAATGAGAAGTCCCTTCCTAGGAACCGGCGCACTCCAGTTTATGCTGGATGAATCCAGAGATCCAGTCTTCTTGGGTACCCAAAGATGACCCTCAGGTAACCCCTAGGTTTGGGAGGCTCAAACATGGTCTTCGAGCATCCCTGGCGGCAAAAAATGAATTTACACCATGATGTAATGGCAAACTTGTTACTAAGGGTGGAGTGTTAGTATGTGACAATTACCAATCAGAAAATGATAACTGTATGACGAGGTAGAAAGTATCATGTTTTAGCCCACCTTATGGGAAGGTCCAAAGGCCCTATAAATTAAGAGGTCAGACAATCGGTGGTCAGTCGGTGTGGGGCGACTGATGGGATATGAATGCTTCGTGGTATGCGCATACCAGCCTGGGTTGTTGTGCTTCACTTTGAGCGAGATACAATAAACCCACTTGCATCAGACTCTGGAGATTGCGTCTATTCTTTGGCGGAAAACTGCAGGTGTGTGGAGACCCCTCAGTCTAAGGGCCCAGACGGAGGTCGTTCACCCACATTAGGTTTTACCTTTCAAAACTATTGTAATATTTGTCTTGGAAAGTTGGAGTTTGTGTTTTTTGAAATGTTTGCATAATTCTAACAATAAGTTTGGCTTTGTCTTGCAAACTTAGTTCACAAATTTAACGTAGGGTGCATAACGTAGATTGCGCGGGAAAATAAATCATGCTTTTTTTAACTTAAGCGTCCTTGAAGCCCTCAGCTTTGAATTAGCTTAGACTGCCAAGTTGCTCAATTTGGGATTTTAAATTAACTAGTTGGGCTTATGTACTGACACGCTCCTGAAAAGGCTCCTATTTGCTTCTTTTGTTGCCTGACTTGAATCATTTTCTGGACTTATTGTTGTTTCTTGCTGGCAGTTTTGTCTGACAACAGCTCTGACAGCCCCCTGACTGTGACTCCAAGTATGGACCAGCAGGCTCTGAAACTGAAGCAAGTCAAGGAGAAGGCAACGCCCCGTTTTGGTGAGGGCAAGTTATTACGCAAAGCCAGGGAGCTGAGAGGCGAAGGCAAAGCAAACAAACAGGTATGGCGCAGCAAGAACTGAACCTGAGAATGGCTTTCCGTGACACCCATCCTAATGAGCTGAATTATGGATGAAGCATACTTAGAATTAGAATTCCTGGAAATGTGTAGAAGTGTGAATTTTGGATTAACACTTCCATGCCTCCTAACCTTCTGTGATGGCCTGTCATATTGCTGATCTTTGTGTGCTTGCAAGATGTGGAGTGGAGATGACCTCCTTTGTGACAAATTGTACTGATGCTCAAGATACAATCAGAAACTTCTGTATTGAAGTACTCAGTTTAATAACATTGGATTTTGTAGGAATTTGCAACAGATACGCATGTGGGCAGTGGAAAGGGGCGTCATTCTGACAAGGCTCATTTGAGAGCTGCTGCTAATGGAAGTATGCCCTCTGAGGATTCGTCAGCATCATTTCCATATATTATGAATCAAGATGGAGGAAAAGCATCAGCCAATCAGCCCCTCACAAACCAGCAACTGGCTTCTCAGGCTGTGGAAGACAGGTATTGGTAAAACAAGACCAGTGACTTTTTTTCCACAAATGTATTAATATATACTCTTCATAAAAAAGTAGGGACATTGGAATTTCAAGATCAATTAGAAAATAATGATTGTGTTTTGGATATAATAACCAACTGCAATGAAGATAACAGGAACTGCTGTAAAACAGAGCACCAAAATGCAGCCAACGGTGCGCACGTGCAGCATGTGGAAATCCCGAACATGTGGCCGGGGTGAATATTCGAATTTGACACTTTAGAGAAAGGTCATCTCCTCCCTTGTGATCGAGACTTCTTTCATTCTCATAGCTTCTGACTGTAATCCTTTGTTGATTTTGTTTATCTGAGACATCCTTTGATAGTTTTTTCGAAATGCGACGTCTCCAACGTGCTGAACGTCTCAGAGCAATTGGTACGCTTGAAACTGGCAGCCGTCAGTCTGAGGTTGCTAATTTCTTCAATGTTTCCCTGTCAGTGATTAGCAGAGTATGGAGCAGGTATCAGCAAACCCATAATTTTATGATTGACGCCGTTCAGGGCGTAGACAGTCAACAACAAGAGCCCAGGATAGGTTGATACGTACCAGGCTCTGAGAAATCACACTCAAACAGCAAATCAGATTGCTGCAAACCTACACCAAGCTACTGGTGTCCGAGTGACAGGTCAGACAATTAGAAATCGTCCACACGATGCCCATCTTCATGCTAGACGGCTTCGTGTTGTGCCATCATTGACCAACCACCACATTGCCAATAGACGCGAATGGTGTTGACAATGCAGAAACTGGGGTCACGTGTAATGTTCTCAGATGAGTCCTGGTGCACTTTACATACATTGCATTACATTACATTTATTTAGCAGACACTTTTATCCAAAGCGACCTACAATAAGTGCATACAGTAAGGTCACTGACACTGTAGCCCAACAGACTGGACGAGGTACAGTTCACATCAAGCATTAGTCACCTGAAGTCATGAACATGTAGCGCAAAGACTATACAGAAGGCAGAAGCATACAGGAAAAAGAAACAAAGCAAATTGAGACAAACAGTAAAGGTTTTTTTTTTTAAAGTAAATAAAAGCAGGGGAGGGGGGCGATCAGGTCAGAAACTGTCTAAACAAGTGAGTCTCAAAGGAGCACTATGGCATCGCACGCAAATGACCTATTGTGTTATTCTGAACCCTTGTGAACGCTTCTCAGCCAGTATAATTTTCAGCTGTACGCTAATAAATGAGTCATTGTAGTCCAAATTGCCCCAGGCGCCTAATTATCACACTTGTGTAAGCCGCCATAATTGGCACGCGCACTAATGAAAGCACGCGAGATTCCCTGTGAGTGTGACGTAAACCAGCACCTTGGCCACCATATTCAATTGTAAACAATAACACACAGATATTGCAAAGACAACAAAAGAATATCATAAAGGTAATTCAGAATGGTAGAATTTTAATTTTAAAATTAAGTAGCTGAGCTTCAACCACGTAACCGCAGCACAGCGCGAATATTTGAAATGGCGTCATAGTGAGAACTCCGTGGCAACACGAACCACTGGTGACTATGACAGTTAGCTGGAGCGGCAAAGAAAGTTTGGTTTTGACAGTGTCAGAAGGTTCATAGGAAATGTATCATTCGGACACTGATGGAAAAGCGAGCATGGAAGAAACGGTGAGAAACGTACTGTATTTGTACGAGCCGAATGCGGCAGAGGCTGACGATGAAAACACAGAGAGTGTCAGTGACCAAGGCGCCGCTGGCCCTAGCCAGCCTTCTGGTATTGCTGTCGACTTGAGGCGACTGAACGATGTCGAATGGTATGTTAAAAAGTGGCGTCTCGGTCGTCTTAATTGTCATCTCTTCCTGTAGAACTAACGTGAAATATTTTGAGGTTGCCCGCGTGTGCGCCACACGGCCATGAAGGCTGCGATGGAAATAAGTTCCTTTCGAGTTTCGTACCCCCCCTTCCCCGGTACACAGGTGTAGCTGGGATTCGTAGAGACTATATGGTTGTGTAACAGTTTTGGTGTTATTGATAGATATTTTTACGGAAAATCTTGGCTATGCGTTTTCTGTTAAAAACGAGGTTTTTTTCTCAATTTGGGAAAATGGATAACTGTTTAGTGGAAACGGTGGTAGTGGAAACAGTGGCTGCTGAATCAAGGTGCCGGTATACGTCATAGCTTCATTTTCGATCTTGGGCAATGGCGCGGTGAAATGAATATATTGGCGCAGCACAATAGATTTTCAGGATCAATTGTGTCTGCTACATGCGGCCCCTGCCAAGGCGGAAACAAATGGATTTGCATTGTTCGAGGTGTCCTTTGTGATATCAGAGCTACTTTTTGCCGCACCATAGTGCTCCTTTAAAGTTACGGCGGTAGAGCAGCAGGGATGGAGCAGTTCGTAGGGAGGTGGGAAGGTCATTCCACCACTGGGGAGCAAGATGGGAGAAGCTGAGTGATCTGGTACAATGACCAGCTTTCCGACCCAGGGTAGGGGGGCGAAGTCGTCCTGCTGCTGCAGAACGAAGTGGCTGGGCAGGTGTGTAAGGGTTGATCGTCTCTTGCAGATAGGAAGGGGCTGTCTTGTTTGCTGCAGCATAGGCCAGAGTCAGGACTTTGAATCTAACTCTGGCTGCAACTGACAGCCAGTGCAGGGATCTCAGCAGGTGAGTCACATGGGAGAACTTTGGGAGGTTGAAGACCAGACGAGCAGCTGCATTCTGGATGAGCTGCAGGGGTCAGAGGGCACTGGATGGTAGCCCAGCCAGCAAGGAGTTGCAGTAATCTAGACGGGAGATCACAATGGCTTGAATAAGGAGCTGGGCTGAGTAGGTGGTCAGGTAAGGTTGAATCCCTCTGATGTTGTACAGAAGAAATCTGCAGGACTGTGTTACAGCTGCGACATGCTTCTTGAGGTCCAGTTGGTTGTCTAGGACGACCCCCAGGTTCTTCGCAGAGCAGGTAGCAGCTACTGCAGTGCCATCAACGGTGATAGCAAGCTGTTGTGGAGGGGAGGTTCGGTGCGGGATGAAGAGGAGCTCCGTCTTCTCAGGGTTGAACTTCAGATGATATCTGGCCATCCAAGTAGAGATGTCTGCTAGGCATGCTGAAATTCTTCCCTGGACCTGTGTGTCAGAAGGGGGAAAAGAGGGGAAAAGTTGAGTGTCATCAGCATAACAGTGGTAAGAGAAACCATGGGATGTGATAACAGATCCAAGAGACTTCATGTAAATGGAGAACAGCAGGGGCCCAAGGACAGATCCCATCCAGGACACTTGGTATGTCCTGCCAGCCAGATACGAGACAAACCAAGAGAGAGCAGTCTTGGAAACCCCCATCTCAGCCAGAATGGAGATCAGGAGTTAGTGATTGAAGGTGTCAAAAGCAGCAGACAGGTCTAGAAGAATCAGGATTGAGGAGAGTGACGAAGCACGAGCAGTGGCGAGCGCATCCATAACAGAAAGAAGAGCAGTCTCCGTTGAGTGGCCAGCTCGGAAGCCAGACTGGTGGGGATTGAGGAGGCAATTCTGTTGGAGAAAAAAGAGGATAATTGATTGAAACGGCATGTTCCAGAGTTTTAGACAGGAATGGTAGAAGTGAAACAGGACAGTAATTTTTCACATCAGAAGGGTCAAGGGAGGGTTTTTTGAGGAGCGGTGTAACGCGTGCCATCTTAAATGCAGAAGGAACATGACCGGAGGCAAGGGAACGGTTGATAATGGAACGAGCTCACTGGATATTGATTGCAGTACAGGAGATGGGATAGGGTGGAGTGCACAGGTTGTAGCACAGTGAGATGTGATCAGGTGGAGTATGTCCGGGGCCTCCAGCCTCTTGAAGGAGGACAGGACAGGAACTGGACTGCTGGGTGGATCTGGAAGCATGACTGGTTGGGAGAAGGAGTTCCGTATGGTAGTCACCTTCCCCTCAAAGTGGGCCAACAATTCATCTGCTGAGTGAGAGGAGAGAGGAGGGGGGTAGGGGGTGTAAGCAGAAAGGAGAAAGTGATGAAGAGTTTACGTGGGTTGGACAAGTGTGCATTGATTGTAGATTGGTAAAATGAGGACTTAGCTAGTATGGTGGCAGAAGTGAAGGCTGTCAGCAGCTTTTGGTACACAGCAAGGTCAGCTGAGGATCTGGACTTTCTCCACTTCCTCTCAGCAGCTCGCAGTGATAGACGACTCGAGCGGAGAGAGTCAGTCAGCCATGGGCAGGTCGGGGATGAGCACGCTGGTTTGGAGACAAGAAGGCAGAGTGAGTCAAGAGACTGGGAGAGAGATGAATTAAACACACAGGTAGCAGTGTTAACAGACAGGTTGGCAAATGTGGCAGGAGAATGAAGTGTAGAAAGCACTAGAGAGGTTAGGGAGGAATGAGAAAGGGAACTTAAATTTCTCCTAAATGTAACAGGGGGTGGGGAGCTGGAGGTGGTGTGAGAGGCTGGGGACAGTAGAGAGATGGAAACAAAGAAATGGTCAGAAACAGGGAGAGGAGTCACTGTGAGTTCAGATGCAAAGCAGGTCCGGGTGAAAACAAGGTCCAGTTGGTTGCCAGCTTTGTGGGTTGCAGAGGTTGAGGACTGGGTTAGGGCAAAGGACAGGAGTAGTGAGGTTGTGCTGGAGAGCTGAGTGCTTGCAGGTGGGAGGTTGAAGTCGTCCAGGACCATGAGAGGAGTCCCGTCCTCCGTGAAAGCGCTCAGGAGAGTGTCAAGCTCATCCAAGAAACACCCAAGAGGGCGATGGACAATAACAATATTCAGTTTAGTTGGGTGAGACACAGTAACAGCATGAAATTCAAAGGAAGTGGCAGGCAGTGAATTTCAGGGGGAGATACAGAATCTCAGTGAGGGGGCAATGAGCAGGCCAGTGCCTCCGCCACGCCCAGATGCTCTGGGAGTGTGGGAGAAGGCTGTAGACAGCAGCAGGAGTGGCAGAGTTATCTGGAGAGATCCAGGTCTCTGCGAGGGCTTTAGGGCTTTAGACTTCCTTGATAGGGGTGGTCGCATCTGGCAACGTTGTAGCGAACGCCATGCCAATGTTAACCCGAGGCAGCATTACAGATTTGCTGGTGGGTCTGGCGTGGGGTGGGATCACTTTGACTCACTGAACCCCACTCCATATCGTGCAAGGAAGAGTCACTGGCCAGTACTTTTGGGACAACATACTGATACCCTATGTTGTCCCGTTTGCACGATATGAGGGGCGGCATTTTGTCTTTCAGGACGACAACGTCCGTGCTCACCGTGCAAGAATAGTAGGCACAATATCCTAGGATGCCCTGGCCAGCAATGAGCCCTGACCTTTCCCCCATTGAAAATGTCTGGGGCATCTTGGGCCGATGTTTGCGTCAACGTGAAAGGCCACCAACCACGGTAGATGAACTTGGCCAGGTGTTGGTGGAAGAATGGGGCAGACTGCATCAGATCACCATAGGCAGACTCAGACGCAAGATGCTTCGAGGCATTAATGAGTGTTTGGCCAATAACAGGGGCGGTATGCACTATTGACGCAAAAATGTCAACTTTCAATGTCTGTTTCTTACCCATTCCTTCTTTCACGGATTGTGACAGCAAAAGAAACTGTTTAGGTAATGAAATATCAGGTGAATTGTTTACTCAATGCCTTCTTTGTTGAGGTACAATTAGTTTGGGACCAATTATTTGATATCATTAGTTTGTTATTGACCTTGCAATTTCAATATCCCTTGAAGAGTATATGTTTGAACCTGTTCTTGGGATTCTTCATTCTTGACATTCAAGCCTTATGGTAGGGGCTCCGACTGTTCAAATAATGTGGGAAACGAAAGGAGAACATAACGGAATTGGAATACTCTGTGTGTATATAGCCTCATCTCCTCCAAGCAGTCCAGGTTGTTACACATTAGCAGTCACTGTCATTTAAAATTTCCAGGCGAGTGGAATTCAAGGCGAGCTTTTTTTTGTGGCCCTTGCGGCTCATTCCGAGGCTGGGGCAACTGGAAGAATGAAAAGATTGGATGTCTCTTTGCTATGTTGGGCATGTTACTCAAAGATAGATTCATTCTGAGATACAGGGCCCATTAAGATGCATAACAAGTTTAAACTTAGTTTACCTCTTGCACAAAACATGCTGAGATTTTGAGAGGCATCCTGAACCTATTCTCCAATTTAAGCTTAAACCTCTTAATGCAATTGTATGGGCCAAATATTGCATGGGACTCTATCCTGAGAAGAAAGAAACAAAGTTTAGGTTTACAAAAAAAATAGACTTTTTTATTAAAACGTTTCTATTTAAAATTAAAGAAGGAGTACAATGAAAACATAATCATCAGAATTATAAAGTTCTCAGTTGCATTATAGGGGCTTACCTCAATAGCCGCTTAACCTGACGTGGCTCAAAAGAATCACTGAATCACTACCATCAGAAATGGTAGTTGCTATTTTGGCTACATTAACAGACCATGCACGTGGACCTGAATTCAAAAACCAAAACAAACATCACTGTCTAAACCTCGGTCATAGTACCCACTGATGCTTCAGCCAAGTAACACTATGCGTGTCCACACCAAATTAATTTCTGGGAATGAGAATCATTAATTTATGCATATATCTGCTGTGGATAAGCATTCACAAAAGCCATGATTCACCTCTGAATGTCCCATTTTGCAAAGGTTTCTTTCCTAATGGCATGTCCCGCGGCTATGTCCGCCGTCTACAGCCGCTCCGAAGGCGAAAATGAAACGTAGGCGATCGGTTCAAAGAGGGTCAGTTGGTACGGGTTGCCCAATCACAGAACTGGTATCTCTTGCTTTTGGTTTCCCAGTATCTACGAAGACTTGTTTCCATCTTTTCTACAAAGCAGTATTGGCGCTACTGTTCTGTATTATACGGAATGTCTACCAGCGGAGTGTAACGATGGAGAGGGAACCAGTCTAGTTTCTACGAGGCGCGCATTTTTTTCGAGCTTTGTTATTGTGAGGTGCGTGCTTTTTTTTTCCTCGCCTCAATTTTCTTTAGGCGCGCTTTTCGCGCACCTTAAAAGACTGTGACTGCATTAGAACGGTTATTTTTGCGTCTTCATTGTCTTCAGTTGTGGATGGTGGCAAAAGAACCAGTCAAATCTTTCCTGTATTTTCATTACCCTTTTCTTGGGGTACCTTGCTCATTGATCCGACACTGCAAGTTGGAGCTTGAATGAAGCAGTGAGAAATGAAGAAGTAAAATAACATTACATGAGTGGCGAGAACAGGTCGCTCAGCCCAATTGGGCTCGCCAGTTTCTTATTACTATAGTGAATCAGTCACTTCGGATACTCAATGACTAAATGGTATTTAGCGCTTAATCAAGCCTGCTCTTGAAAATTCCCTAGGTTTCTGCTTCAACAATATGTTCCTGCTTGTTTTTCGGTGCACGGCTGATGAAGGCTTCAATAGCACATCTGTTTTCAATCATTTTCCTTGATTAACAAGATTTCCAATGATTAGTATTAGCTATTAAACATTATCCAGAAAAGGTCAGTGTGGGTGCAGGCTTTCATTCCAACCAAGCACTTACACACCTGAGACTACTAATCAAGCTCTTTATCAGAGACTCTTGATGTTGATTAGTCATATTAGGTAGGTGAGAAAAAAATTCGGATCCAGGGGATTGCATTTGATAGCATTGGAAAGAGCTTGAAAAGACTCTTTGAATTTTTAAAATAGGATAAATATTAAGGGTGCTATGGCATTTTTAAGTCGGCCAATTCAGGGTATTTTTTGTCTATCATTTTACCTTAAAACAGTGAGACCTCTTGTGACCATGTTCTAAAAAAATGTGCTTTATTTGATCATATAAAAAAATCACCAATGAGCTATTTAACAGATTAATTACTTAATTAATAATCAAGTGACGATCCAGTCCTGTTCATAGAAGTGTGCATAACTAAGTCTCTTCATTTTTTGGTGGATTATCCAAGATTTGTTGATGAAACCGACATTTTGCCACTTGGACACCAGATCCTGCTGGAGCTACAATTCTGTGGCTGAGCATAAAATGTTCTTAAAAATCAGCACAAATGTAGGAAAGAACATATACATAAAGTCTATATGAGTTTAAAAAGAGTCTTTACTTACCTTTTAGCAAATCAGGTAGGCAATTTTAACAGGTTACCGACACCGAAAGTGTGACTGAAAATTACGATACTTCTATGAATCCGATTGAGAAAATTCAAAGACGAGGCAAATGCGGGGAATGTGAACTAAGTCATCAGTATAAGTGCACAATTTCAACTGCGCATCCAGGACACCAAAACACGCTCAAAAAGACCGCGATTTTCTGCGAGCACTGCACTGCGATCAACCCGGAATTGTAGGTATCTGACGTAAACATTTGGCAAGCCTTGCGCCGATTGTCACGTACCTAGTCATATCAGGTCTGGCAACTGCTTGCTTGGAATGAGAGCGTGCACCCACACTGCCCCTTACTGGATAATGTTGAATAGCCCTGGCATGAGCCAGGAACAGCTTCCTTCTTAATGCAATGTTGTGTGTGTGCGTGTGTGTCCAGCCAATCAGTGCTAAATTCCACCGGGTGCCTGTCTGCAGCATAACGTGAGCAACGCTATTTTGCTATGTCTTGCTGGCGACTTCATATTCCACTGAGTGCGGAATGTCAGCGCAACGTATTCCCCTTGATAGTTACTTAGTTTTAGTTACTATAAAAACATCGGTCACTTGACAGCCACCTGGGTGTTTATGGAAACACCATAGCAACGTGATGATTTCATAGAGGTGCATGTGAAGACATTATAATGGTGCATTGTTCACTGAAATATAAAAGCAAAGTTACATAAAACAATAAAATTAAAACATGGGCTGAAAATTGGGCTCCATGTGGGTTGAATCTAGAACCCGAGGATCCCCATGGGCAAAGTGCTAGTTTCTGTTGACCTCTGAGTTAAGAGGGCAAGTAACTGCTCTAACATTAAATGCACTTAAGACAAATTGACAGCTTGTTAAAATCCTGCGATTACAATTGTGGTTGGAACAAAAACCAGCATACACAGTGGGGCCCCAGGAACGACGTTGAAGACCACTGCTCAACACAAATGATGAACTGTTTACCCATGAAACTCTATTTTTTCCCAAGTTTTCCTTTAAAGCGAAGGCAACAGATGTTGAAAAGTACAAATGTACACTTGTTCTGTGGCGGATAATTTAATAATTGTTAATGAAGAACAATAATACTTGTTATTTTACAACCCCAATTCCGAAATAGTTGGGACGAAGTGTAAATTGTGAATAAAATCAAACTGCAATGACTTTCAGATCACATGAGCCAATATGTTATTTACAATAGAACATAGATAACATTTCAAATGTTGAAACTGAGACATTTTACATTTTTATCCACAAAATGAGCTTATGTCAAATTTTCGGGCTGCCACGGGTCTCAAAAAAGTTGGGACACAGGCAAAAAAAAAAAGGGCTGGAAAAGCAATTAATATTCAAGAGAATCAGCTGAAAGAACATTTAGCAGGTAATTAAGTTAACTGGCATCAGGTGTGTAACATGATAGACTATAAAAGGGATGTCTTAGAGAGGCTGAGTCTCTCAGAAGTAAAGATGGCCAGAGGCTCTCCAACCTGTTAAGGCTTGCGTAAAAAAATTGTGGAATACTTTAAAAACAATGTTCCTCAACATCAAATTGCAAAGGTTTTGAAGGTCTCATCATCGACAGTGCATAAAATCATCAAAAGATTCAGAGAAACTGGAAAGATTTATGTGCGTAAGGGACAAGGCTGAAGACCTTTACTGGATGCCCGTGATCTTCGGGCCCTCAGACGCCACTGCATCACTCACCGGCATGATTCTGTCATTGATATTACAAAATGGTTAATCTAGGGTCCTAGTTTGTGTCAGGAGGTCTTGAATGGACCGGGTCATCAGTGACCATGCCTGAATAGTTTTAGGCTGAGACTTCTTGAGACGTGCAGTTGTGCACTCCAGTGATGTTATATACTGATAGGCGGTGAGCCAGTATTCTTTTAAGGGCAGATTGGGGTGATACCAGCGCCTTAAGATGGCTTTTTTTGGCTGCAGTGAGTCCTGCCATAAGTAGTCTACGCTGATTAAGAGTGAGGAGTAGCTAAGAATCATCCTTAAGAAGGCAAAGGCATGGGTTGGGCTGTATGTCGATATCGAGCAGTGGTGACAAAAAGGAGAATATTTCAGTCCAAAAATGCTTGATTGGGGTGCATTCCCAAAACATGTGCATCGTTGTACCAACTATCTGATCTAGGCAGAGAGTGCAATCAGGGCTTGTGATTAACTTCATTTGGAAGCATTTTAATGGGGTAGCATAAGCTCGGTGTATCAATTTGAATTGTATCAGTTGATGTGCCAGATTTTTTGAGGAACAGCACGTTTTCCCATATCTTTTCCCATTATGGTTCTAGACCAAGTGTGTTTAGTTCCCTTTCCCATACCTTTTCCACACTTAACTTTTTAGAATGATGGGAAATCAAGGCATTGTAAATGCTGGTCACAGTCTCTCTAGAGCACTGAAAAGGTCTTACCCATTTTTCCATAGTATGCTCTGGAATCGGCTGATCCCAGGGCACCCCATAAGCATTCATGGCTGATCTTAGTCTCAGATAAAGGAAATATGACGTGCCTGGCAAATTAAAATTAGTTTTTATGTCTGGAAATGTGCGGAGGGCATTGTCATCAAACAGATCACCAAAAACAGCACCACCTTTTTGAGCCCACTGAGGGAACACAAATGGTTTCCCGCCTGACTGAAAATGATAGTTGTTCCATAATGGGGATGTTTTATGAAAAAGATGTGCTATGCCTAGTGTTTTCTCAGATTTTCTCCATACATTAAGTAACTTGGTTATAATACTCCCATAGCGTAGCTGCACATTTTTGCGCCCTGTGCCTGTATAAAGCAAGTCTTCTAACCTGTGTGGCTTAACTCTCTCTGCCTCTATTGCCTGCCATGGGACCTGAGAGTCTGGACGTCTCCATACTTGTAAGGATTTTATTTGGAAGGCATAATAATAGAAATTTAGATTTGGAACCGCCAAGCCTCCAACCAGCTTATTTCTTTGCAATGTTGTTAATTTAATTCTGGCACGGTTTCCTCCCCAAATAAACTGTGATATAAGAGAGTGCATTTCAGAGATATGCTTAGGTGGAGCAGTAACTGGAATCATGAAAAACAGAAAGTTTATACGGAGTAAGATATTCATTTTAATAGTGGACACTCTGCCTTGCATTGACACTTGAAGAGAGCCCCATCTCTTTAGATCCTGTTCTATTTTCTTTTTCACCACAGAGAAGTTTTCTTTTGCAATTTGATTAAGATTGGGGAAAATTTTTATGCCTAGGTAGGCGAAAGATGTGCAGACAGGGATCCCAGCTGGTAGGGGGATATCCTTAGCTGCTGCGTTTAGAGGGAGGAGTGCAGATTTAGTCCAATTCATTTTGTACCCGGACATGCTATGAAACTCATGGAAGAGAGTAAGGACTTAAGATTCCTGGATATTTGAAAGGAAAAGAAGACAATCATCAACATATAATGAGAGATGGTGTCTAGAGAGACCTGCATTTATAGGGGAAATTACGTGGCTTTCTCTGATGGCCTGTGCCAGAGGTTCCAGGGATAGGGCGAACAAAAGAGGTGAGCACGGATCGCCCTGCCTTGTTCCTCTATTCAGGGCAAAGGCTGATGACTGGACGGTGCCTGTGAGAACAGAGGCTGTAGCCCCCCCATATAAAGTTTGTAACATAGAGATAAACTTTTCCCCGAAACCAAATTTCTCCAGGACCATCCACAAATAATGCCATTCCAGGCGGTCGAAAGCTTTTTCAGCATCCAACGAAAACACGGCACAATCTTCTTTGAGGGTATCCGCTATGTCAATAATATGTATTGAGATTATCAGAGGCGACTCACCCTTTAAGGAATCCTGTTTGGTCAAAATGTATGAGTTTGCCAGCAACAGTTTCCAGTCTAGTGGCTAGGACCTTGGAATAAACTTTTATGTCCCCACAGATAAGGGAGATGGGCCGGTAGCGGGCACATTCTAGTGGGTCTTTACCTTTTTTGAGGAGGACAGTGATTAGTGCATTCCTCTGATCTCCATGGAACGATCCTTCTTTAACTGCGTAGTTTATGGAATCTAATATTAGTGGTCCCACCTGGTCCCAGAATGTAAAATAGAATTCTGGTGGTAGACCATCCAGACCAGGTGATCTGCCAATGTTTAAAGATTTCACTGCCTTTTCCAGTTCTTTTAATGATATAGGAGATTCCAGATCTGCCATGTCATCATCATCTAGTTTAGGCAATGTTGAATTATGAAGAAATGTAGAACAATTTTCAATATTTATTTGTCCTTCTGAGGTATAGAGATCACTGTAAAATATTTTGAATACGTTGTTAATTGCATTGGGTTGTGTCACAACTTGGCCCTCGGTTGTTCGAATTGCATTGATTAGTGCTTTAGACTCGCACTGCTTCAGTGTAAGGGCTAGTAGCCTGCTTGGGCGGTCACCCTCATAGTAGTATTTTTGCTTTGTTCTATGTATTATAAACTCTGCCTTTTCTATTGATAGACTGCGATATTCCCCTCTAAGTGCAGTGAGCAAGCTTGCGTTGGTCACTGGAGGTGTTGCCGTTTGCTCCTTCTCTATTTGTTCAATTTCTTTCTCTACTTCATTAAGCCGTTTATTTCGTTCTGATTGTACTTTAGAGGAGAATCCAATGCACACACCTCGTATAAAACACTTAGCCGATCCCCACATTATTTGCGCATTGGTGGAACTTTCTTTATTGTGAATAATAAATTCTTCCAGTTGTTCTCTCGTGTGATATAAAAGCCCCATTACTGAGGAGAGATACATTAAATCTCCACCTGTATGCTTTAGGGTGATTAACAATTGGTGTTAATGTGCAAATAACTGGAACATGATCAGAAATTAAAATGGGGAGTATATTAACATGACTAACATTATTTATTATGGATGGACTAACAAATATAGTCGATCCTGGAGGACGTGCCATGGTGGCTTGAATGGAAGGAGTATGCTTTAACTCTGTCATTATGGAGACGCCAGAGATCTACTAGATTTAGATCAGTCACGAATGCTCTTAGAGATAATGATGAGGATGGCAGAGTAACAGGTGCTGTGTTGTTGGACCGGTCCCACTCTGGGCATAGAGTTGCATTGAAATCACCTGCTATAATACAATGACAATCAAGGTATTTCAGTATGGAACTACTGATAGATGGTAAAAAATTATCATCATGAGTGTTGGGTGCATACACATTTGTTAGTAAGGTCTTTGCATAATTGATAGAGAGTAAACCATACACAAATCTTCCTGTCTGATCACAACCGTTATCCAACACTGCAAATTGCAGTTTTCTTTCAGCAAGGATAAGCACACCCCTTGTTCTGGAAGAGGCACAGGAATGAACTACTACTTTGTAATACTTGTTTTGAAAGTGCTGTACATTACCGTCCGTCAGGTGAGTTTCCTGAATGAATGCAATAGATATTTGTTTACGACGGAGAAATTCCAGGTAGCGGGTGCGCTTAACTGGTGAGTTTAGCCCTCTTACATTCCAGGTCATAATGTTTAAGCTGGCCATTTAGACAGCAGAGAAGTGTAGAGAAAAGTATCAAAAGACCCAAAAAAAAAAAAAAAAAAAAAAATATACATGGGGGAATGCATGACCTAAGTTGTACTGTTTCAGGAACAGCAGTATCGCACATTAAACCATACAACAAAACTATATACAAACAAGCAATCTGCCAGGCTCCCGCAGAGCCCAAGGATTGCAACGCACAAACATTATCCAATCTGCTGCCGTGGATAAGCGAAGCGGTCCTCAACAACCTTATTTGACATTACGGGCGCTCCTCAAAACTAAACAGGCCATATTAATATGAATAGTCCGAGCGCTTAAAAGTCAACCAAAAATGATAGGCTATCTCTTGGAGAGCGTCACATGCATGAAACAGAAATAGTCCGTTTAGAACAATGCTTAATGTGAACCATCCAATTTCTTATAAGTCAATCGACACAAACTGAAGATATAATTAAAACGTCCAATATCAAAATGTTGGCTACAGGCGTACGGCACTTGGCTACTTAGCTGGTGGTTCACTGTTGGGACGGTACGTCCATCTTGTCGGGGTCTGGATCCTGCTGGAGGACTGCTGCACGGACCGCAGAAATGGAGGGCCTCCTCTGGAAAGAGCCGAGAAAGTCCTCTGCCTCGGATGGGCTGTCGAACTGAAAGTTTCGTCCTCGGTAGATCACTTTAAGTTGAGCAGGATAGCACAGAAATGGCTGTAATCCGACTGAACCCATTTTCTTCTTTACTGAAACGAATGCTTTCCTCTAGCTGGTTGTATCCTTGCTGTAGTCGGGAAAAAATAGCAATTCCTGGCCCATATGCTTGATCGGTTGGGCTATTGCTCCCTTCAGAATCGCTTGGCGATCAGCGTAGTCCAGTAACTTGAAAATTAAAGTTCGAGGGCGAGTGTTGGGCTCCTCCTTCTCTGAGCTGTAAACTCTGTGAGCTCGCTCAATGCGAATGGGTCGGTCTTTCAAAGAAGGTATCCATTTCGGTAAATTCGCTGTTAAAAAGCCCATTGCATCTGATCCTTCTTCTCCCTCTTTAAGGCCCACCAGTCTGAGGTTTGATATTCGGCTGTGGTCTTCCATCTGGGTCAGCTTAGAAGTGAGATCGCTAACCTCTTGGTGTAGCGCACTAACCTGGTGCTTGCTAGCTCTTAATGCAGCCTGCAGTGAGTCAACTTTAGCGGTATTATTTTGAATAGCTTTTTGTGATGAATCCACATTTTTGGCTAGAACTCCCAGACTGGCCTCCGCATTGTGCATCTGTGTTTTTCACTTCGTTTAATTGTGGGATTAAGATGCTATTAATTGCTTCTTTCACGGCTGCCTATATCAACAGGTTAAGTTCGCTCTGTTGTTCTTGTAACGCCATATTGACTGCAGAAGCAATTACGTCCTCGATATCCTCCTTTGGCATGGTTACCATTGGTTTTTTTTTTTAATGGTGACATGCTATCGCCCTCTCGTTTGCCTCCCAGTTTTCCTTGTGCCATACTGCCTGTGCTCCTGACAAAAATTGGTTATATTATTGAAAGAAAATTACATTTAAGGTGTTGTTGAGGACGAGCTAGTCAGCTACACGTGCATCGCTGACCGACGTCCCGGAAGTTCCCCCCTGTCCCTACTTTTTTGAGACCTGTAGCAGCCATCAAATTTGAAATCAGCTCATTTTGTGGATAAAATTGTAAAATTTCTCAGTTTCAACATTTGCTGTGTTATCTCTGTTCTATTGTGAATAAAATACTGGCTGGTGTGGTTTGAAAGTCATTGCCTTTTAATTTTATTCACAATCTACACTTTGTCCCAACTATTTCGGAATTGGGATTGTACAAAAAAATATTGTATAATTGAGCACAAAAATGGCTTCTGTGCATACATCAGCATCTACCACTGCATTCGGCATATTGCTGAACAATTGATTCCATGACCCAAATAATGGAACACTACTCCTTTTAGCTAGCGGCTAGCGAGGCTGTCAATCAACACAGGCAGTCCCGCCTTAACTTGCCATTAGGCCCTGAGGCTGAGGAGTGTTGTTGACACTCCCAACCCCGTCACCCCCTGTAGCTGTGTTTATCTTCAGTGCAAAATATATTTGTTTCTCTCAGGAGACACAGTGACTTTTCCCTCTCTGAGCTGTAAACCATTACAATATTTTCATTGACAGATGACCAATTTACTTAGGCCTATAGCATAACAAAACTTAGTCTAAGACTGAACACTTTTAATAACAACCACACACACAGCGACTCATAAGTGAAAGAATAAATTGGTTGATTATAAATCAAGATGCATGAAAGTTTGGTTCCTTTCCAAAACATAAAAACAACAAATCAAAATTGATGAAAATTGCCGATTGCGTTTATAAAAGATAAAATTCCACTTATAATTCAGGATTTTATTGTTTCCCTTTTCAAGTTTTAGGTTTTTTTTTCAATAAAATGAGCCCTTTGGCGAGGAATGAATTGAAATTGAATGAAAATTACTACTCTGGTTTTATTAAATTTAATATCTCGGGCTCCTTTCGATCCTATCTATCCCTTAAATGTCAGCATCGTATTATTAGGAGAATGAAGGAAGCGTAAGCTTCTAGTTGGTGGTCTATTCAAGTCAGTGGGATGAATAATTGGCTAGCTAGCATGCTAACACTTTTCGCCATTGAATTAATAAATTCAAGTTTCTCAAAAAATTGTTACGCGTGTAACTTAATACTTTTAATGGGAAACGCGTTGGCGTGCTAGCTGGGGAATTATACATCATATTGACTTAAGTAGACCACCAACTAGAAACAGTTACCAACAAGATTTGTAACGTGACTGTTGTGCAGATGAGCGTAATCAGACTAGTAGCGACATGAGAAGGCTGTATTACGCTTATGTAATATCAAACATGCATGTCATTGCTGGTTTACACCCATTTTTTACCCCTCGGCCAAATTTTGGCCAGAGGGGTATTGTTGTCACCTGCGTGTCTGTCTGTCGTTTGTCCATGACTTTGTCCGGGTCAGTACTCAGCAACTAATGATCGCTGCTGCACCAAATTTGGTATGGTAACTCACTATGACCCATCGATGTGCAATATCAAGTTTTTTGCTGGATTTGACCTTTGACCTTAGCGCTGTGACCTTGAGGCAGGAAGTCTTGTACGGGCCGAGGGGTATTCAGCAACGCGTTACGTTTAATCATTTATGAGATAAAGTATCATTCACTCAAACGAGACACCATTAGTGGCAACGTGGTTCTGCCAGGATGGCCCCTACAACTGAGTTGTGTTTTGGGAGTGGATGTGTTCCACGTATCAATTACAGCCATAAACATCAGCAGGGTTTTCCCTGCATAGAGAATTTGGTGGCGGCTGCCACCGCCTAATGGCTTACCGCCACCAGCTCCCAACACGATTTTCTGTATTGCATTCTCATTTGCGTGTGCGAAACAAAAAAAAAAAAAAAAAAAAAAAAAGACGCAGAATTTGCTCAATATTTGTCTCATGCTCCCGCGGTCAGCGACAAAAAAGAAATTATAAAAGAAATGAAAATTTAAAAAGCTGGTGCAGCCCTCCCTCCTGCTAAACAGAATAAGAAGTATATAACCCCCCCCCGACTAAATAAGAAGCATCTACCCCCCGCCACAAAATGAAAAGGCATGTACTCCCCCCCCCAACGAAACGAGAAGCATTAACCCCCCCGCGCTGAACAAAATTAAAAGCATCAACAATCCCCCCGCAGGAGCGCTTCAATGACAGAGTACCACCACCAGCTCATTCTGAGCCGGGAAAAACCCTGCATCAGTGACAAATTTGCTTTCGATAGAGGTTAGTATCTCAATGTTCAGTAAAGATTTTATCAATTCTGAATTCGGCATGTTACTGTACAGAAGTAAAAAATTCCTTCCGTGCCAAGAATGAATGGGGATGGCAGCAAGGGACGCGGCTAGCCTAGCCCTCTGACCCTGCTGTGCAAACAGGACGGCAGTCTATAATCTTCAATTAGGGCCGATAATGGCTAATGGACGTTTGGACTTCTGTCTCTGACACATTTCGACTAGTTTATAGCTAAGTAGGTTTAGCATGCTCTTCAGACGAATAAGATGTTTGTTTGGAACATTTGATTACGTCACATGAATGGGTCCATAGGATTTATGGGCTTGAATTTTGTTGTTGCTTTTAGCACATCCCACTCTAACTTTTGCTTCATGATTGTATGAGTACAACTATGCAAATGAAGGTCAGTGACAAGTATTTACAAATAAATAATGTTGACTTTCAGGCAAAGAAAACATTTGTTTCAGCTCTTACCCAATAAAAGTACGTTCTTCTCGTTCCATAAATTTTTTTTGCACATTTTTGTGATTTTTATGTGCCGAGTAACCAAACTTCAAAACTCTGAAATATAACTCATTTGCACAATTTTATGATTGCTGCCATTCTGTATATTTCAGCCAATCAAAAAATACTTTGTGTGACAATGTCCTGGACTTTATGACGTGCTTGGACTCCAGAAAATCAGCTGATCTGTATAAAATGCATTCAAATTGGTCTTGACTATCTCCTGTGCTGGGGCTTAGTTTTACGCCCAGTGGTCAAGGTTCGATATTACTAATTATGATAAGAACTGAACTGGGTCACCGGCAGGCCCCCGAACCCAAGCTCCAGTCAACTTTAGCTTGGGTAGAGAAACAACAGCATCAGTTACTGATTCACAAATGATACATTGGACAAACTCTTGCTTACAGTATCTGTTTTATTTCATTTATAGCTTCAGCGTGCAAGAGTTTCAGTGTCCAGGGGACGTGGCAAGCTACCCCGACTCCAACACGGTGCACTGCCAGCAATGTCTATCAGATCTTCCAGAACTGATTTGGTCGTTAAAAATTTTTTTTTTTTAATTACTCAAAAATGTATTTGAATTGTAGGGCCAGTGCACTTTTATTGCGCGTCTGCTTCACCAAGTGTTTCCTTTGCCTTTAAATGCAGAATTGCATCAAACTGATGCATTTTATTTCACATTTGGCCTTAAATAAGGGAAACTGGCCACACTGCAATGTTGCGTGTATTTGGAGTTTACAAAATGTTAATTTAACAAAATCAATCATTTATTTCAAGGGACGTTCTGCGCCTCCTCAATTTTCAGCCCACCAGCTGCCACTGTTTACCCTTACTGTTCAAACATCTTGTCTGTTTACCCTGCCTACATTTAAGTTTACTATCTGCAATGGAAGTGCAAACCAGATCTAGAGTTTTGGTACTGATCCATAGAGGTTAGGTCACGGTTCCAAGGGTTCTATATTGAAATTTTTTGGTGGAAACGCAACTTATGTATTCACTGTCACATTTGGGCACCCTATTCTGCATAACATTACAACTTTATAAAATTATATGAAATTGCAACAATAATGCTGTTTAATCGAAGGCATGCATCATTTAAAAATCATTCTGTCTATACTTGTGGTTTTTCTCACATTGTGCCTACCAGGAGGGGTCCTATCAGCAGAGATTATGCACAGGAGTTTCCCTCTGTGGAGATCGGGCCCAGAGAGGTCCTGAATCACCAGTCTACAATTCACGGAAGTCTGGGTTCTGTTAGGCTTGAAAATGAGGTCAGCGATAACTCTCAAAACCTTTTCCTTGTACACTGGGCCCAAAAATTACTGGCACCCCTGACGGGCAATGCGCAAACAATATATTCTATTAAGTATGTTTATAGTGAAACTCTAATAACTCTAATGTGAAAAATACTGTACAATATTAATGTTCCAATGGAACTCACTAAAATCATTTTCTGATTTAAAAATCAATTTCCTTTAAATTAAGTTTTCACAATTAGTGGCACCCTTAAAGATTATTAACCTACCAAATGCAACCAGGTATTAAATTCCACTGTTTTATCCAAGTGTTAAGGAACTATATCGATCCATTACCTCGCTTCCTGTTTCACTACGATATAAAAATGCGGTAACACACGTGCAATATCCCTTTCTCAGCCAACACCATGAGGAAAACAAAACAACTGTCAGTTCAAAAGAGGCTGATGGTCAAAGACCTTCATAAATCTGTTAATGGCTGCAAGAAGATTCACAAGCGATTTAATATGCCACTGAGCACTGTCAGGGCAATTATTAAAAAAATTCCAAAGATGTGGTACTTATGAAAACCTCAAGGGTAGAGGACGCAACTGCATTTTGCCCTTCAGGATACTGAGGAGGATGGTGAGAGAAGCAACAAAATCCCCAAGAGTCACTGTGAAGGAATTTCAGGTCTTGATGGCATCTTCGGGTCACCAGAAAAAGCGCTATCGGGCGCCACCTCCTCAACCACAGGCTCTTTTGAAGGGTTGCCAGAAGAAAGCCTTTTCTGACTAGTGGACACAGAAGCAAGCGCTTGGAGTTTGCCAAACGTAATTTAAATTATGACCGGAACAAGGTGATTTGGTCAGATGAGACCAAAATTGGCATGTTTGGTATCAAAACAGAGATGCATGCAAGGGGAAGTACCTCATACCCACGGTGAAATTTGATAGCCGGTCAGTCCTGGTTTGGCACCGTTTTCATTCAAGAGGTCCAAAGGCTCCGGTTAAGAGTAATGGCATAAAAATTCCATGAAGTATCGGGATATTTTGGCTGAGAATCTGGTTGCCTCCACCAGAAGGCTGGGACTTGGCCATGGGTGGACTGTCCAATGACAATAACCCAAAGCATACACTACAGGCCAAAAGTTTGGAAGCAAGATCAAATTTGTTCAAAAAAAAGATCATAGTTTCATTGGCATACTTTGCAACAAAATAAACATGATTATTATATGAAGAGTCACTTATCAGAATACATTTTTACTCAAATTATCAGGTATTAACTTTTTTTTTTTGCTTAGACTTTGCTTTCTTCAAAGTAGCCTCCTCTTGCTTTAACAACAGCATGGCATATACGAGGCATTCCTTCCACAAGTTTTTAAGGTATGTGCCAGGAATTGCATTCCAAGCTTTCTTATGTTCATCAATGAGAGACTGCTTATTTGTAGGGACGCACTTTTCTTATAGATCGATCCAATTCGTCCCACACAAGCTCAATGGGAGAGAGGTCTGGAGACTGAGGGGGCCAAATCTTCTTTTGAAGAACACCTTCCTCTTCTTTTTTGTCTAGGTAACCCTGACAGAGCTTGGAAGAACGCTTCGGGTCCTAAGGGAACAATGCTTTTGACCCGTATTGGCCTTGCTTCCAAACTTCTGGCCTGTAGTGTACCTCAAGATCCACCCAGAAATGGTTGCGTGTCGACAAAATCAACATTCTACGATGGCCATCTCAGTGGCTAGACCTCAATCCATTTGAAAACCTGTGGGCTGAGTTGAAAAGGGCAGTTGATAAACACAACCCCAAAAATGTGAAGGATCTTGAAAGGATGTGCTTAGAAGAATGGTCCAGAATCCACTTAAATGTATGCCTTAACCTTGTCAAAAATTTCAGGAAAAGACTCCATGCTGTTATCCTTGCCAGAGGTGGTTGCACTAAGTACTAAATGAAGGTTGCCAGTTACTATGAAACCCTGATTTTGTTGAAATTTATATTGTATTAAATGAATGTAATGATTTTGATTATTTCCATTAAAATATTAATAAAGTAAAGTATTTCATGCGTTGATATATTCCATTTCTCTATAATTACATTGTTTATATATATATATTTTTTTTTTTTGTGTTTGTACATTGCCAGTCAGGGTTGCCAGTAATTTTGGAGCCCACTGTTAGCGCTTGGTGCACTGAAAATTCGAAATGGAATCTCGGGTAGGAGTGTAATATTGATATTATTGAAGATGTAATGCTCCCTCAATGCATCTTTTATGTGATTCAATCTCTCAGAAGTAACACTGTTTTTCAACTCCAATATGGCGTACCGCAATATAGTTCTCTATGTTTCAAAGCTTGCATAAGTAGTTGGTGGGTATATTTGTGAATGTGCTGAATTATATGTAGGGTTTGTATGTTTATGTACACACATACAGTATGGGTGAATGTGTTGAAGTGTTTAAATGCATTTTTCAAGTCTAATATCCAGTTTCATTTACATGCAGGACATTGATAGTGATGATGAATGGATGCATTTGGTGCAAACCACTAACTCTGTGGGTATGACCTCTGCCTTGGATCAAGCTGTCTTGGATCGTCTGAGGGAAAGATTACTTGGTTTCAGAGCTCAGGTACAAAACAGTTCTGACTATATTTTTTTTGTCGTGAAATTTTTTGGTCAATGAACTGCAATTTTCTGGAACTTTGAATTATATGTTTTATATATTGTTTTAGATTGAGGGTGGTTTGGTGTGGGCCTTTTGTGTGGTGAGGTAACAAAGCCTATCAATTTTGGGAGAGATTGCTTTAGGGGGTCCGGGGGTCCGGGGATACACGTTGACCAGCAGGCAACCATATGGAAGCCCATAGGGGACAATATTAAAATGAAAATGTAATTCCACCTTTGCCTTATAATTTTCCACATATGAAGGAGTTATTTGAGACAATATTAAATTGAAAATGCATTAATCCAATTATCACTTTCATTTTCACATGCTCATATGGGAAGTCTTTGACTATAGTCAAATGATAATGAAAAGCTGTTTGACATTTAATTTTCAAAGTCGTGCCCCGCAACACAGTGGGTAATATACAAATGCAATAAGCAAAACAGCACCCCCAGCCTATTGCATTTGGGTCATTCCCTGAAACTGGTACCTAGAAGTGGGACACTGGGGTGAAAAATTCAAAATGCCACAATTCAGGTGTATTTCAGTGCATTTCCATCTAGATTTACCATAGATTCATGAGCAATTGCTATAAAGACAGTACGAGAACTATTTCATGCACATAACAGCACATTTATTAGTAATGAACAGTGAAAAATCCGTATGTAACCTGGAGACCAAACTAACAGCAGAAGGAGTCGAAGGAAAACTTTGAAAATGGATTCAGCATATACACATCACAGCACTTTGTTAAGAAACAACACTACTACTGAAAATTCAGAAAAGAGGATGGAAAAGTTTGCAACAAAAATAAGAATTTCAACATGGCGACTCAGTTAATTGGGCAGATTTTGACCATCTAAAATTTGAAACTCTTTCACAAGAACACATCAATGTCAAATCTGTCTAATGCCACTTTACTGTGTCCCATTTGTCACCCTCAAATGGTCTTATCTTGTTCAGCAGTAAAAAATGGTGCATCTTCACACAGCCTGCCAGTATTTGGAGATATTTTGTGCGTAATATGGACACCAGGTAGCACTGTGTCTCTCTGTAGTTCTGTTACGTTCAGAACAACATTGGGGAATCTGTTTTGATATTTCCAATGACAAATTAATTTCTTTCTGCATAAGAAGTGAACTATAAAAACAATGAAAAAATGACATGTAACCAAAAAAGAATGTGAACAACCAGTGGTGTGTGATAAAGTTCGATCCGTACGTAACACAGACTCAATACACAGCGATGTCCACTACAGTGAGAAGTGCATTCTCATCGGCCAGACATGCAAGGAAAAAATTGGCATAATTCACCAAATGTTCCACTTTTACACAGATATCAATAGAGGTGTATAAAGTACTGGTAAAAATAACTAAGTAAAAGTGGAAGTGCCATAACTGAGAGTTACTTTGGTAGAAGTTGAAGTCACCCATAAGAAAATTACTTGAGTAAAAGTCTTAAAGTCGCTCACATTAAATGTACTTAAGTATCTTGTGAAAAAATATACTTAAGCATCAAAAGTGCACAAAGTATTTTTTCATAGTACGCATAGAAAGAAGCAAAGCAACCATGCATTGTTCTCTCCTCATGCTCTTTAATTAATTTTCAGGTGAATGAAAGATACAGTATTCAAAAAACAAACAGGCAGTCTCTCCTTAATATACTTCTTCTTTTTCTTCTACTTCTTCTTCTTCAAATTTACTGGCAGTTAAAAAACCACTATAATTGACTATAATTGTTAGTAGAATTACATAGTATCAATACAATGTCAAATTTTTTCTTCAGAAAACGGATTTTTCTTAACTACTAATTGGGATACCATTGGCTCACTGTAGCTGAAGTGGTTGCTACAGAGGACAACAATTTTTTCTGTAGCAAGAGATCTTTTTTTTTTGAACTGCTGGATAGATACTGTGGGCAAGTATATTGAGCAGTTTGCACATCAAGCTTAGCTGAGGAGTTTAATTCAGGCAACTCCTGAAAAACAGGGATTGGAGTGAACTCGTCCATTCTAAACCGTGTTCGAGCTCGGCTTGCTTGTAATATATTCAGTAACTGATCCGGGAGTGCCATCTAGTGATAGAATATTATTCTGCGTGTATAAATTTGCAGCTCCATGTCCGCTACATGTCTGCACAAAGCGCTCAAGATACCCTACCGAGCACCGTTGTTCTTCTTGAACACGCCACATCCAGATAATCCTTAAATGATGAATTACATTCATATTTTAATTTGTAACGAGTAACGAAGAGGCCAGTGTCAAAGTAACAAAGTAAAAGTATACTTTTTATCTTTTAAATGTAGTAGAGTAAAAGTAAAAGTCCCGGCTAAAAAAAAAACTCAAGTAAAGTACAAATCCTCAAAAAAAAAGCTCAAGTAAAGTACAAATCCTCAAAAAAAACTACTTAATTCAATTCAATTCAATTTATTTGTATAGCGCTTTTCACAGAGACTGTCACAAAGACGCTTTACAGTGAGAGATTAAATAAATGAAAGGGCAGTGCCCAGCCTATTCCCCACTACAGCAAATGAGGCAAAAAACTCCCAGTAGGGAGAAAAATCCTCAAACAGTGGTGCGAAAAAAACACCCCAGTGGGAAGAAATCTCAGGAGGAACCCGACTATAGTGGGGAAGTCCATCCTCCGCGGGCTAGCTAATTAATGACAAAATAAAGTAAAATAGAATAAAATGGCAAAAGAGTTCCATTTAAGTCCATCTGAACAGTGGCATCGGTAGCTCCAGGAAGTGGCAAGTCGAGGATGGTGCAGAACTGGATCAGGACAGCAGGACAGCAGCAGCCAGCGCTCATGGTGAGGGATAGGGCTTGGACGGTCCAGGACTCAGGGTAGTGGACGGAAAGATCCTTGGAAAGAGACACAGAAAAAAGGGGGGTGAGGCACTGGATAAAACCACTGCATGTTAATAAAAAACCGTCCTGTGTCATGTGCCAAGTGAGAAATTATTAGCAGACTGGTCAGGAAGCAGTCAACACCCCTCCATCCACTTCCTGCAACACAGAGGCCCTTAAGTACTATACACCTCTGGATATCAAAGTACAAAACCCTTTCTACCACACCTTACCATAAATGTACATCATGTAGTGTTTCATTGATGGAAAGCATGCAGCAAATGCAAAACTACCTGTTGACGGTAAAAATGTACTGTGATCCGTACGTGACTGCAGTGGACACAACTGGTTATGCACGGAACGGTAAATTGAGGCCGGATTTTCAAGCTGCAAGTAATGTAGAGAGAATAAAATCAACATTTGATATAAATTTCGGTATCAGATCTTTAATTTCAGCTCAACTACATGTGTTGGGAGAGATATTTTCAATAACAGCGTCAGGTGGAAGTTTAGTAATAAAACATGTCCCAATTTTCGTCCACCATTTTCAACCAGTTTTCATATAAAAAATCCAATATTTTTTCTTTGTTGAATGTATCATAATATTTTTTCTGTACAGTTGAACATTTCCATGTGGGGTATTTTGGGCAAGGATATTGGTTTAAATTCAATAACATTTACTGGAAAATGAACTTGCAAAGTGAAGCATGTAGTATTGACCCAGTTTCGGAGAATAACCCATTTACATTTTCATGTCATCACGCTCTTTTAGGGTCATCTTGAAAATGTAAATGCTATTTTCAGACTACTTGAAAATGATATTGAAAATGGCATGCAACATTTAATTTGCAAAAACTTAACCAGCTCTACTGTGGACAATATTCAAATGCAATTAGCCAAACAGCACTCACAGTCTATTGCATTTACATATACATGTCATCACGCTGTTTTTTGGAGAACATGAAAATGAAAATGCTGTTTTCCAATCACTTGAAAATAATAATGATTACGGCATTTGACATTTCATTTTCAAAGACTTATCCTGCAATACATGGGTCAATATTCAAATACAGTAAGGGAAACAGCGCCTCCCAGTCCATTGCATTTACAAATACATGTCACCACGCTCTTTTTGGGACACAATGAAAATTAAAATTCAATCTGTCAGCGTCTCATTAAGGCGGGTCTTCACCTAGGATGTAACTAATTAGGGGCGCTAACTAAAACGATGTTCCTCATTTGCATACCAACCAGTCAGCTTCTGTATAGCGTATGTATGCACGGAAGCTTACTGATAATGTCATGATGGCTAGGCTGCTATGTAAAGTGTGCCATCGCGTATTAAGTTACGTTGATCTTTGGATAGCCACCTAGGCATCTAGTATGCTAGCTTACATTACCTAAGGAAAGTCTTTGTTAATGATCATCACATTAAAGCGATATGATTTGTTTTTTGCCCCAACTTTAGTAATTTAGCTGGCTGTAATCAGGGCTCGAATTAGGATTTTTTTGACTGGGTGCACATGGTGCACCCAAATTTTGAAAATGGGTGCACTCCTGCGTGTTTAGGTGCACAGTCTAAAACTTGCTTAATTCAATAAAACAGCCGCTTTGCAGCCGTACAAAATGAATAAACAAATATTCTTAAACTCATATTCTTTGATATGCCATAGGACTACAGCAAATTTGCAATGGTGCAACAGGTTAGGGTTATTGGTGGGATAAGATTTTATTAAAATCTTGCTGTATATAAGAAAAATAATGGAAAAAAAAAAAAAAAAAAAACTAAAATCTGTAAAACTGAGTGTACTATTGTTATTTATCACAGTCAGATAATATTCAATCAATAATTTAATTTCACTTTGTTTGACTTGGCTGAGAAACTAAAGTAATTTTCCACAACTCCATCATAGGACCTCTCTGGCCTCAATAGCAGCAGCAGTGCTGCTTTTTGCTGTTTTTATATTTTTACATTCTTCATAACTCCATAATTGAGACCCTCTCCTCCAAGGTTATATTTAATCTAGAGGAATTTTTTTTTTTGTAAGATTTTATTAATCACCCAGCAGCCGCTTATATTACATCCAACGAGTGAGTGCATACATCAACCAAGGAGAATGGATCTTCAAACATGAATCTCAATTACAATTTCCCAAGAGTCTACCCGAGAATGTGGGTGCATAATTTTTAGTGTCCACCCAATCAGTGTAAAACGTCATTTATTTCTCCCGTTAGGCCGCAGTCCCATTGGTGCGGGTCATGGTCTGTGCTGGCGGTGCCCCCTGGTGCCGCGGAGGGCAGAAGTCCCACAAACTCAAGTCTTTGATGAGAAATATACACTACGCGATCAGCCAATGATAATACATACGCGGCCTAAGACCAAACATGTTCCACAGTCTTGTAGTCCCATCGATTTTGTCATTAATTCTCGTCCCTTACCGATAAATTTATCATTTCAGGAAAGCATGAGCGCATTTGTAGAAAGAGGATTTATTTCGGGGGCAGATTTTTACTAGGTGCACGCGGTGCATCCGACTTTAAATTTTGGGTGCACCTGCCGAAAACTAGGTGCATACGTGCACCTATGCACCCGCTATTTCGAGCCCTGGTAATGTGTATGAACTTATCCGTGGCTTCGAAGCAGTGCTGTGCAACTGCACCCCAAGTGTGCTTGCAGATTTCTGACACATTAGCTAGCTTACTAGTGAGTTTAAAAGCAATCGCTTTGATACAGCTCGCTAGCTACTGAACCTATGGCAGCTATGAGACCTATTGAAGAAATTCTTACAGCTCTGATTTGTCACTTTCAACGCCATCGCACTCACACGACCTCTTTTTCCAGTGGTTACCAGCTTCTTTTACCTGAAGAGCAAACTGACAGTTCGGCCTGGGACATGTTATTTCATTGCTAGTTTTAGCAGCATTATCCTTCTGTGCGTGCTATCACATACTTCATTGCTTTTCCAGGGGTGCGTTTCCTGAAATCACAGATGCTAACTTACATAGTTGGACCCATTGACTGTGAATGGACGAAGTATGCAAGTTGCTTACTTGGTTAGCAACTACGGTTTTGGGAAACGCACACCAGATTGTAACGCTAGCCATCTTCCCACCCTGCTGACGCTAGTCAAGGGAAATGTTTTTAATCATTGTTTTTTGTAAGCGATGTGATTTGGTTTTTGCCCTAACTTCACAAGCTAGCTAGCTAGCTGACAGGGATTGTTCTTGAGCTAGCCAAGTAACGAGCTAGCTACCTAAATGTCCCAGAAATCTGGAAGTACTGTTGGGACGTACAAAAGTGCTGCGAAACATATCAAAGAAGTTCATGCCTATTACAGCAGGTTATGTTAGCTAATGAGGAACACCAGTCAGAGTCATCAAAACTTTGTGGTGGGAAAAATATCCCAAAAGGTTCTAAACTACTATATTTATACTATATACTATAAGTATTACTATAATCACAGTTCAACAGAGAAAACTCAGGCAGGTTCTTATGGCCCCAGAACTGCTGCAAGACTGTGGAGCTGAGAAGAAACATAAACTCATAAATCTGCCCAAAAAAGCAAGATAAGAAGGCCCGTAGCAGGCAAACCAAGGCTGGCTAGATGAGCTAATCTTCCGGAATGACCATATCGGTCAGCCTGGTCCCACTACCTGAGCATGTGCACTTAAGTGTTCTGGAACCATCCATGACCCAGATAAGTTGCTGAACTTTCGCTGAACCCAAGGTTTGGGAGGCTCATATGTGGTCTTCGGGCGTACCTGGAGGCTTAAAATTAATTTACACTATGATGTAATGGCAAACTTGTTACTAAGGGTGGAGGGTTGCTATAGGACAATGAACCAATCAGAAAGTAATAATGTTGGATAAGGTGGGATGAGTCACGTTTAATCCCACCTAGAGGGACGTGCCAAAAGGGTAATAAATCCGAGGGTTCGGACAGTCAGTGGTCAGTCTGTGTCGGGTGATTGAAGAAGAATGAATGCTATGTGGTTTGCGCAGACCAGCCTGGGTTTTGTGCTTCACTTTGAGCGACTTGCAATAAACCCGATCGCATCAGATTCTGGAGAATGTGTCCATTCCTTGAAGGTAGATTTACAAGGGTTAGGAGAACACTTGGTCCACAAGTGTTTTCATCCACAACTTCTCCCATTGCTATGTGGCTTGGGAATTGCGATTAAACCAGGAACAGCGGCAGCCTGACTGCTGGCCGTTTATCGGACCATTCATGGTCTGCATCATGGGCATTCATTGTGCATGTTTCAGTAGAGGCCGATGGTGAACTTGCTACTTGGCTAGCTCAAGAGCATTCGCTGTCAGCTAGCTAGCTTGTGAAGCTAGAGCAAAAACCGAATCACATCGCTTAAGTATAACAATGATTACAAACATTTCCCTTAACTAGCATCAGCAAGGTGGGAAGATGGCTAGTGTTATAAGCTGAAGAGTAATGTAATACGAGATGGCACGCATAGAAGGATAATGCTGCTATAACTTGCTGTGTCTCAGACCGAACTGTCTGTTTGCTCTTTAGGTAAAAGAAGCTGGTAATCAATGTTGAAAGAGGTCATATGTGTGCGATTGCATTGAAAGTGACAAATCGGAGCAGTAAGAACTTCTCCAGTAGGCATCATAGCTACCATAGGTACCTAACCATACCATACCTAGCTGAACCTAAGCGATTGCTTTTAAACTCGCTAGCAAGTCGTGTCGTAAATCTGGAAGCACACTTGGGTTGCACAACACTGCCGCAAAGCCAAGGATAAGTTCATGCATATTACAGCTAGCTAAGTTGGTAAAGTTGGGGCAAAAACCAAATCATATCCCAAAAAGTTCCATAGTCCCAAAAAGAGCGTGGTGACATGTATTTGTAAATGCAATGAACTGGGAGGCACTGTTTCCCTTACTGCATTTGAATATTGTCCCATGTATTGCAGGATAAGTCTTTGAAAATGAAATGTCAAATGCTGTTATCATTATTATTTTCAAGTGATTGGAAAACAGCATTTTCATTTTCATGTTGTCCCTAAAACAGCGTGATGACATGTATATGTAAATGCAATAGACTGAGAGTGCTGTTTGACTAATTGCATTTGAATATTGTCCACAGTAGAGCAGGTTAAGTCTTTGCAAATTAAATGTTGAATGCCATTTTCAATATCATTTTCAAATAGTCTGAAAATAGCATTTACATTTTCATGATGACCCTAAAAGAGCGTGATGACGTGTAAATTTAAATGCAATAGGCTGGGGGTGCGGTTTTGCTTATTGTATTTGAATATTGTCCACTGTATTGCGGGGCAAGACTTTGAAAATTAAATATCAAACAGCTTTTCATTATCATTTGAATACAGTCATAGATTTCCCATATGAGTATGTGAAAATTAAAGTGATAAATGGATTAATGCATTTTCAATTTAATATTGTCTCAAATAACTCATTCACATGTGGAAAATTATATGCAGCGAGTGCTAGCGAGTGTAAAAGGTACAGCTTGCTAGCATGTGAACCTTTGGTAGCTATGATGCCTGTTGGAGAAGTTCTTACAGCTCTGATTTGTCACTTTCAACGCCATCGCACACACACTCGACCTCTTTCACCATTGATTATCAGCTTCTTTTAACTAATGAGCAAACTGACAGTTCGGCCTGAGACATGTTATTTCATGCCTAGTTTTAGCAGCATTATCCTTCCATGCGTGCTATCGGGTATTACATTACTCTTCCAGCCCTGGGGTGCGTTTCCCGAAATCACAGATGCTAACTTTCATAGTTGGACCCATTGACTGTGAATAACTCAAATAACTCATAAGTGGAAAATTATAATGAAATAATGGAATTACATTTTGATTTTAATATTGTCCCTTATGGGCTTCCATAGATTTTGCCGTAATCCGAGAACGTGATTTCCTGAACGTGATTTCCTCTCTGAACAGCTCGTCCCGAGATCTTCACAAGATCTGGGCAAAACCTGATGTCAGGTTGTACCGTCCAATTAGTGCAGACCTAGCCAGAGCCAATCACGGCGCTGGACCTACCCCGGAAACTATACTAGCAGGCACAAACAACCGCGGATCATATTACGCCTAAGTAGCAGCACAACACAGGTTCATTTAGGTTTGAGGTTTCAATAATGCCAAGATTTTTATTTTATTTACAGTTCCCTTAGGTGAACCAAATACACTAATGCACTCATGTTTTGATGCAAGTACAGCTGTATATTTAAGATCAGTTCCTTGTATAATTAAATGTGGTGTTTTGAATTGAAGTGGTGTCTTTGACTCTTTCTTCTGTGTCAATGGCACAAAATACCTATCAGTTGTTTCTATTGTGTGCAACAAGCTGGTTCAATGGGTTGAACCACTGCCATAGGTGGTTTTGTCTTGGCCAGGGTGGCCCGGTCGCAGTGGTGAGACACCCTGAGATTCCATTCTGGCTAACACTATGAAGGGGACCATACTGAGCCAGGAAATTGTAGGCCTCCCAGATTCCAGTATTTTGCATGCACTGCAAGTTAAACTATCATTAAAAACAAGCTGGTAATTATTTCTTGGACTTAATAACATCTCAAAGGATGGCTAATATGGTTTCTGTAAGGGAAGATCATGCCCGACAAGCCATTTAGAATTCTTTGAGGGGGCCATCAAGACTTATGATCAGAGTAGGACCTATGATATAATATACTCGTATTTTCAGGAAGTATTTGATTCAGTAGCATATGATAGACTAATTTTTAAAATGAGGAGCGTTGGAATTATAGGAGTTATTTTGGAATGGATTTGGAACTGGTTTCGGGACAGAACAGAGTTGTGGTCAGAGGGATCTCATCTGACCTAGGCATTGTGGGAGGTGGAGTCCCTCAGGGATCAGTATTGGGTCCCCTGCTTTTCCTCATTAGTGTACATTAATGACCTTGATTGAAACATTGAAAGCAAAGTAGTTAAATTTGCGGATGATAATAAATTGGGTATTTTGGCAGACCGTCTAGAGTCCACTAACGTGATTCAGGATGATCTAGATAAAATTCAGAATTGTGCAGAAACATGACAAATGAAATTCAGTGCAGCTAAAGGTAAGGATCTACATGCCGGTAATAAAAATTTTTGACAGATTACTTCATGGGAGGTTTAAAACTGGAATGTGCTCTATATGAAAGAGATCTGGTAATTCTTGCTGACCAAACACTTACGGGTTCTAGCTACTGTGCTTTAGCAGTTAAAAAGGCCAACAAGATGCTGGGATATATAGCCAAAAGTATGGAGTATAAATCTAAGGAGATTCTCTTGTACAACACATTAGTCAGACCTTTCTTTTAGTATTGTGTACAGTTCTGGGGACTATACTTCAAGAAAGGTATGGAGGCTTTAGAAAAAGTTCAAAGAGGAGCCACTGGTATAAAAGATGAAGGCTATGAGGAGAGGCTGAAGAGACTTTTAATCTCTTCATTGTTTGGAAAAGGAGACTTCGGGGTGATCTGATTGAGGTCTTTAAATATGTTTAAGGGATTAACAAAGTTAACTATGCAGGATTACTTTGGCTAAGTTCTGTTAGCAAAACTGGGGGTCACAAATGGAAGGTGGCCAAGGGTAAATTTTTCTATAAATACATTTTTTAGATTTTTTCTAAGTATTTTTGTGCATTGCCTGTCAGAGGTGCCAGTAATTTTGGAGCCCATTGTATTTGGTCATTGAGTATCTGAAGTATTAGGTTCACTTTAGCGACAGGAAAATGGCGAGCCTAGTTGGGCTGTATGGCCTGTTCTTGCCACTTGTGTTATGTTTTGTTTCAAGGAGCGGTCCGCTGTCATCTTGGGCAGTGCCTGTGATAATTTCCCGACTGTTATATAGCTGTTTTCCAGCTGGTAATGGGAAGCCTTTGCCTGTTCAGCTAAACAGTATTGTATGTCTCATGGTCCAGACAAAGTCTTGTTATTTTTTTGGCTAGATTTTTGGCCGCCCTAGCCTCTGATTGACTAATGCATTTTCAACTACTCAATTTCAGTAAGACAGATTTAGATCAGGGATGGTGTCTTTATTTATGAAGTGTCTATATTTTTTATCATGGCCTTGACCAAGTGTCGCTATTTTTCGGCTCGATTTGAAATCCAACATAGCCACCCTGGTTTCTGAATGGCTGAAGCATTTTTGACAACTTTTCCAGTCTCTCTTGTCCAATTTAGATCAGAAGTGATGCACATGTTTGTCTCATGGCCCTGATCAAGTGTCTGTATGTTTCACCTCGATTCGAAATTCAATATGGCTGCCCTGGCCTCTTATTGGCTGTTGCATTTTCAAATTCTGCTCCAGGTGTCTAGTGGTGAGAATTTGGATCAGTTTGGTGAATTTTTTTTGTCTCCTGACCCTGACGAAAGTTGTTATTTTTGGCTCGATTCAAAATCCAATATAGCTGGTCTGGTCTCAAATTGGCTCACGTGTTGTTGAGTACTTCTCCATTTCCTGTGGTCAGATTCTGATCAGGCTTGGCGCAAATGTCTGTCTCATGACGCTGACTTATTTCAGGTCAATGCAGGGTCAAATGTAGCTCAGATTTGTACATTTGGATCAAACTTGTTACAAGTATTCACCTCTAAGCCCTGACAACGTGTTGTTATACAATGGGTCATTTCAAACCCAGTATGGTTACCCAGTTGTCTGATTGGCTGACACGTTTTTTGGTGTCTTCTCGAGTTGCAGTGGGTAAATCTGGATCAAACTTGCTGAAAGTGTTCAAAGTATTGGTCCTCATGAACTTGAAATGTTATGAATTACAAAATCCATTGAGTATGGAACTCTCATGACTGGCTCACCAATCTACATTTTCTTTCACCACAGTGACTTCACAATTAGTTAATACTGCATTTACTGCTGTAAATTATTCTTTACGATGAAATATCACCTCAGTACTTGCTGTAGATGATAAATGATTATTTTGTCACGTCGTACAGTACACTGATGTTAACTTTACAGCACTGCGTAAGTGAAAAGAATTATGATGTCAAACCAGGTGCGTGATACTGACCCCACGGGCCTTGTGATCAAGTTGCAGTTGTACAATTATTCTACATTGAAAATGGACTGGGGAACTATTTGAAATAGACAAAATCAGGGATGGGTCGGGGACTAACTCCTCTAGTAGTGATGCTTGACACTGTTCTTTCCTTCATCAGATATTGAATGGTTTGCTGGAAGGGGTGGGTCACATCAGTCAGCCTTTGAAGGTTCTCAGAAACCTCCTAGCCCAGAACGTGGAAACTGAGGATTTCATGAGGGTGGCCTTGAAAATGGAACTGCCCCACTTCCTATTTGACATGATTGAGGAAATCTTGGGGAATTCAGTTGTGAAGCAGGTAAAAAAAAATTCTAGCTTTCATTAAGGGCTTAAGCACTTTCTGTTCAGCCTCACCACCCCTTCAACTTATCCATTTCATGTGTGCGTCATACTGGAAAACCCCGCGTCAGCTTGCTGTTCAAATATTGTTCAGTTTTCTATACAAGAATACAGCTATCCATTCCCTCCACACTGGTGTTAAGCCCCAGTAATCCCCCAAAATTTTACAGACACACTGAAGTTTGTTACATTTGGCGGGGGACTTTGGGTTTTGTCTCAAGTGTTCCCTATTTTCTCCCCAGCAACCATGGTGTGTAGCCGTGCTAAGAGATCTGATGTCAGCACTGATGCTCTACTGGGAAAGACATGAGAAGTGGGAAGCAGTTGGGAAAAGGTAGAATTTATAAAGTTTAAGTTTGGTATTCTGGAATCCTGTATTCTAGATGGCTTATGATGTTGTCATGTGGTGCATACATACTGACCAACAATTGGTAAATGATGCTGGGGTAAGCAGGCTTTCTCCTTTGGTCTCTCCATTCTATAGCGGTCACTTAGTCATATCTGGGTCGTAAACTATTGACCAACAACAAAAATATGATTTGGTGGAGTTGAGCATCTGCCATCTCCTGACTGTGGCAGATCAGCTTGTTTGGGAGTTCAGAGTATTGCATTACAACCCCAACTTGGAAAGAGTTGGGACGGTGTGATATTTGCCCATAACAACAGAGGGCAGTGATTTCTAAATTTACTTTGCCATGTATTTCATAGCAAACCGTGTGAAGACGAGGTAATTAAAATTTTATACATCCAATACAGGCCTGCAAAGCATTCCAAATAAACTTGAGAAGAGGATAATTATGCCTCGGTGTGCGCATGCGCACAGCGAGCATACGGTACTCAGTATGTGTATTTGTTTGTTTGTCTGTCTGTTACCATCATAACTGCGACAGCGTGTGCATCCAAGCTAAAGTAACAATGCCAACGAGTGACAAACACTGTTCTCTTGATTTTAAATGTGCCAGAATTTTGATTTTTTGTAGCACTTCATGTTTCAGTATACACGTTTTGTGTACATTATGTTAAGCCACACCCACATGATTTTGGCACAAGGACCGCACTCTATTGACTGTTTATGTATTCAAGCTTGCTTTTATGTTACTGTACAACTATTGTACATCAGTAGTGGCTAAGCAATACACACCGAGGCATCAGCACCTCTGGTGCTTTCATTTAGGACTAGTAATAAGGGGAAAAAAAAAAAGTATAGTATTGTGATTTGATAAAGCTGATGTCAGCAGGTGATTTTATTCATGACTGGCATACAAAAGCAGCATTCAGGGAAGGCCCAGTCCTTTAGGAGCAAATGTTAGCATTGAATCTCGAATTTGCCCACAAATGCATGAGAAAATCATGAAAGGGTTAAAAACAATGCTCCTCAAAGAAAAACAACAAGGAAGTTGGATAATTCGGCCTCTATATGTAGGCATTGTGCTCCGGACCAAAGAAGAAACAGGTCACAGGGTAACATGCACTTCTGCATGGACATCATTAATGCTGCACAGTACACTGAGATTTTGGAGTGATATGTGCTACCTTCAAGACGATATCATTTCCAGGGACACCCATGCATATTTAAATGACTATGCATAACCGCATTCTGCATGCATTACAAAGGCATGGCTGCGTAGGAGGAGGGTATGGTCGCTGAACTGGCCTGCCTCCAGTCCCAATTTGTCTCTAATAGACGTATGGCACATTTTGAAATGGAAAATGAGACAGGGAAGGCTCTGTACTGTTGTACTCCTCAAGACTTGTTTGCAGGAAGAATGAGACAAAATTATACTTGATGCTCTTAATCACATGGTGTCTTCAGTATCAAAATATTTAGTGTTGTGAGAACGAATGGTAACATTACAAAGTGCCAAATACTGCTTTTTACCCCACAGCCCTTTATGGGCTGATGTCGTATTGTTACAGCGGATTGCGTCTGGGCGGGAGGCGGCTCCATAATTTGTCCAGGCCATATCTCCGAAAGTGTTGGCCACAGAAGCTTCAAAATTGGTATGCAGGTTCTTTGCAAGGGATAGGTGTGTACCGTAAGGGTCATTAGTGGATTTGACCTTTGACTTTGGCACAGTGACCTTGAACTTAAAATTTTGTCAGGGCCATATGTCCAAAAGCATTAACCATAGCAGCTTCAAATTTGATATGTAGGTCCCTTGTGAGGGTTAGGTGTGCAAGGTAAGGGTCATTAGTGGATTTGATTTTTGACCTCGGCACAGTGACCTTGAACTTGAAAATTTTGTCTGGGCCATATTCCAACAGTACTGACCACAGCAACTTGAAATTTGGTTATGCTGATTTCTTTTTCTTGGTAGGTGTTCAACGTAAGGGTCACTAGTGGATTTGACTTTTGACCTTTGCACAGTGACCTGTGTCTTGCCATGGGTGTATGCTGTTATTTATTCATAATTAGTTAAGGGCTGTGGAGTTCTCTCGGCGCTCTGCATCGGCTTGTATGTAATATGTTGCAAAAATCAAAATTAAAATATCTTCATTTTGAGAAAATCAATAAAATTAATGTGCTGAAACATCAATTAATGTGTTGTATTGCTGTCGATGTGATACAAGTCAATGATAATTTACAAATCACTGCTTTCAGTTTTAATTTTGATTTAACATGCTGTTTCAACTTTTGCAGATAGGGGGCTGTAAAATATAAATTAAAAATTAATAAAATCATAGGTGTGCAGTTCTGGTGTAGCACAAATTACAATTGATAAGCCTGGTGTTAAAAGTACTAAAGTCACACTTTCACACACTATGGTAACAATGGGAAAATTTTGTTTTTTCATAGTTTATTAGTCTGCTGTCTTGATTTTCTCAAAATGGACATTTCGTGACTGAAGTTCTTTTAGCATTGGGGTCTTCAATTGCTCCAGTGAATGATAGTGCTGTACCTGTGAGTCCATCTGTTATGTGGTATTCCCATCAAATTCAGTATTCTACAGTAAACCCCTCTGTGTCTCATTGTTGTAGTTTAGAGGAACGTGCTGAGCCCTTCCTCCGTATTTTGCTCTGCCATGACATGGCTCCAGTCATTGTAAGTATCTGCAATAACTTGAGAGACTGAACTCAGTGGCCAGTTTATTGGGTACACCTGCTTATTAATGCAAATATCGAATCATCCGTTCATTTGGCAGTAACTCAGTGCATGTGAAAGTATGTTAATGTGGTAATTTTCTCAGACTAAACAGACTGGCGAAAAATATTGATCTAAGTGACTTTGGTGGCATGATTGTTGGTGTGATACATGGTTTGACTTACCTCAGCAACTTGGATCTTATGAGATTTTTATGCATGAAGGTCTCTAAAGTTTACAGAAAATGGCGTGACAAACAAAAAACATGCTGATAGTGGCAGTGCTGTTGGCAAAAATGCCTTGTTAATGGGAAGAGGTGAGAGGAGAATGGCCAGACTGGTTCAAGCTGAAAGTAAAGTGAGAGCAACTTGCATCGTGCATGTCATGACAGTTGGATCTGTTGTTTTTCTATTACATTACTACATCTACAAGTAAATTACAACCCCAATTCTGAAATAGTTGAGACAAAGTGTAAATTGTGAATAAAATCAAAATGCAATGACTTTCAAATCACACCAGTCAGTATTTTATTCACAATAGAACAGAGATAACATAGCAAATGTTGAAACTGAGCAATTTTAAAATTTTATCCACAAAATGAGCTCATTTCAAATTTGATGGCTGCTACAGGTCTCATAAAAGTTGGGACAGGGGCCCGTTTACCGTGGTGTAGCATTCCCTCTTCTTTTTAACACAGAGTGGAGGCGTCTGGGCATTGAGGAGACAAGTTTCTTGAGTTCAGCCATTGGAATTTGATCCCACTCTTGTTTAATACAGGCTTCCAGCTGCTGGAGAGTTTTGGGTCTCCTTTGACGGACTTTTCCTTTAATTATGTGCCAAATGTTCTTAATCGGTGATAGATCAGCACTGCAGGCAGGCCAGTTCAGCACATGGACTCTTCTACTACGAAGCCATGCTGTTGTAATAGCTGCAGTATGTGGTTTTGCATTGTCCTGCTGAAATACACAAGGCCTTCCCTGGAATAGATGTCATCTGGAGGGGAGCGTATGTTGCTCTAAAACCTTTATATACCTTTCAGCACTCATGGTGCCTTTTAAAACATGCAAGTGTCCCACACCATATGCACTAATGCATCCCCATACCATCAGAGATGCTGGCTTTTGAACTGAATGCTGATAACAGGAGGGGTGGTCTTTCTCCTCTTTAGCCCGGACAACAAAACACCCATGATTTCCAACAAGAATGTCAAATTTGGACTCGTCTGACCACAGGACACTTTCCCACTTTGCTACTGTCCATTTTAAATGAGCCTTGGCCCACAGAACACGACGGCGCTTCTGGATCATGCTCAACAATGGCTTCCTTTTTGCATGATAGAGTTTTAGGTGGCATCTGTGGATGACGCGGCGGACTGTGTTTACAGACAGTGGATTCTTGAAGTATTCCTGGGCCCATTTAGTAATGTCAATGACAGAATCATGCCGGTGAGTGATGCAGTGGCGTCTGAGGGCCTGAAGATCACGGGCATCCAGTAAAGGTCTTCGGCCTTGCCCCTTACGCACAGAGATTTTTCCAGTTTCTCTGAATGTTTTGATGATGTTATGCACTGTCAATGATGAGATCTTCAAAGCCTTTGCAATTTGATGTTGAGGAACATTGTTTTTAAAGTATTCCACAATTTTTTTTATGCAAGGCTTCGCAGGTTGGAGAGCCTCTGGCCATCTTTACATCTGAGAGACTCAGCCTCTCTAAGACATCCCTTTTATAGCCAATCATGTTACATACCTGATGCCAGTTAACTTAATTACTTGCTAAATGTTCTTTCAGCTGATTCTCTTATATATTAATTGCTTTTGCAGCTCTTTTTTGCCTGTGTCCCAACTTTTTTTAGACCTGTTGCAGCCAGAAAATTTGAAATAAGCTCATTTTGTGGATATAAATTTAAAATGTCTCAGTTTCAACATTTGAAATGTTATCTATATTCTATTGTAAATAACATATCAATTGGCTCATGTGATCTGAAAGTCATTGCAGTTTGATTTTATACACAATTTACACTTCGTCCCAACTATGTTGGAATTGGGTGTTTGCCATGCAGAAATATAACTACTACTAATAACAGTGGTTCATCAGGTTATTGATGTTGCACTGTTATTTTTTTTTAGCACAGCTGTAGCTCTGCCTTTGTTGTGCAGCTGTACTGCATCTGTATAAAATATTTCGCACAGTTTGCACTTATCTTGTTGTTTTTTAGCCTCATGCTGCATTGGTGCTGTCCCTGTTTATTTACCGTGGAGTTTCTGTGGATCTTCATACTGACAAATTCATGGAAGCAATGGAGGCTGCTTTGCACAGTACAGTAGAGGTATATATGTACATGTGTGTGTTTTGAGTGCAATTTTAAAAGCCAGGTTCTGAAAAATTTGTATCACTTTAAAGATGTGCAACCCTGTGTTCACACTGAGTGATTTACTGGCCTGTTTGCTTGAAGTCTCTGTTATGGCCAGCGATTCAATGACTAGACAACTGAGGAATTTAAGTTGGCTGGTAAAAGTTGCCCACTGCTCATCTTTTCCCAGGTACGGCAACAGCCAACAGGAGTTCTAAGCTTCCTGTTTTGCCGACTGACGTGATATCATTTCCTGAATAACTGTTCCTCCCACTTTTTGTGCAGAAAGTTTTGCGTCCTAAATTCATGTGCTTGCAAGAGCATTTTCTATGTGAGGTACTGTTTCTGTCGAAGATGCTGTCTGAAATCTGTCTTGCAAAGAGTGCAATTGTTTTGGTGATCCCTGACCCTGCATGGTGCTGAATTTTTAGTTGCTAGCTTATTAACCTATAATTTCTTGATTGAGTGCCTAGAATGTCACCATAATTCATAGGTTGCCGAGACTGGTTTAACAATTAGCAGTGGATCTCACTGAAGATTTATTGGGGCCCTTTTCAGTTTTATTGCTTCTCAGTTGTTCCCAATCTTTTTAAGAGTCGTGTCTGTCTACCACAAGGCTGGGGACTTTGGGATGGCCTCCTGGCGCTGCTCCTTCAGGCTCTTTCTCAGGCAAGTTTCAGGAACCAATAATGTCTATACTTCTGTAAAAGACCTATTCTGTGTACATTCCTTTGCAATATTTGATTTTATGCAACATGGTTACAGTTGCATATTACCAAAATTAATTTGGCCTCAAAGCAATTCTTTAACCCATTTAAACCGAACAGCATGGCATTTTAAGAACGTGTCGTTGCCGACACAGATATGCGCGTAATTTTGAAAGTACCGTAATTATTGTAAGTTTTGCGCAATAGAAAAAAATTCCAACTGTTCCTGAAAGCTGAGAAGCTGTGCCTCAGCCCAAATACAGGTTACTATCTGCTGGGAATTTTGCATTAGTCCTTAAAGGGTTAATATTCACATTTCAAATGGAAGGAAAATAAAAAGTATTGCATGAAACCGCTTTCCATTTTCTGTATTTAATGTCTGTACAGGAAAATGCAAAAATACAGAAAGTTTGCATTCAGTGCAAAATACTGTGCAGAGAGTCCTCTGAAATGCATTATTAAATTGTAGGCCTGTGCGGGGAAAAAAAAAAAAAAAATGAACATTTGAGGAATGTGCACATTCCTCCAGAACAATTCTGCCTTTAAAAAATGTCCTTTATGTGCAATTTTTCATTGCCTGTGCTTTAAATATCTAATTGAGGTTCTTTATTTGTTTTTTTTGCAGAATGAGAATTGCTCAGTCTCGGAATTTCTAGATTCGAGTCTTTGGCAGCTCCTGTGGTTTAGAGTTGGTGTTACACTTGAGGAGATGCCGTCCAACCAGGAATTTTTATCACTGAGTGGTATGGAATCAAAACACGTTATGTTTGGTTTTTTAGGTCAACTCTTCAAAAATATGATTATTATTATCATTATTGTTTTTGTCTGTATTTTGAAACCATATTTCCTTGTGTAGGTCTGCAAATCTTTCTGTCCCTGGCTCTGTTCGTTTTCATCAGAGAGCCATACAGCTGCGTCTCTGCGTTTTCTACTGTTAACACAAAATCCCTGCCCACCCTAAGCTGTCTTCTCATGGCTGATTGGTCAGTATCCTGTATTTGTAGCATAAAGGATCTATTTCCTTGCTGCTGTGACCACAAAGGAATACATTTGTGGGGCAGATTGTGGTCTCGTGGCAATATAACATCATAATATTTTGTTATTTCTGTTTTACTTCAAGTACGTCAGTGAAAGAAATGTCTGCAGAAGAGAAAATGTACCACCCACGGGGTGACCCAAGCCCACATAGCCTGTCAGTCATGAGCTGCCACCTGTTGTGCTTCCCATTCGCCCTTGAGGTTCCTGATGAAACAATGGAGAAAATCCTCCAATCTTATCACAACTGTGATATTGTTTCACGTCTGCTACAGGTATGGACACTCAATAGTGTTCTGTAGCCCTCTCTGTTAACCAGTCTTCTGATTAGAGGACATGGATGACCTATTCTAATCCAAAATTTTAGGAGGATTGGCTGTTATCATCTCAAACCCTTTGTATAATTTGTCCTTTACTTTGAATAGGAAATACCTTTATTTTCAGTATTGGCAAGAAATGATTTGCTAATTAGCAATGCCCTTTCTTATGTTTTCATATTCATTGAGTGAAACTGTTTGGGAAAATGCAGTCCACCTTGAAAACATGTTCATCTCCTCAAATGAGCTAAGGTGAGGACATTTTGAGTTTAAATCACTCAAGCAAGTTACATTTCTGTCTCCCCAGCTTGTATTGGTTCTCCCTCTCTGTCTCCTGGAGCTCCCACTGTCCTTGCTGTGCCACCTCCTGCTCTGCGACCCTGAGCGTTCAGTCCCTTGTTTCACCTCTGCCGCGGAAGCCTGTGGCTTTTTCCTGCCGCCAAGGGAACAAGACGACGGCGGCGACCAGCCTAGGTGCGCCACAGGGCAAGGAGGTGGCGAGACGGACCGTTTGTCTGAAAGGACGGCAGGCTCCCTCTTGGCCACCTTTATCCAGTCAGAGGCGCTGTGCGGCTCAGCGGTGGAGCTGGTCTCTGTAGTCTCCCAGACAGCCCGCTTCTCGCGCCTCCCTCCCTTCTCTGCGACCTATGTGGAACCATCCGTACTGAGAGCAGCTCTTACCCACCCTGAAGACCGGCTGCGAGCCGCCACCTGCAGCCTGCTGGGAAACGTTAACCCACTGGTGTCACACGGCAGCCCTCTGCTACTACCGCTCTTCTGGGACATGAGCAGCCTGTTGCAAGACCCCAGCTTGGCAGTGCGTAGGGCTGCCTCTCGGGCCGTGGGAAACTGGCTGGGGCTGATTGGACAGGCTAACTCCCACGGGGGCTCTGAGCTCACTAAGGCGGAAGGCACCCCTTGTACTACTGAGGGAATGACAAGTGTGGACAAGGAGAAGGTAGACGTCTTACCAGGCAGCGAGAATCAGGCTTCGCAGTGTGTTCCTGAACAGGAGGCGGGACGGTGGGCGAATTCTGCTTCGGACGCAGCCCCAGTCTTGCTGCTCCTGCTCAAGGATCCAGACCCTCTGATTCGCCTGCACTGCTGTGCAGCTCTGGGAAACATGGCAGCCATTAAAGGAACAGGAGCCTCACTGCTGCAGTGCGACGCCCCTAGTCTGCTTCTCCAGCTGGCCTGTGCGGACTCGCAGAATGCTGTACGGCAAGCAGCACTCAACAGCCTTGGCCTCTTCAGACAGCAGGATGTACTGCAGCAAGTAAGGGGTTTGATTGGCAGTGTACATCCATGCAAATGCTGTTCAGGTTATAAAAAACAGGCTCTTCCTATGGTTTCCTCAATGCCTGCATCTTAATACAGACTGGTTCTAAATAAAGTTTGCCTGCTAATGTTGACTAAAGAACCCTAGCTTAAGGGTCAAAAATTATGCCTTGCCATACTTGATCGTTTAGCCTGGTGAGAATGTGCTAATTAGTTAGCTAATTCTAGCTAGATCTGGAGCTAGATGTCGCCTTGGACATTCCGATTTACGGGCTGCTGAATCTAGAGCGGTCTAAACACTCGGCGACTGCCGCTGAACCACTTCTGAAGTGCTCTAACTTTCAGTATGAAAGGGGCATCACTTGTGTGATAATTCAGTGAGTAGCGGATCACTTGTCTTAACTTTTATATGCAGGGCCCTATGATTTCCGCTATCACGGATTCGCGGAGGGAATCGCGGAATTGGCCAATAAAAACGGAATCTATTGATAAACGCGGAATTTCGCGGAAATCGGCATAATTTGACTGAAATGCTGTTCGTAAAGCCACGTTTCCACCGAACGCTAAACAAAATATTTGCGCGTCCAGATTACATTCAAAGTCAATGTAAAGATACGAATGCACGCGAAAATGTGAGCAGCCTTCGTCAAATTCACCTGCCCCGAGTGTTCAAGCTACACATCTCTTCGGTGCTACAGAAGATCTGTGGGAAGAAGTTTTTCGTTGTTGTAGACGAGACCACTGATGCCAGGGATTGCAGGGTCCTAAACATCATCATTTGTCACCTTATGTTAGCTTAACAACTTATATAGCCGTTAAATAGCCTACAATATTTCTTTTCACAATCTACTTAGTGAATTGTGTGCATGCAAATTACGACGTAATGTCGTCACCCAGTGGTGAAATAATAGCTGATGCATCTTTGTGTCAGTTTGTTCATGTTTAATCATTACTGTAGAACATTTTGTCCTAGGATGGAATACACAGTATCGGGATTACTGAACAAAAGTTTCTTAAAAATAAAAAAATAAATTAAATATAGCTGATGCATCGGAATCCAACAACTGTTGATTCGTGGGGGAAACTGAGTCTCATTACTGCTGCTCTCATACATATATATATATATAATACATATACACACACACACACAGCGTATATACAATAAGATTATAAATGATTAAAAAGGGGCAGTCAGAATAATGCATGTCAGTACGGCCGTTGTCTGCCTTTTTGACTGTAGCTTACACTTCCTTTAAAGAGACAATTTTATTTTGTAGTATTATTTTAGGTTAAAAAAAAATTCTTTCATCACAGTGCAATGTTATATTGCGTCATTATGCAGTACTTGTTCTGACTTCAAGTACTGAGGAAAATGGAGGGTTGCATCGACTAATTTAAGGTTATTTCTATTTAATTAGTGAACATTTTATTCATTAACATAAATACCACACTCCCTCTGATGGTAAAATTGGTGTAATTGGTAAAAAACGGAATTCCAAAAAATTAAAACGGAAAAAACGGAATTTGGGAAAAAATAAAGGAATTTGGAGAAAAATACAACTGATTTCATAGGGCCCTATATATGTTATGCGCTTGTGTAGGACAAAGTGCGTAAGCATACATGTACATGTGCGCTCACTGAGGGGTAGTCTGGTTATGTCGACATGATGTTAATTACTTGAACTTTTCTTCAGTTCCAATTCAGTTTCCATCAAACCATGATATACGTATGAAAAATACTTCCCCACGCAGTATGTAAAGTGCACTCTTGTTGGTTGTGATTAATGATACTTTTCTCTCTAGTCAACACTTGGGCCTAATTTAGTCAGAAGGAGTTCCACGTCTTTGTTATTTTCATCTGCTTTTGCTGCTTAGTATCATCAGTTGAATTTTGGTGGTACAAATGGTGCCAAACAAGATGTGGTTTTTTTGTTTCCATCGAGAATTATTTCTGAAATTGTAAATATGTAAGATTCACGTGGCGAGTTGCGTAGTGATGGAATTTGCTGCCAGATGGGGTGATCCAATAATACTAAATTTGATCCGCTACAACTGAAACACTAGCTCAACAGAAGACTATTTTCCGTGCAAATACTGAAGAGAGGTCACTATATGTGTTTGGTAAGCCTATCGCTGAAAAGAAGAAGGAAAGACCTTTAATAGATATCCGCGCTGCATCTCTCTTGATTAATACAAAAGAGGAAAATAACCTTTATTACGTGCGGGACGGTAGAACACATAAAATCAGTTGAACTCTGTTGTGGGGGCGGGAATGGTCTGAATTATTGCGGGTGCGGCAGGAGTGGAAAACGCACCTTGCGGGAGCGGATGGTAATGGTCAGAAATCCATCGGGAACAGGATGAAGAAAACAGTCCCGCCCAGGGCCTAGTGTGTGTTTCTAAAGAAAAAGCAAAGTTGATTAGTTTACCCAAAATATCCTCCCCTGTATTGTTATTAGTTTAATCCTGGTCAAACTGATTTACAGCTGTCTGCTTTCTGTTCTAGTGCATTTCCACTCTTTTCCACTCTGTCTGAACTTTTTCAAAACTTGGTCATTCCATGTCGAATGTCCGAATGGCTCCCACTTGACCATCTCAGATTTGGCTGAAAAAATTCCAGCGGGTGCATTCACCTCCTAATAGGATAAATCCAAAATTTTAGCTCTCAACTCCTAATAGTTTTGTCAGAAAACTATTTTGTCATTTTTTATGACAAAACTATTAGGAGTTGAGAGCTAAAATTTTGGATTTATCATATTAGGAGGTGTGTCCACCTGCTGGAATTTTTTCAGCCAAATCTGAGATGGTCAAGTGGGAAGTTTCTCTGAAATTTGGACATTTGACATGAAATGACCGTATAATATGTCTGTTTTTAAAGGGCTTATGATCTTTGCCACAAACCTAATTTTTTTTAGCAACAGAAGCTTGCAACATAGCCTGAGAATAATTGTTGGTTCTGTATTACCTGTAAAACACTCTTTACAATGAGCTCCAGTGCTTTGGCGCTGCAGACTGGAAATGCACAAAAATGCTACAAAAATGAATAACAGGGCGCCCCGATGGCTCATCGGTTTAAGTGCGCGTACCATAAAGGCTGTGTCCTTCCCGCAGCGACCTGGGTTCGACTCCAGCTCAGGTCATTTGCTGCATGTCTTCCCCCATTCTTCTCCCCAACCTTCCTGTCTCTCTACACTATATAACTGTCAAATAAAGGAAAAATTCCCAAAAAAATAATCTTAAAAAAAAAAATATGAATAACAGAGAGAAACCGAAAAAATGGAACATATCAACTTGGGTAAAAAATGAGTATGATGCAAAATGAATAATTGAGACTAGCCCATCTCCTGACCAAGTCTGGATTCTCAATTCCTATCCTAAAGGGGTTAAAATGCCTTTTTAAAAAGTTGTATCTGCTGGTAAATTTTTTAACAGGTGGTGCTCTGGCAGTTTTTTGGCTCACCTGTAAAATTGGTAAAATGTCACTTGTGCCCTACTTGCATGAGGCCCTCGATATATTAACTTTACTAATGTGCTAACTTTATTTATATTTCAGTGAAATTAACAAAAATTATTTATTCATTTAATTAATAAACACATTCGTCCGAGTTGAGCTTTCATAATTCATGGCATTTCCAAAAACAATTTCTCATGAAACCTACTCCATTTAAACTGGGAGTGATATTCTTCATCTTTTAAGTTTTAAGGAATTGTATTTTGTCATTGCATTATTTCCTGTTTCACTATGGTATAAAAAATAAGGTAACAAACATGCAAATTTGCTCTTAGTCTTCCAGGATCATAAAGAAAACCAAAAAACTGGCAGTTCAAAAGAGACAGAAGGTTGTAGACCACCGTAAGTCTGGTAATTGTGTTAAGAAGATCCACAAAAGATGAAACTTTTCACTGTCAGGGCAATAATGGTGTGAAGCAAAAAAAAGCCCAAGAATTTCTGTGAAGGAATTTCAGGCCTTGGTGACTTCTTGGCACCACCAGGAAATTGAATTATGTATTATCTTTATCCATTGTCTCTAATGATACACTGAATATCACATATGAGATACTTGGCAAAGCTGTTTGATGTTTCATGAAATTCAGAAACAGAAAAATCAACAACCATTGTTTATTTGTTTGTGTGTGTGGTGTGTGTGATCATACCTGGATTGCAGCAAAATGACCATGTTTGATAATGACGTCTATGATTATTATTAGTTCTTCGGTCTGGAATCAGACAACTTTGTATTTCCGTCTGTTGATTTTTATAAACGTACAGTGCTTAACAAATTTATTAGACCACCACCCAATGTAAGGTTTATGCCACAGCTGCCCTAAATTAACAGTGTTGGTAATTACCAAAATAATTTTTATGTTTCTGTAATGGTTAATCCACCAGTATGCGCAAGCTCTTTGACTGAAATGATATTTTTATTACTAAAATATAATTATTGTTGTTATCCATGAATTTTTGAATTTACCGTTCTGCAAAAAAGCTGAAAAAATAGTTAAGCACATTATTATTTTTTGATGAAGATGCCAAATAACAGTTATTTTCTTGCATTCCTGTACATAAAAATTTGTTTTAGTGGAAGAATGCAAGCTGTTATCAAGGCCAAAGGAGGCCATACAAAATATAGGTTTTTTTGTTTGTTTGTTTGTTTGTTTTTATGTGTGAATAAGGACTATTTAGTGGTTTCAGTTCGTTATTTGCCAAATAAATAACAAAATAATTTTTAGTTTTAAACAAGTTTTTGACAAATTTCTTAAATATTCGTGTTTTCTCTGTTTTTTATATATATATATATATATATATATATATATATATATATATATATATATATATGACAGGTGGTCTAATGAATTTGTTAAGCACTGTATATACTGTATGTCTTTCTAGAAATACTGCAACTATAATTTCTCCAATACGACCTACAATACTCTCTCTGTCTGCAATAGTCTATTGTACTTTAAACCTCTAGATGGTATTCAAGGAGAGATTGCACTTCTTTAATTATTAATGCATTCTATTCATTGAATAATACATTTTTAAATGCATTATTCCTTCCCCTGTTTGTGGCTTAGGCTGTGGTGTCTTTGGGGGTTGAGGAGAAACTGCAGCATCTGCCTCAGCACACATCACTGTACACTGTCCACAGGTACAACGGGCTGATGAACGAACACCAGCTGCAGTGAGTTAACTGCTGGGGCAAGCTCTTCATTTGGTTGTCACAGATGAAGAGTATTCGGATGGCTATCCCCCACCTCTCGTCCTCAGATTGTAGCCATACAACTCCGATTCCCAAGAAGTAGGGATGCTCTGTAAAATGTAAATAAAAACAGATTGCAATGATTTGCAAAACACATTAACCGTAAATTGTATTCAAAATGGAACAAAGACATCAAACGTTGAAACTGAGATTTTTTTTTTTTCTTTTTTGGAAAAAAATCTGCTCATTTTGAATTTTATTCCAGCAACACATTTAAAAAAAGCTGGGACAGGGGCAACAAAAGACTGGAAAAGTTCTATGATGCTAAAAAATACACCTAGTGGAACAACTGAAAGCTAATTAGGTTAACTTGCAACAGGTCTGTAACATGATTGGGTATAATAAGTCTCTCCAAAGTAAAAATTGCAGGGCACTGTGTGAAAGACAGTATGAAGAAATAGTTCAGCAATTTAAGAATAACGGTTCTTCAGGCAGAATTGCAAATATTTTGGGGATTTCATCCTCTGTCGTACATAAGATCATTAAAAGACTCAGAGAATCCGGGTAAATCTCTGTTTGCAAGGGACAAGGCCAAAGACCAATATTGATTGTCTATGATCTTCAGGCCCTCAGGCGGTGCTGCATTTAAAACAGACCGATTTGTGGAAATCACTGGATGGGCTCAGGAACACTTAAGTAAACCATTGTCAATGAAGACAGCCTATCGCTGCATCCATAAATGCAAGTTAAAAATCTGCCATGTAAAGATTAAATTATATATAAATAAGATCTAGAAATGCTGCTGCCTTTGGGCTCAAGCTAATTTAAAATGGACTGAGGTGAAGTGGAGAACTGTCCTGTGGTCTGACTAATCAAAATGTGAAATTATTTTTAGAAATCACGGAGAGGGACCATCCAGCTTGTTATAAGTGCACAGTTTGAAAGCCTGCATCCATGATAGTATGGGGCTGCATTAGAGCACGTCATGAGTAACTTGCATGTCAATGTAGACAACATTTATTCTGAACGATATACTGTATGCAGGTTTTTGAAGCTACATATGATGCCATCTAGACATCTTTTTCAGGAAAGGCCTTGTTTATTTCAGCAAGGTCATGTCAAACACCACACTCTGCATGTAATACAACAACAAGCCTCCTTAAGAGTCTGGGTACCAAACTGGCCTGTCTGCAGTCCAGACCTGTCACCCCCAAAGAATATTTGGCGCATTATGAAATGAAAAATGACCGAGGAGGCCGTGAAGTGCTAAGCAGCTGAAATCCTGCATCAAGCAAGAATGTGAAAACAAATTGCTTTCAAAATTACAGTAGTTGGTCTCAGTTCTCAAACACTTAAGAGTGTTGTTAATGAAAGAGGTGATACAACACAGTGATAAACATGCCCCTGTTCAGACTTTTTTGAAACATGTTACGAGCATCTAATTCAAAATGAGCATATATTTTTGTAAAAACAAAAAACTTCCACAGTTGCAACATCTGATATGTTGTCTTTTTACTTTTTTCAATTAGATAAAAAGTTCAAATGATGTTAATCATTGCATTCAGTTTTTATTTACCTTTTACACAGTGTCCCAACTTTTTGGAAATGAGGTTGTACTATTACGTGCACCATGCGCTGTAGTTAACAACATGCAGTCCAGCCACCGTGTGTGGTGTGTTAAAAGGATTTGATCCTTTATATTTATTGGCAGTATCCTTAAAGCTAATGCACATTTATTCCAGTGGCCGCTGTTGATTTCAACGATTTTCTTACTCGTTGGATTTTTGCTGGAATTTAAAAAAAAAAAAAAAAAAAGTCCTGTAGTATTTTCATTGATAATGGCTAATTATTTTATGATGCGATTTCACCTAGGTTTGTGGATGCTGTTTATGAAAATGTTGGGAATGATTATTTGTATTTGTATGATGCCAGTTTTGGTTGGAATTCTGTGTTGTGGCTGGAATTTTAATAAACCATTATGTTTTCTCACTTTGGCTCACATCCTCTGCAGTTTTCTGTCCCCCGCTACCCAATGGATATGTCAGGGGTTTTTTGATTGAGGCCGTGCCCGTCTGGCCATGCATGCGTATGTATACCAGATCTTTTGCAGGGGATATATGGGATTTTTAACTTGCTTTTTTGTGCTTTTGTTGAGCAATAGTAGTCTAAATTCTAAATCTGACACAAAATACAACTTGAAATGGATGCAAAAGCATGTCTATTATACAACGCATGTAATGTTAAGACATGCATTCAAGAACATACACTGTGCTGTGAAGATTTGCCCCCTCCCTGATTTTTTTTTTTTTTTTTTTTTTTCCATTTTTGCATATTTGTAACACTTAAATGTTTCAGATTAAACTGACTTTAATATTGGACTAAGATAACCCTATTAAACACAAAATGAAACTTTCAAATGATGATTTTATTTATTAAAAGAAAAAAAGCTATCCAAACTTACGTGGCCCTATGTGAGAAGTCATGGAAGAGTTTGGTGCCAAATGCTGTGGATCCATTTTTATTGCTTTACAAAGAAATCACTTTTTCTGGTTTGGAGAAGAGGGAGAAGGAAATCCTCTGTGCCACGTTTTAAACTTTATTGGCTAACTGTTTAAAGACAGGTAAAAATTCCATTCCAGAACTAATTAGCTGGTTTTAAGTTAATTTTTTTTTTTTTTTTTCAGAACGCTATATATCCATGTCATGGTGTTTTCTCACAAAACGTTCTATATCTGCTGTAATCATTTAAATGACTACAATGTATTCTGCCTTGTGCACGCATGGCAGATATACCTAGCGTAAGGTGTATATTAAACTGTCCTGTAATATCCTGTAAAATGCCAATATAATGGAAATTGTCCCACTTACAGATGCTGGCATGTGCCATCAGTTGTTTAGATGGCCTTTAGAATCCTCACTTTTTTCTGCATAATTGCTCTCAAGCTGTTCCCGTTTGAGTTCTCCTGATTAACAAGCAAACAGTTTATTTACTCAATCAAAACCAATATATGGCCCATAATGATTAAAGGAAAAGAAAACAAATGTAACCTGATTCTGTCAGAAATAGTGTGACCTGGAATTATAACTATAAATTTCAGGCACGTTTCTCCATCGACTTAGGAGGATCACGAAAGTCATCAGCAAGCAAGTTTGTGTATGTCGCCATCTTGGCTGTTTACAGCTGCATGCATGATGTCGATTGAACTCCGCTCTCCTATGTTGGAGGCTGATATTCTATTATGGCTATTGAGCACATTGTGATGCACCCTGTAGCTAAGTAAGTGGCAGCCATGGCACTCATCGTCAAAACAATAACAATTATGTATGTAGCAGTTCACTGTTATGGGCAAAGAAACGTCTCATAGGCTATTTATTAATTCAGTATTATTCCAGTTTATTTTAGTCTAAGTGACATTTCATTATTTAATGTATATATACTTGAACATAATATTTCCTCACATTTCTTAATTTTTTGGCATACTCCGTTCCTGCAAGACACTGACAGCTGGCGTTGTCGTTCAGAGCGAATTACGGTTAGGTTCGTAGCCAACTTGGCTAATGTTCTTCAGCCATGTTCTTTAGTGTAACAGATCTTGACACGGGAATCCCATGGGATGTCAGTTCGATGGACTTAAAACACTTTCTCTATTTGAATCATATGCCCTATATGCATGTCCAAAAGCCGCACATTGTGACATTGTGGTTGTGCCGGCTAGTAAAGTTTGCTTCAGTAGAAGTAAAACCACCTGTTTACTCCATTAGATCATGTTGCATTTACACCACTTGTGATTCTCATAAAGCACAACTGGCTTCGTCCAGGAAATGGCACAGGACTTTCCGGAAAGGCTAATGCTATGACATGGCTATGCGCAAAGAAATGGTTGAAAAACTAACTTTGGCACCATTTATAGTTGATTTATTCAGTGAGATAAAACTGTAAAAAAAGAAAATAATTACTGCACATTTTGGAAAGCAATAATTCTGCTCTTTGCAGTTCTGTGCACATGTAGTATCACTTGCCTTTACCTTTTAGATAAGATGATGGCCGTGCCTATTGGCTTTGTTTAAACAATTGATGTGACATTTAAGGATGGCAATAATCCAAATAAATGCAAAATATGCTGAAACTTTCACAGACTTCCTTCTCTCGTTTTAGCTTTTTTTTCCCCACAACGTTCCTAACTACTCCCTGAAGCTCAAATTGCTCAGCTTCTCATAGCCTATTGCTTAATAAGCCTGGCAATCTAATTTATGCAAATCTATCAAATCTACAGTGTTTCATGTGCTACGTGAGTTCAGAATATTTGAAAGACTTATTGATATTCACTGGGGTTCAGTACTATTGGGACACCCCTATCTTATCCCATGTTACCAAACCATTTTAAAGCTGTGAAATTTCTGAGACTGCAAAATCCTGCTAACTGGAACACCATGTTTTAGAGAATTGCATGTATCATGACGTCTAATGCTCAGGAAATTGAAATGTTTGCTGGTAATTTCAAAAAATCCCATTTTAGGTGATCGTGTTTGTGTCATAATGTTAAGTGCATGGCAAAACTCTTGATCCTTCAAACTGAACACATGGCACATAAACAGAGTAACAGATTGTACAGAACATCACATATTTCATTTTTCACAATTTCTTTCTGTACAAATACTATTGGTATTTAATTTACTGCATTTGCAGCATAAAAGTCTGAACCAAAAAGTGTTAACATGGGATGAAACTGAGTGTTCTGGAAAAAACTAGTAAGTCTGGCAATGACTTAGTAGGTTTTTCCATCCAGAAATGTAAAATATCAATTATCAAAATGATAGACAAAAACTTAGTAATTATGTAGTTGCAGTGGCATTTGACAGTTTTTAGTGCTAACTCCACGATCTGCTTCCCTCTTGAAGCCATTTTTCAGTCGTTATTAGGACGTAAATTATGTGAATTATGAATTCTGACCATGTACTCTGTCCTCCACATTCAATGCTCTGCATGAGGACTGACCTAATGCATCATGTAATGGGTATGCTGCTTTATAATTGGCTAATACAACTTGCTCGGTTTTTCCATAACAAAAAATAGGGAATTTAGTGTTGAAAAACCCAGGAATATCAACTTGCCAAGTTTTTGCTTCACAAACAATGAAATACCGATGACTTGAAAGGTTTTGCCACAGTAAAACATTGAGAATCGGGGATTATTTTTACATATCTTACTGTATATAATGGGGCAAAGCCTAGAAAGTGCAAAAATGGCCCTAGCTCTGTTTTGGCTGAAATTATTCTTACTAGGTTTTTCCTTATCACTCAAGAAGATAGGGCTGTCCCAATAGTGATGAATCCTGGTGTACAACATCGTCATTTAAATGCAGAAATAATTGCCTCATAACTTTATGATGCAATGTACAATAGTCTAATGCTATCAAACATTGACCGTCATTTTCCCAATTAGTCTTTGCAATCAAGAAAACTGTGGCAAGATAAGACAATAAAGCATCAAAAGGTGATGTTTCCAAAGTAATTAAGTTAACTGGCATCAGGTGTGTAACATAATTGGCTATAAAAGGGATGTCTTAGAGAGGCTGAGTCTCTCAGAAGTAAAGATGGCCAGAGGCCCTCCAACCCGGGAAGGCTTGCATAAAAAAATTGTTGAATACTTTAAAAACAATGTTCCTCACGTCAAATTGCAAAGGCTTTGAAGGTCTCGTCATCAACAGTGCATAACATCATCAAAAGATTCAGAGAAACTGGAAGAATCTCTGCGCGTAAGGGACAAGGCCGAAGACCTTTACTGGATGCCCGTGATCTTCGGGCCCTCAGACGCCATGGCATCACTCACCGGCATGATTCTGTCATTGACATTACTAAATGGGCCGAGGAATACCTCAAGAAACCACTGTCCGTAAACACAGTCAGCCATGCCATGCACAGATGCCACCTAAAACTCTATCATGCAAAAAGGAAGCCATTGTTGAGCATGATCCAGAAGTGCCGCCGTGTTCTGTGGGCCAAGGCTCATTTAAAATGGACTGTAGCAAAGTGGCAAAGTGTCCTGTGGTCATACGAGTCCAAATTTGACATTCTTGTTGGAAATCATGGGCGTTGTGTCCTCTGGGCTTAAGAGGAGAAAGACCACCCCTCCTGTTATCAGCGTTCAGTTCAAAAGTCGGCATCTCTGATGGTATGGGGATGCATTAGTGCATATGGTGTGGGACACTTGCATGTTTTGAAAAGCACCATGAATGCTGAAAGGTATATAAAGGTTTTAGAGCAACATATGCTCCCCTCCAGATGACATCTATTCCTGGGAAGGCCTTGTGGATTTCAGCAGGGCAATGCAAAACCACATACTGCAGCTATTACAACAGCATGGCTTCGTAGTAGAAGAGTCCGTGTGCTGAACTGGCCTGCCTGCAGTCCTGATCTTTCACCGACTGAGAACATTTGGCGCATAATTAAACAAAAAGTCCGTCAAAGGAGACCCAAAACTCTCCAGCAGCTGGAAGCCTGTTTTGAACAAGAGCGGGATCAAATTCCAATGACTAAACTCAAGAAACTTGTCTCCTCAATGCCCAGACACCTCCACTCTGTGTTAAAAAGAAGAGGGGATGCTACACCATGGTAAACAGGCCCCTGTCCCAACTTTTTTGAGACCTGTATCAGCCATCAAATTTGAAATGAGCTCATTTTGTGGATAAAATTGTAAAATTTCTCAGTTTCAACATTTGCTGTGTTATCTCTATTCTATTGTGAATAAAATAGAGCTAGCTGTAATATGCATGAACTTATCCGAGGCTTCGCGGCGGTGTTGTGCACCTGCAACCCAAGTGTGCTTGTAGATCTCAGAGACGTTAGCTAGCTTGCTAGTGAGTCTAAAAGCAATCGCTTAGGTACTGCTAGCTAGCAATGATGCCCACTGGAGAAGCTCTTCCAACCCTGATTTGCCACTTTCAACGCCATCTCGCACACACGACCTCTTTCACCATTGATCAGCAGCTTTTTTTCCCGAAAGAACAAACTGTCAGTTCAGCCTGAGACATTTATCCTTCCATGCGTGCTATAGCTTATTACATTACTCCAGATAAAACGCTAGCCGTCTCCCCACCCTGCTGACGCTAGTTAGGGGAAATGTTTGTCAACATTTTTATACTTAATTGCTGTGATTCGGTTTTTCCCCTATCTTCACAAGCTAGCTAGCTTTTCCGAATACCCTCTAGAAAATGTCAATGATTTGCGTATACCCTCTTAAAAGTGCGCGAGGATAGGTAACAACATCATTTTGTAATGGAGCTTTTTGCGTTTATTAATTAATTTCACCCCGGACCCTGTCTGTGATTAAAGCACGACTTTTAGACCTCTGGGGCGTCCGTCGCCTGTGAGTCCGCGACCTGTTGCTAGGCAACAGCAACAAACTTGCTTGGCGGACATTCTCTGCTCAAATGCGAATGAATAACCAAATGAGATAAAGTGTGAAACGAAAACAACGGAAGACTACACTCTTTCAGTGTTTTCAGAAAGTTGCCCAACTTGCCCCTGAAACTACTGCCGGTGTGCGCAGACCGAAAATCTTGGGCTCTGTTTCTTCGCTCACATCTTAAATATCTTCGAAAATCATGAAAACATTTTTTTCAGTGCGCCTTTCGACTTGTAAGCGTGTGTGTGTGTGTATATATATATATATATATATATATTTGCATGTACAGGCTGGGTTTTCCTGAAAATGCAGAAATTAGATGATAATGGCGTGCGGCATATATCTTTATGAACAAACTTGTCCAACACATTGTAACATCTGCTTATGTTATAACAAGCAAGCAAATAACAAAGTTACTACTGTAGTCTGATTCATATTGCAATATTAAGGCGAAAACAGATACTTTACGATCGCTTTGCATTACGGTAGCACTTTTTGACAAGGCAGCACAAATTGTCAGAACACCAGTTCGAATGACACTGCAGCTCCAGAAGATGACAGAGAGGTTGGAGAAACTAACGTTGCAGAAAAACAGGCTGAGGCTGTCCTACTCAATACAAAGAAGGCGCACGATGCTAACGTTACTGTAATGTTACCCGGTAAGTGAAATTAGAATATACATTATCATTAAATGTAATAGCAGGGGATTGTTAGTATATTTAAATGTATCGAGAACTAGCTAACTTGACTAACATTTGTGTGGTGGTTCAATTAATGGGAGAGAAGGGGAGTGATAACTTAGAGATAGGCGCGCGCGCGCGTGTGTGGGGGCGTGGGCGGGCGTGTGTGCTGTGGTCCAGTGACAGTCATAAACAGTACAAAACTTTTATATTTAAAATATAATATTTTATATTAAAAATGTGTCTTGTGTTTCCATTGTTATAGGTGGCTTAGTGTTGATTACAAAAAGTTAATTTAAAAAAGAGACATCTGTCACAAAATGTTGTTTAATGTATGGAATTTAAGCGGGGTTCAGCCTATGTTCCCAAAGTCCTATGGTCTCTCAAGGCAATTTTTTCAAGCTCGTTCACTCATTGTCTTCTTGGAAAAAAATTAATAATTTCCATACCTCTGTTTATAGAGGTAGGCTTATTTTCATTATATATATATATATATATATATATATATATATATATATTTTTATATAAATCATCATTTAAAAACTGCATTTTGTATTTACTTCGTTTATCTTTGTCAAATATTAAAATTTTTCTTATGATGTGAAACATTTATGTGGCAAACATGCAAAAAAAAAAAAGAAATCAGGATGGGAGCAAATACTTTTTCACTGCACTGTGCGTATATTCTGTACAACCCCAATTCTGAAATAGTTGGGACAAAGTGTAAATTGTGAATAAAATCAAAACGCAATGACTTTCAAATCACACCAGCCAGTATTTTATTCACAATAGAACAGAGATAACATAGCAAATGTTGAAACTGAGAAATTTTACAATTTTACCCACAAAATGAGCTCATTTCAAATTTGATGGCTGCTACAGGACTCAAAAAAGTTGGGACAGGGGCCTGTTTACCATGGTGTAGCATCCCCTCTTCTTTTCAACACAGAGTGGAGGCGCTTGGGCATTGAGGAGACAAGTTTCTTGAGTTTAGCCATTGGAATTTGATCCCACTCTTGTTTAATACAGGCTTCCAGCTGCTGGAGAGTTTTGGGTCTCCTTTGACGGACTTTTTGTTTCATTATGCGCCAAATGTTCTCAATCAGTGAAAGATCAGGACTGCAGGCAGGCCAGTTCAGCACACAGACTCTTCTACTACGAAGCCATGCTGTTGTAATAGCTGCAGTATGTGGTTTTCCATTGTCCTGCTGAAATACACAAGGCCTTCCATGGAATCGATGTCCTCTTGAGGGGAGCATATGTTGCTCTAAAACCTTTATATACCTTTCAGCATTCATGGTGGTTTTTAAAACATGCAAGTGGTCCCACACCATATGCACTAATACATCCCCATACCATCAGAGATGCTGGCTTTTGAACTGAACGCTGATAACAGGAGGGGTGGTCTTTCTTCTCTTTAGCCCGGAGGACACGACGGCCATGATTTCCAACAAGAATGTCAAATTTGGACTCGTCTGACAACAGGACCCTTTGCCACAGTCCATTTTAAATGAGCCTTGGCCCACAGAACATGGCAGCGCTTCTGGATCATACTCAACAATGGCTTCCTTTTTGCATGATAGAGTTTTAGGTGGCATCTGTGAATGGCACGGCGGACTGTGTTTACAGACAGTGGTTTCTTGAAGTATTTCTGGGCCCATAGTGTAACGTCAATGAGAGAATCATGCCGGTGAGTGATGCAGTGGTGTCTGAGGGCCCGAAGATTACAGGCATCCAGTAAAGGTCTTCGGCCTTGTCCCTTACGCAGAGATTTTTCCAGTTTCTCTGAATCTTTTGATGATGTCATGCACTGTCAATGATGAGACCTTCAAAGCCTTTGCAATTTGACGTTGAGGAACATTGTTTTTAAAGTATTCCACAATTTTTTCACGCAAGCCTTCACAGGTTGGAGAGCCTCTGGCCATCTTTACTTCTGAGAGACTCAGCCTCTCTAAGACATCCCTTTTATAGCCAATCATGTTACACACCTGATGCCAGTGTCCCAACTTTTTTGAGACCTGTTGCAGCCAGAAAATTTGAAATAAGCTCATTTTGTGGATAAAAATGTAAAATGTCTCAGTTTCAACATTTGAAGTGTTATCTATGTTCTGTTGTAAATAACATATTGGCTCATGTGATCTGAAAGTCACTGCATTTTGATTTTATTCACAATTTACACTTCGTCTCAACTATTTTGGAATTGGGGTTGTGTAATTATATATATATATATATATATATATATTGCTCTGAGACGGGTGAGTGCGAGTTTCACAGTATACCCACTACAAAAAAAATAGACTACACCACTGGTCATAGTAGTCTATATCTTTATTTATATCCAAACGGCGACTTTTTGGGTTTTTTTTTTTTTTTTGGCGGCAGCGGATATTAGTCAAAAGGATTCTACGGTCATCTTAGCCTGAAGATGCTTTCGGGAAACGAGGCCCGCATCATCACGACCGTGGTTGCCCAAATCCCTAGGTCAGTGCATCACAGCTAGCCTACACCTCTGGCAAAATGTAGTCATAACAAAATGGTGTAAAACACGGATGACAACCCCTGGCTACTAGGCAAGGAAGTATATTGGGGAAAAAAGTTTGTGCTGTGATTATGGCTTGTCCATTCATTTTGTTCAAACTTGGCATTTCTGCAGTTGCCAATGAACATCAGGCTACACTAGTAGGCCCATTAAACTATTCGTGGAATTCTGACGCCTGCGAGTAGGGTGACCAGGGTTGAACCGCACAGCATTTTCTTCTCTTTTCCAGCGTCCCGCATTTTTATTGCCCGGAGACACTGTTATGAAATCGTGCGCGTATTCTTAGCTGATGGTTTAAAACCGGTCTGGATATTAGGCGTTATGCGCTTAAAATACGGTTATTTTAGTTAACCTACATTTTCTATTGGAGCTTGTACATTACACATACAATTGAAACACGATAGATGATTGATGCTTTAAAGTGAAACAAAACCTGATGGGGTAATAAATGAAAAATTTGAACTCTTTCACGGATTGAATGCAGCTGTCAAGTAGGCTGCTGCCGCTCCACGGCTGCACTGGGACACTGACACTGCCCAGGATGTGTAGTGGTTGAATTATGAGAGATTTTAAAGCTGTGGACAATCTTGGAATTCGTAAGTTTCAGCTCTTGCAGTATAAATGAGTTATAATTCCTTGGAATACTCGCGATTTTTAAAGTTTTGGCTCGAAGTAAAGATTATACTGGGGTAAAGTTAAGTTTCTTTCCAGTATCAATAGCCAGACAGCTGCACACGAACAGCGAAGTTCGCGCAGGCAAAATGAATATTCAGAAAAACGGAACTGAAAAATACTGAGTCCTGCCCCAAAGTAACTGATTCGTTTTTGGAGAGGACAGCTCTTAGAAACCTCAGAATTACGTAAAAATGGCAATTCACACCCGAGACAAACTTGAATATAAACTAACAATTTGCACCCGTGACAAACTTGGATATATTTGGCCAGATTTTCAAGTTAACTATGCGAGCTCGACTCTGAAAATACCCTTTTAAGATGGATTCTTACTCTCGGCTGCGGTTGGATGCTTTAATTGACATTGTAAATTAAGCACACTAGATTTTAAACACAATTACGTCGAACATTTCACCAGAATTTCTTGCATAACAGTTGTATGTTGACAGCCTTGTGTGTGTTCAATGCAGCACTTCAGCTCACTCGCCACAACTTCCCTGAGCCTTCACTTGATATAAAATCGTTTCAACTTTAGTTATGGCTGTTATTGTCTTTCATACGGTGATGGAAAATAGAACTATCATTTTTACTGTTATGCATATTTATTTTTATTGTGTACCTTTTAAATTAAAATGGCCATAGTTTTGCATGAGTCAGAGGGATGACAAAGTTAAAGAAGTGATGCCTACTGCCATCATGATAGTCTCAGGGGACTAAGAGATGAGGCAATGAAATTTTTGTTCAGATCCTGCCGAATTATCAAGTTGTCTCTATGCAAAGTGGCCCATATATGCAGCTGAAAGTGGTCATATTAAACATATTTCAGTCCTGTGATACTGAATCAGCTACTGCATGGAGATCTAACAAACCAAGGGACAGAATCTCAATATTCATTTATCAGAATTTTTTGGACTACCTTTTAGCAGTGGCACATTGTCCTACACAAACACACCGTTTGGTTTGTGAGTATCTTGTCACCCTACCTGTGACCCGAACACTTCCGAGCGTTGTGAAGTCCAAAATTCAGAAATTTATATACGCTTAACAAAAATATAAATGCCCCATTTGACACTTTTAAACTTTAATTAACATTAAGGGTTTTACAACGTATTAAGTCATACACAATTCATTTTATTGTTCAATATGCAACAGATTACTGTGCATTAAAGCAAGATAGTGGCGTATGGCAATCAGGGATACTCGTAGACACAGTTGGGATCACGATGAGGACGGTGAGCGTGTAGGTTCGCTTCTCTCAGGCGGTTCCGGACAGTTTGAGGTGTGATACGTCTGTTGTGCAGACCAACTGTTTCATCTGCTGTGCGTGTTGCTGGTCTGAGGCGATCACGCAACTGGAGATGCCAGATGTGAAGATCTTGTGCTCGTGTGGTCACACGTGGACGACGAGGGTGAGGTCGATTTGCTGTACTGCCAGTCTGTCTAAAACGAACTCTTTAACACGCAATTGTCCGATAGTGAACATTCATCTGTGCAGCAACCGCTCTGGTGGACGTTCCTGCATCCAGCTTTCCTATGGCGTGTTCCCGCATGATTTGCGACATTTGTGGCATGGTTACTTTTGATGAAATTTGACATTTTGGGGTGGCCTTTTATTGTCCCCAGTTTTAGGGAGAGTCTGAGTTCTGTTAATGCTGTTTGAGCAGCGTCTGCACATGCCACACCTGTGTTGTGGGTGGAATCAATGCATCACTGAGCAAGTACTCACTGGCAGAGATGAACACAAATGTTGTATACAAATCAAGACAAATAACCATTTTGCACAATTAAGACATTATCAGCTCATTTGAGGTAACACGTTTCATGTTACAGAAATAATTTACATGGGGCGTTTATATTTTTGTTAAGTGTAAAAAGATGGATGTTTTCCTCTCTAAATTCACAACATATTTTTCGCAAACAAAATATTCTGCTTTATGCATATATGGTGGCGCTTAGCCCGTCAAAAATTGAGTTTTAACTGCGGTCAAAAAACTTCATATGCGACAAGTGAGAAAGCGAAGAGAGCCATGCACCGGAACGGGGCGGTGTATGAAACAGCACCATAACGGCTCATTGGTATAACCACCATTACAAAAAATCTACTTCGGCTCTAACACTATTATAGCCCGTAATTTTGATTGGAGAGGTGTGGGAAAGAATGTGTTTTTCCTTGCTTGAAGTTTCAAGAATGCTTCTGCACCTGTCAGTCAAGACTTTCAGCTGACCTTCTGAGAATTTCGTTTGTCACTTTATCTCTGTCGTTGACTTGCGTACTACGTGCCTGGCGCAAAACCTGTTTGCCGCATGGCGCGCCGCGCAAAACTAGGGCATATTCCACTCAGCTGCAAAACTTTATGGGAGCGTTTATGCTGAGATATCATTAGCGCAATATCTTTGTGAATCGGACCTTAAGGTGAGGCAGACGGTGAGTGGAAGTGATGCTCAATTTATGGTGTTATCAGCGGACGCAGTCTATTCTTTGAGAATTCGCCCCTCAGTATTTTATTTGTTTCCTCTCTCTGTGCAGTTGTTGGCCGTAAATTGCAATACGCACAATAAAGACTTTGTGAATCTTTGAGCCATTGCAAGCTTATTTGTTGTAGAATGTGTAATAATTTTGCAATAAAAAACCCTCCGAAAATTGAAAGCGCGTATTTAATAAAAATTTAGAGCTCGTTGAATTGCAGCTCAAACGTTGACGAACGAGCACGTGTTTGAGAACCATTGCTCTATACCAAGCAAATTATGAAAGCGGTCATGATAACTTAATTCATTGGGTATGCATCAGGTTTATTGTCTTTACCGGGCTAAATATGAAGTTGATATTTTCCCATGTGGACAGTGGCGGGCGGTTGACAGAGAACAAGGATGGCGATAAACATGTCTTTAAACTTATTAGTCTTGATGTGTTTTCAGTCAATTTCCCTGGAAAAAGACACTTGAACTGTCCCCTCTCAGGTGAAGCTAATTGTCTCCGTTAAGACGAGAAATCAAACGCCTCAGTTGAACGCAAAAAAGAGCGCATTTCAGTCTTTTTCAATTAAACAATCATTACGCACAAGTTTGACGGCTTGCTTAGGATGTGACAAAATTTTACGCGGAAAATCCACCGTGGTTTTTCCGTAAAGAGTTGCCTATTAAGGCATGTGAATTAAACATTTTATAGAATTTATTATTCACTGGCTAAACATTTCAGTATAAGGGAAACTAACATGTTGACCAAGAACAATGATAGAAATCGGGTCACTAAACTCATCCGTTTCAAGGGATGTTTTCCGCCCCCCCAGTTTTCCGTCCACCGCCCGGCACTGCATGTGGAGAGTTTATTTTCCACGTAAAAACCGAGGTAAAGTATAAATGGGGAATACGCACGCAGCAGACAATCAAATATTCTTCGTTGTCTTAATAGGCTTCTAATATATATATATATATATATATATAATGTAAAACATTTTTTTTTTTTTTTTTTTTGCTGATTATGATAAATTATAAATTCGTATAAAGCTGTTGCTTTCTGCACTGGATGAGCCAAACGAGCCAGCGATGTGCTTGTTTTTACAATATGCAGAATCGACAACATCAGAAAGTAGTGCATGCTTTTTAACAGTAGGCCTAGACCTATGAGTTATTTAGTTCAAGTAGGCTAATAACTTTCCCACCCCCGGGAAGTGAGTTAGCTGTCAGCAAAAAGAGAAAAAATATGCAACAAGTATGCACTCATTCACTGGGGGACTGGGAAGCGTAACAGTTGCTTTTAATTTGCTATAATACGGATAATAATGTAACTGCCCTGTTGCTGAAATTCATTGCCCGTCGATGGAATTCCCTTCAATTTTGTTTGGACAAGGATCAATCAGAATTAAGTTTTCCTTGAAATCCGGAGATTTGCCTGATTTACTCTGCTTTGCTGTCGAGACATGACCATTCCCTTTGCTTGAACTATCGTTTAATCTCCAGCTACAATCACAATCTCTGAATTATAAATGGATGGATATTTCCATCTTATCCTGAAAGTTTTTTTTTTAATATACATTTCCAGCGTTCATTTATTAGTCTATGTAAAAAGTTATAGCTTACTTTAGGAAGCGTTTCCATGGCTGTTGTGTTGCTTGGCCGCCTGTCAAGAAAAAGCCGACACATTTATATAGCTTTATTTGGTGAAGTTAACTGACGATTAAACGACGGTTTGGTAAAAATAAATAAATAAATAAATAAAATACCATTGCGGATATTGGCTTTTTTCCATGTCGCCGGCTCACAGACATTTCCGTCATTTAAAAATTTACCTCGCCTAAAGCTAACCAGAACAACCAGGGGTACGTTTCCCGAAATCACATATGCTAACTTACATAGTTGGAACAATTGATTGTGGATGAACGAAATATGTAAGTTACTAACTTAGTTAGCCATAACGCTGTTGGGAAACGCACCCCTGATTAATAACGATTAAAATATCATATGTAGCAACCCTAGTTACAGATAATTGCACAAATTGTATGATTAACTATTCTGATGAATGAAAAAAGTATTTTATGAGGGCAAAATGAAATGCGCTTTCTATTTTTTATTTTAACATAATTGGAGAAATAAGCACTTAACTTTTTATATATGATCTTGTGGTGATAAAATGACCAGGGCTCAAAAATGATAAATTCTGTAGGCCATAGTCCCGACACCACTGCCTGCAGGCTCAACACTAAATGTGTAGGTTATGTATTTAAAGACTACCTCCAATTTAGAATTTGAATCAAAGGAAGTTAAACAGTCAATTTTATGGACTACTTAAACGATGCTTATTTGCCTACTTAATTCCGCCCTGGATAAAGTCGGACGAATCGGCAAGTGTTCTGACGTAGTGGCTGGATATGTCGGGCCATGTAGCCTATCCTGATTTGACCCGGAAAATCATTTTCAGTTGTTGGATTAGATATACGTTATTTCTGAATTGAAAGAAGAAACTTGAACTCAGTTGATTAGTTGAATTCACATCGCATTAGGCCATTTACTTATAGATTTTAAGATGATCCCAAATAATTCTTTCACATATGGATGTACAGTACTGTGCAAAAGTCTGAGGCCCCCTGCACTTTTGAAATTTAAATCTGCTCTAGAAGTTTATTTTTTGTTTTCCACATTAGAGTTGCAGAAGATAAAAAGTAAATAAAAAATTCCAAATGCCAATTTAAAGAAAGGTTTTATTAATAAACGTTTGTATTTCATCAAAAAATAAAAAATAAAAATAAAAATAAAAACGGCCAATACAGATAATACAGCCTTGACGGTGCCCTGATGTCCACATCATCATGGCTGTGTGCAATAACTTGGAGGGACAGACACAAGTGACACAGTCTGCAGAAGAACAGTGACAAGTTTTCTGCTCTGCTTGGAACAAGCAAAAAGCCAATCATCTTATAAACTATAGCACAACAGGACAGTGTCCCAGATATTTTGGCAAAAGGTATTTACACCAAATATTGGTTTGCTATCGTTCTTAACAGTTTACAGCTCTGTTTAGTACATTTCTCAGCTATTAGAAACTTTAAATTTAATCATTTTTGCAAGCATATTTGTCCTTTGAAATAGCCTTAAATGTGCCTAAGACTTTTGCACAGTACTGTATGTGGACATTTAAATGTTCTAAATAACGTCGAAACCTCGGTTTTCCTTTTATAAAAGTTGTTGTAAGCTATGCCGTGTGAATGAAACTGGCTGATGCAGTATCAACCTAAGTGCCCAGAGCAAAATAGAGAGAACTAAATAAATAATTTTGGCCAGTCATTCAGTTAGGAAATGAAACCAGGTACCCAAAAGCTGCATTAAAAGAAATACACAGGAAACTATGGCTTTTTGTGCAATATTCCAGCAATACGAAGGATTTTGCTCTAGAGTTTTATACCCTGCACTCAGATCTAAACTGCAGGGTTGACAATGGAACATACCGCACATTACAACTTTTGAATGAAGACTGTGCATTATCCCAATACCAAGCGCAATTTCTTAAAATCTGAATTCCAATCATACTAGCTAAATATAGTTCTAATCATACATTGTACTTATGCAGCATTCTCAAGCAGATGTAGGCTAGTTGCTTAATTTAAACAAGTTAATGAAAAACAATAGATATGCAGCTGATTACTCCTAATTACTGCATCTTAAATTTATTTTTTTTGAAAATACTTGGATATCCTTGATTTTCATGTGTCATCCGTGAATTATAAGTGGCATAAGATATGCTAAATCTTGTGCCACTAAGAAAAAAATATGCAATTTTACCTAAAAAATGACACCTGCAATCCTTGTTCAATCAATAACATTTAATTGCGTTCATTCGATGGGCAATGATTAAGAGACTGGGGGCACATGACAGGCTTATTTTGGGACATCACAAAATATGACACATTTGACCATGCAAAGTGATGGCCTTAAAGCACCTGTTGCCACAATCACAGCATTTAAAAAGTACTTTTCAAAAGCTGTATTATTACATTTTCCTGTAGATAATGCATGCATTTTTTGGCATAATACAAGCAGGACCGAAATTGACATCCAGGTTAAAACCAGAATATAAAATGTGCCAAAAAATATATATGCTGATAACACCTTCTGTAAAGAAGAGATCAATTTATTTCTAAAGCATTAAGTGCCCACATCTCAGTGGATAGTTGCTGGTGACATTCAGGATAATTAAATCCAATACACAAATAGGGAAATTATGTAGCCAAACCAATGAATGGGGGGTCTGCACCCCGGGAAAATTATGGAAGCACCTTTGAATATGATTTACGAAAAATACATTCTGCATGTTTTTTTTTTTTTTTTTTTACCTGCGACATTGATATGCAATATAAATATATGGTACTGAAAAATGGAATGCTATATGCGCCTATGAAGATTTATTGTAATTTAACGTAACAAACTGTCCTGAGCCATACAGAACATAATAGATGACATCAGACACTTGTGACCCAGTGTGCTTAAAGCGGATTTTGTCATTTACTCAGCTATCGGTCAAGTGATGCCGTTCTGCTGAAATTTGGTCAGGTGGGTACCTGACTTCATTGATTGTCACCCATTAAAGTGTCCATATGCGAACCTTTGTTCTAAAAATACGATCATCTCACAGTGCTGGGCAGGCAGTACACAGTAGACATTATAAAAGCTTTTTGCAGCATACTCAAGACATCCACAGCATATGCAGCTGACTGGCTCAAATCAGTAAAGACAAATGGTGAAATGAACAGAAAAATTATCAGTTGTGCGACACTATGATTGCAATCCCCACAGTTCTGATGCAATTTCCCCTATCTACTGCTGGCTTTCATGTATGCAGGAACCATGTCTGCATCATGGGCTAACATTCTGTTTTAAGCGCTGGCTGCGAGCCTTGTAGACCTCAATAAGGAGATCTTTGACATATTGGATCTCCCGTTCCACTGACTCCGCCTTGTCCCGGAGCTCATGGTTCCGGCTTTCCAGGCGATGAAGGTGGTCCTCAAGGGAGTCCAACTCTGCCCTCTTACGCTGGCGATACCTGACAGGCCAAAATATAAAAACCAGAGATGAGACAGTACCTGTTTTCAGGTTTTCAACTAAGAACTCTGGCCCCCCAAGTTACTTTAGCATTAGCAGAACATGAGAAAGATTACATTACACGAGGACACGATTAGCCCCCACCGGTGATCGCGCATTCAGGCGCTTGCTAACACCGTGAGCGAGGGTGGGACTTGTTTGAGTTAAAGGGTTTATAAGGAGCAGCAGATTGACGTTCCCTGTATTTCAGTGCCACTCTGCCTCCAACCTGAGAGAGGGCTTACCTGTGAGCAGCTGTCTTGTTCTGATCTCTCTTCTTCTGCCTAAGTTGTCCATGCTGGGCTGCTAGACTGACATCTTGTGATGACGTAGCACCAGTGGGGTCTTCCTTCAACCCCCAGACTGCTACATGCTGAGCTGATCCCAAATCCAGCCCCTCCCCTTCTCCACCTGACAGGCACTCTGAACTTTGGTCTTCCAGAAAATTTGAGTAGCGACTGTGCTGACACATTACTGGGTCGTCTGGTCCACCCAGGTAGTTGGGATTGGCACCACCCACACCAACATGGAGAAAACTGCCCCCAATATCAGTTTTCCAGCCAGCAGTCTGCGCCATATTGCTGCACCCATTTTCACAAACAACCTCCATTGCAACGGCATTATCATTGTAGATAATTTTCTGCTCATCTTGCATGCCATACACCTCCTCGTCCGCTTTCCTTTGAGAAGCATCAGAAGAGTCCTCACCAAAGGTGTATTCCCCACCAACTTTCTCACAAACTTCTGTGTAAGAATAAGATTTTTCCTCCTTAGCAAGTATGTCGCTTTTTCTGACCTCAAGCATATCACCAAAGCTGCAGGACTTTCTGATAGACTTTTCATCTTCTACACAACAATAGCTTCTAGTTACCGCTACATTGGAACTCACCGAATTACAAGCTTTGGAATTCCAGATGCAGCTATCGACTGCCTCCCCAAATCCCAAACCATCACAAAATCTTCTTCGACCATTGTTGTTTGGGCGGCTGCAGCCATAAGGGGTGTGTCTAGGCATTTTTGATCTGCCAGTGGGGTTACCAGAGAAGCTCAGCAGGTCGAGTTCCCCAGTTGCCAGGGTAACAAGGAGTGGACTTGATTCTGATTGGCTGTAGTTGGTGTACGACACATACGGCACCTGGTAGTACGATTGTGAACCCATAACAGGAGCAACTTTGTCAAATTTTCCCAATTTTAAAGGTTTCGTTGGGAGCGCATCAGAGAGGAAGTAATCCTCAAGCTGAGCAAGCTCCTCTTGCAGCAGAGAGGTCATGACCTCAAGGTCAAGGGGTACCTGAATGTCATGTTGGAAGGGTGATTGGGAAAGGGACGAATTGGGGGAGGGAGAGGAGTGCGGGTCAGGGAAGTACTCGGAGAAGTCCACCTCTTCTTCCATCCAGTCTGAATGACCATTACCTTCAACAGATATATATGAAGCCATGATCATTGAACATATTTTTCAAACTGCATTTTCATATATTTTCACACAGCAAAATGTAAGACCTCCCTGTTGATTTTAAAATGATTGCAGAAATCCAATTCATATTTCTCCTAGTTTGTTATCGATATGTGCCTTCAAGAAATACATGTATTTCCATTTCTTTACATTTGAGAACTCAAGCAACTAAGCTAATCGGAAGATGAAGCACATAAAATAGAATTTATCTTACGACACAGCATGCATTACAGAAAGAATGGGTTTTTTACTCACAATGTGAAGAGCATGAGTACGCTGCAGTGCGGTTCCCACCTGGAACAGGGAAAAATAAAAAATCATATTCATCGCAACTTACCAATTAAGCGCTGGCTCTTGTCAGGCTCCTCCTTCCTCCGCCCTTGTGGTTGGCTGTGAATAGCCTGTAGGGGAGAGAGAGCGAGCGGGTCTACCAGGCAGATGAGGCGGGTCCTCCAGTGAGGATCTGATGGCGCCATTGTTTCTTCGGTGGCGATTCAAAAGGCCAAAAGTATGTAGATCGTGGACGGTGGAAGGATGAGCCTCAAAAGACAGAACTGGGTAAGCTGTGTGAGACCTGGGAGAGATTGGTGGCAGTTTACCAACGTTTAATTACCAGACTCCAGAATATACCAGACATTAACCCATACTTGGAAACCAAATATAAAACATTGCACAAACCACTTAAAAAATAAGCATAAATCAGCCAGAATATATTCTGCAATAAAGGCTGGATAAGCAAAAATGCAAAACCTCTCCCTTATTTATATGGTAATTAATTTAGGCGGAGAAATGAAAAGAATTGGATTTATTCCTTTCAATTACTGAGTACTGCCAAGGTTTCCACTCAGTCATCATGCTGGCTCTATATAAGCCTCTTATTCCAATAAATGAAGCCAATGAGACTCCCAAATGTGCCACAGCATGATCCACAGTTCATTCTGTAACATGTCCGATAGGACTCCACTAACTAGCAATGACTATCAATCAATTCAAGATAAGTGCAAAGATTCAGATTAATTATTTCACATTTAAATATGACCAGCCCTTTTTAACAATGTGCACAGGTGGTTTACATACACAGGTGCCCGGAGAGTACTTGAGATCAGAGCATGTATTTCATAGGTTGAACCAGTGGGATAATTTGTCCTCTATATCTGACCCATCCTAGTTACATAGGAGCAGTGCCACAGTGTCTAGCAGACATCCAACTGTGTTGTGACATCCAAGTTCTAAGAATAGAGCTTAGGTCAAGAGAAATGGAGCAAGCCTTCCAATGATGCGTACATTTTGGGGAGGGAGTTGATCTGTGTATCCAGGTAAAACACACCCGAACAACAAACGTGCAAGCGTCACGCCGAGACAAAACTTGCAAGAAACTACTAAAATTTCAACAATAGGGTTATAATGAATTGAATCGAGTTGACAGCCGTTGATAACAGTTTTTTTCTGCACCTGTCGACGTAAAGCAGTTTAAAAATGTGCACGTCGCAGTCATGGTTGTGCTCCGCGTACACCCGCAATACCATTGCTGGATAAAGCGGCCTACGAAAAGAAAGCAGGACTATTTACTCTCCCTGTTGACATTCAAGTAAAACGATAAAAACAACTAAGCTGGAATAAAAAAAAATATTCTGATAGTCATAACTTTCTGCCATCCGAACAGAAATACACAGACATAACCACAAACCAATTACTCTGACAACTTGTGACGCCATTATTAATTAACGAATATGAATTATTAATCATTTCATTCAAATCTAACGGGACGACAAAACCGCTACAGTGATCAAAACAATGATATTACAAACTCAATTACTAAATGAGTGGTGATCGGCGCCCTTCGATGATGATAATAATAATAATAATAATAATAATAATAATAATGTTGTTGTTGTCATTATTATTATTGGTCCATAAAGAAGATTAACGATGGATAATGACAATAAAGCCCACGACAATAACCGATAGCCGACTAAGGTCACAATCTTTCAACGCCAGTCAGATTGAAAAACCACTTCTAAGATTACAAGTAGGCCGGCCGACAGATGCAAATTGAATTATGCTAGATTAAAGTTGGTCAATCTTCGCACGGGCTATTGCTGTTAAGTTTAAGAAACGACAGAAATTATTCACAAACACTAGCTGCGTTAAAATAGCTTAATTCATTAACTAACCCGACATTGCCGCTGTTGCCATGACGTTATATAAGTAATTATACCAGGGAAACATTTTAAGAAGTAAAAGGAAATGCACTCACTCCATTCTTCGTGAAATGATTTGTCTTTCGGGTGCGTTGCGAAAGCAATGCACAGCATTCGTAGAGTTGACAAGTGGTTGTTTGAAAATCCATGTTTCCCAGGCAGAGCCAGCAATAGTCTTCCGAAATTGGGACCAATTCTACTTCTGTTGAAAAGTTAGTTGAAAGAGGTATGTCCTCTCTTATCCAAACAGCCGATAACGTTGCGCATGGAACGTAGGAAGTCTAGCGATACAGATAGTCTCACTGTGCAAGACTTCCGCTTCCACAAGTTACATGACTAAGAGTTAATAGTTTCGTTATTTGATTTGAATGAAATGTAACGGTGTGTTGCTTCCGGTTAGGGGTTGCCTGCAACGGCGAAGCCTATTTGTACAAAAGTAACTATGAAAAACTCAATATTGCTCTGAGAATGCCGCGGTTACAGTCTCCTTGCGTCATCTGATCTGTTCCTGCTTTGGAATGGATGGAGTAGTGAAGTAGTCGATTTCTATTGGCTGGGCTGATGTATTTTATTGTCTCATGCCCATGCGGTTTTTGTTTACTCTTTTCTGACCACCAGTTTCAATGAAAAACCTGAATAAAAGTTTCAGGAGTAAGACCCCCTTACTGATTTATGAATTGCGCATTATGGCACTTAATTAAGCAATTTCAAAAATGTTGCAATGACCTGAAATTTCACTATAGTTCGATAGCTGCAACTCACATCCTGGGAGGATTTGATGTTGATTTTTTTTTTCTTTTTTATCGTTCAGTTCAAATATGTGAGGTCTAAAACCATCAGGATTTAATCAGTTGCACACGAATTTGTATTTTTGCTATTTGCTACCAGTGCATACAGCTGGTTTTAATCTTTTAGTCTAAGAAAGGAAAATGTAAAATGCATGGAATGTACGAATGTATTGTGACCAATTTCTTACTGATACAAGAATGTGACACTTCTGAACAACTGCATTTCTTCAAAGATGTCATCCTCTAATGACAATCTATCACATTTTGATGGTTTATGAAAATACAGTTGCAGGGAAACAAGGACAAGAATCTTTTCTAAGAAGTCTCAGAAATATATTACCATATAAGGGCAGATATGTACATCCTTGGCTGGACATTAATGTGTTGCTTGTCATCTGTGTATTGATATAGAAAGGCTAAGAAATCTAAAACTGCATCATAAATCGAGGGTTGAAATATAAATAACAGAAATCACTGGGGTATATGCACAAGTTGTCTATTCATTTTAATAGTCTGCTACTTTATGATTTCCATTCTTAATTACCTCTATAAGAATATACGCTAAAGGCAAATTGAATGCGTCAATTTGGCATTATTAATGATGTGGTTCAAGTGAAACCAATGCAGTTTAGTCATCTATACTTCATCTAGAGACATTGGGGCTGAAAGTAACAATTTACAATCATCAATGGGTCTTCTACATTAAAATATAAATCTGTTTCAGTGGTTGCATAAGATCTGGCTGTGACTTGGTGATGTTGGAGGCAATGAAATGGCCCACATCCAAGTAAAAGAAAAATTGTTGCAGAGTTATGTCCTCCGTATACGCCATGTTCAATTAAAATATGTCCTTACTTTACTGACCATAAGTAGGCTAATGTAAGGGTTATGCAAGGCTGGAGGGATTCAGTGTCATGTCATCACATCAGAAGCCTCACTAACCTCTGGTGGCAATACAAATAATAGGCTTGCCTTTTTTACATCAAGTATTATCCAAGGGTTGATTGAAGCAGCCATGTCTTCCTGTTGCCATAGTAATAATGAACGTTGCCCGCTATTTTAGTCTTGTTTCTGTGGTTGCTGTTGCTAGGGGATTTACGGCATCTCTCTCTCTCTCTCTCTCTCTCTCTCTCTCTCTCTCTCTCTCTCAACATACAACATGCTCACAAAGGATGGGTTAATACCCTAGGTCCTGAACACAGGCTATAAAATTTAGGTGTGTAACAAAGGGAGACTATGCTGAAGGTATAGAAATGTTTTCTTGAATGAAATATGAAAGTGTGATTATAAATGACTCAGTTTTGCTTAGATTTAAAACAATATCATTTTAAATTAAACTTTTTTGTGAGTAATGAGCAAGATGCACAGTTGACAGCAGGAATAAAAGTAATATACTTAGAAGCATTCATTTCTGTCAGTCTTGTTTTTTCAGAAGCCTAATAATTATTGAATTATTACTGCATTTACCAGAAATGTATTTTCCATAAGATGGCAAATATTTATTTATTTATATTTTTTTTTTCCAAGTGCACCATTATTTTGGCTACTGTGATGTCTTACACAGTCATAAGCAGTAGCACAGAAGTTTGCTGAAGTAACCTGAAACATTGCTACTTCAAAAGACGCCGCTTGTTCGTTACCCAGGGTTGAGCAGGTCAATCAAACCATGTTTTCTGATGTCTCGCTTGCATAGTTATCAACCAGAGGAGCTGCAAATTGTGTTTGGCCTGACGCAATCCTCTGGCCGTGGTAGTAACATAGCCAAATTCAACTTTACAAAGTTCAGCCCCTCAAAGGAAATACCTTTTACATGAATAACTTTAATTGGCCCAGTGAGGAATCTGTTTACACATCTGTTTACGGAGTCATATCGCCTACTTGCTTCATCGACTTGCTAGATTCGTAAGCTTGGAGGATATGGTAACGATTGGAATACATATGGTATAGTCCTTGAGGGGCAGTCATTTCTTTTAATCTGCTGTCATCCTAATGGATCATGATTGTATTGACATCAAACTCCTGAATTTCAATAACCATAATGTTTCAGATGTGGAAACTGTAAATTACTGGCAATTGCATTGCATAAAAATTGAGAATATGAGGAACTCTATTATTTGAAGCAAATTAATGCTATTGCAAAGCATTATCATGCCATAAACTACAGGCTTCTCGTTCTGTTCAGTGTGATACAGAATATAACATTTTAATTCTGTCCTTGTTCAATTTCACAAATTCACAGGATCATTTTTTAGAGGCATGTCAAAAAATAATTAGATGGTGATATTATGGGCTTGTGGTGTGATGAGCTGTATGCAGGTTCTTGCCTACTTCATGCTAACTGAGGATTCGAAATCCAGGAAACCTCTTAAGTGCAGTGCTGCAAGCACATCACCAAATTTTAAAACAATAAAATTACAATCCTTGAATATATAATATAATATACTTATGAGTATATCGAGGGCTGACTACAATAAACAGTTATGTCCAATACATAACATCTGGACATAACTGTTTATTGCAGTCAGCCCTCGATATACTGTATATATTATTATACTCATAAGAAACAGTTCAACAATCCTCCGGTAAATAAGAGAGTTAGCACAGCTCTTTTCAACAGTATTCAGATCATGAAGTTGTGGCAAATTTTGCATTAATGTCTTTATTTCCCTAACTAGGTGAATAATACATGGCAATGCCTGGGTGTGAGTGTGCGCATATGTGTGTGTGTGTGTGTGTGTGTGTGTGTGTGCGCGCGTGTGTGTGTGTGCGCGTGTGTGTGTGTAAAACTGTTGTTGTTGTTGTGCGTGCCTGCAATTGAGACAGAAGGAGAGAGCAGGTGCAGTTGTTTAACATATGGAATATTAGTTAAAGTTACATCACCATTTCATCACCTTAAGAGTTCACCATTGAACTGTCTCCAAGACAGCCCAAGTCAATACAGAAGATTTTCATGGGATAAATTTTTGTTGTTATTAACGTGACCCTTAGAAATATGCTTCAATTCAGGAATGGATATGAGCAGAAGTAAAGCTTTGACATGTTGTTCACTGTTTTGGCCTGAATTACGTATGTTTTTCCACTTCTTATACAGTTACAAGCAGAAGTTTTGGGACAGTGACAGCAAGAACGGTAAAAATGTTGACATTGTTTCACTGTTCCCATATCTTTTAATTTAACTATAGGTCTATGTTGTTATGCAGTTAATTTACCTTTAATAAAGCATCGATTTCAAATTAAGCTAAACATCAAATCTCAGATTTATGCATCGAAGTAGTAAGCTGCCCAAAAAATAAGATTCATGATTTGCTAATTTATCTGTCAGTGTTGGAAGGAAAATCCAATTTAATAGTTGAATTTAATGTTCATGATCTGTAATGCTGTATCAACAGGTAACCATAAAATATTCTGAGTTTGAGTTGTATATTGCACTTATACTACGATTAACATGCATATTTAGCATAATGAGAACTGTGTATTTTGGTGGGGAGTCAGTCAACAATTTTTGTGGGTTTCAGGTGCAATGCTGTTTTTCATATAGTTACGTAGCAGTCTCGTGCAAGAAAAAGGCCCTATGGCACTGACCAGGCTTGAGTATTCTGTCCTTTTTGTGCTGCCCATTTCCCTTGCTAACATGTAGTGTGACTCCAGTAGATATACAGACAGGGGCAGGGATCATGATCTCCGCACAATTAAAGCTGTACATCGTATACAATATGTGACAATGTATTCTAAAAAAATACAAATGCTTCCTTCATTTCAAAACTGGGATGAAGTATAAAATTCCATATCCTGATTCACGCAACAACAACAAAAAAAATCAGAGCTAATGATTTAATTAGGAATATATGTGAAGACATTAAAGGAGGAGACGGCACCTCGGCAAGTACATTTCAGCGGAAAGTAGAATTCTTGAACTGTCTAAAACGCATAGTTTTATAAATTTCAATTCGGTAATGATCCAGTGCAATGCATTTTTAAACCGAGAAGTCTTCAAATCGGCGTCAATACCAGGGGGCAGACATTTTTACTTAGGGAATCTAAGGCTGCGTTCGAAATGCACACTTGTCCACTCGCTCACTCACTCTCTATATTGTTTTCAATGTAGAACATTCACTACACAGTACCCTATATAGTGGGTGAGTGTGCCTTTCAAACGCATTATCCAATCAAACGCCAGTGCCGCGGTGCATGTGCGTCAGTTATTCTCTTACGTGACGTCAGTTGTTCTCTTTCCTTTCATCCGGGCCATGGAGTAGTTCAAAGGGCCTTCGGTAAGCTCTCCCTTTTCGGCTTGGCTGCCCACAAGCTGTTCTTATTTAAGCTGGCCTGATCAACAATCAAACAATTTATCGACGCAGCGACCAAGACCAATGCATGACCTATGATTAGAAATGGTAATGAAAGGTGAATTCCCATTGCCTACATTTATATAATTGATATGGCCATTGTAAATCCAAAACTTTCGCTGACTTTGCAACATTTATTTTCGCCGTCCTTGGGAGTGTCACACAGCTGTGCAACCTTACAGCGCCCTTTAGCCGTGACAACATTCAAAATAAAGAACGGATTTCCGCAGCCTCGCAAACTAATTTCCACAAATCTGTGGTGCTTAACGAGCGCTGAAATTATGAAGACATATTGATATTTTACATCGTCATTTATGCGCAGAAGACGCCTCATAATTTTGTGGTGCAATGCATAACAATGCTATCAAAAGTAAATTAGACTGTCATCGGTTTTTACCAATTAGTCTGAGCAACTGTGGCTAATCGGGAGATGTAAACTGCGAGAGGTTAAGGTTATTAAGCATTTTTAAAGGTGAGGTTTCTGAAGATCAAATTCAAAATCAGAAGATTCTCCAAGTAAAAATGTCTGCCCCCTGGTATTGAAGCCAATTTGAAGACTCGCTGGTTTAAAAATGCGTCGCACTGGATCATTACCAAATTAAAATTTATAAAACTATGCGTTTTAGACGCTTCAAGTATTCTACTTTCTGCTGAAATATACTTTGCCGAGGTGCTGTCGCCTCCTTTAATTAGACATATTATGCAGTCATTTCTTTCATTTGGATGGCTATACAACATAAAAAAAGTACTGGATACTTGAAAACCAAATGGTCAGACATTTCAACTGTCCTTTCCAAACTTCAATCCACGGTCCTCTAGTATCCTACATCAAATTCCTCACAAGCATTAAACTCATAAATTGTCCCTTAAAAAGAAAAATTTAAATACACTCCAAAAAAAAAAAAAAAAGCTGACATAGTCACCCATATCCCCTGCAACCGCAAGAGAGTTACAGCCCGGACAGGAATACATTACATAGTGAGATGGCTGAATACGACAATTGGCGACGAACAAACAGACATTTGACCTAGTGACTGTTATGGTTCTGCCTCTTGTGTGCAGTTTTTGTCATTGTGCTTATTACTTTTTATTTGTGCTTCTGCTTTTTCTCCCGTGCCTCACTCTCATGGTTTATTTTTCAGCTTTTATTCTCGCTGTCTGATGATCGATTCACTCTTGCTCAAACTCCTGTGATGTCTTTTGATAGCCTTCAGCATGCCTGCGTCTAGTTGTCCAATCACGTTTCCTCATTTGGAATCGGCTGTGGGATTTCATTCATTACTTCCATCTGTGCTTAATTCTGGGTCTCGCTAAACTGAGTGAATGCGTTCTCTTATAGGTTCATTACTAACCTGTACTAACCAGCACTTATTTGAGGGTGATTGTATATATTTCGTCACATAGTATTAACCTAAATTAACTCATTAGCAAATGTGAGTGTTTCTAGCTTTTGTAATTCCTTCCTAAGCTTTCCCTGATTAACTGCGTTTAAAGCTATGCTTTCCTTTGCTTCTCTCGTGGTGCTTTTATACTTGTCACGTTTAGATTACCTTAATCTAAACCGTCTACTTTGATTAATTGTCTCAGCATCTTGTCTCGATTCATTATTGTTAACCTGGTTCTCATGAAATTGTTTATTAATCCCATGTGTTTCGGTTTCCATCTGATTTTGCCTTCCGAGTCCCCGCCTCCTCCCGTGTGTATTTCAGTGGGCAGGAGTGAAGCTATCGTCAGACGGAACTTTGTATTGGCTATGCGCTACATTGCGAAATCTCAGCTCCTGTGCCTTCCTGAGTATTTCCTTTGTAGGATTCCTGAGCCTTGTGTTTTGCTGCGCCCACGCCTTGTCTACCCTTTGTCTATAGTCTCCCGGTGTTTCCGTCAGTCTAGTTAGGTCAATTTTTTGTTTTTTCTAGTTTAGCCACTCATTGAGTGTGTACCTTTGTTTCCCCCTGCCTTGGGCAGTGTACCTTAGTTTCTCCCAGTCGTTCAGTGCATGTGCACGATGTTTTGTTTCTGGCCTGTTTGCCAACTTCTCCTTAGTGTTTGGTGTTTCAATAAATACTTTTGGATCCTGCATCTGGTGTTCCCCCGACCTCTTCTTAACAGTGACCTAGTTTTGTTTCATGACACACCTTTAGGTCATGATGTGCTCACCTGTCAAGTTTGAAAATGATCGGCCAAATAATAAGAGAGTTACAGCCTGGAAAGGAATATATGACAAAATAGCACTGGAAATTTCGACAAATGACATCAGACAGATGGACACTTGACCTAGTGACCCACTATTCACCATGATACATTGTGATGTCATAATGTATCTGCCTGCGAAGTTTCGTTGAAATCTGACAATTGGTTCTTGAGTTATGGCTCCGGATGGATGCACAGATGCATGAATGGACAGGACAAGGCTCATTGTAATACCCCCAAAACAATGTTGTTGCGGGGGATAAGAAATGGGCCAAGCCCCAAATGGCAAATTATGAAGCTTTTAATGGTGTTAATTTTTGGTCAGGAAATTTGTAAGAATTATACAAACCGCTAAATGTGTATCGGACAGCTTTTCCCTTGACTTCTTTAAATGTTTAAGCCAAGTGGATAAACTTGCAGATAGCTTAACAGAAAAAAATGTCTATGTTGATCCACTAAGTGTTGATGGCTTCAAGCGGTTGATGAGAAGTTGAAATATCGATACCCTCATGCAAGAAGGGAATAAGTGACATTTTACAAATTTTACAGGAGAGGCAAAAACTGCTCCAGGTAAATCTTTACCATATGGATTAAAATTTCCATGGTGAATGAGTGGGTCATTAGATGATATTGAAGCCAGAAAAAGATTGATTAATCATTAGCCAATGAAGAGATAATCCAGATTATGTCACTTACGCCCTTTTAGCATGAGTCGGGATGAAGAGTTCAATACATGAGAAACGCATCCTAAAAGGGCATATCCACAACATTCTGCTTACAGAAATGAAGGTGACCTTGTGAGAGTCTGTTTAATGTTCATAATTTCTAAGTTCTAAATATGCATAATAGTTTCCTGTTTCCCTAGTAAATGTTTTAAATGTTAGAAACATTTTAACACATGAATATGATATGGCAGGATATACATTTTGGTTTCCATTGCCAAAATTGTGAAGTACAACGTATTTTGTACAGCAGCCGGTCTATCTATACTGCATGAAAATTGCTGTCAAACTGCAAAGAATTTGAGCATGTAAAAGTGAATAATCAGATGTAAAGATACACTATACACCCCAGTGGCTAAAAACAATGCAAGGTACTTCTGAATTTAGGTCACTATGTCACCTCTGTGCTGACACTGATATCTGAAGCCATAAACAACAGATAATACAACAAAGAATAACACCGTGTCCATTGACTGTGGGTGTATATGTTTATGATAGTACCAACTAGGACTAGCAATTTGCAAAAAAAAGGTGCAAGAGGCAGATATGCCTGGACTGAAAATGTATATTGTTTGTAAAAAGGCTGCTAACCACCACTTACGCCCATTTAGCATGGGAATTGTTACATAACATAACATTTAGGCCGTTCATAGGCTTTTCTTTGTACCATTGAATATATCATTCAGATACTCAATGACTCAATGGTATCTAGCTACATATGCCCTTCTAGCAAATAAGAAACATTGGTGGGAAATTTTTACTGGTAGATACGCCTTTTTAAAAAAGGGTTTTGACCCCTTTTGGAGAAGAATTGCCAGAAGATGGGTCCTACATGGATGTCTCTAAAGAGTGAAAAACATACTTTTTGCCCAAAATGTCACTTATGCCCTTTTTGCAAAAGGGCATTGATATGTGTCCTGGTTTGTTTGTGTTTAATGTGAGACTAAATATTCTTTAGGCTATAGGGTTTAAAATTGGATACTGAAATCACTTCCTCGATGCATAACTGTGGCAGAGATACCCATTTGGCCCATTTACACTCCCCAGGAGTGCAAATATGGAGTCAACTTTTTAGCCCGCTTGGCCGACAGGCCCAATCGGGCTTATGCTGTGCTTAGGGTCATTAGTGGTGGTCTGTCATGCGTCCGTGCGTGCGTGCGTGCCTGCGTCCACAATTTTTGTTTCAGCGTCATACAGCTTTCAGTTTTCCACGGATCCTTTTCATATTTTATATGCATGTATATGGGCCCAAGATCTAGCCTTGAGTTCGATTTTGAGCATGCTGCGATTCTTGATTTGGCCACCAGGCGGAATTTTCTGCAGAACTTCAAACGGCTCTAGCTCCCTTATTCTACGAGCTAAGATGCTCACATTTTTACTGTAGGTTGTTCTGCCAAGGGTTCATCATGTATATAATGGGTTTTTGATTTGACCTAATTTCAAAGGTTAAAGAGGTCAAAGGTCATAAAATGTGCCGATTTCCTTTCAGCGCCATAGCGCCCTCAGTTCTCAACATTATATGCATATATGTGGGCCCAAGATCTAGCCCAAATTTGATTTTGGTCATGCTGCAATTCTTGGTTTGGCCATAAGGCAGCTTTTTCTGAAAAACTTCAAACAGCCTCAACTCCCTTATTCTATGTGCTAAGATGCTCAAATTTTTACTGTAGGTTGTTCTGCCAAGGGTTCATCATGTATATAATGGGTTTTTGATTTGACCTAAATTTCGAGGTTATGTAGGTCAAAGGTTGTAAAAGGCACAGATTTTTTTCTAGTGCGATAGTGCCTTCAGTTTTCAACGGGTCCTTTTCATATTTTATATGCATGTATATGGGCCCAAGATCTAGCCCCAGTTTGATTTTGGGCATGCTGCGATTCTTGGTTTGGCCACCAGGGGACCAGGGGGCTTTTTCTGCAAAACTTCAAACAGCTCTAGCTCTCTTATTCTACGAGCTAAGATGCTCAAATTTTTTTCCCCCTTGGCCAAAAGGCCCAAGGGGCTTATGCTATGCTCGGGGTCTTTAGTGGTGGTCTGTCGTGCATCCATGCGTGCGTGCGTAAACTTTTGGCTTTTCTGTGCTCTAGCGTCTTCAGTTTTTCATCGATCCTTTTCAAATTTCATATGTGTATATAGCGTCATAAGGTCTAGACCAAGTTCGATTTTGAGCCCAATCAGACCGATACTTTCGCCAATAGGGGGCGTTCCATTTTGGCCACGTTAGGCCAAGCGGGCGCAGTGGCTTTGCCACTATTTTTTCACCAAGAGGGATGCTCTTAGTCAATCTTCTTTTACTCAATGAATCCATTATTACAGTCCCATGAAAAAGCATTTGCCACCCTCCCAATTTCCTCTATTTTTGCATATTTTTGACACTAAATGGTTGCAGATCTTTATCAAGAATGTAATATAAAACAAGGTGTACACAAGGAAATATGTTTTTCCTGTGCCTCCCAAAGTTGCTCAATCATGTTCTAACTACCTGCTAAAGTCAGACACTTTCCATATTAACTGTTAGCATCTAACTTACGAAAAGGACTTTTTGCTTTTTAGGAAAGACTGAAAAAGAAAAAAAAACCTACAGCACCATGGATGCCTACTACACCAACACCTGCAACAATGAATAATCTTAATTACCTAATTTTGGACAAATTGACAGAGCTAAAAAGTCCAGTTTCCTTCAAATTGCTCGGACATCTCCACTGCATGGCTCGCTTCAATTAATTCCACAGATGGGATTGAGATCTGGACTCTGATTGGGCCATATAAAGACATTGATTTTCTTTTCAATGACTTTGTTGCCTTGGATGTCTGCCTTGGGTCATGGTCATGTTGGAAGGTAAAATTTGTTTATCTTCAATTTTTTGACAGAATCCAGCAGGCTTTGTGTCAAAATACTTTGATATTTAAGGCTATTCATTATCTGCTCTATCTTGAAAAGAGTCTCTTTTCCAGGTGAAAGGATGCAGCCCCATTGCATGATGCTAGCCCCACAATGTCTCACAGTTTGTTTTTACTTCGATTCTGAGTCTTCAAATTCGTGTCCCTGATAATTAAAGCCAAGAAGTTCATCCTTTGCCTCATCATTTGGTATAAGCCGACAATATTATTTTTAAGCATTGGAGTTTCAAGAAAGTCAGACCAGCAACTGAAGACCTCTAACTACCTTCATCCTCCCTTTACAGCCATCCATCCATCTCTTACATCCATTCTCAATAAATCTTTTAAACAACTTGTTGAGGTGTGGTCCTTGCGAGTGAAAAAAATATATAAATTCCCACTGACCCCCACAATTATGTCAACTGGCATGTCATTTAACACAATGCTGCTCTCCTTCCTCAGCTGGGAGAGGGGCTGGTGCATTGATAAGAGAAACAGTGATACTGCTCCCCTTTTTTTTCTCTCTACAGTCTTTGCTTAAGTTTTTGAAAGTCAGATTTTCTTTATAACCACCTAATATCCCCTTGGAGTAATGCGAGTGTAATGGGATTTTTTGTGGAGTGCCTTTTTAATGCATAATTGCACCCATCCTGTTCCCGTTTTAGATTGCCTGATTAACAATCTAAATATTTATTTACTGAATAATCATGACCGATACATAAATGTATAATGATTAAGAAATTGAAAATCAAGAAATATCAGATCACAGATAGGCAACATTGACAACGTACAAATACTGGAATACATGTGATACTGTAAGTATGGGAATATACAAGTAATTAATTCATTTTAAGATGACACTTCGCTCATTGAAAATGTTTTCAGTGTTAAAAAGAACGCATTTAAGTCAGAAACATCTTCTTAGGCATATTGAACCAATATCAAACACTAGCGCAAAACGGCGTCACTTCTGGATCTATCTAACCTGGCTTTTCTATGAGCTACAGGAATTCGGAATCTTTGAATAACATATTTACATTTTATGTTATGTTACCAGTAATGTAGATAGGAAGATGCTTGATAAGGAAGGGATGCAATAAACAATAATACCAGCTAAAACAATAAATGCTAAACATTTGTTCCACAACTGGTGGTAATACTTTGCCTACGTCTATCTACATGCTGAAAATTTTCGTAGCTCGCCCCTCAACCACTGATTTTGACTGGATCCCCACTGCTGCCAGTAAATGGTAATACAGCAGAGCTCAGCCTCCTGAGCACTGCGACAAGCGCTAATTCTGGAGAGCATGCATGTACGTAAATGCAGCTCCGGGTCTAGCTTTTGGTTGCACATATTACGAGACCACCACAGCAGTCATTGTTTACAACCCCAAATCAGAAAAGGTCAGGACAGTATGATACATTAAATTGAAAACAGTGATTTGGAAATTATTTGGAAAATAATTATTATTTGATGTTTCACCACAAACATTTTTTTGATTGTACAAAATGAACATCCATCCATTACCTGTACTGCTTCTTCCTCACTAGGGTCACAGGGGAGCTGGAGTTTATCCCAGCTGACTATAGGTGAAAAGCAAGCGTACACAATTCACACACCATTCATTCATACCTACAGGCAATTTAGAGTCTCAGATTAGCTTGACATGCCTGCATGTGAACACAGGGAAAACCTGCAAACTCCTCACAGAAAGGTCCCAGACCAAATCTGAACCAACAACTTTCTTGCTGAGAGCCAGCAGTGATACCCACTTTGCCCCGTGCCACCCTTAAATGAACACTGAATTTCAGTTTTGATTGTTGTCATATATTTCTAAAAAAAAAAAAAAAAAAAAAAAAAGTTGACAAGTATTTGCCACCTTGTAATGCTGCCATTCCTTTTCACCTTGCTTAATACAACCCCTGGCACAAAATATGGAATCACCACACTTGGAGGATGTTCATCCAGTTTTTTTACTTCATAGCAAATAAAAAAATCACAGCTATGACAAAAAATTTTTGTTCAATAGCTGAACAGTTGAACTTCATGAAATAAACCTCAAACAAATTAAATGATTTTAATTTTATTGGCATTTTTTTCTGGATCAAGTAGAGGAAAACAACATGGAATGATTCAATGTTGAGGGAAAAAAATATAGAATCAGTTTGAAATTGGCATTTCTAAATAAAATACCAACACAAATCTCAATATACAAATTAGTCTGTAATCAAAACAGAGTGCCTGCAGACCTTAACCAGATTTTGGTAATCAAGAGGAAACATGGTACCAACAAGAGAGCTGGCTATTAAAACAAAGGAAAGAATAAAAAAAACTGCTTCAAGAAGGAAATACGACATGGAGAGTGGCAGGTGATGATTGTTGTTCCCAGTCAGCTCTGTCTAAAATTTGGTGCAAGGATAAACAAAATGGGAAGGTTATAAAAGGACAACATAGTCAAGTCAAGTCAAGTCAAGTTTATTTATAAAGCACATTTAAAACAACAGAAGTTGAACCAAAGTGCTGTACAGTGACAATTGGCAAAGCATAAAATGGGAAAACTAAAACATTTATAAAATCAATAAAACTGTCAAATGAAATCACCATGAATAAAAGAATGTACATATAAAGCAAACAGAAGTAGATTAATTAATAAAGATAACGTAAAGTGCACACAATTAATAGCGACAGTTGAAAGACAAGCATAAAAGCAAAACAGAAAAACAGCACAATAAAAACTTGACATGACAAAAACAGATGAACAAGTGGATTAAAAAGTAAGAGAGTAGAAATAGGTTTTCAAGCGTGATTTTAAAATGTCAAGAGAAGGTGAAGACCTGATTTCTAGAGGTAGTTTATTCCACAGTTGAGGAGCCGCAACTGAAAAGGCGCGGTCACCTTTGGTTTTTAGGTTCGACCGAGGAACTGACAAAAGCAATTTATTGGATGATCTTAGGGACCGTGCAGTGGAGTAGGGCGAGACAAGATCTGATATGTACCCTGGAGCCAAACCATGGAGAGCTTTAAAAACAAATAATAAAACTTTAAAATCAACTCGAAATTTAACTGGCAGCCAGTGCAGGGCTGCCAACACAGGGGAGATATGGTCCCTCTTTCTTGACCCAGTCAAGAGCCGAGCTGCAGCGTTCTGAACTAAGTGAAGTCGGGAGAGGCAAGACTGTGAGATACCCAGTAACAGAGAATTACAATAATCCAACCGACACGAAATAAAAGCATGGATAACAGTCTCCAGGTCTGCTTGGGAGAGTAGAGGTTTTAATTTAGAAATATGTCAGAGTTGAAAAAAGCTGAAAAAAAACATGCGTAGACCATGGCAGATGTCAAAGTGTCAGGACGGAAAACTGAGCAATTTACCCTGAGAATAGAAAGTGCACAACAAAACAAATGGGTAGAAACGGGAGTCAATGGTTGTGACAGAACTGAAAGAAATCATCTGACATAAATGGGATAAACATTAGAAAAGCCAAACAAAAACTAACACTAAACATTAAATAGAATAAAGCTAAATTACTGTGGGCTGAAGAGAAGCACTCATGAAGTGTGAATGATTGGATGGAAATGATATTCAGTGATGAATTACGAATCGGTATTGGCCAAGGCGCTGATGCTGGAACTTTTGTCAAATGTTGTTCCAGTGAAACATGTTAAGATGACTGCCTGAAGAAAAAAAAGCAAATTTCCCCATTCACCTATGATATCATGGATGCATGTCAGGTAAATGACCAAGGGACACATGGCCGGATCCAGGAGGGTGCAGGGTTGGGCTACGCCCGCCCCCCAGATTTTTGCCGCCCCCCAGCTCCTCCTGACTTATGGTACTTTCACACCTTGACAATTTAGCCAGCGTATGCCGATGTATCAAAATTTTGGCGAATACGCTAGCGTACGTCAAATAAGTTATGGCTATGTTTTGTCTAAGTTAAGAGCACTCTGAAGCACACTGGCATACGTCGTAGTATGGCGAGGTCGTCCAAAAATTTTGTGCATGCCCAAAATTTTCTACATTTGCCAGCGTATGGCTCATACGTCCAGCATACGTGGGCCATAAGTTGTAGGTAAGTTCTGCAATCATTGACACACGTTCACACACATTACAAGTTACTCGTAAGTCAAAATACGTCGAGATAATGTCTAGCGTACCCAAAATTTATTTCTAACCTATGAGTAACGTGCTTTGAACCTATGTATAACTTATATCGAACTTATCTCCAATGCATATTGACATATGTAGACAGTGGCGGAGCTTACCTTGCAAATGTCTTTTTATGACAGGTGTTTAAGTCAAGGATGTTTCCAATGTTGTGAGATTGAGAGGTAGTTTCACGAACTTGGGAAGCGATTGTCTCGAGACGTGCTCATTAGCATGTCCTGCCACCTATATATCTATTTAGAAATCATTGCTCTCATCTATTTGGGAAGGATAGCAACAAAAACAGCATCTCACAAGTTTGTTAGCTTCTATTGCACCACTTTGTTCATTTTGTAACACAATAAAGATGAATAAATATGGAAAAGATGCATCAATTTTTAATAGAGGTATGCTAGTTCCATTATGAAATTTATTTTGGTGGCAGTACACATCAAGAGCTTTACAAAAATATAGGTTTCATTAAAATTGAAGGACACCCACATCCTGAAAAAAGGGGCCGAAAAAGGGTCAACCCCCCCATATTACTATTACTATTATAATAGTATAATATAATAGTAATATTATAATTATACTATTATTATTAAAATAAGGGCCAATATTACCAAAGAACTATAAATACTACAGGGTATTAATTGGCGGCTATAGAAAGCTCTTGATAGTTTCTAATAGCTGATATTACCACAAATCCACATATTTCATCAGAAGGGTGTGAAAATGGTACCCTTAAATGTGTATGTTTTGATACCAGTTTGTAAACGTAGCATTTTTGAGAACCTGTAAAACCACAATAAAAGGGTTATAAAGGCAATAAACACACAATAAAAGCTTCCAGAGTTATAGCCTGTTAAAAATCAAAAAAGGCTAATTTCACTAACCAAGGTGCCATGCCTGCTTTTTTGACCCCCAAGAAAATCAAAAATAGTGGGCCGATTGAGCTAAAACTTGGTATGTCTTCATTTGGCACCCAAAGCAACATTCTCCAAAGTCTGAAGAAAATCCATGACTATGCCCATGGGAGCCCTGGTTGATTTCATATAGAATGACCCTTAATAAACACTAATATACCATACCATAATTTAAATTTGAAGCTTTATTTGTACTCTTTTCATATTTCATCGTAGACACAGTCTTTCAGTTAATATAAATGCGTAAGCTAGTAGGTATCCTGTAAGCTTGGTTGTCCACAACCAATTTTTTCTTATTTGCGTATGGGTTTGTTCAAAGGAAAATAGAAAAAAAAAATCATGCATCGATTTATAATCACCAAAGCATCTACTAGCTCAAACACGCCTGGTGCAAGACCAACTCAAGAGCAGACAGAGCGCACTAGCTTTAGCTTTTCTTCCTCTCCAATAATACTACTGCAGGTGATATAGTCAGGGAGCATGATCTTAATGACAGTGCTCCAAAGCAGCCAGTTTTAAAGCCGTACCTAATGCGAATGTGCTGCCGAGGTCCTCGGGCATTCAACTCAAGTTGGTACCGCTCTCGATCGTGGTGAGAGTACTCAGTAAAGCTAGATGCATGCTTCTGTTTCCCTTGTCAAAAGTTAGCAGCTACAAATGACAAAGACATCTCGTTCACTAGACGCGGTTTCACCAATTGGAAAACGGCATTAGAGTCTGATGGGATTCAATAAACATGCTTTAAGTCCAGTGGTTCTCAAACTCAGTCCTTGGGGACCATCGTGTATGCTGGTCTTTCATTGAAACCACAATTGCAATCCCAGAATTCTTCTAATTTGTTCTAATTAGTCGGATTCTTTTTTCTTTTTTACCCTCTAACTTCACATTATGAGAAAAATGCAATGCCTGCCATGGGAAATGAAAGCCCCATCTCCATATTGTGTTTATAATGCTGCAATACAAGTAATTGCACAAGGTCTAATATATTTGCTGATCCAAGTCATACAAAAGTTAATTATTGAGCCCCTATAGGTTGCTGCACACAAGCTTAAAGTTCGTTTTCTTTTTCTTTTTTTTACAATATAAACAGGTGCGAGTCATTATCAATTGCTGTGCCTTCTAAATCCTCATTATCAAATAAATGGTTCAATTTAGTAACTATACTGCTTAAGACCAATTTAGAATCACCAATTAGCCTGGCATGCATGTCTTTGGGCAGTGCAAGTAACTCAGAGATCTTGGAAGTTCATTAACCCCTTTGTGCAGATGTGTCCGCCCGCGGACATTATGCTGCAAATGCAGTTCCAATATTCTATCACTAGATGGCACATCCGGATCCGTTATTGAATATTCACAAGCAAGTTGAGCTCGAGCATGGTTTAGAATATGGACAAGTTCGCTCCAATCCCTTTTTTTAAGAGTTGCCTGAATTAAACTCCTCAGCTAAGCCTGATGTGCAAACTGCTCAATATACTTGCCTGCAGTATCTATCCAGCAGTTCAAATAAATGATCTCTTGCTACAGAAAAAAATCGTTGTCCTCTGTAGCAACCACTTCAGATACAGTGAGCCAATGGTATCCTAATTAGTAGTAAAGAAAAGCCAGTTTTCTGAAGTAAAAATGCGACATCGTATTGACACTATGTCATTCTGCTATCAGTTATAGTCATCACATATGAAAAACCCGTTGTTCCCTACCATGGATTTACGCGTAGACTCCTCCATCGACAAATTCAGCACTCTCTTATATCCTTTTAAGTACTCATGTTGATAGCCAATAGCCCAATTATTTATTAAGGCTCATCTGCATAACACACACTTATAGTTCACGGCCATGTGAAACTTCTGCGGTAATGATGTATTTATTGACTAGTTTCTTATCCAATTCTATAGAGTTTAAACTTTCCACAGTAACTGAAAGACATTGATTGGACAAAAGGAATAGTATACAAACCTGTACATAAAAGTAAGGTTGGTTGTATTCTCCTAATGTTGGGCATGGTTGTGCACCTGAAAATGATGCGATTCAAAGAAAAAAAGACATCCAAAACACGGCCTGAAGTGTTCATATATTTATGGGATTTAAATGTTGTATGGACATGGTCAATGGGAATTATTCTGAATGAAACAGGACTGGAGGGTTACTGCTACCCGATACATCTGTCACTGGAGGAGGGGTTCAATTAGTAAAGGTTATACTTCTTCTCTGTTTGCCTTTTGCTCAATGTGGCTTATTGTTTTAGAAGTTACACCTTGTTCAACGAAATCGAATGCTGAGGTTTTCATTACTTCAAAATGCAAGCAGCTCATGCACTTCCGTAGACCCCCTGGTATATTCATTGCACCATTCTCTTCAATTTTGGTTGAAAATTGCCTGATTATTTCAGATAATGGAATGCCTATTCTGTTAAAATAAAAGTACATTTCAGATATTGCTGAGTTAGTGAGTTATACTTGTTCCTTACAACGTGTGGTAAGTGTTTATGTAAGGTCAAGCTTGGAAGTGGGAACTGCTAGCTTTTCATTGCAGGATGAATGTTTTTACCATTAAACAAGCAGTTCCTTTAATGAATATGTGTGCTGGCTGGTAGGACACTGAAGAAAAATGGACCAAGTTCTAAAATTCATCATGCAGAAAAGGCATGTTTTGAGTTTGGAGAGGTTATTGGTGACCACTGATATCCAACTGCACCAATATTGACTTATCTTTACAAATTTTTACAAACTTTACGAACTTTACAATCTTTTCAAACTTTATAGAATTTACTATAGAAAGTTTACATGCACAGGCTTTACAACCTTTTACAAACTTTACATACTTTTCTTTACAAACTTTACAACTTAAAAAATTACAAACTTTACAATCTTTTGCAAACTTAACATACTTAACTTTGCAAACTTTACAACTTAACAAACTTACCTTTACAATCTTTGGCAAACTTTACATACTATACAAACTTTATTTACAATCTTTTGCAAACTTTACATACTGTACTTTTACAACTTAACAAACTTTATAAACTTTTGCAAACGTTACGTACTTTACAAACTTTATCATTGTTGCAAACTTGACATACTTAACAAACTTGATATACCTTACTTTACAAACTTTACAACTTAATCAGTACAGACTTTACAAACTTTACAACTTAAACATTACACACTTCTCTAACTTTACAACTTAAACTTCACAATCTTTACAAACTTTACAAACTTTGCAATCTTTACAACTAATACTTTTCAATCTTTACAAATTTTACAAACTTAAAAACTTACACTTTACAATCTATACAAACTTTACAAACTTTGCAACTAAAACTTTACAAACTTTACTTTGCAATCTTCACAACTTAAACTTTACAATCTTAACAAACTTTACAACTTAAACTTTACAAACTTGTGCGAACTTTACATACTTCATGTTACAAACTTTAAATACTTAACTTTTCAAACATCACAACTTAATTTTTTACAAACTTTACAATCTTCACAAACTTTGCACTTTACCATCATTACAAACTACTTTCTTTACATTACAAACTTTATATACTTTACAAACTTCACAACTTTAATTTTTTTACAAACTTGACTTTACAATCTTTACAAACTTTACAACATAACATACTTTACAAACTTTACATTACAAACTTTACCAACTTAACTATCATTTCAAACTTCACAACTTTACAATCTTTACATGTTTTACTAACTTTATATGCTTTACAAACTTTATTTTTCAAACTTTTCAAACTCTACATACTTTACAATCTTCACGTTTTACTAACTTTACATGCTTTACAAATTTTATTTTACAAACTCTTCAAACTTTACATATTTTACATGGTTTACAAACTTTACCATCTTTACAAATTTTACAATCTTTACTTTACAATCTACAAACTTTACAATCTTTACTTTGCATAATTTACATACGTTACAAACTTTAATTAGAATCAAAGTGAAGGGGTAATTTCCATAAGCCAAGTCCATATTCATTAAAAATCAGATAACACTACAAATCCATTCCTTTGTTGATGAGGAATAGGCCCCATAAACTAATTTTGGCCAAAAAGCACTCAAGTACAATATAAAATGAGCAGTGAATTGGAAATTCCCCAAGACGTCCTGTCAGCCAATCAAAGCATCGCTTAGAAAATTGGTTGGCCAATACAAACTGTAATAGTAAACTTTTGCCATTATGAGACCAATAGCAACTGATTGGCCACTGTAGCTTCTTACCTAACCAAAATGGGTCACTCTACAGGCCAGGGTGTGAGAGTGGACTAAACCCAAACTAACTAAAAAAAAAAAAAGATCCAGGCAGCCAGAATCATGGGGCACAAACAAGCAAAAAAGAAGTCTGGCAAAAGGTTATCTTTCTTAGCCACTTATTCTTTGGCTGAACTTTCTAGTTACCTCGCGATAGGGAGGACATCCCTATCGATGACAAATAAAATCTTTAAAACTGTTTGGATAGTGGCGCTGCCCATTCATATTTAGTGGAGATTGGTTTTTATTGTGACCTTTCCTCAGCTGTATTTACCCTCCATTTGACTGCATACTTCTTCCATTAATTTTGTTAAAGAAACTTTTTGACATCCATGACTACAGTATACTGGTATGACAATATTTGCTGTTCATTTTTATTAGAAAGTGGTTTGTTCTGTTTGCAAAAAGATGCTCTGTTTTAGCACTCTGAAATAATAAAATTTAATGCAAGAATTTTTTTATTTGAGTCCAATTTTCCTTATTTTGAGGCATTTGCTTCTAAAAGTACTCAAGTCCGAAGACAACTGTTTGTAATATCTGGGTTAAGAATCAAGATAGAGGCTAGAAGGTCTCCTAATATGTTTTAACACATCTTTTCAGATATTTTATTATGTTTACATCAGCTTAGCACATGTAACATGATCTGCGCAAGTTGTCAAATTCTTAAAATCTCTAAAAAGACATTAACGGACTTGAGCTCTTCTGGAAATCAACCCTTCAAGTGTGCATTTTGTAATTAAAAAATACATGTGTGTTTGTGTGTGTGTGTGTGTGTGTGTGTGTGTGAGTGAGACTGTGCTTAAATTTAACATCGCTCATGAGCTGTAATTCATGAACTTTGAAGCTTTAGTTCTAGGCTTGCAAGTACAGATGTATGCATTAATTGTCCATCCTGGTTTGTTTGCTTTTTCAGAGCATGTCCACTAGATGGGGACAGATATCTTATTGAAATTTTAAAGGCCGAAAAATCCATCAGATGGAGGGTGGGAAAGAGAGCAATTGTATTTCTCTTACAAAAATGGATGTTAGGTATTAAAGCCCAATATAAAGCAGGAATGCCCTCAAAGGGGAAATTTTTATATAACCTAAAAGAGCAAATACGTCAAATAACTCGCATTTCCCTGAGGCTGCTCAAGATACAGTTCACTGAATTGTTGTTGAAATGGAGTGTGTTTGTACGCATAAACACATTCTAGGGATAATCAATAGAGTTGAAGAAGCAATGTTTTATTTAATATTCAGACATTTTTATACAAATATCACAGTAATTTCAAAACAATACTTTTATTACACTGGCCAAAGAAATTGCCCCATACTATTGAAAAAATATATGATGGTTAAATAAGTAGTATGAAAGAATGCATGTTGTTGACCATTCAAGATATCACTAAATACAGACAAGTCAGCACTAATGTACAACCCTATTTCCAAAATAGGTGGGACAACATGGATAATGCAAACAAAAAAAGAGGAATTGTGACTCATCCTTGACTTTTATAAAATTGAAAACAGTGCAAAGCCCAGATGTAAAAGGAGAAAACAAGATGCATTTTTCCCTCTCTACTTTTTTGTTTTTGAAATTAAAGACTCATTACAAATTTTATGCCAGTAACATATACCAGAAAAGTTAGGACACAAGTGTCCCCGCCACTGCTATGTAACCTTTCCTTTCCTTTTCACAGACCTCAAAGTAATAGTTCTGGTAACTGTGGATACTAATTGTCCCATTTATGATCGTTGGTTTCGTTAATTGCATGGTGGTACATGTGCAATGTATGTGCCTTAGCAAAGTGTGAGTTGACCCTTAGAATTTACGTTTACAGAGCGTCCTCAACACACGTGAAGCAAGTCTAGCCATGAATTGAAAAAAAAAAAATATTGTAATGTACATTCAAGTTAACAAAATAAGTTGCCTTGGACCATAATCTAGACTAAGGAGTTAGACTCAGGGGATATATTTTGGCCGAGGCCAGATTATACCCGTGGGGTATAATCTGGCCTGGGGGGGTATATTTTGGGGCCTGGGAGCCTGGAGGGGTATATTCTGGCCTAGGCCGGAATATACCTCGCCTAGGCCGGAATATACCCGGGCATATTCTGACCAGGGGTATATTCCGGCCTGCTACACCGGGTTCAGCACGACCCAAATGGCAACACTAAAGCGCCGAAGAAAGGACAAGTTGTGGTTTAAATAGAAGAGCGCAGATAGAAAACACCTGTCACAAAACGAACCAAAACCACTCCCTCCAGGAGAAGGAATGAGGACTCCGCCTCCAAACCATGACACGCGAATATCAAATCGGCACCCAAAGCTGACTTAATAATGTCTTAATGGCTATTTATTTTGCTAGAATTATGTATACATGTAAGCAATCTTTGACGTACCAGTCTCTGAAGATGGTAGATGGTGGGTGTTTAGTCCTGGTATGAGTCTTTAACTGTACTGAGCCTGAGTCCTGCCACTACTGTTTGTATCCTATTGTATCCTATTGTAGATATAAAATAAGTTAACAGGCATAAAAATATTTCAAATATACCAAAAAAAGTCCAAGAATAATTATGCTTTTCATAAATAATAAAGTGGTAGGCGAAGCTATGTTTATTTCCATTGAAAATGAACCAGCTATTACATTGTAACCCAAAATGTTTGTTGAGTTATCTGATACTTCAGAGACACTTAAGAGAGCAAATTACTCTATGATTCTGGATTAATGAGGCCAAAAACCAGATTAAAATGTATGCAAATATGTTGTCTAAGTGTATAACGAGCCCAAAGATCCAACCCCAAGCCATGGCCATAGAATAAGCAATGCTAGGTCACATGGTGAAAATACAGGTTTTTTGAATTATTCAGATTCAGCGGCCTAGACATCACACATATCAATATTAATGAATAACACTGAATCGAGTCATTAATAATAATTAATGACTCGTTAGGACATGCCCTTAGCTGTCATTTAAGACATAGGTTAGGGATCTTACACAACGCAGCAAGGATGACAAAGCATCTTTCAGTTTTTGGTGATTCGATCGTTTTTTGCATTATCGTATCAGCTGATCCACCTTTCGGACCACCAGCGCCATTTTCGAACCGCGCCAAAAACTTTCCTCAGTTTCAATCGACATTATACATGTATTTTCACCTAAATCACCCATAATTTCTTGAGTACAAGGTTCTCTGGATCATATTTTACAACATTTCGGACGGGATGATGCAAAAAACCTACCTTGGTTCAGTCAACATCAAAGAAAAAGTCAATCTTTCACTCTCGTTCACGTGTGTCTAGATCTCCGGTTGGGCAAAAGTTGATTTCTAACCTTTCCATGGACGAAACACGCACTGACATAAACTTGGAGAGAGCTACAATGCGTATTTTCCCATGGATAACTCAAAAAACCGGATAACTCCAAAAACGTCCACAGTGGTTTTCGCTGTACAGCGACAACACCGTACACTTTAGGAATGATCTGATGATTCATATTCAGTCAAAATTAGGTATATTATATGGTGTAAAAGTTATTTTGTTTAAACTTTAGTAGTTTTTGAGAAACCGGATAACTCAAAAAACATGCTGAACGCTGTCTACTGACCTTGACGAGATTTTGGGCCTGTGAGTGGTTCCACTGTACTTCTGAGGTAAAATCAACAATGGAATAACTCAATAAACTTATTTTGCTGTATGCAGAGACAATTTTTGATCATATAAATGAAAATTTTCCCATCCTTGGAATACAATATATGCGGATAACTCAAAAAACATATTTTCTGTGGACATTTTATTTTTGGTCACCTGGAATACACAAAAAGACCAAAGATCTAATCATAACCTTTTCGGACACTCCACACCTATAAATAATCACAACAGAAACACATTTTTGGTAATAGAATGTTCTAAATATATTTAATACATTCACTTTTATTTGTACTTTTTTTGCTATTTCTGGCCATTTGCTATTTCTGGCCATTTTTTGCTATTTCTGGCCATTTGGCCAACTTTGCCAGTGAACTTGACAAGGAAATATTCATCCGACATATACAAAAGTACAGGGTTCCAAGTAGCTTTATCCATTTATTCAGTTCTTAAAGCCCTAAAATATAATTTAAAAATCTGCTGGATAAAAGACATAAATTTGGGTGACTGGTTGTCACTTCGTGAGCCTGTCTCATATATATATATATATATATATATATATATATATATATATACATATATGCAAAACCCATGAAGTCCACTCAACCTCTTTTGTTTTAAATTGAGTTGGAAACGTCAGAGCCCATAGAATCAAATGGCCACCTGCAAAGACTTACTAAGAGCATCACAAGTCGATTACAGAGAGTGATCTTTGCAAGCAAGCTGAATGCTGAGGAACTGAGATCTTTGAAGCAAATGCCCCAGAAAAAAAAAAAAATATGCTTGGAGACTGAATGATCTAGTTTAGATTATAACACGGACACATTGAGCTAACAGTAGCAAGCACAGATTTACCCTCAAACAGTTTTTTTATTACAAAATATCAAAGGTAAGAAATTTTTTTTTTTGCTCATCTCTGTAGACTGTAAAGTGTATATCTGCTGTTCTTTGAGTGTGGTGTCGGTTTAAAATGACAGGGCATGTATTGTTGGATTCTGTGGACTTTCCTCTTTCATTTGAGGTATCATTCTAGCAACTCAGCCCTGGTATGATTTTATCTTATGTTTTGCTACATGCTTATTTACTTGCTTGGTGCTTGAATTGTGTTCGGTTGAGGTAAAATGGTCAACATGAGCTTTTAGCCGAGTATTTTCTCATAAAGTGGATATTCCGCATGACAATGTTGCGATAAGGAAACATGCTGTATTTATCATGTGTAAGGACCGGTAGAGATGTCCTCCAGATGGCATGAATCCACACCTGGTGTAGTTCTTCATGTCTTGGGAAAACGTGGAACCGAATTTTGGGTTTGTTTGGTTTGTTTTTGGCCTGATTATTGCACTCAAAGGCAATGCAGTGCTTTTTCAGAGCATGTCCACTAGATGGGGACAGATATCTTATTGAAATTTTACAGGCCGAAAAATCCATCAGATGGAAGGAGGGAAAGAGAGCAATTGTATTTCTCTTACAAAAATGGAAGTTAGGTATTAAAGCCCAATATAAAGCAGGAATGCCCTCAAAGGGGAAATTTTATATAACCTAAAAGAGCAAATCGTCAAATAACTCGCATTTCCTGAGGCTGCTCAAGATACAGTTCACTGAATTGTTGTTGAAATGGAGTGTGTTTGTACGCATAAACACATTCTAGGGATAATCAATAGAGTTGAAGAAGCAATGTTTTATTTAATATTCAGACATTTTTATACAAATATCACAGTAATTTCAAAACAATACTTTTTTTATTACACTGGCCAAAGAAATTGCCCCATACTATTGAAAAAATATATGATGGTTAAATAAGTAGTATGAAAGAATGCATGTTGTTGACCATTCAAGATATCACTAAATACAGACAAGTCAGCACTAATGTACAACCCTATTTCCAAAATAGGTGGGACAACATGGATAATGCAAACAAAAAAAAGGAATTGTGACTCATCCTTGACTTTTATAAAATTGAAAACAGTGCAAAGCCCAGATGTAAAAAGAGAAAACAAGATGCATTTTTCCTCTCTACTTTTTTTGTTTTTGAAATTAAAGACTCATTACAAATTTTATGCCAGTAACATATACCAGAAAAGTTAGGACACAAGTGTCCCCGCCACTGCTATGTAACCTTTCCTTTCCTTTTCACAGACCTCAAAGTAATAGTTCTGGTAACTGTGGATACTAATTGTCCCATTTATGATCGTTGGTTTCGTTAATTGCATGGTGGTACATGTGCAATGTATGTGCCTTAGCAAAGTGTGAGTTGACCCTTAGAATTTACGTTTACAGAGCGTCCTCAACACACGTGAAGCAAGTCTAGCCATGAATTGAAAAAAAAATGTATTGTAATGTACATTCAAGTTAACAAAATAAGTTGCCTTGGACCATAATCTAGACTAAGGAGTTAGACTCAGGGGATATATTTTGGCCGAGGCCAGATTATACCCGTGGGGTATAATCTGGCCTGGGGGGGTATATTTTGGGGCCTGGGAGCCTGGAGGGGTATATTCTGGCCTAGGCCGGAATATACCTCGCCTAGGCCGGAATATACCCGGGCATATTCTGACCAGGGGTATATTCCGGCCTGCTACACCGGGTTCAGCACGACCCAAATGGCAACACTAAAGCGCCGAAGAAAGGACAAGTTGTGGTTTAAATAGAAGAGCGCAGATAGAAAACACCTGTCACAAAACGAACCAAAACCACTCCCTCCAGGAGAAGGAATGAGGACTCCGCCTCCAAACCATGACACGCGAATATCAAATCGGCACCCAAAGCTGACTTAATAATGTCTTAATGGCTATTTATTTTGCTAGAATTATGTATACATGTAAGCAATCTTTGACGTACCAGTCTCTGAAGATGGTAGATGGTGGGTGTTTAGTCCTGGTATGAGTCTTTAACTGTACTGAGCCTGAGTCCTGCCACTACTGTTTGTATCCTATTGTATCCTATTGTAGATATAAAATAAGTTAACAGGCATAAAAATATTTCAAATATACCAAAAAAAGTCCAAGAATAATTATGCTTTTCATAAATAATAAAGTGGTAGGCGAAGCTATGTTTATTTCCATTGAAAATGAACCAGCTATTACATTGTAACCCAAAATGTTTGTTGAGTTATCTGATACTTCAGAGACACTTAAGAGAGCAAATTACTCTATGATTCTGGATTAATGAGGCCAAAAACCAGATTAAAATGTATGCAAATATGTTGTCTAAGTGTATAACGAGCCCAAAGATCCAACCCCAAGCCATGGCCATAGAATAAGCAATGCTAGGTCACATGGTGAAAATACAGGTTTTTTGAATTATTCAGATTCAGCGGCCTAGACATCACACATATCAATATTAATGAATAACACTGAATCGAAATCATTAATAATAATTAATGACTCGTTAGGACATGCCCTTAGCTGTCATTTAAGACATAGGTTAGGGATCTTACACAACGCAGCAAGGATGACAAAGCATCTTTCAGTTTTTGGTGATTCGATCGTTTTTTGCATTATCGTATCAGCTGATCCACCTTTCGGACCACCAGCGCCATTTTCGAACCGCGCCAAAAACTTTCCTCAGTTTCAATCGACATTATACATGTATTTTCACCTAAATCACCCATAATTTCTTGAGTACAAGGTTCTCTGGATCATATTTTACAACATTTCGGACGGGATGATGCAAAAAACCTACCTTGGTTCAGTCAACATCAAAGAAAAAGTCAATCTTTCACTCTCGTTCACGTGTGTCTAGATCTCCGGTTGGGCAAAAGTTGATTTCTAACCTTTCCATGGACGAAACACGCACTGACATAAACTTGGAGAGAGCTACAATGCGTATTTTCCCATGGATAACTCAAAAAACCGGATAACTCCAAAAACGTCCACAGTGGTTTTCGCTGTACAGCGACAACACCGTACACTTTAGGAATGATCTGATGATTCATATTCAGTCAAAATTAGGTATATTATATGGTGTAAAAGTTATTTTGTTTAAACTTTAGTAGTTTTTGAGAAACCGGATAACTCAAAAAACATGCTGAACGCTGTCTACTGACCTTGACGAGATTTTGGGCCTGTGAGTGGTTCCACTGTACTTCTGAGGTAAAATCAACAATGGAATAACTCAATAAACTTATTTTGCTGTATGCAGAGACAATTTTTGATCATATAAATGAAAATTTTCCCATCCTTGGAATACAATATATGCGGATAACTCAAAAAACATATTTTCTGTGGACATTTTATTTTTGGTCACCTGGAATACACAAAAAGACCAAAGATCTAATCATAACCTTTTCGGACACTCCACACCTATAAATAATCACAACAGAAACACATTTTTGGTAATAGAATGTTCTAAATATATTTAATACATTCACTTTTATTTGTACTTTTTTGCTATTTCTGGCCATTTGCTATTTCTGGCCATTTTTTTGCTATTTCTGGCCATTTGGCCAACTTTGCCAGTGAACTTGACAAGGAAATATTCATCCGACATATACAAAAAGTACAGGGTTCCAAGTAGCTTTATCCATTTATTCAGTTCTTAAAGCCCTAAAATATAATTTAAAAATCTGCTGGATAAAAGACATAAATTTGGGTGACTGGTTGTCACTTCGTGAGCCTGTCTCATATATATATATATATATATATATATATATATATATATATATATATGCAAAACCCATGAAGTCCACTCAACCTCTTTTGTTTTAAATTGAGTTGGAAACGTCAGAGCCCATAGAATCAAATGGCCACCTGCAAAGACTTACTAAGAGCATCACAAGTCGATTACAGAGAGTGATCTTTGCAAGCAAGCTGAATGCTGAGGAACTGAGATCTTTGAAGCAAATGCCCCAGAAAAAAAAATATGCTTGGAGACTGAATGATCTAGTTTCGTTATAACACGGACACATTGAGCTAACAGTAGCAAGCACAGATTTACCCTCAAACAGTTTTTTTATTACAAAATATCAAAGGTAAGAAATTTTTTTTTTGCTCATCTCTGTAGACTGTAAAGTGTATATCTGCTGTTCTTTGAGTGTGGTGTCGGTTTAAAATGACAGGGCATGTATTGTTGGATTCTGTGGACTTTCCTCTTTCATTTGAGGTATCATTCTAGCAACTCAGCCCTGGTATGATTTTATCTTATGTTTTGCTACATGCTTATTTACTTGCTTGGTGCTTGAATTGTGTTCGGTTGAGGTAAAATGGTCAACATGAGCTTTTAGCCGAGTATTTTCTCATAAAGTGGATATTCCGCATGACAATGTTGCGATAAGGAAACATGCTGTATTTATCATGTGTAAGGACCGGTAGAGATGTCCTCCAGATGGCATGAATCCACACCTGGTGTAGTTCTTCATGTCTTGGGAAAACGTGGAACCGAATTTTGGGTTTGTTTGGTTTGTTTTTGGCCTGATTATTGCACTCAAAGGCAATGCAGTGCTTTTTCAGAGCATGTCCACTAGATGGGGACAGATATCTTATTGAAATTTTACAGGCCGAAAAATCCATCAGATGGAAGGAGGGAAAGAGAGCAATTGTATTTCTCTTACAAAAATGGAAGTTAGGTATTAAAGCCCAATATAAAGCAGGAATGCCCTCAAAGGGGAAATTTTTATATAACCTAAAAGAGCAAATACGTCAAATAACTCGCATTTCCCTGAGGCTGCTCAAGATACAGTTCACTGAATTGTTGTTGAAATGGAGTGTGTTTGTACGCATAAACACATTCTAGGGATAATCAATAGAGTTGAAGAAGCAATGTTTTATTTAATATTCAGACATTTTTATACAAATATCACAGTAATTTCAAAACAATACTTTTATTACACTGGCCAAAGAAATTGCCCCATACTATTGAAAAAATATATGATGGTTAAATAAGTAGTATGAAAGAATGCATGTTGTTGACCATTCAAGATATCACTAAGTACAGACAAGTCAGCACTAATGTACAACCCTATTTCCAAAATAGGTGGGACAACATGGATAATGCAAACAAAAAAAAGAGGAATTGTGACTCATCCTTGACTTTTATAAAATTGAAAACAGTGCAAAGCCCAGATGTAAAAGGAGAAAACAAGATGCATTTTTCCTCTCTCTACTTTTTTGTTTTTTGAAATTAAAGACTCATTACAAATTTTATGCCAGTAACATATACCAGAAAAGTTAGGACACAAGTGTGCCCGCCACTGCTATGTAACCTTTCCTTTCCTTTTCACAGACCTCAAAGTAATAGTTCTGGTAACTGTGGATACTAATTGTCCCATTTATGATCGTTGGTTTCGTTAATTGCATGGTGGTACATGTGCAATGTATGTGCCTTAGCAAAGTGTGAGTTGACCCTTAGAATTTACGTTTACAGAGCGTCCTCAACACACGTGAAGCAAGTCTAGCCATGAATTGAAAAAAAAATGTATTGTAATGTACATTCAAGTTAACAAAATAAGTTGCCTTGGACCATAATCTAGACTAAGGAGTTAGACTCAGGGGATATATTTTGGCCGAGGCCAGATTATACCCGTGGGGTATAATCTGGCCTGGGGGGGTATATTTTGGGTGGACTTTCCTCTTTCATTTGAGGTATCATTCTAGCAACTCAGCCCTGATATGATTTTATCTTATGTTTTGCTACATGCTTATTTACTTGCTTGGTGCTTGAATTGTGTTCGGTTGAGGTAAAATGGTCAACATGAGCTTTTAGCCAAGTATTTTCTCATAAAGTGGATATTCCGCATGACAATGTTGCGATTAGGAAACATGCTGTATTTATCATGTGTAAGGACCGGTAGAGATGTCCTCCAGATGGCATGAATCCACACCTGGTGTAGTTCTTCATGTCTTGGGAGAACGTGGAACCGAATTTTGGGTTTGTTTGGTTTGTTTTTGGCCTGATTATTGCACTCAAAGGCAATGCAGTGAGGCATTTTGCTGTGATATGGCTGATATCCTGAGAGCGGAGCAACCAAGTTACGTCACAAGCCCAGACTACTTTGCGCGCCTATCAAGATGGCGGCCCGCGGGAAGTTCAAACCACCGCGAAGACCTTTTTTGGAGGCCGGAGAAAATGTATTTGGGTGAGAAGAATACTTTTTTGTGCAAAATATCTTCTTTTCAGTATATTTAGCGCATTTTAACCGATATTTACTTCAAGAGTAGATGTTTCCTTTTAATATGACTAAAAAAAGACTAATAAATTGTGGTTTTAAAAATGCAGGCTTTTAAGTGAAAAGAAAATAAGCCAACACTGCTAACTTTACACAATACGCACCAACTTCGTTCAGCATCACTGACAGACACGCAGACGCAATATAAAGAATGAGCCTGCGCAGGTTCCATACCAATTCTGTTATGTATAAAACGTTAATATAAATATAATGTAGCCTATAAAACCTATAAAACGACAGTATAAAAAGTCAAATTTGGGCTTTGAAATGAAAGTTTTTTTAACCCGTTTTGTAAATATCGAAGAATTTTCCTTTGGAATACTTTGACTGCATCTAGTATTCTGTATGTATTCTGTATGCTGTATTCTGATGCCATTTTCCTATCTTCTTGCTGTTATATATATATACCACTGAAGAATCAAATAAAGTTGGTTTTCTGTTCCTTATGAGATGATCATTTCTTATGAAATGATATGTTAGTTTTACGCCTGATGTAACGAGATGCACACCTTCCAAAAAGTTCAACTTTTGTCTCGTCAGTCCACAGAATATTTTCTCAAAAGTCTTGGGGACCATCAAGATGTATTTTGGCAAATGTGAGAAGAGCCGTTGTGTTCTTTTTGGTCAGCAGTAGTTTTCGCCTTGGAACCCTCCCATGGATGCCATTTTTGCCCAGTCTCTTTCTTATTGTTGAATCATGAATCTGACTTTAAATGAGGCAAGTGAGGCCTGCAGTTCTTTAGATGTTGTTCTGGGTTCTTTTGTGACCTCCTGGATGAGTCGTCGACGCGCTTTTGGAGTAATTCTGGTAGGCCGGCCACTCCTGGGAAGGTTCACCACTGTTCCAAGTTTTCTCCATTTGTGGATAACGGCTTTCACCGTGATTCACCGGAGTCTCAAAGCCTTGGAAATGGCTTTGCCACCCTTCCCAGACTGATAGATGTCAATTCCTTTGTTTCTCATCTGTTCTTGAATTTCTTTAGTTCGCAGCATGACATGTTGCTTTTTGAGATCTTTTAGCCTACTTCACTTTGTCAAACAGGTTCTATTTAAGTGATTTCTTGATTCAACCGGTCTGGCAGTAATCAGGCCTGGGTGTGGCTAGTGAAATTGGACTCAAAAACTGTGGTTAAACACAGTTAATTCATGATTTGACAAGGGGGGCAATTACTTTTTCACATAGGGCCAGGTAGGTTTGGATAGCTTTTTCCCCAATTAAATGAAATCATCTTTTCAAAACTGCATTTTGTAATTACTCGGGTTATCTTTGTCTTATATTAAAATTTGTTTGATGATCTGAAACATTTACGTGTGAAAAATGAGCAAAAAAGTAAGAAATCAGGAAGGGGGCAAATTCTTTTTCACGGCACTGTATATATACACTGTAGCTCTGGAAAGTGAGTACATACTTTGCACTTTTGAAATAATTTCACTGCAACTTTTGAGGCAGCTGGATTGCAGGCTCTGGCATGAAGTTTATGAAACAGTAAACATACTGTGATTAATTTGGCAATACAAAACTGCTATTGCACAAAAATAAGGCAATATACAAGAGAGAATTCTGAAAATGTGACCTGCTCCGCAAAAAGGGTGCTATCCAACCAAAACATGGATTTTGAGATTTTTACTTTAATTGAATTCTGCATGTTAGAATTCAATTAAAGTAAAAATCTCAAAATCCACGTTTTGGTTGGATAGTACCCTTTTTGCGTGATAGGTCACAAATAGAGGCAACAAGAGTTGGCACACCCTTAAACACAGTCATTGCCCAATGTCAATGTTGTGTGAGCACCATTGTTTTATAGGACAACCTCGATCCTAATGGGCATTGAGTTCACTCGAGTTGCACTGGTCTTTGCTGGTGTGTTCTTCCACTCCTCCGTGCTGAACTATTGGAGCAACACTTGACGTTCCTCCACCTTGCATTTCAGGATGCCCCACAAAAATTCTCAATACGGTTCAGATCAGGTGAAATGCTAGGCCACTCTAACTCTTTCACTTTCAGCTTGTTCAGAAAAGTGATGGTCCGCTTGGAACAATGCTTTGGGTCATTGTCATGCTGAAATACAGCTCTTTGCTGGGAGGGTGCCATCATATCCTTGAAAATGTCACAGCAAATAGTGAAATCCCTAATTCTGTCAATGAATTTGAGCTCTCCAGTACCAGCGGCATTCATTCAGCCCCAAAGCATGATACTACCACCACCACGTTTAAGTGTTGGCACAGCACACCTTTCTTCGTACTGTTCATCAGGTTATTACCTTACATACGGTACCCCATCACATACAAACAATTTGATCCTTGTTTCATCAGACCGCAAGACAAGTTGCCAGAGGGTCATTGGTTCGGATAGCTGTTTGCGAGAGTTCTTATGGACTTGCTTCAGTTAAGGTGTACACCTGGGACAGTGCCTATGCAAATTGACCTAGTGGAATTTTAGACATATGCTTTGTGCACTCACAGTCTGGCCAGATGTTGTGGAAATCTTTTCAGCTATACTGGTGGTACTTTAAAGTCTGTCCTGAAAAGCTGGTTCGCAAACTTCGCAAATAGTACATGCAGTCATCTTACTAGGTCTGCCTTGGTGATTAGTTCACAATTATATGATTCTTGGAAGTTTTCTGAATTACCTTTGTCTTTTTGTAGCAGATTAATCTCAAGGATGTACTGATCTTCTTGTATCTTTGGCCATCTGTATGAACGGCAAGAATTTTGTCCTTGAGATCTTTAGGGTGTTCTTGGCCATTCTGACGATTCTGTGACTTTGTGTGGTATTTCTAAGGCAAGTAATTCTTCAGGTTGAAAAACAGCACATGGTATAACAACTCAGTGGTCAAGTCATGTGGAAAGAATGTAAACATGACAGCTATCTTTACCTTGTCGGCAAACTTCAAACCAAAGAGTAACCTGAGTGTACTGAGTCCTGTTGCCACTGTTTTCAGAATTCAGATTCACAGATTACCTTGTTTTCGCGGATTTGCTTTTTTTGTCGGTGCACATACATCAAAGAATGTCTACCCTTTAACGAACTTTATGCTGGTGCCTCTAATGCAACTGCTTGGAAAGTTCCTTGGGAAATAATTTCAAAAGTGCAGAGGGTGTATTGACATTTGTGAGTCACTCTATCTATGAATGTACATGACGATCTTCTTTAAAAATTTATAAATTCTAAATAAGGTGCAATCTGTAGATTTCTTTACAGAGAGAGAGTGCAAGACAGAAAGCACATACTGTGTAGCTGGATCTCTGTATGGTAGCCTTACTAAAACTGTCCAAAGTTCAGAGTTCATAGCCTTTCTGTTTACATCAGTGTCTCTGACCAAGCTCATTGTGCAGCACACTTTATTGACAAACACAGAAAGATCTAATTAGATTCAGGAATCTTGAGTGGGCAATTAATAATAGATGAGAAGCTTAATGATTGAGCAGGGGAATGGTGTAGAGCCAAAACATTTTAATGACAACCTTAAGCTTTCTCTACAGGGGCACCTAACCCCTCAAATGACATGAGGCCATCTGCAGAGCAGGGACCAGTCGCAATGTTCCAGCCCAAGTTACATCATCAGTGCAACACAAAGCTCTACACAAGACAGGGCTTTATCCAAAAAGCCATTTACGTCAGTTGCTACCACTTACACAGTGAAGTCCACGAACGGTATGAGAGTTTTTGATTCCGTTGCGTATTTTAATCTTGAAAGTATCTTTTTACAAAAGTTTTTTGGATTGATGCACATAAATAAATTGCCCCACTCCCTGTCACCTTCATCCCATTATCCTTTTGTTGACCCGACATGCTCAAATAATGAGTTCAATGGCCAAAATTGTGTATACGTATATGTTACAGTCAGATTGTGAAACCAGTCATTTCATGAAATGACTAGAACTTTTCAGTTGTTCAATTTTAAACCCATACACAGTGCTGTGAAAAACTATTTGCACCTTACCAATTTATTCTTTCTATTGCTTATTTCTCACATTTAAATATTTCAGATCATCCAGCTAATCTTTATATAAGACAAATACAATGCAAGTAGACCCAAAATGCAGCTTGTAAATGATCATTTAATTTATTGATGGTAAAGTGTTATTCAAAACATACCACCCTCGTAAAAAAATAATTGCTCCTCTAAATTTAATGACTGATTGTACCACCCCTGGCAGCAACAACTGCAATAAAACATTTGCGGTGACTACTAATGAATTTTGGTCCACTCTTCTGGGCAGAATTGTTTTAATTCAATCACATTGGAGGGTTTCTGGGCATGAACTGCCTGTTAAAGGTCAGTCACAGCTTCTCAATCGGATTCAAGTCAAGTCAAAAACTTCAGTTTGTTTCTTTTGAGCTATTCAGAGGTGGACTTGCTTAGGTGCCTCTGATCATTGTCTAGCTGCATAACCCAACTGCGCTTCAGCTTTAGTTCACAGACTGACGGCCAGACATAAACCTTCAGGATTTTCTGTTCGAGAGCAGAATTCACGATCCCATCATTTATGGTGTGTCGCCCAGGTCCTGAAATAGAAAAGCAGCCCCAGACCATCACACTAGCACCATCATGTTTGAGTGCTGGTATTATGTTCTTATTGTGGAAGCTGTGTTAATGAAATTGAAACTAATCATCATTTTAATTAATTTATTTGGATAATTTAGTAACTGAGGGGGCACGTAGGGCCAGGCAGGGTTGGATAGCTTTTTATCCTTCAATAAATTAAATCATCATTTAACAACTTCATTTTGTGTTTACTCAGGTTATCTTCATCTTATGCTAAAATTATTTTGATGACACGAAAATTTCAATATGATAAATATGGAAAAGTAGCTGAAATCGAGAAGGTGGCAGATATTATTTCACATCACAGTATGGCATTTATTCTGCCTTGACAGCCAAATTTTGCACTTGCATTGTTAATAAAAGTGATTTGGATCTGCTCCAAAATTTATGGGATTTTTCCTTAGCCCATGCTACCACCATTCCACCAGATTTCATGAAAATCGAACCTGCAGTTTTTCAGTTCACATAGAAAGAAAACTATAAGGCCTTAAATATTTTAATCAGGAGTTGTTATTATCTGTTTCTTTGGGTGGGAGGAGTTTCATTAAATTTGACAACTGGCTAAATGGTCCACCATCAACCCAAAGAGGGGATTGGAAATGGCATTTTTTCACCTGTGACCATTTTCAGGCCCTCACCAAATATTTATTTAACCACACACTGAGCCAAAATTGCTTCTACCTACAGTTCCTGTCTCATAGAAAGGGAATTTAATGCTCCTGGCAGTTTATCAGAAGCATCCTTGGTCAGGCAAGGCCAGAAAAATGGAAAATAGAAAAGGTGTCCGTTCAAAATTCAGTTTTGATGTGACTGCATTTTGAAAAGGGTATCTCCTTTTTGTTGTTAGATTCTGAAAGTCTGGGCCAGAATCCCCTAGGGCAGTGGTTCTCAACGTCGGTCCTGGGGACCCCATGTACGTGCTGGCTTTTGTTCCTACCACAATTGCAATTGTAGAACTTTAACAAGCTGTGACTGTCTTAATTAGGTGCTTTTCATGTTCAGAGTTGTTAATATATCTCTTTAGTCAAATGTTACATAGGAACATCCATACATGCAATGAAGAATAAAACACCCTTGAAGATAGTGTGTTTATTGCAATACTGCAAGTAATGTCAAGTAACATAACATGTCAAACAGATCAAATTATACACTGAGGAAATCAATAAACCCCAGATTAGGCTGCTGGACACAACTGTTTCAAGTTCTTTCAAAAAGCTTCAGGTGAACGTAATCAGATCAACACAACACAAAACTGGTTTGTTTGTGGACTACATTTGTCATGATGAGCCAAGTAGTTTTCACTAATTAGGAGCCAACTACATCATTAATTTGATTGGTTACATTGTTTTCTCTCATTTTATGCTGTTATTTCCGATATACTGCAATGTGCGAATGGTATTTTTGAAATTCTTGATGGCAAATAGATATTTCTGTTAAGTTGTGGGTTAAGAGGGCAAATAACTGCTCTAAACATTAAATGCACATAATTAAGACAAATTAGCAGCTTGTTAAAATCCTACGATTGCAACTGTGGTTGGAACAAAAGCCAGCACACACATGGGGTCCCCAGGACTGACGTTGAGAACCACTGCCCTAGGGTACCAAATTTCAGATTAATCTCAATTAAAAAATAAGTTATGAGGGCCCAAAAATGCCCAAAAACATGTATTACGTATCTCAAGTCACAAAAAGGTGGGCGTGGCCCAATTCTAAAACCTTGATAACTAGAAAACCGTTCACCGTAGGGACCTAAAACTTTGGATTTGTAAATCAAATACCCAATAGAATTTTTGGTAATCTTTTCAGCAAAATCTGTGGGGGGTTGGTGTAAAATTTCTAAAATTACGTGATCTAGCATGGAATGACCCCTTTGTGTCTTGTTCAATTTCACAACTTGCACATCCGTTAGGTGTATGTCTTGTGTGATTGGTTTACACTGTGTTTGTCTCCCCACCCCCAGCTGCATCTCGTTACTTGGTTAGCCAGGTGACGGGTACCTAAACCCTCTTCTCAGTGTTGCATGTTGTTGGGTTGTACCGTGCTTTTGTGTGCTTAGAACCAATCAGTATTCTAGAACCAGTCAGTACTCTTCATCTTCTTTGAATGCAATGTGTACTTTAACCCTCGTCCAACCAAGGGTTTTTCTACTACAACCCCGACCAAGGGGTGGGGGGAGTGGTATCAGTGTACAGCTACAGATGTCCTCTCTTCAAATCAAGTACAAATAAAACACATTTCAACATTATGACGTCATAGTGACGTCATAACTAACACCATATTAGGAAAAAAACAAAATAACAAAAATCCATGTTTTTTTATATTTTTATTAGTTTTAGCTGAAAATAAGTAACTTTCTGTAACCTCTAGAACTACTGATACTACAAGTAATATTTTAGTATTATTATAAATGTTATAAACTCATGAATAACATAAATTTGACATTACTATGATGTAATAAATACTCATTTTGGGAAAAACACACACAAAAGGAAAACAAATAGTTTTCTGAACATTTTTCACATTTTTTTTACTTTGTTTTTCCCTATGATAGAACAATATCAGTAATATCAGTAATATGTCTGGTCCATATGTTCTCTTTCTAAAAAAGAATCAAACATCACAAACTTCAGCACTGTGATGTCACAATGACGTCATTATAGATGTCATATCTGAAAAAAATACAAAAACACACTTGCATAAAAGGTTTATCTATGAATTACGAGAACAACTTTATGAACTTGTATAATAGTGGACCTATAGCACAGTATAAAAATAGTATACAGTACAGTAACCAGTCAAACACACAAGTAAAAGTATGTCGGTCATGCACTTCTAATATTATTAGGTGAAGATCAATTCAAGGTTACTGGTCACTGCTGGTCATTGTAATTCCAAAATTTATTAATACAAGGACAAGCTACATCAATAAATCAATAAGGATGACAATCAGTGAGGTCTACAATGTTAATTGAGCATGAAACATAATCATAGCATACTATTTGCAACTAATTTGTGAGCATATTTTGTATCAAAAAAAGGCAAAAATTGACGCTGGTGGCAACCAGCCCCCCCCTTTGACAGCCTACCCTACCCCCGGGGGGTGAGGTACCCTTCATCGTTTTTTCATGAAAATGAGCGCAAAGGATGAATAAACAATTACCTAGAAGCATTAGATCATATCTGCTAACGTTTTTGTGCGACAGGAAAAAATCTGTTGGGGGGGTGGTAACCCCCCTCTTGGTTGGACGAGGGTTAATGACAGCAGTTCCTGAATTTCATTCTTGTAATTTAGTTAATTCGAACAAGCTTCTAATCCTAATCAGGGTCAAGGATGGGGACCGGTGTTCAAGTTAATCCAGCTCTAGTCAGTTTTTCAGTTCCAGGTTATAGGAACAAGCACCCAAGCCTATGCAGGGTCCAGGATTGTGACCGCGCTCTTGTCAACTTCTCCAAGTATGATCCTTTGTCCAGTTTGTTAGGAACAAGCTTTCAATCCTCCTACAGTCATCAGGATTGGAACCGACTTCCCTTCAAACAACTCCATCCCCCTGTAAAACAGTTCAGTGCTGGCAAAGTCTGCACAACAACTGGCTGTAATCCCGGAAGCCAGTGCCCGGCGACTGACAACTCAAGCTTTGTCTATAACATCTGTACTGAACTGTGCTATTATTATTCAGGGTTACTTCCCTGCCTCTTGCTCAGGGGTTCTGTCCCCTGAATAACCGTAATGAACTACCTGTTCGATTGTACACTGCCTTCACACTTGATTCCTAGTCTGGACCGTAACAATCTCACAAAATGTTTCTATTTTATCAAACACAGTCTATACCAAAAATGTAGCCTTGATAGAGCCCTGATCTCAATAGCATCAAGGCTGTGTGGGAATTGCCTGGACTGAGAGATGCAAGCGAGACTGTGAGCCTGCATAAAAACTGCCCTATACTTGGAATAATCAAACAGCCCATTGCCTTTTATTGCTATAAAACTGCAACGCAGTGTTTTAAGTTTAAACATTGGCCAGTTTTACCAAATATTGATTTGATTTGTTGCAGTTTTTAACCATTCATGCTTCTTTATTGAATGTTTTTCAGTATTCAGAGACCTCTCATTTCATTTTTGTTTTAGCGTTTTTTTTTTTGTAAACTCACACTTTCCTCATTATTCAGTCAAATTAATGTGAGATTTTATATTAAGGGGTCCATGCCCAGGGGCGCTGGGAGCAATGTTGTCACAAAGCAGCGTGGCTCTCAGAAGCAGTGGTGCTGAGAACCCCATGGAAGTCGCTCAGATTTTTTTTTTTATTATTCTCTTGTCAGTAAAATGGCAGCGCAGCCTAAATGGGAAAAGCTATGCATTTTTCAGGGGAGTAATTTTCAGGGGAGCTACAGAATGGTGCACACACCTCGCGCACCAAAAATTACACTAGTCCACCTGCTGGTGGCGCTATAATAAACGCTTTAACTTTTTTGCCGATACCTCAGGATCGTATAGGAGAGCCAAAAAAATCTTTTCTCATCTGATTCCTCGAAAGCTCCCAAATTTATTGCATATGCATGGCTCAGGAGGTAGAGCGGGCGGCCCAGGAATCAGAGGGTTCCCAGTTCAATTCCCGGCTCCTCCAGAGAACATGTCGAAGTGTTCTTGAGCAAGACACTGAACCCCGCACTGCTCCTGATGTGCAGTGTGGTGCCTTGCATGGCAGCCTCTGCCATCAGGGTGAGTGTGAGGCATAGTTGTAAAGTGCTTTGGGGTCATATCATGTAGCTAGAAAGCGCTATATAAATGCAGTCCATTTACCATGCAAATTTTTCCCTTTGTTTTCATAAAATAGAAAGTGAAAGTAAAACAACAGAGTCAAAAAGCTGTTCATCCAATTCTCACAAACCTTAGTGGACACCATGTACAGACTAAGCTGACAAAAAGTTATCAAAGGAATTTTGATCCATCAATCCATTCTTGAAGTTATGCTTCACTGAAATTTGACGACGTGGCCCATAATGACTTTGATGGCCAATATCTTTTGATATAACTGTCCAAGCTTAACATAACTTGATAGGCACCGCAAATTTGGCAAAATTCTGCCCATAAGGGCTTAGTTAACGAACCGTATTCTCCGGCAGTCTTCAGTCCTCCATCTTGGCTATGAATTGGCAATCACCGTATAGTCTGCAGCAAAAAAAAAAACAAACTTTTTTCTCTTGATTTCTCGCAAGACCCTAATCAATTGAGCCAATTTTTGATGACTTAAACACCCAAAATTTCCCGCCATTTTGATTTCATGAGAATAATCGGGAAAAAACTTTTCTGAGGCCCCTTATCCACTTGTCATGAAATTCAGTGTACATGATCTCAAGACCATCTTGACAAAAAATGTATCAAATGGATTTTGATCTGTCGATCCATTTCAGATTTAGCCATCAATCATATTTCAAGATGTGGCCCATAATGAGTTCATAGCCAATTTTTTTGTGATGTCCATGTTCGAACATAAAGAAACTTATAACACTCATTTACGAGAACATTCTTTGGAAGCACACCAAATTTTGTGAAATTTTGCCAATAGCAGGGCGCTACAACTGAAAAATTTCAATATCTCACCACCCTCTTCAGCTGAAAATCTGGCATTTGGTGTACTTATATTTGGCCCCATTTGCTTACATTTCCTGAAGTGCCAATTGGCTCTCTCTACAAAATAGCTGCCAAAATTCATTAAAAAAAACAGCCACCATGTGCTCAAATTGCAGTCAGATTCTATGCAGAATGCTTAAGTGCCAGAGCCTCTGATCAAGTCAACATTTCTGGCAGTAACTCCACATTGAACATCATACATTCAAATATCCACACATTTGCACAGTTCAGTTGAATCTCCTGCTATAAGCCACGCCCATTTCTGTCCATTACTTTTTCTCAAAATTGCAAAATGCAAAAAGCCAACTTTCTAAAACTTATAGGCTGATTTGCAGATTGCATCTTCAAACTCTCAAGATGAGCAGTTCAAAGGAATTTTGATACATTACTATGTTTTTCAAGTTTACATTTTTCAACCTGTGTTATTAATTTTAATTTTACCCAAACGCTCATAAATGGGCCATTGTACCCAAACTTTGCACACATTGTAGACAATTATAGGCATTTGCTTTGCTATGCAATGTCAGGACATTCTGCCTCTAGAGGGCGCAGCAAACGCCAAAAGTTTATATCATGTAATCAGCTGTATGGTTCGTATGAAATTTACTTAGCAATATTAAGGGTCAGGACTCAGTTGATGAATAAAGTTTGATGAGGAATGATTAAAGTGGTTGTGGCTTTTTATACATAATCCACACTTTTTCCACATTTGTTGTATTTATCTTCATCAAAGGATTAGTATCTCTCAGACTCTGAACCTGCTTCATCTTTGTCACAACCTGACACTTGCGTCGTGCCCATGGGCCTGCAGCTTCAACTTCCATGTATTAATGGGCCAACAGGTTCAAAATGCGTAGTGGGTTTGGACCCTGTTGACACCTGGTTACGGGCTTAGGTTTTTTTGTGTTCAGAACTTCTAGGTCCAAGTTGCATGAACTGTTAAGCTAATGGCACTGAAAGATATTATTTCCTCACTACACACCTGTTTTCTTCTTTCTGTCCTGAGCCCATGAGGCTCATCAGGCCGGTGCTTAACTCTGGTCTCTGTAGCATGAAGAGATTAGGAGTATTGCTGCTCCCCCTGGATGGGATGCTAGTCCATCACAGGTTACCCCCCAGTTCTTAGTCAGGTTTCCCTGACAATTTTCTGGTACCCAATTATACACCTGGGTGGAGCAAGGCACTGTGGGAGTGAAGTGTTTTTGCTCAGGAACACACTGTGAAAGCCGTGGCGAGGTCTTGAAAACAGGACCTTTGATCTCATGTCAAGCCTACTTAACCATTGCGACACCGCGTCCCCCACACATCATCTACATGCCCTTGTTATACTTTTCAGAACTTTAAAACAGAATTTTAGCACTCATCACAGATTTTCAATACAGATGAAGCTACTGATTACAATGTTTAACCAAATGGGTTTTCTCATCTATGTCAATAAATCCACATGATACCCGATCTAAAAATTTTCAGACTCAAAAAATAACTGTAGATTTCCTTTGAATACAAAGGGGGAGTGCGAAACAGAAAGCAGATAATGTCCAACTTGGTCATTGTGCAGTAACCTTACTAAAACTATCCAGAGTTCATAGCCTTTTGGCTTACATCATTGTCGTCTCCGACCAAGTTCATTGTGCAGCACAACTTACTGGAAAACACAGCAAAAAGCATAATAAGGGCCATTTAGTCTCAGGCATCTAGAGTGGGCAATTAATAATTGATGAGATGTTTCATGATTGAGCAGGGGGAGCTGTGCAGAGCCAACACATTCTAATGGCAATCTCAAGCTTACTCTGTAGGGGCACCTTACTCCAAACATGACAAGAGACCATCCCCCAAACAGGGACCACTTGCAATTTTCCTGCCCCAATTACATCACCTGAGCAAACTTTCATCGCAAGACAGACAGGGCTTTTTCCAATAGGACTTTTACTACAGTCATTATCACTTGCACCACACATAGGTACCACCCTCGGCATGAGGATTTATATTACATTTGGGTTTTTTAATATTGAACATATCTGTTTTTGCAAGAGCTTTTTTTTTTTTTGATTGATGCAGATAAATAAATTGTCCCTCTCCTTGTCTCCATCATTCCATTACTTTTCTTTTGACCTGATGAACTCAAATAAAATATCCAATGTTATACATGGTTTTATTAACATTCAAATGTGGTTGCCATGCTTGTCCTCTTGTCCGACAGTAAGTCTTTTAAAACTTGCTGCTACCTTCTGAGCTGAACCCTTGACCAATATTTTTGATTCAAATAGCATTCCAGTATCATATTCAAAGAATGGAAGGCAACCTATGAGCCTTTTCTCCATAAGAGTAACAATTCACGCAGCTTAAATAATTATTTACCAATTCTGAAGATCTCATACCTGGTTAAATTCACAAAATAGTTTTCAGTGCTCAACCTTACACCTACCTTACGGAGAAACACAGATTAAATATGTATTGATCCAGTTTCACAACTGGTTATTCCATCATCAATGCTTTCCCACTCACAATAAATGATAGAGAATGCATTAGATAATTAAAAGATAGCTGCCCGCTTTATTGAGTTTTCAAAAACAGTTGACACAGTGGCTAGTACTGCCACGTCACAACAAGAGGGTCGTCGGTTAAAATCCCGCCTGGAGTTTTCTGTGTGGGGTTTGCATGTTCTCCCCCATGTTCATGTGGGTTTCCTCCGGGTACTCCAGTTTCCTCTCACAGTCCAAAGATATGCATGTCAGTCTAACTGGAGACTCTAAATGCCCATAGGTATGAATTTGTGTGAATAGTGTGTCCGCTTTTCCCAGGGTCAGTCCCTACCCTTCGCCCGTACTCAGCTGGGATAGGCTCCAGCTCCTCCACGACCCTCGTAAGGAAGAAGCAGGATAGGAAATGGATGGATTTGATACGGTTGACCATTCACCATCATTACTAAGACTGTCTTTATTTGTCATAGGTTAACAGGCACATGACTGGGAAACTGTCTTTCAGATACAGTATAGCTAAATGCACAGTCAGGGCCATTTATACTCAGTCATTGACAAATTGAAGACTCTAGTGCTAAAAGTACTTAAGTCACAAAAATGTTAATTTTGAGAGAGTTGAGAAAATCAGCTTGGGGAATTATAAAAGACATTTTCCCATCCTTACCACATGGTGCGTGAAAATGTGACTTAAGCATTTTTAGCACTAGGCTCTTCAATTTAAAATCTACCACAGAAATTTGAGTTGAAATTAGATTACAACAATGACCTCAAACTGCAGACTTTCACCTTCAATTGGAGGGTATTAAACATACAAAGTGGGAGATTAGAGTGGGAAGTAGGCTCTTATATGTGCCCCCCTTCCCCTGCTTATTTTAAGGGAACAAAATTAATTGGACAATTGGCAGCTCAGAAAAAGCCATTTAACACTGAACTCATGTACAGAAATGTTTTGTAGAAACTGAGTACCTCAAAAAATAAAATTATACCTTAAAAAAATTGAGTAAGCCAACTTCATTGCCCAATTAAAAAAACATGGTATATAGGTCTACGAGTAATTTAACCATATTTTTAATCGCTGTGAACACAAGATCATTAAATCTCCTAATACATTTTTTTTAGGTCATCAGTATCCGCAAGACATTTGAGTGCACTGCAATATCTTGGTTCACAATGAAGGAGAAAATCTTCATTTCAAGAAAATCATTGTTCTTTCATTCCAAATCTGTTACAGTGGCACACAGAGCCAAAATGATTATATATAAAAAAGTTAATCATTACATAGTGATATGCCCCCTATGCTCACCAGGCTAAGTTAATATTAAGCTCTTTAACTTCAGCTCTGTGGATGTAAGTGAATAACGTTGGCGCTATAGTGTATTTGAAAGGTGAGGGTGCTGTTGAGCATTTTAAATGAAAACATTGGCGCAATTCAGGAGCACAAAATCTTTGATTTGTTGAGGTCTGTGGTATTATAATGAGCTGCAAAAGGATAGCTAGAAAGCTTGAAAAATCTTGGCAAAACTGTTGTATCTGGCTGGATAGAACTCTGGGAAACATGCCCAAATTTCATGATTGTGTGAACCCACCTTAAAGCCTAATCTATGTTTCTATATTTATTCATGTACATTTTCTGCCAATGTTTGTTTTTCCTCTGTACACAAGGCTCCCCTATGAGAGTCTTTGGTCTCCAACAGACTCTAAATAGTGAAATAAACAATTTAAAAATAAAATAAAAACGTAATGAAAGTTAGCTTACACGAAATATTAAAATCATCCCACTGGTAGGTTACTGGACAAAAAAAATGCTCAAGCTCTGGTTTTCCTCATGTCCCCGCATAAAGAGCTGTAAACCAAGCCCCTGGGCTGTCTTCAAGCCAGTTAAAAAAAACGGGTTTCATTGTCTTGGCTTAAGGCTGAGATGTACTTGCTTTTATCTATGCGTTCTCATGCGCATGATGGCCGCCTTACATATTCAGTGTATGTTGGGAACATTGGTTGTGCACATCTTCAGAAATGAACGCTACGCGTGCGGAAGATGCAAGACGCCTGAGTGGAAGGGGCTGTGTTAGGGCAGTATGGGAATGCGACAGGTTCAAGGTTTACATGCAAATCCAAAAGTTATATTCAGTCTGGTTGATCACGTCTCTGGTGTGCCCTCACGTGGAATCCTCCAGTAACACCCAAAGTACACTGGCAGGCATGCTATCTATTCCATTCATGATGCAGGCGGCTGTCGATGCAAATGTGCAGTTAAAAAGCAAGCATATCTCCAGCCTTAGGGCTGTTCCTCGCGTTCTTGCATGCCAAAATGTGCAGTCCAAAACTTGCAATGAGACGCACACATCTGCTGCAATGTTCACAGGCGCAAAATGAAAATTCCTGGTAAAGAACAACTACCAGCAAAGAAGTCGTTTTTTGACATTAGTGCTATGGCCTAATGGCAACAGAATTTACCTTTATATGCCTCCCCTGTACGGAAACAATATCCATAATTTTAGACTGGACGTCGATCTACATGCACTTATTACATAAGCAAACAGCGTGCATCGGACAAACACTCCATCTGCATATGTGTTTCACAAAACAATTGTGACTTAGACCACTGACTTAGAATGTTTAAAAAAAAAAAACATACCAAAAATAGACAGCATTTAAGAAGAGCAGAGACTTTGAAAAAAAAAATAAAACCCAAGAATTTCAACAAGCCTAAAGAAAATAAATGGGGGATATCACAGTGGCTTGATATCCATTTTTTTTTTTTTTACATTTTGCTAGCTGGATCGCTGGCTAAGTTGCAGGTATTTCGATCCTACATTTTGACAGGCCAGCCCGTCTGATTACTTTGTGACACTGTGTGTTCTGAGGACTGAGGAGAACCACTGCCTTGTCATAGTTCCCACTGCTTTGAAACACGGCTGCCAGACTAAAACTGGCCCCAGTCGCACAGCTCAAATTATGCCTGTCTTAGCTTCCCTGCAGTGACGTGCCGTCGGAGGTCAGTTAGGGTAGGCACAATCCTCACCGTTAAACAAACGATAACTCTATTACTTTGCTTGATTAGCAATCTGAGGACTGATTAACTAATTTACAAGACTAAAAAGCCGAATGGCGTGCCAGTTCTATCCACGACATTATTGGTCAGTGCATCGAACTTAAAATGCTCACGAGACAGCAAGTTTGTTCATATTTGCTTAGACGAAGCTAACGCAATGCCATGAACAAATATTAAAACCTTTCTTATGCAGCGTTCAATGTGTGGTCAATATGTTTACGATAATATTTCCCCTCTTAAACACATACTTTTTAATGCCATTTTTAAAAAATAGGGAGTTTATTTTCAGTCTTCTTTCATAATCCAATAAACAAAAAATCGAAACAATATACGGAATTACCGAGAGAGTTGAGATTTTTTCCTAATTAATTATTAAGATTTACTTCCTTGCAGTCTCGAATCAAAGCATAAAGGTAAATTAATCTTTTTGTCACTATCACCTCTTAATCATTACAGGCTTAAGTGACCAGAAAAAAAGGTCAGATTGATTGATTGACAATCAGGCATAGTACTAGGAAACAGGTTGACAAAATCTAGCGCTAAAAAAGGAGAATTCACTGCCTACCCTGACCACACGTCCCTGCTTCCCTGCACAATCAGTCAGTGACATAGAGAATAAATGTTAAATTTCAGATCTTCACTTTTAATGCATTTTCATATGGGTATATCTCAATGTAAGATGAACTTCAAAAAAAAAAAAAAAAAAACTTCAAAACCCTGCAAAAGTCTCTTAGTAGTGCCCACCCACAAAGGGTAACCATGCATTCGCAACGCACGTCGGTCTTCTATTTCAGTCATGGTTATTTCATTCCACATCCTGATATCTGTATATTTACTGAGGCCCCAAGGTGAGGACTCCATTATAAACAGCATCATCAGTCTGCTTCCTATCCTAGCAATAGAAAATTTGCAAAAACCAACCTAGAATTCAACTGAATGTGTACAAACCACAAACCCTGAGATTATAACCTGCATTTTTCAGTAAATTGTTGAACTGGTGCAGTATTTAAACTTTTTTTTTTAAACTTAGGAAAGTTCCATTGCAAACTTTTCTCTTTTTCCAAGCTGCCCGGGAGGAACACCAGATAGACCAGTTGCAAGTGAGGAGCAAGAGAGAAAAACAGGTAAAGCTCCTGTTGCAATTTCGGGGTTAATGGACAGGGGGCCAATTACAAAGTTCCTCCCAGCTTCACCTCTCCAGATCAAGTCAGAATCCCGAGCCCCTCTGGGAGCTTGCACCAGCAACTCCTTGGTTACCCGTCAAGCAACCTACCACTTGGCTACCTTGCCACCAAATTGGATTAATAGTAACTCTGAATAATCGGATTCCCATATCAAGGACGAATGTTAGACTGCGCTCTTGCCAATCAAACCATTCAGCAGTATTTCACTTAATGCCTGAAACATGTGATCACAATTTGCAGCGGAATCCTTAATTTGAATTAATATTCATTAATATTTCCAAGGGCTCAAAGTCTTAGACAAGAGGAAAGAGCTGATCATGTCAAATAGGTAATCAAAGTTTTACAGCGGCAAGAAATTGTGTGTGAATCCAAGAGATGCACCTTTACCCCAATAGATTTTTGCCATAATTTGACACAAAATGTTGTCTGATCTTCATCTCAGTAACAAACACAGTCTATTTAAATTGATGATACAGAAATGACTGGGCCTTGTATTGTCCATTTTGTCAGCATTAAATAAATATTCGCATTCCACATGGAAGAAATATGCAAACCTCTTTATGAACTACTTACAAAGTAAGTTTGTGCTGCTCATGAAATGAAATTGAAGGAAGTCTTTAGTTATGCCTTGCTCCTCACAAAACATTCACAAAAATGGTTACAGAGAATACTGTCTTCACAAGTAAGATCACGAGGTGATATTAGCTATTTTCAAATCAAGAGATTCACATTTAAGTCATAAGCAGAATTTTTGAGATGAATGAAGTGGGAATGGGTGACAAATGCATTTTTGTACGTCTGAGTGTTACATAAGCCACAGAAAGACAAGTTATTCACACATGCATGAAACAAGACATAAGCCTTAATAGTTGCTAAACTCCCTAAGAGTGTGTATCCTTCAAAGATCACTGTAAGAGCACAAAGAAAAATTCTCCAGGAGGTGAAAAGAGCCCAAGGACAACAGCTAAGCATCACCCGAAATCTCTCACTTATTTAATTACCGCTTTATGTGTCAATGATTAAAGAAATGCTGAGCAAGAATGTGTTTAATGGCGTACGCCACACACTGCTCATCTGTAGAATAAGTGTGATGTTACACCAATCGAATTTGCAATTTGAAAGTTATAGAATGTTACTGTAACAATATCCTGAGGACAGATTAATCCACAGGTGAAGTTTTCTGCAGAAACTCCCAACATTGTCTTTGGAGTAAAAGGGCAATACACATCAGCATGATGAACCCTTGAAGGAAGCACAGTGAAGGGAGCATCGTAAATTGAGGCTGCTTCACTTCTCACAAGCCTGGGGGACACGTTAATGTTTTCAAATGATCAGATGACAGTCCTGACCTCAAATAAAATTGGATTGCTCTGACACAACCAATCATGAATGTATTTTCCAAAATATGAAATAGCTTTCTAACAAAGAGCGATTTAAATCCTCTCCTACTCATTCTGCTCATCTGATCGGTACAAACACTGAACATATTGGGTTTATTCCTGTAAAATGAGGTTTCACCACTGTCTAAATTCACTCACTCACACACCTTTTCTGAACAGGCTTTGAGCAATGGGTGAAGGCTTGAGTTCTGCAAGGGTTTCCAACCCCATATTTTACATTTCAACTCATTTACAAAAATAGTTATTGTCCCAGGGAGGGAAACTGGATGGAACCATAAATTGTATCATCCCCCCTTTTCACCGGACAATTGACTTGAATGGAGATTGGGCTCTCTTTGATCTATACTTAAGCTAATTGCTGTGGTGAGGCAGCAGTGTGCAAACTGCAAAGTCAGTCAAGAAGACCCAGAATTGAGACTCAAATATCAAATAAATAAAAGGCCCATTGTGGCTACTTGTTTGGAGAAGAATTCATTTAAACAGCAGCCACAGTGCAGAAACACAGAGCAGAGAAAAAGTATCACAGACCCTGGTCAAAAATTGACTGGATCTCTCAAGTCATGAAATAATATTGGGACAAATGCAGGGCTAGAATCTATTGAAAAGAGAATGAAAAATAAAATAACTATTTAAAAATAAAAATACGGTAAAAATATATTCTTGCTACAGTAATAATAAGAAGCAGCATCTACAGGATAAGTAAGCAAATGAATATATACAAAATAATGTGCAATAACAATTACCCTTTGAGCATCAAAATCACAAATACATTATCAAAAGTTTTCTCTTCTTGAACATTCTAATCCTAGTGTACCTGATGATCATTGCTGGTCAAAATATTCAATTTGAACATTTTTCAGGTGTTGGAACACTGACTTATAATTTTGAAAAAAAAAAAATTTAAAAAAAATCTAAAAAACCCCACTCTTCAAAGGGTCAAATATTACTCAGAAAAATAATGCTACTCATTCTAAAACACTTGCAGGTATTCTTTTAGACTACTTTTAAACACTCTGATATTTTTAGCTATTTGCAAGTGCTGCAAAAACCAAAAGAGAAGTAGTATTTAAAACAGGGCCTGAATGTATGGTCTCTCAACCCGTATATAAGTGGGCTTAGACATCTGGGGAGAATAAGCATTCCCAGATACATTACATACTGCACATTTAACGCAGAGAGAATGTCCAAGTGTGCACGTACAACTGTAATAATGACGTCGAAGAGAATGGATGAAAGGCAAAGCCCAAGTTGAATCAGGTGCAGTAATACTGTTCTGTGGGCCTTAGAAGCAGAATATTTGTCTGTAGAAACAGATCTTGTCGCTACAACAATGCCAATATATGTGTAGACAATTGTGATCCCTATTGACAAGAAGTAGATGACTGTGAATGCATTAGTTACCCCTCTGAACATTTCCAAGTCAGGCATGAGGAGCTTGGTGCACAAGCCCGATGTCAAGGCAACTGGTCCTGAGATCAAAAGCAAAGTCAGGTTGATCAAAGACTGCACTGAACCCAGAGCCCATAGAACAGCAATTGCCATGCCTGTCCTTCTGCATGTGGTTAATTCAGCATGCCTGAGGGGGAGGCAGATGGCGATGTATCGCTCCAAGGCCATCACAGCCAAGTTGAGTGGGGTAATAAGAGAGATGAAGCCGCCAGCAAGCAGCAGAATGAGACACACAAGGCCACTGACGTAAACTCTGAAGACAGCAATATTATACATCAACACACAAAATGCCAGGTGCAGAGAGTCTGCAACCAACATGTTGTTGAACAGGATGTAACGGGAGGTCTCGCGGAAGATGGCTTTACTCCTCAGGGTGATTAGCATGACTACATTTATATAGAGGAAGAAAAAAGATGGTGTCATGGAAAGAACAGCTTTAACAGGCACTCCGTTGTTGATTTTTGACACTGTGGTATTGCTGGTGATGACTGTGATGTTCGCCATGTTTTAGTGGAGCCTGCTAAGAGATGACAGAAACTGCTGTAACTTTGGAAGAAATTTTGTCTTCACCCATTGTTTCAAATGACACACTTACCGAGGACACCTGTTTTTGTTTTAGATCACAATAAAACCAGTAGTGGCACTCAAACTGTTAATAAACACAAGAGAATCAATAAGAAAAGACATTCAAGGTCTCAGTTATTATAGTCAGTAAATAATATCCATTTTTGTAAGACAATAAAAGGGATTTTTATATTAAATCATCTGAGCAGTGACTCTTGCAGTTACACACGCATCAAAAGACGAGACATTCCCTGAAATTTTGTAAGAATACTGCATGAATAAAAAATCACAGAACATGACTACTCACTGGACAGACCAGTTTTCCCCAGGACTCTTTAATGGTATCTTGCTGCACTTGAATAGACACTCTACCAGCCAACATACTTATATTGTCCTTAGTACATGTGACTACGTGGGCTCTGTTGTCAACATGCCAATCATCATAACATGTAACATCACAGCTAAAAAAAGAGCTCCCTAGTGAAGTGGAAAGTTTGTTTGGCAGTGTTCGTGTATGTGCATCTACATATCTGCATGTGGAAAATAATAAAAACTGTAAAAAGATTAAATTCAATATGAATTTAATTTACAGTGGGGTCCAGAATTATTGGCACTCCTGACTGGACATGCAGTAAAAATACTGTTAAAAAAATTATTAAATAATAATAATAACATGGTGATAAACTCAAAATGCCAAGGTGCAAAACAATATTGTAGTTAAGTCCAGTTCCAAGGGAGCAAAAAAAAAGAAAAGAAAAAATCATACATTTAAAAGTAAACAAATTCACCAAAATTCAGTTTTTACAATTATTGACACCACTAGCCGCAACAACTTCTGGCAAGGATAGCAATATTGAGTATTTTCCAGTACTGTTCCAAAAGGTTATAACAAACATTTGGAGGATTCGGAACCATTCTGCCACACAGATCTTTTCAGGATCAGTCATATTCTTGGGTTTGTGCTCATCTGTTGCCCTCTTCAGTTCAGCACATGTCTGGGAACTGTAATGGCTATTGTGAAACATTGATATTTTTTAGACCCGGAACCATTTCTGTGTTTGAGGTGAACTTTGATAACTGACCTTTTAAAGAAAGAGAAGAAAACAGATGTGGCTGAAATCAATCGTAGACCATGTTTTGTCACTCAACGCAGTCGCTGTGCTTCTAGGATGAAACAAATAATCAGGTCCAATTGGAAAATGATCAATAGTGATCCACTTCTAAAGGAAATTTTCCTGAATCCACCCATGACCGTGTTCAGAAAGGCACCACTGATAAAAGACAAACCTGTCAGGAGTTACCTGCCAGGTCCTAAAGAAAAAACATGGTTGCACAAAGACCTCTGGGGGACTTACAAGTGTGGGTCATGCAAACATTGTGAAGGTGTCATACAGAATAAAACATTCTGTGATTTGAAAACACAAAAAGAGCATAAAACCAATGGCTTTATCAATTGTAATTCTGAGTTTGTGGTATATCGTCTACAGTGCCCAGGTGGGTGCTTCTATGTACAGTTGCAATCAAAATTATTCAACCCCCATTGCAAATTGGGTTTAACAGCAAAATTTACAAACTTTCAGCTGTTTGTGATAAACAGATTAAACAAGAACACTTTAAATAGCTCAACACAACTAATATTACAAGTGGTTTCTCCAAATTTAACACAAAATGCCATTTTTAATGACTACTGCAGTCTCAAAATTATTCAACTCCTGAAATATCCCTCATAAGATCATATTTGCAAATCAATTGTTGTCTCAAGCACACCTAATGCAGCTAAACAAGAGCTTAATTAGTTGCATCAGGTTTGCTTGAGATAGAACACATCAAATACTTGCACTCGCTAGGGGTTCGTTGACAGTGACATTTGATTGCTTATTCGAAATATGGCTGTCAAAAGAATTGTCCAAAAAGCTAATAGAGGAGATCATTACGTGGCGCAAACAAGGAGAAGGATACAAAAAGGTAGCACAGGCACTGAATGTTCATAGAGATACAGTTGGAAGCATAGTTCGCAAGTTCAGAGTTAAAGGAAGAGTGGCTACAGTACCAGTATGTGGCAGAAAGAGGAAGCTATGATTGGCTGTCACCAGATCCCTGAGGAGACGGGTGGTCAAAAACCCTTGAGTGACTGCAGGAGACCCGCAGCAAGACTTGGAGGCAGGAGGCACTGAGGTTTCAGTTCGCACAGTAGGGCGCATACTAAACGTTGAAGGTCTCTAAGACATACTGCACAACTGATCCAAAAGCAGAAGCTCCAATATACTCAAAACCATATAAATAAGCCACAGAAGTTTGGGCATATTGTTTTGTGGAGTGATGAAACAAAACTGGAATATTTCGGGCTTATGAATCATTGGTATGTCTGCAGGAGGAATAAAGAAGCATATGCTGAAAAGTACACCCTGCCTACAATGAATAATTGTGGGGGCTTTTTGATGATCTGCTGTTGCCTTGCTTCCTCTGGCACTGGAAATCTGCAAAGTGTGAAGGGCAAGATGGATACAGTCAAGTACCAGGATATCCAAGGAAAAAATGTCATGCCGTTTGTAGGGAAGCTGACGCTTGGGCATCATTAGAGCTTCCAAAAGGACAATGATCCTAAGCATACCTCAACATTCACCAAGACTTGGTTTCAGATGAAGTGTGGGAAGATTCTAGAGTGCCCATCACAGTCGCTTCACTTGAACGCCATAAAAAAATCTCTGGTAGGATTTGAAGCACGCAGTTGCAGCATGCAAACCCAAGAATATTAGTGAACTGGAGGCCATTGTCCATGTCCTCTTTGGACATGTCTGTTAAATAAAGACATTCTTTCTAGCTCGCTAGCCAGTTGGCTATGTAGCTAAATACATTGGCGTGCTAGCTATAACATTATACAGTTCGATATCACTTTAGCTTGCTAGCTAGGTGGCCAACTAGCTCGCTAGCGAGTATGACAGTGCACGCTAACTGTAGCCTTATTTTGTCGGCATTATTATTTCTGAGAATACTTCCGTCATTGAAAGCGAACTGTAGCCTTTTTAACGTGCCAGCTATAACATTATACAGTTCGACATCACTTTAGTTTGCTAGCTAGATAGCCAACCAGCTCGCTAGCGAGTAAGACAGTACGCAAACTATAACCTTATTTTGTCGGCTTAGTCAAGACGCAAATTGACGCGATTGTGGAACAAAAGTGAAGAGGGGGGATCAGAATTCCAGAGTAGCGATGCATTAATGGCACGGAAAAAAATATCGCAGCTATCGTGACCCGCAATCCAAATAGACTGTGAGACATTATTGTCCCCCGAAACAAAGTATGTTCTTCGAGTTCCTCCAGCCACTGCGCACTTCCGTTGTGACTTCCGTTGTGGCTTGACTTCCGTTGTGTTGTGGCTTTTGCAGTTGTGTTGTGGGTTTTGCTGTTGTGTTGTGGGTTTTGCTGTTGTGTTGTGGGTTTTTTATTTGCGTTGTGGCTTTTGTATTTGCGTTGTGGCTAATGCAATTGCGTTGTGACATTTGCAGTTGTGTTGTGGCTTATGCAGCGGTGTTGTTAGTTTTGTATTTGTTGTGGCCTTTCTGGGCCACCATAGAAGAGACAGACGAGATCAATAAAAGACAAGGTACAACAAGAGAACCTAAAATCAGCCATTACGGACCATTGTAAAAGGGAAAACCATGTTATGGACTGGGAAAAGGCCAAAGTTATCTGTACTGAGGAAAACCGACACCAACGCTGGATCATGGAGGCGATAGAAATCCGGAAGCGAGCCCAAAGGACGATGAACCAGGACGAGGGGGAGTACATGCTGTCTCACACGTGGAGTGCGGTTCTGAAGAGGTGAACTGACAGCAGGAGGCGCGACCGTCCTGTCAAAACTGACAGGTCGGACATGCTTCAGTAAAAACAGCTGATAAGACACGTCACAATACCATCATGTGACACTTCTGGGGAAGATGGGAGTTCCCGTCGAAACAAGTCAAGGTATGAATGCAGAACTACGCTTTCTTGTCCGATATAACAGAAAAAAAAAAAAAAAGGCATTACAGTCTGTTGACGCTCACTTGCAGAGCCGGTCCCATATGCTAGCTCTTACAGAATTGACTAGCCATCTCTCCTCATGCATAGCTGTAGCTTCTGACATAGCCAAACATAGCTACTAGCTAATACTTCAAAGTGTGCCAAGCAGACGCCCTTGTTGGCGTTGGGGATGTGTTACATGAGAGATGTAGTTCACTGAGTGGTCTCACGCAAAACTAAATATACCACAAAATCTTTTCAACAAACAGAAAATATCTTTACTTGCAAAATTATCTTTTAAATCAACAAAAATCATAGGCGTAATTCATGGCATAATTCAAAAAATAGTGTCCATTGACTACCGTACCAATTTCTTTTGGAAATAAGGGTCCATGGGGATCACCGGAAGGGGAGGGACTTCGCCAGTCTATGGGAGCAGGTTGCTTTGCGATGGTATAAACAGGAGTGCGTTTCCCAAAGGCATGGTTACTAACTATGGTAGCCACTCACATGGTTCGAACTATGCAGCTTAATTTTTAACTGTACTGTTTGTCCCTTAACTCCTATTGTAAATATTTATTTTGTAACCAGGGCTCCCCTTCAAAAGAGACCCTGGTCTCAGTGGGATTTCCCTGCAATAAAGGTTATAAATAAATAAAAATAAATTAAAAATGCTGTTGAGTTTCCCAGGACTATCAACGTAACTTACATAATGAATCATCATTAAGTGACACAGGTGTTCCCCAAAATGATAGTTCAAATGAGTGTTCGCAAACACTGTCGTTAAGTTGGGTAGTTACAACTTCAGCCTTTGAGCTGTAGTTAGAAGCTTGTTTCCTCATGACTAGACTTCTTGCAAGATGGCGTGTTGAGCAGTTACTCGTGTTAGAGGCTGCGTTAAATTTGTCCTGAAAAATTGAGTCAAACTTTGTTTAAAGAACACTCCAGAGGCCTTAAACATGATAAAACCTGCCCAAATGAAAATTGGTAATGAAAGAGAAAAGATAGCTCAAGCTGCAAAGAGCATGGAGGGGATAGATGATGCTGAGTGGGCCAATGACCACGACTATGCTATGGAAGTTAGCATGGCTAACAAGAGGAAAGATGGCACTCCCACAATGCCGAGCAAGATTAGTAATGCAGTAACGCAGTACAATTCAATGCTGAAGAAGTTAAAGACTGCAAAAATAAAATCAATGCGCTTGAGAAGCAATCACCTGAGTAAGGAAAATAAGGAACTCAGAGAATTACAGAGCAAGAAAGGTACAAGATGTGATGGTGTCAGAAACTGAAGGGCTTTGCAGAGAAAAACTACAAAAACATCAGGTCAGAAATCATCTAGCATTGTGCCAAGATTGCTTCCGACACGGAGGTGCGGCAGTTTAAGGAAGCCATTGATGTGGTGCACAGAGTTAATAGCAAAAAAGACAACAAAAGTAGATGTGGTGATCCTCTTCATTCGGAGGCTAGTCTAAGAGGTGAAATAGCGAAGCAGCAAAGATTCACCGGTGTGTAAAGAGAAGGGTGTCCGCTTCACAGAAATGCTTCCACGGCAGGATTGGAAGGCGAGAAAAATCCTGTGGCCGCAGATAGAGCAGGCTCATTCGGTCAGCCATTTTTCAGTTCTCAGTATTATTATTTTTATTATTTCATTGTAGAATTTTCGTGAAGTCTTTTTATGTCTGCAGCCCTTTTTCTCCATCAAAATCATGAAAATAAACTGAAATACGATGTAATTCTAAATAATCCTGACTCAGTTGAGCCATTCCTTCCCTGTCTGTGAAGCTGCAATCTTGAATTATAAAGCCTTAAATAAGGTAACACGTAAACAGCCAGATCTAGCTTCTGCGCAAGGGGTTAATAAAAGAGAATAACATGGACTACTTGATGAATGACTTAATCTTGTTGAGTGAGCACTTTACTGCTACATCATTATGGTTTTCTTAGATGTGCTCAGCTAACCATAGCTCCAGAAGTGATGGTCTTGAGAGTGCAACTGACGCCGAGTGGGAAGGATCCCTTTTGTGATGCTGGCATAGTCCCTCCATTTCCTCCTCACACCCTCTGCAGGGTGTGAGGAGGATAATTTTTCTGTGATCTCTTGGCATTTTTTTGTTTTCTGAATCAGTTCATTTTTAAGTTTGGGAAAAGGAATAAAAATGACAACTTTTAATACTCACTTTTTTGTCTATGTCTGTATTTCTATGCCTGTGAAGAAGATGGGTGTCCTCAAGTTAATCTTCATTACAAACAAATATCAAAAGAGACAACATGGCATAAAAATCATCAAAATAATTACACAATTACTTTTTCACACAGGACCAGATAGGTTTGGATAGCTTTTTTCCCTGAATATATGAAGTCATCATTTAAAAAACTGCATTTTGTATTTACTCTGGTTATCTTTGTCTAATATCAAAATTTGTCTTATGATCTGAAACATTTAAGTGTGATAAATATACAAAAAAATAATGAATCAGGAATGAGGCAAATACTTTTTCACAGCACTGTACGTTGCCAGTTTACAAAAACAAAACAACTTTGCTGTCATATGGGATACGATGCATAATTTTAAAAGTGCAAGATGTTGGTGGCAATCTTCTTGACCACTGCGCTACACCTGTTTATTAAGGATGTTTGCTGTGTCTGGAAAAAATAAAGTGAATGAAAAAATGAATAAAAAATACAAATTTACTGATAGAGCTTATTTAATTGAATGCAATGAAATAACAAATCGTTCATTAGATTTTTTTCTTCCGCAAGAACCCTTGCCTAAAATTTTATTTCATTTAAATGGCTAATTTTATTAATTTTATTGTAGTTGATATTTGAGTACAAAATAAATGGCCTAAATAATTAATAAATACAGTAATATCCGTGGCAACTCCCATATTTAGACATAATATTACAAAGTTTGAGTTCTCACAAGCTCCATGCTGAGGAACTAAGACCGGCACATACAGTGGGGAAAATAAGTATTCAACGCGTCAACATTTTTCTCAGTAAGTATATTTCTAATGGGGCTATTGACATGAAATTTTCACCAGATGTCAGTAACAACCTAAGTAATCCAGACATACAAAGAAATCAACACAAGTCCATAAATTAAGTTATGTGTAATAAAGTGGAATGACACAGGGAGTAGGTGTTGAACACATGAAGAAAAGGAGGTGCAAAAATGCTTGGAAAACCAAGAAATCTATCAGTATTTAGAAAGCAATCCTGCTGTTTATCAATGCAAATTAATATCAGTCGGTTTAGTCCTAATTAATGGCCTATAGAAAGGTTTCTCATTACCAAGGTGTCAAACAAGAAGCATCTCATGATGGGCAAAAGCAAAGAGCTCTCTCAAGACCTTTTCAACCTTATTGTTGCAAAATCTACTGATGGCATTGGTTACAGATGTATTTCAGAACTTATGAATGTTTCAGTGAGCACGTTGGGGCCATAATCCGGAAGTGAAAAGAACATAATTTCACCATAAACCGGCCAAGACCAGGTGCTCCTTGCCAGATTTCTGACATAGGAGTCAAAAGAATAATCAGAAGAGTTGTCCAAGAGCCAATGACCACTCCCAGACAGCTTCAGAAAGACCTGGAATTAGCAGGTACAGTTGTTTCAAAGAAAACAATAAGTAAACAACCGCCGTGGCCTCCTTGCACGCTCACCGTGCAAGACTTCATTGCTGAAGAAAAAGCATGTTGAAGCTCGTATAAAGTTTGCTAAACAAAATTTGGACAAGCCTATGAAATACTGGGAGAATATAGTCTGGTCAGATGAGACCAAAATTGAACTCGGGATGTCATAGCACACACCATGTTTGGGGGAAAAACGGCACTGCACATCACCCCCAAAACATCATACAAACAGTGAAGTTTGGAGGTGGGAACATCATGGTGTGGGGCTGTTTTTCTGCATATGTTACTGGCAGACTTCATGTAATTGGAGGAAGGATGAAAGGAGAAATGTACTGAGACATTCTTGATAAGAATCTGCTGCCATCTACCGGATGCTGAAGATGAAATGAGGGTGGACATTTCAGCGAGACAATGATCCTAAACACACAGCCAAGGAAACTCTAAATTGGTTTCAGAGAAAGAAAATAAAGCTGCTAGAATGCCCCAGTCAATCACCTGACTTGAATCCAATTGAAAATCAATGGAAAGAACTGAAGATCAGAGTTCATGAAGAGGGCCCCGGAACCTTCATGATTTGAAGACAGTCTGTGTGGAAGAATGGGCCAAAATCACGCCTGAGCAATGTATGCGACTAGTCTCTCCATACCATAACCAAATCATGCCTAACCCTAACCTTTACCTTGCCTCAATTCACACCTAACTTCTTACCTCAACCTCAGAAATGAAGTCTTGCCATATTAGGACCAGGCTTTGGCCCCCATACAGACCACTGGTCCCGACAAGGTCAGTGCTAATACCAGAAAAGGTCCCCAACTGTTAACAAAAACACGCCCGCATGCGTGCACACACATGCAAGCACACACACACACACGCACACACACACACGCACACACACACACACACACACACACACACATAACAACCCACCCCTCCCCTTCCTCCCTGGGGACAATTATTTTATAGCACTCTCAATCCCTCCGGCACTCCTTCCCCCACGGGAACACAGTCTTTCTAGCAAAATATTGATGCATTTTGACTAAAAATGAAGTTGAATGTTAACATGTTTTCACACACACACACACACACACACACACGCACACAATTTTTTTTCTTGCAGTTAAGTATCATCCTTAGTGGCGTGGCATGAGCAACATGCACAGAATTCTCACAACACTGGTATCTAGAAATAAGGTTTTTGTGAGTTGAGATCAGTTTCATTCAGTAGCAACATCAGGTTGTTTCAACATGAGCAAGAGATTTGCTGTCAATGAGGCTATTGATAATATCTTTGGTCATGAGAGGGATATGGAGGACAGAAAGCAATCTGAAATTGAGTAGGGTGTGTATGAGAATGATACTGATCACACGTATGCCACACACGAGCACACACAAACTCTCTTTCTCTCTCACACACACACACACACACACACTCACCATCATGTCCATGTGCAGTGTGAATGCGTTATTTTGAACACACACACAGACAGCCAGGGAGCAAGAAAGAAACTTGCTCTTGTTCATATTAATGTTCAATGAGCATTGCTATTTTGAGCACAATAAAGTTTGGATTTATAGAAAAACATTGTAAAAGACTTTTTTTCCCTTTTCCCAAAATAAATCTATACGGGTCAATTTTAACCTGTAACACCACAGATGTCACTATAGGTAACAATACGATGTTCAACAAAATCTACAATCAATGTATTTTAGAAAGTGTGTTCTAAAATTAGTCCATTATGGTCAGATAACATAATTACACATTGTCTTCACTATAGGAAATACAATGTGTGAATTTAAAAATTTTTTAAAATTGAAAATGAGTGGCATAGTGTAAGATGCAAGGTTCACAAGGTCATAAAAATACCATGTAAAACAGGGATTGCCTGAATATGAAGTTAGTTCTGAGGTGAAAAACAGTATCGGATGACAATGAGTGTTGTTTGACTATTTTGGACTGAGTTAAATCAAGGGGCAAATTTGACGCACTAACACAAAAGATGTCTGCAACTTTCTAACAGATTACAATGGTTAATGCATGCCTGTATAGAGGATACCAGGATCATCGCGAGCAGCAAATTTAAAAAGATGCACGACCCAAAATTGGCATGTCACTATTTCATCTGACCACTGAGAGACAGAGGACGGTAATTTTACACTCGGTCGTCTGCTACCATCTCCCACTCACTGACTCACCATTGTGTGTATTTGTCTTGCGCAAGCTAAAATTCAATTTGTGGCAGTTGTCAGCGTGAGCTAACTATTTTTGAGAGCGATTATGTGACAGTGGCCTGGCATGATGTCACATGATCATGTGCATTGTTGATAAGAGGGATGTGGCTATCAGCTGCCACATTTTGCTCCAGCTGGAAGCTGTTCTTGACTCCATCCTCAGTTGTTTCATTTACCATGAACCTTTAGTGCACTGTAAGTATGTTTCTTCAAAGATTCAGCGAAATTATTCCAGATAATTAAGGCAACTAAGCAACAAAAGATGTTAAATGGGTGCTTTTTGCAGACTAGTTTTATGTGATTTTGCAATATTTGATCAATCTTAAGATAAAAAAGATGAGGCAGTAATAATAATAATAATAATAATAATAATAATTGTGTAAACATTTAACATTTCATTGGGCAAGTTAATAAAATCAATAAAATTGATTTGTAATGAAGTGATGGAATCTTGTTGCTCATCAGCAAAAAAACAAAATAAAAAAAATTACTAGTTTTTCTTTTCGATTTTCTTTATTTACCTGAGCATAGTATATATGGAATAGGTTGGTATGTCCTCATCTTGTATGGCATAATTTTTTGGCATTTGAAAAAGTACAACTGTATACAACGTTCAAATACTATATGAAGACCACAAACGAAAAACAATCGGAGTCCTCTGCATTTTCCTATGTTTTATATATTATATATTATTATAATACTTATAATAATATGTAATATTATATATTATTGTAGTATTTTATATATTATTACATTCTGCATATTTTTTCAGCGCTTTGTTTCTAAGATCATTTTGAATTTTTAATTCATCATTTCTCCAAAACGTGAAAATGTGACTCATAATTTTTCTATTGTGGTCTTCATATAAATACAGCGGTGAAAATAAGTATTGAACACGTCAGCATTCTCAGTAAATATCTTTCTAATGGGGATATTGACATGAAATTTTCACCAGATGTCGGTAAAAACCCAAGTAATCCGCACATACAAAGAAATCGAAACAAGTGAGTCCATAAATTATGTGTCATAAAGTGAAATGACAGAAGGAAAAATTATTGAACACGCTTACTGAAATTTATTTAATACTTAGTGGAAAAGTCTTTGTTTGTCATGACAGCTTCAAGACGCCTCCTGTGTGGAGAAACTCGCATGCATTGCTCAGGTGTGATTTCCCCCTATTCTTCCACACAAACTGTCTTCAAATCTTGAAGGTTCCGGGGACCTCTTCATGAACTCTGATCTTCAGTTCTTTCCATAGATTTTCAATTGGATTCAAGTCAGGTGATTTACTGGGCCGTTCTAGCAGCTTTATTTTCTTTCTCTGAAACCAATTTAGTTTCCTTGGCTGTGTGTTTGTGATCATTGTCTTGCTGAAATGTCCACCATCATTTCATCTTAAGCATCCTGGTAGATGACAGCAGATTCTTATCAAGAATGTCTCGGTACATTTCTCCATTCATCCTTCCTTCCATTATATGAAGTCTGCCAGTAACATATGCTGAAAAACAGCCCCACACCATGATGTTCCCACCTCCAAACTTCGCTGTTTGTATGATGTTTTGAGGGTGATGTGCAGTGCTGTTTGTCCTCAAAACATGGTGTGTGCTATGACATCCTAAGAGTTCAATTTTGGTCTCATCTGACCAGACTATATTCTCCCAGTATTTCATTGGCTTGTCCAAATTTTGTGCAGCAAACTTTAAATGTGCTTCAACATGCTTTTTCTTCAGCAATGAAGTCTTGCACGGTGAGCGTGCAAGGAGGCCACGGCGGTTGTTTACTTATTGTTTTCTTTGAAACAACTGTACCTGCTAATTCCAGGTCTTTCTGAAGCTGTCTGGGAGTGGTCATTGGCTCTTGGACAACTCTTCTGATTATTCTTTTGACTCCTATGTCAGAAATCTTGCAAGGAGCACCTGGTCTTGGCCGGTTTATGGTGAAATTATGTTCTTTTCACTTCCGGATTATGGCCCCAACCTGCTCACTGAAACATTCATAAGTTCTGAAATACATCTGTAACCAATGCCATCAGCATGTTTTGCAACTATAAGGCTGCGAAGGTCTTGAGAGAGCTCTTTGCTTTTACCCATCATGAGATGCTTCTTGTGTGACACCTTGGTAATGAGAAACAGTTTTTTAGGCCATCAATTAGGACTAAGCCAGCTGATATTAATTTGCGCTGATGGGGGGCAGGATTGCTTTCTACATACTGCCAGATTTCATCTGGCTTCTTGGCTTTCCATGCCTTTTTGCACCTCCTTTTCTTCATGTGTTCAATACTTATTCCCTGTGTCATTCCAATTTATTACACATAACTTAATTTATGGGCTTTTTTTAAAATTATTTCTTTGTATGTGTAGATTACTTGTGTTGTTCCCGACACCTGGTGAAAATTTCATGTCAATAGCCCCATTAGAAATATATTTACTGAGAAAAAAGTTGACAAATTCAGTACTGATTTTCCCCACTGTACTATCTATCAGTGTTGTTTATGAGATTTCATAAAAAATAAAAACTTAGTTTCATCTTACAATCATAATTTTTCTTTTATTCTCTTCTCCAGATCAAACATGTCAAGCGCCACTAATTTCTATACCAATATCACAAAAGTGAACAAGGGAGTGCCAGTGAAAGCAGTACTCTCTATGACTCCAACTATCTTATTCCTTTACATCAACATTGTCATGATGTACACTCTGAGGTGTAAAGCCATCTTCCAGGAGAACTCCCGCTACATCCTTTTTGGCAACATGCTATTTGTGGACACTATGAGCCTCCTGATCTGTTTATTTCTCTACATTTTGGCGGTGGGAAGACTGTACTTCAGTGGCATCGCATGCCTAGCTGTTATATGTTTGACAGGCATGTTTGTGCGTGTTTCCCCACTCAACCTGGCTGTGATGTCTCTTGAGCGCTATGTTGCCATTTGCTTTCCTTTACGACATGTTGAGTTTCACACACCCTGGAGGATTGGTGTGACCATTGCTGTTTTGTGGCTGGTGGGCTCACTGAATTCTTTTGTTGACCTTATAATTTTTGTAATGTCTGGATCAAATTTTGATTTGACGAGGGGTTTCTGTTCCAGAAACCTGATCTTTCCAGTGAAAGTACACGATCAAATAAATATAACCTTTTCAGTCATTTATTTTGTGATGGTGGGGATAATCATCATCTACACATACATCAGTATCACAATGGTTGCCAAGACTGCAGCCTCAGACAAATTTTCTGCCTCCAAGGCCCATAAGACAGTACTGCTGCATCTCTTTCAGTTTGTGATATATCTTGCAGCGTTAATGCATGAGCCCCTGCTTTTAGCAGCATTTGCTCATACGGACCCATTCTTTTTCTTACATTTGCAATATGTCATGTTCCTGTTGCTGGTCATCTTCCCAAGATGCCTCAGTCCTCTCATCTATGGGTTAAGAGATCAAATTTTCTGGCCCATTTTTAAAAATAATTTTTGTTTCTGTACACAATCAAGGCAGTTATGATTGTACAGGGGCAAAACTTCCAAAATAACCTTTGGTAGTGTTTTTTTACAATGCACATTAGAATAAGAGAGCAATTAACCACATGCCGGTCATCACATAAAAATAATTGCACCCCTAAGAGCTCTTATGCCTTGCTTCATATCAGGTTGTTAGCCATTGTGGTGTGTATTTTTTATTTATTTTTTCTTTTTCTTGTAATGACCGGCATTCAGTTGTTTATTGTGCTTACACCACAGTTACAACACACATATACTTTGCTAAAGCCTTCATTTTCATGCTTTCATACAACATTTGTATTTATATGTGGACCATTTGTTTCTGCCACTATTAGCAGCCATACCACTATTCGATCTGCTCCAGCCGCGTGGTTGAAGCTAAGCAGGTGAGGGCTTGGCCAGTACTTGGATGGGAGACCACCTAGGAAAACCAAGTTGCTGCTGGAAGAGGTGTTCGTGGGCCAGTATATTGCGCTCTTCCCTCTGGTGGAATAATCCCCAGTGCAGTGACGGGGACACTGTACTGAAGGAGACGCCGTCTTTCGGATGAGACGTTAAACCGAGGTCCTGACTCACTACGGTCATTAAAGATCCTATGACACTCTTCGATAAGAGTAGGGGGTTTCCCGGTGTCATGGCTAAAGTCCCAACCTGGCATTTTCGATCTGCCACCTAATCATCCCCTGAACTAATTGGCTGTGTAATTCCTCCTCTCCCTCCCCACCACAACCCCCAGGGCTCCCTTGAAAAAGAGATTTCAATCTCAACGGGACTTCCCTGGTTAAATAAGGGTTAAAAAAAAAAAAAACGAATGTTGCATCGAAAAAACTGAAATTTACATTGCTATGTGCAAAACCTCATTAGCTCTATTTCTTTCTTTGCTTCAGAAGAGCTGTGGTCACTAATGCCATCATGTCACAATTTCCCTTGCACGATCTTTTTTTGCATTTTGCTTCCTTCTGTCTGCCATAATTACCATATCTAAGACTTAATAGTTGTATTGCCAAACTCAAAAATGTTGTTTGCGTCTATCTTAGCTACACTTCCAATTTTCATAATTTTATGACTCAAAGTGTTAGTTTAATTTAGTTCAAATTAATATTTACTTTTCCAGCCTTTTGTTGCCCCTGTCCCAACTTTTTTGAGATGTGTTGCCGCCATCAAATTCAAAATGAGCTAATATTTCTCATGAAATGGTAAAATGTCCCACTTTCAACATCTGATATGCTGTCTATGTTCTATTGTGAATAAAATGTGGGTTTAAGACATTTGCAAATCATTGCATTCTGTTTTTATTCACGTTTTACACAATGTCCCAACTTCATTGGAATTTGTATGCAGAAATCTGAAAATAATGCACACCCATGGAGAGTCCTTCAACCAATCATAATTGATAACAAGAGGCTCCTCAGAGCCTGTACTCGGGCCGCGCATGCACAGGACAATCACGACCATGAAAAAGAAGAATATCGGAGCCGAAACTTAGACTCGTGGCCTACTGGCCCTAGTAATAATCTACAAACTCATGGTATAAAATGCAAATAGCATGCAGTTCATCCGATGATTAGCTGGATGATTGATGGACAGGAACGCAACGGTGTTTCCCCAATTTCTCTTCATTTTGCATGCTCTAACATGAAATCATACTAGCATCAAAATTTCCTCAAATGCTTATGTGTATTTTTTTAGATTTATGTAAAAAATTCTGATATATGGCACAAGAGAGTGATGCACCTCATACATAATATATGGTCCAAAAAGTGAAACATCAAAAGTTTTGAAGAAATTGACCCCTGCACAAGAAACATGGTTCAAAGATGCATCACGTTGATCCTATTTTAACTATTAAAGTGGTAGTTGGTGACTTTGAAGAGAAGAGCAAGAGAGAGATTTTGATCATTAACACCACAGCTCGCCCTCTCTGCTCCTTCTTTCCCTCCTGTAGCACCTCCCTCCAAGCTTGTTCACGAATGCAGTTCAACAAGCGGTATACAGAACCACCTGAGGAGCACCAGTATGCCTTATTGCAAAGTAAGAAACACTGATAATAATAAAAACAAAACATTAAGCATTTACATGTTACTAACAGACATACAACGCCATCTCAAACTCATTGTAATTGTCTTTGGTAATCGAAAGATGATAAGGGAACAAGGCTGTATATCAGCCAAGCCAGTGAGAGAACTACTGTTACCTACACAAAGTTAGCATTAGCTACTGAGCCTAGTAATTAGCCACGCTTTTTCAAAAGCTACCCAGCAACATATAACATTCACCTATTTTACATTATTACAGTGAAGCAGATGAGAGCCTTGGCTGTGCTGATAACTACACTCCGGGTCCAAAAAGGATGAAGGATGCCGATAGACTACGAACACAGAAGTTAGTTTGCATCCCTGTACACTAGAGTAAAGTCTGTTTCTCAGCTGCTAGCTACCTAGCCATTGATCTGGCTTTATGTGGACTATGATTTTCGCCACCTCACCAGGCCAGACTACACAAAGCTACAATGCAACGTGAGGCTATCACGCACATGAAGGCACTGGTTATTAGAGCTACAGTTTTTAAGTGCTATGCAGTGTAGTGTACACTCCCGCAGAACTGCCTTGTTTGGGGTCTCCCCCAGAAGGACCATACACCCCAAACTGCCCTATTGGGAATCCCTATTGTAAATATGGACAAAACACAGGTTCTGGTTGGGACTGTTTGTCATGGTTTGTGTATGTGCTTTTTGCTTTCTTTGTTACTCTCGTCCCTGACGACATCAAATTCTTTCTCCATCGGATTTTTTCACCCAGCTGGCTGATTATTACTGGGCGGTGCTTCTCCGGAGTCTATATAAGCCAGAGGTCCGCCACGCCTCCTTTGCTGGAGTGTCTGCTTTGTAGCTGTTCGCCTCGGCTGAATATATTTGTAGTCAGGGTTAGTTTGACTCTTATATTCTCTATTATTCCTGGGAACTCTGCTTCTTTAGGTATTTTCACGCACTATTGTGTGGTGCCTTCTTTTCTCGTTTGTTGAGATGTCAACAGCTCTGCCGGCCGCCGCATCTGAACTCCTCTCTACCAGCCTTTACAGAACACCCCAGCCAAACATGGAGTCGTCAGCTGCGGCTGCGTTTGAGAAAGTGGTAACTAACCAACAAGCTATTCTTTCTGGCCATGGCAAGGGTCTCTTGGCTCTGAATGCTCAACAGACAGAGTTTGCAGAGAGACTAAGCTTACAAGAAAGTAGTACACAAAGAATGGAGGCTGCTTTACTCTCCCTCACGGAGAGTGTCAGAGCCCTGTCGGCTCAGATTACACACAACGTCGAACAAGCACAATCTTTGAATTCCTACCGAGAACCGAAACTGCAAATGCCTTCAAGATATGGGTGTGAAGCAGGGAAATGTAAGGACTTTATTGCGCAATGCAAAATTTACTTTAAAGCCCAACCTTCACGGTTCGCTAATGAGGAGTCTCGAGTTTCATTTATTTTATCCCTGTTGACTGATACTGCACTGACTTGGGTGGGTCCACTAATCCGATCTAATTCACCGGTCGTGAATACTGTGGAAGCCCTTGTTAGAGCTATGGAATCAGTTTTTGATCAGGATGTTCGTGGTCAAGACGCGGCAACGCATTTAATGCATCTTAAGCAAGGTTCTGAGAGAGTCGCTAACTTTTCTATCACATTTTGTGCGTTAGCTACTGAAACTGGCTGGGCGGAAGCGCCCTTAATGACAGTTTTTATTCATGCTCTGGCTGAGGATGTTAAAGACGCTTTGGCAGCATTGGAGCCTTGTGTTTCCCTAGATTCGTTGGTTCGTACGGCTGTGCGAATTGATAATCGCCTCCGTGAACGTAAGAAGGAGAAACATTATGCATTGGGTACTGTTGACAACAGGGTTGGTATCCCCTGTAGCGTTCACACAGTCCTAACTCCGCCCACAGAGACTTCCACTCCTGACGAATCTATGCAGGTCGATGGCTTATTTAATAGCAGGGCTCGGAAGCCCGGTCGCAGACGTATAATCTGCCATAATTGTGGTAAACCGGGGCATATCCGTCCACATTGTCCTGAGCTTCATGGAAACGGGAAGTCCCCCTAGTGGTATGGGGAGCACTAGAGGGTCAGAATCAATTTCCAAATCAAACTTTAATTCCTGTAGAATTGACTAAGGGGACACAGAGAATTTTTATTAATGCGTTTTTGGACTCTGGGGCAGTAGATTGTTTTATGGATAGGGAATGGGCTAAGAGACACTCCATTCCGGTTCGCCCTCTTTTGCAGTCACGCTCTGTTAAAACTTTGGATGGTCGCCCGTTGGGTGATGGAGTTTTATCCGAAATCTTTGAACCATTGTCTACGTTCAATTCCCTTGGTGGACACTCTGAGGAGGTCCGGGTTTTTTTCTTCAGTTCCCCCATTTTCCCAGTTGTTTTAGGACATTCTTGGCTACGAAAACACAAGCCTCGTATCCTTTGGGGGAATAAGGATAACCCTGTTGCGGAGTGGGGTTCTGATTGTAGATCCCACTTTATTGATAGCTCTATGTGTTGGCCTGGACGTCAATCCATGAGAGAAAGTGACGCCTGGAGCGATCAGGGGAGATTATCCCACACTGCCCTCCTAACCTAGAGAAGGGGCCGAGGAGGGATTGAAGAGGGAACCTCAATTTGACTGGCGACAGCCAGAGGATGATTGTTATTCCGAATGTGGCTCCGATCCAGAGACTGTCATTGATGCGGCTGAGTCCGAACAGGTTGAGAATTTAGGGGCTGCTCTGAATTTTTGTTTGCCTCATAACGTACCTAATGCTTATACTGATCTCGCGGAGGTTTTTAGTAAACAACGGGCCTCTCCTTCACCTCCTCATCGCCCTTACGATTGCGAGATCAATCTCCACCCTGGCACCACCCCCCCTAGGGGTTCATTGTACTCACTGTCAGGTCCTGAACGGAAGGCCATGCGGGAATATATTCAGGAGGCTCTGGCTAATGGTTTTATTCGACCATCCACGTCCCCCGCCAGGGTGGGGTTCTTTTTTGTGAGCAAAAAGGATGGTGGCCTGAGACCTTGTATTGACTACAGGGGCCTGAATAATATTACTATTAAAAACCGATACCCACTTCCTTTGATGAATTCCGCATTCGAACACTTGCAGGAGGCGTCGTTTTTTACTAAGCTGGACCTGCGGAATGCGTATAACTTGGTTCGGATACGAGATGGAGACGAGTGGAAAACGGCGTTTAATATGCATGACGGGCGCTACGAATATTTGGTTATGCCATTTGGATTGGTTAACGCCTCCTCTGTATTCCAGGCACTCGTTAACGATGTCCTCCGAGAGATGTTGGAGAAATTTGTTTTTGTTTACCCTGACGACATTTTAATTTTTTCTTCAACTCTCTCCGAGCACATACAACACGTCAGAGAGGTGCTGGAGGCCCTTCTCAAAGCCAGGCTTTTTGTCAAGGCTGAGAAATGTGTCTTTCACGCCAAGACGGTCTCATTTCTTGGTTTTATTGTTTCTAAGGGGTCAGTCCGCATGGACCCTGACAAGGTGGCAGCCGTCAGGAATTGGCCTGCCCCCCAAAATGTCAAAGAGGTCCAATGTTTCCTAGGGTTTGCCAGTTTTTACAGGAGATTTATCCGCAATTTTAGCAGGATAGCTGCTCCTATTATCGCCCTTACTAAAAGAAAGACCTCCCCTTCTTTCGCCTGGTCGCCAGCAGCCGAGGCTGCCTTTCAAGAGCTAAAGAGACTGTTTAGCTCAGAACCAATTCTTGTTTTGCCTGACCCTCCCTCCCATTTGTGGTGGAGGTTGATGCCTCGGAGGTTGGGGTGGGTGCCATCTTGTCCCAGCGCCCCCTTTGGGGCAATAAGCTGCACCCATGCGCCTACTTCTCCAGGTCATTGTCAGTGGCTGAGCGAAATTACAGCATCGGTGACAAGGAGTTGCTAGCTGTGAAACTGGCGTTAGAGGAGTGGCGCCATTAGCTGGAAGGGTCTGAACAACCATTTGTAGTCTGGACTGATCATAAAAATCTCCAGTATATTCAGCAAACCAAGCGACGTAATTCCTGGCAGGCGCGGTGGTCGTTGTTCTTTAACCGTTTTAACTTCACGTTAATTTACCGCCCTGGCTCAAAAAATATTAAGCAGGATGCCTTATCGCGGATTTACGATCGTTCCGACCGTGATCCTATGCCGGAGCCGGTCATTCCGGTTGACCAGATTTTGGCGCCCGTCCAATGGGACGTGGAACCCGTGGTACAGGAGGCCTTGAGAACCGATCCCGGCCCTGGCGGGGAACCGTCCGGTTGTTTATTTGTCCCCGTTGCAGTTCGTCCTCAGGTTCTCCAGTGGGGACACTCTTCCCATCTGGCAGGTCACCCTGGGGCCCATTGAAGCAAGCGGTTCTTGGCCCGACGATTTTGGTGGCCCAGTATGATGAAAGACATTCGGGAGTTTGTGGCAGCATGCAGCACTTGTGCCAGGAACAAAGTTTCCCATCTCCCCCCCGCTGGCCTGTTGCGCCCGTTGCCTGTACCTAAACGCCCTTGGAGCCATATTGCGCTCGATTTTATCACGGGCCTGCCCATCTCTGATGGCAATAGTGTCATCTTGGTCGTGGTCGACCGTTTTTCCAAGGCCGCTCATTTTATCGCGCTGCCTAAACTGCCTTCGGCGCGGGAGACAGCCTTCCTAGTGGTTAACCACGTGTTCCGGCTGCATGGTCTCCCCCTAGATGTGGTTTCTGACCGGGGTCCTCAATTTGCGGCCAAATTCTGGCGTGCTTTTTGTAAGCAGTTGGGGGCCACTGTGAGCCTGTCGTCAGGGTTCCATCCTGAAACTAACGGGCAGACTGAGCATACCAATCAGTCCTTAGAGAATACTCTTCGGTGGTTAGCGGCCGATAATCCTGCTTCCTGGAGTCGCTTTTTGGCATTGGCTGAATATTCCCATAACTCATGTGTAATTCCTCTATGGGTCTTTCTCCTTTCGAGGCCCAGTTGGGTTATCAGCCTCCACTGTTTCCTGAGTCTGAGAAGGAGTCAGAAGTTCCCTCTGTTGAACACTTCATTCGACGCTGCCGGTCTGTTTGGACTAAAGGTCCGTTCCTCCTTGTTGCGGGCTGGGCGTAGACAGAAATCTGTGGCTGACAGAAGGCGCCGTTTGGCCCCATCTTATCGAGTGGGCCAGAGAGTTTGGCTTTCCAGTCGGGATCTCCCCTTGAGAGTGGAATCTCGGAAGTTGGCCCCTCGCTTTATTAGCCCGTTTAAGATATTGCGGAGGATTAACCCTGTCACTGTGCGTCTCCAGCTCCCTAGATCCTTACGGATACATCCCACCTTTCATGTGTCCAGGCTTAAACCGGTTAGCACCAGCGTCCTGGCACCTGCCGACAAAGCCCCGCCTCCACCGCGGATGATTGAGGGGGGCCTGGCGTACACTGTACGTCGTATTGTTGCCGAGAGGCGTGTGGGTCGGGGATTCCAGTTTTTGGTGGACTGGGAGGGATACGGTCCCGAGGAGCATTGTTGGGTCCCTGCTCGGGATGTCCTGGACCCTGCTCTTATTTCTGAGTTCCGTGCAAGGGGTTCTTTGGGTACGTCTGGGGCCGTCCCTCAGAGGGGGGGTCCTGTCATGGTTTGTGTATGTGCTTTTTGCTTTCTTTGTTACTCTCGTCCCTGACAACATCAAATTCTTTCTCCATCGGATTTTTTCACCCAGCTGGCTGATTATTACTGGGCGGTGCTTCTCCGGAGTCTATATAAGCCAGAGGTCCGCCACGCCTCCTTTGCTGGAGTGTCTGCTTTGTAGCTGTTCGCCTCAGCTGAATATATTTGTAGTCAGGGTTAGTTTGACTCTTATATTCTCTATTATTCCTGGGAAGCTCTGCTTCTTTAGGTATTTTCACGCACTATTGTGTAGTGCCTTCTTTTCTCGTTTGTTGAGATTTATTTTTCTCTATTTAGGCTCGCCTTGTTTCTGGCATTTAGTCGTCTCGTGTTTTCAGAACGCGAGCCTTACTCCTTCCATGACCTCTATCACTTTCTGCTGTGCTAGGCTCCGTGCTTGATACACCTCTGCCGGCCGCCGCATCTGAACTCCTCTCTACCAGCCTTTACACTGTTGGGAATGGGCAAACATTTATAGACTGGAACAGCCAAATTTGGCAACTGAATTGTCTAAAGGTCCAAACTTCATGGAAGACTACTGCAGATATGTTCTCGGGGTGGAACCCGATGATACAGAACCCGAAGAAATGAACATGCTGTTCTTAAGAACCTTTCTGATTGAACAACCGCAGCAATAATAAGTAAAATTGTCTTAGACAAGCTTAGCATGTCACTTTGCGGTAATAATTTCCACCTGAAGCTGTATTGATAGCATTAATGTTTAAGATAAAATTTTTACAGCCAGGTCAAATGTGTACAGTATTCTCAAAGGCCATGTGGCAGATGCCTGCCCGCGCTTAATTTAAGGCAACAATGGCAGCAGCCTTGGTTTCGCCCACAGGTTTTTCCCATCGTACATGGACTGGAGAGGTACCGAGTCGCTTATGCGCATGCCCCTACCCCGCTTTGCTGCAGTAAGTAAACAGACCTTCCCTTGATAGCTTAAGAATTGATAGTATGCTTCCTTATGCCCAGAGTGGGCATACTACATGGGTACGGGAGGACTGTATATTGGAAGGATTCTGACTGTTTTGTGTTCACTGGTCTGGAACACCACGAATGCTCAGCCTCTGAAGGGCTGATGGTGAGGTTTTCCCCATCAGAAGGGTTTTCCCTCTCCAGGTGCCCAGCGCTGTGTGATAGATGCTATGATGATGATGTAAAATGCACATTATTTACTGGGAATTAACCCATGTGATGTTGCTAATAGGGCACGCTTGTGCGGCTGAGAATGGGGTACAGCGGCACGCCTTGGGGGTTCACAGACCGCCTCGCAGAGTCTGCAGGCAGCAGGGGTGCCCCATGATGGCCTAACGCAGCCTAAATATTTTCTGGTTGTTGTCACCATTAAATGGAGCCAAAGGAGGGAATTGTGGAAAATACTAGTCCATTATATACTCAAATGCATTAACAATCAAGTATAAACTAAAACAATGTATATTTAAGTGATTGAACTGTAACTCTTTCTCTTTTCTCTCTGTAATTTTCCACAGTTTGCAGCTGGGACTTTTCATTTCTGTTATCTAAAGAACGCAGAGGCACCAAGTTTAAAAAAGAGAAGTAGAGACGAGAAACCGAAGCTGACATTTAGAGCAGCAGCTAGACTAGCTGCTATACATTGCGCAATGCTATGTATGGTAAAGGTAAAGTAAACAGAACATTTTTAGTTTGAGAAAGGATTGCAACTGTTAGTTTTGATGCAAAAATACTGAGCTGGTCAAACTGAAATGCTATATATTGAATGGATGGTGTAAAAGCCCACCCAGCAGAATAAGGAAACTATAAAGCCTGAAGTGATCAAGAATTCGGGGCTCTTCTGTTAGCCCTCTGCTCCTCTACGACCAGAGATTCTGCACTCGAAGAAGCTTCTCCACGCCTGAGTGTTCTTCCTTCCAACTCTCTGCTGAAGATCATCAGCTGTGTAAGGGTCTCTGTATCATTTGATGGTTTGAAGCTTATTTTAATTTGTCTGTATCTATACACATGCTTTCACCTTCTGAATAATTATAGTAAAATTGTTAAATTAATCAAAGTCTTTGGGTCCTTTTTAAAGGTCAACGTTAACCAGTACAAATTCCTCAACAGCATCCTCGACTACTCTGATGCAGACAGATTACATCACATTACATTGCATCACATTTATTTCGTAGAAGCTTTTATCCAAAGTGACTAAAGCCTAATTTATAGTCGTCCAACTCTGTCAATGCGCAGGCACGCAAAGCCCCTCTCCGACTTTGTAATCCCTCTCCGACATGCTCTCGGACGCATGACAGACACCTCGCAAATTTTCTAACTATCCGTCAAAACGACAGAGACCCCACGGATAGCGCAAGCCTGTGATTGGTCAGCTAACTACATCATTCCCGGAATGCCGCTCAGATGTCATGAAATAGTAGGCGGGTCTCCGAAAAAAACGCTATGACCCCTTTTGTCCTAGCGGTGAATTGCTTTGCAACACCCATTAAGCAATGGAGAAGTCTGAAAGGTCCACATCTCCGTCGATACAACTGCGTGTCTGCGCATTGACGGAGCTGGACGACCATAAATTAGGCTTAACAGTAAGTGCATAGAATTTGGTCATTGACTCTGTTACACAACAGACCAGACAAGGCACAATCCAAATAGAGCATTAGTCACCTTAAGTAATGAACAAGTAAAGTGTACAGTGTAGACTAAACTGTTCACAGTTATCAAGCAGGAAATAGAAAGAAACATAACAGAGCAGGTTCTTTTTTTTTAATCATGCGGAGGAGGGAGGCACTAGGCCAGGAACAGTCTAAACAAAGGAGTCTTAAAGTCACACCTGAAAATCTGTAGATACTGAACAGTTTGTATTGAGGTGGGTTGGTCATTCCCCCAAAGGGAAGCAAGATGAGAAAAACCAAGTGATCTGGATGAGCAGCTGGCATTCTGATGGAGGGCAGGGGGACGATGTTGTCCTCTTGCTGCAGGACGAAGTTGCCAGGCTGGTGGGGATGGGGTGATTACCTCTTATGGATAGGAGGGGGCTGTCTTGTTTACTCCAGCGTAAGTCAGAGTCAGGACTTTGAATCCGACTGTGGCTGCAACTGGCAGCCAGTGAAAGGATTTCATTAGGGTCATCGTGGGTAAACTTCAGGAGGCTGAAGACAAGATGAGCAGCTGCATTCTGGATGAGCTGCAGGGGTTGAAGAGCACAGGATGATAGACAAGCAAGCAAGGTGTAGCAGTAGTCTAGGCGGGAGATCACCGTGGCTTAGACCAGGAGCTGCGCTGAGTAGGTGGTTAGGTATGGTCAAAAATCAAATGTCGTACAGAAGAAATCTGTAAGCCCATTTTAGCCCATATTTGTCACATTTAAGTGTGGCAAATATGCAAAAAAATAAGAAATCAAGAAGGGGTCAAATAGTTTTTCACAGCACTGTAGATTATACCAAAACTTTGTCCGTACAAAAGTAAAGGCAAATATCACTGGCTAAAAAACCTGAAAAACTTTTGAAGTATAGATACCATTGCTCATACAAACAGTAAATTCTGATGTGTAGATGGCAATTCCAAGATATGTAAATGCACCATGATTTCTGAAAAAAAAAAAACTCCATTGGAAACAATGATTTCTCAAGAAGCAATCTGAGTGTGTGACAAGTGAATATAAAGACACATGTACACATTACCATGTGACGATGCAAATGGAAGACATGTTCCCTACAGTGGATATAGTTGGACTGGCTAGAGTCCCGATTAGACAAGTTAGTGCAGCAAATTAGCCATGGCTTATTAAATTATGTTCAGCAACCTTTTAAGTGACAAATTGTGCACCACTGAAGCCCTAGGATGAGGTAAAGTGGGTTAATATAATTTACACCATGAAAAAAGCACCATTGAGGTAATACTGCATTTGTGGCAAATTGAAGGATCAATGGATTTTCATTGCTTTTACAGTGAGATACGAGTGGAAATAAAGAAAAGCGCATGGTATTGTAATCCTGACGCGTGCCATGTGAATGTGCCAAGCACTTCAGTAATAACAAACATTGAGCTGTTTGTGATGTGTACAGTGACGCTTCACTTGTTCTTTTGGGTGTGGTCAATAGCCTACATAAAGCCAACAAAAAAATGAAAAATAAAAACATAACATAACATAACATGAATGGCGAGAACAGGCCGTTCAGCCCAACTACGCTTCGCCAGTTTTTTATACTATTGTGAATATATCCCTTCAGATGCTCAATGACTCAATGGTATCTAGCTTTAAGTCAAGCCTACTCTTGAAAACCCCCAAGGTCTCTGCCTCAACAATATAGTCAGGCAAGCTATTCCACATCGAAATTTCTCTTTGGGTGAAGAAATATTTCCAAATATCAGTGCTAAATTTACCTTTGGTCAACTTCCATTTGTGACCCCGAGTTCTACTAACAACACTTGGTCGAAGGAATCCTACATAATTCACTTTGTTAATCCCTTTAACATATTTAAAGACCTCAATCAAATCACCCCTTAGTCTCCTTTTCCTAAGACTAAAGAGATTAAGGATCTTCAGCCTCTTCTCATAGCTTTCATGTTTTATACCTGGAATTAGCTTAGTGGCTCTTCTCTGAACTTTCTCTAGAGCCTCTATATCTTTCTTAAAGTATAGTCCCCAGAACTGCACACAATACTCCAGATGTGGTCTGACAAATGTGTTGTACAAAAGAAGCATCACCTCCTTAGATTTGTACTCAATACTTTTGGCAATGTTTCCCAGCATCCGATTGGCTTTTTTAACTGCTACGGCACAATGGCTAGAGCCTGTGAGGGTTTGGTCAACAATCACTCCCAGATCTTTCTCGTGTGGAGCAGATTCCAGTTTTAAACCTCCCATGAAGTAATCCCGTCTAATGTTTTTATTACCTACATGTACAACTTTACATTTCGCTACATTAAATTTCATTTGCCACATTTCTGCCCAATTCTGGATTCTATCCAAATCATCCTGAATCACTTTAGTGGACTATAAACTATTTGCCAAACCCCCCAATTTAGTATCATCTGCAAATTTAACTAATCTGCTCTCAATATTCCTATCAAGGTCATTAATGTAGATGAGGAACAGCAGGGTTCCCAACACCGATCCCTGGGGGACGCCACTCCCCACCATACCTAGCTCAGATGAGATACCATTGACCACCACTCTGTCCTGTGTTCTGTCCTGTAACCAGTTTTGAATCCACTCCAGAATACCTCCTGTAACTCCAATGGAGCTCATTTTAAAAATTAGTCTCTTATGCGGTACTGTATCAAATGCTACGGCATCAAGAAAATGGAACGACTTATGACACAGGAGAGAGAAAAAGGGCCATTGGCTGTCATGGGTCCCGTTTTGTTGGTTCTATCGTCCCAGTGCTAATGTGGCTAATCAGCTATCGGAGACTATTCTGAGAGGCGTGGTGATTGCTGATTCACACCAGCTGCACAGAACTTATTTAATGCTCTCAGTTCCACTCTATTTTGCGTCTCACTAGCGCGCCTGAAGTGAGAGTCAGTTCTCTGTATTCTGTTTAGACCACGAACTGAGGTCTTAGAATTTTTGTCTGTGGTACTAGATAGTTTTTGATAGCTCTAGTTCTCTTTGGTTACTCGTTGGTCTGTTGGCAGTCGGTTTAGGCTCTCTTCCATTCCTCTTTGTTCACGGGCTCTTTCCTTGGAGGAAACTAGAGAGAGGCTGCCTTCGTTTACTGTCTCCCCTTTTAGTCTGAGAATCACGGAGACAGTGCTACTCCGCTTATTTATGTTGAGTTTCTATGTGGACAGTGCCGTAGCTTGGGCACATCCTTATTGTGTCACTCCTGAAGCCTTAGTTGTTCTCTTTTATTTCTCAGGGATTGTTTCTCACAGGAGTGACTCTCTCTCTACGTCTAGGGGTTTCATTCCCTTCCAGTTCACCTTTTATGTTAGGCTCTTGTGGTAGCGTCTTCCTGCGAGGCGCTACCACAACTCTCGATCAATACAAGTGTTCACCAAGCATGACCCACACACACACATTACATTGGCATGTTACAGGCAGGTCTCAGCCGCCAAGAAGTAGCACGTCATCTGCACTGTCACCAGTCAACAATCAGCCGGCTATCTGTCCAGCCTTGCTTAGGGCAGCCGTGAGTGAATACGGTAGCTCAAGAGCGCCACATCCGGTTACAGCCTGTACGTGACAGATTCCGGAAAACAAACCAAACTGATTATGAGACGAGGGGCCTGAGACATCTGAAGGTGAGCGTGAGTATCATTCAACACCGTCTACATGAGCAACATGGCCCCAACAGAAAACCCACTTTTGCCCATTTACGCACACGTGGACTTGTTTATCAAGAGTGGATGCCTGGAAAGGATTGTACAAGATAATATTGATGTGTTTTTTGCTAATTATATATTAGAATATTATTAAATTTGTTGACTTATGTAAATCCTGTCACGCCTACGTTAACACTATGGGGTGTTCGGGCTGAAGAGTTTAATGAAATAAATAAAAAATTAACACTTCTCAGGCTCAAATATGGACAGTTGCATGGTTGAAGCATTTTTTGTGGTTTGATGAGTCAATATTTCAATTCCCTTTCGCAGGCTCGCCCAGATGCATCGACGGACGGATTATTTTGGACAGATTGTTATTCATGGTTGAAGCATTTTTCCCATAACTGATGGTTTGAATGAAAATTGTTTGGATCCAATATTTCTGGATATTCAAACTTTTTTCTTAAAAAAACTTCATCAGCCACGGCAGAATGTTCTCTGGACCCCAAGACTCATGAGGACCCATGCCTCCTGCAAAATGGACCTGAGAGACAGGGGTAAAATTTCAAGGAATTGATAATGACTTATAAAACACGAAAACCAAAAATTCGCTCCTCAAGAAAGGGTGAAAAAACAGCCGCAGTGTTCTCTGGACCAAAGACTTCCACAAAATTACAAAAATTTCAGCCTAATTTTTTCAATTCTCATTTTTTGCCGGTTCTTGATAGCTCACGTCCACAATTTCAAGTGACCTGCATCTATCTGTAATGTGAACGCATCCACCCTCTGAAATGGCAGGCGTGTGCACATTGGTACATTTTTGCACAAGTTATCTGCGTCACCAACAACACACTGAGACCTTCCGCCTCATCTAGGACCCTCCTTGGCCTAGTTGCACGGTGTTTACACCAACAACAAAAAATACAATACTTGTGAGAGCACTTATGGTATTAAAACCTCATTGAATGGACGCACGTCATTTCTCATGCCTTGCCCTTGTGCAAGGACAATCCCTGAAAAGGAATAATTCAGTGCTCCTATACAGCAGTATTATTCAAACACTCCTTTCTGTCCTGAGGAGGTGACTCCTGCTGCTAACACAGACAACTTTAGAGGCAAGGTTTTTCAAAGAAATCCTGATGACAACAAACCTGCTCTGTCTTCGGAGGATGGCATCTTCCTGGAGATAATGGACATAGAAGACCAGACTGATGAAGACAGCCACTAGGTAGCATCCTTGCCAGTTTGCTCACCACGAGCTCTGTTCCGACCACCTGAGACCAAGCTTTTAAATGTCTTGCTATCCTGCAGAGTACAATTCAGAAAAAAACAAAATATGCAAGAACAGTTTGTTGATTTTATGTAAAATTTTTTTTGATAATGAATAAGTGGAACCAGCACAACTTCTGAAGCCAGGTGAGGAGTGTTGGCACTTGCCCACATTTGCAGAGTCTCACACCCAGAGGCCAGGGAAGATTTGAATGGTTTTTAATTCAAGTACCCAGTTTAAAGGCATCTCCTTGAATGACACACTTTTCAATGGGCTAGACCTTAACAACATACTGCTTGGTGTCCAACTGCACTTTCGCAGGGAACAAGTAACAAATCGCTGTTAGTGTGGATGTTCAGTAGATGTTTTACTGCTTTAGGGTCAGGGAAGATCACTGAAATTCTAAGGTTCTTGTGGTTCAAGCATGATGACCCCATGAAGGAAGTCACAGAGTTCTGCATGTAGGTGCATATTATTGGAAACAGCCCTTCACCAGCTGTTGGCCATCTATTACCCAAGAGGAGCAGCTGAACTGGGTGAGAAAGAACATCACTCAGACACAAAGCAGTTTGTCCACCGTAACTTCAATGTGGATGATGGACTTACCTCTGTGGTCGAGAAGGGTGAGGTTATTGACCTTCTGAAGCAAACAAGAAACATGATGGCAGAGTCAAACATACAGTGTCACAAAATAGACAACAAATAGCAACAAAGTAATGGATGCATTTCCATCAGAGAAGAGAGCGAGTGACCTTAAAGACGAGGATCTCCGTGTGGACCCTCTATCTCTCTAGTGAAGCCTCGGAGCGAGCTGGAACTTGCAAACAGACAGTTTTACATTTCAAGAAGCACAGAATCTTAAGCCCTTCATATGTAGAGGAATATTTTCCACTGCAAATAATCAATATAATCCCCTTGGATCAGTTATCCCCATTAGGATGCAGGGAAAAGCATTGTTTTGGGAACTTTCCTCAAAACAGTATGACTGGGACAAACCTCTAACCACAGACAAAGCAACATTGTGGAGGATGTGGACTAATTCACTCACTGACCTCAAGCAACTTCAAATCCACAGGCCCTCTGTACCAGCTTCATTGTCATGCACTCAGAAGAGAGAGATGTGTTCAGGTGCATCAGCAATAGCAGCTGTAGCTTCCCTCAGGGTCATAGGCAATAATGGCGAGTGCTATGTGGGATTTGTCATGGGGAAAGAAAAGTAGGCCCCATACCCTGCTCTCACTGTCCTGCACATAAAACTTTCTGCAGTTGTCTTAGCAGTTCAACCGGCAAAACGGATAACAGTAGAGCGAGACATCGACCTCCATGGAATCAAATTCTACACTGATAGTGGAATAGTCCTGAGCTATATACACAACATCTCTCGGCAATTTTATGTGCAAGTTGCAAATGGAGTAACCCTGATCAGGAAACCTGCAAAACCAGAAGAATAGCGTCCTGTTAACATAGATTAAAATCCAGGAGATCATGGGACCCGCTTCATTCCAGCAGCTCACTGATGGCAGATCAGCTGGCTTTCTTGTCCAGAGATTTTGAGACAGGCTGATTCAGAGAAATTAACCCTTGTCCAACCAAGGGTTTTTCTACCACAACCCCGACCGGGGGGTTTCTTTCGAAATTAAGTGATAAACATCATCTTGTTTGGTATCAGTGTACAGCTACAGATGTCCTCTCTTCAAATCAAGTAAAAAAAAAAACACATTTCAACATTATAACATCATGGTGATGTCATAACTAACACCTTATTAGGATAAAACAACAAAATGACAAAAATCCATATTTTTTGATATTTTTATTAGTTTTCGCTGAAAATAAGTAACTTTCTGTAACCTCTAGAACTACTGATACTACAATTAGTATTTTAGTATTATTATAAATGTTATAAACTCATGAATAACATAAATTTGACATTACTATGAGGTCATAAATGACTCATTTTGGGAAAAACGCACACAAAAGGAAAACAAATAGTTTTCTGAACATTTTTCACATTTTCTTTACTTTGTTTTTCCCTATGATAGAACAAGGCTTATAATATCAGTAATATGTCTGGTACATATGTTCTCTTTCAAAACAAGAATCAAACATCACAAACTTCAGCACTGTGACATCACAATGACGTCATTATAGATGTCATATCTGAAAAAAATACAAAAACACACTTGCATAAAAGGTTTATCTATGAATTATGAGAACAACTTTATGAACAATTCTATGAACTTGTATAATAGTGGGCCTATAGCACAGTATAAAAATAGAATACAGTACAGTAACCAGTCAAACACACAAGTAAAAGTATGTTGGTCATGCACTTCTAATATTATTAGGTGAAGATCACTTCAAGGTTACTGGTCACTGCTGGTCATTGTAATTCCAAGATTTATTAATACAAGAACAAGCTACATCAATAAATCAATAAGGATGACAATCAGTGTGGTCTACAAAGTTCATTGAGCATGAAACATAATAATAGCATACTATTTGCAACTAATTTGTAAGCATATTTTATATCAAAAACAGGCAAAAATTGACGCTAGTGGCAACCCCCTCCCCACCCTTCGACTTTGATGGCCTACCCTACCCCCGGGGGCTGAGGTATCCTCATCGTTTTTTCCATGAAAATGAGCGCAAAGGATGAATAAACAATTACCTACAATCACCCCCCCCCCCCAGTTGGACGAGGGTTAAAGAAACCTGAATCCTTTTAGGTTGTGAAACCATCGTCAGATGAAAAGATTTGTCGACAAGTGACTATTGTCAAGTAGGGCAACAGAGCAGTTACATGGGTTACATAGGTTTAAATGCTTCTTAAGCTGAAGTCCCTTGTAAGGCGTATGGCAACACTTACTCATATTACAAGGTCATTTTCTCGGGATTCTTGATCAGAAAACTGCACGGGCTGGCACCTCTGCAATAATGAGCACACTATAGAATTCTCCTGAATAAAAGTTGGACACTTACAGTCAGCTGAGCTGCTAGAACTGGCAAAACATGCCCTGATAATTTCAGTCAATCACCATGTAGCTACTCTGTTAGTCAGGCATTACCACAATGAAGTGACACACCAAGGCCGTCAGTTTGCTGAAGGTACAATTTGCACAACGGGGCTCTGGGTCTTCAGTGGCAAGAGGATTGTTTCCAGTATAGTTCATAAATCTGTCATTTGCTGGAAGCTGAGAGGAAGGCTTGGGGAACAGAAACTGGACAATTTACCAACAGACAGAGTGACGGTCGATCCACCATTTACGCATGCAGGTTTGGAAAATTTTGGGCCTCAGAATATCGTATTCCGCTGTACTAGAGGAAATAGCACTGAAAACAAAAAAAAAAAAAAAAAAAAAAAAAAAGGCTGTGATATTTACTTGCCTGAGCACCCAAGCAGTTCATCTGAAGGTTATAAAGTCAATGTCAACTTCAAGCTTTGTACATTCTTTTCATCAATTCCCAGCAATAAGAGGAACAATCAAGTACCCCCATTTGGTTTGAGGCACCAATTTTGTGTGGGTCTGCAAGGAGCTTAAAATCTATGTTGATGATTCAGAAATTAGAGGATATTTGCTGGAACAAAGCTGTATTTGGACCTTCAACGTAGCTTATTTATTACATATGGGAGGCATGTGTTGCCCGACTGGTAGGGTGGTAGGTAGGGCTGTATGACTACTTGACATCACCGTTACAAAATGATTTATACATCAATAGGATAAAATAAATAAGCATGACAAAGAAAGAGACAATGAATATTTGCAGCTTTGTGCAATGAGGAATGCATATGATTTACCTCCACCGGGTAGCCTTACAACCCCTCCCTTAAACCAACCCTCTCCACATTCCAAATAAATGAGTAAAAAAAGGGAAAAAAATCTAGAATTGATATTCATGCAAAAAACTATTCAAACATGCTTGCATTTCAGCTGTCATTTAACAACACTAATAGGATGGGTGTTAGTGTGAGTGCAGGAGTAATTGCAACGCACCATTTTACAACTTCGGAAACAGGCTTACTGGGTTGGCCTTCAACTTTTAAATGAAATGACTTTCAATCAATAACAGTTTTACATTTTATTTGTTTCCTTCAAAAGTTTCCTCTCCGACAGTTGGCAACACTTTTTAATCAGGCTGTACCATTTAAGCACAAGTGTAGCCAAAAAAGGAAACATAATTACACAACACTTCAGTAAAAAGCATTCGTGGGTCTGCTATTTCTTACCTTATTTAAGAATAGTTATATTGCACATTGTTAGAATCACTAGCATGTAGCCCTGATAACCTCTTCTATGGTGATGAAACTGCCCAAAATAGTAATAAATTTATAGGAGATTCAAATATAAAAGTTTCTGGTCAACCAATGTTAATAATAGTCAAGGAAAAGATAAGGTTCCTTATCTTTAAGGTTCCTGCTCGCTCTATTATAGCCACTACAGCTCATCAACCCTAGATGCTGTGTGTACTACTACAACCCCAATTCCGAAATAGTTGGGACAAAGTGTAAATTGTGAATAAAATCAAACTGCAAAGACTTTCAAATCACACCAGCCAGTATTTTATTCACAATAGAACAGAGATAACATAGCAAATGTTGAAACTGAGAAATTTTACAATTTTATCCACAAAATGCGCTAATTTCAAATTTGATGGCTGCTACGGGTCTCAAAAAAGTTGGGACGGGGGCCTGTTTACCATGGTGTAGCATCCCCTCTTCTTTTTAACACAAAATGGAGGCGTCTGGGCATTGAGGAGACAAGTTTCTTGAGTTTAGCCATTGGAATTTGATCCCACTCTTGTTTAATACAGGCTTCCAGCTGCTGGAGAGTTTTGGGTCTCCTTTGACGGACTTTTTGTTTCATTATGCACCAAATGTTCTCAATCAGTGAAAGATCAGGACTGCAGGCAGGCCAGTTCAGCACACCGACTCTTCTACTACGAAGCCATGCTGTTGTAATAGCTGCAGTATGTGGTTTTGCATTGTCCTGCTGAAATACACAAGGCCTTCCCTGTAACAGATGTCGTCTGGAGGGGAGCATATGTTGCTCTAAAACCTTGATATACCTATCAGCATTCATGGTGCTTTTTAAAACATGCAAGTGTCCCACACCATATGCACTAATGCATCCCCATACCATCAGAGATGCTGGCTTTTGAACTGAACGCTGATAACAGGAAGGGTGGTCTTTCTCCTCTTTAGCCCGGAGGACACGACACCCATGATTTCCAACAAGAATGCCAAATTTGGACTCGTCTGACCACAGGACACTTTGCCACTTTGCTACAGTCCATTTTAAATGAGCCTTGGCCCACAGAACATGGCCACACTTCTGGATCATGCTCAACAATGGCTTCTTTTTTGCATGATAGAGTTTTAGGTGGCATCTGTGGATGGCACGGCGGACTGTGTTTACAGACAATGGTTTCTTTAAGTATTCCTGGGCTCATTTAGTAATGTCAATGAGAGAATCGTGCCGGTGAGTGATGCAGTGGTGTCTGAGGGCCCGAATATCACAGGCATCCAGTAAAGGTCTTCGGCCTTGTCCCTTACGCACAGAGATTTTTCCAGTTTCTCTGAATCTTTTCATGATGTTATGCACTGTCGCTGATGAGACCTTCAAAGCCTTTGCAATTTGACGTTCAGGAACATTGTTTTTAAAGTATTCCACAATTTTTTTACGCAAGCCTTCACAGGCTGGAGAGCCTCTGGACATCTTTACTTCTGAGAGACTCAGCCTCTCTAAGACATCCCTTTTATAGCCAATCGTGTAACACACTTGACGCCAGTTAACTTAATTACTTGCTAAATGTTCTTTCAGCTGATTCTCTTATATATTAATTGCTTTTTCAGCCCTTCTTTGCTTGTGTCCCAACTTTTTTTAGAGCTTTTGCAGCCAGAAAATTTGAAATAAGCTCATTTTTTTTCATTGTAAAATATCTCAGTTTTAACATTTGAAATGTTATCTATGTTCTATTGTAATTAACATATTGGCTCATGTGATCTGAAAGTCATTGCATTCTGATTTTATTCAAATTTACACTTTGTCCAAACTATTTCGGAGTTGGGTTGTATCTTGCTTACTAAACCCATGCTCGTACTACGGAAGTGTGCAAGAGTAAGCCATGTTGCATTGCTTCGTGGTGCTTTATCATCTTTGGTTAGTAGCAGGTTTCGAAAACTGTTCTTCTGAATACACAGTGAAGTCTGGACATGGCCCCTTTTTGCTTTTGTAGGGGGATCAGAGTAAGCTCGTTAGAAAGATTTTTGTTTTATTTTGGACATTTCTTCTCCCAACTCAATAAATTTGGCCCTGTCTTGATCCTATCCAAAGACTTCTTAAAGGAGCTGTGTCATGATTACCGTGCATGCTCAGAACTTACGTCCTAAGAAAGTGAATTTCGTTCAGTGCAAGTCATCATCTCATTCCATCCTAGCCAATCTGTCCTCATTTAGCATTGCATTTATGTATTTCAGTCAGGACACTTACATCAGATTTAACCATTTATTGCAGGACGACCTGCATTTGAGTTTGGCGGTGACTCTGCTCGAGTGATGCTCTGCAACAATCTGAGCAAGCATGACACAGACAATCCCAGAGATCACAACGAACAGCGGAGAGTGAGATTCTTTTGAATCTCGTAAACGTTTAAGTTACTGAACATGATGATGACAAGTGCTGCTTACAATGAACAATGTTTAAAGGAGGAGGCTGGGGAGGTGGAGGGAGATGAGAAACCGATTTCTTAGTAAGTCAAGTATGAGCGGGGTAGACGGCACAGCACCAGAGAAATGAAGGAACACTGCCTTGGTTTCTATGGAAATTTGAGGATTCAAAGTGCTATTTAAAGCTTTAGCCAGGGGATACAAAGAATGTATGCTGGTTGCCATCGCCAGTAATCATCGAGGAAGAAAAATACCTCTTAGACTTTGACTTGCAGTTGAGCGAATTCACTTCGTTGAAAGCTGTGAGCATGCACGGTAATCGTGACACAACTCCTTTAAGAATTAAGTCGAACATCGCTGTTTCTGTACTTGTGAGAATTAATGCTGGAGCTGCTCCTGACGGTCACAATGAGCAACTCAATGAGCAGAAAAGGTCATAACTTTGTCCTTTGTCCAAATAACTGTGCATTTATGTAATATAATTGCTAAAAAAAATCTAAGATGGACTAATGGCAAACATAGTAAGTATGTTAGAGCATTATAATTTAATTATGTTGACTGGTGATGCCTCCATTTAGTTGTGGTAACAAAAGTTGATGTTATGAAAAGCTAAATACTTCAACTTTAACTGTAATAAATAAATTACTGTTCATACATCTGATGATATACCTACTGTAGTTAATGGCTAGTATTATGCATGTGGTCCCCAAGCCTGTAGAAGATCAATGTAAATTTTTGATTTCTGGGAACATTTATGCTTTATAAATGTTTTGCTAAATCATAAGAAATTTCACGTGTTGAGGAAGCATTGTCAGACTTGACTTGATATGAAACCCTGCACCATCGTAGAGTACATGTCACTGGATCCTGCAGCCTGCATCTTGAAAAACAACAAACTGAAAGCAAGCAGGGAACAACTGAATCTACAACTCTGTCCCTGTGAGTGGGCCATTCATATGTAATTAGTTAAGGACAAAGCAGGGGAGCCATGTAGAGTCAGAACATTTTAATGGCTCTCTGGTGATTTCTCTGTGGGGCCACCTTACCCTCCTCAAGAAAAATACCCCCACTTCCCTGAACATTGCCGCTGTAATTTGGGTAAACTGTTAAGTGCTTCACATGCCAGAACGTAATCGACGTTATGGAGATCATTCATAGGAAATGCAAACCAGCCCGTGGCCATAATCATGTCAATTAGGTATACTGCAGCGTTTGTAGAGGACTTAGTGGTAGCCAGAAGGTTGAGGCCATGGCTGCAAGTGATCCATCGAGGTGGACATAGCTCAGTGTTTTACAATGGTAGTAATAAGTTGTTCCTCCCACTTTGAGTTTTCATCCCAAGTCAGCACTCACAAAGACATGTAAGTGCTTCTGAGTATAGTTAAGATAATTGGCCCACACTCACTCGTGGCAACTGGGGCTAATATAACCTGTGGTGAGAGCTATGGCATTAAAACCTAGAGGCAGGCAAATGGTTGGGACTCTGAAGGTGGCAATGATCTCTCAAATGGATTGCAACATAGCATGTGAATGAAAAAGCTCGCTAAGGATGGGATCCCACCAAAATACTTCTTTTGTGTTGAGCTGAACGGAGGTCATCAAAATGTTAGTTACATTTGTCAAAATGAAGAACGAACTGTGATGACGTCCTCACAGGCATTTATAGGCTCATCAAAGAGGTGTTTCCCAAGCCTGTCCTGGAGTACCACTTGCCCAACATGTTTTAAATCTCTCCCTGCTCCAGCACAGGTGATTCAAATGATCAGGGGCCTTATTTATAAAAATTTGCATGGATTTCATACCTAAATAATACATACGCACAAAAAAATAGAAATGACATTTCGTGGAAAATAACCTAATTTATAACCCTATGGGTAAAATAAACTGCATGGAATTTTCATTTATTTAATCTGGGTGGACTTGGAATTTATTGACATTGTGCATTATCTTGATAATTTTCCTTTTTTTTAATGCCAAGTTTGTTTTTATAAATCAGAAATCTGCAAAGAAAGTGACGTACGTATCTTTTTTGTGCCAACGCACCGTTTATAAATGAGGCCCCTGCTCAATATAAAGCAGTTTCACACTGATTTTAGGCACATCATCTGTAAAAAGGTGTGTTAGCATTTCATTCTTGGCTGAGACTAGAACTCTGGAAGAAAAAAACACTGTCACATAGCAATCTGGAATGCTATGACAAACAGCCTATATATATATATATATATATATATATATATATAGCTAATATTGTTCATAAAATGGTAAAATGTCTCACTTTTAACATCTGACATGTTGTCTATGCTCCATTGTCAATAAAATGTGGGTTCATCAGATTTGCAAATCATTGCATTCTGTTTTTATTTACATTTTACACAGCACCCCAACTTTTTAGGAATTGGAGTTGTCCATTTAATTTGTTTAATTAGTTGATTTGGTAACCGAGGGGGCGATTGTTTTTTCAGAGGGTCAGACAGGGATGGGTAGATTTTTTTCCTTTAATGAATTACATAATCATTTTAAAAAACTGCAGTTTAGATTTACTCAAGTTATCTTTGTATAATATTAAAATTAGTTTGATGATGTGAGACATTTCATTTTGACAGATACACAGAAATTGGGAAGGAGCAAAATACTTCTTTAGTGCACTGTAAGGAAGTTCTCCAAACTGATTGATATTTACATAGTAACAAATAGTGTTACTGAACTGAGTACTCCTGCTATGTTCAGTACATTTCTATATCGTCTTGACTTGGAAGTACTGTGCATAATAGTTTTTTTTTTTTTATCATGTTGTGCTGCAGGGATGGGCAACTCTGGTCTTGGAGGACCACATTGTCTGCAGGTTTTCAGAACATTTCCGTACAAGTGATAAAATTTATTCACTGATAGGCTAATTAGTCCAAATGCCTTATTTTCTTGGCACTAATTATCTGCTGATGGAGAGGAGACAATAAACGTTTGCAGACACTGCGGCCCTTCTGGACCGGAGTTACCCATCAGCACAAGGATGTCATGTCCCATGTTCTCTGCTTTATATTTTTTCCATGTTACAGTTTCTCCCAGTTTTGTTCATTGAATTATTGTCCTGTTACCTCCCCTATTCCTCTGTGCATTCCTTATGACCTTCCTTGTGCCTGTTTCCCATTGTTACTTGTTGTCTCAGTGTATTTAAGTTTCTCTTTGTCGGTTCATTGATTACAAGGTTGTCCACTGTTTTCATGTCTACTGTGGTCCTGTTCCTGCCTTGCTTGTTCCTACCAGCCACGTTCCTGTTCTTGGTGATCTAATTACAATTCTTAATCTACATCTGTCATTTTTTTTATCTGCAGTTGGGTTTGCTCTGTCACAATGTTGGCAGACACAGATAGCCTTACTGTGATAGCCTCCGTTCCAGACACCTGCACATTGACCCCAATGGACTATTAATCATTCAATGTTCCCTATTATGCCACCAGGTGCACAGCAAATTAGCCATTATGAGCCAGTTCAAAGTCTCCCCTACCAGACATCACAAGGGGGAGTGACCACCCAGAATAATGAAATCTGATTGAATGCTTGGCTGAAGGTGATAAGTTCTTCTTGCCTCTGGTTGGTTACTTCCCCATGTGATGTCAAGAAGGAACAGATTTTAAAATGGCTTGTAATACGAAATGAGCTGTGCACCTGGTGACATAATAAGGGACCTTTAATCAACCTGCCAGAAATGTACACTCATAAACAAAAGCCAACTTGAAACTCAGAGGCAAGCCATTTAAAACACCCCAGAGGCTAGAATATATGATGTGACACAGCAAATTAATCTCTCTCTCTCTCTCTCTCTCTCTCTCTCTCTGTCTCTCTCTCTCTCAAATATATATAAAGATCAGGCCACAACACTTGCAACCTCTAATGCTGGCACACCATTGCAGTGTATAAAGGTATTTCAAACTTTACCTTTTACAGGTGATTGACTGGACTGCCTTCAGTTTTATATCATGTTCTTTTAAATTTTATATTATATATATATATATATATATATATATATATATATATATATGTGTGTGTGTGTGTTCATGAAATTTTGTGATTTTGAAATAAAGGCTGTTAAAATTGGGGATTTGTTGACGTGCAATTGCGGTTTTACTTCTGACATAATTCCATTGAAACTAACTGGTGAATCACACGAATTTGCTGATACCAAATACTTTATAGGTGCAGACAACAAACTATTCCAAAAAAATCTAAACAAAAATATCCAAGTGTCGCGAAATGTCAATTTTTTTTGATGTGTCCACACACACAAACACTCATATACTGTACCTTGAATTACATTATATTGTGCACTGCTCAGTAGTAATATTCATGTGATTTATAACTTATATGTTTATTTTCAGGTAGAAGTGAATGGAGGATACAAATTCATCGGAAGAGTTCACTTCCATATACCAGCAATCCTTCCTGCTACATTTGGATACAGAGACCTTGACAAGAGTAGTTGTTGTGATGACAACCTCAGTATTTTTCATTTATGTGAACAGTGTCATGTTCTTCATCCTCAGGACAAAACGCACCTTCAGTGAGACCTCCCGTTACATCCTTTTTGCCAACATGCTATTAAGTGACTCTGCCCACTTACTTGGTACCACAGTGCTTTATGCGATTGGTGCAGCACACTTCCACCTGATTAAAGCTGTCTGTGCCCTGCTGACATTGATGCCTGCCACAACATATACCACTACCCCCTTGAATCTGGCAGTCATGTCCCTTGAGCGTTATGTAGCAATCCGCTGTCCCCTAAGACACACTGAGATTGCCACACAGAAAAGGACAAATATTGCAGTAGGAGTAGTTTGGTTTTTTGGCTCCATTAACTTCATTATTGACATGTTTTACATCATTGTAAAGACACCACTCTCTCTCACTGCATACACAGAATGCACTAGGCCAGGTCTGTTCCCTTCTGAATGGCATGTGAAAATTGGGCCAAGGATTAAACAGTTTTTACTTTGCGTTCGTGGCTTTGATCATCATATACACTTACATTGGCATTATAATATTGGCTAGGTCTGTCTCCACAAACAAGGTTTCAGCCAGCAAAGCCCTTAAGACTGTGCTACTCCACATGATCCAGCTTGGATTGTGTCTTACCTCCGTTCTGTATGGAATTTTTGAGAGTATGACTGTAAATGGTTCATCTGCATTCTTGTATTTGCAAATTTTGAACTTTATCTCCCTCATAATTCTTCCTAGATGTTTAAGTCCCCTCATTTATGGACTGAGGGACAATGCCTTCCGACCACTGTTCCTCAGGTACTTCACTTGTAAGACAAAAAAATTAAACCTGACGTAGACACTAAAGTATAAAAATTTTTTTATTTTGTACCAGTTAAAGAAATCACTTCAGTGCTTAAATTATGCAAGTCTTTCTCCTTTTAAAAGTTAAGGCTGTTTTATACCTCTGCGTTGTCCAGTGGCGGTGCCAGAACTGGGAATTGGGGAGGCAAAGAACATCCCTTTAAAACAATTATTAGTCCTGACTTGTTCTCAGTCATTTTCATAATAAACAATAGATTCACTCCAAATTTATTTTAAAAAAAAAAAATAAATTCACTCTGAGAACACTCCGCACAATCAGATGCTGCTAGTTCTCCCCGTTTAGCTGAGACGACAATCAATTATTTGGACGCGTATTTGGTGCATTTAAAGCGTTATTCAAAATTGCAAACCTGTTATATCTCACGCATATGAGTTGAGTCTCACTCTTTTTATATTTAATTGCCAAGTCCTACTTTTAAATCAACCTGCGCTGTACTGAGAGTGAAAGGCGATATTTCCTTGGAATGCAGATCAGTCATTATTCAATCAACGCAAATTTATGAGATTCTCATGCAGAATTGAAATCTTTATGCATGGACGTTTTTCAGTTTTAAACAATTAATTTAAACCATCATGAAGCGCAATTTTCTGATGTGCAGAAAAGGTAGCGCGGAAGTTTCTTTCATAGAGCATAGCCCTATTAATAAGTGAATTATTTTTCTGTACTGAATTTAGCCCCTTATTTCATCACTGTTAGATCGAATGGGGAGAGATCTTCAATTGGCAGTGGATGATTACTATAATTGGAAAAACGCGTCAATAAAGGAAAATGATTGAGAATTAGCCAGGAGTAATTTGCTTGGTTTGCATTGTGTGCATTATTCACAAATGGGCCAAGTGTTTATACTTGCGCTTCTGCAGCAAAGGATGCACAGACCTTCTGCGACATTATTGACGTTGTCAGGATATTGATCATAGTTCCCAGAATTTTTTTGTGAAAAAAAAAAAAAATCCCACAAAGTTCGTTTTCCATTTCTTACCGATCGGCATCTTAGTATTGCAGCTAATAGAATGGAACACATGGAAGAAATTTATGATGACGAGGAAAAAGTGCTTAATTTTGCTGTGGAGAAGAGGGAAGAGACACAAAAAGAGATGGTCTGCGAGGCTGCTCAGTATTTCAAGGGGAAAAGGGGGGAATACTCTTTCTTACTGCCATCAAATTCAAAATGAGCTGATATTTTTCAGAAAATAGCAAAATGTCTCACTTTCAACATCTGATATGTTGTCTACGTTCTATAGTGAATAAAATGTCAGTTTATTAGATTTGCAAATCATTGCATTCTGTTTTTATTTACATTTTGCACAAATTCCCAACTTTTTGGAATTTTTGGGTTGTAAGATAGTATTATGCGCCTATTATGCGCCTTTGTAGGCGAATTCACAATGCACAGACACTCTGTTTGTTACATACTACACAGGGACAAGCAGCAGCATCCACGCATGAAAACGATTAAAGATAAGATGATTAGATTACAATGAAAAAGATTATTATCAAGGTATTAAAAAATTCATGTCATAATGGTTAGTGCAATTGACATCCCCCATCACAGAATGCGCCAATATTGGCCACTTGAATTTTAAAGGAACTTAATCCATCCATGCAATTCAACAAGTGGAGTTACGCATGTAGGTTTTCACAAAATATTCAGAATAAAGCCATGACTCCTTAATACTGGCGATCTCTGTCATTTTGTCTGTCTTACCCTGGAGGAGTGGCTGTTTCGGAATAATGGTTAGCCTATACCGTTGTGCTCAAAAGTTTGCATACCCTAGCTGAATATGTGAAATGTTGCCATTTATTTTGAAAATATCACTCATCATGCAAAAAACTTTTATTTGAGGATACTGATCATGTGAAGTCATTTATCATCACAAAGGTGTTTGGCTCCTTTTTAAATTATAATGATAACTGAAATCAACCAAAGCCCTGATCATGAGTTTACATACCCTTTGAATGTTTGACGTTATTATATAGACACAAGGTGACACACTCAGGTTTAAATTGCTATTAACGGTTCCACACCTGTGGCTTTTTAAATTGTTACTTGAGTCTGTGTATAGTCGCTGAGTTTGTTAACACCTGAGTGGATGCACTGATCTGGCTGGACACAGAGCCATGGGGAGCGGAATAGAACTGTCTAAAGACCTTTGTAACAAGGTAGTTCAACTTTTTAAAGATGGGAAAGCATATAAAAAGATATCCAAAGACTTTAAAATGCCAGTCAGTACTGTTCAGTTCATGATTAAGAGGTGGAAATTAGGCGATATGTTGATATCAAGCCATGGTCAGGTAGGCCAAGAAAGATTTCAGCCCAAACTGCCAGGAGAATTGTTTGGGACACAAAGAAAAATCCACAAGCTACCTCGAGAAATACAGGATGCCCTGGAAAGAGATGATGTGGTTGTTTCAGGGAGCACAAAAAGGAGGTACCTAAACAACAGTGAGCTGCATGGTCGAGTTGTAAGAAGGAAGCCATTCTTGCGCCAATCCCACAAAAAGCCGTCCTAAAATAAGCCAAACAACACCTTGACACACCACACAACTTCTAGAATACTGTCATTTGGAGTGATGAGACCAAAATAGAACTTTATGGTCACAACCATAAGCGCTATGTTGGGATAGCAGTCAACACCATTCCCACTGAAAGCATGGTGGTGGCTCTCTGATGTTTTGGGGGTGTGTGAGCTCTAAAGGCACAGGGAATCTCGTGAAAATTGATGGCAAACTGAATGCAGCATGCTATCAGAAAATACTGACAGACAATTTGCATTCTTCAGCATGAAAGCTGTGCATGGGACGCACCTGGACTTTCCAGCGTGACAATGATCTAAAGCACAAGGCCAAGTTGACCCTCCAGTGGTTACAGAAGAGAAAGGAAAGGTTCTGGAGTGGCCATCACTGTCTGCTAACCTCAATATCATTGAGCCGCTTTGGGGAGATCTCAACCGTGCAGTTCAAACAAGATGACCAAAGAATTTGCAGGGGCTGGAGGCATTTTGCAAGGAAGAATGGGCAGCTATACCACCTGAGAGAATTAGGGGCCTCATTGACAAATGTCACAAAAGACCACACACTGTTATTGATGCTAAAGGGCGCAATACACAGTGTTAAGAACTAAGGGTATGCACACTTTTGAACATGGTTCATTTCATTTTTTCACCTAATTGCCATGTTTTATTTTATGATTGTGCCATTCTACATGACCTACAGTTGGATAAGAATCCAATAAGACATAAAAGAAATGTGTTTTGCCAGGCCATTCATGTTTTTTTTTTTTTTTTTAAATGTTACCTGTTTTACAAATTCTGCCAGGGTATGCAAACTTTTTAGCGCAACTGAATATTAAATACATGGCATATCATGTCCAGAACTGCGTGGATTTTCCTTCCATCATACAAAACACAAACTTTAACAGAGTGAATGTTTGAAGCGCTGAAAATGCGCATCGGATGTTTGGATAAGTCCATTCAGAGTCCTGCACAGGTTGACTCGTTACTCTCAATTATCTTAAAAATCAATTTTGAATCCAATCTGATTCATTAATACCATACCTGCGATCCATCTGCCCTGCTTCTATTATCACATACGAAACTCCGCATTTCATCTGAAATGTGTTTATTATCATTCACAGTTTGGCAGACTGATGAAGCAGCTATAAAAAACAGCAGTGTTTAAGTAGCAGCAAAGCAACAAATAACATTGTTGTTGCCTTCTATAATTAATGAGAGTTTCTGCCATACATCCAACTTGATCTTCAAGTGTCCGCCAAGCAGAAGCAAGTTCTTTTCATTCTGTCAGAGGATGTTCATGGTTATGGTAGCATAATCAAAATAACATTATTTTTGTTTCTTTCTTGCTGTTTGTTTTTCTCAGTCATTTTAATTTCTCTCGGCCAGTTGGGGACCAGCATGTAATTATTATCATTATTTATTTTTATACCAGCGACTCTGAATTAAAACCTAAATTTTTTGTTTCCTTGTTTTGTGCACTCGTTGCAATGCAATGTAAAGTTCAAATGTGGCCCTGAGGATTCAATACATTTGAATATTATTAAATAAAGCTTTTTTTATTATTCACATTCACATTGCCACTCCTTCATTCTGACGTCGGCATATCTGCATCTCGGAATCATTAGTTAGTTGTTATACTGAGTAATTTACACATTGGTTTTGTATTTTCGAGAATATAAAATCCTGATTGTTATTCAGGCGAAGTACATGCAGATTAGTGGGGGATATTCATGGGTTAAAAGCTGAAATGATGTGGAGCCTCACTGATGATTGGCTGACCTCTGAACACAGTTTATTTCCGGAAGCATTTCACTAGGCCACAGACATTTGGTTGCTGTGTTAGATTGCTTCAGGAGTAAAGGTAAGTTTTCAAGAAAAAAAAAATAGTGTATAATTGTGTACACACCCCATGGTTCTTATTTCATTGAAAAAAAAAATCTAAATTCAACATCGGCCTCACCCGTAAATGGGACAAAATCCATCGGGTACATAGTGCAAGTGTAGCAAGGGCTTATCACTTGCCTTTGTAAAATTTCAGCAGTCTTGCCTCTTCCATTCCTCATTATAGTTGTTGAATATGTTTGGAAGTTTGCTATTTGTATCATTTTTGGATGTTGGCAAAATTTATTCAGATGATACCTTTCTTTGAGTATTTAGTTAGGTCCATAAGTATTTGGATAGTGACATAAAGTTCATCCTTTCAGCTCTGTGCACCACCTTTGTGGATTTGAAATAAAACTATCAAGATGAAGGACTTTCAGCTTGAATTTAGGGTTTCGTCAAAATATTGAATGAACCATGTAGGAATTACAACTATTTTTATACATGCCCCCCCCCTCCTCGCAGAACATTTCTGCATGATGTGTGGAACTCATTGTCCTTGCCAGACACAGGGTTCTTCCCTGGGAATACTCTACCAGAGCTTTACTGCAGCTGTCTTTAGTTCCTACTTGTTGCTGGGGCTTTGTGCCTTCAGTTTTGCCAACAGCATGTGAAATGAATGCTCAGTTGATTTCAAGTCTCGTGATATACTCTGCGATTTTAGATTCCACCTCTTTGCTTTTAAGTCTTTGGTTGCTTTCGCAGTATGCTTTGGGACATTGTTGAACTGTCCCCGACTATAACAAATCTTGGTCGACCAACAACAGTCAGTTATTTTTTCCGACTGGTGAATTGGTCAAAATTTTTAGACTGTTCAGATCCTCTTCTACATGCTGCCCTTGCAGATTCAGTCAGTGCACTTGTGAAGTTGATGTATGACCACACAATAGGCTGATGCTTTTATCTGACTAAAGCATAATATGTCCTAATGCTTAGGCTACCTTTTATTTAATAAACCTGGTTGGTTTCATCAGGATTTAAAATATTTTTTGCAAAAATATCATTTATTGTAGGCATAACAATCTAGCAATCTCGAATTCTCATAGTGTCTCTAGAATCGATGCAAAGTGGAATTAACTTTACTTAAGGAATAGGGTTATTTCAAAAAAGTCCATTTTATTTTCATTTAGGCTATTAGTTGTTTATTGCTGTAACAGTTTTGCTTTGTGCACAGTTCAGAAGTTAAGGACTGGACTCAGGTGCAAGGATGGACTTGGTTGTATTTATTATGCGTACTGCACAACAGAAGGCACAAACGTTGCAATACAAAACAAGATGGAAACAAGGTTCCTTAACACTATTAGTAATACAGACTCATGGCTTTAGCTGCAGTAACAATGTATTACAAATAGGAAAACAAAAAGGAAATGAGGTTCCTTTAAATAAAGTGCTGTTATAAAACAATGAACAGCACTAAAACAAATATTGAGAAATAATACACGCGACGCGGAAAGTACGTCTATCCAAGACTATTGAAGAATTCTTCTGTTTTCTTCGTGAAAACAAAACTTGCGCGACTTTGTGGTGCGTTTCAAGAGAAGAGACGGAGTCAGATTTGGTGTTAGAAAACACAGTTAAAAGAAACTGAGTTTATTCGTCGTCCCGACCAGCGCAGTGTCCAGTGCAATTATGATCTGACTGCCTTCATTGGGATACAACAGGGTTTAAGTAACCATTGTGAACAAAAGATATTGACCCAGGAGTTTCGCTATGGTGCAGAAACAATAGGGCCTGATTAACTCATTGGGTTAAACACAGATGACATTGTCTCAGTGAATACAGTACATAACCCGTCAGTGTTTTCCTGCTTGACTACATCAACCCAGCAGTGGGCTGAAACTGCCTTGATTAAGTAGTTGGGCGAGACAGAATAGCTGGTTGTAAAGATTCTAGATTACTGCCAACAGAACTCCATATATCACTATATGTGCTATGAACACTAAAATCTAACACTATGAATACAGTTCAGACATGTAGCACAAATAGCATACTGCTACCGCACAATGGAAATGAACAACAGGTGCAGATGATAATTGAATAATGGGCGTAGTGCAGTCCGGGTCTTAGTACAATGGTGAGCTGGACGGCTGGAGGCGTGGTCTTACAGTGGCTTAGCTTGTTGTGTTTTTAATTTGTGCGTAAAACAGCTGATGTAGCAGACCTGTGTTTAACAGGTTTTTTGGTGCATGGTGCACTACCGGATAGTATGATATCTGTAACTTTGGTGCCAGTCATCAAGAGTAAAACAGGTAGAATTAGTAGTGAGGACAACTATCATCCTATTGCACTTGCGAGCGTTATGTCTAAGATCGTAGAGATAGTTTTAATGTCACGACTGGAAGATTATCTTGTTACCAGAGCCAATCAATTCAGTTTCAAACGTAAACATGGCACAGCTTCGTGTATCTATGCTCTGAAGGAAACAATTCTTAAATATAGATGCATGAATGCATCTATATTCCTCTGTTTCTTGGATGCCTCCAAGGCATTTGACCGGATAAATCATGCTAAACTTTTTCATAAGCTTATAGATCGTGGTGTGCCTGGTTATATTGTTAGAATTTTGTTACACTGGTATGGTAACCAGAGAATGGCAGTAAGATGGGGGGACTCTCTATCTGAGACTTTTACAGTCACTAATGGTGTGAGGCAGGGGGGAATACTTTCGCCACACCTTTTTAATGTTTATATGGACGATTTGGCAATCAAACTTAATTCATGTGGCACTGGTTGTGTTATTGGATCCAAATTGGTTAATCATTATATGTATGCAGATGATTTAGTTGTTTTTTTTCTCCATATAGTAGTGGCCTCGCCAGACTGTTGGAGGAACATGAGAAATACAGTGCTGAGAATGACATTCTCTACAACCCTGACAAAAGTGCTTTGATGGTTGTTTGGGCTCACAGTGATAGGCAGCTGAGGATTCCGGAGTTCCGATTGAAAGATCAGGTGCTTAATGTGAAGCATGAAGTAAAATATCTGGGTCATTTTATCACAGATGATCTTAGCGACGACAGAGATATTGAGCGACAGCGCTGCTCTCTTTATGCTCAGGGAAATATGCTAATTAGAAAATTGTACATGTGTAGCGACAGCGTCAAAGTTCACCTCTTTAAATCTTTCTGTTCGCCAATGTATACTGCTCAGTTATGGTGGAATTATAGAAAAAATTCCATACAAAAACTGAATGTTGCATATAATGATGTCATGATGATGCTCCTGCACCTCCCTAGATGCCATAGTGCTAGTTGGATGTTTTTGAATTGCAGGATCCGTGATTGTCGTGCAACCATCAGGAATCTTGTCAATAAGTTTGTAGTCAGGTTGGGCATGTCAAGGAATCCACTTATACATGCTTTGGTCAATACAGCTGAGAGTGATTTAATGTACACATCTCGTATGTGGAGACACTAGTATAAAGAGCTGTTAATTTTTTTGTGGCATAATTTATTTCGTTTTTATATAATAGTTTTTTTAAATCTCTGTGATTTATGGACCTCTGTATTCAGTTGTGTCTGAAATAAAGGATTGAATTGAAATTGAATTGAACCCATTGTCGTCACTTTGCATCTGGCGGCGTCGTCGGCGTCGTGCGTTTAAAGCTGTCTCAAAAACGGTCTGATGAATTTTTTTTAAATCTGGGGATTTGATCAAATCGGTCATCAAGTTAATGCCTGAGCAAAAATTTTTTTGATTGAATCGTTCATTTAGACTTGGCGGCCATTTTTATGTCGAAAATGGCCAATTTTGGCACTTAGGTGCAATTTTCTCAAAAACTGTCTGATGAATTTTTTTTTTTTATCGCAGCAATGGAATCGGTATCATGACCTGGTTCAACGGTGTAAACGGCGTTTTGATTGAATCGCTCCTTCATAGCACCACCTAGGCAAAGTGTCTGGACATTTTTCGGGGTGTTTTGTGCTATAACTCTCTTAATATAGCATTTAGAGCTTAGGTATGTATGAGACACCTCTAGGTAATCAGGTATGCCGAACATTGTGAGTCAGTCACTTTTGACCTTGGGCCTCAAAGTCAAGGTCAAATGGCAAATATGTGCTATTGCTCTCTTAATATAGCATTTAGAGCTTAGGTATGTATGAGGCACCTATAGGGAATCAGATATGCCGAACATTGTGAGTCAGTCATATTTGACCTTGGGCCTCCAGGTCAAGGTCAAATGGCAAAAATGTGCTATAACTCTCTTAATATAGCATTTAGTGCTTAGGTATGTATGAGGCACCTATAGGGAATCAGGTATGCCGAACATTGTGAGTCAGTCACATTTGACCTTGGGCCTCCAGGTCAAGGTCAAATGGCAAAAATGTGCTATAACTCTCTTAATATAGCATTTAGAGCTTAGGTATGTAGGAGGCACCTCTAGGGAATCAGGTATGCCGAACATTGCGAGTCAGTCACATTTGACCTTTGGCCCCCAGGTCAAGGCCAAATGGCAAAAATGTGCTATAACTTGCTTAATATGACATTTAGAGCTTAGATATGTATGAGGCACCTAAAGGGAATCATGTATGCCAAACATTCTCGGTTGTTCGAATTTCACCTTGAGCCTCAAGGTGAAGGTCAAATGGCAAAAATGTGTTATGACAGCTCAATGTGGCATTTAGAGCTTAGGTATCTGTGAGGCACCTATAGGGAATCATGTAAGCCAAACATTCTTGGCAAGTTGAATATGATATTGGGCGTCAAGATCAAATGGCAAAAATTGCTATAACCTGCTGAATATGGCAATTAGAGCTCAGGTATGTTTGGGGCATCTATAGGAAACCATGTATGCTGAACATTCTTAGGCAGTCAGTCAAATTTGATGTTGGGCCTCAAGGTCAAGGTTATATGACAAAAATGGCCCATATTTGTTTAATATTGTTTGTAGAGCTTAGGTATATATTGGGCACTAATAGCAAATCATGTATGCTGGTTGTTTTCGACATATTGGATTTGACCTTGCAACAAGATCCAGGTAATGACAAAACGGCCTAAAAGTCCTTTAATGTTGGATTTAGATCTTCGGTATGTATTGGATACTAATGACAAATCATGTATGCTGATCAAACACACCATATTGGATTTGACTTTGGTCTTCAAGGTCAAGGTCATGTGACAAAATCAATCTATTTCTTTCCTCGTTTAATAATGTCTTTAGAAATTTGTATGTATTAGGCACTAACCTATATATAATTAAAATTTTTATGGGCATTGTAACCACATGGTTGACCTTTTTTTCACGATCAATTGCGGCAATAAAAACTGGTCAAAACCCATTTTTGGATGTTTGTTCCTATTAGCATCATGGAATAGAAAGAATAATACTAATTAGACCCACTCGGTGGCAGTGTTGTGTAAAAAAAAAAAATTGTCTGAAAGCAGAGCAAGAACCAGAAGTGAACTGAGAAGATGGCGCACTTCACAAATTGACAGCAGACGACAGTGAAAGTTCAGGTTAGAAAAAAATCTCATTGGATTTCATGATGTATATATTATATTTTTGCTAAATGGCAGAAATGTTGCTGTCTGTCACTCATGAAAAAGTGTGACTGCTCAGTCGAGTTGCCCGATAATGGTAGCTAAAACCCCTTTCTCACTGAGCTGCGTTGGCCCGCGGAAGTGTGCGGATGCAACAGTTCTCTTCTTTCGCAGAGAAGAATTGATTCGAAGAACTGTGAATTGATTCACAGTGGTACGGGACCATTCACCATCACCGCCAAAATTTGCGAAAAAATTAAACAGGTTTCATTTTTTCGCGGATGTCCGAGCTGGAGCTTTTTAACACCAATATCGTGTAGACAACGTGTTGCTTTCGCAAGAATTCGTGTTGGCTTGCTGTTGAATCCGCGGACTGATGCTAGTTACTTTTCTCCTGTTGGAGTTGTAACTGCCAGCAACCTTCTGGGCCCTTGGCACTCTAGTTAATGCAGTGCCGCCTGAGGGCCCGAAGATCACGAGCATCCAATATTGACCTTTGGACTTGTCCCTTGTGCACAGGATTTCTCCAGATTCTCTGAATCTTTTGATAATATTACATACTGTGATTTAAAGTCCTCAAAATTTGACATTGAGGAACATTTTTCTGAAATTGTTCCAGAATTTTTAGATGTGGTTTTTTGCAGATTGGTGAATTTCTGTCCATCTTTACTTCTGAGAGACTCTGCCTTTCGAAAATTCTCTTTTTATACCCAGTTATGTTACTGACCTGTTGCCAATTAACCTGATTAGTTGCAAAATGCTCGTCCAGCTGTTTTTTATTAGCACCACTTACTTTTCCAGCCTTTTGTTGCCCCTCTCCCAACTTTTCTGAGATGTGTTGCTACCATCAATTTCAAAACGAGCTAATATTTCAACATCTGATATGTTGTCTATGTTCTATTGTGAATAAAATGTGGGTTTTTTGAGATTTGCAAATCATTGCATTCTGTTTTTATTTACAATTTAAACAGCGTCCCAACTTTTCTGGAAATGGGGTTGTAAGATGGGAAGACCTCAATGAATTTTGTGGAAGTTGTTGTAGTGAAAATACCACCTGTGTACATTTTAGCTTCTGACAATACAGGGTAGGCCAATTGAAAACAGAATGTAATAAGAAAATGGTCAGACAAACTGGGATTATGTGAATGAATTTTGACCTTCCCAATTTCAACGCCAAAGTTGAGGACCAGGTCTAAAGTATGACCATGAAAATATGTTGGGCCAACGACACTCTGAGTGAAGCTGACTGACTCCAAAGCATTGGTGAATGCGAATGTTAAAGAATCATCTGACCTCTCAAAGTGCAGTTTAACCTGGTGGTGGTGGGTTATTAAAAAAATAAAAAAAGAAAAAAGACCAACACGCCCATGGGTGCTCAATTTGGCAATCAATTTTGGAATGTATTCCCTATTTTGGCAGACTGGATGCTGGACGGGTTAATGGTATTTGCATCAGTCAAAAAGTAACAAAAATACTCGCTTCACGCTTCCCGCTGGGCGTAAGATAAAGGCCATAGAGGCGAAAAGCGCAAAGGTATACAATTCTGAACCCCCAATGACACATGACGTCAGTCATCGCCTTTAATGTGCTGCATATAAATCTGTCACCAGTGAGTGCAGTGACTTATGCTGTGATGACACTTCAATGATTGAAAGGTAATATATCTTTTTACTTATCAGTGCTAAAATGATTCTCATTGTCCTCTTCCTATTTGTAGTATTATTCTCATTTAAATCCTACCCAGTTTTCCACTTCATTCCATTGTCAGTTTCTTGCTGAGTCTTAAATCATAAATGAATTTCATTCATGAGGTGAGTGATATATTCAGTTAATAGATTGTATCATGTATACTGGACAAAGAAAGTTAGGGATCACCCAACTTTTCAATATTAAAATATGATATGGAAAAAAATACATACTATCAAATATTTCAAATTCAAAATTTGGGGTGATCCCTAACTTTATTTGTCCAGTATAATTCCAACATTTTATAATTTAACAATTAACTGTGTTTTACATTAATGCTAGAACATATTTATTATGCATGACTGCTTTTAACTTTATGAGGAAATCAAGTGCAATGACATGCACTTACGCGCCCACATGTACACACATCTCTCTCTCTCTCTCTCTCTCTCTTTGATCTGACATCAGGACAATCAATATAGATACTATAATTTATGTCCTGATTCAGATAGTTACATTAAATTGTGGTTGCTGTAATTATTTATTGCATTGAAATGTGCCTGACATTCTGGAAACCTGCCTGTGAGGTTTCGGTGACGTGTGCGCACTGTGCGCCGGTCAGCCAAATTACCACTGCACAGAAAGTAAACCAGGTTGGAGCTGGCGAGCTCTCTGCACACTTTCGGCAGATCCTTTATCCACAAAATTGTCACTGCGTCATGATGAATATGTCACACCTCCCCCTACTACGCCGCCACACCCATCTCGGCGCACGTCCGTCTACCAAATTGCCAAAGTGGCTGCGCACGGTGTTGCACCGCACGATATTACCACTGCGCGGGCTGCACTGGACGAAAATACCACTGCGTGGGCTGCGCCACGCTGCGCCACCCTGCGCTGCGCCAAGAAATTGGAGCCCTTAGTGTCTTCAGTCCTAAAACATATATTAAGTGTTGCAAAAATCTAAACTGAAATGTGTTTTTTTTGAAAAATCAATGAAATTAATGTGGTAAAACATCAAATAATGTTCTTTAATATGGTTTCACAGTAACACAAGTCAAAGTTAAATTACAAATTGCTTCTCTCAGTTTGAATTTCAATTTGACATGTCCCAACTTAATGGTCTGGGGTTATTTACGTATTATTGGTCACAAAAACTACTGTACCTTCAACTACTTTTTCAGAAAGAAGATTTGAATTTTAGGGTCAATGGTTATATTTGAGTAATAAATAAGTTTTCGTCACTGCTGCCTCTTGCTTTCTCTACGAGGGTATGGACCAGGGTAAACTGTAAAGACGTGTTTTCATCAATTCTGTCAAAGGTACGTTACAAATAAAATTTGCTTGATTGGTTGATTGATTAATAACATTCAGACAGATTTTCATTTCATTTCAGTGGGAAATGATCCATGGAGAAGATCAATGTTTCCAGTGAAGATTTAACAGGTACACAGGAGCAGGACATCTATTTAGAACGAGATGTTCTGTCTCCAACAAGGGCAGCTGTGGTGATGTTTTCATGTGTATTCTTCAGCTGCGTGAACAGCATCATGTTCTTTATACTGAGGAGCAAGCACACTTTTAGGGAATCCCCGCGTTACATTCTCTTTTCTAACATTCTCATCAGTGATTCTGTACATTTCCTGGGCTCGGCATTGCTGTATTCTCTAAGCACAGGACGAGTATACCTGCTCAGTGCATTCTGCGGCCTACTGGTAATGATGCCGACTATCACGTTTTCCATCTCTCCCCTCAACCTGGCAGTGATGTCAATGGAGCGTTATGTGGCTATTTGTTTTCCTTTGCGTCACACAGAGTTTATTACCAAAAACAGGATATACATATCCATTGCTGCACTCTGGTTGCTTAGTTCCCTGAACTTTACTATTGACGTATTGTACAAAATTGTCATGGATTCACACTCTCTCACAACGCACAACATTTGCTCTCGAAAGATGCTGTACATTGATATGTGGCAGGTGGAAATGTCCAAAATATTTAATGGTCTTTACTTTGCAACTGTAGCTCTGATTCTCATCTATACATACATTAGTATTGTGGTAGCAGCTCGTTCAGCTTCCACAGACAGAGAGTCAGTTTCGAAGGCTCAGAGAACTGTGTTGCTTCATCTGATTCAACTGGGACTGTGTCTCTTGACTTTTTTGTTTGGTAGCATATACAGAGCAATAGATATGTTTGCAGCTGGCACACCACTGTACTTGCACTTGCTTTTCCTGAATTTTTTTTTCATTGTTATTCTTCCTCGGTGTCTGAGTCCCCTCATTTACGGCCTAAGGGACAATGCTTTACGGCCAGTGTTCCTCAACTACTTCAGATACAAATCCAATACAGTGAAACCTGTTCTCATGACACACATGCAATAGTGGTTTTTATATATATTTGAGGCTAGATGAGAAAAGTTATACATTAAATTATTATTAAGGACCAAGGGCTGCATTTTCCAGAAACAATGGCTCATCTCACCGGGATTTAGTCCGCACGAGTGCACCACGCATGTCTACTGAATCTAGGACCTTTTATGCATTTTTTCAAGTTATAATATTCTTGAATTAGAAAATGGAAAAAAGAACGCTGCCTTGGCTCCAAAAGTTGTTCAATCAAAATATCAGAGAGGTACTCATTGCGGAGAGGGGTAACAGTTCATAGTAAAAAAGAATGGGCCACAAGGCACTCAAATCTCCGTTTAAAGTTAAAAAGCCTTTATTGTTACATGGCTCAAAACCCGACGCGTTTCAGCAACAACTTTGCCTTCATCAGAGAATAGTTCGCACACGCAGGCGCAGACCATTTAAAAAGGTGTGGGTGATATACAGGTAATCAATGACCACAGCCACGCTCGTTAGTCACTTAAGGTATCAATTACACCGAATTCATGGAATAAAATAACAATAGATTTGCCTGAATGGAAGAACAATACGTCTGCAAATACAAGAACATTTAAAGATAATTACTAACTACTAGTGTGCCAGTTAAGACATAATCACTCAAAACATAGTCAAGTACACACATGTGTAGGTCAGAGTACATAATATGCAAAGACGACAATACATAGGAAAGATAACAACAATGCATAACCAGATTTCTCTTATTAGAAAACAATACACATATGTAAAACATAGGAAAATATGCAAGTAATTAGTCACTTAAACACTATCAATAGTCCGCGTATTTGGTCTATGCGCAATGTCACTATAGAGAACAAGAAATACAAATAAGCCAAAAAGAAATCATACAGAGATATAAGACAATGTGTAATACAAGAGAATACCTCTCACAATAAGACCAACAATATAAAAGGTTGAATAAGGATCCTCACAACTCTTGTTCTCTAGCTGGTTTGGTACAAAAAGATTAAAGATTAAGATTCAAGATTCCTTATTATCAAATCCAGCCATGCATGCCAGTGCCAACTGCAGCTAGCAGCGTAAAGAGAGCAATACATAATTGGCTTTGCGCTAATCAGAGAAATGGGAAATACACAGTTGGTTTAGGTTAGCATATTTTATTGGGTAAGCGGATCATACTGGTTTTAGGGGTGCTCGTCAGTTGCGTCTGAGCATGCACAGGTCTTGATTTTCTCTGCGCTTGTTTTGTGCATGCAGGATTTCACATTACAAGTGAAATGAAGCTGCGGCTGACAGATGCGTGTCTCAGCAATCGCATATTATCAGTGCTATTCCCAGGTGGCAGCAGGAGACGCATACGAACATGCTTGAACATAGTTCATCGACTGGACATTTTAGATTCACGAGGTATTGAAGATGCCAAATTAAAGAGAGATTCTTTATTTTCAGTACTCACTTACATTAAAAAGAAAAAAAAGCCTTTCAACCCAGTCCAACAGTGCACACGCAAGATATTCAACCAGTTTTTACCCAAAATAATATTACAGAACAAGTATCTACAAATAAGTCCTGCTTTAAAAAATGACAAGTGTCTGGAGTCATTTAAAAGGGGACATTGCGTCTGTTTTATATGGTAGTTAATTCTGTGCTAAGAACAAATGACATTGCTGATGGCAAAAAACATGCTCCGAGGTTAGATTGACACTGCACCTTTCAGCACAGGATTGCCCCTAACCTGTTTCCACACATGCTGCCTGATAAACAATCAAGCAATATGTTCATAAAATAATTGTCCATATTTAGCCTATAATATACAGTGAGATAATAATGAAGAGATTGCATAATGTTCAGCTTCAATGCAAGATTGCAGGGATTGAAATCTGAATAGGTTATTTTAAAAAAAAAATCTGAATTTTCTCAGCATTTTGTGAATCAGATCATGAAAAATGAATGAAAATGAACCCGACATCTTTTTTAAAATGGCAGTAAAAAGTATGTATTTAAAATGAAAATATCATCCTAAACATATTGACGAAGGATTGAATGTGACTAAAAAAGGTTTTAGCATTAGCTTGAAATAGCATTGCATTGGCCAGCTGTTAGTCTGTAGGTAACAAATATATGCAAATCTTTGCGTCTCATGAGCAATTTGAGATCATTTTGAATTAGTAATAATGCTGTCGAAATATAAATTGGCTGGTCATTGTGTCGAATCATCTTAGTAAATTAGTCAATCCTGTGTTATGCAGCTAATCAGGCAATGTAAATGGGAACAGGCTGAGAGTCGTCGTGTGTTAGAAGTTGAAGATTCTGCCGAACCTATCCCAGCAAACACAACACGTGTCTTCCACGTGTAAGTCACCTGAGAAACTGGTGTTTTTGTACACGTCATAAGGTACGTGTAATTAACGTGTACAACACGTGAAATAAAGCACGTTCCAAACCACACGCATAAAACACATTGATTACACGTAGCAGTTCTACTTAAATGCCTGCCACTCTGCAGTGAAAAACAGACCTTTTCCACACGTCAACCCCTTTGGGTTCCCACCCATTTTCTGTTGTAATTAACCGTAAAATCTTTTAAAAATCTGTAACTTTCTTTAAAAATATTTTTGTATTTATTAAATTATACATGGGGTGTGAAAAAATCATTAAAATATTTTTAAAAGTTTTAAAAAAGCCTTTGATTCAAGGATGTAAATCACAAATCTCAGAACCAGGGCAGAGAAAATTTCCACGCTCGTGCCAATGTTGCTCACAGCCACTTCATGGTTCCTCTGTTTCGCTCCACTTAGCGCAAATCTTGACCAGTCTCTTATTTTTATCATTCTACTTGTCAGTCAAGGGAGAAGGGCAACATCCAGTAGGAGCCAGTATTATGCAGCCTCAGAAACCAAGCTCTCCTTGATCACTTGTGTTGTGTCTGTAAGTTTGCAAGTCGTTGGCCTCATAGCATAATTGCCTCAGTCATACAAAATTTTTGCCAAATTGAGATATCGGCTGCCTGGTCTTTCATGCTGGCCAAAAAAAATTGCATATTTTTTGTTATAATCGCGTTTTGCATATTTTGCCAACACGAAAGGACAGGCAGCCGATATGTCAATTTGGCAAAATGTGCTAACCGTACCATGTTTTATACAGTCTATCGTCCATACGCATAAGTTGAAACTCCGAAGAGTGGTTGTCCACTATGGCCAACGGCGAATTGTATTGTGCTATGAAAAGAAGCATCCAGCTGTTGTTTGTCATGGTGTGTTCATGTGCTCTTTCATCATTGTGAAAATGAATAGCTTCTGATATTTAATATTTAGCACAAAGTTTCTTTCAAATAAAAAATCTGTTTAACTTTGTTTGTTCATCTGTAAGCTGTGCTAAAAAAAAAAAAAAAAGATCTGAATAACTTACAGGTATGCCATATAAGTTGACAGGTATGCTTTTCCCCTGCTTTGACTTCTCACAATTTTGTATGGCAAGAAGGCCTAGTGGTACAAGCGTTGCCTAGTGTTCATCAAGATGCCAGTTCGTACCCCTCCAAGGATGGAATATCTGGTCGCCTTCAAGGGAACTAAAATCAACAATTAGAAACTCGATTCTCAGAAAGAATAAACTGTAGAAGACGAAGTTGCTGAGAACAAAGCACAAACATGAGCGAAAGTTACACGTGGCTGACACGTGATTGTGAGTTCCCACTTCATAAGTAAAAAACGTATACAGTACATGACACGTGTTTTACACGTAACCTTACCGGTATTTTACATGTTTCACACGTGAAATTTTTTGCTGGGTAACTTCCCTCCAATACCATCTTACTGGCTGAGGGGGTTCGGTGGTGAATAAGTGTGGTAGGCATGGTTGTGAGGATGCACAGTGGGTTTTTGGCCCTTAAAGCTTGAGAGAAGCCTGATGAGAAGCCTGATGGTGCTCTCCTGTTCCTGTACCAACTACCAAACAACAAGAGAGAACAGACTATGGGAGGCATTCTTCAAAATGCTGTAGGATTTGCTGGTGCAAGGCTGGTAGTAGATGTCCAGCAGGGAGAGATGAAGGGCACCAACAATTCCCCCAGCAGTTTTTTTTTTTTTTTTTTTTTAAGATTTTTTTTTTTGGGAATTTTTCCTTTATTTGACAGTTATATAGTGTAGAGAGACAGGAAGGTTGGGGAGAAGAATGGGGGAAGACATGCAGCAAATGACCTGAGCCAGAATCGAACCCAGGTCGCTGCGGGAAGGACACAGCCTTTATGGTATGCGCACTTAGACCTATGAGCCACCGGGGCGCCCCCCCCAGCAGTTTTTATCTCAGTGTTATAATGTTTAAATTCAGAAGTCAGTTGTTCAATGAGTGAGTACACTCTTAGTTGTGCTAATATTGAAGTTGGAGAGGACCAGGGTGGGGAGACTCGCCTTCTTCAATCTTCAGAGAGGGTAGAGCCATTGTTTGACCTTCTTAATGATGGCCGTGGTGTTGGAAGTCGACACCAGGTCATCCGTCGGGTACACCTCTTGGAACTCGATGGTGGTCACCCTCGCTATGACACCACCATTCATAATCAGGGGTGGTAGTGTGTGCAGGCCCTCCTGAAGTTGGTAACCATCTCCTTGGTTTAATCCATGTTGATGAAGAGGTTATGACTTTTACACCATATTATCAAGAAAAGTTATCACCACACTATTGAGTTGGTTTTCAAGAAAAACTAAATTGTTTTTGACTTGTAAATTTAATGCAATTTTCACATCACTTTAACTTTTAAATTGCTCACCTTCAGGAATTTTGCCATTTCAAAAGTAATAGCCAACATCCTTGCTAGCTGCAAGCAATGCACAATTGTAAAGTTTTTATGGTTTCATGATATCATCGTAGCAGAGCTACTCTTCATTGGACCTTAATGTAACTCCTGGACAAACATTATTTTGATGATCCTGGAACAAACACTTAAACAGTGATATCAGATTGCACACAAGAAGCTACGCAGCTTGACGTCATAGATGAACAATAATTCCAAGTAATAACCTCAGCGTCCTAGTGGATTTACGCATTACAGTCTAAGAAATTTAACTTTCAGCAACCTAGCTAACACAATATAGCTCGGCTAACCAACTTAACCAACAAATATCTACAGTGACGGGGCTCACAAGCATGCTAACCCATGAATACTATTGATGTATGTGCATGACTGAAATACATGATTGCCAACAAAACTGAAACTGAGGGGTACAAGGCTGAAATGAAACATCACACTAATTTATGCCTGAAGGATGTTGTACGCAAAGTTTAATCAAATTTGATCAAAATTTGTGACTGCTAGAGACTATGGGTCATTCAAATAAGTATCTATGGGTGAAGGAACGTCAATGGTCACCAGAAAGCATCGTTTCTGTGTTGAGAGATGTTGAATATGACATATAGTGCACACCACGAGTGAGCTCTTTACCTAAAGTAGAAATGTGTAAAATGGACAACTTCAGATTTTCAACATGAACACCCTGCCATGCCCACTTCTGTGGGTGTGTGGCTGAAATGCAATCCCAAAGTAATTGATTTGCAAAAGATCTTACATGCCAAATTTTGTAAAATTTTATCAATATTTGTGACTGCCTGAGGTTAGAGGTCAAATTATTTATGGACAACAAATGAAGGAGTTCACACCATATTAATAGCTCAGCTTGTCAACAACGGGTTGAGTTAGTAAATGAGATTTCTGTTGTCTAAACTAATATTTCCTTTCTTACCATGGTCAGTAGCTAGTGTTGCTACACAAATAAAAAAATGTATACTCAAAGGCAATGAAAACTGCAAGACTCTAAATTTTGGTTTATTTTTGCTCAGGACCTGAGTAGTCCAATTTGAGTTCTTAAGTGACCATTGGGGTCACAATGTGTACCTCGTTACACATGAATGATCATCATATAACTCAACAGTGTGAGTTGGACTCTCATCAATCTATATTGAGTACAACATATGGGATTAGGAGTTGTGCAAGTACAGTGGTTGAAATGAAGGAGGGGTTGTCTTCCCTATATAAAGGCATGATAAAAGCCACACAAAAAACATTTTTAAGTGTCATAATGCCACGTCTGTCGACTGAACAACAGAACAGGGCCCTGGGTATGCTAGAGGCGGGAGTAAGTGCCCAGCAAGTGGCTCACCGTTTTGGGTGTCCAGCATCAGTATGCTTTGAATGTAGTACGTCCAACTGGGACGAGCTCTTTCATCAAGAGTACCCAGACCTCAAACCAGGCAGCAACTCCAGAATGCACTACAGGCAGAGTGGCGACAACTTCCCCAAGACAACCTAAGACGCTTAGTCAGGTCCATGAGGAGACGTTGTACTGCCTGTGTGGATGTTCTTGGGGGTCACACCCGATACTGACTGTTCTTTTGAGTTCATTTTTAAATGTGTGTTCCGTTTAGTCTTGTTGTGATTTTTCATTTTCAACTTGTGCTCGTTATGTTTAATGCATCTGTTTATTATTGTCCAAATTGGCCCATTAACACATTTAATTCATCAAAGTCAACCCACCCAACATATTTGAATTGTCAAAATAAGAAAATAAATTTGAGTCACAAAATTATTTGAATCCAAACTGGTGTTGCGTTTTCATTGCCTCTGAGTATAAATTGTCATGCATTGGAGTATCTTGATATGAAATTCCTCTGTCACACACCAGAAGAAGAGTAGTAAGGGCAGTTGTTATGGTCCAGACAAGGACCCAGAATCAAAAGATGAGTATTTATTGATAGGAATTCAGTAATAGAAGTGTAGAGGCTGAAGCCCAGAACTATGAGTCGAGCAGTCCAGCTTTATTGGTGTTTATTGTAGAGGGTAAGGGATGTATCCGTGGCGGCCAGCAGCCATCCCGGCGCAAAAGCCGCATGGTGAATTCCCCTCACCAAAGCAGGGTTGCTTGACAACAGGACCAAAGAGTTTAGCTGGAACGCAGTTCCAATCCTGGAAACCGAATAAGGCTTGAAACGTGTTCCTAATAAACCTGCTAAAAGGAACAGACTCAAACAAATGATTAACAGGAATCAGGTCCCAATCCTGGAGACCGATATTAAGGGTTGGCAATTAGTTCCTATTAATAAGACTCTGAAAGGAATGACATTTTTCTCTATCATAATGTTCTGTCACAAGAAAGATAAGCTTTATTCAATATTAGAAGATTGACAGGTAAGCTTCACTGCAGTCACGCTGTCCAACCTTTCATACGTATAGTGACTCCGCCCAACCTTTCATACATGCATGTAGTCCCTCTGTACAACCATTCATACATGCAGTCACTCTGTCCAAGTATTCACACGTGTAGTCACTCCATCCAACCATTCGTACACATAGTCACTCAATCCAGCCATTCATACATGTAGTTGCTCCGACCAAATCAAATCCATAAATGTTGAGAGACAGTCTCTGTAACCATTTTGCACTTAACTTCCTCAACATGCTTGACAATCTGATGATAGGGTAGAACTATCACGATGTACAATATAGCATTTCACACAATTTGACTGAATACAGTGTACTGTTTATACATAGTCACTGAAGTTGTTATTGTAATTTTACCATTCATAAAATTGAGATTTTTGATACATATACTACAACTTTGTATTTTCTCCTTAATTTCAAGTATTTTCTCCTAAAGTTCAGGACCGGTAACTGTTAATGTGCCTGTGTAATGTTTAAGAGAATTTTATGTATTCTGCGACCTTTGATGTCCATGTTATAAAGTTATTTGGTGTTTGATAAATAAAGAGTTTAAATGGCACTTTGTGGATTTGTGCAATGAAACGTATATTTGAAAATAACGGGTGGAGAGATTCAGTCCATCAGTGCAAATGTTTTGTACATGCATGCACAGAGGTGGGGGTGAAGTGAGCCTAGCATGGATTTTGGATGTCATTAAAATCTGTACTGGTATACTTTTCATTCTACCATCCACAAAGAGCAATTTAAATGTAAAGAAAACAATTATCTTTCTTTCCTGAATACATGCAAGCCAAAGTCATGGCAGCCTCTATTGGAAAGAAAGCCATCTGATGAGTATCTGTGGTGAGATCGAAACTTTAGCTTACACCTAACATTTCCATCCCTTACGCAAGTCCATCCGTCCCTAACATAGAGTTCTTTGCTGATTTTTTTCACAAAATGGAGCCTGTTTTGAAGTTTCAGCTCATATTGTTGAACAGTGGCTACTGTTCTAACACTTTATCTGTAGAAATTGGAAAAGCAGTTATTTAGATGTTGTTCAGGGTTATTTTGTGACATCCTGGATGAGTCATCAGTGCACTCTTGGAGTAATTTTGGTAGGCTAGCCATGCCTGGGAAGGTTCACCACTGTTCCAAGTTTTCTCCATTTGTGGATAATGGCTCTCACCGTGGTTCACTGGAGTCCCAAAGCCTTAGAAATGGCTTTGTAACCCTTTCCAGACTGCTAGATGTCAATGGCTTTGTTTCTCATCTGTTCTTGGCTTTCTTTAGATCGCTTTCCTTTTGGAGATCTTTTAGCCTGCTTCACTTTGTCAGACAGGTTCTATTTAAGTGATTCTTGATTCAACAGGTCTGGCAGTAATTAGGCCTGGGTGTGGCGAGTGAAACAAAGTCGTTTTATCACATTTACACATGCATTTATTTTATTGCCAATATTTTAGTAAATCTTCACAAATAAACATCAAGTTTCAGCCAGAAAAGTTGAAATTTCACTGGACAGGCTAAGGTGTGAGCTTTCATCCATAAAAAGGGATCAAATTCAAAATGAGTGAATATTTTTGAAAGAACAATAAAGTTTATCAGTCTGAACATTCAATATCTTGTCTTTGTTGTGGACTCAATTGAATATAGGTCGAAAAGGATTTGCAAATCATTGTATTCTGTTTTTATTCACGTTTTACACAACGTCCCAACTTCATTGGAATTGGGGTTTGTAAATGGAATATTGCAGCAGAGTAAGCTGGTCCCCGCTCTGTGGATGTCCTCATGTAATGATAGGACTAGAGAAGGCTCCAGAGTACCATTAAAATGTTTTGACTCAGTGTGGATCCCCTGGCCCATCATTAATGCTCTCATTAATTATTTACGTGCAAGCTAGAGCTGTGGGTGCAGTTGGAACTCTTGTTTGTCCCTGTGTTTTGCTGGGCATGTGTACTGCGGGTTGTTTGGCTCAGTGTCTCAGGCCGCAGTGACGCAGGAATAATTCACTCAGAACAGCTGTTTAAGTGTGATAACCATATATTGAACACACAAAAGAAATGAATGCACCTACTGGCAGTAAGCTGTATGATGGTAAGGGAGCTGTCAATGTAAACAAATGGATTTCCAGTTAGGGAACTGCAGTGAACCAAAGTTTATCAATATATTTGCAGTGGATTCTGTTTTGAAAAAAATATAAATGACCCTGAAAAATGCATCTGCCCAGTAATATGCACACTTGTGTGATCAGCTTCATGTCTTCTTTGTGAACAAATCATCATTCCCTTTCAAAATGAGAGCAGCCATAAAAGTAATAGGTTTTTTTTTCATTTGACCGCTGAAATTTCAAACTTTCCTCTAGTGCTCAAAGGATACATGTCGGCTAATGTGCCACTACCAAGTGACACACAGCCGATTGTAATTATGATTTGCAGGCAGGAGTGATGTAATTAAGCACACTCACATACAGTGCTGTGCAAAAGTCTTAGGCACATTTAAAGTAATTTTGTAGGGCAAATATGCTTGCAAAAATGATGGAATTGAAAGTTTATAATGACTAAGAAATGTACTAAACGGAGCGGTAAACTGTAAAAACTAAACCAAATTAATATCTGGTGTGACTACCCTTTGTCAAAAAATTTGGGACACTGTCCTATTGTGACATAGTTTTATAAGATGATTGACTTTTTACTTGCTCCAAGCAGAGTGGAAAACTTGCCACCGTTCTTCTACAGGCTGACTGTCTCGCTTGTGTCCGTCCCTCCAAGTAACTGCAGACAGCCGTGGTGATGTTGACATCAGGGCTCTATCAAGGCAACATGATCTGCATTGACTGTTTTTTAATAAAATATAAGCATTTATTTATAAAACTTTTCCTTAAATTAAATTAGCATTTGGAATTTTAAATTAACGTTTTATCTTCAGCAACTTTAATGTGGAAAACAAAAAAGTTAACATCTAAAGCAGATTTAAATTGTAAAAGTGCAGGGGGCTTTAGACTTTTGCACAGTATTGTATGTAGTAAGGTAGATGATGTATATGCATTATTTTTTATCATTTATCATTCCTATAAATGTCTGTACATGTCTACTGTGTTAGGTAGCATGGAGTTTAAGGTGCTGCCAACCAGAGGGCTGCACCCAGGCTACGTACATACAAACAGGCAAGTCCACAGCTGCAGGTTTTGCAATTACTGCAGCCGTGGTCAATTATATAATACATTATCAAAATAAGAGCCCTTTATTGAAGAGCTACCACGCAGGCATCAAAGGGACAGTAAAACTGGGATTAAAAGCCTGCATGTGAGTTTTTGATTTTTTTTTTTTTTGATGGATATCCTTTGACATTGAAGTTTGGGCATTTTCTTTATTTAACCCTTTGTGCACTCTTAGTTCTAAATATAATAATATAACGGCCTGAAACCCCCTTTTTTGCACTCTCTTTATTGCTGGCGTCACAGTGGGGCTACAGTTGATTACATTCAGCTTCTCGCTTTATCACAATAGTGCCAGCCTTAAAGGGCAAAGCTTATGCGATGTAGAACTTTAGTCAAGTGTTGTAACCCTGGATTAACCCTGGACTGCCTTAAAGGGCGAAGCTTATACAGAATAGATTTCTCTGTCACTTGATGCAGGTTGCTGGCTGTCTTCTTGGATCAAAAAGAACAAGCGGAAGACTAACATCAGCGATGTGTCCTTGTTCCAGTGGAAGTATGCACATAATGCAAGCAACAAGAATAAATAATTTGCTGGATACTATAGGCGGTGGGCTTATGGGAGATTTTGTTCATTTCAATGATCCCTAATTTTTGACCTAATTTTTTGTGGACAACCTCTGCAGTTTTCAACAAACGAAATAAAAACTGGTGGCACTAGTAATTCTTCCTTATTTTTTGTTAATGGGTAACTTTGTTGAAGTAACTGTTCCCAGCAAAGAGAGCGGGCAGCTATGCTTGGGGTCCAAAATGCGTGACATATTAAGGGCTACCACCCAATAGCATACTAGGAAAAATAACGGATTGAGTTGAATCCCAGTTATTATTAAATCAATCAGTGAAGTCAAAGATTGCTTTAACACATGTAGTTTGTATTATCATGCATTTTCAAATGTGCAACCGTACTGCCTAAGAAGCCAAAATTAAAATAGGCTAACGTCACACCCACTGTCTATCCCAGCTGAAAATTCTGGCTATCGCCAACTTGGGTTCCAAGCTAGTTTACTATGATTCACGATTTACTTTGGACACCCATGGCTGGTCATACTGGGTCTCTTGCAGGGCAACGCTGGGTTAGCTGATTTAGCTGTTTGAGTATGCTGGGGGTCAAACTGGTGAATCAGTTGACTATACTGGCTGGCCAGCTGGTTGACCCCCTTACACTGACTTTAGCTGGAATAGTCGGCAGGAAAAAAATTATCAAACATCATTTTCAACATTATTTGTCATTTTTTACATTAGTTTAACTTTACTTGCTTGTCATGACATCTTGGATACAAGGATTTAAAATAGCGTACTTTCAGAAACTGCAATGAATGAGAGTAAATGTGGATCTGGAACTTCAACTTTAAGTCACAATGATTTCACACATTACATTTTTGAAAACCAAAGTTTGTGTATAACCCACTGTTCATACTTGCCAACCTTGAGACACCAAAAAAGGGAGTATTTGTAAACCCCGTCCGGGGGTCCTCCCCCGGAGAATTCTGAGTTTCAGTGACTATGTTTATTGCATTCTGGTGACTTAAAAAATGAAAATGACAAAATAATAAGTACACTGCAACAGCATTTTTATAAAATACTTTTAACTTTACAAAACAATTACTGAATAATTGCCCCTCTGGCAAAAAAGCAATGCTACAAATGCTTGTATTTTGTATTGAAAAGCAATAAGAGTAGTGCAAAAACAGCAATGCAGTAATGCAAAATAACAGTAGAGCAAAAATATCAATTAAAAGAATAGAAGCGTGGGTATTTTGAACAGTTTCAATGTTTTTTCTCTTCCTTCAATACAGAATGTCACGGAACTTGATAAAATCAAATCTAACAAAACAACTGTCCCCAGATTTGACCTAAACTCATCAAATAAGGCTCCAATGTGTACTCTGGGGTCCTATGAAAAGGTGGAGAATAGAGCTCCGGTAGCTGACGTCATGTAATCAAAAATTGTCATATTGGCAGGCAAGTGCATGGTTAAAAACACTGGCAGGCATATGGCAAGCAGCTAACTTTGCCGACTGTATTCATGAAAAGTGAATAATTTTATGTATGAAGTGATGCCTTTAGACATTCATTCAAACTGTGATAATGTGGTGACACAAGCTAGTCAACATACACGTTAAGCACAGTGAATAGCTAGTGACATTATTCTGTCCTGTTGCTAATGCTAACGTTACTGTGATGAAGAGACACTTAAGACCTGTGCCCACAGGCAGCACTTTCAGAGCTGGTGGCTCTTGGTAGGTGTACCTAGTGGGGAATCCACTTCACCAATGTCTCGCTTAATGGGCCGTGAAGGGATGATTTCCATCCTGGTGTAGTTATGATGCAACAGCGTCAACCTCCTTGTTTACGTTAGCTAGCTTAACGTTACTATCATTAAGTCCCTTGTTACTACCGGTTAACTTGTTGCTGTTACTTTGGTGACTATTTGATGCCATCTTCTGAATGTCTCTCACAGAGTCTAGTCCCTTTCCTTTCCCTGGCATTTTAACTCCTCACCGGACGAATTACTTGAGGGGGATCAGTCCTTAATTTCTACTTTTGAGGAAACAACAGCGCTTAATCTCAAAAGTGCGTCCGCTTAGTCCGCCATCTTGCGCCCCATTGCCACTCCAGTAGTAATCTTACTTCAATTCGCTATTCTTAAGAGCTTCTGTATGAGCATGCACAATGCAGGAAATCTGGACTTTAAACCCATAGACTGTTTTATACAGTCAATGCTTAAACCACGGCATTACCTATAATGTATCAGCTGACGTTACCTAGCGAGATGGCTATAACATTACTTATGATGTTTGCAAGCTAGTTGCTTAACTAAGCTCGCGGATTAGGTGGTTATGAGAGTGTAATTTTATGTTCAACGTTTGCTTTCTAATATTTTGGGAGTTTTCAGGTCATCACTCTTTACAATCAGTAGTCGGTAGTGATCAGTGTCATGTAGAAGAGCTGATTACCTACACCAAGTTTGTCCTTGCAAAAAATTTTAGAGTACAAGTGGGCTAATGAGTTAGATGGCAAGCTGGTTAAGTTAGCTAGCTAATGACTAATACTATCTTGCTTGAGTAGGGGACATCCTGACTGTAACTTAAAGTAAGTTAGCCGGCTAGCCAGTCAACTAATATTAACCAAAAGGCATGCTGCAAAAGTGGGTTGTTTTCAAGGCAGTCAGTTGCAATTATTTTCCAAGGCCGAATTTCCTACATTGCGCATGTGGTTGCGGAAGTTTTCGACTGGCGTAAAAATAGCCACTACCTAATTATTACACCTCGTCATAAGAATAGCCACAGCGTTATAAATATGGCCTAACTGTAGACCACCCAAAGATGTATAGATTCATAGATAATAAAATGATAACAATCACATTTTTACTCACAAACTCCCAAATTTTATATCATTTGATCCGGAAAGACAGTGCGTCTCTGTCAAAACAAACATTACCGTTTGCTCTTTCTCCATTACCACAATGATTGGGTCACTTGAAACTTCTAAAAACTACGTTGACGTGGTTTGCATTTCGGCAGTTTCTGCATTTTGTTCATTTGTTCATTTTGTTTCTTTGTGATTTCGGATGCATAGAGATTACTTGTTATATATAGCCAATTAAGTTTAATTTGTCCACCAGTTAGTTTTGCCGTCTGTGAATTTGCGTCATTAATACCACGATAACTGGGTCCTATGCCACAAAATAAATATAAAGGCATGGGGCGAGAGATTGAGGTATTCCCACATGACTGTATGGGTATTCCTGAATGACGTAGGCTACACCAACAAGATTCCCTTCAATCGTCTGCGGACAAAGGTACTCTATGTCTTGGTTTAAATATAGCACTACTTCATGGACATTTGAGTCTGTCTCCTTAGTTGTATAAACACCATGAGCCAGGACAAGGATGTAAATATTGCTGGTACACTGGCTCCACCAGCATCTCTACTCCTCCCTTAATTTTTTTCGCGCTTGCACGAATTGGTCTCGAAGGTTTTTCCATTTTTTCTTATACACGTCGGAATCAGTCTGAAGAAATTTTCCGATTTCCTGTCATGTGTTGGAAGTCATATGAAAATCCTTGTAGCCCCAACAGGAACTGTCGTAAAGATGTTTATATTTTCTAACTTGTTTGGCTAGCTTTTCTTCGAAGCCATCCAATTTTAAAGAGCTGTGAAATTTGAATCGGTATACATTCTTCCGGGTCTTGTTGCTAGCCAATCATTATGGTTCAAAATGATGGTTTCTACATACGCTTGTATTATGTTAAATGAAACGATGAAAATAAACGTACAGATCAAAAAGAACTGCCAGCAAAAAGAACCCAAATCTGATGGGAAATTTGCAATCTATGCAAAAAGTTCTTCTGGGATCATCATTTATGACTCCCTTGCGGTCTTGAAAAATATTAGAAATAAGCAACAAAATATCAGTGCAGTACTAATTCATCAAATATTCTGCCTACGAACCCCCAAAACACACCATATTCAACAGTGGATTTAAAATACTTAGAAAGAAGTCCACTATCATACTTGGAAATGTTTAAGTAGTCAGTCCAAATATTGTTGTGGATCAAGTTTCAGAATTTTTGCTCCACTGCTTGGGTAAGAAACCAGTGTTGCCATTCGGCAAAATAATACCACAGAATGGATTTGAGACCCCTTTAAAACCACCACAGTACATGTAATAGTCGTTTTTAATGTTTGAGGTTAAAGTTACACATTTTGTGGTTAAATATGCCAAAGTACAATATTCTACAGTCATTAGGTATAGTCCTAGGGCTGTCCAAAATCCGGACAAATTTCAGCATGATGCATTTTTTCCGGATTTGGGATGGATCTAGTAAATTACAGGTAACCCCAAGCCCAAAACTGATTTTTAACCCACGTAAAAAGTTCTGCTAGAATCACCATTCAGGAGAGTACTACCTTTTTAAGAAAGATTCAAAATCGACCACTGAAAACCGTTGAAAATTCAATGAATGCAGGAACTTGTAAGGTTGCTGTACACTGCGAGGGCTATATCTCAGGGGTATATTGACCTAGAGGTCTAGATTTTGGCATGAATGAATTTTTTATGTACTTCAACATATATTTTTGCCAGTTTTTTTTTTTGAGTGGGTCAGGGTCAGACCGTCTGGAAATTTTGTCAACTTGATATGGAATGAAATCTCCTCTCTAGCCTCTTCCATGGTCAAGACGGGAGCTTTTCATTACTGGGGCCTTCAGCACATTCTCATGTTACCCCTTAAACAGTGGAGAGGGTGTGTATAACTCAATGTGTCCCAAATGCATGGGCTATCTTCATAGAACTCATTTGTGAGAAACTGTTTGGCAAGAAGCAATCCTCAGTTTCTGTCTACCCAAGAAAGACATTCTGTACTTTGCTTTAGAATCACAACACTTGAATTTCACTGCATTTGTATAGAGAGGCCAAATGATTTTGAAATAATCACTAATTACAGGTGTAAAGAGGACATGACTCTGGTTGGCTTGGATGTAGTCACTAAAGCAGCCATAATTCACCATTGAATGCCTACTCTGAATCCTCATATTTCTGTGTTTTTGAAGGATGAAGAACATATTAGCAGGGCAGGAATTATTCAGAAGTGATATGAATGCAAAATTTGCTATTTAATGCCAATTATTTGTTCATTTCTACTTTTGTGTCCTTTCTACCCAGCACTATGGGCTCTCTCAGTCAAGTGACAAGACATGGTTATGATGCTAGATGAATATCACAATGACCAATGATGTCACATAAGTGACTATCTCTTCATGACAAAGGTGTTCATACAGAAGAAATGGCCCAACATAACAAGTGCATTATGTAGATTACAGAAATACAAGACTGGCATTTTTGGTATCAACATAAAAGGAGCATGATGAATAATTAAAAAGGGTGTATTACTTCTTTTAAAGACTTGACAATTACAATGGGTGGCTATTACAGTGGCGGCTGGTGCACTGGCGATAGGGGAGGCTCAAAACAATCCCTTAAAATTAATGATTGGTCACGGCCTGTTTTCAATCATTCATTTAAATTACCATTACAGAAACTCCGATAACTCTCAACATTATCAGGTGTGGCCAGTTTTCATTTATAACGCATACCTATAACGACTTCGGACTTCTCACGCTTTTCTTTACTCAGGGATTGGAAGCAATGCATGTGTTTCATGATCGTTTAAATGATATAAGATCATTTGAAACGTCTTTATGCAATTCCATTGCTTCCAACCCCTCCAGTGCACAAGGACTTCAGTTCCGTGCGAGAATCTCTTCTATACGCGTTGATTGAATAATTGCTGACTATAGCAGAGGAACGTAAATATGCCGCTTAAACTCACACCGAATGCGTGAGAGTTGACAGGTATGCGTTATAAATGAAAACTGGCCACACCTGATAATGTTGAGAGTTTTCAGAGTTTCTGTAATGGTAATTTAAATGAATGATTGAAAACAGGTCGTGACCAATCATTAATTTTAAGGGATTGTTTTGAGCCTCCCCTATCGCCAGTGCACCAGCCACCACCGGTGGCTAATGAAGGCACTGAATGATTCTTCAACACATGAATATTTGAAGAGAGGGTGCAAGAGGGCAAACATGAGCCCACAACTTTGAAAGACAGCTCTGCCCTGTACATGCTTTATGGCTAACTGAGCTTTATCTCATTGGGTACATTATCATAATGACAGTGACTTTCGTGTTAATTTACACAACAGTTTCATTAAGAGACACAAACATCATTTACATAGAGAAAGGGCAAGTATACTTAGCTCCATTAAAACGCAGATGTACTGTATTTGCGGCAAATTGAAGAATCGATTGATTTTATTGCTTTTCCAGTGAGGCACGAGAGGAAATAAAGAAAAGCACGGTATTGTAATCCTGACGACACCAAGTGCATTTCAGTAATAAAAACATTGAACTGTTTGTGATGTGTGCCGTGACACTTGACTTGTTCTTTTGGTGTGGTCAATAGCCTATATAAAGCCAACAAAAAAAATGAAAAATGCTACTGCATCAAGAAAATGGAACGGCTTGTGACACAGGGGACAAAAAAAGCAGAATGTGAAGAGTTCTCAGCCACCCTGTTGATGGGCGTCAAAAAATTACCGTTCAACAATTAGGGCTGTCTATCCGCAATGGAACACAAGCACTGTCACTGACCGGCCCCGCACGGACGATGGGCCCTCAAGGGCACCACATCTGGTTTAACAGTACTTCAGTATGAGGGGTCTAATCAAACATTGAGCTGTTGATCAGTTTTTGCCCATTTACACATTCCATTCTCAGACAGAATCTGTCACGGTGCCCACAGTCAGGTTCCTACTCCTGTTGATGGGCAAAAAATGGGTTCAGATGTTTTGAGCTGCAGTACTTGTTCAGTTTTGGTTTGTCCGGTCACGTACAGGCTCAATGTGCCTCCATCGTAAAGCAACAAAAAATGGTAAAAAATGATGCACCACCTCAGACCTGCCCGTAACATGCCAAAGGCTGTGTCACAAGGTTCCATTTTCTTGATGCAGTAGCATTTTTCATTTTTTTTGGGCTTTATGTAGGCTAACCACACCAAAAGAACAAGTCAAGTGTCACTTACACATCACGGCTCAATGTTTGTTATTACTTAGTGGCACGGTGGTGCGCGTCAGGATTACAATACCAGGCGCTTTTCTTTTATTTCCTCTGTGCCTCACTGGAAAAGCAATAAAAATCAATCGATTCTTCAATTTGCTGCAAATACAGTACATACCTCACCCGTGCTTTTTTAATGGAGCTAAGTATATCTTGTTTCATAGCCACAGTATGTATTATCTGGTACCATTAAGGTCATTTTAGTATACAGACAGAAAATGTAAGAGGAAATATAGAGCAAATCTACATGGAACACAAAAATATTAACCAGGTATAGTTATAAACTGTATGAGACTGCGCACAAATGATTAAAGGAAATACGAAACCAAGGACTGGGGTGTACATTCATACATATTTTTAGTCATTTCTATGATATTTTTCAGTTACTCATAGCAACTGTCCGTCCCATTGAAAAAGAAATATCAAAGTGGGAATGCAACATTTCCAGTTTCATGTATTGGCAATGCAATATTTGCTCACCATAAACAGATTAACAGCATCTGAAGTCTTCTCATTCAAGATTTCCATCAATTACAGAATGAAATTGAAATATTTGTTAAAGAGCAAAAATCACTTAAAATAATCTTATCCTGCAATATGTTTTTTTTTTTTTGTTTTTAAGCAGGTTTAAGGACAAGCATGCATCTGTAAATAAAGTACTGCACTATATTTGTTCTTCCATCAGATGGCGGTATCAGCAGCGCTTACCACCTGATACAGATGCGAATCCCTCTTGCCCTGTCCTGTTCTCTTCGTTTGTAACCTCTGCTGCCACTTGCAGCACCTCTCCAGGGTCTGAAATCGGGATGCTCAAACGATTTTTCTGCAAGACCCTGCAGCCAACACGGGATTCGGAAGACTTATTGTGCATCTTCAGCAAGATTCTTGCGTAATTTTTCAGGAATCTTGTGCATCCGCAGACCTTGCTGCTCAGTCGAAGTAGCTTAGAACATGATTCCTTCATGCCACCCAGCACAGGCATTCGCAACACTAGATAATATAAAACATTTAGCCAGTTGGTGAAAGATTTTGTGATGGCATGATGTAATCTGCTTAGAAACTTTAGTTGGCTAGGTAGCTAGCCAGCAAAGTAGCTACAATCAGATTCAGAATGTCAGTCGCTTAGCCGAAATGAGTAAAGTTAGCTTGTCATTGAAATTGGTTTGGAAGAAAACACCGATGTAATGAACGTCAGATTAATAACTCGATTATGTCTAATGTAACTAGTTTAACCCCTTTGCGCAGATATACACACTGGCGTCCGTAAATTCCGAAATTTACTTCCTCAACAATTCTGTAATTGAATTTCCAAATGTCTTGCTTCACTGGAATAATTTCCAAAGTCTTTATGACACAAATACTGAGTTTAAATAGGCTCATGCACGACAGGAAAAATTAGCCTAATTTTGTATTCTGCGCAAAGGGGTTAAGGGTTTGCTGCATTGCTTAATATGATTTATTACAAAGTCTTGCTAGCGTGTTGTTTGACCCATGACCAACTGACCTTAGACAGCATACTGGATCCAGTGTTATTTTTAGCTCAGAGATGGCAACAAACATATGAAAACTACTTACCCTGCTTTACACGAGCAGTACGATTCCACTATTTTCTCTGGTTTGATCTCAATGTGCCGTTAGTGGGGTGTTTGGCTTTTCTGCATTGATTGCCACTACTTCACTGTGACTCTTGTATCTCTGGCTGTTCTGTTAAAACTTTTGATTTCAAGGATATATCCTTGTGTAAAATAGTTGAGGCCTATCTGGACAACTTTGTCGGACAAGTTGGACACATTCGTTGAGAAACAAACAGCAATATTTCTGGGAATGCGCCAGTGATGTGCGGTCGGAGGTTAGTTTGGTGAGGCAGAATCCTCCCCTTTGCTTGATTAGCAATCAGACGATTAACTAGTTTAGTAAGAATGTTTGGCAGAATGACGGGCCAGTTTAAGTTTCCGCGGCATTATTACTCAGTACATCAAACCTGAAATGCTCACAAAACTGCAGATTCGCGTGTACTTGCTTACAGGAAGCCAGAGACGTACAGTGAGGTGAGGCAGTGACCCAAACTTTTATTACAGGATTTTGTGAACCTGTTCCCACGTACTATTCCTGATTGACAATCAAAACAATTAAGACCAAGCCTATAGGAAGCCCGTATACTGATAGAGGAGACATTCATTCATGTGCACGCTTCAATTCGAGACTGCAAGGATGGAAATCTGAATAATCAATTAGAAAAAATTCTCGGCTCTTGGTAATTCTGTATATCGTTTAAACATTTTGTTAATCGGATTATGGAAGAATCGAATTATGAAAGAAGACTGAAAATGAACGCCCGCTTTTTTGGGGGATGTAAAAGAGCGTATTTAAAGGAGAATACATTCTATATTGATCAAGCATTGAACTCTGCATAAGTCGAACTGTTTTAATTAGTGCTGTCAAACGATTAAAATTTTTAATCAGATTAATCACAGGGTTGCTGTGGATTAATTTTGATTAATCACGATTAAATATCATTCATTTTTAATCTATATTAATCGTGTTTCATTTTCCATGAGCAAAGAGACTCAAGAAAGAAGGGAATATATATGCACTTAACCCCTTTGCGCAGAATCCAAATCTGGCTATTTAGGTGTTACCTTATTTAAGGCTTTATAATTCAAGATTGCAGCTTCACAGACAGGAAAATTGATTAAATGATTAAACAGTCAAGACATTTACCCTGCAAAGAAAAGCTAACAGTTCCCATTTCTGAGCTCACAACCTTTCTACACCTTATAAGGAACAAGTAAAACTCACTAACTCCGTAATATCTGAATTCTGAAATATACCTTATTTTACCAGAACTGACATTCCACTTTCAGGAAAAATCAAACAATATATTGAGGGCTGACTGCAATTAACAGTTATGTCCAATGTGAAAAATCTGGACATAACTGTTTATTGCAGTCAGCCCTCGATATGCCTCCCTAGATTCAATAGATAGTGTTCCAGCTCGGCTTGCTTGTGAATATTCAATGACTGATCTGGGGCTGCCATCTAGTGATCGAGTACTGTAACTGCATGCTTAAATTTGCAGTTCCATGTCCGCGAGCGTCTTTATACCGAGTTGTTTGGTTCTGCCTTGGGTTCTGCTGGATCAACAGCCCATTTTCGCATGCGCAACCGTAACACTACTTGGACAAACTGCCAGAAATGCGACGTTTCAGTTTTGAGTCATTCTGCGCTGCAGATGGATTAATTGCGTTAAAAATTTTAATCAGATTAATAATGATGATGGATTAATCCGTTAACGCGTAAATTTTGACAGCCCTAGTTTTAATATTTGTTGATGACATTGCTTCGGCTTCCTGGAAGCTAGTACGCTCAAATCTGCTGTCTAGTGAGTATTTCAGGTTCGATGTACTGAGTAATAATGCCGCGGAAACTTAAACTGGCATTAATGACTATTCGTCATTCTGCTGAATAGTCTTTCTAAACTAGTTAATTGTCTGATTGCTAATCAAGCAAATGGGAGGATTCTGCCTCACCAAACTAACCTTCGCCTGCATGTCACTGGAATGCGCGTGAGAGTGATGCTCAAACTTCTGCTGTGCTGATAATGTGGAATTTAGCTGAGTTGATTGGAGAACTTAGCAACAGTAACTGAGGGTGATGGTGCTGGTCGGAGCAAGTCGGAAAGGTCTGTAGAATCTGGAGACGTTCCTGCGTATGGCTGAAAAGCTCGGACCAGAGCCTGGCCAAATAGCAATAAAATTTTTAGGGCCTTCCCCCGAGGATGTTCCATTAGCCTGCAAGTGTAAGGTGTCAATGGTCTTACTGTTACTCTGTATGGGGGGGTAGTTGCAAAGCTCTGGCTGACACAATGCCCCTGTGGGAGTCATATTACTGTCCTCTGTCTTAAATTTAAATCCAGTTATATTAATCTGTTTCAAATAATCTAAACCTCTGGGAATTTCATAATATGCTTATATGTTCAATATTCTGCTAAGAAATCACTTCTGGACTTATAACCCAATTTACCTATATATTAATTCATCTTAAGACTTTTTCATGACAATTACATCATATTATATATATAGATATAGTATATATTCATATCATGTTTGGTCTTGTTATTCTCGGGGGAATCCAAGGAGTTGAATGGAGTATGTTCCATTCCCATTGAAATTATGGTTCATTCCCTTTTGGAAACTCCTGAGAATTTGGTCAGAATCCTCTCTGGTAATCACCCTATTCTCCTCTCTCTGCTGAAGTGTTTTATTACATCCTCCCAATGGTGGAAACCCAAAAACCAGATTCGACCCCCCTTCCAGGTGTTTATGGCCATGCCACCTGGATCAAAGACGTGGTTTTGCTGAAAGGAAAGAGAAACAATCCATTCTGGGAAGATTGTATCCGGTCTGTCCCAGCGTACGTAAGTGCGTGAGTAGTCCTTTTAATTATGGAAGATCGTAGTCGACTTCCCATACGCATCCCTATGCCGTATGTAGCCCTTTTAATTATGGAAGATCGTATCCGATCTCTCCCCGCGTGTGTAAGTGCGTGAGTAGACTCTATAGCTATGGCGGATCATCTCTCTGATTTCGCACTCACCCAACTCTGTGTGTGTAGCTGTCGCCAGGTATGACTTTTATATTCGTCTAAATTTGTGGTGACTGATATTTGGTCTGTTGATTTAAGCTCTTGCCTACCTGGTGAATAAATTATTGTTATTCCTTTAAGCTTGCGTGGTCTCTGTGACTCCTAATCCTTTTATTCTTTCTAGCCACGTTACGACCGGTACTTAGGGGCGACCGGTACTTACTTTCCTTACCATTCCAGACTAGCTAGCTGATGTTTATAGGTAGTGATGGGTTTTAAGTTGGATTGCAGATTACGTTCTACTTATATGAAAGGGTTTATGTCGTACTGGTCCTGGGGATTTGGCCTTAAGGGCACCCTTGGGCTTATAAGCCGGTGCCTGGCCGATCCCCTTAAGGGGCCCTGTGGTGCACATAAATCTGGGTTCATGATATGTTTATACCAAAGGTGCTACTATCATGGTAATTTCTTCCATCCTCTAGAACTCTCACCGAAACTAAGATCCGGCAACTGCGCTATTACCCGGGGACGTCGGTTGAGTAACTGGTTTTCACGGAAGAGTCTGGCGGCGTAGCTGCCCTGAGATTCACGCATGTTTCAGTCCTTTATCTATTTTAAATTGGAGTCAGATTTTAAACGAGAGTAACATTGTAATCGTTATGCTTAGTTTGCCCTAATCACTGATATGTCTGATGTTTTGTTCAGTTTTTGCGAGTGTTCCAACGTGCACCTTGGGTTATTCGCAGCACAGCTTTAGGTTAGATGGTTCCGTGATTTCGCATAGCCCGTTTTTCGCGGAGAATTACTGAGAATACTTGGTAAGTCTCAGGCCAGGTCCAAGGCGGACGCAGGCATGAAAGATTTAATTGACATGTTCCATTGCCTCATCACAGCAGGAATCCACATGCATAAGCCTTCAACCCCGGCTCTTCTGTCGTTGGTCGAGCTGCGTGGGTCTTACAGGTCCAGTATGTCCTATCAGCCAAATTCTGCCACTTTTCTTTAATTTTTGTGGAGAACGTGATAAGATATAGGACTGGTGTAAAAGGGAATTCCTAGCGGCTTAGGAAGACAACTGTGCTAATTAAAGAATCCGAATGCACTAACACTTGGCAACATGAACACGAGTCCCCTGCCCATCATATGTGTTTCTTTACGCGATTGGCCGGATGAATGGCTGCCGCTTTAAATATTGCTGTGTGCAGAATTGTTGGATAGCATTATCTCCTTGCTTTTCATAAAGGATGGTTCTGTGCAGTTGGGTTCAAGTACTTTCAAGCACTTTCAAGAATTGGATGCAAGTATTTTTTTTTAAATACCAAAGTGCTTGCACTTGTATCGGAGTACTTCCTATTAATGCCTAAAGTATTTGTACTTGTATTCAAGTACTTTTCAAAGTTCTTGACCAATCTGTCTCCTGAATGCTGACAGCGATTGGTCAAGTACTTGAAAAGTACTTGGATACAAGTACATGTACTTATTATTAGGCATTATTAGGCATTATTAGGTAGAACTCAGATACAAATACAAGCACTATGGTATGTAAAATAAAAAAAAAATGCTTGCATACAATTCTCAAAAGTATTTGAAAGTACTTAGACCCAACTCTGGTTCTGTGTACCCTGTGCTAAAGGAGGTAAATTAGGAAGCACTACGACACCTTTCCTAAACATTTAAAGAATTCGAATGCACTTATCATTGCTGCCAAGTAATTATTTCCGGATCATTTTTTAAGGAATTTTCCTCGGCAAAAAATTCTATTTGGACACAGCCAAAGATTTCGTTTGTCGCGCTTATTGATGTCTTGTGCTCTGTATTCTTCTACAGAGGCACTGGCAACTGACTCAAGAATTAGCGCTACCTAGCGGCACCTACGACTTATCTTGTGAAACAAAAGCGCATAACTAGTGGATGGAAATGCACACAAATGTACAGTTTCTTTTTTCGCATTTACGAAAATTTGCTTAAGATTTGCAATACAGTTGGATGGAAACACAGCTAGTGATTCTTGAGACAATGCTAAAAAAAAAATTTTATAAACGTATTACATTGCACTTTACAGACTTACTAAGCCATAGTAGGCAGGTGATGATTTCATCGACCCTATGGCTCTAAATTACAAAATAATTGAGATGAAATATGAGGTTTTTTTATCATGTAAGGACTACAATTAAGAATATCTGATATCCAATAAAACAAAAGTACCCAAGTGTCACTAAATAACCAATTTAACCAATAACGATGCACTTAAATGAATGTACCCATCGTGAATTTAATATGTTGTTATGGTCCCAATTTGTTATGGCCCCAATTTGTTGTGGCGTAGCGGACAGCAAGGGATGACAGACAAAATTTTAAAACTATGTTGCGATGTCCTGGGACAGGAAAATGCTCCAACACAGGCAAAAATCCACAAAAAGCTTCACAGGTCTTGAAAAGGAGTGACAGGTCTGGTCAAATGTATCCTTCCACAATTTCTCCTTGCAATTTCTCCTACTACCTACTCTCTCAATTTTTCTCCTTATATACTCATTTTCAGCCCCTGCCACCTTCCAGACTTTTCTCCAATTCTCTGGGACATTCCCCTCTGAGGCATGCCCAGGACATGCCCCAAAACCTAGCTCCAGACTGGGCTTAACAAAAAATGTCAATACTGCCATCTAGTGGCTTTTTTTTTTTTTTTTTTTTTTCCCACATTACACCTCCATTCCAAAAAGGGAAAAATTTTGACTCATAAAGGCAAAATTTTTCTTTTCAATACAAAAATGGTTAAGTAGACACTTGTATATATATACATATAATAGGATATGCTAATAAACACGTGATATATATCCACATACTCAAACACGGGATAAGCAATCAGCAATTACATTGTCAGTACCCTTTACATGCTTAATTTCCAAGTCAAACTCCTGTAAAATCAAACTCCAATTCAACAATCTCCGATTCTTGTTTTTCATCTTACTCAAAAACATTAACGGATTGTGGTCAGTATATACAATCATTGGCTTTTGCCCTGTACAAACATGAACCTCAAAGTGTTGTAAGGATAGAACCAGAGCCAACAGCTCCTTCTCAATTGTGGAATAGTTCTTTTGGTGGCGATTGAACTTCCTGGAGAAGTATGCCACGGGATGCTCAATGTCATCAGATTCACTTCTCTGTTGGAGCACAGATCCACAAGCTTGGTTACAGCATTGACCGCCATGGAGAACGGTTTGTTGCAGTCAGGAGATTTGAGCACGGGAAGTGACACAGCAGAGACTTTAGGGCGATCGAAGGCTCTTTGGCATGCTTCATCCCAAGTGAACTTTACGCCTTTCTTCAGTTGGTTGGTGAGACTGAGAGCAATCTCAGCAAAGTTCTTGCAGAACTTGCGGTAGTACCCGATCATTCCAAGGAAGCGGCGCAAAGCTTTTTGTTGTCAGGAACTGGAAAGTCCATGATGGCTTGGACTTTAGCATTTATGGGTGCCACCTTACCCTGGCCTATGATGTAGCCAAGATACGTGACAGTAGCACAACCAAAGTCACTCTTGTTCAGGTTAACAGTCAGGTTAGCCTGGGTCAAGCGCAACAACGCTTCTACATCTTTCAGATGTTCTTCCCAGGAGTCACTCCATGTGATCAGGTCGTAAACCGTGTGTGGCAATCCGCGATTGTAGACTGTATCATCCTTTGGAACGTGGCTGGGGCATTTTTCATGCCAAAGGGTAGGACTTCATACTGGTATAACCCAGATGGTGTGGCAAAAGCAGAGATGCTCTTGGCCCTCTCCGTTAAAGGCACACATCAATAAACCTTCAATGAATCAATCTTAGTCAGAAACTTTGCTTGCCCTACTCTATCGATACAATCATCAATCCTAGGTATTGGAAACACATCAGTTCTAGTTACAGCATTGACTTTGCGATAATCTGAACAGAATCTAGTACTTCCATCAGGTTTTGGAACTAGAACACAGGGTGAACTCCAATCTGAGTTAGAGGGTCTGATAATATCATGTTCTAACATGTACTCAACCTCTTTCTCAGCAATCTTTCTCTTTTCAGGATTCATCCGGTACGGATGCTGTTTTCTTGGTTCGGCATCACCAACAGGTAGCGCTGTTCGTTGGTGTTCATTCTGCTTGAGTTGAGACAGAGGAAGACGTGTGGGATCTAAGCTGAAGATTTACTCTTGTCTAAATGGAGTTTTCTGAAAATAATTCATCTGTTAAGGCTCAAACAGTATTAGAGATTAGACAATTTGCTCCCGAGGTATAACCTTTTGTCGCATTAAGGGAGAATCTTCCTCCTTCTTTTTTCCCCTTTTTCCCCTGTAACAACTCGGTGAGCAAACAGCCAAATTAAGTCGCTAATCTGGTCAAACAAAGGCAACGGGGTTTTTTTGGGGTTTTTTTTTGGGGTTTCAGTCTCCCGGGGAGCAAAGTAAGGTAAAGTAAAATAAATTTAAACGCTAAATTTAAAGAATAAATTAAACGCTAAATAATTGTCTAACTAAGTGAATTGTGTGCTATACAAAGTAAAACAGAGTTGTTTTCAAGGACTGAGGTACACTGTCGCCTGCTTTTTTCTGTAGCTGATTTAGCTAACGAACTATAGTAAGCTCTCAACGCCAAGAATATATCAAATTACCGGATATCTAACTATAACCCGGTTTGTTTTCATACTTGGTCGCTTGCCTTTCATACAGTCTTCTAGCCAATAAATATTGACGTTCACCGGGTTTTTAGTCCCCTTCGTTCTCTATCCTGACCGCATTACCCAACGCATTGCCAAGCTTGAATATTAACGCTAACCGGGTTTTTGTCTTTTTTTTCATCAAAGGGCTCTTCTGATTAAACACATTGCAAATTACGTTATCTTTGTATTTTCCTCCGGTTTGCGTGCCTTGATCAGCTGATTAAAGTTTAACTGCTTGTTTGAGTGCTCAGCGACAGCTTGTTGGGGAGGTACCATGTTTAGTTCATGCCCCATAGTAAACGACTTGTTTATTCGGTCCGTTTTAATTAAAGGGAACCGAGGCTTTACTCTTATCTCGGTTACCCTTGGTTGTATTTGTGGCTAGCTAGCTAGATAGTTACTGTTTGCATTTTTGGCTGGGGATCTGAGATTTAGTATTTAGTCAGTAGGGCAGCAGTCACTTTAGTCTTCGATTCGGTTTGGTTGGAATTTAAACGGAAAGCTTTACCGGAGTGCTCCGCCTCCTCCCTCCTCCAGGTTCTCCTGGGCTTAGTAGGCAGTCTTTTTTATCTGGGTTCTCAGCTAAGCCCTGTGATATTTTTAGGTTAGTATATTAATAGTACCGGGACTAGATAAATTCAAGTTGGCTTATTAGGAGTGCTTATTATCCATAGAGTTTCTCAATTTGGTATTTCATCTCTGTTAACTGAAACTAAGCCCCTGTTAAAAGAGGCTTATTATCCGTTCACATAGTTTCCCCACGGTTTCTATTGTGACTGCTGCTTAGGGCTTCTCAGATTAATAAATAAATAAATTGTGGTTCCTGAGCTTCTGTCTCGGCATTAGTAATTTTCTTTGTTATCTAGGGTGAGCAAGGTCATTAGGTAGGGGGTTCAAAAATATGGCCAAAACTATGTGACGGTTGCAGGATGATCGCACTTTTGGAAAGAGATTTCCAGGGTGGGTTTGTCTGTCACCGGTGCCAGCTAATTGAGCATCTGGAGAGCAAGATCCTTGATCTTCAGGGCCAGTTAGCGGCACGACATAGTTCATAATCAGTAGAGTTCCTAGAGGAACTAAGTAGTATGTCGTTTAGAGAAATGGTTTGTAATTAAAAGCAGGGTGGTGTGGGGACCCTAGAGCAGGCAGGGAGAGAAAGTTGGGTGACGGTAGGTCGTCCAGCGCAGGAAAGGGCGTGCACACCGTTAAGTGACAGCTCCTCCAGTGGTTGAGGTGTCCAACCGATTCCGGCCCTTGCAGGAACTCAAATTGGCCCCTGACCCTGAGAGTGAGGGGACTGATGAGCAGCAGGGCACCCTGTTGGCCTCTACCCCTCAGAAAAGAGAGTTATTGATAGTGGGGGACTCAATACTTAGAGGAATAGACAGTTTAGTCTGTTCAAGCGCGACAAGGAGTCTCAGACGGTGTGTTGCCTGCCTGGTGCCCAGGTAGGAGACCTCCTGGAGCGTCTTGGACAAGCTCCTGGCCAGAGCGGGGAGGGATCCAGTTGTCATGGTCCATGTTGGGACTAATGACATAGGTAAGGGTAGGTTTGAGGTTCTGCAAAAGCAAATTTGTTGAATTAGCTGAAAAGCTTAGGAGCAGATCCTCCATGGTAGTGTTCTCCGGGATTCTACCGGTACCACGTACAAACAGAGGGAAGCAGAATTTTATCTGGAGGTTTAACACGTGGCTTGGTATAGGAAAGAGGGGTATAGGTTTATGGGGCACTGGAACTACTTCTGGGACAGGGGTGACCTGTTCAAGCCGGATGGGCTACACCTGAACCGGAGGGGTACCTTTGCACTGGGTCAGCTTCTGTTGAGGGTAGCAGAGAGTTATTTAAACTAGGGACTTGGGGGCAGGGAGGTTAGAGAGTGTTATACAGAGGGAAATGCAGACTGCCCTGATGGAAGCTGACAGCGTTACATGCACTATTGATGATATATTTTTAAAGCAAAAAAGCGTGGTGGGGCTTTGAGCAGTGGGCACATGGGAAATCGGAAGAGCGTTCGTGATAACCTGAAATGTTTTTATCTAAATGCAAGAAGCATTAAAAATAAATTTCGAGAACTTGAGGCCGTTATGATTAGTGAAGGCTATGACATAGTTGGGATTACAGAGACATGGCTTAGTGAAGAGGATGAATATAATGTAGAAGGTTATAAGCTCTTTAGGAAGGATAGATGCAATAGGCGAGGAGGGGGTGTAGCACTCTATGTGAACGAACACATAAATGTGCAGGAAATTCCTGAAATTGAACATTCCTTGCCCCTGCGAAGATATCTGGGTCAGGCTCACTGGCAAACACGAGACTGGTTTAAACATAGGTGTGTGCTATCTGGCTATGGACAGTACAGTCAATGAAATGCTCTTTTTAGAGGATTACGCAAACTTGTAGAGGAGGGGGACTATTATTATGGGAGACTTAAATTATCCTGGTATTGATTAGGAAAAAGTGAAAGGACAGGGGAGGGGAGAGGAAGAATTTCTAGATGTCATAAATGATAATTTTTTGGTGCAGTATGTTAATAAACCTACAAGAGAGAAGGCAATTTTAGACTTAGTGCTCTGTAATGACCCAGATAGAATTAGCAATGTTGAGGTAACTGGAGCCACTTGGGACAAGTGATCACTCTACTATTAATTTTGAGGTTTCATGGGAAGTTAAAAAGGTGTATTCAAAAACAAAAATTTTCAATGTTAGGCGAGCAAACTTTGACAGGATGCGCTCATATCTAAGTGAAATAAAATGGGAGACACTCCTGGACTGTGTGTCTGTAACTGAGATGTGGGAAAGATTTAAGGGGTTTTACTTGATTCACAATGCAAATTCATTCCAAAGGTGTCCAAAAGTAAGCTGAAAAGCAGAATCCTCAGTGGATGACCGCAGCTATTCGTCAGGAGTTTGAGGGAAAAGAGGAATCTTTATAAGATGTACATAGAGGATAACAATGAGATTACTAAGGCCGAATACTGTAAAATGCGGGCTGTGGTCAAAAAAGAGCTGAGGATGCTAGAAGACTGTATGAAAGACAAATTGCAGAGGGGTCAAAACTAACCCTAAAGCGCTTCTTTCAGTACTGTAGTAGAAAAAGGAAAGTCAAAGAGCAGGTTAAGGCATAAAGAATAAAAATGGATCGCTGCTATATAATAACAAGGATATTATGGACACCTTAAACGGTTACTTTGTTGAGAATTTTACCTTAGAGCGGGTCTTTATTCGGCCAGAGGGCATGTCCAATGCTCAAGATTATTTAGCGGAAATTGAGGTTAGGGATAACGTTTAGACAAGTTGCATAAACTAAAGGCAGATAAGGCGGCGGGTCCTGGTGGCTTATATCCTAGAGTGCTCAGGGAAGTTAGTGAGATCATCTTTAAGCGCTATCCGCCATCTTTAGACGGTCTTTAGAAACTGGAGAAATACCAAATGATTGGAAACAGGGTAATATAATACCAATATATAAGAAAGGGGACCGTACTGAGCCAGGTAATTACAGGCCAGTCAGTTTAACTTGCATTGCGTGCAAAATATTGGAATCTATCATAAAAGATGAGCTGGACTTATTTCTTGAACGTAACAATATCTTGAGGGATAGCCAACATGGTTTCCGTGAAGGAAGGTCATGCCTGACAAACCTTCTGGAATTTTTTGAAGAGGCCACCAAGACTTACGACCAGAGCAGGGCTTATGACATCATATGTTTGGATTTTCAGAAAGCATTTGATGCAGTACCGCATAAGAGACTAATTTTTAAAATGAGCTCCATTGGAGTTACAGGAGGTATTCTGAAGTGGATTCAAAACTGGTTGCAGGACAGAACACAAAGAGTGGTGGTCAGTGGTATCTCATCTGAGCTAGGTATGGTGGGGAGTGGCGTCCCCCAGGGATCGGTGTTGGGACCCCTGCTGTTCCTCATCTACATTAATGACCTTCATAGGAATATTGAGAGCAGATTAGTGAAATTTGCAGATGATACTAAATTGGGAGGTTTGGCAAATAGTTTAGAGTCCACTAAAGTGATTCAGGATGATTTGTATAGAATCCAGAATTGGGCAGAAATGTGGCAAATGAAATTTAATGTAGCGAAATGTAAAGTAGTACATGTAGGTAATAAAAACATTAGACGGGATTACTTCATGGGAGGTTTTAAACTGGAATGTGCTCCACAAGAGAAAGATCTGGGATTGTTGACCAAACCCTCACAGGCTCTAGCCATTGATAAGTTAAAAAAGCCAGTGGATGCTGGGATACATTGCCAAAAGTATTGAGTTCAAATCCAAGGAGGTGATGCTTCTTTTGTACAACTCATTTGTCAGACCACATCTAGAGTATTGTGGACAGTTCTGGGGACCATACTTTAAGAAAGACATAGAGGCTTTAGAGAAAGTTCAGAGAAGAGCCACGAAGCTAATTCCGGGTATTAAAGATGAAAGCTATGAGAAGAGGCTGAAGATCCTTAATCTCTTTAGTCTTAGGAAAAGGAGACTAAGGGCAATCTGATTGAGGTCTTTAAATATGTTAAAGGGATTAACAAAGTGAATTATGTAGGATTCCTTCAACCAAGTGTTGTTAGTAGAACTCGGGGTCACAAATGGAAGCTGACCAAAGGTAAATTTAGCACTGATATTCGAAATATTTCTTCACCCAAAGAGTAATTTCGGTGGGAACAGCTTGCCTGACCAGATTGTTGAGGCAGAGACCTTGGGAGTTTTCAAGAGCAGGCTTGACTTAAAGTTAGATACCATTGAGTCATTGAGTATCTGAAGTGATATATTCACGATAGTACAAAGAAACTGGCGAGCCTAGTTGGGCTGAACGGCCTGTTCTCGCCATTCATGTTCATGTTAACATCTACATCATGAGAGGCTCTAGAAACTCTCTTTGGAACATCAGGAAATAGATCTTTATATTTCTTGATCAACCTCTCAAACTGATCTTTCTGTGAGGGTTCTAAGTGCTGGAGTTTTACATCAAGATTTTGCAACACTTCAGAATTTGACAATTTACATGAAAGAACTTCAGCTTTAATTCTAGGTTCATCATCTTGAAACTCCCCCTCATCTTCACAAGTCTCGGCCCTAGGAGGATCTGAAGTGACAGCTGCAACCCTAGCATTCCTACCATGATAAGGCTTCAGCATGTTAATGTGACACAACTGTTTTGGCTTTCTCCTATCTGGAGTCTTCACAATGTAATTGAGATCATTGAGTTTTGTCAGAATTTCATAAGGACCATGAAATCTAGCCTGCAATGGATTGGACTGCAAGGGAAACAACACAAGGACCTTGTCTCCTGGTTTAAACTCACGGCTTCTAGCCTTATGGTCATACCAAGTTTACATTTTTCCCTGACTTGATTTCAAGTTCTCTTTGGCTAAGTCACAAGCTGCATGCAGTCTTTCCTTGAACTTGCTAACATAGTCTAACAGACTGATATGCAGCTCTCTCTCTTGCCATTGTTCACTCAACAATAGCAAAGGTCCTCTCACTTCATGGCCAAACACTAGCTCAAACGGACTGAATCCAGTAGACTCCTGCACTGCTTCTCTAGCTGCAAACAACAGCAAATGAACACCTTCAACCCAGTCTTTCTCATGGTCATAACAATAAGTCCTCATCATTGTCTTGAGAGTGGAATGAAACTGCTCTAAGGCACCCTGACTCTCTGGATGATAGGCACTGGAAAGAATCTGCTTCGCACCTAGTTCATACATAACCTGCTGAAACAATCTGGAAGTGAAATTGCTACCTTGATCTGACTGAATTTCCCTGGGAAGGCCAAACAACGTGAAGAACTTTATCAAAGACTTCGAGATTGCAGTTGCCTTGATGTTGCGTAGAGGTATGGCTTCAGGGAATCTGGTAGATGCACACATGATTGTCAAAAAGTACTGATTTCCAGATCTAGTCTTGGGTAATGGACCAACACAATCAACGATGACCTTGGAGAAGGGCTCCCCAAATGCTGGGATAGGCTGCAATGGAGCTACAGGTGGGTCTAACTGGTGTTTTCCAATTACCTGACAAGGGTGACAGGTTTTGCCAAAGTTGGAAACATCTTTCCGAAGTCCAGGCCAGAAGAAGTGTCTCATGATCTTGTCAAGAGTCTTGTTAACACCAAGATGACCTCCTAAAGGCAAACTATGAGCCATTGTTAAGATCTCATTCCTGTAGACCTTCGGAACAACAATTTGCTTGACCACTGCCCAATCTGCATTGGCAGGGATATCAGGAGGGCGCCACTTCCGCATCAACACTCCATCCTTGAGATAATACCCAACTGGAAGTGCGTCTATTTCTTCATCAGGAAGGGCTCTCTTCTTTTGTACACAAATTCCAGGATCATTGGTTTGCTCCTGAATCAACCGCTTTCTGGACAGAGACAAGTCTCCAGACACATCAGAATCACCAGACCCATCTGGCTGGCTGAACAGAGAACTGATAAAAGTGTCTGGTAAGTCCTCAAACGGAGAAACCATAGTAGGCTGAACAGAGTCATGAGGCAAACCACCTGAGTCGTGACTATTCAATGTGCTGGACGGCACCACATCATCTTCTTCTTGAGCCTTCTTGGCCATAGCACGGGTCATTGCACAGGAAGGACACAGAGATGGGTCTTCATCGCCATCTTCAGTGCTCGGCTGTGAAGTAAGATGAACAGGGGGAACTACATTGCCCCCAGCCAGGTCATTGCCTAGCAACAGAAAAACACCCTTGATAGGTAGACTTGACATAAGTCCCACCTTTACCTCTCCTGTAACTAAATCTGACTTCAAGAATACAGAGCGCAGGGGTACAGATACAGTCCTCCCTTCAATACCTTGTACAAGTATGAAATCCCCAGAAGCGGTCTCATCACGTAACTCCAAGGAGTCCATCAACAAAAGTGACTGAGAAGCTCTGGTATCCCTTAGGATATATATGGGTACAGGAGGAGAATGCTCATTCAGAGCCACAAATCCCTCTGACACAAATGGAAGAAATTCCTCCCTCACAAAGTCAGCAGTATCAGGTTTCTAAGCCTCACAAGGAGCAGGCAATTTAGCAGATCGGTCATCTACTACAGGGGTTTTTAACCTTGTCTTCATAAAGGCATTGGGTTTGGTATCCTTTTCTTTTTCTTTCTTAGCTTTAAGGAACCAACAGTTAGTTGTAACATGACCAGATTTCTTGCAATAATTGCAAACTAGACCACTTTTGTCACTGTCAGCTTTCACACTTTGATCAGACCTTTGACTGGATTTCTGAGCACCATCACCAGATTTGTCTTTGTCTTTGGGTGAGGAATCTTGGGTACCACCGTTACCTTTCTTCTGAAATTGGACCATCTATTGTTACTGCTGGACTGAAATTTGGACTTATGTGTGAGAACATATTCGTCTGCAAACTTGGCAGCTGATTGCAAATTCAGTGCTTGCTTCTCATTAAGGTAGGTCTTAATATCATCCTTGACACAGTTCTTGAATTCTTCAACTAACACCATCTCTTTTAGTGAGTTGAAATCATCCTTGACCTCCATAGAAGTACACCAGCGCTCAAAGCAAGCCTTCTTCTCGTTAGCAAATTCCACCTAAGTCTGTTTGTCAGATTTCTTCAGACCTCTGAATTTCTGTCGGTAAGCCTCTGGAACTAACTCATAAGCTGTCAAAATAACATTTTTGACAACCTCATAATCAGAGGAATCATCTGCAGACAAAGCCGAATAGGCTTGTTGAGCTTTACCCTTGAGGACAGTTTGCAACATCAGAGGCCAGTGTTCCTTTGGCCACTGACAACTCTTAGCTACCTTCTCGAAGCACTGGAAATACTTATCAACCTCTTTTTCCGAGAATGGAGGCACCAGCTTTACCTACTGGCTAGCATGAAATTTGTTTTCAGTTTCCATTTTGATTTTTAGTTGCTCCATTTGGAGCCTTTCTTCTCTGTCTAACTTCTGTAAATCGAAATCTCTCTGTCTCTGTCTCTCTCTGTCTGCTCTTTCCTCTTTCTCTCCCTCAAATTCTCTTTGTTTTTCTTTTTCCTCCCTTTCTTTTCTCTCTTTCTCTCTCTCAAACTCTCGTTGTTTTTCTTTTTCCTCCCTTTCTTTTTTCTCTTCTCTTGCTAATTTTTCTAACTCAAACTGCCTTTCTTTTTCTCTTTCTGCTCTCTTGAATGCTCTTTCCTCTCTTTCAATCTCTAGCATTTTTAATTTAAGTTCCATTTCTACATTTGGATTTTCCACTGGAAACTGTTCCAGATGTCCTGGTACAAACACATTTTCATCAATGTACTTTTGTAATATTCAACAATCTCTCTAGCCAGTCTTGCTTTTCGCATGGCTGGTTTTACATCTGTCAGCTCTAACTGTCTGCATATTTCTAGCAGTTCTGTCTTTTTAAAAGACTTCAAAACCTCTACGGTTGGTGATGCCAAGAAATCATCCATTGCTGTTGATCTGTCAATATATATCTAGGAAAATTCAAAAAAACAATTTCACAATTTGAAATTTTAGATTTTCAATAAATGACTCACACAATGGTCTATCCCGGACGAGCCCCCAATTTGGTATGGTCCCAATTTGTTATGGCGTAGCGGACAGCAAGGGATGACAGACAAATTTTAAAACTTTAACAGATTTAATTAAACAAACACTTTGAACTAATCTACAATCTACTCTACTGACCAAGATTGAAATAAAAAAAAATGAGATATTTACAGTCCCTTGGTAATTGAGATGGGGCTGCTATGTTGCGATGTCCTGGGACAGGAAAATGCTCCAACACAGGCAAAAATCAACAAAAGGCTTCACAGGTCTTGAAAAGGAGTGACAGGTCTGGTCAAATGTATCCTTCCACAATTTCTCCTTGCAATTTCTCCTACTACCTACTCTCTCAATTTTTCTCCTTATATACTCTTTTCCAGCCCCTCCCACCTTCCAGACTTTTCTCCAATTCTCTGGGACATTCCCTCTGAGGCATGCCCAGTACATGCCCCAAAACCTAGCTCCAGACTGGGCTTAACAAAAAAAAAAGTTAATACTGCCATCTAGTGGCTTTTTTTTTTTTTTCACATGACAAAGTTAACTTAATATGACCCTCCGGTGAAGCCACTGGGCACAAATACACTAAGTGAGTGAAGGCAACCAGAGGAAGGAGGGCAATAGCGGTGGATAAAAATACTCGTGACTATACCACGCAGGGCCGCAATATTTGTTACCATTTTAGATCTATTTTATCCCCCTTCTCGCCAATAACCAATGAAAAGTAGCCAATGAAATTATTGGCTACTTTCATTCGTTGAGAGATTCTGTGTCTATGTTCTTATGATGTGTTCATATCCCACCCCTAGAACACCCACACTTTTAAAATCACACCTCTGCCCTTGTCTCTACCCCATATTAATTGGCATACCAACACTATTTTTCATCATAATTTGACTCCTTAACATTTTTTTCTGTACTCCATGTTTATGTGATCCTTGCATAGACTGTGCTCCTAGAGTATTACAATGTTTAGGCTCCTATGAGCTAATCAAGAGAGCTATGGTATGCACATAGCAGTTCTGGGAGTTCCATTTCTGAGCAGCGATTCCTTGTGCCCAGGGTTCCTGATTTTAGCGCAAATGTACCTTTTTAAATGTGAAAATGCCTAAATCACGCACAAAATTTTAAATTCGTACGTACCAGTTATGTACGTTTTTTTCCCTTCCGGATGCACAACTAACAACCACTTGTCTCGAGGAGGGGCCTCGTAGATGATGTGTGTTTACAGGAAGCAGTCACAGTTGCTCTCAAGTAGCGTTCGATGTGCGCGCAGCATTGTAGGCATAGGCAGAAACCCCAGGGGGGGTTGGGGGATTAGAACTTGCCCTTCCAGGGGGTTGTACCCCCCCGAATATATCTTTGTAAACCTAACAATGAAATTTAAAATTTAAAAATAATGACTTGAATGCACTTGTGCAAATTATAAATGTAGGACAATGCATTTTAAAGTTTAGAAAGATGTCACCCCCCTCTACCTCACAGTGGATTGGTCCACTGCCTGGCTATTTTTGATGCGACGCCAAAGGCTTGGTAAGAGCTGTAGCCAACCGGGGTGTGGCCACGCCCCTCAACCACGTCAACATGCCCGCAACAGCCGATTCTCCTCCCTCCCGCTCCCGCTGCAGAGCAGAACTTCAGCACCCTGGACAACGGTGGGAGACTCAACACCCATTCAGCACTCCCTAGACTTGCATGTATCTGGACAGTTCCCACCAGCTGCGAGTTGTAAGACTAGGCGGGCCTGGAGAAAGAGCTCACGAGGTGACACAGCTGCTTCTCATGACAATCAGAGCCGACCACAGCTTAGAAGGGAGAACTGGGCAGTTGTAAGGAGGCTGGCGAAGAGTGCGGGTGTAAAGCTTGTGACTAACCATTCTTAGGTTTTCTCTCCTCTAAGATTCCAATGGTGGGGAGACTGGGGGTTCGGGCAAAGACCTACAAAGCCTGAACGCTACGGCAACAAGTTCAGAAATCCCTAAAAAAGCATCATCCAATCAGCGCCAGAAACCTACGCTGCCTAGAACCCAAAGTCCCGACAAAGGGAGCTTCACCTGCGTGACTGAAAGCTGTTTCCTTGTGTTTACGAAGTGTGCATGCTAACAGTGCACTTTTCTGTTTTGTACGTTTAAATAAAATTACCGGCCAGTGGGCTGGTTTTGACCCAAGTCTCCCACCAAGTCTGCACCGTGTTTTCCTGTGTCTCGCTACAGAGTATAGAATGCATCTCCAGCCGAACCTGCTGTAAGTAGCAATAGCTACCTTGCAAACAACCACTGAAAACAATGGCTGTGTCAAACATGTTTCTGTACTTCCACCACTCAATAGAATGACACACATTCACTTTTGTAACCAGCAGAGTCGGTTCTATTACCCACCCGAATTGCTGCTCTTCCACCCCAATTGGGTGGTTGTATTCTGCATGTTTTGAGTCCAGAAATTGCTTTTATATAGTCCGCTTATTTAGTGTGTTCTGTGGCTCAAAAAGACGTCCACGATTCTGATGTTTTGGTTGGACAGTATTAAAAGATAACGCCTGTATCCATTCAGAATTTTACTGTACCAGTCATCATGGCTTCTCGCAGCTGGCCAGAGATTAGCTTACGAAGATAATCTTGGGTAGTACATGAAATTTGATTTGAAATTGTTAGCTGATTAACCCTAAGTATCTATATGATATATTGAATGAACAACAAAATGCTGATCATGTCTCAAAAACAGTTAGACTGCACAGATGATGCTATAAAAGAGTTTGCTGCATCAAAAAGGCTCAAACTAAAATGAATGTTTTGAACATTTTATTCCCTTGTTTTATTCATCCTGTTTTTGAGTGTAGTTTAACTGTTTATTTTCAAACTATTTTGTCATGATGTAAAATTGACTTGGAGCACTCTTTTGGTAAGGGTATCTAGAGTTTATAGTGCGACCTAAATGGTAACGTAAAGCTGATTTGAAAATCTATTGTACAAGTAAGTTTGCCTAGCTGGCAATCTTCATGAATCAATTTCCATATATTTAAAGTACAAACCCCAATTCCAATGAAGTTGGGACATTGTGCAAAACATGAATAAAAACAGAATACAATGATGTGCAAATCTCATAAACCCATATTTTATTCACAATAGAACGTAGACATCATATCAGATGTTGAAAGTGAGACATTTTACCATTTCATGAAAAATATTTGCTCATTTTGAATTTGATGGCAACAAAACATCTCAAAAAAGTAGGGACAGGGCTGTGTTTACCATTCTGTAGCATCCCCTCTTCTTTTAACAACAGTCTGTAAACGTGGGAAATGAGGAGACCAGTTGCTGGATTTTTTGGAGAGGAATGTTGTCCCACTCTCGTGAGATGTAGGATTCTAGCTGCTCAACAGTCCTGGGTCTTCTTTGTCGGATTTTCCATTTTATGATGCGCCAAATGTTTGCTATTGGTGAAAAGTCTGGACTGCAGCCAGGTTATTTCAGCACCTGGACTCTTCTACTGTGAAGCCATGCTGTTGTGATGGATCCAGTATGTGGTTTAGCATTGTCTTGCTGAAATATGCAAGACCTTCCCTAAAAGAGACAATGTCTGAATGGGACAATATGTTGTTTTAAAACCTCTATATACTATTCAGCATTGATAGTGCCTTTGCAGATCTGTAAGCTGCTCACGCCATAGGCATTCATGCAACCCCAGACCATCAGAGATGCAGGCTTTTGAACTGTGTGCTGATAACAAGCTGGATGGTCCCTCTTTTTTTTTAGATCGCACAACACGGTGTCTGTGGTTTCCAAAATCAATTTCACATTTTGATTCATCTGACCACAGAACAGTTTTCCATTCTGCCTGAGTTCATTTTCAATTAACTTTGGCCCTGAGAAGATGGTGGCGTTTCTGGATAGTGCTCACATATGGCTTCTATTTTGCATGATACAGCTTTAACTTGCATTTGTAGATTGCACGGCAAACTGCGTTCACAGACAATGATTTCTGGAAGTGTTCCTGAGCCAATGCAGTGTATTCCAGTGCAGAATCATGCCTGTTTTCAATGCAGTGCCGCCTGGGGGCCTGAAGATCACGAGCATCCAATATTGACCTTCGGTTTTGTCCCTAGTGCACAGAGATTTCTCCAGATTTTCTGAATCTTTTGATGATCTTATGTACTGTAGATGGTGGGACATTCAAAGTCTTCACAATTTTACATTGAGGAACATTTTTGTTCCACAATTTTTATACGCAGTTTTTTGCAAATTGGTGAACATCTGCCCATCATCTGCCCAGAATTTAAAGTATTGATTTAAATAATGTATTCAGTAAGTCACAGTGTGCAACTTCTTGGCATTTGAAGATGTTGAGATTTTAGCTTTAGTAATTTAGTAAATTTAGTTTCATAATTTAGTTTACTTTTTGGTCATCCAGTCATGCTGTTTGAGATTTCATTTTTTTTTTGATTATGTTTGTGTTTTCATTGTTATTGTTGATATATTTGTCTCTTTGATATGTATATTTACATGACAAAATGAAATGAAAATAAGATCATTGGTCTTCTTTTATTTGGATTTACATTTTTAAGAAGCAAACTTGGACAAATTGCCAACTGCTAAGTAGTGTAAAGAGCTTGCAACCATTAAAATAGTGTTGCCAATTCAATGTTTTCAAGTGTTTAATTGTATATGCCTGAAGCTAGAAGCCTCACCTCATTTTTTTGGAACGTAGTGCGTGGCAACATGATGTGAAGAGTTCATTTGAAAAACAAATAAAGGCCATTCTTAGAATGAATAAACTATCAGCAGTATGATGAATATTCCTTTAACTACACAATCAAAAACACCATTTTGGAGAAGTACAAAATTTTGAGATATTTTACTGAAATAACCCAGCGCTAATTTGATCGATATACCTTGGAGCGCACAATTAAAAAATATTGTTTAAGAAAATAAATAAAAATCCAGATAACTGTTTTTGCAAATGTATACACAGTATTTTAAAAAAGCACATTGTAGATCATCCTCAGAATTTTGAAAATCACCCCCAAAAATTTGTTCTAAGGGGTTATGATCACCCTCAGATTTTGAAGACATGGGGAACACTGGTGTCAGAGGTGTTACTAGGATGTTGTCTTTGTGTGGGCTTTTGGAATCATTGGGTGGCAACAACAATAATGTTGCTTTTTGCTAAATAGGAAAAATATACCAAAATAAATTTACCCAAGATAAGCACAAGTCACTGTTTCACTGTTCTCTGTTGATTCCTATATACCACATATTCGCTAGCTAATAGGAGCCTGCTGTGAAAGTTAACTCGGTAGCAGGTTCCATGGGTTGCAGGTAGCCAACAGCTCACAAATAAAGCTTCGACTTTGTTTTCTCCAACTTATGTCTGTCAGTCTGCTCTGCTGCTGCTGTCTCTCCCTCTGCTTGGCCACACCCCTTCCACTGCAGTTGTTCTCAGCTGAGTCTCATTACCCAGCCAGCAGATAAGCAGCTCTGTTTCTCTAACCCATTGCCAGGGAGGAGGTTTTGAAAATAGATTTGCTGATTGTTTGGTTTTTTGAATATTTTGCACGGCTTTCGATTTAGATTTTGGATTACAGATGAATGGTTTTGGAAAAATGTATTGTGAGGTGGCTGAGGGAGTGAAAAAGAAAAGGGAAAAAAGGGAAGTGATAACAAAAATGAAGAAGAAACATTTGTGGAAGGAATTAAGACAGACATAAAGGGTGATGAAGCAAATTGCATATTTAGCAATGCTCATGATATCGGGAAATTTGTGAGAAAAGAAATTGGGGATGTGAAAGCTGTAAGGATAACACGGGGAGGGTTAGTGATTGTAGAATGTCGAACCGTCAAACAGCGAGATAAAGCTTTAAAAATTAAAGAATATGACTTTACACGGGTAACAAGTTTTCCTTTTAGGAAAAAACCGTGCTTTAAGGGTGTGATCGGTGGTGTCCCTTTGGACATTGATTTAGATGATTTTTGAAGGTGGAGGGGGTATGTGGAGCAAAGCGGCTGAAAAGTTATTGGGAGGGAAAGGTACAAGAAAGTCTGTCAGTATTATTAGAGTTCATTAATGAAGTACCGGAGAGCATATGTTTGCAGATTACGTGAGTTATAGGGTGAGAATATACGAAAGGGCTCGATTACGATGTTTCTGATGTCAGGAGTACGGGCATGTGGCAACTGTTTGTAAAAAAGAAATGCACAGGTGTACACGGTGTGGACAGGAGGGATGCATTGAAGATGAATCTATAGTGGCGAAAGCATGTTTTCACTGTGGGGGAAAGGACAAGAGCACAGGGAAAAATATCATATGCAGAAGCAACTAAAAGAGTCGTGAGTAAAAAAGAAACGGTGGGGAAAGAGCAGGCCAGAGTGCAGCCAGTGAATAAGAAGCAAAAGGAGTTTGAGGAAGATGAAATTAGGATGAGCAGGAGAAGTATTTTTAGCTTTCATTTTAATGGTCTTAAACTATGCTTGTGTGATAGAAAGCACAACGGAGAGAATTAAGATGGTGATAGATGCAGCAAGAGAGATTTTGGGCGTAGTAGATGTTAAGAGGGAAGATGTACAGAGAATTTTGGAAAGAGGGTTCGGTGGTGGTCAGACTTTAAAAAAGTAAGGAGACACAGAAAGACTGGTGAAATATTTGAAGGAGAGAAGGATATGTGATAGGATTAAGTGAGGTGTTTTTTTAAGTAAAGCACATAGTTAAAAAACAGCATGAAATTCAGTACAGTTGGTGCATGGCGGCATGTACCAATGAAAGACAAGGGTGCTGTCTGCCATAAAACTAAAAGAAGAAGAACCCATTGCCAGATTTTCGTTGCGGCATGCACTACTTTCCAGCCTTCGTCTTCGGCCTGACTTCCTGGAATCGACTCTGCCTGCCTCTGACGACGTCTTCTCGTTGCTGCCCCGGTAAACCTGATAGCGTTCTGCCTATGTGATTCTTGGTTCCCGTCTGCCATCTTCCAAGCCCCTGTCCAAGCCACCCGTCTTACCGCTCCACTGCCTGCTGGCGTGGACACGACCCCGTCTGCCGAGCCTTGAGCCAGCCTGCTCCGGTGGCCCAGTGGTAACTCTCCCGCCTGCTGTGTGGGCGACTTGGGTTCGAATCCTGCCGTCGGTGCCAGCTCCTTCAAGTTCCCGGAAGAGCTCCACTCTAGATCCACAAGTTCCAGATCCTGATCTACACCAAGCTAACCTGCTCTGCATTCTGTTTACCCCTGCTCAGTTATCATTAAAAGCCAGTAAAACTTCACTCTAATTGATTGTGTTGCATTTGGGTCCTGCCACTCCCCGTGTCAATGTCTCTGATTGGCCTCTGTCAAGTTACAGTCATGCAGAAACTGAGGTACCTGATGGGCCAAGAACATATCACGGGCTATTCAAGCGTTTGCGTTTTAGATGTAGTTTGTGAAATGCACTACAAACTAGACCTGAAGTGTAATAGCATTACATTTTTGACAAAAAACTATGAATTTGATGTGCTCAGTTGCATTTGGATACCCATAGGTTAATCTCAGAGCTCGCCGGCACATAAACTTAATTTTAATTTGAGTAATGCCAGAAAGTGTCCAAACCCCATTGTAAAATTCCATTGGGATTTTCCTTCAGAAACCTGAAGCTAAGTATAAGTGACCTAGTCCCCTCAGTACTTTAAGTTCTGTAGCTCGCTACAAATTTATTGCACACTGTGGAAGGGATATTCTGCTGTTTGTGTTCCTGCATAGAGGAATCTCCGGGATGAATTTTTCAATTCCCCATCCCGAAAGATTTTTCCCATTTATTTGGTTAAACCATACTGTCCAACTTTAGGGTAAGGGGGAAAACAAATTGTAAAATTGTTCCCATTTCTTCCACCCCGAAACAGGTTCTAGCCAGCGTCTAAAGAAATAATAACATTTGGAGTTAACAAATTTTTAGCACACTGTCCGTTAGCTCAGTGATAGCACATAATGGGAATTACCATTAAGGTGCTAATGGAAATAAACATTGCAATAATATAGCCATGTGGTCCAGCCATTGTACTTTTGACCCAGTCTTGTTTAATGAGCCACCAATCCATGTGGAAAGACTTAGGTTCAATAAAACTGATCGAGCTAGCATTCTGTAAAATTATTTTACATCCAAAGAGCCAGTGACTTGTCCAGTGACAAGAAACAAATCTGCCATAGCTTGCCAGAGCTCGCCAGCTAGCTTGCTAATTACTAAACCAAAGGCCACAAAGTGAGCTGGTAACTTACAAGAAACACGCAGCTTGCAAAACGTGCTAACTCAAGAACCAAAGAAAGGCATGATCAGTAATCAGTTATTAGCAGTTTTAATTGAACTGTTGACAGCTGTCAATAACAAACTGGTTGTGCAGCTCATTTACCCTTGACTGTACCGTAAGTGAGAGAAGAACTATCAGGGTTCAGCGATAATGTAAAAGAGGACCAATGAGTAAGCTCACCCATACCTTCAAAATAGCCAATAGGAAAGCATGCTATCTTTTGATGACCAAAGGTAAAATTACAGAAAACTAAAAATGCTCAAAAATAGCTTTAACTGTGATATTTCTCTGAGTTTTCATTGGATGGTCAGATGATTCCTCTGAGTGGGCAAGGCTTATCTCTGGATGGCCAATGCACACCCCAGCTAACCTGTAGACATGCCTCTGCTGTCCTGGCTGGAAAAACTAGCACTGAGCCGCATGAATTTCATGCTGGTCAGTGCTGGATTTTGGTGGTTTTGCAGGTGAAACAGCATGGCGACGCTGGTTTGTGAAGGTCAGCCAGCATGGCCATGTTGGTTTGTGCGGGTCAGCCAGCATGAACCAGTGTAGACATATCCAAAACGCAACATATGCTGATCATCTGCAAGTTCAACACTGACCAGCCATGCACGTTTTTGCAGCGGGGGGACCAGCATGGGTCAGTGCTGTTTTTTCCAGCAGGACTGTGCATTAATTTCTGTAAACATAAGGATTTGACCTGATTAAATTCAATTAACTTCATTCAACAATAATTACATTAGGTGCAAGCAATTAGAACAGTACCCAGATAAAAGCATAATGATCTTAAAAAGGAGTTATCTCTTGAAACCTGTGCGGGCTTTTAAAGGAAGTGGAGTAATCCAAATTTTAGTAAAATAAAGCCCTGCCACAGTTTATCATCTTGACAAACGATTGTAGTTACATAACAGGCATACAGTAATTAAATACTGTGACAATACAATATTATTACTAAAAAGTGAATTGTACTCAGCATTAAATCTCGCAGAGTAATTAAAAGGAACTATCGGATGATACATAATAGCCTATTAAAATCACCATTTGAAATGCATTATAAAACTGTTGGCTGCATGGCTTTAAGTGTGAAACCTGCTCCTGTAGGCTATAAGCAACATGAAGATCTCAAATGGTCAAGAAATTCAAAAGGAGGTGACTGATTCAGGCATCATGAGATGCCTGGCCAACATTTTCTAAAATGAGAACGCCGGAGGTTTTACAGGAACCGGACACGTGTTTCCTTGGTTTCAACCAGAGTGAGCGGAACAAAGGCGTCTGTTCCGTCGTGACGTAACATACTTCTAAAAGAACTACGAATCTGCTTCGGTCCGCAGTAAATAGTTGTGGGTACACCGGCGTTTGGTGCTGTTACTGAGAAGGGAGATATCAGTTCTTTTAAATTCAACATTTCAGCTCTATTATACGGTAAGTCAGCATTGCTGTTTATTTTTATGTTTGTAACAATTAACAATAACATGAATGCTAAAGAAAATTAGGGCTTGTAAAAAGCGAACAGAATTTGGCCATATCCCCAGCGGTCTTTCTTTGTTTGTGTTCTGTGTGACTGTTGACTGACCTGTTTTTTTTGTCCTTTTTCAGAATTTGGAGTATGATTTTAAAGTGTTTCGTTTCTGAACGCTCTTCTATGGAAGAACATAGTAATCAAATTATAGTTGAAAGCAATTTCAACGAGAGGGACACCTTCAGAGAATCCTGATCTCCCGCCTCTCCACTCTCGGTTGCCACTTTAAAAGGTAATGATGCTGTTGATTTTTGGCACAAAGAGTTCTTGTTACATGGACATAATCCGGAAATAGCCGCTCGCTACAACGGAAATTATTCGGCACCTACTAGTTGTTTTTGATTTTTTTCAGATATTAAGTGGTACATGGTAGTTACCATTTACATTATATTTGCTGCTTTTATGTTCTTGATTGCACGCTGTACTGACTGCTATAAAGAACCTTAAGGAGCCAAACCAGGGGCCATAGGCATACCATAGCACCCGTGGGCTGGTTACATCATTAGTGTCACGTTTGGCGAGTTGCTTCCTCTGCTTAAACACGTGAAATCGGTACAGCAGAAAACCGCATCACGTTTTAACAAAGTAGCCCTAAATGCGAGAAGAAAAAAATGTTTCCGGGTTTTAACCGTCCCCCCTCAGCCCGTCTCCCTTTGACTTAACAGGCCTTGCTGAGATCCCATACATAAGTCAGCGGTCTCGTTTTGGTTGGATGTTTTGCAGCATGTCGCTTAGAGCTTAAATTATTCATTATTTAACTTGGTTGGGGGACCCCTGCTGGTTTTAGTTCCAACCACGGCTGCAAAAAAAAAAAAAAAAAAAAAGGAACAAGTTGTTGGCATTCAAACTTGTGGTTGGTGTTTTTCCGTTGATATTCTTCTATGATGATTGGCTGTTTTAAAACCAGCTTACATTCTTCATATCCTTTTGCTAAAGTGCTAAAAGAATCCTTTGAATCATTGACATTTCCATAGAAAACTCCTTAAGATTAAAAGCATAATGCCTGAGTCATTAAAATATATAAATACACTGCAAGACAAAGACGCATTAGCAACTATAGAATCAGATTTTGACTTGTAGTCGAGTGGATGAACTTTTTTTGATTTCTTGGTAGTTTTCAAAGTTCTGAGAATGTGCAGTAATCGTGACACAGCCCCTGTAAGCCACATGATGCCAGACTATGGAATGTTTCCCCAAGGGACAGAGGGAATATTCAACTTCTTAATCAAGAAGTCAGTGTTTCCACAATGTACATAAGACACACATTCCATTTCAAGAAACTTCTCAATAGCTTATGTCTGGTTTTGTCAGATCTGACATATTGGTAACAGGGCCCCCATACTGATATATTTTTGAATATTAGTCCCCTTATATCCAGACATTGGCAAATAGTGCCATAAAACTTTCTTTGGCATGTTAAAATATCCTGAAAGGGCTGAAGACTCAGCTAATTTCAAGGCTTTGTCTACTTGCTTAACATTTCATGGGCCCCTGAACATCACTGCAAATAGGCGAATTGGAGATTTTGTCAAAATGTCTGTAGCCATTGCTCCAAGATGGAGCATAGGACCAAAGATGTTTCTGGTATCGACTGTTTAGCCCAAAGGAAGGTTCAAATTAATGGTCTACCTATCCCCACAGGTGTCTGGTAATTAATGTTAATCCACAGTACAAATAGGAAAAAATTAGCCCGCACCCAACTTTGGGAGCAAATATCTCGAAAAACCATAAATGCAAAACTAAATTCCTCAAATTTTCTCACCTTTAATGGGACAGAACTTGAGAACTGTCCAATATTTTCAACGAAACTTCCTGCGCATATTAATCAGGTCCAAGACTGGTGCCTATTGATATTTTGAGATTTATGAGATTAGATTGTGGGGGCTGAGTGGATGTGTCATCTTCTGATGACTTGTTATTTGTATTTTTATTGTTGGGGATCCCCTTCGGTCTCTTGAGGGGGATATCTATTGTTACCTCCGCCAAACGAAGTTGTTAGGAGGTTATATGATCGGTGCCATTTGTTTGTTTGTAAATAAGATAACTCAAAAAGTAATGAATGGATATCTCTGAAATTTTGTGGGACGGTCGCTATTACATCAGGGATGGACCCAATTGATTTTGACCGCGATCAGTCAAACAACATGGCTGCCACGGCAGCCATCTTGAAATCCTATGACATGCGATAACTGAACTTTGCTCTCACTCACCAAGATTTGGACTGTGCTGCCTTGGTGGAGGTTTGCACTCCAGGAGTGCCTCTAGTTTTTGTATGACTTCTTGTTCCTCATGTAGTTGTTCTTCTTTTTCAACATTTATTTTTATTTTCATGATTTTGTGAGCAAGCTTTCTCAGACACCTTTTAAGCTAGATCTCTCATTTTTCACATGAACAATCTCTAGGTTCTTTAACCCATCTAAACCGGGACAGCATGTGCGCATTTTAACCTTTAAAACCGGGGACGCTGTTACGCATTTCTACCCTTCAGGCCGGGAAAGCGGATACGTCATTTTGTAGTTTTCATTACTTTTCCGACCATTTCCGGCTCATAGCTGTTCTTTTTACTGGCACTTTATACTAGGGCAGATGCCATAGTAACACTTCAAGACACTTTATTTTTTATATTTTTATGTTTATTTTTATTTTATTTGAACGGACACTTTATCATGCCTGCCAGTGCCACCTGTTCCAGAGAAAGAAAAAATGTTTGTTATTCTCTAGTGCAGAGCTTATACTTTTATTTATTATGCCTCTTTATTCCATTTTGAGTTGTGCATGTTTTGTAGATAGATTTGTTATTTATTTTATTGGTTTATTATATTTTATAGTTTGTTATAGTTTGTTCAGTGTTTTAAATATTGTGATGAAGATTTGTACAAATAAAAAACATAGTTCTTCTGAAAGCCACAGGTGTAAGCTCTCAAATACTTTTTGAATTTTGTTTCTATCTGCTACAGAGGCTGAGATGTCAGCTTTTTACTAGACGTTGACACCTGGGTGCTGTTTTCCAGAAAACCTCAGGTTTTAGGGGTTCTTTTCAAAATCGCCCATAGGTTTTCATAGGCGTTTTTTGAATAGGCCTCAGGCCTAAATGGGTTAATACTATTTTTCTCTGATTTTTAATTTGTCCCGTGGTTCGTCCGTCATATTGGATTATGTTTAAAACCTTTGACCGTCTTCTTCAGAACCACTGCATCAATCAAACTCAAACTTCACACAGGTCTAGAAGAACCCGAGTTCTATCAAGTTTGAGAAAATCATCAACTTCCAGTCAAGATTGACCCAATAGCCAGCTTGCACATTCTGTCAACTCAACCAGAGCCCCCGACATCAAAATTTTGATTTTGATAAAAGTTTGCACATTTCAAGAGATATGCATCGGTAGTACTGAGGTCAAATATTTCAGCTCAATTATTGCTAGTTCCTGAGGTCAATTTTAACAAAATCGCCTTAATTTTGGAGGGAGTTTGAGGGCCTCAGATATGGATTTTCAGAGCTGACAGACCCACAAGTTTCATTTTGTCATCAGAGAAGCTGCTGAACTCTTGGCTTAAGCTACTTTTCTTTACTCAGTATGTTTAGCTTACCTGTACTGTGGCCTGGAAAAAGCAAAAAAACACCAATCATACTACTTTTTTCAAAATTTAATGCACTTATTATTCCAGAAGTAATTAAAATAGAGCCCTGAGACTTGGTATGCAAACTGTCTGTTAACTTTCTGAAGACCACAAAAAATATCAGTCACAATGGTTGTATTAAATGTTTTAATGTCCTTGGAAGTAGGCTTCAGAATGAAAAGTGCATATTTTGGGTCATTATAGTGGGTATATAACTCAAAAGGGACACAAGTGCTTAATGTCATATTTTTAGTGCTTGAAGGCATGGGTCTTAGGTCTAACATATTAAAAAACTGGAGATGTAAAACTCTTCCTTTAGACTGTACAGCATGCCAATCATATTAGGTGTCTAACTTAATTTTCGGAGCACCTTAGCCATGGTGTAAGTGAAAAGATGAATGTGACACATACACTTGTTTACCTCCGCCAAGGAGGCGTATGTTTTCGCTGGCGTTGGTTGGTTTGCTTGTTTGTTTGTCTCGCTGTCTGTCTGTCTGTTAGCAGGATATCTCAAACGGCCACATAGATTTTAACTAAACTTTGCAGGATGTTAGAGTAGCACAAGAGGAACAATTGATTAAATTTTGGTATATCTAGGCCAAGGTACAGTAGAGATATAGGCCAAAGTTCAACTCAAGCTATGCTGGCAGAGATTTCAAGTCTTTGCAATGGGCTGGATTTCCAATCGGCGTGCTTTTGGGTTTTGCTGCCACCTAGCGGTGGAATGCAACAATACCCTACATCAGCCAACAAAAATAACTAATGCACAGAGTTGCCTTGGCGTGGTGGAGGTGCTGCGCTCTCTGAGTGCTCTTGTTTTATAATGATATAGGTACATAGACATTGTTATGAGACATTGTTGGTCACATTACAAATATTTTGACATATAAAGAAACATCAGAATAACTACTGAATGATTGAAAACAGGTCGTGACCAATCATGAATTTTAAGGGATTGTTTTGAGCCTCCCCAGTTCCCAGTTCACCATCTGCCACTGCTATCTATATATAGGGCCATGGGGAGGAAAAACCCCAAATTTCAGACATGGGATTATCAGAGGTTTAAGTTTATATGTTGCTAAATATAGAAGTGGGGAATTCCAAAGTTCCACTTATAACCCTGGAAAGGTCTTGTGTATTAAAATCATTGGAAAATTCTATTAAGACAGTAATTATTACCATGGTTACACCATCATCTTTTAAGAAAATATTTTTTTCCAGCTTCCCTTTATTACACTATTATAAATCTGATAGCAGCACTGGTATATAATGACAGTTCTTTTGTATGTCAAATACTGTGCTGGTAAGAGTAGATAATAATGCAACAGTGCTCTGTGAATGAAACAGTGATCATTAAAATTTATTGATGTGCTCTTCAGTCACAAATCATGGTATCTAGGCTTAAACGAATGCCAAACCACTATTATGATGGGCATGATGTAAAATCAAAAGGAACAGTTTTACATCTCCAGTTTTTTCATATGTTAGACCCAAGACCCATGCCTTCAAGCACTAAAAATATGGCATTGATCACTTGTGTCCCTTCTGAGATATGTACCCACTATAATGACCCAAAATACGCACTTTTCATTCTGAAGCCAACTTCCAAGGTTATTAAAACATTTACTACAACCATTGTGACTTTGATATTTTTTGTGGTCTTCAGAAAGTTGACCAACAGTTTGCATACCAAGTCTCAGGGCTCTATCTTAATTAGTTACAGAATAATAAATACATTAAATTTTGAAAAATTTAGTATGATTGGTGCTTTTTGCTTTTTCCAGGCCGCAGTACAGGTAAACTAAACACACTGAGTAAAGAAAAGTAGCTTAAGCCAAGAGTTCAGCAACTTTTCTGATGACAAAATGAAACTTATGGGTCTGTTTGCTCTGCAAATGCATATCTGAGGCCCTCAAACTTAGTCCAAAATGATGGCGATTTTATTAAAACAGTCCAAAATGATGGCGATTTTCTTAAAACTGACCCCCCCCCCCCCAAAGAAGCTAAATCTCAGGAACTGGCAATTGAGCTTAATTATTTCACCATCTCTTACCAGATATATAAATCTTACACTGTGGGGAATATAATATATATAGTGTTTCCCACAGAATTTTTGGAGAAAATGGGGGGTGGGGGGGTGGAGGGTGTCATTCTCATTTTGTTGAGCGGGGGGGACCATTCTCATTTTGTTGGGGGATTTTCATTCTCATTTTGTTGGGTGAGGGGGGGGGGGATAAGCAAATTCCGATCTTCCAGCACGTTTACTATTTTTCCGTTTTTTTTTTTTTTTTCAAACATGCGCATCTATGATCAACGCATATTCAGCGCATATTCAGACTAGGGCAGGGTAAATTAGACTATGGCAGGCCGCCATAGTCTCGTCTATGTATGGGAAACACTGAAAAATACATATATATAAAAAAAAAAATATATATATATATGTGTATTTTTTTTTTTTTTTTTTTTTTGGTGGGGAAGTTCCTAAAATTTGGTTGATTTGACATGGAATGACCCTATTTGGTCACATGACAAAAACTTTAACTGCAAATAACATGAAAACAGTGGGATGGAATCTCATGAAATTTGGCATGTACTGTGTCCTTATGATGCGCAACAAGCACGCTGTAAGACTTTGCTGCATTCAGTCACATGACCAAGCAGCCATATTGAATTTCTTGATTTATTTTTTTGTCAAGTCATATCTCAGTACGTATAGAGGATAGAAAGATGCCGATTGCAGCACCTAATAGGCGAGGTCATGAGGCTTCTGGAGGATGCTGATAATTTTATTTGATTGGACCCACGGTTTGGCCGACATATTGGATTTTGTTCTGGCTGTTCGACAATCTTCTCCAGAACTAATGACCCAATCAAGCCGAGATGTTCAACAATTACTGATGGTGGAGAACTCTATCAACTTTGTGGAAATCATTTACTTTATCTTTACCTTGGGCCACATATTCTGCAAGGAGAAAAGGGGCCCAAGGTACTTGCCCATTATATTGTTCAAGGACACTTCCTCGATGAAAAATAGCCATAAATTCCATGGGCACTCCATTAGATCTTGAGCGAGGGCCAAACTTCTTGGATGCACAATTCACGTTTCTTTGTAATCTAGGTGGTGCTAGCTTCAGGCAAAAACATACCCACAAATTTTATTCGAAGAGATGGCATACCTTGGCCATGGTAGTCCCCTGTAACAGCAAAAACTATCGGCCAACAGTTCTGTTCAAAAATAAATGCTTTCAAATGGCTGGGGTTGTTAAACTACCCCAAAAAATGGGCATGGCCCATGCGGCAGGGGAGGAGTTAATCGGAACAGGCATGGGTGATTTTTCTATTCTAGGCATAGAAGTTCAAAACTGAAATATGAGTGAATTTGGAGATGATCATTCTCCACCTTCTGCCAAAACTGTGCTTATATTAGAAAAATTGCCTCTTAATTTTATGGGTCTTGGAGGAAGAGCTATACATCATTTGCATAGAGGTTGATATTATGTGTGCGTGACTAGACGGATTCCTTTAATGTAGTGGTTTTGTCGAATCGCTATTGCAAGAGGCTCGAAGAACAAGGCAAGTAGTGATGGGGATAGTGGGCATCGTTGCCTTGTTCTTCTGGGAAGTGTGGAACTAGTAGTAACTGTGGCCATCTGTTGTACAGTGTTTTAATCCAATGAATGAATGACTTGCCGAAACCTAACTAGGTTGGAGTTGAAAATGGGAAAGTCCAATTAAATCTGTCAAATGCTTTGTCTGTGTCTAATGAAACTGTAATTGTTTTGCTGTCGGAATTTTGAAGAGACGTTAATGAAATTGAAAAGTCTGCACGTATTATTTGATGTTTGCTTACCATAAATTAAATCTGGTTTTGTCTAAATGGATGAGTGATGAGACGACTTTTTCAATTCAGATAAAGTGCCTTAGTGATAATTTTGAGATCTGTGTTACTGAGTGAAAAGGGATGGTGGCCGGAGCATTGGGTTGGGTCTTTAACAGCTTTCAGTAGCACTGAGAGGTGTGCTTTATTCATTTGTGGTGAGATTTTAGAGGTGGACCTAATGTTCAACGTCTCTCTGAGGAACAGCGGTGAAATTTTTATTATTATTAGGGGTTCAAGCCCGTAGGGCTGAAACCCTATTGTTTTTGTGCTGGTTTATTTTTATATTATTATTATTACTATTATTATTATTATTAGGGGTTCAAGCCCGTAGGGCTGAAACCCTATTGTTTTTGTGCTGGTTTATTTTTATTATTATTATTATTATTATTATTATTATTTTTCTTCTTCTTCAGAAATGTTTTTGCAAATTCCCGTGAGATGGTAAATGGTAGAGACCTGAAATTTTGCACATTGGTTGGAAGTTGTGTGTAAATGCTGACCAAGGCATTTTTAACTCAGTAGGCCTGATGGTGGCGCTATAATTCAAGAAAAACAGGTTTTCACTTTAAAGGTCATAACTCCTAGGCTGTAAGTCCGATTCACACGAAACTTGGTACAGACATTCTTTGGTCCATTCTCTACAACATTCCCATAAAGACCTCTAAGATCCGCCATATTTGATTTTCTGAAATTTTGAATTCTTTGAAAAACACATTTTTTTTTTTTTTTTTTTTTGACATCTCCTCCTAGGCCATAGGTCCGATTCCTTCGAAATTTGCTGTGGATCATCAGTGGACCAAGCTTATCAAAGATTGCATAAAGCTTGTTGAAATCTCATTTTGTTTCCAAGATATTGACCAATGAACTTCAGCGGGGGCGTGGCTTAGCACAAAAATGGACAAAATTCAACAACCATTGGGCCAATCATCACAGAACTTGCAGAATATGTCCATATAAGTACCAGGAACATACCTTGACAGTTTCATGCAAATCGGCCCATAGGGGGCGCTATAACACAAATCAGACTATAAATCAGCAATTGTTTGTCCTATAGCCATAAAACTCACAGGATATATTCATATAAGTACCTGAAACATACCCAGCAAATTTCATTTAAATTGACTGATAGGGGGCGCTATAACTGCAAAACAAAGCAGCATGGTATAACACAAATCCGACTATAAATCAGCAATTGTTTGTCCTATAGCCATAAAACTCACAGGATATATTCATATAAGTACTTGAAACATACTGTGAAAATTTCATTCAAATTGACTGATAGGGGGCGCTATAAATGCAAAACAAAGCAGTGTGGTAAAACACAAATCAGACTATAAATCAGCAATTGTTTGTCCTATAGCCATAAAACTCACAGGATATATTCATATAAGTACCTGAAACATACCCAGAAAATTTCATTCAAATTGACTGATAAGGGGCGCTATAAATGCAAAACAAAGCAGCATGGTATAACACAAATCCGACTATAAATCATAAGTAGTTTTTCCAATCATTACAAAACTCACAGGATATGTCCACATAAGAACCTGAAACATAGCCTGAAAGTTTCAATCAAATTGACCTGTAGGGGGTGCCATAAATGCACAAAATAGCCTAACATAACACAAATCAGACTATGCATCATTAGTTGTTAGTCCAATCATTACACTGGCAAAATAGGTCCACATAAAAACCTGCAACACACTCTTAAAGTGGTTTTTGTCCCCTGCCGCCACGATAGCCAGCGGAGCAGGGGACATTGTATTCAGCTCCGTACGGCCGTCCGTCATGTCCCGTTTGTTCTGAATGCGATATGTCAAGAACGGTTTGACCGATTCCATTCATCTTTGGTGTTAAGGTATATTTGTGTGATACGCCGACCCCAGTAGATTTCCGTGACCTTGGCATTATTCTCAAGGTCATTACGATCATTTGACCACTTACAAATTCCTTGTCAACATGATATCTCAAGAACGGTTTGACCAATTCCATTCATCTTTGGTGTCAAGGTGTATTAGGGGCGGGGGACATAGTATTCAGCTCCATCCATCCGCCCGGCCGTCTGTCCGTCCTGTCCCGTTTGTTGTAAACGTGATATCTCAAGAACGGTTCGACCCGATTCCATTCATCTTTGATGCCAAGGTGTATTAGGGGCGGGGACATAGTATTCAGCTCCGTCCGCCTGTCCGTCCGTCGTCCTGTCCCCGTTTTGTTGTGAACCTCTAGAACGGTTTTCCATTCATCTTTGGTGTCAAGATTAGGGTGATATCTCAAGAATCCCGGTTCGAACGCGACCGATTTGACCGATTCCATTCATCTTTGGTGTCAAGGTGTATTAGGGGAGGGGGACATAGTATTCAGGGTCCGGGGAACACTCAGTTTTTACGATTCCATTCATCTTTGGTGTCAAGGTGTATTAGGGGTGCTCACAACTCACTCGTTTACGTGACCTTGCCATTATTCTCAAGGTCATTACGACCATTTGACCCAAATCCTTTGTCAACATATATCCAGTTTGACCAGTTCCATTCATCTTTGGTGTCAAAAGTGTAACGGGCGAGGGTATAGAATCTCCATCCGTCCGAATGGTTTGAACGCGATATCTCACCGATTCCATTCATCCTTGGGGTCAAGGTGTATTAAGGCCGGGGGACATAGTATTCAGCTCCATCAGTCCATCTGTCTGGCCGTCCGTCCGTCACATCCCATTTGTTGTGAACGCGAAATCTCGAGAACGCTTTGACCAATTTAATTTATCTTTGGCTTCAGTGTGTAATTTTGTGATACGCCGACCCCAGTCGATTTCCGTCACCTGGCGGGGGACATGGCCACGTTTAGTGGCAACACTTTTTAATTAAGCTGTTAGAGCTTTCAACTACTAATGGTCTTTCGTGGCTTGAACCCCGGAATTGCCGCTTGCGGCTATATTTATTATTATTATTATTTCTTTTCTTCTTCAGAAATGTTTTCGCAAATTCCCGTGAGATGGTAAATGGTAGAGACCTGAAATTTTGCACATTGGTTGGAAGTTGTGTTTAAATGCTGACCAAGGCATTTTTAACTCAATCGGCCTGATGGTGGCGCTATAATTCAAGAAAAACAGGTTTTTACTTTAAAGGTCATAACTCCTAGGCTGTAAGTCCGATTCACACGAAACTTGGTACAGACATTCCTTGGACGAATCTCTACAACTTTCCCATAAGGACCTCTGAGATCCACCATAGTTGATTGTCCGAAATTTTGAATTCTTTGAAAAACACATTTTTGACATCTCCTCCTAGGCCGTACGTCCGATTCCTTCGAACTTTGCTGTGGATCATCAGTGGACCAAGCTTATCAAAGATTGCATAAAGCTTGTTGAAATCTCATTTCGTTTCCAAGATATGGACCAATGAACTTCAGCAGGGGTGTGGCTTAGCACATAAATGGACAAAATTCAACAACCATTGGGCCAATCATCACAGAACTTGCAGAATATGTCCATATAAGTACCAGGAACATACCTTGACAGTTTCATGCAAATCGGCCCATAGGGGGCGCTGTAACACAAATCAGACTATAAATCAGCAATCGTTTGTCCTATAGCCATTAAACTCACAGGATATATTCATATAAGTACCTGAAACATACCCAAAAAATTTCATTTAAATTGACTGATAGGGGGCGCTATAACTGCAAAACAAAGCAGCATGGTATAACACAAATCAGTCTATAAATCAGCAATTGTTTGTCCTATAGCCATAAAACTCACAGGATATATTCATATAAGTACCTGAAACATACTCTGAAAATTTCATTCAAATTGACTGATAGGGGCGCTATAAATGCAAAACAAAGCAGCGTGGTTTAACACAAATCAGACTATAAATCAGCAATTGTTTGTCCTATAGCCATAAAACTCACAGGATATATTCATATAAGTACCTGAAACATACCCAGAAAATTTCATTCAAATTGACTGATAGGGGGCGCTATAAATGCAAAACAAAGCAGCGTGGTATAGCACAAATCAGACTATAAATCAGCAGTTGTTTGTCTTATAGCCATAAAACTCACAGGATATATTCATATAACTACCTGAAACATACCCAGAAAATTTCATTCAAATTGACTGATAGGGGGCGCTATAAATGCAAAAAAAGCAGCATGGTATAGCACAAATCAGACTATAAATCAGCAATTGTTTGTCCTATAGCCATAAAACTCACAGGATATATTCATATAAGTTCAAACATAATTCAAATTGACTGATAGGGGGCGCTATAAATGCAAAACAAAGCAGCATGGTATAGCACAAATCAGACTATAAATCAGCAGTTGTTTGTCCTATAGCCATAAAACTCACAGGATATATTCATATAAGTACCTGAAACATACCCAGAAAATTTCATTCAAATTGACTGATAGGGGGCGCTATAAATGCAAAACAAAGCAGCATGGTATAACACAAATCCGACTATAAATCATAAGTAGTTTTTCCAATCATTACAAAACTCACAGGATATGTCCACATAAGAACCTGAAACATAGCCTGAAAGTTTCAATCAAATTGACCTGTAGGGGGTGCCATAAATGCACAAAATAGCCTACATAACACAAATCAGACTATGCATCATTAGTTGTTAGTCCAGTCATTACACTGGCAAAATAGGTCCACATAAAAACCTGCAACACACTCTTAAAGTGGTTTTGTCCCCCTGTGTCCACGATAGCGGCGGAGCAGGGACATTGTATCCAGCTCCGCCCGGCCGTCTGTCCGTCATGTCCCGTTTGTTCTGAATGCGATATGTCAAGAACGGTTTGACCCATTCCATTCATCTTTGGTGTTAAGGTATATTTGTGTGATCGCCATAGTAGATTTCCGTGACCTTGGCATTATTCTCAAAGGTCATTACGATCATTTGACCACTTTTTTTCCTTGTCAACATGATATCTCAAGAACGGTTTGACCAATTCCATTCATCTTTGGTGTCACGGTGTATTAGGGGCGGGGGACATAGTATTCAGCTCCATCCATCCGCCCGGCCGTCTGTCCGTCCTGTCCCGTTTGTTGTAAACGTGATATCTCAAGAACGGTTCGACCGATTCCATTCATCTTTGATGCCAAGGTGTATTAGGGGCGGGGGACATAGTATTCAGCTCCGTCCGCCTGTCCGTCCGTCTGTCCCGTCCCGTTTGTTGTGAACGTGATATCTCAAGAACGGTTTGACCGATTCCATTCATCTTTGGTGTCAAGGTGTATTAGGGGGGTGCTCACAACTCACTCGATTTACGTGACCTTGCCATTATTCTCAAGGTCATTACGACCATTTGACCACTTACAAATACCTTGTCAACATGATATCTGAAGAACAGTTTGACCAGTTCCATTCATCTTTGGTGTCAAGGTGTATTAGGGGCGGAGGGTATAGAATTCAGCTCCATCCGTCCGGCTGTCCGTCCGTCCCATCCCGTTTGTTGTGAACGCGATATCTCAAGAATGGTTTGACCGATTCCATTCATCCTTGGGGTCAAGGAGTATTAAGGCCGGGGGACATAGTATTCAGCTCCATCAGTCCATCTGTCTGGCCGTCCGTCCGTCACATCCCATTTGTTGTGAACGCGAAATCTCGAGAACGCTTTGACCAATTTAATTTATCTTTGGCTTCAGTGTGTAATTTTGTGATACGCCGACCCCAGTCGATTTCCGTCACCTGGCGGGGGACATGGCCACGTTTAGTGGCAACACTTTTTAATTAAGCTGTTAGAGCTTTCAACTACTAATGGTCTTTTCGTGGCTTGAACCCCCGGAATTGCCGCTTGCGGCTATATTTATTATTATTATTATTTCTTTTCTTCTTCAGAAATGTTTTCGCAAATTCCCGTGAGATGGTAAATGATAGAGACCTGAAATTTTGCACATTGGTTGGAAGTTGTGTGTAAATGCTGAACAAGGCATTTTTAACTCAATCGGCCTGATGGTGGCGCTATAATTCAAGAAAAACAGGTTTTTACTTTAAAGGTCATAACTCCTAGGCTGTAAGTCCGATTCACACGAAACTTGGTACTGACATTCCTTGGACGAATCTCTACAACTTTCCCATAAGGACCTCTGAGATCCACCATAGTTGATTGTCCGAAATTTTGAATTCTTTGAAAAACACATTTTTGACATCTCCTCCTAGGCCGTATGTCCGATTCCTTCGAACTTTGCTGTGGATCATCAGTAGACCAAGCTTATCAAAGATTGCATAAAGCTTGTTGAAATCTCATTTCGTTTCCAAGATATGGACCAATGAACTTCAGCAGGGGTGTGGCTTAGCACATAAATGGACAAAATTCAACAACCATTGGGCCAATCATCACAGAACTTGCAGAATATGTCCATATAAGTACCAGGAACATACCCTGACAGTTTCATGCAAATCGGCCCATAGGGGGCGCTATAACACAAATCAGACTATAAATCAGCAATCGTTTGTCCTATAGCCATTAAACTCACAGGATATATTCATATAAGTACCTGAAACATACCCAGAAAATTTCATTTAAATTGACTGATAGGGGGCGCTATAACTGCAAAACAAAGCAGCATGGTATAACACAAATCAGTCTATAAATCAGCAATTGTTTGTCCTATAGCCATAAAACTCACAGGATATATTCATATAAGTACCTGAAACATACTCTGAAAATTTCATTCAAATTGACTGATAGGGGGCGCTATAAATGCAAAACAAAGCAGCGTGGTTTAACACAAATCAGACTATAAATCAGCAATTGTTTGTCCTATAGCCATAAAACTCACAGGATATATTCATATAAGTACCTGAAACATACCCAGAAAATTTCATTCAAATTGACTGATAGGGGGCGCTATAAATGCAAAACAAAGCAGCGTGGTATAGCACAAATCAGACTATAAATCAGCAGTTGTTTGTCTTATAGCCATAAAACTCACAGGATATATTCATATAACTACCTGAAACATACCCAGAAAATTTCATTCAAATTGACTGATAGGGGGCGCTATAAATGCAAAACAAAGCAGCGTGGTATAGCACAAATCAGACTATAAATCAGCAATTGTTTGTCCTATAGCCATAAAACTCACAGGATATATTCATATAAGTACCTGAAACATACCCAGAAAATTTCATTCAAATTGACTGATAGGGGGCGCTATAAATGCAAAACAAAGCAGCATGGTATAGCACAAATCAGACTATAAATCAGCAGTTGTTTGTCCTATAGCCATAAAACTCACAGGATATATTCATATAAGTACTTGAAACATACTCTGAAAATTTCATTCAAATTGTCCTATAGGGGCGCTATAAATGCAAAACAAAGCAATGTGGCATAACACAAATCAGACTATAAATCATAAATAGTTTTTCCAATCATTACAAAACTCACAGGATATGTCCACATAAGAACCTTAAACTTAGCCTGAAAGTTTTAATCAAATCGACCAGTAGGGGGTGCCATAAATGCACAAAATAGCCTAACATAACACAAATCAGACTATGCATCATAAGTTGTTAGTCCAATCTTTACACTGGCAAAATAGGTCCACATAAATACCTGCAACACATTAAATAAAGTGGTTTTGTCCCCACCGCCACGATAGTGAGCGGAGCGGGGTCATTGTATTCAGCTCCATCCGGCCATCCGTCATGTCCCGTTTGTTCTGAACGCGATATCTCAAGAACGGTTTGACCGATTCCATTCATCTTTGGTGTTAAGGTATATTGGTGTGATACGCCGACCCCAGTAGATTCCTGTGACCTTGGCATTATTCTCAAGGTCATTACGATCATTTGACCACTTACAAATTCCTTGTGAACATGATATCTCAAGAACGGTTCGACCGATTCCATTCATCTTTGATGTCAAGGTGTATCAGGGGCGGGGGACATAGTATTTAGCTCCATTCGTCCGCCCGGCCGTCCGTCCGTCCGTCCCATCCCATTTATTGTGAACGTGATATCTCAAGAAGGGTTTGACCGATTCCATTCATCTTTGGTGTCAAGGTGTATTGGGGCGGGGGACATAGTATTCAGCTCCATTCGTCCACCTGGCCGTCCGTCCGTCCGTCCCATCCCATTTGTTGTGAACGTGATATCTCAAGAACGGTTCGACCGATTCCATTCATCTTTGGTGTCAAGGTGTATTAGGGGCGGGGGACATAGTATTCAGCTCTGTCCGTCCGTCCATCCATCCGTCATGTCCCGTTTGTTGTGAACGTGATATCTCAAGAACAGTTTGACCGATTCTATTCGTCTTTGGTGTCAAGTTGTATTAGGGCGGGGACATAGTATTCAGCTCCGTCCGCCCGTCCATCTGTCCGTCATGTCCTGTTTGTTGTGAATGCGATATCTCAAGAAAGGTTTGACCGATTCCATTCATCTTTGGTGTCAAGGTGTATTAGGGGAGTGCTCACAGCCCACTCGATTTACGTGACCTTGCCATTATTCTCAAGGTCATTATGACCATTTGACCACTTACGAATACCTTGTCAACATGATATCTTAAGAACGGTTTGACCGATTCCATTCATCTTGGGTGTCAAGGTGTATTAGGGGTGGGGGATATAGAATTCAGCTCTATCCGTCCGGCCGTCCGTACGTCCCATCCCGTTTGTTGTGAACGCAATATCTCAAGAACGGTTTGACCGATTCCATTCATCTTTGGGGTCAAGGTGTATTAGGGCCGGGGGACATAGTATTCAGCTCCATCAGTCCATCCGTCTGTCTGTCACGTCCCGTTTGTTCTGAACGCGAAATCTCGAGAACGCTTTGACCGATTTAATTTATCTTTGGCTTCAATGTGTAATTTTGTGATACGCCGACCCCAGTCGATTTCCGTCACCTGGCGGGGGACATGGCCACGTTTAGTGGCAACACTTGTTAATTAAGCTGTTAAAGCTTTCAACTACTAATGGTCTTTCGTGGCTTGAACCCCGGAATTGCTGCTTGCGGCTATACTTATTATTACTATTATTTTTAAACAAATTTTGAATTGTTTCCTAATGTTCCTTCAAAAATTCCAGGATTTCCAAACATTATATCAGGGATCACCAAATCTGGACCTCAACTCTAAATCCAGTCCTGGTTTTCCTCTCCCCTGAATTATTAAATAATTAACAGAACAATTAGAACTTCTGATTTACATCTAGGTAAGGGGAGAGTGGAAAACCAGAAGTTTCAAACCTCAGTCTGTGATTTATTGATCCCCACATCATACAATTTACATTTGAATTGGCTGAAAAGCATTTTTGCAATAAATTACAAATTACAATATTAATATGCCCTACATTTTAATACCACACTATTGACTTGTGATCCCTGTTAAATGATTTGCAATGTCTTTTCTAACATTCTTGTTCTTACCATTATTTTCCAGTTTTAGAATTGGGTAGTGTCCATCTGCCTTTTGTTCACCACAAAACACCAGCCATTAATTGGATCCGTGCATCTCCGTAAAAAAAAAAAAAAAAATGGTTGGATTTGGACCTGCTGAAATGCCCCCCACTGCCACTGTGAAGTTTCTTGGGGCAGGTACGGCAGCTTGCATTGCCGACCTTGTCACCTTTCCACTGGATACAGCCAAAGTCAGGCTGCAGGTGAGAGAGTCTCCAAGCGTATGGGTCGGGGACAAATTGATACAATTTTTGTAAAATGATGAAAATATTCACACCAAATTTAAAATGTTAACAACTTGGTTGCCCTTACACACATGCCTTAGTCACCCCATACCATAAATTGTCATTCTGCATGATCAAGAAAATTGAATCATGTTTTATGTATGCAGAAATTTCATTTGAATTCAGTAAAATGTGACAAACTACAAATGACTTTGAAATGCAAAAATGCTGTCAGTAAAGCCAAGTGCATGCTTTCTGATCAAATCTTTTATGTATCTCTCTTTTAAATCTTTGCTTTCCTCCCTAACTAGCAGTGTAAGATACTGCTGAGAGTAATTGTACCATTGGAGTCCACAGTCCACCGGAGCTTGAGCCATGCTGTTCCTGCTGTGGGCTAGACAAGCTCTTCTCCTGCCCTCTCCTAGTCTCTGTAAAGTCTCGCCATGCCCCCTTTGCTTGTATAGATCCAGGGCGAGGCCAAAGTTGCTGCCGATGATGTTCTGGTGACAAGATACCGTGGTGTGTTTGGCACGATCACCACCATGGTGCGTACAGAGGGGCCCAGGAGTCTATATAAAGGGCTGGTGGCGGGGCTGCAGAGACAGATGAGCTTCGCCTCAGTCCGCATTGGGCTGTATGACTCAGTCAAGCAGTTTTACACCAAGGGTTCTGAGCGTAAGTACACTGCATTCGGCTCACAGCAGGTTCTAGGTAGGCAATTGAAATATGTTGGTGTACAATTAATTTTATCATTCAGCAGAACTTTGATGTAATGACTGATCATTTGTGGAGCTGCAATCACTGAAACCGCCTCTAGCAGTAGGTAATGTGTGTGCTTGTCTGTTCTCCAGATGCAGGGATTGGCAGTCGCCTGCTGGCAGGCTGCACCACAGGAGCCATGGCAGTTGCTGTTGCTCAGCCCACAGATGTGGTCAAGGTCCGCTTCCAGGCACAGGCTAGCACCTCGGGTGCTAGCAGACGTTACCGCAGCACCATGCACGCCTATCGGACTATTGCGAAAGAGGAGGGCATCCGTGGACTGTGGAAAGGTATTTCTGGGAGTCCTCACTAAAAACTTTGTGGGCAGACTTCCTGAAGTAGTACACAGCATACAGCTTCTATGTAGTTCTTACAGACCAATCAGCCACTCTTGACTCCATGTACTTAATTTCACACTTGGCAGTAGTCTCTAAAATGATCAAACCCAATGCACCGCCCAGTGTGATTCCCGTCTTGTTTGGGTCACACATCTCTGCTCTCTCTACCAGGAACTGGGCCCAACATTGCCCGGAATGCTATTGTAAACTGCACAGAACTGGTGACGTATGATCTGATCAAAGATGCTCTCTTGAAAGCCACCCCAATGACTGGTAAGTCATCCCAACCAACCATGCAGCATTTAAGAAATCCCCAGGGAATCATTTCTCCATTTTCTTGGAATGAATTATCTTTTGAGTGGGTTGTCACTTCTTAACTTTGTTAGAATAAGGAATCCTGGTCTGTACACAGATTCAATTAATCTGAAATTGCAATGTACTTATAGTAATGAAGGTCTCAAATTTTACAGATGACCTCCCTTGCCACTTTACCTCAGCATTTGGAGCAGGCTTTTGTACCACCATAATTGCTTCCCCTGTGGATGTAGTGAAGACAAGATACATGAACTCAGCCCAGGGACAGTACAGCAGTGCCTTGAACTGCGCCTTCACCATGGTTACGAAGGAAGGACCCACTGCCTTCTACAAGGGGTAATGTGCAACTGCTTTGTATGACTATATGGTTAACCACCCCTCAGTATATATGCTAAACATGGTTTACTTTGACAGGTTCATGCCCTCTTTCCTGAGGCTGGGGTCGTGGAACGTCGTCATGTTCGTCACCTATGAGCAGCTGAAGCGTGCCATGATGGTGGCTCGCCAAAACCTGTGAACATCATCATTGCCTGTCTCTACTACTACTTTACCTATGTTTTTTTTTTTTTTTTTTTTTTACCATGCTTTTTTTCCCCTTTTGATTGCTTGAAAAGTATGGCCCTAGATTAACTGGCAGCCTCACTGTCTCAGAAGCTTTAAACAATAAAAACAATTTTAAAGCATTATTTCTGTTGGGAGCTTTTGCACTTGTAGAGGAGACAAATAAACCACTCGCCTCACTGTGAATCAACTGTCAGAAATAATTTATCTGTACTAATCCAAAAAGGAATGTACCATTTCACACAGCTTTACGGTCAAATGGATCTTGTACATGATGATATGATGCTTAAAAAATCAAAACTGTCTATTGCCTAAAAACGTTGTGTGTAAGTTTAAGTAGAAAGGGCTTGCTTGATCAGCTTCTTCTTTTCAGATGACAATTTTTCTGGGAAGAGGATGTCAAACTGTAAAATGAGGTCCCCCCTCTGGCCAGGGTTGTCCGACAAGGGCATTCCTTCACCTGGTACCACCTTGTGGTAGTTGGGGCTGATTGCAAAAGAAAAGAGAACCTTGAGTTACACTGAAGCCACACCCTCAAAGCATCCCTGCCATATCTACATACTGCATGTTGCATACTGAAGCCTCCCCTCCACATGTCATTACTCTTAGAGAAGGCATACACTTTGTGAAAGTATTGTCTCTCCTTGTTGTTTTTCCAATTGCTGGTGCAGTACAACCTCAAAATAGACTTTCATGGGGTTTATACCATTGGATTTGCACAACATGCCTGCTTAAAGGTGTATACTTGTATTGGCGGACAAAGTCGGGGAAAATATGGATTTGTGTGCGTTCCACTGCCGCCACTGCGTCCATAGATGCTTCCTGCAGATCGCCATTGTCAACCAGCTTTACTTCTGTCTGGCATTGGCATAAGTAGTGGTGGGTTATCGATGCCTATCAATTTTGGCGGAAATAGGGTATTAATTTAGAAAATGATTAAATAAGGGTCTAAATGGCATAAACCCATGCTCAGTGGCCCATATCTCTCTCAAGGTCACATGCAGGGCTTATATTTGCATCAGGGGCTGATGCGAAGTCTAAAGGCTCATTCCACTGATGTAGTCGACTTCAGACAGTTGTTTTTTGTTGGTATGTGGGTAAATTAGTGTATGACGGAAAACTTCTTAGGTCTTGCCCGCATGTAAACTGAACTCTAATAAGCGAACTCTCAGTTTCAAGTGCACAAGGCAGGAGAGTTCTGTCTCAGAGGTCCAGGCACAAACAAATGCACTTGCTGGCGTTAACACCATGGCGGCAAACCAGTCTTACAGCAATATATGTCTCTGAAAAAGAGAGAAACTGTAGCAATACTTGCGAGACCAGGGCTTTCCTGTTGCTGGCAAGGTATAGGACCTTAGCGCTCTTGTGTATGTGGCACCGAAAATCATGGCAAAAGAGGCTAACGGTCATCTAATCGCTGCCATTAGCAAAAAAAGTAACATCATTCATGCAAAGATTTCGGCCAGAAATATGGCCAAAATAATACAGTGGAAAGATGACGATCGAGTTCGCGAGATCGACAAAGATGTGAAGAACCATTTCAAATGGGCCTGGATGGAACGAGAGGTCACAGTGAATGGTACACTGTCATCGTTAGGCGAGTTTTTACGAAGTGTTGAGGTTCAGGGACAAGCCTTGTGCACGTTGTGCTGGGACCTGATAAATTATGCCTCTTGTGGAGCGAAAACATTAGAGGAGCACTTCCAAAGAAGCATGTGGACAAGGTTAAAATAAAAGGGACAAATTAGCTCCTGGGAGTTAGTGTGGCCAGCAAAGAGCCTTTCACATACGGATTACACCCGATGTTGAAGAAACTGGGAGTCCAAAAGGTGCAGATAACAACACAATCCCCACTCGTATCAGTCAATGACAGGGTACCTAATACTCAGGCAGGTGTCCACTGATCATTCAGTTGAATTGTTTAGATCAGTCTCAAGATATAGAGGATCGTACATGAGTGGGTGTATCATATGAAAGTTATGAAACGAGCAAATTTTTCGTTTGTTGCAAGCTTTAGCGAGCATTACTGAATCGCGTAGTTGAAGAGAATTAAATTGGCTCTGAGCTAACTCTCTCACTGTGATACTCCATCAGTCCCTGAGTCTCAATCACGTTTGAACTACCCATGGTTTTTAAATTTGGTCTATAGAGTCGTCAACCAACAAACCAATGCACTGGTTCTCAAACTCGGTCCTGGCGCTCCACTGCATATGCAGGTATTTGTTCCAGCTATAATTGCAATCTCAGGATTTTAACAAGCTGTTGATTTGTCTTAATTAGGTGCATTTATGTTAAGAGCAGTATTTACCATCTTAAGCCACAAAAATATATACTTGCCATGAAGAATCAAAATTCCGAGTCCACATTGAGATATAGTCGACACTAGTATAAATAACTGCGGAGGGAAACAATTTAACCAAACCAATTTAACCAACGCAAACAAGAGGTTCCTCACTGGTGAATCTATTGACACACGGTTGTAAAAACTAACAATTTATTTGGCAAATAATAGTCACACCTATTATGTTTCATGTTTATGAAGTTCAGGCAAACTATTTTGCAAGAACTCAAAATGTGTTCAGCAGCCTAATTTGGAGCTTACTGATTTTCTCAGTCTAATTAATTTTTATTCTTCATGGCACAATGGATATGTCGATCTAAATGTGGCTTAGGATGGTAAATGACTCCTCTGGGGCGCGTTTCCCAAAGGTGTAGTTGCTACCTACGTTAGCAACTTACATAGTTTGTCCATTCACAGTCAATGGGCTCAACTATGTAAGTTAGCATCTGTGACTTCGGGAAATGCACCCTGCATAGAATGCAGTTAATTAAGACAAATTAACAGCTTTAAAATTGTACAACTGCAATTCTGGTTGGAACAAAAACCAGCATATAAAGTGGGGCGCCAGAACGGAGTTTGAGAAACTCTGAACTAATGTTACAAAGTTTGGCAACAATGGTCGCACTGATTTGTTTACGTGCCTTGACCTTTGACCTTTTGCACACGGCCCACAAGGCCGCAAAACTGTATTCAGATGCAAGAAAAGGTTTTTGAACAGGTAAAGTAAACATGAATTTGTTGTTTCTAAGGCAGTTTCTCTCTACAATCACTATACATCAATAGCTTCTGGGGGGCTTTGCACACCTGAGATGTTTTTAGAAAAACTATTCTGTGTTAATGATGGTTACCTTTTGTCATGTTCAATTATAAACATCTGAACCTACTATGGCAAATGGGGCAAAAACAGAGGAAATCAGAAAGGGGGCAAATACTACTTAACAGCCAATATACATAATTCAGGGATTTTACGTCAACTAGAAAATTTTACATACTTTATCTTTTTCATCCAGCATACTCAACTTGCTCAACAAACTACAACCCCAATTCCGAAATAGCTGGGATGAGGTGTAAATTGTGAATAAAATCAAAATGCAATGACTTTCAGATCACATGAGCTAATATGTTATTTACAATAGAACATAGATAACTTTTCAAATGCTGAAACTGAGACATTTTACATTTTTATCCACAAAATGAGCTTATTTCAAATTTTATGGCTGCAACAGTTCTCAAAAAAATTGGGACACAGGCAAAAAAGGGCTGAAAAAGCAATTGATATATAAGAGAATAAGCTGAAAGAACATTTAGCAAGTAATTAAGTTAACTGGCATCAGGTATGTAACATTATTGGCTATAAAAGGGATGTCTTAGAGAGGCTGAGTCTCTCAGAAGTAAAGATGGCCAGAGGCTCTCTAACCTGTGAAGGCTTGCGTAAAAAAAATTGTGGAATACTTTAAAAACAATGTAGTACCTCAACCTCAAATTGCAAAGGCTTTGAAGATCTCATCATCGACAGTGCATAACATCATCAAAAGATTCAGAGAAACTGGAAAAATCTCTGCGTAAGGGACAAGGCTGAAGACCTTTACTGGATGCCCGTGATATTCGGGCCCTCAGACGCCACTGCATCACTCACCGGCATGATTCTCTCATTGACATTACTAAATAGGCCCAGGAATACTTCAAGAAACCACTGTCTGTAAACACAGTCCGCCGTGCCATCCACAGATACCACCTAAAACTTGATCATGCAAAAAGGAAGCCATTGTTGAGCATGATCCAGAAGCGCCATCGTGTTCTGTGGACCAAGGCTCATTTATTATGCACTGTAGCAAAGTGGCAAAGTGTCCTGTGGTCAGACAAGTCCAAATTTGACATTCTTGTTGGAAATCATGGGCTTCGTGTTCTCTGGGCTAAAGGGGAGAAAGACCACCCCTCCTGTTATCAGCATTCAGCTCAAGAGCCGGCATCTCTGATGGAATGGGGATGCATTCGTGCATATGGTGTGGGACACTTGCATGTTTCAAAAAGCACCATGAATGCTGAAAGGTATATAAAGGTTTTAGAGCAACATCTGCTCCCCTCCAGACGACATCTATTCCAGGGAAGGCCTTGCGTATTTCAGCAGGGCAATGCAAAACCACATACTGCAGCTATTACAACAGCATGGCTTCGTAGTAGAAGAGTCTGTGCGCTGAACTGGCCTGTCTGTAGTCCTGATCTTTCACCGATTGAGAACATTTGGCGCATAATGAAACTAAAAGTCCGTCAAAGGAAACCCAAAACTCTCCAGCAGCTGGAAGCCTGTATTAAACAAGAGTGGGATCAAATTCCAGTGGCTAAACTCAAGAAACTTGTCTCCTCAATGCCCAGATGCCTCCACTCTGTGTTAAAAAGAAGGGGAATGCTACACTATGGTAAACAGACCCCGTCCCAACTTTTTTGAGACCTGTAGCAGCCATCAAATTTGAAATGAGCTCATTTTGTGGATAAAATTGTAAAATTTCTCAGTTTCAACATTTGCTATGTTATCTCTGTTCTATGTGAAAAAAATACTGGCTGGTGTGATTTGAAAGTCATTGCGTTTTGATTTTATTCACAATTTACACTTTGTCCCAACTATTTTGGAATTGGGGTTGTATTTGGGCGGGCAGTAGGCAATGAGTAATATGGCAAGGTGACAGTACATACAGTAAGGCCCATAAATATTTGGACATTGAAAAAGTTATTTTGGTTAATGATGGCTCTTCTGTCTACGCAGTTGATAAAATATTTCGGTAAAAACTCATGTATTAAAGTGAGTGTCCATGCCTCAAGCACAAAATGATGAAAATTGTGTCACTGTCCAAACACTTATGGACCTGAGTGTATTTCAAGGCTACTGCAGACGAGAGGCCTTTTTGGACATAGCCTTTTTCTTGTGTTTGATCTAGGAAATGCATGAACTCGAAGTATTGTACACAATGAAGGTATAAGGTACATGATTTGGAATGTTTTACCCCCATCTAGTGTGTGTGGGTAGAATTGCAGTTGAGAACTGTGAAGTACACACCCCCTTGACGGGTTGGCAGGAATCTTAATTGACTACTGCCTGTGGCCTTCTCTTGATGGCCCTTAAACCAGTGGTATGCCGTCAGATGTTTAGAGGGCCTTCAGTAACCTCACTTTTTATCACATGATTACTCTCAAGCAGTTCCCATTGAAGTTTACTTGATAAACTATCCAACAATTTATTTACTGAATAATCAAGACCAATACATGGCCGAGAATGATTAAGAAATTATAATGACAAAGTTACTGCCTACTGGCTACATTTATATAATTGATGTGACATTTTAAGGATGGCAATTTTCTGAACAGATGCAAAAAAATCCTTAACTTTCTTGACTAATCTTTTTTTTTTTTTTTTGCATTTTTCAGCATATTTCTGGACTGGCACTCACTGCGGTCACATTTTCCTTTCATATAGAAATTTAATCATCAAATGATGCGCTATAAATCTACTCTCAGGTCTTATCTCACATCTTAAAGGATTACAACAATGAAACTCCGAGCTGATCTACAGCACATTGCAACACTTGTTCAGGTAATACCACGGGCACTTTTCTGCATATGGTTTGGTAGTGTAGTGTAGGTTAGTAATAGATTTTAGGAAGATGTTCAAGTATCAGGTCAAACATTACAAATAGGGTGATCTGTCACTCACAGAGTTTGGTCTTAGCTCCAATGAGGAGATGTCATTAATTAATTACAAATGAAGGTGCCTCTTGGTAGCTGGTCACACAGCTGCTAAAAAGATTGAGGCTTGTCGCTGGAAAGCGCCACCTGCACTGTCAGTGAGGGAATGGGTCTCTTGTTATTGCGGTATTGCACGGTCGGAGCTTTCTACTGTCAGATTACATGATACCAAACACAAAATATTATTTTGTCAGTCAAAGCTACTGGAGAAAATTAGTGTTTTATGACAAACATTTGTGATTGACTGTGCTGAGAACATCCCTTTAAAACAATTATTAGTTCTGACTTGTTGTCGATCATTTTCCTTAATTAACATGTTTTCCAATTATAAGAATAATTTGTAGGCAATTACAAACAAAGCTTCTTTCTTAATGCAACCTATGGGGGACTAAATAGCAGCCTAAATTCAGTTCGGAAGAAAATTATTTACTCAGAAGCAGGCCCATGCTTTTCAAAAGATTAACTGCTCTGGAATTTCTGCTGTACCTTTTGGCACATCTGGCAATCTATCCTGCATTTCATGATCATTTAAATTGTTGAAATTAAATCAGAGACAAAGATTTGAAACATCTTTACACAATTTTGAATAAGGCTGACTGAAATGCACAAAATTACGCGTCCAAATGAATAATTGTTGTCTTACCTTAACAAGGACTAGCAACACCTTACAGTGACTGTGGAGTGTTTTCAGAGTGAATGTATTAATTAAGAAAAATGATTGAGAACAAGTCAGGACTAATAATTGTTTCAAAAGGATGTTCTCCACCCCTCCCCCAATTTTCAGTTCTGGCCATGCCACTGATTGTGAAAATCCTAATCAATACAATTTTTTGAGGGAAAGTGAACAGTTTTACTCTGCACCATTCAGGAAGCCTTACTGATGTTTTTAAATTCTTCATTTCCATATAAATCTTCTATCTAGCACCTTTAATTTTGCAATCTTTCTCTTCCCAGTCCTTGAAAAAACAACTGTATTAGGCTGTTGCAAGCAAAAGAGGAAAAAGCCGAAATGCTTTCAGCACAAGCGAGGCCTACTGTACGACGTCGTTGATAGGAATGTTGATAAGTCTGCAATCCAGAGTCGGCACCTCCACAGAGAACCCTGTCAGAGCCTGTGCAGAAAAACAAAATTATGTTAGGCAGAGAAGCTAGTACATATCAGCGTTTCCCCTAATGCATTGGCAGCGGCGTGGCAAGCCTTTATTATAAAATTAAACAATTCATCAACAATACCTTGAGTGATTAAAGTAAATTGAAATGCTTGTCTGTACTACAACCCCCGGAAAAAATTATGAAATCGCCACACATAGAGGATGTTCATCCAGCTTGTTCATTTCACAGAAAATAAACACATCACAGATATGAGAAATTTTGTTTATTAGTTTAACATTCGGGCTTCATGAAAAACACCTCAAACAAATTTGATTAAACTATTTTTATTAATGGCAATTTTTTTCCCCAAATCAAGCAGAGGAAAAAAATATGGAATCACTCAGTGCTGAGGAAAAAATTATGAAATCACCTTGTTGTAGGCATTTCTAAAAGAAAAATACCAACACAAATCTGAATATGCAAATTAATCTGCAGTTAATAGAATGTTTATAGAACTCAACGAGGTGTCAGTCTTTGGTAATTTAGAGGAAACATGGTACCAACAAGAGCTGAAAACATGGCAACTGAAACAGAGCAAAACTGCTCCATGACAGAAATTGAACATGGAGGGCAGCAAACAATGTTGGTTGTTCCCAGCTGTATTGGAAATTTGGTGTAGGTATAAACAAAATGGGAAGCTTATAAAAGGAATACATACAGGTAGACAACAGAAGATGGCAAAGTGTCAGGACCGAAAACTCAAAGCTATATGCCTTGAAAACAGAAAATGCACAATGACACAAGTGAAAAACTAATGGACAGAAACAGGAGTCAATGTTTGTGACACAACACAACTGTAAGGAATTGGCTGAATGAAATGGGATTTACATCAGAAAAGCCAAACGAAAACCAGAACACCTAAATAGAAGGAAGCAAGGTCACAGCAAGCACAAGAGAAGCACTGGTGAAGTGTGGATGATCGGAGGAAAGTGATATTCAGTGATGAATCACAAATCTGCATTGGCAAAGGCGATGATGCTGGAACCTTTGTCAAATGCCCTTCCAATGAAACATATAAAGATGACTGCCAGAGGAAAACAAGCAAACTTCCATATTCATTTATGATATGGGGTTGCATGTCAGGTGAAGGATCAGGGGAGATGACAATCATTACCTCAACTGTCAATGCACACAGGTGCACGTTGAGATTTTGGACCATTTTCTCATTCCATCAGTAGAAAACAGGTTTGGTGGTAATTTTTCAGGGTGGCAATGTATCTTGCCCAAAAGCTAAAAGAGTCTAAAAGCTTTTCTACAGCAAAGGTATATCAACTCAATGACGCGGACAAACAGTATGGATCTCAATCATTTTGAAAATTTATGATGGAAATGAAAAAAGGTCCATGACAAGGCTCCATCCTGCAAAACTTATCTGTCAACTGCTATTCAAAAAAGCTGGAACCAGCCTTTCGGAGAATATTGTTTTTCATTGTGAAGTCAATACCTCAAAGAATTCAGGCTGTCATTTTTTTTTTTTTTTTTTAGTGATTCCATATTTTTTTCCTCTATTTGATCTGGTGGAAAAAAATGTCATTACTTAAAATAATTAAATATAATTTGTTTGAGGTGTGTTCAGACAGCCTGACGGTTCAGCTATTGAACAAAAATAGTTTTGTGTCATATCTGCGATTTTTTGTTTGCTAAGAGGCAAACAAGTTGGATGAACATCCTCTAACAGTGGTGACTCCTTCATTTCTGACAGGTTTTGTAGGGGGGTCTGAGGACATGTACTCCCGGAGGGAATTATTTATTTTATTACAACTAAGTGCATTGATCTTGTGCAATGTAAGGATAAAACTATAGGACTACATCATCATTAGTTTCATAATAAACAACCTATTAAAATAAGTGTATCCATAAAGGATTAACTTAAAGCCTACCAAATTGTTTTTAGTTTCAGCCCAATTAGTGGCAATATTAACCCCCTGTGAGGAGAATACAACCAGATACGGCACATATGGCATACATTAGAGCCAAGACTACCATACTGAGCATACAGCCATTCACTTTTGGGCAATTCTTAGTCACGTGTGAGACCAAAAATGTAACAAACAGTGGAAATATCTCTTCCTATTCTAAAGCATTGGAGGTTCATGATTGTGGACTTCATGTTGGAGAACTATATATCCAAGTCTATCGAGTAAAAATTTTATTTGATACATTAACCTTATTGCCTTAAGCCTGCCCCAGACGGTGCAACTTTGCCTGAGGCAAGTGACATGCGTGTATACTGCATCAGGCAATGTTGCACCGTGTGGGGATGGTTTTTGCTGCGTAACTTCCTTGCGTGACAGTGCAACAGCGTATCTAGCATGCTAGATATTTTCGCGTCACGCGAGGAAGTTACTCACCGTGTGGGGGCTACCTGCTGCAATGTTACATGTGCTCGACCAATCACAACATGCAGACCCATCATATGATGTGCAGAGGAGTCACATGATACAGAAAAATGGCCACAATTCAAGTAATTTATCCTTGGCCTGGATGTCTGTTAGAGTTTCAGAGGGTGCCGCCATTTTTCTGTATCACGTACATACAGCCGTCCTACCACACTGTTACTGGTGGAAGAATTTCTTGAAACTTGGTGCAACAAACGTGGCATACTGCACCTACTTTTTACCAAATATTTACGGTGTATCACTTTGGGAACTATATTAATTTTAATGTTAAACTTTCAATTTGTGATGAAAAATGTAGCCAAATTATGCTTTTTATGGCTTCAATTCCTCCTGGGTCTCATATTTTCAAAGCAATTAAGCCATGTTTGGTGTCAAATTGTTCCTTGGGATGGCAGCAACAATAATAATTATAAATTTTAGAACTAGCACTGTGATAATTGGCAGTTATTCATTGATTTATCCCCATATGTTTCTCAATATTAAGAAAACTGTTTGTATGTATTTTACAAAAACAAGCTCGACATCCAATATCAATCCTGGAGTATTTTTCGCTGGAGAGCCAATCCAAATAGTCACAGAGTGTAAATATCTTGGCATTATCCTCGACTCTACCTTATCCTTCAAAAAGCAAATAAAAAGAGTAATGCAGACTGCCAAATATAACCTGGCTAATTTTAGATACATGAGGAACTGTCTTACGTCCACTGCTGCGCTTCTCTATATGAACGCAATGATTATCTCCCATTTAACATACTGTATGACAAGCTGGACCCATGCAAAAAGCACAACTCTGAAACCCATCCTCTCTCTGTACAAGCAGGCTTTCAAAGTCCTTGACAGAAAACCGAATGCTCATCATCATTGTCACATTCTCGGCAAATATAAAATCCTCAGCTGGGCAAACCTCACAAAACAAACTGACGCCTGCCTATTATTTAAGATTATACATGGCATGGCCCCTCCACCTCTCAGAGCCTTTGTTAAGGTAAAAACATCTGATAACAGGACTACAAATTCTTCCCAGAGAGGGGACTGTATTGTTCCTTACAGGTCCAGCTCCTTTAGTCAATCTTGCTTTGCTGTTAGAGCCACACAGTTTTGGAACACCTTACCAACTGAAATAAGACACTGTGCCACCTACCAAACTTTCACAAAAAAACTTAAGACCTGGCTTTTAAAAAACCAAAAATGCGATCGCTCCTAATTGTGTACTTCACAATTGTTTAATAACCTGCTAACCTACTAATTGTCTCTGTTCATTGTCAGGCTCCCAGCTTTGCTTGGCTTGGTATGTACGAACACCTAATAGTTTGACTAATGCCTTGACTGTATTATTTTACTTTGCTCAAGTTCTGCTGCCCTGTTTGTATACTGCTACTCTGCATGGCTGACTATATGCATGTATACTGCTGCTTTTCAAGGCTGTCTATATGTTTAGATTGCTATCCGTCTGCATGTTGCTGTTCTGTGCTTTTTGTACTGGCTATCATGCATTACCATGGTGTCCTGTTCTGTAAATACTGTAATAATTGATTTTAACTTCTATTGTTACTGTTTTAGGTTTGTGGTTTCTTAACATCTTGCCGAGGGACTGCAGTTGAGAATTAGCCAATTGGCTAAAACTGGCACATTTACAGTAATGTTAATTAATGTGTACTGTCCTTTTACAAATAAAATAAAATAAAATAAACCAAACCAAACCAAACCATATGTTGGTTTTAGGAGGATGCTCATCTAAATTTGGCCCACATCTGTCCGAGCAAATATGATACAAAAAACAAATGCATTTTCTAGGCCCACATACTGTACATCTCTCAACACAGTCAATATGGTAAGGAATCCAAAGCTTTCATGGGCAATTTTCCCACACTGACGCAACACCACCTTTCTTCTGGTAGTACATGTCACTAAGGCATCTAATGCTGGTTTTCATTTCATTTGCCAACCATCTAATATCTATTTACACAGAATGAAAAGTCTTCATAGACAGCAAATTTCCTTGCCAAAAAAATGGACAAGCTAGAATGAAAGATTCAGCAGTTTTGGTGAGAATTATCTATCCTTAGATTAATCAGTCATATGTGATGAGCATAAGTTAACTGACCTTCTCCAGGACGATATGGGATGTATAGATTAAATTATTCTGTTCCCGGGAAAATCGTGAATGCCTCTTCTCCCGCACAACGAAAACAATATCCGCTGGAATGGTGTTTGGTCCCTGGGAAAGCCATGTAAAGACAAAGCACCAGCATGAGAAAGACTAACACAAACTACAATCTAAATGCTTAGCGATCCAGCATATCATATGAGTTTGGCAAAATTCAAGTGGCCTGGGAAAAACTGACATAAAACTATACAACAGTTCAAAACCAGGTGAAATATTGTGGAAGTGCAGTTGCAGTGATTACAAAACTGAACATACAAATGAAATTCACGAAATAAAGGTCATTTTGCAAATTTAAAAAAAATTGTAATATTGTAAGGTGGTACTACAAACTGTTCAAAGTTACTCCTGTATCATTGTACTGGATGTTCAAACGATGAAAGCACTGCACAAGCTGTAGTTTGTTGATTATATAGTGGGGTCCAGAATTGGCGTCCCTAATGTGGAATGCACTAAAATTAGATTTCAAGCTGAATACGTTGCGAAAAAATGCAAAAAAATTTCCCGTTCAAAGTGAATAGGGAGGTGTCCAAAAAGTTATCAAACCCAGCCCTCTTTGGAGTCTCGTTACGTCGCCATACTTATGCATAGAAAGTCAGTTGAAACTTAAAATGGGTCACAAGACTTATTTGGGTTAAGTCCATTTTTAATGGCCGTAATAGTTTATGCATAATGCCAGTTTAAGTGTTTTGTTTTTTTCAAAGAGTTTTTGAGATTATAGTAGGTTTCTACGGACTGGAATGATCAGAGCGAGAGTGGGAGATGTCAATTACACTCAAACTGCCAGCCTTGAAAACTCATCCAAAAAATCTCTGAACCACTTCTTTTCAATCCCACAATTTCCAACCTACTGAGACAATTTATACATCAAAATGTAGAGAAATTTGTCTTTTCCCTCCCAATGTGACTCTCATTGTGACCTGACTCATGGTTTTTTCATAGATGGACATCAAGCACAGAGAGTGCTGACCAAGTTTCATTGAGCTGCATGTTATACTGAGCTCTGAAAGTCAGCTTGTCAGTTGGTGACATAATGTACTTTTCATAAAATGAGTTCTATGATACCACAGCACTTGGACACAGACTCAAACACAGACACACCTGTGCTTACAACTCCACACACTCACGACAACTCCACACACCCACGCACACACACACACGCACACGCACACGCACACGCACACACACATAACCATGTTAAACAGAGCTCTGAGGATCAGCTTATCAGTTGGTGCTATCACTTGCCTGAGGCACTTGCCTGATTAGTTCCCATACCACTAACTGAGGTCATAACAGAGCAATAAATAAATCTGGAGCCTGGCCACCATGCAGGGCTCCCTCACATCCATTCACCATCCCGTGGCACTTTCAGATTTTATAGAGGAAATTTTCTAATTACTATTCTTAAACTAATCCTTCTACATTATGGCTTTACAGAGCACAACTAGTCCCACAGCATTCCCAGCATATACACAAAAATATTCATCAAAAGGAGTAGAATGATTGGGACAAATGTGCCATGTCTTTCGGTAGCGACTGGCCAAACTATTTTTGCAAAAATCGCCAAAAATGTGCAAAATGTTGCTATAAGAAATGAATGGTGGGATGTTCAGGCATGCTAGACCTCTGTGATGTCATAATACTCTCCCTTGCTTCTCTGAAGACTTGAAAAGCCTTTCTTCTTTTGTTTTGTCTCGTGGGTCTTCTTTTGCTACTACTGCTGCTATTGGCCAGCCGTTGAGAGAAATTAGCCCTGAAAGCTTTCAGGAATGCAGGTGGCAAAGTATAAAGAGCCACTCACTCCTGGATTTGGATTCAAGAGCCATATTTGGGGAGCCCTGATTTAGATAAAACATCCAATTTCCTAACCCATTAGCAACCGTTAGATAACAGCTCATGTATATATCTCCCCACCTCTTGGCCAAATCAACCATCTGATAGTGTTGGTTAAATAATGCGACAAGAAGGTGTAAATTAATTCTGAAATACCAGTGCAGGTCTTGGACACATTAGATCTAAAAAAAGAAGAAAACCAGCACTCACGAGGTCCAATTTAAAGGACAATTTAATAGGTGAAAAATGCACAGAGCAAATAATCGGACGTTTCGACTCACAGGTCTTTTCCAGCGTTTTACGTTGAAAAAAAAGACCTGTGAGTGTCGATTATTTGCTCTGGGCATTTTTAACCTATTAAATTGTCCTTTAAATTGACCTCGTGGAGTTTTTTTTTTTTTCGAACTTGCCGTTTTTACCATGCACCCAGAACCACTATATCTTTGAGAGTGCGTGCTATTTGGTTCGGTGGGACTGAGTCTTTTTGTATTGCTTGGACACATTAGAGCCTGGTAACTTTAGTAAAAGGCATTGGATGTTGCTAATCAAGCTTGCAATTTAACATTGAGTATCTTTTCACCCAACCTCAAAAATGTTCAGGCTAAGGCCGTAACGTTATTAATAACCATGTATCGTCTGCCAGTGTTTGCTAGCATTTAAACTAGGCAGCCAACAAACTAGGTAGCTAACAAATAAACTCTGCCAACATGTCACTGACCTAGCTGGATAACAAGCTTCCTAGCGAGCGAAATAAATAATTAGGCCTAGCTGTTCTATCTGGCCTATGTAGCGAAACTGCTATAGGCGAGTTCGCAATTAGCCACGAAGGCATCCATTGAGTGTATCACGTGACAGGTCACCGGGCCAAAGTGACCAAAAACTCCCTTTCGCAATTGCTGCGCAGTGGTTTTGTGTGCATAACATATTGAGTTCTATGCTGTTCTGTGCCTGATCTGTCACGCGTAACGCTGCAAGTACTTTGTCAATCGATAATTATACTCTGTCTCGTTTTGTTTTTTGTTTATTCAATTTCATTATGGCTGAACAAGAGTCGTCAATCGATGATATTAGGTAGGCATGGGAAACGCTCTGCATAAACTCTAACGGAATGCGTAACAGCTGAACTGGGGCGGTAAACAAGCCTCAGAAAACTTATAAAAAATGACGTAAATACCATTTTCATACAAAAAGAACACCATGGTTTGATTAAAAGCAACCTTTTCAATAGGATACCCGCATTTCATACCTGAACTCTGCGTATTACGGCCAAAAACGCGCGATTTGAACAGAGCTATTGTTAAGCCCGTGGGATGAATGCGTGACCTCAATTTCGCCCGTGTTTACAAATTTTTCAAGGGCAAGGCGTGGCAAAAATAACCATTTAGGAGGAGATTTCAAACAGCCAGCGTCGACGTCTTATCCCAGCTACGGCCCTGATTTGCTTACAGCCATCTAATTTGAGAAATTATGAGTTTGTTCGTCCAGGCTAGACCTCCAGGGATGTGAAATAAGTTCGACAGAAGTTGGTGAAGTTCGTCACCCGAGTTTGCCGTGATTTCTTCTCAACAATAGCAAGAAAGGTGAGCGTATTTTTTACTTTACCCTACATAGTTTGTTGACTGAATATCCTGTGACCCTATTTGTGAAGTTTCAGTAAAATATACCAAGGAATAAACCTGCGCCAGGCCTTTGAAGCCCACCGGTCACAAGCAAGATTAATTCACGTTATACGCTTCAATTCGAGACTGCAAGGATGGAAATCTGAATAATCAATTAGGAAAAATTCTCGGCTCTCAGTAATTCTGTATATCGTTTAAACATTTTGTTAATCGGATTATGAAAGAAGACTGAAAATAAGCGCCCGCTTTTTGTTTGGATGTAAAAGCGCGTATTTAAAGGAGAATACATTGTATATTGATTCAGCATTGAACTCTGCATGAGTCGAACTGTTTTAATATTTGTTGATGACATTGCTTCGGCTTCCTGGAAGCAAGTACGCCGCAAATCTGCTGTCTAGTGAGCATTTCAGGTTCGATGTACTGAGTAATAACGCCATGAAACTTAAACTGGCCCGTCATTCTGCGAATAGTCTTACTAAACTAGTGAATCGTCTGATTGCTAATCAAGCAAAGGGGAGGTTTCTGCCTCGCCAAACTAACCTCCGACTGCACGTCACTGTGTTTTACTATGAATTATTCGCAGTAGCTCATTGAAACTATCATGGGAGGAGGGTATATGGACATAGTAAAAACAGTGCAAGGTTTTTTTTTTTTTTTAAATAACCAGGGGTTATTGAAGGGGGAACGTTTCGTAGCAGTGGGAGGGCAAACAACAGCCGGCATCAGCGACTTCACTGCATTTTATATAGTAATGGGCGAGTAGCGTTAATGTTTGCCCTCCCACCGATAATTTTGACATTTTTGCAGGCCATTGATCCAAAAAAAACTTCACAGGCAACCCATTCATACCATTTTTTAATATCAATGCAAAACCTAATGTCGAACATAATTGGGTGAAATTCAATGCATTTTCCATTAAAAAGAGCCTAGGGGGCGCTGCTGTACTTCAGAAAAGGGGTAGATGACTTTAGCATCAATTATTTCTGTTAGGGTACCCTAATGGATAATTTGGCCTGGTTTATTTCTGAATAGACTGTATTTTCAAAAATGCCCTCAGGCTTCACCCCCCCAATTTTCACAATGGGTTTTGTTGAAAAATGCCGAAATCAGCCATTTTTGGGACCCTGTGGCTCTGAGACCCTTTCCTGTAAAGGCGTTGGACTTGTGGCAAACTCTTCGTCTGTGTCTTCTGTACTTACCTGCAAAAAATCATTAGAAAATAATAAAAACTTTTTTCTCAGCAACTCAAGAAATGTTGTCATTTTATTCATTTGTATTGCCCATGCCTATATTAGGTTGTGGAGTGTAAGTTCGTTGAAAGACTTTCTCCGTAAAAGGAATCTGAAAGTATGTTGTAAGTGGACGAAAGGATGAGCTCGTCGCTCTTGTCTTCGCTGCAAAGAAGATGCATCTATCGCCGTGTGTTCGTGCAAGGTAAGTGCTTGTTTCCATATCACAAAAGGTACTGACCGAATTTGATTACTGATGTCTGATCACATTCGGAGTGTTTTTTGATCCAAGACCACATGGGGAAAGGGGAGGGGGGAATGGGCATCTGTTATGATAAATTAATCTCCCATATCTTCAGTAACACGATAATTAATCATTCACAAGAACCCTTTGAGATATGGAAACAAGCACTTACCATATGGCGAAGCCTCTGTTTTGGTCACATTGACCCTACCCTGAAGTACTCCGACAGAAATCGTGCATGCATAAATCATAATTGCGAACTCGCTTATCCGTTGATCTCAATTCATTTCTATGCACCACATGGAAGATAGCTGACTAATAGTACCCGGCTGTGAGCAAAACCAACTTAAATAATTACTGACACAACATAACGACAGCTAACATTACTAACAACTGACTCAGCTAAACATTTTTGAAGTCCAGTGAAAAAAAAGCAAAACAGTTGCTTAATTACATCCAGGGTGTTTTACTGCATTCTTATGTGACCAAGACAATCAACCATTAATATTGGCTCCAAAGTGACTGAATGCATACGTATCCGTTAGCTGTTGTCTAAGGAATCTTATGAGTTAGCTAGCAAATTGAATGTTTTATCATGAAAAATGGCCCGATACCTCCACAGATTTTCACTGTATTTTCAGACATTTTCACAGATTTTTCATTGTCTTTTCAGTCGGAGATCAATTGGGAAGGGGGGAAATGACAGTGCTGCGTCAGATTACCGAGGTTTATATGACTTGCAACCTAAAACACACACTGTACAACATTATTGTTGCAGTAAGAGCATTTGAGTTTCCCACCCAGAGCGTTACAACCATAGACTGCAGAAAAATATGGACGAAGCCACCGTGATGTCACCCATTGGGTTCAGAATACCATTTATGGAGCCTCGATTTAGGTATTTTGACCAGCGCCATCTTGTAATTTTGAAACCGGATGTGATTCTTATTGGAGAAAGTGGATCAAGATCCGGGGAGGGACGAGGGGTGGATTGACGAGGACCTGATGATGCACGCCCACCTGATGTTCCTATCTCATGGAATTCATCTATGGTCCTGACCAGATTTCAATGCACATTCGGTGCCGGAATTCTACAAATCAGGGTAAACTGCAAAGGTTGCTAAGTACTGAAGTAATTTTAGTACCGAATTCCTCACATGTGAACATTTGGTAAACCTTTAAATATACGACAAGTGACCAAGTTTAAGTACGCAGTGTATAACCTCAACTGAGTCAGTGGATATGGTTGCTAGCTTGCTAGCTAGGTTGAAACATATTCCAGCAAACATTATGTTCTGAAATTTGTCCTCCAAATCTAAGTTTATGTTACCTAGCTGGCTAACTTAGTGTTGTGTCAGCAAAATAAAATGTGGTGTTTGTCAATGTCATTAATTAATGTTAGCTAACTGACGTTATTAGGTAGCTAGATTGTAACGAATGTGTGGAATGACAGGAACACTTGAGGAATGTTTTGGTGGAGATTTCGCATACAAAATAATGGGAAATCAATGTGAAATGGGCTCACACCCACCCCTCTTTGGGGCATTTGTCAGAATATGCACCAAGCGTGAGGCACATGTAAAATTTCTTGAGAAATTTTCTAGTTTAAAATAATCATTAGGAATGCAATTAATGTTGAGACCACAGACGTACAAAAAGATGGATGAAACCACCGTGACGTCACCCATTGGTTTCAGCATGACATTTAGGAAGCCTCGATTTTGGAAATTTGAACAGCGCCATTTTGTCATTTGAAACTGGATGATATTCCTATTAGACGAGAGTGTGAATTGAAGATCCAGGGAGGAGTGAGAGGTGGATCTACGTATGGATCTGACCGTATCTGACGAGGACCAGAAGACAGCCACGCCCCTAAAGCATATTCTGGCTTTATCCTTAATTCTAGTTTATTTGGGACCATAATTTACAAAAATGAACATCATGATATATCGAAGGAGACTTGAAACTTGTGATAGGTACCATAAAATAGTGTGGAACATCATTATCGAAATAATAAATCAGGTGGGAAAATAGGGTCATTTTCTCATAGACTTCTATAGCATTGAACTTCTTTCTGCAACCACGGACGTTGCCATCTGCTGGCCATTAAATAGAATGCAATTTTTAGAGATTTCCGCATTGGCCTCACTTTTCAGACCTGGGTGCTGCGTCCATTGTTTTATACAGTCTATGGTTAAGACCTTGATTTGGAACACATTATTCTCAATTAAATTACCGAATAATTTTGGTTTCATTCCAAAAGAACAGTATTTCTCACACATTGGCATTTTGACTTGTCATGTCATGAAGTACTATTTTTTAAATAGTATTTTTAGTGCATTTCCCTCAGGGTGCCAATAATTCTGGAGCCCTCTGAACTTGATATATGTCCTCATAGTCACCTGATCCCCCTCTTTTTCAAAAGTTATTTTAGTCCCTTGCTTCCAACCAGGTTTTACATGTATGCTCAGAATCTTGTCCTTGATGCTGGATGTATGTCCATCTTCATTCATAACCTGGTTCAAAAACCAGAAAAAAAGGAAAACAAAAATCAAGGGCAGCACTCCTACAGGTTATAAGACCACTTGAACTCATTAAAACTAAATGAGGTCCACAAAGCACAAATCTAGCAAAAAGCAGTGGCTTGCTTTGTCAGGGCTCCTAGAGTACTTCACCAGAGAGGTTTCCCTTTCTTGGACGAACACCACACTGAAGACAAAGAATTTGGCCACTCTTACCCGTCGAGATATTTTGATCTTTTTGGTGCATCCGAAGAACAAATCCTCTAGAGCTAGATGCAGATCTCTTTCAATTGGGGGATCTTGCTTCTTCACGCCCCGTCCATGCAGACCTCCAAACCTTATATTGACCTCACTGCTGTCATCAACATTAAAATCTGTCGAGGGGAATGGATACATGAATATTTGCTGATAGATAAAATCTTGGGCCAGCTGCCAAGCATAATGTAGGACAAACAATATTGGGGGTCATAGCTCTTAAGATCTCTTCCTTATTACATAATTCTACATTCAACCAAGGCACAATTATGGAATCTAGAGCATGAGTTAGACAGCTTTCTTCTCCTAAAGTATCTTACCTGAAAAAGGGTTGTCTCCACCAAAGAAATCTCTAAAGATTTTCTCAGGATTATCATGATAGGTATATCCAGTAGTCCAAGCTCCATTACCTCCGCACTGAGGTGGAATGCCTCCTTTCAGAATTTCCTCTCCAAACTTGTCATAAGTTGCTTTCTTTTTTGCTACAACAACAAACAAGAGTCATCAGAAGATGAAATATCCCCCCCGGTCCCCACATTCTAATCTCAGAAAGTATGAATATGCGCCAGTCTAGGACCTGATTAATACGTACAGCAAGTTTCGTTAAAAAAAATATTGCACGGTATTCGAGTTCTGCTCCGGAAACGAAATATTCACAGACGGATGGACGGACAGACGACCGTACTGACGACTATATCCCCCCGAATTATATGCCAGGGGGAAAAAACTGCCATGGAAATTCTCTTCAACAGCAGATGGGGAGCAGAATAAATAATAAGCTCTAAAGATAAATTGCTTTGTTTCAAATCTGTCGGACTAAATAAGAAAAGCAATAACAAACGAGCAGGATATAATAAAGATATAATAGCCTACATGTGCGCAACATATTGCAACTAAATATTCAGGACTACAGTATGTTTAAACTATATGGTCAACAGAGGACTTACGGTCACTCAACACATCATAAGCTTCAGCAATCTGATTGAATTTTTCATAGGTACCCGCTTGACAGTTCGCGTGCGGATGGTATTTCAATGCCAGTGCTCGGTACCTGCAAATGAATGTCATGAAGCATTTCGCTGCAAAACACATCATTTTCTCAAATATGTCCTCTGTATACTTTGTCCAATGCAACGTTACGACCTAACTTGAGAGCTAAGGAACCATGCTTACGCCTGTTTGATGTCCGCGTCGGTGGCACTTCTACTTATATCCAAAGCTGCATAATAGTCTTGACCCATTCTGACAAAAAAAAAAAGAAAGAAAGCGCTTTGATATACTGTAAAAATGCCAAACACTGGAAACATCAGATTGTATGTACCAAGTTTACCATGTTGCCACCCTTACTCGTTAGAAAAAGGCCCACTCTTAACGCAGTGCACTGACGGTGCGAGGCACAGCAAAGCAAGTGTGAACGATGTAAACACAGAACGACGCTTGGTTGCCAGGATCAACCTCAGCCCCGCGGATTGCTGGGAGATTTGGGGAAAAAAAAAAAAACCCGGCGCGTGACCTACCGTCAAATTGGAAATATGACCAGTCTCAAGATTAAAACCACCTGCCAAATATAGTGATGGTCTCCCTTGTGCTGCCAAACCAGCTCCATCAAACAGATGTTGCTGGAATTCCCATCGCACTCCAGGCACCAGATGGTCTTCTTCCCACAGTGTGTCCTGATGCCATCTCTTCCCCGGTAAATGGTGCACACATACCCAGCCGAATCATATGATGGGAAAAAAAAGGGTCTCACTGGACTGGACTTCTATAACTGCTCCAAGGTCCAGGTCTGAAGCTCAGGTGCTAATTGCAGGTACTTTTAGAGGTGGACTGGGGTTAGAGTGGGCACTTTGACTGGTCTGCAAGCTGAAAAGTGCAATACACAGTACAATATGGTGCAATGTGTGTTGTGACACATTCCTTATGCAAAAATTATTGAAATTTTCAGTGAGTTGCGCCACAGTCACCCTTCTGTTGGTTTGGACCACATGGGATACCCTTGGCAAAGTCGTTCAGTTCCCATGTCCCACAGTTCCCACATGCAAAACGTTGAATGTGAGAATTCAAAATGAGCCTGCATTTTTCATGAAATGGTAAAATGTCTCACTTTCAACATCTGATATGCTGTCCATGTTCTATTCTGAATGAAATGTCAGTTTATGAGATTTGCTAATCATTGCATTCCGTTTTTATTTACATTTTATTGAGATAATATTAAACATGTTTCATATTGTTGTTAATGCCAAGACAGGGAAGAGACTGCCATAAAACAGCTCAGATTGAGCTTTACAAGCACTTTATATTAAACGACCGAGATCACGGGAGCACGCTGCAACTCATTCAAAACTCTCAGGACTTTATTTTGACTTTGGAAATTTGTCAGTGACTTTTAAATCGCTTGGAAAGTTGTTTAGTGTAATCCCAGCCTAAGTGGTGCAATCTACCACAACGCATATGAAGCTGCAAAACTTCTATGCACAAGGACTTCAATTCTTTGCTGACTACGTGAGAACATGATGTGCCACTAAAAGGTGTGAGACTCGGCATATGCATGAGAGTTGACAGGTGTGCAATTTTGAATAACGCTGATTTAAATTCACCAAATTTCACGTCCAAATGAATGATTGTCGTCTACCCAACTCAAACCACTCCACAAAGCCTCCAGCACATCCCAACATTGCAGATTTTCAACTGGTGAAGATCAGGATCCTGTGGTGGCCAATTCATGTGTGAAAATGATTCCTGAAGTTTGCTGAACCATTCTTTCACACTTCAAGCCCAATGAATATTGACACGGTCGTCCCGGGGTGCATTTCCCAAGAGGGTAGTAGCTGAGTCATCAACTTACATAGTTTGTCCGTTCGTCCAGAGGTTCCAACTTCATAAGTTAGCATCAGTGCTTTCAAGAAACGCACCCCTGGACAACTTCTCCCTTGTCAAAGTTGCCCGCATCCTTACCCTTTTTTCCTGCTTCCCACACATTAACTTGGAGGAAAAAATGTTCACTTGCTGCTTAATATATCGTACCCACTGACAGGTGGCATTGTAACGAGATAATGCTATTCACTTATCTGTCAGTGGTCACCATGTTATGGCTGATCAGCGTACATACAATTATGTGCAAAATAATAGCAGTGTGTTTAAAACAACTGAGAATAAGCTCAAATCCTCATAATAGCATTTATTTCCATATACACAAAGGCACTGGGAGCACTGCACATTCAATTTCAAATGAAAACATGAGTAAAATATAATTTTTTAAACTGAAAATGAAGAAAAAAAGAATAGGCTGTTCAAAAAAAGTGTCTGCCTTTCCATTTACAAACTCGAATATTTACAGTATAAACTGAAAATTGTTTACAGATTTAGCTTTTCTGTTAATCACTGAACTAATATTTAGTTTTATAACCTTTATTTATGATAATTGCTTTACATCTGTGTGGCATGGAGTCAACTAAGGTCTGACACCTGCAAACAGATATTCCAGCCCAGGCTGACTGGACTACATCCCCCAGTTCTTCTGCATTCTTGAGTTTTGCATCAAAAAGAGCATTTTTGATGTCACTCCACAAATTCTCCATCGGATTGAGGTCAAGGGATTGAGCTGGCTACTTCATAACATCAATCTTGTTGGTGTGGAACCAGGATGTTGCCCGCTTGCTGGTGTGTTCGGGGTCATTGTCCTGCTGAAACACCCATTTCAAGGGCATTTCTTCTTCAGTGTAAGGCAACATGACCTCTTCCAGTATTCTGATGTATTCAAACTGGTCCATGTTGCCTGATATGCGATAAATGGGCCCGACTCAAAAGTATGAGGAACATCCCCAAACCATTATGCTTGCACCTCCATGTTTTAGTCTTCAGTGTACTGTGGCTTGAATTCAGTGTTTTGGGGTCGTCTCACGAACTGTCTGCGGCCTTTAGACCCAATAAGAACAATCTTGCTCTCATCTGTCCATAGAATGTTGGGCCACTTCTCTTTGGGCCAGTCAATGTGTTCTTTGGCAAACTGTAACCGTTTCAACACGTCTTTTTTTCAGCAATGGTACTTTAAGAAGGTTTCTTGCAAATAGTTTGGCTTCACACAGGCGTCTTCTGATTGTTGCAGTACTCACAGGTTACTGAAGATCTTCTTTGATTTCCCTGGAGCTGATCATTGAATGCCTCTTTGCCATTCTTGTTATTCTATAATCTACGTGGATGGTAGCATTGCTTTTCCTACCACGTGTTTCGGGTTTTGTTTGCCATTTTAAAGCATTTGAGATCATTTTAGCTGAGCAGCCAATTATTTTCTGCACTTCTTTAAATGTTTTCCCCTCTCCAATCAACTTCTTGATCAAAGTTCTTTCTCCTTTGGTACAATGTCTGGAAAGACCCATTTTACTCACTGAGCAAGGGCTAAAACCAGCCGGTACAACATTTGCTGCCTTCCTTCCGTAAATAAGGGCCATAATTGACACCTGTTTCTTCACAGAATGAATGACCTCACAAATTGAACTCCACACTGCTATTAATTTGAACACACCTCTTTCATTAAATGAGTCAATTACACCCAATTAGCAGCATGCATGTCATGACTGTTGATTCTGTTGGTTACCCATTGCTTGGCTACACCTAGTCATGAATATTTTCCCATGTTGTATTATCTTTTCTGCCAAAAACAGTAATTAAACACATTAGTGATGTTAGACCACTATTATTTTGCACATAACTGTACATGTATAATTATACACTAGACAATCAAATGTCCAAAGTCCAACTGATTGATCACTGTTAGATCACATATGGAGAGAAACCGTGTGTTCAGTTGCCAATTACAATAATTGGAAAACGCATCAATAAAGGAAAATGATTGAGAACTAGCCAGGATTAATTGTTGTCATAAAGGGATGTGTCAGTGCCCCCCAGTTCCCAGTTCTAGCTCCGCCACTGTTGAGAGATCAGGCCTTTTTTGAGGATCCTCCTGTACTATAACACAATTAGCTCACCTGTTTAACATCACCTTATTATTGCAACTTGTCACATCCTAAATTGCCCCTGCGCAAACTTTTTCAATCTGTTGCCATCATCAGATTTGAAATTAGCACACAGTTTCAAAAAACAACTGAATTTGCTTGTTAAAGCATCAAATAATGTGTTGTGGCAATGTTTTCATTATACTGGAGGGTGAATTGAATTTTCAAATCACTACGTTTAGATTTCATTTTCCAGCATTGGGGTTGCATCAAAAAATAGGAAGATCACAGTAAGGCTCATAATTTAAAGTGAAAGTGAACTGCAAATGAAAAAACTACATAACTAATAATAAAAGAAGAATCTTTCTTCCATGATGTCTACTGGCAGTTGGCAAATTCATTCTGCTAAAGCGCTGCTTCAAATCCTCGAATTTCCACAGAAAACCCTTTAAACTGAAAAGCATAATGCCGGAGTAAAAAATATAAATACAATGCAAAACTACAGATTAGCAACAATGGAATCAGATTGTATTGAAGTTGAGCAGATTCACTTCCCTTGATTTCTTGATAGGCTGATCAGTTTTCAAAGTTCTGAGCATGCACAGTAATCGCGAAACAGCTCCTGTAAGACTATATAGACTTCCATTAAGCTAAAATCAGTCAACAGCACAGTCACATGACCGCAAAAGTGTTCCACCACCTTGCATTGGCTAAAGCTTTCGAGGGAAACCTTCAGTTTTTTTGTTTAGTCACATTCTCCTTACATGAAGCATTGTACGAATTTACCAAAAAATCCAAGTCTTAATATCTCGACTCTTAATTGGGTAATTCTTTTATTTTACATTGATTTTGCATGAAAGTTGTCTTTCACTTTGAGTTTCCGTCACACTAAAAAGGCAACTGCACAAGCAATGCATGAAGCGCCTGCAAGCAATTTTTTTAAAAGACATGAAAGGTCATTTTTCCACTAGATGGAAATATTACGCATTTAGTGTTACTCCCTCATGCCACAGGGCTATCTTTTCAAATCAGTCGAAAATATTTGATTCGCAACACTAAAACCAAAAGACGGCAGCATAAGGGAAACGAAAATGAGAAACAGTTGTCACAAAGAATCATACTGCAGTTAATACGGTCTTTTTAATAAAAAATAATAATTATGACATAACATTCCAGACAGAAGATACTTTGCGAAAAGAAGTAACAACAAAATAATGGTTCTCTAGTGAAACGTGTTGAAGTATTACTCTTCAATCTCTTGTTTTATGTGCAAGATGTCAATTCATGGAGTCACATCCAGTAAAACAGTGCTTCTCACATCTCCTGGAAGACCACCTGTCCTGCATGTTTTAGATCTCTCCCTGTTACTGCACAGGTAATTCAAATAATCAGCTTGTTATTAACCCCGTAAAGCCAACTGATAACGTCCTGATAATCTGAGTCACCTGTAATGGAGCAGGGAAAGATCTAAAACAGGCAGGACAGGTGGCCCTCCAGGAGAGGTTTGAGAAGCACTGCAGTAAAAGACTAATGTCTTACCAGTAGTTAAAAAAAAAAAGCCCATTAAGTGTCCCCCAAGGATGAAACATAAGAAATTTGATTAATTTGGGAGCCATGACCCAGAGAGAAGGACATAAGCAGGACTTCTATAAATGATGTCACCACTACTCTTCTTGATAACAGCATCTCACTTTTACAACAAGAACATTAATGTCAATAAGATGGATGCCCTCTTATTTGCCACAATGGATGTATCATGGTTAATATATTTGTTTATCAAATTGACAATCAATTAGTCATTCCAAGCCATTTCAAAATCTCTTCCTTGCTGACATCACAGTGAGAAGTGCCTGCCCAGGTGGTCTCTCTCACTTGTGATGTCAGCACAAATAAATTCTGAAATGGCTTCTAATTACTATTTTGACTGAGCACAAGGTAACATGATGGGGGACCTTTCAGCCAAGCTGATACTGAGAAAAGAACAAACAGATTGTTCTTGTAGATCTCATAATGATGATCAATTCAGCCAGGGATCATAGAATACACATTGATATGACTACAATGAGGAAAAAGCTGGCAGAACAATCCACTGCATAAAATGTATCACAGTTTTCAATTCACAGGAGGAAACTAGAGGGGACTCTGATGCTGGTTACACGATGTTATCCTTTTTTTTTTTTTTTTTTCAACTAAAGTTTTGCCATCAGCTCTTCAAGTTCAGGTCGTGATTTGAATCTGCTTGTGAAATCTTCTTCAGAGTGCTAGGAGACGAAGAAAGAAAGAAGTTGACAATGGTTCAAGGAAGAATGCACATTGATTCTCAAGATGTGAATGTCAGCAACAGCATCATGAATAATTTCCCCATAACAAATTACAGTGTAAAGCAACTATGCACTCAATTATGACCAATCAACTAAATCATCCAATTCCCATACAGTATGACAGAACATCTACTCTGGCATTTTAACTTGGAGCTTTAAAAAATCTTACTCTTTAACATTTATAGTATCTTCCCACCATATACAGTATCTCACAAAAGTGAGTACACCCCTCACATTTCGACAATTAATTTATTGTATCTTTTCAAGGGACAATGTTACAGAAATGAAACTTGAATATATTCTAGAGTAGTCATTGTACAATATGTGTAGCAGTGTAGATTTACTGCACTGTCCAAATAACTGAATAAACAGTCACTATTTCCAAAATGGGTGGCAACATAAGTGAGTACACACCCCAATTGGTAATGGTCAACCAAGCAATGAAACGTGTCTTATTCATCATGTTCATGCTTTTGTCTGTTCGACTGGGTTATATGAGGTTGTGTAACGTGTTGAAGGTTTAAATTGTGGTGCTTTGGGTGCAATGCGCTCATTCTGGTCACTGGATGGTCAACATGGCACCTCATGGGAAAGAACTCTCTGAGGATCTGAAAAAGAGAATTGTTGCTCTCCACAAAGATGGTCTAAGCTACAACAAGATCTGTGAAACCATGAAACTGAGCTGCAGCACGGTGGCCAAGGTTATCCTGCGGTTTTCCAAGACGGGTTCTGCTTGGAACAGGCCTCGTCAGGGTGGACCGAAGAGGTTGAGTCCTCGTGCTCTGTGTCAGGTGCACAAGTTGGCTTCCAAAAACAGACGCAGGAGTGCTGGCAGCATTGCTAACAAGGTTGCAGCAGTGGGAGAACAGCCTGTCAATGCTCCGACCATACACTCTGCACTGCACCAAGTCGCTCTGCATGGCTGTCGGCCAAGACAGAAGCCTCTTCCGAAGCTAGCCCACAAGAAAGCCCGAAACAGTTTGCCGAAGAAGACAACCAGCCCAAGAACATGAACTACTGGAACCATGTTCTGTGGTCTGACTAGACCAAGATAAACTTGTTTGGCTCAGATGGTGTCCAGCATGTGTGGCGGCGCCCTGGTGAGGAGTGCCAAGGCAAGTGTGTACTGCCTACAGTCAAACACGGTGGTGACAACAGCATGGTCTGGGGCTGCATGAGGGCTTCTGGTCCTGGGGAGCTGCGCTTCATTAATGGAATAATGGATTCCAACATGTACTGTGACATTCTGAAGCAGAACATGATGCCCTCCCTTCAGAAACTGGGCCACACGGCAGTTTTCCAACCTGATAACGACCTCCAAGATGACAACTGCCTTCCTGAAGAAGCTGAAGCTGAAGGTGATGGCGTGGCCAAGTATGTCTCCAGACCTGAATCCCATTAAGCACCCATGGGGAAACCTCAAGAGGAAAGTGGAGGAACAGCAGGTGTCCAACATCCACCAGCTCCGTGATGTTGTCATGGAGGAGTGGAGGAGGATCCCAGCGACTACCTGTGCAGCTCTGGTGAATTCCATGCCTAGGAGAATCAAGGCAGTGCTGGACAACAATGGTGGTCACACTAAATATTGACACTATGGACACAATTTTGCATGTTGACAGTGAGGTGTACTCACTTTTGTTGCCACCCATTCTGGAAATATTGACTGTTTGTTTAGTTATTTGGACAGTGCAGTAAATCTACACTGCCACACATTTTGTACAATGACTACTGTAGAAAATAGTCAGGTTTCATTTCTGTAACGTTGTCCCTTGAAAAGATATAATAAATTAATTGTCGAAGTGCGAGAGGTGTACTCACTTTCATGAGATACTGTAACTTCCGTGCAAACAAGCGAAGGTTCTCTCTGATCCTGTCAAAGTGCTTGGAAATTCAATACAATCAAGGTAGGAATGCACCACTACCTTCGCAGACCAACCTACTGACTGCACTTGGGATGCACCGCTCCAGCTTTTTCAGTTGTGAAACCGATACTTGGGTCTTGGGTTTCGGGCGGTACCAAGAACCAATCCAATACGAGTGTTTAATTAAAAAGCTGTATGCCTTACTATGTGGAGGAAACCGGGATCATTCTTTCAAGTGAAAACCAGTATCAGGCTTGACACAACATTGCTTTCCAAACTTTGTAAAACAAAATGTAACAAATACATACTGAAGATATAAATGTACTGAATTGTTATTCATTGAGATAATGGCATCAGATACTAAATTGGCCAATTGTCACCAATACCCAATCCAGCTATCGATATCAGTGCCTCTCTACACTGCATTCAAATCTGAAAAATGGCCAGTTTGCTCAGAAATTAATGCATCTTTTCTGTAGCTACTAATATAAGGGAGCAGCAATCTTTGAACGAGCTTGGTTGCAATCTAATTTGGCTCATCTCAGCTGCTCAACTAATGATTTACTGAACAGAGTTTCAATAAGATCAAGGATGAATTGTAAGCAAAAGCAAAACTGACAACCTAAGGAGGGTCCTTGGTTATTATCATGGGATACTCAAATGAGAATGACCAAACAAAACAACTGATTTTCACATACTGTAAAAGAACAATTGAATGTTTTCTTATTCAGCACTTCACATCCTTGTTTATTGTCATTATATTAGCCCAGTATGAGCAAAATGTAAGCCTGTCAGAAAGTCCTCACCTCCTTTAGTGAGAGACTGACCCCCTCAGGCTGGTTTTGCAGCAGGACTTCAAGGAAAACAGGGCAAACTGTGGCATTCAATTCAGTCACCTGAAACAGAGGGCAAGTGTGAGAATATAACACATTCTGCAAAGAAAGCTTTCTGTGTCCGCATTTCGTGGAGTTTAATTACAGGTATATTAAATTTTCCCTCAGTTCCCACATGCTGAAACACATGTTGCTTTGAAATCAGAAGAATGTGCAAGATACAAGAACTGAAATTTGAGTTTTTTCCAACTTTTTTCCATGGTCAAATCTGCAAGTGTACTTTTAATTTTGAGTCAGTTTAAGTTCAACTTTTTTAGCTCCCCCCCGCTCGCAGTGCGAGAGCTATGGTATCGGGCTCCGTCCATGCGTGCGTGCGTGCGTGCATCCGTCAACACATTTTGCTTTATGTCATCAACGATTTCAGTTACAGGCTCCTAATTTTTACTGGACATGCATCTCAAAGGCCTACAAATGACGTGCCTAAAGGTGACCTTGGCCTATTTTTTCAAGGTCGCTGGCCTCAAAATATCACCAAAAACTTCTACATTTTCCGTTATCTCATCAACTATTTCAGTTACAGCCTAATTTTTACTGGACATGCAACTCATCAAGGCCTACAAATGACGTGCCTAAAGGTGTCCTTGGCCTATTTTTCAAGGTCACTGGCCGATAAATATCACCAAAAACTTCTACATTTTCCGTTATCTCATCAACTATTTCAGTTACAGCCTAATTTTTACTGGACATGCATCTCATAAAGGCCTACAAATGACGTGCCTAAAGGTGTCCTTGGCCTATTTTTCAAGGTCACTGGCCGATAAATATCACCAAAAACTTCAACAGCTTTATCTCATCAATTATTTCAGTTACAGGTTCCTAATTTTTACTGGACATGCATCTCATAAAGGCCTACAAATGACGTGCCTAAAGGTGACCTTATTTGGTGGCCTATTTTTCACCAAAAACTTCGACAATTTGCTTTATCTTATCAACATTTTCAGTTACAGGCTCCTAATTGGCTCCCGCCGCCCGAGTGGCACGGGAGCTATGGGGTCGGGCTCTATCCATGCATGCGTCCGTCCATGCGTGCGTCCGTCAACAAAAACTTTGACATTTTGTTTATCTTAACGGCGGGAGCTTCTGGGGCCGCCAGTGCCCTATATTTGTTTTTTATTCAAAGAAACATGACTACATTAAAACTGTAATGTGGTATGCCCCACTAATATAATTGTGAAGCTGCTAACCTAGATCACAAAACCTCTAAAAAACACCAATAACTCAACAATAACACAATCAAGTGCACAAGCACCATATAACCAAAAGGATGCATGAAAAGTTGTATAAAATTAAGACCAAGGCGGCAAAAGTGATCAAATTCTATCACCTGTAGGACACGATGATGAGTCTTCAACACTGCATCCACACTCATTTTGCCACCTTTTTCCTGCAAGGATAAGATTTCTGTGGTCTTTGTGGGTAGAGCATAGCTGAAAGAGGAAAACAATCAGGGAATATGTAAAGAATTCATATAATTATGACAAAAATGGTATACAGTACCACCCAAGAATATTTTCATATGAACTGCTGATACAAATTTCTGAGTGGAATGATGAGCCAGCCTGCCATAAAAATTGCATAATGGGATGACATCAACAAGAATCAGGCAATACCCGATTTAGGCATACCCTATGGTTCAACTAAATAAGGGGAACTGTATAGTCGGAAAAAACAATAATGTTGTCCACAGCTGAATTTGCTGGTCTTCACTGGGATAAGGACTTATTCACAAACAACCAACTTCATGAATTTTAGCCCCCAACAGCATCAGAAACTTAAGGACCAAATTGTGCTATATGCCGGCTTGCTGCAACCATACAGACATTTCATGAACACCCAATGGCCTCAACTAATGCATGGCATAAACAAACCGTATATGCAGCACTTACTGATGAAGTTTTCCGCAATAGGAAAAGAACGGATTTCAATTCAGACTGGCTTACTTAAAGCTAGCCGAGCCCAAGACAGCCAGATCCCAGGCCGGACTGTTGACTTGGTGGTGTTGATCAGCATCGATATTCTACCAGGCAAGCAATTATTGGCTACAAGTCCACCACGAACATTAGAATGTCCGAACTGAGCAGGATACAACCACCGATCCTCAAATGTATATTTGGTTTGATGCAGCAGCATAAAAATGCAGGTAAGCAGGTAGTGCACTATGCATGCGTGTTTTAACAGAGTACATCAGTCAGTCAATCATTCTGTTAGAAAGGGACATTGCCAAATTCTGCCTGCCCCTGCACAGAAAATTCTACAAGCAGAAACACAATATCACCTTTCAACTACTTTGATTTTCAGGTGGTTACAAAGGTTGTGAATGTATTGTAAGTAGTGCTCCACCAGGGTCATGTCATGGCCAAAAACTCCCACGTTCAAATCTCCATATTCAATTTCTGTCGCAGCTTTGATTGGTTTCATTTGAATCTTCTCCTTCTTCTTCTTTTGCTAAGGGCAGAAGAATCACAGAGAATATTGCGGCAAGTATTGAGAACAGACATCATAATTCACAATTCACGTGACCACAGTCCATTAAAGGGGACCTGTACTGATCAATAATCAGTCTTCAAAAAAAGATATGCAAGGCTACTGCTTATATTTATGGCCCTTTTTCCCAGAAAAATATTCATACATAACAGATATTTAACTTTGAATGGCTGGATTTTCCAATCATGGATATCCTTCATCGCAGCACTGGACATGATGTTAGATGCAATTTACTTCGTACATAATTGTTTCTCAGAAAACAGCAACTGTGCATATCAATGATCTGACGTCACCAACGGGATTTCCCACCAGAGGGTCAAAGGTCTGATGGCGCAGCCCATTATTTTAAGTTCTATTAAAATACAGATTTCAGAGTTGGTGCTCAACGAACACAAGTAAAAATGATTTGACAGAACAAATTTCATTGAAATGTTGCTGATAAGGTGCAAATGTCTGAATGGTACAGTTCCCCTTTATCCTCTTTATTTTGAATTCAACACTCAGCAAAAACTGAGAAAATCAGAATGTTATTAATACAAAAATTGCCACCAGGTGAAATTGATCAAAATGTCTTTGTCAACCACTGATATCAAAAACATCTCCTAAATTTGCACAAAATTACATGGATTCTAAAGAACATTCTTTTGCCAGCTATCACACTTTAGTTTCACCAAGACTTTTCCCTGAATATGCCATGAGTTTAGATGGTGACCAGTCTACCTCAGAGGCTTCGAAAAAACACTTTATATTCAGATCTAGTATGAAACTGTCTTACATAAATGGTTAAGCAGCATCTTGCCTGTTCAAATTAACCCATTTTAATTAATGGTTCCGTTTTGCAAAAGTGGCTTTTTTCTCTCCAACAGGATTCAAACAAGTCAATTTAGCTGCGCTGTTCATCTCCCAGGCACTAAATAGGAGTAGGAATAGGAATAGGCGCACTAAATGTGACCAGTTCGACTTGCAGTCAAAGAAAACATTTTGCCCTGTCTCTCTAAGAGTACAGGGGGGTCATTCCATGCCAAATCACCTAATGGTCCCCAGGTGACCCTCTTAGATTTTGCTGAAACTCCATGAAAATGTTCATATATGCAAATAATGAACACAGAAAATTTCAGGCCAGAAGTCCAAGCCGTTTTGAAATTACGGCCGTCCGAAGACCCCCCTTTTTGCCGTTCTTGTCATGCGTCATGGATTTTTTCATTTTCAAATGATCATATTTTTGGATTTGAAAAAGCTACAAAGCTGAAAATTGCTACCTGGGGTAAATTGCACACAAGCTTTCAGAATCTGCAATCAAAAACAGTGTATCTTGCTTCCTTTTGAAGATATGGGCACCTGAAAATGAAAGTTTTTTCTAGCGGAAATTATTTTTGCGATTTTTAGGCTTACCTGGTGCCCGAACCATTGATCTGAGGATACCCAAATTGCTGATACATAATCTCTACATACAGCTAAATAACTCCCTGCAAGAATAGACTTATAAAACAATCAGTAAAGGTATGGCTAGGGTCCAAAGTCGACTTTCACAAAAAAAATCTCAAAAAATCACCCCTTTTCAGGGGGTCGTTGACCTTGTGAACAGTTACTCAGGGTAATGAAATTTGCACCACAGAATTATATGTATCTGTCCTTTATATGTACCAAATTTCATTGATGTGACTTAAGTCCTTCATAGTTAGGCAGTGTTTCAAAGAAACCCACTAATTTGATCAAATTACACCATTTTGCTGTACATTACAATGTCTTCGGTAGATGTCAAAGGGCAAAAAATGAGAATAAGTAATCTTTGATAACCTTTTTATATATAATAATTCTTAGAAAGTTGTAAAATTCATGACTTTGTACATCAGGAATAGTATCATATGGCTTGTTTTAAAACAAAGTTTTCCATAGTACCATACATTGTACATATTGTACATTGATGTTACTAATACAAAACTGCTTTTATGTAAGTGGATTCAACTTACTGATTTTCAGTGGGCTCTACTTACATTATTTGCATGAGGTCATAGCTGTTGGAAACTGTTTATTAAGATTCATCCTAGTCCAGGTGACCTCGTCTAATTAGGTGTTAAAACATTGTTTATCTAGGTTCATCCTAGTCTACTTAACTCCAAACCACAACTGTTTATTTAAAATAGCTGGATCAATTACCTCACTGTTGTGGCCGTATTGTTTACAGAATAATTGAGTGTGTTCACTTTTCAGCTCACATCCACTCCTCACAATTCATTTCAACTGCAATGTTCAGCAGATGAAGTGTACATTTTGTGAGCTCTGTAAAAATCAAGATTTAAAACATGGAATTTGAAGCATCAAGATCGGGATGCAGTATTGGAATTGCACTGGAGGAGGAATGCCATAAGAAAATATATGGCAGAAATGTTGGCACACTTGCAGCCTCTGACTTGTCACAGGATGATAAGAAGCTATTGGAATGGAGAAGTGGGGTACTGCTACGTGATGACAGCACAGTGTGTTTTCACCATGAGAAGATGTACATCTCTCGATATGAATATACTCAGAAATATTGCAGTGATCCATTCAAAATGCACAAGAAACGTATTTCAAGTAGGTTTGCTTCAATTTGCTTTTACAAATTATTGTAATTGTCAATTTACCAGAGCTCGAGGATGTTGTTATATACTGTAAAGTAGCATAATTTGATCAAATTAGTGGGTTTTTTGAAACACTGCCTAACTATGAAGGAGTTAAGTCACATCAATGAAATTTGGTACATATAAAGGACAGATACATATAATTCTGTGGTGCAAATTTCATTACCCTGAGTAACTGTTCACAAGGTCAACCGACCCCCCCGAAAAGGGGTGATTTTTGAGATTTTTTGTGAAAGTCGACTTTGGACCCTAGCCATACCTTTACTGATTGTTTTATAAGTCTATGCTTGCAGGGAGTTATTTAGCTGTATGTAGAGATTATGTATCAGCAATTTGGGTATCCTCAGATCAATGGTTCGGGCACCAGGTAAGCCTTAAAATCGCAAAAATAATTTCTGCTAGAAAAAACTTTCATTTTCAGGTGCCCATATCTTCAAAAGGAAGCAAGATACACTGTTTTTGATTGCAGATTCTGAAAGCTTGTGTGCAAATTACCCCAGGTAGCAATTTCAGCTTTGTAGCTTTTTCAAATCCAAAAATATGATCATTTGAAAATGAAAAAATCCGCTGACATGGCATAGGGCGAAAAGAGGGGGGTCTCGGACAGCCATAATTTCAAAAACGGCTTGGACTTTTGGCCTGAAATTTTCTGTGTGTTCGTTATTTGCATATATGAACATTTTCATGGAGTTTCAGCAAAATCTAAGAGGGTCACCTGGGGACTTTCCTGAAAATTAGGTGATTTGGCATGGAATGACCCAGGGTTATGATTTTATGGGTTGGCAGCCCTCTGCTAGATAATCAGAGCATTGCAAAGACATGCCTTTGTAAATTCCAGAATATCATTAAATTTACAACCAAATGAAGGAACCTGGCACTGAAAACTTGAGGAACACAAATGCTTGTGTTCAAATTTCCCAGCATTAAACTGTGGAAACCTGCCTTAAAATTCTGCGAATGGCAACAAGTAAGGAATTCTGTACAATTTTGGGATGATAACAAGCAGACTGCACTTCATTCCACAGCTTTCCCAAATATGCAGAGTTGCCCAGCGTTTGGGGAGACTGCAGGATTGACCCATCACGATATAATGATGGGTGAATGATGCAGTGAACAATTAGCTCCCAGCCATGAAGAGAGGCCTTTGGGCTATGAGGAAGTTACAGCTGAAGCCTGATGCCATTCCAACAATAAATCACTGGACAACCACAGCAGCGATCGAACTGGTGAGTTCCTGATTTCACATTCGCACCTTGCTAATGATGTTAAGAGTTTGCTAGCTAAGGTTAGCTGCTCACTATCCAGACCAAAAACAAAGGTAACTAAAATTACCTTCTGTTCTTCCAGTTGTATTAAAATATCACGCAGGGTGAATATGATGTTATTTCTACGTCATTAACATAAATAGCATTTATGGATCTATGGTTATCGCAAGGTAGTGATAACATTACATAATGGTTGGCTGTTAGATGAGGTAAACCTCTGTCATCAGAAATGTTTTTAAAATTTATTGAACAGTCATTATGCCCTGTACAGTGATTAGATTAAGGAAAAAAAATTGATTCACATTTTTTAAATGACAAAAGGGCTTTTTTTATTCTTTCCTAATGACAAATTACAATTACAAGAGAAATACAACTCCACCCTGAAAGCAAAACAAATTATTTCCAAAAAGCATCAATTTTACCCTGAACAATCTTCATTTAATACAGCACACTTCCGTTTCCCTGTGAAATTTCTGTAAACTACTTGTAACCTACAGTACAGCTGTCTCATCTATACGTTACTGTAGTATATGATGTTGTTTAATACCAGATCAGAGATGTGAAAGGATCCATACCCATTAAAATCCAGTCACACAAGGCACTCTCCAACGCAGTCACATTTTGACATCACAACATCATGTATTTGAAAGATCAGATATCATTGCGCATGTCTCGGGAGGCACTGGTGGTGAACTTGCAATTCCCAAAACCACATAGCAATGAGAGAAGTTCTGATGACTTTGATCGGCTTACCGTGATGCTTGGGTAGCTAGAGGAACATTCGGGTGTGTAAAAACGAAAAGTGTACATCCAGTCAAGACGATTCAGAGTTAAAGCCGAAAAAAGTGGAGGTCGGACACAAAATTCTTTCCATTAGGGCCAAAACCAAATCACTTTGCTTTAGTATAACAATGATTACAAAGATTCCCCTTAACTAGCGTCAGTTAGGTAGGAAGACGGCTAGCCTTATAATCTGAAGACTAACGCGATACCATGCATAACAAGATAATGCACCTAAAACTAGCCATGAAATTACATGTCTCAGGCCCGAACTCTGTTTGCTCTTTAGGTAAAATAAGCGGGTCATCAATGTTAAAGGAGCTCCTCTGCGTGCGATGGCGTTGAAAGTGACAAATCAAAGCTATAAAAACTTTTCCAACAGGCATCATAGCTACCATAGGTTCACAAGCCAGCTAGCTATACCCAAGCGATTGCTTTTGAACTAGCTACCAAACTAGCTAACGTCCCAAAAATGTGAATGATCAGCTGGGTCTCATGAAACTGCCGTGAAACCTCAGATGAGTTCATGACTACCACAGCTGGCAAAGTTAGTAAAGCTGGGGCAAGAAACAAATCATATCGCCTTAATATGATGATCATTTACAAAGATTTTCCTTAGTTAATGTTAGTTAGCTTACAAGCCAACTAGGTGGCTATATGCAAAGAGCAACGTAATTTAATATGCTTTGGCTCACATTGCAGTCTAGACATCATGAAAGCCTCCCTAGTGCATGCATGCGCTCCCCAGAAGCTGATTGGCTCGTATGCAAATGAACATCATTTTCCAGCCAAGCAAAGTCGTTAAAACTTCTCCTATTGCCATGTGGCTCGGAAACTCGGAAGTTTGCAGGCCAGTGAGTCGGGATCAATGAAGTATCATTGAGATTTTTTAAATCGCATTTTTTGCGAAGGGATTGTTATGATGACTAGCATTTCGCGATGCAAATCCGCCTAATCTGATCACTGCCGTATGGTGTTAGCTGTGAGATGCACAGCTGTCCCCACTACCTGGGGCGTTCAGGTGCAAGAGGTTAAAACATACCCAACATCCAAAGTGCAGAGGGGGTGTAGTATTTTAGCCATGTGGGGTAAAATATTTGGCAGTTAAAGGTGAACAAAACCACACATGATCGATGATCCCGTCCTTCTGGACGGAGGGTGTATGCTTACGTGTGGAATTATACAAGGCAGTATTAACGAACTGATGTTCCGTCCGGTGTTGCCATCACGGAAATCCGTGATTGTAAAATCCATCACTCCTCCAGCTATTCAAAAGTAAATTTGTGTCATGGTTGTATATTTTTCTGAGACAACAGGCAATAAATATAAGCAGTAACCTTGCATCTTTTTTTGAAGATGGATTACTGACCACTACAGTTCCACTTTAAGAAATCTAATTGCTGAAATATCTCCTCTCAAGGTTTCAGCATGTCCCAGTGAAGATTGCATGGTAAAACCACCTCTGATCTCGTAAAAGGCACCATGGCATCGTGTAAGGTCATTAGGTTACAAGCAGGATTTGAAGGAGAGCTAGAGTCACCAAAATTTTTTTGATAATTTAATGTTAAGAACAGAACCAATTCTTAACCCATAGTTAAGAAATACTCTTAGCTAAGGCATTAGAGCACTCTTAAGTTAGTCAGTCTCCTGTTGATAAAGTAGTAAGCAAACATTAGCTTAAAAGCTAGCGAGTGTCAACGTTGTACACACGTAACATCACCCAACTATTAAAAAAGCTGGTAACAAAATACTTACCACTCTGAAATGTCAACTTGGAAATGAATTGGTCCCCCCAATTTAAGCATTATGTCCAACTGTGGCTCAAACATATACAGCTGTATATCCCCAATGATGCATCTCACCCAAGCTACTCTACTTTATTAATTATTGTTCATTTATTTACTTACTTACATTCTAAGGCAAGTCAGAATGATTCACGGGGGTGTAAATTTCAGAAAGTAGGAATTCTTTTGATGGTATAGTACCATAATAGGCATACTGCATTTATAGATCCTGGCATGACTAATGAGGACCAAGGGAATGGGGTTTGTCAATGCCATTAACAAGTATTAACAAGGCAACATGTTTGAGTTAAATGCTATGAAAATGAGAGAATTTGCCAAACTGCATTCAAATAACTTCACTAAGGTTCCTACAGTTTAAAGGAAATTCCTCTTACCGCTTCTTTTGGTAAAAGGTACTTATATCGGCCAATTCCATGAGTTGGCATAGACCGATACGGTCTGACATTGCCTAGGGAAGACAAAGGTAAATTTTATAAAACCAACCACTCCTGTCCTCAAATGAGGGTTTAGACCAAAATAGCTACAAGATTTGTCAGCAGTAAAAACAGAATGCAGTAAATAAGTCCATGCACTATTAAGGATGAATTTTATAATTACAACTCAACTTGGGATAATTGGGCAAAAAGAAAAGGATTATGACAAATTCCAGGAAGATCTTACCATAACGTGGGTCTATTTTCAAAGCTGATGACCTATGGAAAAGACAAATATGTTAAGACAAGGAGTATCCCATTGACTGAAAAACAATTTCAACCACAATCAATACTGAATTGCTGGTTTCACTGATATATATATATATATATATATACACTGATGATATATGTCCTGCATCTCTTTAGCTTTGTCAGTGATGACTGTTTGATTGCAAATTGAGCAAAGTAAGTGGGAACAGGGTGTGTACAAGCGTCGGTTAAAAAGCAATGATTCTGCAGACCTTAACATTGCTCTGCTCAGCACGCTGCTGATAAACACTGAAGTCAGTGAAGTTATTTTCCAGGGCATTTCATATGGCCTATGATTTTTGACTGCATCAGGTATGATTCATGGAAAACAAAAGGAGCAAGTTCGTCTGTCTGCCCCATGGCGGCAGAACTTGCGCTTAAATCGATAAATTCATCGCCCAGCACTATCAGTGCCCAATGACAGATTATAATCAGAGGCATGTTGCAAATTCTTTGGCTTATAACCACCAAAGACTTGCCAAGCATCAGGAAGGTTGATGTCATCATAGTATGTGACATCAAAAATTTCCAGATCAGATGAAGCATGTTTTGATCAGGAGTTTCAGAAATATCACTTGATTGATTTTTGAAGATTTTTTATTTAATTACCTGGTCCAATGGGAAAGATATCAACATGATCAATATAAATCATGTATATACAGCAGCAAAACATATGGCCACAACTGGATGGGCAACAAAAGCCAACTGTCTTCTTAAATGTCCGCCTGAATACAGCCTGGACACAACTTGTAACTTTGCAGTTGGAATGAATATCATAATAGTCAATTTTCGTGGTCCATGAAGGAATTTGTCGCATTTTCATTCTGGCATGTAAAAAAAATTAGACCTTCAGCTTACCATACTTTCCCTATCTTGTATCTTATTAAATTTAAATATGAAGACAATATGGTTGCAACTTGTGACTTTGCACATAAAATGACCACATATAGGCCTCTTTTGACATTAAATTTCATGGTCCTACGAACGAGTCCACATCACCATTTTGGCATGTCAAAATAGTGAAAATTGTGACGCTCCGCTTGCCATATCTCCAATTCTGCTGATGTTAGAGCCCTGAAAAGCAGTTATAAAATCAATAAAGATTGTATTTTTAGGAAGAAATATCAAAATTTACATATATAAGCTCAGAGGGTATTTTGAGCCCCTGATACCACCCTTGTTTGAAAATTTTGCATTTAAGCCATTTTTAGGGACAAATAATTAAAAACCTGATAATTTTTTGTGTTTTTCAAAGGTTTGTTCCCAGAGGAAACAATTATATCTATGTGCACATCAAATTTTAGAAATCCCAAGTTGAAAGTCACTGACTGAAAGTTCATGTGTGACCTCCTGTAAGTCTATATACAAACTTAGGCTCTATCTGTGACCTTTTTAGTGATACAACTCATTGAATTTTCACAGGGTCAAGTTCGACCTTCGAAGGTCATCATGAAGGTTACCAAATTAAAGCTCATATATGACTTCCTATATGGCTTCTGAAAGTCACCAAGGGTCAAGTTCAAGGTCACCAAATGAAAGTTCATTTATGATTTCCTATGAGTGTTCAATACATATATATTCTCCATCTTCAATATTATCAAACCAAGAGGCCTTTAAAAAAATTATAAAATTTTGCTTGACCTCGACTTTGCAGCAAAACCACATTTCTGTCACACCATTTTCAGAAGTACAAGAATACAAGGTAAAAATTTGAAAAGAATAGTGAACTGCCCACATGGTCAACTACGGGCATGAAAATGGGCGTTTGAAAAATTTTGAAATGACACATATTTCCAAAAAGTATTCTGACACTTCCATAGCAGTAAATAACATGGTTACTAGTGATGGCAGTATGACACTGAAGCGTCGATGCGTGCTTCAAACCCGTAGCATAGAACCACTGTTTCAAAGCTTGCTTCTGAGCGGAAAAAATCACGTGACATATGATGTCCAAAGCAATAACTGCTTCGCTCCCTGAATGAATCACCTGACTGGTTCAAGTGCACCAATCAGCTGATTCACTGACTGACAGGTGACAGGATGAGACAGTTTTGAATTTGAGCGCCATAAAGGCTTTATAACAGCCGTAAAGAATGCAGAATTTGTGGGTTGCAGTAGGAGGTGTGTTTTTGCTGTCGAGTTGTTGTTTGTATTGCGTCGTTGTGGTGAATCATTATGGAGCCAGCCAGGAAGAGAGGTCGTTCTGATATGTGGGAACACTTCAGTCTGATCACTCCTGATAAGGTAGGTGTGCTGGCTGTACGTAAGAAAAGTAAAGTTACATATACAACAGTAAATATCAGTACAGTACTAGCCTATAGTAGGGTCTATCTCAAGTCTATTTAAAGTAGCATTACAGTAAATGTATGTATGATTAGTGTTGCCATAAGGCTATAGCAACCTATTCCTTATTTCCCCAGCACTCTCCTCAATAACACAAAACACTCATTCATCAATCTTTATTTGTAAATACAACATAATATACTGTGTGTGTGTGTGTGTGTGTGTGTGTGTGTGTGTGTGTGTGTGTGTGTGTGTGTGTGAGAGCGTGCAATTAACCCTCCTGTCCACTGACTAGCCAGCCTAATTTTGACTGCAGCCTCACACTTGGCCAGGAGAGGTCACCCTTACTGAAGCTTCGAGTACTGAACCAATTTTCGAAGCAATTGGCTCAAGTGGTTCAATGCTTCACAAAAGCTTCATTTGCCCATCACTAATGGTTACTGCCCAGAAATAGTCCACTATATTCTAAATGGCACGAAAAAAATTGGGGATGATCTAAGTAGTATACAAGGTATTTATTGTGATAAAAATACTTTAGGGAGGTAGTTGTCTGTGTGTTTAATTTTTTTGACATTTTCAGAGGCCTGTAGATGGAAATGTATACAGGATAAGCTTGATTTGACAAGATATTTGAACTCTTCAGAAAAAGTTAGCCCTGGACACATGATTTCCCTTGCCATATTACAGGAGAAATGGTAGTCTCAAGTTGGATAGAGAGGCTCATTCAGAAAAAAAATGTAAAATTAATCCATATTTTAAAGGCCTACAGTTTCGAAATGTTTAATGATTTTGACCGAATACTTGAGATTCCACTATCATTTGGGTCAAGGACCTAGCATTTTTTTCAAGAGGATCTGAGAGGGTGACCAGGGACATTTTCCCGAAACTAGGTGATCTGATATGGAATAACCCTTATACATAAATCCCAAAACACATCGGAGAAGCCCTCTGTGTGCACTCATTCTGTATGAAACTGATCTAATCCCATACATATGACCCCAATGGGAAATTATAAAGAGTGTGCGCGCAACTGGAACGACACGCATATTTTCTAATAAGAGAAAGAAATTAATTTCAGTCAACGAGCTAATAGCTTCAGCATAGGTCAACTGATCCGTGGACAAACTTACCGAAACACGGTTGTTGCCATATTCAACACAACGGCACGTTGTGCGAAAACAAACTGAAAATGTTTAAGAAACATTAGTTAGCTACACATACAGAAACAGTCACTCAATTTCAATGGCTAGGACGATAAGCCAACTACAATTAGCTGTACCATAATGTTTCTTTTTGTTTTTTTTGTTACACTGGATACTTGTTCACATTTCATCAAACGCACATTCGTCTCAACAGCATAGATAGCACTCAATTCACATGGCATCGAAACACACACAGTTCCAGGCGTGCATTCGAGATACGGAGATAACCAACTACACAGTTATCAATCTAGCTAGCCAACATGAAACAATGCCATCATATGACCCTACAGTGAACAGAATCAACCAAGATATGATAACATTATAGCCCTTTCGTACACCGTATTGAGTGACTTCTTACTTTACCATTGTCAGTAGATTCATCGTCCCATTGAACTTTACTTTGAAATAACTTTCAAATAGCACGTCCAAAATAGCTACAACAGCTATAGTTGCATGCTACCAGCCATCAGTCTTAACGTTGAAGTCGAGCTGGCTTCCACTTCCGCTTTTCAGGTCCGATGGTGTAAAACGAAGGTCAAACATTCTACTCCTCTAACAATGGTTCCTCCTGCTGAAGCCGTGAATGCAGAACTGACGACGAGTAAAATTATGGCAAAGCCCCCCCCCCCAAAAAAAAACCCTGCTCTCGCACTCAAATTGCCCCAGCTTGTGCTTGGATTTGCTGCTGCTGCTTCTTGGACGGATTTTTGCGAACATCAACCTTTTCTCCTTATACTCAGAACTGCCTCTGTGTGCTTGGAACATTTGTACTTGCACTAGGAACATTTTTAAAAAAAATGAACATTTGTTAAACATAATACAAAAAATAAATAATTAATTAAAATAATAATGATAAAACAATTAAAGACAACAGGGCTGCCAACTCTCACGCATTCGCCGTGGAGTCTCACGCACTAGGAACATTTTTTTCAAAAAATGTATATTCAAATTCTTATTTATTAAAACAATTTAAACGATTGAAACCCAGATTGTTTCAATGAAAAGAAAAGCACGAACAAACATAATACAAAAAACAGAAACTAAAAGGATTTTAATTAATTAAAATTCAATGAATAATTGACTAAATACAAATGCGTGAAACTTTGTATGCGTGAGATTGCGTAAAGACAGACAAGAGAAAATAAACATAAATAATAATCATACTCATAAAGTAATTCACAAAGATAAATTCAAGGCACAAAATAAATCCATTGTGTTTGTGGCTTTTTTGTTTTTAAGACCATTCAAAGTTTTAAAATAATAATCAATTTCTGTTTAAATTGCTGTATTTTTGGTTTTTTCTTAAGCCATTTACATTTATGGATAAAGTATTTTCCATATAAAATAAAAAGATTCAACATAAATATCCTCTCATTTTCAATGTCCTTCTTTTCATAAAAGAAAATTACATCCTTTTTTTCCAATTTGACTTTTTTGCTGTAGAATTTGTTAAATATATTTTCTACTTCAGGCAAAAAATTGAAAATCAGTGCAATCAAAAAAAAAGATGACCAAGAGATTCGCTATAGCATTGACAGAAGACACAGTTATCATCAACATCAATTTTAAAGTTTTTTAACAACTGGTTTGAAGGACATATTAAATGAATAATCTTTTTTAACAACTGGTTTGAAGGGCATATTAAAAGAATAATCTTAAAGGAAACTTCTCTTACTTTGTTGATGACACAGTACATGTTGCTGTAATTCCAAACAACTTTCCAGTTGACCCATCCAAATTCAATTAACCATTTATTTTTTGCTTGAGGAGTTGTAACTGCTTTGCACACCTTCCTTAATAATTTGTTTGAACATTTTTTATCTTTAATATTTACATCATTTATTGTAAGATTCACAACATAAGGATCATTGATATCAGTGTGTTTATACCCTTGCATCAGTTTCAAAAGACCTGAAGGAATAGCTTTAAGAATAATGGTCATTTCTTTTTTTGATACGGGAAATCCACATTTCTTTGCAAATTCTGTGTATGTGCACAACTTTCCATTTTCGTTGAGTAATTGATACACAAACAATATATTATTTTCAACCCAGTTATTAAAATATAGGCTTTTATTTTTGTATCTAATGTCTCAGTTGTGCCAAATCAAACATCTATGTAGGGAAAAATTATGTCTATGGATAATTAACCAGGATAACAAAGCTTGCTTGTGGAAGTTTGAAAGTTTAGCTGGAATCTTTGATACATCATAATTGTTGCACTAGGAACATGTCTGCTCGCGCTTAGATTTTTCATCGACATAAACGCTGCGTCTCAAGTCTCTCAAATTGCATCCTCGGCTGCGTCTCAATTCTCTTAAATTAAATCCTCATTTCCTACACTTGCATCCTATCCTTAATATGGAACGCCATTTGGTTCAAAACATCTATTTTCACGTCCGCGTTAAGATGTCAAATTTCTGTGTCTTCACGTGTTATGAAATGTCCTGTTAACATGCTATTTTTGTTAAAAATGAATATGTTACCAGGGTATTTTATGACATCTTAAGACAAAGAAATACAACATCTTAATTCCGATGCCAAAATAGATGTTTTGGACCAAATGGCATTCCATCGCAAGGATAGGATGCAAGTTTAGGAAATGAGCATTTAATTTAAAGGAATTGAGACGCAGCCCTCGTTCCCCTCACTTGCGTCCTATCCTACTGTTTTATGACACTTTTCCACAACGTGGTACCGGCTCTACTCTACTCCACCCGCCTGGGTACCGGGTACTTTACTGGGGGGTCACTTTCTGTTAGAGGATAGTACTGCCTCAGTGTAGCTGGTCGTCATAGGGGTGCAAGACGAAACTGCCACAACATCATCCTCAACACAACACACATATAGCTGCAATTATATCAAGTTTACATTTATTCCGTCGATTTTGTTAAAGGTCCCATATTATGCTATATTTAGTCGTTCAAAATATGTCCAATGGGTCTTTAAAATAATGTTGAGAATTCAGTTACAAAAAAAACCACACACAAAAGCACACATTTCCCAGTGACAACGCTAAATTTTCCCTTTATTATAGCGATGGTCGATGATCATTATAACTACGCTAATCTTGAGAATCTTCAATCTAACTTGAATGAGATGTCCTAAAGTCGACAACGAAATTGTCTTTCGCAGTGACGATTCTCTCTGACCAATCAGTGGGCTGCGGTGTTGTCACGTCACATTTTAGTACGCACTAGTACCCAGGTGGCTTTTTTTGGAACCCCAGGAGAGCAGGTACCACAAAAGGTGGTACCAGGTACCAAGTACTAGGTACTTTTTCCTAATGGAAAAGCAAACAAGGCAAGTATACTAGATCAGAGTAGAGCAGGTACTGCGTAGTGGAAAAGCGCCATTAGTCCCTTCCACTGAGGATGCATGGAGGAAACAGGAGATAGAACAGACCAAACGAGGACATACAGTTCATTTAAAGTGACATGAGATGTCCTCTACTCAGTTGCGTTACATGAAGCGAGGCTCGTTTCTGATGATGGCCTTGGCTGGATCTGTTGGAATATGATCTGCGGGAATTGGCACGCATGTAAACCGTGAATCAATCGCAAAATTTAATCATCAAAGGGTGAAATACATTTTTATTGCCGCATGCAATATACTAATAAAAACACCATGGGTAGCCTAAATTTTAGCTGTGGCAGTTTTTAAAATTGTGATTAATATGTTTTCATAAAATATTGAAGTTTTCCAGTTATTGACTCCCCATAAAATTATCTTGCATTGTGCGCAACCCTATTGATAATATATAGCCTAGATAAATTAATATTTTATACTCAGGCATTCAGGCTATCTGTACCGTCATCAGAAAAACATCAATCTCCCCCTATTTAAAATCCATTTATTTTCGAATGCATCCTCGAATCTCCGTTTCATATCCATTGCTGTTATGAATAACTTGATGTAGCTTTTCAGATCACAATGGAAACAAAATAAACCCTTCGCTGGGTGCCTCAAGAGCAAGAAAGTGGTATGTGGAAAATACACCTTCAATGCGCTGAATATCTGTTGAGGGACACGAATTATCACTTACTCAAAATGATAAAAGGAGGGGTTACGTTAATGTATGATTTTGGCCCATAGGGGTTACATTAAGGATCAGAAAAATGAATTGTGTGGGTATAAAGCCCCAAATTCATGTGCCATGTACAAGCTACCCATACTGCCAAACACTTCCATAAGATTTTGCGCGATAGTGTCCTTATTTTGCCATGACTTGCACTTGACATGATGAACATAAGCAATTTAGTGCAAAATATGGCAAAATACACCTACTCAAATGTAAATCCATACATGAAGGACCATGACAATCACACCAATTGTAAGGCCACGCCTCCAGCCATCAAGCTCACCGGTCTACTAAGACCAGGACTGCACTTCATTCATTATTCAATTATCTCTTGCACCTGTTTCTTATTGCCACTGAGTAGTAGCAGTGTGTATTTAAGACCCAGTTTCACTCAGTCTCATTGTGAAGTCTCGTAAATCCACGTGTATTCACGTATCAAAACTCTGAACTCTTTAAGCTTAGTGCTGTTTACGTTTATTGCAGCACTTTATTTTTAAGGAACCTCGTTTCCTTTTGCTCTCCTATTTGTAACACATTGGTACTGTAGCTAAAGCCCAGAGTCTGTATTACTGATAATGTTAAAGGAACCTTCTTTCCATTTTGTTTTGTATTGCAATGTTTGTGCTAGCTGTTGTGCCGTAGGGGCCTGTCCTCCGTGCATCTGAACTGTGCATGCTGCAGAACCGTTACAGAAGACTTCACCAGCATATAGACCCAGCAAGGATTGCATTACCAATGTAGGAAGGAGAGTTTGCCCCACCCAGCTGCCAACCGAAAGGACAGAGCTCATGGGGCAGTCACCCCTCCAGCCCCTGCAACAGGTGTCAGGGAGGAACAGGGGCCCCTCCTCCAAGGTTGTCACCTACAGCTATTTTCCTGATCCAGTAATGGAGTTACCCTCCTACAGAGGCCCTGATTGACCCAGTGCAGCAGGCAACTTTATCTCCCACTGTTGGTGCGATGCTCTGGGCCCCAGTTTGCCAGCTCCACACTCCCCTCACAGTGGCAGCTATTGAAGGGGAAACCTCTGGGCAACAGCAGCGTGACCCACCAGACAGCACTGATCTCCCTCTCAGTCCAAGAGCCCCGTCTGGATTGTGATCCTCAACTTCTCAAGCCACCCACTCAAGGGCACACAAGATTTCTCCACTTCCGGTCACCCTTCTGTTGACGGCACTATGGCCTGCTCACCATTGCCTCTACAATCATTGAGAGTCCTTACCTGGGAGACCAGCCGGAGATTCCCAAAGAGTCATCATCATCTGGCGACCCCGGGGGCCGGGGCACACTGTACAACTCGCCGCCACACTGTTCGGTCGTTCATGGCAGTCTCGAGGTACTCCCTTTCGATTCCTGAATCCCTTGATATGACCTCCGGGAATGTAGGTCCTCTGTACTGGACAGGGCCGCTGGGCCTCCACAGCAGCAGGGATTGTATCACTTCCCCAGTGGCCCGATGGCAATGTCCAGCAAACGTGAGTCTTTGCTTGGCAAGCTTCTGTGAAAGAGGTGGAATATCCCCGTAAATGCGCTCCAGAGTGGCATGCTCGGACCAGTGGATGTTTCGTACACGTCTGAGCAGGTTGGTATATGTACCATCTAGTCGTTTCTGTTGACGTGTGGTTAGAGTCCACGTCTCTGAGCCATAGAGTAGAATCGGCTCTAACAGCGTGTTGAATATACGTATTTTGGTTTCATTAGAGAGGGTTGAATGCCAAATCTTGTTGAGCATGTTGCACGCTGCCCATGCCAGGGCTTTGCGGGACTTCATGTCTTTTTTCAGAGTCCATTATGTATGAACCAAGATATATGAAGTCTTCAACTTGGGTTATGCTGTTACCAGCGGATGAATGCAGACTGCAGTTTGGGGTTGTTGAGATGAACTCAGTTTTGCTTTCGTTACAGTGAAGTCCTACCAGGCTTGCTGCCTTTTCCAGTGACTGAAGAAGTGATTCTGCATTTACGACAAGATCTGATATTAAGGCGTTGTCATCGGCAAAGTCAAGATCAGTTATATATTTAAAGAGTACTGGGACCTGAAAATGGTGTTCAGCAAAACCGAAGCAACCCAGTTACCTCTGCATCATCCGTGGGATTGTGCAATTGAGCTCCTGTCCGGCACCTCACCCCCCAGGAGCCATGTGTACCCCTATTAGTGGCTGAAACTCAAGCAATGGAGCAGTATGTACAAGAAGCCCTACAGCAGGGCTTCATTCGCCCTTCCACTTCACTCGCGTCCGCAAGTTTCTTCTTCATCCAGGAGAAGGATGGAGGTCTTCGCCCCTGCATAGACTATAGAGGCCTCAATGACGTCGCAATGAGTTCCGTTATCCACTCCCCCTGGTCCCCAGCACCGTGGAGCAGCTGCAAGGCACTAAGATCTTCACGAAGCTCGACCTCCGTAGCGCATACAACCTGATCTGCATCACGATAGGTGATGAGTGGAAGACGGCTTTTAGCACCACCTCCAGGGACTACGAGTACTGCGTCATGCCATATGGCCTTTTTAATGCCCCCTCTGTGTTCCAGTCCTTCATTAATAACTTACTAAGAGAGATGTTGGGCAGATTCATCATCGCCTACCTCAACGACATCCTCATCTACTGCAGAACTGATGACGAACATGTGAAGCACATGACAAGACTACTCGAACGCCTACTATAACATCATCTCTATTTCAAAAAGAGAAGTTTGTCCTCCACTAATCCACCGCTTCCTTCCTTGGCTACGTGATTGGACCAGAGGGAGTGGCTATAGAAGGTAAGAAAGTGAAGGGAGTAGCAGAATGGCTAATCCCACAGATGATAAAGGAACTCCAGTGCTTCATGGGATTCGCAAGCTTCTATCTCTGCTTCATTAAGAGCTTCAGTGCGATTGCCCATCCTCTGAAGCGGCTGTTCCCAGGAACCCAGGATGGAATGCAGAAGCTCAACACACCTTCAACACACAAAAGAATCTGTTTGTTACTGCTCCTATACTCAAATTACCAGACCCGGACAAGCTCTTTGTTGTGGAAGTGATGCCTCCAATGCCGGCGTGAGAGCCATCCTGTCACAGCGACACGATACGCCAGAGAAGCTGTATCCCTGTGCTTATTTCTCACACAAGCTCACCTCCGCAGAAGCCAACTATGATGTCGGAAACCGGGAGCTGCTGGCAATAAAGCTAGCACTAGAGGAATGGAGACATTGGTTAGAGGGGGAACGTCATCCATTCCTCACTGATCACCGCAACTTGGAGTATCTGCGAAAGGCACAACAATTAAATCCATGGCAGGCCAGGTGGGCACTTTTCTTTAGTCATTTCAATTTTTCAATAACCTATCGCTCAGGCTCAATAAACATTAAAGCAGATGCATTATCCCGAAGATACAAGGTAGAGAATGATCTGGAAGCAGAAGAGCCAATTCCGCCCTCCTCTTGCATCTTCATCCCGATCAAGAGGCAGTTGGACCGGGAAATAGCAAAGGAGACCAGGAGGAATCCCCCTACTACCTCAGTGCCAGCAGGTAAGACGTTCATTCCCACTAATCTTCAAAAGCAATTGATTCTGTGGGCCCATACACTCCTGTCAGCAGGACACCCCAGAGTTAAGGGAAAACACACATCATCAGCCGAAAGTATTGGTGGCCCCACCTGGCCTCTGATGTGGAAGCAGCCGTGCGCTCTTGCGTAATTTGCGCAATTTCCAAAACGCCTCGACAGCTGCCTGCGGGTAAACTTAACCCATTGCCAGTTCCCTGTCATCCATGGTCACACATCGCTGTTGATTTTGTGACCGATCTACCCTCATCAGAAGGTAACACATGTATGCTGGTGATTATTGATTGGTTCTGTAAATTTGTGCCTTTTGCTGTTTTACCATCTGCACTCCAAGTTGCCCATGTCATATTCCATCATGCTCACCCAGACTAGCCTGCTGCGTGCCCCAGAGGGCACTCTCCTGGCCAGGGGGGGGTACTGTATGGCCACACCCTGCCTTACCTGCTCCCTTTGGCGAATTACCTGTTAATAATTTTCTTTTTTACAACCCTGGAAATATACGCACAGCAGTAAGTGTTTCTGCCTGCATTCTGTGCTGTACTTGTAGAAACATTGTTTCAAATATTTCGAAACGATGTTTCTGAAGTTAGAAGCTTTTTCAAAGGTTCTAAATTGTCATCTGTTGAAAGCAGGAGTACAAATGTAAGAATTGTTTGTGTCTGGACAATGTGTCCATGTGTAATGTATGACAGGAGCCATGCAAATAGTAACGTTTGGGGGTGGGAGGCATCTATTATGCGCCTCTTTTAAGTACACAACTTTACATTTCATTGTTGCTTGTAGCCCATAGTACCTGTGATGGCTGTTGCAGTACTTAATTTTACAAGAAAACTTTAAGTAGTTGCTGATATAAGTAGCAAACATGATAGAAGTTTGGCTGCTGGCTAACTCACCGATGTGACAGTGCTGCAGCGATTAGACGAGCACACCTTTTTCTGCTTGCCGTAAACATGCGATATAGAGTCTGTGTATTATGAAAAAGGTACAGTGTTCAGGCAACTGACTCAGTTGGCTCCATGGTAACAAAAGCTTCCTGTTAGGTTGTAGACAAACGTTGAAGAGTGGAAGAAACGCGAGGGTCATTCCAATTCGAACAGCCACAACACCTCCCCTCCATTGCTCTCCTTCGCTCGGGAAGGGCTCCCTCACCTGCCACATCACTCGGATGGACTTTCTTGATAGAAGGGAAGAAGTGAAGAGAGGATTTTATTTCAGATTGTAACGCGGCCTACGACTTCTTCTCCTTCTTCTTCATCCGATTTGGTTGGTGGATCAAAACCAACTTAAAGGTGCATACAAAACCACTGACCATGCTGGAGTGTGAAACTGGCCACGGTCTACACACATTATATTATCTTATCCAATCCTGTTGTTTTGAGAAAACTGAACAGTGCCTTACCTACCACATCTCTTCCTTTACTTCCCCCCAATATCCCACATATACCCCACACCCGCCAGACTCTCTGATTCTTTCAAACAACCTCTCTCTCTTGATCATATAATTCACAAACCCAGGTTGGCCTGCACAAACCATTTAGAATTCATTCTTCAACAATCACATGACTCAGACTGACCACCGATTGTCAGGTTTCTCTTTTTATTGGTCCTTAGGCAGCACCTGGGCTGTGGAAAAATTTGACACTTTCTATTTCATTAGACCTCATTAGATCCTGATTGGTACATTTGCTGTTTCACACAGTATAGGCTGCATCATTTTAAGGCTGCATTTTTAGGGGTCGTCACTTACTTACATCGACCAAACTCACACTTAGGGTAAGGGATAAGGTTAAGTTTAGAGTTAGGGTTAGGTTTGGGGCTTGGTTTAGGGTTAGAGTTAAGGTTAGGGTTGGGGAAACCAGTGACGACTTGCTTAAACCAAAGCTGTCAAACGGAGAGTAATTAACGTCATGTCAGTTTGGCGGATGGAACTAAGTGACGACCCCTAAAAAAGCAGCCCTCGAAGGTTGCAGCCCACGCTTTGAGAAACTGCCATCGTCTTAATTGTAATTTTGCACCTAGTAACAAGTTTCCCCGAACTGCCTTTTACAAAAATGTCAATTCATTTTAGGCCTCTAGGGCTCTACACCTTTCCTCCTAAAATTGGGGGTTTTCTTCAGGATTCAGCTGCCTTTAGTATACCCCTCTGGGTTTCCATTATTTTAGATGTGAATTGGCAGAATCCTCCGTTTTGTCCAGAGTTAACCAGTTCATTTTAATGAGACCTCCCTTTAGCTGCTACCAATATGGTCATACTTGCTAACACAATCTGTGACCACTAGAATTTCTTATCTGGTCTATTGTCAGATTTATGGGTTTTAAGTCACTTCACAGTCCTGTGAGCTTTTTTCAGTGATTCAGAAGGCTGTATGAACCTGCCTCAGATCTCTCAAATGGTGATTATGGTCATACTGTGATTTTGGAATATTTAAGAATACTTTAGCACCATAAGATCTATATTGAATGTGAAAAGGTCATTTACCTTGTACATTCCACACGTGGAAGGACAACTGAGCAACAGCCTGAATGCAATTTTCTCAGACTGACACAACAAACTTGAGTTCCACGACGACGTGCAGGCAAGAAAAAAAAAAAAAAAAAAAAAAAAAATTAAAGCACAGAAATGGGAAGTTTTCGACCAATCGAAGCCAATGACGTGCATTCCCAGATGAGAACACTACAGTGTAAAAGATTCTCTATACAGAAATGCACATATAGAACAATGTCGCACCATTTGTTTAGGAAATCTCATTTTCAGAAATGCGTTCATGTTTGCCACGGCATTAGGTTTATTTATAAAAGCCCAATGGTTTTACTAGACTACAATAGCAAGACATAAATTCTGCCCACACAGTTAAAGAAAATCACAATATTATAAAGGAGGGGGTGATAACTGAAGTAATTTCAGTCGCATTTGAGGAAAAACGTCCCGCTAGTAGGCCTTTCTGTGAAGCACTCCTTCGCATTAATCGGAATGTTCAGCTGAACCTCTGTTCTGTATTTGGATTGGTCAGTGGGACACATCAGTCATGTTTGCGCGAGTGAGCAAGCTAGATTGTAACCACAAGCTCTTTTGAGAAATAGCACCGTCGGTGTTGGTGGGTTATACTGATAGCTAAATCTACAGGCTGCATTTCAGTCAGTACACCGTGGAGATTCTCAGCCACACGACGGGATTTGTTTTTATGTGGCTATTGAATGTATCTGTTTCAATCTCGTAACTTTATAGTTCGCTGATTTGTTAATACTTTGCTCTGTTATTGGTAAACTGTTTTCTAGCTTGCTGGCTACTTTCAGCCTAACTTGTCTAGATAAAGTAACGTTAGCCAGCATTGCCTTCATCTCAGTCTTCCATTACTGGAGTCATGTCCACGGCTGGAGACTTTGGAAACCCGTTGAGGAAATTTAAATTGGTGTTTTTGGGCGAACAGAGTGGTAAGTTGACCGAGAATAGCAAGGCAACACTGTTTTTATTTTATTAAGTTTGCTTGTCTGCTAGCTAGCTGGGAGTTTTATGTTGGGTGAGTCCATTAAACGTTCATATTATCCTTCGCCGACATAGTCCAGACGAGGCAGTGGATGTTCAGTTTTGTCGCAGTGTAATTAACCTAAACGGCACTATAATGCTGTGCTGTCATACCACAAAGCTAACGTTAGGTTTGTACTAGCCAGCATTCTTACTTACGCCTAACTTGGCCAGCTTTTCTCATCCAACGGTTTACCCGGCTAGCTAGCTAGCTTGCCAGTTAACTTGACTAAAAATGCACTGCTGAAAACTGGCTAGCTTGCAAAGTAGTGATTGCCTGTTACCAACTGTCCCATTGCCTAGGCCTTATGTGAAGGAATTCAGTGCTGACGTTAGCTCTGTGGTTACCTGTCTGGCTGCCTAACTAGCCATTGTGAACTAATGCTTACGAATGTAGACCGAACACTAACGTTAGCTAGGTTACGTACGCTCGCCGAGTCGTGCTGTTGTCCGTCAATCTGGTCATGGCTGGGGTGACTGTTTTGCCTTGTCAGCTTGTGTGTGTGTGTGAGAGAGAGAGAGCGTGCGTGTGTGTTTACAGGGTGTCAAAATTCAATATTGTTTTCCAATATATATGAGGCAATTCCTTTTTACTCCTTTTTTCCAAACCAATATCTGTTTTTTTTTTTTACTTTTCACGCTGATCATAAAAAAAAATTGCATCCATTGCCGATATACGCCGATCAGTCATTTCATTATGACCACCTGCCTAGTATGGTGTAGGTCTCCCTGTTGACTGCAAAACAGCCTTTAGGGTCAATCCATGCCAAGTGGAAACGAGCTGGGCCATCATGGTCTTGGATTTTACTTTAACTTTGTCTATTTGTTCATTTTGTCCTACATAATGGATAGCTCTGATTTTTTTCGCAAACTGCCCTCTGGTATTGGTTTTATGGACCTTTGAAGAAATGCCCTGTAGGGTGCGCTTCTCAAAACATGATGGAGATAAACTCTTATATCTCTGGCCCTATTACTGATATAAGTATGGGGTTTGGATGGATTTGTAATATGATGAGGCTTCCTCTAGCACCACTATCATTTATAATGGTTGTATCTGTTCTTGTTTCCATGGAAACTGTGTTTGAAGTTGGGCAAATTTGAGATTTTTTCCACTTTTTTGACCCTTATTACTCAGCAATTACTGGTGATACTGAAGAAGTGACAAAAGAAATTTTTAATTTCAGATAGATCGTTGACACTTTTATTAAAAAATTAAATCAGAACATAATAGTTTATCAGATTAACCCTTTCAGAGTTGCTTACAACAGAAAAAGTCACAAGTTCAAGGGGTCTGTCCATCCCTGGGGAAAAGTTGCATCATTATGAATTTGCACCTGTTGCATGTTAGGTGACCTGAATTATACTGGAAAGCACCATCGGTCCAGTATATAGGCTTTTTTCACCACAAAAATGGACACAAAAAGTGAAAAATCTCAAATTTGCCCAATCACAGTTTGCATGGAAAAAAGAACAGATACAACCATTGTAAATGATGGTGGTGCTAGAGGAAGCCTCATATTACAAATCCATCCAAACCTCAGACCTGTATCAGTAATAGGGCCAGAGATAAGGGTTTTTCCACAGTATGTTTTGAAAAGCGCCCCCTACAGGCCATTTCTTCAGAGGTCCATAAAACCAATACCAGAGGGCAGTTTGCAAAAAAAAAAAATCGGATATCTATTATTTGGGCCAAAATGAACAAACAGACAAAGTTAAAGTAAAATCCAAGACCATGATGGCTGAGGTGTGTTTCCACTTGGCGTGGTATGACCCTAATAAGGTCACTACAATTGCAAAGAATATCAATATCAGGTTTTCAGCTCAAATAAAGTAACCCGCATGATGTTCAAGCGGGTTTCTTTATTTCTTGCACATAATAATAGATTGCCATGTACATGTCAATGCTAAGAAAAACAATGATTTTTACAGCTTTTTAGGCCAGCTTTTTGTTGGGAAACAGGCCTATATACTGGATTTTTGGGCCATAGCAGTGTAATTCAGGTCTTTAGACACTGCTCAGGTGCAAAGTGGTGTCAGTGCAGTTTTCCCTCGGGGGCGAGCCAGGCCCTTCAATTTGGGCTCTTTGACCTTAATTTTCATGGCATTCACCATTGATACAAGCAACCTTTAAGATCGTCAGCCTAGAGCAAGGTTCATGTCAAGGATCAAGCCACCTTCAAGATCTGTATCGGTCATAGAATCAAAGATATATGACTTTATCTACAGCATGTTTTGAAAAGCGACCCCTACAGGCCATTTTTTTCAGAGGCTCATAAAATCCATACCGGTAGGCTGTTTGGAAAAAAATTGAGATACCCATCATTTGAGTTCTTGAAAAATTGCAGTTTTTCATTAAATGTCCCATAAGTCACAATGGAATTGACCCCAAGTCTATCTCTGATCATTTTATTGAAGAATCTATATTTGTTATTGTCAAGGTGTGAATCACACATACATGAAATTTGATCACTCAGAAAGAAAGCAATTCATTGCATCACATTTTAATGAGGAAAAATACATAAATTTGCAAAATTATTTCCTCAAATCTTGATTCTTAATCCAACATATTATGTTTAAAAATAGGTCTAGATTGCACCAGAGAGCATCTAGAAACCTTAAGCGGGCCCTGGACCCCGGCCACAAGGACTTTGCCATTTGCGCTCATGATATGATCTGTGAACTTTTCATCAGCTTACATGTTTAAATTTTCAATTGGGGAAAACCCTGGTTGTACTTGGTGTGAAACAATGCGTAAGTAGGAGCTATGTGTCAAAGTAACATCCAGTTGAATGGCAGACCCACAGTTTTCCAGCAGAACATTGCCCAAAGCATCACACTGCCTCCTGGCTTGCCTTCTTCCCATAGCGTATGCTGGTGCCATGTCTTCCTAGGTAAGCGACAGGCGTGCACCCGTCCATCCGAATGATGTAAAGGAAAACGTGATTCATCAGACCAGGCCACAGTCTTCCATTGCTCTGTGGTCCAGTTCTGATGCTCATGTGCCCTTTGTCGGCGGACAAGGATCAGCATGGGCACTCTGACTGGTTTGCGGCTACATTTCCCCATATGCCACAAACTGCCATGCACTGTGTTTTCTGACACGTTTCTGTCAGAACCAGCATGAACTTATTCAGCAAATTGAGCTACAGGAGCTCTTCTGTTGGATCAGACCACGCAGGCCAGCCTTTACTCCCCACATGCAGCAGTGAGCCTTGGCTGCCCTTGAACCTGTCGCTGGTTCACCGGTTTTCCTTCCTTGGACCACTTGTGGTAGTTACTGACCACTGCAGATCAGGAGGAGCTCACAAGAGCTGTAGTTTTGGAAATGCTCTGCCCCAACCATCTAGCCATCAAAATCTGGCCGTTGTTCAAGTCGCTCACATCCTCGGGCCCATGTAATTCCACTTGTGATATGGGAAAACTACTTGAATTTGAAAAAAAACCCTCTAAAAGTCCTTGAATAGTGCTGGAAAATTTTATGTACTTGAAAATATGAAAAATATACTTGAAATTTTTATTTTGGGCTTAACCCCTTTGCGGAGAAGCCAAATCTGGCTATTTATGTGTTGGCTTATTTAAGGCTTTATAATTAAAGTTTGCAGCTTCATAGAGAGGAGGGGGATGGCTGAACTGAGTCAAGACACTTTCTGCATTTAGAATTCCATCGTATTAGTTTTTTTCATGATTTTAGTGGAGAAAAAGGCCTGCAAACATAAAATCTTCATGAAAATTCAGCATGTAAAAAAAAATGATACTGAGAATTGGAAAAATGGCTGGTGGTTAAAACTATACATTTCTGGGATCATAAACTCCTTGACCACAAGTATAATTCATCTGAGCATTAAATTCTAAATTACCTGCTCTCTGAGAGCCAAATAAGACAGCACTCCAAATGGCTCCCCAAACTCTTAAGATCCTTCAAAATGGTGCACAGTCAAACCATATATATAACACAAATCAAGTTTTGATGCATTAAATTCTATATGAATTAATGATTTTCTGGTTGAATTTAGCATGAGTTTATCAATATCGGTGCAGTTGGAAATCAGTGGTCACCAGTAACCTCACCAAACAAAAAACATGCCTTTTCTTCATGATAAAGTTTACAACTTTGTCCATTTTTCTTCAGAGTCCCATAAACCAGCACACATAATCAGCAAGCTTGTTTGTCTGCCCCATAGTGGCAGTTACATTTATTGGGCTTAAAATAATTGCGATTCGGTTAATCGTCCAGTCCTAATTTTTATGTCTTGGCTCATCGATGTGTAGTCCTACAAAAAGCGTCTTTGGCTGAAAAGCTGTTTCAGAATATAACGGGCAAGTGCTTAATTCTGATAGCCTGTATCTTTATCTTGAATATTATTTGTTGAGATTAAACTTGGCCTATTTGAGCGCATTATGGATTTATCACTGTTAAACTGTTATGGGTGGTTTCAGGACTATGGAAGAGCTCACTAAATTTTCACAGCTAGCTGGGCTCTTTTGCAGTTTATTGCATTGGATAGAGAAAGCGATTTCTTATGTTGATGTTATTGATTAACTGATGCACCTAAAAATGTTGAAATGCATTGTTTTATTTATTTTTCACGTACTCGTAGTGGTGCAAGCTGCCATTCAGAATAGACTTAAGTGCATCACAGAGGTCATATCCAGCTAGGATTTTACAGAGGAGTCCTATCCAAGTCATCACTTGCATTTATAAACTCTTACATCTTGCACTTTTTGTTTTTAAGGAATGAAATGTATTTTAATACTGAACTGGCATTTTTGTTTATTGAATGAAATGTACTGCCTGCAGTCCTTACAATGCTATTTTGGTGTTGCTGTTTTCTCTGCCCTTGTGACTCTGGTCCTGGTCATAGTGTCTTGCCACTGTCTTGGCATGGAGCCTTGAGCGACCTATTTTTACTGCGAGGGGGGCTTCAGAACAGAAATGCATGATGCAGAACAGTGAAATGCGTTAGGCATAGTAATCCCATGAGGACCTGTCAGCCAATAAGACCGTATTTGGATATAATTTCAAGTTATAAACCCTCTCTGATTGGTCTTTCATGCCCCTGTTCATTGAAGATAAAAAAATACAACACTGCTGTCTTGTTTTATTGACGTTCAGTTGCATATTGACAAACTGCTGAAAGTGAAGAATTTGGGAATGAAAAAAAAAACAAATTCCTCGGGGCTACACTACAGCCTCGAGTACCCTGGCCAGGTGACGTTGTTTGTCATTAAATCTTTATTCATCATAAAACACTTCCCTTTGCCTTTGTGACTGCTGTTGGTAATTTTCTCCTAGTCTCTGATGGATTACATTTGTCAGTAATAACAGTGACGAGCGTCAGCGGGAACCCTGAATATCTGTATTACCTCTGCCATTACAGATCGCTGTAGTTAAACCCTCATAATTTAATGGATGATGATGGAAAGAAAAGCTTGAACTTATCGACTTGCTCTGGCAGAGACCTGTGAGGTGCTGTGCCATGTAGATGTGGATGGTAGAGTAATGTCTGGGTGCGGTGGCTGTCAGCAGTGTCTGTCATTGATAACGGGCCAGTCTGAGGAAGGTGGGTTGGATGACGTGTGTAAGGTGAGGCAGAGTGCAAATACAGAACCTTTACTGTTATCTATACCTTCCCACTCTTATCTCTGGTTTTATTTCTGGGTGAGTGGTATCCCACATGACCTCTTTCACTTCCAGTCTTGACTCAAGGGGATGGGGATGGGCCAGAGTGGAGATTAGCTTAACTCAATGCCGTTTTTGGCCATTCCTTTCCTTTGTCCCATATTTGCCTTATTTGTCCTGGACATTATACAATACCACCTGCATTGAATTGTGTTGACAAGGAGAAGGAAGAAACTGGCTGTTATCCAATAAGATCAGGGTCCCGAGAATCAAATGAGCTTGCTGTACTGCTTCCTGACCACCAATTAATCATGGTAAATGGTTGTATTCTGGCTTTAAGTGGCCATTATTCAAAATGCCTTTTGAGTTCTTTTATGGCTGTTATTTTTTTTACTGTACTTTTTGTTAGGGCTGCACGATAAACGAAATCGCGGTTATCGCAAGCGCAATAAAAGTAACTGCCACTATGAGGCAGACAGACGTGCTTGCTTATTACCTTTTCCATGACACATACCTAATGCGGTCATTTGGAATGCTTCCGGAAAGAAAACTGTGATCTGAAGTCCGCTAATTACCAGCGAGGTTGGACAGCCTCCTTCACCTTGGCATAATTAGCTTACCTTAAATCAATTCCCGTGTACTTTGCCTCACTTGCGATCATGCCGTTTATTCAGCCAACTGACTGATCAAAACCAAAATGTGGCCAATAATGATTAAGACGAGATAATGAGAAGCAGACAGACCTAACCAGGCTGCCGTGTTAGATTGAAAGAATGTCAATAATCTGAATAAATAGCAGACCTCTGAATTCCACCTCTCGTAGAATTTTTACATATCATTATACAGATTTCTTAAAATAAACCATTTTAAGATGGCCTTGGTTTTTAAGCGTTTCAAAATATATATGAAGTGGAAAAATTTTGTAAAGCATATCGAACGTGAAAGTGAGAGAAATTATTTTCGCATTGCACGCGTTAGACAAATGCAGCGAAGATTTGGCAAAAACATTCAGCAAACGCAAATTTAGAGCATTTTTTATTTGATAATTGAACAAGATTTCAAATAAAGTAATTAATGGCTGTTTATTTTGGTTGCTTTTGAGCGTCTAAATAGCCTAAAGTGAAGGTGGAAAACATTTTGTTTAAGCGTATCAAACGTGAAGTGTAGAAATTGTAATTGCATTAGCACGCAGCGCGACCAAACGCAAAACTAGAAATTGTCCCGCAAACACATTCAGGTAAATTACGTGCTGAACAAAGCAAAGTTAGGGTCTGCAAAATCATCCTCCTCTACCCGACAATTGCTCTCACCCCCTTCCCATTTGCTTTGCTCAATTTACAATCAAACAGTTGATTCACTCAATTAACGATTTAAATTGGTAGACAGTCTGATTTATTTGAATATGTTGTGTTTATTACATTTTGAAATTTAAATGACCATGAAACATGACAGATTTGCCTGAATTTGTTTGCTATCTTATTTCTAGTTTTACATTCGACTGCGCTGCGTGCAAATGCATTAACAATTTACATGTGACGTTCGATAAGCTTTGACAAAATGTTTTCCACCTTCACTGTTGGCTATTTGACGCTCAAAAGTCACCAAAATCGAGAGCTATGAATTATTTTATTTTAGTCTAGTTCAATTATCATATAAAAAATGCAAGAAATTTGCGGCACAGATTCGCCTGAACTTGTTTGCCAAGTCTGCGCTGTATTTATCTATTGCGTGAAATGCGAAAATAATTTCTCTCTTTCACGCTCGAGATGCTTCACAAAATGTTATCCACTTTGTGTATGTTATGAAATGCTTAAAAACCAAGGCCATCTTGAAATGGTTTATTCTTAAGAAATCTTTTTAATAATATGTAAAAATTCTGCGAGAGGTGGAATTTAGAGGGCTGCTATTTATTCAGACTATTAACATTCTTTCAATCTAACACAGCAGCCTGGTTAGGTCTGTCTGCTTCTCAGTATCTCTTCTTAATCATTATTGGCCATATTTTGGTTTTGATCAGTCAGTTGGCTGCATAAATGGCTTGATTGCAAGCAAGCAAAGTACACGGGAATTGATTTAAGGTAAGCTAATTATGCCAAGGTGAAGGGGGCGGTCGAACCTCGCTGGTAATTAGAGGACTTCAAATCACAGTTTTCTTCCCGGAAGCATTTCAAATGACCGCATTAGGTAAGCGTCATAGAAAAGGTAATCAGCAAGAACGTCTGTCTGCCTCATAGTGGCAGTTACTTTTATTGCGCTTGCGATAACCGCGATTCCATTTATCGTGCAGCCCTACTTTTTGTGTTATTTTTCAGTGTTTACATTTTTGGGGAGTTGAAGGGTTATTCATTCTTTTATGCCTGAGTTTCAGATCATAGCTTGTGCACACAGTTCTCTAACACATGCACCGTTTCCTGTTAAACTATTCTTTGAGAAGAGATTGGATCCTTCACTGTAGGGCTGGGCGATAAATGTATCGCGATAATTTTAAGCGCAATGGAAGTAACTGGCACTATGGGGCAGACAGGCGAGCCTGCTCATTAACTTTTCGATACCTAATGCGGCGTGGAGCAAACATCAGAGGCCATTTGAAATGTTTCCGGGAAGAAAAGTGCGATTTGAAGTCTGCTAATTGCCAGCAAGTTTGGACAGCTTCCTTTACCTTGGTGTAATTAGCTTACCCTAAATCAATTCCCGTGTACTTTGCCTAACTTGCAATCAAGCCATTTGTTCAGCCAGCTGACTAATCAAAACCAAGATGTGGCCAATAATGATTTAGAAGAAATAATGAGAAGCAGACAGACCTAACCAGGCTACGGTGTTAGACTGAAAGAATTGCATTAAATTTCTTGTTTGATAGTTTTATTTTTACTGTTTTCATAATGAAGTGAATCTTAGGAGACACTTCTTCTAGTTCGCAAAAGATGTATTACTTTGAAAATGCAAAATGCCGTCATGCCCCCTCTACCTCATTTTCATTTTCGCCGGGATGCCCTTCCTATTTGCCGTGATGCCCTTCACTATTAGAACCAACCAAAAAAGCTGTGCCCTCTTTGAAACTTTTGTCAAGCCCTGTGTGTGTGTGTAACTGGCAGCCCCAACTGGAAATGCACAAACAATACTTTAAAAAATGGATTTATAGAAAAATTGTAAATAACGGCTTGTGAGAAATACTGTGCGATATTAATGTTAGAATGGAACCAACCCAATCATTTACTGATTTAATTAAAAATCAATTTCCTCCAAATCAAAGTTTCACAATAAATGGCACCCTTAAAGATTATTTCAAATAACATCTACCAAATTAAACCTAATATAAAATTAAACTTTAATTTTATCGAAGTGTTGTATTGAGCTATTACATCTCTTCTTTTTTCACTAGGGTAAAAAAAATGAGATAATGCACATGCTGTAGGCTATCCCTTTGTCATCTAACACCATGAAGAAACAAAACAACTGTCGGTTCAGAAGAGGCAGATGGTCATAGACCTTCATAAATCTGGTAATGGCTACAAGAAGATTCACAAACTATTGAATATGCCGCTGAGCACCGTCCGAGCAATTATTTAAAAATTCCAAAGACATTGAACTGCTGAAAACCTCAACAGTAGAGGCCACATGTGCATTTTGCCCCCCCAGAATATTGAGGAGGATGGTGAGAGAAGCAACAAAATCCCCAGGAATCACTGATGGAATTGCTGGCCTTGGGAGTATCTTGGGGTCACCAGGTTTCCAAAAGCACCATCATGTGCCACCTCCACAACCACACGCTCTTTGGCAGGGTTGCCGGAAGAAAGCCTTTTCTGAACATGTTTGGCATCAAAACAGTGATGGATACAAGGAGAAGCACCTCGTACCCATGGTGAAATATGATGTTGGGTCAGTCATGTTTTGGTGCGGTTTTAATTCAAGAGGTCCAGGGGCAGTGGTTAAGATTAATAGCATTCACTGTATGCACTTGAAACCAATACCGATCAATAGCCCAGCCAATACCCTATCACCAGAAGTAAAATTAATGCAAATTTATCTGTGAAACCTACAAAACCTCAAGAAAATCTCTGGTACAGAGCATATCGAAAGCGCTGTGAGCCCAGAGGTAAATGGCACTTGTCCATCCAGAGACCAAAAAAATGCAGGCATCCATGGACTTGTAGGCTTTCGTTTGTTCGCCAGTAGCTCATGAGATCTGAAGCACCAGGTACTTTATAAAGTCAGGTTACTCAACATTTGGAAAACCAGATACTACTTTGCTACAATCTGACTTTTTTGGTGTTTGGGGGTCAAAGACCACAGAGAGAAACTTTCTTGATATCTTGCTTTTGCAGGGTCAGTGACACCAAAGTAATACTTGGAAAAACCTACATTATCAGTCAATTATCAGGCCTTTTCCTGTCTCCGCTAGATTACGGAGACACTATTTATAGATTTGCTTGCCCCTCCATCTTGGCCAAACTCGACCCTCTATTATGCTGCATTGTGATGCATCACAAACTCACAGGACTCATCATTGTATCTCGTATAAACTTGCTGGATGGTCCTCGCTTGCTTTGCGCAGGATGCAGCATTGGTATATTTTAACATACAAAGCCATTCTTGGGAAATTACCTTCTTACATCTGCTCCAAGTTTGTGCCTATATATAACTCCTCTAACTTCAGATCTAGCAGTTGGCTTCAGTTCGCAGTGCCACCTGTGCGAACAGAAACTGGAAAAAAGAGTCTGTCTTATTATGGCCCATGGTCTCGGAATGACCTGCAAACATGGTTTAAGTTACTCTTATTCCTTTATTGAGTTTTAAACAAAAAATTTCAGAAGTCCTTACCATAAGCTGCTCCTGCCGTTACTAAACAAATAATCTTTTTGCTTTTGTCCTCTATGATTTTTTTCTATAGTTACTCTATGCATTTTAGTTGCTGTTTAGATTTTAGACCTTAGATTTAATTGATTGATTTTTAGATTGTAGATTTTCGGTCTAAATGTTTGACTTGGGTTGATTATACATTCTAGAGTTTAGTCTAGGTCTTAATTGTTTATGATTAGATTTTAGTAGGTCACATACGAGAGCTTTCAGTGGTTAGAGGAAAACCAGCATGCATTGGCGTACTCTCAGTCTGAGTTAGGGAACCGCTGGTGTAGAGGAGGGAGCAATTTGGTGGGGAGCCTGTGTGCTTTGGCTTGCCTCCCTGGGGTTGGGGCCCTCTGGTTTGTGTTCTCTGCAGAATGACGGCTGCCTCTGTAGAGGGGGAAGCCTGTGGAAGACCTTCATTCCCAGCATTCTTTGAGCAGCTGGGTGCGTGGCTCACCACGCTGCTTGAACTGGAGGTGTGTCATTGTGCTTCGGTTGCTCAGCGAAGCCTGCCTCTTGATGCAGGAGGGAAACATGAGCTTGAGTTGCCTAACTGCTTGCTAGGGGAGAAGTTTTAATCCCCTAGGTTTTAAGGTTTTCAAGTTTTTTCCTTCTCTGTGGGGTATTGTAGAACATTACAACCAGAACAAAACCTCTGAAATATCTGGGAGTTGAATGTGTGTTAATTTAATCCAAATTAATTTAAAAAATTATATTTGTATAAAACATGGAAATATTTATCTGTACATGTATGCACACATTCATTGTGCGAGTCATTCCAGTATGTTTGTGTACTTATCTTGTCATTGCAGTATTGTGATGATGTGTGTTGAGACTCACCAAGAACTCTGGAAAAAGGAGTCTAAACGTATCACTCAATAAATAACTGTGCTGCTTTTGCCATGTTTCATTTAATAATGTTGGTACCCTCATGCACCTGGCATTGGGAAATGCAGTCCATTAATTTATGGGCTTCCCACCCACGGTGCACAGCGTCTCGCCGCCATTACATGAGCAGATCTGCTGTTATTCAGGATGTCTGTCCAAGATTGATACTCTTCGCATATCATTCAAACACTTTAAGAGCCAATTTTTCTAAGAATCAGGCCGAGGGTGATATATGATGGTCCCCGATTTACCTAAAATTTTTTTTGGTGAAACATGGTTGGGTCAAAAGAAAAACTGCAAATTTTTGGGTGCCGATGCCTTTCGGTTTGCTTCTTAGGGGTACCAGAAGGGCCAAACATTCCAAGATGAGAAATGAGCGCTGAAAAAAATTCAGTTTTGAAATGCAGTAGTATCATTGCGTCGACTACAGCTCTCATTCATTTTCACATATGTTGATCTACTGTGTGTTGGGCTCACCGTAATCTGAAAGTTGTTATTTTCAGAGCCAAAAGTATCATCTTGCAGCGCCCCCTATAGGATGCGCCCTTGACAGTCCACAAAAATTTTCAGATTACAGTGAGCCCTACACACAGTAGATTGACATGTGTGAAAATGAATGTGGGCTGTTGTCGGCGCAATTATATAATAGAATTTCAAAACTTTATTTTTTTCTGTGCTCATTCCTCATCTCAGAATCTTTGGCCCTTCTGGTACCCCTAAAAAAGAAAGCAAAGGGTAGTGGCACCTCAAAATTTGCAGTTTTTCTATTGAACCAACCAAATTTTTTAAACCAAATTTTAGGCAAGTCTGAGACTGTCATATATCGCCCCCTAAAGGTTAACTGCCTGATTCTTAGAAAAACTGGCTCTAAACCCTCGTCCTACTAAGGGTTTTTCTACTACAACCCCGACCAAGGGGGAGGGGGGGGGGGGTGGTGGTGATTATTTTGAAATTAAGCGATAAACATCATCTTGTTTGGTATCAGTGTACAGCTACAGATGTCCTCTCTTCAAATCAAGTACAAATAAAACACATTTCAACATTATGACGTCATAGTGACGTCATAACTAACACCATATTAGGAAAAAACATCAAAATGACAAAAATCCATGTTTTTTTATATTTTTATTAGTAATAGCTGAAAATAAGTAACTCTCTGTAACCTCTAGAACTACTGATACTACAAGTAATATTTTAGTATTATTATAAATGTTATAAACTCATGAATAACATAAATTTGACATTACTATGATGTCATAAATGGCTCATTGTGGGAAAAACGCACACAAAAGGAAAACAAATAGTTTTCTGAACATTTTTCACATTTTCTTTACTTTGTTTTTCCCTATGATAGAACAAGGCTTATAATATCAGTAATATGTCTGGTACATATGTTCTCTTTCAAAACAAGAATCAAACATCACAAACTTCAGCACTGTGACGTCACAATGACGTCATTATAGATGTCATATCTGAAAAAAATACAAAAACACACTTGTATAAAAGGTTTATCTATGAATTATGAGAACAACTTTATGAACAGTTCTATGAACTTGTGTAATAGTGGGCCTATAGCACAGTATAAAAATAGAATACAGTACAGTAACCAGTCAAACACACAAGTAAAAGTATGTCGGTCATGCACTTCTAATATTATTAGGTGAAGATCACTTCAAGGTTACTGGTCACTGCTGGTCATTGTAATTCCAAGATTTACTAATACAAGGACAAGCTACATCAATAAATCAATAAGGATGACAATCAGTGTGATCTACAAAGTTCATTGAGCATGAAACATAATCATAGCATACTATTTGCAACTAATTTGTAAGCATATTTTGTATCAAAAACGGGCAAAAATTGACGCTGGTGGCAACCGCCCCCCCCCCACCCTTCGACTTTGACGGCCTACCCTACCCCTGGGGGGTGAGGTACCCTCATCGTTTTTTCATGAAAATGAGCGCAAAGGATGAATAAACAATTTCCTAGAAGCATTAGATCATATCTGTTAATGTTTTTGTGCGACGGGAAAAAAAAATCTGTTTGGGGGGGGAGGAGGTGGGAACCCAACCCCCCCCACTGGTTGGACGAGGGTTAAACTTCCGCCTGCTTTTATCTGTGGAGTTGATGTCTTGCTCTCCTCAAATATGCCCATGAGGGTGTCGTTTGGTCATAGCAAATATGTTTTTGCTTAATCATCAGTCTGAACTCAACAGTTGAATAAAAAATTTAATATGCCGCCATAGCAAGCAGCGCGGATGCAATTCTCTGAATATCTGGGTGATTTTAAAGCAATAGGTGAGGTTCATCTGCTTTTTCGTGAGCATGTGCAGTCATAAGCGCTTATGCATGTTCATTGCCCCTCCCCTCTCTGATTACTGGAATTAAAAATCAGTTTGAGATTGACGGCAAACCCTATGCACGTAACCCATTTCTAGGTTGCGGTGTTTTTGTCACTGTTTTTATTGATCTTTCTAAAATTGGATTGATTTGATTGCAGGCATAAGTTTTTGTTAATCCATTATTTTTGCTTCATTTTCAGTTGGGAAGACATCATTGATCACCAGGTTCATGTACGACAGCTTCGACAACACCTATCAGGTTAGTTGAGACTTTAACGTGAAATGGTGTTATTGCTTGGTTTTGTATGAAAGTTATCCTGTTGCATTCATTCCCAGTTTGTGGTGTTGTCTGGGCTTTGTCTCTGCTCTTTGCCTTTCTTATTTGTCCTGATTTTTGAACCATACGCAAGGTTTGGAGATGCATCACCACTGTGCACTAGCACCACCTTTCCTTTGAGGATGGAAATCAATCTGTAGTCATGGACCCGATCCAGATTCTCTTGTGATTTCGGAGTTTGTCCATGGGTAGCTACACAAAAACAAAATGCTTATTGAAAAGAAGTGTTTGCAGGCAAACTCTGGCCTAAGGGTATTGTGACATGGAGTCCGTCCATAGAGTGGTTCCTGAGTACTATTGTATTAATATTTACATCGACAGAGTGTGCTGCGCTGGATTCGAATTTCTCAATCAAAGGCCAATTATGTTCAAGTTGTCAGGCAGGGAAGGTGGAGAATGAACCCTGAGCTTGATTCTACTTTAGATTTTTTTTGGTACGTTGGGTGTACGCTCTCATGTTCTACTCAACTAATTTACAACCTCTGAAGATGTTCAAAACTGTTAATCTCAGTCTGTTTTAAATCCCAGCCTCCTGGTTGCTTCAAAAACCTACTGTTCTTGCTTCAGAACTGAAATGGGATCATTAAAGCAGTATGAAGCTGTTTCCTGAGAGATCTTGTCAGTGTTTTGAGGGATGAAGGCCATATCGTTTGGAAGGTGACGAAGAGTTTGAAGACTTTGTGCAAAGATGTCATGTGCATCAAAGTCTTGGTGACAATGCGTGTAATCAGGGCAAGAAGAGAAGTTTAAGAGCCATTCTCATCAAAGGTGCTTTATTGGCGTGGGGCATCTTTTGTTATGTTTTTAATGATTTGAAGCGTTTTCAATATTGTTTTCGTGCACCAGGTGCCTTCCGTTTATGAGCCCCTGGCATCTTGCTGTTTCTAGGTGCGCTTCGAATGGAAAACATTCCTACTTTGAGCCAAAAAAGTGCTTCGCATTATCAGTTTTTTCCCTGCTGTCCAATTATAGACTGCGGGCCAGACAGTGAAAATCCCTCTAGTTTTTTGTTTTCATGGCCCACATTTGAGAACTACTTAAATTTTTGTCTGTTAGGAGATAAGAAATCACTGAACAAGAATTTGCTACTCGGCAAGGCCAAAAGTTGCACACTAATTAGTATTTTTAATTTGGCTTCATATAGGCTTGCGATGGCACGTCTCTGCGGTAGCTTAAAAACTGTCTTGTATAAAAATGGTTATTCTACAACCAGTAAATGATAGGCTATGCATGAGGCAAAATACCAGCTCTAATAATGATAATAATATCATCATCATCTCGGCTTTAGCATAATACACCTTTGTAAAATGCTGTAATAAAGTGCAAAATAAAAAGGGAAAATGAAGCCTACCAAAGAGGCCCTATAGCGCTGGAATTCTGCATGTGAGAGACTGTAGGCTTTTGCAAACAAAGCACAAAACGAATGGCATCTATTAAAAACTTTGAGCTCGAGTGCCAATAAAACAAGCCAACCAATAAAATAAGTCCCGGGATCATTAGATTTTGTTTTTAGCTTACTGGCCCTATGGGCCGATAAGCTATTGTCGTGGTGTGGCGTCCGTCGTCCAGAACATTTTTTATCTTTTTTTTTTTTTTTTTTTTTTTTTTTGGCCCAATGAATTTTTGTGTAAATTTGCAATAACCTACCACTAGACCATATCTTCAGAGGATTTTCTTGGATTTTTGATTGAATCATTTTTGTCCATTCTATGGGCCCTTGAAATTTTAGCTCCAATGTTAAAGATAGGACTGAGAAATTTTAAAAAATTATTTCTCAAAAACTGCGCAATAAATTTTTTTCTAAATCAGGCAATCATCTTACCTTGGTACCATCAATGTACAGTGCGAGCGCCATTTTGATTGAATTGACGGAAGTGGGTCTCTTGGGGGCGCTGTACTTTATGAATATGCAAGATGGCCTGTGGAGGCCAAATGGTTGCAGATTGAGATTAATTTTGTATTGTCGACATACAGGAAGTCATATATGACCTATATTTTGGCAAAATTAAATTTGACCACAGATGACTTTGAAAGGTCAAACTTGAGGTCAGGGAATATATTAACAATGTTAAAAGATGTGACGTGAAATTTCAAAAACTGTCCAATTAACTTTTTTTCTAAATTTGGCAATCAACTCACCTTGATACACTTTATGTACAGTGTGAGTGCTATTTTGATTGAATTGACGGAAGTGGGTCTAGTGGGGGCGCTGTACTTTAACATTGGGTCTTATGGAGAAGGGCCAAATTGCGTGTGGAAGCTAAATGGTTGCAGATCGAAATTAAGTTTGTATTACTGACATATAGGAAATTATATATGACCTATATTTTGGCTGTGTTAGAGTTGACCTCAGATGACCTTGATAGGTCAAACTTGAGGTCAAGCAAAATGTTACAATTTTCAATGGTTTTTAGGCTTGAAAATATTGAAGAGTGGGAACATATGTGCATTGAACACTTACAGGAAGTCATGTATGAACTTTCATTTGGCGGCCTTGAACTTGACCTTCGGCAACCTTCGAAGGTCAAACTTCCTATAGTGAAATTTCTATGACTTCTATCACCAAAACTATAACAGATAGAGCTTAGGTTTGTATTGCAGGAATATAGGAAGTCATGTATGAAGTTTCATTTGGTGACATTGAACTTAACCTTCAGTGACCTTGAATGCCCGAACTTCACAGTGAAATTTCAATGACTTGTATCAGCAAAATGGTTGCAGATGGTTTCGGTTTGTATTGAAGATGTATAGGAAGTCATACATGAACTTTCATTTGGTGGCCTTGAACTTGACCTTAGGTGACCTTTGAAGGTAAAACTTCACATTGTGAAATTTTAATGACTTCTATCATCAAAACTATTACAGATAGAGCTTAGGTTTGTATTGTGGCCATATAGGAAGTCATGTATGAAGATTCCTTGGGTGACCTTGAACTTGACCTTCAGTGACCTTCAACGGCCAAACTGTACAGTGAAATTTCAATGACTTGTATCAGCAAAATCGTTATAGATTGAGTCTAGGTTTGTATTGGAGACCTATAGGAAGTCATATATGAACTTTCATTTGGTGACCTTCATATTGACCTTCGAAGGTCTAACTTGACCTAGCGAAAATTCAATGACCTCTGTCACTGAAAAGGTCACAGATGGGACCTAGGTTTGTGTTACTAACATAGGAAGTCACATATGAACTTTCATTTAGTGACATTCAGCTTGACTGTTGATGACATTTGAAGGTCAAACTTGACATAATACAATTACAATGACTTGTATTGCCAAAACGGTCACAGATGGAGTCTGGGTTTGTATTAGAGACATATAGGAAGTCATGTATGAACTTTCATTTGGTGACCTACGTATTGACCTTCAAAGGTCAAATGTGACCTAGCGAAAATTCAATGACCTCTGTCACTGAAAAGGTCACAGATGGAGCCTAGGTTTGTGTTACTGACACAGGAAGTCACATATGAACTTTCATTTAGTGACATTCAGCTTGACTGTTGATGACATTTGAAGGTCAAACTTGACATAATACAATTACAATGACTTGTATCACTAAAACGGTCACAGATGGAGCCTAAGTTTGTGTTACTGACATTTAGGAAGTCACATATGAACTTTCATTTGGTGACATTCAACTTGACTGTCAGTGACCTTTTGAGGGTCAAACCCCACTGTGAAATTACAATGACTTGTATCACCAAAATGGTCACAGATTGAGCCAAGGTTTGTATAGAGACATTTAGAAAGTCATATATGAAGTCCATTTGCTGACCACAACTTGACATTTTGTGACCTTTAAAGATCACAATTGACATATTGAATACATATTGACATATTTTAATGACTTGTATCACCAAAACTGCTTCAGAGCTTAGGATTGTATTACAGAGGTCTTATAAATGTATGTGAACTTTTATTTAGTGACCTTGACATTGATTTTCATTGATTAAAATGTCAAACTTCACATGAAATTTTCATAACTTGTATCATCGCTGTAAGACTGCTTGCCAGTAAGCTACAGGACCCTTGGTCCTATTTTTCATGGTTGTCATGGCAGAATCTTACTGCGAATCTTTAATTTTCAGGGGTATGCATGGAAATTGCTTTTTCCTTTAGTCTTTTTTGTTTGTCCTTGGTGTGAAAAAGCCTTAATATGACCTTGTGTTGAAGTATTTCCTGGCGCAGTTGTTTTCAAACGTTTCATACCCAAGGCACACCAAAGGGTAAGCCAAAATCTCAAGGTGCACGTGTATTCATATCTCTGCTAAATAGCCGCCATAACACGTGTTTTCACTCATCATTCTGTCAGTGTTTATTTTTATTTAATTATGCCAAATAAAATGTGCAAACAACCACTGTATATGGGTCATGAAATATTGATAATGAAATGATTCAAGGATTCACATTGTAGAATTGCATCCAAGCAGCAGCAAGATACCCGTTCAAACCAGGCTGATCACAAATCGTAATTGCTTCAGTTGGAGGGTTGGATGTTCAATTCATTGCGACACAGCCACAACACTATTAAGTACGCTCATTTTCTAAATATCAATTTTAAAAAAATCTTATCATCTTTCTTCCCACAATTGCAGAAGCATTAAATCCCTTGTTGCATAAGCATGTTGGTCTAATCGTTACTTAATATACTGTTGTTGTCTTAGAATCCCACGGCATACCTGTTTGCGAGTGTCGCTTTGCTGAAACAAATCCTCTGATTGGCTGTTTTCGGGATATTCTGACGCATTTATAGAAGGGCCGCTGTGATTGGGTAATTTTTCTTTATGGAAATTATTGAGGTTTTTTCATCTTTTTGAAATAAGTGTGGATTTCTGAGATTGCGGAGTTACATAATGCTTTCAAATATGTTTCTGGACAATATCAATTCAAAATTTATTAGATACTTGATGTGGGTCACAGAAGTCAAGAATTCTGACCCTTGACCCACAGTCTATTATTCGAACGTGTGGGTGGAGTTTTATTTTACGCTAGGTTCTATTGTGAACAGAGATGGCGGAGAAATCGCTTGTTACTGTTGACACTGCCTTGGTCCTACAACAAACGATTTTACAAAAGTTGTTCAATTTTTCTACTTATTTTATTTCTCACTCTCCTCTAGAGCAAACTTGAGTGCCAATCACTGATCTTTTATTTAGGAAAAAAAAAACCAACAACACCAGACTTTTTGGTGGAATTAGTTCGCCACTGCCATTACCATTTTTCAGAATGTACATAAAGTGAGTGACAGGAGTGTTACTTAGCAACTGCAGAAAAGATGCATCCAGTGTTTTTATAATGTTAGGTGTCAAAAAATCAGGACTGACACGCTGCGTTTTTTAATGCAATTAAAGCACATTTGTTTTGAACAGGTGTTTCTCAGCGAACTCTGTCTGATTTTGCTGTAATTGTGCTGATGTTTTGCACAGTTTGTAGGGTGATTGTTTTTTTTTTTACTCATTTTTTACTTATGCTCTTCCTCTCTGCCCCCTCCCCCTTGTCTCCATCTTTTCCTCAGGCCACAATAGGAATAGATTTTTTGTCAAAAACAATGTATCTTGAAGACAGAACAGTAAGTCTCACCCTTTTTTTTTTTCTCCAGGTATATGTAATTTTGTGCCAGTGAACTGTGCTAGGAACAGGATGTGGTATTTGAATCAAAATCTTGAGTAATATAAATTTTTCAGCGTGAAAACCGGGAAACAAAATGCATGGGTAATTTTATGAGTAGGTTTACTAATTGGTGTTACCGTGACCTATTTAACAAGGCTGCTCCATGCTCACTCAAGGCTAAATTTCGCAAGCAATCAAGTCGCAACCTGTGTGTAACAGAATAGGGCTGTAACGATATTGAACCGCAAATTTTTTTTTTTTTTTTTATAGTAAGACCACTTGCTGCCATGCGTGAATGTCGGAGCTTCCCCTTTTTCTTTATTTAATCCGATACGGTCTTGAATGAAGGACTGCCGAAAGTACCAAACATCAGAGGGCATGTGAAATGCTTCCGAAAAAACAAAAAAGAACACTTGACTGGCATCAGTATTTTTGGCGACGTGCTGAATAGAGCCAAGTAAAGGACAACAGAATCGTCTCCTTTTAACCGATTAGGGTACTCTAATCCTGTCCCTGTTTACTTTGCTCAATTAGCAATCAAACGGTGGATTTGCTTATTTACTTTGTTGAATGAGCTGATAGTCCTATTTATTAAGGTGGCATGTTTGAAATTGTATTGTTCTACGGCATTTTGAAATTTAAATGGCCGTAGAACAGCAGATTTATATGAATGCAATTGCACAATTTTTTTATGGGCTTATTAGGTCATTTGATGCGGTTGCGATAATTTCTATAGCATTTTTCAGAGGTTATTAAAGATTAATTAAAAAGAAAAGTTTGTTTTAAGTTCACCCTGGATTTTAAGCATCTGAAAAAACAGAAGGTGGAAAACATTCTGTAAAGTGGGTGAAACATGAATGTGAGATATAAAATATCACAATCACGCAAACTGGCCTAATGTACGCCTGCAAAAAAAATCGTGCAGTTGCATTCATGCAAATCTGTGCTGGGCTATTGCCATTTAAATTTCAAAATACGACAATCAAACATGCTATGTTAATAAATTGGACTATCTACTCATTCAACTTAGTAAATAAGCAAATCCACTGTTTGACTGCTAATTGAGCAGAGTAAACAGGGACAGGATTAGAGCTTCCTAATTGGTTAAACGATTCAGTTGTCTTTTGCTTGGCTCCGTTCAGCATGTCGCCGAAAAATAATGATGTCAGTCAAGTTTTTTCTGGAAGCATTTCACATGCCTTTCGATGTTTGGCACTTTCGGCAGCCGTTCGTTCAAGACTGCATTGGGTTGAATAAAGGAAAAGTGCAAGCTCAGATGTTCGCCCCATGGCACCAAGTGGTCTTGCTACGCTTAAAAAAAAATCGCGGTTGAATATCGTTACAGCCCTAAACATGAATGTGGCTTAATATTCATGGGATTTATTGTGAGTCATGACTTAGGTGATTTCCTCTTTCTGTTGCTTTGTAATGGTATTTTAGTTTTTCTGGGTGTTTTGTATCTTAAATACCCTATTCCTGCCATTACCAAGTCTGGGGTTCATAAGAAACGTCTTTAAAAATCTAGAATAGCCTTCTTGGCGCGCAACACACTTGCTCAATCAAAATAAATAAATGGAGTTTATGGTTTAAAAAAAAACACAGGAAGTAAACCATCAGTTTTACACAAACATGCATTTCATTCTGGGGAATGTTTTCTGTGTTTTGGTTGACTTCCGAGACTCTGACCTTGGCTTGGTGGTCAAATGAGCTATCGGGGAGTGCATTTTTACTTGAGAATTTCATATACCTGCCTTCCTCTATTGCCCTTGCTCGAGCTGTGATGTAATGTACGCTTCTTAACTGATGATTCAGTGTGGACTCCCTTTATTATGACAACGCCTCACAAAATTTGTGCCTTTGTGCCACAAGGGGCACTCATGGTTTAATCCTGATTTTTGTGTTCATAAATATATGATATGGCCTGCAATGTCAATTTTGTGCATGTATGAATGGGCATGAGGGGCAGAATGGTCGAGAAGTGAAGGTGGAAAAGTGATATACGTGCAATTTACATTCCAATATGTCTATTCAGCGAGCTCTCCACCTGAGTAATGTTGATAATGGTGCTGGACCAGGTGAACAGCATTCTTCAAACAGTATGGATGCCACTACACTAAGGCATTAATGCAAATTTTAAAGATTGAGTGAAGAAATAATTACAGTTCTGACTAGGGGTGTAACGATTCTGAATCGATTCTGAATCGATGTTTTTTAAGGCATAGGACTGCCATGGGGCGAACATCCGAGCTTTCCCTTTTCCTTTATTAAACCGGATGCAGTCTTCAACGAAAGTGCCAAACATCAAAGGGCATGAGAAATGTTTCCGGAAAAAAAAAACTTGACTCATTAGTATTTTTCGGCGACATGCTGCACGGAGCCAAGTAAAGGACTACAGAATTGTCTCCTTTTAAGCAATTGGGTTACTCTAATCTTATCCCTGTTTGCTCAATTAGCAATCAAACAGGGGATTCACTTATTTACTTTGCTGAATGAGTAGAGCTGTTTATTAAGACAGCATGTTTGATTGCCGCATTCTGATGGTTAAATGGGCATAGATTTGCAAGAACGCGTATTTGGCCATTTCGTGTGATTGTGATAATTTATAGCTCACATTCACGTTTCATCCGCTTTAATGTTTTCCACCTTGTGTATTTTTTTTAGACACTTGAAATCCAGGGCGATCTGAAAATACATCTCCTTATTTTTATTTTATCATTATAGATCTCCTAAAAATACTACAAGGAGAGATGAAATGCTGAGTTGGGATGTGGCGATGTTGAACGAGGATTTTTTTTTTTTTAAAGTGTGATGAGACAGCTTGCAGTCGTGGGGTGTGTAGGCAGTCGCGTGTAATTTCTTGAAACATACACGCCTGAAGGGGCTTAAACGATTTAAAATGCCGTCGGGAAGAAGCCGGAGTTTAGATTTCCCTAATTGCAGGTGCTCCACCCTACCCTAAATCTGCTCCCGTGTAATTGGCCTAAATAACAATCAAGAAATTTAGCCAGTAGCCTATAACGATTAAGATTCAGTCGCTCTGCTCTGCTCCCCAACTCTGGAACTCACTTCCACCTGACATCCGTAACATTGATTCATTACCCCTTTTCAAATCCAGACGCAAAACACATCTGTTTAAAACTGCATACAACTTGTGACCTCATTTTTATTTTTAATGTTGTCTTTGTCTGTTGTTTTTATCTATTTTATTGTGTTTTTTATCCTTCTGTAAAGTGTCCTTGAGTGTTTGGAAAGGCGCTGCTAAATAAAATGTATTATTATTGTTAAGATGTGATGGTGAAAAGCAGACAAACCTAACTGGTCTACAGTGTTAGATTGAAAGAATGCCGATTTGAATAATTAGAAAAAATCTTCCTCAGAATTACATCTCTCATTGTAGCATTTTAGGACATTATTCAAGATTAATTTAAAACAGATTTGTTATAAGATCACCCTGGATTTTAAGCGTCTAAAAAATACACAAGGCGGAAAACATTCTGAAAAGCGGATGAAACATGAATGTGAGATATAAATATCACAGTTGCACGAAATGGTGTGGCAATGGCAATCGTGTTCATGCAAATCTGCGCTATTCTATGGCCATTTAAATTTCAAATTGCAGCAATCAAACATGTTGTCTTAATGAACAGCTCTACTCATTCAACTTGGAGTAAACAAATCCACCATTTGATTGCTAATCAAGCAAAGTAAATGGGAACAGGTATACTTTTCTTCGAGTTGCCTAATTGGTTTACAGGAAACGATTTTGTTTTCATTTGCTTGGCTCCTTTCAGCATGTAGCCGAAAAATACTGATGTCAGTCAAGTTTTTTCTGGAAGCATTTCCCATGCCCTTTGATGTTAAGCACTTTGGTTCAGGACAGCACGGGGGTTAATAAAGGAAAAGGGAAAGCTCGGATGTTCGCCCCATGCAGCGCTCCAGACTGCGACCAAGATTTACGTTTTGCGACTTACATTCTCAGTGCGCGACCAGCACTTCATGCACTGTGCGCCTATTCTGGGCAGCGATTCACTCCCTAATTATCAGCCGCCGACCGCGAATTTTTTTCTGCAGGTCGGTTGGTACCATTACGTATATCAGCCAATCACAGCCCGGCTGTACTCATGCATCGATGAGAATGGCAAAGCATTCGACCTTGTCGCTGTCAGCTGAGTTGTGTGCGCGGCAAAATTGTAAAACCTTGTCTGACAATAACGATGTAAATGCTCCACAATACGCGAAATTACAAGTACACTAGCTGGTCTGCTGCAGAAGTCCAATAGTCTACGTAGTAGGCCTTGGCTTGGGTGACTAATAATGCAGGTCGGAGAGCAAATTTCATGATATCAGAAAGTGTTTTCATTACCGGTTTTTTATTTCGCTATTTAGATTTTGCGCATTTCTAAGGGTAATGGAAATGCACCTGGAGAGTGAGAACGATGTCCGACGCTATTAGCCCGAAAACACAGTCTGCTTCATGACCGTAGACTGTTCGTGACACAGTTTAGGATTTTGTTTATACCAGCTATGGGTGCTTGCGTCCAGTGGCGAATGGTTTTATGTAGCGTTTCAATATCAATCGCTAACCTTCTATCCTGATGGATTAGGTTGGATGCGCACTTCCACTCTGATCTGAAGTTCCACATGTACATGATTATTCATGCAGTATGTATGAAATCGGTGACTGGTTGGTCCGAGTGCAAGATTATTCATTTTCACTAGAGTACGATAAAGATGAGAAAAGCTGCGGTTCTTATAGATTTATAGTCCGTTTTCTTTGGGGTTCCGATAATTGGCCAGCTGTCAGAGGAATAGTATTTTGTCGATTGCAACAAATGTGAAAACTGATTCAAAAACTAACGTGACGTCTGTCCAATGTACTCCAGCGATGACCATAGGCTTATCAGCGCAATGCCTCAAATATGAGTCGGTGTCACAAACAGTGTACGGTCACGAAGCAAACTGTTTTTTTGGGGCTAATAACATCGGATATCGTCCTCACTCTCTGTGTGCGTTTCCATTACCCTTCGAAATGTGCAAAATCTACATAGTGAAATAAAAATAGCTAAATAAAATAAATAATAATAATAATAATAATAATAATTATTATTATTATTATTATTATAAGCAAATCTACTGCATTGTTACCGGTGAAAGAATTTCTTGAAACTTTGTGCTAACGAACTTGGCATACTGCACCTACTTTTTACCAAATATTTAGGGTGGATCACTTTGGGAACTATATTAATTTTAATGTTAAACTTTCAATTTGTGATGAAAAAATGTAGCCAAATTATGCTTTTTACGGCTTCAATTCCTCCTGGGTCTCATATTTTCAAAGCAATTAAGCTATGTTTGGTGTCAAATTGTTCCCTGGGATGGCAGCAACAATAACGGTTATAAATTTTAGAACTAGCACTGTGGTAATTGGGAGTTATTCATTGATTTATCCCCATATGTTGGTTTTAGGGGGTGCTCATCTAAATTTGGCCATAATTTTTCTATGAATGATTCAGTTTATGTACTGGGGAGGGTTTGATGAAAAGTTGTCCGTTGGAGAAATGGAGACTTGAACGTACATTTAGACTTGTATGATAACTCTCCAAAATGATAACTGCATTTATACATTTTTCAAACATTCTTGTGAACATCAATGTCTACTTTTCAGTTCACAAAGTGCTTTCTGATGTTTCTGAAATAAATGCAGCAACAACTGATAGTCTGTTCAGGTATCTTAATTTGGGCTTGTAAATATTCAGAAAAGTATCATGGTACTTTGCGTGACCACAGTTTTGGCCTGCGCGCCCAACTTTTTCAGGTTGGGAGCGCATGCGCTCCTAGGTCCAAAAGTTAGTCTGGAGGGTTGCCATGGTAGCAGGTGGTGTTACTACACTTTAAAAAAACATCGATTCAGAATCGTTGCATCCTTAGTTCTGACTTGGTTTAGCTGCCATTATTTGGTTGTGGTCAGTCATTTAGCAGAGCTCTGGCTGAGTTCAAGATCTTCAAAGTGCTATGCAGTGGGCTCCATTCTATGACCTGTTGATGGTGGAGGATGTTCATTGAGTTGGCATCAAATTGTCTTCATCTTTTAAAAAAGGATACTGAAAGAATTTGTGCTATTGTGGCGTTCTGGGCGGGGAGAAGGGGAAACTGTGTGTGTGGTTTATTGTGTTATTACTGAATCACCGCTGACAGACCCTCCATCCCATTCCTTCATTGTGAAACCTGGTTCTGTGTGTTCTATGGGTCCCTGGGGATCCCTTCTGAATTGGGACTGAATTGGGACTCTGTTTTCAAGCAGCTGCTTGTCTTATCGTCCCCCTGGTTGTCAGTATTTCTCCTCTCTGGTATTCAAGGCTTTCCCTTACAGTCTGTCAATCATCTTTGCCTCTTATTTTGTCTGCCTATTTGTTTCATGTTCTCTCTCCCACGCGCATTCACACACATGCCCACTCATGCCTTGCATGCTTTTTCACTTATCTGTTAGTTTTTTTCTAGTTTCCATCTCTGCTTTTTCTTCCTGTTTTGAATTTCATTTTATCGTTTTGTTTCCCTGTTCACTTCGTTTTTCTTTTTTCTTTTTTTATTTGTATTGGTTTGTTTTTGTCCACACCCCCAATCCCGCACAGATCAGGTTGCAGCTCTGGGACACAGCTGGTCAGGAGCGCTTCCGTAGCCTCATACCCAGTTACATCCGTGACTCAGCTGCTGCCGTCGTAGTTTACGACATCACAAGTAGGTATCCTCCTCTTCCTCACTCTGTCCCAGGGTCTCACTGCCAACCTCTTCCTGTTTCTCGCCCCTCCCCCCACTTCCTCCTGCTCTGTTCCTCTGGGGTTACCCGATTGGCCAGGTGCGACTGCAGCTGTGGGATACTGCAGGACAGGAGCGCTTCAGGAGTCTGATTCCTAGCTACATACGTGACTCCACTGTGGCAGTGGTTGTCTATGACATAACAAGTGAGTGGGGCTCCCAGTGATGTTGGCGCTCATGCTGCTGATCCAACGTGAATCTGTTTCATGCCCCCAACTTTCATCCTGATTTTCTTTATCTTGGTTTTTCTTGCTGTTTTTAGTTGCATTTTTGTCTGTCTTGTTTATTTCGCCACCCAGCCACTCTGACTTGTTTAGATTTTCAGAGTGGTTGAATTGTGGGCATTGCACATTTCTTGACAGGGTTCCTTGTTTATTTCTTCTTTTTTTTTCAGAAAATTCTGGCAAATGGCTCTTTAACCCTTGATTATTTTCATTTTCTGGATCTAAAAATTGCAGATCTTTTTTCCCTTTTTTGATGAATGTTTTGAATGCTTGTACCTCTCTCTACCTTAAGAGATGTTTGCATTTGTTGAGATTCATGCATGCAGATATCATTTTATGCTGGATGCTTTTTTTTTTTTTTTTTTTGAAACTGTGTTCTAGTACAGTCTGATTTATGAAAACGTTGGGATGCTGCGTAAAATGTAAATTAAAACAGGATGCAGTAAGTTGCGAATCATTTCAACTTTTTGAAAAATATTTGCATATTGTGAATTTGATGCAATCAATATGTTTCAAAAAAGTTGGGATGGGGGCAACAAAAGACTGAAGAAGTTGTATTGTGCCAAATATTACACCTGGTAGAACATCTGACAGCCAAAGGGGTTAATTGGCAGCAGGTCCGAAACATGATTGGGTATAAAAAGAGCAGGCTAGAGAGGCTGAATTTTTCAGAAGTAAAGATGTCAGGGGCTGCACCACTGTGAAGACTGAAGAACCATTTATGAATAACTTTTCTCAATTGCAACTATCGTGGGGATATAAAAATTGCAAATAACGCGGGGATTTCATCATCTACAGTACATATTATCATTAAAAGATTCTGAGAACCCAGAGAACTCTCTGTATGCAAGGGACAAGGCCTGAAGCCTATATTAAATGGCCATAATCTTCAGGCCCTCAGGCAGCACTGATAAAAACTGACTGAATTCAGTGGTGGAAATCACTGCATGTGCTCAGTAACACTTCTGGGGGGAAAAGTGAACACAGTTCCTGAATCCACAAATGCAATTTAAAACTGTACCACGTGAAGATAAAACTCAATATAAAAAATCCAGATATGCTGTCGCCTTCTCTAGGCACGAGCACATTTAAGATTAGGTGAGGCTAAGTGGAAAATTGTCCTGTGGTATGATCACTCAAAATGTGGAATTCTTTTTGGAAATCACGCATGCTGCATTCTCTGGGCAAAGAGGAAAGATGCCCTCAGGCTTATCAGCACACAGCATCCATGATCATATGGGGGTGCATTAGTGCACAAGGCTTGGATCGCTTGCACATCTGTAAAAACACTGTTAATGCTGAACGATGTATACAAGTTTTGAAACGCTTTGCTTTTTTCAGCAAGACGATGCCAAACATCACACTCTGCACAACAACATGACTGTGTTGTTATAGAGTCTGGGTGCTAAACTGGCCTGCCCCACAGCCTAGACCCATTTGGCGCATTAAGAAATGATCAATATGACACTAAATATGTTAGATATTTTAAGTATGTTATTGAGTTAAAAAAGAACATCTGCAATCAAAATGGAGGACTTGGTCCATGTAAATTAACTATTAATTATGAAAACGATAAACAATTTTACCAAAAAGTTTAAAGAATGGTTCTTTCATCAGTGTACACTGTCTGATGGGGCGTCAGCAACATCTGAGAGTGTGCATGTCTGGCCTTGCTGATTTCACACAGATTTACCCTGAAGTTCAGTCATAGCAGTTTTACTCATTTAGATTGTGCCTGGTAAGACCTGCACAGGATTACATTCGCAGTTTCTTTAAGGCAAAATTTCTGGAATTGTATTTCATTGACCTGCAGTGCACTGTTCGTCTACGTAGCCTGTGGCTTTTACATGGTTATGTGTTGTTTTTTTTTTTTTGTATTATATTTTGCTGAAGCTTTGTAAGTGGAGCAGCTGTTACCTTATGCAATATCTGAAGGGATTTTAGGCGGCAGTAGTGCTGAATCTGTAGACAAGTCTTTGTCTTGAGTAAAGCTATTGTAATCCTTGTGGAATCATTCAAAAGCACAAGATTCCACTTTATGGTACTGCATGGTGCTCTCTGGTTTGTACCAGATGTGGAAGAGGTATCACCTCATAATCTGTAGCTGCGTTTTAGGCTTGGTGGTTTTAATCAATGCTGATGACTAGTGTTTGAACCACTTGGGTACCCAGTTGCTCGTCATTGTTAGGACGGTATTTGTTCTATTGTATTTGCCATTAATCACTGGTGACATTGTTGTGTTAATATTTATTTATTATATCCCCGAAATACGAGTTTTGGGATATCATGGTTTCGTCCCACCCGCCGCCGCGTCCGCAGATTTTAGCCGTTAGCGTGATAACTCACAAAATACTTTACTTTGGCTTCTCATTTTTAGCATATGGGTAGATATGGTAGAGAGGATGAACTGATTCGATTTTGGGCAAGTATGCACCCTTAGGTTTGCCACCAGGTGGTGCTAAGTACTGAAAAAATCAGTTTTTTAACCATATCCTTGGAACAATTACTTACACAGACCTCAAATTTGCCTCATATTGTAGGTCTAGTAAAGGGGAATCTAATAAAGGGGGCTTCAAGGATTGTGGAATTTCGGGGACATAACCCTTGCTGTCGGCCGCCGACAGCGTAGGCCTAGTTTATTTTTTTGTAAGTACCGGTTTGGTACTGGCAGCAAATTCTGAACTATACCCATCTGTGTGTTTGACCACAGAAGGCTATGTTTATTTATGTGGGGATGGGGAATAAGTTGTCCTTCTGATTTACTGGTGTGTTTTTTTTTTTTTTTTTTTGGTTACATCCTGCTATCCTGTGCTCCTGGATAGAAGTCATTTATGAAAATGGGCTGTTACTGTATATCGTCTGACAGTCTGTCACTACAATTTATTTCGCTGTTCAAAATCCTTGCTATGTTGTCTGTTTTGTACCATTTCCACAGTGCTTTCATGAAAGGAGCTCCAGTTTCAGTGTTTGTTTTGATGTCATTGATTGCATCCTCATTGTGAACATGTGTTTTGGAAAAGTTAGTAACTGTAGCAACCACTGGTCTTAATTTTCAAGGCTGTATGTGTTGTCTGGATCACGGTCTGTGAGCACTTTAATGCACCCTGTTGTTCACAGTTCTGCTTGTCTCTCCCTATTTTTTTTGTTGCCAGATGTTAACTCTTTCCAGCAAACTACGAAGTGGATTGATGACGTTAGAACAGAGCGAGGAAGTGACGTCATCATTATGCTGGTTGGGAATAAGACAGATCTTGCAGACAAAAGGTACAAAAAAAAAAATTTCCGTCATGTGGCAGAGATGCCATACACCTGTCAAGCCTTTGCTTTTCTTCAGCCCATCCGAAGCTTTTTTCCCTCCTGGGTGTAGTTTAAGTATGTATTTGCATTTTAACAAAGTTTCCTTCCTGCGTGGTACAGCATGACGCTGGCTGGAGTCCTGTGGTGACGTCTCATTCCAAACCTTTGGCATTGCTGTGAACTAATGCAGCATTATTGCATCTATAACTCCCACTTGTGTTTGACAACAGTTTGTCTGCTTTTCAAATTTTTTCCATGAACAACCTAATTCAGCCCACAAGCAAAACACTTGTCAGTTTGGTTGGATATTTGTCAGCAAGTGTTACTTTCAGTTTTTAATTGAAATAAAGCCAGAATCCAGAAGTAATAAAATATTTCCAATTATGGCTGCAGAAATTATAATAAATAGGAAAAATTTACCTGGAAAGATGATTAGATTTGATGTTGGACTGATTCATGTTTTGTATTGACTCGCTTTTTTTTTTTTTTTTTGTCTGGATACTTCGGTAAACTTGTTTCCTGTGTCTAACAAGTTTTGACCTTTCTTATGTAATACAGAACCACGGTATCATTGTGGCCATGGTTACACTTGTCATTTCAATGCGACTTTTTGGATCTTATGCACCATATTGGAACTTAATTAACTTCAATGCTTCCTGCCTGATCGGATAATGATCAGATGTATTCCCACGCTGATATATTCCCACGCAATCGGTGCACCCTAAATGGCTCATGATGCAGCGAAGAACCGCCGTATTTTCTTAATTTTTTTTGTTTATTTTCTAATGGCACAGCAGGTAGGAGACGTGCTTTGCTGAGGGAAGAGTAGCTGAAACGAATGATTAACAGACCTATTTTTTTCCGCAGTGCTATGAAGTTGGTGATTTTCTCAAATGTTGCTATTTTTCTGTAACTGCTCTCAAGTTGGCGTACAAAGTGGTGTTAAACCACGGCGCAAGAAGACAGCGGGTCTCAACTGTGCCCCAGCTGCAGTTTTCCTCCATCTTTGAATATCTTCTCTTTCCTTTACGCGCTTTGGGGAGGAATTTATGTGTTGCGGGGAGATGACGGGAGATTAGCGCTTGGTGAATTATCTGAATTGTGCACACACTGTCCACCTTCACTGGGAAAACTGAGTGTAACGCTCATGGGACTCAAAGAGTTCTGTGCACAAATTTGTGGATCTTGCTCAAGAGCAGGGCAGCTAACTTCCATTAGCTGAACAGGGTTAGCAGGGTGGCCAGCTTTTGCAATCCGCCAGCTAGACACACATTCGTCCACACAGAACCAGGCCTCAACTGGATTCAAGTTGAACCTTCCATAAAATGCCACCAAAGCCAAAAGCAGAGGTAAAACCAGATGAGTATGTTTCACTCACACAGGCATCTGAACTACAACAATAACAAAAGGAGATATTCTCTGCACTGTTACAGCAGCAGCAGGGTAACTTCAAAGGCCTTGTGAACATTATTATGGATTTCACAAACACCAGATTGAAGACGATAATGGCATTACAGGAGATGTAAACAAGCCTGCAATTTACACAAAAGGATGTTAATGATTTTAAAAAAAAAAAAAAAAAAAAAAAGCTAATGAAGTTGAACGCTGCAACCTTATGCAGTCAGATGAATTGAAAGTGTGTGACAATCTGCTAGCTGTTACTGACAAGATGGAGTATTTGGAGGGATAGACCAGGCAAAACAACCTGGTTTTTTAGGGGATCATTGAGTCATTGGGAGAGACCTGGGCGGAGACGGCGGAAAAAGTGAAGATGCTTCTGGCTGGAAAGTTACAGCTGCAGCGGGAGTTAGAGATTGAGAGGGCCCACCGCATGGGGAAACCTGGAGGTGACAGACAGAGCCCAATAGCGGTGAAATTCCTGAGGTACAAGGACAGATCAGCTATATTACACCATACCAAGACTCAAAGGATCAAAAATCTGCATAAATGAGGACTTCACGGATGCTGTAAGAAGAAAAAGGAGGAAGGAACTGATGCCAGAATTGAGAGCTGCAAAAGAAGGGGGGGTGGCGGCATTGTCGATCTACGATATGACAAACTGATAACTCATCACCGCAGCAGTACACCAAAACAGCCTTGCAACGTGATCACTAACCAGATATGCTGACTCACAAACTTGGAGCTAATCATTTATTATAAAGGATAGTTGTGAATGATTTGGTGCTAAATACTTTTATGTATACTGAACATCATTCTCGAGACGCAGAAAATGATATTGATCCTGAAAACAACTTTTTCCGTAACATCAACAGCAGCTAATGTTTCACTGACGAATGATTTAACAGCACCATCTAGTCTGGTAACAAATTAAACAGTAATCCACTTTAACAGCAGGAGCCTGTACGCCAACTTCCATGGTATCAAATATTATCTGAGTCGGTTCACTCAGCCTTTCAATATAATTGCAATATCAGAATCTTTGATCAACAGAAAAACAGGCATGGATATTGAACTTGAAGGATGTGAAATGACCTGTATAACCAGAAAACACAAGAATGGGGATGGAGAGGCTTTGTGTGCTAGAATTTTAATTATAAGGAGGTGGGGAAAAAATTGACAGTGGTGGACGCTAGAATGTCCTACTACATTCTAGTGGAAACTAGAATGTGTTGCCTTAGAAACATTTATGGAGAGAAGAAAATTGAGTATCAAGAAACATTTAAGAACTGGAAAGAAGAAAAACTTGCAAAAACAAACCAAAAAGTCATGTCAATCTGTGATGACTTTAATAATGATTTTTCTTTCTTTTTTTTTTTTTTTTTTTTTTTGAAAAAGATTTGGCATCTCCAATCCCACCTGAATCGGGAATGCCCAACTGGGGAACTATGTGCAAGGCTTGCTCATGTGCGACCCCTTGTTGCCAATTCAGGAGATCCAAATAAGCCCAATAAGACTGAAGAATTTATAAATACTTTGTGGTTTCAACCTATATCCCAGAATCACCAGACCCAACCAGGTTACTTTCCTTGATGCAAAATTAATTGACGATATATTCACAAATGACATAGATAACAGTACAGAGCGTGGACTGTTGATAAATGATATCTGTGACCACCTACCAGTTTTTACAGTACATGACAGCTACTTCAGAAAACTCCAACAGGACAATAAACTACAGTATAGAAGGGTTTTGACTGAAGAATCCATTGATGCATTCAAAAGTGATTTGCTCGCACATGACTGGGAATGAGTATATAATGAACACGATGTTTATAAAGCATACAGTGAATTTTTAAGAACATTCAATTTATTATATCATACAAATTGTCCAACTAAATCATATAGTATCATCATATAAAGGGATTACAAAATGCCTGCAAAAAGAAATATACACCATTTAGAGAGTTTATAAAACAACTAAGGAAGCAGAAAATAAATACAAGAAATATAAAAATTAGTTGACAAATATTATGAAAATATGTAAGATTTAATATTATATTAAAATATTAGAAAATAATATAAATAATTTTAAAGGTATATGGAATGTATTAAATGGCTCTGGACAAGTTAATTACCCTCTATTTTATTGAAAATAAGATTATTATTAATATGAATGAAATGGTTAATACGTTTAATAGATTCTTTTTAAAGTGTTGGGCCAAACATGTTGTAAAAAATCCCTGATTCAGATGCTTATTAGAATAGAAATAATTTTAATAATTATCTTCGTCTAACTTTTCTCAAAGGAAAAAGAAATTATGGATATTGTTAATGACTAGAAACAAAACGTCTACTGATTGTGATGAAGTTGATACGAAAATGGTTTAAAAAAAAAGTAATTAATGGGATTTTGAAACCACTAATTCAGATCTTCAACTTAACATTCCAAACCAGGTCATTTCCAAATAAAATGAAAATGGCTAAAGTCATACCGCTGTACAAAACTGCAGACAAACACCACTTCACAAATTACAGGCTTGTTTCTCTTCCACAAATCTCAAAAATCCTAGAAAAAAACTCTTCTGTGACGGATGACACAGATTTATTGATGAACACAAATTGCTCATTGACAGTCAGTACGGATTCAGAACAGACTGGTCAATATCACTAGCCTCAGCTGAACTCATTGAAGAGATCACTAATTCCATTGACAAAAAGAAAGTTGCGGTTGGGGTATTCATTGATCTGTAAAAAAAGCATTTGAAACGGTCATGAAATATTAATAAATTTGAATGTTAAGGGATCAGTGGGGTAGCCTTGATTTGGGTTAGAAGTTTAAAAAACAGGCATCTATTTGTGAAGATGGGAGATTATAAATCTGAATATTTGGACATTACTTGTGGCGTCCACCAGGGGTCAGTATTGGGACCAAAATTTTGTATTCTGTCATCAATGATATACATAAAATATCATAATTATTGAAATTTGGTAATCGCTGATGACAAATATTTTTGGTTCGGGTGAGGATTTACAGCAACTTTTGGACTTAATCACTCCATAAATCTGTAAAATAAAAAAAGGTTTTACAGAAATAGGTTATTGTTCAATTTGAGGAAAAGGAAAATCATGGTATTTTGAAACTATTAAACAATCAAGTACAGGTAAACAGAGGGTGTTAACACAGGGAGAGTATATGAAAAATTTCTTTGCCTTATAATGGATGACAAAATTAGCTGGAAACCTCACACAAAACATTTCCAAACTAAACTGTCTAAAAGCATTTCAGTCCTGGCTGAAGTAAAGATCATTCTGGTACTCAAATCACAACAAGTTATTTACAACCGTTCACTTGTTTTATCTTCTCTTCATTACTGTGTGAGGTTTTGGTAAGTACTTATGAAAGCATGCGACAAACGCTTTTAATGGTTCAAAAAAGAGCCATGAGAAGGGTACCTAATTTTGGTTTTTGGGAACAGACTAATTTATTATTCTGTAAGTCTGAAACATTAAAATTCTTTGACATTGTGGACTTAAAAACTGGAAAAAATAATGTATAAAACAAGGAATAATCTGCTATATATACTCTTATATACTCTTCAAAAAAAAGTGGGGATATTGAAATTGCAAGGGTAATAACAAACTAATGATATTGAATAATTGGTCTCAAACTAATTGTATCTTAACAAAGAAGGAATTGAGTAAACAATTCACCCGATATTTCATTACCTAAACAGTTTCTTTTGCTGTCGTGGTCCATAAAAGAAGGAATGGGTAAGAAACGGAAATTGAAAGTTGACATTTTTGCCTCAGTAGTGCGCAACGCCCCCGTTATTGGCCAAACTCTCATTGATTTATGGAGGCATTGTGCGTATGAGTCTACCTATGGGGATTTGATGCAGTCTGTCCCATTCTTCCGCCAAAGCCTGGCCAAGTTCATCTAGCGTGGTTGGTGGCCTTTCACATTGATGCACGTCCGCCCAAGGTGTCCCAGACATTTTCAGCGGGGGAAAGGTCAGGGCTCATTGCAGGCCAGGACATCCTATGGATATTGTGCCATTGAAGGTAGTCATTGACTATTCTTGCACGGTGAGCATGGGCGTTGTCGTCCTAAAAGACAAAACGCCGCCCCACATGTCGTGCGAAAGGGACAATATAGGGCGTCAGTATGTTGTCCCGATAGTACTGGCCTGTAACTCCTCCTTACACGATAAGGAGTGAGGCTCAGTTAGTTATAGTGATCCCACCTCACACCATAGTGGACCCACCTCCAAATCTGTCATGCTGCCTCAGGTTTACATTGGCATGGCTTTCATTACAACGTCTCCAGACGTGCCAGGACTCATCTGAGAGCATTACATGTGAGCATCAAGGATTTCCCCAGTTCCTGCATTGTGTACATCATTCGCGTCTATTGGCAATGTGGCGGTTGGTCAATGGCAGCACTGTACGAGGCTGTCTAGCATGAAGACTGGTATCGTGTAGACTATTTCTAATAGTCTGACCTGTCACTCGGACAATAGTAGCCTGGTGTAGGTTTGCAGCAATCTGATTTGCTGTTTGAGTGTGATTTCTCAGAGCCTGGTACGTATCAACCTATCCTGGGCTCTTGTTGTTGACTGTCTACGCCCTGAACGGCGTCAATCATAAAATTATGGGTTTGCTGATACCTGCTCCATAATCTGCTAATCACAGACTGGGAAACATTGAAGAAATTGGTAACCTCAGACTGACTGCTGCCAGTTTCAAGCATGCCAATTGCTCTGAGATGTTCAGCACGTTGGAGACGTCGCATTTCGAAAAAACTATCAAAGGATGTCTCAGATAAACAAAATCAACAAAGGATTACAGTCAGAAGCTATGAGAATGAAAGAAGTCTCGATCACAAGGGAGGAGATGACCTTTCTCTAAAGTGTCAAATTCGAATATTCACCCCGGCCACATGTTCGGGATTTCCACATGCTGCACGTGCGCACCGTTGGCTGCATTTTGGTGCTCTGTTTTACAGCAGTTCCTGTTATCTTCATTGCAGTTGGTTATTATATCTAAAATGCAATCATTGTTTTGTTATTGACCTTGAAATTTAAATATCCCCTACTCTTTTTGAAGAGTGTATTAATAGTTCATTTTATGTCTATGTAAGTTGAATTTCAAGAAGACAAAAAATATACTGGTAAATATGATACAGTAAAGGGAGCTATGGATAGTAAATAACTAGTGAATAAAGGGGCAGGATTTGATTTGTTTATATTTCTTCCTACTCCTTTTTGCATATGTAAATGTAGATATTTAAGCGTTTGCTGATGGAATTGTCTTTTTTCGTTCTTGTTGTTCATCTGTTTTAACTACTGTTCTTTTTTTTATTATTATTATTTTACATGTTCACAATGAAGCCATCAATAAATCAATCCAAACTCAATGCGAGCCAGTATCCTTAGCATGTGGTCTGGCTGGTGGGATCCCTATGTGAGCAAGACCCTATCTTGGAGAGTACAGACTTTCCCATAAATGTGTCCTGGCATGCTCGGCTGATGAAAGTCGCATTGAAAAGACCAGTGTAACCACACTTTATATTTAGTGCATGCTTTGGCATGTCCAGTTGCAGTGTTTCAAAGTGTGGATTGCCCTCTTAAGACATGGATTTTAATACAAATCTACTGTATGCAAAGCCTTATTGAAATTGAATGAAACATATATTAATTTGTAGTTTGTTAATGATGCTGCTTCATATTTTTAGGTTTTTTCATTTTGGTATTTCTTGTGGAAGCAGATTCAACTTTTAGAAATTCTAAACTGTGTGCTTTGAATAATTAAATGCACTGATCAATGCCTGAACACTTATTACTACAAATTGACCAAATAACCTGTTGCACATGGCCATCTACCGCACTTGAATTAAACTTCATGTGCTAAACATGCAACGTTACTGAGGTTTATATGTAATTTTGGGTAAGACTTTTTGATACATTGCCTTTTTGACAGTCTGCTCGTTAAACGCATAAATGTGCTTATGGCGGATGTCCTGTATGCTGCCTCCTATAACACTGTTCTGTGCTACAGGCAAGTATCAATCGAGGAGGGAGAGAGGAAAGCCAAAGAGCTGAATGTAATGTTTATTGAGACTAGTGCTAAAGCAGGATACAATGTGAAGCAGGTGAGTGTGCATCGAGCGTGCACACCCTGGACTCTGCTCCCTACTGCTGCTTCCGCCGGCTTCTAGAGGGCAAATATCCGTGTAAGCTAAGCAGAGGAGAAAGTGGAGCAGCAGAGGCTACATTTCTCTCGTCTCAGACGTATCACGTGCAATTGCTCACGTATAAACCCCTTTTGTCAGTGGGAAAGGTGTGGACTATAGATTGCAGGTGCAGCATGTGTCGGTAAATGACCCGATTAATTCATTAATTTAAAATGGGTCCATTTACTAATGAAATTAAATGCGCTCACTTTTTGTGCTAGCTCTTTAACTACATTTTTTTATCAATTTATAATTGAAAGTCTTGATATTACAAATTCTGAAGTAATTCTTGAAGTCTGAAACCCATTAATTCAAAGAGTTTTTTTTTTTTTTTCCCTAATATGACATGGAATGAATCCTCTCTACCATGTAATTGTGCTTTAGATAATGGCTGAAGCAGCAGCGGACAGATGACATGGTGCTAGATAACTTTTTAATGTTTTATTTTTACCAGTTCTTTTGCTTTCTTTCTTTGTGTTTTTTTTTTTTTTTTTTTTTCTCCTTGCTTTGTGTTGTGTATGTGTGCGTGTGTACGTGTGTTTGTCTGTATGGTCTATCATGCCTCCCATCACAGGCAGATTACCACTGAGGAAGGAGAGCAGAGAGCAAAAGAGCTGAGTGTTCTGTTTATCGAAACAAGTGCAAAGACAGGCTACAATGTGAAACAGGTAGAGCGCATGGCTGCTGCAGCAGATGGTGTGTGGAAGCTTGGAGGCGGGGTTTTGGTCTGTCACCCTTGCAATGGTTTTGTCTTGTCTGATCTCGAGCGCACGCATGCGTGCCTGTGATGGGGAAGAATGTTCACATGCGGTCACTTCTGTGGCTGAAGTTTGACCTACTATTAATTATAGTGTATTACACCCAGCAGGGACTCTTAATGGCTGCAGATGCTCTTTTCTTGTGGATCATCAAGCTGCTATGTAGTTTCTTTTAATAATAAAAGTAATAAAGGGAGGTGTTTGGGACAAAGTTTTGATTTATCTTGTTTGGTCTTAGTTTTATTTTCATTGCAGTTCTGTTTTCTAATCATTATAATTTGCATGAATTGAATATACTCATTTTTAGACCCAGGACTCAATATGGCTGCAAAGCATATTATTTCATCGGTAGAAAGTTTATGCACATTCTGTGTGCTTATTTATATTGCAGCAACTTGCACCTGCTTTAGAGGATGGAAGATTTTACAGAAGAATAACGACCGATTTGCATAGATTGCAAGTTTTTTGCTGGAAATGCTTTGCATCCGTTGCTGGGTTCATGATAAATATATCGAAATTTCTGTGTGACATTGCTGCTTAAATTAATATCTCGAGGCTTGTTGTCTTTTATGTGCGTTTTGCATCAAGGACAAGTTGCTTTGTAGTGAAATTTTTGTTTAATTCATGTATCTTCTAATAACCTTTCATTTGAATCATCTTTGAATTATTTTTAATTATCCTGTTAATTTTAAATTTAAAGTTGTGCCTTAAAGGTGCTATCTGCAACTTTTCTGTATTAATCTTTTTCTTTTGCCTATGAATGAACGGACTATAACTGAACTTAAATTAGACCTTTCTCGACTTTCTCGGTTGCCTATAACGGCTATTGCTCTGATTTTTACGTGGCGGTGTCTGATCAGAATTAATGTTTATGCACAACCCTGAGTGCCTTGCCTGCCTCTCTTCACTCCGTTACAGTAGGTAGTGCGCAACTTTTGCTCATGACGTTGGCTGAGAAAGGGAGTCCATCAGCGTCAACAAGCCACTAGTGACCATAACAGTAAAATAAACAATAAGCTGTAATTAAATGGCAATGCACCATGTGTGTGGAACTGCTCTTTTTTTTTTTTTTTTTTTAATTTGGCATCTCCAATCCCACCCGAATCTGGAATGCCCAATTGGTGAACTATGTACAAGGCTTGCTCGTATGCAACCCCTTGCTGCCAATTCAGGAGAGTGAAGACGGTTCACGGCTCTCCTCCGAAGCACGCGCCTGTCAGCCTGCTGCTTCTTGTACACTCATTGGTTGAATCTTTGCAAGTTCAGAGCGAGGGCGGAGGATACCCGGACATGAACAGGCTTAGAATCTTCCTGACGAGCGCCCGTCTGGCCAACAGGAGGCGCTTGAGCAACGAACAAGGCAACTATTACTTTCCCTTCCCAATTTACAACCCTGTAGCGCAATAGCCAATTGTGCGCTACTCTGAAAAAGCTGCTGACCACTGCCGGCTGGTACAAGGCGGGGATTGAACCCGCAACGTGATAGTCACTTCTGCTTCGCAACGCGATGCTTTAACCGAGTGAGCTATCCGGCAGCTCCGTGTGGAACTGCTCTTACCTGAATAATTAAACCTGGCCATGACTATTACAGTTGATTTTTTTTTTTTTTTTTTTTAAATGATGAGACCTCACCAAGCATTTTGGTGGTCTCCGAACTGGATTAGTCATATTTTTTTTCTCCAACCCATTCTTCCACGAATTTGACATTTCACCACTATCCTTCCAGGTTTTAATACATTTTTGGACTGTTCATGACCCAATTTCAGCAATCTTCTTAGTGGTCGTCTTTGCTTGATGCTGGCCAAGAATTAGCCCTTCTTGAAACAGTAACATCTTTTCAACGACCATGAGATGCGTCTTCAGACATGGTTGTTTAAGAAATGAGAATTAGGCACTAAATCATTTGGGATCGAAAAAATTATTGCCCCCTGAAATATTCATCACTGCAATAATGATTCAATCATAGGCTCTTGAGTAATTGCTTATTAAAAGCCAAATAGCGACTTTTTTTTTTTTTTGGATGGGCAGTATAAATGCTGTCAGTGTATCATGGTACAATAACAACTCCAGAGAATTAATTAGTTCAATGTCCCGAGCCCATATTGTGCTAACTAATGATATAAATCAAAAATTCTGTAAGTCATTTTCTAAAGCATACCATTAGTCAAAGTATAATACCTACGTAACTTTTCTTGGCTAGCAACCTCATCAAGTTCAGTTTAGAGTGTGAGTGTGAACACGTATGACAGATTGCTGACAACGGTGCACTTATTACCCGCGGGTGCCAGTTACGACTGTAAATTTCTGAAAGTTGCACATAGAACCTTTAAATTGGTATTCTGTTTTCTGAATGCCTTGGAGTTCATTGCCATGGCCAGTCGGTTTCTGGATTTCATTCCAACTACTGCCTCTTAATGCAATGATTTCAATCATATCTTCAACTAGCATTTAAATAAAAACCAGCTATGCCTGCAGACTCCGAATGTATCCTAAAGATATCAAGTGGAAATATTGAGTTGACAGGGTGTCGTCTTGTCTTTGGCTCAGTAAGTTAACGTGAACTTGGTGTAATTAGTTGGACCAAAAACCTGTACACCGATGGGCCTTTCAGAAAGCAGTTGTAAGCCTCTACGTTCAGCTGTTCACAACAATATTTTAACAATCCACGTACAATACTTGTAAAAATTTTTCAAAGGCAAAATGTGGCTTGCTTCATTAGATAAGGGGGATCTGTGTGTTTGATTCCTTCCCCATGTGGTCCACTTACCTAACTTGCCCACCTGCAGAGGCCAGCTGGTGTCAATTTATGGTCTGCTCGGCTCAGCGATCTGCTTTGTACTCCTGCATATCTTATTGTAGTGACCTATCGTGATGCGTCACATTTTAATTGGTGGAAAAAACGTGCAATAAAAACACTGCACTTTGCTTGCTTGCCTGAAAGAAAAAGGCATTGATGAAAATTTAATTTAATCCAAAAGCTAATCACAAGTAATATTGTGGCTGTTCCAAAACCGTGCGTTGGCTGCTACTTCTGTGCAACAAACTTGGTTTATAAATTTGGCACATAGTGCCTTATGGTTTGTAAACATTTGTGCATACATGCACAACATCATGGCTTGCTGCCATTATGCATCTTAACATTTCTAATATTGGCCAATACACACATTGTTGGTCATGTATGTTGTGTTATTCACACATTTTTTTTTTAATTGTTCTTTGGCTGTACTTTCAGTGCCTGATTACAAGTCTGAAGCAATGAAAATGATGTCTGTCACAATGTCATTGTGTTCCAAGAATGTACAAGGACCCCTGAGCAGATCTTGAAGCTGACTGGATCATAATGCAACACCAACAAATGTTTGCATATTGTCTCATTAACAGCACTGCTGTGCTTTTGGTGCTTGGTGGCTTTATTTTGGCTGCCCATAGATTGTTCTGGCAGTTTCACAGAGGAGAGGCATTGCAGTCTTGGGTACTGGAAATGTCCCTTCTTGAATGCTATGCCAGTAGATGGGTCTGAGGGCCTTTCTTTCTCCCCTTTAGCTCTTCCGGCGTGTTGCAGCTGCGTTGCCTGGGATGGAGAGCACACAGGACAAGACCAGAGAAGACAGTATCCTTCTGAAAACAGTAGCTCTGCATTTGCCTGCTCCTTTTTAACCAGATGTATATTATTCTGTAGAGGGCACGGCCTTCCCAACTTCTGTAGAAACGAAGCCATAGTTTTGCGCTGAGTGAAATAATGATGTATACCATTAAGATGACACAACATTTTCTACTATTGCAAAATTTCACACTGTGATATTCAAATATGTTTATATTTTATATCTGAGTGGCTTCAGCTCGGGTAAAAAAATGTTCAATGTACTTGTTTGGGACTGCTTTGGGTGAAAATTCATGAATATGTGGACAAAAAAATTACTGTAGAGAAGATTTAACTGGCGCAGTGACATTATCAGACCTGAAAGTTACTGAAAATGATAGATTTGGAGATTTGGTCTGTGGTTCCACTGTGACTTTCCCATTTATGATTTTTTTAAGTTTTATGTAACCTTTGTTTAACCAGGAAAATCCGTTGAGATTAAAAATCTCTTTTTTTTCGATGGAGACCTGGCGAAGACGGCACACCGTTTCACATAAATTACAAAGAGTGCACAGAACAGGGATTACAAAATAAGACCATGTAAGACACACAAGAAAAGGGAACAAACAGACAAAAAAAAACTTATGCATAACAACTGCACACCTCATTAACACAGTCTAAGTTTAAGGTTAAACACGCCCAATGAGACCAAGTTGTTCAATTGTAAAGGGTTTTGGAGGTTGTTCCATGACCAGGCAGTAAAATGGGAGAGAGTGGTCTTGCCAAGCTCAGAGGACATCCTAGATAACTGGTAGAGCAGCTTTTTAGTGGAGCGAAGCTGGTAACCGTTGCTGAGCGGAGTCAATAGGCTACTGAGGTAATGAGGTAATTTGCCCAATATGGCTTTGCACATAAAAATACACCAATGATACGGTCTTCTAAAGCTCACAGAAAGACAGGAAACAAGATTGTGTAGTGTGCAGCAATGTGTGCGGTACTGTGAGTTTATGAAGTGCAAGTCACTATGATACATACAGTCCAAACTGCACAAATAAAAGGAGGATGCGAGCTGCCGGGTTGGCTCACTCTGTTAAGGCGCTGCATTTGCGGAGCAGTAGTGACTACCATGGCGTGGGTTCAAGCCCCGGTCGTGCCAACCGGCAGTGGTCGGCAGCTTTTTCAGAGCAGCGCACGATTGGCTAAGCGAGCAGGAATGCAAATTGGGTAGGGACTGCCAGGATGAGATACAAAAGAAATGGTTGCTTTGTTCGTTGCTCAAGCGCCTCCTGTTGGCCAGCCGGGCGCTCGTCGGTAAGATTCTAAGCTTGCTCATGTTCGGGTATCCTTAGCCCTCGTTCTGTGCTTGCGAAGTTTCGACCAATGAGTGTAAAGAAACAGTGGCTGATGGGCACCTGCTTTGGAGGAGAGCCGCGAACTGTCTTCGCTCTCCCGAGTTGGCAATACGGGGTTGCATACGAGCAAGAGCATAGTTCTCGATTTGGGAATTCCAGATTTGGGTGGGATTGGAGATGCCAAATTTAAAAGGGGGGAAAAAAAAAATGAGGATGCATGCATATAAATGTCACCGTAATTTATAACATTTGAAATAGTGGCTTGTACAATTCTTTTTCGGGCATCAAAGTCAAAACAAGCCTTATTACGATTGTAGAAACTTTGGCCAAACGTTTAGTTTCTTTACAAGCCTTACAGTATGTTCTTTGAAGGAAATCTTGTCATCAGTCCAAATACCTGTGTAGTTGAAGGATGACACTCTTAATGACGACCCCACCCACTGTACGAATACTGAGCATGAATAGCGGCTGGGACTGAGCCCTAGAAAGCATCGTATATTTGGTTTATTTAAGCATTCAGGACGAGCTCTAAATCATTCAACGAGTCCTGAACCTGAGTGAAGGCAGACTCAAGCTGAGTCACAGCCTGACTTATTGAGGGGGCAGTTGAGTAGAGTAGTGTATCATCTGTATAGAGGTATACTTTACAATATGTGTATTCTTGATATCATTTATAAAAACTGAAAATACGTGCCACTGGTACGTCTGGCATCTGGTACATGCCACTTGGACTCCAAAGACATTAATTTGGAATGGAACATAAATTTGTTGAAAAATTAGTTAATATTTGCGATACACAAAAGCTCTATATCATTGAGAACTCTTCCAGGCTGACAGTGTGGATATGTGAGGTGTTGGCTCATCGGCTGGTAATTTTAAGTGGACCAGTCGCGATAACATCGGCCACACTATATTCATGTACATTATTGATGAAAATAAGCATTTTTCCGGGGGGGATTTTCAGTGTATTTCAGTGGGATATTGTTTTGCAATGGTATAAGGAACAACTTTCTATTTCCAGTTGTTTGAAGACAGTTTTAATCAGTTGTCCCGATTTTTTCCATGTCCATTTGTCATAATGTCAGTCACGCTGGAAACTTGCACCTCAGCAGTAAAGAAACATGGAGCTTATGATGAATTGATAAAATTTCCTTGTCAAGAGAGAGGGAAATATAGCAAACCACAAAAATCGCTGCTGAATAATTCATGGCATTGACAGCTGAACAATTTTTTTTCACATTGCCCTCAAACGTGTAACGTCAGTCACGGCAGATTTACCCCTTTGCAACATTGGTCATGTGCATACAACATGTTATGACATGTATTCACTCATTCCAAAGCAGGTAAAGGAAACCAGAGGCGAGATCTCGACAAAATGAAGGCAATGTCAGGCAGTGGCGATGTTGTGGATTTACGGTTATTGTATTTAAATTGTTGACTAAAATGCTGCATGAAACTACATTTTCTGTCAAGTTTACAGTTTAAATATTATTTTCATGCATTCACAGTTATGACGTATAACAGAGTTTTGCACCTAAATTTAATTTATGCGGACACATGGGCACATTGAGCATGGTGGACAGGGAAATGGCAACTTGCGCTCATGTAGTTAAATTGAAGTGATTCATTTTCGGGTTTATCCAGCTACCGTCTTTTGTGTAGCATGACAAAATACCACAGTTCTTGGCTAGCTCTAGCTGAAATATTTGAGATTTGACAAGAGTTTTTTATTTTTCCCTCTACTATCGCGATCGTGTTTCTAGGCTTCACTATCACTGGTAGCAAGTGTATGAATGGATGCTAGTCAAGGATAATTATGCGTAGCTGTAGATACAAATATGAATCGGAGTGTTCTGCTAATTCACCCTCGATCAGCTGTATAATGGGCACCAACTGCTGAATACTAAATGCTTATATTGACTCCGCTGTACATAAATTATATGCATAGGTCAGTATGAAGCTGAAGTTGATTTCTTATTCACAGCTTCTCATTCATTATTCCTGTTCTGCCTTAATTATGCCCCCGCCTCAAATGAGCAGGGGGCATTATTTCAACGCCCCTTCCGTCCGTCCAGGCGTCCGGCCGTAAACTTCTCGTTTCCACGCAATAACTAAAGAACGCCTGGTCCGATCCATCTCATTTCTAGGTGGTGCTTGGGGGGTGGGTAGAGGAAGGTTCCTTTCGAAAACCAGCTCTGTGCGATATCCAATATGGCCGCTACGGCAGCCATCTTGATTTCAGTTTCGACGCAATATCTAAAGAACTCCTCATCTTCATTCGAAAACCAGTTTTCTTTTAACATGTTTAACTTTCAGTATTATTCACTCTCACTATTCACCATGCTAAACTAGCAACCTATTCAGTCTTAACCCCAATTAAAAATACGGGCGGGGGCATATGCCACACACTCCGTTGCTCTTGTTTTTTTTATTTGGCAACTTTCCTGGCAAAATCATGACCATTCTAAATGGATCAATTCATCCTGGACAACAAGTTGCACAATAGATGCATTATACCTACAAAAACTTGCATCGACTTTGGGAACAAAGTGATTCATGTCCATGTGCTAAGAATCATGAAAATCCAGCTTATTTTTCGCTGCTTTGAATTTGATGGGGGAAATTATACAGGTTTACGCAGTCATAAAACTACTGTTGTACTCCTTTTTTGCAGAAGAGGCCCTGCCCACTTTTTCCAGTCAGTTCTGCCCAACCCAAAGATATTTCAAGATACCAAAAAATCGAACTTCAGAATTTGTTTCATCTGTCTAATACCTTAAAGTATCAAAATGTATTTGAATAAAGAAAGGAAAATAAGAGCATTTGAATGTATAATTTTAGAGTTGTTGGACTTACCACTAATGCACCGGACAAAGGGCAACTAAAACACAGAACCTTGCGTGATTTTTATGCTCTCTGGATTATTTTTGATGTTACTTGTTCAGTTGATGAATCCTGCAGACGTGGTTCAACGTTTGTTGAACTTTAGTTCTGATTTTGGTCACTCCCATGTTCCTCAGGTAGATTCATAGGATCTAAGCTTATCATATTGCTCATAAATAATTTTACCTGACATTCCTTTTTGTCTGTCCTTAACCATATCCTCGCAGTGATCGACATAAAACTGGAAAAGCCCCCAGAACAGCCGGTCAGCGAAGGAAGCTGCTCATGTTAATATTGGAGTTATGACTTAATTGTTCACTCTTTCCTCCAGTTACTTGTTCTCCCCCTCATTCAGCGCCTGTGCTTCTCTTCCCCATCTGCGGCAATGACCTTCGAAAAGAACACTAGCATTTCTCGTGTCCGTTATCATAGTTTAATTCACTAAGAAGACCTTAATATTTACAAGCACAATGTGGATGTAAAGGTTGTATTTTGTTTTTCTTATTCTATTTTCTGCCCTTTATTTTGATTACTCTTGTTCTGTGGATTTCTAACTCAAGTTTGTAAATGCATTGTAAGTATGTTTAGTTAATGATTTGTAAAATTATCCAATATGAGGAATTGATCGATCAAGCTATCCCAAAACTTACCTGTACTGGCAAAGTTTTTTTTTTTTTTTTTTAATATTTATTTGTGTTTGATTATTTGAACAAAGATCAGTTGGCTACGGAGGGTCAATAAAAGTTTGCTGGTATCATGCTTTTGTGGAAATCGTAAATTTACAATTGGAGTGGCGATTCTAGGCAGAGGTTCCGGTTTGTTTTTAAACCTGAAATTTATAAAATGTGATGTAAATGTATTCTATTGTTGCAGCCGAAGTCAACCCCCACTAAGTCATGATGGGTGTTATTATGGTGTTGATGCAGCGTGGGAATAATTTCAAAAGCTGTTTTTTCATAAACTGGTGAATTATTAGACCATATTATTTCCTCTTCAGGACCCAGTCAAATAATAATTTGCTTTGACCCCCATGTGCGATTGCATCTTATATTAACTGTTAAGGCTTTTTGTTAAGGAATTCATTTGTTAAGATGCATATATGGGTATGATTAGCCTCGTCCAAGTTGAAAGAAGGGAGTTCATTTGGGGAAGTGCTGTCACAGAAGTAATGAAACCTACTTAAAATATATGCAGACTTACGGCGCTACTAGGGCTTCCTCTTGCTTGTTTTGTAAGCGTTTTTAAGATTTAATTTTGCTGTAGCAAGCACTTTTTTTTTATCACAAATGTTTAACATAGTCATTTAATCAAGGATTTTCTTTTATTTATTTCTACTGGATCCTTTTTTGAATACTTCTAAAATTTGTTTCTTAATGAACTGTTTTGCACGGATTCAACTTCCATATTTTTGCATACGAAATGTAAAATCTGCAATGTTGCCCTTCTCCCAATGGCTAATACTACAGTGACAGCTTGCAGTGTTTTCTATCAAGTCTAGTTGTTTTAGTTGCGGTACCTCTTGATTATTCTAATTTTAAATGAGATAAAATGTCAATGCTATGTGCTTTTAAGCACACAAGCTCATGTTTCGCATTGCTAAACTCCATAGTGGCACGACTGCGTGTCTTTCCGTTATGATCTGTATTTAGTAAATATGGAAAATGGCTTTTTGTTGAATAAAAGAAATTAAAATTCTATTTTGAGTTTTTGCTAGGGTACCCAGCTTCCTTGAATTTTCTTTGTTTTGTTTTTCACATTTGGAGGCCACAATACACTACATGATTCTAAATGTTTTTATGGAGTCTTGATGTCATCTGCTTTTGTTCCAGAGGCCCTCCTCAGCAGAAATCTTTATGGGCACGAAAATTAGTAACTTGACTTCGAAAGAAGAACTTGAAGTTTCTCCTACCCCGTCTGCCACGTCGTGCGTTTTCTGCATGCGCTGATGATGGATGTGCATTCCTCACTCCTCTCTAAACTCCACAATTTTTCTTCATAACCAATGTATTCTATTTGCCAATTTTATTCCTATTGATGTTCCTGAAAAGAATCATTTTCTTCACCTTTTTCTTTGTATATAATATCATTTAGTTTAACAACATTGTTTTTTTCAATGAAATATCCCAGCACAGCCAGGTTCGATTTGAGACTATGGCGGTCATTCTTGCAGTGCGAGTGCTGTTTTACTGAGTGAGCCAACCGAACTGTCGATGGCGGTCATTCTTGCAGTGCGAATGCTGTTTTACTGAGTGAGCCAACCGAACTGTCGATGGCGGTCATTCTTGCAGTCTGAATGCTGTTTTACTGAGTGAGCCAACCGAACTGTCGATGGCGGTCATTCTTGCAGTCGAATGCTGTTTTACTGAGTGAGCCAACCGAACTGTCGATGGCGGTCATTCTTGCAGTCTGCGAGTGCTGTTTTACTGAGTGAGCCAACCGAACTGTCGATGGCGGTCATTCTTGCAGTGCGAATGCTGTTTTACTGAGTGAGCCAACCGAACTGTCGATGGCGGTCATTCTTGCAGTGCGAGTGCTGTTTTACTGAGTGAGCCAACCGAACTGTCGATGGCGGTCATTCTTGCAGTGCGAATGCTGTTTTACTGAGTGAGCCAACCGAACTGTCGATGGCGGTCATTCTTGCAGTGCGAGTGCTGTTTTACTGAGTGAGCCAATCGAACTGTCGATGGCGGTCATTCTTGCAGTCGCGAAAAGCTGTTTTTACTGAGTGAGCCAACCGAACTGTCGATGGCGGTCATTCTTGCAGTCTTGAATGCTGTTTTTACTGAGTGAGCCAACCGAACTGTCGATGGCGGTCATTCTTGCAGTGCGAAAAGTGTTTTACTGAGTGAGCCAACCGAACTGTCGATGGCGGTCATTCTTGCAGTGCGAATGCTGTTTTACTGAGTGAGCCAACCGAACTGTCGATGGCGGTCATTCTTGCAGTGCGAATGCTGGTTTTACTTAGTGAGCCTACCTAACAGCCTTGTTATTGACATCATTTTTGCGAGTGGATATTTGGAGTTAGAATTGTCATGAGGCAACATCTCTATCACTGTGGCTTGTTGCTGGGTTCAATTTCCCAGTTTGCTCTGGAATAAAATGTCAAAAAGGAGCATTTCCCCTTATCACTGCGGAAAAACAATTATATACTGAAGGGTCAGAATGTAGCCGTACAACTAGAAAATGCACATGCCAACAAGCTCCTGCGAGAAACTTTTCAATGCTGGAGAATAGGTTACTTAGACTTCTTATATCAATGATTGAAGCAGTTCTTAGATTTGTTGACAATTTAGTAAAGATCCCATGTTGGACAGGGTGCTCTTGGGGCCAAGTTCCTTGACAGTTGACCTAAACAGATGTTATCAACATTTTTGGAAAGGTGTCGTGGCCAGTGATATTGGCACGGATTTCAGATTTAGAGTCTCAGTTATACCATGTTTTAGTGAATGCCTTACTCAGGTAATTTGTGTGAAATCTGACTGAGCCCTATTTTTTTTTCTCCACTCTGTTAAAACAGTCTATTGCCTTCTGAACTGTCCAGAAGAGCACTTGCCAGTCATATTCTTTCTGTTTTTTTATTGTCTGCTGTGACCTAATGCAAGGCCGGGTCCTTGAATTGAATGACTTTGTCATTAATTACCATAAATAGCAGGACGTTAAAAGATTTGAATAAAGGGCAAATATTTTTTGTCCCCCGCCACAGCCACAGTCCATCCGTTCGTTCGTCCGAAAAGAACAGTTTTACTCTCATCAGTCCGCTGAATGTTATGGCATTTCTCATTCAGCCAATCAATGCGTTTTAACTGATTCTGCACATGCTGTTGTTTCAACAATGATGCTTTACGGGGGCTTCTTGCTGATGGCTTCAATCAAACATCTTCTGACTGTAACGGCACTTACAGGTAATTGTGTGCTTGCGGCAAGCAGCACATTGTTCTTCTAAGTCGGTTTATTGTGTGCTTGCGGCAAGAATAGGCAACCAACCATAGGTGAGCAACACGTTCTTAAGTTCGTTTATTATGATTTTTCCATTTTCACACACTTTTTTGTCCCGTATCAAGTGCCCGAGTGTTCGCGATAGAGACACGTTCAAACGCCGAAACGTCCAGCCCAACCATGTCTCTGGGCCTAGTACAAACGGTTGCATAACCCCTTTTCATTCTTTCGCAATCCCTGTTTTTCATCCCTTTTTATCTCCATTAAAAATGCATGGTTGAGTTTTGCCATTATGATATCACGGAACGCTAGAGGGCAGCCTCAACACCACAACCTGTATATAGACAAATTTCAGAGTGCGAAGCGCTCTGAGATTTGTCCTTTAAAGAAAGAGAGAGAGAGAGAAAGAGAGAGAGGCAGACTGCCTACCTACAGACTGCCACTTTGCTGTGAGTTTGAGAGGGAGAGACTGCATCTTTACCATCAACATTTTAGCAAGCACACTCTCGAGGTTCCTCCTGACGAAATGCAGTTCTTGTTGTACATCATCTTTGATTGTTATGGAGGCGATTATTGGCTGAATCTTTGCCATTCTGACTGTTCTATCTGTGCAAACAGTAGTTGCTCATTTCCTTTCGTGCGTTTCGGGTTTTTGTTGCCATTTTTAAGCATTTGAGATCATTTTAATTCAATTGGCTGCACTTTTTATGTTTTCCCCTCTCCAGTCAACTTTTTAATCAAATTACGCTGTTCCTCCAAACAGTGTTTGGAACAGCCCATTTTACTATGCAGTTCAGAAGGATTATATTTTACGACAATGTGTGAAACATTTGTTCCCTTTTTCCTTAATAAAGGACAATTAATGACACCTGTTTTTTAACAAAATGAATGAATGCTGAAATTAAACTCCACACTGCTATTATTTTGAACACACGCCTTTCAATGAATGGGTTAATTTCTCAGAACAAGCAGCATGCATGTCATGACAGTTGGGTCTGTTGTTTTTCTAGTACACTACTACATCTACAAGTAAGTCATTTGCCATGCAGAAATATCACTACTACTAATAACAGTGGTGGTGGCTCATCGGTCGAAGTGCGTGTACCATAAAGGCTGTGTCCTTCTCGCAGCGACCTGGGTTCGAATCCGGCTTGGGTCATTTGCTGCATGTCATCCCCCATTCTTCTCCCCAACCTTCCTGTCTCTCTACACTGTATAACTATCAAATTAAGGAAAAATTCCCAAAAAAAATTTTAAAAAAAACAATGCAGTTGTTTCCTGTGCTGCCCTCTATTTATTTGACCTCTGTATGAGGAATGGTGAACTCAGGTCACTGAAGAGTAATTAGAGATCTACTGTCCAGAATTTTACAAGTTGTAGCCCTCTTTGAGTGATTTATCTAGTTGTAAGTCTGTTGAACGTCCATGGAAAAAAACAAAACGTGGCAAATCGTCACGCGTCCATGGCTTGATTTACATTAAGTCTCACAAGGTTTCCAGTTGTATACACATTGGTGTAGTTCAGTAATGTGTTTGACCGGAAAGCATCGACTGTACTTGTTACATTGAAATCTAACTGAAATTCATGTACTGAAGAGTCCCTAAGTGCATTATCATTTATCAATCTTCAAATCCTAATGGACAAATTAAGGCAGAATGAGGAACTAAATGCATAACTAAGTTACATTATCATGTCTGTATAACATTACCATGTATTTTACTATTACAACTGACAAATTTCAATGAACAAAGAAAGAATTGGAGTCTGCAGTGGCAGTTCTGAATTGTGTGGAAAGTTTTATCTAATGCCCTCACCGATTAATTCATTGCCCGACCTTGCTGCACTCCTGGCTAGAATATATGCAAATCCCAGCTGCAATGTTTTTACATTTTGTGGAAAGTCTTCCCAGAATATGGAGGCTGTTATTGCAACAAAGGCTGGACCACCCCCATATGATAGCCTATACTTTTTCTATGAGATGGTTGACTTGTAGGAATCCACATACTTTAGCTCATACTGAGAGATGCAAGTTGCCAGCAACTGTCTGCTGTCTCCCTCTAGTGTTGTTCCCTTCATCTCTGATCAATGAGTACAGCAGAGCTCAAGAAATACCCCATGAACAAACTTTACAATACTGTGTGAGTGAATTGGTTTATTTTGAGAACATATTGTAAAAGATTTCCTTACCTTCGTATTGTTTGTTTTTAATTAAAGCTGCTGTAAGTAATTTTTTTGTTTTTAAAAAAAATGTCAAATAGCTCCACATTCCGACAGAGATCAGTTATTTAGAGTATCTGGTCGATAACACAGGTCGTTCAGTCACTGTCTTCTGCAATAAAGCAGCATATAAATTTCTGGAGTCACAGACTGCCTCTATCCAATCAGGTGAGAGAACGCCATAAAGATGCATTTATCTCTGCTTGTGAACGCGCAGAGCTGAATCTGTGTTGCGAGTGCGCCATCTACCGGAAAAATCATTAGCAGTAATGCAATAGCTGAACAGATGAAGCTTCCGATCCCAGCGCAAAGGGAGACGGCGTATGCAATTTAACAGCCAAAGCGCCAAAGAACGGTAGAGGAACTGTTGAGGATTAATACCTCCGCCAACGAAGTTTGGGCGGAGGTGATGTTTTCGCCCCTGTTTGTCTGTTTGTGAACAACATAACTCATATATATATATATATATATATATATATATATATATATATCTAATACAATGGATAACGAAGAATTTATGGTGGGAGTCTTTATTGACTTAAAAAAGGCTTTCAACACCATTGATCATCAAATACTAGTTAATAAATTACAAAGATATGGAATCACAGGAATTGCTCTTTCATGGTTACAAAGCTACCTCAGCGACAGACACCAATATGTCCATATAGAAAACAATGATTCTGACCTGAATAGGGTTACATATGGAGTCCCTCAAGGCTCTGTGCTGGGCCCTAAACTATTCATTCTATATATCAATGACATCTGTAATGTGCCAAAGCATCTGAAATGTGTCCTGTTTGCCGATGACACCAGCCTCCACTGCTCAGGAAAAGATCTTGCACTGCTTCTGAACACAGTTGAACAGGAATTAGCAATACTAAAAAAATGGTTTGACATTAAGAAATTGTCATTGAATTTAAACAAAACAAAATACATCATTTTTGGAAATAGAAGAATTAACATACCAGTTAAACTCAAGGTCAATAATGTGGAATTCGAACATGTGTATGAAAATAAATTTTTGGGTATTACAGTTGATCATAAGCTCAACTGGAAACCACACATAAAAATCTTGCAAACAAAAATATCCAGAGCAATTGCCATAATATATAAAATGAAATATTTCTTAAACAAAAATTCACTATATATTCTCTACTGCTCTCTTGTGCTTCCACACATTAACTACTGTGTGGAGGTGTGGGGGAACACACATAAAACTAAAATAAATCCGATCTTCCTCTTACAGAAAAAAGGCCATAAGAATTGTAAATCAAAAAGACTATTATGTAATAACAAACCCACTGTTAATTAACTTATACACCTTAAAACTACAAGACATTATTGATCTAAACACTTTAATTATAATGTTCAAGGCTAACAATAATCTGCTTCCACACTGCATCCAGGAACTTTTCTTGTTAAGAAAGAGTGATCATAATTTAAGGGGTATATGTATGTTTAGAAACACCAAAATAAGAACTACCATCAAAAGCAAATGTGTATCCATTAAAGGGACATCCTTATGGAACAAATTGGACAATGAATTAAAACTCGGTAGCTCAATCAGTCAATTTAAAAAAAAGTATAAATCCATGGTAATAGATAAATATAGCTCTTTATTATAATTATAATCGAAATAATATGTACTTACTGATCCTTTGACTTCGCTTTTTTATGTGTGTCTGAATTACTTATTGTTTTCTGATTTGTCATGACATCTTACGATATTGTAATTGTTTGTAACTTAACACATATTACGTACAAAAAGTAATGCACGGATTTGTCTGAAATTTTGTGGGTGGATTGCTATTACATCACGGATGGACCCTATTGATTTTGACCGCAATCAGTGAAACAATATGGCCGCCATGGCAGCCATGTTGAAATCCTATCTCACGCGATAACTCAAAAAGTAATGCACGGATTTGTCTGAAATTTTGTGAGTGGATTGCTATTACATCAAGGATAGATCCTATTGATTTTGACCACGATCAGTGAAACAATATGGCCGTTACAGTAGCCATGTTGAAATCCTATCACACACGATAACTCAACTTTGCTCCCACTCAAGCACATTTGGATTGTGCTGCCTTGGTGGAGGTTTGCACTCTATGAGTGCCTCTAGTATTTCAATATTTCTCATCATCTTCATCAGTAAATCGATAACCAGATTATGTAAGAAGCAGTAACACACACACACACGCACAGACACATACACACACATACACATAAAACACACACATAAAAGCAGTTCACACACCCATGAGCAGTGCACACAGACACATGCACACACATACAAGCAGTTCACACACGCATGGGCAGTGCACAGACACACACACACACATGTACATACAAGCAATTCAATTCACACATGCATGAGCAGCTCTCACACACATAAGCAGCGGGCTTCTGTAGCTTTGATTAGTAAGCGGGCTTCTGTTTAGCTGATTTGAAAACAAAAACAGGTGGCACATTTAAATGTATTTGATTTCTGTAGCTTTGATCAGCATTTGTTCAGTAAAATCATTAGTTGTTACTGAAAACATAATCTGTTGAATCACTTATGTATCTACTTGTATCCTATTCCTTTGCCTGTATTTTTCCTGTCCTGACTAATTTTCCTCTCCTTTTTTGTGTATTTTCTTACTTTTTTATGAGACCAATACTTCTGTGAACCACCATTATTTTTCAGGGAATCTCATTGAAAGCTTGCCAACCAATAGGGGAAAGAATAAACTTAAGAGATAATCAGTGTACGACCCATGTATTGTCATTGGAGCAAAGTTGGTTGAGATTTTCCCATAAACATAGCTCTGTAAAGAACGCCGAGTTAGTACTTCTTGTGCGCAAGGACTACTCACCGGGTTTGGATTATTGCACAATTCAAGGCTGGAATAAAGATAACTTCTGAAGATTTTGTCTCTCTCCAATTATTTATGGGCAAGGGGACCTCAAAAGTATGAAAACTTTTGATTCAGGAAGACACAACAGAACAAATAATAATAGAGCTGCCAGCGGCAATTCTGGGGCTCAAGCCAAGAAAGACCATTAGTAGTTGAAAGCTTTAACAGCTTAATTAACAAGTGTTGCCACTAAACGTGGCCATGTCCCCAGCCAGGTGACGGAAATTGACTGGGGTCGGCGTATCACACAAAGATACATTGAAGCCAAAGGTGAATGAAATCGGTTAAAGCGTTCTTGAGATTTTGCGTTCACAACAAATGGGACGTGACGGATGGATGGCCGGGCGGATGGACTGACGGAGCTGAATACTATGTCCCCCGGCCCTAATACACCTTGACACCAAAGATGAATGGAATCGGTCAAACTGTTCTTGAGATATCATGTTGACAAGGTATTTGTAAGTGATAAAATGGTTGTAATGACCTTGAGAATAATGCCAAAGTCACGTAAATCAAGTGGGCTGTGAGCACCCCTCTAATACACCTTGACACCAAAAATGAATGGAATCGGTCAAACCGTTCTTGAAATATCGCGTTCACAATAAACGGGACATGACGGACGGACGGACGAAGCTGAATACTATGTCCCTCGCCCCAATACACCTTCAGACCAAAGATGAATGGAATCGGTCAAACCGTTCTTGAGATATCGCGTTCACAACAAATGGGACGGGAAGGACGGACGGATGGAGCTGAATACTATATTCCCCGCCCCTAATACACCTTGACACCAAAGATGAATGGAATCGGTCAAACCGTTCTTGAGATATCATGTTGACAAGGTATTCGTAAGTGGTCAAATGGTCGTAATGACCTTGAGAATAATGGCAAGGTCACGTAAATCGAGTGGGCTGTGAGCACTCCCCTAATACACCTTGACACCAAAGATGAATGGAATCAGTCTAACCGTTCTTGAGATATCGCATTCACAACAAACGGGACATGACGGACGGACGGACGGAGCTGAATACTATGTCCCCCGCCCCTAATACACCTTGAGACCAAAGATGAATGGAATCGGTCGAACCCTTTTTTTTTTTCTGCTTGGAGAGAAAAATTATTTTATGGAACAAACATACGTCTTTGTGTCTCTGAATACCTAGACGTTATAAAGGCCACATCTGTTCTCTCCAAGTCTACAAATGGAGTACTGGGCAGAGACAACTAAATCTTTTTTTTTTTTTTTTTAATTAAGCTATCACAGGTGAAGTGGGACAGGTTCATATATTATGCTTCTAAATGTGTGTGAAATCTTTTTTTTCTTTCCCTAGAAAATAAAATAATACAAATTAATAGCTGTAAGGGGGATATACAATGATGGAAAAAAACCCCCACAAGGATCTAAAACAAACAACAAACAAACAGCATCAAAAAAAGGGGGGGGGGAGGGAACCATAGTATTATCATTGTACATTCAATATGTCAGAGCTAGAAGAACACCGGTACCCAAACATGTATGTTGCATACATACACACTCACACTCACACACACACACACTTGTTGGGGGGGATTGTTTCTGCTCAATTAATCAATCATCAAATGCTTCAGATTCTTCATTGATGTCGAGTGAGTCGATGTGATCTATAAAAGGTTGCCAAGTTTTATTAAAGGCTGTTAAGGAACCCCGGCGGGAGAATCTAATCTTCTCAAGTTTGACACAATATAGGATCTCATGTATCCATCTGTTATGTGTAGGGGAGGATTTATGTGTCCATTTAAGAAGGATGAGCTTCCTGGCCAATAAGGTCGCGAAGGCTATGACTCGTTATTAAGCGATCGGCATGTCAGTTTTTCGAGGGACCCCGAAAAGGGCAGTGAGGGGGTCAGGATCAATCTATATTCCCGCCCAGGACTTCTCCAAGAGTCTTAAATATTTCTGTCCAGAATAGAGACAGTTTAGAGCATGACCAGAGCATATGCATGTGGTCTGCTGGCGATTGTTGACATATATTGCAAGAGTCCGATCTGTCTTGATAAATCTTTGCTAATTTAGCATTAGTATAGTGGGTCCTGTGTAAAATCTTGCTCTGAAGTAGGTTGTGTCTTGCGCATATAGAAGAAGTGCGTACCAGATCTAAAATAAGGTTCCACTGATCATCTGTAATATTAGAACCAAAGTCCTGGCTCCACATGGCTCTGAGGGAGTCCAAACAGGTTGCATTCATTGCAGAGATGTTATCATAAATAACTGAGATTAATTTCTTTGAATCTGACTCCAAAGACAATAGCCGATCCAGACTAGATTTTGGGGGCTGGTTAGGAAAGTGGTGGTATTGTTTTTGAATAAAGTGCCTAATCTGGAAGTATCGGAAGCGATGGGAGACTGGAAGATTAAATTTAACAGCTAGATCGGAAAATTAGGGAAAAGTTCCATCAATATATAAATTACTGATGGACTTTAGACCCTTCTCATGCCAGTAATGAAATGTGGGGTCTGAACAAGAAGGGAGGAAACTATCGTTGCGGGAAATAGGAGCGAGGCCTGACGGCATGTTTAACCCAAAGTGCGTCCTAAACTGACTCCACATTTTTAAGGTATTAACCACGATCGGATTCGTGGAGATGTTGGATGGTAAAGGTAATTGAGAGCACGCCACTGACCATAATGAAAAGTTAGATGATATCATCTTATGTTGACAAGGTATTTGTAAGTGGTCAAATGGTCGTAATGACCTTGAGAATAATGGCAAGGTCACGTAAATGGAGTGGGCTGCGAGCACCCCTTTAATACACCTTGACACCAAAGATGAATGGAATCGGTCAAATGGTCCTTGAGATATCATGGTGACAAGGTATTTTTAAGTGGGCAAATAGTCGTAATGACCTTGAGAATAATGCCAAGGTCACGGAAAGCGACTGGGGTCGGCTTATCACACCAATACACCTCGACACCAAAGATGAATGGAATCGGTCAAACCGTTCTTGAAATATCGCGTTGAGAACAAACGGGACATGACGGATGGACGGAGCTGAATGCTATGTCCCCGCCCTCCGCTGCTTGACACCAAAGATGAATGGAATCGGTCAAACTGTTCTTGAGATATCATGTTGACCTATTTTGCCAGTGATAAAATGGTTGGACCAACAACATATGAGAATAATGCCAAAGTGTTATGTTAGGCTATTTTGGCATTTGAGCGCCCCTCTGGTACACCTTTGACACCAAAAATGAATGGAATCTTATGTCAAACCTATTTTTGAAATGATTGGGAAAACTATTTATGGGACATAGTCTGATTTGACGGATAACACGCTGAATTGTTTTGTTTATAGCGCCCCCTATCACACCTTTTGAATGAAAGATTCATGGAATTTTCAAACCGTTATATGAATATATGCTGTGAGTTTTATGTCAAATGGGACAAAAGGATTGACGGATGGAGTCTGAATACTATATTACCACCCTAATTTGTTTTGACACCAAAGATGAATGGAATCGGTCAAACCGTTCTTGAGATATCATGTTGACAAGGTATTCGTTTCTGGTCAAATGGTCGTAATATATCTTGAGAATAATGGCTATAGGGCAAAAATCAATTGGGATTTATAGTCACTCTTGTGTTATACACCTTGACACCAAAGATGAATGGAATCAGTCTAACCGTTCCTGGTAGATATGGACGTATTCTGCAAGATCTGACATGATTGGACGGATGGTTGTTGAATTTTGTACTGTATGTCCCCGCCCCTAATACACCTTGAGACCAAAGATGAATGGAATCGGAGAAAAATTTTTTTTTTTTTTTCTGCTTTAGGAGAAAAAATTTTTTATGGAAAAACATGTTTTTTGTGTTATGAATACCTAGGCGTTATAAAAATGCCTTGGTCTGTTCTCTCCAAGTCCAACAAATGGAGTACTTTCAGGTCTCAACCAAATACCATTTTTTTTTTTTTTAATTTGCTAAAACAGGTGAAGAAGGAAAGGTTCATATATTATGCTTCTAAATGTGTGTGAAATCTTTTTTTTTTCTTTCCTAGAAAAACATTAGTAGTTGAAAGCTTTAACAGCTTATTTAAAAGTGTTGCTACTTAAAATACAAATTAATAGCTGTAAGGGGGGTATAAAACAAAATGGAAAAAAAAGCCCCAGATGGATCTAAAACAAACAACAAACAAACAGCATCAAAAAAATGGGGGGAGGACGGACCCATAGGATTATCATTGTACATTCAATATGTCAGAGCTAAAGAACACGGACCCCAAACATGTATGTTGCGGTACATACCATTCTTGAGATATTGCACACACACACTTGTTGATAGGATTGTTTCTGCTCAATTAATCAATCATCAAATGCTTCCCCGCCTTCATTGATGTTGATGAGTCGATGAATGGATAAAAGGTTGCCCGTTTTATTAAAGGCTGTTACAAGGTACCCCAAGGAGAATCAAATGGTCTCAAGTTTGACAATAATATAGGATCTCATGTATCCATCTGTTATGTGTAGGGCTGATTTATGTGTCCATTTAAGAAGGATGAGCTTCCTGGCCAATAAGGTCGCTGAAGGCTATGACTTCGTTATTAAGATATCGGCATGTCAGTTTTTCGAGGGACCCCGAAAACGGAGCAGTGGAGGGGTCAGGATCAATCTATATTCCCGCCCCTAGGACTTCTCCAAGAGTCTTAAATATTTCTGTCCAGAATAGAGACAGTTTAGAGCATGACCAAGCATATGCATGTGGTCTGCTGGCGGATTGACAGACATATATTGCAAGAGTCCCCCTGTCTTGATAAATCTTTGCTAATTTAGCATTAGTATAATGGGTCCTGGTAAAATCTTTCTGAAGTAGGTTGTGTCTGACAAAGAAGAAGTGTAAGTGGATCTAAAATAAGGTTCCACTGATCATCTGTAATATTAGAACCAAAGTCCTGGCTCCACATGGCTCTGAGGGAGTCCAAACAGGTTGCATTCATTGCAGAGATGTTATCATAAATAACTGAGATTAATTTCTTTGAATCTGACTCCAAAGACAATAGCCGATCCAGACTAGATTTTGGGGGCTGGTTAGGAAAAACCACTGGTATTGTTTTTGAATAAAGTGCCTAACTGGAAGTATCGGAAGCGATGGGAGACTGGAAGATTAAATTTATTTGTGTTATGTTCGGCTAATTTGGGAAAAGTTCCATCAATATATAAATTACTGATGGAAACTTTCAGACCCTTTTCATGCCAGTAATGAAATCCTGGAGTTTTGAACATGAAGGAAAAACTATTTATGACTTATAGTCTGATATGTGTTATACCTGATTGCATTGTTTAACCCAAATAGCCCTAAACTGATTGGACATTTTTAAATGAAATTTTCACGATATGTTTCAGGTAGATGTTGAATATATTTGTAATTTTAGAGCATAGGACAAACCATAATGAAAAGTAGATGATATCATCTTATGTTGACAAGGTATTTGTTTTGGTCAAATTATAGCGACCTATCAGAATAATTGAATGAAATTTTCTGGAGTATGTTTCAGCACCCCTTTAATATATTGACACCAAAGATGAATGGAATCGGTCAAATGGTCCTTGAGATATCATGGTGACAAGGTATTTTTAAGTGGCAAATAGTCGTTATGACCTTGAGAATAATGCCAAGTCACGGAAAGAAATTTTCAGAGGTTTCGGCTTATCACACCAATATATCCTCGACACCAAAGATGAATGGAATCGGTCAAACCGTTGCTGAAATATAGTCTGAGAACAAACGTTACATGACGGATGGACGGTTTTGAATTTATAGTCCCCGCTCCCCTATCAGTCAATATGAATGAAATTTTTAAGAGTATGTTTCAGGTATTTATGTGAATATATTTTGCCAGTGTAATGGCTTGGACCAACAATTGCTGATTTATAGTCTGATTTGTGTTATGTTAGGCTTTTTTGTGCATTTATAGCGCCCCTACTGGTCAATTTGAATGAAACTTTCAGGCTATGTTTCAGGTTCTTATGTGGACATGACCTATGAGTTTTGTAATGATTGGGAAAACTATTTATGATTTATAGTCTGATTTGTATTATAACACGCTGCTTTGTTTTGCATTTATAGCGCCCCCTATCAGTCAATTTGAATGAAATTTTCAGGGTATTTTTCAGGTACTTATATGAATATATGCTGTGAGTTTTATGTCTATAGGACAAACAATTGCTGATTTATAGTCTGATTTGTGTTATACCACGCTGCTTTGTTTTGCATTTATAGTGCCCCCTATCAGTCAATTTGAATGAAATTTTCTGGGTATGTTTCAGGTACTTATATGAATATATCCTGTGAGTTTTATGGCTATAGGGCAAACAATTGCTGATTTATAGTCTGATTTGTGTTATAGCGGCCCCTATGGGCCGATTTGCATGAAACTGTCAAGGTATGTTCCTGGTACTTATATGGACGTATTCTGCAAGATCTGTGATGATTGGCCCAATGGTTGTTGAATTTTGTCCATGTATGTGCCAAGCCAAGCCCATACTGAAGTTCATTGGTCAATATCTTGGAGACAAAATGAGATTTCAACAAGATTTAGGAGTTACGACCTTTAAAGTGAAAAACTGTTTTTCTTGAATTATAGCACCACCATCAGGCCGATTGAGTTAAAAATGCCTTGGTCAGCATTTACACACAACTTCCAACCAATCTGCGAAATTTCAGGTCTCTACCATTTACCATCCCATAGGAATTTGCTAAAACATTTCTGAAGAAGAAAAGAAATAGTAATAAATATAGCCGCAAGCGGCATTCCGGGGTTCAAGCCACGAAAGACCATTAGTAGTTGAAAGCTTTAACAGCTTATTTAAAAAGTGTTGCTACTAAACGTGGCCATGTCCCCCGCCAGGTGACAGAAATTGACTGGGGTTGGTGTAAAACAAAATTACACATTGAAGCCAAAGATGAATAAAATCGGTCAAAGCGTTCTTGAGATTTTGCGTTCACAACAAATGGGACGTGACGGACGGACGGATGGACTGACGGAGCTGAATACTATGTCCCCCGGCCCTAATGCACCTTGACCCCAAAGATGAATGGAATCGGTCAAACCATTCTTGAGATATTGCGTTCACAACAAACGGGATAGGACGGACGGACGGCCGGACGGATGGAGCTGAATTCCATATCCCCCGCCCCTAATACATCTTGATGCCAAAGATGAATGGAATCGGTCAAACCGTTCTTGAGATATCTTGTTGACAAGGTATTTGTAAGTGGTCAAATGGTCGTAATGACCTTGAGAATAATGGCAAGGTCACGTAAATCGAGTGGGCTGTGAGCACTCCCCTAATACACCTTGACACCAAAGACGAATGGAATCGGTCAAACCGTTCTTGAGATATCACGTTCACAACAAACGGGACATGACGGAGGAATGGATGGACGGACGGAGCTGAATACTATGTCCCCCGCCCCTAATACACCTTTACACCAAAGACGAATGGAATCGGTCAAACCGTTCTTGAGATATCACGTTCACAACAAACGGGACGGGACGGACGGATGGACAGACGGACGGAGCTGAATACTATGTCCCCCGCCCCAAACACACCTTGACACCAAAGATGAATGGAATCGGTCGAACCATTCTTGAGATATCATGTTGACAAAGAATTTGTAAGTGGTCAAATGATCGTAATGACCTTGAGAGTAAAACTAAGGTCACTGAAATCTACTGGGGTCGGCGTATCACACCAATATACCTTAACACCAAAGATGAATAGAATTGGTCAAACCGTTCTTGAGATATCGCGTTCAGAACAAACGGGACATGACGGATGGCCGGACAGAGCTGAATACTATGTCCCCGGCTCCGCTCGCTATCGTGGCGGCTGTGGACAAAACCACTTTACGAGTGTGTTGCAGGTATTTATATGGACCTATTTTGCCAGTGTAATGATTGGACCAACAACTTATGACGTATAGTCTGATTTGTGTTATGTTAGGCTATTTTGTGCATTTATGGCACCCCTACTGGTCGATTTGATTGAAACTTTCAGGCTTTGTTTCAGGTTCTTATGTGGACATATCCTGTGAGTTTTGTAATGATTGGAAAAACTATTTATGACTTATAGTCTGATATGTGTTATACCACATTGCTTTGTTTTGCATTTATAGCGCCCCCTATTGGACATTTTGAATGAAATTTTCAGAGTATGTTTCAGGTACTTATATGAATATATTTGTGAGTTTTATGGCTATAGGACAAACAATTGCTGATTTATAGTCTGATTTGTGTTATACCACGCTGCTTTGTTTTGCATTTATAGCGCCCTCTATCAGTCAATTTGAATGAAATTTTCTGGGTATGTTTCAGGTACTTATATGAATATATTCTGTGAATTTTATGGCTATAGGACAAACAATTGCTGATTTATAGTCTGATTTGTGTTATACCACGCTGCTTTGTTTTGCATTTATAGCGCCCTCTATCAGTCAATTTGAATTAAATTTTCTGGGTATGTTTCAGGTACTTATATGAATATATTCTGTGAATTTTATGGCTATAGGACAAACAATTGCTGATTTATAGTCTGATTTGTGTTATACCACGCTGCTTTGTTTTGCATTTATAGCGTCCCCTATCAGTCAATATGAATGAAATTTTCAGAGTATGTTTCAAGTACTTATATGAATATATCCTGCGAGTTTTATGGCTATAGGACAAACAATTGCTGATTTATAGTCTGATTTGTGTTATACCATGCTGCTTTGTTTTGCAGTTATAGCGCCCCCTATCAGTCAATTTAAATGAAATTTTCTGGGTATGTTTCAGGTACTTATATGAATATATTCTGTGAATTTTATGGCTATAGGACAAACAATTGCTGATTTATAGTCTGATTTGTGTTATACCACGGTGCTTTGTTTTGCATTTATAGCGTCCCCTATCAGTCAATATGAATGAAATTTTCAAAGTATGTTTCAAGTACTTATATGAATATATCCTGCGAGTTTTATGGCTATAGGACAAACAATTGCTGATTTATAGTCTGATTTGTGTTATACCATGCCGCTTTGTTTTGCAGTTATAGCGCCCCCTATCAGTCAATTTAAATGAAATTTTCTGGGTATGTTTCAGGTACTTATATGAATATATCCTGTGAGTTTTATGGCTATAGGACAAACAATTGCTGATTTATAGTCTGATTTGTGTTATAGCGGCCCCTATGGGCCGATTTGCATGAAACTGTCAAGGTATGTTACTGGTACTTATATGGACATATTCTGCAAGTTCTGTGATGATTGGCCCAATGGTTGTTGAATTTTGTCCATTTATGTGCTAAGCCATGCCCCTGCTGAAGTTCATTGGTCAATATCTTGGAAACGAAATGAGATTTCAACAAGCTTTACGCAATCTTTGATAAGCTTGGTCCACTGATGATCCACAGCAAATTTTGAAGGAATCGGACCTACGGCCTAGGAGGATATGTCAAAAATGTGTTTTTCAAATAATTCAAAATTTCGGAAATTCAAATATGGCGCACCATAGAGGTCCTGGGGAAAGTTGTAGAGATTGGACCAAGGAATTTCTCTACCAAGTTTCGTGTAAATCGGACTTACAGCGTAGGAGTTATGACCTTTAAAGTGAAAACCTGTTTTTCTTGAATTATAGCGCCAACATCAGGCCGATTGAGATAAAAATGCCTTGGTCCGCATTTACACACAACTTCCCACCAATGTGCAAAATTTCAGGTCTCTACCATTTACCATCTCATGGGAATTTGCGAAAACATTTCCGAAGAAGAAAAGAAATAATAATAATAAAAATAATAATAATAATAATAATAAAATATAGCCGCAAGCGGCAATTCCGGGGTTCAAGCCAAGAAAGACCATTAGTAGTTGAAAGCTTTAACAGCTTAATTAACAAGTGTTGCCACTAAACATGGCCATGTCCCCCGCCAGGTGACAGAAATCGACGGGTCGGCGTATCACAAAATTACACATTGAAGCCAATGATGAATAAAATCAGTCAAAGCGTTCTCGTGATTTCGCGTTCACAACAAACAGGACGTGATGGACGGAAGGCCGGACGGATGGACCGATGGGGCTGAATACTATGTCCCCCGGCCCTAATACACCTTGACCCCAAATATGACTGGAATCGGTTAAAACGTTCTTGCGATATTGCGTTCACAACAAACGGGATGGGACGGACGGACGGCCGGACGGATGGAGCTGAATTCTATATCCCCCGCCCCTAATACACCTTGACACCAAAGATGAATGGAATCGGTCAAACCGTTCTTGAGATATCACGTTGACAAGGTATTCGTAAGTGGTCAAATGGTCGAAATGACCTTGAGAATAATGGCAAGGTCACGTAAATCGAGTGGGCTGTGAGCACTCCCCTAATACACCTTGACACCAAAGATGAATGGAATCGGTCAAACCGTTCTTGAGATATCACGTTCACAACAAACGGGACATGACGGACGGATGGACGGACGGACGGAGCTGAATACTATGTCCCCCGCCCCTAACACACCTTGAGACCAAAGATGAATGGAATTGGTCAAACTGTTCTTGAGATATCACATTCACAACAAACGGGATGGGACGGATGGACTGATGGAGCTGAATACAATGTTCCCCAGCCCTAATACACCTTGACCCCAAAGATGAATGGAATCGGTCAAACCGTTCTTGAGATATCGCGTTCACAACAAACGGGATGGGACGGACGGACGGCCGGACGGATGGACGGATGGCGGGAGGATGGAGCTGAATACTATGTCCCCCGCCCCTAATACACCTTGACACCATGGATGAATGGAATCGGTCGAACCGTTCTTGATATATCATGTTGACAAGGAATTTGTAAGTGGTCAAATGATTGTAATGACTTTGAGAATAATGCCAAGGTCACGGAAATCTACTGGGGTCGGCGAATCACACCAATGTACCTTAACACCAAAGATAAGTGGAATCGGTCAAACCGTTCTTGAGATATCGCGTTCAGAACAAACAGGACATGACGGACGGCCGGATGGAGCTGAATACTATGTCCCCTGCTCCGCTCGCTATCGTGGCGGCTGTGGACAAAATCACTTTACGGTGTGTTGCAGGTATTTATGTGGACCTATTTTGCCAGTGTAATGATTGGACTAACAACTTATGATGCATAGTCTGATTTGTGTTATGTTAGGCTATTTTGTGCATTTATGGCACCCCCTACTGGTCGATTTGATTGAAACTTTCAGGCTATGTTTCAGTTTCTTATGTGGTCGTATCCTGTGAGTGTTGTAATAATTGGAAAAACTATTTATGATTTATAGTCTGATTTGTGTTATACCACGTTGCTTTGTTTTGCATTTATAGCGCCCCCGATGAGACAATTTGAATGAAATTTTCAGAGTATGTTTCAAGTACTTATATGAATATATCCTGCGAGTTTTATGGCTATAGGACAAACAATTGCTGATTTATAGTCTGATTTGTGTTATACAAAGCTACTTTGTTTTGCATTTATAGCGCCCCCTATCAGTCAATTTGAATGAAATTTTCTGGGTATGTTTCAGGTACTCATATGAATATATTCTGTGAATTTTATGGCTATAAGACAAACAATTGCTGATTTATAGTCTGATTTGTGTTATACCATGCTGCTTTGTTTTGCAGTTATAGCGCCCCCTATCAGTCAATTTAAATGAAATTTGCTGGGTATGTTTCAGGTACTTATATGAATATATCCTGTGAGTTTTATGGGTATAGGACAAACAATTGCTGATTTACAGTCTGATTTGTGTTATAGCGCCCCCTATGGGCCGATTTGCATGAAACTGTCAAGGTATGTTCCTGGTACTTATATGGACATATTCTGCAAGTTCTGTGATGATTGGCCTAATGGTTGTTGAATTTTGTCCATTTTTGTGCTAAGCCACGCCCCTGCTGAAGTTCATTGGTCCATATCTTGGAAACAAAATTAGATTTCAACAACCTTTATGCAATCTTTGATATGCTTGGTCCACTGATGATCCACAGCAAATTTCGAAGGAATTGGACCTACGGCCTAGGAGGAGATGTCAAAAATGTGGTTTTCAAAGAATTCAAAATTTTGGAAATTCAAATATGGCGGATCTTAGAGGTCTTTATGGGAAAGTTGTAGAGATTGGACTAAAGAATGTCTGTACCAAGTTCGTGTGAATCGGACTTACAGCGTAGGAGTTATGACCTTTAAAGTGAAAACCTGTTTTTCTTGAATTATAGCGCCATCATCAGGCCAATTGAGTTAAAAATGCCTTGGTCAGCATTTACACACAACTTCCAACCAATGTGCAAAATTTCAGGTCTCTATCATTTACCATCCCACGGGAATTTGCGAAAACATTTCTGAAGAAGAAAAGAAATAATAATAATAATAATAATAATAAATATAGCCGCAAGCGGCAATTCCGGGGTTCAAGCCACGAAAGACCATTAGTAGTTGAAAGCTCTAACAGCTTAATTAACAAGTGTTGCCACTAAACGTGGCCATGTCCCCCGCCAGGTGACGGAAATCGACTGGGGTCGGCGTATCACAAAATTACACATTGAAACCAAAGATGAATTAAATTGGTCAAAGCGTTCTCGAGATTTCGCGTTCACAACAAATGGGACGGGATGGACGGACGGCCGGACGGATGGACTGATGGAGCTGAATACTATGTCCCCCAGCCTTAATACTCCTTGACCCCAAGGATGAATGGAATCGGTCAAACCGTTCTTGAGATATCGCATTCAGAACAAACGGGACATGACGGACGGCCGGATGGAGCTGAATACAATGTCCCCTGCTCCGCTCGCTATCGTGGCGGCAGGGGACAAAAACCACTTTAAGAGTGTGTTGCAGGTTTTTATGTGGACCTATTTTGCCAGTGTAATGATTGGACTAAAAACTAATGATGCATAGTCTTATTTGTGTCATGTTAGGCTATTTTGTGCATTTATGGCACCCCCTACTGGTCAATTTGATTGAAACTTTCAGGCTATGTTTCAGGTTCTTATGTGGACATATCCTGTGAGTTTTGTAATGATTGGAAAAGCTATTTGATTTATAGTCTGATTTGTGTTATACCACGTTGCTTTGTTTTGCATTTATAGCACCCCCTATCAGTCAATTTGAATGAAATTTTCTGGGTATGTTTCAGGTACTTCTTTGAATATATCCTTTGAGTTTCATGGCTATAGGACAAACAATTGCTGATTTATAGTCTGATTTGTGTTATACCACACTGCTTTGTTTTGCATTTATAGCGCCCCCTATCAGTCAATTTGAATGAAATTTTCTGGGTATGTTTCAGGTACTTCTTTGAATATATCCTGTGAGTTTTATGGCTATAGGACAAACAATTGCTGATTTATAGTCTGATTTGTGTTATACCACGCTGCTTTGTTTTGCATTTATAGCGCCCCCTTTCAGTCAATTTGAATGAAATTTTCAGAGTATGTTTCAAGTACTTATATGAATATATCCTGTGAGTTTTATGGGTATAGGACAAACAATTGCTGATTTATAGTCGGATTTGTGTTATACCATGCTGTTTTGTTTTGCATTTATAGCGCCCCCTATCAATCAATTTGAATGAAATTTTCAGAGTATGTTTCAAGTACTTATTTGAATATATCCTGTGAGTTTAATGGCTATAGGACAAACAATTGCTGATTTATAGTCGGATTTGTGTTATACCATGCTGCTTTGTTTTGCAGTTATAGCGCCCCCTATCAGTCAATTTAAATGAAATTTGCTGGGTATGTTTCAGGTACTTATATGAATATATCCTGTGAGTTTTACGGCTATAGGACAAACAATTGCTGATTTACAGTCTGATTTGTGTTATAGCGCCCCCTATGGGCCGATTTGCATGAAACTGTCAAGGTATGTTCCTGGTACTTATATGGACATATTCTGCAAGTTCTGTGATGATTGGCCTAATGGTTGTTGAATTTTGTCCATTTTTGTGCTATGCCACGCCCCTGCTGAAGTTCATTGGTCCATATCTTGGAAACAAAATTAGATTTCAACAACCTTTATGCAATCTTTGATATTCTTGGTCCACTGATGATCCACAGCAAATTTCGAAGGAATCGGACCTACGGCCTAGGAGGAGATGTCAAAAATGTGTTTTTCAAAGAATTCAAAATTTCGGAAATTCAAATATGGCGGATCTTAGAGGTCCTTATGGAAAAGTTGTAGAGATTGGACCAAAGAATGTCTATACCAAGTTTTGTGTGAATCGGACTTACAGCCTAGGAGTTATGACCTTTAAAGTGAAAACCTGTTTTTCTTGAATTATAGCGCCACCATCAGGCCTACTGAGTTAAAAATGCCTTGCTCAGCATTTACACACAACTTCCAACCAATGTGCAAAATTTCAGGTCTCTAAAATAATAAAAAAAATAAACCAGCACAAAAACAATAGGGTTTCAGCCCTACAGGCTTGAACCCCTAATAATAATAAACCAGCACAAAAACAACAGGGTTTCAGCCCTACGGGCTTGAACCCCTAACCAGCACAAAAACAATAGGGTTTCAGCCCTACGGGCTTGAACCCCTAATAATAATAATAATAATAATAATAATAATAGTAAACCAACACAAAAACAATAGGGTTTCAGCCCTACGGGCTTGAACCCCTAATAGTAATAATAATAATAATAATAATAATAAACCAGCACAAAAACAATAGGGTTTCAGCCCTACGGGCTTGAACCCCTAACTAGATAAGCACTAGAAAAGAGAGCGCAGACCTCCGCCAGGTGGCAGCAAAACCCAAAAGCATGGCGATTGGAACTCCGGCCCATTGAAAAGACTTGAAATCTTGAACTTTGGCATATATCTCAGCTGTACTTTGGCCTAGATATGCCAAAATTTAACCACCTGTTCCTTGTCCTAATACACACCTTCTTTGAAATTTTCATCAAAATCCGCGCATTACTTTTTGAATTATCTTGCAAACAAACAAACAAACAGACAAACAAACAAACAAACGTCGGCAATCACATAACCTCCTGCCATCTTCGTTTGGCGGAGGTATTAATAAACCAGCCCAAAAATAATAGAGTTTCTGCCCTATGGGCTTGAACCCCTAATTAAGGGGGGAAAATGCAAGACAGCCAAGAGCTGTATTTGTATCGGCGTCGCTTTCAATGGGGAAAACTGAAGGAATCAATGGGTTTAAAAGGCAGTGCGCAGCTAGCCCTGCTGCTACTGGACAGGTCAGCTTTGTTTTACTCTGTTGTAGTTATGCAGTTTTATCAGCCCCGTATAGTCCTGTTGGTGGTTTTTAATTCTGCTAATATCAGATTATAAATGAACTGTCATCGTTTGTGGCCGACTACAGCTTGTTTAGCTGTGTAACGATAGCATGTGTGGCTATAGGACACTAGCTAGTTTTAGGTAATACCTTCAAAATGCCATTCATACCGAAGTTTCTGCATGGATGTAATGTGTCGTTGGTCCATGTTTTCAGTGAGGCTTTCACACGACAAACACTGAGAGTGTCTGTTTATATTATACTTATATTGTAACTGAATCGCTCTCCTCTGCCTCTGTCGGAAACCGATGCGCGTTCCTGTGCCTGGCTCGGGGATGGGGGGCAGGGACTGCTTACATTTGCTTCGGACAAGAAGCTACGAAAACAACCAAATCAGTTACAGCAGCTTCAAGTTTTGTCGAACTCCACCGAGACTCTCATAACTAATTTTCTATTATTATATTTATGTGTTATATCACAATTCTTTCTGTCTGCTTGTTGTTTTTTGGCATTTGTGCTTTTCCATGCACTGCTGTGGTTAAACAAGTTTGGAGGTGACCAATACCAAAATATACAAATCAAAGAAATGGTTCAGACAAGCATGAAGATCAATTCAAGGGGGTATCAAACGCATTCTGCAGAACCATTATGTATTCTGGTTTTTGGTGCAGCTATTCTGTTGAAGAACTTGAATTTTCTTCAAAAAAAACAAAAAAAAACTTTTTTACACAATTGATTTCTCGGTTCATCATAAGTTTAAGTTTGAGCAATTAACAGAGTCTGAACATTTTGGACTTGGACTGTCACCGTGGATGGAACAAAAGCCGGTTTCCTGTGGGGTCCCTCAGGATTGTGAAGGATATCCATCTATTATCAAATAAATCTGATAGCATCTCAGATGCTGATGTAAACTTTGTAAGGCAAGCAAAGCTTTATTGGATTTTCCATTTTACAGTGGTGAGAGAACAACATTCTATTCAATGTGGCATACTCACTAAATGCAGGAAAATAATGTTATTTTGCGAAGATGTATAGATACTGAATAGCATGGTCAGTACAACTGTTTGTGATCAAACTTATCTGCCCCAGGTTCAATCTTGGCTTGTCTGTTGCCCCTCACACTTGGATAATAACAATGATGCATGTGCTTTTATTCATTGTAGCTAACAATGTCTTTCATTTAGGGTTCCATGATGACGGTGATACCATGTGATACCATCAGCAAGGTGAGCCATACTGGTAAAGCAATCACCTGCCAAACACATCCCCACAATCACCCCTCTATCAGCATTTGTTTTTCCTGACCCCATGCGTGTTGTGATGGTATTTGTTTAATTTGTACCCCTACACTAATGCGTAAAAAAGATTAACAGAGTTGAATAGGCAGTATAATCATGCCTCCACCCCTCACAGTGAGCAGGAGGCATGCTGTTCCATCTGTCCATATGTCTGTCAAATATTTTGTGTGTGCAATATCTTCAGATTTTGATCCAATCAAATATGATAACTCCCCACAGAGGGTAATGAACTAAGTAGGTTTTGGAGGTCATCATGTCAAAGGTCAAGGTCACATAAGGTCAACTGTATGCAGAGACCGCAGATCAATTTTTAGGGCGTAAAAAGCTATGGCAGGTGGGGGCATAGCAATCAAGGCTTTAGTTGACTTCTGACTTTAGGTTATGTTCTGTGTGCAAAACTAGTGATCGTGAATTTAAATAAGAAAGAGTACAAATATTAGGCCGTATTTTTTTTCACGCAGAGTGGTCACGGTGTGGAATTGCTTGCCAGGTCGTGCTGTGGAGGCAGAAACTTTGGGAGCTTTCAAGACCAGGTTTGATTCAGGGCTAGAAACGATCAAGTCCTTAAATATCTTAATGTTTGGAACACATTAGCGGAAGGGAAATGCCTTTTTGGGCTGAAAGACCCTTTCTTGCTATTCTGTTAAGTTTGTCTGCATTTGACAGTCTTTGCCCAAATAGTTTGATTTAAAATCCAAAAAAATACAAGGAACTAATGGTGATTGAATTTTTATCTTTTTGTATGCAATGAGTGTGGCACAATTTTGGAGTTTTTTCCCCTTTCCCACCTAAAAAAATCATTGATCTTTAGTTTTGGCCATCATTCGCATGATAGATCTTCTAGTGAAAGATTAGAAGGAATTTCAGTGGGCTCTAAAATTACTGGCACCCCTGACTGGCATTGCACAAAAAATACAAAAAAATATATAAACAATATAATAATGGGGAAATGGAATATACCAACATGTGTGAAATGCTTTACTTTATTAATGTTTTTATGGAAGCAACCAAAATTATAACAATCATTTTATACAAAATAAATTTCAACAAAATCTAGGTTTCACAATAATTGGCACCCTTCATTTAGTACTTAGTGCAACCACCTCTGGCAAGGATAACCGCATGGAGTCTCTTACTGTAATTTTTGACATTTGGGGGGATTTTGGACCATTTCTCTGAGCAGATCCTTCATATTCTTGGATTTGTGTTAATCAACTGACCTCTTCCACTCAGCCCTCAGGTTTTCAATTGGATTGAGGTCTGGCGACTGAGATGGCCATTGCAGAACGTTGATTTTGTTGTCACAGAACCATTTCTGTGTGGATCTTGAGGTATGCTTTGGGTCATGGCCGTAGGTGAACTTTCCGGCAAGACAAATGCCCAGCCTTCTGGTGGAGGTAACCAGATCGTTAGCCAAGATATCCTGATACTTGGTGGAATTCATTATGCCATTAGTCTCAGCCAGTGCCCCTGGACCTCTTGAATTAAAATGGCCCCAAAACATGACGGACCCACCATCAAATTTCACCATGGGTATGAGGTGCTTCTCCTTGTATGCATCTGTGTTTTGACGCCAAACATGCCGATGCTCTGTCTGACTGAAACATGCAATTTTGGTCTCATCTGACCAAAGCACCTTGTTCCAGTCATAATTTAAATGCCATTTGGCAAACTCCACGTGCTTGCCTCTGTGTCTTCTGGTCAGAAAAGGCTTTCTTCTGGCAACCCTTCCAAAAAGCCTGTGGTTGAGGAGGTGGCGCCTTATGGTGCTTTTTGAAACCTGGTGACCCCAGGATGCCACCGAGGCTTGCAATTCCTTCACAGTGATTCTGGGGGATTTTTTTTGCTTCTCTCACCATCCTCCTCAGCATCCTTGGGGGCAAAATGCAGTTTTTAATATGGCATGTGTATTACCCCATTTTTATACCCTAGTGAAACAGAAAGTGATGTAATGACTCAATATAGTTCCTTAACACTTAGATAAAACTTAAATAAGTGGAAATTAATACCTCGTTTCATTTTCGTGGATGTTATTTGCAATAATTTTTAAGGGTGCCACTAATTCTGAAACCTTGATTTGGAAGAAATTGATTTTTAATGAAACTTAATTAAAATGATTTTAGTTGGTTCCATTGGGACATTAATATTGTACAGTATTTCTCACATCTTGTTATTTAGTTTCTCTCTCTCTCTATATATATATATATATATATACAGTATATATATATATATATATATATACATCATGCCCAAAATTATTCATACCCCTATCAATTTTTGTTTTTTTTTAAGATATTTTTGACAAATCAAATTTATTCTTGCACAAATAGCGCAGTAAAGTTGACATAAGGCTGTAAGAAGTACAGTAAACAATTTTTTCAAGAAATACATTACTTTTTGGTATTTTATTTGACAGATTTACAAAAATGCCATGTCCAGAATTATTCATACCCTTTTCTCAGTAATTGATGGCAAAGCCTTTATTCACGATTACAGCCTCCAAATGCTTCCTGTGGTTGATCACAAGGTTTCTGCATGTTTCCACAGGGATTTTGGCCCACTCCTCTTTTGCAAACTTTTCCAGGTCCTTAAAGTTTAAGGGTTTCTTTGACATGACCTTGGTCTTCAGTTCCCTCCACAGATTTTTGATAGGATTGAGGTTGGTGCTCTGGCTTGGCCGCTCCAAAACGTTCACTTTGTTGTCCACTAACCATTTCTTGACAGATTTGGCCGTGTGTTTAGGATCATTATCCTGTTGGAAGATCCATTCCTGCCCAAGACCAAGTTTTTCAGCGGATTGCTTAATGTTTTAACTGAGGATCTGGATATACTGGTCCTGTTTCATAGTGCCATTAACTTTTACAAGGTTTCCAGGCCCATTCGCTGAAAAGCAACCCCAGAGCATGATACTCCCGCCACCGTGTTTGACTGTTGGGACCGTGTTTTTCGGTTGAAGACTTCACCTTTTTTACGCCACTTACACTTCTCCAACCCAGGCACAGAAGAGCTCGTCTAGCCTTCACAAAAGCTCACCTGGATGAAGATATAAGCTTCTGGCTGTCAATGTTATGGACAGATGAAACAAAGATGGAGCTGTTTGGGCACAGAGATGGGGCTTTTGTTTGGCATAAGAAAGGTGAAGCGTTCAACCTGAAAAACACGGTCCCAACAGTCAAACACGGTGGCGGGAGTATCATGCTCTGGGGTTGCTTTTCAGCGAATGGGCCTGGAAACCTTGTTAAAGTTAATGGCACTATGAAACTGTACCAGTATATCCAGATCTTCAGTGAAAACATCAAGCAATCCGGCGAATAACTTGATCTTGGGGAGGAATTGATCTTCCAAAAGGATAATGATCCTAAACACACGGCCAAATCTGTCAAGAAATGGTTAGTGGACAACAAAGTGAACGTTTTGGAGCGGCCAAGCCAGAGCTCCGTCCTCAATGCTATCCAGAATCTGTGGAGGGAACTGAAGACCAAGGTCATGGCAAGGAAACCCTCAAACCTTAAGGACCTGGAAAAGTTTGCAAAAGAGGAGTGGGCCAAAATCCCCGTGGAAACGTGTAGAAACCTTGTGCTCAACTTCAGGAAGCGTTTGGAGGCTGTAATCGTGAATAAAGGCTTTGCCATCAATTACTGAGAAAAGGGTATGAATAATTCTGGACATGGCATTTTTTGTAAATCTGTCAAATAAAATACCAAAAAGTAATGTATTTCTCGAAAAATTGTTTACTGTACTTCTTACAGCCTTATGTCAACTTACTGTGTCATTTGTGCAAGAATAAGTTTGATTTGTCAAAAGATATCTCGAAAAAACTAAAAATTAGTAGGGGTATGAATAATTTTGGGCACGACTGTATATATATAAGCATTGTTTGTGCATTGCCAGTCAGGGGTGCCAGTAATTTTGGAGCTCAATGTATATAATGCCACAAATTTTGAAATTAAACACTAGACGAGATAAATTATTCTCACTAACTTCGATAGCTTGCAGTGTATAATTTTACTTTTAACATTAGTTGAATGAATTGTGATTTTTTTTTTGCATGTCAGGTAAATTACTTATAGTCCAGGTTGTGAATATCAGCCCCCATAAAGTACCTGCTAGTATCAGAGATTAATAATCTTTTTCATTTTCTAATATTTACAAATTTGGCCCTTATTGCGCAAGAGATGTCCTTTTCGGAGTGAGATGCTTGTATAAACCCAATTTACTCTGGCATTATCATAGACTGTATAAAAAGATGGCCGCAGCACCTGGGTCTGAAAAGTGAGGCCAATGCGGCCATCTCAAAAATTGCATTCTATTTAATGGCCAGCAGATGGCGGCATCGGTGGCTGCAGAAAGAAGTTCAATGCTATCCACCTTATTCCTGAGGGCACTACTGTAGATATGATCATGGGTGCAACTTCCGGCGGAAGTAGCTGTTAGCGAGTGGCTAGTAAGTAACAGCGGCGGTTCATTCAAAAATAATTCAGTTAACTTAGCGATTACAGCTCGCTTTTTTAACAAATTAACTTGCTTTTCTTAAAATGTTCTTCCGGGCTCCGGCATCTGTTGTGTTGTTCGAGGCTGTACCAACAACCAGAGGACGCTAAATTTATGGCTTGATCAACAGTGTTTTGAACACGCACCCAGAACATAGGGGATTGTCCTTGTGTTCAGCGATACGGTTTCCATCACCTACCTACAGAAGAGGAAGCCAGAATGTGGCCGAAAAACCTGAATTTGAATAGATCCCTGAAAACATTAAGTGCTCATTTCATTATTTCGAGAAACAGCGATTCCTACTTTATGGCTAGGCTCAGACAGACCGCCGCAGAGGAGACGCCGGGTCCTCAAAAGCATTTTGACAGCAGTGCCAGGAGAGCACCAGGTATGATATCATGTGCAGGGTGGAGAGAAGATTGTTTTATTCGTCCGGTAATGGCAATCAGTGTAGCTGACGTTTCATCCTGTACAGTTTATGATGAGGCTGAGGAAGTAGCAATAGTCTACTGCAATATGAAAATAGCCTGCTCTGTTTCAAACAATAGTCTTGCACTCCAAGCCTCAATTTACTAAAATTAAAAGTATGGGCAAAATGGACTCGCTGTGTTTTACATGTTATAGTATTGGATTAGCAAGCAACTTTACACTGAATAATGAAGTTGGCTGGTAGCTAGAGCTAATTTGCCTCATGTACTGTCAGATGGCTTAATTTACTCTGCATAACAATCCATTACACTTCATATGTATAGCAATATTTACCTCTGAAATATAGTGTATCCTTCATAAATATTGTCAGAAAGTATATCTGCTTTAAGGTGCACAAGATCGTGTCCTACCTCCTTTAATGAAACGCGACTGACCTTGTTGCTGTGGAAGTACTGCATTCGGTTGCGGAGCTTTTTAGATTGTTCATAGCTTCGTGGTCTGTGGCAATGGAGTCGCTAATGTAGGCAAATGCGCTTAGTGTTCGTTATCTGTGGCCACTGCTTCTGGTCATTCTCCCATTCCTCGATAGTTGAAGGCAGTGGTACTGTAACGTTATCCCGTCTGAGGAGTAAAAGGCGATGTTCCCTCTTATTATTTACCGATTGCTTAAAAAAAAAGATTATTAGTGTTAGCCGCTACTATGGTAAACTGTTCAGTGACAGCATGCAGCGGAAGTTGCGCCCCTAATTCGCGCAAGGGGTCATGGGACATGGGAATAAGGTGGATAGAAGTCTGAGAAAATGACCCTACTTTCCCCCCTGATTTATTATTTCAATAATAATTTTCCACATTATTTTATGGTGCCGATTGCAAGTTTCAAGTCTCCTTTGATATTTCATGACGTTCATTTTTGCAAATTATGGTCTCAAATAAACTAGAATAAAGGATAAAGCCAGAATATGCTTTAGGGGCGTGGCTATCCTCTGGTCCTCGTCAGATACAGTCAGATTCACCTGTAGGTCCACCCCTCGTTCCTCCCTGGATCTTTAATTCACGTTCTCGTCCAATAGGAATCACATCCGGTTTCAAAATGACAAAATAGCGCTGTTCAAATTCCTTCCTAAATGGTATGCTGAAACCAATGGGTGACGTCATGGTTGCTTCGTCCATCTTTTTATACAGTCTATGGGCATTATATCTCGTTAGCACTATTGACTGGTTCAGTGCATTTGCATGTTTAGTTTTAGTGAGGAGTTATAACAGCCTTTGATGAAAAGCAAACATCTGCATCACTGCAACCTTGAGTAACCAGTGTGAGTAATCTCTCGGTAACAGGGCAGCTTTTTGTTCTGGCTGTACATTTCCCAGAACAACAAAATAGAGCCCAAAACAAATGATAGGATATGATTTGATTGATCCTTCAAAAGCAGTCACACACTTAGATTCTTCTATAAAAGTGTTCAAGCTGTGCTTATTGCTGACTGGATGATAATGAGGTCAAATGCAACTCTTGCTGGTGGGGTTCTCTCAGCAGAGCCAGAAAGGCATCCACAAAAGGGACCGAAGCGCCGCCCCTGTGGCCACACCTGCCAGCAGGCCGAGGGCCACCTGCTGCCCTATGCCATCACATGGATCTTGATGGATCAAGATGTGGTGGGTGCCTGTATCAGAGTGGGACAAAGGTGTTGCTTTAGAAAGCGATGGCTTTTTTGAAGTCATAAACAAAAGACATAGAACTAAAAGTGGAACAAAATGGTCTGCAAATGAATTCAAACTCAAAATGTACTGTATATTCAATATTTCACTTGTTACCCTGCAAGTAATACATCATTCACCCTTATCTGCCATTTATTGTGAGAAATTCTGGTATTACCTCCTCCGTTGACATGGTAACCTGGACTGATAAATACTGCTTGGTGGCTGTTCAGGGGCACATGCTGATAACCATCATCATATGGATTGTAAGTGTAAACCTGAGTGACAGAAAATCTATAGTGAAAATTTGTATACTTTTCAAATGACAAGAATGAAAGACGTGTGTGGTGTTTTAATACAGTAATTTAGTTTTAACATTGTTAATTTGATTTCTGCATTATTTCTTATGCTGAAACATTTTTGTAAGCATTTCAAAAAAGTGCTGTCAAACTTTTTCTACATGCATGTGAATGTTTTCCTCCATATATATATATATATATATATATATATATATACAGTATGTGTATGCAGACAGACAGACAGACAGACAGACAGACACACACACACACACACACACACACACACACCGTATTGTTGGTATTAACTTATTTTGGTGACTAAGTTGCTATGCTTCCAAATCCCAAGGATACCAAACAGCAGCTTCCTCACAAAAATTGGTACCAGCGCACACACACACACACACACACAGACACACACACACTGACCTGTATGACCACAGACAAACTTACTGGGTTTCTTTTTGCTTCCAATATGGTTAGTTCCCAAGCCCTGTAAGATGAATGAGAAAAAAGTAAATAAGATTATGGCAGTGAAATGCAGCACAGCTGGTTAAAAAAGCAATGGTGCAGAACTACACTCACAACGCCTCATCATCACTATTGGCACACATGACAACGTTGGATCCATCAATCAAATTCAGGACCAAAAGATTCTCCCTGGAACGACCCTCAGGAGGATTCACACCTAAAGAAAGCACATATATCATCAACGTGACACTGCAATACACTTCAAAGAATCAACCGTCAAAATTCCTATCACCAGCAGAAAGGTGAGGGGAAAAAAATATCTGCTTGCTTATCTGTGCACCATTATATTTCCTGCTTTAAATTATAGAATGAGCAACAAGATTTGACGATCCCCAGAATCTTAATTGTGCTAACTATCGAATTTAGTATGGGGTCCCTTTTTCAACAAGCCAAACACACTGATGGTAATTCAACAAGAAAACACAAGCATTTATGATATTATAATCTTTAAAATACTTTTATTTAGATAGCTGCACACTTGTTTTGAGCGTCTACAGCAAATTTAAAGTTGGTCATTCAAGCAGCGGAATAGGATTTACATGTCAGAATAAGATGGATAAAGTCCATTTGAAAAATGTAATTCATGTTTGGGTATTAAAAGACTTCTGCCATAGTTTTAAAGCCTCAGTGTTTGTTCATGACTGGACCACTGGCATTTTGTGCAAAGAATGACATTTCATGCTGATATTTACTTTAGTTTCGAGATGAGCAGATGGCATACAATGGCTGATCTTCTGCATTTGAGTGTGGACTCAGTACTGTCAGTATATACTGTACTCTCAGAACACTACTCTGATTCAGTTTGAAAAGTATGGTAGACCATCTTACCTGTGCACTGCAATCCAGACTTAACAGCCACACATTTACCCTTGAGGCTCACCCTTGTTTCATAGTCTCGACGGCTTTCACTTTTGTAGCAAATGAGATTCCCATCAATCCAAAGGTCACACCAGTTCAGCTTCCAGCGTTTGAAGACAGAGCCTGGGGAGAAAATTGATATTTATACAGAACTAAATTAAATTGCATTTGGTCTGATAGCATCTGACTGTAATCCTTTGTTGATTTTGTTTATCTGTGACATCCTTTGATTGTTTTTTTGTAATGTGACGTCTCCAACGTGCTGAACGTCTAAGAGCAATTGGTATGCTTGAAACCGGCAGCCGTCAGTTTGAGGTTACCAATTTCTTCAATGTTTCCCAGTCTGTGATTAGCAGTTTATGGAGCAGGTATCAGCAAACCCATAATGTTGATGATCGACACTGTTTAGGGCATGCAGTGTCAACAACAAGAGCCCAGGATAGGTTGATTCTTACCCAGGCTCTGAGATATCGCGCTCAAACAGCAAATCAGATTGCTGCAAACCTATACCAAGCTACTGGTGTCCGAGTGACAGATCAGATGATTAGAACTCATCCACACGATGCCCATCTTCATGCTAGACGGCCTCGTATAATGCCGCCATTGACCAACCGCCACATTGCCAATAGACGCAAATGGTGTACACAATGCAGGAACTAGGGAAATCATCCGTGGTCACATATAATGTCTCAGATGAGTCCCAGTACACTTTAGACTTCCTTGATAGGCGTGGTCGCATCTGGCGGCATCGTAACAAACGCCATGCCAATGTTAACCTGAGGCAGCACAACAGATTTGGTGGTGGGTCTGTTATGGTATGGGGCGGGATCACGATGACTGACCGAACCCCACTCCATATCGTGCAAGTAAGAATCACTGGCCAGTAATATCGGGACAACATACTGACACCCTATGCTGTCCTGTTTGCATGACATGAGGGGCGGCTTTTTGTCTTCCAGAGTGACAACGCCTGTGCTCACCGTGCAAGAATGGTCAATGACTACCTTCAATGGCACAATATCCATACGATGCCCTGGACAGCAATGAGTCCTGTCCTTTCTACCATTGAAAATGTCTGGGTAAGTGTGCGTCAACGTGAAAGGTCACCAGCTATGCTAAATGACCTTGATCAGGCGTTGGTGGAAGAATGAAAATGCATCAAATTACTATAGGTAGACTCATACGCACGACGCATTTGCATTTATGTATCCCTCCTGACAATGTTGTATCAATTGTATAAATGTTGGCAAGAGGCATTCATTTTTTTCTTTATAATTTCTCATTATGGATCAAGGATTGGTCTTGATCATTCAGTCGATAAATTGTTTGATTGTTAATCAGGCGAACTTGAATGAAAACAGCTTGAGGACAATCGAACGGTAAAGGGTGAGGTTACTTAAGAACATGTGACCGCATGCCGCTGTCTAAATGTCATAAGTCCACATCTGGTTTCGCACAGGACCCCTAGTCGCCTGGGTGACAGTCCTGTCCTTAAATCATTCTTCCGCTACTCCTCCTCACAACAAGGAATTTGTGGCTCTTTACCAAAGTTACCTGACTTTCAAAAGACTCTCTACCGAAAAGCCTTTTTGACAGAAAGCTTTCTGGCCGAAAACCCTGAAGGCTAAGCTCTCCAATTTGCAGGGTGCTCGTTGCTACACTGGATATTGCTGTTGCCTTGCAATAATAAAGTTCCAGGTTTGAACCCTAACCAGAACATTTTTTTGTCATGTTAACCACTGTCGTCAAGTACTGATGCAGTTGGCTTTGTATCGATGTCCATGGGGATTCCTATGACATCCAAAGTTGACGCGAAAGACTCCTTTTTCAGTGTATAGTGATGCCCAGGGCATCCGCCAAAGCGTTGATATGTGACACCCTCAGAGTGAGAGTTGGCGGAACATCAAGTTGCTCTGAGCCATTTCTCGACTGCAGCATTGGCCTAACCAATGCTGCTGTGGCTAGTGTGTGGGGAAGATGGCAGAGCAGAAGCATTAGTGAAGTCACCAGGATCTTTTTGAGCTCCTCCAAAAAGGACCTCTTCCAGTTCCCCTTGCCTACCCTCCATGTAAGGTTTAGCACACTCCAAATCACAAAAGCAGTGAAGGTACAGACATTAACGATACAGTGAAATATGGCAAGAGGCTAGTCTGCTGCTCTTAAAAAAAATCTCTGTTTGACTGGTTCTCCAGTGTCCCCTTCATCATTGGTTGGCCCAGAGATTTCCTCCACAATGGGCCTCATTTATCAAGTGACATACAAAGGAATTAATCGTATTTCCTTTGTACTGACGTATATACACGAAAATTGCGATTTATCAAACTTAAAGGAAGCTGGGCTTGTTTGGATATGTGAATAAAATTTACAATAACATAAGAGCACACAAAAGGCATGCGTAAACTACTTGTTTCCTATCTTCAATCTCTTAAAGGTGACATAGAATCAAAAACTGTTTTTACCTTGTCTATGTTGAATAACGGTAGTCTACCCACATTCAAGAACATACAAAAAGTGCTAGACATTCTGAACATCTCCATTTCATAGAAATTCCTCTTAAAAATAAACCACCAGAAAAATGGCCAATCTGAACAACGGATACATATGATGTAACATGTATCTCACTGCCCGCCCCCCCCACTCTCATTCCGTTTCCTCCCCTTCAAAATAATTTGCATACACGTCTTTATGCAATTCCATTGCTTCCAATCCCTCAGTAAAGACAAGCGTGAGAATTCCAGAGTCATAATCGATTTCCGTGTCACTAGTGGGGAAATCCACCGTAATGCATGTGAAACGGATTAACTTATTGCACAAGGACTTAAATTCCGCAAATGAATTTCTTCAGTGCGGTTTGATTGAATACTTGCTGACTACTGCACAGGAACATCAATGTGAGAGACTCACTCCGAAATGCGTAAGCCTGGGCAGCTCTGAAGTAGCATGTCCTGGGCATGCCTCAGAGGGGAATGTCCCAGAGAATTGGAGAAAAGTCTGGAAGGTGGGAGAGGGCTGGAAGAGAGTATATATGGAGAAAAATTGAGAGTGAAAGGTAGTAGGAGAAATTGCAAGGAGAAATTGTGGAAGGATACATTTGACCAGACCTGTCACTCTTTTCAAGACCTGTGAAGCCTTTTGTGGATTTTTGCCTGTGTTGGAGCATTTTCCTGTCCCAGGACATCGCAACATAGCAGCCCCATCTCAATTACCAAGGGACTGTAAATATCTCATTTTTTTATTTCAATCTTGGTCAGTAGAGTAGATTGTAGATTAGTTCAAAGTGTTTGTTTAATTAAATCTGTTAAAGTTTGAAAATTTTGTCTGTCATCCCTTGCTGTCCCCCACGCCATAACAAATTGGGGCCATAACACTTGCCATTCAGAAATATTTAAATCCAGCCTTTGCTGGACTGGTTCTTCCTCCAATTCAGTGTCCTTATCCGATTCGGGTTCAAACATATAAGGCTGAATCTCTGAATATGCCATAGCTGCATAAAGTTGGTCTGTCCGTGTTCCGAAGCCGGCGAGTGTTCTCCATTTTCCCTACCGCTCTGGGCAAAGTTACATTCTTTTGAGTGGCAGCAAAGCCAGCCAATCAGCGTCAAGTGCTTGCATTTCATAATGAGGTTGCCAATTAAGCCCGAAAGGTCGCCAAATAGGTGCAAAACAACGCGTTAAAAATCCCCCACCCTAACATAGCTTCTTGAGAGAAGTTTTTAGGAAGCTTCTGAGGCATGACAGACCCAACCAAAATTTTGTTGTCTATATGTCACATCACAGAACAGGATAAATACCCTGTTCAACCATTCTATGTCACTTTTAAGTTTTTGTTGAAGTACCCAAATTGAATTTTACCCACTGTGTTCTCAATGACAAAATAATCAGAGTAAATTAGGAAATGATTACTTTTTTCCATTTCGGCCTAATTTTAGGCTTTTCAATGTAGCAGGGTCTAGAATAAAATCTTCAAAATGATAGTAGTGTAAAAGATGACCGTGTGTTATTGATGCATTTTAATGTGCCTAGAATTATTGTGTGAGAATGATTATTGGAAGGGTCAATACAACGTGAACCTTAACTTACAAGTGATGAGGTATAGCTGGTAGGCTTATATTGAAAATGGAAATAGGATAGAGATGCACATTAATTCTGAAATAGGATATGCAAATGCACTGAGATTAAATTGCAAAATGAATGCATTTTAGAACATTTGCCTAGTATACCTGCCAAACTTGGCACTTCGAAATAGGACGGGTGCACATCTTTTTTTGCTGGGCAAGAGAGAATTAAATTGCAGTCCTCCTCTGAAATGAATAATACCTCGTCAATGATGGCACCAATTTACTCATCCATTCTGCAAATATCAGCTGTTCCTTGGCCTCCTCTCATAGAATTGATATTTTCCCAATGCTTCCATGTCTTTTTTCTTTTAGTTGATTTCAAGTTGCGTGTTGAACCGTTGCATGTCACAGTTGCATGCTTTTGATTTCCTGTATACAGCGTTGTGTTGAGCGTTTACTTCAGCAGAGGTTTTCCTTTTGTGGGCAGACACCCCGCTTTTTTATTCTTCTTCCCAACACTGACTGTTGCCAATTATAACCGCCACCTCTGTCCCCCCAAAATTTTTTTTTTTTTTTCTTAGATTCTATTTAACACATAGTCTAAATGTTCTAAATGGGTGTTCTACAGTGCCTTATACGGTGTTTTTATGACAGGAAATTATGAACAGTAAATTAAGGTACGAGAACGCGCTTCCAATTTACGACAGATTGGGGTTTATCAGCATGCGCTCATGCATACATTTGAAACTAAGCTCCTCCTAAACGTTTGATAAATGCAGAAGTTGTAAGTTCATTAAAATTTTACAAGGGGCTTCATCAGATGATTCATTTTTTATGGCACAGGATATTTTTTTTTTTTTACATTAACCACTGACACTTATTGTTTGGCTTACCATACTGTTGTGACTGACCGGCAACCGCCTGCTGCACCACCATATTTGTGTTTATTCCCTAAAAGTTTAACTTACATGGCCAGATATGATGTATAGATTTCTAAGCTGGAATACCAATGGCATTAATCAACCTACCAAACGCCAAAAAGTCCTTAACTTCATCAGAAAGCACAATGTTGACATTGCATTTCTGCAGGAATCTCATTTAACTGATGCAGAACATTATAAGCTAGGCAAACAATGGCAAGGCCAAATTTACTTCTCCGCATTTACTTCTCAAGCACAAGGAGTAGCTATTCTGTTTAGAAAAGGGGTACCCTTCCAACTGGAATACTTAGAGAGGGATAAGAGGGGCCGATATGTCTTGGTTAGAGGCCTTTTGGCCAATAAACCAGTCACCATGCTCAACGTTTATGGACCAAATCAAGATGAAGCGGATTTCTTTGTGAATCTTTTTTTCAAAATAAATTGCTCCCCCGCCAAACTTATCATTGGGGGTGACTTTAATTTGGTATTGGACCCAAACATGGATAGATCCTCATTATCTTCTAAGCCTTTATCCTCAGCAGCCAAGGCCCTTAAAAAAAGAGTTGACAGATCTGAATCTGAGGGCGAAGCACACACACCTTCGCGAATACTCTTTTTACTCACCCGTACACAACAGATATTCCCGAATTGATATCTTTTTCATCCATGCAGGGATTGACCACCTCGTTACGTCCTGTGAATATTTAGCTAAAACGCACTCAGATCACGCCCCTCTCCTACTTGACCTGAACAAACAGGACCAAAACAACGGACCTAAACGCTGGAGGTTCCCTACCCATCTAGTCAATGACGAGAATTTTGTCAAACTAATTAATGAGCAGATTGATTTTTTTCTCACTATGAATAAAGGCTCGGCCTCTCCATCCATAATCTGGGAGTCCATGATGGCTTACATCAGGGGTTCCACAATTAGCTACTCCTCATGGAAAAAGAAACAATATCGAGCCCAAATTATGTATTTGGAGACTGATATTAAAGCCCTTGAAAATTAACATTCTCACTCTCAAACACAGAAAATCCTAGACAAACTAATCGTCAAAAGAGTGGAATATGATGCGCTTACAACACGTGAGGTAGCAAATGCAATGGCTAGGCTGAAACAGCGCTATTATGAACAAGGCGACAAGTCGGGGAAGTTACTGGCCTGGCAGATTAGAAGAGAGGAGGCCACCAGATACATTTCAGCTATGAAATCACCAAGTGGAAATGATGTGGTCCGCAATCCCCAACACATTAACCAGGCTTTCACAGAATTCTACAAAACCTTGTACTCTTCCTAGGGTGAGAAGAATCGTGACATGCACAGCTTTTTGGACTGCTTGGATATTCCAAAGGTACCAGAGGGAGCTCAGATTAACCTTGAAGATAAAATATCCAAACAAGAGGTGCTAGATGCTCTGACTAGATTGCCGGGGGGAAGGCCCCTGGCCCTGACGGCTTTACAACTGACTTCTTTAAAAAATTTGCAGAAAACTAGTTGATCCCCTCTTAGAGATGTTTAATCATGCAATTGAAAACAACCAATTGCCTCAAACACTGGAAAGAGCCTTCATCATTGTTCTGTTAAAACCAGGTAAAGACCCTAAGCTGTGCAGATCATACAGACCGATCCCTCTTTTGTCAACTGAATACAAATTGCTTACTAAAATTACAGCCACTCGACTTGAGAAGATAGTTCCCTGGTTGATACGGACCAGACTGGATTCATTCAAAATCGGTCATCAATAGACAATATCAGGAGGTTCCTTAATATAGTGCATTGTGCTAAGTCCCTGAATGATCCAGTTCTGGCAGTCTCACTTGACGCGGAGTAAGCCTTCGACCGCGTCAAGTGGCATTTTCTCTTTGCGGTCCTACATAAAATGAACCTTGGCCCAAATATGTTAAGCATGATTCAATTGCTATACCTTAACCCCACAGCCATGATACAGACAAATTCAGATACATCACCTCCATTTCCCCTCTCAAGAGGTACCCGACAGGGGTGCCCACTATCACCCCTGCTTTTCGCGTTAGCAGTGGAGCCCTTAGCTATTGCAATAAGGACCCGCCCCTCGATCTCAGGGGTCAGGGTCGGGGACGCAAACCATGTTATCTCTTTGTATGCGGACGATATAATCCTATTTCTGACAAATTTACCACCACCCTGCCGGCCCTTGTAGATTTGCTCAATACATATAGTGAAAAATCCGGATAATAAAGTGAATATGCAAAAAAGTGTGGCCTTACCCCTTAACCTGCCAGCTGAACAAATCCCACGGGAAAATTTCCCTTTTCAATGGAATGCTCAGAGTATCACGTATCTGGGCTTAGAGATTCCTAATCAGTTAGATAAGACTTTCTCACTTAACTATGTCAAACTGTTAAGGAAGGTGGAGAAGGATCTGGACAGATGGATGCAACTACCCATCTCTCTGATAGGGCGCGTGAATTGTATAAAAATGAACTTGCTGCCGCGATTTCTCTACCTGTTTCACACCCTTCCCATATCAATCCTGACTAAATTTTTCAAGAAACTAGAAGGTGTGATATCCAGGTTTATATGGAGGGGGAAAGTACCCAGAATTAAAATCAAAACGCTGCATAACACTCCCCACCATGGTACATTGAAACTCCTCAATCTCAAATTTTTTTACTGGGCTGCTCAGTTAAGAACTATCTGGTTCTGGCAGACAGAGACGCCCAATCCTCCAGCTTGGAAGCAAATAGAGCAATTCCATGCAGCTGATACGCCACTGGCTGGTATCCCCTTTATTAAATCCTATCATACTTTGGAGGATGGCACAGAAAATCCATTCATCAACCATACGTCCAAATTATGGTCAGTTATACAACTACGTACCCATAGTGTGAAACTATTACGTAGCAGGACCCCCTTTCATAATAACCCTGCACTACCATCTGTACTAAGAGTTGGTCTCATTAAGAGGTGGCTCAGCAAGGGGATTAAAACATTTGGCGACCTCTATGAAAATAATATACGAAAATCCTTTGAACAGTTAGTAGATACTTTCAATCTTCCTGCGGCACATTTCTTTAAATACCTGCAGGTCAGGCATTTTACTTGCTCTCAACAGTGTGGGCATCCAACCCCTCTAGAATCTCCTGGAACTGATAACATTCTGAAGGGCATTCAACGCCCTAAGGGCATGGTGTCCTTGATATACAGCAGAATACTGGACCTCCTGGCAAATAAAACTCTGAAATCTAGGGCTAAATGGGAACAAGATCTCGGTTTCACCTTTAAAGACTGTGATTGGGAAGCGCTGTGTAGTGCAGCTCAAAATTTCTCGTATAATAGTCGTCATAGGCTTCTGCAGGTTAATCTCATTCATAGAATCTATCTCACACCAGAGAGACTCCATAAAATGTACAGTACTATCTCTGCACTTTGTCCTAGATGTAAGGTTGCAACAGGAAGTCTTATCCATATGTTTTGGGATTGTGCAAATTTGAAACAATTCTGGGATCATATTCTGGATGCACTCAAGGGCATCACAGGGATTGAGATTCCTCACTCACCAAGATTGATGTTGCTGGAGGATTTATCTGTTTTACCCACTGACAGGATAAGGAAAACACGTTTTATTAGGTTATCCCTAATTGCTGGAAGTAAATGCATCGCTATATTGTGGAAAAGTGAAAACCCACCTACTGTCTCTATGTGGCTTAAGGAAGTTGCATCATACATGGCCTCTGAAAAAATTATGTTCAATATGAAAAAGAAACCCCATCTTTTTGACAAGTGCTGGAGTGACTTTAAAATGTATCTGGATAACTTATCACAGTTAACTAGCTGAGTACTGCTAATGATGTGGCGGTGGTTGTTGGTTGTAGCACACCTATAGGAGTAGCTGTGCTTCTCCATTGCCAATGTCAGGACCTTTGCTGCATGTATTTTGCTGTGCTTTGTATTTTCTTTCTCTTTTTATGATTTCAATTTATTTTTATTAATCAATTAATTAATTTATTTATTGTTTAATATTTTTATTATTATTTATTTTATCTTCTCCCCCTTTTCTTTATAGGGATGAAGGCAAGAGTTGGCCAATAGGGTTTGGCTTGGGAGTGGGGTGGGTTTGGGTGGAATTTGAAGGTCTATTGCTGTTACTGATGCTGTGAACTGTATATGAAAAATGTTAATAAATAAATTGTTAAAAAAAAAATTTCGAGGCAGTGAAGTTCGGCATTCCAAGGTAAATATTACACAAAAACTTATTCTTATACATGTTAAGGGATAGTTATAGCTAGTAGAGAGCATATAAATAATTTGAAATTTCGAGTGTTGAGTTCTGGAGGGGTGCTGATTTTTGGCTGTATCAGATATGATACTCCTGAAATTAGAAGAAGTTCTGTTCAGCAATGTATATTTTGCTGTCACAAAACCTAATGATGAACAGTGGATCTGAATACTACGCTTCAATACTTCAGAAATATTACTGGGTCATATTTTTCCTATAATGATGTCTGTGTCTGGGCATTATAGGGTTAATTGTTTAATGATCCCCTCACTCCTATGTTGTGGGAACTGATGCACTGCTAACCCAGATACCGTGGTGCGCTCAATTGTTTTGTGGAAACCAATTAGGCCTACCTCAAAAAAATTGTTTCAGCGAACTTAATGATCTTGTGTTCACAGCATTTAAAAACATGGTAAAAGTGATTAAATTTTTACCTTTTTTAAAGTAGCATCCACACAATACAATTAATTTGGCTTACACATATTTTTGAAGTAACGGGTTTCCACAAAACATCTGAGTTTGCCATGCTATCTGGGTTTACAGTGTGGGTTATTATGTAACCTTGCATCAATATGATGTGTCAGGGCCTGTCAACACTTGATTGCGCTGTGCCTACAGTATTGAAAAATAGCATACGTATGTAATACAGAATACTGTATCGACAAATAGTTGCACATGCTAATCTACAGTCTATTTTTTTAATAATCCCGCAATTACCATTTTGCTCGATTTGGGTCCTTTGAGTGAACTTTAAATGCACTTCAGTAAATGGAGGTCAAATTGGACCCTGGGGAGCTCCTATCTCCTAAGATTTTTATGGACAAGTTGTACAGAGAAAGAGACCATTTCTCAGGCATGGTTCTTTTTTCTAAATATTGATTTTTTTTTTTTTCTGGGGGTTCAGGAATGAGAGGACCTCTCAATGCATTAGCCTCTGTAAAATGTTACATTTATATCAATGTTAAATGGGAGATTTTAATAGGTAGCTGACAACACTGGAATTTATTTTTGTATTTTCTGTATTCCCGAAGCAGCATTTCACTGCTGTTTACTTTCATTTGAGTTTGTTTGGTTTTATATTGTTGCTAGGAGGTTAGACTAATTTTTCATAATCAATTCTTATCATGAAATAATACTTGATAGCTTCTATGACCACGTATGCCAGGCTGGTAGCAGATTAGCCGTAATGGGGAGATATGATTCATGCGACATTTATTTTACCATTTTAGACATAAGAACTCCCACTTTGAATAGTTCTAAGGTACCACCTCCTCATGAATCTTCAATATACAGAAACGTGCTGCAGAAGCAATTACAATGATGGCATCAATTACTGTAGAACCCAGCGTCTATGGTTCTGCAGCTCTACGCAGACCTTGCTTTTCATTACCGAAATCATTATGTGGACTAATTGAAACGTTAGAAGAAAAAAAAAAAAAACACAGTTCTTTTTGTCAAGCTGAATCTCTGATGGATCAGTGACCATTACTCCCACCAGTGTACTTTTGTTATGCCCAAGGAAACACACCAGCTGTTTGTCTCACTCGGTCCTGACCTCCGATCCTGAAGTCCATCATATTGGCCGGAGGATAATCCTTCGGTCTTAAATAAGCCAAACACACTACTGCATTTTTTTTGTAACAGATGCAGCTGCACAAAACTCACTCAAGCACTAAAGCTAGCATTGTTTATTTTCATGTTATTGACAGCTGGTGAGCTGAAAATTGGGGAGGATGAAATTAAACTTTAAACCTCTGTTAACCAAGTACCTTTCCAACTGTGTAAAAATCATTTCCCTAGGCAAATATGTTGATTATGGGCCAATATTTGGAAAAATAGTTAAAAAAAAAAAAAATTCGACCCTTTGGCCCACCTTTCCAAAATGTAGCAGATCTGCTACATTGGGTAATATCTTGAATGGAAAAATTAAAGTGACGGACCATTCAAGTTATTCTCAAATGTTTATTTGGCAATAAGAAACAAAACCAGCAGGGTGTCCAAGCTGTTAACCCTTTCACTTTATGTACCAGAAATGCTACGGTGGTTAATAGAGGGTTAACAATCATTTATTAGGGCTTCAAGCTGCAGGACTGAAACCCTATTGTTTTCCTCCTGATTTATTATTATTAATCTTCAGAAACGTTTACACAATTCCCGTGAGATGGAACATTGTAGAGACATAAACCTTTAACCAATGATTGGAAAATGTGTTCACTACTTACACAACAAATACGACCCAAATCGGCTTGATGGTGGTGCTATTATTAAAGGTAGAATCTTTTGTCTTATAACTTCTACGCCGTGAGTTCGATTTACACAAAACTTTCAACAGAGATGTACTGGACCTCCCTCTACAAATTTGCAATAAGAACCCATACGGTCCATTGCAGTGGAGTTTCCGCCATTTCGAATTTTTTGAAAAAACACATTTTTGACATCTCCTCCTAAACTGTAAGTTCAATTTGCACCAAATTTGCTATGCATAATCAGTGGACCTAGCTTATTAAATTATAAATCATAATGATATCTTGATCCATTTTCAAGATATTGACCAATAAAGTTTAAAAGGGGATGTGGCTTAACATATAAGTTGACATAACTCCACGTCCAAAACACGTCCATTGGCCTGGCTTAGATTTGAATATAAATCAGTGACATTTTGTCCATTCAACACCAAACTTGGTGGATAATTTTCATTCAGCTTTTGAAACTCGTCCCTAAAATATTTTTGAAATTCAGAGAGTCAGAAGATTTATTGTCATTCTTTCCACATACCCGATACACAGTGAAACAAGACACTGTTTCCCAGGACTCTGGTGCTACATAGACACGTGTAACCAAGCATACTACCCTACTAACAGGCTAACTAGGTAAAACTAACTAACCAGTACTAACAAGGCCAACAAATCAGCAGACTAAGGGGAGAACGATACAGGAACATAGGGAGAGGAAAAAAGTGTACTGCGCAAAGGAAAAAAATCTACCATCCTATACTACCTTATATATTATGTATCTGTAATGTAACAGTCTTTCCTGAAGTGCAATAATACTCAAACAAAACAAACATAACAGTGGTGGACAGAAATTGACCAATAGGGGGCGGCGGCGTTGCCAAAATAGAGTGTAGCCAGGCAGAGAATTGGCTGTAAATTAATGAGTGCCTGTCCTCTCGTAATAAAAGCTGTTAGTTATTGTTAATATGGCTGTCATAAACTGCCAAAAGTCTTATTCCCGCTTTCATCTTTGAGCAGTCTTCATTGGCTTGAACCCCGGAATGGCTGCTTATGGCTATATTTAAAAATTAAAATTATGTGAACTTGGAAAGCATGCAACACTATTAGATGTGGCCAGTTTTCCTTGTAAAGGTAAGATGAGAAATAAACCGCGTCATTTCAAAGCAAAATTGCATTGCAATCAAAGTTTTTGCTATCAAGTTGTGGATACTTGTCGCCAGTCTTCATTTTCTTTGTAATTAAAGCAATCATGAAGCACAGGTTAGATAGGTTGAAGTCAGTACATGCTAAAAGCAAATGTGGAAATTAACTAAGTAGTTTTTTTTTTGTAAAGTAAAAATATTTTTCCATTGAATTTACAATTCAATTGCCACAGCATAGCATTGAGAAGGAAGCTGTGCATTTAACTGCCGATGGATTATTTTAATAATGATAAAACTTGTTAATCAAAGAAAATGATTGTAAAAAGGTCAAGACTACTTATGCTTAAAAGAGATTTATCTCTCCTCCTTTAATTTCACCCATGCAGTCATCATTGTTTCCTGTCAGGAAAACTGTGGACTTGATGTTCTTGCATCAAATCAGGGGTTTGTGCAACCTGCTCGAACACAATAAGGTCATGTAAGAAAAAATAGTTTGTCCTGCACACTTCAATTTTCAGGGGCAGGCAGAAGGTTTTTAAAATTTTTTAAATTTCATTATAAGAGTGTGAGATCCAAATAGCACAACAAATCAAAATCACAAGTACTGTACATGTATTAGCATAAAGAATCAAATCTGCCTAACCCATAGGTGGTGCAGTGATTGGAAGCTGAATAGATTGCCTGCTGCACAGACAGGTATTCTAAGCATTTTTTCTCACTTTCATTTGGTACGATTTTAAAGGATTTTTTGAAAATGAAAAATGAAAATAATCAGAGGGGGAGAATTTTTCTGGGTTGGGCAGAAATGTTAATCAATTATTTTTTCCCCGATGGCCTTATTTACGATGATGATAAAATGCAATGTAAAACTACAGAAAAAAGACCAACTCACCATGTCATATAAGCTCAGACTCACTGCCATCTACTACTATGTATTGAGCTGAGGCAGAGCAAAGGAGACTGACTCTCTTTTGTTCTTTAACATCATGCAATGTTGAGGGGGAAAAAAAAGGCATTTTTTAGGAGCTTTCCTCAAAATGGCCACTTTTTCAAAGTTAGGCCAACAAGCACCACTGGAAAAATTTTCATGCAAATTCATTCATTCATTTTTGTGTAATTCTGCTAAATAATCAACAAACAATTGAAACAAACCAACAAACACGACAAAACACATAACCTCCTTGGCAGAGGTAATAATCAAAACATGGCTGATAAACCCATGAAAAATAAATGCCCTCTGTGTTTCTAGTACAGGAGTGGGCCATTCCGATCCTGGAGGGCCGGTATCTATGCAGGTTTTATTTCTATCAATTACCGTGTCTAATTGAGCAAATTAGTTGTACACACAAACCTAGATTTGGGCATAAATTACATACAAGACAATCTTTCATTTAGGAGGACAAGAACAGCCTTAGATGGCCATTCATGATATTGGTGATGAAATGCAGCAGAAAGATCAGCTTTCACAAACGGCGTGGCTAATTAAGATAATGAATTAAAGGCCAGAAGTTGGTGTGAAAATCGGGCACAAATACAACCCCAATTCCGAAATAGTTGGGACGAAGTGTAAATTGTGAATAAAATCAAAATGCAATGACTTTCAGATCACGAGCCGATTTGTTATTTACAATAGCACATAGATAACATTTCAAATGTTGAAACAGGCATTTTACACTTTTATCCACAAGATGAGCTTGTTTCAAATTTTCTGGCTGCAACAGGTCTCAAAAAAGTTGGGACACAGGCAAAAAGGGGCTGAAAAAGCAATTATTATATAAGAGAATCAACTGAAAGAACATTTAGCAAGTAATTGAGTTAACTGGCATCAGGTGTGTTACATGATTGGCTATAAAAGGGATGTCTTAGAAAGGCTGAGTCTCCCAGAAGTAAAGATGGCCAGAGGCTCTCCAACCTGTGAAGGCTTGCATAAAAAAATTGTGGAATACTTTAAAAACAATGTTCCCCAACGTCAAATTGCAAAGGCTTTGAAAGTCCCATCATCGACAGTGCATAACATCATCAAAAGATTCAGAGAAACTGATAAAATCTCTGTGCGTAAGGGACAAGGCCGAAGACCTTTACTGGATGCCCGTGATCTTCGAGCCCTCAGACGCCACTGCATCACTCACCGGCATGATTCTGTCATTGACATTACTAAATGGACCCAGGAATACTTCAAGAAACCACTGTCTGTAAACACAGTCCGCCGTGCCATCCACAGATGCCGCCTAAAACTTTATCATGCTAAAGGAAGCCATTTTTGAGCATGATCCAGAAGCGCCGCCGTGTTCTGTGGGCCAAAGCTCATTTAAAATGGAGTGGCAAAGTGTCCTGTGGTCAGACAAGTCCAAATTTGACATTCTTGTTGGAAATCATGGGTGTTGTGTCCTCCAGGCTAAAGAGGAGAAAGACCACCCCTGCTGTTATCAGCGTTCAGTTCAAAAGCCAGCATCTCTGATGGTATGGGGATGCACTAGTGCATATGGTGTGGGACACTTGCTTGTTTTAAAAAGCACCATGAATGCTGAAAGGTATATAAAGGTTTTAGAGCAACATATGCTCCCCTCCAGATGACATCTATTCCAGGGAAGGCCTTGTGTATTTCAGCAGGATAATGCTAAACCACATACTGCAGCTATAACAACAGCATGGCTTCGTAGTAGAAGAGTCTGTGTGCTGAACTGGCCTGCCTGCAGTCCTGATCTTTCACCGATTGAGAACATTTGGCGCATAATTAAACGAAAAGTCTGTCAAAGGAGACCCAATACTCTCAAACAGCTGGAAGCCTGTATTTAACAAGAGTGGGATCAAATTCCAATGGCTAAACTCAAGAAACTTGTCTCCTCAATGCCCAGACGCCTCCACTCTGTGTTAAAAAGAAGAGGGGATGCTACACCATGGTAAACAGGCCCCTGTCCCAACTTTTTTGAGACCTGTAGCAGCCATCAAATTTGAAATGAGCTCACTTTGTGGATAAAATTGTAAAATTTCTCAGTTTCAACATTTATTATTATGTTATCTCTTTTCTATTGAGAATAAAATACAGGCTGGTGTGATTTGAAAGTCATTGCGTTTTGATTTTATTCACAATTTACACTTTGTCCCAACTATTTCGGAATTGGGGTTGTACATCCCTCGGTGCCCACCTTTGCTCTACTGCATGAAAAGTACTGTATTGAGCTCACTGTACAAAATAAAGTATTTTCTTCTTAATTCTAACTTTTTATTAATAAAGGTGCATAACAATAAGTGACTAACGTTTCGATGTAAAACTACATCTTCATCAGAGTCCTTGGAAAGAATGGGTGAAGGAGCCCTTGATAAGTTGTAATGAGATCCTCAACAGGTGTACTTAAAGAGGGCGTGAGCTACCTGAATATTCACCCATATCAACCAAGGTGCTACACTCATTACATCAATTATAGGGCAACGCCCACTGACTAATCAATAGTGAATAAAATCAATATTAACAGACATAGGTAATAAAAATACATGCATAATCAAAACATATCCACATCATTATTCAATTTTAGAGAAAGCAAGATAGGTTTAATTCCTCATTTAGACCTTGAGGTTCTAAAGTGCCTAGTGTGTGTATCCAAAATGCTTCACTGCATAGGAGTTTTTTAATAATATCACCACCCCTAAGTGGGGTGCCTGTTTGGTAATGGGTTTATGGGAAGAAAAATATATATACAATACTGTGCATAACCCATTTCATTCTAAAATATCTTTGTGGCGCAGGTATGTAGATGACGTTCTCTTGATATGGAAGGGTACACTTGATGAATTGAATAATTTTCTGACTTATGTGAATTCTACAACAAATTACTTGTCCTTTACTATGGAATATAATAATCAATCCATTGACTTTCTAGATCTTACCATTTTTAAGGACATAAATAATACCTTACAATCCACCATATACAGAAAACCCCTTAGCAGGAATACCTTATTGAAAGCGGATAGTAATCACCCTTCTCATTTACTCCGCAATATCCCCGTGGGGCAGTTCTTGCGAGTTAGGAGGAATTCTAGTACCACGACTGATTTTATGTCCAAAGCTTCCCGTTTAGCGCATCGCCTTGAACAACGCGGTTATCGTAAAGCGGACATTATTAAAGCATGGGATAGGGCTTTCAAGACGGAGCGCGCTGACTTGTTAAAGAAAAAATCCAAGTCACACAGTACTACGTCTAGATTATCCTTTTCCACCTGCTATACACCGGCAGCTGGAAGAATAAAACAAATTATTTACAAACATTGGCATGTTTTGAAAAGTGACCCGACGCTCAAAGTTTTCAGCGCCGAACCGCCCAGGTTTATATTTAGGCGTGCTCGTAACATCAGAGACCGATTAGTCCACTCCGATATGACCATCCCATCCCCCACCACTTGGCTGCCTAGTCCACCTCAAGGCTTTTTTTAAATGTGGCAATTGTGCGCAATGTTCCAATTCGGCCAATGCGAAATATTTTTTACATCCTCGCACTGGTAAGAGATCCCCCATCTCTTCGTTTATCAATTGCAATAGTACACATGTAATATATATTCTAAAGTGTCCCTGTGGGCTGGCTTATATAGGCCAAATAAAACGTCAGTTGAAGCTAAGGGTGGCTGAACACAAGACAGCTATTCGCACCCAGAATTTAACTTATGCCATGGCGCGGCATTATAAGCAGGCTAATCATGGCTCCCCTCGTCATTAAGATTTTTGGGGATTGAAAAATCACACCCCCACTTAGGGGTGGTGATATTATTAAAAACTCCTATGCAGGGAAGCATTTTGGATACACACACTAGGCACTTTAGAACCTCAAGGTCTAAATGAAGAATTAAACCTATCTTGCTTTCTCTAAAATTGAATAATGATGTGGATATGTTTTGATTATGCATGTATTTTTATTACCTATGTCTGTTAATATTGATTTTATTCACTATTGACTAGTCAGTGGGCGTTGCCCTATAATTGATGTAATGAGCGTGGCACCTTAGTTGATATGGGTGAATATTCAGGTAGCTCACGCCCTCTTTAAGTACACCTGTTGAGGATCTCATTACAACTTATCAAGGGCTCCTTCACCCATTCTTTCCAAGGACTCTGATGAAGATGTAGTTTTACATCGAAACGTTAGTCACTTATTGTTATGCACCTTAATTAATAAAAAGTTAGAATTAAGCAGATATCTGTGCTGCACCGGCGTTCTTTTTACTTTACATTGCCCTGGTCCTGTCCTGGTTGCACCGGATTGTCTGGATTGATTTAATTGGCAGAAGCGCGGAGAACGCTCTCTTTTCTATTAAAGTATTTTCTTTTATGATACCTTCAGTATGAGGGTGATGAAGCGAGTTTCTGAGGGTGTTTCAGCGGTTATTTCAGGAGTGATGTCTTAATTTACAGAGAAGTACAAAAGCAACCATTATCACTTTTACCATTTTGGCCATATTTAATAAAAATCTGGCTTGTTTTTCCCTTTTGCCATGATACAGTCAATTGTGTCCAACTTCATATAACATTAGCCCAAAAATTATGAAAGCTCACTGGTTTCTAATTTTCAGTGAGAAAAAAATTAAAAAGCATGGTCACTGAGATCTCATATTTGTTACAGTGGCTTAAATGTTATTCAATTTTCTCTACAATTAAAACATTCTAGACATTTAAAATGTGCATTTTACCATCAAGTTTCCTTGTCCAATATAATCTGATTCTAAATCCAATGTTGAGTCCTTTAATCTCTAAATCTTGTACGTCATTCACCGAGAACATGGTAAAACCACCCTTGAACACTTACTTTGTCTCCAGAGCCAGCCTGACTTCATCAGAGCCATGGTGTAGTTCAAGTCTGTGCAGTGTTCCCACTTCGAAGGAAATAGGCAAAGACTCCCAGAGAAGTATTAGGAATTTTCTGGTTTGTAGGCCACTGATGACAATCTAGCACTGGGCTCAATGAGGCGGGACTAGGGGCTGTTTGTTTTGGATTGGCCAGCCTGAGGCAGTATCCTTTTAATCTGTGAGAGGGATTGGCTAATTTTGGATTAACAGTGAGTCTCACCCCCACTTATCCATCCCGCAAGATCTGTTGAGAGGATAAGATCTCGTTATAACCTTCATGACTCTTGTCCGATTCTATTCTTTGCACACAGAATAAAACAAGATCACCACACACCAAGCTCTCCTGCTGTAATTGAATTATATGACACAGCATGTTTTTCATTAAAAAGAGGCAGAGGAGATACCATCCAGTCAGCAATGAGGTCTTGTTCTAGGTAGCAATGACCAGCTCTGAGCTCGGTAACAGCTGAGTGCATTTAAGCAGTCTAGTGTTCATGTGCGTGGTTTCAAAATTGCTGTGACATTTTTCCAAAAGTACTGGTCATGCATAAAATAAAAAACATTCTACTGCTGAATAATAAATAATGGTAATAGGGAAAATAGATGCTGCCAAATAAACCCAAATTCTTGAGGAAAACTGGTGGCCCTCTGGTTCACAGCTGAAGCAGTAAGTGGATGAATTTTACGAGAGCAGTCACACTGCCCCTGACAAAATTTAACAGAACTCAAACAATGTTGCAAGGAAGAATGAATGAATGTACCCCAAAATAGGTGCACAAAGCTGGTGGAAACATTTAAACTGATCCCAGATAGCAAACACCTCCAGTCCGGATCTGTGCCAGCTCTGTGCCAACTCCAACCTATCTGCCTGCATATAGCTTACTGCTATTCCCTCCTGGTGATGTTTTTGTCTTTTACGTTGCTTGCTGTATCGTGGAATAAGAGTACATGTATGACACACTTATTAGGTTTGTGTTTTGAAACAGCAAAAAATGTAATGTGACAATCACAATATGATATCATTCACGTCACTACTAAACTTGAGGTGATAAGGAGTTTAGTATCCTACTGTTTGTTCTGGCTGTATGCAGTATTATACAAACCCCAATTCCAATGAAGTAAGGACATTGTGTAAAATGTGAATAAAAACAATACAATGATTTGCAAATCCTTTTCGACCTATATTCAGTTGAGTGCACTAAAAGACAAGATATTTAATGCTCAAACTAATAAACTTTTTTTTTTTTGAAATATTCACTCATTTTGAATTTGATGCCTGCAACATGTTCCAAAAAAGCTGGGACAGGGGCAACAAAAGTTGAGGAATGCTCAAAAAACACTTGTTTGGAACATTCCACAGGCGAACAGGTTAATTGGAAACAGGTGAGTGTCATGATTAGGAATAAAAGGAGCGTCCCAAAAAGGCTCAGTCATTCACAAGCAAGGATGGGGTGACGTTCACCACTTTGTGAACAACCGAGTGAGCAAATAGTCCAACAGTTTAAGAACGTTTCTCATTGTGCAATTGCAAGGAATTTAGGGATTTCACCATCTACAGTCCATAATATCATCAAAAGATTCAGAGAATCCGGAGAAATCTCCACACGTAAGCAACAAGGCTGAAAACCAACATCGAATGCCCGTGACCGTCGGTCCCTCAGGCGGCACTGCATTAAAAACCGACATCATTCTGTGAAGGAAACTACCACGTGGGCTCAGGAACACTTCGGAAAAACCATTGTCAGTTAACGCAGTTCGTCGCTACATCTACAAGTGCAAGTTAAAACTTCACCATGCAAAGCGAAAGCTATATATCAACAACACCCAGAAACGCCGCCGGCTTCTCTGGGCCTGAGAATATCTGAGATGGACTGATGCAAAGTGGAAAAGTGTGCTGTGGTCTGACGAGTTTACATTTCAAATTGTTTTTGGAAATCATGGACGTCATGTCCTCCGGGCTAAAGAGGAAAAGGACCATCCAGATTGTTATGAGCGCAAAGTTGAAAAGCCAGCATCTGTGATGGTATGGGGATGTGTTAGTGCCCATGGCATGGATAACTTGCACATCTGTGAAGGCACCATTAATGCTGAAAGGTACATACAAGTTTTGGAGCAACATATGCTGCCATCCAAGCGACGTCTTTTTCAGGGACGGCCCTGCTTATTTCAGCATGACAATGCCAAGCCACATTCTGCACGTGTTACAACAGCGTGGCTTTGTAGTAAAAGAGTGCAGGTAATAGACTGGCCTGCCTGCAGTCCAGACCTGTCTCCCATTGAAAATGTGTGGTGCATTATGAAGCTCAAAATACAACAATGGAGACCCTGGATTGTTGAGCAACTGAAGTTGTACATCAAGTAAGAATGGGAAAGAATTCCATGTACAAAGCTTCTACAATGAGTGTCCTCAGTTCCCAAATGCTTGTTGATTGTTGTTAAAAGGGAAGGTGATGTAACACAGTGGTAAACATGCCCCTGTCCCAGCTTTTTTGGAATGTGTTGCAGGCATAAAATTCAAAATGAGTGAATATTTAAAAAAGAAAAAAACAATAAAGTTTATCAGTTTGTTTTCCAAAACTCGGCCCTGGAAGCCCCTGTGTATGCTGGCTTTGTTCCAGCTTCAATTGCAATTAAATTATTTTAACAACCTATTAATTTTACAAACTAGCTGCTATTCATTCAAGACTACTTTAATTTTAATCATAATCAGAAATAGTGTTGTATGATATGCTCACTTACATTTCTGTGGACATGTAGTGCTTATTCAGCTACATTGCAACCATATTCTTATATAAAAGGAGGCAAATAATCTCTGACGAAATTGAGACCGATCTGAGCCAATGGGCCAATTAGTAGAAGTCCAGACACCTGGCCACCAATAACCATCTGATAGATAATGAACAATTCAAAGACAATGATCATGAGGCAAACCTGCATTGTATTGAAGTTTAAGAAGAAAAACTAATTAATCCCCACCACGTTAGGAGCGTATTAACTCAGTGATTAATGTTCTCTTTCTTTATGTAATTGTTAGCCATTTTGCGAGAAGCACAATATGAACTTGGAGATTTAAACATTTCTCGTGTTATTGCATTTTACTGGCATTATGTTGATCAATCTAAAAATCAAATGCACGTGCTCAAGAAGAATTAGATGCTTGTTAAAAGTATTTTCTTGCGATTGTAGTTGGAACAAAGACCAACATACACTGAGGACTTCCAGGACCGAGTTTAGGAGCCACTGCCTTAAAGCATTAACAAAATTTACGATTGTCTTAATAATGTATACATCAGAGGTGCGAATGCGCAGCATTTTTCGGTATTTTTCATGATTGAAAAAGTTAACACATCCTTGGCAAATCATTGTCCAGTCTTCTCCATGCATGCGCAGGGGTCACCAACCCTGCTCCAGGAGGGCTACCATCCTGTAGCTTTCTGCTCTACCTCCTATTCAGCACACCTGATTCAACTAGTTAGCTACTTAACAAGATCACGAGCTGGGCAATTAATCAATTAATTGAATCAGGTGTGCCGAATTGGAGATAGAGCAGAAACCTACAGGATGGTAGCCCTCCAGGAACAGGGTTGGTGACCCCTGTGCATGCTGATCTGTGTGTTGTCAGTCTCTTCGTGATACAAAGAACACAATCTATCAAGTCAACAGACCACTGAGGTCCATTTCTTCATCACTCGAACGTCAGCTAAAATGAACTACACACAAAAACAGAGGGAGACGAGAATTAAATAAAAAACTTGGAATGGTAGCATTATTTTGCTTCAGACAATAACGTATGGATGATATGGCGGCGCGCTGCAAGACTGAGACTTCTGATCACAATAAAAAAAAAAAGAAAACCATAATCAAGACGAGATGAACGAGAATCGAGTGTTCGGTATCTCGTAAATTACACAATAACTATAGCTACAAACAAACAACAGTGCAAAGAGTGTATTTCGGTGTTACGTCTTGTCATTGGGTCTTGGAAATCTATGGATATGATGCAAACCTCTGCATTCTTTTTCCACGAGGAGAAGGTTATGAAGATTCGGTGTCACACGGAATACTCGAAGAAAGTCAAGATGTCGCTGCAACCGCGCAAGGTCTAGTAATAGGCATCGAAGCACGGTGTTCGTAAAGAAAGTGAATTTCACCCGCACAAAGCGATGGAATTGTGGGCGGTCTGTTCGGTTCTCTTTTCGCGTCACAAACAGAATGTCCCCCTCCCCTCGCTGTCCGTGTTCCATCCCCCACTCTGTGTATGTCCATGTTACCAACGCTGCTCCAAGCTTGAAATCGCAGGAGCGAAGCAAGCCAAAATCCTGTCAGCGCTAGGGAAATAATACTGAGAGTAATAAACGCAGAAGGAATTGTGAGCAGCTTTACAGTACACCGGGAACAAATAAAAATAATCGCAACTGGATAAACGACATTGGTAAGGCCCAATTCCTTATTTATTTGTTTTTCAACCATTCCTTGCATTCTTTTCTTCAACTGCCCAGTCCCACGATGGAATGGGCATAATGGAAGCTAGAAAATATTACAAATGGTGAATCCTGCAATACGCTGATGGTTACTGAGGTGGTGAGAAGAGGGCAGCAGGACAAATACCAATACAGCGGTTATTATGCCCATGGAGCTAATAGTTAGAATAAGGAATAAGCGATGGACATGGATGCTAAACGCAAAACGTGGCCGGGCAGTGAACGCGATCGTCGTATGTGCCTACTTTTACCCGGCTAGCTATACATTTTTCATTCTGCAGTCTTCGATTGCTTTCAAAATGGTGTCTTGTTAGTTCGTTCTGTGAGCATTTTAGAAGAAATTTTCGTGCGATGGCGTGTATGTTAAACGGGTAGCTATGATCGTTTGACCCGAGTTGTGTGGAGAGCAATAAAAAAAAATTCTGCAAATTGACATTAGGCTAAACCATTGTGAACATAAGCAGTAGAACAAGGGATCTGGCTGACGACGTGGTAGCGATTAGCTAGCTATGATTGCTCAGCCTTAGCACGCTACTTGGCTAACGTTGTAACGGTATCCAGTTAGCTAGTTAGGCATATTTATTAAAATTCACTTCAGTCGATTTGGTCAGGTAAGAAGGGCTGTGGAGCCAGACTTATACTGCCTGGTTATTGATCTGTGGTTAAATAGGAGTCGCGGGCTTGATTTAAGGATAGCTCGCTAACCTTTAACTAACGTTAGCTATATTTGCAGAATTCTCATTTCATTGTGGGTGATAATCACTTTAATAGCATGAAGCGTGTAATCATTATGAACTCAATCCACTGAAATAAGAGGTAATAAAAGGAAAAAAGATTGTCGAGTGAAATGCATTGGACCGCCGTTTAGCCAAGTGAAACAAATGAGATCAACCACGATGAATTGTTACGGTAACGTTTCAAAACATGGTTTGCAAATTAAAGTTAATGTTGACTTTATAATTCGTGCAATGCTGAAGAAACGATGTAACGGTCAGCTAATGTGGTGCTATTGCATTAACCTCGCTTTTAAGACCCATTATTGTCTGCAATCCTGCAGAAAAGCGCAAATTGCCTCATGAATGAAGACGAGCTGTAAAGTGCATCATTTAGACTGCCTCGTCCATCTCCAAGAGAGGAGGATGCTGCAAAGCAACAATGAACTTGTCTGCTGCCAGCCACGCGCCCTTTTATTGCAGTTTATTTGGCTTACCGCTGCGGAATGACTGGATAAACAGTGCATCTATAAAACTGTCAGCAAGGAGCTGAGGCTAACGAAGTCTTCCTCTTATCGATGGAGCGAGACGATTTGTAATTATTTTGACAAGTGGCCGCAGAAGGCTTAAGTCAGGCCAGGGATCTTGTGAGTATGGCCTACAAGCCTTGCCTAAATATAGCGGGCTCAGACACTGTGACCTAGTCTGAAATTCGTGCCTGCGCGAATATGTTAAATCATTTTATATACTTGTGGTAAAAGGTACATGGTTTATGTCACCTTGAAATGGGATATAATTAAGCATAATTGTAAATTGTATGACCTAGATCAAGTGGTTCCCAACGTCTGTCTCGTGGAACCCAGTATATAGTGGTTTTTGTTCCAACTGCAAATACTACCATTGTAAGTTTTTAGTCATATGGTACTTTTCACTTTAAAGATAATTTTTAGCCTCCTGTGCCGCCTTTTCTCTTGACCCATCAAACTATTTAATTTCTGAAGTAGGTTCAAATTTCAAAAAGCTTTTTTTATTATTGTAGGATGATGTCAGATGCATGTATCTGCTGGTTGCAGTGCTTCATTGAAGGTACATCGCAAATATTCAGACCTAGGACGCCATATTTTTATGGCTGCAACATTACATCAGGTAGTTAATGTCTAGATCTCGTGCATCTTTTAAATACACATTCCATATAATTCAGCAGGATAATTGGGATCTTTGGGAACCAAGTTGATCTCTGGAATTTAAAATGGTTTTAGTTTTTGACATATGGGGGCTTGAATCGGTGGGGCTTGGCTCGGATTTTACTGTAGAAATGAGTGCTATGAAGAAAAAACTATGAAGTTCCATAAGCCATAACTTTTGAACTGTTTAAACTAGATGCATGAAATTTTCATGGGTTGTTCTTGAGTAAAATATGTCTTTGACTGCTGCAACTAAAGTTTTACAACTGCATATTTACCATTTTATTGCTTGTTAATCTGCCAAAAAAAAAGTGCTTCGGAGCATTTTTGGCCCTCTGTATCTCCACATTTAAACATCCGATATTTAAAATTCTGGTATTTATTTCTCATATTGTAGTACTCTTTTGGTAACTAGGTGATTGAAATCAAACTGAGTTATGATGCGTTCAAAATGAAAAAAATTTGTTTCTTGCCCACATTCATACATGTTGCTCACGTATGACAAGGTGAACCATAAAAAGCATTATACCACTGGAAACAGGCTGTCCTGATGCAAATGTTCAAAATGTGAAGCTGGTATCTTGAAGCAAACTATTAATTTTACTCCTGGAAGTTTCAGGATGAGGGTTATGCACAGATCACTTTTCAAGAAAAAAACTGTGCAGTGTTTAGGCATGGTTCCCACTGGTACTCGTCCTTGACGAATATAATCCATCAGTGATGAGAAGAAAATTACTAGCAGTCGTCAGAGTGGCGAATGCAAATTCTTTATGACAAATAAAAATTCAGTGACAAACATTGGCATACCTGCCCAGGGCATTGGAAGCGGTAGCCCCGAATGATGCAAGTAATATATTGGTGGTTTCACTTCTGAGAAACACCAATCAAATTCGGCTGATGAAAATTCATTTAGGCTAATAACATGGCTAAATACTTGAAAAAGCCAGCAAGGACCCTGGTTATAATAGGCATAAACAGAACTAGTATCATGAATTAAAACCAAAATAAAAACAGATTAAGAAATGAGGAAATGTTACCCATAGTTGCAGATGCACAATGACGGAATTACAAAGTTGAAGTAAACTGGCCCCAGTCCAAGCCATGGAAGTTAAATGATTAGAGAAAAAGAGAAATAAGCACAGAGGGAGCTAAGGTACTACAAGGCTACTGTGTGATAAACGAGCACAGCTGGGACCTGAATCAAAGTGAGCTCTGGGTAGGATTTGCCAGATGCAGAGGCACACATGACACAGCTACCCAGCAGGTTATCACAACAGGAGCTGCTCACCATCTAGAAGCACCTGCCAGTGCATTTATCTACAACACTAAAGGGAATAAGCAAGCCCTCAAGATGGACACAACATTTTACAATTTGCAAACGTGGCAGGAAGGAGCACCACTAGGAAACTAGATGAACCAGAGATCACAGCTCAGCTTTAGCATAAGAAAATAGAGCCATTTAAATTGGTTCTGTACCCAATTTAAAGTCAGAGGGGCACACCTGTTGTCTCATAAGTACCAAGATGCAAATACTGCAAAGCCAAATGTACAAATTTGCCATTATTGTGCATCAACTAAATGGTTTCTCAGTTTGTTCCTTACATTTCAGTTTAGCGAGCCTCCCCCCCACCACCACCACCACCACCACTGCATTCACACAGTGAACAGTGATGGCAGTCTGCTGAGCATCTTGATTGGTCAACGTGGATCAACCAACCTATTTAAGATGGTGTCTCTTCATTCGTTGTAAAATCACCTGATGAAGGTGTTTGTACCAAAATGTCATTCCTAATAATATTCCCAATAAATATATATATATATATATATATATATATATTTTTTTTTTTTTTTTTCATTTCCAAGTGGCATAGACAGTGTGTGGGAGACCTTTTTTTTTTTTTTTTTTTTTTTTTTTTTTTTTTACCAGAATTTAAAATAATTTAACAGGTATGAACCAAAATTTGTTTTTTGAGGGGAGTACAGGCTTGAAATGGAATCCACCACACTAACAATCTCCATGACCCCATACTGCTGTAACTCGAAGATATACAACTGTAGCACCCCCACAGTGCCCCTTATTGTTAAACAATTTCATAAAGCAATTAAATTAAACAATTCTATATTCAATAAGGTTTTCAATTTTTCCTCATACCACCTTTCACTCAGGTCAAGAAACGCATTCTTGTGTTGGCTAATTAAGCAGATGTACAGTAGGTTTACTCGCAGACTTTGGTCTTATGTGCAGAAATGAGGACCAGGCAGGGCCACCTCCGAAGGCTCCTAATACACTGCCTGCCTTCCTGTCACATCAATATCCCCATGTATATACCCCTCAATCGGTCAAAACCTATACACTGCACATAAAGATGGATGACACATCTCCACTTCCTAGTGCTATACAAAAATAGAGCTGAAATATTCTTCATATGGACAGTGCTATCTTGCACATTTGGAGCCAGAGTCTGTACAGTAGTGACTAGGGGGTTGAGCCTTGGTATTGAGGTCCCGCCCAGACACCCGCTCTACTCATAATCACATCCCCTTAACCTTTAATATAGCCCAACTGGCCCCTTCTGTTAGCTGTAAACGCTGCTTGTTGTGCACAGGCAACAAACCGGTTCAACTGCCACTCTATGCTTATTAAAGGGTTTGATGATTCAGATCTTTTCCAAGAACAGTCATATGACGCTAAAATACACTTGCCGTTTTCCTTGTTTTAGGCAGTTTTGCTTAGCGGATGTGCAATAGCTTGCTAATACATTGACTGTGGATAAGTAGCTAGCAAACTACAGGTAGACCATACATACCTTCTTTAAAAAATTAAAGCTAGCTAACCTTTATAATAAGGTAAATGGAGTCTAAGCTAGATGCGCGCTAGCCATTCACCACATCGCCATTGGTAAAAGAAATCTATTTGTAATGATAGATTTCTTATGGCGATGTTTTCATCATAACCTTTAATATTCAATTGGAATGTATCACGCTGTTGCCAGATTCCCCTCTCTGAGTAGGGCGCGAACTTGGGATTCTCAAACCTCATTGTTATGGGAGTTTTGACGACTCAGATTGGTCACTTTCAATGGGATCGCACCCACACGGCCTCCTTTAACATTAATTAACACCTTCTGTTTCTGAAGAGCTAGCAGAAAGTTCAGGCTGAGACATTATTTCATAGCAAGTGAATTTAAGCCGTGTAACACCGATATGTATGTGACCGCACATAACATCACTCTTCAGATTATATGGCCACCTTGCTAGCTAGCTAACGCTATTTAAGTAAAATCTTTGTAAATAATGATCATATTTAAGCTATGCCATTTGGCTTTTCTAACTTCACTAACTCCCCAGCTGTAACTGTAATTTCTCTTGAGCTAGCAAGCTAGGCAAACGGCTCAAATCTGAAACTACAGGTCAGACGCACGAAAGCACTGCAAAACATATCAGAGAAGTTCATGCCTGTCACAAGTTGCTAAATTAGTAAAGTTTGGGCAAAGCGAAAGCATATCACTTAAATATGACTTATGTATGAAGATTTTCCTTAGTTTACATTAGCTAGCTAGCTAGATTGCTGTATAATCTAAAGGTTAACAGGAAACCTACTGGAGGATGTTCCACTGGGCCTTTCTAAATCAGCATAGGTGCTTCTTGAGATATCTGTGATCGTTTTGATTTTAATTAGGGTTCCTGTGACACATTTTACTGTCAGTTCATGATCTGTCTTTGAACTTGTTTGTCTTTCCAGTGTTTAATTTGAGGTTGTGGATTTTATCTATGCTATTCATGATGTACTTTTTATTGCAGCAGATTCAAATGTTTGTGGTTTTCTACAACAGGTGTTAGTCATTATCTAAAATGGTATTAGTGGACTCAAATGTAGACTTAGTTTTGCTGATCAAGTATTACGCAAATGAACGTATATCTGCCCTTTAATAAATGATCTCTTACATTCAGGTTCAGAAATGAATGTGTGGAATACATGCAATAAATTTGTAGTTTGTATTTGTTGTTGTTGTTATCGCTTAACAAGACAGATACATATACTGAGCTTATGTTGTGAAGTTGCACGTGCAACGCAGTGTTTCGATTGTGTCGCTAAAAAGATTTCTTTGTGGCAAAAACATTATCAGGTTGTTAAGCCACCGTGGCTAAAAGCAAAAAAAATCCTAGAGCACATCCAGCTAAGGGTGAAAAGACTGCCCAACATCATAGATTTTAATGCTAGTTCTAACTAGCTAGCTACCAAGCTAATGAGGGTGACCCAACTGAATCTTGATTTGGTAATGTTGGTTAGGTAGCTAGCTAGCCATCAGTTTTTGTGTCACTTATGCTAGCAATGAAAATTGATTGTAGAAAGCCCCTTGCTCTGAACGCAACATTGCTGCGAACAGTAGCTACATCACGCGATGATCAAAGTAAAGAGCCTTGTACCACAGATTTCTGTTGCTGTCAATGGTTCCCATTAAAAAATTAAATGTTGTTAGACTAGCTAGCTTGCTATGCCTCTCTACAATAGCATCGCTGCAAACAGTATATGATGCCATGTTTGGAGCAAAGGCTGTTTTACAATCAATTTTCCTTGGACTTGCAGATCGCAATGAGTTATATTCAGATGTACTTGTAACTTATGCACGTGTAATTTTAACATTATATCTCTTCTTGATGGTCGCACTCCAGCTCCGTACAATTCCCTGAAGTAAATCAACATGCTACAACTTTCAAAAAGAAGCTGCCAATCAAAACTGTCAATCATGAGATTACATCCTTTTTTATAATCTCGAATGTACTATTCAGAGCCCTGGCGGATTCTGCCACTGCACTTGCGAGGTTGAAGTATGACTTCATAATAGGCTGATACTTGTATTTGACCTTACCAAAAAACACGTAGGTCATCTTTTATTTAATAGACCTGGTTCATCTCATTTTTGCAAATGAGAATTTAAGGGGACCTATAGCTAAGCAAAATGCTAATTTTGGTTCAAAATTTAAGTTTTGAGGTAAGAGCATGAAGCGGTCCTTCAAATAGTCCGTAATATGGAGTCGTGTTCCGAAGGAAACATTCATCATGAACACTGTCTTTAAGGCTGGAACAGCTATGAGTGTGGTGACTTTCAGTGATGGCCAACGAGGAATTGCCTCCATTCTTATGAAACTTGGCATAAAGGCAGGGGCACACTCACTGAAAGGCTGTCACGAAATGGACAGAAAATCTGTCAAACAGAGTGAAAAATGCACACTAGAACTTGGAAAAAAGAAACGAGTAGCCGCTCGACAAGCATGTAAAACTAGGGAAGAAACACAGATTGAAGAAGAGGGAGTTACCTATGAGGCTGGTGCCTTTTAAGGAGGTAAAAAAATCCTAAAAACCACTAAAGACAAAATAATAAATGTATTCCTCCTGAGAACATTACTGTCAATCTTTGATCACATTATTACTGCCGATTGTTGAACCAAAATCACGTTTTTCTAAAAATACAGATTTTCAACAAGAAAATACAGATTTCTCAGCAACTGTACATCCAATTAACTTCATATTTGGCAGTTTTCTTCATTTTGTGATGATCTATGTCTGTGCAGAGCCCTTTTTGCAATATGTACCTCTGAATATGAGTAAATCAAAATATGCATATTTAATTTAATGGCGGTTTCTCGCCAAAATTGATTTAGGGGGGTCAAAATCAATACTAGAACATAGAAACCTGGAAAAAAAGCTCTGTAGTGACATTAGGAATGTTTTTTTACTTCACATTACAGCTGAAATTATAACCAAACACTGTTTAGTTATCTCAATAACTGTGTTTCTCAGAGTATCTATGTATTCATTAAAACAGCCATTGCCATGGCAACCACTGATGTGATGCTACAGAAACTCAGTGTTTTAAGTTGCAATTTCTAATAGAATTATTTTGATAATAATTCTTAGTTTAAAAAGTGAATATCTTGGAAAAATCTTTGCTTAAGTCCCCTTATCATTTTATTGTTAGCAGCTTGTAGCAATCATGAACTTGAAAATTCTTGTGGACTCTCATAGTGTCTCTCAAATAGACACAAAGTGGAAATAACACTCAATAAATAATTGGGTTGAATAGGAGTTATTTTTATTTTCATTTCTGCTTTTAATTGTTTACAATTTTATTTGTTCGGTTTTAATTTTGTGCTTTCGGAAAACGTTTACGTTACAGACCATTCCAACAGACTATCACAAGAGATACATTGTTTTTCCTCATTATTTGAAATCGCAATGCCAAATAAACTAATTGAAGTTCTCATTGAGACGAACAATAGGCTATTATTAATAACTAAATGACTAATCCAAATAATTACTGAAGAAATAAATAGGATCAGGCCCGGCGCTAGAACAGGGAATTGGGGGGGGCACAGACACATTCCTTTGTTAGTCCTGGCTAGTTCTCAATCATTTTCCTTCATTGACGCGTTTTCCAATTATCGTAATTGGCAACTGAAGACACGGTTTCTCTCCATGTGTGATCTAACAACGATGAAATCATGGGCTAAATTCAGTACAAAAAAATTTACTTATTAATAGGCCAGTGCTTTGCGTTGAATGAACTGGTTCGCATTCCAATGAAATATTGCCTTTCACTCTCGGTATTGCGTGGGTTGATTTAAAAAAAAAAAAAAAAAAAAAAAAGGCAATCTGCAGTTAAATAGGCTATAAAAAGCATGCGGCTCGAGCTATTTGCACAGGTATGCAATTTTGAATAACATTGATTTAAATACGGCAAATACGCGTCTAGATGAATGATTGTCGTCTTACCTAATCGGGGAGAACAAGCAGCACCTGTTAAGTGTGGAGCGCTCTCGGAGTGAACCTTTTGTTAATCATTAAAATGACTGAGAACAGGTCAGGACTAATAATTGTTTTAAACGGATGTTTTGTGCACCCCAATTTTCAGTTCTGGCTTCGCCACTGTACTGAATTTAGCCCATGATTTCATCGCTGTTAGATCGCATACGATAATTGGAAAGACCGTCAATAAAGGAAAATGATTTAGAACTAGCCAGGACTAATAAAGGGACGTGTCTGTGCCCCACAATTCCCTGTTCTAGCGCCGGGCCTGAATAGTATAAAGCAAATTCACATATAATGCCTTAAATCTGTTTCGGAGGTGCATGCTATATCTGTGGTAAACCTGTAAGCTGCAGTATTGTGCTGCTCGCGATGTCATGGAGATGCATCTTTCAGTTTCAAATGAAGTAGCCTAAATAACAATTGGTTCGCATTACCAATAGCTGACATATAACAACTCAATCTTAATGGTCACCCATAAATCAGATAAAACTTGTGTAGGTGCAGAGAGAATACAAAGTATTTAAGTAGGCTGATGTACCATTTTCAAGTGGTGCATGGTCGTTGATGAGCTGGGTAAGCGAAACGCTGGCTGTATATTCATTCCAGTTTTTTCAATTATCTGGGACTTAAACAAAAATACTGCCATCCTCCAGATTTTTGTCTTTAACATCATGTTCCAAGGCCATATTGAAGTGAGCAACTAAAAGTGTGTCTATGTCACTAATCTTAACTGTATCCCGGGCAGATCTTAGACTACAATAACAACAGGCGTTTACTTGCATATAAGGAGGATATAATGCAGGAATGAAAGGTGTTGTTACCCATGTTATTTTTACATATTAAAATATAATTATAATATGTCGCTTGTATTAGTTTAGATGAATTATACGCAACATTAATATTAATATATTTTATGAAAGGCGCGCGTTTGCAAGGCTAAAATATCATTTGAGCTGCGAAAAAAATGCGCAGCTAAGGCTGAAAAATAAAGTATAGGGGCTGCCAGGTTGGCTCACTCGTTTAAGGCGGAACAGTAGTGATCCCCGGTCGTACCAGCCGACAGTGGTCTGTAAAGCCTTTTCTGAGCAGTGCACAATTGGCCTCACGCTGCAAGGAAGTAAATTCGGTGGGACTGCCGGGTTGGGATATTAGAATATTTCGTAGCTTTACTCGCTGTTCAAGCACCACCTGTTGGCCAGCCAGGTCCTCGTCAGTAAGATTCTAAGCTTGCTCAGGTTCGGGTTTCCTCCGCCTTCATTCTGAACTTGCGAAGTTTAGAGCAATGAGTATAAAGAAGCAGTGGCTGACAGGCCTGTGCTTCAGAGGAGAGCCGCGAACTGTCTTGGCTCTCCCGAGATGGCAATATGGGGTCGCATACGAGCAAGCTTGTGTACATAGTTGGCTAATTCGGTATTCCAGATTTGGGTGGGATTGGAGATGCCAAATAAAAAAAAAAAAAAAAAAGAAAGTTTACAGGCGCAAATGTTTGTGCACCTAAGGATTTTTCAAGAAAAGGCCCGATCTGTTAGGTTGTCCATCTTCAGTCAAAGGTCAAAACCATTGGAAGGCCAGACTAAGCATTTTTCACGTCACTACTGTACACTGCTGAATACCTTTATAATAAAATGTGCAGCAACACCATTTGGCACATGTTATAATCCCCCAGGCCTTTGTTTGACAACTTCTGTTAACTCATTCTCAGTTGGCATGCAAACATTGACCACAAAAACAAGCTATCCAAACCATGCATTCCAAACACAATCAACAAACTGATTTAGTATCCAATCCAAGATGGCAGTCATGTCAGTCAACCATTTGTGTGTCAGTACCTCAGGTCTGTGTGTTTATGCATGATATTTTGTGTCATCTGGGCATGAATGAGTGCTACTTTTCAAGAACAACATCTTACTTTCAGATTGGGATCGCTGGATTATTCAATAGTTTCTCATAAAACATGCTGTAGTTGTGCCTTTTGCAGCTGGAGGGCTATGTCATCTCCTGATGGCTCTTATAATAATAATATTTATTATTATTCTTCTTATTATTATTAGAAGGTGTTACTGGATTGCCACGTAACTCTAATCTGGACTGTTTTGAGGCCTAGGCCTACGTGGAATCCACCTGCTGGTGTTCAGCACCTAAGGGGGCCAGAGCACAATCATATAGATCAGGGCTCCCCCAGATCCAGCTCTCAAATCAAAATCCAGCTCTGGGTTTCTCTCCTTCCAGGCAGTTAATTGAAAGGTTATTGCCATTAATTGGCCAGACTGTCATCACACCAGACTCAAAGGTAAAGGGAGAGTGAAAAAACGAGCAGTTCTTAGCCTTTGAGGACCATGACTTGGGGAGCCCTGATATAGAGCCTCTCAGAGGCAGGCACAATGATTGTCTCATTTTCACCATTTTCACTATTCCGCTTTCAGTGCAGAGATGTACTCAGTGAATTAGCTACTGGCTTTATTTTCGACCCTTCGTAAGGACTCGCTCACGCTTGATCGTAGATTTTATGGCCTAATGCCACACTGGCAAAATTACTGTGGACTTCTCCTGACGTGCAGATCAACTCCACTGTTCAGTCAGACACCCCACACTGCTACCTGCTCAGGCTTAAAAAAAAAAAAAAACGTATTTAAGATAGAATCATGAATTACTCTATATCAGATCTTGATGTTTATTCCTTAAAACCAGGGATTAAGTTAAGTAAATGGACATGACGAGTACAGTGAATTCGGCTGGTTGCTCTCCTGAAGACTCAAATTCCCCGATAAGAATTTCTAAGTCAAATCATCAGTCAAACAGCCCACTCCAAAAATCCTCAGGGTAAAACCCAATTTCACTTTTAAAAGATACTTTTAAAACTTTCAAGAACAGGCTTTCTTGCATGATTTTTGCGACCGTGATCTTAGCAGAGTTACTCTGATTCTGGGTATATGAACAAGCATTGGAATAATTTCGCTCAATTTTTTCATCTCTAATAATCGTTCCCATTAAGAAGCTTTGAATCAGAGGTAGGGACAATACCTAGTACTGTGTCTTTCAAAGCCAATTTGTTATAGAGATAAATCTTGGTCTAAAGCTTGCTTTTCAAACACCTCTGCTGACTAGACTTTGTGCAGGTCTGCAGTAGACCTCTCCTGTGACTTTTGCCTCATTCTTTTCCTGTGCAGCACTGATCGGGATCCACCACCCGGAGGGAGAGGGGAGACGTATTGTTTTAGGCTCGGTTCGCATTCGCGTTCCCACTTCGTTATAACTCCAAAAAGCATAACTCCAAAATTGCTTGCATGATCTTAACAAAACTTTGCACACTTACTACTCAGGTCCTGAAGTGGTGCCTTTCGGTATGTGCCTGTCTGTTTGGCCATCTGTCTGTCTGTCCGGATGTGTTAAATTTTTGTCCAGAGCAGAACTCCTAAACCGTTTGCATGATCTTCACGAAACTTGACATACTTACTGCTCAGGTCCTGCAGTCCTGCCTTTTGGTATTTGGCTGTCTGTCCGTCTGTCCGTCCGTCCGTCCGTCCGGGGGGTTATGCAGGGAAGGGGGCCTGGGGGGGGGAGACAGTACATTTTTACAAGTAAAAATACATTCTAGTTTCTGTCTCATTTCATGACGCCTTGTGATTGTATAGGAAAAAGTAAGTAAACTTTGATTGTTTTTGGAGGCCTGTCCAGCAGTGTGTAGGTTGTAATCGGTTACAAACACTGAGCAAGGGTAGTTTACTAATGGTATGAAGAGCTGAGCATCCAGAATGTTACCCATACTTGCACTTTTATGATGTCACGCCTGGAATGGTTTCACTTCAAGTGCTGTCTGGAGATGGCAGTGGCTTGATGATCACTGGGGAACTACACAAAATGCCTTTACTTTGCATTTTTTACTTCATTTGTGATATTAGTCTCGGCCCTCAGCGGCAGAATATGTTTTGCAAACTGTATACAGGTCTGTATTTGTGGTTGGGAGAAAAGAGCTGGTGCAAGGTAGAGCAATAATAAATATGGAGTAATTTACATGGTGTACCTGATCATTTTTGTTTCAATTTTGGTGACATGAAGTAAGCAGTAGGTTTATGTTGGTGCACTGCAAAAAATCTGGCCAAGCATTGTAATTTTATTTAGACTCAAATACTTGCTTCTATTACCTTTTTTTCTCAGAAATAAGATTCTGCCACTCACATCAGTATCTCACATCAGTGGCAGATTTTTTTTTTGAGAGAAAAAGTAGTAGAGAGCTGTTTTAAGATTAAATGCTAGATTGAAATGCTTGGTGAGATTTTGTATTTTTTTCAGTGTGGTGGTGGATGCAGGAGGAAAAGGATCAATGGTTTGAACTGTGGTAGAAATTTATCTCGACCCAATAGGATAACATACTACGTAATATCAGAGGCTGTAACTAGTTTTGACAGAAGTAAAATGACTGCTCTTTATTTGGATGCAAGCACTACGGTAGGTCATGTTGTTTCATTGTTAAACTGTCATCATTATTCAGTTTTATGATGATGAACAGTAAAACTGAAGCTTAGCGCTAGATCAGGCTTAATCAATTGAAGTGTACATTTGCATTGTGGTTTGACATCGCTGCAGTTCTTTTCCCCTGCTCAGCATGGTAGTGCATGGTAGTTAATGCCAGCGACCTTGAAGGAAGCCCGCTTGTTATTAATGCTGTACAATGTTAAAATTCTAAAGCTATAATTATGATTGCAGTAGCATGCTTGAATTTGAGTTCAGGGCAGTTGAAAGTCGGCGGTCTTATTGTGTGAATATGCTTGTATGGTTCATGGAGATGCCAGAGCTGTGCAGACATTCACACTGTCATGTGCAGTGGACTGCTATGTGCTTTCCAGGGGTACACTGTGTCTTGGTGGACCTCTCTGTATAGCCTGGCATTACACAGCCCTTTGACTCGCAAACTTGAACTAGACCCAACTTAGCAGGGGTTTGTTTGGTGCTTACATTAGAGTGGTACCTGCAGTCAGTGGCGGACTGGGGCAAAAAAAGTGGCCCGGGAATTCGTACCTGACTGGCCCACTCTTCAGGGGGCAGGGATGGGGCGGTAGTGGCCGGCCGAAAAAATTTCACATTTTTTGACAAAAGTATGCATTTTAACGTCGTATTGGACCATGTTTCCCTTAAAACATTGACATTATTAGTTCTTGAGTTTATATAACACCAATTTGCCTACAACATATTAATTGTTGTGTATATCTAACATACAAACCCAGTGGCTATATGCATGTGTGATCTTAGCAGATGTTAACAGATCACCTCCCCCCCAAGTCCAAAAAGCAGGTTTAGTAAAAGATACCTTCCTCAACAGCTTCTAAAAAGTGAGTAAAATGCTGTGATGGTCTTTTTTTCTGAATGCTTCCAAAACATGAGGCTTTAATGCTTCCAAAACACTCCAAGTGTTGTCAAAGTAGAAAGTGTTGTCTCGTGAAACATCAACATACACAAAGAGTCACCATTAAGTTGAACTTATGCATATATCAGTGAATTTACTATTCTATTGGCAGGGGGTAATGTCCAAAAACAAACAATCCAATTTATGTTAAAGATCGTATTTATCCTAAAGATGTCCTGAAATAAATTTAATACAATGATGCTGTCCCATATTAAAAACATTACATTGTCAACATGTAAACTAATGTATTTTTACAGAAATCCTATTATTATTAGGGGCCAAGCACCGAAGGTGCTAAGGCACCTATTGTAATTGTTAGAATTTTTATTATTACCCCTCAGCCCGAAAATTCGGACTGTGGGGTATTGTCGTCACGCGCGGCGTCCGTCCGTCCGTCCGTCCACAATTGCATTCCGCGCATTAAGTCCAAAATGCCATTGCCGATCAACGCCATTTTTGGTGTGGGTGTTGGGGGTTGGTAGCTACACAAGCCTGTCGATTTTCGTTGCGCTGCGATATCTACTATGGCTGCCACGGCTGCCATCTTGAATTTGCATTTCGTGCATTAAGTCAAAAACGCCATTGCCGATCAACGCCATTTTTGGTGTGGGTGTTGGGAGTGGGTAGCTACAGAAGCCTATTGATTTTCATCGCGCTCCGATATCTAATATGGCTGCCACGGCTGCCATCTTGAATTTGCATCTATGGCTGAGGGGTAACGCCCACTTTGCGGGGCTATTTTTCACTATTGTTATACTGTCTGCCATGGGAGTCGATGACAGCCCATAGAACCCCTTGGTGGATTTTCATGAAATTTGGCACATTGATAGAAGAAAGTCCATGGTATCCAGTCACCAAATTTGGGGTCAGTCCATGCATCCCTGTAGCGCCACCAACAGGCCAAATTTCAAGGTACATTTTTGCGTATAACTTTTGATTCATTTGTCGTAGAGTTGTGATATTTTTTCCTCTGAATCCTTGGGTCATGACGAGTGGAATGCACCTATTGTCGTTAAAGTCTGCCATATTAGATTTTTCGCCATTTTGAATTTTTTGAAAACTACTTTTGCAAACTAGTCCCAGACCGTTGAACCTATCGCCACCAAATTTGGTATGTACCATCTAGAGAGGGATGTGACAAGAAGTGACTAAAGGAATTTTACTAGGCCAAAGTATATGGCCGCAGTCATCCAATGAATTTGGATGGCGAAAACACCAAACAGTAAGTGAGCCAAATCTCAGCAATGATTCATTGGATTGATGCAAAACTTGGTAACCTTCAGTAGCAGAGGGAATATTGGATACCCACCAAGTTTCATGACATTTGGCCACATGGGGGCGCTACACCAGAAAAACACAAAAAAATGTATTAAAATACCCATTACTCCAGGACGAAAACGGATATGTCAACAAAAAGTTTGGGGTAAAAGACGCGTGTGGGTCAGTATAGACTTCAATGAGTGTTGGGTGGCATGACCCGAGCCAGCATAGATAATATGCAGTTGCTGTTGGACCTAAGGTGATTGGCTGGTAAGACCATGAAATGAACTTAAGTTAATTTGGACCGTGAGTTAGCATGCTAATTGAAACACTAATGACGGACTGTTGTCTTGTTCAGGGGTTGTTCTGATTGTGTGTCTACATGGTGACCCTGTCGTGCTTGGCCCCTTCATTGCTGCTTGCAGCTTTATTTGTTATTATATTTACATGAATGGGTGAGAAAATAAAATGTGACTTTGGGTCCATTTAGAATTTTTCAATAAGACCATTGCGTTATTTGGATTGATTCATACATAGCCTTTTTTAAATAACATTATGTATCTAATAAAGACTCAGAGGGCATAGAATAGCTTACTAGCTTCAGAACCGCAGTAGTTGCTGGTTGCAAGTTTAATGACGGGTGATTCTGGACGTCAAGACAGGGTTTTAGAATGGAAAATTTGTGAAGTCTTCCTGTATTCCAGGACAAATTTCATTTGGCATTGTTAAACAACGAATCAATATGCATCAAATAGTAGGCTAATAACTTGTCCATCTGTGGGGTCGTTATGTAAGCTCAAGCAAATATTAACCGAACACATACTTGCGATAGCCTGTTAATTTAACGTCAGTCTTACGCTTCCGTGTCCCCCTCTCAATGGAAACTGCTTGCTACATGAGGATCATCATGGCCAAACAGCAGGTCGGTTTTTTTTTTTTTTGCATTTGAAAGCCCGAGCCTCCATTTCAGCTTCCTTCTTTCTCTAAGATTTTCCGCCTCTCCATTGCTTTCTGACAATTTTATCTGATCTCATAGTAGTTGAAACACATTTTTAGACCGTTAACGCAACAGGGGACAAGCAAGGCCAATGGTCAAACAAATTTCCCGGCAAGCCTGCATTCTTAAACTTTTAGGCGGGAAACAACAAAATTAAATGAACTGTGAATAGTCTAAGCCCATATATCATTTTTTATTTGCAAAAATACAGTTTTTTTGGTCATTCCTATAACATAAAGCACATATGTAAATGAATAAATACTAAAAAAGGCCATGACACAAGAAAACCGGAATAGTGAAGTAGAACCATTAAAAGTGTAATATAAAGTTATGAGTCATAAACAACATAAATAGCCCAGTAGCTAATTATCCGCAGGACAAAATAGGCTACATACATGCACTTGCACCGTATTTTACCGGTCAGGTGCCAGTGCGTCTATTATAACCAGGCATTAATGAAGGAGGACGATCCACCCTCACTTATGCGCATCTCATTATGGGCTGCTGGTCACTGCGCTGTGGGCCGTATAGGCAACTGCGGGTTTTTTTTTTTTTTTTTTTTGCTGGCAGGACCGGTCCACTGACCTAGCAGCCCACTGGGAAAACTCCCCGTAGTCCCAATGGCCAGTCTGCCCCTGCCGGCAGTCAAGCCTGAGTGTGAGCTCGGGAGCTCTTTGATTTGAGCGTCAGTGTGGTGTGAGAGGAAGGTTGGTGTGCAAGGCTCAGAGTGATGGAATTTTGGCCAGGAATTACTGCTTTTCTGTGGTTTGTTCGCTTTTGGAACACTTTTACTGTTCCGATCAGGATTTTGGCAGAGAGATTTCTGAAGGCAGTGGTTCTCAAACTTTGTATTTGGGCCCCTCAGTGTCTGCTGGTTTTAGTTCCAGCCACAATTGGTTGGACTCAGGCCGAGGAGAAACAATTCAAACAAGCTCACTTGAATTGGGTTGATACTAGTGGTGTTTAATTCTGCATTCGGATGTTCTGTCACGCGTGTTTTTTTTAACTATGGCATTTCAAAGACTATGGAAATTTCAATTACTTCTATCACCAAAACTATTACAGATAGAGCTTAGGTTTGTATTGTGGGCATATAGGAAGTCATGTATGAAGTTTCATTTCATGACCTTGAACTTGACGTTCAATCACCTTCAACGGCCGAACTTAACAGTGAAATTTGAATTACTTATATCAGCAATCGTTACAGATAGAGTGTAGGTTTGTATTGGAGACGTATAGGAAGTCATATATGAACTTCCATTTTGTGACCTTCATACTGACCTTCGAAGATCAAACTTGACCTAGTGAAAATTCAATGCCTTCTATCACTAAAAAGGTCACAGATAGAGCCTAAGTTTGTATCACAGACTTGAAGGAAGTCACACATGAACTTTCATTTGGTGACATTCAACTTGACTGTTGGTGACCTTTGAAGGTCAAACCTGACATAATACACAGGGCTTCCGCCAAAATATTTTTCAAGGAGGGGATTTCCCCCTTTCCAACTTTTTTGGGTGGGATTTTCAATTTGTCGGGGGGATTTTCAGTTTGTCAGGGGGGATTTCAGTATGTAACGGCTAGCTGTTACAACCATAAAAGACTGTAACAGCTATTCATTTAGGATATTCAGATGAACTTAAACAAGACAAAAGTTCTCACAAAAATAAAACATTTATTCAACAAAAGTAATTACTGCTCTCAGTGACTGAGTGACCGTGTAAAATTTGAAAAATAAAAAATACAAGTTACAACTGCCATTGACTATAATCAGATAATGGATATTACGCGACAGAATGGTATGCTTTGGAACAGGACTGGGCTTGACTAGATTCTCTAGTCAACAAACAAACCTGCAAAGACACAAAAAATAGCAGTGCTTTCACTAAGCAGCGCGATTCTCGGTCGCTACGTATATCCGCATGGAACCTCTACGTGAAAAACGAAATTGACGAGAACGGAAGGCGACACTTTGGAAACCGTTATCGTACACCCATAAATTAAAGACTGGCATTGACAGCATGAAAAAAAAAATCATTAACGTACAAGCGATCTCTCACTTGATTTGAAGGGAGTCCGGTGAATAAACATTTTAATGAATAGACGGCAGGTGCAGACGGCGCAAACCTTGTCCCCAAGGCGAAAATATGTACAGCGCTGGGTAGGCTAGTGATTACCATGTCTGAAATTAGGGACGAGGTTGGCCATGAAGATGTATAGCCACTGCCCTGATTGCGGTGCTGCGCAACGAAAGGGAAGATTCGAGATCATCTGCGGTCAGCGGCCAACGGCAAGGCAGAAAACATACCCTGTGATTGGCTAGTTACTCTCTGAATGTCCAATTTGTTCAGATTTTGTGGGCGTGAATGAACGTAAGAGTCAAGCAGTACTTGTATAGGTACTTTTTTTAGCCGCTTGCACACTGGGCCTGAAACAAATTTTTTCGCCATCGACAGATTACATTGACTTTGAATGTAATCTGTCGTATGGTAATTTGTTTCAAGGCCCAGTGTGCAAGCAGCTTAATTTACTGAAAACATTTGTGGGAATGGCCCGCTTTGACTATTTTTTCTTGTGGGCACTAGGGCCGTTTTTGCGGGAATCCCGCAATCGCGCTGCTTGGCGGAAGCCCTGATACAATGACTTATATCGCCAAAACGGTCACAGATGGAGCCTAGGTTTGTATTACAGACTGATAGGAAGTCATATATGAAGTCCATTTGCTAACCTCAACTTGACCTTCTGTGACTTTTAAAGTTCACAGTTGACATGTTGAATTTTCAGTGACATGTATCACCAAAACTGCTTCAGAGCTTAGGATGGTATTACAGGAGGTCTTATAAAAATGTGAACTTTTATTAAGTAACCTTGACATTGACCTTTATTGATTCAAAGGTCAAATTTCACATGAAATTTTCATAACATGTATCATCACTATAAGATTGCTTGCCGGTAAGCTACAGGACCTTTGGTCCTTTTTTTTTTTTTTTTTTTTCCCCAATATGTGCCAGAACACTTGCCCGACTTCGACTTTTACTTGCCCGGGGCAATCAGGCAAGTGTGTGTTGCACGTTGCATGATTTAGGGGTTGAGTTGATTTTTGAAATATTTGGCCAATTATAAAAAGTTGTTAATGTAATTTATACATCTTAGCCTTTGAATCGAATTCTGACAGTGTCTAGTGTTTAGCCATTCTGCTGACAGCCCCCCCCCCAAAAAAAAACTGTCAATTGCCAGTGGCTTGGGGGCACAATGGGTTGGTGCAACTGAGCACACAATGACGCTAGCCTAGCTGAGATTCAGTCCTATGAAACCACTGTAGAGCGACAGTATTCACGTTAAATGGTGGTCTGAGTTGAGTCAAAACGCAAATAAAGTCCTATGATAGTCAACTTGCATTGAGCCAGCCTTATGCATTGACACACACCCAAATGTGCTGTCCAACCCATTGTGATGCAAATGGCTTTATTTGAGGGCACAAAACAACCAAACTAAACAAAGGCGATAAATATGGCTTTTGCGATGGATGAAATTGTGCGTAACTACCACGTACATTTTTGTATGGAAAGGCACATAAATGGAGCCCTATATGTTGATTTATCTTATAATATGTCGCCCGTCTGTATTTCTGGTCTGATCTGTAGGTGAAATTACACTCCAGTGGCACTGTGTTATGCTGTCAAATCTCTTTAGTGTGGCTACTTTTGCTACCATCTAATGGGAACAGCAGCTTTCCCTGTGCTTCTAAGTGGGAAGTGCTATAGTTACATGATGGAGAAAAGTCTGAAACAAATGCCAAATCACGGTTCTCTTCCACGGGCAAGCCATTGCAAACACCATGTAAACAAAGCTGGTGATCCAGTTGCGCGTCTCAAGCCTCACTTTGGACAAAAATGAATATTCTTGACCTGGATAATAAGAGTGGTCAATGCCAAATAAGCACATGCTTTTATTACAAATCTGTCTAGTCCATCCCCTTCTGTTTTCCATGCCTTTTTTAAGGAGCTGTATTATTTGTGTAGATGGAAAAAAAAATGGTGAGACCATGTGAAGAAAAAAAGAATTGATTAATTTCTAAAATGGTATGTTTATTTTGTCATGGCTATCTTACAGTTGTCGTTCATTAACAGTTCTGTCACACTTTCAGCTCTAGAATGCATAGATGCAACCCTTACTGATATGATTCCATAGTTTATGCTGCTCCTTTGCGTTGTCGCATGTACTGAATTTTGTTTGCTCTGCATTTATCTGCTGTTTTTAATTTGCTTGCTGCTGTGTCAAATTATAATTGTGACCTCTTGCTTTTTCAGATTGCATATCCATTCCCTACATTAGCTTTTCCAAGAATGGCCAGCGGGCAGCCCACTGACAAATTCTGTTTCTTGTACCAACCTGAAAGCTGTCAAAACTTGAAGAGGTCAGTGTAGAACCACTTGAATATTTGTAATGTGTGACCATGTATCCAGTGACTTGGTCCACAACAGCAATTTGCTTGGTTTCACTCTTAAACTAGATAGATTGTCTTGAACTTAGTATTGTTAATACAGTGTTTAATATTTGAGTTGATATTGAGAAAACCTACACGTTTATGAGCCAAATATAAGTGTCTTGTTTATTTCTAATTTTGAATTTAACTTCAGTCATTTGTCCGCTAATCAGTTTCCTGTTTCTGAATTTTTTGGAATCGGACAAAATGTTGGTTCGAAAAATGTGGGAAAAATGACTCACTGCATTGTTTTCATTGATTGCCGCTCATGTCTTCCTTTTTGTGCGTCTGTCTTAACTTTTTTGATGTGCTCTTACTGTTTCTTGAGTGCATATGTCTGTCTGTGTATTGGCTGATGGTTTTATTTTACCCTGTGTTATAGGAAAATAATGGTGCTAATTTTTCTCTGTTGTACTGTCCATCCATCTGCCCATCCATCCTTTATATATCCCGCTTACTATACTTGCTCATGGTTGAGGATGATGCTTTGTTATGTTGGTGGTGCACATGCTGGGAAATGGTCACAGATGGAGCCGAGGTTTGTATTGGAGACATGTAGGAGGTCTTATGAACTTTCATTTGGTGACCTTCGTATTGAACTTCGAAGGTCAAATGTGACCTAGTGAATATTCAATGACTTGTATCACTAAAACGGTCTCAGATGGAGCCTAGGTTTCTGTTACAGATATCTTGGATGTCACATGAACTTTCATTTGGTGACATTCAACTTGATTGTCAGTGACCTTTGAGGGTCAAACTCGACAGTGAAATTACAACGACCTGTATCACCAAAATGGTCAGAGTTGGAGCCAAGGTGTGTATTGAGACATTTAGAAAGTCATATATGAAGTTCATTTGGTGACCTCAACTTGACCTTTTGTGACCTTTAAAGTTCATAATTGACATATTGAATTTTCAATGACTTGTATTACCAAAACTGCTTCAGAGCTTAGGATTGTATAACAGGAGGTCTTAGAAATGTATATAAACTTTTATTTAGTGACCTTGACATTGACCTTCAATGATTCAAGGGTCAAACTTCACATGAAATTTTCGCAACTTGTGTTATCGCTATAAGATTGCTTGCCGGTAAGTTACAGGATCCTTGATCCTATTTTTTCATCTTTTTTTTTGGCCTGATGAATTTTCGTATAAATTTGCCATAACATACTACTAGACCATATCTCCAGTCGTTTTTTTTCTTTTTGGTTTTTGGTTGAATCTTTTTTGTCCGTTTTTTGGGCCTTTGAAATTTTGGCCCCAGTGTTAAAGATAGGACTGAGAAATTTTAAAAATTATCTCTCAAAAACTGTCCGATAACTTTTTTCTAAATCTGGCTATCAACTCGCCTTGATACACTTTATGTACAGTGTGAGTGCCATTTTAATTGAATCGATGGAAGTGGGTCTAGTGGGTGCTGTACTTTAAAGGGCATCTAAAGTCAATTCCCATTGTTTTTGTTTATCGGCCAATCAGCGAGCCGCACCTGCGCAAACAAACCGAAATAGAAGGATTATCTACGCATGTACTCAAAACATTGGTTGATGAATGAAATTGGTCACGTGACAATGCAAGATGTCAACAAAAGCTGGTGATTTGTTTGTAAACATTGATGGATTTGTTTGTAAACATTGGACGTTCAACGTCCCGTCTGAGAATCGACTTTAGATGCCCTTTAACACTGGGTCTTATGGAGAATGGGCAAAATCACCAGTGGAAGCTAAATGGTTGCAGATGGAGATTAAGTTTGTATTATCTACATAAACGAAGTCATATATGACCCATATTTTGGATGTGTTAAAGTTGACCTCAGATGACCGTGAAAGGTCAAACTTGTGCTCAAGCAAAATGTTTCAATTTTCAAAGGCTTCTATGCTTGAAGATATTGAAGATTTGGAATATATGTGTATTGAACACCTTTAGGAAGTCATATATGAACTTTCATTTGGTGGCCTTGAAATTGACCTTCGATGACCTTCGATGGTCAAACTTCACATGGTGAAATTTCAATGACTTCTATCACCAAAACTATTACAGATAGAGCTTAGGTTTCTATTGTGAGCATATAGGAAATCATGTATGAAGTTTGATTTGGCGACCTTGAACTTGACCTTCAGTGATCTTCAACAGCCAAACTTTACTGTGAAATTTTAATGACTTATATCAGCAAAATTTTTACAGATAGAGCGTAGGGTTGTATTGGAGACGTATAGGAAGTCATACTTTCATTTGATGACCTTCATATTGACCTTCGAAGGTCAAACCTGACTTGGTGAAAATTCAATGACTTCTATCACTAAAAAGGTCACAGATTGAGCCTAAGTTTGTATCACAGACTTAAAGAAGGAAGTCACACATGAACTTTCATTTGGTGACATTCAACATGACTGTTGGTGACCGTTGAAGGTTGAACTTCGCATAATACAATTACAATGACTTGTATTGCCCAGACGGTCACAGATGGAGCCTAGGTTTGCATTGGAGACATGTAGAAAGTCATATATGAACTTTCATTTGGTGACCTTCATATTGACCTTCAAAAGTCAAATGTGATCTAGTGAATATTCAATGACTTGTAACACTAATGTGGTCGCAGATGGAGCCTAGGTTTGTGTCACAGACATCTAGGAAGTCACGTATGAACTTTCATTTGGTGACATTCAACTTGACTGTCAGTGACCGTGGAGGGTCAAACTCGACAGTGGAATTAGAATGGCTTGTATCACCAAAATGTTCACAAATTGAGCCAAGGTTTGTATTGAGGCGTTTAGAAAGTGATATATGAAGTCCATTTGCTGACCTGAACTTGACCACCTGTGAGGTTTAAAGTTCACAATTGACATATTGAATTTTCAATTACTGGGATCCCCAAAACTGCTTTGGAGCTTAGGATTGTATTACAGATTGTAGAACATTATAAATGTATGTGAACTTTTATTTAGTGACCTTGACGTTGACCTTCAATGATTCGAAGGTCAAACTTCACATGAAATTTTCATAACTTTTATCATCACTATAAGACTACTTGCCGGTAAGCTACAGGACTCTTGGTTCTATTTTTTGTTACTAGTATAGCTGGATCAGCCTGCAGTTTGAACTGCTGTATATACAATGAAACATGTTAGGACCCCTAGTGGTTACAGATTCCTGTAACCCTCCACTTAGTGGTGCAAACTGTATCACAGACAAAAATTACAGTATTCTTGAGAACTTAGTTGTCTTAGTCTAGCTCAGTGCCATTCAGTGCTTGTATAGTATCTTAACTTTTTATGACATCTTTTCTTGTTCTTTCAGTTTATTAAAGTTTTGTACAAGTATGTCAGTTCTTGCGTATTTATATGTTGAATGTAGCATACAGCAAAATCATTTTTAGGTTTCTCTCAGGTTTGGCATATGCCTTACGTATTGCTGTGGCAGAGAAAAAAAAAACAGATCACCTACCTTCCCTAAAAATCTTACAAAAAACTTTATGCAAAAAGAAAAAGAAATGAAGAAAATGCCTACCTACCATACCTGTTTTTCAAATCGATGTTATGGTAAACATCCATTCCAGATGCTGTTGGTATGGCAGTGACAGTCCGTCACTCTTAACCAGGCCCATGTTCTTTTTAAATTGAATTAGGCACTTAAGAGAATATCAATATTGTGAATAATTCGACAACATTAATAAAGGCAACATTTTATAATGAATGTTTCTATATATTTAAAACTAGTGTGTAATACCCCCTTTCTCACTTGCATTGTATCTTTCTTATGGGCACGTGAATGTTCATTTTAACTGTAGCCTAAGATATTCCCTTCAGTCAAGATTAGTGACATACGCATACTTAAATTTCTCATTTCGAAATGAACTTGGAACATAATGCTAAAGAAAACATGGAGCATTGCAGAATTGTCTTTTAGACAATTAGACAAAGCAATGTTGACTTTGCAAGCAATGTTTCACTTATCTCAGTTCAACAATGAACATGACATACCACTTGAAAACGGTAAACTGTAAATCTGTCAACATAATAGTCTTTCTGCGCAGAAACAAGTTTTATGTGCTTCATTTGAACATTTAAGATTGAGTTATACATATGTTGGCTATTGTGTACTGAGTTGTTTGTGGGCCACTTATCTTGAAACTGCATTTTCGGTGCAACCCCAGTACATACTACTTCAGGTTTTGATGCATAGTTGAAGCTAAAGCCCGTTACTATCTTTTAAAAGAAGTATCGCGATGCTCGTCACCTTAGCCAGTCTGTCTGGGTTAGTCCGTAAAGCAGCAGTCACAACTTGCCAGATAGCGTTAACGGATATCCGACGGAGAGCAAAATTTTCAATCCGTTCTTCTCCGTTCGCAGCCGTTTCTTGTGAGGTGAGGTCCGTTCAATCCGACGGGAAGCTTCGTGCATTTTGAGCCTTGAGCGGCAACAGAGACGACTTTGACCACCGGATAATTTTCTTTTGCAAAGTTTCTCTGTCGGACGTCCGTTATCGCTATCTGGCAAGGTGTTATAAATCTCTTAATTTTTATTTTATCATTATAGATCTCCTAAAAATACTACAATGAGAGATGAACTGCTGAGTTGGGATGTGGCAATGTTGAACGAGGATCTTTTTAAAGTGTGATGAGACCACTTGCTGTCATGGGGTGTGTCGCGCATTATTTCTTGAAACATACACACCTGAAGCGGCTAAAATGTTTTAAAATGCCGTTGGGAAGAAGCCTGAGTTTAGATTTCGCTAACTGCAGGTGCTCCGCCCTTCCCTAAATCTGCTCCCGTGTACTTGGCCTAAATAACAATCCTATAACAATTAAGATATGATTGTGAAAAGCAGACAAACCTAACTGGGCTACGGTGTTAGATTAAAAGAATGCCAATAATTTAAATAATTTGAAAAAATCTTCCTCTGAATTACATCTCTCATTGTGGCATTTTAGGACATTATTCAAGATTAATTTAATACAGATTTGTTATAAGATCGCCCTGGATTTTAAGCATCTAAAAAATACACAGGTGGAAAACATTCTGAAAAGCAGATGAAATGTGAATTTGAGATATAAATTATCACAGTCGCACGAAATGGCGTGGCGATGGCAATCGTGTTCATGCAAATCTGTGCTGTTCTATGGCCATTTAAATTTCAAAATGCAGCAATCAAACATGTTTTCTTAATAAGCAGCTCTACTCATTCAACTTAAAGAGTAACCGAATCCACCATTTGATTGCTAATTAGGCAAAGTAAACGGGAACAGGTATACTTTTCTTAGAGTTGCCTTATTGGTTAATTGGAGACGATTCTGTTTTCATTTGCTTGGCTCCTTTCAGCACGTAGCCGAAAAATACTGATGTCAGTCCAGTTTTTTCCGGAAGCATTTCACATGCCCTTTGATGTTTGGCACTTTCGTTCAGGACAGCACGGGGGTTAATAAAGGAAAAGGGAAAGCTCGCATGTTTGCCCCATGGTAGCAGGTGGTGTTATTACGCTTTAAAAAAACTGCGATTCAGAATCGTTACACCCCTAGTCCCAATGAAGAGTTACCAGTTGTGTTCTGCACACTATTTACCCAGTTTCTTTAAGGAGCGCGTTTACACAAAATATTGAATTGAATCGGGAAAGATTTCCGCCTGTAACCCCCGCCTGAAAATACTGGTTTTTGTGAAAGTTTCAACATCATCTAAAGTCATATTGAAGTGCATTTGGTCTGACTTCTGCCCATAATTCCCGCCCAAAAATTCGAAATGAACTTCAAAATGAGTTTAGATGACGATGTTAATACCACAAAACCAGTATTTTCTGGCAGAAATCTTGCAGGCGGAAGTCTTTCCTTGAATCGCTGTGTGAATATTGGAAGATTTTGAAAGATGATGCCATGCCAACGGAATTTTGTTACCGCCAGGCTCCCAAACCCACACACCTGTCAATTTTAACTAGGCAGAAGAAACGACAGCATCAGTTACAGATGGAACAGGTAGGCTTTCCAAATCTTATGTCCGTTTATAATTTGTCATTGTCGTGACATCGATTCATAAATGATTCATCGGACAAACTCTTGCTTACTGTTGCCATGCTTTATTTTAGTTATAACCTCTGTGTACGCAAGGGTTCCAGTGTCCGGGTAACGTGGCAAGCTACCCCAATTCTTACAAACATGGCGCACCGCCAATGACACACAAATCTGATCTTCTCGAGCTGATTTAGTTGTTAAAAAATTTTCAGAAATTACCCAAAAATATATTTGAATAGTAGGGCAGTGCACTTTTATTGGGCCTTCACTGTACCGAGTGTTTTCTATGCCTTTAATTAATGGATCGTGATTACATCATGTAAAAGTTCACGTTGCAAAAGATTAACCAGGCATACGTAGCCTTTGCCCCTGTGTGGCCTTGTCACGATTCAGTGTGTCAAAGGGCCACTGATGGTTAAAAAGTTAGAAATGATAGTTTCGTCTGAGGTATCTGTGTTAAAATGTGAAAAAGACATTGCAGCAGCCCAAATAAATTGCACTGTACATTTATCCCCCTCAGTAGTAGCTCAATTTATTTGATTCATATTATATACAGAGAAATTGTTCAGCTGTCAAATGTTGTTGATCCTTGCGAGTGCCATGCAGTGTTTCCCCCGTCATTGCTTTGGAGGGGCACCTCCCCCGCCTCCCCAGCAGAACCCCCCCAACCTGAAATTCAAGTTTTTTTTAACCATTATTTTGAAAAGTTTGTAAGCACAAAAATGTTGGGTTCGCGATGACACCGTCCCCATTGTGGAAATACACATCAAAACCAAAAATATACAAATCTGTCTGCATCCCGCGGACTCAGTTTTACGGGTGCTGAAATATGTACAAAATGCAAAGAAAATATCACATGCGCATCCGCAGGATGCGACGGTAACTTTTTTCAGCACTTGCTTCGTCTGGCAAGCAAATTTTCAAACAGTTGGAAGACGCTTGCCCGAGGAGGAATTTTACTTGCCCAAAAAAAAAAAAAAAAAACATACAAATATAACGCTATAACACATTACACAGCAAGTCACATGTAAGTTTGAAACATACAAATCACCAAAATATTGTTTGCTCAGCTGTGGTACCATTATGTACGTTCATTGTACATGCCATCAGTCAATCACAGCTCAGCTGTACTCACGCATAAATGAGACTGGTGACGAATTCAACCTGGTCACTGTCAGCTGAGTTGTGCACGCGGAAAATTTGTTAATGCTCGTGTGAAAATAACCATCTAAGTGCTCCGCAGTACGCTAAATTACAAGTAAAGTAGCCAGTTAGCTGCAGAAGTCCAACAGTCTATTCGTTAGGCCTTGGTTTCGGCGAGTAATAATGCAGATTGGAGAGCAAATTTTGTGATATCAGAAAGTGAGGACGATGTCTGACGTTATTAGTCCAAAATACAGTATGCTTCATGACCATAGATGTAGACTGTTCGTGACACAGGCTTCTGGTTGAGGCGTAGAGCTCATAAGTATATGCTCGTCACTGGAGAACATTATTGAGGAGGCGTTACCAGTTACTTTCTGAACCAGTATTTTGATGATCTGCGGCAATCAACGAAATACTATTCAGCTGACTGCTGGCTAATTATCGGGACCCCAGAGAAAACAGGCAATAAATCTAACAACAGCAGCTTTTCCCATCTTTATCGTGCTCTTATGAAAATAAATCATATTACACCCACATAACCAGCCACAGCGAAGGACCTACCAGTCACCAATTTCATATATGCTGCGTGCATCCAATCACAATGTTGATACGAGCTCGCTAAATAAAATCATTTGCCATTGGATGCGTGCATCCGCAACTCATATCATCATCAATCTCTAACCTTCTATTCTAATAGATTAAATCGGATGCTCTCCACTCTGATCTTAAGTCCCGCATGAAGATGATAATTTGCGGAGCATGACAAACGGCTAACTCATAATGCACTTTCGCCTGAGCATGCAGTTGACTTGATCGTTTATGGAGCTAGCTAAAGTTAGCTCCGCAATGTTTTATACACTGAATGCAGGAATGGGAATGAATCAACATGTAAGTGACGCAATTGCACGCCTCATGCGCCGGACTGGCGTCCCTCCGGTAGTTGTAAGTAACATGCACTGTGCGAGGAACACGGTTGAAGGAATGTACATGTAAATAATGGAAGTGTGTTCCTTTCATCAGGAAACATTGTTTTTGAAACTTTCATTTACTTGTTTTCTTGGTATCTTAAGGTGATTGAATGAGAAAGGACCCTAGCTTGCACGATTATGGCAAGCATTGTTTTTTACATGTGCCCGAACTCTTGCCAGACTGCGACTTTTACTTGCCCTGGGCATCGGGCAAGTGTTTATGTCGCATGTTGATCTGCAATTCCTGGTTTATTGTCTGATCGCTTCAGAGGCACGCCGTCAGGAGAGACCAACGAAATGATCTGCAATTCCTGGTTTATCCTCTGACCGCTTCAGAGGCGCACCGTCAGGGGAGACAAAAAAAAATGTTTTGGGGCCCCTTCAAAAATTGGAAAAAGGGGTCCCTGATGGCCTCTCAAATTGGCATATTTTGCAATGACTTATAGAAACTCCATTCAGCCTGAAGGCATTATAGTGCATCCCGGCCATTGCCTCGAAAGCCCCCTACATGGGCCCCCTTCTTGGAGTTGTGACAAAGGAGAAAGCACGGATCGCTAACCAAACTCGTTGACAGTCAATTAGCTACAGGAAGTGTGAAGAGTTTTACCAGACCCAGAGTTCAAATTGTTGGAATTCTAACACGTACAAGCCCATTCTTGCACCAATACATGAATGTTCTGATTATTGGGTACGCCCTGGTTAAAATGGGCTGATCAGGCAAACAATTTAACACTGTTTCGCTCAGTAACTCCACAATTTTTTTTCGGAGTGGCTCAAAACAGAGTTGGCTACCTAGCTAGCGTAATGTGGCTAGCTACCCACCATGAGAGGTTGGAGCCGCCGGCTTTCTGTAGTTGCACGTGACGCATAAATGCATGAAGACGTCTTCAGTTTGCAATGCAGTGCAACTAGTTTGTTGGGCTGAGTTGAACATTTCAGTTTTTCAGAAATTTATCACATTTGCCCATACATCACCAATAGTTTCAAAAATCATCTCAAATAAACATCAGCTTCCAGCCGGAAAAGTCAAATTTTCACTGGATAGGCTATGGTTTAAAAGCTGTCGTCCAGCAAAATGATGAAGGGAACATACTCGTCTGGACACCAAGAGAAAGAATAAAAGGGCAGACGAGAAAAAGACACCAGGACAGTGGTAAAAATATTATAAAAATTAATGGAAGTAAGTTTTATTTCCAAATGATACAGGTGTATGTACGCGCGTGAGCAAATAGCGTACTTCATATCACGAAAATGATAGGATTTTCCTGTTTTTCAATGTTTAAATATTAATAATCTGGCCATATTTAACACACTGTATGATTGCATGCACACAATTATTTTGGCCACAATATAAGGTGGAACAAAGCGGAAAAACATTTTTCGTAGTCTACTTTTGATGCACGCTTTTATACAAATCCCAAACCGCAAGGTGAAGAAAATGAAGATCTCTGCTGTGCAGTTAAATTGAACTTGAAGGTAAAATAACTAGGAACTCCTCCCATCCACTGTTTGTGTAAATGTGACTGGAAGTAAAAACGTCCTTTTTGAGAAATGTGATTTTTTTTTTTTTTTTTGTGACTTTTGTTCAGACAAATTAAAATATCCATGGATATGGACCCAAAGAGATTGAACACTACATCAAATTTTCATAACTAGACCTGCTAGAGTTTTTGTTTATTTTGAAGATTTATTTGTTTGCATCTTATTTACTGCCCCCATACCCAAATTATTGATCCCCTACCCCCACAGTACCTATGAGATCTTTCTTGTCGTATATTATAAGACTGGAAACATAATGGTGCAAGTATAATTTAAGTACTTGGAAAGTATAATATATACCTGTGACCCCTCTCTGGCTTTTACTCCAGACTTGAGACTGGACAAATGTATTGCTTCTAATTATATGCTTAGGTATATATGGATATAATGTCATGTGGAAGTCATTTATGAAGTTTCATTTGGTGACCTTGAACTTGACCTTCTGTCACCTTTTAAGGCCAAACTTGATATAGGAAACTTGCAATGACTTGTATCACCAAAATGGTCCCAGATAGAGCCTAGGTTTGTATTAGAGACATTTATTAGGAAGTCATGTATGAACTTTCATTTGGTGATGTTCAGCTTGACCTTCCGTGACTTTCGAAGCTCAACCTTCACATTAAATTTTCATACCTTTATTATCACAGTAAGATTGCTTGCTGGTAAGCTACAGGAACCTTGGTCCTGTTTTTGTAAATATTTGCAAGTTCTGCATTAAATGCGTCTAACACATTCCAAAACAATTGTAACCAGGGAATGGAAAGGCTAGAAAGGTAGTGAAATCTTCAGAAAAGCACCCATTTGGTTTATTCAAGTAAACAGGGAAATTGGTAATGGAATGGTTGATTCAAATATAATTGGGCATAAAATGACAGGTCTCAAGAAGATCAATGGTTTACCTGTAAGGTGATTTGAAATTTGCTCCTGCCAAAAGTTGCACATATAAAATACAAAGCAGAATTCTGATAATCGGATGCGCTGACTTGCAAGCCCTCAGACGACACGCCATTAAGAACCAACATCTCTCTGATTGACATTCCCACTAGGACTCATAAATTCTTCCGAAGACCTATGTCAGTTTGCAGTTTGTTGTACCCTCAAATGCACATTAAGACTCTTCGTATGCAAAGAGGTAGACTTCTATCAACACCATCCAGGGGTTTTACCAGCTTCTTGGGGATCAAAATCATCTGAAATGGACTGATGCTAAGTAGAAAATAATGCTATGGTCTGATGAGTTTCAAATAGTTTTTGGAAGTAATGGACATTATGCTCTCGGGGATCAAAGAGAACCGACTGATCAGCGACAAGTTCAAAAGCCAGCTTTTCCCATTGTTAGGGGCTACATTAATGCTCTTGGATCGGGCAAATCGCACGCCATTGAAGAAATAATGAACGTAGAAGGGTACACGCGCATTTTGGGATAATGTATGCTGCCTTTCAGATGTCTTTTTCAGGGACGCCCCTGCTCGTTTTAGCAGGATAAGGCCAAGCCATAAGCTGGACATATTACAACAGCATGGCTTTATAGTTCCAGAATGCAGGTACTAAACTAGCCGGCCTGCACCGGTCTCCTTCTCAACACTCAGGGCAGATTAAGAAGTGCAAAATGCAATAATGGAGACTCTGGAATGCTGACGTATTGAAGTTCTACTCTGCCTGGCCAAAAAAGTCCCCTTCCGGATTTAAATAAGTGAATACTGAATCATATTGCAGTGATTAATGTGATTTAACTGGCAACAGTTGTTCTGACCCTGACTGATAGTATGTAGCTTCTTATTTCTTAAACAACTATGGCAGAAGCCACATCCCGTGTTTGTGGAAGAGATGTTGCTGTGTTTAGAGGGGCAAATTTATGGACTTTGTCAAGCAAAGGAAAACTACGTAAATTGCTGAAATCACTGGCATTGGGTGAAGAACTGTTCAACACATTAAGTACTGAAGGATGGTGGTGAACAGTGAGCTTTGCAGAGGAAATTGATCAGAAAGAAATGAATATCTGTGATAGGGGATCACTAAAATTCTTCAAAGAAGACGTTTGATTGCAGATGTTGCCGCCATGGGCAGAAAAACCAGTTTTTAGATTTGGGGTGCGATTAGTTTTTTCACATGGGCCATATAGGCTTTGAAAAAGTTAACCTTCACTACATGAAACTATCCTTGTACTCTCGGCGACAGTTCGGAGATACTATGGATCAGCACTTGCCACGCCGCGTCTGTAGAGATTTGCTTGTGAGCATTCTATAGGCCACAAATTTCAACCGATTTGTTTCATATTTGGCGTGAGCCTTGCGTGTGGTAAGGTCAGGAAGCCTGTTGATTTTTGGAGCCATTGCTTTTGGCAGTCCAGGGATACACATTGACCAGCAGTTGACCAACTGTCGTAGTTTCAAAGCTGCTTTTTTTACTTGTGTTGTCTTTGCCTCACATTAGAATTAGTTGGTGAGCTGAAACATTTACATTTGACAAATAAGCAAAAATACAAGATATTTCCCAGGGGAAATACTTGCACTGCATACTCTGCTCTTTCAAAGCAAAAACTAGTTATCATGAGCACAGAACTGACATAAGTCTTGTGTCTACAGATCGAACCAACATCATGGCCATTGCAGCCTCGTTTCTGATCAGGGTAATCCTGGTACTGCGAAGCCCACACCTGCTGCTTACAACATAAACATGCTGGAATGTAATGTGTTAATGTATCTTACCACTGCTGTCACCATCCTTAAATCAGGATGAACAATGCATCAGACTGCCTTGGAAAATCCTGACATGTCTTATCAGAACTATCAATCAATCTCCCCTTATCCTTTCATCTTGATAATATCTGTCCTTTGGCCCCTTTCTTATGCAGTGTAATAAACGTGGGCTTGTTCTTCCAGTCTATATGTCTGTTTCACTCAGCTCTCTCCATGTCTGTCTTGTTACATAAACGGATATATCTTTCCCATGTGTCCCACATTTTTAGACTTTTCTCTGGAGTTTTCTTGGTTCCATGCTGCAGTTCCACTTCTCCTGTGCAGGAGCTTGTTGAAGTAAATATTTTTCATGCACTGTTGAGTGCTTTCAAGTGTGACTGTTCACATGTGGCAGTCTTAAATGCTCATGGGACACCATGCACTCTCTGTGGTGGCTTTTTCTTTGGGGCAGGCTGTGCCTTCCTGTGGCGTTGGAGTTTCCTGCATGTATTCCCTGGGCACATGAAGCACACCTCAATTAACAGTTGGAGATCTGTATTGAGCTAAAACTTTGTTGCGTCGGGCGTGACAAATTAGGGTTGCAGTAAAAAACTTAAAGGACAGGAGATCTTCCGGATCAGGGTTGTGACCAGTGATCTACAGAATGCTTGGCTCTGCTGTATCTTAATAGCCTTTGATGGCATTTTTAATGTCTGCTTTGTAATAAAGAATATAGTTGGAGTAAGGAAAACAAAGTGTGCTGTTTCGCTCAGAACAGCCCACTGCTGACCTATTGGAGTTGAGTATGGCTTCCCACCGTCTCTTGTGATGGTATTCATGTATAGCGCTTTTAGAGGTGCACTTTTTCCTAGACACCCTCGCTTTCCTTTAGCTTTATCTACCAAGTTCACAAACCCCTTCCTCACACTTCCATGCTCTTCAAACATTCTTGGCTCTGGGCAGTGGAAATTGGGTGGGATGTAATTCCTTTTATAATTCCTGTGTGTGAGTAATTGTATCCAAGTTGCCACCATATTATTTTTACGCTTCAAGTTTGTTCACTGAAAGATGGCATATAATACCTTTATGGAGTTTTTATATGTAGTCTCATTTACTATGTATGCATGGTCCTTCAGTGTAGTTGAAGTTCTCAACTTGTGAGAGTGAGTTGGAGGGTATTTCCTCTGTATTTGTGATGGAACATTAAATTATAAACTAGATTTTGTCAGTGTCTTTCAAAAAAATGTGTCATTTTTTAACATTCTCCTGTGACTTCCATTGCCACAGGCTTCCGCTTTCATAACTCAAGGAATTACAAAGTTTTATGCTTGTCCCAACAATTTTATTTCTATATGCCCCTCTTCCTTTTTTTTTCTTTTCATTGTTTTTTAAAGGAAAACTTTGAATCTTTGATCCCTCAAATCTGGAGTGTCCAGTTGACAAACTATGTTCTCGCATGCTCATATGTGACTCATGGTGCCATCTTGGGAGAGTGCGGACAGTTAGCGGTTTTTCCCTGAAAAGTGCGCCTTTTAGGTGACGCTTTTTTTCACCTATGGTCACAGACCTAACATGCACAGGAGGAGGATGGAGGAAAATCCAAGCAAATGCTTGCTCGAAAACCAACTGACGATTGCCTGGATAGCCAGTAGAAGGTGCTTGGTGGTCACCCTCTGCAGAGCTTGCTTTTTTTTTTTTTTTGGATAAAGAGGTGTGATCCATGTTGAGCAAAGTGACATATTCCTGCGAGCATATGAGCTCCCCGTGACTTTCTAATCATTCATTCTTAGTGCTCTTTTTTGCAGAAGGCTCCATTGTTTTGCTTTCTCTTGGGTTTCATTGCTCTTTTTCTCCTCTCAGCAAGGGTCGCCTGTCTTCCACCATGAACCCTGTTTACAGTCCCGTTCAACCAGGGACCCCATATGGCAACCCCAAGAACATGGCCTTCACAGGTGAGTGTGCTTTGGGTTTCAAACCATTCACTTCCTGCAAATGTTTTATGTGGTTTTAGGTGATTAGAAAGACTTGGGGCTGAATGACATTATTGTGGTTTTGTTTCCTCCTATTTATTAATGAAATGCGCAGCATTGTTCTACAAGGGGTGTACAAATGAACCTTTGTAAGTCTAAGAACTGGTCGATTCTTTATGCTGCTTTTGACCATTTAGATTTTGAAAATATTCATCTCTAATTTAGCTTGATGGTTCAGTATGTCTTATTTGCAAATAAATGTTGCTCCCGAAGATATTGTTTAAATACTTGGAAGATGGTATTTGTGCTGGTATTGTCAGTAATGCGCATCAGTCAAGAGGTCAGTTTAGAGTCTCTCTTCCCTGATGCTGTGATCATGGTGTAAAACCTTTGTTTTAATAAAAGCTCCTGTAGGTGACTGTCTTGTGCATTACACTATTTTAGATGCTATTGATCACTGTAGATCTAATTAATGAAAGAAATTAGATTTGTCCTGAAAGTAATATTGACTTTGGTCACAATTCAGAACTTCATGCTCCAATACTGTAGTAGTCAGCCAGCAAATATGTTTTTTGCCTTCTTCCTTCTGCTACTCATCTTGAGCATGTTCTTCCAAAAAGTCCTTGAGACCTATTGGGCAGCCTGTCTTTGTGGTTAAAGCAAGCACAAATGAAATGGTCCATTTCATTTCCTGGAAAGGATTTCTTTTTTTTTTTTTTTTCCGGCTGTACCGAAATTTTTAGATTCGTTGTCTGCTAGTAAAATCCATTTCCATCGTCATTAATCAAGCAGCACAACTGGGCCCCAATCAATAGAAATTTTGAAACTGTTGTAGTTGCCTATGTTATTGCATCATGTTATTTTAAAGTTCTATCCCTGATCAGGTTTTTTAAAAACAGAATTTCTGCTATTTTGGCACTGTAATGAATGCGCAGGCCTCCGTAGTGTATGGACCTATAACTCATTTGTTAAATATTTATTTGACTGTATATAGCTACCGTTATATGCAATGTGAGTGCATCTATATGGAGTTAATTGTAAGCTAGCACCAGTGAATGGAAATAGGCCATCTAAGACCCCCTGCATTTTTCTATAATGCAGCTTTGTTTAACCATCTTTGTTTCTATGTGTGACTGTTCTGGGGATGTCAGGAGGAGAATTTTTCATATTTTGGCCTTCCATAGCCTTGCCTCTATAGGGTTCAAACCGAGTTTGATGATGGTTTCAGAAAAACAAAAAAGCAAGTGATTGAAGACAACTTGTAAGTGATTTGTGGGGGGTGCGGCCCATTTTTATTGCCCCATAAAATCTGAATGGATGGGGATATTGAGCTGGAAAAAGAAGATCATGTGTCAATTCTAAGACCATGTCTTGGTAAGCTCTGGTGATTTCACAAGGAATGACCCATAAATTATGAATTGTGATTACCTTAATGAAGTGTGTTTATGAACTAGAAAAAATTCTCATGTGGACAACCATGATTTGTGCTGGCTTATTGATGGAAATTTTTTGTAGAAAAAAATGCAGACCTTTTCAAAATTGAATGGAATATTCTTTCATTTCAAATCCTGATCATAAGTTTACATAGCCTTGAATGTTTGACCTTGTTATAAAGACACAAAGTGACACACACATGTTTAAATGGCTATTAAGGGTTCCACACCTGTGGCTTTTTACATTGTAACTAGTGTCTGTGTGTAGTCATTGGGTTTGTTAGCTCCCGAGTGGATGCACTGATCTGGCTGGACACTGAGCCATGGGGAGTGGAAAAGAACTGTCTAAGGACCTTCGTAACAAGATAGTTCAACTTTTTAAAGACTGGAAAGGATATAAAAAGATATCCAAAGACTAGAAAATGTCAGTCAGTGCTGTTCAGTCCGTGATTAAGGGGTGGAAAATTGAAGGATATGTTGATACCAAGCAAAGCTCAGGTAGGCGAAGAAAGATTTCCGCCCAAACTGCCAGGAGAATTGTTTGGGACACAAAGAAAAATCCACAAGCTACCTCAAGAGAAATACAGAATGCTCTGGTAAAAGATGGTGTGGTCATTTCTAGGAGCACAGTGAGGAGGTACTTAAACAACAAATAGCTGCATGGTCGAGTTGCTAGAAGGAAGCCATTGTTGTGCCAATCCCACAAAGAAGCCTGCCTAAAATATGCCAGACAACACCTTGACACGCTTCACAACCAAAATAGAACTTTATAGTCACAACCATAAGCGCTGTGTTTGAAGAGCAGTCAACAAGACTCATGGTAAAAAATATACCATTTCCACTGTAAAGCATGGTGGTGGCTTTCTGATGTTTTGGGTGTGTGTGAGCTCTAAAGGCACAGGGAATCCTGTGAAAATTGATGGCAAGATGAATGCAGCATGCTATCAGAAAATACTGGCAGATAATTTGCATGCTTCTGCATGAAAGCTGCACATGGGACACACTTGGACCTTCCAGCACGACAGCGATCCAAAGCACAAGGCCAAGTTGACCCTCCACTGGTTACCGAAGAGAAAGGTGAAGGTTCTGGAGTGGCCATCACTGTCTCCTGACCTCAGTATCGAGCTGCTTTGGCTAGATCTGAAACGTGCAATTCATGCAAGATGACCAACGCATTTGTGGGAACTGGAGGCATTTTGCAAGGAGGAATGGGCAGCTATACCACCTGTGAGAATTAGGGGCCTCATTTACAACTGGGTCAATGACAAATAAGCCTTTAAAATTTTTTTTTTTTTTTTTTTAAATAAATCTTTAAAAATGTACAGAATACATTTATTGAAGTTGGAAGAGTGTGTTTAAACAAGTCGTAATGGTTGCACAACATTTACAGGGTTTTAGTGCAGTTTTAGACTGTATTTGCAATTTCACTGGCCAAAAAATGTGAGGTGGTGCAACCAAAAGTTTCTTGAAAAAAAAAAAAAAAAAAGCACACTTCCCTCTTTTTTCTAAATTATTTTTTTAGTAGGTGTACCTGAGAGTGTCTACTCTGCTTAAAACATAACTATTTTGTAATTGAGTTTGGTATTAAAAGTAACTTACGGATTCTTTATTGTAGGGGGCGCGGGTATTTTGGTTTTCCAAACAATTTAAGAACAATTAAACTATTAAACTTTGTTTATTTGAAAGGTTTTCAATATAAAATTATGCCCCCATATTAATATTATATTAATTAATATTTTAAATTACATATTTAATACATTTCACATTTTGTTAACTTGCTCGGACGGTTGCGCCACCTGAAATTTTGAGGGTTTGAGATGGCAAAACATAAAATGTATATCGTTTTTATGATTAACTGGAAATGTGTTCAAATTAAACAGGTTTTATAGAATAAAATGATGCTTATTATGAATCATTTGAAATTATTTTAAACCAAAGAAGTGCACTCGGACAATGTCACGTCATTGACCCAACTATTACAAAAGACTGCATGCTGTTATTGATGATAAAAGGGGCAATGCACAGTATTAAGAACAAAGGGTATGCACACTTTTGAACAGGGTTAATTTCATTTTTTTCCCCTGATTTTTTCGATGATTGAGCCATTCTACTTGACCTACAGTTGGATATGAATCCAATAAGAAATTTTTTAAAAAAAGCTTTTTGCCTGGCTATTCATGTTTTCTTCAAAAAAATGTTGCCCACATTACAGATTCTGCCAGGGTCTGCAAACTTTTGAGCACAACTGTATATAATGTACGATGTTTCAGGCAGTTGGGCAATGTTTCTCAAGTTCTTTGAGAAAGCTTTGAAAATCTTGTTAATGTGGTGATACATGATTATTTTTGTTGGGTTTACTAGCCTTATATTAATTTCCAAATTGAAATGCATAATAAATGGTTATATTTGGTTACATTTTTCATTTGTAAACTTGCACTATATCACACTGTCATTTAAACAGGCAAATTTACAATAATTAGGTCCGTTATTTTGTGCCATTTCCCTGACTGTTAGGGATGTTGCTTTCGTTACTTGAAGAATAATCCGCCTCGCTGTCATTACTGTAAATGGGTTTTTTTATTTTTATTTATTTTTTTGGATACGCTATTACACAGGGCATGGGTGTTTAATGACTGCGGTGATTTAGGACCTGCATTATTGTCTCATTCTAAGGGTGTGTAGGGCCCTATGAAATCAGTTTTATTTTTTCCCAAATTCCGTTTTTTTCCGTTTTAATTTTTTGGAATTCCATTTTTTACCAATTACACCAATTTTACCATCAGAGAGAGTGTGCCATTTATGTTAATGAATAAAATGTTCACTAATTAAATAGAAATAACCTTAAATTAGTTGATGCAACCCTCCATTTTCCTCAGTACTTGAAGTCAGAACAAGTGCTGCATAGTGACGCAATATAACATTGCACTGTGATGAAAGATTTTTTTTTTACCTAAATAATACTACAAAATAAAATTGTCTCTTTAAAGGAAGTGTAAGCTACAGTCAAAAAGGCAGACAACTGCCATACTGACATGTATTATTCTGACTGCCCCTTTTTAATCATTTATAATCTTATTGTATATACGTTGTGTGTGTGTATATATATATATATATATATATATATATATATATATATATATATGAATGTATGAGAGCAGCAGTAATGATACTCAGTTTCCCCCACAAATCAACAGTTGTCTGATTCCGATGCAGCAGCTATATTTAATTTATTTTTTTATTTTTAAGAAACTTTTTTCAGTAATCCCAATGCAGTGTATTCCATCCTAGGACAAAATGTTCTACAGTAATGATTAAACATGAACAAACAGACACAAAGATGCATCAGCTATTATTTCACCACTGGGGGACGACGTTACGTCAAAATTTGCATGCACACAATTCACTAAGTAGACTGTGAAAAGAAATATTGTAGGCTATTTAACGGCTATATAAGTTGTTAAGCTAAAATAAGATGACAAATGACGATGTTTAGGACCCTGCAATCCCTGGCATCAGTGGTCTCGTCCACGACAACGAAAAACTTCTTCCCGCAGATCTTCTGTAGCACCGAAGAGATGTGTTGCCCGAACACTCGGGGCAGGTGAATTTGACGAAGGCTGACATTTTCGCGTGCATTCGCGTCTTTACATTGACTTTGAATGTAATCTGGATGCGCAAATATTTTGTTGAGCGTTCGGTGGAAACGTGGCTTTACGAACAGCATTTCAGTCAAATTATGCCGATTTCTACGAAATTCCGCGTTTATCAATAGATTCCGTTTATATTGGCTAATTCCGCGATTCCGTCCGCTATTCCGTGACCGCAGAAATCATAGGGCCCTAGGTGTGTATTAATGCTGACACATTATGCTGTTTCTCTCACCACACTGACTGTGTCGTGGACATCCACGATTGTGCTGCTGTGTTTTTTCCAAATGAAGTAAGACAAGAGGGACTATAATTTTATGAAAAATTATTTTCAAACTGGTGCAGTTAATTGTCCAAACTCAGGGTCTTAACACAGTCCTTCCCTGCAGGGCATAGTTAAGTTTCAAGATCTGTTATTTCTGTATGACTGTCATCGTCCGAATTCTGTCCTCATTTCATGCATGGCTAAGTCTTTGATGACCACCCACAGCATGCATTTGCAGGGACTGTGGCAAAAGAAATTCTTGGTGGATTAAAGTGATTCGAATTTTATCTGTGAAAGGAGCGCATCATATTGAGAACTTGGTCATCAAAGTAGTTCGCAAAATGCATCATAAAAGCCCCTCGTAATGTGATGTACTATGTTAAAAAGCATTGCATGCTGCACGAGTTGGAGCAGTTGTAATTGATGGATATATGGCAAAAAGCACTTTTTTGCAAATAGAGGTTTTGTTTGCTCTGTAAATATTGTAACCAGGTGTGAATGTTATCCTCAGAAATGTAGGGCAAAGGGAAGATCATATCGCTATAAAAAATGCTGTGCCATTGCCTTGCTTCAACCTTGAATTACCTCTATCAGTTCCTTTGTAACATTACAATCAACAATTCCTCTGTCAACTTGCACGGTTGAAGTGAAATATTTAATATTTCAATCATTTTCATAAACTAATGCTTGCTATTTAGCTAACATCTTGCTGAAATCAAGTCATGTCAATTTGTTGCTGAAAAAGTTTAGAAATGTTGGCTGACATTATCTACTAAACTTATCAGTCACCTTCAATGGTCAGGTAACTGATGCCTTGTTAACAAACATTCTTCCAAAGTATGGCAGATAATTAAATGTTTTATAATTGTGAGAGGTCTGAACATACTTTAAATGTGTGGCAACACTTAAGGAGACACAGCCGTGGAATCCAGGTGTCTGTACGGTTTTTCGGGTCCAGTTAATGAAATATATTGGGACTGAAATGTCGACTGCAGAGTCAGGTGGTTGGGCTTACAAACCCAGAGCAAACCCAGAAACTACAGCCATCTCATCACCATCCTTCCCAGTGCATCCAGGATGGCTTGATATTACACTGCCGGGCCAAATAAGTCACCTTTTGTATTTAAATAAGCCACTACTTCAGAGCCTTTGATTGAATTGTTGTTGCAGTGATAAATATAAATATGCTTCAGCTGGCAACAATTCTCATAAACCTTACTGATGCAGTGTATAGCTTCTCATGTCTTAAACTGCCATGTCGGAAGACGTATCCTGTAGTCGTAGAAAACATGCAACCATGTTCGAAGAGGGGCAAATTATAGGCCTCAATATCACTGGAATTGGGTTAAGAACGACGCATCATTATAACTTGGAAGGATGGTGATCGCTCATGGTTTGGAGCTACTCTATATGCTCGTCAAAGTGCAGCGATTTAGAAGTACTTTGCTCAAGGGTAGAGTGGTCCATTGCCAAGAGGCTGAACCTGCTTCAACGGCAAGACTACTTCTAACCACAGATCCCAGGGCTGGTTCAGTGATAATTGTAAACTACTGACGCATAGTACAACTGATGTTTTTTCCCCTTGATCCCAGCTTTGACTTTCTGCGTGCTAGACCTGTTCCAGGGAGATTAAAGCCTTAAAACCGCAAATGAGTGTGCATCCAACACAGATTTATCCGTTTTTTTCGTCATTGCCAAGCCTCTGATCAAAGACTACTCGGACGTGGAGCTGGATACCACTTTACTAGGGGTTTGAGCATATCTCCATAACCCCCGCCACCACAGAAACAGAAACTGCGTTGCATTCCTTGGAGGTCAAACTGCAAGCCTTAGTTTGCAGTCTTCCCTCTGGTCAAGTGGAGTGATCATTGTGGGAGAAAGCATGCCAATTCTGCCTTCAAAATGCCAATAAAGAGGAACGATTGAAGGAAAGGTAGAAATGGAGTGGAGGGGACTTCTGTCGCTCTCACTTCATTGTTGCCTGGTAATTAGTATTCCAGCAGTGAGTTGGAGGAGAGGCCGTTGCCATAGCACTGGATATTGAAGAAGGGCAGGGGATGCTAGCAAAGCCATTTAAAGATGCTACGGGCAATATGTTTCTTTTCACATTTTTTCCGATGCCTTGGCTTTTTGTGGGGGAAAAATTGTGTGTGTGAACGGAGAGAGCAGGTAATATGTCAAAAGCAAAGATTCTTGTTAAATATTCTGCTGCTTGTTTATCTTGGATCAGCCAGTTCAGCTGTGAAAGTATATCTGGACTTGGTAGAGCACGGCTGCAAAATATTGTTGTCCCCCGCCGCCGCCGTAGCGAGTATTGCAGCTAGGTAGCAAGTTTAATTCAGCAGAAACTGACTTATCTCTGTGCCAGGAAACTGTGAGACCTGCACCACTACTGAAAGTGTTTTTTTTTTTATTGTGAGGTGGCTTGAACCCCTTCCTTCCTGTGCTCATTTGCGTTTTATTTTGGGAGACTTGACTGCTAGCCACAGTTGATGCATCCATGATTGATGTTGGACCCAGATACATTGCATTTCCTGTAGATAGGCACAAAGAACAGGTGACAGACACACACAAACAAACCGTTATATGGGTCAGTTTAATTCGCCTCAACTCTGAATGTTTTCTGGGGACAGTGAGTTGGGAAAACATTTTCAATTAAGGCCCTATTCATGGCAAGAATGTAGAGCTACCCTGTGGATTTCTCCTGGAGCTCTAATGGTTCCAGTTTAAGAGCCGTGTTCCTGTAAGCGAAGGTTGTGATAATGCATGTGAGATTGTGATAGGTCTCCAGTGCTTATAATTTATACAGCAATTTCATTTTTACGCAATCTTTGCTGTTGATAGCTTTGATTTCATATTAATTAATACGTTAAAAGTAAGGGGAGTAATTTCAAAGATAATTTGCGCTAAATGTTGAGTTTGATTCGGCTTTCTAAATTTATCATTTTGGCAGAAATGTCATATATGCTAATGAAAACAGAATGGTGTAATGCTGCACCAAAATATTGCTCTTTTTCATTAGACTTGTGTAAATCTCAAAAATTCTTTCTTTGCATTCCCACAGTTATATAAAAATCAGTTCTCTTGTATCATTTCTTGATTTTGATTTAATGTTATATGTCTGCAGGTAAATCATCTTTGTCCCGTCCCTGTTCCTGACCATTGGTCATCAAGCTAGTTGTAATTTTTGCTCTGTGGTCTTTTTTAAGGCTTTTCAGTTTTTCATTTGTTCATTTTTTTAAAAAAAAATTTATATCACTTATTTTCTCATATTAGCATCTTTGTAATGTAAGCAAACATCTGCTTTGTTTAATTTCATTTTTAAGTTGACTTAGTTTTGTTTTGAAAGTGTTTTTTCTGTTAAATCATATGATATTAAGGTTTGTGTGAAATTGCGGCATTATTTTTGGAGGTTGGTGTAGCTATGGATTGTTGACATGGGTAAGTGGAAATGCACCTCCTGCTCAGACAGACTACCCTTTCAACACTGTCAGTCAAGCATTTATACATTCTTTGAGGTTAGACCCACTTTTCAGCTCAAGCTTTATGAAAAACGGATTTTCCTCCATTTTATATTCTTAAACATTTAGTGCAGGTGTTTTGTTATTAAAACAAATTAGTACAAAGGTGTGCGTGCACTCTGTCATGCACAAGTATAATGCTTTCTTTAGACTTTCCATTCTTATGGCATCATTTCAGAAGTATTATGATCAGAGATCCAACTTTTATTGTACAGAATACAGATGGAAATATCAGCAAAGTGCCACATTAAATCTTGTACCAGAGAAACTGGCACACATTTCCCCATTTGTTTTGGTTCCTTTCTTGGCCCACTGCTAAAAATCGATATTTATATTTTACACATCAGTGGTTTCCATGGAAGAGGCCACTAGTTCCACTCCTACACTTGCTGCAGTTCAGTCTAATTCTCCTTTGCAGATTGCTGCAAGCCCTCTCCAAGCCTAGTTCAGTGTTAGAAGGGACCACAGTACTTTAAGATGTTAGACTTTAATATGAGATGTTTGTGACATTAACATCTATGTTGAAAATGATACATGGTCTTTGGCACAACATTCGTGTAAATTAATGGATACATCAAAAAAATCATCAATTATCCTAAAAATTCTCCATCGTCTTTGTAACCTCCCCCACCCTTTTTTGTTCATAATGTACTGATGACTTTCATCCTGGCCATCTGTGTAGGACCAGATAAAGCAGACACTATCCACCTCTACTATTCTGCTTTTGTGAGAATTTTGAAATGCTACCTAATTATGAGCAGCTTTGGAAATACTGGGACGACCCTAAACTTATTTGGTAATTCATGGGTATCAGAATATTGACATTAATGAAGTTGGGCATTGAGGAGAGATGGAACGACTGAAACGGATGCCACAAGAATTCCATTAAATAACCTTATTGGTAAACTACAAAATTAATTTCTTCTGAAAAAATTCTTGACATTTATTGATATTCAGGAAGCGGATCTGTATCCTTGACTACAGTTAAAAGCTTGTTATTGTGGAAAGTAGACATTTAAAGCATTTATTTTTTCTTTGTATCTGAGCCTGCAGGCTGCACAGTGAGAATTATTTGATCTTTTGTGAAAGCCAGCAATGCCGCCATATGTTAGCTTTTATCTCCTCTAGATGAGGGAAGGTTTTTGTCTTTATTACAGGAATTAGCCGCTCGAATGAAACGAGCGCTTCAGTTCAGTGGGGAAACTCTTGCTGCAGTCACGTGGTTGACTTAAGTAGACCTTGTGTTCTCTCCCATACCAATCACACTTGCACACATCATGCCACACGCCCACCAATCAGACATGAGACTGTTATGGAGCGCTTTTTAAATTGCTCAACTTTGCTGTGCTGCTTGATGCCGTTTTGCTCATGCTTGCTGCTGCTGTTTGACTTGCGGCTCACCCTCTGCTGCCCCAGCTTCCACCTGGTGTGTAGATCTGCTTTTTGTACCCCGGGGGAGGAGATTAGATGTCATTTCTCATTTGGTAGATGTAACTCCTCCCTGTATTCAGGGTCTGCACGAGTCAGTGCACCGAGTACCCAAAGCAGATCTATTCAACGCCCAGACCAAATTAATGTATGATACTCAATAAATGGATTTTTCTTTAATACGTGAGTTGTCTAGACTGAACTTGAATTAATTGAATACAGTACACTGAATACATTTCATATGCATTTGTATCTTTTATAAAGTGGTTCTCGAGAGTAGGGCCCTCGTCTCATTTCTCATGGTCTCCATACAGTTGACTCTGACTCCTAACTGACCTTAGTGCTAGCTCTCTGAAATGGCTAGGGTCAGAGCACCAACAGTCCACCACCTACCTTCTGGCAGTTCCACTCCTCTTCTTGACTGTCACACATAATGAGCTCACTTTTTTCCTCCCTGGCTCCCAGCAGTAGAATGTGCTACCATTTTATTTCACGGTTTTCCATGTGCTGATTTAGTTGCTTGGTGCTTGAATTGTGTTTTATTGAGATAAAAATAGTCATTATGAGCTTTTTGCAGAGCTTTTTCTTCACGTTATGCTGCATGGCTATATTGCTGCTTGATAACATGCCATTTTTATGGTGTTTATTGGGATATGTGCAGCTTGCCCTCGGTATTGGGGGCGTTTGAGTTAAAGAATTATTGACAACAATAATCTTACGTATTGGAATTCACAAAACATAACTGTTACAAGCAAGGAGTTTACTCCTACCAATCTGCATTATGAATGGTCTGATGGCCCATCACTGGCTGATTGCTTGTCGGGGGCCATTTTTGGGGGTTTCTTTCTTGCGCCTCTTGAAGGTTCATAATTATAGGGCTGTGGGCCTGCATGTTCTACATTCTCATAAAATCGAAAGTCTTTGCTTCTGCGACTATAATTTGATCCTGCGTCACTCCAGTCTTCCAAGTCGGAATCGAAACTCTCGCTCTTTGGTCAACCGTTTTCCATACTTGATATATAGGCGCATGTCCACGTGTTCCATTGCTGCTCATAGGTTACACGGTACAGCTCGAGATGTGAGTGGCAGTTCCCATTCAAAGCTGTCAATTATATTGATTATCTTTGATTGGGGATCGATTTCAGCAGAAAGAAATGTGTATTTATTTCCTCCGACGTTAGTCATGTCATATTGTTTTCTTGCCCTTCAAGCCTTCTCTCTCTCCTCAGGCTATCCTGGAGGTTATCCCACCACTGCTCCTACCTACACACCCAACCTTTACCAGACCGGCAGCCCTGGGTACCCTCCAGGTAAGACCTTCTCTGCCATATTTGAGCCTCTGAACTTACAGGGTTGACATGAGCTCCCCTGAGGGCCAATCCTTTGAACGAAGATATGAGAGCAGAGAGAGGATCTCAGAAACAGGAGAGAAAAATGGCAGTTTTGAGAATTGCGTCATCTCAATACCAGCACTGCTGCTTTGCAGTGCAAGAGCAGAAAATGGAGGCAAACTAATGGATATGGTAAATCTAAGGTAAATGGGTTGAGGTTTCATTTTAAAACATTCAGTGGGCTTGGTTATAGCCCAAGCTAGAGCCTGATTTTCAATATGCTTGTGTTGACTTGAAGAGGGCCTAGAGCCTCTGAACTGTGGGAGATGGCTTTCGTCATTTCTGTACCAGATTTCACCATTTCCCTGCTTCCCGGAGGAAGTTCTGTCTGCTTCTCGAGGTCATTATTTGCCGACCTTTTTTATTCCTTCTATAGCGAATTCCCTTGATCTTGCAGCTCATCACTCTCAAAAAAAATAACAACTTACTGATGCGTGAATGTTTATAGGTTTTAAATAATGCAATATACATTTTGATGACATTAAGTCTGGCTTTTTTGAATGGATTTGGTTCATCAGTGTTATTAAATTAATCTGAACTTTTAAATTTTGGAAAGGAATTCAATTCACATGGCTTACGCAGGGGTTGGGAAGGACAGCAAGGCCCATGGGCCAATGGCCTGGGTCATGGAAAATCAATGGGCCATTTTCAAAATGTATGCGCCATTTCCAAAATTCAATAAAAATTTCCAATAATTTTAGCCATAACAGACATTTATTCAAAATGTATACTGCATATACATGCACATGCATACATTTTTCTTTGTATGTTTAATGCTAAAAACATACTCACACATACATTTTGCTTTGAATGTTTAGCATTACAATATTGCCTGAAAAAAAAGACAAGATTATGTACTCAAATATACGAGGAAAATCGGCCATTACGGTTTCAATTGTTCAATAGAACTACTGGCTGTGGCATTAGTTTAATGATAAACTGGTCTGTAGCCGTAAGTTTATAGTTTCTGACTTTACCCTAACAGTTCACTGCCATCTTGTTGCTGCACTGGCTGTTTTAAGTATTCAGTTTTTGTTTTTATGCCAGATTGCAAGGGTCCTCTTTAAATCATGCCCCTGCAGCCCGTTATTATGAATTCTATTTCAGATCAACTTGTCACTAATTCCTGTAGCTCTTCATTGACGAGTGGAAAAATGATTTGACAAAGAAGGAATCATGGCTAGATGATGAGCCTGGTATCAAAATATTGATCTTTCTCATGCTATAACTTAATTTGATCATCAGCCTGTCCCATATGGTGGTATAACCCCTTGAAGTTTTCCCACCATTCACTTTAAGTTTTTTCTGGGGAATTACAAGAAAACGCATGACACATCCATGGTTGCAAAACTTTTTTTTTTTACAACACTATGTCATAGTTATTAAATTGGTGCGGTGTTGCTGTTGAAACTTCTAGAGTTCCCATGATATTAAAGCTTGAAGTTGGTTACAGAACAAATCTCTTTGAAGAAAATCCAGATTTTGGCTTGAGATTATGACACCTAGAATGGGCATACAATTGATTTAATTGCAGTTTTTAATAGTGCTCCAATATGTATTTTAGCTCTGAAAATTTCATTTAGCTATCTCTAATACTCATGCAGTTATGAGGCCTCAAAAATGCTAGAAATAATAATGCGAGTTAGAAAGCTCAAAATTTCGACCTACTCCCCTGTACTTCTAGAGCCTTTAACTCAAAAAATACTCACAAGGTTAAAGTAAAATTTGGCAAGGATTAATTAAATATCTTGAAGGTATTGTAACAGAAAAATCTGCTGATTCCTGGGGGGTCAGGTGGGAGGAACTTATTTAATTTATTTGGACTGATCCAACATATTATTAATAACAAAGAAATTGCAAAAGACATGGATAGGATAAAGCAAATTCACACACAATGCCTCAAATCGCAACTTAATTGCAATCCTAAGTGAACATCAATGGCTTTCTATCGTAAAAACATACCCTATGCGGCCACGTACCATTTTAAAACGCTTTCACATTAATAAACTATTCAATTGTGCTAAAATGCCATACATGCCCGGTGAATGTTCCGTGACGTGAAGTTTTAAATGGTGTAACCTCATTATACTCATAAATGATAGCTTCAATGCAAAAGATGCAAGTCTTAATTGGTTAGTTGGCTCTAAATTTCTCGAATGGATTCGGCTAGTCAGGCTGGCTTCACAGTGACTAGGGCATCTGCTACTGCTTTCTCTTTTTAGGAGGCATCAGCGGGTTTCGGCTCCAAGTTTGTGTTAAGGCAGGGACTATTTTTACCACAGTTGTAAACTTGAAGTTGCATTTGGACTGTTTGCAATGTAAGATGGAGATGCACCTATACCATTTAAAATTAAGTAGCCTATAAATAACTGGGTTAGCATTACTATAGCTAACACATTACAACTCAATCTGAATGTTAACCGATCAAGCACATAAAACACATTAATGTGCAGAAAGAATATTCAGTAAGCTCCCTAATTTACCATTTTCAAGTGTAGCCCATATCATGTTCGTTGTTAAACTGGGTTAGCAAAACTTTGCTTGCAAATTAATTCCAGTTTTTCAATAGTCTGCAACTTGAAACGAAATGCTGCCAAGATCTGGATTTTTTTATTTAACGTTATGTTTCAAGGCAAAATCAGAATGAGCAATTAAAGTAGGCCTATGCCTATATTACTAATCTTAACTGTTGCTTAGGGAAACCCTGAAGCTAAAGTTAAAACGCACATTTACAAGCGTATTTAAGAAGGATATAATCTAGGCATGAGAGGAGGTGTTCAAGTTAGTTTTACAAATGTAAAAAACAATTACGCCTACTATGAAATGTTATTAGTTTTGGTGAATTGTGCACAACATCAGTTTTACCTTAGTTGCCCTAGATGACTGATCTTTGACATGATGGTAGAAATTAACTCTCGTGACATGCGCACACCAAACTGTGAGCTTGCTTATTTGATACTGCATATTGATATAAATCCATTGTGATATCAAAGGACTTTGTCACGAACCCATTTCGCTGGGAAAATACACTCCAAATCAGTGTTTCATGCAATGGGCATTTTCACAGCCTTGCTATTGTGATGGACCGTGCGAGGGCCTGAAACTAGAATTGATCGATCGAGGCTCGGAATGTACTCGATTAACTGCGATCAGAGGAGTTTTTTGGAAGAATTTTGGTACTGTAAAATGGGGGGAAAAAAATTAAGACTTAATTGGGACGCGGGCGCACTGTAGGCCCGCTAAGTGGCTTTATAATGCGCCATATTTTGAATTTATGCACCATTTAATGGTGCACATGGCGCACATCCTTCCCAACCCCTGTTTACTGGGCTTATGTTGTGGTGGGTGCCGTTTGTGAGACATTGACGAGGGAAACGTTGTATTAAATAGTGGGACTTCCTGTTCAGGGGTAGTATTGAGGAAAACACAAAAAAATCATGCATTCATTTTTTATTTGTCAGGAATCCAGGAACCCGTGAAATTTTTTTTCTGATCATCATGCAGTAGATTTTACCAATTTTCAATAAAAGCAGTTTGAGGCTGGGGAAGAGTGTTACTGCCCCCCAGATTCTTGCCTTCCCGTTTATCCATGACTTGGTAACTGCATCGAGACCCGCTGATGGATCGAAGGCAGAGAGCAGGTCTGGATATACCTGTTGAAAATGATTTGCTTTTGGGTCATGCATTTTCCAATGACTTTCACGTAAAACAAATAAAACACTGTAGTGGTATCCCATGCAGACAAATAAAACTGAACAAAAGTGAACTAAATTTGTATCATTTCATGTTATTATCTAGATTCAATGTGCCATCTCAAAAGCAGCAGGTTTTATCATAAACGACTTTGAATTTTTTTTTCTTCTTTTTTTCCCAATTGCGGGCTCATTTGTATGTTGAGATTGGACTAATATCTTACTTGGAATTATTTTTAAGGGACATTATCATGGTACAGCAAGTCAAACTCAATAGCTGCATAAATATACAAAATCAATCATGTGTAGAAAATTTTTCATGTGGGGTCATCCTTTTGAATTGTTTCGATGTTTTTGGTAAGTTTATGGAACACGCCATGACACTTCCAGCAGACCGTATTTTTGAGGAAATGCCGCTAGGGGCGCTGTAAATAGTGATGTCATCCCGGATCTCTGCCTTTGTTTTGGCTTTCATTTTCATCTGTATTGCATTCAAGCATTATGCATTTTGATGATAATACTTCAACATAATGCGTTTTTTGTGTGATATCTGGCTATTAATACGAATCGCCTGCCTCAAAAGAAAGCGGGTAACTTAGACTATGCCTGCATGACTGACATACCAACATACATGACGAATGACACACACTCACTGTGCGGTACGGTAGCCTACCCCGGGGATATGCATGATATAGAGGATCTTACGAGTAAGCACGTCATATGAAACGAGTTGAGTAAATTTTGTGTTTGTTGGAAGCTTTATGTTTGTACTGAGCTACATCACTTTGATACGCCGTAATGAGTCACAGACATTCACGTTTGAACTTGCCGTGGGTTTTAAATTCACATTCAACACTGACTAGCCAGCTAGGTAGCAGACTAATGTTACATAGTGGTTGTGGAAAGGTAGTCCGTGCACGCTGGCTAGCTAGCTCATTTCACAAAAAGTACGGTGGAAAGACAGTGATTGGGACTGTGTGTATGCTGTATGTAGCGTATATGCAGAGCAGCCGGTGCAACATCACAGCTAAGGGCCGAAAAAGAGACTGCTCTAATAAAATGGCGCACCCCATTCAAGGGAGATTAGCCGGTTTGCTCGCACCCTTTGTTCGATATTTGAATTTCATGGGGGTTGAATCACCTGGAAAAGGTTAGAGGTTGAAGCATGATCTGGGAATGATTTAAGCGGCAAATTGTATTGGATGATACTGTCCCTTTATGATTTGAGTTGGAGATGAAGCATGTTTGGTCTCTTTTGCATGATGAATATTATGAGCATGTAAAATTGATCCCATCTGTTGTGGCGCATCTAGATTCAACCTGCATGTAGCCCTGTTACTGCCATAAAAATCATATTTAAAATTCCTCTGGGACCTTTCCAATGCACATTGTTGCTTTTTGTTTTATGGCATTTTGAAAAATAAATTTTAAGAAAAAGAACTAGATTTCTGACATTGACACTTGATGTTAGGCCCCCATTAGACTGTTTAACATGTACTCAATATAAATGAAACATGCGTAGCCATTTGTTTTCAAGCTTTTGGAGTAACACCTCAATGGCAAATTTATGTTGATACATCATCTGAGGAAGACATTGGTGAAACCTGTACTTTGATGAATATAATATATACGTATTGTGTATTCTATGTTATTAATTGCTTATTTCCGTATTGCCTTGTTATTAACCTGAGGGTTGCCGTATGGGCCCGAGGCTGCAGGCCGAGGGCTAATACTGCGACTCAAAGGCCAATACCAAGGCAATGCGAAAATAAGCAATTTATGGGTGATTTTTTTCAATATGGGCACAACTACGACATCACAAATGACTGATTAAAAAGGTTGCAGAATCTAACTGAATAAACTCTGGTAGACAGGGTGGGCCCTGTAGTGTACAACCAGTATACCAGCAGAGCTGGATTTCTCCTGTTCTTTTCGCGATGGGCAATTTTTATTTACATGGCCTTTCCACTCCGTTACTTTTTCAGACAAAACTGAAAGTACAATGATATGCACGTGTAACCATATCCAAACAGATCTTATATGGTTCTGTCACTTCTGTTGAAGATACTCAGTCATTCATAATGTTGGGGACACACAGTAATTACGTTTAGCATGGCCTTCATAACAGAGTAGAGAAATTTAGTAACGGAGTGGAATATGCTGGTAACGGAGTGGAAATTGTTGCATTTGAAATGTTTGTAACACTACATTGGCTTTGCCTGGTCATTGAACTGTACCCAAGTGTACATGTAATAGGTAATAAATCCAAATATAATGTAAACAGTATTTTATTTTACAAACAGCAGCAGATCATGACAAATCTTTACAGAAAGTTTAGCGTTTATTTTATGATATTTGTTAAGAATGTATATGGGGTAGCTGATGGACGGAACAGCATCACATACGGAACCCCCCCCAAAAAACATCCACTTTTAGGTCACCTGAGACGAAGTCTCAAAGTTACCTATTCTAATCGCCTTTGTCCGTCGTCGTGCGTCGTCCGTCGTGCGTCCGTAAACAATTTACATTTTCGACGACTTCTCAGAAACCGTTGATCCGATTTCAATTAAATTTTGCAGGAACCTTCCTTGGTCAAATATGCACCAAAATTGTGAATTATATGGTGCCCACCCCCAGGTGCTTTGAGGGGCCGGGCTAAAACTGGTCAAATTGGCTGAAATTTTCAAAGTCTTCTTCTCCAGACCCAGATATGCTGGAAAACCATACTCTTCATAGATGGAAGGGTCTTCAGGTGCTTTATCAAAATTGTTAATTTCATGGCCCCCAGGCTCCATGTTTGCCCCTGGGAAGGGGGTGAAGTTTACTATACTTTATATAGGAAAATGATACTTTTGGGTATATTTGGCTCATTCACATCAATAACATCAGTTTTTATACAACTCAGGTGACCGTTAAGGCCCATGGGCCTCTTGTTTTCTGCTTACACCTAAATTTGATTCTTTCTATGGAATAAAATCTTCAAACCCTTATTTTCAAGTAGAAAATAAAGTTATAATTTCAGGCACTCTTGCGTGAGACAAAATTGATACTTGGTATAAAAGGCCTTTATTCGAACATGGCCATAAGTGGATAAAAAAACCGACCGGTTTCGACCTTTTAGGTCTTCATCAGGGTAACAATGAGAAAGCAATCATCAAAGGTAGCATTTTATAAACTTAGTTAGGAGGAGTCACCCAGTGTGGCAAAATTGATGAGTAATTACCAGTGGGGGTGGTAATTGGTTTCAATAAAAGAAACCCACCTATACTCAAAGGATTCCTTACGAAAAATACAGAATACCATAGGACAACAATACATATCACAACAATGGTACATCAATCACATATTATATTTGAGAGCAACAGTGTCAAATACAATTTGAATAATTCATAAAAAAAAGGTTTAAAATCAATTTCCTCATTTAAACCTGGGTATACCATTGCATCCAATCTAAAAATCCAAAAAGTCTCCCTTTGAAGAAGTCTACGTAAGTCTACGTTTTTTTTATCCACTTATGGCCATGTTTGAATAAAGGCCTTTTATACCAAGTATCAATTTTGTCTCACGCAAGAGTGCCTGAAATTATGTTTTATTTGTAATTACTGCGACCCTTCATTTCAAGAGCACCTGCGATTTTTTTCCCTTGATTTTCACTGGATATTCAGTCCTTGAGCACACCACTACTTCTTTTTGCAAGTTAGAAAATAAAGTTAATATGAAAGGAATGCCTTTCAGGTGCTCATAAGGCTTCTCTTTCGACGTATTCAAGAATGTCACAAAAATTAACTGAAAAATTGCCCCTAAATAGACATATTAAATGAGATAACTTTTCAGTGGTTTATGTGAGGGGCATAAAGTTATCTCTGTTATCCCTCTTGGATGTGTACTAAATACCTATCAACTTAAATTATGCATCTGACCCACCCATTCAGAAAAAATGAGAGTGGAAGTTGGGGGTATGCAAACCTACCCTTTTGCTTGGACAGACCCAGAAGTATAGTGAGGAATGTACTGCAGGTTTTGTCCTTGTCCAAATGTAAAGAGAACCAATTTTTTTCCACTCCGTTACCAATCAACTCCACTCTGTTACTATAAATGGTAACGGAGTGGAAGTAACGGAGTGGAGTGTTTTTCAAGTAAATGGGTCATAGCCACCATGCAGTGAGGTAGAACTTGATGATTCCCATTGATGTCCCTAAGGTCCTCCTTTACTTCTTTAAAAAGTCACTTAAAAAAGTTGCTCCTAGGTTTCCATGGAAATGGCTACAATTTATGGAGTGGGAATGAAAAAGCATACTTACCCGACTTCACAGTTATAAATGAAAATACAGAGAAAATGCTGGCCACTTCACCATGTGCTTACTGTCACAGGAAAGGGGGTTACATAAATGTTTTTCAGCAAGGACCAAATCTGCTGGTTTCCCTGTCTCCCGCCAGGGGGGGCCACTACATTAGGTGGTAACGGAGTGGAGTGGATTTTCCAGGACACCAACAAAAATGGATTTTTTTCAGACTCTTGGGGGGATAATGATATTTGGTTTTTTGGAATTAATAAACCTGACAATACTGGTTAAGACAACTGTTCCTCGGGTTGTGGTTAAGGGAAATATACTTAAATATGAGCCCAACAATGAATCCACCCTGATTTGGGACATTGCTGAATCAAAGCAAAACCGACGTTCAATGCTGCAGTACAAAAAAAATTGATGAAATTCAGATCTAATATTTCGGAGCTTTTTGGGGCTTAACCTGCTTTATAACTTGGTGAATATTTTTTTTCCAAGCACTAACCTACTAAAAATTTACAGGCCCGGACATGAATTTTCACTGTTTCTGCCCCTATTGAAAAAATCACCCTTATAATATTTTTATTAATTGGTTAAGTATGTTGTACTATCATGACAATATTATGACTGTGACTTCTTAAGTACGCAACTTCAAGACTTATTAAAGAGCTAAATGCTAGGTTCGCGACTGTCGTCTGCTTCTTTGAAGAGAGCGAATCCCACAGTTACCGCGACCCAAAGGCTAATACCAAGGCAATGCGAAAATAAGCAATTTATAATATTTTTATTAATTAGTTAAGTATGTTGTGCTATCATGACAATATCATGGCTATGAATTCTGAAGTACGTGACTTCAAGACTCATTAAGAAGCTAAATGCTGGGTCCGCAACTGTCGTCTGCTTCTTTGAAGAGTGAATGCCAGTTGCCAATGATTACTTGTGCACGTGCTGTACTCGGCCAATACAAGTTAGCCAATACAGATAGGCCAGAAAAAGATATATTGACTGGCCGTTTTGACTGTATGCGGGCAATAACATACTTAACCAATTAATAATATAAGATATTTGGACTGTTATATTTTATAACTCTGATCCCTTTTTCTCAGTGCACGCTGCTTATGACTTCAAAGAGCTATTTTTTACATAGTACGGTGTTAAAGGATTAGGCTTGAAAAACCGTTAACCTAGAAAGTTGGTGTATTCAACTGCTTTTAAAAGGAATTTAACCGCAGGTAGTTCTTTCGTAAGACTGCAGAGCCTTGCTTTATCTGAGAGTTGCTGTATTTCTTAGTCTTGCATCATGCTTGTTTCAGCTGCTTTTCAAAAATAAAATCTGAATGAAATGGGAACTGCATGCGGTTCAATGGTTTGGATTTGAAAAATTTAAGAAGTCAGATTTGGAAACAAAATTAAAAGAAGCCCTCTTGGCGACAGGTGAAAGTAGTTCAGTTTGAATTGATGGTTTTAATAATTTTTTTTTTTTTTTTTTTTTTGGGAACAGGATGTAGACATAACTAATCAACTTAATTTTGTAGTTTCCCTCGTTGATGAATGAGCTCTGCGTCTCTTTGATGAAAATGTGCCAGAGCTCACACATCTTGCCTGATGTTTTATGTACTTCAGTGGTTTTTACACTGATGCTGAAATATGAGTAAACTTATTTTAATGGCCCTTTTCCCTGAATTTATTCTTGTTTAGCTCCAGAGCCAATTGGAAGAATGTCATTGTCATTTTGTTAATGGCATATAATGCTTGGACTCTGTACTGCTGGCAAAATAGTTCATACAACTGGTATTCAAATACCACTGGCAGAAAATGTGTTTTGACCTTCCTGTGCTATAAGGTTTCTCATTGTTTTCATATCTTAAGCATTTTAGGGAATTTGGACTTGGTTGAATAAGATTTTTAGCTGGACATTAATCCCTGGTTTTGAGGTTTTCATAAATTTTATTTGTGGCTGTGTTTCTTCTGGCTTGTTTTCCATTTCAAATTGTAAAATGTGGTGCAGGGTTTTTTTCCCTCTTACTGATGCGTGGGCAGACTGGAGGTCTAAATTTGAGAGCCAGGAGTTGTAATGGGTTGGCTTGTGCTGTGCAGTGGATGTTGAAGGGAAGAAACGGTCAGCTTAGGATACTAGAACTGTAGTAAAGGGGGACAGCGGCCTGCTGTGCTTTATTGTGCTGCATGGAGGAGAAACTGGTTGTGAGGCACTGAAGCGCATATTGCATGAATTTTGTATGGGTTTGGGAAGGATGTTGGATCATGGTGCCACCCAGTCTCTTTACTGTCCCCAAAACCATTTGTGTGGTGCGTGCTTTGTGTGGTTAACCCCCCTCCACCCCCTCCCTTTCTTCTGTTGTATGTGCTGGGACAGTGCTGCTGATGAAGCAGGGCTGGGCACAGACCTCTACCACAGGGCCCTCTGAGGGGGGTTCCTATGACCTGGCCGTGGACACAGGCTCTGAGGGCAGATCTTACCAGGCCTCACCTGCAGCATTCAGTAAATATCCCTCCTTTTCTCTGGATGTTCTCCCTGTCGCTGATGTCGCTTAATTATATCCCCGAAATACGAGTTTCGGGGATATCATGGTTTCGCCCCTCCGGCCGCCGCCGCGTCCGCTGCCGCCGCCGCATCTGCAGATTTTAGCAGTTAGCGCGATAACTCACAAAATACTTTCTATTGGCTTCTCATTTTTAGCATATGGGTAGATATGGTAGAGAGGATGAACTGATCAGATTTTGGGCAAGTATGCACTCCTAGGTTTGCCACCAGGTGGCGCTGTATATTGAAAAAATCAGTTTTTTAACCATATCTCTGGAACAATTACTTATACAGACCTCAAATTTGGCTCATATTGTAGGTCTAGTAAAGGGGAATCTAATAAAGGGGGCTTCGAGGATTAGGGAATTTTGGGGATATACCCCTTGCTGTCGGCCTCCGACAGCGTAGGCCTAGTTAATTGTGGCGGCCTATTTGTACCCTACCACGGTAATATCTATAACCACTCTGCACCTGCGTTGAAAACTAGGTCATTTTCTTCTGCGACCATTGTCGGTAAACAGTGGTTATTAGAAATTTGTTTTTTTTGCTTGTTGGCGTTTATCTCCAAAAATATTTAATGTTTCCATCGGCATAGAATCTAGTCTATGCAAAGTCCCGATATAAACGGTTTTGTTTTAGGAACAGTAATGTAGCTGGGCAGTTTATTGGTAGAAGTTTGTAGAAAACTTGACCCTTTCCTACTTTAAGGAAGTCGATCTGAAAATACAGTACATTGACCTACGGGACGACAGCATGCAATTTTGCAAGGTAACATGAAGTTGAATAATGCTAAATAATGTAAAATTTGTAGCTCTGGGATAATACGACAAAGCAATCAGGTGTAAAGTGAAACATTTTTGTTTCAAGCTAATCAACTGTTAACCAACACCACTCTCCTGCGACTCAGCAATAGCTTGGTTCATTTGCATTTTTCATCATTTCTGAGTCTGCTTGTTGGTCACAATTTCAGAGAAAGATATGTCGTTCCTTCAGATGACTTTGCATGTCTCTGTATTGTTGGACATTCCATGAACTAGCAATATGACTAGCAACATAGCCAACGAATTTGACATGGCAGTGGACAAGTGAGGAGAGATATTAAGGTGACATCTACTTGATAACTTCATCGCTCAAAACGCGAGTACAACAAAAAGTTTGGGTCAATAAAATCCTTTATTCAGAATTCGTCATGGAATCAGGTAGGCCTAGATCTTTCAATCCTCAAGAACATCAAAACTGTACATTCTCGCTGCCGACTGACTGTGGCGACAAAAGTCAGGCGGGTAATTTGAACACATAGTTTCAATGTTTTAGCATCCATTTTGGTAACTATTAAACAAAATTTGCATTTTTTTTTCACCACAAACATGTATTTCATGGTGATGTATTTTGTGGTGTTGTATGAATGTGGACAGCAAGCTAGCCTGCTTTACTGATATAATCCTTGACTAGCAAAACACTGCTTTACACAGTACTTAATTCCCCTGTTTGCGTGCACACACACACACACGTAAATAAATGAAATTCTAGACTTGCAAGTAAATCGACTGAATAGTGATACTTTATTACATGTGGTTGATGTTAATTGCCATTAATGTTACGTTACCGTAAGCAATGTCAATCTTTGCAACAGCATTAAATCTGAAAATCTGCTCACAAATGACGAGCTATCATGCTTCAAATCACGCCAGTAATTCAATTCAAACATGCTTATAAAATGGTTATCACGAAGACGTCAACTGCAATTTCTTTCCTTTTAATAATTGCTCCCTAGATTCAAGAAACACTGCTTCCCCATAGAGATTCTATAGCCCAAGTTGCATTGTTTGGAACTATCGGAGGTTTCTGTGATTCACCATTGCTGTAAAATAATTGGCCTACTGGAGTATATGGAGTGGTCGCAACTCATATGGCTGTGTCTGAAATCACTCACTCATTCACTATTCCCTACTCACTATAAGGGGACTCATATATGGGTGACTATATAGTGAGCTCATGGGTAGAAGGAAGAAACTCTTTCGGACACTACCCGGCTTGTTTTGTCGGCGCTGGTAATGACGTCATCTTGGTCTTCTTCGGTTTTTGTGCAATGCATGATGGGAGGTATTGCTGGGTTAGTGACCGTCGGTTGGTCACTACATTTCACGGTGGATTGTGGGATGTAATGAGTTCACTGAATATGGGATGATAATTCTCTCTAACAATTCGGACAGCTCTACAAAATGGCAAACCCATATAATGCACTATATTGTGAGTAGTGAGTGATTTCGGACACAGCATTTGGCTCTGGTCCAAGCCAGTCTCCTCCTGACTCTCAGTGTTAGTTGCCTGGCAACGGGAGCTTTGTTTACGTTGTGGTATTTTCTCTCATTTTTATTTTCTTTTCTATTAAGTATGCATGAGTGAAACGTGTGTTGTACTTTGTATTCATTATATTGGGCGAATATTTACATTAGTGTAGGTATAACCGTTACTTGCTAATCATTGAGTTGTCGCTGCTTTAGTTGTTCTGGGATCCGGGAAGTTTGCTGCCGATTTGATAGTTGCACATTGCTGGCATGCTTAACAAATGGATGTATGATTTAGCATATGTGGTTAGCCTAGCTTACATCATTGTTAGATTAATATCAGAGCCATCATTAATGGGTAAAATACGCTTCAAATGTTTGACTGGCGGTTAATTTACACTTGAGAATTCTTGGAAAAAAAATTATTATGCTCATAATTCCAACTACGCCTGGCTATTGACAGTTGGACGCAAATCACCAACACTGACTAAACTTTGTTGTAATAATTAACGCTCCTTCATTTCGCCGAATCAATGCTGGACATTCGCGTTAGTCCTGTTGCTGTACATCTCAATAGTGGGAGCCAAAATATTTCCCTCGTAGTTTTCATGGCGTAAAGCTTTCTAAGCTATTGTGAGGTCATTATGAACATAAGATGCTATGGACTAACTCTAGGCTAACACTTGCAAGAAAATGTCCATACAGGATGCGCTTTATTAGTTGCTTGAGCATGTGCCTGCCTATTGCCAACGGCATAGCCTACCAGGTCTGTCAAGTGAAGCCCATGAGTAACTAGAAGACACTTGAAGATCGTCTTGCCTCCGCCATCGTATTATTATTGAAGTTGAGAATTTAATGACCGTGTCATCTTTCTGCTCAAAGAAATTCTCTTAGATCTTGGATCAACAATATGAGTAGGATTTTCTCCAAAATGTTATCACTTTCTCCTTAAAACAGTCTCTATCAACACGTAAAATTTAAGTGACGTCCATTCATAACGTTTTGACATTTTGCTGACTGACGAACTTACGAACAACCTGACAAAATACCAGTGAATTCTTATGACCTCCTAGCAGAGGCACGAAAGTCAAGAAATATGTGGGTCAATGACGTGACATGCAGATTTTTGTGTCCGAGCACACTACTTTGGTTTAAAATAATTTTAAATGATTCATAATAAGCATCATTTTATTCTATAAAACCTGTTTGATTTGAACATATTTCCTGCTTATCATAAAAATGATATATATTTTATGTTTTGCCATCTCAAGCCCTCAAAGTGTCAGGTGGCACAACCGTCCGAGCAAGTTAACACTATGTGAAATGTATTAAATATGTAATTTAAAATATGAATAAATATAATAATAATATGGGGGCATAATTTTATATTGAAAACCTTTCAAATAAACAAAGTTTAATAGTTTAATTGTTCTCAAAATGCTTGGAGTATTAGATACAAATTTGTCCGGAAATCTGCATATTTAAGATGTCAGGGCGGCGCAGCCGCATTCATGCAACTTTTATTTTAAATTGAAGAGAGAGATGAGTAAACAGGATATTGCATCATCAGAAGGAACCCAAGTGATCTTTACTGATGAGTGAAAGGTATGTAGATCTCTCTCAAATATTGATTAAAAAATAGCTACTTTCTCTTCATAGTTAGACTTGTTCAGTTTACACGTCAGGTGGCACAACCAATATAAAACTAAGAAAAAGTTATTTTATTCTAAAACTCTTTATTGTGCTGTAAAAATGAATGAATGCTAGCTAGCAAAGTCAAAAGGTTATATAGGTGTCCAAGTAGATGCCTGAATAATTGGGAATTAGTCGCATATGTCAGGCGGCGCAACCAGTAAGTCAGTTGGCGCAACCAGGTAAAATACTAATTTAAACCAAGAAATGGGAGATTGACGTGAACAAATGTTTGGAAATTGTGATATAAATAATCATTCTATACAACATATACTTTTTAAATTTGTAAAGTATTTATTCACTTTTTAAATCTATAGTTGGATGTTGGAAAACTAAAATACCTGCCCCCTACAATAAAGAATTCATAAGTTACTTTTAATACCCAGCTCAACTACAAAATAGTAATGTTTTAGGCAGAGTAGACACTCTCAGGTATACTTACTAAAAAAAATTGCTTAGAAAAAAAGAGGGAAGTGTGCTTTTTTTTTTTTTCGAGAAACTTTTGGTTGCGCCACCTGACCTTTTTTAGCTGGTGAAATTGCAAATACCGTCTAAAACTGTACTAAAACCCTGTAAATGTTGTGCAACCATTTATACTTGTTTAAACACACTCTTCCAACTTCAAATAAATGAATTCTGTACATTTTTAAAGATTTATTAAAAAAAAAAAAACATTTTTAAAAGGCTTATTTGTCATTGACCCATGTATATCCCTTGGTAATGGCCACCCTCTGTGTGTGTGCTTCAAGCAGTTCTCGACTGCACTTCTCCCCAGAGAAACTAGATGGGAGTAACACATTCCCAATCTCACACAATCTTTAATCTATCACTTTTAATCTTTGCACAAATATAAAGATGTATTTATCGAAGATTTCAGTCTAATACTTGAGGCTGCATCAACTTTCAGAGCATAACTGGCAAATGTTTTGAAAACGGGGTTGGCTGTTGCAGTCTCCCCAGCTTGAATAGGCTGCTCAGATATCGGTCTAGAGGCTGCCTTCATGTGCCTAGAGCTTTTGTTGTGTTCACTGAGAGTTTGCCATCTGAAACTCTCTCCACTGAATCCAGGGAATTTGTTTGATTTGACATGTCAGGGTGTCATCTGCAGACCTCACAAAACATGACATCAGTGGAAGCATTGCATCTCAACCAGTCAAACTGCCAACCAATGCTCTTGGAAAGTGCTTTTCGCTTTTTTTCTTCGTATTGTCTTCTCGATGCAAGTTTGGAACCAGCTGGTTTTTGTTTTGAAGAGTCTGGCACGGTTTTACCCACCTTCGTTAACCTGATTGACCTCACTGAGCGGTAATGTCACGTCTTCACTGGCAGTTTTGTCTTCAGAACTGCAGTCTGGCGACGGTGGCAGTTTGCTTACTTGTGCGGAATCGGGCAAAGTACGTTGTTTACATGCATCTTGAGATAATTTTCTGATTGAATACTTCACAACTCCACACATGATCAGGCAGTGATGATAATTGTCTTTTGGAACTACTAAACCATAATGTCACCCACTACACATAGAAGTTGACAGAACGCGCATGAAACAGATTAGCATTCCCAAACTGTGGTAATAATATTAGCAGAATACCTATTGTACGGTGGTCGAGAAATGCAAAAGCACTGCAATAGCGCAAAACATTTCAGTCGGAGAAATGCGCTGCAGTTTATAAATGATTCAATTTCAGTAACGCATTCGTAAATCTTAAACAAATGCAACAAGGGAAATGAGCTGCAGAAGTCCGAAACAAATGCATGAACTGGAAATGAGCGGAAAATATAGAAATAATGCCAAGTTAAAAACACAAACGCCACTAAAACAAAATGCTGCAGAAAAATGCTGCATATCCAATCAACATAGCAGGGGAGTGTACTGATTAACCTGTTTTATCTACAGCCAGATTTAACTTCATCAGTATAGGCTTACTTGGCCTACATTATGCCTCGCATTAGTATAGACCAGTTAGCCTTAAGCGAGATTTGGTTCACGCGCCTGCTCTTTGCAGACTATTTATGGCAGAAGATGCACAAATCGCATTGAAATAGAGCGGAATTATAAGTTCTGTCGCTTTCCCTGTGGTAAAAGGTAGCTTATAGCGTGGATTCGGGCTATAAACAGGAAGAATTTTCATTATGGAACATTCTAGGGCGTGTAGCGTACATTTTGTGTCCGGATGGCGAAATTAACAATTCTTTATTCAACCTCCACAAATATAGATTGATGTTTGGGTACCCAAATAAACATTTGAGTAAGTAAACACGTCAAGCGTACATCCAATAAGGCAAATTTTGAGTTTAGTTTCTAGTGTTGCTATTCATGGAAGTAGCGTATAACAGCGATGACATACCGGGTTGCTAAGACAGGCGCAGCATATGTATTCGCAATATTAAATATTAATATTAAATTCTAAACCTTTTTATCACTGATAACCCCCCAAACAATATATATATATATATATTGGCGCCCCCCTTTTAAAATTGTTCTGCCAAATGAAAAGCCGAAAATTGTGGAGGTTGGATACAGAATTCTTTCCCCCTGATGATATAGACTAAGTTCCATTGGTTTTCTCCTACAAACTGAAAGCATTGACACCTTCGGCGCAGCGTAGACTTGAAAGGCTATATCAGTGAGATATTGGCAACTTAAGTCCTCAACGTTATTTTCAGCACAAATGAAATTCCAAAATCAAATGTGTTGCGTTCAGCCAAGCAGTAAATAATGCTGTTGTTGCAGTATGTCTTGGGCTTGTAGTTTACATGTGTTCCTGTGCAGTTATACATGTTGAGAGGAGATTAGGATCATGTGTGCTTGCCAGTTGTTTTGAACACTGTTAGTTCGTCGGAGGAACACTGTAGCTATTAGCCGACTTATGGCGTAGGACCCAGTCATCGTGGTGTTAAACATTAATTCACGTCTGCGAAACTAACTGGCAAGCAAATTTAACTTTGTAGGCTATATATGGTACGTAATTATGTAATCGAAATCACAAAGAAACCAAATGACTATTGCAAGCAGGGAAATGAAAACCATGTCAATCTACTTTTCCAACATTTTAAGTGACCTAATTATCGTGGTATATCAGAAAGAGCGGGCTGTAAGTGCAGATGGTTAGCCTGTGGTGTGCAAATATTTGTTTTGACAGCTGACGTTTTTAAAATAATGCTTCAACTAATTCTCCCTTTTTGAGCTTTGAGTGTGGTACATCCAAATCTTTGCATATCTGTCTCAATTCACGAACCTTGAGTTGAGAGATTGCTCTCTTCTCGCTGACTGCAGGCTTGTTAACAGTCTCCAGTTTTTCTTCTGCCATACAAAATGTTCAGCGCTCGTGTGCTCTCCAAATCTCGCTTTTTCACGCCCTTAAACCGAAAGGGTCTATTATAAGTTTGCAACCCCTGTAAATGCAGATTCAGTTATCACTTGTTTTGAGGCATCCGTAAAAGAACAAAACAGATGTAAGCTTTTATGTAGTCGAACTACACAATGAAAGAGGTGTAAATGCGATGTTTTTATCTTGTTTCCACGCGCAATGCCAGTTCCTCTGGCTTTCATTTCATTAGATCCCTGGCGACTCTTCCACGCGGGTGCTTCCAGGACGGTGACGCTTTCAGGAGGGTGGCTCCGTGACTTTGTGACAGCAGTTTGCTGGACAAATATACTGGCATGCAATGATCTATTGGCAAAGATTATCACCCAGTCAGCATAAATCCATACATCAATGTTAATTCGGTGTTGTTGATGGCAGTGTGACGAGCACTCAACTCTAATTTATAGGTTGATAATGATTCACCGTGAATTCAACATTGGCATTTAACCCTTGACGACAATAAACATTTTAATAAAAAATACGAGATTATACCATGTTATATCGCTTCTTTACTTCACAAGTAGGAAACTATGCACAAGGGTGAGTGCAAATATCTACTTGCCCGAAAAACCTGTACAATGAAAATCAACCTGCCCAACACCAAAATCAAAACGTCTCAGGTGTTTGGACGGGGATCTTGACGCTGCCTGTTAGGGTGTGAGTGGAATCTCAAGGCCGGACGGTCAGAAACGCTTTACTCAGCTGTATAAATGAATACAATAATAAATAAATAAATCATGAAAACCTTTGTTTTTTGCTCTAGCCTCGCTTGGGAGGATCAGGAAGGAAAGTCTGTCCATTTTCTGCAGGCTGGGAGATGGCTGTGGAGCCCAATGCTTGCGGCGCAAACCCTACCGCACTTTGGACAGGGAAAATCTTGGGTTGGAGATGCCTGGGAGGTTGCATGATCTTTGCAATTCTTTCTTTTCTCCTTAGCCGCTTTCCTTCTGTCCTTTTCAAACTGTCGTGTCCCTTCATGGATGAAGGTGCGCCACTTTTCTCTAGTGAGTGCTTCCTGGTGCCATAAAATATGATCTATCCCGACCAGGGGGAGCTGCTTCTGCAGCTGGTCTTTGTAATGTCCTCTGGGAGCCCCTCGATATTGCTTCCCTTTGGACAATTTCCCTAAAGAAGATAGCTTTTGGAGGCCGTATTTCATCCATTCTTGCGACCTAACCTGCCCATCTCGCTGGTGTTTTAGCACCATGGACTCGATGCCTGCCACCTGCGCTCTCTTCAGTAACTCCTCGTTGGTAATATAGTCCTGCCACTTGATTGTGAGTATGGATCGTAGGTGGCTTTGGTGGGAGCGTTCCAGTAGGCGCACTTGGTTCCTGTACTGAATCCAGGTCTCGGCACCGTACAAGAGGGTGGGGATAATGACTGTCCTGTATACTTTCAACTTGGTGGAGAGATGTAGTGAGTGATCCTGACAGTATAAACTTTCCTCAGTAATTGAAAGACATTGATTGGACCCTCAGAAAAGTACCTCAACACTTGAACAACAGCAAGTTAGGTTGTATTCTATCTACTTTGCGCAGCTAGAAAGGAAGTGATTGCATCAAAAAAAGACTTTCAGAACCAACCCTGGAGTGCTGAGGTTATATTTGTGGGATGGAAATGTGATTCGGAAATGGAAAGTGGCAGTAATTCTGAATGGAACAGACTGGAGGGCTGACGGCATTGATTCTTTGGAGGAGAAATTCAATGATGGAGAGTGTTTCCTCTTGCAGTGTGAGTAGAACTGACTTTGTATGGAATAGCTCTATCTTACTTCTAGCCAGCTAGGTAACTAGCCAGCTATTTCTTATTTTTGGTTTACCACCGTGATCACAGAGCTAGTTTGCCACATTGGCTAACAAGAGTAGCCGTTAACCTTTGCTAATAATACTGCATGTTCTGGCATTTTGCTTAATGTGGTACTGTTTTAGAATTTATACAGCATTCAACGAAATATAATGCCTTAGATTTTTGCTCGTTTATGATGCGAACAGCTCGAAGACTTTGGTAAATCCCCTGCTTCATTCGTTTCATCGATGACTACTGTTCAATCTAGGGTAGTATATTGCCTGCTTATTCCTAATGTTGAAATGTCTATTTTGTTAAAAGAAGGTATATTTCAGATATTACTGTGTTATTGAGTTATACTTGCTTCTTATTGGGTGTGAAAAGCATTTATACAAGCTTGTGTTTCGCTTGGATGATCGGAATTGTGAACCGCTAGCTTTCCGTCTCAGAGTGAACATTCTGACCATAAAATAAGCAGTTACTTTAATGACCACTGAGTGCTGATGCGGCTCTCTAGAAAAAGGAAAAAAATCTGAACTTTATCGTGGAGAAAAGGCATGCTTTTGGTTTAGAGAGTTTACTGGTGACTACTGATGTCCATATATGCCTATATTGATAAATTCTTGCTAAATTTTGCAGAAAATCATCAGTGTTTTCCATACATTGACGAGATTATGGCTGCCTGCCATAATCTAATGAACCCCCGCCATAGTCTCAATATGCGGAATAGCTGCGTGTTGATGATAAAAGCACACGTTTGAAAAACAAGGAAAACAAAGAAAAAGGAAAAATAGGAAAGGTACTGAAAAATGCTGAATTAGCGCAATCTCCCCCCCTCCACCCCCGCTCAACAAAATGAGAATCCCCCTGCTCAACAAAATGAGAATTATCCCCCAGACATCGGTCTGCCACCACACATGTGCCCCCGTATTCTCCAAAAATTCTGTGGGAAACACTGATCATTGATTCATATTCAACTTCATTTGGGGAAAGCAGATTTGTGGTAACATGATTATTTTATGATTTGACAGTGCGCTATTTGTAGGGCTCTGACAGCATGGGGAGCCACTTGGAGAGCTGTCTTATTTTGTGCATGGAGAGTAAATAATTTTGAAAAGCACTGTCAGATGATGTGCACTTGTGGTCAAGGATTTTATGATCCCAGAAATGTATCTTTATTCCCAGCCATTTTTCTATTCTCAGTATTGTTCTTTAACAATTTAATTGCTGAATTTTCATGAATGAAATTGATGGACTATGGAATATGATGGAATTCTAAATGCTACAAGTGTCTTGACTCAGTTGAGCCATTCCCTTCCCCTCAATGAAGCAGCAATCTTGAATTATAAAGCCTTAAATTGGGTAACGCATAAATAGCCATATTTGGTCTCTGTGCAAAGGGGTTAAAAATGACATTTGCATGATCACATGGCATAGCTACACTTAAGGATTGAGATTTTTGCCCTCAATTTTTTTTTTTTTTTTTTTTTTTTTTAGAAATCAAAATGACAGGGAATATATTTGACAGTGATCCAGCTGCATCATGCTTTGAAGAATTCTTGCCAGAGCGCGTATACATGAATGTATTTTTTTTTTTTTTTTTTTTTTTTTGAATCTCCAATCCCACCCGAATCTGGAATGCCCAATTCGAGAACTATGTACAAGCTTGCTCGTATGCGTCCCCTTGTTGCCAACTTGGTAGAGAGGGACGGTTCGCGGCTCTCCTCCGAAGCACGCGCCCGTCAACTACTGGTTCTTTACACTCATCGGTTGAAAATTCGCAAGTTCAGAACGAGGGCGGAGGATTCCCGAACATGAGCAAGCTTAGAATCTTACTGAGGAGCGCCCGGCTGGCCAGCAGGAGGCGCTTGAGCAATGAACAAAGCGTCTATTTTTCATATCCCAACCCGGCAGTCCCATCCCAATTTGCATCCCTGCAGCGAGGAAGCCAGTTGCGCGCTGATCTGAGAAAGCTGCCGAACACTGCTGGCTGGTACGACCGGGGATCTAACACATGCTGTGGTTGCCACTACTGCTCCGCAATGCAGCACCTTAACTGAGTGAGCTAATGCGGCAGTCATAAATTTATATTTGAGACAAACAAGATTTTTTTGAAATGGAAGTTGTCGAACAGATTTTTTGTAAATACTGTGTATGCGAATATTCTGGAGACAGAACAGTTTTTTTTATGATCCCTTTACAATTTTATCAACTAAAACCGTGATCAGATGCAAGTCCAATATGTGGCCTACAACTTCTATTTGTAACATAATGTTGTTTAGTTTGTAGTTTTTGCTGTGCAGAGCTTTTTGTGAGGGTTCTATAGAAAGTTGCTAAACTGCCTTTGAAAGGGGGGCCGTGGTGCATATTTCACAAAGAGATATAGGGTTAGTGCTGAAAAGTGCAGTGAGATTTTGGAGCAGCATTGAAATAAATGTCTTTTTTGAAAAATCTGTATCATTTGTGGTGAAATGTGGATCATTCCATGTCAAATCATCAGATATACAAAACATCTTGATCTGTCACCATGTAGTCATAGATTGCTTCCATATTTTCACAGTAGATAAATATGTATTAGTGATGGACAAAGCCGAAATTTCAGCTCATTCGCACCAAAAATGAATTTTTGGTGAATTATTTTCTAAGGGTGCCGTCCGTCAGTTTTGTGTCGGTTTTTTTTTTTTTTTTTTTACGAATTCACGTCAGTTTACATTTTTCTTGTATTTAACATTGCGTTACTTTTTTATTATTACACCTATAGCTTTGAAACTTTGCTTCTAAGCTAATGTCATACTGCTAAATCAGAAAATGCAGTCCATCTTACTTAATCTTTCTTGGTTGTGGAGCTATGAGAACACCAAAAGTGCCTTTTGTTCAGGCAGTTCCATGTTTAAGTCCCCAAAGCACCCCCAATATTAACCCTAGCATAGGCTCTCTGGCATTTTTTCCATTCATTTGTGTCTTTTTTGGGCCCCTATAAACGCGAATGTCGCTGAGTGAGTGAGTGAGTGAGTGACTGACTGGCTGCCTGAGTGATCAAGTTCAACGATTGGCTGGCCAGCGGGGAAGAAGTTCAGCGATTGGTCGGCCGGCGGGGAAGAACTTCAACGATTGGTTGGCCGATGATTGGCTGGCTGGCTGGCTGGCTGGTTAGGCGGTGACGTCATTCGTATTTAATGTGTTTAAGTGTACAAGGGTACCCCTCCCTTTGCAGCACTTCCCAATGGCGGCTGCAGGCTTATAGCATTCTCAATGTAACAGTAACTTTAAACTGTAAAAATTCAGACAAAAATAATAACATGAATTGGGTTAAAACTGTTTTATACAATCTATGTCTAAAACCTTTGTTTAAAAAATCTGGGTTTAATTTTTTTTTTTTTTTACATTCTTAATTATGCATTGAGGGAACGCTTTCTCAAGGAAGCGGAAGGCACTGACACAAACGCAGTGGGAAGCAAAAACGCGGGAGCAGAGAGGGACATCTGTTTTTCCCCTCCAAACAATATTTAAAAGAAAACTAAAGTTACTGATACAAACACTTACGTTACTCATGGATGCAAGGACAGTGATGAAAATAACACTACAGATGATAGAACTAAGCAACAATACTGTCACCGCAATAGCTTGCACCAAGCACCAGTTAGCTTGTCGCTCTGGTGAAGAGCATCTGCAGCAGATCATTAACTTTAGTGCTGCCGTGCACTTGGATCCTTCCAACCAAGCATTGCATTTCGGCACGGTGTGATTTGACAGATCCTTACAATGAGGTTTGTTTGAAAAATGGCAAAAGTTGCATTATGTGAAGGAAACTGACGGTATTCTTTGATTTATCTGCACAACTACGGCGACAGTTTGTTAAGGGGGGATTGAGCAACTGGGAAAAGGCAAAAGAAAAACTTGGTCAGCATAAGTTGTCAGGCCTGCACTCTGATTCATTACATGTGTTCGCTATGATTTAAGTAACTCTAATCAGCGCTATGTTGTCGGAGTTTGCAGCTAGGAATCAACATACTGCTAGGACAGTGTTGTAAAATTTATTCAGATCATCTAAATTCCTGGGCCATGAGGGAATACCACCCAGAGGGCACAGTCATCGCGACAAGTACTGCGTCAGCTTATGTTTGAGAAAATGCACTCGTTACCGAAAGATTGAGAATGGCTTTCACTTACCCGCAGTAAAAAGATGAAAATAAAATAAAATTGCTGGTTTTGGAGCATTTTAAGAACGTTGATGATAAGTCCAAAGGGAACGATTATCAGGCTATCATTATTTAATGCATTTATGGGATTAGCCTGCTGCCTGGATGTTTATGTTGGCGAAAGTGACAAGTTACATTCATTAAAGATAGTTGATTGAATTAAAAAAGTAAGTCATATATAATGCAATGAATCACGTTATTCAAATTTAGGATTTTGTCTGGCACTTTTGGTGTCCTCATAGCTCCACAACCAAGAAAAATAAAGTAAAACTGACTGCATTTTCTGATTTAGCTGTATAACATTAGCTTAGATGCAAAGTTTCAAAGCTATTGGTGTAATAATAAAAAAGTTATGCCATGTTCAACACAAGAAAAGTGTAAATTTACGTGAATTCATAAAAAAAATCGACACAAAACTGACGGACAGTACCCTTAGAAAATAATTCACCAAAAATTCATTTGTGGTCCGAATGAGCTGAAATTTCGGATTTGTCAGTGATATATGTTTATACAGCTGCACACAAAAAATTAGAAATATTGAGAAGGTGGTGGTGAGACCCATTTGATGATCTGACATGGAATGACCCATATCCAATAATATTTTGATGAACATTAAGTATTTGGGCAGTTGTATAAATTCAGTTTATTTCAGTCCTTTTGAAACAGAGTTTTGCTCCATTGACTTAGACGCTAATAGCATTTTCACAGTTCAGCAGGCTGAGATGAGATTCCTTTCTAGTGACTGGTGTCTGTGCAGATTGGTGTCTGAGCACCGAAAGCGGCTCCCTTTTAAGTCCTTTTTGAGGTGACTAAATCCTGCACCAGTTGTTACATTGCAGAATGCAGATAAAAACAAATTGTTACTTGATCACCAAGATATTCTCCAAGCTGTGGTCAATGTATTTTTCTGAGGACTGCAGCTACACTCTTCCTGGCACTCTGCAGTCATTGAATTACCTGCAATGAAATTCAGCCGTTGGTAGTGATAACTGTGAAAAATTTATATATTTTCATGTTAACTCTTTATGTCCCGGCGGTAATGCTATGATACATCGCTTAAATCCCATGGGCTTGATAAAGAAACGAGATGAATTATGGATGGTTCACAATTTACTCTATATCTCTTTATTTAGGCAATATCACGTCTTGAAATATAAAAAAAGTTGTTGGCCTAATAACAAAGAACATTTTGATTGATAAATCAGCGATTAATAAAATGTTTAAAGGACTGAAGCCCTTTCAGTCGTAGACATTAAAACATTTCCTCATCTGCAACAAATGAAACACTGTGTCATTGAGCTATAAAGGTTGAATTTTTTCTATATACTAAAAAATTAGCTTTATAATGACACAAAACTATTTTCAAATAATCTTAGATATTTTAGTGCTAGTTATTCTTGAGTTACAAATGATATCTATATATACAAAATTATGATACGAAAGATTCCGTGTCAATTTCAAATTTCGCGCCGCCATGACATTGCATCAGTTATGTGAGGTCTCCAATGTGGTACATGATACATGATTTTGATCTTTGACAAAGTAATGTCACCTATCAATTTTGGTTGCCATGGCAACAATATTGGCCAAATAATGCCCAAATTTGTGCTAAAACAGCAATTTCCTTGTGGATGCAGTACAGGTTGCAATTCTTGACCGATTACTTTCATATTTGGTATGGACATGTGTTCTGCCCTGTCAATCCAGACGGCAGTATCTGCAAATTTCTCAAAATTGGGTAAACCCACCATTTACCCTCTATAGCACCAGCTCCATCTATTTGTAGTGGAGATTAGCCAGATCAATACACATGTACAGAGTTTTTGCATGTGCAAGTTAGCAGTATCTACAAAAGTAGGGCAGGAGGTAAAACTTTAAGGCCAATTTTCTCATTTTCACTATTTTACAGATACTGCCGTCTGGCTTGACAGGGCAGCGTTATACTTCACTTATGACACCGATGGATTTTGGTTGCCATGGCGACAGTATTGGCCGAATCTGCACATTTGTGCTGAAACATAGACACTTCCTTGTGGACGCTGTACAGGCTGTAATTTTTCACCGATTACTTTCATATTTGGTATGGACATGTGGTAAACCTATCGATTTTGGTTGCCATGGCGACGGTTTAGGCCGAAAAATGCGCAAATTTGTGCTGAAACAGAGATTTCCTTGTGGACGCAGTACAGGCTTGAGAAGCCGGCTTTCGGGGGCTACACCCATGCAGTCGCGGGCAACTGGACTGTCTAGTTATATTTCTGAAAATGTGAAAATGTCCCATGTTAATATGTTTTTTGAGTTACCAGGATATCTCAATCGGAGCCAAATTTGTAAGATTTTTAGAGCCATATTTTGTCTTAAAAAGTGAGGAAAGGATTGCTAAGATTAGCCTACTTCATTCAATTTAGAAGTTTAAGAGAAAAAAACACCAATACTCGGCTTGGTTCTTTTAGAAATGATTGCCATTAATAATATACAATAGCACCTTTAACCCTCTATTAACCACTGTAGCATATCTGCTACATAAAGTGAAAGGTTTAACAGCCTGGACACCCTGCTGGTTTTGTTTCTTATTGCCAAATAAACATTTGAGAATAACTTGAATGGTCCGTCACTTTAATTTTTCCATTCGCATTATTACCCAATGTAGCAGATCTGCTACATTTTGGAAAGGTGGGCCAAAGGGTTGAATTTTTTTTTTTTAACTATTTTCCAAATATTGGCCCATAATCAAAATATTTGCCTAGGGAAATGATTTTTACACAGTTGGAAAGGTACTTGGTTAACAGAGGGTTAATCAGTGTTACACACTTCATCCGTCGGTAATGTCGTGGCTGATTGGAACAGGACAAAAATGTATTGCAGGACTGCAGCTATCTGTTTTATGAGCGCCAAAAAGACAGACTTGGATTTATCAGACAAAACTTAAAAACAGGCTGGCAACTGAAAATCAGATAATCCTATATTAAATACACTGAAGATTTCCTGAAATAAATTGGATGCAATGATGCTTTCCTAACTGAAAACATTACATTGTCAACATAAAAACTAAGGTATTTTCACTGAGTTTTTTCTGTTATTATTTTCTGTTCATGTGACGCTTGATTCATCCTATAGAGCCGGGTTCAAACAATGATCCTTAGGCCCTAGAGGGCTAAGGTCTTGCATTATTGATATTGCCCTCCGCAATATGTGTGCTGTTCCAAGGAGGGCAATCTCCTGGACTTCACAGATGCTGATGTTACTCAGGATTCCGTTATTGACTTTTTCTCAAGTCCCTTCATTATTATATTATTATTACTATTTATTTATTTATTTATTTATTTCAATGAATGAATGGGAAAAAGAAATGTGACATTGGGCCATTTAGAGTGCAGAATTTTTCAATTGCATTATTTTGGATTGATTCATACATAGCCATTTGGAAAATAACTTGACATACCTTACTTTCAGGCTCTAAATGACAGCATAGCCCATGAGCTTCAGGACCGTCGTACTCACCGGTTGCTAGTGGAATGATGACTGATGATTCTGAATGTGAAGACAGGGTTTTGAATGGAAAGTTTGGAATGTCTTCCTGTATTCCAGGACAAATTTCATTTGACACTGTAAAGGAAACTTGTAAAAAGCATCACTATGCATTAAAAATCAGGCTAATAACAACTTGTCCATCAGTGGGGTCGTTTTGTAAGCTCAAGCAAATTTTAACCGAAGACATACTTGCTATAGCTTATTAATTTAATGTCAATCTTACTGCTTCGTGTCTCCCCCCATAAATGAAACCAGCCTGCCACATGAGGATCATTATGGCCAAACAGCTGGTCAGTATTTTTGCATTTGGAAGCCTGAACTGCTTCGCTTCCTTTATTCTCCATGCTTTCCTGCTCCTTCTTTACTTTTTGACATTTTCGTCTGATCTCTGTACTCATTGATGCACGTTTCTAGATTGTTAATGCAACAGGGGAGAGGCAGGGCCATTGGTCAAACAAATTTCCCAGCAAGCCTGCTTTCGTAAACTTTTGGGATGAAAATAGCCAAATTAAATAAATGTATAGGCTTAGCCTATCCACCATCATTTTTTATTTGCAAGAAAACAGTTTTTTGGACATTCCTATAACATAAGGCAAATATACAAATAGGAACAAAGAAATTGATCATAACTGAAGACCACCCATAAAAGTGAAGTAAAACCATCAAAAGCGGTTTATAGAGCTATGAGGTTTTCTCACAAAATGAGGTGAATACTCATTAAAACATTAATATAAACATGAGTCTGTGATGGCTGATTGGAAAATAGGACCAGGGAAGAGAAAAGTCAGGCTGACAAAAATAGTTGACCGACCCAATTACTTGGCGGCCCACCTGATTTGTCCCTGGGTACCTGGTGGTTTGTCCACCACTGACTTGCGATGTAATGTCATCATGAAGCTATTAAATTGATGACTAGTCACATGCTAGTCATAATCAAGGATGTGGCTCCACCAACCTAGGAGTTTAAACTCTTCAGCTCTTTAAAGAGATGGAGGCATTAGCTGGTATCATGATTAACATGATTGTCATCAGTATTACAGTCAAAGAATGGATAAAGAATAAAAAGGAGTCAGTTTTACACAGCTTGTTGTTTCGTTGTCTGATTTCATCAAGTTGGAACATCAGAATTACTACTGAGGGATAGAAAAGAAACTGAAATGAAAATTAGACTCTTGGCCAAAAGTGGTTATTGTTTGAGTGTATATGTCCTCAGGATGCTTGTTCTGCTGGTTTGACAAGGTGGACCAGAATTAAATTTAATACAGGCTACACTTAACCTGTTTGCGCAGAAGCCAAATTTGGCAATTTATGCATTTCCCTATTTAAGGCCTTTTAAATACAGAATTGAGCATCACTGAGAGGGGGAAAATGGCTTAAATGTAACAAGACACTTTAAGCATTCAGAATAGCATCTTATTTCAGTTTATTTCCGTAAATTTAGTACAGAATGAGGGCCGCAAACACAAAAAATCTTCATGAAAACTCTGCATTGAAAAAAAAAAAAAACCAACAAAAAACGGAATAGAAAAATGGCTTGGCGTTAAAACAATACACTACTGGGAGCATAAACTCCTTGACCATAAGTGTGCCATTTCTGAGTGTAATATTTAGAATTAGGCCCGCTAAAAATAAATTCCGATTTCCGGAAACCCGCCCGTCCTTTATTTATTTATTTATTTATTTATTTATTTACTACCGCTGGGGGAAAAAAAAAATGTTTATCCCCCTTGTGAAAATAATAATAATTCTTTAGGAGTAGTCCGTGTCCAATTTCTGTCATCTAGCTCCTGGAAACCTCATTTATTTTATGTTGTATTTTACCCTGACTCTCGCATTTAGAAGTACTCTAAATTAGTCCATTGCATGATGACTTGCGCACTAAGAATTATGGGATTGCCGTGGGGTCTCGTCATCTTGCCTTGCACATTACTACATACAGTGTAGCGGATGAACTGATTAAAATTTGGTTGAATCTGTGAAGTTGCAGCATACTATATTAATATGCAATAACGGATCGCATCACACGGTCCTGAACAATCCAGTTGGACTGCAAGTTGCTCGTATCAGCTTCCTTGCCAACCTAGCTGGCTAGCACATTAAAATGATAAGCGATTCAGTCAACCATGCCGTCTTAAGGTTTTTTTCATGTAGCTCCATAGCTAGCTAGCTGGATGTGGTACTGAGCCAGAAACACTAAACAAAAACTGTTAGCATAACATTTGGAGAAATGGAGCCTTTACAACACTTTGCCTGAATCGCTAATAATTTTAATGTGGTAGCTAGCTTGGTGAGCAAGCAAGCTGATAGAAGCAACGTGCAGTCCTACTGGATTGTTCAAGACCGTGCGATGCGGTCCATTTTTGCATACCTAATATACAATTATTGGCTTCAGTTGAGATGAATCGAATGATTTATCCACTTTGGACGAGTGATATTAACCAAGGCGCAGCCGACTCAACAATAGCTTGATTCATTGGCATTTATTATTATTTCAGAGTCTGCTTGTTCGTCGCAATTTCAGATAAAAACAGGTCTTTCCTTCAGATGTCTTTGTGTTTCTCTTTATTGCGGACATCACATTAACTAACAATATGGTTAGCAACATGGCCAACGTATTTGACATGGCTTTAGACGAGTGAGGAGGGAGATATAAAGGTGACATCTACTTAATAACTTTGTTGCTGAAAATGCGAGTACAGCACAAAGTTTGGGTCAATAAAATCCTTTGTTTCAAAATTCAGCATGGAATAAGGTAGGCCTAGGTAATTTTTTCAGCCCTTGAGAACATCTGAATTGGAATTGATTCTCGCTGCCGACTGACCGTGGCGAAGATGTCGGCTACTTGCGTTGGGGTGCTCCAACACTTGGAGTTCGGCAGTTGATGTTAGATTTTTGCTGCAGACTGGTGTGGTTTTGAAGCAAGCTGTTAAGATAGGGAGCAACACTCAAAGCAGCAATTAAAATGATGGTTAGTCCCCTAGTGGAGATAGAAGGGCCTTTGTGGGGGTATTTGTCATAATATTTATGACCGTTAAGTCCTGGACTCTCAGTTAACTCCTGCATTGCAACTGCGCAATAAATGTGAAAGTAGGAAAGATAACTCAGCATAACGATAGTGCAGCAAATCCCTGAACAACAGTAATAAGCATGTTGTGGCATGCTGCACAACAGTGAGGCAGTATAAAAAGGCCTTAAACAGCGTTGGAAAGCATCCATTGCCTTCTGGCACTGAACATGATCATAATAGAAAATGAGCTTGTATTACTGCACGTCACAGACAGTAGCTTCACCTTAATTTTTATCAAACTTATGTTTGATTTATTTGTTGGGAACAAACTTCTGAGCAGATGAAATCTCTGTGAGATCCCCCTGTTTAGCTAATCAGATTGTATATTTCCTCAGAGCTGCGTATTATCAAATTACTGAGAATGTGATCTGATGTCACTTGCCATGCATGCCATTTTTCATTGTGGGCCCTGTCCTGTCTTGACAAGCAGGAAGGCTGTTAGCCATACACAGTTGATCCAGGCCTCTTACGTTTACATGCTGTTGTGCTTTATAGGAAAATGAATGAGCAATAACCTAAGTTCAATGACCATTCAGTTCAAAAGGCTGTCAAAACCACTTGGGTTGACTATATAGCTTGGGAGTGCATCGTACTGTTGAGTGATTTGGGTTTGTGGGACTAGCATGTACCCATATGTAAACAAAGAGCATTTATCACTCTTATAAGCATGTACCCATATACAAACAAAGAGCATTTATCACTCTTATAGTCTACCATTTCTCAAACATGAAATAAAATTAGAAAACTGCACAATGCTCAACATAGGGTGATTATTTTTGTTCATATACAAAAATTGAAACTTTGACTTGTCCCTCTCTTTCTTTCACTCTCTCTTCGGTTTCCTCCTCCCACCATCTCTCTGTTCTATTTTGCCCTGTCTCTCATCTGCAGGATACACCACAGGAACCCCGTATAAGGTGCCACCAGCCCAGACCAATGGAGCTCCCCCACCCTACTCTCCATCCCCTAACCCCTACCAGGCGGCCATGTATCCAATCAGAAGTGCCTATCCCCCACAGAACCTCTACGCTCAGGTTAGCATATGATGATTGTGAGAGCTTGACTGTTTGTTCGGATTGTCGGTGATGGTGTTTTTGGAGCCATTTTCTCCAAAGGTTGCCAAGGTTGTGGTGCAAAATACAGTGTTTCCCCCAAGTTGACTTATTTTTGTTTTATTTATGCTTTACTTAACCAGGGAAGTCCCGCTGAGATCAAAATTTCTTTTTCAAGGGAGCCCTAGGGCTTGAGGGGGAGAGGGAGAGGACAAATTGCACAGCCAATGGGATCAGGGGATGATTAGGCGGCAGGTTGGGACGTTAGCCATGACACCGGGGAACTCCCTACTCTTGTCGAAGAGTGTCACAGGATCTTTAATGACCACAGTGAGTCAGGACCTCGATTTAATGTCTCATATGAAAGACGACGGTCATTCAGTACAATGACCCCATCACTGCGCGGGGGGATTGAGGATTATTCCACCAGAGAAGATCGCAACCTTCCGGCCCACCAACACCTCTTCCAGCAGCAGCAGCTTAGTTTTCCCAGGTGGTCTCCCATCCAAGTGCAAACCAAGCCAACATCTGCTTTGCTTCACCCAGGCAGCTGGAGCACATCGAGTAGTGGTATGGCTGCGGGGAGGGGTCGCTCGCCTTGGGGGTGGGGCTTAAGAGGCATATTATGAAGATAAGGGTTGAGGTTTTCTCTTTGCATTGAGTGCTGTTGATATTAGATATCATATATGTTGTTTTATTTCAACAGAACAACAAATACTGCTTTTGAAATAATTTTTATCCAGCACTAGCTTCCCTCTTGTTAGCAGCTGAGCTCCTAGCATCCTCACCACTGTTGCCGACTTCAGGTTGGTCGATGCAAAATGCTCAAAACAGCCAACTTCTAGTAAAACCAGAGCTACTTGCGCATATGTAGTCCACTAAGTCATCCGCAGCTGTCCTCATCTGCACTCGTTTAGAAGGTTTCGAGCGACTTTCAGCGCTGCAGCTGCAAAGTGGCATCAGTTGCTTGTGCAGCTCTGTTTCTATGTGAAGGAGAGTGTGAAAAGGTGTGAACAATATGCTGGAGTATGGCATTTTTTGTGACTAGATATTGTTAACTTTAATTGGATTACTTTTAGTCTGATTTTGCCTCAGCAACCCGCCGCCTCAGTCCCTGTATCATGCCGTAACCCTGCCGGCCGCCGTGTTTTATGTTGCATTACTATAGATATGTTTTTTTAAAAAGATGAGAAAAACCCCATAAAAATATAAAAAGCGCTATTGCACATAAAAACATAAGACACGTTAAACAAAAAATCCCTAATCCTTTTAGAGTTTGAACCTTGCAGTGGTTTGTGTCTTGGTGACTCTGTGAGCTATTCCGACAGAGGACTGAGTCTTATTTCTTTATAGGTTCAACCAAGTCTGCTTGGTCGCAGGTTAGAGACCAGCCAAGTATCAGTGCCCTTGCTTAGATCCAAAGGCCACTGCAAAAATGAAACATTATTGAAGGAACCTGCAGCGCTTACCCAAACTAGGAAGTTTTCATGCGACCTGAGATAGAAGTTACCGGCAATCCAGAACTTCATCCAGCGATATTTCTGTCAGTCATACAACTAATGAAATGAGAAATTTGCAAATGCTTTGACTCAATGAGAGCCAAGCAAGATGGCAGCTTCCCTGCCTCCCCGCTGAGCCTCCTGAAGTGTAGCATTTTTTTTTCTTTCTTGATTTTCACCCTTGTTATATATCCAGTTTTAGTTGGCTTTTATTGTTTTAAGTTTGTTTTATCGGCACCGTAAGATTGAGCCTAATCTTAAACTATCATAAATGATCTTCTAACCCTACACCACCGGCCAGGAAGCCAATCTCCTGGGATCCCGGCCACTGAGACGTCTACTGAACTTGCCAGATTCTGTCAATTTCAGCAGGCACAGTTTTTGGACCCATACCAGTATGTATCATTACGGACTCTTGATACCTCTGTACAATCCCAGGTATCACTGCAGACTCCTGAGTGGAGTCCGGCGTCACAATCCATCTTCAGCATGCCAACACTTACCTCTCCGTCCGGATGTGACCGCTGCCGTCAACTGACACAAACAGTTGCGAAGCTGGAAGGTCGCATTTCCTCTCTTTACCAACCACAGGGATGAAGAAAGGTTCCTTGACTCTAGTCACAGGGGGCGCTGCTGCCACTGCTTCAGCTGAAGCTGAGCTGGATTCCACAATCCCGGCTGCCCAGTCCCACGCTGAGGATCTCTGGCTACAGCAGGGAGTTAAGCCAAAAAAACTGGCCAAGGCTACATTCACTCCAAATCCAAAAATCCACAGTTCCACCCTCAACCAAGAACCTTTGTATACAATTCATAGAAATGGCAGGGGAAAGAAGTCACCCTCACGGCCCTCTCCTCCCTGTGAGCTTTAATTCACCAACTGCTACAACATTCTTGACCATCAGGACTCTTCCCCGCCGTCGGGAGACCTCCATTCCACTTTACCCTCCCAGCCACCGCCTCGACATTCACCGATGCTCCGTGCGCAGGTGGCACTGTCCAGCAGCTCGGTCAGGGCCCCAGGCCACCGCCATAAGTTGGCGGTCTCTCCCACAGAACCAGGTGGCCGATTTTTCGCTCCCCAGACTGATGCGTCTTCTCACCACAAGCCCCTAGCACTCACTCCTACATTGCTGATTGTTGGTGACTCTGTCGTTAGACATATTAAATTCAAATCGCCAGTTGACCCACTGCTTATCTGGTGCAAAAATTGTAGATGTTATGCAGCAGATCCCGTGTATTCTCAGAAAGTACCCATATGTTCACAATGTCATGTTTCATTTTGGTACAAACACCACTTAGCAGGAGTCTAAGGTTTTAAAACAGGCCTTTAACAGTCTCATTAACAAACTGAAAAATTGGGAAGTCAGTCTTTATCTCAGGCCCGATTCCCTTGTGAGGCCGGGGCATCGGGCGTTTCAGTCGACTGCTCTCTTTGCACTCATGGCTACAATCAGTCTGTCCATCACATAGTCTGTCTTTTATCAACAATTTTAATCTTTTTTGGAGGCGAGCTTTATTTTTTAGCAATGATTGAATCCACCCGAACTTCCATGGCACTTGCGCACTTTCAGCAAACATTTTCCACGCAGTTCCTACTGCGTCCACCGCTGACTGACTGCTACTTACTCCAGAGCAACCTCAGACAGCACACTGGTCCCTAATTGTCCTTCTTCTTTGTCCTCTGTGATCCGTTCACCTCTTGATTGCACCACCAGCTCTCCCTGCTGTCCAAATGAGTCTAATAATGAACTACGGAGCCCCTTTATCATCCTAGTCATAATCAATAATAGACCACACAAACGCCACAATGCAGTACGCAAACATAGTTTAAACCTGGTCAGGCCCACAGTCATGACCCCACTGCTCAACACTCCTGATCATCTTTGGCCTGTTAAATGTTAGGTCCCATTCAAATAAAACTTCTGTCTTAAATTGCCTCATTTTGTCCCAGAAATTAGATTTCTCTTTCTTAACTCTTTACTCCCTAGTAGCTATCTTAGACTGCTGCCCTAGCAGCCACTGACCCCTGGTGCCCCAAGACAATGTGGCTACTAAAATACCACGACTGTAGTCGGGATTCACCGGCAGAAGCGATGTGTTTATCACGCCTGTAGTCGGGACTCGCCTGCACAGCGACCTAAATTATCACGACTGTAGGCGGTATCAGGGAGTAAAGGGTTAACTGAAATCTGGCTGAAGGCACGAGAATGTAGTCAATTTTTGGAGCTCTGTTCCCCAAATTTCAGCTTTTTTAATTATCATAGGCTCAGTGGCTTTGGTGCTGGCGTAGCCGTGGTTTTTAAAATCATTTTAAACCTTTCACCAGTTTTGAGGCTCTTATGTTTCTTATCAGCTGCAACACTCCTGTTTGTTTGCATTCCCATTTACCGTCCACTAAAACCAAACAGTGACTTTCTATCTGATTTCTCTGATTTAATTGCAGCTGTAATGGTCAAGTAAGACAAAGTCATTAGTGGTCAATGATTTTAATTTCCATATAGATGTTGACACAAATGCTCCAGCATGTTATTTTATTAGTGTAACAGTCTTATGTACAACATCTGCAGGGTCCCACCCAGAATCGAGGCCATACCTTTGACTTTGTGTTTTTCTTGGGCATGACTTTTAACTCTCTAAAGGTGGCTGATTCCATCTCGTACCATAAAGGTATTGCGTTTGATTCTTTTTTGAATCCAACTGTTTTTTACCCTGAAGTGCACCATAAAACATTGCCTTATTAATAGCAAGTCTATAGCTAATCCTTTTTTCCCCGTGTTGAATCAAAGTAAGCCATCATGTTCCAGTGTTGATGACATGGTTACCCATTTTAATGATACTTGTGCATCTGCTCTAGAAGCTGCAGCCCCTCTGAAGTCCAAATCCATTTCTAAATCCAGTTCATCTCCTTGGATTAATTGTGAAATCCATTCTCTGAAAAGAAAATGTGGGCAAGTAGAGCGTAGGTGGAAATCCACACCACTGATTGTCCACCATACACATACGAAAGACTTGATGATTTTGCCGAATCAAAAAATTAAGGATGCACGAATGGCTTCCTATAATAATCTCATCTCCACTTCCAAGCACGATTCCAGGTTACTTTTTAAAACAATTAATCGCCTCTTAAATATTTCAGTCTCTAGCATGTCCTCATCTTTGGTGGAAGACTGTGAAAAATTCCTATGTTTTTTTTGTTGACAAAATCAACAGTATTAGAGCATCTATTATCATAGCATCTTGTATTCTGGAGTGGGTCAAATTGTAACGCAACCTAAAAGTCGGAGCATTTCAGCTATCAGGCCCAAAAGTGCGAGACATCAAGCGGAAGCTGACCCCTCCTGTTTGGGTTCACTTTTGTGTTTACTTCTGTGGTCAGGCAAATGCTTTAATTAGCTTTATATCAACCTCTTCAGGACTGACATTTGTTACCTCCACTGATGCATGAGAGCGCAGATTTCAGTATGTTCACTGCTGACATGCGTTTGTGCTAGCTGGGCCAGGCATTGACATTTGTGTTTGTGTACTGGCATGGAGAGAGTTTTTGCCCTAATGGTGGTGGACACGCTGGAATATAATTTTGGCCTTTGGGATCTTTCTCTCCCTGTTATAGGGTGCATACTACACACAGCCTGTGTATGCAGCACAGCCTCATGTCATCCACCATACCACAGTGGTCCAGCCAAATAGCATCCCCTCTGCTATCTACCCTGCCCCTGTCCCTGCTCCTCGCTCCAATGGTGTGGCTATGGGCATGGTGGCTGGAACCACCATGGCCATGTCAGCAGGTGAGTTTGAAAATGGGAAAACTTAAGTCACCTGTCTTTCCAGCTTTGTTCTCTTCACTTTGAATCTGTGATTGCTGTCAGCACCGCTCTGTTGAGATGGTAAAATAAATAACCTACGGGACTGTGCATCATCCAACTTCCTTCATTTTTTCCATACTGTTCTGATGGCGAAAGCAGATGGAGCGGTGGGTGGTGAGATCACATATACAGAAGTTGCCATGGCAGAGAATTAAGCCCCAGGTGGCAGGGTGGTTTGTGTGTGGGTCGCGTATTCTTCACCCAACAGATGACACCATACCATGCTTTTGTTGGTCAGATGATCAATTTTAGCTGTTTGAGATCCAACTTTACGTTCCTCAGCTAATGCAACTAAATGTTTCCATCTCTGGTGCTACCCTGTGGACTGTTGTGGTATAGCATGCCATTCTGAATCTGTTGATTATTTTTGACCATAAATTTGTGAATAAGTGCAAGTAATAAGAAAATGAAGTTGCCAGGTCATATATATGAATGTTAAGTTTGGGAATGTGAATGTTTGTGAGTCCCATCCAGTTTGTTGTAGTTTTGCTGCGGATGTGAGGAGTTTGTCTTACTCTGTGTGCGCAGGGACTCTGTTGACCACACCTCAGCACACACAGCACATTGGCACACATCCAGTTTCTGTGCCAACATACAGGCCCCAAGGAACGCCTGGGTACAGCTATGTGCCACCTCATTGGTAAACCCACCTGCCAATTCATGTAAGCCCTTTTACACTTACACACATACCTGCTGTGCTGTCTATGCCGAATGGCTATGAATTATTTTGTTTATCTTGTCATGGTGATAACACAGGTAGCGTATTGGATGATCTAAACCTACTTTCAGTGCTGTGAAAACAATTGTGCCCCATCCTGATTTCTTCTATTTTTGTATATTTATCATGTGCCACTGTTTCAAATCATCAAACTTAAATATTAGACAGCCAGCGTAAACACAACATGCAATTTTCAAATGGTGATTTCATTTTTTGAAGGAAAAAAAAAGCTACCTGACCCTACCTGGCCCTTTGTGAAAAAGTAATTGCCCCCTTACTTACTACGTCAACCAATTAAATAAATTTAATTTATAATTGGGTTGAATTTCACTAAACACACCCAGGCATGATAACAGCCCTGTTGAATCTGAACATCACTTAAATAGAACCTGTCTGGCAACATGAAGCAGGCAAAAAGCAGCACATGATAATGCAATCTAAAGAAATTCAAGAACAGGTGAGAAACAAAGTCCTTGACATCTATCAGTCTGGAAAGGGTTACAGAGCCATTTCTCAGACTCTGAGACCGCAGCGAACCACTGTGAGAGCCATTATCCACAAATGGAGAAAACTTGGAACAGGACAAAAGTTCTTTCGAGTGCGCATGGATGATTCATCTAAGAGGTCACAGAAGAATCCAGACTAACATCTGAAGAACTGCAGGCCTTACTTGCCTCAGTTAAGTTCAGTGTTCACGATTCCACAATAAGAAAGACACTGGGCAAAAATGCCATCCACAGGAGAACTGTAAGGTGAAAACCATTGCTGACCCACAGGAATACAAAGGCTTGTCTCTCATTTTCCAAAAAAAACCATGTTGATGACCCACGAGTCTTTTGGGAGAATAGTCTTTGGACTGATGAGTCATAAGTGTAACTTTTTTTGGAAAATATAGATCCGGTTACATCTGGCGTAAAGCTGACGCAGCATTTCACAATCAACATCATACCAGCAGTCAAGCACTGTAGTGGTAGTGTGATTGTCTGGGGCTACTCTTCTGCTTCAGAACCGGGAGCGATTTGCCATAACTGATGGAACCGTGACTTCCGCTTGTGACCCAAAGCTCAAGCGTGGTTGGGTTATGCTGCTGGACAATGATCGGAGCCACTTAAGCAAGTCAAGCTTGGAATGGCTCGAAAGAAACCAAATGAAGGTTCTGGAGTGGCCCAAGACAAAGTCCTGACTTGAGTCTGATTGACCTGCTGTGGCGCATGACCTTAAGCAGGCAGTTCATGCTTGAAAACCCCCCAATTTAGCTGAATTAAAACAGCTCTGCAAAGAAGATTGGGCAAAAATTTCTCCACAGGGATGTAAAAGACTCATTGCCTGGTATTGCTGAAGTTTTATTGCAGTTGTTCCCACCAAGGGTGGCACAACCGGTTATTGGGTTTTGGGGGGCAATTCTGTTTTCACATGGGTGATACAGGTTTTGAGTTACTCTTTACCTTCAATAAATTAAATGGTAAATTAAAATCTTAATTTTATTTTGACTCACATTGTCTTTGTTTAGTATTAAAATTAGTTGGATGATCTGAAACATTTAAATATGACAAACAAGAGAAAGCAGCAGTAAGAGGGAAGGTGGAAAATACTTTCTCACTGCACTGCAAGTCTTATGACACAATTTAATCCAGAGTCTGATTAATGACTGGTGTATTTTGGTTCTAAGCCATCTGTGTAGCAAAAATGTATTGAGTGTATAGATATGACTGTTTGCTCTTCAAGATTATGGAAATGCGTGTTCTGCATGCTTACTGGGGGGAAAATGAGAAGCATGAACGTGGGACAAATGCTGTACATTGATAGTATTTTTTTTTTTTGTTCTGCAACTTTAATTTGCTCCCCCTTCCCCCCTTTTTGTGTTTTTCAGATCTGGAGTCAAACATTGTATGCAACTTTCCAAGTCTTACATTGGGGCTGGGGCGTCACCTTAGGGGTACCAAGCCTGTTTGCAAGAACAAAAAATACTGCAAGAGTCACTTTTGCATTCTGTAGTGTTTCTGTAAATGCTGCTTTTTTAATTTGATTTGTTCTCCTCTGTTTGGGTGGTTTTTGTTTTGACTCTCAGATTCTTCATGCTGCAGTATGGATCTCTTACATTAACACTGGTTTATTCACTAGGCCAGTCTCAGCGCTGGACATCACACATCTTATGCTGCCAAATTTTCGGACACTTACATTTTAGTGTCGGTTTTTTTTTTTTTAAATCATCATTTAGGTTACTGATGTTATTTTCCAGTTTGCTCCGGGGAATAGGCTTTTGCATTAAATTGCAGATTTTTGTTTTTTATTTGCCTTCCAATTTGATTTAAAATGATCTTTTAATATTGCAAAAGGGTTGTCTTCCAGCATGTAGCAGTTTGTTGAGTAGACATGTTATTGATATATCCACTTCTAGAGAGTATGAAAATGTGGTAATCCCACCCCTAGGAAACGAGTAATGCAGTAATCATAGTTACACACTCTGTATAGGATATTTAAGTAAGTGGACATAATTAACTTGTACGTCAAAAATGGTTAACAATTTTATAATTTCAGTCATTATTTGGAAATGTGTGTGTGTGGGTGTGTTCATTTTTGTCCAGACACACATGCATACACAGACAGCATGGGGTTTCTTGTTTTGGATGTTAACCAGGATAGATCTCCTTGCAGTGCACTTAGCTTGAACAGCAGGCACTGATGTGAGCCCAGTGTTAGCCATGTGCCAACAGAGCAGGGATGGAAGGGTGATGAAAGTGTCTTATGAATTATTCAAGATCTATTATGTCAAGGATTCAAAGGGACTGAGTCTAATTGGGGAAATGGAAACCAAACAATGATATTTGTAAAAATCTGTGATCTGTGAGTTTGTGAGTACCTTGAAGGGCATAACAGAGCAGAGATGTCACACAGTTCTTGGACCCCATCTCAGCAACAGCTTGTCCCTTCTTACCAGTGCAAGTGCCAAAGACACTAGGGGTGCAGTCTAGACCCTTCCTCACCCTCACTACATAGTCCCATGATCACTACTGATCTCTGAGCAGTTGTTAGCATGTCTCACAAAGTGCTTTGGAACTAATCAGTGGTCTTTTATCAGCAGGAAACATGGGCCATGCTTTGAATGCAGCCAGGATTACTGCACTAATTTTTGAGGGTTAATTTTTAGTAGATGACATTAAAAACATGTTTCAGTACTAGAGTTAATAATGATATTGGTAATATACGTGTATAGAATATTTACATATGTATAGTTAAACATACCAAGTGAAAGACAGCTGTCATTTGCAATAAGGATTCAACTCAATGTTTACTTGGAGACCATTTATTGTAATTAGTGATGTGGTCGTAATTCTACAAATTTTTTTTAGCAGAGGAAATGGTTACAGCGACTCCATGGAGGAGCAGATGGGGGCATATGAGCCACAATCCCCTCCTGGGAGAGGGGCAGGGTGGAAGTGGTGAATGGGCAGTTGAAAGTGCCAGAACTGGAGACACAAGGATGGATAGTTCCTTCTCTTTTTTTTTTTAGTGCAACTTTCAGACATCCAGTTTCTTTGTCATGAGAAAGTGGCCATCATTAGGACTTCTGAGGCTAAATAGGGTTGCTGGGTTATGGTTTTTGCTAAGAGGTATGACAATAGTATTTATCTGCATGGAGTTAGCGGTTATTCACCTATGAATAATGAGTGGTAGAACTTGTCTCCTCAGTAACTGTAATGTGTAGATCGCTGCTCTGTTCTCTCTTCCTCTTTTAGACCAGATTATTTTTTTTCCTGAGCAGAGAAAATTACTTCCTTTGCACATTTCTAGCAGAAGGAACGGGAGATGCATTTGGCGTAATTTATGGAAAAGGAATATTTGAAATGGAAAAACTGAAAACTTTATTTGGTGTTCATATATTTCACCGAAATGAGGGTTTGGTTCAGGCATTTTGTTTCCTTGCTTGAAACCGAAATTACCAATTCAGTTGCAGAACTACCTGGAGTCAACCATGAGTGGACATTTGCACAGCCTTCCGAATATTATTTACATGTATATTTAGAGTTATTGTGACCACATATCAGAAATATTTTATTAAGTATTGAAATACAGTGCACAAAGGTGTATGCAAATAATACTCTATAATTCACAGGTACTAAAACTAAAGATAGTTGGAAGAGTGCAGAATACCAAAATGGTACGCTTTTGGTCTTGTGATAAAGAGCATCTGTATGATTACCACATCTTATTCTATAAGAATATTTAACCACTAATTGAAACAGTGAATAAAATTTTATTTAGCACAATATAACAGTACTTATAGCATCTGAAATGTGTTCCATTGTATGACACAGTTGCAGGAGTAATCTGTGTCATTGAAGCACCTAACAGGATCATTTCTTTATTAAGTATAGCTGTTTTTGGAAGTGCAATGGTTGTTGCTGCAATGGCTGATGTATTTTTAGGTCACAACCAGACCACCTTGCTCCTCTTTTTGTGAAAACAGTCATTCTTGAGTGAAAGTTTGACATAGTGCCATAATGCAGTACATAGTTGTTTCTGCATGTTGTGAAAATTATTTGGAATGTTCCCTTTAACTAAATCATTCTATAAGGTCACCCGGAGCATATTATGAATGGCTTAAAATGCATAGCGACAATTGTGAATACTGTGATGCTGTCATTTACCATGTCAGACATTCCATTTTTTCACAGAATATGTCGAACTCCCACTGACCCCCCCCACCCCAATATGCTGTAGTAATGGACCAAAAAACAGCTGCATCTTCACTTGTTTTGTTCATCTGTATTTAATTAATGTATTTGCCTACAGTGTTTGCATCACAGGCTCACTGATCTCTTTAACAGCTTTGCAGTAACATGGATTCAATAATGGTATATGCATCATCATACTAAGGATATGGGGCTAATTCCCATGCCACCTGTTTGTTGCATTTTTTTAAAAATTCCTGTTTCCAACACCAATCTCCATAATTATTTACTTTCCTGCTGTAAGGAAGCATTTTTATTCCTCCTCAGTTTTTTAATGATCTGAAAGTAATATTTTTCAGAAAATTACCAATCTGCTCAGTCAGATATAACCAGAAACCTGAAAATTGTTTTGTTGGTGTGCTCTACCCAGGAACTTTTACTTAGGTTATGAATTTCTTGGAAAAATTGAAAGAGTGCAACAAATTTCAATCTGATTGAATCAAACTTTGAAAGCAAATCTATATAATAATTTTTGACAAACATATAATGTCTGTATATTTCTTTACAATGTCACACGAAACTAGGAATATTGCATATTAACTGGTGCGTTGGTTTCATTAGGTTTGGAATTAATCTGGCACTGCTGTGAGGGTGCATGAAACTGGGAATGGGAGGGAATTTTTTCAATAATACAGCTGTGTGTGGCTGTTGTCTCTGGTATTCTGAATTTAGATATGATTTTAAAAAATTTAATATCAAACCTAGGTTTACGAAAATGTCAGTTCTGATATGTAATTTAAGCGCTTTTACCATTAAGTGTTATTTAACTTTAATTGCTTTTTGATGTTTATTATTCTGAAATGGAGAAACTAAATGGTTGAACTGAAGTGGGGTGCTTCTGAACTTTTGTGAGAATTTCAGAACACAAGTCTGTGGCAGGGTTCTTATTCCAGGAGAAACTTTTTTTTATTTGTCCTTTGTGGGAGGGGGAAAGAAAAGGCTCTCCATGTTAGGATATTATAGCAAATCCGGTATACTACAATCTGTTTCTCTTTCAGTACATTTCAAACTCTCGTGCCATTTGTATTTTGCCAAGCATTATGAAGGTGTATTTAAGCCAAGGTTGGGTAATTTCTGCATTTTCTATTGCTTGAATTTTTGTATGACTGCAAGAAAAGGCTTTGCTAAATCTGGACCAAAAAATGAGGATGACCAGTGTTCCCGAAAAAACAAGCGTCATTGCGGCTTCTGCTCGGTGAATTTTCCGTTCAACCCATTGAAATATCATTGTCAGTAAACTTAAATATTTATGTTCATTTTGGGACAAATTGGCTGAGGACCAAGAGATGGCAATACCATCAAATTGAGTGCTTGTAGAAATTATAATATGCTGATGGGAGACTCTAAAGATGGAGCATAATCTGTTCAACTGCATAAAGTAAGTGGGAAAACAAAGGTATGAATTTGAGCTACATGCGTGGAATAACAGCACTGTTGAATAGCCATAGGTTCTTTATTGAAGAAAACTTATAAACACAAACTGAAATGTTTTAATGATGACAAAAATAAGATGTTTGGATTAACATTGTGTCTAGTTTCTTTTCAGCCACGGAGACTAACACAAATGCATGTAGTCATGGTTGCTTCAATATCCAGGACCGAAATTTTTTGCAGAAGTTCAGCTGTTACAATAGGAACTCCTAACTCTTGTTTTTGTTTTCATTATTAATCACAGTTTGACATTTCATACATTTATACAATTTTGGACACTAATTGTGAAGCAAAAAGTGTAAATTGTCTTCCAAACCTTTTTCCAGAGCACATTTACTGCACCTGGAGATTCAGTCTGCTCAGCTAAAGCAAAATATTCTGAAAATGTTTCTGGAACATTCTAGTAAGGATTCTCTTATGTTACAGCAACATTGTGAGGATGCTGCCGCTTTAGTTGGCCGCGTGTGAAGGGGAAATACCCATGTCAGGCTTGTGGATATGAAGTGTATATCTGTTTTATTTTAGTTTTTGTTCACTTATTTTTTTGAAGATCAGTTAGTGGTCTCTGTGACAGATTTAAGCAGAGTTTGTAATTGTATAATATTTACTGTAAGATGTAGAGCATTCAATAACTATTAAAAGTTTTCCCCCAAAACTTACTTTCTGAAAGATTATTTGATGTTGAAACACATTTTTCTTAACGGTCTAGTCAGATGGTTGGACTTGCACATGTTTATTTGAAATGACCGTACCCAATATTTGTGTTTAAGTATACAATATTATTTTCTTGCGCTCATCTGATGTTGGCTGTATAACTTGCTGTGCCGTGTCTAATGTTTAAATTTGGAGTTGTTTATGTATTTAAATCCTGTTTGACTGCTGTGCACTATGAGATGGTGTATGCACCAGATTTATGACACTTACTTCACTGAATGAGTCCTGAACTGTAAATCTTTTTGTGCGCAATTTGGACAATGTCTTTGAATTCCAGACCGTATAAGCAATTTTAATTCCTCTTTGAAGATGAAAGATCTGAAACTCAGCATACCCCTCAGCTGGAGAATGTAGCTTCCTGAAATAGTGGCAATAACACCATATATTTCTAAAATCCTGTAATAAGTTTGAGTGTTTGTGTGGTGCTGAAGGAGTTTGGGAAGGATTAGCTGTATGGATGCCTTTTTTGTCAATATTGCAATGAAATGTCATGTAATTGAAATGGATACAGATTGCCATTGATGCAAGATCCCTCATCCTGTTTGCATTTTGTGTTCAGCCCCAATGCTCTTCCTCTTCTATAAGCCCATTTTTAACAGCTGTTCTGCGCTCAGCTTGTGGAAATTACTTGAGAGGCATTTTTTGAGGATTCAGGTGGTGGATGATATATGCCCTGCCAGATTGATTTTTTTTTTTTTTTTTTTTTTTTTTTGGAAGGTTTGAGGACAGGCCCCCCTAGAGCCTCTGAAAGGGTCAATTGCTTGAGGGCAAAAATTGTACTTATCAAGAATTTGCTGAATTCAAAATATTTCAATGCACCAAATACTGCCCTGCTTCATTTTGATTGATGTCAATCTGCAATGCACTTTAAAAAAAAATGAAGTGTTAGATTTACTGAACGTTATATCAACTGGTTCCATGTAACTGAGATGAGTCAATTTCGCTGAATGTTGTTAAGTATACTGGTCTAAAGTCTTAAGAATTCAATTCCAAGAAAGTTAATACAATTCTGTGGAACAATTTGACATAAAATGTTTTAGTAAATCTGACACTTTTTATCCCCCACGGGGATACAGTCATGGGTGTGGTTGTCCGTCCGCCCATCCATCTGAGAACACTTCATTTCCAGAGCATAACTTGAAAACCGTTCAATATGTTCTCACAAAACTTGGTGTGCACATTAATTATGACCTGATGTGGTTCCTTTTGCTAATCTGAAGTTGATGACATGGGGCCAGGGGGATATGCCATCTCCTGATTGCTCTTGTTTTAAGAGTGGAAGGAGTCCTAGAAGATTGCAAAATTTCAGTGTTTAGTTCAGGGAACCGCCTATATGGGGCGCTACAAAACGCTACTTAAGTGTTACTTAAATTTTAGGCATTTCTGGACTGTGCCCTCAACATCCCAAGTTAGTTCATGGATGGTATGATTCCATTAGCAAGCCCAATATTCATGGTAGATAATGAAGTAGCAAGAATATTAATGGCACTTACGTCGGTCAAAGCGAAAAATTCTGCATTTTTGGGGGTCACTCCTCTCTATGTGCCCTCATCGGATTTGGATGAAATCTTATTCAGCAGGCAGCCGTAAAACGCCAAATTTTACATCTTCAACGACTTGATCACCACTTGCAGTATTCTTCTTCCTCCTCATTAATTTCCACTGGCACAGTATTGGGCCTGCTAATTGCATCATCATGCATTTACAAACTTAGGATATTTGGGACACAGTCCAGAAATGCCTCAGATGTGAGGCTCAGTCTCAAATCACCACACCCTTGCCCTACCCACTCCCCCCTCCATTTGCGCGCTCACGCAGAGGACCACAAGTGGAATGACGGAAAAGCCAACATATACATTGCATCTGGACTATCGGGAGTGGGATGAAAACCTCGCGCAGAGTCGAATGAAAGTACTAACCTCGCGCAACGCTGGTCCAATGGACGCTCGGAGGCCATATTATAAAGCTCGCCGAGTCAAACTAATATGAAGCCACGTGCCGCACCTGTGTACTTGTTGCGGAAGGGATTATACAACTGCGGCGCAAGACTTATTGATACGTTCCTCGCGGGACCGGTCCAAATGAACGCGCGAGAGGGAATAATCAACTGCAGCGCCAAGCCCGTTCAAATGATGTGCGCAGGACTGGTCATAACTCAGTCAGCAGCCTGTTCAGACCTTGATTCCAAGCACACTATTTCTTGTCTTCAAGCCCGGCTACGAACAAGAAAGTAAAAATCCTCGCCTTTTAAAATATACCCATTTATATTTCACTGTTTACTACAATAATGCACGGTAATGTCGAGGGTTGCATCTTGTATTACTGTACAGATATCTGACTCTAACCGGCGGGCCTATATACACTGTTACTGGTCTAAATATTATTTATCATCTTTTAAAACGTTCCCATTTGAATGCCTTCCAGTATAGTGATAAACTGTAATATGGAGGGTTGCGTTTTGTGTGACTGAGCAGATATTTGATTCTAGTTGGCCTATATACAGTAATACCGATTTAAATATTATTAATAACATACGCAGTTAGTCATCTCATATTCCGCTGAGGGCTTGCGGAATAAACCTGAACTGCTCTGTCTGACGGTGCCCACTTGCCAATATCTGTTGCTAATTCAAAGTTTAGAAGTAGAGCAACGTTTCTCTAGGATTCCAAACAATATCGCGAATGAACGAATCTTTTTTCGAACACAAGCAATGACTTCCTGTATGACTCTGAAGTGGATAGTTGGGTGCTCTACACTTCACTGCATTTTGAAAAAGATATTTCTCTCAATCATGCCATTAAGTCGCATAGAGAGAGTGGATGGGGAAAAGAGAGGAAGGTTTTTACCCATTCGCCTGCGAATCGCTAAGTCATAAAACTAAAATAAAAAAGGTATACTGTTCTCTGCAGTTCTTGGTATACCCCGGAGGAACATCAAAGGAAGTGGGGAAAGCTGTGATGGATTTTCTTTTGGACTCAGGTCTGCACCGTAAGGTAAGGTGTAGTCCTATTGGTGCATCAGGGGTGGGGAACAAACAGAAGGGGACTGTGACAAGATCACAGTGCGACCCCTACGGTACAGTTTTGTTGGCTAATAACAGTGATTCAAGGCTTGCATTAATGGTTAAGTAATTGAGACTGAAAGTTTGTAATGCCGGTTAAAAAAAAAAACACCTTATCCCAATTTTGAATGCAAACGAACGCTTCAAATACCGACACAAATCATCAAGCTTGAGCAGTAGCCTACTTGGAGAGCGCGAACTTCCAGACCAGGTCATCAGTCCACTCTTCTATGATACGTAATTTTTAATTATCTTATTTTACCACAATAATAATAATAAAAAAACAACAAATTAAATTTTGAGAATGTCACCTCACATCAGAATGGTTTATTTTTTCCCGCATTAAGTGTTAAAAGCAGCCCAGCAGCATTACATCGTAGGAGGCAAATAATTAACGGTTACAAAATAGGCCCAGATTTCAGCAGTGCAGCAACAGAAAGAGAAAATAGAATGCTGTTCTCGCTGCATTTTTCCGTTGGTCCACATGAGGTTAATTTTTGTCTTTGGAAGAGGAGTATGCCCTCCGTGGCGTCAGAGAGGACTTGAATGTTTTAAATAATGGGGCCCACGTACGTCAGTATTAGTATTAGTGCAAATAGTTGGAACTAGCATATACAGTACAGTACCTCGAAGGTGCCAAGACCGGTGTGAACGCAGTTTTTTTTTTTTTTTTTAATCCGAACGAGAGTTTTCCCCCCAGGCTCACCTCAAAAACAAGAACAGATAAGTCAACCCTTCTTAAACTCTGTGCGTCGCTATTGAGCTTTTTGCGATCCATCCTCGCTGAATTATCCATTCCAATGTCCCTTAAAGGTTTCCCCTAAGTTCTGAGACTTTATCATTGGTAATCGCTTCACATGGTTTTGTTGAGCGTTGACGGGAGTGCCGAGTTACGTTTCGTGTCCATAGGGAAAAGTTTGCCTGCTCGGTTTCCTCATTTTTCTTGGGGGGACTCATTTGGGCGTAACATCTTTTTTGCTCCTTTGGCTTAAGTTAAATTCGCAGAAACTGGATTTATTATTAATGTCAAAGCGTAAATATGCAGCCACCACCGAGGAAGGTGAGTTTTTCTCTTGTCTATCTGACTAAATGTAAAAACTTAGCTTGCAAGGATGACATGTGAAACTAACAAGGTAATGGTGGTATGTTTAAATTTTTTTGTTCCTCTCGATCGGGATGAAATTTAAAAATGAACGTCAGTGATGTAGTGCAGAGAAAGCCGATTACTGATGATGCAATAGCTAACTGTTGCAAATATGTCATCGCGTGTTTACAAATTGTAAGCTGGCGTTCTCGCTCTGTGGACATGATTTGTACGTAACTAGCGTCAGGTAATTGGGCAATGTTAAAACAGCTGAGTTGACCTATTTTAGCTAGCGATTGGTGAATCGGGCAGCGACCTGGTTCTCATAACAAAACTTTGCGAACTTAACACTGCACACGATCGACATCTTTATCGGACTCCTGCAAACCAGTTCTGCCCTTATCCGACTGAGATTAGCTAGTTAGCTGTGAGAACTTTTCATGTTTGCCGTTATAAGAAAGTTTACGTTGGTTGGCTACATGGATTGTGTATAGTACCTAGTGGTGACGTTAACAGTTAGCCAACTAAGATGAAGCACTTTTTCCCAAGGTTAATGGCTATAGCGCAGCTTTATCTATCAGATGCTAAAGGTATTCACATGGCTAACTATTTTGAATTGAACTGAACTCGTAAACGAGCAGTTGGCTAACTTGACGTTGCAACGTAGCTAGCGATCTAGCTAGCAAACAAAACCATGTAGCTCCTTGTTTGTAGCTACTGTTGTCTGTGAAAAATCTGCACGGCTAGTTATTAAGCTTAATTAACTTTGTCAAGGCTGCACGAGCGAATGATGATGTAAAAAAAAAAAAAAAACTAAACGAAAGCTAGCAGTTCACATGAGTTTAATGTGTCGTATTAGTGGAGTGAATTGTTGTGATAATGGTTGAAAGGCAACTCGCAAGATTCTGGCTTACGTCACGAGCAAGCGCGTGATATTATGCTTGATAGGTGGCCTGATAATCAGGTTAATTTCTTCTTGGGGACCAATGCTAATTTATCTTGACTGTAATTTACTTACCGTTGCTGGAGCACGATTGTTAGCCACAGTTTTTGGGCACTTGAATAATTTTGCCATGAAGCTTTTAGCTCGCTAAACGATTGTTCGGTGGGAACATTAATTGTTTGCATGATTGTGGATGTTAACGTTAGCTTAACTTTTACATATAAGGGATATGCTGGACGAGGTGTTCATTATCCGAAAATAATGGACGACGAGGAGGCCTTCGTAAAGTCCTTTATTTTCTGTAAATGGACACCTTGTCGGGCATTATCCCTTTTATACCACCGCCATTTGCCAAAGAAAAAAGACTTTTTTTTTTTCATGCGTTTTACCATCAAAATCTTAAGTTTTTCTGAAGCTATGACTCCTTTTTTCGGGAGATTAATTAGTCGCCTCAGCTAATTGAATCCTTTGTCTCAGCTATGAGAACGCCAACGTTATGCAAGCAGGTTTATAAGTCAGTAACATTGCATACGGTTGACAAGCGGTAAATATAATTTTCACAAACGATTTGTGTTCTATTGCAAAGGAACGTGTAAACGTTTAATTCCGCTTAACAGATAGATTTCCATTTGCGCCTAACGGTTACAGTAAACAGAAGAAAAAAACGGAATCATCTTTCACTTTGCAAAGACCCACCGGTGGAAAACTAGTCCTATATGCTATCGTAAGATAGTGATCTTATTTAAAATAGAATTCGTCGTCACCATTAACTGAGATTCGATAGCTAGCGATATTGGCAAGTCCCGAATGGCGGCCTGTGAAGGAATGTGTTTGACTGCTGGACACTAGCCACGATGGGTACTCTGCATGTTTATAGGAGTCGGACGGCTTGTTATCTTGTTGCAATAAATTATGAACTGTTCTGACTGCGTCTTGTTGCTAGGCACCGGCTGTGACCTGCGTATCAATTTAGAACATTGAACTGACTGGAACTTTTCAATAATAAATACATTGATTTATACGGCACCTTTCAAGTAAGGTGGGGAAAAAGCGAATTAAACATCTAAATAGGAATAATAAGGATTTTATAAACAGACTTACACAAAATAAGACCAGAAAAAAACAATAGTAGAATAAAATAATTTAGTTACTGAAAGCAAGCCTATGAAAGTGAGTCTTCAAAATAGATGTAAAAGGACTCAGCATTCCTAATATTAAATGTAAGGCCGTTCCAGGGTCTTGCAGCTTTTACTGAAAAAGCTAGGTCACCCTTTCTTTTTAACTTGAACTCTGGAACAGCCAGTTTGTTTTGAGGACCTGAGCAATCTATTAGGTTTATAAGGAATTAAAAGCTCACTTTAGTACTCTGGCAATTCTAAAATGAATTGGCAGCCAATGCAAAGATGCTAAAATTGGAGTAATATGGACTCTTCGATTTGCTTTGGTGAGCAATATTGCTGCTGAATTTTAAACTACTTGTGGTTTGGCCAAAGATTTCTTATTTAGGTGGGTAAATAAGAAGATACAGTAGTCTAAACTTGATGAAATAAAAGCAGGAATAATTTTTTTAATATCTTCAAAAGACAACAACAAATTTTAGCGGTGTTTCGGAGTTGCAAATGGCATGACTGTACTCTTAATGTGTAGCACAAATTTGAGTTTGGTACCAAAAGTGACACTGAGATTTTGAGAAAAGGGTCTTATAGTTTATGGAAGAGGTCCTAGAGATTATTGAATTTTATCAGAGACTAGCTGTGGACCAAGTATAATGACTTCTGTTTCATTTGAATTTAACTGAAAAAAAATTATTTGCCAACCAATTTTGAACAGCGGGGAAACAGTCATGCAACACCGACAGATTGCTCAAATTAGTAGGTTTCACTGAAAGACATAACTGTGTCTTGAAACCGAGGAGAAATATGCGCTTCAGCTGACAAACTATAACCAAAAACTGGTGCTTCTCAGAAAAAAGGGGATGTACATTGTATGATCAAATGTCAAAGGAAAGAGTCCTGGAGCTCAGTTATAATTGGTGATTTAATAAGGTGCAGGTGACTTGCTTTTTGACACAGTCTTCTCTTGAGTAGAACAGTTTGACTCTGAAGAAGACTTTTTGTTGAAATGCCAGTAACTTAGACATAACTGTATAGTCAGCATAACAATAGAAAGGTACATTATGCTGATGAATAATCAAACCCAGAGGAAGCATCTAAATTGAAAATATAGGCCCAAGTATGGAGCCTCGAGGTAAACCTGAAGAAACCTGTGCAGAGGGTTATACATAATCACCAAGAGAAACCAAAAATTTTCTGTTTGACAGATATGAGGAAAACCATTTCAGTACAGTCCCAGAGTGCCCAACCCAATTTCTCAGCTTGTCAATCATGATTACGTGATCAACTGTATCGATTGCTGCACTTATAATCCATCAGCATCAATAATGAGCGGATCATTTGTGACCCGAAGGAGGGCTGTTACTGTGCTATGTTGCTGTCTGAAGCCAGACTGAAATTTATCAAAAATACTATTTTTCACCACTTCTAAAAGTTGCTTTGCTACCACTTTTTTCCAAGACTTTACATATAAAAGGGAGTTTTGATATTGGTCTAAGGTTAAGAATTGCTTGATGGAGATTTGGGTTTTTTAACCCTTTAACTGCCTGCTCAACCTTTTGGCAGCACATATTGAGTCACTATTTCTAATTGAAAGATGTATTGAACTTAACAGATCAGATTTTTTTTTTCAGCATTACAGACTGCAAATGATTATTGAAGAAGGCTTCATCAGGCTAAGTTCAACACATCTCTCAATTTAATATAGCGATTCAAACTGCTTGACCAAAAGGGAGCAGGCAGTTAAAGGGTTAAGGAGCAGTGAATGCAGGCAATCTAAAAATAATCAGGAACACAGCCAGTGGAGAGAGAACTGTTCAACACTGAGAGCAGGTCAGGGTCAATAGTCATCATTACCTCTTTCGGGAGCCTTGTGGGTACAGTATCTAAGGGACTGGAAGAGGGTTTCATACGGGACACAATATCTATCAGATCTGGCAAAGAAACTGGTGTGAAACCACTCAAGTTTAAGCGAGGACACGATATATTGAGAGAAGGAACAGGAGTGATAATAGACCTTATGATCGCTATCTTGTCAATAAAAAATTTCAAGAACTTATAACCGTCAGCGGGGGATGAAGCTGATGCAACAGCTACTGTTGGGTTCAGAAGATGTTCAATTGTTATAAGTAAAAATGTGGCGTTATGCTGATTTACAGCAGTTAATTCGAAGAAGAATTCATATAAAGCGTTTTTTTATTTCTTGATTATATGAGTTTAATGGGCTTTTCACATGCACATAATGGGCATTTTGTTTAGTGGCCTTCCACATCTGTTCCTTTTTTCTGCATTCCTCTTAACGCCACATATTTTATCGTTTATCCAAGGCAAATTTTGCAAAGGTACTATTCTAATTTTGAGAGGCGTGACTGCCTTTATAGTGAACAAGCACGTTTTATTCAACAAATTTGACATTGAGTTGCTGTGTGGAATGTGTGCTGTGTGAACACGTGTATTAGAAAAAAAAAAAAAACATGAAAATTTTGGGTCTTATACCAAGTTACCACAATAGAATGAAAGGTTGAAAGGTTCGCCTTGAGCCAGAGGGATCATGGTATCAAAGATCACACCAAAATGATCCGAAACAAAAATATCTTGAGGCCAATCAAATTCACGCTTGGCGTAAAAACTTAATTCAGGGTATGGTGTTTGTGCCTATGGCCTGACACCTCACTGGACCGAACTGAAGGGTTCTGTATGGTTTAAAACCTCGGCACCCAAAGTGTCTCAGGCAACGCCGATATGGAAATTAAAATCGCCCACTTGGGTGGCCGTGTATCGAAAAAATTATCTACACCCTGCAGCCAATTAGAATAGATTATAAAACGGGTGCTTCCCATCCTTAAATGTGACTGGCTGAGCCGCGTTCCATGCCAGTGTAAAATCAGTGTAACCCACTGTATTTTGAGGCAGACCGCAGCACAAAATATCCCTGCGCGTCTGGCCCAGCAACCAACTACTCTGCGCTTAACTGACTCGTTAGGTTATGTTTGTTTCAAGACTTTTAGCTCGCTATTTCAGTGTTAGCGAAGTTTAGCCTTTTAACCCGCTAACCAGTTGGCTATCTACCTAGCTAGATATAGCATTATAGATATAGCATTATAGATTTTGATATCACTTTTGAGCTTTTATTTTATGGGCTATGTGACCTCCATTGTATTGAACGCTAGCTAGTTGATGCTGGCTAGCAAACTAATCATTTTTCCTGGAATCCCAAGTGGGAGGACAAAAGTCCTTGTTGCATGTCGATAGGATTAGAAAATGGCGACAAACAAAACGTGTTGGAACCCATTCCAAATAGCCTTTTCATAGAATCCACATTAGCGTCTCTTCGGATGTGACATTTTATGCTCATATCTCCTGTCCACTCAATCTTGGAAGGCATCTTACCAATGAATTGTTGATTTTTTTCTTGTGTGTTTATTTAATGGGCTATATGTAGGGTAACTTTTTTATAGAGTCTAGCTGTCTTAGCTAAGAAGGTATGTGCGTTTGATTTGTTTTGATCCGAGGAGTTGGGGAAAAGTTACAGACGTAGAGCGAAAAAATATGCCTGAAGTGAGTGGATCCAGCAGTGCCTCTGTGGGTGTAAGTTGAAAGTCAGATTTATAAAGACCCACCCACAGTGGCACGCATGGTCTACTCAAGACCATGGCATAAGGTTAAATATTTTCTGCTTCCATATCATGCTACTCTGCCAAGTTACTGGTCTGCCTGCTAACTCTAGTTCCGAAAAATTTTACATAAGCTAACATCACGCTGTTTAGTCAAAAAAGTTGCATGTCAATATGTTGTTGGACCACTTTTAGCTTTGATCATGGCACGCTTCCTTTATGGCATTGTTTTGACAATCTTATGCAGTGTCATTTACAAACCCCAATTCCAATGCAGTTGGGAGGTTGTGTAAAAGGTGAGTAAAAACGGAATACAATGATTTGCTAATCCTTTTCGACTTACATTCAATTGAGTACACTACAAAGGCTAGATATTTAATGTTCAAACTAATAAACTTTATTGTTTTTTTGGAAATAATCACTCATTTTGAATTTGATGCCTGCAACACGTTCCAAAAAAGCTGGGACTGCAGCATTGAGTAAGGGGTTGAGCTTTGTACCCACCATGCAAACCAATGACTTTGAGACTGTTTTGACTTTCAAAAATTTTTTCAAACTTTAAGGCTGAGAGAGTTTTTCCACTCTAACCTGGGAGACGGTTCCTAGTATGCACAATCGCTCTGCTGATTCTGCCCCCGCTACAGCAACCCATATCCCCACTGAGTCCACTTCTCCTATTCCCTTCAAAAAGAGGCCTACTTTTATTCCACCTATGAATCGAAGTGCTTCTCTTGACACTTACTGTCATTTGGTGAAAAATGACGTGAAAGCACTATTGAAAAAGAAAAGGGAATACAAAGTGCATAATTGTCCATGCAAAAAGAGATGCATTGCTGGATTTAAGTAGGGATAATAAGGTAGTGGTACGGCCTGCAGATAAGGGCGGGGCTGTTGTTCTGCAAAATGCTGTGGATTACGAATCTGAAATAAATAGACAACTTGGTGAAAAAGGCTTTTTTTTTTTTTTTTTTTTTTTACCTGATGAAGACCCCGTTGGGTTGAAACGTTGCCTGTTCTTCCTGTCAATAAAGTATTGGGAGCTACAACCCAGTGTGCGGACATTAATCATTTTTCGTTTTCATTGATATATTTTTTGTCCTGCACCTGACCTAAATACAGCTTGGATGTGCACACAACTGCTTTCTTGAGTTTAGTACTTGTTTCATGCTCAACTGTTATCTCAGTTTTAACCGGTCGCTAATTATAATTATGGACACCATTTTATTTTGTAGATTTACCCTTTTCACGCAGCATTATGTTTGAAATAGCCATGGAAGCTTCAAAGAATGACTTTCCACTACCATATTGTGCTGTATTGGAAATGACTTTTTATTATCCCCGCCACGAAGTGTGAGGGGGATATAAGTTTGAGCTCCGTCCGTCCGTCCGTCCGAGATAAAGGGGACAGCTTTTCTCAGAAACTATTAGAGATGGGACAACCAAATTTTGTGTGTAGCTTCAGACCTTAAAGGCCTTGATGGAGTTCGAAAATGAGATGCGCGCGATTATTTTTCCCGCAGTTATTGCCCTTGATCCGTATTTTTGGACTCTGTCCACGGTATCTCTAAAGGGGACAGCTTTTCTCAGAAACTATTTCAGATAGGATAACCAAATTTGGTGTGTAGCTTAAGACCATAAAGACCCTGATGGAGTTCGAAAATAAGAAGCACACGATTATTTTTCCCACAGTTATTGCCCTTGTGGCATTTCTGGGAGCCTCTGTTCATAGTATCTTTAAAGAAGACGTTTTGGCAGGGGATGTTGTTGACCATGTCTACTTGTTGTATAAATACTAGAATCTATTGGCTTTTTCTAAATTGGCAATTTGTATTTGGTTATTCTGTGCGGTTGTATTAAGTTGTAGAAAAAAGCATATTCAAAGAAAGAATTTTTTTTAATAAAAATTTGGCATCTCCAATCCCACCCGAATCTGGAATGCCCAGTTGGGGAACTATGTACAAGGCTTGCTCGTATGCGACCCCTTGCTGCCAATTCAGGAGAGTGTAGACAGTTCGCGGCTCTCCTCCGAAGCACGCGCCTGTCAGCCACTGCCCAGTTCAGACCAAAGATTCGCGACGAGACGGGCTGAGACTTGCAACCACTTGCAACGCGCCGGTCTGCGACGTTCTGAAACCTGCCAGTTCACACCGATGCGACGAGATGAGACGGTGTATCGTTTCCACAGCAACAACTCTCTGTGCTTCAGTTCTAACTGCCGGTTTTTCAGGCCTTTTTTCCAGTTGATACATGTATTGCCGCGTGTGAAAATATGGATAATGGTGATGATGACTTATTAGGCACAACAGTTGTATTTCTGGCTATTAAAAAAGACCGAGGACACACAAAAAAAGAAAGGGGCGAGAATTTGGAGCAGTCCATCGCAGTGGCGTAGCCAGAACTTAAAACTGGATGGGCACTAAACATCTCTTTAAAACATTTTGTCGTTCTGACTCGATCGCAGTCATTTTTTCTAATTAACTATACATTAAATCCGAAAACACTCTGCCTTATCAGATGTTGCTTGTTCACCTCATTCAGGCAAAACGACAATCGTTCATTTGGACGTGCGATTTTGTGCATTTCAAATCAGTGGCGTAGCCACACCTGAAAATTGAGCGGCCACACAACATCGCTTTGCTGCAATTATTTTACCTAACTTGTTCTCAGCCATTTTCCTTTGTTAAAGCAATTTCCATTTATATGAATAATCAATTGGCAATTAAAGACACGACTTCTTTCGTGATGCGATCTAAGGGCGACTAATCAATAGGCATAATTCAGTTCAGAAAAATAAGTTGCTCATAAGTTGTACTTTAATACTTTTTAATAATACTTTTCGAGAGCTAAACTGCTCTGGAACTTCCGCGCAACCTTTTCCGCTCATCAGGCAATCTAACCTGTGCTTCATGGTCAATTGAATTATTCAAATTGAACCAAAGACAGAGATTTGAAATGCACGAAATTGCGTGTCCAAATGAATGATTGTTGTTTTGCCTGAACGAGCTGAACAAGCAACACCTGATAGCGTGGAGTGTTATCTGATTGAAGGCATAGTTAATTAGAAAAAATGACTGCGATCGAGTCAGAACTAATATTTGTTTTAAAGAAATGTTTATTGCCCGCGCAATTTTAAGTTCTGGCTGCGCTACTGGTCCATGGGTGTTTCAATGAAATACCCAGGGCGCTTATGCCACGCTGTTCCTGGAGCTCGCAACGGGAGACCTGCCCTCTTTTGTAAATTTTTCTTGGTTATTCCCTGCGCAGCTCCGACCAGCTGAGAGATGTAACTCCCGAGACCAGCTGAATTCGCTACAAGCTGATTGGCTATTGAGACGGTTTAAGTGCTTAACGTTCTAAAACCAGCCTCTTGCGATTTGACAAGCTGAATCGCTGGCGACGCCATCAGCCGGCTTGCAACTAGCTGAGACGGGCCAGTTCACACTGCTGCAACTCCTCCCTGCGACATTCTAAAACGGTCTTGTCGCGTCGCGAATCTTTGGTCTGAACTGGGCTATACACTCATTGGTTGAATCTTCGCAAGTTCAGAAGGAGGGCGGAGGATACCCGGATATGAACAGACTTAGAATCTTCCTGACGAGCGCCCGTCTGGCCAACAGGAGGCGCTCGAGCAACGAACAAGGCAACCTGCTATTTTCCCTTCCCAGCAGTACCTTCCCAATTTGCAACCCTGTAGCGCAATAGCCAATTGTGCGCTATTCTGAAAAAGCTGCCAACCACTGCTGGCTGGTACGAGGCGGGGATCGAACCCGCGACGTGATAGTCACTTCTGCTTCACAATGCGATGCTTTACCACGTGAGCTATCCAGCAGATGACTTTACACCAATTTTAAAGTCTCTGCACTGGCTACCTGTCTGCATCAGAATAGATTTTAAGATCCTCTTAATGGTTTTTAAAGCTCTTAATGGCCTTGGTCCTAATTATTTATCTGATTAGCTTTTGACATATGAGCCCACTAGAACTCTCAGGTCTTTAGGCAGCGGTCTTTTAATTATTCCAAAAGTTTCTACCAAAACATATGGTGAGGCCTCCTTTTACCATTACAGCCCACGTTTGTGGAACAGTCTGCCTGAGGACCTGAGGAAAACTGAGAACGTGGACATTTTTAAAATCAAACTCAAGACCTACCGTTTTAGTCTGGCTTTCAACTAAATTTTATTTATTTTACCTTTTTAGTCTGTCTTTTTAACTGAATTTTATTTCTGGTGTTTAATTGAATTTTTATTTATTTTAATAATTTTACCTTTTTAGTCTGTTTTTTTAGCTCCCTATGGTATCGGGCTCCGTGCGTGCGTGCGTGCGTGTGTGCGTGCGTGCGTCCGTCAACACATTTCGCTTTTTCTCATCAACGATTTCAGTTACAGGCTCCAAATTTTTACTGGACATGCATCTCATAAAGCCCTACAAATGACATGCCCAAAGGTGACCTTGGCTTATTTTTTCAAGGTCACTGGCGTAAAAATATCACCAAAAACTTCGACATTTTGCTTTATCTCATCAACTATTTCAGTTACAGGCTCCTCATTTTTACTGGACATGCATCTCATAAAGCCCTACAAATGACATGCCTAAAGGTGACCTTAGCCTATTTTTTCAAGGTCACTGGCCTAAAAATATCACCAAAAACTTCGACATTTTGCTTTATCTCATCAACTATTTCAGTTACAGGCTCCTAATTTTTACTGGACATGCATCTGATTAACACGTTGACTGCCAACTATGAGATAACTCGTAATGGCGGGTCCAGGCCAGCGCTAGACTTGAAAATTTGGGGGAAATTATCCATCCCTTTATTGACAACAATTAATCCTGGCTAATTCTAGATGGTTTTCCTTTATAAACACGTTTTCCAATTCAAGAATAATCAAGTGGCAATTGAAGACACGGCCTCTCTCCCCCATGCGATCTAACAGCAAATAATGGGCTACATTCAGATGAGAAAATAATTTAATTATAATTAGGTCTATGCACTGGCACTTAGCAACGTTAATTTTTTTTTCCAGCGAGAGCGGCATTTCAGAACTCATTTGCGAATGAAGGTAATTTCGGCAAGTACCTACACCTGTTTTTTGCAGCATGGTCACGCAACTTGCTGTAAAAAAATAGACAGCTGTCAGACTGGAAAATGTAAACGGAGGAAACCACGTATACTTGTCATCAGAATTACCTTCATTCGCTGAAGAGTTCTGAAATGCCGCTCTCGCTGGAAAAAAAAAAATTACGTTGCTAAGTGCCAGTGCATAGACCTAATTATAATTAAATTATTTTCTCTACTGAATGTAGCCCATTATTAGCTGTTAGATCGCATGGGGGAGAGAAGCCGTGTCTTCAATTGCCACTTGATTATTCTTGAATTGGAAAACGTGTTTATAAAGGAAAACCATCTAGAATTAGCCAGGATTAATTGTTGTCAATAAAGGGATGGATAATTTCCCCCGAATTTTCAAGTCTAGCGCTGGCCTGGACCCGCCATTACGAGTTATCTCGTAGTTGGCAGTAAACGTGTTAAGGCCTACAATTGACATGCCTAAAGGTGACCTTGGCCTATTTTTCCAAGGTCACTGGCCTAAAAATGTCACCAAAAACTTAGACATTTTGCTTTATCTCATCAACTATTTCAGTTACAGGCTCCTAATTTTTACTGGACATGCATCTCATTAAGGCCTACAAATGACGTGCCTAAAGGTGACCTTGGCCTATTTTGTCAAGGTCACTGGCCTAAAAATATCAGCAAAAATTTTGACATTTTGCTTTATCTCATCAACTATTTCAGTTACAGGCTCCTAATTTTTATTGGACATGCATTTCATAAAGTCCTACAAATGACATGGCAGGTGACCTTGGCCTATTTGTTCAAGGTCACTGGCCTAAAAATATCACCAAAAACTTCGACATTTTGCTGTTTCTCATCAAAAATTTCAGTACAGGCTCCTAATTTTTACTGGACATGCATCTTATAAAGGCCTACAAATGACGTGCCTAAAGGTGACCTTGGCCTATTTTTCCAAGGTCACTGGCCTACAAATATCGCCAAAAATTTCGACATTTTGATTAATCTCATCAACTATTTCAGTTACAGGCTCCTCATTTTTATTGGACATGCATTTCATAAAGTCCTACAAATGACGTGCCTAAAGGTGACCTTGGCCTATTTTGTCAAGGTCACTGGCCTAAAAATATCACCAAAAACTTTGACAATTTTCTTTATCTTATCAACATTTTCAGTTACAGGCTCCTAATTCGCTCCTGCCGCCCGAGTGGCACGGGAGCTATGGTATCGGGCTCCATCTGTGTGTGCATCCGTCCATGCATGTGTCCGTCAACAAAAACTTTGACATTTTGTTTATCATTACGGCGGGAGCTTCTGGGGCCACCAGTGCCCTATATTTTTAATTGAATTTTATTTATTTTATTATTTTCATCTTTTAGTTTGGTCTTTATCTTAATTATAATAATTATTTTTACCTTTTCAATGTTTACTGAATTTTTAATTTATGCAGTTATCTTTATCTCTATAGTATCTAGTATCTTCTCTCTATTGTTTCTTCTCTCCTCTAAGTGGTGAGTGTGGGATAGCGTTTCCTCAGTGTTCTTAAATTCCTTAGTGTTTTTAAATCTGTGTGTGTGTGTGTGTGTGTGTGTGGGAGAAGGGGGGATTTGTGTGAATATGTGCGGGAGAAGGGAGGATTTTTCATTTATTTATTGTTTGTTGTATTGTTTTTATGTAAAGCACTTTGGGCTGCTTCTCGCATGAAAAGTGCTCTATAAATAAAGTTTGATTGATTGATTGACTATCAATGCCTGTATTCCAAAACCTGATTACTCGGTCATGAATTCACAAGTCTTGAATATGATCAGTTTAAAATGTTGTCACATTTTCTTGTTAAATTTTTTACCAATGAAAACTTTGTGGCCATTTCAATCACAATGTGGGTTAATAGGGTAAATAATCACAGTAGGCTGAAACCCTGAAAAGCAACCAATTCAGGAGATTTAACTGCTTGCTTGGACAGAAACGTAGTCCATGCAAGTACATAAACGCAGATGATTCAACCAAAGCAAGTGCTTTGTCACACGTCTTTGCATTGTAAATGTGTCACCTGAAAATCATAATGCAAGCACATGAAACAGGAGAAAGCTGACCCATTCTGTTAGGGATGATGGTCATGTAAATCCTCCGAGGGCTGGCGTTTGATAGCTCCACCAGTGCATAAGAGTTGGGCATGTTCACTAGGGACCCACGTTTGTGCCAACTGGGCCACACATTGTCATTTGTATTTGTGTACCTGCATGGACCATGTTTCCTCTCCTAAAAGTCTGGGATTGTGGTTGGAAACAGAAAGCCAGCATACATAGTGGGGCCCCCCAGGGCCGAGTTTGAGAACCTTTGACACAGGTTAAATCTACATGATACTGATACCCAGTTTAAAGGGGAACTCCGGTGTGAAATTGACTTAGGATGTATTGAAACATAACGAGTACTAACTTTTGTCGAATGCCCCACCTCTGTACGCACCAAACATTTCAAAATAATAGGTAGGATAGGGGAACAGATTGCAATCTATTCGTTCGTGCTCGTCAATTGACTTATCGTGACTTTCAAGATGGCGGCGACGGGAAACTACCTCAAGGTACTGTCTGCATAAACAGTCTTTTTTTTTTTATAAACTACCTGTGCATTTTCAAAGTTCTCACTGCCTTGTTTTAAATGTCAGGGCCCTCGGAATTCTACCAATGAAGTGTGGAGCTACTTTGAGCCTTGTTAATCATGTAAAAATAGCGATTTCTTTGCATGGCAACGCTATGCCCCATTCACTACCATTGTAAGCCTGTTGGGAGCTTCGGCTAAAAAGCCCTGTATTTCGAAATGCTGGATGCGTACGGAGGTGGGGTATTCGACAAAAGTTAGTACTCGTTATCATGTTTCAATACACCCCAAGTCAATTTCACACCGGAGTTCCCCTTTAATCATGACAAATACAGTGCATAAAGTTTCACTTCTGGGCAATTTGAATGTTTTACCCATAAAAATGAATGATCAAATTTTAAGACTGAACCAAGAGCAGTGGCTGGGATAAATTTTCAGGAGTTGGAATTGAATTGCATAGGCTTCAAATTCATTTTTCAGGAGTGAAATGGAAGAGTGAAGTAATGAACTTTGATTTGAATGGGAAGTCCAATGGGAAGACCAAACAACCTATTTTGCTTCAAGAATGAGAAAGCCATGGTTTGGAAGTTGCCGTGCAAGTGATGCAGGTTATTTTCTGTTTATTCTATTATAGGTTAAAGTTACTCAAGAGCTGAAGAACAGTCATGCTGAGCAGATGTCCAAACTCAATATCAAACATCAGATTGATTGTGATCTCCTGGAAGACATGAGGTAAATGTAATGGACTCTGAAATAATGACAGAAATATTGTAGCCTGTTACTGTGGACGTGTGGAGGAGGAGAAATAAGGGTGCTATCATTTATTGCAAGGGTGGGGGACATCATCCTGAAAGGGCCGGTGTGGGTGCGGGCTTTTTGTTGCAACCACGCAGTGACAAATCTGATTCCGCCTATCAGCCATGAGGGTCTTTGCTTTGGACCTGGATTAGAAGAATCTAGGGTGTCACTACTTTGTTGGAACAGAAGCTTGCACGCACGCTGGCCCTCTCTAGATGAGGTTCCCCACCCCTGATTTATTGGAATGGTCTAGTTGAGGTCGCTATGGTACATCCCCTGCACTACCTCTTCTTATCCTGCCCTTCTTTGTTCCAGTTGGAAGTGGAAGGGACCCAAAAAAAAATAGAATTTTCTCCCCTCTTCTCATATTTTCTCTTTTGCATCCTGTAGCTTTACCCCAGTCACAATCCTTGCAAGAATCCTGCAGGGATCCTAGCAGCAAAGATGCAAAGATCCAGTGCCAATATTCCTTAGGGACCCCTGAAGGATCCTGTGACCGTATCCTTCAAGATCCTTTAGGCTCCCAAAGGATCTGGTGACAGGAATCTTGAGGACCCTAGCAAAATCTTTTGGGATCCTGAAGGATCCTGGCTAAATCCTTAGGGATCCTGAAGGATCCTGGGAAAACACATTATTTATGTATTTATGTATGCAGATCTCTTTTTTAAGGAGCCCTGGGGGTTGAGATGGAGAGAGAGAGGACAAATTGCATTGCTCATTAGATAAGGGGATGATTAAATGGCAGGTTAGGAATTTAGCCATGACACCAGGAACCCCCCACTCTTGTCAAAACATTTCATAAATTCTTAAATGACTATAGTGAGTCACGACCTCGGTTTAACATCTCATCCAAAAGATGGCGTCTCCTTCAGTACAGTAACCACATCACTGCATTGGAGCATATCCCACCAGAGTAAAGATCGTCAACCACTGGCTCACTGACACCTCTTCCAGCAGCAACTTAGTTTTCCCAGATGTTCACCCATCCAAGTACTAACGAAGCCCACACCTGCTTAGCTTCAGCAGCGCAGCTGGAGCAGATTGAGCAGTGGTATGTTTGCTGACATGGGGATCTTGGCAAAGTTTAAAGCCTATTCACCAACTGCAGCACTGATGAAGAGTTCACATTCCAAACATTCCAAGCAACAATTTGAAGCTGACATCAATTAGGTGTGTACTGTGTCTGGTCTGCCAACATCCAGGCTTGATTTATCCAGGATCCCCCTAGGATTTTTGAAAGACCCTTCACAATTTTGCTGGGATCCTTAAGGATCTTCTCAGGATCTCTAAGGATCCCTTAGGATATTGGCAGGATCCTTGAGGATCACTAAGGATTTTGCCATGGCTCCTCAGGGATCCTGTTGATGACCCTTCAGGATCCTTAAGGATCTTTTCAAGGATCCTTCAGACTCCCTTACAGATCCTGGCAAGGATTCTCACCAGGGAGACCGCAAGGATTTTTGTTTTCAAAGATCCTTCAAGAATTTTTTAAAGATCCTGCAAGGATCCAGGTTTATTGTTAAAGATCCCATAAGGATCCTTATTTTTTCTTGAAGGATATTTGAAGGATCCTGAAGGGATCTGGTCCTTGCAGAATTCCTGCAGGATCCTTCAGAATCCTCATGGATCCCCAAGCATCCTGTGAGTATTCCCACTAGGGCACCCGAAGGTATGTTACTATAAGCATATTTGCTCAGGGCTGCAGCACTGCTAGGGATGAAATTATCTGGGGTTCAAGCATGAATCGCTAGGACCTTACATTTATACGAGGCCCTGTTCTTCTCGAGTGCTCTGGCACTGGCCAATATATGTAAAAAGCTTGCCTAATTGGAAATTGCCGTCATAACTGTCAGCCTCAAATACTTATTTTAGCTATATAGGTTAGTCAAGAGTTTAAATAGGTGTTAACCTGAGAAGGTAAAAAGAGGAACATTTTCTTGTTGATGATGTTCCTAGCCTATACATTGACTGACGGATGCTCTGGTTCAAACTGATATGGCAAAATATGTGCCATTCTAGGATGTTTTTGGAGATATCACAATTCTTTCCTCACTTAGGAGACAGCGTGTGTTGTACGGTCAAGCAACCAGATGACATCACCCTCCCAATGCTTTGTGAGCTTACAGTCTGGTGGGAAATTCAAACCATGATACAGCCTTACTTTAACAGTAAATAAAATACAAACTAAAGGCCAGAAAGCAAAGACTTTGCTGGAAAGTATTTATAGCCTGAAAAGTACTATAGGTAAGATTTTTCCTCATTCCAGAGGTGTCCTTTAAGACCACCGCCGCAAACAGGGATTGGCCAATCTTGGAACAGTGCTGAACAGAGTGGCTGCACTTGAACATAGTTTCGCTGTGAGTCTTTTGCCCTAATATACAGGAATGCTTTTCAGTAAACACTAAATTTGCTTGCAATACATTAACATCTGTTATAAGGGCATATAAATTTCACCACAAATTAAGATATTGTCACATTTTCTAATCAAAGCCACCTTACGTTGTTTACGGTTTCATCCTGGTGATTCATGCCGCGAGTTTTCGTTTGCCAAATCGGCCAAAGCCTGGACTGACGTGCGCAGCCTATTTCTAGGTCATTTTTACCTGCAGTTCGTTACAATTTTTTTTTTTTTTTTAAAGAATCACCTTTTTGTGTGTATGAGATGCGTGAACTTTATGTGCAGAAGACCTTAAATATGACCAAAATGGCCTCTCCCATAGCACAAGGAAGTCAATGAACTTTCGGCATATTTAAACTAATGCAACTGTCGGCATTTTTAGTTGTCCGACCAGACAACTGTAAAGGTGGGTTAGGTTGTCCAAACTTACAGTATATCAAGTTCTCTGGACCTGGATTATCACTTACTACGAACGCTGGCGCACATTCATGCATACTTACTCTGACCTTAACTGTTCATCCCATGGATACATTGTTTTGCTTGCATTTGTATTGAAGTAGGAGCTTATTTTGTATGCGGACAGTTTCTTAAGCTCAGAGGCCCATTGACCCCACTCGACCCATGACCAGGGAGGATCATTAGGATCATAACACAGGCACTCATTGCTCTGGAATTTCCCTGGGTGTGACCACTTTGCAAGCATCCTCAGACTATATCGCTACATCCAGAAGTTTCACAAATGTGTTTTTTTTTTTTTTTAACAGGACATACAGTCAGAAGAAGGCTGCAATTGACAAAGACTATGCTCAGGTAAAGTGTTGGCTTTATTGTCCAGTGCACAGGGCAATAGTGTGTTGTAAATGTGCAGGGGGATACTGTGTTATTGTACTGTGGTTTGTAACACAAGTGCAGGTATGCACTCCATGGTTGTTAAAAATCCTTGAGATTCTACATCCTCAACTCGTGCAAAGGGATGATTGGGCCTGGCAATTGTAGTACAAACTATGTTGATGCTCTGACACCTGAAAGAGTATTACCGATTTTCACATTTAGCGAGCTAATGACATCTTCTGAGTTCAAATTAGGAGCTTTTTAGCTCCGCTGTGACGACAGTCACAGTCAGTGGAGCTTTTCTGATGCCGAGTCGTCCGGCGTCTATCCGTCTGTCTGTCCGTCCGTCCGTCCACCTGTCTGTCCAGCATCAACTTTTCACTTTAAATCTGAATATCTCAAAAACTGTCGGACAACTTTTTTTCTAATTTGGTGTGAGCCTTCCTTATGATATTCTGAGTATTCACTGTGAAAAATAGAAAATTCAACTCCCGGTTTTTGAGAAATTCAGCATTTTGGACTTAGAAAATCATTGTTTGTGCTCACTTTTTCAGTCTTTCATTCATATCTCAAAAACTGTCTGATAACTTTTTGTCTAATTTGTTGTGAGCCTTCCTTATGATGTTCTGATGATCCCCTGCAAAATTTGAAAATTCTACATCCCGGTTTTTGAGAAATTGAGCATTTTGGACTTAGAAAATCAGTGTTTGTGCTCATTTTTTCAGTCTTTCATTCATATCTCAAAAACTGTCTGATAACTGTTTTGCTCCGCTGTGACCATAGTCAGAAGTCAGTGGAGCTTTTCTAATGCCGAGTCTTCCGGCGTCCGTCTGTCTGTCCGTCCAGCGTCAACTTTTCACTTCAAATTTGAATATCTCAAAAATTGTCTGATAACTTTTGTTCTAATTTGGTATGAACCTTTTTTATGATATTCTGAATATTCACATGAAAATTTTAAAATTCTACGTCCCGTTTTTGAGAAATTCAGCATTTTGGACTTAGAAAATCAGTGTTTGTGCTCAATTCTTCAGTCTTTCATTCATATCTCAAAAACTGTCTCATAACTTTTTGTCTAATGTGTTGTGACCCTTTCTTATGATGTTCTGAATACCCCTTGCGAAAATGAGAAAATACTATGTCCCGGTTTTTGAGAAATCCAGCATTTTGGACTTAGAAAATCAGTGTTTATGATCATTTTTTCAGCCTTTCATTAATGTGTCATATGTGTTAATATTGCAATAGTTTTCAAGGATTTCTGAAATTAAGTTATGACATGGACATTTCAGTCATCCTCAGCCGAGCTCTCTAGGCCGACAGGCCTCTTGTTCCCTTTCATGCCGAAGGCAGTGTAAATACTTTGATTAACAAACATTGCAAATGGCAAGTAATGCAAGATTGATTGGCTTAAAGCAGTGGTGACCAACTCTGTTCCTGTAGATCTACCATCTTGAAGGTTTTTATTTGAACCCTGACAAAGCACACCTCATTCTACAGCTAAAGACCTTGTTGGGCTCCTATTAAATTAAAATCTAACAACATGGTGGCAGATCTCCAGGAAGAGGTTGGTTATCACTGGCTTAAAGAAATTTCCCCCAAAAATAAGCATTGCTTTATTTGGAGAATGCTGTATATTTTTTCCCCTGTATTTCGGCCAATTTTTATCTGACCACAGGTTGTGCAGTTTGATACTGTCATGCAGCTGCCATGCTGCATTAACTAACTAGTGCTCTTTGTTGTCCAGTAGTAGTTTGCAGTGTTAAATTGCATCACAGTTAGTTATCTTCTTTTCTTGGAAGGGAGAGATTATGCTGCCAGGATTGAGAATAATGGACCTATGTATATTTAGTAAAGTGTGTATTTGTCATACACTTTTTACTAAATTTGAAACTACAAATGTGAATTCAAACTGCTCGGTCAAATGTTCTTAAAATTAATCGTTTTGCTATCCCTCTGATGGGTTTGTTTTGATTTTCCATGGCCTGCTTCACTGGCAATAACATCTCTTTGGACCTGCTACTCTCTTGGGCATTTTGAGTGTTTACAGCAACAGATTGCAGATGCTGATGTCACACTTGAATTTTGCTCTCTCAAAGAGCTTGTTTGAATGTTATTAAACATTAATCTGCTAAATCAGGTGTCAGCATTCAGGTTTTGGTTAAAAAGACTTTGGATTAATGATTATGTAATTGCACTCATATTTTGCTGTCGATGGGTACATTTTTTTGAGAAAGTATCTGCTCCCTACCCGATGGCGGCTAATTTTTTTGCCTAATTTTTCTTGTTTCCGTGGTAACTGTTCAAACTTAATCTGAAAATGAGGTTCGGGTTTGTTTCCGGGCTGTATCTCAGAAACTAATTAATGTATTTACCTCAGACATTGCACACGCTTTCAACATGGCATATAGAAGTGCCTTTTGCCATTTTCCTTCAAATTACTTGTTTAGTATTTCTTGTTTCCATGGTAACATTTCTGACTTATTCTCAAAATGGAGGTAAGGTTTCTTCCCCAGGCTGTATGTCATTAACTAATTAAGATATTTACCTCAGACATGTAGATGTCCTTTTGCCATTTTCCTTCAAATTGTTTTAAAATTATGTCTCCCCCCAGGAGGGAGGGGAGACATATGGTTTTTATATGGTTTCCCGATCGCGTTCACGTCGCCGTTCTCACTGTTTCCGGGCTGTAACTCGGAAACAGTTTAACATATTTACATCAAACCTTACGCGCTCTTTCAACATTGTGTGTAGATGTGCCTTTTACTATTTTTGCTAAAATTAGGGTGATGGTTGGGTGGTTGGGGGGGGGGAGAGACAGCTGTTTTTGCCTAAAAACAACACTCTAGTTAAATTTATTCTTGGATAAAAAGCTCTCCCAACACCTACTGTTTTTGTGTTAAGAATAATCTACCCCTTTAAAAAAAAAGAAAAAAGAGTAATTATGCCTTAGATTTTGTCAACTACATTACCAAATTTTATTCATAATTTGGTTAGACAGTATCAATTTTGATTACTGCCCGCCATGTTGAATTTAGGCATCTTTTAAATGGAATTTTTCTGGCAATGTCAGGCTGGCTGAAAGGTCGCACCAAACTGCACATGATGCTGTGATCAAAGGAATAAAATAAAGACGAATTTCTGAGGAGTTGAGAAGAAGTCATTTAAAAATATCCATTAAGTATAATATGAAATATTAAATTGATTACCTTTCTTGACAACAATTGTCCTTTAACCCTGCCATAGTAGGCCATAATATGAATTGGTATCCATAGCTGTAGTATGACACCTGGTGTAATAGGATGTTCCGGTGTCCATTGACTGGGCTAGAACCACATTCAGTGCGTTTACATGACGCTAGAAAAAATCGAATTATTGTGTTAGTCCAACTATAACCCGATTTTTAAAATACATATAAACATATTAGTCCGACTGGAATCGCACTGAATCAAATTTCTCATAGTTGGACTAACGCACCCAGATAATGCAGTTACTAGTTGCTCTATACCTCCATGTACACGCTTGAATCGAACTGAACTGGACTATGCATTCTGAGCATGCTCCACATTCATCACGCAGGACTTTTACCAGCAAGTCTTGTGGACTTGTAAACACCAACTGATTAGCAGAAACTCTGTGCTCTGCCCAGCTAGCAAGGTTGTACAGAACAGTAGCAATCCTCGTCTGCAAGGGTACTGGTGCTTGAACAGTCATGCCTATGGGGCTCATAACTTCTTTCATTTATCCACATAATTTTTATTGAATGACTTGCGCGTCATCCGAAACTTTTCCTTCCACTCGGCATCAGAAAACTAATGCAACTCTCTCCCACTATTCTTTACTCCTGACCTGCATCCAACATGCAGTGGATGCCTGGGCGTGTGTTTCCCGAAAGCACAGATGCTAACTCGCATATTTGGAACCACAAACTATGAATTGACGAACTATGTTAATTGCTAACTTGGTGAGCGGCTACACTTTAGAGAATGCAGTCCGGGATAGTGGGGAGGGCACAAAGTGGAGCATAGCGGAGGTCGCATTGTTGGAGCACTCCAGGAGAATAAGTCATTGTCGCCTGCCTTCAACTAATACCACAACCACCAGGGATAGCGTGCATCTCAACTGTATGAAAAGCATAGCGCACAGCACGTATGAAATGTACTGAGCCGTGAAGTTGCCCAGGTTTTTGCCATTCGACATGCTACCAGGTAGCCGCCAGCTAACTTGTTTGTCGATTGTTTGGTCTGTGACGTAATGGGTCAATCAGAAAAAGGCCCAACATGAACAAGCTGAAAGGGGGCATATCGCCACGTCATAGTGGAGACGGACATGCTTCGGTCAATAAACCAATTCCCCTATTGCGCATGTAAACTGGGACAACGGCAGTAGTCCGATTAAATGGCCTCATCGAGCTATTACCGTGGCTCAACTTAACTGTGCATGTAAACGTACTGATTGAGAATGATGGATGGACATTTAGCCACAAAGCTGTTAACTTCAGCATGCGAGTGAGCGTGGGGAGAAGGATTGGAGGGGGGGGTTGGGATTGGAGGGATTAAAAAAAAAATAAACAAGCATTCAGAGAATTCATAGTCTCGCCCAACAGCCCGAAATTTATGTCATGCCATGAGGTCAGCCCAAGGTGTTTACATGTGAAAGATGAGCGAAATCAGTCAAGTGGTTCTGGAGATATCTGCCCGGAAACACACATACACACAGACAGACTCACAAGGTGATTACAATAGTCTCGCAAACCCCTCCGGGGGCTCTACTAATAAATAAATGTGTAAAAATTGCTATGGATTAATTACCTCAACGATGGCAGCAGAGACAACGCTATTTTTGTATCGCTTCATTCTACACCTCGGACTAAAATCCTCCATCTGGAGGGAAGAAGCTTAAAATCATTGTGCAAAGATTGGGAGTCATCCTTTAAAATAGAGGAGGCTATATTCTGTAGTTGCATCATGTAATTGTACACTGGATAAAGTTGTGACTTCCCAATCAGCTGACTGGACCATTTCATGATTTGGTTTAAGGAGTTCTTCTCCTTTAAGGACGTGTGACTAAACCATGACACCAAAGAAAAAGATCAAATCGATTCAATGAAAGCATGATAAAACATTGCCATAATGTTTCGGTTGATATGAAAGTATGTGAGCTTTCTCAAACAGTGTGGGTGCTGATGACCCTTTATACACACAGATTCACAGTTAGCTTCAAAGTTCAGCTTTGAGTCAACGATGGCCCAAACGTATTTATAAGACTGAACATATTCTGTGGTCTGACCTTTGACTAAAGTGGCCTTGGGCACGTAAGTATTCCACCTGAAATCAATGAGCATATATTTGGTTTTTGATAGGTACGACTCCTCACACCACTTTACAAGTTGGTCAATAACTGGGCCATGGCTAGTCTCATTATTAAGCAGACTAACAATAACAGAATCATCTGCATACTTCTCAATGGTTCTCATACCTGCTCTGACACATCGTGACCTTGGTATTACAGGGTTCTATCTGCCCTAGAAACACATGCATGATAGAACCTTATAATACTGAGGTCACGACGTGTTTGTGTAGAGGATGAAAAGTAAAGGTTACAGGGCACATCCTTGTGGGGAACCTGTGGATGAGCACTTCTGATCAGAAGAACACCATTTACCCTCACTCTTTGTATCCAGTTTGTTATAAAGTCAAGAATCCAGTCAAGCGCACCAGATTGTTACTCAAGTCAAAATGTTCTAAAAGGTTCTGGTTAATACATGGGGCTGGATCATATTAACGGCAGAAAGAAGTCCACAAATAAAAGTCTGGCATGAGTCTCATTCAGGTGTTTGAAAAGCATGTTGAGCAGAGTGGCAGTAGTATCCTCCACTCCTCTGTGAGGCCTGTATCCAACACATCCTCAGTTTGCTTCAAAATCTCTGACCTGACCAGTTTCTCTAAAATTTTCATTGCAATTGAGGTCAAAGCAACTGGCTTAAAATCTTTCAATGTTGAAGGCCAGCTGGATTTAGGAACAGGAATGGCCAGAGAGTCTTTCCAGAGCTTAGGGACATTTTGTGCCTGTAGGGACTTATTAAAAATACGTCGAAATGCAGGACTCAGTTCTTTCGCTCAAGATTTAAGTAAACGACCAGACGTATTGTCAAGACCATTGTTTTTGTTAACTTTTACAGAGTGGAAGGCTTTTACAACATCCTTAAAGTAGACATGTATTGATTTGAAACTTAATTAAAAAATTGTTGCATTTGGCGTCATCCGAAAGGGCATGCAATATTCTCTCAAACTATCAACATTTTCAGCCGGAGAGGATTGTGGAATAGGAGTAATCATGGATGTAAAATGGGTTTTTAGCAACCCCAAATATCATCCTTGAACAGCACTGTGAATCAGCCGAAGAGCTGTGACGTCACTTGTGGGATCAATTGTGACACAGGCTATCGTATGTGTACTTTACATTGCTAGTTAGATGTCAAAATCCACTAAAAATGTCAGAATTTTTGCTTGAATTGGACATTGAAGTTGAGGAGGATGATTCAAGTGCAAGTTCAACAAATGGCGACAGTGATGATGACAATGGAGAGGTAGGAGAGAAGGAAAATGAGGAAGAAATCCGCAAAATAGGGATGCAGCTGAACGTCAACAGCTACTACAAGCATACCAGCACGGCACCGGCAAGTGAGTGGCAAGCATAGACAGAGTTGCTGAGTGTTGATTCTGCACAGTCAATGTTGCTGGCGCGCAAAGGCTTCTTAACCACGTTCCTGTCGTTTCTGTTTCGATGTGACTCTGATCTGAGTCTATGACTGACTGTACTGCCAGACAGACCTCTTGTCCTTAATGAATGCGGTGACAGGAAACACGCTCTTTAGAACTTAATTCACGACTGATAATTGTCAGTTAGTTGCAACAAAATGAAGCCAGCGGTGGTCGGGTCATTGACAATTTTGTTCAGTGGCGTGAGGAGTCTTACCTCCAGCTAAATGTATCAAAATTTAAAGACATGATTGTTGACTTCAGGAGAACTACCCATATACAGGAACCAAGAGTCATTAAGGGTCAAACAATGGAATGTGGAGAATCATATAAATATCTGGGCACAATAATTGACTCAAAACTGAACTTTGAGGCAAACTGTGAGGAAGTGTACAAAAAGGGGGGGAAACCATAATGACCCTTTTCTACCGTGCTTTTATTGAATCGGTTTTATCTTTTTCCTTAATATCATTGTTTGGGAACCTATCCTTAAAGAACAGAAACCAGCAAACAATCTGAAACAGATTTAATGTTAGAGTAACAGGGTCTACCAGCAAGAGGGGCTGATTGCTAGAATATCTGGGGTTGAATCAGAAACCAGCTGAAACAGATTGTTAAGTGGGCAAGCAAGCTGATTGGGGAATCACAACTTAACCTCTAGACCCTGCATTATAGACAGTTTCAGCTGTTAAATAGTTCAATTTTAAATGATGAGTCCCACCCATTGCGCACTGAGTTTCAGCTGTTGCCTTCTGGGTGAAGGCTGATAGTCCCTAAATGTAAAACAAACAGGCTTCTTGTTAAGAGCCAATAATTGGTCATTTTTATCAGCTGTTCATGTACAGTAAATGTTACTGGCTATTTCACTGAAATACCAAAGTAATCCTCCAGTGAATTTTGTTTGTTCAAATGTGAAAACCCATTACATTCAATTCTAATCTTGCTTGTCTTCTTCTAGCCAATGTTGTGAAGATGCCTTTCTAATGTTATCGCTTTGAAAATACATCATGTCTTGAAGAAATCCTGCTTGTTTTCACCAGTTCATCCCTTATGTCAAGTCATGCCTCAAAAATTATGTCCACCCACTGATCTGTGTAGAATTACTGGAAAGCTGATGACATCATAATTTTGAAAAGTAACTGTGCCGCCAAATTGGTATGCCCAACACTGGTCTCCAGGGACATGGCGTTGTAGCCACTGATATCTTGTACCAGGGGAAACGTCCCAGACACGGAAAATATGAAACATAAAACGAGCAATAATAACGGTTATCTTCATTTTAGAAACACTGGGTGTCACATGCAAACATGTACAACGTATGTAAGTCCCAAAGGATGTCTTATGTTGAGTTAACATTCCTCGGGGACAGTTCCAGAGGTCCTAAATGGCTGAAAATAAGCTGGGGTGGTAGTCATTAGAAACAAATGAATTCAGTAAAGATAATGTTATGTCAGCTTAGCTCAGCATGATAAAGAAGTCGTTCACATGAGAACAGAGGTGAACAGTGCGCCGTGAGAAGGCAACATGCAAAAACTGTATTGTATTTGTCATAGATAGAAATCCTTCAGAGCTACTTCAGCAGTTATTGGTAACCAAGCAAAATTAAACTAGTTAGATAATTTGGTGATATGATAATGTTAGCCTTGTTTGTGCTGGCTAAAATTAGCCGTGATGATTTGGCTAGTCAGTGCCTAATGTTAGCCTAGCATTCGAGCATCTGTCAGCCTATGGACCGGGTTTGCTTTCAAAACATCAAGAACACCATCATGTACAAAAAAGCAAAGTATTGGAATTAATGTGTAGCTAGCTATGTAGAAAAAAATTCTATTCATGTATGGGGTAAAGTTATATTTTCAGCATGCTTTATTCCTCTCTTGAGCGTAAAAATAGACAGGGACGTTTGGTGTTACACGTATCACCCTCAGGGAAGCAGCTGGTCTCTCCCCTTTCACCTCAATGGAAGTTTTGCTTTCACAAATGAGCAATTAACCTATCTACTGCCCAGTCTATTTTGTTTACCTGCATTTTCATGAGCTTTGCAGGACACGTTTATAGGCATAATATGGCCCGTCTTTTAACTTTTCATAGGGTAATGGTTTAGAAAATCCATGTTCTAAAACTTAACTTCGGCACTCTCATATTTGCTTAATTCCTGGAATTTTTTATGGTGTCGTACAAAACATATCTTTCTTCAATGTAGCATGTACTTTTGTTACTAAGACTAAGCTTTATACATTCTGTATTACATAAATTTAGATCTTTGATGCGGTGCTGTGTCTAGGCTACCATGCTATTTGAGGAATAGCAGCTGTGTGCACTGTTTGTCTATTTATTTGTCCAGACGATATGTCTCAAATTTCTCAGTCATTTTCAGTTATATTTTGCGGAAATGTGGGCCATGGCCAGGAGATAATCCTGAAGATTTTGGTGGTGGTCAGGATCACCATCCAGATGCAGGAATTTTCTAAATGGATTCTGTGTTTTCTTTTGATAATCATTATAAAGGTTGAAGCTTTTGAATAATTATAAGGGATTAACAAAGTCTTGAAGATTTTTCTAGTGAAGTTCTGTTATCGTAACATGAGATCATAAATTTAAAAGGAGCAAAAGGTGAATTGCACTTGAACATTTGGAAATATTTTTGCACCCAAATTATGATGACAGTGTGGAATAGCTTTCCAACTTATGTAGAAGAGATCAGTCTTCGCATAGGATGGTGCTAGATGGGCAACTCCACATGAGAGTTGCTAAAACAGCAATTTTTAAAAAGTGTTTTATATTAGAAATATATAGGTTTTCATGTAGATGACTCATTACCAAATCAAACACTGAAAACCGTTTTGAAATATCTTTGACGGTCTTCTCAAAATTTAGATTTGAATTTTGTAATATTTTTTTTAGCTCCAGGACAAGGATCAAAGGTTATTTTTCCAAAGCTGACAACTCCTAAAAGATATTTCGCTATTTCCTGGTATTAACTGTATTTCCATACATTGGTAGCCAAAGTATTTGAGACTGTAAGTCCATTGCAGGAAATTAAAACACACAATTCCAGTGGCTTATTGTGAAATTTGTCATTTTTCAGCGAGGTTAGCAACGCAAACATCATTTATGATACCAATTTTCAATTGCTTTGTTGTTTTGAGTATAATAAATTTGGTAGATGATCAGAAAATGTAATTCAGTTACCATTTTGTAATTCCGTTACCGCTGTCTCTTTCTCATAAATGGCATCCTACAAAATATCTGTGAACATAGCAGTCAATATCAACTTACCATGGCCTGGTTAACATCCTAGGCCACTAACTTAAGCTTAAACCTACTGCCTGTCATTGTCAGATTTCAGAGAAATGCCTGTCAAAGTAAAGGCAAAAATAATGCCATTTTTTCTGCCGTAATTCTGTTACCGACACTTTCGCCTTCATATAGCCTTCTAAAAAATAGATTACCCCAAACTTTGTGTTATACAGCTTCAGTAGGCATGCCAGTGGAACTGATAAAAGCACAGGCAAGTAGCTACTGCATTAGAGTAATAGATGGCAGGTAAAAATGACATGAAAATTACTCTTGATCTTAATTCCGTTACCGTGAAATTGCCCAGATGTTATTAAGTTCTCATAATGTACGTTGTACTTGGATGTGCAAGAACATTATGACCACATCAGACAGAGCGCAACAGATGAAGCAAATAACCTTGAGTATGTAATTAAAAACAAGGCATGTCAAGGTCTGCAAACAGACCATTGATGGTAAGCGAACAGTTGGTCCTTGTTGTCGACGTGTTGGACGGTGGGGGGGAGGGACCTGAGCAACTGCCTAATCATCATGGCTAGAAGCCTGAGTTGATGCATCTCCAAGGTGACAAGGCTTGTGAAGTGCTCTTGGTGAGCAGTGCTGAGCACGTTCCTCCAGTGGTCCGAGCAGGGACAAGCCATGAATTATCGGCAGTCTTTTCATCGCCGAAGGCTCAAGTCATAGTCATGCAATGGCAACGAAAGCTATCTATTTCACCTGGTCTAAACCAACAGAATAAATTCTGTGGCATGAGAAAATTTTAATGATAATTATTGGTGGAAAACGTCGCAGCACACAGTGCTAAGCACCCTGCTGGGTATTGGGCTTTGTGGCTGCAGTCTAGTCAGCGTGCCCATCCTAACACCTGTCCACCATCAAAAGCGGTTGCAATGGGCACATGAGCATCGGAATTGGAGCAATGGAAGACATTTGCTTGGTTTGATGTGTCTGGCTTTCTTTTACTTTGCAGACATTGACCTGGAACTGATGCATTGTTTACTTGGGGAAGCAATGGTGCCTGTGGGGAGAACATAAGCTAGTGGTTGGAATGTGAAGGTGCAGTTCTGCAGGGAAACCCTGGTCTGGGCATTCATGTGGATGTCAACTTGATAGTGCTTAAATTCTTTCTCAAAATCTGATGTTCACTGGCTGCTGGAACTGTAAGCTCTGGTGTTAAAATCATATTGCTAAATATGCAACTTGTTAAGTAAAATTATGTGCGGTGCCTGAGATCAGATTTGTGGTTTGCTAGTTTACACTGTTTACATTCAGGTGCAAAGAGCCTTCTGCAAAGGGCCCTCTTGTGATTTTCTTGAGTACACAGCCTTTGATATGCTTATTATCCTCTTCAGTTAATGCAGGCACTGAAATAAAAAAAAATTTCTTCAGCCAGAGCAAGCTCCTGCTGAGAAGTTCATCCTCAAATCCATTTGCATTAATTACAGCAACTCAAAGGCTACAGTGAGCTGCAATCCTAAATCCTCTTGTGTGTCTGCAGTGTCATGTGACCCATCTGGGCTCTATATCAAGCCCCTTTGGTGCCACCCAGGTGCCTTGGCACCCAGCCCTTGAAGGGGCTCAAAAGAGCCACCTAGCCAATAAAGGGGTCTTTGTGTGAATAAATGCGGACCCATTTCACTGTCCATTTGGATCTTTGCCTCAGTGAAAGGCTGCCACCCAATAAATACCCCCCATTGTGGAAGTATCCTAACAGACCAGTGGGATGGCCTGGAGGGGAGGCTCACTTCCTAGCCAAGTCTCTAATCTTCATCTGCCGTCCCCTACTGCTCTGGGGCCAGAGTCCACTCAGTATTTTTCTCCTTGCTTCCCTTCTCTGTCATGTTTCATCACAGCCTTTCTTTACCAAGTCAGAGCATTCCTCTCTTTTTCTGTAATTGTTGCTGGTATTTCAGTTCTGCCAAAATCTCTCCCTGAATTTAGCCCCAGGAGGTTAGGGATTGTCTTTTTTCTGGGGTTCAGTTTCTCCAGATGTTTCCTGCTCAGGGTCGCGCAACTTTAATTACACCAACAATACTAGTCAGTCCTCCATCCAAAATAAAAAGTTTTCAGTTTGCAGAATAAAAAAAATTCTTATTTCATACGTATGTATTCTTGTTAGGTCAGCTTATTCCTTGTGTACTTGAAGATTTATCCTGAATTTGAAAACAAACTTTTGGGTGTGTCATCGTTGTAATCTGTTCTATTGCCTTTGACCATATACCTGGAAATGGGTTACTGTCGTGTGGGTGAGCAAATGTATCAACCTCTGTTTTTGACCATCTTGAGCAATTGTGTCCTTATCTGTCAGAGTAGACCTATCACCAAGTCGCACCTTTCCTCACCATCTCTTTTTGTAGCAATTTATTTGAAGCCGCCCACATAGTCTGTATGATTTTTTTTTTTAACTTGTGTTTTTGTAAGCTGTTTTTATTGTTTAATTTCAGGCTTTGCAGAAGTTGGCCAGCCATTACTTAAAGAGGGAATGGCCAGGCATGCACACTGAAGGCAGTACCCACTCTTGGTAAGATGCATGAGCGTGTTTCTACTGATCTAAAATGGGATGGAATTCTTTTGTCTGATTTGGCTTGGTCTATGTTTATGGGCCATGTTAAGTTAGAAGTACACTGTATTTTCTTTAATGCAATAGAAAACACTTACCCATTAATTTTTGTTATTCTTTGAGAAGATAACATTTCATAAATTAAAGTACAAAGCAGGAGGTTTTAACTCTGTATGTGTGTCATTCTTTGCATGCTCCAGACCACCCATACTGTGTGAAAATCCCCTCGCACAGTTATTTTGCTGCAATGGTTCCTCAGCTGTTTCATGGGCTACAGTGGACAGATACATTTCTAGACTTTGCTGAGTGAGGCAACTTGTGGACATTTTTCATGGTGGATTGATATGTAGGCCACTTCACTGACTTTAAGTTGAAGATGAACATCATAAAAACAATCGTTATACCCTCTGTACCATGGACTAGTCCTGACGGGGCGGCTGTGTGTGCCCTCAGGAATGTCTATGCCATTTGGAAGTCTTACCTGGAGAGCACCATGCAACTGTCCCAGGCACGAATGAATAACTGTGAGAACTACAAAAACAAGATATCTGACCCGGCGAAGTCTTCCAGGCTGCGCAAGAGCAGCAGCTGAAGAAGGTAGTGTTCTCCGGGTTCCTCAAATGCCCTGGTCCAGATATGCTCGTGCTCTCTGCCAGTGCCCATTGAAGGGTGTATCTGTAATGTTGCATCACTCATGTTTTCACTGCTAACTTATGTTAGCGTAGTGGATTATAATGTAGCAGATGACCTTTTCACCTGGTGGTTATGGTCCTCTTCTGATGACCCTTTGCTCTCTTTGCTGCAGTGCATTGGCCTGCTGAGCTGTGTTCAAGTGGAGCTGCAGGATGCAGTCAAAGAGCTGACTAAGTCCAAGAAGAAGTACACCGAAGCGGAGCTGGTCGCTCGGGCTGTAAGGGAGAAGGCTGTCCTTGAGACCAAGTAGGCCCACCCACGGTGCGCGAGATGCACCAAACGTGCTGTCACCGGATGTCTGTTTTCTGAAAGCTCCCCACCTGGTTTTGGTAGAGATGTGCAGCATAGCATAGTATTTGCTTTGCAACCTGTGGGGCCCAGTTCCAGACATGCATGCATGCAAACAAACGCAAATGTATGCAGCTCTGCATACAGACTCGGGACACATGTACATACAAACAGATACATGGGGTTCTAATTTAACGAACCAATCGCAGTCGACAAACGCAAGTGCCAACGAATGGCTGAACAAAACTGGGCATATCAAACTCAATTTTGGTAATTTTGTAAAATGGATTACTTATGCATGTGTGGTTGGGGTTTTTTCCCATGATGGAAATTTCCTTGAAAACTAATGCATTAATGTCTGTGCAATGACATTTGCCTGGTGCCAGATTTATGCATTCGCTCAACCCCCACTCTGTTGTTCAACCTATTGTGATGCTAAAGCCTTTATTTGAAAGCGCAAAAGTACCAAACTGGGTAGAGGAGATGAATATGCTCTTTAAGACGGACTGAATTGTGCACAACGCTATCACCATGTGCATTTTCGTTTGCCGAACCATGAAAATGGGGACTAAGGGGTTAGGATTATTTGTTGACTGGTTGGGGGAGATTTGTTCTGTCATTAAGAAGCTTTGGTTGTATGGATACCTAAGTGAACAACGATATATAGGATTGAAAGACCATGTGCTTATTTATTCTGCCTGTAGTTTTCTCATATAATCAGGGGTTAGCCACCTTGCACGAAGGTGTGGTAACCAGTCTTTTGCAATAGCTCACACGCAGATCGAAGAAATGCATTCTTTCATTGTAGTGGTGCAATAAACCACTCCCATTCTATGCATACTCACTGTACATTCTTCATAAAAGGGCCTAAATGATGACAAATTACTTGTGTCATACATGCATCCATACATAAATGGAAATCTTCTCTAAGAACGTCATTATTAAGGTGATGTAATAATGCTCTGCTCTGCTCTGACTTTGCTCTGACTTTCCTTCTCTATAGTTAATGGGCAGTGGTCTGCCGGTGTTAGGTTAAGCATGTACAGTGCTGTGAAAAAGTATTTGCCCCCTTCATGATTTCTTATTTTTGCATATTTGTCACACTTAAATGTTTCAGATCATCAAACAAATTTTAATTTTAATTAATGTCCTTTTAATGTCCTTATCTAGGACAAGAGAAGAAACTCTCAGCCTGAGCGTGGGATTAATGCCATTTTCCCTCTGGTCTCATTCAGGTCGAAGCTGAGTCTGTTTCAGTCCAGGGTAAGCTTACAGAAGGCCAGTGTAAAGGTATGCAATGCTAAACAGAGTTGTTTTCTATGGAAGCATATAGCTAACAATTTTAACCCTTTAAGTCCCAAGAGTGCTATATGGCACTCAGGCGTGACTGCATTAAAATCCCAAGAGTGCCATTTGGCACTCTCGACCTTGTGTGATTCACACCGATCAAAACCATTGTTATATTCATCCTAGAGCCTTCAATGGTACTTAGGCCAAGGTAGGAGAGGGCCTAAGGTTTGTTTTGACTCTAGGATCACGCCATGGACCCATACAACTTTATTCAGTATTCAACGATCGAAATCACACACACATACCACATTGGAGACCTTGTGTAATTGGTGGACTGTCATGGCAGTGCGAAATTTGAAATTGACACAATAGTTTGTATCATAATTTTGTGTGTGTGTGTGTGTGTGTGTTGTGTGTGTGTGTGTGTGTGTGTGTGTATGTGTATGTGTATAAATATACAAACACCAATTCCAATGAAGTTGAGACGTTGTGTAAAACCTGAATAAAAATGGAATACAATGATTTGTAAATCAATTTCGACCTATATTCAATTGAGTCCACTACAAAGACAAGATATTTAATACCGATGGAAAGACACGCATCAGCTGGCAGACTATAGCCAAAAACTGGTGCCTCTCAGAAAGGGGGATAAAAATGTAAATATCAATAGAAAGATTCCTGGAGCACACAGTTATATTAGGCGATTTATTAAGGTGCAGAAGACTAACGTTTTGTTCTTCTTCAGAGTCAAAACAAAAAGCGTTTTTGTTTTGACTAAATCGCCTAAACTGTGTGCTCCTGGAATCTTTCTATTGATATTTACAAGATATTTAATGTTCAAACTGATAAATTATGATACACATGATGCGCTTGCTTCTCGAAAATGAGAATGTATTTCCAAGGATGTATTTGCATTATAAGATTAGCGTTTTCATTTTCATTTTGTTTGTGATATTGCGGGACACTTTTTGAAAATGAAAACGCAAATGGGGAATGTATTTTAATTTTCAATTTCTTAGAAAAATTGCATACATGGAATTGAAAATTAAAACGCAAAGTGGAGGATCACATTTTTTGCTTTCATTATGATTCAAGTAATGCACTTGTATGTTGAAAATGAAAACGCATTTCTGAGAATGCATTTTTATTTTAGTATTGTCAGCTATATGCTTCCATAGTTATCTTCTGTAATGTGCAGTCATAAATTTGTCGTAAAAAGTTTGGAATCGCTAAAAAGTTGTCTTTTACAAGAAACTGATTCTTCCATTAGCGGTGGTTGTGTTCATTAAAGGTGATTGAAAACGACAGCTAAAGCATTGATAATTTAGCTTATTTCTATTGCTAATAATTTAGTCTGTTTAGCAACTGTATCACTGAAGAGATGACTCCAAGATGCTGACCTCTTCGGCCTTTTTTGCCTTATACCAGCTGAATTATTTTGCCCATTTCAACCTTCTTTGACAAATTCTAAAGGGCCTCTTTTTCTGACAATGTGCCTTTAAGGCTGCCATCTTGAACCTGTCCCTTCACTGTTGAGGATACTGATGCTGAGCTGGTACTGTTGGATGAAGTGGCTAATGGAGCCCTCACAATGGATGTTTCTCAAACTAGAGACTCTGTCTGATACACTTAGGGCCCTATCTTATGCCAGAGTCCCTAAACCCGTTATTTGGGGATTTAGCATTGCGTAAGAGGCGTTCCCCCGCAAAAGTTGCTATCTTGCACACCTGCCTATATCCCTAAAAACACCTCGCTACCCGTTATATTATGCATAGGCGTGGTTTGGGTGTTACGCCAGTTAAACCAATCAGTGTGCCAGGTGCCATTGCCTTTAGGAGCAGGCTGCGCTATCCCAAATCCTCAAACCGAAATCCGTGATGGAGAGAGGAAGGTCGCCACGTTTCTCCGAAGACGAAGTTAAATTGCTCGCGCATGAGGTCAAATCCAGACAAGGGAGGATCTGTTTTTGTTAAGTTAATCATGAATTGTATTATATTATTATTATTATTATTTTTATTATTATTATTATTATTATTTGACATTGACATATTGTTTAATGTTTGGTACGTAATAAAAAAAAAAAAAACCATCAAGCCTACCCCTTTTGTGATGGAAACTTCAAAAAAAAAAAAAAAAAAAAAAAAAAAGAAAAAAATGCGTTTCGCCATGCACTTCCAACTCCCTCTCCTATCTGAAATGAAGCATAGAACAAAATCCCAATTTAGAAAAATAAAATTAGGTCTATGCACTGGCACTCAGCGACGTAACTTTTTTTCCAGCGAGAGCGGCATTTCAGAACTCTTCAGCGAATGAAGGTAATTCTGGTGACAAGTACGTGGTTTTTTCCGTTTACATTTTCCAATCGGACAGCTGTCTATTTTTTACAGCAAGTTGCGTGACCGTGCTGCAAAAACAGGTGTGCGTACTTGTCGCCGAAATTACCTTCATTCACAAAAGAGTTCTGAAATGCTGCTCTCGCTGGAAAAAAATTACCGTTGCTGAGAGCCAGTGCATAGACCTATTTATAATTAAATTATTTTTCTGTACTGAATGTAGCCCATTATTTTGTCGCTGTTAGATCGCATGGGGGAGAGAAGCCGTGTCTTCAATTGCCACTTGATTATTCTTGAATTGGAAAACGTGTTAATAAAGGAAAACCATCTAGAATTAGCCAGGACTGTAGTCAATAAAGGGATTGATATTTTCCCCCACATTTTCAGGTCTATTGCCGGCCCTGATATTATATATAATATATATCATTAATATATATTATATATAATAATTATATACTATTATAAAAGCGGAAAAAATGATTGATACAAAATACAAACAATATAGACTTACCTGAAAGGCCTAGGTAGCTGGTGCGCTGGCGCTACATGCGTTCTGGGCGTCTTCTATTATTTAACTGGCGATCAAGGCGATTTAGTACTATCTCTGCCATTTTCTCAGGGGTTCAACTGAGGCTGAAGCAAGGTGGCTTTTTATAGGCGAGTTAATTCGGGAAGTGGAGCCGCATGTGCACGCCCACATGTCCAAGTGGAAGCCGCCTGGGCGCTCTTGTAAAAAGCCAAATGGGTAGCGGGTGGTTTGAGGACCCACTATACGCTTTCCCTAACGTGTGTGGTCAAGATAGCAATTGTAGGGAAAGCGCATAAACACGCCCACAGGCACACCTCCAGGCGCAAATAAGGGAGTCGGCATAATGCATAGCGGGTAGTGTGGCCGAAAGATACGGTTTAGGGATAGTGGAAGCTGCTAAATGCGTAATTCACGGGTAGCGGGTAGTGGCAACGGGTAGGGCAGTGTGAAAGATAGAGCCCTTATTCCCTTGTGCAGTCATGTATCTGAGCCTTGGACATCTCTTTCTGCCCTTATTATGCCCAGTGTTCAATCTATATTCAAGATAGTGTATTTCTTTGCATGAAATCTTCAGTTTCTTTGGCCATTCTTAGCTGCAACCAGCAGCTCTATTGCTCACTTAGTCTGTCTTTTGGTCAGTCCGCAAAAATTTTCCTACTCTTTGGTAGCCACAGTTTTTGCCCTTGGTGGCCAAAATTTGGCATTGACGTCAAGGGAGTGTGAGGGTGCATTTGTGTTCATGCCATGTGGCTAAAATGGGGCGTGGCAGTGGGAGTGGCCCATCACAAAAAGGCACATGACCTCGGAATAGACACAAAGGTCCTCACTGGATTTTTTGGAATGGTGGGTCATGTGCCAAACTGATTAACAGTTTATACGAATGGGCAAAAAGGGGATGTGGCAGGAGGAGTAAGCTATAAGAAAAAGGCGCGAACTTGTAAACATATCGCAAAACTTTGTAGAAGGAGACGCACCGATTTTCCACGTCCTCTCTCGTAACTCATTAATCAGTTGTTGTGGACACTTTTTAGAGGCATCATTGAACTAAGCAGAGCTCATTCTTCATATGTGACGATATGCCCGCCCCTAATCTTGAGCCGCGCCCTTTTGATTACTCATGAACCGTGTGTCATAGACTCAGCACAGAGTTCCATGTTCATCAGTCTGGGTTTGCCCTCCCACCAGTGCTTTAGCCACGCCCTCTTTTATAAGTCATGAACCATTTTCATATACACTTTTTTGAGGCATTATTGGTCTCAGCAAAGTTCCTGTTTCAGTGATGTGACTTAGCATCGCCCCCCCTAAATTTAGGTAGTGCCCCCTTTCATAACTCATTAGCCGTTTATTTTAGGCTCTAGTAGGGGCTTTGGACCAAACAGAGTTCATTTTAAATTGGCGGCTGTTGGCCCCACCCTCTATACGTTAGCCATGCTCCCTTTCATTACTCATGAACCATTTATCATTATGCCTTGTGGGAGGCCTCATTTGAATGGGCAGAAACTTCCTGTTTCATTGATGTGAGTTAGTCCCGGCACCTAATACTTTGCCAAGCTGTCTTTCATGACTCATGAATTGTCTCTCTTTGACACTTGTTGGAGGTGTGAATGATGCTTGTGTTCATGCATGCACATGCGTGGTTGCGGCTTTTGTAAATTTGCGCATGTGAAACCAAAAAGAGGAATGTGCCATATTAAATTTTCCAAATGTACCAGATGTTGTAGCCACTGAAAGCAAGATGGTTTTTAGCTTCAGCTTAGTATCATGGCAGGGGATTTTCTCATCAGAAATATTGGCTTATAATCTTGACAACTCATAAATGAGGTTGAATGTGTTAGAACGCTGGAACAATGAATGCGAAAATGAGGCTTTGCAGCCATGTGTAAAGATTGAATTATAAAACAATAATGTCAAACAGTAATAATAATTTTTGACATTATCAGTAACTTGGCTAACTCTTTGTTTTATTGTATTCTACCTCATTGAATGAAACATACATTTCAAAAACGTAAATGCATATAATTTATAGCGGATTCCAAACTTGTGAACGGGGATATATTTGCTCTTCTAAAAATATATCAGACTGACAGATCAATTGGAATTATTATTGCTATTTTCTGGTGTCTTGTACTCCTGCATGTCATTTACAGTTAAAAGCGAAGATGAATGACTCCAACGCAAAAGCCATGCATGCCAGGAATGAGTACCTTCTCACACTGGCAGCCACGAACGCGCACCATAACCACTACTATCAAACCGACCTGAGCAAGTGCATCAAGGTGATTTTAATACGGCTAAATATTGTGGACTTTTAAAGAGAATATAGTGAGATAGTCTGGTTTGATTTCCCCCCCTTGGGGGGGTGGAATCCAAAGGTTTCATTAATTGTAAAAGAGAAATAATGCATGTTTAGGGCATTGTTCTATGATTAACACACATACTCTCATTTAACTGATTTCTATGTTTCACCAATTTTAATGAGGTTTTGTTTGCAGGTCCTGGACGGTAGTGTGTATGATCACTTTAAGGATTATTTGATGACTTTCTGCCGGGCAGAGCTGGAAATGTTCCGAGCCCTTCAGAGCTCGTTCCAGACCATCCTGGAGAAGTCCAGGCAGGTGAGGCAACCCACTGACTGTCAACCCACTTTATATATTTTCTCTCCTGCTCTTGCTTTTTTGACTCCTCTCCATTTTCTCAGCTATTCTGATCCACAGAATGACAGTGTGAACATACAGGCAATTTTAGCGCATTCCAGGAAAGCTAAAGGAAAAACTACTTGTGCTAACCAGTTGTAGTTTTCTACTGTATGTTTTTTTTTATTGTTAGTTATTTTTCATATGGCTTATTTGTGATGGATCACAATTAGCATTTCTGTAGACGGCATCCCAAAACTGTCCTTGAAAAACACGAAAGTTTGGGTGATCTAAGTGGTGCATCTTCTGTGGGCAACATTGGTGTGAGTGTACATACAATGGTTTATAGCAGTTTTTTATGTCTATGCACTTAACACTGTGGTTTAGTTTTATCATGCCTATGGTAATGACTTCAAATGGAGGATACGTTATACATAATTAGCAAATCGGTCTACTCCAACAGCTGTGTGCAAGTTTAAACTTTGCCTCGGTATAACTTAAATTCTTACAAAGTCATGATTTACACGTCACTACGTATCGTTGTTAATATAAGAGCAGTTGCAGCAAAGAGATACGTAAGCAACAACATAACTCTAACTTCATGACAATGGTCGAACATGCCCGTGGGTCAGGGCTGGAGATAAATTTATCGCGATTATTTTAAGTGCAATAAACGTAACTGCCACTATGGGGCAGACAAACAAGCTTGCTTATTACTTTTTCTATGACACATACCTAATGCAGTGTTGAACAAACATCAGAGGGAATTTGAAATGCTTCCAGGAAGAAAACTGCATTTTGAAGCGAGGTTGGACAGCCACCATCGCCTTGGCATAATTAGCTTTCCTTAAATCAATTCCCGTGTACTTTGCCTAACTAGTAATAAAGCCATTTATTCAGCCAAGTGACGAATCAAAACCACAATGTAGCCTATTATGATTAAGAAGAGATAATGACAAGCTGACCTAAAAAGGCTACAGTGATAGATTGAAAGAATGCCAGTAATCTAAAATAAATGGTGTAAAAAAGACCTCTGAATTCCACCTCAATTCTTGTAGAATTTTTACGTTTTATTAAAATATCTTTAAAATGAAATAATTTTATGATTGCCCTGGTTTTTAAGCGTTTAAAAATATACACGGAGTGGGAAACATTTTGTGAATCATATTGAATGTGAATGTGAGAGAGAAATTATTGTTGCATTGCACACAATAGTCAAATGCACCAAAGACTTGGCAAACATGTTCAGGCAAATCTGTGCCACAAATTTGTTGCATTTTTTGTTTGATTAATGAATGAGATTAATTTAAAATAGAGTAATTCATTACTGTTGATTTTGGTTACTTTTCAGCTTCTAAATAACCTACAGTAAAGGTGGAAAACATTTTATTTAAGCATATTAAATGACATGTAAATTGTTATCACATTCTGATGCAGCGGCCAAATGTAAAACTTGAAATAATCTAGCAAACACATTCGGGCAAATCTGTCATGTTTCATGGTCATTTAAACTTCAAAATATGATAAAAAAAAGTTATATCTAAATGAATTAGACTCTCTACCAATTTAAATTGTCAATTGAGCAAATCAACTGTTTGATTGCAAATCAAGCAAAGTAAATGGGAAGGGGGTGAGGGCAATTGTTGGCTGGAGGATGATGATTTTGCAGACCTTGACTTTGCTCTGTTCAGCACGCAATTTTCCTGAGTGTGTTTGCTAGATTATATAATGTAACAAATCGGCTCAATGAAATGTGGTTTACACACAGAAAAGCAAGTTTACATTGAAATTTGACCAATTTCTGTTTCCATGAATAGAAAATGTTTGGTGGTGATGAAGTCATTTTTCAGGATGACAATGAATCTTACCACAGAGCAAACCATCTGGAAGCTTTTCTTCAACATTAATGTCTCCATTAATGTCAGCTCAATGACATGACCAGCAAGCAGTCTCGATCTTAATCCATCTGAAAATTCATGGTAGAAATGTAAAATAAAAATGGTCCATGACTAGGCCCCATCCTGTAAAGCTGGTCTATCAATCACTATTCAAGACAGCTGGAACCAGATTGAAGTGGACTATTTTTTTTTTTTCATTAGTGAAGTCCATGCCTCAAAGAATTCATAAAAGCCCCAGGAGGAGCAACAGAGTTCAAATTTTTTTGTTGATGATTCCATCATTTTTTTCATATACTTGATTATGAAAAAAAACTCCATAATTAAAATAATTTTTTTGAGGTGTGTTTAATGAAGCCTGAATGTTAAGCTAATAAACAAATATTGTTTTGTGTCATATCTGCGATTTGTTTGCTATGAAGTCAAAAAGCTGGATGAACATCCTGTAAATGTGGTGATTTCATCATTTTTGCCAGGGGTTGTTGATTATTTTTTCTGCCTTGCAGTATAATCCAGTCAAAACTGAATTTTCTGACTGATGTTTCAGTATAGATCTGGTTTACTGCTCCTATTACAAGTGACTTATGCTAGCTACCAAGCTAATGCGTACGGTTAGATATATGTGTGCAATTTTAAAGTGAAAGACAACTTAAACACAAAATTAGCGTTAAATAAAAGAATTACCCATATGGAGTCTAGATAAAATGACTTTTCCCTTTTTTATGAAGTTGTACAATGCTTCAAGTAATGAGAATGCGACCAAACAATGAAAAACTGAAGGTTGGCATTTTTTCCATCCCTTGGTGAGGTTTAGCCAGTGAGAGCCCAAGGAACACTTTGGCAGCCTCTTGACAGTGATAGGGAATGGCCATAGCTTAGCCAAAGTCTGTATAGGATTAACTCATTTTGTACAAAATTCACACTCAGTTGAGCTTTTTTGTCAGCTTAAATTGAAAATTGCGTGAGCTAGTCTTCCTTTTCCTTTTCTGTGCTGGTTGTCTTGCAATGGGAGATCTGTAATTATCTGTTTTTTTCCCTCTCATTTTCTACAAAACGTGTGAGTGAGACATGAGTTCTCTTTTGTATTCATTATATTGAGTGGATGTTTACATTAGGTATTACCATTACTTGGTGTATGTCGCTCCTTTTATAGTTCTGGGATCTAAGCAAGTTCACAGCAGAGTTGACCATTGCACACCACTAGCATGTTTGGCAAACTAATTTATGTTTTAGCTTATGTGGTTAACCTAACTGGCCTCATTGTTTGATCACTATGCATGTGCAGTAGGTTAGTTAGCACAACAGTCGTGTTTGTCTGGTTGTGTAGCTGAGCATTTGTTGTAGTGGTGGGTGCAGTTCTTTATTAATTGCCAGTGTGTTTGACTGTTGGGTGTCAGAACACTCTTGGAAAGCAGACAATTTGGGTCTTCAATGGGAGCTTTTTATACCTCTTGACGTTAAAGAGGTATTGGACATTTGACATTGCTGTTAAGGAGAAAATGGTGGATTCTGCAAGTGTTTTGATCTGGATGTTTAAGCATTTATCATTCAGTTCAGCTTTGTTTTAAAGCAACCAAAAACATTTTTATTTCACCTAAGGGGTAGTTCTTTCATTTGCAGTTCACTTCAGATGAAGGTTGTGTTTCACATTAAGTTAAGGATTTTTTAGCTAATATTACTGCGGTTATTGGATGAAATAACACATCGTGTGTATAACTTTAATAAATTGCCTCCTCTGTGAAAGTTGTTTGTTTGACTGTTCAACAATGGAGACGACGATCCAGTGCAGCTTCACCATATCCCCAAACTGTGTCTTTTGTTATTGTTGTGATGGAGAGACCCCAAGCCGCAGAAAATTACGTATTGTGTATTAAAACCATTCCCCAAAAGGGGAAATTTTCTTGGGAAGTTACTACCCTAATCAGGAGACTTAGGTCTTTGTTTTTCTATCATTACAGCTGTCATGGGGAGGTAATTCAGTTTTCTGTCATAAGTGTTTAATATGTTAGAATTGATTGTAAAAATGTATCAAATTATTACTGCTGCCTTTGCTTTATTTGTCTCTGGCCTTTGAAATCAGGTGGGGTGTAGTTTGACTCTGCTCAGAAAGGTTGAATCTATTATCGGATATCCTGTGCTATTTTAACTGGTGTCAGATTCTTCTGCATCTCTCACATTTCACTCCTTACCATTAAAAAATTATGTGCTTTTGGGGAGGGTGAGGAACTGTCTTTCATCCACCATGCAGAACAACGATATCCAAAATCTTTTTTTTTTTTCCCCAATCATGAATCACAAGAAAAAATAATATTGCTCCTTTTCACTAGAATATAGCAAGTGGTTTTAACCCTTTCTCTACAGAGTTTTCCTGAGGAACTTGTCAAATCATTTAGATGCCTACAAGTCAGCTGAACACTTCTGTAAAGTAGTCATAAGTATGTTTGAGATTTTAAAATATGGGTCACTTAGTTAAACTATTTGTAACTATAATTACATAATGTCTAGTTCAGTTGGTAAAAAACTTTTATTTTTTCCCTCAAACATTCTCATGTGATGAAACCTTAACAGAATTTTTGTTTATGCCTGAAATTCAGCATATTTCTGTCAAATAAACAAATATCTTGTTATTATGATTTTTTGCTTAAGCCCCCATCACACTTATTCAAAATCAGCAAGAATCGAGCAGAACCAGCCGGAATGAAGAATTTGCGCAACATTCCAGCGGGAATTTCAAATTGACCAAAATTCTTACAGCTTTGAAAGAATTCCGTTTGAATACTTAGAATGCACCTCGAACCCGCCTCAAATGATTCTTGCACATTCTGGGTGTATTAGCTCTCGAATGCAGCTTGAATGTAGTTGGAACACAGTAGGAATATTTTGAATGCTGTCAGAATGCAGTCAGAATATTTAGAATACACATCGAATGCCGTACAAGTGCGGTTCAATTGCTGCCTGAACTCCACCCGAAGTCTGGTTGGAAGGTGCCTCGAATGCTATACGAATTCACCTCGAATGCAGTCAGAACGCTCTCGGAATGGCCGCCGAATATGGTTGGAACGTCCAAGAATTCAAACAGAATGCAGCTCGAATGTTCAGAATGTACTTAGAATGTAACACAGGTGTCCCATATGCGTTGATTGAGTAATTGCTGACTACAGCAGGGGAACGTAAATATGCCACTAAAACTGACACCGAATGCCTGAGAGTTAACAGGTATGCGTTATTAATGAAAACTGGCCACACTTGATAATGTTAAGAGTTTTTGGAGTTTCTGTAATGGTAATTTAAATGAATGATTGAAAACGGGTCATAAGCAATCATTATTTTTAAGCCAGTTCACCAGCCACCGCTGATTCCTGCGGCAGTCGAAAGATTCCAACGGCATTCGAAGCACATTCCAGCAGAATTGTTTTAATATTGAAATAGATTCCTGCAGCAATCAAAATGCATTCGAGGTGCATTCTGGCTCATCAGAGGCGCATTCTTGCAGGATTTGACGTGGCTTGCCGTTTCGATTCTCCCTCGAATGCAATCAGAATGTTTTGAATGCTGTTGGAATGCCGTGAGAATATTTATAATGCAGTCAGAGCGCAGTTAGAATACACTTCAAATGCCGTTCGATATTTCTCCACTTCGAATGCACCTGGAAAGTTTTGAGCATGAGCAAAACATTCGGGCCGGCCACAAGATCGGGCCCGAATATTTGGAATGCACTCAAAATGCAGTCAGAATTTTTAGAACATACTTCGAATATCCAGGAATATACAAAGAATTTTCATTCCGACGGCATTTCGGCTCATTTCACCTCTAGTGTGACTAGGGTTTTATGAATGCATGGTAATTCAGCACAAAATGTGATTAACAAATCTTGAAAGTTGCTCAATTCCTGAAAACTTACAATTTCACAAACCTAACCAGTTTTTTTTTTTTATTGCTTATCAGCCCGAAGGACTTGATTGAGCTTTGAGTTTTGGGTATTTTTTTGGACCAACTGAATTGGGTCTGTAAAAGGAATGAGTCAATGTTTTCCTTTTTATCTCTCTTTTCAGCAAGTGATGTGTATTTCATTAGTGGAAGACTTCAGGCATTGATGCAAAGATGGTTTGGTTGTCTTAATGGGCATTGGGACATTGTTTCAGACCCTGGGACTGAGCTGGCAGTGTGAATTTTTGTTTTTTTTAATTTTTTTTATTTTTACCTTTATTTAACCAGGGAGGTCCCAAAGAGATTGAAATCTCCTTTTCAAGGGAGCCCTGGGGGGGGTGAGGTGGAGAGGGAGAGGACAAGTTGCATTCCCAATTAGGTCAGGGGATGATTAGGTGGCAGGTCATGAGAGCCAGGCTGGGAGTTGAGCCATGACACCAGGTAACCCCCTACTGTTGTCGAAGAGTGTCATAGGATCTTTCATGACCATAGAGAGTCAGGACCTCGGTTTAACGTCTCATCCAAAAGATGGAGATTTTATTCTTTACTGACTGACCTACCTTGTTAAAGCACACATGCATGTTTGTATGGTACATATACTTGAGGAGTGAGAGAGTTGTGGCGGTGAATAGAGAAAACTTAGGTCCTTTCCCAGTAGCAGCCTTCGGGGCTGAAAAAGTAGGCCAACACCTGCCAATAAGTACAGTTCCTTGAAAGGCCACTTCAGGCCGGCTGCAAAAGTTAGTTATTTCTCATAGACTTCTGTTTAAAATGACCAACTTTTCAATTTAGCCTTGATTTAGCCTTCAACAAAGACACCCAGCTGCGCAAATGAGAGCACAGTCTTCCCACATTATTTGAACTGGCATGCACTGAAGTCAAAATGTAGTGGAGAAGTGTCTGAATTTTGGGTGATGGTACCTTTGAACAAAAATTGTCTGCTTGAAGTTGGAAAGCTTTCACAGCTTCTTAGCCTGGTACAACTTCTGGCCTGCTGCCACATGCTGCTAGAAGGCTTCCATCCTCAATTGCTTTCCTGGGGCCTTAAATGGCACCTCCAGCTCTTATTCTTTTTATGAAGTCAGTGGATACACACAAATGATTATCAGGCGATAATCACCATTGCATTGCTAAAACTGGATTCATTTCTATTGTTGTTGAGATTTTTGATAAGGCATAATTGTAATTTAATAGGCCAGCTATTCAGATAATTAAACCTATCCCATGTCATCTAGCTGCCAGTTATTGGATGCGTTTCATCACAAAGTGTGTCAGGCTAGGGTACACTAGAGTTGTTGAAACAGCTGTAGGCTGCTCAATAAGAACACTTTTTTTTTTTTAAATCAGATGGAAATAGGATATGATTTAAACCAATTTCACGGTGAAGGCAAGCCATCGAACAGTAGGAAAATCTTTCTCATTCCAGGAAAACTATAATCAGTGAGCACCATATATCATCCACAATCTAGTTTTATGAACCTAAATTGTGTTTTAAATGGCAACAAAAAACAATATAGCTAGATATGTTAGCCTATATTCAGTGTGCTGCGGCGCTACATTAACATGCAAAAAACAAAAGTAAAAAATAGTGCCATGGGCACTGTAGCTCACTTGGTTTATTTCAGGCTTTAGTGTTACGGAAGCTCTCAAGTGGTAGTATTTTTATGCTTGAGTCCGACATTGGGAAAATGAAGACACCTTCTGTAAATTGGGAAAAAAAAAAACAAATGTAACCGCAAGCGGTAATTTAAGGGTCCAAGCGGCATGGTGTCATCATAAGTTTTGAAGCAGTGAGGACACAAATAGTGTAAGTTTTTCAAACAGTTTCCAGGTCATGGCACATAACTGCATGGTATTCTTTGCTCTGCAAATTTCAGGTTGATTAGTCATTACCATGTCTTTAAAATAGCAGCTGTTACCTGATTGACAAGTAGCAGCCTGATAATTAAAGATTTATTTTGCTCATCGGAAAGACTGTTTGAACCTCATTGAGAAGCAATGTGGGAAATTAGAGCCATTGAGTCAAATGGTTGAAAACAAACATGCAATTTTACATCATTTTTTCCTACTACAGCGCCACATATTGGCCAATTGGGAACAAATCTCTTGTACCTCTTTATAGTGCCGCCATCTGGCCAATCAAAGAGATTTGCATTAAGACTGCCCTTTTACACATCCTCAACAGTATAGTTTCATGATTGATGATGGTTAAAGTGAGTATCCGGGCAAATGAAATTTTATTGGCTGATGTCGGCCGTCTTGTTTGAACTATCACTTTGTTAGCTCCCGCCGCTCGCGGTGCGGGAGCTATGGTGTCGGGCTCCGTGCGTGCGTGCGTCCGTCAACACATTTTGCTTTATCTCATCAACGATTTCAGTTACAGGCTCCTAATTTTTACTGGACATGCATCTCATAAAGGCCTACAAATGACGTGCCTAAAGGTGACCTTGGCCTATTTTTTCAAGGTCACTGGCCTCAAAATATCAGCAAAAACTTCGACATTTTGCTGTATCTCATCAACTATTTTACTTACAAGCTCCTAATTTTTACTGGACATGCATCTCATAAAGGCCTACAAATGACGTGCCTAAAGGTGACCTTGGCCTATTTTTTCAAGGTCACTGGCCCAAACATATCACCAAAAATTTTGACATTTTGCTTTATCTCATCAACTATTTCAGGTACAGGCTCCTAATTTTTTACTGGACATGCATCTCATAAAGGCCTACAAATGACATGCCTGAAGGTGACCTTGGCCTGTTTTTTCAAGGTCGCTGGCCTAAAAATATCACCAAAAACTTTGACAATTTGTAATCTTATCAACATTTTCAGTTACAGGCTCCTAATTAGCTCCCACCACCTGAGTTTATCTCATCAACTATTTCAGTTACAGCACGGGAGCTATGGTATCGGCTCCATCCTGTTTTTTTCAAGGTCGCTGGCCGTCTTATCAACATTTTCGTTACAGGCTCCCTCTCCCAACAACAAAAGCTTTGACATTTTGTTTATCTTAACTTAGCGGGGAGCTTCTGGGGCCGCCAGTGCCCTATATTTTTTATAGGTTTTCATGGCAACCTTCACCATTATGAAGCATGCAAAATTTAAAGTTGCTCGCACCTATGAACAGATTTAAACCAAATTCGGTGTGATGAAGCTGCATGGCCTGGAGATGTGTGTTGTCAAGTTTAGTAATGATTGGACATTGCATTAAGGAGTTACAGCTCTGTATATCAATATAGGCTGCGCCCTTAAATTTTGTGTGAATTGATCTCACTGTCTAGGAGGTGATAAAACTTAAAGGTTTCAGAATCAGTTCAAAATGGCAGAAAGTTTGCAAAAAATGGATGTGGCTTACTAGAATTGATTCATCTTGACCCACAGAATCTAACAAAAAAGAATTTTGTTTCTACAACCTATGGTTTACAAATTATTGCCCAAGACATATTTTACCTCTCTTTTCCACTGCCATATGGCATATCAAATTAATTTTAATAAAAATGGCTGGTTTCCACATCTTTAACAAGAATATGAAGTTCTATGATGGCAGGTGACAGCTGAGGTGAGGATAAGGGCTACTGAAATTTGATTGGCTGAATTTGGCCATGTTGTTTTATTTATCATTTTTTCTAATAGATTTTAATAGCAACCCTGACTAACATGAAGCATGCAATTTCAAGTTGATCAGACACATGGTTTAGGGGTTATGACCATTTGTTTGCTGTAGCACCACCTATGGACAGATTTACACCAATAAAAGTATTTTTAAACAGTACATCCATACATACCTCCCCACCTAATTTCACATTGATCCCTATAGTGGTTTGGCAGCAGAAGATCAAAGTTAACACAGATACCTGAATGAATGAATGAATGAATGAATGAAACCTTTGTTGACCCTTGGGGAATTTGTCTTGCACTGAGAGCATAAGACCTACACTGATGCCACCACATGATTGCAGAAGCTCCCTTTGGTCTGTTGGACCAAGTGAGCCAAAAATGTAAGAGAAAAGGTTCATTGTTCAGGTCCAGAAATGCCATGAATTATATAACCTAAAAGAAACGCGATAAGTTACAGGCATAATACAAAAAGAGACAGTTTGTCTATAGCCACGGTTATTGATTTGTCAGGTGAAAAGGAAGATGACATTAATGTAGGGCTGGGCAATAAATTAATCATGATAATTTTAAGCATAATGATAATAACTTCCACCGTGGGGGGAACAGATGAGTTTGCTCCTTTTGTTTTCAACAAATCATACCTGATGCGGTCTTGAACTAATGGCTGCCAAAAGTCAAAGGCCATATGAAATGCTTCCGGATAAGAACTTCACCGAGTTCAGTATTTCTCTCTGACATGCTTAACAGAGCTCAAAAGCTGGTGATTCAGTTATACTTAAATGAGTTTATGGAAGGGGGCATGGCTAAATTGTAGCAGGAGGGTCCAACACTCACCATTGAAACAGAAGTTCTGCTGAGAACAATGGTACCTCCCACTAGTGTCTATGAGAAATGGTTCGTTAGTTATGAAAGAGGGCATGGCTAAAGTATGGGGAGGGCTAACCCACATCAAGGAAAATGGAACTCTGCTGTGTGTAATGATGCCTCTCACAAGAGTCTGCCACACTTGGCTCACAAGTGGAGTTATGAGAGAGCGGCTTAAGTGTTGAGGGTGGGACAAAATGTTTGATGAAAAAGGTACTTGCTGAGTTTAGTGATGCCTCCAACAAGAGTCTACTTTGCATGAGAAGGGAGACGTTGCAAAAAGTTGTGTGTATAACTGTGTGTGTTTGTTTTTCTTGAAAGTTTGGCCATGTTGCATGAATCCATTTACAACTTATGCGCCTTTTTGTTATGTGGCACTCCTTCTACCACACCTCCTTTTTGCTCATGGGCATGAACAGTTAATCAATTGTCCTTTGGCTTTTGACCAACCTGTCCACAAAATCTTGTACCTGTCTGTCTATCCATTCAGAAGTTATGTGCCTTTTTGTAATTGGCCACAGCCATTGCCATGCCTCCTTTTTAATAAGTTAGCATGAACACAAATGCTCAGATTTCTGTTGCATTTGCTTTTGTGGTTTGCGTGTTTTTGACTTGGCATTGTCTGTCTTTGCAGCGCTTTTCTCCAATTGGAGAAGTTTTGGGCCATTGCAATGCATTTGTATTGAGGTGGATATGCAGCACTTTTCTCTTGCATTTACTTTTGCGGTTTGCGTGTTTTTGAATTTGCATTGTCTCTGTTTTTGCAGCGCGTTTCTCCAATTAGAAATGCTTTGGGCTGCTGCAGCGTGTTTGCCCCTGTTGGCCACCGTACATCCCACTGACCAAAAATATTTTTACCCGCATGTCCCTCTCCTAGTTAATTACAGAATTAAATCAAATGCCAGTAATACAGTCTTATCAACTTAAATCAAAAATGTTTAACTTTAGAGGCGCGACAAACTCAGGTGCAGCTGCTATCACTGAATCAATAGTGGTAATAAGTTAACACTGCGGAGGCATTTTAAACCAAATTCCCGTTGTTATTTCTCAGCCCATACAAGCAGGCTATGTGTTTGGACCATGATTAGGTAGTGAATGCCGCTATGGCTTAGCAATCTGGCCCACTTTGAAGGGAGGAATTTATCTTTGAGATTTAATTCAGTGTGTGGAGTGTAGTTGGGAATTTTTCTTTTTTTTAAGAAAAGAAAATGCGATTTAGAATTTCCATATCGTACAGTTTCACTAACTCCATCAAACAACAATAATAAATGAATCAAATGGCTACCTTAGTTAATAATGAGCAAAAAAGAATAATATTCATTTGCACGGGCAACTACACTCCTTGTGGTGGGAATATCCCCGAAGTTCATACGCCAAGGTCACCAGTTAACTAGGGAACCAGTTGATCCACAACATCGGTTAATAAGCCCAGGGCACCACTTAATAAGCCCATCCTGAAATTAGTGTAAAAACTATTTGATGCAAAAATTACTCAAAACGAAGCTAAATCAATCTTCCACCATGAGACCTTTAGTAAAATCTAAACTTCGGCCATGATGGCGAAATCGGAATGAGACCAGGAGCTGCAACTGAAGAAGGAAAAAAGCGTAAGCCTCTATAGTCTGTTCAAGTCAATGAGAGGAATAATTCGCCAGCTAACGTGCTTACGCCTTTCGCCATTGAATTAATAAATTCACATTTTTACAACAACTGTTAGATGTGCAAATTAATACTTTAATAACAAAAAGCTCTAACATACTAGCCAGCCAGCTGTCCAAACAGTGCCTCATTTAACCTGCATGAGCCGTTTTGTTCGTCGAGTGTGCACTGTGAAATGAAGGTTGTGTGTTGTCATCATGTACGAAGGCTACCTATTTTCAGACACCCTTCCTCATCGTGGCATAAAAACACTCTCAGTAATTAGATTCTAGTCTTGGTGCACCATGCTGACAGGCTGATTGTCACGTTTTTCCTTTTCCCCCTGTGATGTGGAAAATATTTGTTTCCATCAATTTATGGAAATAATGGCTGTGTCTCATTTGCAAGGGAACATCCTAAGTAGGTGGCATTTATAGGAAATATGGCTGCTTAGGACTGTCTCTTAGGAAGCATAGGAAACAGCCTAATTAGGTACCTCATTTTGGCGAAATTTTAAGGAAACCTCAAGTGGTTCCTTCTCAACAAGGAAATCCCAAAATGCCTTGCGACAAGCTGGGAATTCACCGTATAGATCACAGACGAGGGACGGCAACGGTCGGTATTTAATCAAGTTCACGTACCGATCATCATAAAATTCCCCTCTGATCAATTTTGAAGTGAGAAATTGACTGTGTAGATTCAGAATATCGGCTCTTTTGTGGGAAAGAATTTTGAATTAAAAACGTGCGTCGATGTTTTCAAAGTGCTGACCAAAAGCTACTGTTTACCTTTCCCATGGAAACCGCTGACCCCGCGCTGCAACATAAACCGTGCTAGTCACATGATGCTTCCCAGTTGGAGTGTTTCTTTTCACGTTGGCACCGAGGTTATGGGAAGCCTCCTTGCAAATGAGACGGAGCCAATATTCTTCGATAACATCTTGTTTTCCTTTTGTTTTCAGCTTGACTTTCACGTTTGGAACACCTCCTGTTATGTCACATTCGTTAATTGGCTAATTTGGGTCAATCTTCATTTTGTCTTTCACTCGGGCCTCAATAGAAGGCTCATTTTGAGAAAAAGTGGCAAATTTGGGGCATTTACTTAGCAGGATACTGTTCGTGAAGTGTTTGGTCAAACGTATACCAGATTAGTTTTTATTTGAGAAAATTTGATGAATCTGCTCTTCAAATTTCATGAGTCATGAATGCCTTAATGCTTACCATTTTCATGTATGAATGTAAGGCTGAAATGCATTCCTTTTGGAGTGCATTTTTTAAGCAAAATAGAGTGGTATATTTATTCCATTTTATCACATTGGTTGCAAAAATATATTTTCTGGATGTGTATGCTGCCCTACAAAGGCTAAGTGCAGTAACTACAAAATAATTTGAACAGTAAAAATATCTTCGGTGTTTGTTTGCTGTCCCGACAAATGAATAGATAGCATATCTCTGATACATTATGGTTAACTGACTTCCCATGGCATAATTTCTTTCCAAATAAATCCTAACCTCCATATACATTCAGGCCAAAAACTGCATAACTTTCATTTTACCCAATATGTAGTTACTGCACTTTGGCTTTGTAGGGCAGTATGCCTCTGCAGCTTTTTGTGTCACAGAACATTAGAGACCAAGCATTTAGCATCTTTCTCCCATCAGGTGACACAAGACTTCAACCAGCAGGTTTTTCTGCAGGAGAATCCAGTGTTCTGCGAACCCCCCGCCTTCCAGTTCCAGGCCTGTGAGAGTGACGTAGTGAGTGTCCTTCTTACCCTAAACCTCTGCTCAAGGCAATCATCTGTCGCTGTGCATGCGGTCTGTGATTTTTTGCCCCCGGAATCAAAGATTCGGGGCATATTGTTTTGCGCCTGTCCGTCCGTCTGTCTGTTTGTCTGCAGCAGCAAAAAAACTTTAACCTTGGCCGTAACTTTTTATTGGTCAGAGATAGGCCTTTGATACTTGACGTGTATCCCTTGTCACGAGATCTTCCGGATGAGGTCATTCTTTTTTGACCTTGTGAACTTGACCATGGCGTAGGACGCATTTTCCAAAACTTTAACCTTGGCCGTAACTTTTCATTGGTCAGAGATAGGCCTTTGATACTTGACATGTGTATCCCTTGTCACGAGACCTTTCGGATGAGGTCATCATTTTTGACCTTGTGACCTTGACCTTGGCGTAGGACACATTTTCCAAAAACTTTAACCTTGGCCGTAACTTTTCATTGGTCAGAGATAGGCCTTTGATACTTGACATGTGTATCCCTTGTCACGAGACCTTTCGGATGAGGTCATCATTTTTGACCTTCTGACCTTGACCTTGGCGTAGGATGCATTTTCCAAAAACGTCAACCTTGGCTGTAACTTTTCATTGGTCAGAGATAGGCCTTTTATACTTCACATGTGTATTCCTTGACACAAGACCCTTTGGATGAGGTCATCATTTTTGACCTTGGTGTAGGACGCATTTTCCGAAAATATTAACCTTGGCCACAACTTATCATTGGTCAGTGATAGACCTTTGTTACTTGACATGTGTATCCCTTGACATGATACCTTTCGGATGAGGTCATAAATTTTCACCTTGTGACCTTCACCTTGGCGTCATTTTGATTTCACAATAGTTTCCTGGAAAAGCTTTAAAAATTTTATTTGTTTATTTAACCCTTTGAAAGGCCAAGCGATTTCATCTGGTCCTTTTACATATTATAAATCCAAACTATGCTTATATCCGGGGGCATCAGTGTTTCACAAACACATCTTGTTTTTTCTTGTCATTGTAGATACATGCTTTATCTTAAAGCATATATAGAATGGCAATGCATATTGCATGGAAACCACTGAAAATGTAATTTTATGACCAGTTTCATTTTACCCTCCCTTGGCCCAACAAGATGCTTTCAGTTCCAACTGGTGTGCTGATACTTATGAGGAATTATTTGCAAGTTTTTAGAATGTTACCATTTTGTATTGCCCTACAAGGCATCTCTCGTGTTTGAGGCTCTGTTGTGATGGCAAAAGACATTGCTCTTCGTTAGTTTGAAGTACGCCTTGTGACAGGAATGTGTGCCAACCAAAGTATGAATGTGCCGTTTGATGACTCTCCCGAGAAATGTATGCATTTATTTATAGCATTACTCTGATATTACTGGTCTGGTTGAGCCTTAAGATCTGCTGCTACATCTTTCAATTCATCTTGATTGAGTCGAGGTGAAGGGTGGCCTGTATTCTTTTCTTTTCCTTGTCATTTTTGATGTATCATACATGGAGGCTCAAGTATTTTTTTTTTAATTTCCCCCAAACTGGCCTGAACATGCTGGGCAACCAGAATGACAGTGCAAAGACACCCGCCAGCCGTCTGCCCACCTATTCCATGGATTGCACTGCGCAGAACATTGCAGACAATTTGTAAACTTGGGGCTCTGTTTTCATTGGAAACTGAACAAGCAGACGCCTGTTCCTAATGAAACATTAGCAATTTTGTTTTGTGCACAGTACATTCAGGGTCTGAAAAATGAGAAAGGCCAGAAAAGGCCAGCATTGAAGACTGTGAGCACTGAGTTGGCAGAAGTCTGGGCAGCCCATGAAAAGGGAGCATTGTGAGGAGACTTAGTCGGAGCACGCTTCACCCGTTTCCTCCTCCACCTCCACCCAGTCTTTTGGTACATGCAGCCGGTGTCCCCCCACGCTTGCACTCAGAAGCATAGACACAAATATGCACACCTACTAACACACAGACATGCTCACGTGTGCGCCAAACATACACAGGTGCACACACAGCTTATTCGCTAATGTCTGCAGCCTAACCCGCTCCATCTGTTTTTTGGTTTGTGAGGCATAGACACACACCATCGTTTTTTTTTTTTTTTTTTTTAAATTTATTTATACCAATGATCTGTTCAGCAGTTATTTTTGAAATAGTTTATTTCACTCATATGTTCAACTTTGTAATTTGTCCCTTGTTTTAAAGGTGCATTCACCAATTCTCTATGAACCTCTTCGGTGTTGCACAACAGTTGAAATGGTTTTTGGTGTTGAGAGTGCATGAAGAAATGGCTCTTTACTGCCTCTGCCAGGACAGGAGCTGCTAAAGCATTCTTTGTGGTGACATGGCATATTATCTAAATGTTGTTGGTTGTAGATCATCTACTGTATATAAAGATGGACATTGCATCTACATGTCCTCCGATTGTACTAATATGGTGGCAAAATAACCCAGATACGGTTGCTGCCATCTTGCGCTGGTGACATCACATGGAGCCAGAGTCTGTGCAGTTGATGATTGGGGTTTGGGTATTAAACTCCTACAACTGCCTGAATCAATTGCTTGCGCACCCAGCTGAACTTTTGACGATTCCTGGCTGCTCCAATGTTAACGGACAATGCCGCTTTTTGTACACAGAGACCAGGCAGTCAATGTCAGAGACAGGTTCTAATACGACTGAAAGCTTGTTAAAGGGTGAGCTACTTTGGATTTTTTCATGTCAGATTGCATGAGGCACTTACTGATACTCAGTCTATTACCTACGGTCGATGACAATCAAAACGTCCCCTGCTGCAAATCGTATTTTAGCCAGCTTAAAACACCCACCTAAAAAAATGGATGTCCGTATCAGTTTAAGTGTATGCTCTATTTAGAGTATTTTCACCGCTTTTGCTTGACATCGGACCTTTACTTCGGCAATATTGTTACATTTTCTGAACTGTTACTTTGACCTATCTTATTCCCCATACGCTTGAGCAAGTGTAGTGTCAGAGGGAAGGGCAGTCTGATAGCAAGCTGAAGTGCTAAAAATATTTTAAATATAGCATACGCTTATGTAGATGTTCATTTTTTTAGGTAGGCCTTATTAGGTGCCTAAATATATTTGCTGTTTTCCTAGTTCGGAGCAGTACATTGCTTTGCTTCCGTACTGAAGTCCAGTACTCCTGTCTGCTTTCACAAACTCTTGCCAACTGCCATCTACTACCAAGGAAGCTAATACAATGACCATGGATAAGTACCTCATACAACCCTGATTCAAAAAATCCAACCAACTCTTTAAAATAAGGTGAATACTGTCTAAGGGTTAATAGACCCCCCACTATCATGTGTTTTAATGTTGGTTCCAACTACTTGGCTAACTAAGGTGGTCTGTTAGTGAAACTTGCTTCAATAGCTAGCTAGCTACTTTCCAATGTTAAAAGTTCGGGGAGCCGATGCTATATGTGACCGAAACATGCAATTTTGGTCTCATCTGACCAAAGCATCTTGTTCTAGTCATGATTGAAATGACGTTTGGCAAACTCCAAGGGCTTGCTTCTTTGTCCTCTGGTCAGAAAAGGCTTTCCTCTGGCAACCTTTCCAAAGAGTCTGTGTTTGTAGCGGTGCTTTTTGAAACCTGGTGACCCCAAAATGCCACCAGGGCCTGCAATTCCTTCACAATTATTCTTTGGGATTTTGTTGCTACTCTCACCATCCTCCTCAGTATCCTTGGGGTCAAAATGCAGTTGCGTCCTCTACCCTTGACGTTTTCAGCAGTTCCATATTTTTGGAATTTTTTAATTATTGCCCTTACAGTGCTCAGTGGCATATTCAATCATATCCTCTGTGTGTTCCAGAGCCAACAGCTGTGGACAGAGACGGGGACTGCAGAAGAACACAGCCTGAACAAGGAGGCCCGTAAGTGGGCCACACGTGTGGCTCGCGAGCACAAAAACATTATCCACAGCCGGAGGGTGAGTGAACTTCCTTCCCTCCCCAGCACCCATTACAGCTAGATGCTCCTGATCTGAATACGAAAGCAATTATCTCAACAATTAAGCATTTGTGCTTCAGCCTTGAGCTTGAAAACCAGCTGCCCTCACAGAATGTGGATATAGCAAGTTTATCAGTTCTGTGGTTTACTTGGAATGTTATTGAAATTATAATTGAACTTTATGTAATCATGGAAATAAAACCCACAATCAGCCCATGGCTGTTTTTCAGAGGGTCCATGAAAACATTTACAAAATATCAATCAAAACAACATTCATTCATGTACAATGTCCTAAATATAAGCAAAACAAAGAAATGTCTTACATCACATTTCACACAGAGAAATATAGAAGAATTCATCTTATTTTTAATCCATATCAATTCTCCAACAAAAAACTATGAATATAATTATGTAACTCCTTCACAAATTGCTTTTCATCAGAGACCAATCACATATACAGTGCTGTGAAAAAGAATTTACCCCCTTCCTGATATCTTTATTTTTTTTGCATATTTGTCACACATAAATGTTTCAGATCTTCTAACAAATTTTAACAGTAGACAAAGATAACCCGAGTAAATATAAAATGCAGTTTTTAAATGATGATTTCATTTACTAAGGGAAAAAATCTATCCAAACCTACCTGGCCCTATGTGAAAAAGTAATCCCCCCCCCCCGCCTTGTTAAATCATGAATTAAGTGTGATTAACCACATTTTTTGAGTTCAATTTCGCTAGCCGCACATAGGCCTGATTCTGCCAGACCTGTTGAATCAAGAAATCACTTAAATAGAACCTGTCTGCAAAGTGAAGTAGAGTAAAAGATCTCAAAAAGCAACACATCATGCCGCGATCTAAAGAAATTCAAGAACAAATGTGAAACAAAGTCATTGACATCTATCAGTCTGGAAAGGGTTACAAAGCCATTTCTAAGGCTTTGGGACTCCAGCGAATCACAGTGAGAGCCATTATCCACAAAAGGAGAAAACTTGGAACAGTGCTGAACCTTCCTAGGAGTGGCCACCCAACCAAAATCACTCCAAGAGTGCGTCGACGACTCGTCCAGGAGGTCACAAAAGAACCCAGAACAACATCTAAAGAACTGCAGGCCTCACTTACCTCAGTTAAAGTCAGTGTTCATCATTCAACAATAAGAAAGAGACTGGGCAAAAATGGCATCCATGGGAGAGCTCCAGGGCGAAAACCACTGCTGGCCAAAAAGAACACAAAGGCTCGTCTCACATTTGCCAAAACATCTTGATGATCCCCAAGACTTTTGGGAAAATATTCTGTGGACTGACGAGACAAAAGTTGAACTTTTTGGAAGGTGTGCGTCCCATTACATCTGGCGTAAAGCTAATATAGCATTTCATAATAAAAAGAACATCATACCAACAGTCAAACATGGTGGTGGTTGTGTGATAGTCTGGGGCTGTTTTGCTGCTGCAGGACCCGGTCGACTTGCTGTAATTGATGGAACCATGAATTCTGCTCTCTGCCAGAAAATCTTGTTGGAGAATGTCCGACCATCAGTTCATGACCTCAAGCCCAAGCGCACTTGGGTTATGCAGCAGGACAATGACCCGAAACACACCAGCAAGTCCATCTCTGACTGACTGGAAAAAAAAAAAAAAAAAATGAAGGTTTTGGAGGGGCCTAGTCCGGACTTAAATCCGATTGACATGCTGTGGCATGACCTTAAACAGGCCGTTCATGCTTGAAAGCCCTCCAATGTAGCTGAATTAAAACAATTCTGCGAAGAAGAGTGGGCCAAAATTCCTCCACAGTGATGTGAAAAACTCATTTCCAGATATCGCAAACGCTTGATTGCAGTTGTTGTCGCCGAGGGTGGCACAACCAGTTATTAGGTTTGGGGGGCAATTACTTTTCACATAGGGCCAGGTAGGTTTGGATAGCTTTTTTCCTCAATAAATGAAATCATCATTTAAAAACTGCATTTTGCCTTTACTCGGTTTATCTTTGTCTAATATTAAAATTTGTTTGATGATCTGAAACATTTAAATGTGACAAATATGCGAAACAATAAGAAATCAAGAAGGGGGCAAATACTTTTTCACAGCACTCTATGTGTTTAAATGTCAGTTTTACTGTGAGAGGGAGCAGTTACAGCTCAAGCTCCCTTTTTTATTTCAGTTGTTCCCCAGCACATTTGCATTTACTGTCAGCTTTGTTCTGGGCTCATTTTTATGGACAGACTTTTACAAAGAATAGTTTTTGCTGTAGTGGGTGAGTCTTGATCGGGTCCATTTCTTTGTGTGTGTTATACACTGAAGGACTTTTAGTTCTACATATATTATTTACGGTGTGATTTCTGAACCAATGATAGTGTACTTTGGCACTTTGATAATGATGGAATAATTGATCTTGTTTCACTAAGAATGGTTATTAACTCACCCTCGATGGAGTCAGTGGGGCAAGGTATTGTAATCAGTGTGGTTTGTGTGTCTGGGTGTTAACAATCTAGCGTCTATATAAGGTTACACTGATTGACTTCAAACTTTAAGAGTATGTGGGCAATGGTCCTTAGATTACCTAATTAAATCTTGGGGGTGATTGGGTCAAAGTCATGGTCATTGGAAATGTCAAAAAAGTTTTTTGCAGTAACTTTCTTCAAATTCATCACATTGACTTCAAACCAAAACCAAAAAGTGCATCTTTCAATTCTGCTTCCAACCATATGCTGCATGATGGTGTAGCTTTTATAGTCCCCTGGTGGTTGGGAGCTAAATGTCAAGTGGATCAAGGTCATCGGTGAAAATAATATATTTTCCATTATAACTCAAAAAGGGTTACAGATGGACAGATGTTTACTTCATGAGCAAATAGGAACTCCTATATGGGCTTCTATTCCACACCATGACCTTTGACCTTGAGCAACCTTGAAAGGTCAAACTGAAGGTCATGGAATTTCAAAGGACAATAACTTAAAAATGGTTGAAGTCACACTTGTAAAATTGAATCAGTATCAAAAGCATTAAAATAAGTGCAGGTGGACGAGGTTTGTTTTGCCTGGCAACACTTGTTTTATGTGCAACATAACAAACTTTTCATTATATGTAGAACTAAAGTCCTTCAGTATATCAATCTCAGACTCTGGAGGAGTGTCAAATGCAGGGAGTCCATCCATCAGGATGCAACCACACTGACTTGGAGCAGAAGGTGGAGGAAGCAAGGGAAGTCATCAGAAAGGCTGAGGTAATATTTTTGCAGTATATTTGCTTGTTTACTTGGGCTTTTGTGTCTGCTTGTTTTTCTTCCTAACTGAATGCACCGCTAATCTCTTCACCGCAGTGTGTAGAGTTTGGCCCCTGCTCAGTAACCATATTTTCTCTTCATATTGAAACAATTTTATAGTGGTCTGTCGCATTCCCTGCCAGACATCTGTTTTGGAAGCCAAAAACAACATCTGAACACGATAAATATGTGTTTTCATTAATGTGTCAATACTTCATTTGTATTCTGTAATCTGAATTGTGATTGGCAAAGTTCCCCATGTTTGCAGGTCGCAAGGAAATAATTTACAAAGATGCAATGTAATATATCCCAGCGATAATGTGTTCCACACAATTTCTGGAAATACAGTCAGTTCTTGGTTCCCTTCCTCACTTCTGTTTTCCCTTCTCATGCTTTTTATGTCAAAAAGATTTTTTTCCAACAGTGCAGCCTCTGAAGGTTTTGCAAAAATGAAGTTTGAGGGCTCCGGATTACTTTTTTTGTGTTTGGATACTTAAATTTGATAAAACCCCTTTTTATGTGAACTTTTGTTGATCATTTTCGTGGCAAACTGCAAATTGCGGAAACAGCTGGAAGACATGCTATGTCACAAGTGCCCCACAAATTGAAAGGTTGCTGTAAGTAACATAGCCAAGAGAAAGACATCTGAATCACCAGCCAAAATTTCTGATTCTTCTGGATGTTTTATCTAGCATTTTGAGTCAGATACTGATTCTGAGAGCTCAGAGGGACTGGAGTGGGTGTTAAGCCATATCAATACAAACTGACTCAATGAGAATCGTCAGATGCCGGCACCCGTCAGGTTGTCAGAGAAACATCTTGGTGAGTTGGAACTTACCGGTTCCAACAAGGGGCAGACTGGCCAATTGTGCGTTCTAGAAAATCACAGAACGGCCAGTGTCCAGAATGGCCGGCGGCCGCCACGCATGAATTTTTTTTTTTTTAACAGAATCATTTAGACTGTTACACTGGCAGGCGACAGAGGGCGCTAATGAAAACCTTACTTCTCACGAGAAAAATTAACTCCCAAGAAGCAAGACCGTGAACATATCACAGTTGTGGCAAGCACGTGATAACGATATAGATAAAAATCCAAAGAAAAGAAATGGTTGCGGCTGAAAAGGAAAGGGAGGAAAGATTGAAATGTCTGGAGAGTGATGCCTCAAAATGTAGAAAGCTGACAGAAATTTTTAGCAGTAGCGCTGCCACTACAAGCAGCAGCAGCAGTACCACACATGAGCAGCGTATTTTTAGTGATGAAGATGTGAATGTTGAGGTTGGGGGCCGGAGTGCAGCCACACAAGATATGCAGCCTCAGCCTGCTACGGTTAACATTGTTCATGATGATGAGGGACAGAGAGCAGAGTTTGAGAAGTTCTGCACACAAGTGCAGGGCAAGTGGTGAGTACTTCATGAAACACAAATGTATTCTGGTTGCTCCCTTTCAATGGAGGTCAGTATGTGCAGCTCATTTGTATGCAAAAATTAAAACAGTCATTACACGATGGAAGTATAAACTGGGGTTACTTTCATACTGAGCCCGGGAAGTGTAATGATATAGAAAAAATATTTTCTGGCCACAAGATGCAAGTCGTTCTCACGATTTAGCTATCTTGTGGCCTGGAGATATAATACATTCCCTCGATTTGAGTTTACGCAATCGTGGTAACGAAAATTGTGGTTATATCTTGTGACCACAAATTAACTAAATCGTGGAAACGAATATATCTCGTGGCCACATATTTTATTTTTCCATCTCTTTGCACTTCCCAAGCTTTGAACTTTCATCCAAGTTAGGTGCCTATTTTGAAAATTGAGTATAATTTCTAATGTTGCATCTCAATATCCAGAAGTGCACTGATATTATTAAACATATGTATTAAGCAAAGTAATACAAAGGAAAAAATGCATGAAATAGCTTATGTAAGGTGCTGTAAGGCAACTGGCTGCATAAACCCTGTTTATTTTAGATTCATTTCATCATTTGTGATATTGTGATGTTCGGATCATGAGGTAATATTAAGAAGTTGTGACACGCTGATTTATGTGGGCTGGGCTGTGTCGACGTCTGGGGCTGTTATTTAGTCCCAGTCCATCCCTGGTTCCAACTTACAGGAACTTGCAGCAATTATATGGACTAAGAAAACATTTGCTAAAATGGAATCATATAAACGAAGATTGCTGGGGATGTCCATTTTCAGTGGCTCTCTCCATGTTATAAAATGATTTGTCTGTTTCACTGTGGTGGAGCAGGGGGGAGAGTCTCATTTCCAGTTAGGCGTGCTCTTAAGGTGCATGAGTTTGTTAGCGGCTGTTGTGTATGCCTGCTGAATGACTCCCTGGCACGGATGTCTCTTGCAGACTGTGAAAGTGAAGGCAGAGGCACGGCTCAATCTACTGCGCGATGCAGGATTGTCAGTGGACACCTGGCTGAAGAGTGCCATGAACCAGGTAATGGAGGAGTTGGAGAACGAGAGCTGGGCATCCCTGCCCAACCTGACCACTCACGATCCTTCGCTGCCTGTAAGTACCAGTATATCTACATAATCATGTGTCTATTGTCCTCTGTATTTGATAAATTTGCGCATCGCCAATCCATCAAACCTCATTGATTCTTTCTTGTCTTTCTAATATTACAAACGCTGTTGTACTTTTTTGAATTTCCTAGAGGTAGTCTGCACCACTGCTTGATCTGACTTCCGTTCTGGGTTTATTTTATTGCCGCAGGCTGCCTGTGATGTTGACAAGGAAGATGGTGACAACTTGGAGGAAAGCATGGATGCATGCGATGACAGCAGCTCCAGCCCATCTGGCACTTTAGGGCACAACTACCCACTTACCTGCAAAGTACTGTACTCTTACAAGGTGCTAATATCAGTGCTACCCGTCAAGTATTGCACTCGTACAGTTCTAATATCACAGTCTCCCCCGTAGAATGCTATACTTATTCAAATTACCAATATCACTGTCTTACCCGTTGTGGGTTGAACTCATTCAATAACAGACTTACTTGAGAATGCTGTACTCATTCAAGGTTCCAATGTCACAGTCTCACCTGTCTAAGTGCTGTACTAATACAGTCTCATCTGTCTGAGTGCTGTACTCAGAAGTCTCGTTTCCAGATAGTAGTCCGGTTCAGTAGATTTTTTTATTTATTGGAATGGTTGTTTCTGCGTATCCATCATTAAAAGTCTCGGACGGTACGAAAAGAAGTGTTCTAATCTGTCACATTTTTTGTTAGCCTTTTTCTGGGGTACCAAGCAAACTGATTCAATATTAAAAGGTGGAGCTCAAAACAGTCCTTTGATTGGTCAAGAGAGAATCCAGAGCTGGATTAAGAAATAAGAAATGAAAAAGTTATTTCTCCGTGCATGGCTGACTATGCCTTCTGTTGCACACCTGAACCATGGCAGACAAAAATGAAGACCGCTCATAAGTGATTGCAGGAGGATCAAGGAATTGCAACAGCAAGTGTGGTGTAAGTTAGAAAAAGCTGGCAAAAGCTCAGCTACTTTTAGCCAAGTCAGTTAATTGTTACTGTTCAAACCTGTATGATGTATTTTCAGTTATCCCCTCCTAAATTTAAGTGGACTGTCTCAAGTGGAAATGCATTCCAGATCTAAGATTTAGGTACTGGTCTCCACAAGTTACGCACTGGTTCTAAGGACACTGTTCTGAAAGTGTTTGGTGGTTATATGTGTGGTTATATCAGTTACACTTGTAGGGTGCTTGTACTGGTTCAAGGTGAAATTAGTTGGTGTACTTCATCTGATCCTATACTGATATCACAATGTTACCTGCAGAGTAATACTCATAAGGTACCAAAACCAGTGTTATACCTGTTCTCTGCTCTACCCATGTGCTTGAAATAATGTCAGTTTAGTTGCACCTGCAATATCAGTCCGGAATAGCGCTGTAATCATACAAGGTACTTGTATCACAATCTCTTATTCAGAGTGCTTTACCCATACAAAGTAGTACTATCACAGTTTCACTTTCAGATTGCTCAACTACATAATATCAGTATTAATTGAATTGTACTAATAATACATTCTCAAATGTGCTTAAATGGAGAACTCAAACATGCCTGACTTTTTCGCAGTTTTGGCAGTTTTCGGTATTTTATATTGCTCTTTATCTGAATGCATTAGTAACCGAGCTCAATCGTCCTATTCTCGTTCAAAAAAATAGATCAAAAACCAGCCTAGCTGCAATGCGATTTCCTTGATTTCCGAGAAGCTAATTACGTATCAATTACATGCATGTGACATCGTTCTGAGACTTGTTGCAGCTCTCGATTCGACATGAACATACATGTGCGTATGTTCCATGCGAAATATCCGAGCTAAAGCTTTGCCTTTGGGTTTGTTTTTAATATATTTTATTCAACAAATATTGAATGCCTCAGTCTTGTGTAGTTGGAAGCTGTTTGAGAACATTGTCAAAAATCTCACTATCAATGTCGGTGTGAGATCTTGCTCTCTGAGGACATTTACTGTGCCAATGACTGAAACAAATGACATCACGGATGACCTGAAGAAAAATTGACAACTCCAAAAAACCACGAAACTCATATTGCCTTTCATGAGTCAATGCTCTAGAGGATTTATCAAATATGGCTAGCTGGCTATGAAACCGGAGAGTTGACAATGTACGGAACTAAGTGCATGTTATAAATAAATCCGTTCAGACGCCATATCTCAGGAGAGTGCAAAGGGAGGCTATTGATGAGTCCATATATTCTAAATTGCATATTTTCGTGAATGAGTTAGTTTGCATGTGCGCAAAATAAAGCAAAAAAACTGCATTTGTTTTGTTCGCCAAATAGGGGGCAAGTTCGCTAGCTCTCGTAGCAAGCTAATTCGAGTTTGCTGTCATTCCCGTTTCTTCCCCTCAGTAGACTGTCATCATTTAGTGATTAATACTATTCTGAACCATTAGCCTGTATACAGACTATGCTCTGAACAGCCTTAATTATTTAGTTTCTCACAAACTAACATTTGTTATAATTGTGTTCTTTCTACCTCTCTGTGTGTCATGCTAGTGTAAATAGATGGCACCATCCCTCAACTTCTAACTCTGACTTGAGTGGCTACAGCAGCAACACAAACCTTATTTTGCATAAAAATCGATGTATTTTCAAGCTTTTGTAGCTACTGATTTTTTTTATAAGACGAGACGAAGACACTTCGCGAAAAATCTGATAACAGCTCGGTTTAAGTCAACTGCATGTAGCACAAAGGCTTACTTATGCACTGTAAAGCCAATGCACACAGTGCAACCAAGCCTCAGAATGACGTCAGATTTTCACACATATGATCGCGCTTTTCAGATTTCTGACAATACAGGCACAGAGATAAAGTGCTTTTAAAAATGTATTTCTTACTCAAATCTTGCAAGTTGATTTTTCTAAAAATCATTTTATCCATAATCTACCACTGAAACACAACAAAATCAAAACTTCAAACCCCTTTCTTGTTGCTCTTTAATTAAATATTCACTTATTTTACCTGCCTGTTCTCCATCTCCCTACTTCCAGGCCTGCCAGGCAGATGAACTGACCATTGAGGATCAGGAGGTGCTGGATGTCATTGAGGATGGCGATATGGAAGACTGGGTGAAGGTAAGGAGAGAAGCTGTTGATGTTGATGGGCTACTCGATGTGAAGGGCTTTATTGAATTTGGTGCACTAGTGACCTTAACAAAGTCTGCATGAGGGCTTTAGGTTTGGCTCGTGCCTCTCTTTGAATTTCACAAAAAAAAGTATCTCAGGACATGTTTATGATGCATCAGGAAAAGGATTCCTAAGTATAAATCCGTGTTGCGTGCAAAATATGTCTTGCTATCATGATTTAATGCGGTGGTTCTAAAACTGGGGGCTGGTGGCAGAGACCCATGGCTGGGGGACCGTTGATCACATGGGAAGTTGCTTGATTATGATTCAAGTGATGACATAAACAATCAGGAGTGCTCTGATTCTGGAAATGCTGTTTTGCTAACCTAAATTTTTTATTACTTTCATTACTCGAATAGTTAATGAGTGATTGAAATGAAATCCACTTTTTCTGGGGTGAGGGGCATGAAATTAGTTTGGCCTCTGAAGGGGGCGTGACAGAAATGGTTTGAGAACCACTGATTTAATTGAACATTGGAGCACATTTTGAGGTAATGTGTCATTTGTGTTCCTAACCTGTTAGGGAAATAATATAAAATGCTATGCTCTTCCATATAAAAATGAGCACATGCTGGGTTAGGACTAGTCACAATGTTAGATGTGCTGTTGCTAACAGTGTGTGAGGGTGTAGGGTTATAGACTTAACCGTAAATCCAAGATTCTGCTGTTATGATAGGCGTGGTAACTCTGGAGGACGAGCTGTCGCCCTCAGACGGCAGTGGCATCCTCACAGCAGGATTGTCCTTCCTGGTTTCCATCCCTCCAGTGGGAATTTTGATATTACAAGTGGCACCAAGCAGGGTAGTTGTCTCTTGCCCATTTTATTTAGCATTTTTATTAACAACCTGCTTGTCGAACTGGACGAGTGTGATGCGGCGGGTGCCAAAATCGGAAACAAAGTCTACAAATTCTTTGTTCATGCTGATGATATCCCTCTGCAGTCCACCAGTGTAAATGGCCTTCAGAAGCTCATTGATATCTGCGATACATGCTTGAGGTTTTGGCGTTTTAATTTTGGAATTAAGAAGTCAAAGTTTATGGTTATGGGTAGAAATATTTTTTTGTACAGAGCCCAGGTGGACCATGGGTGGTTATATGTTGAGTAATGCCGGCTCTCTGGAATAGTTGGGTGTGGTTTTCTCACAAACTGGTCCATCCTCTGAACGCACTGAGAAGCGCTCTAGTGGCTGCAGAAAACTATTTTATAGTCTGTTACAGTGCAGAATGAGTTACCCTGGGTTATGTATTGGGGTTGAAGTCCAGTTATGGAAGGCCTTTTGTGCTCTATTCATGTAAATAATTGCGATCACAGCAAGCTGGATTCTCTACCAGGTCTTCTATTAAAAAAGGCATTTGGTTTCAGTGAGCATGATTGGCACTCTTCTCTGATAGGGGCCCTTGTTATAACCTCTGCATCTCAGACTATACAGGATCAGGCGGTATACATACCTCCTGCATAGAATTATGAATATTGATTGTCCTGCAAGGGACCTGGCTGCTGAGCTGCTCAAGTACCGTATCCAGGGCACCCTGACAGAGAGACTGAGAAGACCGAGGCTCTCCCCTGTGACTGCGGCCTTGAGCGGCCCAGTGGCCAGGAGCTCCAAGCCAATGAATGAAAATAGTGTTGTAGATACTTTGCGTGGTTTACTTTTTAATGATGATTTTACTGAAAAGAAACCTAGATCATTTTATGTCGCCAAGCTGATTTTAAGAGTGTTCTAATTATTTTTATTTTATGTATGTATGTGATTCTGATGTTTGTATTGTATATGTGTATATATTTTATGATGTGCCATGACTGATTTTATATTTGTATACTGTGCATTCTCCAAAATGGAGGTCAATATACTATAATAATAATAATAATAATAATAACAAGAGCAATCCGAGATTTCTGATCTCCGCCAAGGGATGATGTTGATACAAATGCAAGATCTTTCTCTTTGGAAGATTTCAGGACCACCCATGTGACAAGTTTAAATGGGATTTTTGTATGTTTGAAGCATCCATTCTCCAAAGCCATCATCAAAGTACAGAGCGATCACATGATCATCACGTGACCATGATGTCACGTGATGATCGTGTGATTGCGCAATCGCATCGATGTGACTGCACAGGCGTGATTGGACAATCACTGCGGTGTATGATTGCGCAATCAGTGGTGTGATTGGATAATCACCGCCGCTGGCGTGTGATTGGACAATGGCCGCCCGGGTGTGATTGCGCAATCAGTGGCCTGACTGGACAATTACCCTCGGGTGTGATTGCGCAATCACTTTCCACCTTGATTTGATCAAAATCTGTTCATTAGTTTCGGAGAAATGTCACTGAGATTGTAAATACAGATCCGGATCCAGAATCCAAATCCGGATCTGGATCATTACACAATTTTAATGGAGTCGTCCCTTGACCAAGATCTATCTCTGGTGAAAATTTCATGAAGATCCGTCAAGTAGTTTCCAAGATATGCCACTAAGATTGTAAATACAGATCCGGATCCAGAATCCAGATCCGGATCCGGATCATCACAAAATTTTAATGGAGTCGTCCCTGGCCCAAGATCTGCCTCTGGTGAAAATTTCATGAAGATCCGTCCAGTAGTTTCCGAGAAATCCTGTCCACAGACAGACAGAAGGACAGACGGACAAATAAATAAATAAATAAACCGACTCGATCGCATTATCTCCTTGGCGGAGATAATAATAAATACTGGTTTCCTCATTTGATAAAAGGAAGGACCCACTACTTAGTAGCCCTGTAAGCGTACAATATCAGAAAAACGGAGCTGCTTGTGACTGTATACATACTGGTTGTGCGTTGGAATGTCAGAGTTGTACAGTGACAGGGTGTGGGTGTGTGCACTTTAATTGAGTTGTTGGATGTGCCCGTTTCAGGCGAGGAACAAGGCTGGCCAGGTGGGCTACGTCCCAGAGAAGTACCTGCAGTTCCCCACCTCCAGCAGCCTTCTGAATATGCTGCAGACCCTGGCTGCCCTGGACGCTCGGTCCCAGTCCTCCAGCAACTCCACCGAGCCTGAGCTGGCCTCAGGCAGCATAAATGGTGATGCAGACTGTGAGTCGCTTGCTTTCCTGCATGCATGCAAACACACTTGCATGTACTCGCATGAACACGGTCACACACACAAACACACACACACACACGCCATCAGCACAACTCATAAACCGATGTGGCAATCCACAATGCCCTGGCCAAAAAAAAAAAAGTCTCACACTCTAATATGTTGTTGGACCGTCTTTAGCTTTGATTACAGAACGCATTCATCATGGCATCATTTTGATAAGCTTATGTAATGTCACCACATTTATTACCATCTAAAGTTGCATTAATTTTTCACCAAGATCTTGTTTTGGTGATGGGAGAGTCGGACCGCTGCGTACAGTCTTCTCCAGCACATCCCGAAGATTCTCAATGGGGTTAACGTCTGGACTCGCGCTCCCTGCACCACTCCTTCACAGTTTGAGTCCGATAAATCCTGGCATTGCCATCATGGAATATGCCTGTGCCATCAGGGAAGAAAAAATCCATTGATGGAAAACCCTGGTCATTCAGTACATTCAAGCTGTCAGCTGACCTCATTTCTTGAACCTAGACCTGACCCCCTGAAGGCACTAGGCATAATGGGTGCATCACCTCATCTGCCTCTCTTCTTACCCTGATGTGCCCATCACTCTGGAGCAGGGTAAATCTGGACTCATCAGACCACTTGACCTTTTTCCATTGCTGCAGAGTCCTATCTTTCAGCTATCAAGCAAATTGAAGGCTCTTTTTTTTTTTCCAATGAGCCTCACCGATAAGTGATTTTCTTTAAGGTGCACTATGCAAGTTTTTTTACTTTCTGCGCGATTATATTTTTGTCTCAATTCTCCAACATCTCTCCACGATCTGCTCGCTGCCTGCCCCTAAATTCACTGTAAAAAAAAAAAAAAAAAAAAAAAAAAAAAAATGGGCTCTGTAGACCGCACAGGCATCACAAACTGCAAATAAGCACAAGGGGCACAGGCTGTGCCCTATAACATAACAAACCGTCCCGGCCAATCACCGACAGGAGTTGACAGTTATGGAAGCATGTGAAGGAGGGAACTATGGGAGGGAGGGGCGGGCTACCTCTGTTTTGTTTGAGTTCGAATGTCAACTGAAGTGAAAGTAAACAAACTTGCATAGTGCACCTTTAAGGCTGCCCAGCTATTTAGTCCCAATTCCTTGAGTAATCTTTGCATAGTGTGCGTGCAAATGCTCTTTCTCTCACTATTAAACATAGCTGGGAGTTCTTCTGTTGATTTTTTTACAATTAGATTTCATCTAATGTTAAAGTGATCTCCGATCACCTTCATTCAATATATTTTTCTGACCACATTTCTGGAAGATGATGGTTCACCACCATCCTTCCAGGTTTTAATAATACGTTGGACAGTTCTTATCCCAATTTTAGCAAATTTTAGCAGTTTCAGCCGTCTCCTTAGTCGTTTTCTTTGCTTGATGCAAGCCAATAATTTGACCCGTCTGAGACAGAGTAACATCCTTTCCACAACCACCGGATATGTCTTGAAACATGGTTGTTTAAGAAATGAGAAGCCACCCACTGCATCAGTTAGGGCTGAAAAACTTGTTGCCAACTGAAACATATTAATCACTGCTGTAATTATCCAAAGGAAGGCTCTTACTTATTTGCTTTGTTAAACCAGGTGGTGACCTTTTTTTGGCCAGGCAGTGCATACCTATGCGGCATCACTGTCCCCTTGAGGAAATGTAGAACACAACATTCTGAATTGATTATTCCCCTTGAATATAGACGTCTTTTCACGATACTGGGTAACAAAAGCGTGACAGTGAAACAAGCAAGAAAACGCTGATTAAAGGGGCAATAAGCGAAAATGCATCATTTCTAGATTGAAGGAATTAAAAATCGCTATGTGAAGAACGAGAGGTGTAATTTCATCTGGAGTATAACAGGATGTCACACACCCGCTCTCTGTGTTGATCTTCAGCCCCTTGTTTACAAGCCCGCTCCGGCTGCGCGTTCATGTACGTTTGTGTGAATCGCCGCCTCCTCCTTCCCGAGAATGCATTCATACAGCCAGTGAGCAGAATCGCCACCTCCTCCTCCCCAAGACTGCATTCATACAGTCAGTGACCAGTGGCAGTGCATATTTTTTATAAAGCGAAATGGCGGAGAGTGGAACGAAATGTTCACCTGAAGACGAGCAGGATCCGAAATTACTTCTAAAGAAACAACGGTCGTTGGCGAAAAAGTTGTCGGATAAAGAAGGGGACAGAACCCGGATTAATATTAGCCTTGCATTTCCAAGGTGGAGAGCACTGCGAGAGCTAAAGGGGCTACAATTTGACTCGGAGCTAGCTCTTCTTCTCCTGGACAGGTAAGTCACAACATAAAGTCAAATGTCAGCTTTAATTCGTGTTACAATATCGTTAGGCACATGTCGCTATGTCGATTCAATTAAATTTAATGTTACAATCGTGGAATGGGTTAATGTCGGAGCTTGAGTTGTTAGCGGCTCGGTCCCAGCAATGGGCCAGGCGTTACGGTTGTGTTAGGTGGGTAGCCAGGCAGCCAGCTAACATTTGCAATTAGCGCAAATCTGCAGTTTCGTGAGCATTTCAGGTTCGATGTACTGAGTAATAATGCCGCGGAAACTTAAACTGGCCCGTCATTCTGCCGAATAGCAGAGGTAGAGGGAGGTGTGGCTCAAGACACACTTTGTTTTGGTCTACAGGCAGTGCACAACAGCAAACCTAGCGGTGAAACGATTTCGCTTATTGCCTCTTTAATGTTGAATTTCGAAAGCCATCATCACTGCTTTCAGGTAACGTCAACTGTGCAATTAATTCATGCGATATTTTATACGTATTTGAGTTAATATTTTTAAAATAATTAAATACAGCAGACACGAAGGGCAACGACCGTAACCTGATAATTTCAGTCTGATATCGTCCTATTCTGACCAGAAAAGTTTTTTAACAAAGTGGAATTTATTCACTGTACTGTGTGTAAATAACTTACGGGCAAATGCACATGATGCTTCCTAATTTTAATTTTCCACATCCTTTTTGATAAAAACTTAAACATTTTTGATGTCACATTTTGGTTTCCTTGTTTGACATTTTCATTAATTTAATTTAAAAAAACCTACTTGGGTTCAAGTGGTAGTTTTATCCTCACTATATCTTTAATGTGTGCTAAACAAAATGAACATGAATTAAATGCATCAATCATTATCTGCTTATAATAAAACAATGAACAACAACTATCCCTGAAATCTCTCCAGTATAGTGAAAAGACACAGATACATATGTCAGTCATAGTTTCCCACTGCATTCATACCTTGGGCAGTGAATTAAATGTTGAAAATTATTGAAGCACTGTGACATTGATTCTTTGACTCCAAGCAAGTGTTGTGTTTGAAAGTGGAGTTGTTTGATGAGGAATGAGCTTTGAAGTGTTGAGTTTTGCTGTTCCTGGTACGCTCCTCCTTCCTGCCTTCAATAATGGAGTCCATGTTCTCTGCACCCTGGCAGTGAGCTTTGTCAAGGCCTTGTACGACTATGAGGGCCAGACAAACGATGAGCTGTCCTTCCCTGAGGGAGCCATCATTCACGTCCTCAACAAAGATAACCGTGAGGACGATGGCTTCTGGGAAGGAGAGTTCAATGGGAGAGTGGGCGTCTTTCCCTCTGTGCTGGTGGAGGACTTGGCTAAGTCTGAGAATGGGGATGAGAAGAGCGGTTCTGAAGCAGAGGTACGCCAGCTTTAATGTTCCCTGGTGCAACTTCTCTGCGGTGTCTGTTCATTAGTATTGCCAAGTTTGATTTATGTCATTGAATTGATTCATTTGATCTGATGTTCCAAAAGCATCCAAATGATGATTCATACACCCTAGCCTGTTTTTTAGACCAAAAATTGCATACCCAAATTGAAAAGGGCATATCTCTGCAACCATAAGGTCTATTTGAATAATTTTGGTCTCAAAATGAAGGGGACACTTGTGAGATTTGTTCAGATGTGTAAATACTCTTGTTTTTTTTATGTTTCAGTTTCTGTTGTTGCTCTTCTTTTGCTGATATCTTGCAGATGCTTTGGAATAGAGTAAAGGGGGCTTATCATTGGAATTGGTGGAGTCTCTGGTTTCATTTGAGCTATCGGTTGTGCTTGTGGCATAAAGCAGCAGAGTGATGGTATAGAAATTGTGGCGAGTGGGTTAACTAGGTGGCGCTGTAGGGATTTTGGTGTTTGGTAATTAATTTCATTGGTGTCGGAATTGCATGTAAAAATGGCTCATATATTCTTGTCGCTGAGGTTCTTCTGTTTAATTTGATATGCAGCATGACTATACTGTTACATGGGTAATGCTTCATTTTTTGTCGTTTCTTCTGGTGTGTTCTCAGGGTCCCTAGGGTTTAAAGGGTTAATGGTTTGTGAACTTATTGTTTCATCCTATAGCGCATCATGAGAAAAGATAAATTAAAATGACTGTTTCTTAAAGTGGACCCACAGCCCTGCAATCTGCAATACCTGCTATGGATGACCTGCAGTCTCTTCAACTTAAGATGCATTTTCATTGTTAATCAGGCTGACCCTTCTTGTCCAGGTGTCCCCCTCACAGTGTCCTTCATGTGTCCTGTCCCCTCCGTCCCTGCGCACCCAGTCTCCCCGTAGCCTGGACAGGAGCCCCCTCCCCTTTGCAAAGGAGCAGCACCGTTTCTCTCCCTGCCTCATTGATCAAAGGGGAGAACAGGACTCCTCACTCTGCAGGGAAACGCCCTGTCCTCAGTAAGAGCGCCCCCTCATCTCCTCCCCCATCCCAATCCAAATCCACTACTCTATGTTGGTCACATGCTACATATTGGTCAAATGTATTAACAATAAGGATTAGTTCTGTAACCCCTGTTGCGCAGAAGCCAAATTGAACTTTATTTAAGGCTTTATAATTCAAGATTTGAATTTCTCAGAGAGGGGGGCAGATGGTTTAAATGAAACACTTTAAAAACACTTGTAGTATTTGGAATACCATCTTAATTCGGTTCATTTTCATAATTTTAGTACAAAATAAGGTCCCTAAACACAAAAAATCTTCATGAAAATTCAGCGTTGAAATTGTTAAAAAAAAAACAAAAAAAACTGAGAATTGAAAAATGGTTTGGTGGTAAAACGATACATTTCCAGGATTATAAACTCCTTGCCCACAAGTGTGCTAAATCTGAGTGTGATATTCAAAATTACCAGCTGTCTATTAGCCAAATAAGTGTAGATATCCAAGTGGCTGCCCAAATGGCCTTCTAAGTGGCTCTCCAAGCTCTCCAACAGGCTCTCCAAGTGGCTCAGCGAATTGTGCACAGTCAAATCGTGAAGTAAACAAATTTTTACCATGAATCAGCTGTTTTGACTCATGAAGCTCAAAACTAATTAATTATTTACAAGTGGGAATTTTTCTGTGCCTATCAGTACAGGCAGGGATGGACATCAGTAGTCTCCATATAGCTCTCCAAACCCAAAAAAAGTTTTTTCTCCACTAAAAAACATTTAAATTCATCCATTTTTCACCAGAGCCCCCTTAGCATGCACAAACTAAAAAAAAATAGCTTGTTTTACTGTCAGAATGTTTACCTTGCAAGGAAATGGTGTTGCCACCGCTTGTGATGTGGATGACGGGTCGGACTTATCAAGGCATGCAAAACGAAGTTAAAACTATTTTCAAGGAACACCAAGCTGCATACTGCACTCACGGTGAAATATGTGAATTAGAGCAAATAGCATGCAGGCGCTGTAACGTACACATCAATAAGCAGTCATACCTTCCTGTATTTGAACACTTTTCTCCATACTCTACAGGATGCATCTTTTGTTGTACTTGCCCTGGAATCTTAGTAATGGGCAAACTACATTCTAGCCACCTTCCACAGATGGTCAGACAAGGTTTCATTGAACCCATGCCGCAGACCTGCTAGTATTCCTCTAGTTCATAAGCACACAGTAATCTTGTATAAACACTTTCCATGCTTGATAATCCAAGCATATGTTGCAGAACCTGTCGCATATGTTGGATTTATACATCTATGTTGAAACAGATGCGTGAGCTAAACCGGTTGTTGTTGTTTGCCAGCTTTCTGCTGTGTTGTCATGATGAAATCATTTGATCAGTGATGCAAAGTTGCTGATACAACGTGATATGAAACCCTGCAATCAAAGTTCTACCAAGGCGCTGAATTTTGGGCTCAATATTGACTAACAACCAGAATTAATTTCACGAGTGTAGTAGTTTATGTTGAGTTTTAGTCACGAGGATAGTACCCCAAATCTAAATTACAATGTTCGTCAAGAGCGACTGCACGATTGGTCAATAACCACTCCTCCCCTGTCTCTATCTGAGCTACTGATCTTTGTGTTAGACTCCCTGTGTCTATGATGCAACAACAAAACATGTAGTCAATAATACTGTAGCGATTACCTAGTACATACCAACCTAGCCAAGCTTACATTCCCTGATTTAAAAGATATTTATGAAGGATTTTATGGGGGCTATTGTCGAAATTATTGTAGAAATCCGTGACTCAAGTGATACGATCCGAGCTGTTTTGTGATCTGTTGCACCATTTCTGCAAGCGCCTATCATTACCAATTGACACCACAGTATTCCGGGAAGGTTGTTCTTGTACAAACTTGATCATAGCTCCTCAAAGCTCCCAGCCTTCATGGAACACTTTGGAGTCAATTGATAATGACAGGCAATTGCAGTAACGGTGCAACAGATCATAAAACGACTCAGATCGTATCACTTGTGTCACGGATCAGATCATTTTTTGGATCAGTTTGTGAGAAAGCTAAATTGGAAAATGTTAATGAGGTTATACGTGCATCTCAAACATGGCCTACTTTGAAAAGACATTCAACAACTTGAATGTGCATTTACCACAGACCGCTTTCCTGCACTTCAGGCATTTGGGGAAGGTTTTATTTTGTTTCCATTGTGATCAGAAAAACCTCATTGTTCTAAGCAGCTTTCAGTGGATAAGAGACTTGAAATTTGTGCAGTTGCGGTGCGATAATAAATGCATTTTTATATAAAGATGAATTTTATCTGATGATAAATCTGATGATACTGCGATACTGAAAAACAAAAATAGTCTGAATAGCCCAAACTGCATTCAATTAACTCGCGACCAAAAACAAAAAAAGGGATTAACAAAGTGAATTATGTAGGATTCCTTCGGCCAAGTTCTGTTAGTAGAACTCGGGGTCATAAATGGAAGTTGACCAAGGGTAAATTTAGCACTGATATTAGGAAATATTTTTTCACCCAAAGAGTAATTTCGACGTGGAACAGCTTGCCTGACCATATTGTTGAGGCAGAAACCTTGGCAATTTTCAAGAGCAGGCGTGACTTAAAGCTAGATACCATTGAGACATTGAGTATCTGAAGTGATATATTCATAATAGTTAAAGGAAACTGGCGAGCCTAGTTAGGCTGAACGGCCTGTTCTCGCCACTCATGTCATGTCATGTCATGTCATGTCATGTCATGTTAGATGCGCATAGCTGAAAGCCGCTGGCTTACGTAACAATGGGCCAGTTTCACGGACCCAGATTAAGCTTAATCCTAGACTAAATTCAATAGAAAATCTCTATACAAAACTCTGCATAGTCCAGGACTACGCTTAAGCCATGTTTGTGAAACTGGCCCAATGAGGCTGATCAAATTCTCTCTGTTCCTGCCCCAGTTGAAGCCAGGCACACTAAATATGTCAAAAATAAAATTTTCTGAGGAAAAATATCCTCCTGCTTCCTTTTAATTGGCTTTAAATGTTGCTTCTACTTGCTGCGAAAATGACTGGGAAAATGTGAACATTAGCCCTCCCGATCTGTGTGCACTAAATTGTTAGTCCTATTTTTCAGGGAATCAGAACTGGGGACAGGCATGAAGAATAACTTGAAGAATATCAAATATCAAGAATATCAGTCTTCTTACTGATGATCTTGTTTGCTTATGTTGGTCATATGGAGGCATCACTTTATAATTGAGACTGCTTTGTAATCAGTTAAAAACTCCTTGTAGCTGCTTTAAACTGGCTATACATCAAAGAATCATCAGTAGCATGTATATTTTTTAGTTAAATTATCTGATACTTCTTGAATATTGATTGCAGGAGCTGGCTCTGGTCGACTGATGCATGCTTTTTTCTGTGTCTTGCCTGGGTCTGTGATTTTCTTAACCCCAGGCCGTAGCAGCAGCTTCGTCCGGCCTCCAAGGTCCATTTCAGATGGAAGTCTCAGGAAACTGTGCCCTGTAAGTATGCCTGTACCGATGCTGCCAATCTCCCCCTCTGAAACCTTGTTTTCCATTAGTCACCTTAATTTTGTCGTTGGCAAACAGGTATTCTTAAAGTTAAACGTTGAACCTTCCATTAAAGTGAAACTACTTTCCACAGGGCAGAACAGCAGTGTCTCATAGAAATGTTTGACCTGTCGTAATTACAGCCTCCTCCGTATGCTTATATAACTCATTCACCAAGTAGCATTAGTGGATTCCAAAATGGCAATATTCTTTGAGACAGGAAAAGTAAGCTCTCATCTTTCTTGTTTCTATCTCTTCCCTCAGTCATTTTTGCGGTTTTTGAATGTCGCTTCATTCTGCGCGTTCAATTTCTACCTGCCTTCTCCTCAGGTGCGTCCGGCTCCCCCTCCTCCGAAAAAGCAGCCGCATCAGCAGGCGGAGGAGAAGGCAGAGGAGGTAGAGATCACACTGGTGTGAAACCACTGCCCTTTGCTTCACTGGCTTTACTAGACCTGACTGCTTTCTCTTGTGAGAATCGGCAGGTGGAACAGCAAGGCCCACCTTGCTGCCTGCCGGGGCAGAACCACAAGAGGGCAGGCAGATACTGGAGTCACAAGAGTATCGTACCATTCTTGCACAGCTTTCCTCTAAGATGGGCATTTGAATGGTATAAATACAATCCTGAGAAAAAGGAAAGGTGTAACATTGAAGTAGAGGGGTATGGGGTGGGGTCCAATTTCATATTTTTGCAGGCATGTTTTTTTTTTGTACTTGATGTGCATAATACAGTATAGCACTGTTGGAGGAATATTCAAAATTGATGCAAGAAAAGGTTGGGCCATGATTTGAAATGTGGACATCTATGCGTCAAAGGGGATTGTGCTGGCTACTAAAAAAGGAGAGAGGGCTGGTTCCTCATTACTGGGTTTGCATTTAGCACCATTTGAATGTTACTCCCCACTTCTACCATCCAGAACAAAATAAGGTTTTTGTCTCAGAAGGGAAATGTGGCTAAATGATACAAGGAAATCTGAATGATACTTAGAACACATTTTTGAGAACAAGGATCTGCATTTACGACTAGTATTTAAAGGTGCAATATGGTAGATTGTGACACCTCCTTCAAACAAATCGGGGCATTTTACCAGAAATCACAGTTGATCCAGTTCTGGATCCATACAGTCTAACATAGTCATCAGTTATGAAGCCGACTTCTAACAGCGGGGAAAGTATGTGCAAAATTTGACCAAACGGCTTAAACTCTAAGAGTCGGTCACGCTAACACTGTTATCTCATACTATTTACGTGTGGTATTTGCCAGTAGTTAATGCTGTAGCTTGCTGAAAACCGTACATCGACACCATAGTGAATGTTTTTTGGTACAGTTTGTGTTTTTTTTTTGCTAAATGTTAATGTTAATGTTAGAGGTTTTGTTTGCATTTGCGCCCTCAGGGCTGTGCTACTTCTTTTGTTATTTTTTTATTAACCCTTATTTAACCAGGGAAGTCCCATTGAGATTGAAATCTCTTTTTCAAGGGAGCCCTGGGGGTTGAGGGGGAGAGGGAGGGGACAAATTGCATAGACAGTTGGATCAGGTGGCAGGTTGAAAGAGCCAGGTTGGGAGTTTAGCCATGACACCGGGTAACCCCCTACTCTTATCCATAAGTGTGATAGGATTTTTAGTGACCGCAGTGAGTCAGGACCTCAGTTTAATGTCTCATCCGAAAGACGGCGTCTTCTTCAGTACAGTGTTCTCGTCACTGCACTGGGGATTATTCCACCGGAGGGAAGATCGCAACCTACTGAGCCACAAACACCTCTTCCAGCAGCAACTTGGTTTTTCCAGGTGGTCTCCCATCCAAGTACTGACCAAGCCCACACCTGCTTAGCTTCAACCACACGGCTGGAGCAGATTATATTGTGGTATGGCTGCTGGCAATATGTTGGACTTTTCATGTTGGACTGACAGCAAACTGTTCGCTTTAGTGATTGCACGCTACTCTATTCCCCTTAAGGTACAAAGTGGTATTGCCAGAAAAGAGTGGCCCGACAGGGATGAGGCTAGCTGGTTAGCATGCTAATTTCATTATATATCTCTGCAGCACTATACATAGATGGCTTTGACGAAACGTTAAAACTGTTATTTCTTATTCTGTTGATAGTATTAATTCATTTTTGAAAGTGCTAGATTCAAATTTTGGCCAAGTCTTGCATATTGCACCTTTAAACCCACAGAACAATGGGAAACCGGCTTTCATTTGCACAATATAGTGTGTTTCATAGTAGTTCATATCAGTCAAGGATTATTTTTGCTCTCATTGGAAGTGTATTTTATTGTTTTGTTTTCTGTGTTGAAATTAATGATGATGACTTCTTTTAAACACCCAGGTCTGTTGAATATGATTTTGTATTTAGTGCTTTAACAGCTTAAAGTTTCAGGAAGGCATCCGTGGAATTACTGTCGACACCAGCATTCTCATCTTCAACACCAAAAGAATGTATTCTGTTACCACTTGTTCTGTCCCAGTGATGGAAAAGTGGCAGCACACTAACATGAACAGTCACAAGCAAAAGATCCAGCCAGGAAGTGGAATACCATCTGTCTGATAACTTGCAATAAGACTGTTATGCTTTTACTAGAGACTTTTTTCCACTTGGAAATGAGCTTTTATTGACCATTTTCAGGGAATGCACCCACCCGTATGGCAATATTCCTGTCAGCACTTTGTTATTGTACGGTTTGATGTACTAAGAAGTATTATTCTTTTGTATGACTGATACCTGTGATGCTATATCATATTTTTATGCAGACCTTTATCTATGATATTTCATTACTTCGAAGAATGCTTGTCTAAGGCCTTTGTGTGGTATGCTAGGCCAGCTATGCCAGTTACTGCCTTTTAATAATGACTAGAATTTGTTTTCTTCGAGGGAGCCAATGTTGTCATGCATTACCTTTTTAGTAATGGTTGTCCAAGTTTTGAAAAATAAGTTGTCCAAGTTTTGAAAAATAAGAAAATGTATTGTGGCTATAAGAGTATTCCCAGTTTGTTTATGTGATCAGTTTGAGAGAGGAATGAATAAAGAATAAAAATAATTGACTCCCCTTCCTTGCATTTATGTTTTTCTATTTGTGCCCACGGTTTGGAGAAATTACCTTAATGAGAACAAATGCTTTGAAGATCTTTTGACCAAAACATTAACAGAATTGAGCATTGGAGTACAGCAAGATTTCGTGTGTGGGACTCATTTACATTAAATGAAAAAAGAGAATCTTTAAAAAAGCTGGTTGGTTATGGAAGAAGTTATGATTCATTTGGCATGAATAAAAGGTTCAATTTCAGATGTATTACTGCCAGAAGTTTAAAGATATGCTTTAAAAATAAGTTGCATTGGATGCCTATATTTTCATTGTTTTTTTTTTTATTATTATTATTTGAATCTGATTCAGAGCTGCTTAGAAAACCCAGTGTAACAGCTCGCCATTCTTTCACATCACTGCCCTGTCACATCACAGAATAGTGGTTCTGCATGTTTTTCACTTGTTTTTTTAAGTTCTCACTTTGTAGTGTAAAAAAATCCAATTTGCTCGTTCTGTGATTTGTTGTATGTGAAAGGTATATAGTATACTAACCTTGTCAATGAACTACAATCTCAATTCCCCAAGAATTGGGACTATATGTGAAATGCAAATAAAAACAAAATGAAGTGATTTGCAAGTTCTTACATTTACTTGAATACGGCACAAAGCAGAAAAAATTCACCGTATCCACTGTATTGATTTTTGTATATCTTTGTGAATTTTGAATATGACACATTCAACAGATTCCAAATTAATTGGAACTGGGAAATGGAAAGACGAGAAGTCATGTAATCTTCAGAATTACACCCATTTAGAACAATCTTCAGGTAAACAGGAGATTCAGTTATGATTGGGTAAAAACTGAGCAGTCACTAATGGCAAAGCCATTTACCAGCATGATGCTTAAAGGTTCACCACTTTGACAAAAACTGCCCAAGCAAATAAAATTGTTTAAGAATAAGTTTCTTAAAATGGGATTGAATGCAATTTAGGCATCTCTTCATCGACAGTCCATCATATATACAAGAGATTCTGAGAAACCATTGCAATATCCGTGAATAAAAAATGAAGCAGTAGAACAATATTGGATGTCCATTACTGTGACGACCCTAAGGCTCGTCAGTTGTTCTTTAGGATTAATTGTTTCTCCGCCCTTTTAATTTAGTTCAGTGGGAACTGGTTGTCTGCCTTACCTGATTGAGTTTTTGGGGCTTTAAAAGGTGGCGTCTGCTTATGATTAGGGATCAGCTGATTGGAGTTCATTTGCTTTTGGGCCTAGTTGCTGGCCTTGTTTTGATTTTCTTTAATTCTTTTTGATGTTTTGTTCAGCAAGTATTTTCTGTTAAGTAAACTCCTTAGATTTTTTTTATTAAATGATGTGTGTTCCCTCTTTTTATTACTTACCATCAGCCAGGGTCGTAACAGTTGCCTTCAAGCCTTTGGACCACACTGCATTAAGAACCGTTATGCTTCTGTAATGAACATAATTCAGTGGGCTGGTAAATGCTTCAGTAGACCTCCCTTATAAAAGTGTACTTCAAGTTCATTTTAAAAGTAAACCGATTTACTCCCAGGAAGTATTGAAGTAGTACAATTACGAGAATACTATTTAGATACTTGAAGTTTACTTTTCAAACTTGTGGTATCCTTTTTTTTTTAAATAAGGGCTGTGTCAGAGAACACAGTTCATTGTAACATTGTTAAATTCAAGCTAACCCCTCTGTGCAGACGTAGATGCCAGCATCCACAAAATAATGAAATTTAATTGCTTAATAATTTCCAAGTGAGGCAAGGGTATTGCTTCATTAAAATAATTTTTCCAGTCTCTGTGACCCAAGTACTTAGTTATAAAGCCTTAAATAGGGTCATGTACAACAGGCAAGGATTGGATTGATTTGGCATCTGCATTGAGGGGTTAAGACAATTATGCAAAGAGGAAGCCATGTCAACTCCATCAAAAAGCATCGCTGACTTCTGGGCTTGAGACGAGGGACAAAGGACCATTGCGACTGTTATTTGGATGTTCAAAAGCCTACAACAGTCGTGGTCTGGGGTTGCTTTCGTGAACTCATTGTTGGGAACTTGCATATCTTTGAAGACAAAATTGACGCAGGATACACATGCATTTTCCAGCTGTTGCCTTTTTCAGGGACACCCCTGCCAACCCACACATTGCATATTACAACAGCGTGGCTAATGTGGTCACAGGATGTGGGTACTGCCTGCAGCTCTGATCTGTCTCTCATTGAAAATGTGAGGGGAATTATGAAGCGCAAAATATTAACATTGGAGAGCCCAGATTTTAGACCAACTGAAATCCTATATCAGGCAAGAACGAGAAATTCCGTGTTTGAAACTCTAAGTATGAGAGACCTTAGTTACAAAACAACTGTGTGTTACAAAAAGAGAGAGGTGATGTTCCACACTAGCTCTAACACACCATTGGAACATGCTGCAGAAATTGTGTTTTGAAATTACCTATTATATAATAAAACAATACATTTGATGAAACATTACAGTGCTATAAAAAAGCATTTGCCCCTTCCTGATTTTTATTAATGTTTGCATATTTGTTGCACTTCAATGTTTCAGATCATCCAATTTTAATATTACAAAGATAAAAATGCAATTTTTAATAAATTATTTCATTAATTGATGGAAAAAAGCCCCCAACTCTACTTGGCCCTATGTGTCCCGTTAGTTATTAAATTAACCAATTAAACTAATTTAATTCACAAATATGCTCAATTTCACTTGAAGCATGATAACTGCCAGCCTTGTTGAATGTAAACATTACTTAAATTGAACTGACAATGTCAAGTTGGGAGAAAGCAGCACATGATGCTAAAATCTAAAGGCATTCAAGAACAGTTAAAAAACTAAATTGTTCACATTAGTCAGTCTGGAAAAGGTTACAAAGCTAAGGCTCTAGGACTCCAGCGAACCATGGGAAGATCCTTATCTACAAATGGCGAACACTCGAATTTAATTTAGCACAAAAGGTAGAAAACCTACAGTAAGCAGAATGCACTGGGAGTGTTGCTTTCCCAGAACTGAAATCGGGTAGGCACTGAACATCCCTTTGCAACAATTACTAGTGCTAACTTGTTCTCCATGGAAGCATATAGCTAACAATATTAAATTGAAAATGCATTCTTAGAAATGTATTTTCGTTTCCAAGATGAAATACATTATTTGTATCATAATGAATACAAAAGTGTAATTCTCCACCTTGCATTTTCATTTGCAAGTTCATGTACTCAATTTTTATAACAGTTTGAAAATTTAAAATACATTCCCCATTTGCGTTTTCATTTTCAAAGAGTGGCCTGCAATATCGCTGACAAAGTGAAAATAAAAATGCAAATATTATAATGCAAATACATTCTCTGAAATATTTTTTTGGCATTATTTGTACCATAATGAAAGTAATAACGTAATTGTCCGCTTTGGGTTTTCATTTTCAAGTCCATATATGCACTTCTTATAACAAAGTTAGAATTAAAATACATTTGCCATTTACATTTTCAAGGATTTGCTCCGCCGTATCGCTGACAAAATTAAGATGAAAATGCACAACTTATAGTACAAATACATTCTCAAAAATGCATTTTCTTTTTCAAGAAGCAAGCACGTTATTTGTATCATCATGAAAATGATAACATAATCCTCCACTTTGCGTTTTCATTTTCAAGTTCGTGTATACACTTTTTATAACAAATTGAAAATAAGATTACCCTCCCCATCTGCATTTTCATGATCAAGAAGTGCTCCACCATATTGCCAACAAAATTGAAACAAAAACGCTAATCTTGTAATGCAAATACGTTCTCGGAAATGCTATTTCCTTTCCTCAAGAAGTAAATGCTATATCTGTTTCATAATTAAAACAATAATGCAAATTCCCCACTTTTCTTTTACATCTTCATGTGAAAGTGCCATGCCTCGTGTTACGTTTTCGTTAACGTGGTCCCACACGCTTTTTCTAAAAAATTTAAATTAAAATGCATTCCCTTGTTGGCCGTGACTAGAATTTCCCCCCAAAATTCTGCTCTCACATTCAAATAGCCCCTGCTTACACTTGGATTTGCGCTGCTTCTACTTAAACTGCGTGCTATCACTCAGATTTGTTGCTACTTGGGAGGACCTCTTGCACGCGATCTGTTTTACTGTTTACTCAGTTATTAAACAGGTTCATACACTCCTGCCCTCCTGGGCTGCATATGTACTTCCATTGCTTTCGTCTCAACTGAGAAATGAAAGGACAGTTTATGTATGTACACACCAGTGCCCATATTTTTCTTTTACTGCAATAGCTAGCTACAAATAATAGTAGACTTGTAACATATCGGCCTTCAGTCAATGTGCCACACTGCGATTTTGTGGATGAATCGCAAAGCTGCATGAGCTGCGAGAAGAGAAAGACACATCCTACTGCAAGCATTGTGTTGCTGACATTATTTAAAAAAGATGTGAAACCCATTGCTCAATGTTTGTTTTTATTGGACTAAAGTTCCGAGCATCCAATTTTGCTTATCGACTTGATGGCTAACCATTTCTTGAACAGCCTACTTGTTCTTCACACTTTTTGCGTAGAAAACTGAGAAACTGCCCATAGTCACGATTGACTCGATATACAGGAACACAAACTTTTATAAAATTGTTTCAGGGATAAGCAGCTAAAGAATACATTATAGGTATGTTGTATTATCAAGAATGCATACTTGGAGTTGAAAATGAAAACGCAAAGCGAACAATTCTGTGATTTTCATGATAATATAAATAATGCGCTTGCTTCTCAGAAAAGAAAAAGCATTTCTGAGAGTGTATTTGCATTAGATTTGCGTTTTAATTTTCATTTTGTCATTGGCATTGCAGGCCACTTTTTCAAAATGAAAACAAATGGGGAATGTATTTTAATTTTCAATTTGTTATAAAAGTTGCATACACGGGAAAATGTAATCGCAAAGTGGAGGAGTACTTTTTCATTTTCATTATGATAGAAATAATGCGGTTGCATCTCGAAAAATGAAATTGCATTTCTGAGAATGTATTTTCATTTTAATATAGTTAGCTGTATGCTTCCATAGTTCTTGGTCATTATCCTTTATTAACACCTTTTCCAATGATAAGAATAATCTATTGCTAACTAAAGACGACTTTCTTTTTAATGCAATCTGAGGTGGTTAAATGACAGGCAAAATTCAGTTCAGAAAGAATTTACTGAAATAGGCCTACGCTTCATAAAAGGTAAACTGTTATGTAGCATTAGCACTACCTTCTTGGTGATCTAACCTGTGCCTTATGATTATTTACGTTCAATCAACAAATAAAGATTTGAAACACCTTTGCACAATTTCAAATAAGGTTAATTGAAACGCACCATATTGCTTGTCCAAATTAATTATCGTCTTGCCTTAATGAGGAGAACTTGCAACTCCTGATGGTGTGAAGTGTTTTTGGTGTGAATGTATTGTTAACGAGGAAAAATGATTGAGAACAAGTCAGGACCGATAATTGTAGCCCCCCGGACGAAGTCGGGCAGCTACTATGGATTCATGCTTGTCGTCTCCACCACCGCGTCTGTGGACACTTCCTTGTGGACGCTCTACAGCAGGGCTATTCACTTGTCCAGAGAAGGGCCACCGTGGGTGCAGGCTTTCATTCCAGCCAAGCAGCTACAGACCTGATTCTACTAATCAAGCTCATTAGCAAAGAGTCTTGGGGTTGATCAGTAGAATCAGGTGTGTAGCTGCTTGCCTGGAATGAAAGCCTGCACCCACAGTGGCCCTTTCTGGACAAGGTTGAATAGCCCTGCTCTACAGGCTGTAATTTTTGACCGATTACTTTCAGATTTGGTATGGACGTGTTATACTTAAGTTATGACACCTATTGGTTTTGGTTGCCATGGCGACAGTATTGGCTGAAGAATGCGCAAAGAAAGGGAGAAGCGGCCTTTTGGGGGCTACACCATGTGGTCACGGGCGACCGGACATTACAGTTGTTTTAAAGGGATGTTCTGTGCCTAGCCAATCTTCAGTTCTGGCTACACTAGTGTTGCAGAGTACCAAAATAGTTTGGGTCTCAAAAATAACCATTTTTATTGCATGATTTTATAGGCTACTGCAATATTGCCATGTTATGAAGAAAACGCTGTTGCTGCTACACTTACTCTACTAGTGACGTCAGTTTTGCCCAGCAAGCGTCGGTGGTTTATTCTAGTTTCTTTCCGATATCCTAAAGTTTCCAAAACTGCAGAAGTACAATATGTAGTTTGATCAACGTATCAAGAACTAGAAATTGGCTGCATCTCATTCCACAGGGTTAATTCCTATGCCTTACACCCTGTGAAGTCACTGCCCTATGAGTGAAAACTCTGAAGGGCAGCAGGGAGTAGGGCTCCCAAGTAACGGTCGTTTGGAATGCACTTTAACGTATTTCAGGGTTGCTGTGTTCTGTTAAAGCAAGTATAAACAAAGGCAATCTGTTCACTGGAGAACTGCTTTCACTGGCTATTTATCGGTGTCACAGTAGATTTACAACCAACCGCATAGCTTTCATTCGGCAATAAATTACCTCGATAAAAAAAATAGAAAGCGTCTGTATATAACTAGAATTAGTCAGTCGACATTAGTAGGCAAGCTAGCTTGGTCGACTAGCTTCCTGTGCTCTAGCTTCAAGCCATCATTCTTGTCATTTTCTTGAATGTCGTTGAGTACCACACGTCACTAGGCTCGAGGCATCGCGCGGCAAGCGAACATCACCTGCTCACTTTGGAAACGGCCGTTATATAGGGCCCTTTGAAGGAATGAGTTTTACACACTTTGGATTGATATATCCTCCAAAATGGCTTCAGTGGGCGTGGCCCTCCTTGTGTTCACTTTGAAGTGAGCAACCCTAGCTTTTGAAATACAGTCAGATGACACGAGACACTTCATCCAACTAATGATGAATAAAGAGAAAATTCTCAGTTCAGGCAACACTGACAAAAATTAAACTTTATTCATTTGCACATACTAACCACAATGTAATTATACAAAGCCGGTTTAAAATCAGCAAAGTATCTCTTCACTGATTATTGTAGTGTAGTGCATCAGTATTGTAGTGCAAATAATTTTACATCCTGCTGCTGTAGAAGCACTGCTTGGAATAATTGTTACAGAAACATTTGGAACAATTTGTTGCATTGTTTGGAATACAGTTGTCTATCAGTGGTAGTGAACCAACTAGTGTTCCTGCTGCCCTCATATGATTTCCGGATGCAGGATGTCCTGGGTGAGTCGGAGAACCGCATTTGTAGTCTGAGGACTGTTGCTCAAAGATGTTTGGGTAATCTGTGGGAAGCACAGAGGTGGTCACAGAGGAACATGTTTTGTGGAGGTAGACAACATAATAACTGCTTATACAATATGTATACACAAAGAAGAGCTTCTAAAAACAATTTGCTGAATTGTCTTGGCAGGTAACCGTGCTAGTGGGAAGAACAGATTAATGCTTTACTGTTGGTACCAGAGTTGAATGGAATGAAAGATTTTCAAAGAGCTTGTTCAGGGTTTATCAAAGTGTTTCAGACTTTTGATATCTGATATCCGCTGTTCATGTCGACTTTCTGTCTCTGCCTCCTTAGTTTAATGTGAATGGGAGAGAGAAACATTGCTTGCACACTTCGTAGAGCCAAATCCTGAGTTGAAGAAAAAAAAAATTTAGGACTGCTTTACCGAGCCAGATGACTGATTGGGAGAGCGTTGTGTGGCACACGTTAGATGCGCCAAATTCCTTTCTCTCTCTCTCTCTTTTTTTTTCCCCTCCTCAATGTCCAGCTCAATGCTGAAAAGCCAGCCACCAGGGGGCTCTCTGCCACTACACGGGCTGTGTCTTGGTGCTAAAAATTCCTGGGAGAACTTGCTGTATGGGGTCTATTTTCCATTCACTGTTAAGAGCCAAGTGTCTTGCCTCATGCCCTAATGAGTCGAATGGAAAATCAGGATGTTGTCAACTGATGTCGGTTTCCCAGTAAATGGGGATATGATTTCCTGACAGCAATTCTGAAAAGTCCCATAAATTTTGCCAATTTGTGTTGGGCTGCAGTTATGTGGAAAAAATATTCTATTCAGCTTGTAGGAGCTGCATCACAATTACTATGCACGCTCAGAAGTTACATCCTAACACAGTAAATTTGCTTGACTGCAAGTCATAATCTGATTCCATCCTTCGTTTTGCATAATATTTACACATCTTAGTTCCCAGGCATTACACTTTTTATATTAAGGAGTTTTCTATGGATATTCACATAAAAGGATATGAAAAATGTAAGCTGGTTTGCCATTGCCAGTAAATATCATAAAAGAAGACTACCTTCTTCTTCTATGACTATTGATGGTTGGCCGCCTGCGTAGTAATCGACAGTCCTGCATAATGGCTCTCCAAGAACTTGGTCTGTCTGTGTTGCCTATACTTAGAACAATAATGAAGGGTGAAAACAGGATGAGATGCAGGATTGGGAAGTTTAGCCAATTTAAGGTCATCCTTGCATTTACGGTTAAATATTTATTTTTAGTGAATTTAGGTAATCTACTTTGCTCTGAATGTTGACTCAGGATAAGTGACAGAGTTCTCCACCTCATCAAGAAAGAGCAGAGCCAAGGGCTGCAAAGTGCTGGTCTCTGGGAAGTCACAGACCAGAATACAAAGTTCATAAAGTGTTTTTATGTTGTCATTCGCAGCAGAAACCGCTTCTGATACTTAGTGGGCATCTATGTCCAGTATGTCCTACTCAGACAGGGGAAGGTTATTACCCTCCGTGAAACATCAGTGCGCCAATTTGAAATGTGCTCATGTCGTAGGTGTCTAAAACACACTACATCAGTTCAAACTTGAAGGATTTCTTTTTTGTGGATGCGCCAGCAACTCGTTGGGTTCCCTCAGGTTAAATGCCACAGTGGACTGTCATTCAAGAGTTTGGTATCACCTTCAAATGTTCATGTTTTGAAAGAAATGGGGACTTTTAATCACTACTGTGTTAATTCAATCAATATATAAATTCAAGGCATTTACTATGTTGTGAATTAAAATTATTGTTTGAAATATGTCTTTATTTATTCTTTACATTTGATTGCAAAGCCCTATTTTCAGAAGCTGTTGTAGCATACTGTCACTCCATTCTTCTGTAAATACTTATACTAAGTATATGTACTATGTTCTGTTGGAAGAGAAACCACCTCCATCATTCAAAATGCAGCAAAAGGTAAAAACATCTTTCATTTACCATGCAATTGAGTAAACTGGGATTTGAAAGGAGTCATTGTTATTAAATAATTCTTCAATTTCTTGGCTAGCTGCTGTCCTCAATCAAGAGCACAAAATGGGTCAAATCAGGACTGAAAGAGAGGCTAATCTATGGCAATAGTTCGTGAAACTGCTGCCTTAGAGGTCCTCAGCTGACAGCGTCATTTAATAGTACCCACCTAAGTTTAAAGTGAGTGAGAGACCACAATCATTGGACTGTAAAAGCCAGTATCCCAGGGCCCTCTCTTCACTGTTTCAGATTACCATATTAAATAGCCTGCTTTGGCATTAAGCATGCATGGTCATACCATTCACCCAGAGCCATTGTTAGCTGCCCCAAGTCAAGGTTAATTTTTGGGAACTACAGGCCTATTTCGCATAGCTGGAAAGGTTCTAGGTACTATTTACATTCAGTGGGGCTGGCAGTAATTAACCCTTGGTGTGTCTAGTCTAGTTTATCCCAGTTATCAATTAATTTTGATATAATAATTAAGTGGACAATTATTTTATTCACATGAGACCACGTTTTTCCTTTAATTAATCAAATTATTATTTGTCACAACCCTCATGTGAATCCCTCTCATGTCTCCTCCAATTCAGCAGCTTGCGTGTCTTTTCAATATGTTGTCTTCTTTGATTGGGTTACTTTCTGTGTGCCTCCTCCCTCAGCTGTTTTGCATTCGTGTTTCTCCATTTCCTCACCTATGCGTTGGCGTATATAAATTCCTTACTTTGAGACTGCAAGTTGCTGGATTGTCTGTTGCCATACGCCCTGTAGCAACCAGTCAGTTTCTTCCTTGTAAAAGTTTATCATCTTCAGAAATCATTCATAATCTTTAATAAATGTGGAAGTTCTCTTCCTATGTCTATCAAGAGGAACAAGCTCCCAAGCCTTACTCTCGATCTCCAGGATTGGGACTGCAGTCCTATTAATGATCTTTCAGTTATTTGCCCAGTTTATCAGGAACACCTCCCAAGCCTTCTGCAGTCATCAGGATTAGGACTGCTTTCCGGCTCAACGCATCAGGCCTGCCATCTGACAGGTCAGCTCTGGCAAAGCGTTCACTCCATAGGGTAGCTGTCCCAGAATGCCACCGATCAGGTACAGACAAGCCCCTTGCACTCAAGCCTATACCATATGAACTGAACTGTGTCATTCTGCTCTGGGCTCTGTCCCACTGTCAATAACATATTACTATCAATAAACCCTACAATTGGATCGTACTCTGACTCTGCATATGGTTCCTAGTCTGGATCATAATAATTATTTAAAAACTGTATTTTGCATTCACTCAGGTCATCTGTGTGTCACATTAAATTTTGTTCCAAGATCTTAAACAGTGAGGTTTGTACCTGAAAAATTGTACAAAAGGGAAAAAAATTTGTCGTGCTGCAGTTATATGGAGGAATTTAGTATTGGACAATCCAAGGAGTCAGTGTGTCATGTGAATAATCATTTCCTTGCTACTCAAAGAGATATGAAATAGAGTGTGAATTCACCGGTTAAAGCTTTAAGTATGAATATAATAAAAGTTGATTATGGCTTTGAGTAAGAGAAGGCATGAGTACTTTTTTAAAAACATCTTCCACTCAAGGAGCAAATGGGTAAAATTACACCTGTTTTGATCCCTAAAAACTCGGTATCTCAAACACTAATGCCAGACATATGGTTCAAAGCTTTTTCAAAGTGATAAAACTGCACCTTCATGGACAAACAGTCATTTTCCACCGAAATCCTGCTTTATAATACTTATTTTCATCAACCTATGATGGAGAATGTCATAAAATCAAAAATTGAAAATCAAATTCAAATTTATGAAATTTTTGTTAATGGGCAACAACAGCTATGTAACAAATTACACCAATCTGGGGTAAACGCGTGTCCTCAAAATATTATAGGAAAAGTATTCTGAAATCTTTAACCATTCAAATTTTAGAGCAATTCTTCCAAAACATAGAAAAGAGCCAATTTTTTGTCATTTTTAAAGAATCAGTATAGTAGAAAGCCCAGTATCTCAAGCATTACAAAGGCCAGGAATATGGTTCAATGCTTCTTGTAAAACAAGGGAGGCACACCTTTACCATAAACCAGTTAGTTTTAACCAAAGTCCTGCATCTGATATTTAGTTTCAACAATGTATGTTCATAAAATGTAAACAACAAAAAAAAAAAAACTGAAGAGCCTAGTGCTAAAAGTACTTAAATCACATTTTCACATACTGTGGGGCAAGGATGGGAAAACATCTTTTATAGTTACCCGAGTCGATTTTCTCAATTTCCTCAAAATGAACATTTTGTGACTTAAGTACTTTCAGCACTAGGGTCTTCAACTGCTGGCAATGAGGTTGTAGAATTTTCCGCTGATGTAGAGCAATTATGAATAAGAATGGATGTCTCAAAAGGATTGTAAATGATAATGTTGATGTGTTTGGCTATGTGTTTATTAATAAATTATTAAATTGTTTCACTTGGGTAAATCCTGCTATGCCGGTGCTACTACTGGCAGGCGTTTGGGTTTCGGAGATTGAAATTTCACTTCAGCTGTACTTTGCATTATTTTTACGCCTCCATTGATTACGAGATTTGCATCATATTTCCAATTAACGACAGATCATGTTTTTCTAGACTTTAGTCAACAATAATTTACGCTGTTTTCATTTTTTTTTGGCTTGGCCCCTCATCAAATACTAAATATCCCACGATCCACCTGGTTGTTTCTAAAGCAAAAGAGGAATTTGTGTTCGAAAGCAGCAAGCACCTAGCTATCTTTGATAGCCTATAGCTATCAAGCGAGGCTTAAAAACATGACAGCCTGGTGATGCAGTCAGCTAAGTAGTTAGCAATTTCTGTAAAATCTACTTCGATAAACTAACTTTTTCATTCAGCTAATGTAATGTCCTGTAAAAACCTGGTAGCTAATGTGCTAGCTAGCCAGCTAGGATACAGTATATGGCACTAACCCAACTATGTGGCTATCAAGCTAAATAATCATTACTTGCTGACCTAACATTAGTTAAGTTGCAAAATAATTTCTTTTTGCCATTCTTTTCTGATGTCAATATACCGAATAAAGGTAGTTAATTGTAGTCCGCAAACTAGCCAGCCAATTCATCACTTTCACCACTAAGCTTGTTTGGCAGCTAAATAACCACAAGTCACTGTCTCGCTGTTCTCAATTTATATGCACTGCATGTTTAATGGCAAATGGCAGCTTGCAGTGAAATAAGTTTGCTCAGTGGCAAATTCCAAGGGATCCTAGAGGTCATCAACGGCTAGCAAATGAAGGATCGACGATGTTTTCTTCAATTTTGTTTCTTATCAACCTCTGTGAATTTATGGTCATAAACGTTTGCCGAAATAGAGGTACTGATTGGTTGGGAATGAATCACAGGCTATTTGTGCATTTGTGTAGTGGATATGTAGTCCAAAAATGGACTATAAACTGGACTGCAAGTCTAATAGCATTACATTTTCGAATATGAATTATGAATTTGATGTGCACACTTGCCTCCGTATACAGTTTTCTTCAAAAAATAGCAATGCAATATCAATGACCTGATGAACCACTGTTATTAGTAGTAGTGATATTTCTGCATGGCAAATACAACCCCAATTCCAAAATATTTGCGATGTAATTTGTAAATAAAAACAGAATGCAATGATTTGCAAATCTCATAAACCCACGTTTTTTTTCGCAATAGAACATATACAACATATCAGATGTTGAAAGTGAGACAATTTACCATTTCATGAAAAATATTAGCTCATTTTGAATTTGATGGCAGCAACACATCTCAAAAAAGTTTGGAGAGGGGCAACAAAAGGCTGGAAAAGTAAGTGGTACTAATAAAAAAACAGCTGGAGGAGTATTTTGCAACTAATTAGGTTAATTGGCAACAAGACAGTAACATGACTGGGTATAAAAAGAGCATTTTAGAGAGGCAGAGTCTCTCAGAAATAAAGATGGACAGAGATTCACCAATCTACAAAAAACTACATCCAAAAATTGTGGAACAATTTCAGAAAATTGTTCCTCAATGTAAAATTGCGAAGACTTTGAATCTACAGTACATAATATCATCAAAAGATTCAGAGAATCTGGAGAAATCTCTGTGTGCAAGGGACAAGTCTGAAGGTCAATATTGGATGCTCATGATCTTCGGGCCCTCAGGCGGCACTACATTTAAAACAGGCATGATTCTGCACTGGAATTCACTGCATGGGCTCAGGAACATTTCCAAAAATCACTGTCTGTGAACACAGTTTGCCGTACAATCCAAGCTGTATCATGAAAAGAAGAAGCCATATGTGAACACGATCCAGAAACGCCGCAGTCTTCTTTGGGCCAAAGCTCACTTAAAATGGACTGAGGCAGAATGGAAAACTGTTCAGTGGTCAAGTGAATTAAAATTTGAAATTCTTTTTGGAAACCACGGACGCTGTATCGTGCAGACTAAAGAAGAGAGGCACCATCCAGCTTACTATCAGCGCACAGTTCAAAAGCCTGAATCTCTGATGGTATCAGGTTGCATTAGTGCTTATGGCGTGGGAAGCTCACACATCTGGAAGGGCATTATCAATGCTGAAAAGTACAAACAAGGTTTTACAACAACGTATACTCCCATCCAGACAATGTCTCTTTCAAGGAAGGCCTTGCATATTTAAGAAAAACAATGCCTAACCACATGCTGCATCCATCACAACAGCATGGCTTCTCAGTAAAGGAGTCTGAGTGCTGAACTGGCCTGCCAGCAGTCCAGACCATTTACTAATAGAAAACATTTGGCGCATCATAAAACAAAAATTACAGCAAAGAAGATCCAAGACTGTAGAGCAGCTAGAATCCTCATCTGACAAGAGTGGGACAACATTCCTCTCCCAAAACTTGGGAATTGGTCTCCTCACTCCCCAGACATTTATAGACTGTTGTTAAAAGAAGAGGGTATACTAAACAATGGTAAACATGGCCCTATCCCAACTTTTTTGAGATGTATTGCTGCCATCAAATTCAAAATGAGCTAATTTTTTTCATGAAATGGTAAAATGTCTCACTTTCAACATCTGATATGTTGTTAATAATCAATTGTGAATAAAATGTCAGTTTATGAGATTTGCAAATCATTGCATTCTGTTTTATTTACATTTTACAAAGCATCTCAACTTTTTTGGAATTGGGGTTGCAATTTACTTGTAGATGTAGTAGAGTAATAGAAAAACAACAGACCCAACTGTAATGACATGCATGCTGCTTGTTCTGAGAACTCATTCATTTAAAGGGGCATGCTCAAAATAATAGCAGTGCAGAGTTTAATTAAATAATTCATTCATTCTGTGAAGAAACAGGTGTCATTAATTGTCCTTTATTAAGGAAGAGGGCAAGTAAATGTTTCACACATTGTTATAAAGTATATTTCCTTCTGAATTGCAAAGTAAAATGGGTGGTTCCGAACATTGTTTGGAGGAACAGTTTAATTTGATTAAAAAGTTGATTGGGGAGGGGAAAATGTATAAAGAAGTGCAGCAAGTTATAGGATGCTCAGCTAAAATGATCTTAAATTCTTTTAAATGGCAACAAAAACCTGAAACACCCAGAAGGAAGCAAGCAACTACTATTAAAACAGATCAAAAAATAGTCAGAATGGCAAAGATTCAGCCAATCATAACCTCAATAAAAATCAAAGATGATATAAAATTACCTGTAAGTGCTTTCACAGTAAGAAGACATTTGATTGAAGCTAAGCTATCAGCAAGAAGCCCCCATGAAGCACCATTGTTGAAAAAATGGCACCGGCAGAAAATACATCGATTGGCTCAAAGAGAAATGGCGTACCATTCTGCGGACTGATGAGAGTAAAATTGTTCTTCAGGTCCAGTGGTCATTGACAGTATGTCAGACAACCCCCGGGTACTGAATTCAAGCCACAGTACACTGTGAAGACAGTGAAGCATGGTGGTGCAAAAATCATGGTATGGGTATGCTTTTCATACTATGGTGTTGGGCCTATTTATCGTATACCAGGGATTATGGATCAGTTTGAATACATCAAAATACTTGAAGAGATTATGTTGCCATATGCCAAAGAGGAAATGCCCCTGAAATGGGTGTTTTTACAAGACAACAACCCCAAACACACAAGTAAGTGAGCAACATCTTGGTTCGAGACAAACAGGATTGAGGTAATGGAGTGGCCAGTTCAATCCCCTGACCTTAACCTCATTGAAAACTTGTGGGATGACATTAAAAATGCATTTTGTGAGGCAAAACCCAAAATTTCACAGGAACTCTGGAATGCAGTTTGTTCATCCTGGGCTGAAATATCTGTTTCTAGGTGCCAGAAGTTGGTTGACTCAATGCAATGCCGATGCACAGCAGTTATCAAAAACATGGTTATGCAATTAGTTCAGTAATTTCAAGTGAAGTTAAATCTTGAGTTAAACTTAGTATTTGAGTTTGAAGAAAAAAATGTTAACACTGCTATTTTTTTGAACAGATTACTATTCCTTTTCTTTGCTTCCTATGAAAGAATAACGCCGACTTTATCAAATTTGCTAATACTTTGATTTGGAATTGAATGTGTAATGTTGCCACTACATCTGAAATATGGAACTGAAGGCTATTAAAAAAAAATTTGCACTTTATTCACATTTTTTGACACACTGCCATTTTTTGACACAACTGTACCCCATAGGTTAATCTCAGAGGTTGCCAGCTCATAAAATAGATTTTGAGTAATGCGGAAATGTGTCCGAACCCCAGGCAGGCTAATCTAGCACACACACTCTGTTTATGCAACCATGGACTAAGTTTGTGCAGAATGTGGTCTTTTGTTGTCTTGCTGGAAAATGCAAGGACATCCCAGGAACAGACGATGTCTGAATGGGATATATGTTGGTATCTCGACTCCCTTACCCAGCGACCCTCTTGACTTGACCCCAACCAAAAAACTCACTCTAAGCCATGATCAAAAGTTAACAGCCCTGTCTTTTTCAAACCAGCAGTCATCTTCTTCAATGACTATGAAGTCGTTCTCTCAAACAATAGTGCTTCTAGACCTTCCACTTCTGATATTCTGGTAAGACCTAGTTTATGCCCTTCATTCTGGATGATGAAGAACATATTTGTTTGAAATCTTAAAGTTTCTTGGCAGTTTTATTTACGGAATGGTTTTCACCTCTAAAAGCATTAAATTATCAAACAAGTAAAAGGAAGATATTGTTCAGCTTCTGCTGTACTTAGTATGACATTAGTGTAGTGTACAAAATTAGTGCACAAAAATGGCACATTAGTGCAAACATGTAAGGATGGGGTGACGCAGTGTAATATAGTGGAGTAACAAATGCTGGAAATGTGGCTTTGCAGTCCAGAATAAAGACATAATAAGCAACTGCTTCAAACAGTAATAATAATTTATTACATTATCAAAGCCTTTGCTGTATTTGTGATCAATTTAAGGCCACCTAAGTGAATACATATATCAATTTCATTCAAACATAAAAATGTATCCTTTTTGACACTATGTTCGTGAATGGAGCTTCCAGCATGACAAAATAAAAGCTTGGAATGGAATTACTAGAGGCAGGTTTGTAATTTTTATTTGTATTCATTTATTCACTCCCTAACTCATTCATTTATGTATAATCTTATATAACGCTCTTCAAGCTGTTGCTTCCTAAACTGTAAACCAAACAATAACTACTGCACTCCTCGACTTTTTCTCTGGAACTGTTGTTTGGAAGTTAAACTTTTTGCATTTGTGTTATGCTGCACAGCAACGAGTGAAGCATAAATGTAATTCCATTTCATGTCAGAATGATCAAACATTTTGCCTAGTAGGTTTTCAGAATATATACAGGGGAAACGTGGCACCAAGGTTTGTCTGCTATTTTTTGAAAGCACCCATTTTCTCTAAATTTGAAAAGCTCGGTTGACTTTGATCCAGGAATCTTCAGCCTGGTATTCGACGCGCTCTCACGATGGCTATCGTTACTGAGCTCTTGTTCTGCCTTCAAATGAATAATGGACCGGTAAATCCAAGTCTTCTGTGTCGTTGCAGGATATGTATAATTAACGGCCCGTAGGCGAATAACATGCAAGTACATTCGTAATCTTCGTCGTTGCAGCTGCTATTTCCCCACGGAGACTCATATAATTTTATCTCCATGCGGTTTTTAACTACGAAAGCATTAGAGACTGCTAGTTCGATATGTTAGGGAAAGTAACATAATTCGTTATTGCAACGAAACTTAGTCACATAGGAAGCCTTCGATATAATGACATCAAAATAACTGAACGTAGATCTACTGAGCTTAACGAACCATTGTGCCATATGCTTAGCTACTGTACTACGAATGAATGAAGCCACCGCTTACTCGTTTGTTTACGGTGATCTCACGCAAATACTTCTTATCCACGCCTCCAAGGATTTTGTTGACGCGTTGAATTGTGGGCAGTCATTGGTCCTCCAAACCCAGAGACCCTGGTCCGCTGCTTGCAAAAATGGCTGCTTCGGCGGCGGCGACGGGCTACTGCCCCAGTTCGTATCCAAGCTTCGCCGTAGTTTGCTCATTCTTGGAACGTTATGGAGCGGCCCTGAACTTACCGGAGCTTACATTTACACAGTTGGAAGGTTACCTAAAGGAAACTTCGACAGGTAGCCCAACATTTGAGTCGTAGCTAGTGTGAGGGGTTACAGTGTTGGGGGGAGGGTCTTCTGTCTGCGTGTGTTTCGCTTACTGTTATTCCTCGTTGGGCTACTGGTCTTGTGTCATTGTGTGGACTGTGTCTGTTTAAATTTGCTTTTTTTATTTGGTGTTGCCTCTTGTACACGATTTTCAAAGCACAAAGTTAAGCTGTTGAATCATTCTGTGTTCTATTTGCACTTTTGACACTCGAGAGACTGATCATTTTTACGCAGTTGAGACGTGTGTTCGTGAAGATGTTGCTAGTCCTGCCAGCCAAGTGATTTCCTTCGTGAGCTAAATTACTCCTCGATGGCGTGCAGGAAGGATGGCGAGTTTGGTAGCTAACTATTAAGTTAAAAGTGAGGCATCGAAGTTATGCTGTTTTCCAGTGTAATACTGAGACTTTATAGTATCGAGTTGTTGAATTCATGGTTCTCTGTGCGCATATCAGTGCGTTTCGGAGCTCAGAATCTACGCTAACCAGCAGTGGCTATATTTACAGTTGGATTTTTGTTGGCACTCGAGTCTCTGAAAAGAGTACGCATGCGCGGAACGCACACTTCCTGCTGTTTTGAATGGCTGTAGGTCGGGTGTAGCGAGGTGCCCACTGCGACCGAGCAACTTTAGATATTTTTGCTTTAATTCATTGTGTTTCTAGAACATAATTAATTTAAATACCTTAACCCTGAAAAAGTGACAACTTTGACATTATTGTTTAATCGTCCGTCATTGACTGAAATTGTGTATGATCCGTGATGTGTTAATTTTTGCTGTCTTTAACATTGTGTTAAATTATTAAATCATTCTTGATTTAAGGCAAATCTTATTTACTGTGTTGCTTACCCATTTCTTTACGACAAATCGCCAATGCCCTCCGTGGCCACTTGTTGTTATGTGAAATTACTTCTCTGAGAGCTCCTCGGTAGAAAGTAAAGTGTTTAATCTATTGTAAAAACATCCATCCGCACACTTTACTTCTTTCTTTTACTTATGAACAAGAAAACAGTAGCCGAAATACGTTAGAATTCTGAATGCTTTTAGGCATGTTTGCTGTGCGGTGCAACATGTATTGGGTCCACTTCTAATTTCCTCTAGTTTTGCATGCATCACACTAAATAGTGTCTCATTTTCGTAAAAAAGTAATGAGTACAATGACAACACGAGGAAAGACAATATACAGTTTTCAAATGATTGTCTTACTTATTGAGATCAAAAAGGTAATCTAACACCTATATTGCCCATTAGAAAAAGTAATTGCCCCTCAGATAACTGTTTGTGCCACCTTTAGCAGCAACAGTTGCAACCAAATGCATCCAATAACTGTGGATCAGTATTTCAAATTGCTGGGGAGGAAATTTGGCCTGCTTTTTTTGATAGTTGCATTAATTCAGCCACATAGCAGGGTTGTCAAGTATGACTTGCCTGTTAAATTTCTTGCCACGGCATCTTCATGGGGTTTGACTCGGAACTTTGACTGGGTCGCTCTAAAATGTTACTTGTTTCTTTTGAGCCATTCAGAGCTGGACTTCATCTTGTGCTTTTGGTGGTTATCTTTACCAAATTTAAGGGTGCATACTCTATTGAACTACAGTATTTTGAAGCGTACTAAGAATAGCTGCCTTCGTGGGACTTATCAGCAATGTAGCTGCCTTTTCTTTTTCTTGAATCATATGCCTATCTGATGCAGTTGAAAACAAATGGCGACCAATCATCCGAGGCAATGTAAAGTACCTCTGATTCATTCAATCATGAAGACTTCTCTATTGGGAGACTGGCCAATTTTTATTTTGACAGTTTTATTGTTTAACTTTATTTGAACTAAAATGCTAATAAAATGGCAAGGATCTGCTTAATTGTGTCCGCTTGGCTTGCAATCTGTTTGGCCCTTTAGTGAGAGTGTGAAAATATGTTGCAATCAGTAGGTAAATGTTTAACATGCCATTTTCCATTTTTATGCCCCCGGAATCGAAGATTCAGGGTCATATTGTTTTGCACCTGTCCTTCTGTCTGTCTGTCAGGCTGTTCGTGTGCAGCAGAAAAAAAACTTTAACCTGCAATACTTTAACCTGCCGCCGGGGGCATCAGTGTTCCACAAACACAGTTTGTTAAAGGTTTACTCAATTCGAAAATTTTTTGGCTATTTTTGAAGAAATGGGTCATATGTAGCAAATTAATACGCATCACATATTTGTAAATGCTTTCTGTAACTTTTTATTATTATTTGAAAACTAACATTTGGCTGGTTTGTACGGTCCTAAGCCCCGCCTCTCAAAGAGGTCGTTGCACGGACCTCGTTGTCATGTGACCTGTGATGTGTGAGAAGTAATTTGCAAACATTCCCAGCTGATCGACCAGTGGTTTGTTCTATACTGATAATTGATTTCGCCTTGATCATTCCTTGATTTTGTTGATTTTGAGATAACATTCATCAACATGCCAAATAGGTGTGTAGTGGCAGGCTGTAACAAGACTCCAAACGATGGTGTGAGTTTACATCACTTCCCAAAAAAGAGATGCCAAGTCTCACGCATTTGGTGGAGTCTTTCGGTGGCATTCACGTTCCTGTGCCATAGTCAACAATTTTTCAATCAAGGCGCACTGGAGAAATTCACTTGCGGAATCAAAGTCATTGTGCATTAATTTAATCAGTTTCACGTGCATTACGGTGGATTTCCCCGCTAGTGACACCGAAATCGATTATGACTCGGGAATTCTCACGCTTGTCTTCACTGAGGGATTGGAAGCAATGGAATTGCATAAAGACGTTTCAAATGGTCTTGCTTCATTTAAACAATTTAAACGATCATGAAACACATGCATTGTTTTCAATCCCTGAGTAAAGAGAAGCGCGAGAAGTCCGGAGTCATAATCGCTTTCCATGTTACTTGTGGTGAGGTCCACCTTTACGCAAGTGAAACTGAAACTTCAGTGCACAAGGATTTTAATTTCGCGTGGAGAATCTCATTAATAAGCTTTCATTGAATAATTGCGGACTATGGTGAATAAGCCCAAAAAATGTGTAAGACCTACGTTGAATGCGTGAGACTTGGCATCTCTGAGATCCGTTCTCGTGCTTACTCCCCACTTGCTCAGCTGCTACCCCTCCGGGCCTGGCGCGGGTAGCCCATGGCCCAGCCCTGCTGTACGGCTTCGGTGTAAATGTCTATGTAAGAGTGCTGTGAAGATGAGCTGACAAGTGAGCTTGTGTTTATGTTGCTTTGTTGTGGTTAGTAACTTAGTATCGTTGATCATTGTTGTTGATGATGACATTCTAATTTTGCATTTGTGTTTGTTTCTGAAACACTGGCCATATCCTGATCCTAGTCACCGGGACTACTAGGACTTCCATACGGCACATATCCGAAAGCGAAACCCAAACATAAACACAAGCGACCGGTCCATGCGAATATGAAGTTGCCGTGTTTCTCAGTCGCTTCTATGTTCGAAGTCCAAAATTTGCACTCGTTTTGTGTAGTATACAATGCAAGAACACGTAAAACGACTGTACGCGTTTACGACCAATGCAAACTTTTCGTTTCGCAATCCCAGATGAGATCAGAGCTTTGTTCACGGAAAAGTTAAAAACCCACAAAATCTGGACATTTTGTGTCAAATCATTTCATTGAGTATGTAGAAAATGTATCGATAAGAATATTCGTCCCAAATAAGATAACTATAACTTTTCATTCTTTCACAAATTGGCTGTTGAAATGAGGAGTCAAACAAGTCATTTTGTGTACAAGCTCCGGCGCAACTTACTTCTCATACGTCACAGCCGATTAGCCATTCGCTCGCGAGTTTTAAGGAGAGGTTTCAAAGTGTCGAGTTTCTTCATTTTTTTGCCAGTATGACATACAATTATGAAAGTTAAATGCTGGATTCGTGAATTACATGCAATAATACATGTCTACAGCGGTTTCTTTCCGCTAATTTAGTAGACCTTTACTTTATGTTTTCAACAGCTTAAAAAGAAATTCAGTGCCATCTATCAAATCTCTAATTTTTAATTAATGTTAAATAATATCTACTAAAAAATACACAAGAAATGGAGATGGAATTCAGAGAAAGTTTAGGTTTTTGTTAAATTATTCAGTGCTGTTTTTACAAGCACACACAGTCACATAGATGGTCTTATCTGCCTCTTATCATAACTTTTCATAGTGCCTAACCTCAATATTTGCATTTCCGTATTGGTTGTAAAGGACAAATCGTGGCTGTAGGACCGATATACATACCATCATGACCTTTGACAGTTGAAGTGATTAACATTAATTATCACATTATAGTGGCACCTGTCAGTGGGTGAGATATATTAGACGGCAAGAGAACATTTTGTCCTTAAAGTTGATGTGTTGGAAGCAGAAAAAATGGTCAAGGCTAAGGATGTGAGCTGCTTTAATGAGGGCCAAATTATGATGGCTAAACGACTGGGTCAGAGCACCCCCAAAACGGCAGTTCTTGTGTGATGTTCACGGTCTGCAGTGGTCAGTCCCTACCACAAGTGGTCCAAGGAAGGAAAAGTTGTGAACCGGCAACAGGGTCATGGGCGGCCAAGGCTCATTGATGGGCATGGAGAGCGAAGGCTGGCCGGAGTGGTCCGATCCAACAGAAGAGCAACTGTAGCTCAGTGTGCTGCAAAGGTTAATGCTAGTTCTGATTGAAAGGTGTCAGAACACACAGTAAATTGCAGTTTATTATATGTGGGGCTGCATAGCCGCAGACCAGTCAGGATGCCCATGCTGATCCCTGTCCGCCACTGAAAGCGCCTACAAAGGGCATTTGAACATCAGAACTGAACCACGGAGCAATGGAAGAAGATGGCCTGGTCTGATGAATTACGTTTTCTTTTATATCGTGGATGGTGGGGTGCGTGTGCGTGGCTTAACTGGGGAAGACATGGCACCAGGATGCACTATGGGAAGAAGGCAAGCTGGCGGAGGCAATGTGATGCTTTGGGGAACGTCCTGCTGGGAAACCTTGGGTCCTGCCATTCACGTGGATGTTTCTTTGACACCTACCACCAACCGAAATTTTGTTGTCGACCACATGCAGTATCTTCATTTTGTTAAGTGTATAATCATCACTGCACACTACTGTATGTCACTTGTGACTGCTTTGAAGTGGGAGGCAAAACCTCAGTAGCTGCCTGATAACAGTCAATCATGGCACAGTGTTTTCATTGCAGCAAATAAAATGGATAAATGGGTCATTCCATATGAATTCAACAAGTGCCTTCCTCTTGACCCCCTCAGATTCAGCTGATTTTTCTAGTACAATAAGTTCAGTAAATTTAATGAATCCCTGCCAAATTTTATGTTGATCTCTTGAATATTTGCTTTGAGGGCCAGGTCACGCGGTAGGGTGCAGTCACAGTATTTGTGACATGAGTGTCAAAATTTTTTTTGTCAGATATTATTAATTTTTTAATGTAGATGGGACATAAAATTGTTGAACCTCTTGAATCTGAAAACTGTTTGTTCATATCTTGTTTCGTTCTCAAGATATAAGAGCATTAATTAAGAAATATTGGTTAATGAGAGATGGGACACATGATTTTATTGTTTTATAGCCAAGGCATAGTAGCTACGGCTTTGCAATTTTGCATATTGATTGGGCATCACATGAGACATTCTGTATACAAAAATTGATGTTTACAATTCACTTGAAGGTGCTTAAACAAAAGACTTAAGCGGTTAATTAATGCTAATTTAGATTTTGAGATACAAAAGTTTCTCTCAGAGCCACAATTCGTTTTCAAATCAAACAATCTTTTTTTTCCTCTTACTTGAGTATATAATGGATAGAATTGACATAGTTGACATTTTCAGAAAATAATTTTGTTTCAGTAAAACAATAGAGAAAATGTGTCCCATCTACATATTGTAGATGGAACAAGCTTGTAGATGGGACATCTCTGTTGATGGGACAATTTTAAAATTCTAGTTTCTAGGAGCGTTAAGATATTCATATCGTTATATTTCAGCTTTTAGTTGATCTGATGATATGTGCACTAAAACAATGTTAATTAGTCTAATTAGGAAATGCTAATTAGGAATCACTAATTAGTTTTTCCTCAATTTTTGATTTTTTTTCTTCTTTCAGCTTATGGTTGACCTGATCGCATGCAATACTACTAGAACACTGCTAATTAGTATAATTAGCGAATACTAATTTGGCTAAATACAATCACTAATAATTTTTTCACCGATATTCGTTTTTTCATCGACGTAGTCAGTTTTTTAATAAGCTTTGGTGTGTCTTTGAGTAGACTATCAGACGAAATGTTGACCACTGATTGATCTATTGATTTGTGTACTATTGATGCTAACTCAAGGTCAGATCAAAAGGGTCATTTTCATCAACTTTCACCTCGATATAAAAGAAGTTCACTGAACAGGAAAGTATGTGCACTGGATCAAATCATATCTTATGAATGGAGATGTGGCAAATATACTTATGCAGTGCAAACAAGTAATTAGTGCCACAGAGTTTAGTAACTTGCAAAATATGACATATAGAATCATGGTATATATGTACATTTATTAGTTTGTATTGTATTGTGAGCAAGTTATGTGTCATCAAGAAGAAAATGACATGTATTTTTTGTTTTCTAAGGAAAACTGTTGTACGGACAAATTTTAATATGCAAATAATGCATAATTTACCAACAGCAGCCTAAGTTGGCAAACTTAGATTCATTCTTGATGAAAATACAAAGAGGATTTACAGTCACAACCAAAAAGCTTTAAAGGTGTGGTTGCTATGAAAACTTTTTTGTATTTTTTCTGTCGTACGGATATGACACAAAGTCGTTTCTTAGTTCTTAGTAAACCTTTTTATTGAAAAAATACAGAAATTTGCGAAAAACCTAAGCTCTTATTTACTATTGGCCTCTGGCACTTACCCATAGTGAATGACAATATAAAAATTATCTAGAAGGAATATTATGAGATCTTTTAAATAAAATTTCAAAATCATCAAATTTTGAGAAAAACTTCACTATTCCAAGAAACTATCCCAAAAAACACATTCATAGTAGTATTTTCCAAAAGAGTCATATTGTTTTATGAATCCAAGATTCCCAGCTACATTAAACATCAATTGGTTTTCCATTTTGTCCACTTGTGAATTTCAGTTTGCTTGTCCACCTTTGTGTGGAATTGCCCATAAGTGGGAGAGGGCCAATCAGCTTTGTCACCTCTGTATTGACAGGATGCGTTTAAGCACACAATATAAAGGAAGTACACGTAACAGTGAAGCAGACTAGATGCATACAAGAAAGGTTAAACACTTGGCTCAGTACAGTACTGTTTTACTTTCAGCCTGACTTCAAAAGTCTGATCTCAGCTTTAAGCATAAATGGAGCTTCAGCTAGCGAACATGAATGGCTTGGAATGTGTGTTTACTGTAGCCGCTGCACTTTGCTGATTTTATCACCGTCCTAACATTTAACTGGACCTCAGTCCTTTGTCTTTTTTTAAAGGTGGCAGGTACATTGAAATAATGATCTGCGGTTGCGAAAACAACCAAAATTTTCTCTCTGTTAGTAATCGGACCGATTCTGTCAAGGTGGTCTAACCTCTGAAAATTCGGTTGAAAGAGTTACATCACATACGGTCGCCTACTACTATGACTTATGTGCAGAGTAACAACAACTGAAAACTGTTGCAGTGGAGCTTTTCCAATGTAAACTAACAAACTAGCCGTCTGCAATTTTATATTGCAAGTAACAGCAAATTATCCGACTTAAACGGGAGGATAAAGTAGTTGCTGGACTACACTGCCCTGGTTCCAATATTACACCAAAATAAACTTCACTGTTAGATTTAATTACCTGTCTAGCAGAAAGGTTGCAACCTCCGCGTCCGTTTTCAAGTCCTTCTCGCTCATGAGTTGTCTCCACCTGGGAAAAGCTACGCCGATGTAGACTCTCGTTTTATCCCAGTCATGTTTTCTTTTTCTTTTCTTGGGTGGTTTTCCTTCCCTCTCATGGCGCAAAGAGTATCCATGGTCCTCCATTTCAAGGGAAAGGGCAAGTATATGAATCGCAGGGCGCTTTCACCAACACAGTTGTCTTTGCTTGCTTCTCCTCCCCGCCCCCGACAACACACGGGGATTTAAAGGTAAACCGCAAAAGGCGAACCAAGTTTGTCCCCTTTCGGCTACCACATTCAAAGATGGCGATGCAACATGGCAGCCTCTGGTGGGTGCACCGCCACCTATGTATTTGTAAACAACTCATTCTAAGCTACAAGAAAGCTTTCATTTGTATGTGATTGTGATTAGACTTCGGTAAATACGTACTTATGAAAGCAATATTTGATTTTTGCTAATAATAAGCCAAATAAGTTACACACTGTACCTTTAAACCTTTATTATAATCAGCATAAAACTCTGTGCGAAAAAATTCCTCAGTGCAATAATTGAAGTCAATTTTGATATTTAAGGTGCATTTTCCTTTTAAGAAAAAGGCCTTTGCCTGTGTTCAGATACATCATCTGTAGATGGCTAAGATGATTTATTTGTTTTTATCTCTGCATCTTGTGTACTGCCCACCTATACCCTGATTATCCATCTCGTACCCCCTCAGTGCCCTCATGATCTCTCTTGTAGTAGTACATTATAAGAGAGGAAACATCATAGTGCATGTATATTGTATATATGAAAAGTTTGTTTCCCAAATGTAGTAAGTGCCAAAATTACAAAAATTGAGATAATACCATAGAGCGATAGCCCTGTGCTTCTTTCACATGGTGCAAAAATCTGTTTTTAGAAATTCATACTATTAGGTGTATTTTTTGTCTTGGTCAAAGTTTGTCTTTTTGTTTAAAATGCAAATAGGCGCCAACATAGAAAAAGCAGAATAACTCAAAATTAGTAAAATGGATATATTGCATTTTGGAAACAAACTCCTCATATTATACTTTCCAAGTACTTACCTATGACCCCTCTCCCGCTTTAACTCCAGACTTAAGACTAGACAAATGTTTTGCCTCTAATTATATGAATTGTTAGAATGGAGTGAATATGGCAATTTCTACTTTTTCAACATGATGATATAGACACTACACTCACACAAGTAAATGGTGCAAAGACTACAAAGAGCATAATTTCAGATATACTGTAGGTAAAGCATAGGATGGGTTTTATGTGCAAGCAATACATAAGGTGTGTTAAGGTCATGCCTCTACATCTAATGATGCCAAGTGCATTCATAAAGACCACAACCAAGCAAGCTCACCAGTCACCTAGACCAAAAATGAAATGCAAAGAAAGAAATCTTGTATGTAGCAAATCAAAAGTTATTTAGGAATTTACATAAAAATGTACCATCATAGCAATAGCTAATGTGACTCACTCAATGACTCCTATCATGAAGGACTCAGTTTTTTAAACCCCTATGCATCCTCGGGACTCATTAAGATCATAAAGGACTCAATTTTTTACACCCCAAATGCATCCTTGGGACCCCATTTCTTCTATTGCCATGGCAAACCCTGTGCCTGATAGTACTTTAACTCATTGGATGTTCATATTTTGTGACAAGTGTACTAGGGACTAGGTCTTCTTGGACGTGGGAAGAAACTTTGCTGGTGTTATGTCCAAGTTAGTAGGATGTGAAATTGTGACTGACATTACTCAAAAACGGCGATTAAGAAAATTCATCAACTTTATTGCAAACTTGTCTTCAAACCATGCAGGGTTGACAGCTTTTTTCAATCCAAGATTTAAGGTAGCATGCTACTGAAATTATACAAATTATTGCCATGTTCCAAATTTAAAGCATTATCAGAATATTTACATAATGCATGACTGATGTTACCTGACTGACGTTACAGTTTGTCACTCTGAGTTCAAAGTTACAGAGAATGGATTTCTGTCGATAACACAAGATAATTTGACAAGCTGTTGTCATTCTCTAAGTAGTCATTTATTTTGACTGCTCACTAAATGATAATAATGGTATTTGAATGTTTTCTAGATCATACCAGGTGCAGCGCTGACAATACCTTCTGGCTTCAAGTGAGATGTAAATACTGTCACTTTATTGACACAGATTTAATGAGTGGCATTCACTAGCCTGACAGGCCTGATATAAAGCCTTAAAAAAAAAAAAATGAAAAGCTTGTCAACTGATATTGTAACCAACTACCACTGGCTGGCAGGGTCAAAAAACCCAAACTAATGGTGAGGAAAAATAGGCTGAAAGACAGAGTTGAGCGAATTGAAAAGCCCAGTATTCCAATATGAAGTCATTCTGCTGCATTCTCAGTGAACATTGTGAATGAGTTGAACCTAACTCAGTACTGGACATTTTAGGGGGCCTAGCATTTTTATTTAACTGCTCTGTAGCACAGAGGTTGCCTTGGTATGCCTGATAGACTTTCCCTAGTGGCTTGGTCAACAGTGTACTTTGTGTATATACTTGTGTAAAAATACCTATATAGATATCTGTAATAAATTAAAGAGTACTTTACCAACCTGCTTATCAAGGATGGAGGTAGATTAAAGGGCCAATTTTTGAGAAGTTCAGGCAGTCAGAATTGTTGACCCCCCCCTAGATTTGGCTGCTATTTTATTTTTGAGATGGGTATGGTAGCCAAACCTCAAAACCCAAACCGCTCCTCTGTCAACCCCTTCAGTCCTAAGCTACAGCTACCCCCTTTTTTTTTTTTTTTGGCCCTTTTTGGCCAATTTACCAAAATTGCAAGTTCCCACCTCTCTAATTCTGAACTTCAGTGGAGTCCCAGCTCAAAGTTTATTGAAAGTCGGTCTATAGGGACTAGGGCAGATTACCAGAATGTAGTTATCCACCTGGGGCACCCTTGAAGCTTGCCAATAGGGGGCGCTCAAAATGCTCCAAACCATTTTTTTTTCTTAAGTTTGTCACGGATTTTCTCCAAACTTCAAAGGTATCCCGGTTGCCTTTTTGCAGGAATCATTTAGTTGGAAGGATTTTAATTCAAATCTACTGTTACTTTTGTGGGACAACCTTAAAGTTTAGAGAAAAAAGGGCCAAAAAAGGGTCTTGGACCAAAAAAGGGCCCATTTTGGGACCCTTTTTCTCAAAACTTCAAAGAGGTAGCCAAATGCTGATAATTACACAGTGTGCTGTGCTATATCACTATCAGCTCATCCCACTGACCGGAATGGTATTAACCCTGGTCCTGCCCCTAGGCTAATGCTTATCGAGGACCGGCATACAGGGAAATGGCTACATGGGAACAGATGATCGACACACAGGAAAACAATTGTGGGTCCTCTATATATTGGCGACCAGCAGGACTAGTTTTAACTCAATTGGCTAGATATGTTTCTCAGTTTGGCTTTATGAGGCAGATGATTGGCTTTTGGGGGGAAGGGGCGGGATATGTCATATTACCGCCATCTTTGGCAATTTGGACTTGTCTATTGAAAACGTCTTGCGTGGTTTGTCTCTTTATAAGATCTCTGGGTGTGCCTAACACTGAAAAAACTGCAATGCAGAATTAATTTTACATTCAACTGTGAGGCTTTCTTGTTAATTTACGCATGTATCCTGTTTTTGATTTAAGTTCCCAAAGTTCTGGTGGATCTTCATGTGAAGTTGTTGCGGAAAATTGGCAAGTTTGTGCCTGTAGACAAATGGGAGAAGTACCTCATAAAGGTAAGTAATGGATTTGGTTGATGCGTTTTTAGAAGCATAAGGTGTACATTCTCAGATAGAATCAAGTCTTGTTCTGAGTTGTATCATGTTGTTGAATGGAATAACTGAAGACTACCTGAAGGACCTACATCACATTAAATGTGCATAGACTTAATGTAATAGTCTCTTTATTGGTTTGCCTTCTAAAAGTCTTACAAAGTAACAGTATGTTCAAAATTCAGCTGCCAGAATTCTAACGCACACCAGTCGCACTGCTCACATTACCTCCATCCTCAATAAATTGCATTGGCTCCTCATGTCATCCAGAATCCATCATAAAATACTTCTCTTAACATTCAAAGCCCTCCATAACCTTGCCCCTCAATATCTCACTGAGCTCGTACAGCCATACACTCCGTCCATACACTTACGTCCTTTGCTTTCAGTTCACTTGCTGTCCCCAGATTTAGGCTTTCCAGCATGGGTGGCAGGGCTTTCAGCATCATGGCTCCTAAACTTTGGAACTCAAGCTCTTCATGTTATATCTTAATTTCTCAATTCAATTGACAACTGAAAACCCACCTCTTCAGACAGTACTATCAATCTTGTCCCTCTTAAATTTAATTGAATGATTTTATTGATGATTTTTTTTGCTTTTCTCCTTAATTTTATATTGATTTTTGTCCTGTCATTATAAATCATGTTTGTATTGCCTTTTTTAATGTTTCTTTTCTGTGTGGCATGTAAAGCAACCTTGGGTCTAAGAAAGGTGCTACAGAAACAAAACTTATTATTATTGTTATTATTATTGGTCACACTTTAGATGAAGTGTTGCTCATAAAGGCTTTATACAGCATGTACAATGCCCTCATAAATGAGACATAATGTCTTCATAAATCATACGTAAGCAAATGTCATGCTTTGTAAAGGATGAAATAACACATCCTTATTCAGCATGTGATGCCAGATGTGATATAACTGACAATATCACTTAGCTAGTGGCTAAATGCTATAAAGGGTGACATTGTCAGCTAAGTGATATTGTCATTATCACATCTGGCATCACATGCTGAATAAGGATGTGTTATTTCACCCTTTACAAAGCATGACATTTGCTTATATATGATTTATAAAGACATTATGTCTCATTTATGAAGGCATTATACATGCTATATAAAGCCTTTATGAGCAACATTTCATCTGAAGTGTGACCGTAGTATATTATTATTATTATTATTATTATTATTATTATTATTATTATTATTATAGAATGGATTATGGAAGTAAACAGAAGCTTTGTACTGCCTCTTACAGATAGCATAGCTGGAATGACAATAAATGCTGCAGTTAAAATGAAGATGCCCCTCTGCTAAAGTTAATTCCGCAACCCTAACTTGAAAACGGTTAGGATGGTATGGAAAATGCGCAGAAAAACAGAAAGCAGTGATTTCTCAATTTACTTCGACTTGTAGTCATTTTGCAGCCAGCGTGATGACAAAATGTTTCAGTTTTTATCTGGTCAAGTTCATTTTATTTATAAATATACACCCATTCCTGCCATTTAGGCCTGCAAGCCATTCCAAAAAATGTTTAATAACGATGTGGTTTGAAACCTCTGTTGTCAGCTGATGATTGTTGTGATTATGTGGTATAAAAGCAACATCCGGGAAAGGCTTAGTCCTTTAGCAACGCCAATTAGGCCAAATTGGCTGAGGATCGCCAATTCAATTCTCCCGTATATACATGAGAAAAACATTGAAAGTTGAAAAAAAGTCCCTCAGAGAAAGATTCAAAGGGATTTGGCCATTTTACCCTTTATCATGCATCACATAATTAAAGGATGGAAGGAATCAAGTAGTCATTCACGCTAAATGAATCTGGAAGAGGCAATATAGTGCTCTTGCTCTCTTTGATTCTACGAGCATTCCATGTGATATGCCAGCAGAATGCCTGTTCAGCTAGTATACATCTTTAGTTTATTTGGAATCCCAAAATTTGAATTCTGTATAGGCATCACGTAATATGAAAATTACTGCTTATGTTTCTGTTCCTCCAGTTATGTCAGGAGTTCAACAGCACCTGGGCCTGGGAACTGGAGAAAAAGGGCTACCTGGAGATGACGACTGAATGCAAGACTGAAATCCTCAAAGTATAACCTGTTGCCTGTCAAAGAGAACATGGCATTTTTCATAACATTTATATCACTCTCTCTATGGGCATTCTTGTGTACAAACCCCAATTCCAATGAAGTTGGGACGTTGTGTAAAACGTGAATAAAAACAGAGTACAATGATTTGCAAATCCTTTTCGACCTATACTCAATTGAGTACACCACGAAGACAAGATATTTAATATTCAAACTGACAAACTTTATTGTTTTTTTTTTTTTTTGAAATATTCACTCGATTTCAATATGATGCCTGAAACACATTTTGGGACAGGGGCAACAAAAGACTGGGAAAGTTGAGGAATGCTCAAAAAAACAGCTGTTTGGAATATTCCTCAGGTGAACAGGTTAATTGGAAACAGGTGAGTGCCATGATTAGGTATAAAAGGAGCATCCCCAAAAGGCTCAGTCGTTCACAAGCAAGGATTTATATATTTATTTATATATTTAACCAGGATGGGGTGCGGTTCACCACTTTGTGAACAACTGCATGAGTAAATAGTCCAACAGTTTAAGAACAATGTTTCTCAATGTGCAGTTGCAAGGAATTTAGGGATTTCATCATGTACAGTCCATAGTATCATCAAAAGATTCAGAGAATTCAGAGAAATCTCTACACGTAAGCAGCAAGGCCAAAAACCAACATTGAATGCCCGTGACCTTTGATCCCTCAGGCGGCACTGCATTAAAAATCGACTTCATTCTGTAAAGGGTATTACCATGTGGGCTCTGGAACACTTTGGAAAACCATTGTCAGTTAAGACTGTTCGTCGCTACATCTACAAGTGCAAGTTAAAACTCTACTATGCAAAGCGAAAGCCATACATCAACAACACCCAGAAACGTCACCGGCTTCTCTGGGCCCAAGCTCATCTGAGATGGACTGACGCAAAGTGTAAAAGTGCGCTGTGGTCTGACAAGTCCACATTTCAAATTGTTTTCGGAAATCATGGACGTCGTGTCCTCCGGACTGAAGAGGAAAAGGACCATCTAGATTGTTATAAGTGCAAAGTTCAAAAGCCATCATCTGTGATGGTATGGGGATGTGTTAGTGCCCATGACATGGGTAACTTGCACATCTGTGAAGGCACCATTAATGCTGAAAGGTACATTCTGGTTTTGGAGCAACATATGCTGCCATCCAAGCGACATATTTTTCAGGGACGTCCCTGCTTATTTCAGCAAGACAATGCCAAGCCACATTCTGCACGTTACAACAGCGTGGCCTCATAGTGAAAGAGTGCAGGTAATAGACTGGCCTGCCTACAGTCCAGACCTGTCTCCCACTGAAAATGTGTGGCACATTATGAAGCACAAAATACGACAATGGAGACCCCGGACTGTTGAGCAACGGAAGTCGTACATCAAGCAAGAATGAGAAAGAATTCCACCTGCAAAGCTTCAAAAATGAGTGTCCTCAGTTCCCAAATGCTTATTGAGTGTTGTTAAAATGAAAGGTGATGTAACACAGTGGTAAACATGACCCTGTCTCAGCTTTTTTAGAACGTCTTGCAGGCATCAAATTGATAATGAGCGAATATTTCCAAAAGAACAATAAAGTTTATCAGTTTGAACATTAAATATCTTGTCTTTGTAGCGTACACAATTGATAATAGGTCGAAAAGGATTTGCAAATAATTGTATTCTGTTTTTATTCACGTTTTACACCATGTCCCAACTTCATTGGAATTAGGGTTTGTAGTATTTACCCTGTTTTTCCCATGTATAGCACAAATTCTCGAATTTTTGAATTTTTCGCTATATTTAAATTTCTCAGCTGTTCACTTTAAATGCATTTGCTCTATGTTGATTTTCCCTATTATTTTTGCACTCGGAATTGAGGTTAAAGGATTAATTTGAGTCAAAGGTATGGATAATAAGCTTATAGTTAATGGCATTTAAACACGTTTAGATGACATTCGCATCCAAATCAGGTGAATAGCTTTTTAAAAAAATCCTTAATGCTGAAAGTCTATGCTTCAAACGCATCTTGACTGTTTCATTTCAGATCTGTTGTTGCATGCACAGGCAATATTATGAAGATTGTGTCTATTTCAAAGCACTTATGGATCTAACTATATATATATATATATATATATATATATATATATATATATATACACACTGATGGGCCAAAGCATTATGACCAATCACAGGTGAATGAAATTGCATTGATTATCTCGTAAAAATGATGCATTTAAATGCCTGAAATATATTTAACACGGTGCAAACAGTCGGTTCTTGCAGTCTACGTGTTGGATGCTGGGGAAATGGACAGGTGTAAAGGCCCTCAGTTACTTCTGTCAAAGGCCACATTGTTACCTCCAGATGACTGAGATAGAAGTGTTTTTAAAATGCCAGGGATCGTCGAGTCATCCCACGGTGGTTCGAGGAGGGGAAAACTACGAACCGCGCTTGGGTATTGGACGATAAAATCTTATTATTGCTTGTGGGCAACGAAGACCATCCCGTCCAGTCAGATCAGACAACAAAGCTACTGGAGCATGAGTTATGGGAGAAATGTATCTTAACACCCCATCCACCTTTGAAAGCACCTGCACTGGGCAAATAAGCATCGGAACTGGGCCTTAGTGCAGTGGAAGACGGTCATCTGGTTTTACTTGGGGGCAAGATGGCAGTAGGGTGAACTGGGAAGAAGAAAAGGTGGTGGAGGGAGTATGATGCTATGGCAGTGATCTGCTGAGAAAGCCTAGATGTGGGCATTCGTGTGACATCAGCTTGACGTGTGCCACCTACCTAAACGTTATTGGGGACCAAATGCACCCCTTCATGACAGTACTATTCCCTGATGGCTGTGGCATTCTTGGGCAGGATAATGCTCTTGCTGGAGTGCACGGATGGTTTTGGAATACAACCCCATTTCACAAGGAGTTTAGGTGATATGGAAAATTTAAGTTAAAAATGGAACATTGCTTTGTAAATTTTCCTTGACCTGTGAAAAATTGAAAACATTGCAAAGGCATTACAAAAGGAAGAACATTAAATATGATGCCTTTGCAATGTTTTCAATTTTTCACAGGTCAAGGAAAATTTACAGAACAATGTTCTATTTTTAACTTGAATATTTTTAACTTTAACTTTAACTCCGGGTGTAAACACTCATTTGGAATTGAGTGCCCGGAACTCTAGAAAAGGTGGGATGGGTGTGTTAAGCTCTGTTACATCACCTTTTCTTTAAAAAGCCCTTTGAGTATTTGTTTGGGGAACCGAGGACATCATTCGTTCCAGTTTTGAACAATTTTTTTTCTCATTCTTCCTTGCTATCAGTCTTCAGCTACTCGGGCATATGGGACTTCATTGGCGTATTTTTCGGGTCTTAAAGCATATCATATTTTAAACTGGAGACAGGTGTGGACTTCTGGTGAGCCAGTCTAACAGCCTAGGATGCCACGCTGTTGTAACAAGCAGAATGTGGTTCGCCGTTGTCTTGTTCAAATGGGCAATGCATCTCTGAAAACCTATTACCTAGAAGATGACAATAATCCAAAATGCATACATGTCCTTCAGCATCAATGGTACCGTGATGGATGCGCAAGTTACGCACGCCATGGACTCCAGCACACCCCCATACCTTGACAAATTCTGGCTTTTTTACCTTACATTGATGAGAACCTGGAGGGCCCTTACGTCTTTCGCTTGGTGAACACATCATACATCAGTACCTATAATTCATTAGTTAAGTTGCCTCTGGTCCAACAACAGCACCAGTGTTGCCAGATTTTATCAGTCTATTTCAGATGAGCTGAAGCCCATAGAAGACTGCAGGATTGCTGGACTATCTTGAAATATGGTTTCCACAGTGCATATGGTCTTCACTTGCATTTGTGGATGCATTGATGAATGTTGTTAATTGATTAGGGCTCTCCAAGTTACTCCCAGCTCTTGTTGTTCTATCCATCATGAAAACATGGTTTGATTTCAATGTAGTATCATCAGAGGGATTATAGATCAGGGCCTCTCAATATTGATTTACAATCTCATCCTGTGCCTGGAGAATTCTGGTAAAATGAAATACTAGAGTGCGTGGTTGGGTTGTTTGTGAACTGTGAACTGTCGTCAGTCACACAGTTTCTTGCATGGGGGCGAGCCTCGACCACTCATTGCATGTAAACAAATTGGTCTTTTATAGCTGCTTCTTATAGATGCAGGCATCACATGTTCAATGCCTCTGTACCCCTATTTTGACATTTCAACACTTTCCAAGTCTTATATTGCCCCTGTATCAACTTTTTTAGATGTGTCGCAAGGTATCAAATTCAATATGAGCATGCATTTCCAAAAAAAAAAAAAAATATATATATATATATATATATATATATATATATATATATATCAAGTTGATGAGGAAAAACATTTAGAATTTTGTTGTGTTTAATACAAGTGAAAGATGATTGAGTGATCAACTCTCTTTTTTTAACTTGCATTTCCTATACCACCCCTACTTTTTTGGTTATAATGTAGGGTTGTAGTTTTAGGAACGTGAATAGGAGCTCAAAGTGTTGCCCTGGCCTTCGTGTTCTCCAGATCTCAATCCTGTCATGCTTCTGTGGGATGTGCTGGAACAAGTCCGATCTGCGATGGTGCCTCCTCACGACTTGACTTACAGGATTTTGCTGCTAATGCTACACTTACAGCACTCAAATGTCTTGTTGCCAGAAATCACAAGACACCTTCACAGGTTTTTTTTTTACGGTCCATGCTTTGGCTATTTTGGTGGCACATGGAGGTCCAACAGCATATTGGGTTAGGCAGGTGGTCATAATTTGGCCCATTGATGTATATTATTTTCATGTATCCGTATTGATGTAACATACATTTTCCTGTAGGCTTTCTGCTCATCTATGAATCATACTTTTGTCCTTTGTTATTGCTTTTCTAGTACTTGTGTGAGTGCCAGTTTGATGACAACTTGAAGTTTAAGGCTGTGATTAATGAAGAGGACCCTGACAAAATGCGGTTGCAGCCCATTGGCCGAGACAAGGATGGCCTCATGTACTGGTTTCTGCTGGACAAAGTTCATAACATAAGGGTGTATGTGGAGGAGCAGGATGACTTGGATGGGTCCTCGTGGAAATGCATTGTCAGGTACGATGGTGCGGGGAAGTAATGTCTCAGAAATCCAATTCATCAGGCAAACAGCTTTCTATCTTGAATAATTTATTCAGGTAATGTATACAGTGTGAAGAGGGACAAGCTCAGCAAAAGAAATTATTACAATGATTGAGTGTATTGTTCTGTTCCCTCTCAAAGAATATGGGGTCTTTTAAAGAAGATGTGTATTGATTTGAAACTTAATTTAAAAAATAGTCGTATTTGGTATCATCCAAAAAGGCATGCAGTACTCTCTCACAATCAACATTTTCCACCTGGAGATGATAATGGAATAGTCATCATGGATGTAAAACGTGCCTTTAGGAACCCCCAATATCGTCCTAGAACTGCTCTGTGAATCGGGCCAAGAGCTGTGACGTTACTCGTGGGAGCAGTTGTGACACATAGGCTATTGTATGCGTATTTTACACTGCAAGCAAGAGGTCAAAATCTACTAAAATTGTCAGAATTTTTTCAACCCCTGCTTGACTTGGACATTGAATTTACATAGCGATATTTTGAGCAGTTAGCAAGCCCAAATCCAGACAGTTGTGATTCAAAATGGCCACCCACCAGTTCCACCATCCATGTTTGAGATCGGACTAAAGTACACTGGGAATTGTCCAATGAACATAAAATGTCAGATGTATGTTGATAATTATATGAACTACCACTTTATTATAGGTTTTAAGGACTTTTAAGTTTTCATGAGGTAAAGTAAGACAGACTTTGTATTACCCAGAACTTTGTCAAGGAAAGTTTTATACTTCTGCTCATTGCACGGAAAAAATTCAAAAACAGGATATTACAGGGACGGGTACTCTGCATCATCAACAATAACATACTTTTTGGCACGCATAAATCTCATCCGCGAGAAACATTTGGACAAGCCTGTGAAATACAGGGACTATATAGTGTGGTCAGATGAGACCAAAATTGAACTCTTTGGATGTCATAGCGCACACCATGTTTTGGGACAAACAGCACTGCACATCACCCCCAACACATCATAACAACAGTGAAGTTTGGAGGTGGGAACATCATGGTGTGGGGCTGTTTTTCAGCATATGTTACTGGCAGACTTCATATAATTGAAGGAAGGATGAATGGAGAAATGTACCGAGACATTCTTGATAAGAATCTGCTGTCATCTACCAGGATGCTGAAGATGAAATGAGGGTGGACATTTCAGCAAGACAATGATCCCAAACACACAGCCAAGGAAATTCTGAATTGGTTTCAGAGAAAGAAAATAAAGCAGCTAGAATGCCCCAGTCAATCACCTGACTTGAATTCAATTGAAAATCTATGGAAAGAACTGAAGATCAGAGTTCATAGAAGAGGTCCCCGGAACCTTCAAGATTTGAAGACAGTTTGTGTGGAAGAATGGGCCAAAATCACACCTGAGCAATGCATTCGACTAGTCTCTCCATACAGGAGGCATCTTCTGTCATTATCAACAAAGGCTTTTCTACTAAGTATTTAATACATTTCAGTAAGCGTGTTCAATACATTTTCCCTGTCTCATTCCACTTTATTACACATAATTTATGGACTTATTTGTTTTAATTTCTTTGTATGTGTGGATACATCAGGATGACTTTTTCAGGCCCCAAAATGAGATATTTGGATACGAGATAGTCCCGAGGTCTGAACATGAGGATGAGGGTGTTCACATCCTCATTGTTTAGGGCTTCCTGCTTTACACCTACGGACCATTGATCGAAGTATTGAAACAACATTACTTCATTTCCATTCCATACGAAGAATGCAAAAAGAGGAGGAGATCTAGGAACTACACAGTGCCAGACCCACCTGGTCTGTTTGACGGGCACGTCTGGCCCATGTACGTGAAACACAAGCCCATCTGTGCTTCATCCTGATCATCCTTTGCATGCATGTGTGCATACATGCCAACTCTACCGCTTTTGGCGGTAGACTACCGCTTTCGGGGGGAGGTTTCATTCTGAAAAAAACGCCCCAAAAGCGGTAGCCTACCACCAAAAGCGGTAGAGTTGGCATGTATGTGTGTGGATTACTTGGGTTGTTACCGACATCTGGTGAAAATTTCATATCAATAGCCCCATTAGAAATATATTTACTGAGAAAATTTAGACGCGCTTCAATTACGTATTTTCCCCGCTGTATGTTCCAAACAACACGTATACAGGCTGAGACACTGTTGTTTCGCTTAATCCCGATAATCTAGCCTACAATTTGTACAAGTTTAGTTGACTGCGGTGGGTGAAACGGTAGATTCTCTTTCAACACGCACATATTTAAAGTTTTATCTGTCACACTCTGCCATATTGTCATTTATTCAATATAAATTTGATCAAATCCTCCACGAATCAGCATTGAGACCGTGTTGTGTGGCTGTCATGCGCTTTTATCTAATCTGTGTGAATGGTCTGACCGCTCTGAGCGTCTATCCAATTTGATATTAAACGTGTGGCGTCCATGCACAGCACAACAATGTTCTTTTCAGGTGATGAAATGAGTTTAACAGCCTAGCTACAAGAGATAGTGTTGCCTCATTTCAACAGCCTCAGTACAGTATACATTGTGAAATTATTTTTGCGTTATGAAATGTATATTGTCGATTTACCAATAGCCACGCTAATATCCAATTTATCAATAGTTTGGCAGGTTTGGTATAACACTGCGTTGTGCAAGCATAAGAAATGAAATCTGGCAGGTGTTGCCTGCTTTATAGAGTAGACTAGCATTTGGATGGATAGAAACTTTTCAGCCAATTGTATTGTCGAAGATATTCATTTATTCAAATAGGTCATCAAGCCGGTTTCAGATTTCCCATTGGATATAGCGATAACAAGCAACCGGTTTCATCATGGCAGCAAGGCAATAGTGGTTGATAAACTTCAGTTTATATTCGCAGCTTCTCACTGGTGGCATGGCATGCGCTGACTGCTTTAGTGGCGTTAGATTACCTAATATAAAGTCATACTCATGAAATTTGATATAAAGCTGTACAATTTCAGAACTTACCTCTCGGTGACGAAGAGCAGTGAAATTTTGTGCCAGTAGACTGCAAACTGCTACACTTGTGGACACAGTATTTCAACAATTTTTTTTTGTCTACTGCAGTTATTTTGATTAAACTCTTAATATGCATACAATACATTACCGTTTATAATACGAGCTCATAAAATTCACCACAAAGGAAGTTACTTATTGTTGCATTTTCGAATATAAATCCCTTTAGGTTGTTTAAGGTTATTGCAGCTCATTCGTGCCATGAGTTTTCGTTTACTAGATCCCCCAAGCCTGAATTGAAGTGCGCAATCTATTTCTAGGTCAATGTTTGCTGCGGTACGTTATAAAAAAGACCCACATTCTCGGCCGTACGAGATGCACGCAGTAGGCCTTACATTTGCCCAAAATGGTCAAGTCCATTGCAGAGGGAAGCAAGTGAACTTTTGGCATATTTAAACAAGTAGAACTGCCAGGATTTCTTTGGTTGTCCAACCGGAGTTAAGGTTGTCCAGATCTAGTTTGTACTTTCTTTTTCTCATGACTGTATATTACAGTGATTTGACACCATGTTAATATTGACTGCTACCACTTATTGTTTATGATTTAACATCATTTCAGTACTTGCAGCAGATGATAAAATGACTATGTTGGCAGGTCGCACAGGTCACTGTTGTTTACTTTATAGTGCTGCATAACTGAACTACAGTATCAATTCAGGTGTGTTACAGGCACCATTGGGCCTCTTGTTTGCCTTTTTTTTTTTTTTTTTTTTCTCATGGCATTTTCGTTGTTAATTTCAGTGCTGCATTTAACAGTTTCAAATACTGGTGGATGATGGGGTGTATACATTGTAAAATTAATTGTCTGGGATACAAAATGCATTTTTCTGATCACATGAACTGTAATAAATGTCTACAACATTTTGTTTGGTTATCAGTAAAGGTGCTCCCATAAAAGGCAGGCTGTGACCAGAATTGAGGTGCTCAGTGGTCCAAAAATAACTGCTTTTTAAGGTCCCATCTGAGTTTAGAGAGCTTAAAATGCGAAAATAAAGCGATCATGTGATTTCATTTGCTATTTTTGAACTTGCAGGGAATAGTTTGGGCACTCTCTCCATATTGGGATAAATATAGGACAAAGTTGGTCAAAATACAGATCTGTGATATTCGATTGCGATTGGGAAAATCGTGAAAAAGCTATTCCAGCTGTACACTTTTTTACATGGGCAGGAACACTTAGCCGACTGTGGATCATCTTGACAATGAGTGCTTGAGAAAGCAAATTTTTAAAAAAATTGTTCTTTTTTCACATTTCAGGCAAAGCATTAAGTATGGTTTGCCTGTTTTCACAGAACCCGCGATGATTTGGCGGGAACTTTGGATCTACTGAAGACACAGATTGATCCAGAGCTGCTGACCAAGAAGGACCAGGAAGAGGAGTCAGTCTGCGCAAGCCCAAGCCTTGAGGATGAGGAAAAAAAAGAGGAGCTTGAAGGTGATATTTGTGAGATGTGCTGGCTTTCGGGCACTTGTTGCTTTGGAAATTTTCTACTGAAAATAACTAAAGGAGTTCCTTACTGTTACGAATTGTAATGTTATATGTTAATGTGGTGCATGCCAAATAATTTGCTTATTATACGGTGGATTTTCTGTTTATGCACGTTGTCTTACATTGAAATTAGTTGGATGTTCTAAAACATTTAAGCATGCCAGATGAGCAAAAATGGAATAAATCGGGAAGGGGAACATACTTTTTCATAACTTTGTCAGTAAAAGGGCACAGTGAAAAAAATATTCTATTGTTTGCAATGTGTTATGCTTAATTTTGATAGAATTTGTTTGTTCTAAATCAATTAGGGAATGAAAAAGTAGAGGACATTAAACAAGATGGCAAATGTAACAGCCTTACTGAAAATGGAGGAAAGGACTTTAAATGGACGAACACAGATGGTAAGGAAACAGCCAACAAATGCAAAGAGAATGGGCTCAATACATCCCTAATCAACAAAAAGAGCATGGAGGGAAAACCAGTTATCGGAGAGGAACTTGAATCAGAGCTCAGTAGCAATAATGCCATTGATTGTGCTACCGCGACGGTTTCTGAGATAAAAACGGAGGTTTCTGAGAAGACAGAGCCTCCCCAGCCTAAGGTGGCAGACAGTGTCCAGCGGGCAATGAAGAGTGACCAGCAGGCAAAAATTCCTCTGAAGAAGAGAGAGATGAAACTGAGTGATGACTTCGATGGCAGCAATGGAGGTAGCATCATTGTGAGGAATCCTTCCCTCACTCCTACCAAAGAGCTGCTGAAAGAAGAAGTAGTGAAGAAGGATGATCCACTGAAAGTCAAAAAAGGTAGCCCTATAAACTTGGACGTCTGCAAATCCACAGAAACAAGAGACTGCATGGCGGAGTCGCCACGTAAGGAAAGGTTGTGCAGATCACCTGACACTGGACAAAACAAAGATGAAATTGAGAAAGCTACGGAGAGCACAGTGGCAGGGGGCAATATACAACCTGCTGTAATGCATAAGGAGTCGGCAGAGAAGGGGGCGGAGGGAGATGTGAAAAACCAAGAAGTTTGTAAAAATGTAGACGAGGACAAGGAGAAGAAAAAGGAAATGGATGATAAAGCAGAAATGGAAAAACCAGTGGAGAAAGAAAAGAAAAAAGCAGAGGTAGAAGAGAAGCAAAAAAGAGAGGAAAAGAAAACAGAAGATAATGAAGAGGGGAACGTTAGAGCTGATAAGAGAGAGAAGAAAAAAACGGATGGAGAAAAAGAAAGATTGGTAGCAGTCAAAGAGACTGTAAAAGTAGAGGAGGAAATGGAGAAGAAAAAAGCAGTTGACGCAATCGGAATAGAGAAAATTGTGGACAGTGATGAGAAAAAAACAGTTGAGGTGAAACTGGAGGACAAAATGGAGGACGCAGCAGAGCCTGTTGAACACACTGTCCCTGATCAAATGGTGATGACAGCAGCTGAGAAGGCAGGAACCAGTCCAGATGAGAATGCTTCTGATGCAGCTTTGGATGGAATAGGTACAAAACCATCATTTACAGACAAAAACAAACCACCTGCACCCGAGGCATCTCCTTTGGAAGAAGAATGCCCTGTCAAGCTAGAGGAGGTGCATTCAGAAAGCCCTGCCCTGACCGAAGAGGAAGTTGAACTAGTCAAGGAAGCTTTAAGGAAGAAGGGTATGTCCCCAAACCAGGAAGAAAAGGATGGAGAGGTATCACAAAAAGACCCTGAAACCACTGCTGAACCTTTGCTGACGGAGTGTTATGGGAAATATGGCAAAGATGATTCAGATGCAAATAAGTTGCCCATTGTCCCTGACTCTGATCATCTCAAAAAGGTGGAGGCCAGCAGTGAAGCTACTGAAGGTGAAGATGGCAAAACCACCGTTAAAAAATGTACAGCATCAAAGCAGAAAGGCGAAATGCCGAAAGGAAGTAGAAGGAAAGCGGCTAAATCTGAGGTAAAGATTGGGGATGAGAGGGCTAGTGACTTAGGGAAGGAAGGTGAAGGACTTGGAGGGGCTATGAGAATGGAAAAAGAACTAGAAAACCGTGAAGTGCTGGAGGGAGTTGAGCAAAATGATGGGGATATTGATGTGTTGGATAAAGATAAGGATGCAGCAATTGTGAATGAAGGCCTCAAGACTGGCAAGGTGATGACAAACACTCAGACAAAGGCCAGAGCCCCTGCCAATCGAAGGAGGGCCACAATCATTGGAGAGAATATGCAGCAGAAGCGGCAGGCTTCTGTTCATCCAAAGACTGTCGAGAACCAAAAGGAGAACAGCATATCTGATGCTTCTGAAGGGAGAGCTCTGCGGAGGTCCCCCAGGATATGCCGGCCAAGTGCCAAGATGGCTGAATTCCAGGACCGTAAACAGGATAAGATACAATTGACATCCATACCTGAGGAGGAGAAAGAAATCAGTGACAAAGAGGAAGTCAGGCATGTTCAAAAGAAACGGCAAGAGAATAGTGCAGAACGAGAGAACCAGCCAAAATCGACAAAGGTGAATTTGCTTCATTGCTACACATTCTGTTTTATTAATGACAACAAAGCGTACATTAAATAATGGGGGTATCAGTGGGATGTAATATCAATATTGTAAAACTCCATGGTACAGCACTACCGAACCCCTGCTTTTTTGTTAGTAAATGGCACTGGCATGCATTATAACACTTGATTTGTCGGGCTTTTTGTCATGAAGTTCTTACATGCCTTCATATGAGCTGAAGAGTCTGTTTTTGTTTTTCTGTGTTATGTCCCCCCCCCCCCCCCCAGGGAAGGCGGCGAAGGGCACGGTGGTCAAATGTCTGCCGGCGTAAAACAAAAGGGTCCAGTGAGGATGAGGAGGAGGAGGAGGAAGATGATGAGGATTATGAAGCAGAAGAGTTTGAAGACAATAGTGATGAAGATTATAAGGTGGAGAATGATAGGAAGAGGAAAAGGAACAGAAACAGGAAAAGGAATTTTTCTGAGACCTCCTCATCCTCAGATGGGATTCCGAATGAGGACCCCTGCAAACACTGTGGCCTACCCAATCACCCTGAATTGGTGAGTCACCGGACATCATCGGGGGTCATAGTGCTGCATTGTATGGCTGAGTGACTGTTCTGTCATTTTCTGATGCACAGTCATGGAGTGCAGCAGTGGAAATGACCAGAAAAGTTAAAGCTGAGGAAGATGTAGACAAAGATATATCATCCCTTCCCACAGATTCTGCTGTGTGACTCCTGTGACAGTGGCTACCACACGGCCTGCCTCCGCCCACCGCTCATGCTCATACCTGATGGAGAGTGGTTTTGCCCACCCTGCCAGCATGTGAGTATCAATCAGAGACAGATGAAGTGTTCACACAACAAACAAAACAAATAAGAGGAATTTTGTCCTGTTGTGGATCATTTAACCCCTTTATGCAGATGCCAAATCAAGCCAATCCTTGCCTGTGTGGGCATGATTTTAAGGCTTTGTAACTCCAGATTTCAGTGTCAGAGAGATGGAGGATGTGTTTTCAATGAAGGGAGACACTCCTGTCATTTTGAAGAAAAACTTATTTCCATTTGTTTTCATAATTTTGGTACAAAAAAGTGCTGCAAATACAAATAAAATTCATGAAAATTGAGCATAAAAGTTGTTTTGCAATGAAAAACTGCCGAGAAAATGCTGGGTGGTAAAACAATACATTTCCTGGATCACAAACTCATTCTCAAGAACTTTGTTTACATCGGAGGGTGATTTGCAGAAGTACAGATTATCTGTGAAGCCAAATAGAACCTGCCCCCCAACCTCCCAAAAAAGCTAAAAATTGAGAAATTAGTGCTTTGGTGCGTATTATAAGTAATACACTGTTTTACTACCGAGCTACCTGGTAGTTAAATTTTGTATCAAATGCAAGTGGAAATTAATGCATTTTAATTCTTCTGACCATTAAAGTGAGAGGGCTTATTAAAGTACCGATTAATTATTCAGTTAATAAACTGAACAAAAAACTAACTGAAAGTTGAATGGTTATTAAAAGGAAAACAAATCGTCCCTTACAAAGTATAGTGACACCAAAATGAACAATAATGCAAACTCATCTTCACAGGCTCTTTGTTATCAATACTAGCTCATGAAAATACAATTGTATATTATGCTGTCCTCCTAAGTATATTATCAATAATTGCATTGAAATTGGATTACGTTTTTGAAACGTCACCATGTCCAGTCAATTCACGAGCAAGTAAATTTTCTTGTTGGGTATCACGCGAGTAATTAGCATCACTTTGCTGCTGTACCTGCACCCTGCCTTGTGTTTGCTGGTATGGAAATAATTCAATGCTAGCATAGGCTAAGAGTCATCTAATATAATTGTAGCCAACGTACCAATATGGAAAATGAGGTGAATGCAAAAAATTTAAATCGAACTTGCAGTACAACATACCATTTGCTTCAGTTGTATTCAATTTATCCAGGCTTCAGGATTGCTTCTGAAGTTTGTATACTTGATTAAAAAAAGGGAAATTTATGTACAGAATACTTAGTTAAATGGTAGAATAGCCATGAGATAATGTTATGTTTAACGCAGAGGTGGTCCTAGTGCATTTGGTGCCCTAGGCAAAGCCCCCCCCCCCCTCCAACAATACAACATGTGCAAATTTTTTCCAAAAAATATAATGTATTGTTAAATATGTTAAATATGCTGTTAAATAAATCTGATAAATAATCAATAATAGGCAAAAAATGAACAAAAACAACGGTTCTGCAGCAAAGTAGCGCAAAATCTTGAACTTTCAGCTTTTTTTCCCCTCTCACGGCACTTTTTGGAACAGTGCCTGACTCGTCAATGTCACTTCTCTCTCACCGACCAATCAAAGTCAAGAAGAGGGCGGGACCTAAAATATCAACAGCAGTGTCAGAGGAGAAACTGAGCCAGCTGCTACAGTCATGCTTCAAATCAGTTTGCTACTGTTTAGATTGGCTTGCTGTTCTCTGTACAGGGACTCAAGTCTGCTGACTAGTTGGTCAGTTCGTATTCATGTTTACTACAAATGTTGAGCCCAATAGCTGTAGCTAGGTACTGTGTTATCGCTTAGGTTCCCTTTTATTTTAACCAGGGTAGCTAGCTACATTTCGCAAAGCATAGTTACGAGTGACTTTAGCAGCTTGGTTACGTTGCTCAAACCACTGACCGTATTCGGTTCTAGTCACGCTTCTAGGGAAACAAACATTCTGTAGCTCAGTTACTAAGACTATTCACAATTTATTTTCATCGTATTAGCAAACCTTTCTAGGGTAACACCTTAATGTAACATTGAACTACAGAGGTTTGATATTCGTATTGACGTATTGTGGAAGTGCTAAGAAGACGGTCTCAGTTACTTGGCGACAATGAGCGCTGGAGAGAAGCGCTCTGAAAATGATGTCATGCGCACTTCCTGTGCAAAAAACATTTCCTGTAGACACAGGCCCTTACTTACATTTATCATATACTTCCTTATAGATACGGGGAATCTGCCCATGTGATACGAGCGCAAGGCACGAGTCTGTACCTTCTTGCCGGGCAAAATCCCTTATCCGTGGCAGCAACCATTGCCATAGAAACAGTCACGAGCGTTGTTGGCAACGCATCGCTTCAGACGCTGATTAGACGCTGTCATGGCGGAGAGACTCATAAATTCCTCAGCGGCTGAAATTTCTGAACTGGACTATGTTATAGAAAAGGAACTTGATACAGAACTATTTGTAAACAGCATGCTTAATGCCGCGCATGCGTAATGCCTTTTGCAGCAATATTCATGCGAAGGGCTGTAGTAAAATGTTTTGCGCGTAACTATCGTAGAAATGCAAATTTATTACCTTAATGGAGAAAATTGCGTTTGCATGCTAGCTAGCTAATTAGCCCTTTCGTTGACTTGAAAACACCGCTGACTAAAAGCAAATTATGCTAGCGCTACTGGCCTGTAATGATGACGATAATAACCTGAAATAAATGCTTTGGATAAAATGCATCGTTAATTTGGTATAAATCAGTATATGATAAATAGAACATCATATGCGCATTTTCAAATCACACCGTGTATCAACCATGTATCAACCTAGCTAAAGCCCTCGGGCTGATACTGGAGTCTCGGGTTGATACAGCGTGTGATATGAAAATGCCCATATGATCGTCTCTATTTAATTTATTTTTCATGTCTAAGTATTGTGGCAGAAAAAGAGGGATGCCAAATATTGTTAAAAAGTTCAACATTATTATTATTGTTATTTGTTTATTTATTTATTTTGCCGGCCGCATATTTGGCGCCTACCATAGGGTGGCGCCCTAGGCAAGCACCCATGTCTTCTGTCGGAAGGACCACTAGTGCCTAAACGAATGATTCTGTATCTCATCTGAATTATATTATGTGGATATAATAATGCAGTGGAAAAAAAGACAGGACAGGTTTTCATTACGTGTTAGATTGCAGCCCCCCTCAAGATTGAGATTGTAACTGAAGCAATGCACCATTTGATAGCAAATGTAGTGTCCTATTGGATTAAAGGCATAGAATGTATTTGTTTCAGCTCTTACCCAACAAAAGTACACGTTCTTCTCGTTCCATAAATATTTTTTGCAAAGTTTTGCAATTTTTATGTACGGCGTAATCAAATGTCCAACCTCTGAAATACAACTCATTAGCACAAATTCCTGAATTTCACCATTCCATGAATTTTAGCCATAAAAAAAAAAATTTGTGTGGCAATTTCCCTAATGTTATGACGCTCTTGGACGCCAGGAATTCAGCTGATTTATATAAAGTGTATACAAATTAGTTTTGATTATCACTCATGCTGCTGCTTAATTTTACACCAAATGATCAAGGTTTGATGTTACTTATCATTATTAGAACCTGAGTGACAAAATCTGCCATAATCCGCTGTATGCGGCAGTTGTTTACTCCAACAAGACGGGAAACTCGGACCTACCAAAATGAGTCTCCGGTCATGCTCTGAGTACTTTTTACCCAGTTGCCTCAAGGAGCACGTTTACGCAAAATATGGAATTGAATCGCCCAGTAAATATTGGAAGATTTTGAAAGATGATGCCGTTCCAACGGAATTCAGTCACCAGCAGGCCCCCAAACGCAAGCGTCTGTCAACTTTAGCTAGGCTGGAGACACGGCAGCCTCAATTACAGATAGAACAGGTAGGCTTTCCAAATCTAATGTCAGCTTATAATTTGTCATAGTAGCTACACTGATTCACAAATGATTCATCGGACAAACTCTTGCTTACTGTATCCATGTTTTACTTCATTTATAAGCTCCGCGCGCTCAAGAGTTCCGGTGTCTGGGTAACCTGGCAAGCTACCCCGATTTCAGTAAACATGGCGCACCACCAGCAACGTATATATCTGAACTTCTCGAACTGATATAGTCATTTAAAAATTTTTCAGAAATTACCCAAAAATACATTTGAATAGTAGGGGCTGTGTACTTTTATTGGACGTCCGCTGTACCAAGGATTTTCTTTGCCTTTAAATGGCAATACCAGACTCATACCAAAGCTGTGAGAAAGATTTAAAGGGGCAAGATGCGCTAAAAGAGAGAATTTTTAACTTGGCTCTGATATCTATGTTTTTTTCTAGGTTATTTTTTTTCTGGAGGGCTCATTATTATGAATTATTATGAATTATGTAAAAAAAATCAAGCAAAATTTTGAAAGGTACCTCTACACAATGGTAATGGTAACATTTGCGTATGTATATTAATATGAAATAGATTTTGATAGTTGACTGACAACACAGGAATTTATGGTGTCTATTTTGTTTAGAGTAGCAAAGTCTGTGCATTTTCCTTAACTGATCGTTGAACACATTATCAATCAATAATAGATTAATCACTAATTATTGAGATACAGAACGCACATATTTTTTCTCAGTTTGTTGTGTGTTACCAACTTAAATGGAACATTAATGACATGAAGAGATCATTTAAGCACAAACAATTGAAATGAACAGAATAATAAAACAATTGGGCGTTCATTGGGAAAGGCCGTTTGGTCAGCCTGCCCTGATTCACCAAACGGTGCCGCCAATTAAAACAACGTTATGGGGTGCAATTACTGCCATTTCTTGGTTCAGAATGAGGTTAAATATGCATGGAAGTGGAAGCTTAAAACATTGTGCTTCATTCATTCCCATTAAAAGGCAAAAAAATCCTGTTTCTATGGGCGAATAAATCTCGCCAGTTTTTATCCCTCAGCCCCGACTAAGGGACAGAGGGGTATTGTCGTCCCCTTCGCAGACGGGTGGACGGGCGTCCGGGCGTCCAGCCATTGTCCATGCTATTTCTCTCTAACCGCTTAGGTTAGTAACTTCATTTTGCGTCTGTGGACTTGTCTTGGTGGGTAGCCGTGCCTCGCAGAGGTTTCGTACCCGAATGACCTTGACCTTTGAGACTTTCTCTAGGCCGTTTCTCTCAAACCGCTTGGGTTAGGAACTTCATTTTGCATATGTGGACTCGCCTTGGTGGGTAACTGTGCCTTTTGAGGTTTCTTACCCAAATGACCTTTGACCTTTGCTCAGGGGCCTTGACCTTCCAAACTTTGTCAGGGCTGTTTCTCTCAAAACGCTTGGGTTAGGAACTTCATTTTGCACATGTGGACTTGCCTTGGTGGGCGGCCGTGCCTCGTCGAGGTTTCATACCTGAATGACCTCTGACCTTTGGTCAGTGACCTTGACCTTTGAAACTTTGTCCAGGCCGTTTCTCTCAAACAGCTTGGGTTAGGAACTTCATTTTGCACATGTGGACTTGCCTTGGTGGGCAGCCGTGCCTCGTCGAGGTTTCATACCCGAATGACCATTGATCTTTGCTCCGTGACCTTGACTTTCAAAACTTTGTCTGGGCCATTTCTGTCGAACTGCATGGGTTTTGCACATGTGGAATAGAATCACATTTTTTATTTCTCCGAGACCAATTGTTCTTTACTCTGACGTGAGAATTTGCATGACTCGGTAATGATCGATGAGACCACAGCTAACAAGGCAGACCAAATGAAACCCGTTGTTTTTCTGAACTGCAAAGTCGGAAGTACGCCCTCTTGTGGTATAAAAGTTAATTTATGTGTGCTCCAGAGAAATGATACTTGAAACATACACTACAGGTTGACACATTTTAATCTGTTAATTTAAAGGCAATGAATTAATTAATGATTAAACATTAACATATCTAATTTTGTTATTTTCTATGCAGTATTTCACTTTTGTGCTCATTTTAGCTTTGTATGGCTTTACATTGCTGGAATGAGGGTAGATGAATGTTTCATAATCAACATGTATTATGTCATACTACTAGGTATCTTTTATAGCAGATCAGGTTTCATGAGGGGGACATGATTCATGCAACATTTATACCACTGTTCCAGACTTAAGAACTCTGATCTTCAGAATAGAAGTAGGGCACCACCTAAAAAATACTCAATATTCAGATATTCCAGATACAATTATGGCATCACTTAGAGGCACATTTTCTAAGGTTACTGCTCGATTGCAGAAGGCATTTAAGAATGTGAACTATTAATACCATCAGCGGTTTTTCAAGTCGTGATGGACCTTTGATAATTCTATTGGTACTCCATCAGAGGGCTTGAATTGTTTGTAGTCCCTTAATCTGATTTAAACCTTTCCCCACCTGCTCCTGTTCATATTATAACCCCACCTCCTCAATCTTATAGAAACTGCTGTGTGACAAGCTGGAGGAGGAGCTGAAGAAACTTGATGATGCACTTAAGAAAAAGGAACGTGCAGAGCGAAGGTCAGGGGCTGTCTGCAGCAGCATCTTACATTTTACAGAGTTACTCTAAACATTTTTTGCTAATGAAGTAAAATTAATTATGAACTCTGGAAAAACTCTCTTGCACCTTAAAACGTTCTTTCTTGCGCTTTCTCCCTATCTTTGTGGGGGTACATTTTGGAGATGGCTAATAATCGTGGCTCCACAGTGCTTAACTACTAATTATGTCCTCAGGAAGGAGCGCTTGGTGTATGTGGGGATCAGTGTGGAAAACATAATCCCTCCCCCAGTGAGTATAATAGCGTTACATGTTTTTTGGTCTGTCCAGTTTAAAGACAGTTGATTATCTCGCTGGAATTAAGACCACATGATGATCCACTCCTTATGTATTCTCTGGCATCTCTTTAGTTTTTTATCTTGTTTACATTTTTATCTTTGTGAGCATGTTTCCTTTCACAGTCAATAATTTCACCTCTAACTGTTCGCATGATCTTTCTCTTAGGACGTGAATGCTGAAGACGAGAAGGCAGTTGAAGAGGAGGAGGTGGAGGACCTGGAGTATGAAGATGATGATGACTACAAAAGCTGGAGTTTTGGAAGGAGATCAACCAGAAGGAGAAAAAATATCAGCTACAGGTTTGTGTTTCCTTACATCATTAAAATAGGTATTCTAGATCTTATTCAGAATGATGTACTGCTCATGTACCAGTGCAGAAGTCCTAAAAATAGCCTTAAATAAAAAAGTGCAGCCTGAGTAGGCAAATTGTGCTTTGCAAAGATGGCCCTATACATTTGTTTTATTGTACAAGGTTTGATGAGTTTGACGAAGCCATTGAAGAGGCCATTGAAGAGGATATCAAAGAGGCAGAAGGAGGCGGTACGTAGCTTTGCCATTGTATTTCTATCTGATCGAAAAGCAAGTCCGAGAAATTAGGCGAAATTTTACAGAACATCTGAAAGGCTGTTTGGTGATTCTTGAATTTGAATATCATTGCCTTTTTCATACCCTGTTGGTGGTTACCAACTGTAGTCTCTGATGTATGGAAGTGCATTTCAGAGTAGATTGGCATTGGGTCCATCAGTGTAGGATTTACATGAGCACGTCTCTGTGTTGAGACCATCAACTGTGTATTAAGATTCACGTCGGGTTGCCATTTCCTCCCACTGTACAAAACAAGATGCCAAAATACTATAGATAAGGACACTGCTATCTTGCGCTGGTGATGTCAGTTGGAGCCAGAGTTTGTGCAGTAGTGAACGGCTGGTTGAGCCACGGTTTCTGATCAGTGTATTACCTACACATGATGACAACTGGAACATTCCCAGCAATAAAGTATTTTAACCAGCTAAAAAAGGCCCACCTACAGTACAGATCACATCAAAGCGGAATTCTATCGCGGTTGGGTCGGGAGGAGGTAACGGTAACTTCAGAGCAACATGAGGGTAGAAACGCGGTAGGCTGTCTGAGAAAGCGTGACGCAGGGATACAAAGCATTTATAACAAGAGCAATCCGAGATTTCTGATCTCCGCCAAGGGATGATGTTGATACAAATGCAAGATCTTTCTCTTTGGAAGATTTCAGGACCACCCATGTGACAAGTTTAAATGGGATTTTTGTATGTTTGAAGCATCCATTCTCCAAAGCCGTCATCAAAGTACAGAGCGATCACATGATCATCACGTGACCATGATGTCACGCGATGATCGTGGTGATTGTGCAATCGTCGCATCGATGTGACTGCACAGGCGATGTGACTGCACAGTGATTGGACAATCACTGCGGTGTATGATTGCGCAATCAGTGGTGTGATTGATAATCACGCCGCTGGCGTGTGATTGGACAATGGCCGGGTGTGATAGGGGCAATCAGTGGCCTGACTGGACAATTACCCTCGGGTGTGATTGCGCAATCACTTTCCACCTTGATTTGATCAAAATCTGTTCATTAGTTTCGAGAAATGTCACTGAGATTGTAAATACAGATCCGGATCCAGAATCCAAATCGGATCTGGATCATGACACAATTTTAATGGAGTCGTCCCTTGACCAAGATCTATCTCTGGTGAAAATTTCATGAAGATCCGTCAAGTAGTTTCCAAGATATGCCACTAAGATTGTAAATACAGATCCGGATCCAGAATCCAGATCCGGATCCGGATCATCACAAAATTTGAATGGAGTCGTCCCTGGCCCAAGATCTGCCTCTGGTGAAAATTTCATGAAGATCCGTCCAGTAGTTTCCGAGAAATCCTGTCCACAGACAGACAGAAGGACGGACAAATAAATAAATAAATAAACCGACTCGATCGCATTATCTCCTTGGCGGAGATAAATATAGTACCCAGTCACGAAACCCTTCCAGGATACACATCACAGGCGGTCCAGCGTGTGCTGAAGAATGTCATGGTTGGCTGAGCGGCCGGTAAGCATCTCCCAGCAGGGGATGCTTTCACACGCAGTCACTGTAAATGGTGAAAACTTACCAACCCCACACTACCACGTAAGATTATTTCTTCCTATTCATATATTTATTTGCTTAAAATCGGTGCTTGTCGTTGTATTTTTATTGTTGTAGATAGCTTTAAAATTACAAGTTTTTAATCGATAAACCGTTGCATGTAAAGGAACGATGTATGAGATATAACCAGAAGTATACTGCATGACGTGGCTTGATGTGCGGGGTTTGTTTATGAGGGGAACAGCAGCGAAAAAGAGCGGTTCTTTTGGACAAAAATCATAGAGCTTTCTATATATTTTAATGCTATTTAGTGCAGACAGGAAAATTCCTTTATTTTTGTTGTTTACTCTTAACGTTCTGTTAAAATGAATGATACATGTTACCGTACAGGACACATCCGCTGTCATAGTTTAGAGAAATTTTCACTTTGTTTCTGTTATATTGTAGATTGCTGGACTTTGGGGTGCTCCTGACATCCAGAGAGATTTTAGTTACATTATGAACTCACGCACACAGTTGATACACATTTTCAAAAGCTAATTTCTTCCGCATGTTCATGTGCACTATAATGCGGTTTCTCACAAGTTTTAAATTGAAAGTGGATGTTATGTTAACCCCTCAGCCCCGACTCGGGGAAGCGGGGTATTGTCGTCCTGTGCGCGTCCGGGCGGACGGGCAGCAAAATTAATCGATTTCCGTCGATTTAACGGAGAACGCCTGCATGGAACGATTCCATTTTCACACGACATATTTGTCCTGACGAGAGGATGGTTCCTTTCGAAAACTCGCGTCGTGTGCTAACCAATATGGCCGCCACAGCTGCCATCTTGATTTTGGTTTCTGCACGTTAACTAAAGAACGCCATGTCCGATTGATGCCATTTCTTGGTGGTATATTGGAGGTGGCTAGAGGAAGGTTCCTTTCGAGAATTGCCACCGCACGCTGTATCGGTGCTTTCTATTCAGTTCGCTGAACTTCAACTATAATTTCATGTGCCGGAGCTGAGGGGTACTGCCTTCACCCCCGCGAAGCACATTTTTTTTGGAAGTGGCTATTTGCCCCATAGCAAATAGGAAACCACACGTGGTCAGGAACTATATTTTCTTACCTGCCGCCGCCTCACGATCACTTTCGGCAGTTAAAAGGCTTTCAGCATTAATCTCGCGAAACAACGAGTTAGTCTGGCGGTAGAGTAGCGATACAAAGACGGCAAGACAGCGGTAAGTTAGGGAGAGTTCTCGCGATTTTTTCCATTTTGATGTGAGCTGTGTGGTAAAAAATCAATATCTGTTTAAGTGCATGCTATATCCAGAATATTTTTACTCCTTTAACTTGCTGTCAAGTAGTCCATTCCTTTAGCACCATTGCATTTTCAGAACCATGACATTGAACTTTGGTAATTCTATGCTGTTGAGAAAATGGTGTGCCAAAGGGAAATGCTGTCTAATGGTAAGTTAAAACTGTGTAAATATTAGTGTAGATTTAAATGGGTAAAGATTTTTTGGCTGTGTCTTTTTTGGGGAGCTAAAATATGTTATGCTGCAGTGAAAGTCTTAATTGCCATCAGTTGGAATGTCCAGGTGAGCTATAGTGTCCATGGCAGTATTTTTGTCATTAGGTTGGCATAGGGAATGAGAATGTGCATGTCTGGGTCTTGTTACGTGACTTGAACATGCTGCCTCCTTAGGTGCTGGTAGAGGGAAGGACATGGCCAATATCACGGGACACCGGGGTAAGGACATATCCACTATTATGCAGGAAGAGGGCAAAGAAAAGGAACGAGTGGTCCGCGGCAAGCCTGCCACACGTAAGCGGAAACGGAGGCGGCTTAATGACCTAGATTGCGACAGTGCCCAGGACGATGATGAGAGCGAGGAAGAGTTTCGCCTCAGCTACAGGTACCTGGTTTTGATCAGCCATTTGTTTCTGCAACCCCTGCAATCTTCTCTTTTTTCCCAGTTTGTCTGTCTCGCATGTATTTCATCTTCAGGTCTCCTTTTCATTTCTGTTCTTTCTGTATGTCTCCTCTGTATGTCACTGTCCTTTTATTTTATTTGGTTTTTTTTTGCCTGCAGTTCGGAAGAAGAGGACTTTGTGGTGTCGGAAAATCCAGAAAGTGACGCAAACGACTTCAACGACAGCGATTTCGGTAGCTCAGGTGATGGTCCTTTCATGAAACCATCCAAGTCTAGGAAACGAACAAAGGGGGTTAGGCGGGCAGCACGGCGACAAAGGCACTACTCTGATGATGAAATTGAAGAGGAATTGGAGGAGGATGAGGAGGAAGAGGAGGAAATGGGTATGTAGAAATGCTAGCTGTCATACATGTTGACACAGAGCGGTACAGACAAATCTGGGCCTCGTTTCCCAATAGCGATCAATCTTGGAGCTCTGAGAGGCTTTGTTACGAGTGATCGTACGGAAGTTCTTAGTTCTTATCGTGCATTTCCCGAAGCAGCTTTTACGCAGGAGAGCGCACACGGCTGTTAGCTTTGAGAAACGAGGCCCAGTGCATCTGTGCGTGTGAACATGCATTCAAATGCCCACTGATAAGAATGCATGCCATTAAATTCTTACAACAAATGTTTAAAGATCTGTTGCATTGCATCTGCTTTTATAAAGTATTCATTTTGCTGCATATGCACATGTATATGATTTTGTCATTTGGGTCCGCAGTGACCGAGGCATCCAGTGATTTCAGTGACAATGACCTTGACATGAGAAGACGCAGATCATCTAGGAGCCAGAAGAAACAGGTCAACTACTGTGAGACCTCTGACACTGACGGATCTCAGGCACCCACCAACCGGGACAAGCGCAAGCCCACACACCGCCGCCGCCTATCCAGCTCAAACAGCGAAGGTCTGCTCACCAGAAAACTCATTGCTGCTCTTCTGTTTCTCCTTATATACAGGGTTCATGTTCATTTCAGATTATGCAATGCTAGCACAAACAGCAGTTGTATGGTTTTTAGTCATTGCAGATGCTTGTTTAACGATCTCAGACCTGTTTCTTGCGTCATGTAAGATATTTAATGTATAATGAAGCAGAATTACGCTTTCCTACAGTGCTGTTCGCAAAAAGACAGAAATCTAACTAGTTACAAGGCTGTGAGGATAAAGTGGGAAAGGACGCTAGTAACTGGTTAGGGATTGGTCGTCACAGTCGGCTGAGCAGCTCATGTATACATATTATTGGTAAATGTATTCCGGTGCAAGGCTCGCCATCTGTTGTCTGCATGAGTCTAACCTTGTGTTAGTACACCATGCAGCTCAATAGCTACGTGTATTGCAATGTTATGTAGCCTTACAGGGTCAAATTCTGGCCTTGGTAAACGCTGGTCACGGGTGACGAAAACAGCCAAACGGAAAAAAGCTCAAATTATGAACCTCAATTACGGCGAGAAAAATCCTAAATATTAATATAAAAGGGTGTACAGCAAGCTTAAATTTACTATTTCCCTTTGAGATGGCATTCTTACATTTGCATTTCTGACATAAACCAGTACTGTCAAAGGCACAATGTCATTAAATGTCCGACGGATACTTTTCCAATAGGCTACTTGGGGATTCCGTGTGATATTTTGTGTCAAGAAAATTAGTATATTGCCTATTTTGCATGTATGTTCTGTAATAAGTGTTTTTCACTCATTCAGGATATATAAAGCAGAATCACTGACATGTAGTCACTTCGTCTTTCACTTCTCGAATCTTTACGTCAGTTCACTCATTCCACTCGCTATTTCATACGCCAACCCAGTTTTCTAAGTCTTTGAAGCTTTGTTTGGTCTTGCAAGATGTCTCGACGTAATGAACTTAGAGTTATGTTTAATTTTTGCTAATTTTTTCTCAATTTCTGCTTGAATTCGTATATATTTTGGTAGTCCTCATATAACTGGTAATATTGTGCGGTGATATCGCCCATTGAGGAAGACAGGTTCCATGAAAAATCCGTCGCTGTAAGCAAATTCCCCTTGGTGAAAACCCAGTTAGCCATATTTACTAATCCGACAGTGATGTTGCTAGATACACGTCCTGCGTCCCTGATGCATTAAGATCTGAAAGGACTGAGTAAACTCACTATCCATCCGTCCCAGGGACGCACCTAATTTTTCCCATGAAAAACGATACATTGGGCCGATTTCGCAAAAGCGTTTGAAGGTTTACACGCGGATAACTTTCTAAATCGCGCGTTTATCATGAGTTTAACTTTAATCACCGTTTCACGAGGAGCAACTCTCTGCGTGCGTCTAAATCATCCCATGAATAACAAAAGGTCGCAAGTGACATTCCTGATGAAACCTGTTTTTCTGCACCATGAAGTACTACATCCGCTGTAGTACTTCGTGGTGCAGAAAAACAGGTTTCATCAGGAGTGTCACTTGCGACCTTTTGTTATTCATGGGACGAAATATTTTTAACGCCTGCGGTCAAATAACAAAAAAAAACTTAAACGCATGTGAAGGTATGTTTAACTCGCGAAAACTACTACCACAGATCGATTTGCACCCAAATAAGTGACGCCGACCTGCCTTCATCTAGTTGCCTGGTAGATTTTGAGCAAGACTTGCACCTTTTCTGGAAAAGAAATGCATAAATAAAATAAATGAAATGAATGCATAAATTAGTTGCTTTCTTCAGTTTCTTATTCACTTAATAGAGGAGTTTTGCAAGCTAACGTTTTTCGTTTTCATCTACGTTTACATTTTCTAAAAAGGCTACCGTGAGTGAAGTCCGAACTGCATTTTTACTCTTCACCGATAATGAAAGCATAAATGAGTGTGCAAAATCACCACGAATGCCGAGGATGAAACAGTTTTGGTGAAGGATGCGTCTGACGTCAGCATCTTGCTCACATCCACGGGACACAGAAAGAAAGTTTGACATTCTTTGAAGCGAAGTGAAATTCTCGCCACGTTTTCTTTGCTGACATCTCTGTGCGAAATGCGTGTCCACAACGCAACTACCCTTACATACGGGGTTATTAACCGGTAACGACAATTGGAAATGCCCATTATGCGATGGCAGATTTTGAACATACATGAATATATCCGTTAATTATAACCATATCATACCATACCACCATCAAAGGAGTTCAACACTACAATTTAAGAAATAGAAGAACATAAATAGAAAGAAATAATTTTTTTCATTGGGGACCCATTGAATTTCCTAGAGACCCATTCAAATCATCACCAGTGGGTCCCGGAGACTCACTAAATTGAAAACCTATCAACATCACTGACCCGATATTGAAACAATACCGTTAGCTAACTGGTTAATCTTCTGTCTTTTTGTGAATAGTACTGCATATCAGCAGGTGCTCAGTTTTACTCCATTTTGTGACCCATCAGGGAGTTTCTGCTCTGATCGAGAGGAGGAAGAGAAGATGACGAAGAGGAGGGCAAGGAGTGCCACCATCCCCATGAGGGACTACAGGCAAGGACGCAGACGAGTGCCGTTAAAGCGTCAAAGAGCTTCGGAGGAAGAAGACGATGACTACTCTGGGGAGTCAGACGAGGAGGAGCGGCCGGTCCGCAAGAGGCTTAACCGTATCGATTCAGATGAGGAGGAGGAGGACGCAGGGAGGACCCTTGTGGCCAAGGATGACGTGAGCATAAAGAAGACCAACAGAATGGCCAGTGAAGAGGAGGAGAGTCCATTGGATTACAACCTGGTGGAGCTGCCCTCAGCCAATGGGCAGAGCCCCATGAAGGGCCTGGATGGCTTCATTACCAGCAGGCCTGGAGCTCTCCAGGGTGGGCCAAAGATTATTGGGGTGCCGACCACTGCCCTAGCCCCCAATGGCCTGACCGCGCCGGAGATGACTCCTCAGGATGAGGACGAAGATGACCTCCTAGGAGTGACTGACCTTGTAGACTATGTTTGCAATAGTGAACAGATGTAAAATCATAATTTCACTGGGTATATTTTTGTTTTTTATATATTTTTTTGTATTTTTTAACCATTGGCCAACACCATCTCCTCTTGCCGGTATGAACTTCTTTTTTGGACAAGGGCTGGTTTTGACTGTGGCCAGTGACCAATTTACAAATGCACAGTGTCTGTGCAATCTTCCCCTTCTCGCAAAACGGCAACGCGCCTACATTTAGTATTCCAATGTTTTCCTCTGAATTAACCAGGTTCTTTCACTTTTTACTCCGCCGCTGTTGTAAAGAAAGGACATTCATTCTTGGCCTTTTTTTTTTTTTTTTTTTTTTTTTTTTTTTTTTTTACAAAAATGGATATTGTAGACACTATGGGTATTGTAGACACTATGTTGTATATTCTCTGCTTGTTTTTCTTTGTATTTTGTATTCATTTCCTGTTGTAAGATGTTTATATTTTGTATGAAAAGCTTGTATGTCCTCAACAAATCATTTTTGGAGTTGAGTAGATATCCATTCCATTCTCAACTTGGCGGTTAAAGGATCTCCAGTAGAAAAACCTTTATTTTTTCATAGAAGTGTTCTGTTTTTGTAATCCATGTATCTTCCAACAAGTATTAAATGTCAGTCATTGGTATTTGTCCAGTCAGGTCAATTTTTATGGACCCTCAATCAAGAACACATCCTTTGTCTCCTTAATGACTAAGGAAACTACTATGGGTAGTTCATTTGTTTCCTAATAACCACTAGGAAACAAATCAATGTCTCTTTGCGTGTATTTTAGAGAAGATGTTCTTTTAGTCAGATTCCTATGCTAGATTTGTACTTTTATAATATTTTAACTACTATTTTAACCATTTCATTTATCATATGGATATACATCCAGAATAAAACCTTTGCTTGACTGATTCTATTGTCGGGGTTGATATTTTTTTTTCATCCTTTATGCTGATAAGCTGTTTTACGGTGGTATTTACTGAAATAAGTTGCAGTTGAAGTTGAAACCAAATTAGAGCTCCATGTGAAATAAGCTACTGCCATTGGTCAGATGCCATAATGTTTTTTTTTTATTTGTTCCAGACAATATAATAGCCTAAAAGTGGTATGTGACTAATGGCAATGCATTCGGCCAATTAATGAATAGCCTTCAGAATTTTTAGAAAGGTACTCTATAATTTCTCTATTTCAAAATATTTTTATCCTTTGCTTATCCTTTTTATCCTCCTGATATTAAGTCCAGTGAGCCTCTGGAGTCTGTAATAAACAAGTCTCGACTCTTCCAGATAACTTATACATATGTAATTGAATGAAAAAGTGTCCCTTAATTCAACCATTATAAGCACTCAGTTGAACTGGGTTCTTGCATGTCTTTACTGCGTGTGTTAAGTTGCCTTCGAATTTCGGAGCACTCTTTGGCAAACACCAATTGGAGCTCACCATCATGGGATTTTTTTTTTATTTTAAATTTCAAGAAGTTTTACCTGTCAGATCAGCCCCCTTGGGTATAAAGAATATAATTTTATAATCTGTGTTTTATTGAAGGGGAAAACCTGTTTGAAAGGTGGGATAATGAAGAGACCTCTTCTTCCCTCCTCAAGTTTCTGATTTTAGAGTTGTTTTTTTACTCAGTAGACCTGAAGACCTTCAACTGCTCCTAGGTCCAGTTCTGAAGCTCAGGTGCCCATAGAGGGGGCTTTTTAAGGTGGACATGGGTTAGAGTAGGCACTTAAACTGGTCTGCGGGTTAAAAAGGGCAATACACCGCAGGGTATGATACACTGTGTTTTGTGACACATTCCTTATGTAAACATTGAAATTCTCTGCGACTTGTGCCACAGTTGCCCTTCTATCAGTTCAGACCAGCCATCATTGCCCCCTTGCACAGATGAGCCTTTGGCGCCCAAAATCCTGTCGCCGGTTCATGGTTTGTCCCTCCTTGGACCACAGTTGGTAGGTAATCGTGTTTGCTGACTAGAGAGCACTCCAAAGATCTTGCGACTTCAGAGATGCTCTAACCTACTTGTCTGGCCATGACGATTTGCCCATGTCAAAGTCGTTGAGTTCCCATTTCTTCCATTTCCAACACGTTAAATACGTTAACCTACTGTTTCCTTACCATCTAAGATCTGTCTGCAGACCTGGATATGAGCAGTTGTTATGAGATAATCAACATTATTTGCTGCATCGGTGATTGGTTTTAATGTTTTGGCTCATTGTTGTATATGAGAGTTCAAAGCACTACTGTGATTGTCAAGCACCCCATAACTAGCTAATGTGCAGCCTTAAACAGTTATGGCTTTGAAAATGAATGCTGAGTCCTAGATATCTAGGGAACTGGGAAGTTCCCAATTTAAACTTCCTAGTTCCCTCTGTTTGAGGGCTAGTCCCTGGCGTGACATATTAACGATATCTACTCCTCAACTATTAGCCAACATCGCGCACCAAGTTTATTTGATAGTTAACTAGCTAGCTAGTAAACCTTAGAGTTCCTACTTTGGGAGAGTTGCAACAATTCAAGAATGGGAGCCATCTTGACTCCATCGCACAAAACTGAGCCATTGTCCACAATGGAAATTTGTGGTTTTTTGTTCTTTTCTCAAAAGGGAAACGTTTTCATTTTGGGAGAAAAACATTTAACCAGCTAGCAACGGTATCGACTACCATAATAGGGGAAAATGCGCGGACGTAAGAGAAAATGGAAAAAAAGATCAATGAACAGGAGTGGTGTAATACATTTCACTCTCTTCTTAAACAGCATTCAGTTTTATTTTAGATAATTTTTCTCTGAGTGAAACCAGGATCCCGTTTACAGTTCAAATGTGCAGGTTTTAACCTCAACGAAATTTTGATGCAGGGTGGCGCAAACTGAATATTAAGCATGAAATTTCACTCCAAAACGTTCTGGTAAAGAAGTAATTTGGCATGTTTTGCATATTTTTCACAGCTCCAAAAGTTTAACCTTTTTCCCAGACCCTATCGCTGCCTGACATCACACGCGTCAAACTGAGACTTGACGACAACAGAGTGAGCAGAGCTTCTTACTCTCAGTTTTGTGTCACACTTCAAACACACAAAAACGCAATGTTTTTTATTCGCCTCATCAATTTTAAAAATCTAAATTTCCTGAATTCCACATTTAGATGCTTTTTTTTTTCCTCCAAATTTCTTTTTAGCGTAATACAGGCTATAGGCTACCGCTTTTTGTAGGGTCAAGCTACAATCGGGCTTATGCTGTGCTTAGGGTCATTAGTGGTGATCCGTCGTGCGTCCATGCGTGCGTTCACAATTGTCGTTTCAGTGTGATACAGCTTTCAGTTTTCCACGTATCCTTTTCATATTTTATATGCATGTATATGGGCCTAAGATCTAGCCCAAGTTTTATTTTGGGTGTGCTGCGATTTTCGATTTGGCCACCAGACGGCTTTTTCTGCAAAACTTCAAACAGCTCTAGCTCCCTTATTCTATGAGCTAAGATGCTCAAATTTTTACTGAAGGTTGCTCTGCCAAGGGTTCATCATATATGTAATGGGTTTTTGATTTGACCTAATTTTAAAGGTTATATGGGTCAAAGGTCATAAAATGTGCCAATTTAGTTTCAGCACCATAGCGCCCTCAGTTCTCAACGGATCCTTTTATTTTATATGCATGTATATGGGCCCAAGATCTCGCCCGAGTTCGATTTTGGTCGTGCCGCGATTCTCTAAAATTTTATATTTCTGTCATCTGAAGACAGTGCTTGTTATAATTTGTTTTCATGGAAGTAGTACTGGAAATACAGTGACAGTGCAGAAACATGGTAAGGAGTGGGACCGAATTCTGGTGATATTTCGCAGTTTTATGCATTTTGGTGAGTATGCATTTGCACATATATTGAATAAAAACTTGTAAATGCATAGGAATAAAAATCGCGACATTAACCTTTCAGGAAATATCTGAAACTAGTGTTAATGGTGTACTAATTTGAGCTTCCCTCCTTGCAAACTCTTCGGAAAAGATACTATCTTCCAAACGACATCTTTCATAAGAGGGTCTACCTGAGTAGACCTCAGATGAACAAAAGCATATTTTAAAATTTTTTTTTTTTGTAATTTTTGTAATAAAATTATTTCAAGATGATTTTAATGAAAATATTTAATAATGAAAATAAGATACTATATTCCCAAAACATCTCGTGTTGGTTGGTCTTCCTGAGTTGACCTCAGACAAATCATAACACATTATTGTGATGTCTCTTTAAAATACCATTTAGAAGGTTGCTCCAAGGGATAGCTGACTGACAGGCAAGGTAAAGCAGTAATATATTCTAAGTACAAGGTACACTTGCGCTGATATTGATTTTTTTTTTTTTTTTTTTTTAGTTGAGTCTAATTTGGTGGAGAAAATGCATTTTGCTCCTAGCCACAGTCGTACATCACAAAGCTTCTGAGCCGTTGTCCTTAAGTGCCGAAGTGGAGGCGTTCCGACTGCCGATCACAGGTATTTTGTTGACAATGAATTTGTTGCTGCTTTATACAACTTCACTTAATAAATAAATAAATAACTACTTGTTTAAGGAGCTAGCCAGCATGAATGCTTGCTGGTCTCTGTATACCTATTTCTTGTATTAAAAAAAAAAAAAAAGAAAAAAAATGGTCAACTGTAAGGAGGACAAACAATGGAAGTGGCTTCATCCTACAGTGAACTGTAAATGTGAGTCGCTGTCATCGTTCTGATGTAATCTTGGCGAGCTACATCATAGGCTATCTTAAAATAGGGCAAATGCATTGATTTAATTCAGTTTCGACCGTAACGGAAAGAAAATGTATCATGTGACTTCCAGGATGTCTGCAACACAAACCTAGGCTTGATCTCTGACCATTTTAGTGATATGAGTCATTGAATTTTCACGTGGTCACATTTGACCTTGAAAGGTCAATATGAAGGTCACCAAATGAGAGTTCATATATGACTTCCTTTATGTTTCTAACACAAACCTTCGCTCTATCTGTAATGATTTTGGTGATATAAGTCATTGAAATTTCCCTGTGAAGTTTGACTTTCGAAGGTCATTGAAGGTCGAGTTCAAGGTCACTAAATGAAAGCTCATATATGACGTCCTATAAGTGTTCAATACACACGTTCTCTATCTTCAATAGTTTTAAGCCTAGATGCCTTTGAAAATTGTAACATTTTGCTTGACTTGAAGTTTGACCTTTCAAGGTCATCTGAGGTCTACTTTAACATAGCCAAAATAAAGGTCATATATGACTTCCTTAATCTCTTTCTGCAACCATCTAGCTTCCACAGGCCATTTTTCCCATTCTACTTTAGACCCAAGGTACAGCGCCCTCACTGGACCCACTTCCGTTGATTCAATCAGAATGGCACTTGCACTGTGCATCAAGTGTACCAAGGTGAGTTGATTGCCAGATTTAGAAAAAAAGTTATTTGACAGTTTTTGAGAAATAATTTTTTGAAATTTCAAGTCCTATCTTTCAACATTGTTAATATTTTCCTTGACCTCGAGTTTGACCTTTCAAAGTCAACTGAGGTAAAATTTAACATTGCCAAAATATAGGTCAGGTATGACTTCCTTTGTCGATAATGCAAACCTAAACTCTATCTGCTGCCATTTAGCCTCCACAGGCCATTTTGCATATTCTCCATAAGACCCAATGTTAAAGTACAGCGCCCCCACTAGGCCCACTTCCGTCGATTCAATCAAAATGGTACTCGCACCGTACGTTGAGGGTACCAAGGAAAGTTGATTGCCTGATTTAGAAAAATTTTTATCTTGCATTTTTTGCAGAAATAATTTTTTAAAATTTCTAAGTCCTATCTTTCACATCAAGGCCAAAATTTCAGGCCCATAAAATGGACAAAAATGATTTAATCAAAAATCCGAAAAACTCATCTGGAGATATGGTCTAGTAGTATGTTATGGAAAATTTACACAAAAATTAATCAGGCAAAAAAAAAAAAAAAAAAGATGTTAAAGTCAACAGACGCCAAACCACGACAATAGCTTATCGGCTAATTGGGCCGGTAAGCTAAAGATACAGGATATACGTAACTCCTTAAATGTAGCCCATGTTGCACCAAATCCACGCAGATCAGCCAAACATTTAGAAAATTGTCAATTCCACCAAACCCCATAATTATTTTAAGCTCGGCCTAGATGGTATACACTGTCCTATCACAGTGAACAAACCAGTAATATTTCAGAAAAAATAGTTCACAACTGTTTTCTCAAATGTTTGGCTGGTGGAGTGCTCAGGTTGACATTAATGTGTGTATACTCTTGAAATTTATGTGTCAATGCTCTCCAAGCCTGTCACCCTAGTGAGCTGAAATTGTTGAACAACTATACTCTCCTAAGCAATGGTAGCTTGTAGGCTGCCATTGGCTCAGTCTGTTGAAGTGAATGGCACTGGTTAGTATTTTCGTATTATAGCATATAACAAATATATAATAACAAACCCAATATTTACTCAACAAGTTTCATAACTTTCTAATGACACACCCAAGAGTGTAAGATTCTGTTTATCACATAACTGAATTGTGTAATTTAATAGAAAAGAAATGTGATTTCTGTTAGCACCCATCATTTGTTAGCATTGAGCACTAGTAGATTACAGTAGGCAAAGTTGTATTCTTCTTATGGTTAGGCCACTGGCTAGCCTAGTTGGTTTCATTAGCTAGTCTAAATCAATTTCTTCACATCTAACAGCAAACCAATCTAAATGCACCATACTGTTCTTGCTCCTACAAAATTTAAATAAATCGATTTGCTAGCTAGCTAAATAATCGATTGGGCTCTACAGTCAACTTGAACGAGATCCAAGACAAGGTTTTTTATGTCTGGAAAAAAATGCATGCAAAGATAACATACCAGATTGGAAAGATAATTAAATCAAAGAACTGTAAATGTAAAATAATAAAAAGACCAAAAAAGTCAATTTTTTAAATTAACCTCCATAACTGCACCTGCTAACGGAGATTATGATAGCTATAAAGTTTCTCACGGTTGTATCATTTTAATGGCATTGACAGCACGCTCTGATTTGATTAGTGGGAGAGCCAAAGGGCTGCTGGCTTCGCTTGGCTTAGTTCTGTCACTCTGGCAGTGTCAAGAGCTCTGGAAGTGGCATGACGATAGCCTCATCTGATTGATTAATCCTTTGCAAAGGGACTTCGTTTGGCTTCCTCAGGGACAAAACATTAGTCTACAGTAGGAGCTTGATACAGTGTTTCACCACAAATTTACCTTATAACATTTAGAGGGGCGCTGTCTCACTAATTGTAAAATACTTCTTGAAAAATGGGGAAGAGATGGTAGCAACAGCGCACAGAATTACCGAAACTGTAAAACAAACTGATTTTATTAAAGTCACAGCTATGGTCCTGAGTCTGCGAGAAAACGTGACTGCATTCTTCGTGTTCTTTGTTCTGGGCTATTAAATATAATTGCCCTGTGGCTCCTCTTCACTAAATTCAGGCTCAAACTGATAGGGATTGGTCTGAAAACCACCCTCCATCATGCATTTTTTTGTGAATTTCTTGTGTGTTTTTTGTCTCAATTAATGGGTAGAAGTTATTGTTTGCAGAGGTAAGCGTTGTTACTTACGCGTACATCACATCTGGTTTATGGAAAATGCGACTCCAGCACCTAGCTGGAGGGTGGTGGCCGTAAGTTTAATGAGTAAATATTCCTAATTCGAATGGGTGTGCAGAGTAACGGATGTGCATGATTATGGTTATATCAAAAGGAATTCACAAGGATTGTGTCGATTTTCCATTTAATATAATGTAGCGGCCATTAAAACATGTCATCCTGGGTATGCATATTTCTCAATGTAAGTGTGATGTAGTTTCAGAGAACTGCTGTAACTCAGCAGATAAAAAAAGAAATATAGCATGTATGTGACATTGTCTAACAGTACAGCAAAAAGCTTTTCTTTTTTTTTCTTACTTTGAACCTACTTCAGGGAAAACTTAAAAAAAAAAAAAAAAATCTGATTTTCAAGGGTTAAATAGTTTTTCCCATAAAAATGGCAGTCTGTTTGGGTTTACTACTAAGCTGTGTTTTACCATCAGCTCTACAGTTGGCAATTATTTTACTAGTTAAAGTATTTTAAATACAGGCTTCAGCAGATGCTTTTTGTTTGTAACAATTGTTCCATTACTTGCTCATAATTTCACCAGCAGAATAAACTTGATAAGACTATTGGCTTGAATCACTCACCTCTACGACAGTACACTGTACAAGAATTTCAATCTTCTGTGGTTCTTTACCTGACATGAAACCCCATATCATGAATAAATGGGGAAATTTGTTTTCTTCAGTCATCTTTATACGTTTCATTGGAACGACACCAGACAAAAGTTTCAGCATCATCGCCTTGGCCAGTGCAGATTTGTGATTCATCAACAAAACACCACTTTCATCCAGCCATCCATACTCCATGATTGCTTCTCTTTAGCCCACTGTAACCTTGCTTTCTTGTGTTAGGGAATCAGAGCCGGTTTTCATTTGGCTTACATGCATGTAAATCCCATTTCTTTGGGTAGGTTTCTTACAGTTGTGTCAGGAACATGGACTCCTGTTTCTGCCAATTTGTTTTGTCAAGCATTTTCTATTTTCGAGGCATATTGCTTTGAGTTTTCTGTCCTAACGCTTTGACATCTTCTGTGGCCTACCCAAATGTTTTTCTTCTGTAACCGTCCCATTTAGTTTATACAAACACCAACATTTACACACAGCTGACTGGGAAAAACCACCATCTTTTGCCAGTCTCTGGGTTGAATTTCGGTCTTGGAGCAGTTTTATAATCCTTTTCATTGTTTCAATTACCAGCTCTCTTGTTGGTGCCTTACTTCCTGTCAATTAGCCAAGTCCAACACCTTGTAAAGGTCAGCAAGCACTAATATGCTTATTCAGATTTGTGCCGGTATTTCTTTTAGAAATACCAATTACAAAGTGATTCTATGATCCTTATCCTCAACATTCAGTGATTACATATTTTTCCACTACTTTATTATGGAAAAAAGTGTCATTTATTAACCCTCATCAGTAAAACCTAAAAACTTACATTGGCATAAAACGCAGGTCAGAACTGACTGGAATTTTTAAAAATTCACAAAAAATCTAATACTGCTCCTATTTTAATGATCAATAGCTCATTTGAAAGGATAAACTGTCTACCTTTATGTATACTGGAAATAAATGGGATTAAAACCTATGGAAGTTTCACATTTCTCCATATATGTGGAAAAGTGTGAAACTGAACATTTGTTTTCCTTAATAACTCAAATATTGAAATTACAATCTTGTTTACACTTTATTTCATGCTTGGTACACTAATAATGAAATATACCAAATATAAAAGATGTATAACCAGTAGTTTCTTTTTTATTAATTTTTAAGTAACATAAAGTAACAATTTTGACTGATTTTGGCACCTCATACTAGTCAAACCATTACCATGAAAATCTACCATTTATATAAGGTAAACAAAAAGTTGAAATGAGGTAATAAGCAAGATAATATCCACTGAATATGAATCAATAGTAAGTGATTGACAGAAATAGCTTTAATAATTGCAAGCACAGTTAGATAAAACATGACTATTATTTTGGGTTTTATATCTTGTTCTTTTACTTGCCATGGCTCACTTCTTTACATTCCTGCAAAAGAAAGCCAATATTGGCTGACAAAATCAGAATTTCAGCATGAAATAAGTGACAACATTCGCTCGGGTCAGTACTGACCCGGTTGACAATTTTATTAATGCATAAAAACCACTCAAGTGATCCTAAAAAATTTTTACACACCGTCAAACAACAAAATTTGGTTTACAAAAAAAAAAAAGGGATCGATAGATTGAGATTTGTAAAAAAATATATGAACGTTTTTTCATGCTCCGGGTCATTTCTGACCCGCGTTTTACCGATTAGGGTTAAATAGTCTAATTTACTCCAATTTGTCTGAGGTGTGTTTCGTGGAGCCGGATGTAAGGCTAATAAACAAAATTGTTTTGTGTCATTCAGTATCTGCGATTTGTTTATTTGCAATGAAGTAGAAAAGCTGGATAGACATCCTCTATGTTTGGTGATCCCATTCCCTTTTTTTTTTTTTTTTTTTTTTTTGCCAGGGGTTGTATAAGATAACCAATCACGACTCAATGGCAGGGATTTCGCGTTTAGCCAGCTCATCTGTGCAGCATGAGTAGGGTTATGACTCTAACAAGAGCAAACTTCCGTGAAATTTTTGATATTATATTCTAGTCGGTGAGCTTTCGCATTTGCTCCATCGATGAAACGATATTCGTCTTGTAAGTTTAAATAAATAATTTTATTGACGGCTATAAGAAATATTGACCAATCCCCAGATTCCAATAAGGATCAACCGGAAAAAGTTAGCAGGATGGTGCTGTTGAAAAACGTCTCTCCTCCCAGCGAAGGCATTAGGTACGAGCAGTCCGAAACTACTGTTGTCTTGGACGGCGAAGGGCTGGGATCAGGGACTTTGTACATAGCGGAGACGTAAGTGTTCATGCGAACTTTGGTTACTTGGCTGCAAAAACTTTTTTCTTGAGATAGCCTGAAAACTTTTTCTGTGGAAATGCCTCCGCCGCAGCTGGATGAACATGCAAATACATATGGCTCGAGAATTTGCGTTCGCAGGTGGACGAGTAGAGTAATGCAACATTCTAATAGGCGCATTTGCCGCAACGAAAACAAGAATGTTTCATTCAGCATGCCCAAAGGAATTGTGCCTAGCCGCACTGAGCAAGAATGACGTTCGGTATTTATTTTTACTTGTGTATGATGACTATGTTCTTCTTATATGAGCAAAAGTGTGTGTTAGTGCCATGCTAGTTACTCTCTTAACTAAATGTTCGCAGAAGAAGTGATAATATTTTTACACCATTGAGTCAAAACATTCAACGTTTAAGACATTGGGCCTTATTTATAAAAAATTACGTAATACGCACGCTCAAAAAGGAAAAAGACATTTTGTGGAAAATAACCTCATTTATAAACCTATGGGTAAAATAAACTGCATGGAATTTTCATGTCTTTAATCAGGATGGACTTGGAATTTATTGACATTGTGCATAATCTAAATAATTTCCCTTTTTTTAAATGTCAAGTTTTTTTTATAAATCAGAAATCTGCAAAGAAAGTGACGTACGTGTCTTTTTTGTGCCTACGCACCGTTTATAAATGCGGACTATTGTCTTGTAGGCTAATACAGTGGTTCCCAAACTCGGTCCTGGGGGACCCCTGTGTATGCTGGTTTTTGCGTCAACCACAATTGCAATAAAATAATTTTAACAAGCTGCTAAATTTTCTTGAGTACGTGCTTTTGATTTTTAGACGGAATATTTTATCTTATTGATCAACATTTTGCCAGAAAAATGTGATATCAAAAGGAATATATGTTCTCCTCAAGCACATATTGTGCTTCTTGAAAAATTGAAAACAGTTATGTAAAAAAGAGGGAACATTAACCAGTGAGGTAATGGGCTCTTAGTTTGGTTGGTATTAATTATTTTTCTTTCTTAAACGTCCTTGCAATTCAGGTTTGCCTCATGACCATCTATGTTGTCTTTGAATTGTTCATTATCTATCAAATGGCTTTGATTGGTGGCTAGGTGTCTGCATTTGCACTAATTAGGAGCCCATTGATTCATATCCGTCTCAATTTGATCAGATTTGCCTCCTTCTATATAAGTATATGTTTGCAATATAGCCCAATAAGCACTACATGACCACATCATACAGTGCTATTTTCGATGTAATATGATTAAGATTTTACGTGGTCTTGCATGAAAAGCACCTAGTTTGAAATATTAATCGCTTGTTAGAATAATTCAATTACAACTGAGGTTGAAACAAAAACCAGCATACACAGGGGGCCTCCAGGACCGAGGTTGGGAACCTCTGGGTTAATGGATAATAGTTTTGCCTCTATGCGAAGACACTAGGAAACAGAAACTGTGAGCTACTTTGAGGGCAACTGGCACGTACAGCGCGTGGCACATCTTAGGATTTTGTTACAGCATGCACCCATGTATTACAAATTCATAAGGAACAATAATTTAATGTAATGTTGCATATTGTTGGCCTACATCATGCACTTATCCTGTTGTGTATAGACAACTGTATGATGGCGAATAGCACTCGTATCAATGTCTTCCGATGCAGTTAAGTGTCTTATGCAGGCAGGCAGACAAAATATTGACCATTTTACACGTCCAGAATCAAAGACCTTGGCCAGGTCTCTCTTGTAAAAGAGATTTTTAATCTGAATTAGGAAAATAAAGGTTCAATAAATAAAAAAAAGTAAAAAAAAGTGTGAAATGAAAACGGTTAGAAAAGTTTATTTGCTCTGCCGCTGGCTAGTATAAAATCGAAGCTATTACCTGTCCATTTCCTGACAAGGCTCTGTTACACCGTGCCCTGTGGCCCACACATCTTGCTCCATTGCTGGGGCAAGTGAACAATTGCACTTGTGTTTTTGAATTGCACTGTGGGTTGAACTGTGACTCAAGTCCAAGAACTTTTCTAACAATCTGCAATTTTATTAAAGGCATGCATCTTTCTTGTGCGTGTTACAAATTTATTAAAATATGAGCTGATGTTTCTAGTCAAATGAATGGCGATAAGTGTTTGGTTGCTCCCCAGTCTCTCCTTTATATCTTTTAGTGCTTAATTATTATCATTGATTATTATGTGTATCATGATTCTCAATTTATCAGAATTGGATCTACAGTTCCGCACTTTCTGCTTTTGGCAATGTTCTGTCTAAGTCGTAATGGCAGTAACTGATTTTGTTTTTAAGTAATTTAGAATTCATGTATCTTGCCATCTGTAATACATTTTGCAGCCGCTTGTCCTGGTTTGATGAGTCTGGAAAGGGCTTCTTTGTGGAATACCCATCTATCAGTCTCCATGCCATCTCACGCGACATGAAGGTGTACCCACAAGAGCACCTCTATGTGATGGTGAACACCAAGCTGAACGGTGAGAATATGCTAACTTCAGAACCATAGCATGGCAATGAAATATATTTATGGGAAAGAGGAATGGTGTCCTGTGATGTCCGGTTCTGGCAGAGGAAGCTATTTGGTGTGGGAGAGAATGCTTTGTTGCTGAGGACTTGCTCTGCATTTCAGACTTTTAATCATTCAGAGCTCATCAGTAGGCTCAAGATCACTTTTACCAGAGAGTGAAACCCTGGCTCTGACTGGTTTTCCCAGCACAAAGAGAGCTTAAAAGGACCATTGTTTGTGCTAAAGTGTCCTCTGCCTGTCTCAGGCTGGCTCCAAACTGCTCAATGGGCTTTCTAAGGGTGTAAGAGAGGTGCATTGTCTCTCTCTAGCGTGCCTGCCAATACTCCTCCCTCTGATAAAGACATCTAAATTAGGCATGTAAAATATGCCAGCTATTCTGCTCAGTTTTTTTTTTTTTTTCCTGAATACAGAACTTGGTTTTTTTCACACCATGGACAGTTGTGGCATATATTTCCGGTTATTACATTTCTTAATGTATTTGTTGTTAATATATTATGACATATAGGTTGTGTTAGGACAATGTATAAAATTCAGGCATTTTATTGGGCAATTCTGAAAAGTTCCTGCAAGTTCCCAGCCAACCCTGGTGGGGGGACAGGGGGGGCAAAGCCCCCCATTAAAAAAGTACAAAAGATTCATACTTTCATGAACATCATTTTCGTGATAAACATAGGCAATTCTGATCAGTTTTGCCCACCTTACAACACAGCAGACTCCTGTCAAAAAGGTACCACTGACTTCTGTCACTATTATGACTGAAACAGTCAAAATATGTCACTCATATGTCCATGAACATTAACATTTACGCAAACAGAGTCAGTTCTTATGATGCATCCACGTGTAATGGATGTGAAAAACCCATTGCTGTTGGATTTCCTTGATGGGCCTTTAATTTCAGTGTTTCTCACATATGTTAATTGACTATAAATGAATGCATCACATCAGCAAAAGATATACAGTGGGCTCAAAAATTACTGGCACCCCTGACGGGCAGTGCACAAACAATACTTTAAAAAATTATAGAAAATGTATACAGGAAAAACTCTAACGTGAGAAACACTGTACGATATTAATGTTCCAATGAAACCAACCTAAATCTTTACTAATTTAATTAAAAATCAATTTCCTCCAAATCAAGGTTTCACAATTAATAGCACCCTTAAAGATTATTGTAAACAACAAATACCAAAATTAAACCAGGTATTAAATTCCACTTATTTAAGTGTTAAGGAACTATATTGAGCCATTACATCACTACCTGTTTCACTAGGGTGTAAAAATGAGGTAAAACACATGCAATTCCCTGTGTCTTCCAACACCATGAAGAAAACTTAACAACTGTCAGTTCAAAGGAGGCAGATGGTCATAGACCTTTGTAAATCTGGTATTGGCTACTAGAAGATTCACAAATGATTGAATATGCCACTGAGGACTGTCAGGGCAATTATAAAAAAATTCCAAAGCTGTGGAACTATGAAACCTCGAGGGTAGAGGATGCAACTGCATTTTGCCCCTCAGAATACTGAGGAGGATGGTGAGAGAAGCAACAAAATCCCCAAGAATCACTCACTGTGAAAGAATTTCAGGCCTGGGACACACTGGATGCATGAGCAGTGCTGCTGCGTGGCGTTACCTCTCGCTTTCTATTTCGGCATCCATGTGAACAAGTTAGACCGTCTACGCTGGATGTATGAGACGCACGTTTCATGTGTGGTCAACCAAGGCTGTTGTGTCACGTCTTATAGAGATTAGGAGTCTCGCCTATTTTTACCGCGACACACGTGCGGTTCTCGGCAAAACAGACCTGAAAATAACTGTCAGGAGAGCGTCATATCGAAATAAATATCTGCATTTCACCACATTGTTGAGGGTGCGTCTGTTACAAGCATAAAACTAAATTAATTAACTAATTAATAACTCAGCAATTTCAGTATGTTTATCACGTTTAAAGCCCTTGTATATGGACAGAATCCCTTCAGTTCAATGCAGCGGTACTTTGAGAAATAATTCCTGGAACATGTAGGGGCTAATTTGCGACTTTCAATGTGTCAAACATTGTTGTAATACTGTCATTTAACATGAAAGCACCAGAGGTGCTGATGCCTCGGTGTGTATTGCTTAGCCACTACTGATGTACAATAGTTGTACAGTAACATAAAAGCAAGCTTGAATACATAAACAGTCAATAGAGTGCGGTCCTTGTGCCAAAATCATGTGGGTGTGGCTTAACATTATGTACACAAAACGTGTATACTGAAACATGAAGTGCTACAAAAAATCAAAATTCTGGCACATTTAAAATCAAGAGAACAGTGTTTGTCACTCGTTGGCATTGTTACTTTAGCTTGGATGCACACGCTGTCGCAGTTATGATGGTAACAGACAGACAAACAAACAAATACACAGACTGAGTACCGTATGCTCGCTGTGCGCATGCGCACACCGAGGCATAAAAATGTATACGGAATTTGTCATTCTTATTTTTTGAAAGCTTTTACTGCTCTACTGCTTGTTTTCTTTCATTTATAGAAAATATATGTTCGAAATAAAATTCTATCTATTAATTTTGCCGAAATACGCCATTAATTACAGAGCCAAGGCTATGAGAATAGCCTATTATGTGAGTAAGTTAGAGTATCAGGGTAGTACTTTTCTGTCTCTCCCTCTCTGCCTGTGTCTCTGAAAAGACACCCGCATGACTGCTTAACCTGGGTAAGAAATGAAATGAAATATACGGTGGTTTTTAAGGGGAAAGTCGTGTAGAAAGAGAGGACTGGCAGGAGGAGCCTGCAGTAGCACCGCAGCTGACACGCAGCATGTTTTAACAGACAGACGCAAGTAAGCAGCAGCAGCTCAGAACTCAGCCACTGCGCACTGCATCCAGTGTGTCCCAGACCTAAGGGGGCGGGGCACCCACGTGACTGATTCAAGAAATTACTCCTCTGTGAAGGGTCTTCCTCTTCAGAGTCTTTGGTACTGGTCAAATCAAATGCGCCTCTCGAGATTTCCCGCAGGATTCTTGCTTGAAGCGGTGTTCTCGTTTCAAGTGGTATTCTGGCGATATCAACTTGGTGCTGCCCTCGACAGACGATGATGAGGGCGATTCGCAAGTACTGCTATACATGGTGAAATATGCCTCCCTATTTACTGAAAAATCCTTGCATTTTGCGATGCAAACCCATATATATTTTTCGTTGGATATTGAATTTTATGCCGGCAACATCTTTCAAAAAAGTTGGAGCAAGGGCATGTTTACCACTGTGTTGCATCACATTGTCATTCCCAACGCTCTGTAAGTGCTTGGGAACGGAGGAGACCAACCTGCTTCAGTTTTTAAAGCAAAATGTTTCTCCATTCTTGGTTGATGTTGCATCTTCGCTGCTTAATATTTTGTGGCCTCCTTTGTCATATTTGTTGTTTTTTAATGCGGAAAATATTTTAAGTGAGTGACTGGTCTAAACTGTAGGCAGGCCAGTTTAGCACCCAGAATCTTTTACTACAGAGCCATGTTGTTGTTGTATATGCAGGATGCAGTGTTTGGTATTGTCTCGCTGAAATAAACAATGCCTTCCATGAAAACGATGTCCTCCTGGCAGTATATTTTGCTCCAAAACTTGTATATCTTGTTCAGCATTAATGTTTTCAGAGACGTGCAAGTTGCCCACGTCATGAGCATTGGGAACAATGTCCCAACTTCATTGGAATTGGGGTTTGTACTTAACATGCTGACTCTGCAAGATGAAAACTCAGGAAGCTACAAGTAATGGTTGTGTGTAAAGCATGGAGCTAGCTAGACTTCTGCTGAATTATGGGTTTCACTTCAGTTTGAAATGGTTCTCACTGGTCATATGTAGACTGGCTTGCACTGATCAGCCATAACATTATGACCTAATATTGTGTACAATTGGGTAGGTCCCCCTTTTGCTGCCAAAATAGCCCTGACCCATCAATACATGGACTCCACTGGACTTCTGATGGTGTGCTGTGCTATCTGGCGCCAAAACTTTAGTCACAGATCCTTTAAATCCTGTAAGGTGCAAGGTGGGGCCTCCATAGAGTGGACTAGTTAGTCCAGCACATCCCACAGATGCTTGATTGGATTGATATCTGGGGAATTTGGAGGCCGAGTCAACATCTTGAATTTGTCATGTTCCATTCCTGAACCATTTTTACTGTGCTGCAGGGCGCATTATCCTGCAGATAGAGGCCACTGCCATCAGGGAACACTGTTTCTATGAAGGGGTGTACTTGGTCTGCAACAATGTTTAGGTTGGTGGTACATGTCAAACAACATCCATGTGAATGGCAGGACCCAAGGTTTAACAGCAGAATGTTGCCCAAAGCATCACACTGCCTCGACTGGCTTGCCCTCTTTCCATAGTGCCTCCTGGTACTACACCTTGTCCAGGTCAGTGATGCACATACAGCCAGCCATCCACATGATGTAAAACAAAAACTTGATTCATCAGTCCAGACCACCTCCTTCCATTGCTATGTGGTCCAGTTCTGATGCTCATGTGCCCATTGTAGATGCTTTCGGCGTTGAACAGGGATCAGCATGGGTACCCTGACTGGTCTGCACCTACAGCACAGATCACATCAAAGCGGAATTCTATTGTGGTAGGGTCCGGAGGAAGTAACGGTAACTTCAGAGCAACATGAGGGTAGAAAGGCGGTAGATTGTCTGAGAAAGCGCGGCGCAAGGGATACAAAGCATTTATAAATATAGTACCCAGTCACAAAACTCTTCCAGGATACACATCACATGTGGTCCAGCATGTATGTTATTTCATTTTAAACTTAAAGTTGAGGTTACATTTTTTGCAGGTCCGCACTAAATGCAAAAAAGGGGAATCCCCACTCGAAATTTTGATATAGGTTATTGGGGTTCTAGTTCTCGTTATCCAGACTCGCTTCAGCTTGGCAGATAAACTAACATTATGAAAGGCAATATTTTGACCAAGACTTTCTGTGTGAGGCAGAATAACGATAATTTATTATGTAGAGCGCTGTGTTGTCCACACCCATTTTCACTTTCCTTTGGATAAGTGTGCCTGAATTTATAAGGAATGTTGCAATTTACGTTTTTGCGAGATAAACAGATAAAAAACAAATCTTCATTTATTTTTTAATTTCCTCATTTCATGTTTCATGCAGACACACTCGAAGATACAAAGGTAACAATATAAGACCATGCATATTCTGTTGAGGTTAGCCAGTAACCTTTCGGTTTTTGGTGCATAGTGTCGGTACAGAAAGCAACACAAATCAGCCGCTGTCTCCGCTGGACTTTCAGCGATGCCTGTTCTCAGCTCACCTCACTCCCTCACACTGGTGTACCTGAAAATATACTACAATAAATTTTCTGTTAACTTCTCTTGATTAATCCGTTATGTTAAAATATCCTGCATCAAGTGATTCTTAATGAACAGTGGGTAGCGTAAGTGTGAGCACCGCTCAAGTGCAAGGGGAAAGGCTGAATGCCTATAGTCGTCACTAGCGGTTAGATCAAAGATTACCTCCCACCGGTAAAGATGTGTGGTCATGTGGAGTCGGTCAGTTAAGGGAACCACATGTGGTCAGGAACTATATTTTCTTACCTGGCGCCGCCTCACGATCGCTGTCGGCAGTTAAAAGTCTTATAGCATTAATCCCGCAAAACAACGAGTTAGTCTGGCGGTAGAGTAGCCATACAAAGACGGCAAGACAGCGGTAAGTTTGGGAGAGTTCTCGCGATTTTTTCCGTTTGATGTGAGCTGTATGGTATGTAGTCCTCATAGGCGAAAACTGTGGTGCACGGTGTGTTCTTACACCTCTCTATCAGAACCTGCATGAACCTTTTCAGCAACTTGAGCTTCTTTAGATCTTTTGTTGGATTGGACTGCATGGGCCAGCCTTCACTCTCCACGCACGTCACTGAGCCTTTGCTGCCCATGACCCTGTCACTGGCGCCTTTAGCAGGTACTGACTACTGCAGACTGGGAACAGCCCACAAGAGCTGCAGTTTTGAAAATGCTCTGACCCAGTCATCTAGCCATCACAATTTTGCCCTTGTCAAAGTCGCTCACATCCTTACTCTTGCATATATTTCCTGCTTCCCACACATCAACTTTTAGGACAAAAATGTACATTTGCTGTGTAATATGTCCCACCCACTGACAGGTGCCCTTGTAATGAGGTAATCAATGTTCACCTCACCTGTCAGTGGTCATAATGTTATAGCTGATTGGTTTATGCTTCTGAAAGATACCAAATATTGCCTTGTGTGTCCTCATTTAAGTGACTCTCCCAGTGGTGCCATCTAAACCTCCCTTGAAATATGCCCTCTATATTCATCTCCTCCCAGTTGCGTGTACCACTGGCAGCAAAATTCCAGTTAGTCCTCGCAGTTGATGTAGTGTATATCATTAGTCTAATAGCATAGTTGCCTAAGTCGTATTTGAATGTTTTCAGAAGACAAGAAAAAACACAATTTTTAGCAAGCATGGTATTTTTATTGACATTGCAACAGTCAGCCAAAAAATGACTTAGGCAATTATTCTATAACGCTATCAATATAGAAAAATCGGGCCAAATAAATTTTGTCTTCGTGCTGTTTTCAACTAAATGTTGGTGAAAGAATTTTAAAATCACTTAATTCTGTATTTATGTAAGGGATAATCAACTCGTAGGTGTGCATCACATGGTTTTAAGGCACGACGCGGAGACGAATAACGACCCTCCGCTAAGTGCCTTAAAACCGTGTAATGCACACCTGCGAGTTGATTATCCCGCTTATACCATGGTCATTTGTCAGCAATATCAAATCAAAGCATTCAGAAATTTTTGGTGAAAGTTTTGCACTTAAAATCTTAAGTTTATGAAGCAAGAGCTTACCATCATCATGACGAGGAATAATTCTAGTCCCTTTTAAAACCACGTCAGTTAGCCACATTTGGACAGGGTGAGGAGAGCGATGGGCATTTTTTATTTCAAATAAAGAATAGCAGATAAGAAAACGTTCATTTGTTAATTCATCAATTTAAGTGGTTCATTTTTTATTTCAACTAAAGAATAGCAGATAAGAAAATCATCCATTTGTGTTTTGTTGTACTCTTCTCTCGACAGTTTGACAGCAACTGTCTCTAACATTGCTATGGTTACAGGTTGGCTAGCGGATTAATTTTGAACAGTGAAACTACCGTGGCCAAACTACCTGTGCGTTCCACGGTTTTAACGCATACCTGCTAGCTAATCAGAAAAGAGTATTCACCCAGACCATGGTATAAATGCATATTACAGACTGTCCCACTTCTTGTGGAATTGAGGTTGTAGCTCTGGTTAAGGAAGATCTTGATTCCATGGCAAAGAATGACATTCCTTCACTCTCCTTGGGAAAGACGCCTCGTGTTTCAGTTTTCCTGTACCTCAATGCTCAGGGCAAGCTCCTTACATGGTTTGTTTAGAGGAATTTGATTGATTTCCACAGAGCCCTGACTTTAACCCCATTAAACACCATTATGATCATAAACTGGAATGGCAGCCCTAAGCCAGGTCTTTTTACTCAACACCATTGTCCAACTTCACTAATGCTTTTCTGCTCAATCAATCCAATCTCTTTTAGAATTTTGCAGCATCTAGTGGAAAACATTCGCAGAGGAGCAGAGGTTCTCATAGCAGCCAAGAGAGGACCACCTCCATATTGATTCCTGTGATTTACTGATTTACGGAAAATTCCAACATGGGAAGTGACACTGATTTTTCCGCATTGTTCTCATGGGTCTACCTTTCTTTAATTAATTGACAGTTTCACCAGATATCTTATTAGTATTCAGCACACTGCTAAATCAAACAACTGTTTTCCAGAGGACAAGGGCATGCAGGATGAAGCCAAGGAGGCCCATAAGAAAGAGAATGCAGACAGCAGTGAAGAGGATGAAGATGATGACGATGATTCCCCAGGCCCCATCACAGAGATTCGCTTTGTGCCCAGTGATAAAACTGCCTGTGAGTGCTGAAGCAGTGGTGAGGTCAAGTGGTCTTTGGTGTTGATTCACATGTTTTGGCTTGAGATTAAATATCTTGCCTGTGAAGTAGTCTTGTAGTGTCTTATCAGTCGTAGTTCATTATTACACAAAAAGCACTGTACTCTTTTGCCTTTAGTGACACCTAAAATCTTGGCAAAAGGCGTGTGGTAAATGAGTCAGATTATCAAGATAATTTTAAATGTTTTCTTATTTTGCAAAAAAAAAAGTATGAATTTAACTGTAAATATTACTTTGGCTTTATTCTTATTTTTAGTGGCTTATTTTTTTTGCTTTTTGCTGCTGTGTATTCCACTTTAATATCAATGTTCTTTCTCAAATGCTGTTTGGTTTTGCCGCTACTGCGCAAAAAAAAAAAAAAAAAAAAAAACTTTTTTCCAGAAACTCAATAAATCCTCCTTAAAAACACTGACTCTAAAGTTTTTTAGACCACTGTTCAAAAATAAAATTTTTGAATACCAATCTGATCTTATTCCTTTTCGTGCAGCATCTGGAATTTGTGGGATTTTTTGTATTTGAATTGCACCAATTGCACAAAATAAGACACAGAATGACCCGTCACAGTGATTGGCAGCGGAGATAAGTTTGATCTCTGCTTGTGACGAAAGCCTCATTGACAGCTCGATGACAGCGACTCACGATTCGAGTGATATTGTTTATTGATGTCAAGTGTTTTTAACTAAAAAAAAGTTGGCATACTGTAACTAGAAAGCATTTTCTCCTGCTGCCTAGCATTTTAAAATTACAAGGAGGCAACAAAGCTACACTTTTTATCGCAAAATATATATTAAAAAAAAAATCCCAGAAATGAGTGGCTGGAATCCTGTTCCATTGCCCTGTCAGTCTGCACTTACAGACTCAGGTCTGATGGTCCTGATCAAAAACTGTCACTCCGGATCGCTTTGCTTATTGGAACGTGGGGTGTGAATGCTTGAATAGTGAATAGTTGCGCCTTGCTATATAATTCTTCTTTGATTGAAATTTTGTGGGTACTCGCAAAATTAATCTTGAAACTACAATTGTCGCGGTATGTCTCCAACGAGAACTTGAAACTGAAAGCGATATGCTCATTAGTAAATTCCAGTTAATTAGTTTCAACAGTCTAATACGCTCAAACCATCTAGCAGCTATAGTATCTTGAATTCGATTTTCCTGGATTAATCTACCAGGGACCAACAGTGCAGCTTTTTAAAACTGTGCTTTGCCTGTCTTGCGCTAAAGCAGTGCTTCCCAAACCTCTACTGGAGGCCCACCTGTCCTGCATGTTTTAGATCTCTCCCTGCTCCAGCACAGGTGATTCAAATGATCAGGTTGTCATCAATCAGCTTTAGTGGGTGATTAACGAGCTGATCATTTGAATCACCTGTGCCGGAGCAGGGAGAAATCTATAACATGCAGGACAGGTGGGCCTCCAGGAGAGGTTTGGGATAAACTGCTCTAAAGAGAAGCGTCTGCAGTAGCCTACAAGATTCATGCCTCAATTTTATTTTTCTTCTATTCCTGATCGTCTTTTCAGCCAATAGGTCTGCTGCATGATGAAAGCTGTGTGTGAACTATGGACCAAAATGGAGCTATATCCGCTCACAGGGTTCTGTATTTAATGTCAAATAAATTGGTAGGATAACATTGGATGATGTTCAATAATTCAAATCAGTTCTGTTATTTCAGAGGCCTGTGTCAGCCCTTTGGCGAATTGCTTGATCGTTGAATTGATCGTCATTGTTGAATGAGTCATCACCATTAATATTGTCATCTACTTTTTAAGGGTTTACATATGACAATGCAAATAGCAATAACATGTTTTTCGACCCTGCATTAAAAATTCTATTTGGGAAAATATGCCCCCCCCCCCACTTTTTAATTTTTTAAATTTATTTATTTATTTTACACAATTCGCACCCTGAATAGGCTACCGCATTGTGCAAATATGAGCTAGATACTATAATTCCACTGTCATACAATTAAAAAAGACACCAGAAGGAGAAACTGATCGAAGCATGATCATTTCAAATCTGTTTTGGGTGTTTCGCCATCCAGGATAAAATTTGGAAAGGAGCGAAGTTAGGATCGACCGCAGGCCCAACAAACATTCTCTCAAAACATCCTACCCACTGACTCTATCCTGATTTCCTGACATTTCCAGAAATGCAGGGTTTTTGTTGTTTGGCCTACATTTTTACTCTTGTGCTGTTCCTGTGTACCTGCGTTTAAGCCTTGTTTTATGGGTGTGTTTCTCCAGTGGAGTCCATGTTTGCTGCCATGTGTGACTGCCAGGCCTTGCATCCAGACCCTGATGACTCTGACTCAGACTTTGATGGAGACGAGTATGACGTGGAGAAGGCTGGTTAGTGTTCAGCAAGTTCAGTCTTGTCTCGTAGAAAGTGCTCATTGTGTCTTCCATCATCAGGCTCCACTTGTACAGCGAAAGTTAGAGCAAGGGTAGGGTATTGTTATGGCATGTTCCTGTTGTATCCTGGATAGTCGGGATGATCAATCCTATAGATTTTCTTTCTACCGCCCTTTGCAGAAGAAGGCCAAGTGGACGTGCCCACTTTCTGCACATTCGAGGAGGGCTTTTCCCATCTTACCCTGGAGGGCCAGGCCACGCTGGAGCGGCTGGAGAGCATGCTAGCTGAATCAATCGCCAGTCAGCCCTGCATGGCAGGGGTTAGAACAGAGAGCAGCTGCACAAGACGTGATGGTAAACCTCTCTTTTATTGTTTTTAAAGAATGTTTTATTAAAAATGATCAGTAATATAAGGCATAGCTGAATTTGCATCTAGGTGCAAATTCAAGAAGAGCTAAGAACAGCTGAATTTGCATCTTACGCTCTGTAAAAAATGAAACCTTAATTATTCTCTGAATGTCTATGATCCAGGTCCCCACATTGATCCCATATATTCCTTCTTCACGGACCTCCACAGTGCATAAAAAAAGAAAATGCACATTAATAAGACAAAGAATTGAGGTATCAACCATGTACATAGACATGTCAGGAAAATAAAATCATAACAAGATTAAGTTTATCTGCATTTATATAAATGCATAATTAAAAATATGCATGAATTGAGTATCATCTAATCTGCAATTTGTGGATTCCTGGCATCAGACAGGACCAATCAAACTTCAAATCTCGCGGACAGATTGGCTGGTTAACCAGGCATATATATGTGGGGAGCAACCAGGCGGTGTTTTGGTAGTTGAACGCTTGCACCACTACAAAGTGTTTAAAACAATTAATCAGTGGTTTCTAACGGGTGTAAAAACTGACTATCGGGTGTAAAACTGACAAACCTCGTAATGCAAACTTGATTTTTTTCCAATTTGGAGAGTGCCAGATCGTCATTTAACAACAGCTGGTATGAGGCAGGAGAGTCTTTCTTGTTAAAATAATTCCTCTATGGGCAATCAAAGGTGTAAAGGCAGTAACACTGAAAGGGACAGTTGTGGTCAGAAGATCATCTGGTGGTCTGCCAAAAATTGCTGCCTGCGGACTGGGAGAGATTCTGTGGTCCACGACTTCAGAGATTGCCTCAAAAAATGATTGCCAGACCCCAGATCATTTGGGGCAAGACAAAAATTTAGGGGTCAAATCGCAGGTGGTATGGGAACAACACCTGCACCTCTCATCAATTGCTCCCTTAGGTAAAATCTAATGAGTTTAGATTTACTGTGATGAAAAGATCTTGGTTTTAATTGAGGCACGATAATTTGATGCAAATTCTGCGGCCATATGTACTTGTCTCCACATTGAACTTGACAACTGAAGCACCAATCAAACTATTGCTAAGTGCAGAATGGTTTGCTTTGTTAAAGTGACTTTAAACATCCATGAAAATGTTATTTTTAGCATTATTGAAGCAGGCCTTCACACTGAGAACACTGAAAGTCAGTAATGGATCTGTAGGTTACTTTCGGAATGAGTCCGTGCTTTCAACATGACACAATTCAAACTTAACCCATTAATGCCCAAATTTCTTTTCAAAGTAAAAGTTGCATTTTACTATCGGATACGGTGCGCAATGACTGTGTAACGCTTGAATTCTGGTGAAAAATAATTATTTTGTCAACGAGGACCCTAAATATGTATGTCCCATTACAAATGTACGCAGATCGATGAAATCATAAGAAATCATCATTCTGAGAAAAAACATATTTAGAGAATGCTATAATCTCCAATTTTTTTCTTTGTGTTGTAAATGTCTCAGTAAAAAATGGCACTCTCACCTTTTAGAGTGTTGCATAGTGCTGTGACAGATTCAAGACATTCATGCAAGTGGCGGCCCCCACCACTGCTGTAAAGGGTGACCACTGTCATGAGCACTTTTCCTGGATGCGAAGTTACTTCTCTTGATTAACCTGCAGCACCTCAGTCACAGTATCGCATTCACTTGGGTTACAGAGGTTAAAATGTGCTGTGTCTCAAAAATGGGACAGTGGTCATTAATGGGTTAATTGGCCCATAGCTAAAGTTAGCTATTTACAACTGTGCCCTAACCATGGGTCAAACAAATAGGCTAGCATTGGAACCTGTGGAGTTAGCAGGCCTACTCATGCCCCCATTCACTCTTGACATAACTAAGTATTATTTGTTTTTGGTAGTTTCTTGCACTTTTACTGTTGTACTCATTCCTCTCACCTGTGCGGCTATTGTGGGCATGGTGTGTTTTTATTTCAACTGCTGGGTGGGTGTCAAAAGAAGGTGAGCTGCTTTTTGATTAGTACTTGGATGCTACTGAGGTGTCAGCATTTCGTATAATAATACCATGTTCCCTGAAACCCAAGAGGCAAACCAAGTGAAGAAACAAGGGGAAACTGTTAGTAGAAAATTTTTTGCCCATGCAGGCTACTACCTAAATTTTGTCCAATGAATTCAGTATTATGCTACTTTAAGTCCCTTATTGTTGACAGAAATTTAATGACCAAAAAAGAATGTGTAGTCCCTTGAACTACTTTTTTCTTTGAGAATAGAGTTTTGTTTCATATTTAGTCTGTCATAGCCAATGAACTGCTTTCTGCATTTTGCTGGGGAGAATTTTTTAAGCATGCAAGATGACTTCCACCACCATACTATTTCTTAATTATCTTCTGTGATGATTTGTTTGTGTGTACATATTATGCATGAATTTCAAGGCTTTAAATATTTGAGAGCAGTATGTTTGCATGCAAATAATACCTGACCATCTCGTACTAATATGCGTTTCCCATGTCAGCTGCCCGTCAAGTGTGACACCAAGCAAATTTGCCTCCTGAACCTGCTCAGTATCTGAGCCTTTAAGTGATAGGCAGCGCTGGTTATCACTGTTAGTTGCATGTCTGGCCTTGAACAAAATACTTTTGGTTTTCGTAACATTCAAGACAAGTTTGTTTTCACAAATCCAGTCCATCACTGATTGCAGTTCAGATTGAAGTGTGTCCTTTAATTGATTTATTCTAGTTGATGCAAAATGAACAGTCATATCATCTGTGAATAGAGTAGCACTACAGAAATGTAACACATAAGGTAAGTCATTAGTAAATGCAGAGAATAGTAATGGCCCTAGACAACTCCCCTGGGGCACTCCACCATGTAAATATTTAGGGAGGGAAAAACTGCCAGTAAAGATCACATACTGCATCCTATCGGATAACTATTCATCCAACTGATTGCTGAAGTACTGAAGCCATTTACAGTTAACTTATTTAATAATAACCGATGGTCTACAATATGAAATGCTGCACTGAAGTCAAGTAATACTGCTCCAACCATCATCCTATTATCAATACATGTCAACCATTTGTCTGTCAAATCTGTCAGAGCTGTGCATGAAGAGTGATCTGCTTTGTATGTTTGCAGCAAATGAGAATTTAAATCATTAAGTGAAAATTAGTGCCTTTTTTGTTCATGAACAACTTTTTCCATTCGCTTGCTCAGCACCGGAAGAATACGGATATGTCTGCTATTGACAGCTGAGAAACTCTCCCGCTTGTTTTTCTGAAGAGGTAAAATCTTGGCAGATTTCCAAACCTGGGGGAATAAGCCCTCTTTCAGACTCAGGTTGAAAATATGACATATTGGCAATGATATAATATTAGAAACAACTTTAAGTAACCTCCTATCCAGATTTATTCATACCAGCAGGTTGATCATTATTTAGGTCATCAAGTAGTTTTTTTTACAGTATCAGCTTCAATAGGTTGAGAAGCAAAAACATTTTTTCATGATAGAGTTGGCTATTATTCAAGATGACATACTGCCCCCACTATGGAAGCCCATTTCGCTGCTTAACTTGTCATCCTTATCTGCAAAATGGTTACTGAAATGGTTTGCAATGTCCTCTGCTCTCGTTAAAAAAAATTCCAACTACCTCAGTGAAAGAAGAAATGTTGTTTTTGGCTCTGCCCATTATTTGATTTAAAGTTTTCCAAAGTTTTTACCATCATACTTTTGCTCCTCAATTTTATTTTGATAATATGCTTTTTTCTTCTTCTGATTTAGATTTGTAACCTTATCTCTCATTACACAGTACTTTTGCTACTTATCCGTTCCTTTAGCAGTGATAGCAATTTTTTTCAGCTCATCTCTTTTTTGCAAACTCTCCCTCAACTCCTCATCAATCTATGATGGTTTATTTGACCTTACTGTAGATTTTTGTCATGGGACATGTTGATCAGCCAGAGAGAGAAATAGTTCAGTGAATAACGAGGGCTTTTTCAACCTCATTTAAAGCCAGCACTTGGTTCCACTCAACATTTGCTATATCTCTAACAAAATCTTTTTTACAACATTCTGTATGACCTCTTATAGATATAGTGAAAGCCTCAAGAAATGTCCATACAGTTAGATGTGACAACCCCCTCTATTACTTTGTTCCTGTTACAGATGATATGATGGTGGACCCTGCCCAAGCGGAGGAGTCTGACATTGTGGCTGAGGTTGGCCAGTTTGAGGATGCAGATGTGGATCACTGATAAAGGCTTTGTTTACCCTGGCTTTTGTTCACCCTTTGGCCTCACCAGCCTTTGACTCACAGAATGCAGGTTTCAGTCCTACCCTGGCAACAACTAACCATTTTCAAATGCTCACTTTGATCTGGCAGAAAATCCATCGTCTATATGATGAATTTCTCACTGAGCACTAAATGTTATATCACATGTATGGTATATGATGACAGGATAGTTTTTCATTGTTTCAGTCATCTTTATTAATTGGATTTCAAGCCACATTGACTCTGCGGTCCCTAATACTTGCCGCATTCCGCCTGATCAATATGGTGATGCAGTACACATGAATTCTCAGGTGTAACAACCTTATGAGTAGTTCCCACCATCATTCTACACTGATCAGTGTTAGTTCCACATTTCGCTCATGAAGACATGAATACTTAGCCTATTAATGGTTCACAAAATGTGTTCTTGTGGGGCTGGTGACTTTTTTGTCCTCTGGCTTTGATGCTGCAGATTGCGAAGTTTTTCTATTGGCAGTCCACAGAAGCACCTGATGAGGGGAAGTGCGAAGAATGGCTTTTTATAACCGCAATCCCTGTTAAGGCACTGAATCTTTTAGTTTTGCATGTCTTCCATCTAACGTCTGCTAGCTAATGTTAAAGTTTTTGAGCTAAGGTGAACCTGGAACTCAAGGTTGAATTGTACTTCATGTGTTTAAGTTTTCTGTGGCAAGGAATTGTATCATTAGTCTCGGTGTACAATCTGAAATAAAATGTTTGTATGTATCAGCAATTGTTTAAAGTAATGAGTTGACCGTATCAGCCTATGATAATTGGTGTGCTTATTTTTTTCATTTCACATTGTAAGACAGAATTGTCCTTGTGCACATCTTGTACATTGTGTTTTTCTTCTTAATTTGTAGTTAAATAAGAAGGTGTTAAGACTGTTTTCTGTCGTGGAGTCAAGTTGGGACCGATGAAGTGACACACCAATGACCACTTTCCAATTGAAAAGGCTTTTATTACAATGCGCAAGGGAGGATTCTAGCGTCCGACATAGCATTCGCAGAGAATCCTAACACACTGTTCACATCTCGGGGTTTAAGTACAAGATCAGGGGTAGAGCAAGTGGTGGATGTAACACCTTCCCTTAAACATCCAGCCAAACCTACAGGATGTTGATATTACCTTTGATCATATACCTTCCTTCTGAGCACAATACACCAATTACCAAGTGTGACCAGGTGCCAGGCGCCCCTCACTGTGGGAGGATATTGATGTGAGTGTGTATGTGTGTGTGTGTGTGTGTGTGTGTGTGTGGGGGGGGGGGGCTGGGGTAAGCAAGGGGAGGGGGCTGGGAATGGGTGCGTGTGTGTATCTGTGTGTGCTGAGAGAAAAACCTTATTCCAGTAGCTCAATCCTATCATTCCCTCATTTTGTATTGGCGGTGAGCTAAGGTCCCACCCACCATGATTTAGACACCGGTTAGGCCACCATTCGCAAGAGAATGGGTCAGATTAGCAAATGTTAGACTGAGCTGTACATTTCTGATTAGCCTATTTAATTTATAATACATATAAATAACTAAAACAAAGCCTACAATACTAAGTCCCCAGACACCCTGGGATAATACCACCCAAAGTCGTCCCCAAGGGACACTACTCCCAGAAATGTTTGTACCTGTTATCCAGTGGGTCACAGTTGTTGCCTTTTTTGCTGCAGTATGATAACATTCATCAGCCCGGAGAGAAGCATCTGTTGCTTCCCGAGTAGAAATCAGAACATGTTTGATTCTAGCACCGCTTTCCTTAACCATCCTCTCAATTCTGTCAGAGACCGCCATCAGAGCTCTCTCAAAATAATTATTGTGGTCCAGCACCCAGCTCTCCAAGGCTGCAACAGAAGTGTTAGTGGTGACATCGGGAGCGACTAGAATGGAGCCGATAGTGATAGACGTGCCAGTAGGGTTAATGCAGTAGGAAGTGTTAGTCATTGCACAAAGCTTTGGACCAGAGTATAAGGGCCCAAACCCGCACCAAGTGGTAGTGTTGGTTCTCACTGCTATTGCTCCAGGAGATTCAGGTAATACTTGTATTTGCAGTTCAGGTCCCACTGAATGTGATAGGGCTTGTCCTGACTCAATTGAGGCTGTGCATAGTACCCAGCCTCCGACAGTAGAGCATTGGTCTTCCGAAAAGGCGATGTTTCTGTTGTTGTCAGTGATGATGTATTTGACATTGTGCACTCGGCACACATGTCCGTTACATGGGAATGGAAGCGGGTGTATGGGTTGTGCTTTCAGTATGGGCTTCCGCCCGACTGGAATTAGAACACCACCACGGATGTCCTCGCCATCATGACATGCCCCGACTATCGATAGGGACCCCTCCCCGGCCGCCACCCAGGGAGCTGACTCAGCCTCCAGAAGGACTGCAGACCGTACCCACCCTGGTACACGTGACGCGAGCAGGTCACCTATCAGAGCTGCCACCTCCATGCTGAATGCCATGCCAGATCTGTAACACATCTCCTCCACCCTCCTATGCACATGCTCTACCAATAGAATCTTTTTGTAAGTTTTAGTATTTTCAAGTAAATGCTGGAGCAAAACAGTGATCACCTCCCCAGTGTCATCGTAGCAGAAGCAAGATGGCGAGTAGCTTGGTTAGAAAGTAGTCCTCCCTTTGCCACCGATATTGTGCCTGTTGCTAACAGATTGTCAGCCCAATCACGGTTATTAGATTCTATTGCCATTGAAATGGCATTCACTGTTGAGCCAGTGGCTCCCACCCATCCTGCAATATCTATGTACATCATATTTATAACATTTTGGCAACCGCTGTAACATAAAATTGATCAGGGTTTGGATAGATTATTCTAATTCTGTAAAATGTGAACAATTCATAGGCCAGATAATGTGTTTCACTTTAATAATTAAATGAGAATGTCGAGTTGACACACCAAACAGAGCAGGCAGAGGCTCTCCTTCAGAAGCTAATCCAATTTTTGGTCCAGGATACAATACAGGGCATGTGCCGGGCTTCCCTGGAGGGCTACATGTAGCACGGGCCTCACCTCTCAATTTAAGGGCATACTCATGTATGGCCATCGGAGTGGGGCAACCATCTTCCTCCAGTCCCACTGCCATTTATTCCAATTGATATTGAACATTTCATGTACTCTAATAGCCTCTTCCCAACCTAATCCTGTGTCAACCCACACTCTCGGATCCTTCCAGATTAATACACCAGATCCATTACCTTCAACAACACTACAACATAGATCTCCTACTAATTTACCAGGGTTCCTTATACCCCAAAAATGACAATCTGTCACCTTCCAAATGTCCTTATTGCACTGGATGGAGCCCCATCCAGTCAGGTTAATACTCCTCAGGTTGTCCCAGGTCCAGCTGCAGCCTGCTGAGTTGGTGCACATTTGTGTACTGCGGAAACGTGTGTCTGCCTTTAGACACAAAATGAAAGAACTGGCTTCCAGGAGCCGGAGGGCGAGACGGGGATTATTGTGCCCCATGTTGTGTCTCCACCTGATATTTTTCAAACGTGTGATATGGATCCACACTGGAATCCCAGTCACCCGGGCAGCCGATGGGGTTGTGTGTGTGTGACAGTGTGTGGTCCGACCAGATAGATCAAATGTCTTCTTCTGATAGGTTTTCACCAGCACCTGGTCTCCATGTTCTACCTGGCACATTTCCACGTTGTCCTCTCCTGCGTTTGGTTCTGTCCTGTGATCCTGTGAGACACACTGGGACAAATGTCTGCAATATTCAACAAGACGGTCACCCATCACATGCAAATCACCACCACCAATGCACAGATCTCCAGGGGTCCTCATGGGTCGGCCTGTAAGCATTTCAAAGGGAGAAAGTGAGTTAGGGTCAGTTGGTCCTGCTCTCATAGAGAGGAGAACCGATGGTAGCTGCGTCACCCAGTCTTTCCCTAGAAAGGCTGGGTGGGTCGGGGCTGTTGTCTCATCCTAGTCTTAATGGTGGGTCCTGGATTGCATCGCGCACACGTCATACACCTGCGAACATAATTGTGAATGTTAACACTCAATTTAGGATGCCAGCATGTTTGTGCCACCCTGTGCCGCATCCGCTTCACTCCATCATGCCCTAGTGAGTGGTATAAATGGATCATTGTTCCCATCATACTACTGGGCAGAACATAAGCACCTTCAGGGCCCCTCCAAATGTTGTCTTGCCCCAATTTCCCACCATTCTCCATCCAAAGCCATTTCTCAGCTCTGGGGGCTTCATGTTGCAGCTGCTGTAGTTCTAAAAGAACATTTCCTTTTTTCACTTGCTCTGTTTGCAAAGCCGCTACCGAGGCAACTTTCCCTTCACTGGCTGCAATCTTTGCCCACTCATCTGCCTTCCTGTTACCCTCAGTGTGAGGATCAGTCCCATTGGTGTGGGCTTTTACTTTCAACACTGCTACCTCTTTTGGTCTCTGTACAGCTCTGTGTAGTTTGTTCACTACCCCCTCATTTTGTATTGGGGCCCCTACGCTGGTCTTGAGCCCCTATTTACCCACAAACTCAAATAGTCATATACAACCCCAAAGGCATATCTGGAGTCTGTATAGATATTCACATTATAGTCAGTCATTGTTTCACAGGCTTCAGCAAAAGCATATAATTCAGCAATTTGAGGAGATTGCCATGCTATAGTACATTCTACCCAAAGAAAGCTGTGGGATGGCTCAAAAACAACCTCCCAATATTTTTAATTGCCTAGTCTGTTTCCTTTTTTTTTTTTTTTAATCTTATATGGATCTTTATTCTGACATTTTTACTACACACCTACTGGCAACAATGAACACCATGGTTCTTTACAGTCTCTCAGAAATTACTGTAATTTACAGTAATATCCTCATGCTTCTTTTTTTCTCTCTTATTCACACAGAACCTACTTCCCGCTCCATTTCACCACTTCCCTACTTACATTTTGCTTTCAGTCTCACTGGCTTATGAGCAGTGCGCCACTTCCCCCGTTTCTGAGCAAGGCCCTCCATCTTCCACTGTACCACATCCCAGCACCTGGCGTCAAAACCCCTCTTCTCTATTTAACATTTCCATCCTTTAGTTCAATCTAAATCCCATTCGCAATCCCTCTGATGCTACATACCATTTCCACAGTCACAGGCATATTTACAAGACCTCAGTAACCCCTCAGCCCTATGTGTTAACCTCATCACCCTCCAGTCTCCTATCATTCTACGCAAATTACCCTTTTGTTCCTAAGCATCCTTTGAACTTCAAGCTGTAAGTGATCACACCTTCCCTCAGTTGTTGGTTCCCGTTCATCTGCACCTGGGGAACAGACCCACCAGTTCCTCCACTCTACCAAACCATCCATTCTGCAACTAAGATGTGCCTGCATTTATTTTTCTACTTAAAAAGTACGGAGGAATACAGCGAACTCTTAAAAAACAACCCACATTATTGCCACATTAAAACAGTGCTCTCATAGCTCAAGACAACACACACCACAGCTTCCTTGTTTTTCTCACTGCCCTTTTTATGACCGTTCCACCATTCATTCATAGCCTCAGCTAAAGTTTAATCTGCGTTTGCTTTCAAAGGAAACGGGGATTAGCTTTAATTGCTTTACTATATCCCGGTACAATCGCTTCCAGAGCGGCCTTCTGAACCGCTTCGGCCAATATCTCCCTCCCCATTCTTAGTTCAGACAGTTAAAACTCTTATTATCTATTATGGGTATCGACTACAGACGCTTATGTGTATTATTTATACTTGTCGGTAGCTACGTCCCCATGTGTAAGCGCGTTTAAAGGGTAAAAGGTAAACTATGTGCTTGTACTTTATCAGGTCGAAAGGGAATGGTAGGGCAGTGTGTATTTAAAATTTTAGTAATTATTAGGTTTATTTTATCATTACCCCCTTATCTCGGGTTCATTGACTATATAAAAGTCCCTTATTTCGGGCTCATGGACTATCAGGAGCATTTGGGCTCATGTACTGTTCGCGGTCCTTATCCTACGGAACCGGAACCTCGACAAGTTCATTATAGTATGTACGCAATTTATATCATTTTCTATCTACATACATATACACTGTATATCGCTAAAATGAAATGCAGGGTATATATTGTACTCGTATAACCCAGCCTAACACACGGACTTAGCATAACAATACAACAAGTCCGCTGCAGACATTCACATGCTTCAGTGACTTTACACACAGTTATCAGACGAAGTACGAAAACGGAACAGCAAAACAAACAACAATCAGTGCACTTTCACGCATTCAATGACATTGGCAAATAACCAAGGTTTCTACTTCAGCATTCCCGCTCGCCACACAGCCCAGTTTCACACAACTCAAAAGTTTACCAGAGCAAACTCCCTTTTTACGAAAATGGCAAAACGGTCCAAACAGTTCCTCGAGCTACTCTATTTTCCTACAACTACCGCAGCGAGGCTCGTCAGCACTCGCTAACAGCAGGCTATACAAATGCCAATGGTAACGACAATGTCCTCTTATGTACGGTGGCCCTGAAGGGTCACAACACCTCATCGATTTCACGCACCTGCATATTCAGAAAACATCTGCAAATTCAGAAAACACTTTCATCGATTTCACAACACATGAACTGCAAATGCCAAAACACCTGCATATTCAGAAAACATCTACAAATTCAGAAAACACTTTAATCGATTTCACAACACAAACTGCAAATGCCAAAACACCTGCATATTCAGAAAACATCTGCAAATTCAGGAAACACTTTCATCGATTTCAGTGCAAATGCCAAAACACCTGCATATTCAGAAAACACATGCAAACTCTGTAATGACAACGGAAATGTTTTCATGGGGGACCATAATCAGTGACGGACCCACATGCAGTTTGCCGGTCACGATCCATGCAAAAACTGTTTCGAAGAGGTAGCTACGAGTTCTTTTTAGCACGTTGACTGCCAACTACGAGATAACTCAATGCGCTAGACTTGAAAATTTGGAAATTATCCATCCCTTTATTGACAACAATTAATCCTGGCTAATTCTAGATGGTTTTCCTTTATAAACACAATTTCCAATTCAAGAATAATCAAGTGGCAATTGAAGACACGTTCTCTCCCCCCATGCGATCTAACAGCAAATAATCCATTCAGTAGAAAAAATAATTTAATTATAATTAGGTCTATGCACTGGCACTTAACATAATTTTATTGTTTTTTTCCAGCGAGCCATTTCAGAACTCATTTGCGAATCCCACCTGTTTTTTGCAGCATGGTCCAACTTGCTGTAAAAAAATAGACATCTGTCAGACTGGAAAATGTAAACGGAGGAAACCACGTATACTTGTCACCAGAATCACCTTCATTAATGCTGAAGAGTTCTGAAATGTCCAACGCTAAGCTGATACATGAGCATTTAAAAAAAAAAATGGTAGTAGAGTCCGTAGCAGGAGGGAATAGTGCTAAAGAATGGGCAAAGTGTTCTATCTGCAACACTGTGAAATCAGAATTGACATACATAATATGTGACAGTGATAACTTTCAAAAAATAGTGGTGCTGCGCTCGTCTTGGGACAGCAATGTAGAACGCTAGCCAGCTAGTTTACAGCTAACAAAGTTTTTTTAGAACGTTCAACAGTTATCTAAGTGGACCAATACGTTTTGGGGACACTGCCTTAAAAACCACTGGGGTATCCGACCAATAAGTCCGTTAAAAAGAACACGTAACTCTGATTATGGTCCCCGGACAATTACAGAGTTTGCATGTGTTTTCTGAATATGCAGGTGTTTTGGCCAGTTCATGTGTTGTGAAATCGATGAAAAGTGTTTCCTGAATTTGCAGATGTTTTTCCCGATATGCAGGTGTTTTGGCATTTGCAGTTCATGTGTTGTGAAATCGATGAAAGTGTTTTCTGAATTTGCAGATGTTTTCTGAATATGCAGGTGTTTTGGCATTTGCAGTTCATGTGTTGTGAAATCGATGAAAGTGTTTTCTGAATTTGCAGATGTTTTCTGAATATGCAGGTGTTTTGGCATTTGCAGTTCATGTGTTGTGAAATCGATGAAAGTGTTTCCTGAATTTGCAGATGTTTTCTGAATATGCAGGTGTTTTGGCATTTGCAGTTCATATGTTGTGAAATCGATTAAAGTGTTTTTCTGAATTTGCAATGTTTTCTGAATATGCAGGTGTTTTGGCATTTGCAGTTCATGTGTTGTGAAATCGATGAAAGTGTTTTCTGAATTTGCAGATGTTTTCTGAGTTTGCAGGTGTTGTGACCCTTCAGGGCCACCGTACTTATGGGGAGTCCAACCCAACTCCACTAGGGCCACTGACTAACGACACCAATGTGTCCTCTTACAGGAGTACAACCCAACTCCACAAAATTTCAGTGGTAACCAAAGTCCTATTAGAGTCCAACCCGACTCCAAAACCAATGGCAATGACTTCGCGTCCAATCAACAAATGCCCGGCAATGGCGGCTCCTGCGCCCTATCAATCTTTCAAGGTCTCCAGACCTCCAAATGCCTCAAAGGCAATGACATAACAGCGTCCTCTTCACGAGAGTCCAACCCGACTCCACTAGGGCCACTGACTAAATGACACCAATGTGTCCTCTTACAGGAGTACAACCCAACTCCATAAAATTCAGTGGTAACGACGCCAATATGCCTAAAGATCATCAGTGATTCAATCACAACACCGTCCCATTCCACACGTTATTTTTATCAAAATAATAGGAGTCACTCTAATAATTGGCTCAAGGACAATCAACACCTAATGAGGATGGTAAAATAAAAATACTCACCCTCAAGTTGATTATCGTTGGTCCAACCAGGAGATGTTTCCTATCCCATCCTCGCCGCCATCTGTTAAGACTGTTTTCTGTCGTGAGTCAAGTTGGGACCGATGAAGTGACACACCAATGACCACTTTCCAATTGAAAAGGCTTTTATTACAATGCGCCAAGGGAGGATTCTAGCGTCCGACATAGCATTCGCAGAGAATCCTAACACACTGTTCACATCTCGGGGTTTAAGTACAAGATCAGGGGTAGAGCAAGTGGTGGATGTAACACCTTCCCTTAAACATCCAGCCAAACTTACAGGATGTTGATATTACCTTTGATCATATACCTTCCTTCTGAGCACAATACACCAATTACCAAGTGTGACCAGGTGCCAGGCGCCCCTCACTGTGGGAGGATATTGATGTGAGTGTGTATGTGTGTGTGTGTGTGTGTGTGTGTGTGTGTGTGGGGGGGGCTGGGGTAAGCAAGGGGAGGGGGCTGGGAATGGGTGCGTGTGTGTATCTGTGTGTGCTGAGAGAAAAACCTTATTCCAGTAGCTCAATCCTATCAAAGGTTAAGTCCGATGTACAAAGACAACACAAGGGGCACTGGTCCTAACTTTTCATTTTGGCTGCTCAATTTGGCAAATTACATTTCCTTGACAGTATTATGGAAGTGGCATATTGAGTGCTGATTGAGTATAATCCCTTTTTAAAGCAGCTAGCAACTGACTGACAAAAGCCAGTTTGCTCCAGAAACATACTGCTAGTCAATCGGACAGAATTGTCTCTAAAAAAATTTAACATTATTGAAAATTTATGAAATATCCTTATCCAATCTTTTAGGAATAAGATATGAACTGCAGAATAAGGCAGGTATTGATTTCATTTTATTTAACAATCATTTGTTTGGGATTTTAGTTTCTGAAATTAGGAATGATATTCATTATGTTGAACAGAGAATAAATGTTTAAATTTGTCTGCAGTAAACAGTTATTATGCATCTACATTTAATGCATTTGGACTCACACAGAGTAGGCTAAAGCCAAGAATATGTCCATTACGATTTTGAAAAAATTTTTATTACACACCAGGTGACTATTTATCATGAGATACTTCCTAGCTTGGACATATGAACTAGACTGATAGCCATTTGCCACTTTTTGAACAGGCTACCCTAACTGGACCCTAGGTTCAGTGTCACTGTATACAGTGTAACACAATTTACTTCTTACATCAGCCAGTGAGTTACAGGTTAAAGTTTTGTCATTGACAAGTCCTGTAGACTTTGTTCTATGGCAGTGTTTCCCAAACCTCTCCTGGCGTACCCCTTGTCCTGCATGCTTTAGATCTCTCCCTGCTCCAGCACAGGTGATTCAGATGATCAGGTCATAATTAACCCCAGAAGCCGCTTGATAATAAGCGAATCATTTGAATCAGCTGTGCTGGAGCAGGGAAAGATCTAAAGCATGCAGGACAAGGGGTACGCCAGGAAAGGTTTGGGAAACACCGTTCGATGGGACTGAACAAAAAGAAGATGCATATGTGCTGCCAGACATTTGAATGTGGTGTTCCTGTAAACCTTGCGTCTTTGAATGGTTTTTCCTTCAAATGCCTCATGAGTGACAACACTTATCGCTTTCAGATGATATGATCATCTTTGGAAAAAAATGCTCATAAAACATTTTTGGCCAAGGGTGTAAACAAAGGCATTGGCTCATTAACCCTTTGAGCGCCAAATACATTTTCAAGGAATTAAAAATGTAGTTATCCTGAAGCTGTTGAAAACCTTTCATGTGGCAACTTGTTTAAAAGAGATCCCCTGCAGGAGCTCTTTTAAACAAGTTGCCACATGATAGGTTTTCAACAGTGTCTGATCTTGGTATCTTACATCATTGGGCAACTATAGTTGCCCACGGCGCTAAAAGGGTTAATACACTGGGTCTCGAAGGCACTGCAAGCGCTTGATTGAAAATGCAGCTTTCACTTCGTCTTTCTATTCTTGATGCCAGCGGAGTCTGCAACCGTGTCATAAGCACTTTTCTCAGACAAGCAAAGGGATGAATTTGTCAAAGAGCAGCACAGAGATGGCCATGCCTGAGGAGAGAGTATACTGCATGAGAACACACCTCAATTTGTCATGACAGGGAAGTGTCACAATCCAGGATAAGAGCTACGAGGAACACGCCCATATTTGGAATTTAGACTAATGGTAGCAAGGAGAGTTCAGATTTTGCGCAGTGCAGCCAGTTCAAGTCAGTAATCCAGCTTTCTTTTGCAGGCTCAGCGACATTTCAATATAAAATTGGATTTTCACCAAATCATGTATATTCATCACTAATATTTGGGTCATTCTCAGAATACACAGTCACATTTGACTAAAAATTCTTTATTATTATGCTTTTTCTTTTTAATTTCAAATATCATGTGAGGGAAAAACGGCTGATCCCACAAGCCAGGTGTAATACTTGAAAAGCATTTACAGACACTGAAAAAAATACACCATATTCATTTTAATATCACATGCCAAACATCTGTATGTACATGAAAAGAATACGTATACATTAATGTAAAAAAAAAAAAATCCTTTTTATGTCATTGGTGCAACCAATTTTAAAAGCACATTTTCAAATCACAAAGTTGCGGATATGTGCTTCCAAGGTCAAAGATCAGAATAAATGGGTGTTTCAGCCTGCACACAAAGTACGTTTTCCTCCACACTCCAATTATTAATTTACTTGGAAATTTTCTTTCACATGTTAAATGCTAATTTCTTATTTGTGTCACAACTTTTAATGTCCATGTAAAATATGTTTTACCTGGGAAAAAGGATTTAATGGCATAATTTATTACCTCCGCCAAACGAAGTTGGCAGGTTATGTGCTCGGTGCCGTTTGTTTTTCTGTCTGTTTTTTTTGAATAAGATAACTCAAAAGGTATCTCTGAAATTTTGTGGGTGGGTCGCTATTACATCAGGGATGGACCCTATTGATTTTGACCGCAATCAGTTAAACAATATGGCCGCCACAGCAGCCATCTTAGAATCCTATGACGCGCGATAACTGAACTTTGCTCTCACTCACCAAGATTTGGACTGTGCTGCCTTGGCAGAGGTTTGCACTCTAGGAGTGCCTCTAGTTGATGTTGGTGTGATTACTGGAGTGTGCTTTGAGATGCTATTGATGCCATTTTGGAAAATACACCTGAAATGGAAATTTTTAACTTGCTATCATCACTTTTATAACTTTTAAAACCTGTGACCAATACTAAAACCAATGACTTAAAGTAATGGCACTTCATTGAAGGTCAAGAGTCTGGATGAGTGAGCAAGAATTTCATTATGACTACACTGTCAGGCCAAAAAAAAGTCTCACCCACACACACTAATATTTTGTTGAACTGTCTTTAGCTTTGATCATGGAGTGCATTTGTCAAGGCACTGTCTCGACAATCTTATGCAGAGTTACAATATTTATTTCCAACTAGAGATTAATGAATTTTTGGCCAAGATCTTGTATCGATGATGGGAGAGACAAACTACTCTAAAGGCTTGTCCAGCACAGCCCAAAGACATTCAGTTGGTTAAGGTCAGGACTCACTGGCCAATTCATTTGTGAAAATAATTCCTCATGCTCGCTGAACCACAATTTGAACCCGATGAATCTTGGCATTTTTTTCCTGGAATATGCCAGTGCCATAAGGGATTAAAAAATCTGTTGATGGGGAAAAACTTGTCGTTCAGTTAATTCAGGTAGTCTGCTGACTTTGTTTTATTGATGAATAATGTTGCTGAGCCTAAACCTGGCTGGGGCTAGAGACTGACCTGACTGGGGCAGCTCCACACATAATCTGTGAGAAGGAAAAATGTAATCAATGACTGCTATAAGTCTGAGGTGGAGAAAGTACAGTATAAACAAACTTAAAGGATGCAGCTCACGCATTGCTGATTTTTCCAAGCCGTTGGTTCATTTATCATTGATAAAGGCTTTTCTAAGTTTCAAATTTAGAATATGTAGGCTCAAGGCCTATTTAATTCAGATAACTCGACCTACATCTTTATGGTGGGTCAGGGGTGTATTTATACTCAGTACCTCGCAAATAAATCAGGGCAGGTTTTAAACGTTATTTGTAAAATTAAAGATAAACCAAGGTTAACAAGAAGACAAAGTCATCAATATCCCCCGCAACAGTAGCATTTGTGACAGGTAAACTGATGGCTAATCTTGACGTCTTGTGAAGTTAAATGTTTACCTTTGTAATAGGTCATCCTTAATGTGTTTTGAATGGAAATCATCTAAGTCTCTAACTCAGATGGAGAGCATGGCGATTTAATGGCTTTCTTAGTCATTACTATATCATGTGCCTTCATCATACCCTGATAGTGTTGAAATCTGGACAGGTCTGTTGTACACTGTAGGTCAATGCTGACAGCTGTGCCCACACAAGGTGATGATCACTGTACTAGCATGTATACTTTTACATTTCTGTTCCGGACAAGATAACCTCTTCACACTTTCAGCCTGATTTAGCCTAAGTCATGTTTCCATGGAAACCGCTGAAAATAATGTTCATATCTAGATCTAACCCTCAAAAGGCACATCTAGGGATATTGGTTGATATTTATGCCAAATATGGGGTAGCTAGCATGCATAGTTTGAGAGATCTGCTCCGGACAAGATGACTCCTTCTCATATACAGCCTAAGTCATGTTTCCATGGAAACCGGCAAAAATATAATTCACATGTTGGTCCAAAACCCAAAAGGCACATCTAGGGATCATACTTAATATGCATACCAAGTTTGATTTTGATATAATGAATAGTTTGTGAGATATGGCTCGGACAAAGTATCGCGGACGCACGGACGCACGGACGGACGGAACTCAATGCTATATCCCCCGCAACTGCGTTGTTGCGGGGGATAATGAGAAATGAAACTGGAATCAGATTTCACTGAAAAAAGGCCAACGCTTACAATTAGTCTACGAGAGTAGAAGAATGAAGAATGCATGGCTTCATTTTCAATCGCATGTTGGCTATGCGATGTGGCCAGTAGATGTCAGTGTACCCTCAATCACAAATCCGAGACGCCTCCATTAACAAAAAGACGACCGAAAACATTTCAGCAAATGCGGTATTTACATTGAACAACATTGGCCTGTCAGTTTAATATTACATTTTTACTTTAATACCCTCATCCACTATGTTACGGAACACCTCTCAGTTGCCAATTTAAAATATTTAAACTAGCGTGGAAATGATGTGAACTCAGGTAACGTCATATTGTTCTGTCATAGGCTGCTGTATGTCCATAATGGCACTTAGAAAATGGTTCATGCGTTGCCTATTGGGTCGTCTGTCGTCAATGTATTGACAGAGGGATAATAAAAATAATTAGAGTTAGATGCATGGATAATTAGATTATCGAAGTGACCAATTCCATAAAATATGTGTATCCCTCTCTCAGTTCTGTAGCCTAGGCTACTGTATTTCCTTTCAATAGCTCCTGGGAGTAGTGTCAAGTCCTCTGAGGGGAGCAAATCGTAAGAGGGACGACAAGCCGATCGTTCTGTGCTTTGACGGAGTTTAGACATTGGGAGGTAAGTGTTGGCGAACGGGATTGTTTTAAATTGACCGCGTTGCGTTGCAGCAAGCATTTGCAAGCTCGTGTGAGGTTGCCTCATGCGACAGCAGCTGAGAAAATGTCGTCATGATGGTTCCGCGCAATATTTGTGTGTCTGCGGAAAATTCTGTTTATTGTAGCCTAGGTACTGGTCATACTGATTTAAACATTCATCCATGCATGCACTACGAATTAATGATTGTAAAATATTTTCAAAACCTGTGACCTTGTCGCCGGAAATACTACCAGCAAAGGAAAATGCAGTTATTGTTATTTCTGGTGTCTAATGGTTTTTATTTAATTATTGTCTGACTTCGTATTTGAATAGAGGACGGCCGACTCACTTTGACGTGTGCAAAATTTCCAATATGAAAACTGGACTTTGTCCTCATAACCTACCCTCCGCTACCTCTCAATACTGATCATAATAGTTTGACTGACAGCTTATGAAGGGATGAATGTACGTTGCGAACTGAGCGACTAATTTTTATTATAGGGGAATCAGATCTTTGCATTTTCAGAATTACAGCAGCGAAAGTTTAACTCCCCCGTTGTCCTCCCCTGGAAAATAATAGATAAAAAACTTTGTAATAATAATAAGACAAGAAGCTAATCACAATAATAAATAGACTAATAACAACAATAATAAAATAAAAATTCCGAAAAATAGGCTACATTTTAGAATATTGTATCTGACAAATTTTGGGGTTATGTTTTCAACCAGATGTCATGGGATAATTCCAGTGATTGATCCCTTTGTATTTTAATGAGACATTTTTGTCCAAAAAATGATGTTCAATGTTTTGACACTCGGATTCATTTTGGGGTGTCACACCTTGCATTTGCTGAGTGACACATGAATGATATCCTAATATCCACTGTCAACTTATTACCTCTCTTTACAATGGAAAACAAAATTGTGAGTTCGCGATTGTTTTATGATGTAGCCTACCGGCACTGCAATGCAGTCATCAACCATTCATGATAACTATGTTTACAGTGTCGTCATTTTAATTTTTATTGGAGAAATTAAACAAGATTCTTAATACTGTTCTTAATGCTGTATAATTTATTCTTAATGCTGTGTATTGCCCCATTTAGCATCAATAATAGCGTGCAGTCTTTTGATGATAGTTGTCAATGATGCCCCTAATTCTCTCAGGTGGTAGAGCTGCCCATTCCTCCTTGGAAAATCCCTCCAGCGACTGCAAATTCTTTGGTCGTCTTGCATGACCTGCACCGTTTTAGATCTCCCCAAAGCAACTCTATGATATTGAGGTTAGGAGACTGTGATGGCCACTCTAGAACCTTCACCTTTCTCTTCTGTAACCACCGGAAGGTCAACATGGCCTTGTGCTTTGGATTACTGTCTTGCTGGAGATTTTTCACGAGATTCCCTGTGTTTTTAGAGCTCACACACCCTTTACAGTGGGAGTGGTATATTTTTCACCATGGGCCTCTTCAAACACAGCACTTATGGTTGTGACCATAAAGTTCAATTTAGGTCTCATCACTCCAAATGGCAGTATTCGCAAAGTTGTGAGATGTGTCAAGGTGTTGTCTGGCTTATTTTAGGCAAGCTTTTTGTGAGATTGGTGCAATAATGGCTTCCTTCTAGCAACTCTACCATTGTTGATAAGTGCCTCCTTATTGTGTCCCTTGAAATGACCTCACCATCTTTTTCTAGAGCATCCTGTATTTCTCTTGTGGATTTTTCTTTGTGTTCCAAACTATTCTCCTGCCAGTTTGGGCTTAAATCTTCCTTGGCCTACCTGACCTTGGCTTGGTATCAATATATCCCCTAATTTTCTATTATATTTCCATAATTTTCTTTTGTGTCTATATTACAAGGTCAAAAATTCAAGGATATATAAACTTATGATCAGGGCCGTTTGGGTGATTTCTGTTATCGTTACAATTTAAAAGGGACCCAAACACCTATGTGATGATAAATAGCTTCACATGATCTCTATCCTAACATAGAAGACAGTTTTTTTGCATGATGAGTCATATTTTCAAAATGAATGGCAACATTTCACAAATTCAGCAAGAGTATGCAAACTTTTGAGCATAACAGTATTTATTTATAGCACTTTTATTTCCGAAAGCCACATTTATTTCCTTTCTCACATTCAAATGAATGGCCCCAGGTTAGGTCACGCAATCAGACCTAGGTAACAGCACCAAGAACGGCACTGATTATGTCAATGGAAATATTGCACAGGTCAAGTTGTTGCGCAGTCAGTATGGAAGATCTCAGTGTGCTCCGAAAGTCAATGCTATCCTTTGCAGAACAAATTGATCAACATGGATTATCAGCAGATGCGCTTTTGGCCTGTACATTTTCGAGATACTTGAGTGGATTTGTGCCCTTCAAGATGCAGACGTGGATGGCAAAGTTTTTTATCATTTTCGGCTGATTGAGTACCATGTTTAAGTGGAGGATGTCCAAGAAGATAACGTTGTTGCTTCAACCTAGGCGCGGGACGCCCGCTTCGAGGTGGTTGGCAGCATGGCAGCCGCTCTAAATAACTTGGAGATGGTTTTCTCCGGAGTCATGAAACGTCCACATGGCTTTATTATGGAACCCCATGGGATCCGCCATTTCCACGCTTCTTATTCCTTGCTTTCTTCAAAATCATGCACCATGAAAGACCCACAATACACTGTAAAATGTAGCTAGCAAACGATGGTCACTCACTACATTGGTCTGATGTGTACCATAATCCAACTGATCGTCTTTGCCCATAAAGACTATCAAGCTAGTGTAAGATAATGGCGTTGTTGTTTTATATGATGGCTCACGCTGGCCACAGGCTCAAAAGCTCCTAACGACTACTGTGATATTCCAAATAATGTTTACCAAGCAAAACTAGATTGATTTTGGAGATGGCACTAAACCACACAGACACGTAACTACTATTTCAACAGTTTCTTTGTCATTTAAACAGTTGCTTCTCTCCCTGGTAATCATTGATAATTTTAAAATTGGCTCTACACTTGCCATAGACTATAAAGCTGACTGCCCTGCCATCCGCCAGAAATTTTCGCAGTTTACTCATGTATTCAGCACTGCTGTATATTGAGTATTCGATGCTGTTGCTTCAGTCTGAATGAGTGAGCTAACCACGCCTCATTCATTTGAATGTGAGAAATGAAATAAATAAATGGGGTGTTCAGAAATAGAAGTGCCGTGACATAAATGAGTAAATGTGGAATTATGAAATAAAAAGTCCCAGAAATAAATAAACGTAGTCCCTTGAAAAATGTTATTTTTAAATAGAAAAAATTTATTAATTTATTTACTGAACTATATTGACTAATTTATACATTAATATTTCATTTTATTTATATTTTAATGTATTTATTGCCCTATTTATTTATTTCAAGATTAATTACATTTCCATATTTATTTATTTTATGGACATATATATTTATGTATGTATACAGTGCTGTAAAAAGTATTTGCCCCCTTCCTGTTTTCTTATTTTTTTGCATATTTGTCACTCTTAAATGTTTCAGGGTGGTGATGGTGGTGTAACGTGAGTCGTGAAAACGTATTTTTTCTTCCCTCACAATAACCCCAGGCAGGCTGTAATTGTAAGTTCTATTTTTCCTACTGTTGCTCATACGTAACAAAATTGTACCACCAATATGCATATCTAGTCCTCAAATGCAGCTCTGCAGGACATTAAAAGTTGGTAACGCGAGTCACGTGTGAAAAGGGTATGGTAACCCGAGTCACATTATTTTTATAGCAGCTTTTGGAAGTTTTGTTGGATGTGCAGTTGGATCCCTCTCTCCTTCTATATCTTGTGGATCAGTTAGTTGATAGAACTGCGTGCAGAGGGTAGCATTGTGTATCTCCTGCTATGTTTCTTGCACCAATTCTGTTCAGCCTTGCGTAGCATATTGCCTGCTTTTTCCTGATAGTGGAATGTCTGTTTTGTGAAAATGAAGTATATTTCTGATATTACTTTGTTAGTCAGTTATACTTACTCCTTATAGGGTCTTAAAAGCGTTTATACTAGCTTGTGTTTCGCTTTGATGATCAGAATTGTAAAATGGCAAGCTTTCCATCGCAGGGTGAACGTTCTGACTGTAAAATTAGCAGTCCCTTTAATGAGCACGTGTGTACAAGGTAAAAAGGCATGTTTTTGGTTTGGAGATGTTACAGGTGACTGTTGATGTTCATCTGTGCCAATATTGATAAACTCATGCTAAATTTGCTAGAAAATCATTCATTCTTATTGACCTTCATGAGTCAAAAGTTGATTTGTGTAAAATGTGATTATTTTATGATTTGACAGTGCGCAATTTTGAGGGCTCTGACAGCTTGGGGAGCCACTAGGAGAGCTCTCTTATTTGGCTCATAAACAGTAGATGATTTAAAAAATCATTGTCAAATGAAGTACACTTGTGGTCAAGGAGTTTATGATCCCAGAAATGTATTGTTTCTCAATTCTCAATATTTTAAAAATAATTTCACTGCTGAATTTTCATGAAGATTTTTTTGTGTTTGTGGCCCTTAGTCTGAACTAAAATTATGAAAAGAAACGAAATACGATGGAATTCTAAATGCCACAAGTGTCTTGTTTCATTTAAGCCATTCTCCCCCTCTCTGTGAAGCTCAGATTTTGAATTATAAAGCCTTAAATAGGGTAACATATAAATGGCTGTATTTAGCTTCTGCTCAAAGGGGTTAAAAAAAACTTCTTTTGTTTAGTGTTTCAGAGTATAATCATTACAGTCCTGCAATGTTCTAGCTACAATGTGTCTGCAACTACTGCACATATCCATAATAAGGAGTTCATTCTTTGATTGACCACCGTAATTCACCTGAAGTAACGCCAGGTCTGGGTATACAAACTATTAAAATAAAGAATTTTTGCTCTACAATGCTCATATTGTTTCTCCATTAGTGTTTAGACATGGAAATGTCCAATTTCTGGTGGTTAACTTTGCCCTCTGTTTCACTATATGCATTGAAATGATACTGGACAATGTGTAACGCAAGCCACAGTAACACAAGTCACGCTCATTACATAATATCTCTACTTATTGTTAGTAAACTTTTAATTCCCCTCAGTACAGTTTAAAACCACATTTAATAGTATGAACACAGAGTGTTACTTATTCTCTATCTTGTATACTTACAGGAGAAATTGCAACTGAAACTAATTTTTTTGTTTTTTGTGCAGTCCTTTTCATGTAACATGAGTTACGCTATAATTTGCGTGAATTAAAGCCATGTTATGAAATCAAATGGATATTTGTTCATACCTTTTTATATCTTTTACAAACACTTTCTAGCACACACAGATTTAGTTCTAAAATTCATCATTATAGTGTACAGGCTAAAATATAAATTCAGAAATACACTAGAATGTAACAAAAGTCAATAAAGTATATTCAGTGCATTTCCAGTAAGGCGTGCCAATAATTCTGGGGCTGATTGTATGCTCTGCATTGGGATGTAGGGATAAAATCTGATTCTGAGGAATAAACAGGCCCACTACTGCTGCACAGCTGTCGCAGTAGGTTTTCGTCGGTGATTTTATTTTGATCTATTTGTTTCTTTCAAGCCCTGACTGCTGGATTAGGGTACTCAGCAAATTTGAAGCCCATTCTGCTCTGCTACCCGTTTTACTAAGTCCATCCACACTACCAGCAAAAGCACAGTGCAGAACCAGCAGGGTTGCCTCAAGGTATATCCTAGCAGCAGCCCTTCATATGCTGTTTTGCAGAAATGCCTTAATTAAGGCGAGTATCCCCGGAGGGAGCAGTGTTGACTGCAAACTGAGACTGGAAGAATTGCCTGCCTCCAACGGCAACGGCAGCATGAATGAACAAATCGGCTGAGCCGAACAATTCATGATATTGCTTCTATTTTCACGCTGCTGCATTTTGCATGCACAGAGTCAAACAGTATATCACATGGGGCAAAAAATATGCTTTTGGTATTATTTCATCGAAGAAATATGTCATAGTATACATTCTTATTTATTTTATTGTTTATTTTTACAGGGACAGCACACAATTAAAATAATTGCACCAGAGTTAGCTAGCAGCTAATTTGCATCTGTCGTCCCTGGGCAGGAAGGCAAAAGGACAAACACAACAAATAAAAAATACACTACATAAAACAACACGATATTTACAGGTCCAATGTCACGTAATAAATAAAATCAATTCAATTGATACAAAAAATTCTAGGCAATCATTAATGATGACACTTTTGGATTGATTTCAGCCAAAGCTTAATTTTGCTTTCAAAAACTGCAAAGCTTTCAGAGTCTCTAATATTTGTGGGGATGGAGTTCCACTTTCCCACCACTCTAATAGAGAAAGCAGACTGACCAAAGTCTGACCTTCTGAACTGTGCCACCCAGTCACCCCTTGTAGATGCTCTAGTCCTGCTGCCTCTGCTCCTATTGTCAGGATCAGTAAAACACCCTCTAAGAGGAGGGGGTGCAAGATTATTGATAATTTTAAATATCAAACATGCATCAGAGTAAAATAAGAAATTATCAAAATTAAAGAAATCGTATTTTTTCAAGATATTGCAGTGAAGATAATCCCTTGGCTTTTTATCTAGTAGGCTATTTTTAGGATTTGTTTATAGAGGGAATACCCAGGCTTGAGGGTAGTTACACCTGCTTGTGAGCAGGTTGTTATGCAGTAGGACAAATGGGGGAAAATCATAGAGTGTACAAAAAGCTTTGCAACTGGTAAAGTCAGCTGATGCCTGATGCTTTTAAAAAGATTAAGATTATACCTAACATTACCAATGACTTTTGTCAAACAGGCTAGCATCAAGTATTATGCCTAGATATTTAACATGTGTCACAGTAATGACCTCACCATTAATTAAAATATCAGGATTAACTGAATTAGAATAGAATAGAATAGAATAGAATAAATCTTTATTGTCCACCAAGGTGGAAATTTGTCTTTGGCTCACCAAAGCACACACATTTTGGGACATACAACAGTTAATAAAACATAGAAGTAATAAGACCATTTGACATTGTGCAATTAAAAACAGAACATGTCATGTCTGTGGCTTACATCTCATCAGTCACTTAGCAGAGTTGAGAATACTAATGGCACTTGGGACGAATGACTTTTTAAAAACATTTTTGGTTGCCAGAGGGACTCTATAGCGCTTCCCAGAGTTAAGAAGCTCAAACTGGCTGAAGAGATGATGAGAGCTATCTCTCGGAATGCTCTTTGCCTTCTTTTGTGTCCTCTCTGCAAAAAGTTGGGTCAGGGGCTTTTGTGGTTTGGCAATTATTTTACTTGCCATTGACACAGTCCTGGTGAGTTTATTCTTGTTTGCAATTCAGGTGTGCGTACCAGGCAGGGAGATGAAATGTTAAAACACTCTCTACAATAGTTTTATACTGTAAACAAGCTCTAAAATCTGCTGGCTAACACCGAGACCGCAAAGTTTCCTGAGAAGGTAAAGTCGCTGTGAGCATCTCTTAGATATGTACTTTGTGTTTTCTGAGAAGCTAAGACTAGAGTTTAGAACTGTGCCAAGGTATTTAAAATTTCCCACAGTCTCAACAAATTGGCCATCAAGTGAGACTGGCACCATTTTCTCATCTTGTTTGGTACAGATAATCAACTCTTTTGTCTTGTCGACATTAATTTCTAGTTGACTACTGCAGCACCATGCTTGAAGGCTTTGAATGTGATCCAGATAGGCTGGGACACCTGTGGAGTCTGATTTCTGAAAAAGGCCAACTAGGGCCATGTCGTTTGCGTACTTGAACAGCTTAAAATTCTGGTCATTGACCTTAAAATAATTTGTAAAAAGTGAAAATAGCACTGGAGAAAGAACAAAGCCCTGTGGACAGCTGGTGCTCATATTGACCACAGCCGATGCACTCCCCCTGTCACAGACCCTCTGTGGGCGGCAAAAAAGAAAATTTCTGATCCAGAGAATTAGGCCTTAATTATTAAGATCACTAAGCCTTTTCAGCAGGATATGGGTCTTCATTGAATTAAAGGCAGAACTGAAATCCACAAATAAAACTCTTGCATATGCTTTAGGATGCATAAGATATTTTGTGACTGTTTTTAGCAAAGTCAGCACAGCATCATCTGTGCCTCTGTCCATCTTATGCAAACTGTAGTGGATCCAACATGGTGGCAACAGTGGTAGTCAGGTAACTGGCAAGAAAACGTTCCATGTTTTACACCACAGGGAGGTTATTGTGATAGGCCAGAAATCATTAGGCAGTTTTACACCAGGCTTTTTAGGCAGAGGTCTTATAATTGAGAATTTCCACAATTTAGGTACTCTGTGTGTGTCTATGAGGAACTGGAACAGTCTAGCGAAAACTCCTTTTAGCTGGGGAGCACACTCTTTAAGGAAACAGGCTTTAAAGGGACATTGTGTAGGAATTACTCCCATCCAGCGTAGAAATCGTGTATTACATTCAAACAAATAGTGCACTCTAGCGCCTCACTTTTTCAAACACGTATTGCAACTACGGTAGCCACCGTGTATCAAAAAGCCTTGACAACACTGATGAAACCATGGATGTTTTATAGGTCCATGGTTGTGTGGGGCTCATGAACGCGCTGACGCCTGAGGTATCTATGACAACAGTCCGCGCCCGAAACACTCCCACACAGGATGCGTGTTCACGACCAATGTTCTCCGGAAATGTAGCTATGTCCACTGCAAAACCCATGCAACAACTCCGCACTGAACGGGCAAACATAGCACTCGGCTTAACTATAGTTTGGAAAAACAATTTATATACCTAATAGGGATATAAAATGTTGATGAACTAGTTTTATTTAACAGGGAAATAAATTCTGACAGGCAAAATTACTTTTAGTGTACGAATGCTCAAAGGTCATCAATTCCATCCTTTCTCTGTACCTGGAACTGGAGCCCATCCCAGCTGACTCGCAGGGTGCACACACCATTCATCAGAGTTTAATTTTAATATTGCGAATGCATATGCTGCGCATGCTCTCGCAAACCGGTGCGTCATCCGTTACCTAGCTACTGCCGTTTATTACCACGTTTATCAGCACTAGAAAAAAAACTCTAAATTTTCTTGACTAAATTCACGCTTGACGTTTTTACTATCCGAATGTTTCTCTGGGTACTCAAACATCAAGGTAAGCCGGAAAAGTGCTGATTTCATTCGATATTAGTGGAGTTTCAATTCTGAATTATTTTCCTTCCCCTTATACAGGATTAGCAAATTCCTAAGTCCGCACATGATCAGCAGCCCAGTAATAAAATATACATAAAGTCGATCTTAGTTTCATTCTCATCGGTTTCTTTCTTCTGGAGCCCTCGTGTTTTCTCTGCGCAGATGGAGTTCAGCCGCATTAGCGAATCTCCGCAGCATCGCTCCCATACACTGACGCCCCTCACTAACAGTGTGTCATTCACATCTCATCCTATCCAGCGTTTCCAACCCACTCAACACTTCTAGCTAATAAAGGCTGAACAACAAATACTGTCTCTGTGCGGTGCTGTCATGCAAGTTCGGCGCATGCATACAAAAAGATACCAAATATGAAGTTTCTGTTATCTTAAAAGTTGCTGAAAAGTCACAACATCAAGTATGCACATCTGCTATTGTTTTAATAATTAAGAATGAGCGTGCAATGGTAAATAAATGATTAGCTGTGAAGTTTTTTGGGCTGAATTTATACCATGCTGAAAGTGCACATATTATGGACGTAGTCAATGCTACTTAGCCAGCATATAATACATGAAGTAGCAAAACACAGTACCTTGAATCGGTGTAAGATATTCAAAGTAATGGAAATAAACAACTCGGCTTAGGTGCATCTTGAACAATTTAATACGAAAAAGCAACGCAAGTGTTAGCTACATGCACGCTTATAGGATTTCACCTTCAATAGTTACTGAATACACGCCCGTTATCCAACCTAAGTTAACCAACAACAGCCTTTGCTACCTTACGGTTTAATCTGTAACGCTACATAAAAGACAGGTGAAGCAGTCGAGTCGCTACATAATAAAGCCATTCATCAAATACAATAACTGAAAACATTGGTGTCGTTACACCTGCTCACTTCACCGACTTGGTAATGACGTAAGCCGACAGCATGGAATCTCCTGACCAGTGCTATAGCAAAGAACCGCAGCTGCTGCACTGCTTACGAGAACGCGCTTAGAGACAAGGTCCTCTTGGTGTTCGCGTAGCCTGAATTTGAAGTTGACTTACTTGTCGATCAGAAAGCTGGCAACTTCAGCGTTCCTTTGAAAATCTTTCGCTTTCATTAGCTCCTTCCACCTGGGGAAGGCTAGCCCGATGTTGACCCTCATTTTTTGAATGCGCCGGTCGTGCTTCCTTTTTAATTCTCTTTTTCGCTTTCTTAGCAATGAGGATTTCATCTCCTGTGCTGCTGCTGCATATGCATGGACCTGCATTATGCTGCAGTAGTGCAGATTTTCAAACTTGCCATGGTAGCCTCTCTTGCTGATCTCCTCCGGTGTCTCAATCACTCTGCGCTGACTGGCAGGGCAAATGCGGATTTATTCCGCGTTTGGTGCTATTTGTCCCTTGCCGGCGGCTGTAGTTTCAAGATGGTTGGCCGTCATGGCGCTTCCCTACTGGCTTACCCGTCCAATGTACAAACAAATCTAAAATTCTTCGTTTACGAGAATATTTCAGATTATTAGCGGAGGTCATAATACACCAATGATGACATATATATGAATGTAGACTTAGATTTTGGCCAATAAACAACTGAAAATGTTACACAATGTCCCTTTAAGACCATCTGGACCAGTGGTTTTATTCGGCTTCAGCCTAGAAAGACTTGAGGCAACATCGTCCACACTGACAACTATAGATGGTTCTACACAGAGATTATTGCATATTTCATCACACTCAGCCCTATCATCCACCGTATCAAATCTACAATAAAATTTATTCAAATCATTGATAAATGTTTGACTGTTACTTGTATGAATTTCATTCTTTTTAGTGGATCTACCCATTAAAATGTTTAGTAGGTCCCATGGCTGTCTTACATTGCCAGTTAAAAATTTGCCCTCAACTTTATTTTTAAACTCAATTTTTGCCTTCAGGATTATCCCTCTTCTCACACAGTAACTCTACATTACCAGAGCAAAATGCAATCTTCTTTTCATTGAGACAGCTTTTCAGTTCTTTGGACACCCAAGACTTGTTGTTTGGAAAAATATTCAATGTTTTAGTTTCAGACACTGCATCTTCGCAAAATTTAATGTAAGACATAATAGTGTCAGTAAGTTCATCAACATCCTGGCAGGACTGAAAGAGAATGTCCCAGTTAGTCTCCTCAAAGCAGTCCCTGAGTTCCTCTTTACATTTTTCAGACCAGATCTGTATGTGCTTGGTGACAGGTTTCGCTCTCTTCACCACAGCCTTGCATTTGGGCAAGAGATGTATGACATTGTGGTCAGATTTCCTGAGGGGAGCTCTGCATACCACTTTATAAGCATCGGGGATGTTCCCATTGCAGCGATCAATTGTCCGGTTAAAACGAGTGGGACAATCCACATACTGCTGAAGGGTAGGCACGTGCTCAAATAAATTACAGGAGTTGAAATCCCCAAGAATCAAGACAGGTTGATCTGCGGAGCGAGTGAGAGCGTCATTATAACACTCCGCAATTCTCTCCCCTGCTGCGTCAACATTCGGCCCAGGCATATAAGCGAGTATAATGGTGATCTGACCGAACTCTCGAGGTAAATAAAAAGGTCTGAAGGATACCGTTAAAATCTCGAAGTTTGGTGTACACACTCGCTCCTGTATGCAATACTGTGAAGCCCAGCTGTCATCGACAAACATACACAGCCCCCCTCCGATAGATTTAAATGAGCTGCACTCCGCTCTGTCAGCCCTTATTGTAGTATACCGCGTCAAAAACGGGGTTTCATGATAGTCTTTCAGCCAAGTTCCTGAGAAGCAAACCAAGTTGCTCAGTCTGAAATCACAGTCATGTTCAGCTCTCAGCACTAGTTCATCCAGTTTGTTGCCTACTGAGCGCACGTTAGACAGGGTAATTACAGGCAGTGGAAATCTGTTCCTGCGTTTTCAGAGCCATTGTCACACTCCTCCTCTCGATCCCCGCTTTTTCCTCTCCTTCTTTCTCCTCTTTGGGCATCTTTCAGGCTGCCGGATTTTGTAGGAGTCCGCTGGCAAGCTGACAGATAAGGATCCGCCGGTTTTGCGAAGTGAGAGCAGGTGCTCTCGCGTATTGCTCAGCGTGTCTTGTTGGCCCATCCAGCAGTTGTTTCCAGGAGCAAACGCAAGGAGGCAAAAAAGTATCAATAATGATGCGAAACTCATAATGGCAATAAAGTGCACCTTGCAGTGGCATTTCCAGTAAGTGTACTAAACCACATCAGACAAAAAGAACTGCTCAAAATAGACGATAAGAAAACAGATTAAAATCTAAACAAACAAACAACCAAACAGTAGTGAGCGCAGGGTCAGCAGCAGAGCCGTGCCTTTCCTTGCTGTAAAATACATGCAAGTAGTTTTGCTTACATTCAAACATTTATTGGCTAGCCAATATGACACCTTACTCATTGCAGCAGTCAGTTTAGCTGCAATTTGTTCTTTAGATCTTGCATGGGTAAAAATCGCTGTATTATCCGCATACATTTGGATGTTAACTTCTGGACATACTTGAGGAAGATCATTAATATGCATACTAAACAAAATTGGTCCTAAAATAGACCCTTGAGGGACCCCTACTGTACAGTCAGAAAATGACAAGCACTTTTCTGCCACTCTTGTACATTGTTTCTTATTGTTTAAGTAGGGGTTTTACAGGGGTTTAATCTTCTGTGTTGCACCAGGGCTTTGTGTGTAAAGTCTGTCCAGCTGCCTGAGTGTGCTTGAAAGGGATCATCCTCCTAACTGCTTTTTTGTGACATTATAGTGGAACATATTCTCCAATGTTGCCAATATGAGCAGATTCCTGAAGAAGTCTTTTTAAGTTCAGTTAAGACTGGAAATTGTTTCCATCACGAAGACAAGTTGGTTTTTGCTGGTCATGATTGCAGACATACCCCCATGTACCCGCAACTTTGATCTCTGAAGAGTGATGTGCTTCTGTTGTGGTCAAAGCTGACCAGTTACCTGTCTCTCTCCTCACACAGTTGTTCAGCTGAGGATGTCTGATAATGGGAATCTGGAGGACAAGCCTCCTGCACCACCAATGAGGAACACCAGTACCATGATAGGAGCCTGCAGCAAGGACCAGCCCAAGCCTCTACCTCCCAACCCAGAGGACAAGAAGAGGAAAGACCGCTCCATTCGCTCCATCCTCACTGGTGGAGCAGACAAGAGTGAGTAGAGCTGATGGGTGGAGTTGCTGGAAAATCACAAAGAGGTGTTGGAATTTGTGTGTAGCTTATTCATCCTGGTTCTTACATTTGAAGTAAAGAAATGGCAGAACTAGAGAGAATGACAGCACAGCAGGCCTCAACGGCACATGTACTTGTGACAGGTAATGCCTCTGTGGCAGATATAAAGTCTGTGATGGGTGATGCTCCTGCAGAAACTGTAGATAAAAAACACCTCCCTTGGTAGTCTCTCTGTCACATATGCTCATTTGCTAATAGATAATAGGAGAAAGGAGCGGCCTGAGATTTCACTGCCTTCGGACTTCGAACACACCATTCATGTGGGCTTCGATGCCATTACCGGAGAGTTCACCGTGAAGTCATTGTGTGTGCAGTGTTTGAATAGTGTGTTTAAGTGTGGGCACAAGTGAATACCATTGTGTATGAGTGTGAGTGAATTTGAGTTTGAGTAAGTATTTTATGGCCTGCCAAGCATGTGGCCCTCATGTTGTTGCTGTATGGAATTGCACCATCTTCCTCTTGCTATTCTCTGTGTGAGTCTCTATGGATATGAATGGCAGGGAATGCCACAGCAGTGGGCGCGCCTCCTTCAAACCTCTAACATTACCAAACTGGAACAGAAGAAGAACCCGCAGGTCGTTCTGGACGTCCTTAAATTCTTTGATTCCACGGAGACATCCAGCCGCCAGAAGTACATGAGCTTTACTGGTGAGCATAGAAGGTTATCGCATTGCATGACAGTTAAGTTTCAATCCCAGGTAGAAATAGCATTATTTTGGGAAAAGAACTGGTAAGAGGGTGACATCTTAAATGCAAACAGTGACCGTTTTGACCCAGTGGGCACAAACCCGAACCTTAACATCCAGTGGGAAGGAAATTTAGGCTCAGAAATATTTTTAAATGAAGACTGGCCCCAGCAAAAATCTGGTTTTACCTGGTCATTACCGTGGATATATGCCAGTTGGCTTGTCATCAAGCCAGCTCCCATTTTTGCTAAATTTAGCTGTGTTTTCACCTGAATATGTAGACTTTAGCCACAAAAACGTTCATCGCATATGTAATGATTTTATTTGTCTTTTTATTTTTGCAAACTGGATTGCTTAAAAACCATTTCACTTAACCCTAAACACCTGTATTTGAGAATTGTTAATTAAGAAGAGCCATCATATGTTTGAATCCACAGAGAGAGGCTCTGACAACCATAAGTCTTCCAGTGTTCTGGTAAGTGGCTGAGTTCTGTGGCTGCTTGTGCTTGGATGCCAGGGTTGCCCTTAAGCTGCTCCTAATTTTATGATCACATTGTGGAATTCAGTGGCTGCGGAGTGTTGTGCTCTGTGAAACTCTCTACCCATCCTCTCCCTTTCATCACAGAAAACAAGGACTCTTTCTGAGATTCCTGCTATTGCCGCACTGTCTGAGGATGACGAAGAAGAGGAGGAGGATGAAGATGAGGCCATTACTCCACCTATGGTCGCCCCTCGACCAGAGCATACCAAATCTGTGAGTGCTTGTTACTTGAAGAACCTATTTTACCTCAACCGATTATGTTGCATTTTTTTCTTCTGATTTTGTTCATATTGGTGAAGATTGGTGGAAATTAGGACATGGTATTTTTCACAATGTAGGAGAAAGCGTGGCTCTATTTCCAACACCCTGACTGATGCTGTGTGTAACTTGTCATTTCTTCAACAACCATGTCGGAGGATGCATCCTGTGGTGGTGGAAAAGATGTTACTGCGTTTCAAAAGGGGTAAATTTTTGGCTTGCATCAAGCAAAGAAAACAGCTATTGCTGAAATCACTGGAATTGGGTTAAGAACTGTCCAAACTTTATCAAGACCTGGACGGATATTGGTGAGCTGTCAGTGGATGTAAGGACGGTGCCGTACATGCTCTGGCACCGTGAAAATGAGAGAGAGGATGCAAATGCAAAGTCGCAATTTCCTTTAATTATGCTGAACTATGGGTCAGCACCACAGGGTTAAAGCAGACTGAAATATTTACAAACAGACGGGCTCGCTAGACTGATACTGTCTTACAAAACTCATTACAAAACTCTGAGACTTACAGAGCTACACAGAGAGGGTTTAACTAACTCTTTGCAAAATTCCAATATGCAGAACCGTAGTAATCTGATTAATGGGGAAGAATTGCAGCATACCTGCCGAATTACATTGCTGTAGGATCTATAGTTTTTGCAGGCCGTTCAGTTTTAGGGAAGAAATATGAAAAATAATAAAAAGACATAGCTGCGAGAAGCAATTAAGCGGTCCAAACTCACCAATTCCTCATGAGTCTATTCTATTCATTGTGACTCAGGGATTCAGGGGAAATAAAAATTGCAACTTAAGAACAAATGGTTCACAAGTTTGCAAAAATGTCCTCTGAACGTTTTTGCCTGTTGGTGGCACAACGGGGAATAATGGATTACCCCAAATTTGGCACCTGCATTCCTTGGACTGTGCTATAAAATTACCTTGGGCCTCTATGGCTTGCCAAGCTAATAATACCCAAAATGGCCAAAGTACAAAATGGCTGACGCTGAGGGTTTATAATTTCTCAGTTAGGGTTCTGTGCTATGATGATGCTCAAGAAACACTTGCTTAGGTTCCAAAGAGGTTGACATCTTAATTTTTTTTCTGGTTTTCTGGTGTTCCGCCCCAATGTCGTCATATAGTTTTTTTCTTCCCATTCAGTTTTTGGGAGGAAATCTGGAAAATTGGCATATCTGCGAACCGTGACCATGGTCATCCATGGTTAAAGCATGGTTAAAAATGGCCAACCATGGTTGAAGCATGGTTGCACCCGCTTGGGGAGTTTTTGCACCATGGTTAACATGGTTGACCATGGTGAACTGAGGTCAACCAAGGTCAAACAGTGTGTTCCATTTAACAAAAATGTCAAAACCATGGTTTGACCAGGGTTGACCACGGTTACTTGAACCAGGGTCAACCAAGGTCAAACAAGGTCACCGTTTGCAGGGGTATAATAACAATAATAATAATAATAATAATAATAATAAAATAGGGTTCTGCAGCTTTGCTGCTTGAACCCCTAATAAAACTAACAATTACAAAAGGGTTCCACAGCTTTGCTGCTTGGACGCGTCATACAACCAGCACAGTGTTCAAGCATATTTTTCTAATCCATTCCGCTATGTAACAGTTGTGACACTCGTCTGATTTCTTCCCCGAATGTTTGAACTCCTCTGACAGATATATACCCGTTCAGTGATTGAGCCCCTCCCAGCATCTCCCTCAAAAGACGCTACCACCTCACCTCCAATGAAGGATGCCTCCACCTCGCCCCACACTAGAGATGCAGCCACATCACCCATCTTTCCTACTGCAGAGGGAGGCAGCCCCAATCCTCCCTCTTCATCTTTCTCAACCTCTGCCCCCACCCTCCCCAGTAACATGGACAAGACTAAGAAGAAGAAGATGTCAGATGAGGAGGTTCTGGATAAACTGCGTGAGTGCTTTCAGACCAAACTGCTATCAAATACTTTGGACTCCTTGACAAGAGTTCATTCATGAACTTGCTACAGGATTTCGCTGCTCTGTAAAGTGTTGCATTATTATACAACCTCGATTCCAGAAGTATTGGGACAATGTTTAAAATGTAAATAAAATGTAAACAAAAATAGCCATCAAAATAATCACAAATCCCTTGTGATCTATTTAAACTGATAAAAAGTGCAAAGAAAAGACAAGTAATATTTTAACTTAGCCACTTGCTTGTTGTTTGAAAATATTACCTATTTTGAAATGTAATGTCTGCAACACTTTCCACTGAAGTTCAGATGGGTGGATGTTCACCATTATGTGACATCACCACTCCTTTTATTACCAATCAGTAGTTATTTTGAAACTGAGGATGCTCATTTTTGGAGCTCTGAAAGCAGAATTTATTCTATCTATGCTTGATATAGGACATCACTTGGACCCCAGGCCTGGGTCTCTATTGCATTTTGTGCTTCATACTCCACCACTTTTTAATTGTGAGACAGATCCGGGCAGTGGCCTGGCTAATCTCGTATCCTCACTTTTTGACTAGAAAGTCACGCTGTTGTAATACAAAAATCTATCGTTGAGTTTATTGGGTAAGACTTTAATTATTTTTCTTTGTGTTGTTTTTTTACCTAAACAAATAGATAAAAGGAAATGTACAAATCACTTAAAATCTGTTTAAATTTTTTACATACCTTCCCAATTCGTGTGGAATTCAGGTAGTCTGTAATGTTTTAGTCTGCTATTTTTTAAAGCTCAAAGCTTTACCATTTGCACGAGACCTGACTAAGCTATCAAATTACAATTTATGCACGTGTCCAGGATAGCTTATCACTCAAGCGCTCGTCCCTATGTCCCATTTTTTGCAGTTCGCAGTCCAAAAATTCGTACCGGCATAATTTACTGATTCGTGTAAACCGATTTTCAATTATGGCGTATATTCAGTAGATTCACTTATTAGGGCACCAAATCTTATTTAAATGAATAAAAACAAACAAATGACGTATAAATGGCTCTACATCAACGAATGTAATGTTTTGTAATCAATCGGTTGCATTTTCTGTTTGTTGCTTTGTCATTAACACAAGCTGGTGTTATGATCGAAAAAATGACCTAGGTACCCTGTGGTGGCGCCAATGTTTGCGTGACTTTGTAGAATATTTTGATGAGTGCCCAAATATTTTATTACAGATATTGGTAGAATAAAGTCTCACCTTTATGTTACTTGTGATTGAATTTGAATTGCGTGTAGTATTGGAGGGATGAACTAGTCCTTTACCAATTTGCTGATACCTTCCAGGCCTGCATTAGGTCGACATATCTTATTTCAATGGTTTAAACAAAGAAAAAAATTAGGTAAATTATTTTAATATTAATAAATCTAATTGTTTGTAACCGTTTTGATGCATTTTCTGTCTGTTGTCGCATCATAATCGCGTATTGGGAGAGCTCTAGTTGGAAAAAATTACGCAGGTACCCTGTGGTGGCGCCAATGTTTGCGTGGGTGCTGTGGAATATTTTAATGACTGCCCAAAGATTTTATTGCAGATATAGGTAGTATAAAGTCTTACCTTTATGGTGATGTACTCGGTTTCCTGATCCACCCTCCGGCATTGGAGATACTTGGGCTTGAAATGTGTGTCTTTTGCCAGTTTCACCAATTGGCCTGGAAGGGGCTTTTGATTTGCAGCCATTGATTGACAGGTGTTGATCGCAGGAATATAAAATGTTGGCAATCAATAGTCAAAGGGCAGAACAATATTCCAACAAAATATCAAGTGATTTGAATGAATTCTTTTTGCAACAGAGCCTCGTAGTTTTGGTCTATTTTTTGAGTGATTTTTTGGCATTTTCGTGAAAAAACCAAGGGGTTGGTCAGCTCCCCCCGGTTTGGACCAAATTTCCTTAGACTTGGCCTGAACTAGTTTTAGAGGGACCCCTTCAAACTGGCCAGATTTCATCGAAATCGGTGAGATGGCATGTGCCACCCCTGCCTGGTCCTATTGTGGATGCACTCTTAAGTTTTTAACTCTTTTAGACAGAGTTGCAAGTAATTATTAACTCTGACAGAGGAACAACATTATCCTCACAGTTGCTCGTTTTAGTAGTTTAATATCTTATTGTAATATAGGTACATAAATGGAGAGTAGTTTAATTGACCAGTAGTCTAACTCCAATATTAGCTGACCGTTATGATGCCCAGCCATTTGCTGCTTGGCAAAGTTTGTGTGTCGGCGCGATATTATGGGCTTGGCTTACTTGACAATGCCTCTATTATATGCTTTGTAGCTGGCTTGATCACCTTAATCAGATATCCACATTGAATTCTTTGTCAAAACCTCATGCTACCTTTGTGCCATATTGCGTGTGGTGGTGTGTTTTCACTAGCAGTCTGACTAGTCTTGGCTGTGGAGTCTAGTTCTGCAACGAAGGCTGCAAGGGCCCATGGTTTGCCCTGGCATTCTCATTTTGGGCCAGTCTCAAGAGATATTTCTTTGGATTTCAATAAAGTTGGTAGGGGATAGTGGGTATTATGAGCATATTTAGCAATTTGCTTAGTCTTAGAGGTGTCAGTTTCAAACCTAAGAAACAGTCTTGAAACTTCTGATACGACCTGTTTGGAATGTTTTGGAAAGCTTCTTAACAAACTTTCTACCAGTAATGCACAGCATAATGGCAGACACTTTTATTGCGGCTATTATAGCCGAATGGTATGAACTGAAAAGGCACAGATAATCGCAGACAAGCCCCAACAACAGATGGCTGTTGCTAACGGTTTTTACTACCATCATTTTTAATGATAACTTTACCAAAGATACACAATGTAGGCTAATTTGTTTAATTTATTAGATTTAATTTACATTGATTTGATTTCCTGACATCCACATCATGCTCCTTTGAATCCCTTGGAAGTGACTGTTTTTTTGTTCCAAACCATTTGCCTGTCAGGAACCAATCTCATTTCTTTATTGAACCTCTTTTTGATGGTTTAATTTCACCATGTGATTGAATGCTTCAAGTGAAATTTTGTCCCGTTCTTCCCGCAAACAAGTCTGATCATATACCACAGTACAGTGTCTTTGTTGTAACACTTTGCATTCCAAAATGCACCACGCATTCACTATTGGCGACAAGAGAGAGCTGCAGGCAGGCCAGTCCTGCACCCGCTCCCTCTTTTTTACGCAGCCATGCTTTTGTAATGTATGCAGAATATGGTTTTCGGTTGTCTTGTCGAAATATGTGTGGGCATCCCTGGAAAAGATACCGTCCTGAAGGCACACTTTCATAAAAAAAGATCTCAGTGTACTTTCAGCTTCAATTGTGTCTTCACAGATGTGCAACTCTTGCCAATGTCACAGACTCGACCCTGTACTATGATAGAGTATGGAATTTGGACTAATAGTCTGTAGGGTTCTTTTCTTCTTTGGTCCTGGGCACAGGGCATGCATTTCTTCTAAAAGATTCAAGATTCAAGATTCAATACTTTATTGCCATATCGACGTTGTCGATTGGAATTTGCTTCAGTGGGCCTCACACACTGACAAACACTCAATGATCACCGTCCACAAAAAAACACATAATCAATCTAGACAAATCCAACAATGAGATAAAATCAATTCAAGAATAAAATCCAACAATAAGATGAAATCAATCCAACAATAAAAACTAACAATAAGATAAAATCAATCAGAAGGAAATAAATAATAAGCCCTATGGAAAATAGCAGCAGTAAAATGAACAATAAATAATAAATAAATAAGTAATTAAATACATAAATAAATAAGCACTGCACATAAAACCATAAAACAGTTCCAGCCCCATAATTAAACCTACATGTTGCTAAAGATGTTATAAAGTGTTTAGCAGTCGAACAGCTTGGGGGTATGTGCTATTCTGGAATCTGCTAGTTCTGGTCTTGATGCTTCTCAGTCTTTTTTGTGAGGGGAGAAAGTTAAAAAGGCAGTTAGCTGGATGGGAGGGGTCCCTTAAAATCCTAAGGGCTTTTTTCTGCAGCCTGAAATGCTGATTTGTTTGACCACAATACACATTTCCATCGTGTGATTGTCCTTTGCAAATGCCTCTGAGCCCAGAGAAGTCAACACTGTTTCTGGACACTGTTAGCACACGGCTTAGTTTTTGCACAGCAAAGTTGTAAATGGCATTTGAGGATATAACTACATATTTCAATATTTGACAATGTTTTCTCAAAGTAATTCTGAGTCCATGTGGTATCATGTACAGATTAATGGCAGTTCTTGATGTGCTGCCATCTAAGTGAGCAGAGATCATGGGTATTCAGCTTTGGCTTGCATCTTTGCCCTTTGCGCACAGAAATTTCCCCAGATTCTTTGAATCTCTTACTCATGTTAGCCACCAGAGAGCCAAATATTTTTCTTTGAGGAACATTGTTTTTAAACCTTTGAGGGATTTTCTTAGGCATTTGTGGGGAAAGTGGAGATTGTCCGCCCATCTTTGTCCTGGAAGAAAAAAGCCTTTCCAGGATGCTGCTTTCCTATCAGTTCATGAGTAAAATCACATTGTGAAATCAGCTGCTTTAAATCACATCATTATGCAAACTTTTTACCCCATTACCAGTCCTAAAGTGCCCCCTGACCAACTTTTTTGGGATGAGTTACCAGCCAGAATGGCAGGAATAGATATATGATTTACAAATAAAATGAAGCTTAGTTTTATGATCAAGACCAGGAACCCAATGCTGAGTCAGACTACAATCCAGTAGGAGGGTTTATTGATAGTAATACCGAATTGACAGAGGGACGATGTCCATGGCAGAATGGCTCAGTTCATGTCAGATGATACAGGCTAAGGTGCAAGGGGCATGTCCGTGCCTGGCCAGTGGCTTTCCAGGACAGCTACCAGATGGAGTGCACACTTTGCCAGAGCAGAACTGTCAGATGGCGGGACCAGGGGTTTTTGCAGGGACACAGTCCCAATCTTGATGACTGCAGAAGGCTTGAGAGGTGTTTCTTATAAACTGGGCAGAGCAACAGACTGAAACATAATTAATGGGATCGCGGTCCCAATCCTGGATACCAAAAGTACAGCTCGGGATCTTGTTCATAATAGTAGAACAAGGAAGAAAACTTCCATATGGAACTATCATTTAAGATTACAAATAATTTCTGAAGACAATAAACTATTACAAGGAAGATACTGACTGGTTGCTGAAGGGCATAAAGCAAGCGACAATCCAGCAACTTGCACTCACCAAGTAAGGAATATATATGTATGTACGGCAACACAGACTTGAGGAAATAAGGAAATACAAATGCTTCAACAACCGGCGAGGGAAGAACACGGGATATAAACCAATCAAAGGAGACAATAGCTGCTGGATGGGAGGGGATGCGAAAGGGACAGAGTGACAGTTTACCAGACCAAATATTTGTCTTCATATTAGCTTTGATGAAATACAAGTCCAAGTAAATTTAGAAATCACTGCTTTCTGTTTTCACATGCATTTTCTATAAGGTTTTTCTGCCTTAGGGTTTAACATTACATCTGTGGTACTTTGGCACATATAAACTGCTGCTGCTGCTTTACTATCCCCTCCGTGCACTTCTGTTTTCCCACCTTCTCATCCCACACCATTTACATCTTGTTTTTACCTGTATACATAAGTCTGTTTTTTTTCGTCAATTTCGTTGTCTGTTGTGCTGTCATTAGTGAGAAAAACAAGTGTCAAAATACTATGTTTCAAGGTCCACTTTGCTCTTTTTTGTTGTAACCAGCAATGGTCTATCAGTTTCCATAGCATACCACTCATTCTGAAATAGGCTGCTAATTACACCACTTCTGTCTTTATCACGCCCATCTGTACCCAACGTTAATGTATAAAGTTTCACGCTAAAGTGTTGAACTCAGTTGACACAATTTTTGTGGTTTTGGCTTTGTACTCCTGCACACTGAATTTGAAGTAAAGTGATCAATGCAAGATCAAAGTGCACACTGTCAGCCTTAATTTGAGAGTTGCTAAATCTATATGAGGTGATTTATGTTAGAACAACAGTTCTTAGCTACTTTTACTATGAATATTGCCATCCTATAAAATGTTACATGTGGGATAAATTTGATTAAAATTTAAATATCCTTTACTTGATTCTCATATTCATGGTGCATGAATGTGACCCATACTCACTGCTGTTTTAACTAAATGGCTTAGTTCTGCGTATAGCTGCAGTATGTTCATAAGTACGCTGATGTTTCCCTCTCTTGGCAGGCTGTGACTTTCATGACACAATACTGTCCTTTCAGGCCTTTCCCTGTCGCCCCATCGCCTACTGATTAGTTATCTTCTCCACTTCCAATGCTACTGACTCTTCACGTTTACTGAAGATAGTCACTAATAACAGTGAAAGTTCAGATCTCTCTGCTTTGCGTGAGATTACTTCATATGGTGTGAGATCTGGAGAGCTACTTGAAAACTTATCTGAGCTTTATTTAAACCAAGAAAATAATTCATAGTCAAGACGTGAAAATAAGTTTACATCTTTGCAGTGAGATTCTAAATAACCAGTGTGATCATTTCAAAAAAAGTCACGTTTGAACTTTTAATCTTTGAACAAAATAAGTTTGATTGGTCATGATGGTATAAGCTACTTAGGGGACAGCCCTGATTTGTGATTAAAAAAAAAAGTGAGACACATCTTTTCCCTCAGTTCCAGAGACATCTCTGTTTTCCTGCGTGACACTAAATCTGGTTATTGTCCTGCTATGTGGCTGAACTTTGTGTCCCTCCTTGAAATCTCTCTCTCTCTCTCTCTCTCTCAGGCAGTATTGTAAGCGTGGGTGACCCCAAAAAGAAGTACACACAGTTTGAGAAGATCGGCCAAGGGTATGTGAGAGAGTAATGCATACCTATCCTCAATATTACTTCCCCCTCTTAGTTGTCCCTTAGCATACTCATTACTGGTGATTTTCACTATCATTATCTGCTGATTAACTATCTCTATGGTAGTTTCCAAGATAAAAAAATAAATTATCTTTCCAACAGGGCTTCAGGTACTGTGTATACAGCCATAGATGTTGCTACTGGCCAAGAGGTAAGGGTTTGCGTTCTTACTCACCCTGCACAATGCAATACTTCCCCTGAAGAATAACAGTGCAAGTCTCGCCATCTATATATTATTTCTGGCGATTTGCGTAATTTCACACATCTCCTCCGAAACCACCGTGAATAATGAGTCTGTTTTCGCATACACCAGTTTTATTGTGTGACAAAGACGATGCGCCAGGTTGCAAACTTAGTTATGAAGTGAAAACTGCATTTTGAAGCTTTTTTTGCAAGTAAAACCAGCTAATTCAATCAGCTGTTATCGTGCCCGTGCATAGGCACGGGTATGGGCTAGTATCTATAAAATTCAATCACACAGCTCTCTTCAGCAGTGGTTCTCAAATCTAGTTCCCGGGGGCCAGAGTCTCAGAAATGTTTTCTCCATTCATGCATGACAACACTTGATTTCAGCAATAAGGCTACATCCAGATGTGGATGTGTTTCACAGATGCTTACTTGCAAAACTGAATGAGCAAACAGCGTTTCTTAAAAATGAAATGCCAACAGTGGCAATTCCATTTAATGTCTTTCTTTTGGATGGGAATGAAAAGAAAGAAAGGAAATAAGCATGTCGATTAGAGGTCTATTCAGTAATTTAGCCCATGACAATCATATTTAATGTTGTTACTGTTTATATTAGGGCAACACTGACTGAGCGAACATCGCTACACATTAGGCAGCATTGTTAAGACTGATTTATACTTCTGCATTGGATCAATACTGATCCAACACCGTAGACTATGTGAGCATTTGTTCTTGTTTGCTGGTGTGTGCTGTGTGTCTGTCCCTCTGAAATTTCATAGCCAGATTGAGCTGCTGGAAATGTGGTGCTACAAAGCTGACCTGTCACACTTGTTGTGGTCTGTGTCACCACGTCATGTGGTTAACCGTCTTGGGAAATACTCGTCAATGATTTGTAAAATGTAAGGTGATAGGCCACAACATCAAAACCACTGACAAGATAAGTGAATAACATTGATTTTGAATATATCACCTAACTCTTTAATAATGTGCAGCGCACCTACCTTCTATTCAGCTTCTCCCTGCCTCGCCCTCCATCTTCCAGAGACACCTCTGCCTCGTCTGATCTCTGCTATGAGAACGGAGTGGAGTTATCTTGTTACTATGGCACCTGTCAAGAGGAGAGATATATTAGGCCTGACGTGAACAGTCAGTTCTTGAAGTTAATGTGTTGGTAGCAGGAAAAATGGGCAAGCATAAGGATTTGAGCAACTTTGACAAGTGCCAAACTGTGATGGTTAGGTGACAGGGACGGTGCATCTCCGAAATGGCAGGTCTTGTGGTGTGTTCCCAGTATGCAGTGGTTAGTACATACCAAAACTGGTCCAAGGAAGGAAAACCAGTAAACTGATGACAGATTGGGCTTCCAGCTCAACGATGCGCGTAGGGAGCGAAGGCTAACATGTCTAGTCAGACTCAACAGAGGAACTGCTGTTGCAAAAATTGCTGGAAAGGTTAATGCTGGCTCTGAACACACAGTGCATTGCAAGTTGCATCATACGGGGCAGCATAGACGTAGACTAGTCACAGTGCTCGTGTTCACCCCTGTACATTGTCAAGCCGCCTAGAATGGGCACTTGAGCATCAGAACTGTATGATGGAGCAATGGAAGAAGATGGCGTGGTCTGATGAATCATGTTTTCTTTTACATATGAACGGCCAGCTGCGTATGCATTGTTAGCCTATGTAAGAGAAGGCACCAGGATGCACTATGGGAAGAAGGCAAGCAGCTGTAGGCAGTGTGATGCTCTCAGCTGGCATGCATGTGGATGTTACTTTGACATGTACCACCTACCTTAACAGTGCAGGTGACCAAGTATACCCCATCATGGAAACGCTACTCCCAATGACAGTGGCCTCTTTCAGAAGGATAATGCACCCTGCCACCCAGCAAAAATAGTTCAGGAATTGTCTGAAGAACATGACAAAGAGTACAAGGCATTGACTTGGCCTCAAAATTGCACCCTGCCCCCTTATGTCTGTATGGTCCCCAGAACTCAATACTTAGATGTGGTCTGACGAATGTGTTGTACCATCTCAATCCAATGAGGCATGTGTGGGATATGCTAGAAAATCAAGTCCAATTAAAAGTCCAAAAAACAAGTCCACCTCGTAACTTACAGGAACTAAAAGATCTAACATCTTGGTGCCAGATACCACAGGACACCTTCAGAGGTCTTGTGGGGTCCAGGCCTCGACAGGACAGAGCTGTTTTGGCGGCATGAGGGGGACCTATGCATCATTCGGCTGGTGGTTTTAATTAAGAAATGCAGAAAATGGGATTCAACTTGCTAATTTTTTCTGGGGGAGGAGCCAATTTTATTGTGTCCCCCCTACTTTTCAAACCAAAATTATGCCCTTGCCTGCAGCTATCCACACATTTAAATTATGTCAATGTTATGTGCACAGTATTGCAGTGCAGCAGAATTGTTAAATAAACAGATTTGGACAAACAATTAATGGAAAGGTAAGTCAGTTTTGCACTGTCTGTTTTTAGCTCACCAGCCTAGTGCTTCTTGACCCCAAGTGGTTAAGTAATTAATAGAGTCAGGTGTTGTTGGACATGATTGGAGCAAATACTTAAGACGTTTTGGCACCTGGAATTGGGTGGCACTGCACTTGAGATACACGACCAGTCAACTCAGTTTCCCAAATTTTTGGCAAATTGCATTATGTAGGTCTTTTAGCTCGTGTATTAGATTTTCATTGCAGGCCTGGTGAGTGTAACCATTGAAAATCAGGAACTTTTCCCCAGCAAATGTCATTGTAGGTACCAAAACCAGATTCTCTAATGTGAAAGGGGAATGGAAACGTTTTTGGAAAAGTTATATTATTTGATTTGGTAATACCTTCCTGGCTTTAAAAATCTGCGTTGACCCTTACAGCAATACGTTGATATAGCATAAATACGTTTTTAAAATCCTGCTTTAAAGCCATGGACTGCGCCACTGGCCATTTCATCAGGCCCATGACTTCCGGTTACGTCAGTGGATGTAACGGGGCTGAGGGATAGCCCTGTTAAAACTCAGTACCGGCTTGATGAACATGGACAACACCAGAAGTAATGCACGCACTGCACTCACTAAGAGAAAATAAAACATGCCCAGGGTAAAATGCTATTGTATTTCTTGGGTTTTTATTATCAAATCATCATGCCATGCTATTCCTCTAGCGCAACAAGACACGTTTTTGAGTCCAGCCCCAAATATTGCAGAATGCACCAGGGCTAATGCCCATGTTCTGTGGCTCAAGAGATAAGCAGCCCAAGTAATGGAAATTATTGCTTCATGAAAGAGGAATATCATCATAGAAGATTCAAGAAGAAATTTGGATGAAATTTGGTACCGTACTGCTATACGTGGTAATCCATGTTACTAATGACACCCGGTTGCTTGGGCACACGCCGTCGCAGCATACGCATTCGCGATATTAATATTCAATATTAATATTCTAAACCCCCTTCTCAATAATGAAGCCCCTCGAAATATATTGGCACCCCCTTTTAAAATCGTTCCCCATTTAAAACCACCGAGGTGCATCCTGCAACGCGCTGCGATGTTAGAATATTATTAGTCTGAAAGCTGACCGGCGAGGGGAGAGGGTACAATCGTACTGTGGCACGGTACCGATTGTGTCTTCAGTGACTAGTTCATGAATACAGCCCATTTTAACGATTTATGCACTTTATTACTTCAAATTGTACAAGAGTTCATAGTAGGTCAACTGGTCGATTCAGTGTCTCCGCTCTGACATCCTTCATCTTAAGCAATGCCACGTCCAGCACCTCAATGTCTAAGCAAACACGTTGGAAGCTGGGATTGTTCGTAATACAGCCAGGTTCTCCTTCGGGCACTCGAGGGAACAGGGTAATTTCGGCGACAAGTACACCATTACGAACTGGCACCTTATTTGCCATTTAATTTAACTGGCACCTTTTTCGCAAGTTATTTCAACTGTAAATTTACAATCAGTTTGTAACATAGGTTCCGAGTATGTTAACTGTAAACCACAGTTAAATGCGGGCAGGACTCTACTTACAGTTGAAATAACAAGGAGACAATGCGTTAATTTAATTGTGAAATTCAGTCACTTTATAACAGTGTACGTACACCTTTTTTTGCAGCACGGTCACTACAACTTGCTATATAAAAAAATAGACAGCTGTCCAATTGGAAAACGTAAACGGACGACACCACATACTTGTCACCGAAATTACCTTCATTCGCTGAAGAGCTCTGAAATGCTGCTCTCGCTGAAAAAAAAAAAGCTGTGTCTTCAATTTCTACTTGATTATTACTATAATTGTAAAATGTGTTAATAAATGAAAACGATTGAGAACTAGCTAGGACTGATTGTTGTCAATGAAGGGATGGATTTGCCCCCGAATTTTCAGTTCTGGATCCGGCCCTGTGCATGACCCATTTTTCGTACTGTGTGCCTTTACATCCAATGACATCATGCAGACCTACGATTAAAATGGCCGCAGCCAGGAAAGGCCAAGTGGCTGTAGCGGTATTTTCAAACAGCTCTAATGGCCATGATATATTATACTAAGAGCTCTTACTTGACAAAATTATATGTTTCAACTAGATAAATCTATTGGGCTTGCAGTTTCCTGATGTTTCCATTCCCCTTGAAAAGTAATGTGAAATGAACTATGTCCTTTGAAACTGAACTTGTTACACTACAGACTCAATACACATGAAAAATAGATGTTTATCATTGTGCTCCGAGACTGCACACCAGACTAGAGTAGTCAATGTGTGACAGAAAAGCAGATCCTGAGGATAAAATGGAAAAAAAAATGATTGAATGGGGAATAAGAAATATGAAGAGGGGTGAAGTTGAACATCTTTTTTTCTTCGAGGTTGAATATCTCCTTGAGGAAGAATATCTCTATATGTAATATATCTATATTTTAATTTGCGATTGGCAAATCAACTTACATTCTTCATATCCTTTGACTGAAGCGCTAAAATAGCACTTTGAATCCTCAAATTTCCATGGGAAACTCCTTAATATAAAAAGCATAATGCCTGAGTTACAAAAATATATAAGTACAATTGCAAAGCGAAGATAGATTAGCAACGATTGAATTCAATTTTGACTTGCAGAGAAGCAGATTTACTTAGATTCGTTGTTAGTTTTCAACGTTTTGAGCATGTGTAGTCATCTTGAAACCACTCCTTTAATGTACATTGGGCTCAAAAATTACTGGCATCCCTGCCTCTTTTAAAATGACAGTTGTTTTGTTTTCTTCATGTTGTTGGATAACAAAGGGAAATTGCATGTGCGTTACCTCATTTTTAGGCCCTAGTGAAACAGGAAGTGATGGAATGGTTCAATATGGTTCCTTAACAAATGAATGAGTCGGGAAAAGGAGCGCGTCTTGGGTAGAAAATCAAAATCACTGTACCAGGTGCTCTTAGGGATGGGGCAAAGAATGTAACAAAAATCCGAAAAAAAGAGTCTAAGGCACTCTGGTAGTGGAAAAAAGTAAAAAGCCTTTATTAAATGGCTAATGCATCGGCAAGATTAAAAAGCGCACCTACGCGTTACGGCCATACAGGCCTTCATCAGCCTTCTCTTTCAGGCGGGCTCCCTCCCTGAAAGATAAATTGGTACATAGTGACTTGGCACCCAGAACCAAACCCATTTGGCTTTCCAAACCCTTGGGCAACTACCCATGTGGGAACTGCAATCAATGTCAATACATAGTTAAATCTAAAACCTTTACGGATTCTCGTGTTCCCCCCTCGTGCACTCGTTAAACTCATTTGCAGTGCAACACCACTTTTGTCGTGTACAGGTTGGAGTGTGTATGTGGGTGCTTTTATATAGGCCGTACTAAACGGAGACTGAGGGATAGGATATCCGAACATGTTTATGCTATCAGAACAGCAAACGACAAATATCCCATGGCTAAACATTATAGGTTGGCTGGCCATGAAAACCCAAATTCTTTGAAAGCTATGGTTATTGAGGTGGTCCATAGATCTCGGAGGGGGGGGGTGATCATCTTCAACGTCTCCTACAACGGGAGACGTTTTGGATTTTCCAGCTCAAGGCCATGGAATTTCCAGGTTTAAATGAAGAAATAGACTATTCTCCATTTTTATAATATATGTTTGTGTTTCTGGGTGGTACACACATTCATGTGAGTTTTTTGTATTTGTTATTTTTCCTTGCCTTAATATGTGCGATATTGTGCCCTTTATTGTTGTTTATCAGGTTTATATATCCTGTTTTACCTGTTTTACCTGTTTTTCTCATGATGTCATTTCCTTTCCTAATCTATATGAATGGTGTTTTGATTCACAAACGGGTTAGTCACCCTGATGAAGGCCTGTATGGCCGTAACGCGTAGGTGCGCTTTTTAATCTTGCCGATGCATTAGCCATTTAATAAAGGCTTTTTACTTTTTTCCACTACCAGAGTGCCTTAGACTCTTTTTTTCGGATTATGGTTCCTTAACATTTAAATAAAACTTAAATCAGTGGAATTTAATACCTAGTTCAATTTTGGTAGATATTATTTACAATAATCTTTACGGGTGCCATTAATTGTGAAACCTTGATTTGGAGGAATTTGATTTGTAATTAAATCAGTATTACATATTTAAATCAATAAATCTGTAATTAACTTTGGATCAATGCCTCAAGGCCTTTTTGGATCAATGCCTCATGTATTGCAATGCTGTGGTGGGCTACTGTTTAACTGTAATTCATTAGATTGCAAAAATAGATGTGACACCACACACATGCATTGGTGGCAGTTCTAGCTATTACTGCACAGTGTACTGTAAAAACACAATCGGTGCTTGTTTTATTTGGAGTAAACGACTATCTTGTAACTTTATACTACAGCGAATGGCGGCCTGAATCCTTGTGGTAAGCACCTTTGACTGGTATTAAGAGGGTTGGGGGCTTTTAGCCCAGTTTAGCCACAATAACTTCAGCGTAGCTGTAGGCCCTTTAGGCAAGATCTGTAACTTCATTGCTCCAAGGGGACTAGGCCCTGCCTGGTCTAATCAATTGTAATTCACTTTGGATAAAAGCATCAACTGAATAACTGTAAAGCAATACCTAAATTACTGTCAATCACAAAATCTAATACCAAGCTTTTAATGTACGAAACTCTGGATACTGCACCACAAGAATAAGAACTTACCATTGATGTAAGCACTCAGCAGCATAACGAGAGTCAATAATATATCATACTCTTTCTGCAGGTGGCGATCAAACAGATGAACCTGCAGCAGCAACCAAAGAAAGAACTCATCATTAATGAGATCCTTGTGATGAGGGAAAACAAGAACCCCAACATTGTCAATTACTTAGACAGGTGCATTCTCCAGAACAATCTACCTACCTTTGTAAATCACTGTGATCTTGCTACATTCCCCAATCTGCCAGTCAATATGCCTTCAAAGAGCGTAACTTTCATTTAAACATTGGTCGGGTTCAAATGGATGCATTGATTTTGTTACACTTACAGTATGTTATCTGGCAGATCTTATTGGCCTGATTGTTATATTTTAGGAGTTGCTACCCCCATCAATCCCCAATAACAAATTACACCCATGATGGCCACCATTCCTTACTTCAGCTGCCAGAGAAAATTTCTTGTTGGTACCTCAGCTGAGTTCTATCTCAGATTGATTATGCATGACTGAGTTCTATCTTAGATTGATTATGCATGACTGAGTTCTCTCTCAGATTCATTATGCATGACTGAGTTCTATCTCAGATTCATTATGCATGACTGAGTTCTCTCTCAGATTGGTTAACATGGCTCTCACTCCCACAGAGTACCCAGGGATCCATTTTTTGTGTATGGTACTGCACAACGGCAGTTTATTATCCACTGTCGTCATCATGCAGTGCTAAATATTTACTACAGCAATTTAAATTATACAGCTACATTTGCCCCAATATACTATAGACCAGAAATCCATCTCTGGTATTATCTTAAAACCATTTGATACTGAACTGTGTTTTTATTCTTGTAGTGTAACTGTGTATCTCATTGCTCTCTATCTGCAGTTACTTGGTTGGTGATGAGCTATGGGTAGTTATGGAGTACTTGGCTGGAGGCTCTCTGACAGACGTGGTGACGGAAACATGTATGGATGAGGCACAAATTGCAGCAGTTTGTCGTGAAGTGAGTCCCTCTCTACTAATAGCAGATGGCCATCGGGGCCTATTGAAGAGCTCTATATTTATGGCCCTCTGTGGAACCCAATATTAGTGCTTGTGATGCAGCTGCATTCAAGGATCTATGGTGGAGCTCCATTTGAGGCCCCGCAGAGGTCCATAGAGGGGCCAGTGGTTAAGCTATTTTGGTGCAGGAAAATCTCCTCAAAACTGCGCTTAATCTCACTGGTGCCTTTATGTTTTTGTACATATATTGGTCTATCCCTTAGTGTCTACAAGCACTGGAGTTTCTGCACTCGAGCCAGGTGATTCATCGAGACATCAAGAGTGACAATATCTTGCTGGGGATGGATGGCTCAGTGAAGCTCAGTAAGCATGGCTCTGTTTGCCGATAGCCACCATGAGTGCCGCGCTCATAGCTGTGTGGTTAAAAGTATTTAAAATTGGTTCCAATTACTAATCTGTGCCACAAGATGGTGATATAAAGACATCATTATTTTTAGTTTGAAGCTTTCCAAATTCCCAATAAAATAATACATAATGAAGTACAGTGCTGAGAGTAAAATCAGCAACAGCATATGATTCATGCTGATAGTGTCTTCTAGTGTGAGCTCACACTCTATTTCAGTTGAATTACAGAAACTCAGAAAATTTTTCTGTGTGGATGGCATTTGATCAGCCTGTTTTTTTTCCCCATCAGAGTAAGTATGCAATGTACTCTTAAGTGATTCAGTGCAGTAATGATCTCATAAAGTAAATTTATCTCCCATTCTATTTTCTCAGCCGATTTTGGTTTCTGTGCCCAAATAACCCCGGAACAAAGCAAGCGCAGCACTATGGTGGGGACCCCTTATTGGATGGCCCCTGAGGTTGTCACCCGCAAGGCTTATGGCCCCAAAGTGGACATCTGGTCCCTGGGCATTATGGCCATCGAAATGATTGAAGGGGAGCCACCGTACCTCAACGAGAACCCACTGAGGGTGAGGGCTCACTGCCTGTTGTCTTGGGAACTGTTTGAACAAATTTTGATATATTAGTTTTTTTGATCTCCATCACTGGCCAAATTGAAGATTTAGTTTAATGATTTATGTTCTGAAAATTGAGATTGGATAAACAAATGGGGAGTCATGGAGATTAATCTAATTTTGCGCAATATACATGAGAACTCAGACTATAGCTTCCTGAGTAGGTAGTGTATATGTTTAATACCAGGAGGACATTTAAAAATGTTATTCAGCATTTGCCAATGTTAAGCTGCTTTCACACCAGACGCAAAACAAATTTTTCGCACGACAGATTACATTCAAAATCAATGCAAAGACGCGAATACACGTGAAACGTGTGTATTCGCGCCTTTGCATTGACTTTGAATGTAATCTGTCGTGCGAAAAAAATTTGTTTCGGATCCTGTGTGAAAGCGGCTTAAAGCCCATTTATCGTATGTAACATATCTGTGTTTGCCTGCTCTGCTTTAGGCTTTGTATCTCATAGCAACCAATGGAACTCCAGAACTGCAAAACCCAGAGAGACTGTCTGTGATATTTCGCGACTTCCTGAAGTGCTGTCTGGAAATGGACGTGGAGAGGAGGGGTTCGGCCAAGGAACTGCTCCAGGTGAAAGATTCAGTGCCTGAAGTTCTGCAGAGCGAGGGTTTATGTTTCCAAGGATTAAAGGGGCAATTTCTCACTGAGAGATTGTAGAGATATCAAATGTGCAGGCCCTCTGAAAATGAATCATACCAGAACCTTTACAAGACTCAGTTTTTCATCTGCAGCTGGAGATATTCACTCAATTATCCCCATACAGCTTCCCTTCCCTGCTGAAAAATCCAGTAGAATACCATTAGAAAAAAACCATTAGGAACCATTAGGTTTCTAATGGTCTGATGGGAATTGGAACCCCATTAGGAACCATTAGAAGAAACCATTAGGAACCTACTGGTCCCATTAGGATGTAAAACCATTAGGAACCTACTGGTCCCATTAGGATGTAAAACCATTAGGAACCTACTGGTCCCATTAGGATATAAAACCATTAGAGACCTACTGGTCCCATTAGAATGTAATAGGGTCAGTGCATATGTAAGCATCCAGACCCTCCCAGATGAAGTTGACAACTATAGCAATCTATGGTAAAGATTTGAAGGATGTGGTCGATTGCGCGCATGGTGAACCATGGACTTCAAAATTGCTATTTTTTCCGTAAAATGAAAAACGAGCAAAATAAAAAAAATTTTTTCTTCTCATTCCTGCCGAGATACAAAAAGATTAAAGTGGATTACCCATGAGAGGTATCAGGAATGGTCACAAAAAAATTTCAAGCTTGAATTCCTAAACTTTCTGATCTGTAGCATTTAAAAAGTACAGCAATTTTTGCGATTTTTGGCTTTTCAGCCAACTTTGGAGCCCTATTGTGGAGCAACCAAGGTAGATACACCTAATCTGACCAGAAAATCTGATTCTAGGGAAAAAGTTGGCCAAGGAGACCAAAAATCTGATCTGTAGGTCAAATAATAGAGGAGCAGTGGAAGCCTAAAGTTGGACAAAACACAATTTCGTCAAAATTTAAAAAAAAAAAATACTTAAAATTGTGACAGGCTATAACTTCAAAACTATTAGGGATATTAGTCTAATACTTGGTATTATTTCATAAGTCCACCAGAGGTACCTATATGAATTTTTTGAGAAATTTCTGAGGGGATGACCCAGGAATTTTCTGATTTTCTGGATGCCTTCACTTGGACTGACCCAATACCATTAGAAAGCTACTGGTTCCATTAGGAGCTATAACCATTAGAAAACTGGTCCCATTAGGATCTAAAATTATTAGAAAAACATACTGAGAAGCCTACTGCTGCAACAGAAATTATAGCAGAGTCCTAACACTGGGCACCAGAGACATGTCTATACATATGTGTAATTGTGTATGTATTCGGATATTTCCCCTCCGAATTGGGAACATGACATAGGGAGCGTGACAACTCATTGCAGTTTGTGATTTTAATTAAACTTTTTCAGAACATGAACCATCAAACCATCAGGTTGTGTTCTTTTCCCTCCTCTTGGATGGATGAGTCATGAACAATGATTTAATCACAAAAGGCCAAATATGATTTAATCACAAATTTAATTGCAAAAGGCCAAAGGTGATCTTGGAATGTATTAAATGAAATCACTGAACACTGCAATCTACAAACATACTCTATAGCCTACACAAGGACCCACTAGAAATCACATAGATGTGATCGCCAAAGAAGGCCATAACATCTGTGTTCCTCCATCACATTAGGAACCATTAGAGACCACTACACCCTGTAGTGACCACTAAGCCACTGTATAGTGACCATTTGACTGGTATAGAAACGCCTGTAGGAACCATTAAGACTTCTGTAGGAACCATTAAACTCCTGTGGGAACCATTAAGACTCCTGTAGGAACCATTAGTAGGGACCAGTTAAAGTCCTGTAGATTTGTGTAGAAGATAATATCCCATTAGAAAGTTGCCATTAGAAACCATTACAAAACCACCAGGAACCATTAGAAACCAATAGAATATGCCTAATGGTTGCCAAATGGTTTCTCTGACTTTTTCAGCAGGGTTGGCATTTGCCTTAACCCTCTGTTAACCAAGTACCTTTCCAACTGTGTAAAAATCATTTCCCTAGGCAAATATGTTGATTATGGGCCAATATTTGGAAAAATAGTTAAAAAAAAAAAAAATCGACCCTTTGGCCCACCTTTCCAAAATGTAGCAGATCTGCTACATTGGGTAATAATCTTGAATGGAAAAATTAAAGTGACGGACCATTCAAGTTATTCTCAAATGTTTATTTGGCAATAAGAAACAAAACCAGCAGGGTGTCCAGGCTGTTAACCCTTTCACTTTATGTAGCAGATATGCTACGGTGGTTAATAGAGGGCTAAGGACAACAACTACCACAGTGCTAGCCAGCTGCACAGTCATTTGCACCACCCCACCCCACCCCACCAGAGGGGCATGCTTACCATGCTGGAGACCAAGTGGCCACAATGATGACCAATTTTCGAGGCACATTTCACAGTCTGCTTGTGTGATAACACCACACTGACTGTAGTATAGCTCAAAAATGCGCCCTAGAACTGTACTTCTGTGCGCCTAAATGCTTTCACCTGAGCTCTGGGAAAGTTGATGCATGACTTCACAGCGAGATCAGTCCAAAGTTTTTTAATGGGATGTTTTCTCCTGATGTTAGACAAATTTGCTCCAAGCTGTATGCCTGCAGGTAGCCCAACTCTACCTAGCCGGGGTAACTTCAGTGGCCAGCTAATGTCGATTAACTGTGTTTGTAGCCAAGTTGCTAACTTAAGTGGTGCAAACAAATAACATTAATTAGTTTGCTCGCTGCATTTGTTCGGCCATCCAACATCAGCAGCCTGGCAACAAAGTGATAGCTGCTACTATGTTACCAAAAAGGTTGGGACACTGTAAGATGTAAATAAAAACAGAATTCAATTATTTGAAAATCATTTAAACTCCATATTTAATAGAATTTTGAATAATTACCAAAAATCAGACGTAGAAACTAAGAAATTGTATTGTTTTTGAAAAATATATGCTCATTTTAAATTTGATGTTTGCAACCCTTTTCAGAAAAGTTTGGACAGGGGCATGTTTACCACTGTGTTGCATCACCTCTTTGTTTAACAACACCCACTAAGCCTTTGGGAACTGTTACCACCAACTGCTGTACTTCTGAAAGCAAAAGGTATTCCCAGTTCCACTCTTGCTTGATGTTAGATTTCAGCTGCTCAACGCTTTGTGGGCTCCTTTGTCATATCTTTCAGTTCATAATGTACCAAATGATTTCAGTGGGTAACAGGTCTGGACTGCAGGCAGGCCAGTTTAGCACCTGGACTTTTTCACTATGGTGCCATGGCGCTGTAATACATGCAGAATGTGGTTTTGTATTGTCTTGCCGAGATAAGCAAGACTTTTCCGGAAAAGGTTGTCTGGATGCTTGCATATGTTGCTCCAAAACATGTACATATTATTCAGAATTAGTGGTGCCTTCACAGATGTGCAGGTTACCCAGGCCATTTGCACTAATGCACCCCCATACCTTCACAGATGCTGGCTTTTGAACTGTGCACAGGTAAAAAGCCAGATGGTCCGTCTCCTCTTTAGCTTGGAGGATGCAGTGAACATGATTGCAAAAACAAATTTCACATTTTGACTGGTCAGACCACAGGACATTTTTCTACTTTGCCTAAGTCCATCTTAAATGAGCTCAGTCCCAGAAAAGGCAACAGCATTTCTCAAACTTGTTTATATATGGCTTTATCTTTACTTTAACTTGCATTTGTGGTTGCATCGATAAACTGTGTTCACTGACAATGTATTTCACAAGTGTTCCTGATCCCATACAGTGATTTCCACCACAAATTCCTGTCTGTTTTTAATGCAGTGCTGCCTGAGGGCTTGAAGATTGTGGCCATTCAATATTGTTTTTTGGCCTTGTCCCTTACACACAGAGATTACTCTGGATGCCCTGATTTTTTAAATGATATCACGTGCTGTAGATGATGAAATCCCCAAACTCTTTTCAATTTTACCTTTGTCCATGCTGTCTTTCACAGAGTGGTGAAGTCCTTGCCATCTTTACTTCTGAAAGACTCAGCCTCTCTGGGATGCTCTTTTTATACCCAACCATGTTAATAATGGCCTGTTGCCAATGAACCAAATTATCTGCAAGATGTTCCACCAGGTGTACTGTATTTTTTTTAGCATCATGCAACTTCTCCAGTCTTTTGTTGCCCAGTCCCAACTTTTTTGAAATGTGTTGGGGACGTCAAATTCAAAATGAGTAGACATTTGCAGCCGTCAAATATTTTTCAAATACGCAGTTTCAACATTTGATATGTTGTCTTTTTACTATTGTCATTTCAGTATATTATTTAGATAATTTGCAGATAATTTCACTCTATATTTATTGACATTGTACACAGTATTCCAACTTTTTGGGAAATGGTGTTGTAGTTAAAATGCATGAAAGTATCTCAACCTGTTTGAGTGTTATCCTTCTGTATGCTAATATTAGTTATGAGTGTGTTTGGTCATTTGTCCCAGTGGTTCAGTAGGCTTGACCCTTTCCATTTCAGCTTCTGTCAACTCATTACAACATAACACTCTGGTTCTTTGAGCATTGGTGCACATCAATCACACAAGCACTGGTTGTGGTTCACTGGTTCTCAGTCAGCTGGCTACACAAATTCTGGGGCAGCTGCTTGCGCTGCACACCCCTTCGGTCTCAGGGCATTCCAGTTCAAACTTGGTTTGGCTCATCCAGAACTCTCTGGGGGTGTAGCGATTTCTTCTTGCTCCTGATAGTGAGATGGTTACCATGTTTGGGGCAGTATAGGGTACAGAGAACATATACAAGGAATCACACATGTTGTAGTTCCAAATCCAACTGACTTTCCACGGAGGAAATCATTCAGCATTTAAATGGATATATCTAGAACTACACGGTGCAATAAAATCATTCTTTTTCAGCTTATGAAGTGCTCCAATTCATGTACACACTCCTCTTGACATTAAAGATTTACAAATTTAATATATGACAGCCTTTTTGAGCCGTTACATGGTGAAGAGAAATAATCAATGGAAATGAAACTTGTGTTTGGAAAGATTTATCCCAGATGTTTTGAGTCACTGAGATATGCAAGTTATTCAGATCTACTGGAGCTCAGTGATGCATAATGGAGACCAAAATGTCCTTTAAAATGTCTGTACACAACACTGAGTGAGGAAGAGAGGTAGAGCTGGTATGTCAGGCACAGTAGACCTTTGTGTTCCTGAGAAGCCTCTGTCTGCAGGCCTGAAGTTTTGGCAGGACTAACAAGCGCTATTTAGTTACATTGTAAGCAGCTCTGTGGCCTGCTCCCCCTGATAGAGCACAGTCTTTCTTCTAGTGTTTTCACTATCCCCCCCAGCTCTTCATTGTTTGCTGTCTGTAATAATGCCACATACTATACGTGGACCCACACGTGTCGAAACATACTCACAGACACATGTGGACTTCAAGTGAATGCATGTGAGACACTCTTAAACTCTAACTTTGCAGAATTAGCGATCTGCCCCATGGTTTAAAGTCCCATGATTTATGTTACGCAATCAACTGCATTGCAGTGCTCGGTACTGTTGAGCTATAAGGATCATAATGCTCTCTTCAGGCGATTTTTCAGTTATCCCTAAGAAAATGTGCTTTGTACTCTAAGTATGGTGAATACTTTACACCATAGCTTGAAAAACTCTTCAGATACCTTTGGAACTTACGGTCCTGGGACATTAAAGCCTGTGGCAGGAACATACTGTTGCATTCTTGAGAGCCTATATGCCTTCCAATGCCCATTTTGCCCCAGTATTATGTGAGTCATTTTTTTTGGAGGTGTTCTCTAAAGCCTGCAGGACTCTGACCTTTTAGGATAACCATTTCCTTTTACAAAGTTTGAATCATTTAGATTATTTTTCACAGTAATTTTTGTATATACCTACTGTAATAAATCTACACACAAACAGAAGGTAAGTAGCAGGCTTTTATGCTTTGCTATTCATGCCCATCAGCATATTAAATATCCTATGTATGCATTCATTGACAAGGGCCTGATAATTTGATTTCAAGAGAGAAACATCTGATATTTTGCACATCCTGAGTCTAACAGAGTTGCTGGAATTTCCCTTTCAAGTGAGACTAAGCCGTAGTCATTCAAACATATAGATAACTGTATGCCTGTGATTTTTAATTTTCATCAAACCTCTTTACTTAAAACATTGTACTTTATTAATAAGCAACTCAAAAAAGGCTGTATTTTCTATGGAAAATTTGTGTGCTTGCCTTTGCTTGAGCAGTTGTAAAGGTTAAACTTGATGTTCCTTGAGAAGTTGAAGAAGTATGAGTCATAAATGTGATAGTTATGAGAACAATGGTGCAGTCTAAGTATGTAGCTCAAAGACTAGAATCAGGAGCAGTATTTATGATTGTTGTTACTAATAGCAGAGAGGAGGCAGTTACAAAATTACTTTATGTACCGATGTTATCAACAAAATGGGACTTAAACACAAAAAGCTTTTTCAAACTGATGTCCAGACTCGGGGTGATGCAGTGGCAGGTCAGAGGACTTGTGCACAAAGTTCGAGACAGCCACCCAACAAAGGAAGAAACAAAGGACCCTAAATACACAAGACAATAATTAATAGTTTTGGTACAGGTGATTTACGCACAGAAAGGGAAAAGAAGAGGAGGGAAAATAAATGAGACAATAGAATAACAAGAAACAATCAACAAAACGAGACTGAATCTGACAAGCATGATTGGATTGTGGGGAAAACAACACTGGGAACAGGACAGTATCCCCCTGAGGGTTGCCATCTGGTGACCTTTGGCAAATTTGGGTGGGTGGGGGGCTGTAGTGGAGGGAGCAAGACAGGTCAGGAGGGGTTAGTTGGCACTGGACATGCTGAGGCTGAGGCAGGAGCACTGACAGCATCGGGACTGAAAGGATGCAGACCACTTTCATCTTTCTCCCCCTCCCCCTCCGGGTTCAGATGGAGAAACGAGCCCCCTGGCTTGGGAGGCAAAAGGAGCCTCCCTGGCTTGGGCAGAGGAGGAAGCCCCATTGGCTTGGTTGGAGGTGGGGGAACTCTGGGCTCAGACCAAAGTCAGAGGATCTGCCTGTTTCAGTGGGGACCAGGGCTTGGAATGAAGACTTACCCACTGGAGTTAGCGCTAAGGCCAGGAATGCAGGTCTGCCCTCTGGAGTGTTTGCTGGGGTCTGGAATGAAGGCCTGCTTGGTACCACTGGAATAGCTGCTGGTAGCTGATATATAGGCCAGTTCATGGCCACTGGGATGCTCGATGGCATTTGGTACAAGCGCCAGTTCATTGCCACTGGGATGGCCATTGGTACCTAGAATCGGCCTGTTGAGTGCTCCTGGAATAGCTGCAGACACTGTCGAGGTCACTGTCTGGAAGGTAGGCTGTACTATCTGAGCAACCAGGAGTCCCAAGCTGTGGCAGAGTACATAAATCAGTTCTGGATTCCCTTCCTTGTGGGGATGGACCACCGTCACTTGGAGTATCTCTCCACAGCTAAGAGGCTGAATCCCAGGCAAGTGCGTTAGCCCCTCTTCTTTGCAAGATTTAATTATGTCTTAACAACATTAAGCCTGACTCCCAGTCGTGATTATACCCTTCGATGCCCGAAGAACCTCCAAGGTCAAGGTCAAGGTAGTCTTTATTGTCCCCAAGGGGCAATTTGTGGTATTGATGCCATTCTGATGCCATTCTACTGTGTAAAAGTCTCCTGGCTGTCACCAAGCTGCAGGTCGAGATACGGTTGTGGAGGCATCGCAGTCCTGTCCCTCTGCACCGGACACTCCCCCTAATTGGCTTCACGAGAGAGTAAGAGGCAAGCTCCTAACCTGGCGCCGCGCCTCTCAGCTGGCATGCCATTCCGGAATCTTTCACATCCTCGCCCTGATCTGTCTGCGCTTCTGGTGGCCTTCCATCATCTAGGATACCCAGTCATTCGTTACAGCCTGTATGGTGTGTGCCTGCACCAAATCAAGTAACCAACAACCCAGCGATCTGCTGCAGCCCTCGGAAGTTCTCAACCCACCGTGGACGTTCAATTTTGTCACGAGGCTACCTCCATCAGATGGGAATATGGTCATTCTTACCATCGTTGACAATTTCTCAAAATAAGCCCACTTTGTTCCATCGGCTAAGATGCCCACTGTCAGGCAGACTACTGACCTACTCCTTCAACACGTTGTCCGCCTTCGCTGTGTGACTCAGGAGGTGGTCTCAGACTGCAAGCCCCAGTTCTCCAACCATTTCTGGTTTCCACCCAGAAACAAACAACCTGGGCCCGGTTGTTCAAAACTCGGTTATTTTTTAACCAGCCGTTAAGTACACTTAACCAACTGTTAACTTTAACAGAGCTGTTATCTTGTTGTTCAAAAATCGGTTAACTTTAACAGGGTGTTAACTTGACGTTAATGTTAACGCACCTAAGGACCGCCGCTAACTTTTTAACAGTGCGGTTAACTCTCAAAATGGCATTCATTGCTAACGCTGCTTTCATGATGCCAGTTCAGCAAAGGAAGGATATGGTGTATCATGGACTGGACTTTGATTTTGGAGATTACCCCAATACTGATTTGCAGCGTCCAACAAGCAGGGGCCACGCACTGACTGTGGAACAGCAAGTGTTAGAGGCCCTTCGCTTCTATGCGAGTGGAAGTTTTCTGCAAGTTGTGGAGGATACCCTAGGACTAGACAAAAGCACAGTATCAAGAGTCATGCGCGATGTGACCGATGCCTTAGTGGCAAAACGCAAGGAGTACATTTCGTGGCCTACATGTAATCGACAACTTCGACAGATCGAAGATGGCTTCTTCGCACTAGGTGGTTTTCCCAAAGTAATTGGATGTGTAGATGGGACACATGTTCGCATACAAGCCCCTTCTCGAGATGAGCCTGCGTATGTAAACAGGAAAGGATATCACAGCATAAATGTGCAGGCTGTGTGCGATTATGAAGGTGAACACTTCCTTACCACGAGAACATTTAGAGTGGCTTCCCTTGTTGTATCAAAAATTGAACTCTTTACGTGAAATGAAACGAAACCTACCTTAAAATTATTCGTAGAATTTTTGTCAATGTGTCAAAAATGGTTAGTAGATTTAATAAGCCCATAATTGAGATGGGCTTTTAAAACAATTTAATTGATTCTACTTAAGTAATTCATTAATAAATATTGGCAAAACATAATATAAGATGTATGTGAAGCACCATTAAAATCCCATAATTTTGACTGATTTCCATTTCTCATCGTATCCATACAGTTTAAAGTGCTAAGTGTGCAATAAAATAGATGTGACAATAATAAAACAAATAGCCCAATTATTTCCAAATAATTTAAATAGTTATTTATGAAATATAATAATACAAAGAAACCAATGAAACTGATATTTCCTCAATCAATACTAAAAAAATAAATATATGTTTACTCTCCTTTTTTCCTGTTTTCCTGGTTTGATAAAACATTACACCTAATTTGATTCCATGAATTCAGTCATTAATCTTGGTTTGACATTTATACAGTATACACATCTGAAGCGCCCATAAAATATATACAACAATTTGACTGATGTCCCCCTCTCTGTTTGTTTATCCTTGAACTACATTAGACAGTATTATGTTTGCGTTCATATAAGGTTCATATTAAAACATAATATTATGCTGACAGCAAAATATGACGACTTTCATTACGACCGACATAAAATATAATGTTGCCAAACACTTTATAAGATTTTGTATTTATGTTATCTGCGTGCAGAGGTCATTCTTCGGTCGAGTTTCAGGCATGCGCAGTTCGGACATTCTCCGAGCTTTGCAGTAGTGCGAGTGCGAATTTGCCTCGTGTGAACGTGAGCAAAAAAAATTTATTTTTTGGTTAACACAGACCAGTTTGCCTCCACCATGAATTGTATTACATTTTCCTTGTCAGCAGAGACATTTCTGCTTCTCTTTTTCCTTGGGGTGCAGGTGATCTTTTGGTTTTGGAGTTCCATTTTTGGTAAACTGGAAGTAAACAAAACTTGGAATTGTGGGATAGAGGAATGCTAACCAGTGACGTTAACCACGCTGTTAACTTTGACGGTGACGTTAGCTAACGGCATGACTAACCATGTTTTGAACAACGCATATTTAACGTTCGGTTAGCTAACGGTCGGTTAAGGATTTAACTGGCCATTAGGAGTTAACCGGCGGTTAAAATAACTGAGTTTTGAACAACCGGGCCCTGGTGGAGAGGCTGAATCACTAACTGGGAAAACTCTTCGCTGCCTGTCTGTAGGTAACCCCGTCAGGTGATCTCATCTGTTTACTTGAGTGGAGTTGGCCCACCATTCATTACCAGTGGCTAAATGGGGCATGTCTCCTTTTCAGTGCTGTTTGGGTTAACAACTACCTTTATTCCAGTTTGAGTAGAGATAAGTGGTGGTTCCCTCTGTTCAGATCCTAGTTTGGTGCGCCCCCATGTTGGAGAACAGCCCATGCTTTACAACTTAGACATGTGTCTGCCTTCCAGAAGCAGGGGAACTGTTGTCATGGGCTTGCCACAAAGGATATCCCCTTTCGGGAGACCTCGAGGAAGTTTTCCCCCGGTTCGTTGGCCCACTCACCATTTCAAGAATCCAGTTATCATCTGCTGTCAGGCTCCTCCCCCATTCCCTTCGCAACATTCACCCAGTGTTTCATGTCTTCAGTATTAAACCTGTGTCTTTGTTTCCCTATAGTCCTCCCTCCTGCTCCCTGCCTCCCCTCAGGCCCATCAGTGGTTACCCCACCTACACCGTGCTTCCGTGCTTTGAATCATGGATGTCCGGCGTAGGGGACATGGCCATCAGTTCCTTGTGGACTGAGAGGGATAAGGGCCTGAGGAGCATTTCTGGGTCCCAGAGCAGTACATCTTAGACCCCTCCCTGGTTGGTGATTTCTTGCGCTGGCGTCAGGGCTGCCAGGTGGTGCCCATCCGGGGGGGGGGGGGGGGTACTGTCTCAACCCTCTTGTGAATGCCTTTTGTATGGTTTTTTATTCAGCAACTTGCATGTCTATCAGAAGTACATCTCCTTTAATCGGTTTTCGTCTTACGTTTTCACCACTCCTCGGCTGTGTCACATTTCATGGTTATTTCCTTATGACCAGATGACGTGTGTACGCTTTATGTATTCCAGCTATTTCCGGAAGCTTTCCTCTTCGCTTCTATGACCCGAACAAGCTACCAATCTACTCAGGGACCAGGACAGGGACCGTGTTTAAGTCTACCCAGTTCAAGTCAATTTATCTGCCTAGTTTAATATGAACAAGCTCCCAAGCTCAAGCAGGGTCCAGGATTAGGTTCGCGTTCTTGTTAATCCTTTCAAGTCTGAGGAACAAGCTCCCAGTCCTTCTATGGTCATCAGGATTGTAACCCTCAATCTACTCCATCCTTCTGTGGGGCACTTCACCTGGCTGTTATCCCATATGCAACTGGCCCGTGATTGACAGCTCAGCTTCGCCCACAACATTGGTAATGAACTGTTCTATCCTGATCCAGGGTTCTGTCCCCACCTCTTACTCTGGGGTTCTATCCCCGAATTACCATATAAGCTGTAAATAAAAGTACCTATTGGATTGCACTCTGCCTCCGCCCTTGATTCCGATGTGGAACATAACACTACGTATATTTAATAACAGTTTAAGTATTGAAAAGCAATCGACTTTGCATCTGTATTTACAATGCTTCAGCATGCTTGGAAGGCACCAACAATCTCTAGGGATCCAACGATTAAAAAAAGTTTTTTTTTTTGTTTTTAAACCTGGGCCCATTACTGTGCATGTGGTGGCCATGGTGCATAATTTCATAATCCACTGGCCCCCAATAGAATCCCATTGTATTTTCTGAAAACTGCATGATACTGTGATTCCTCAAAAACTATAAATATATTTGCTCCAATATATTATCACTTGTGCTGACCCATTTAATGTTAAAATGAAAGCTGGAAGGAGTGGTAATGGTTCCCAAGGGGCTGAGTTTGAACTTTCTGCCCACTGGCTCCTGTTGTGAAAAAAAAAAAGTTGAGAAAACTTGCACATTTAAAAAAATATGAGCCCCTAAGAACCATACTGGGCCAACCCATGTTGGGGTACTTTTGAGAAAATGGGACTCAAAGTTGCCAGAGTAAACACTGCACCTAGGGTCATCTAGTTTAAACACTGCATTTGGTACAAACTCAAGATATGTAAAATCATGCACATGCACTTCTTGTGCAGGTTTTGGATGCCCTTCTGCTGCATTAAATTGAAACCAACCTCCTTCTGAGGAGGAAGCATAATCTTCTGATTCATTTGGGACAAACTTTGGGTCTCTGTCATCTTCCACTTCACCATCATCATCAATCACAATAAGCAACTCCTCATCAGTGAGATACCGAGCTGCCATGTTTACAATGAATTATGGGAAGGTTGTGGGATGGCGTATTATGGCTAAGGCAGTGCAGTGCATATATACAGGGGCAGAGAAGACATTTGCTTGTATTAACAATCCATGTGGGCAGATTGGGTTGGGCTGTTAGGAAATGTAGATCTCAGTTTTCTGCACATGCTGTCTACCACAACTCAATTTCGGCAAAAGTGCGGGATGGCCCGGTATGGTTCTTAGGGGCTCATATATGAAAATATTTAAAAATGAATTAGGCAAATAATGTATTGAATTTGAGTGGTCTTCCTAGCTCTAAGCATATGAATGTGTAGTAAGAGTATAATGAAATCAGCTGAGAATCACTGAAAAAAATAGATTTAATGGGGCCAAAATTAAAAAAATCAGTTCTGATGCAACTTAATCCAGAAAATGCTGAACATTTTGAAGTTTGTGCTGTGTCGATGGTTTAAACAGGAAATTTAGGCAGAAGTAGTAGTTGTGGAATAATTTCAAGGAAGCATTTAAGGTTGTATAGTGTGTTGCTTCAGTTTCAGCAAAGCATGTGCATAACTACTTCCTCTAGAAAAGTATTTGTGTGCTTCAATTCATTTTCTGAATCAAACACAAACTTTCTTCTGAAAATCTAGCCTTTTCTAGTTTTTCTTTTTTTATCGTAGCCTATATTGAGTTACTTTTGCAGTGCACATTTTGGACATAGAAGTAGTTTATCAAGTACGTCCAAATAAAAAGTTATGTAAAAGTTTATATTTTTACTGTATTTCCCCACTTAAATTTACATAGCATTCACGAACCACAGCCTTGGCCAGTCCTATTCAAGGCTAATAGATGTTGTGCAAAATCAGATGATGAAAGTGGATATAATGGCATTAGATATAAAGAATATGACTAGCTTTTTATAACCTGTTATGAATGTTTCTGCGACGTACTCACTGTGTATATTCCTTCCTCAGCACCAGTTCCTGAAGGCAGCCAAACCCCTTTCCAGCCTCATTCCCCTAATTATGGCCACTAAAGAGGCAACTAAGAACAGTCACTAGCTGCAGGAGTCTTGCTGTCTCCTGCCATCACCCCACCTCATTCATGGAAGCCATGGGCCACCTCCCGCTAAACTTTCATGTTATTGACATATCTATGTTCTTTATGAGGAACACCATGCTAATACTGTGTAGGGCTTTCCCTTTGCTCTCAGAACAGCCTCAATTCTTCCTAGTGTGAATTCTGCAAGATTACTGAAACACAATTTCTGAAGATTTGCCAGTTGCACATTCATGCTTTGCATCTGCTGTTCCACCGCATCACAAAGGTGCTGTGTTGGATTTAGATCTGGTGACTGAGGATGCCTGTGATCTACACTGAACACAATGCTTGTGAAACCAGCTTGAAAGGACGTTTTGGTTTGTGACCTGGTGCATTATCACGCTGGATGTAGGCATTAGATGACTGGTAAATTGTGGCCATCAGGAGATGCACAAAGTCAGCAACAATACTGCATATACAGTACAGTGAAAAATTATTGTCCCCTCCCTGATTTCCTCTGTGTTTGCATATTTGTTGCGCTTAAATGTTTCATCAAACTTAATTTTAATATTGAACCAAGATAACCTGAGTAAACACAAAATAGATTTTTTAAATGATGACTTCCTTTATGCAATGAAAAAAAGCTATCCAGGCCTACTTGGCCCTATGAGGAAAAAGTATTTGCCTCCATAATTACTAAAATTAACCAATTAAATAAATTTAATTAATAACTGGGCTCAATTTGTCCAGACACATCCAGGCATGATTAATCCCAGCCCTGCTGAATCTAAACATCACGTAAATAGAACCTGCCTGGCAATGTGAAGTTGGCAAAAAGGAAGAACATGATGCTATGATCAAAAGAAATTAAAGCACAGATGAGAAACAAAGTCCTTGACATCAATCAGTCTGGAAAGGGTTCCAAAGTCATTTCTAAGGCTTTGGGACTCCTGTGAACCATGGAGACAGGCACTGTCTAACAACGGAGAAAACTTGGAACGGTGGTGAACCTTCCCATGAGCGGCTGGCCTACCAAAATGCATCCAGGAGAGCATTGATGATTCATCTAGGAGGTCGTAAAAAACCCAGACTAACATATGAAAAACTATAGTCCTCAGTTAAGGGCAGTGTTCTCGATTCCACAATAAGAAAGAGATTGGGCAAATATGGCATCCTTTGGAGGGCTGTGAGGAGAAAACCACAGCTGACCAAAGAAAAAAAAAAAAAAAAAATACCCAAAGGTTCGTCTCACATTTGTCAAAAACATCTAGATGACACCCTAGACTTCTGGGATAAAATTCTGTGATTAAATGAGTCGAAGTGGAACTTTTTTGAAGACATAGGTCCCATTACAACAGCTGTGACATTGACAACGCATTCCACAACAAGAAAATCACACTACCAGTCAAATACAGTGGAGATAGTGTGATGGTCTGGGGCTGCTTTCCTGCTTCAGGACCCAGGTGACTTGCCATAATTGATGGAACCGTGAAGTCTGCATTCTACCAGAAAATCCAGAAAGAGAATTGTCCTGCCATCAGTTTTTTTTCCCTAAAGCTCAAGCGCAGTTGAGTTGCGCAGCAGGACATTGATCCAAAGCACTCCAGAAAATCCACCTCTGAATGGCTCAAAAGAAGCTAAATTATGGTTCTGGAATGGCCTAGTCAAAGTCTTGGCTTGAATCTGATTGAGATGCTGCAGTATGACTTTAAACAGGCAGTTCATGCTCAAAGCCACCAATGTGGCTCAGATGCAACAATTCTACTAGGAAGAGTTGGCCAAAATTGCTTCAGAGTGATGTAAAAGACTCATAGCTATTTTTTGCCATTGTTTGAAAGTAGTAGTTGCCACCAAGGGCAACACAACCAGTTATTAGGTTTGGAGGGGCAATTAGTTTTTCATGCAGGTGCTGTAGGTTTTGAAATATTCTTTACCTTTAACATCATCAAGCAGATGTAGGTGCCAGCAAACATGCTGAACAACCCCATTTCCAAAAAAGCTGGGACGCTGTGTAAAATGAAAATAAAAACAATGCAGTGATTTTCAAATCATTTGAACTTTATACACTGCTCACAAAAAGTAGGGGATATTCAAATTCGACTAACCGTGGAAAGCACCTGAATTTAGATGTTTGTTAGATTTTTCAGTGTTTGTGGTTAGCCATTGGAACATTTCAGAACATATCTCATAGACCGCTACGTTTCAAAGTTTGCAGAAACAGGGTGCCCAAACACACCAGGGAGCGCACGTGAAAAGTAAGATCATGCCTTCAGGGTGCAAATGCTGTCATGCAAACACTTTTTGTCTTCATATGGGTGTGAAAACATGCCTAGAACCACACTCATCCATCATTTCACCACTTTTGACCACGAGAAGACTCCGGGAAGAAGAAAGATTGTGGGTCATAGGGATGCTCCAGGCTGGAAGAACCTAGGCTTACACTGGCAGACAACTGCATGTCTCGCAGTCCGTCATCAGCTGAGTGTGGGAACGCTACGTTGCCACCAATAGAGTCCAGGACAGACCACGAAGAGGCCGTTCAAGATGTACAACCAAGCGAGATGACGACCGGACAACAGACAGGCAACTGAATGTGACACAGCTGCAATAAGGGCATCTACAGGCAACAGGAAACCTCATCTCAACACAGACCACACAAATCTATCTGCATGCAACCAATCTGCAGGCCAGGCAGCCATACATCCCATTGCCCTTCTCAGATCGTCATCAGCAGACCAGTAGACAGTGGTGTCAACAGTGGTCATGTGTGATGTTCAGCGATGAGTCACAGTTCAATCTGGACTTCAGTGATGGTCATCATCGTGTTTGGTGTCGCCCAGGTGAATGTCATCAGCAAGCAGCCATAATTCCATATGATGGGCACGGGAAAGGGTCAGTAGTGGTGTGGGGTGGAGTCACTATGACAGGCAGGACTGACCTCCACATCTGCCATGGGAGTGTCACAGGGGTGTACTACTGTGACACAATCATCATTCCACATGTGCTTCCGTTTCCATGCCGTCATGGACCTGGATTCATCTACCAAGATGATAATGCCAGAGTTCACTATGTATGCATCGTTCTTTGACCATCTCCAAAGGCACCAATTCCAAATCTTGCCCTGGCCTGTGATGTCCCCTGACCCCTTTGACCTCTTCCCCATAGAACACATATGGGATATGCCGGGACGAAATGTCAAATGGTGGCACCCACCCACTAAGGACTTGGTACAGCTGGGTGCGGCGCTCCAGGAGTGGCAGAGAATTCCTCAAGCTGACATTGGTCGTTTCACGAGGAGCATGCGGCGTCTGTGTAATAGAGTAGTGAAGTGATGACGTCACGCTGGTCTCGGAAGTAAATTTCCCATTCATTTTACACATAGACGTTTTTAAATATCCACTTTTGAATCATTTCCCATTGTTTTCAAGCCTCCATCTTTTTCGAGATTTTGTATTATATTTCCGGGTAAAAACAAATATAATTTTTCTTGACTGGAATCAGCTATAATTCAAATCATAAAAATTTTTCGCCACCATGCTAATCTTCTTTGCAGTCTAAAAACTACACGTCCCATGATCCTCCTGATTCCCTGGCTGAAGGTCTTCAGAACGCGTTAGAAGTCTCCCGTCTCGAAATTTCCTTGCCATAGCCATTTGTTTGCTTAATTAGTTAGGCACTCCACGTTCTACTTGGTTACGCTTTCCTTGGTAAATGTCAAGTTTAGCAATTAGCGCCAATTAACGTTAATAGCCAGGCATCTTTGGCCAACATTTGTTTGCTTAAAAACTCAGTAGTCAGCGAATGAGCTAATCAGCCTTGTCAACACATAACTGACAGCGAACTAACTGTTAGCAGGCTAACTTAGCCAGCGAGCTAGTTTACCGACTTCAGTAGTTGGCTAACTTAATATTTGGTGCATTTAGTTAAATGCCAGCTTGTGAAATGCTCGCAGCTCAACGCTAGCTAAGTACCCAAATAAAGTCTATTCATTGTTTTTATTGACTTAACTAGCTTGCTATCTACCTAGCTATTTCGCTGGCTTAGCTAGTGATATTTAGGGAATAATCATGCTAGCTAGCTCACTAAATAACAGTAAGTGACTGTAAAATGACCATTTTGTTTTCTATAGATATAGCTATGTGCACAAGATGTAATTAGCTAATTAGCTCACTAGCTCGGTAGTTTGCTGGTGTAGATAGTGATATTGCACATAAACGTTTCGCTAGCTAGCTAAATGGCGAAATAGCTATTCACTGTTGCACATTCATTTGTCGGCATGTAGCTAGCTCGCTGTGTAATTACAGTTGCACGGAGATAGCCAGCGGCAATGCTTGGCTTCCGTTGTGTGTTTGCTGAAACTATGGTTCCCCATTGGCCGGGAACAAATCACGGGGTGCTTGCCGTTTGTGTAGAGGATATGTAGTTCACAAAAGCGGACTACAAACTGGACTACAAGTGCAAAAGCATATCATTAAATTTGTTGGATCATTTGCAGCCGTATACCCCGTAGGCTAATCTCGGAGCGAGCCGGCTCAAAAAATTAATTGGAGTTCGAGCAATGCCAGAAAGTGCCCTAGCCCCATTATAAATTTCCATAGGTTTCCGACACCAGAAGCTAAGATGCTGTGACGTCATCGCTTTAGTACTCTATTCTTGTTTGGAAGTAATCGCGAACCAACTCGTTACTGATCACTATGTGACTTTTGGGGTACCACCCCATGTGACATTTTGTACCTACGGAAAAAATTCTCAATAACTTAAGTGATGATAAAGTGTCATGAAGGTCATCTTGAATTTGTTTGCCAATTAAATAACCTAGTTTTGAAATTCAAGATAAATATATTTTCAGAGTTATTTGTGTTTTCTTTTCATTATCCCCAACATGTTGTGAGCAGTGTATTTATTTGAATGTAGTACGAAGACAATATATCGGATGTTGAAACTGAGATATTTTGTTGTTTTCTAGAAAATGTGTGCTCATTTTGAATTTGATACCAGCAATACATTTCAAAAAAGTTGGCACAGGGGCATGTTTACCATGTCTTCTTCAATCAACACTCTGTAAGCGTTTGGGAACTAAGGAGAAAAACAGCTGTAGTTTTGAAAGCAAAATGTTTTCCCATTCTTGCTTTATGTAGGATTTCAGCAGTTCAACACTGTGCAGCCTCCTTTGTCATATTTTTTGTTTCATAATGCACCGAATATTGTCAGTGGGTGACAGGCCTGGGCTGAGGGCAGACTACTTTAGCACCCAGACTCTTTCACTACAGAGCGATGCTGCTGTAGTATGTGCTAAGTATGGTGCTTGGCATGGTGAGGCAGAAATATGCAAGGTCTTCCCTTATGAAAAGCATCTAGATGACAGTAAATGTTGCGCTAAAGCCATTATATATCGTTCACCATTAATGGTGTCTTCACAAATACGCAAGTTACCTATTCCATGTGAGCTAATGCACCCCCATATTATCATGGATGCTGGATTTTAAGTATCATTGCATGGATAGACCATGCAAAATCTGCTAGAAGTGATAACCTGCGAGTCAATGGATTTTCTTCAAATTCCTACCATAGACTGGTTCTGGGCTAGAATGAGGGCAGGTAAAACCTTTCGGTGAATAATCACTCTTTTCAGGGGTAAGGGGCAATTAACCCTTCCAATGCATTTCCAATGCAAAAGTTTTATGAAATTGACAAACTTTGCCAGTTTTTGGCACAATACTTGACGATCAAGACAGACTTTGCTTATTGGTAAACTGCAGCAGGCATCCTAAGCTTTCTATAAAAAATCTAAAATGTTGCATACTGCAAGGCATTATGGGTATATTAATCCTTAAAAAAGGTTAACCCCTCAAAATCATAAAATAATGCCATATTTACATGCCAATATCCCAACTGCCACAGGGAGCTGGGCGACGGTTTTCCCAGAGGAGCAAGTCCAAGTATCATTTGATCATTCAAAAAAAAACATTCCTGGGCGCTCATTTAGGTTTTGATATGTAGCACTTTGATTGACCCCATGTCCTTATACTTGTCCACAAGCCATAATACCATGTTTTGTAGCTGGATATGACTGTAGATGACTTAAAAATGCCTGCTAGCCCATAAGGAGGCAAGTCGAGGTCATCCCCCATCTAAACAGCCCCACCACCACCTCACACCTGCTTCTCAACTGGCTCCACGGCAGCAGCAGTGTTGGACTGCCCCTCCCATTGGGTTACAGGACTCCCAGATTTTTCGTCCCCTAATGATAAAAAAAAAGTGCCACCATTGCTGACAGACGGATGGACGAACAGATGAGGGACAGGGTTAGGGTAAGAGATAGGGATAGAGATAGTGCTATAAGGCGGGAAGTGGGCAAAGCATTATTGGGGATGAGCCATCCAGGGATGAAGAGTCCAGGGACGAAAAGTTTATGGGGACGAAAAGTCCACGGGAACGAAGAGTCTGGGGACAAAAATTCCTAGGGGATGCAAAGTCCGGGACAAAAAGTCTGGGGACAAAAAATTCAGGGACGAAAACTCCAGGGACAAAAAGTCCGGGGAAGAAGAGTCCAAGAGCCCTGTTATTGACATTTGACACACATTCCGAACAGATAGTTTCAAAATGGCAGCCATGGCTGCTGGGAGTGATGAATCCCAGGTCAATATGCGATAAAATGCGGGTTTTTCAATGTCTCTCTAGCCATTGCATGCGGTGTAATGAAGAAATATCCAATTTTATTGCTTTGAGAAAGTGCGACAAGTCCATTCAAAGCCGTTGTTTGGGGCTAAAAGTTCCTTTTAGAGGAGAACATGGAGAGAAGGGCTCACGACTGCCACTGGAGGAGTGTGACGACATTGCACTGTGTGCTGGGCTATTCCATGCTGTTGACAAGGACATCACTATCTGTCCAGCACATAGATACAAGCTAGTGCCAGCACCCCTTCCACCATTTGTCGGCCACGTCAATGCATTGATGCAGCCACATTGTTATCCCATAGGCACAAAGTAGCCTGATCAACCACAAGGTCTATGAGAAGAGTAGAGACTGGGAAGGAAGAAAATCAAAGCCCGTTTTGTGAAAGAGGACTGGCTAACTACCAAGCAGGCTTCAAGCTACTTCTCCCATCTCTGTCCAACAAAAGTGTGGCCACTTGACCAAGGATAATACTGATACTCCTTTAGATGACCAGCACCTGTTAGCCTCCTCCATGACAACACGATCGCAACTGCAGGCAAAGGTCATCGAACAGGTGGATCTGTGAACTTTTAGTAATTCTGAAAGAGTTCACATGGATTCTGTATCATGTATCACATTGGGTGACAATGTGGATACTTCAGTTGTCTCGTAAAGTTTTGTTCATTCTTGATGTGAATGTCTATGGTACCATTATCATGATTATTGGCTGAACCTGGGCATACTAGCATCATCGTTTTTTGTGAGTTACAGGACCTGTTGGGCCCAACACTGCTTTGCATATTTGATCCTAAATATTTTGAAATACAGATAAATTTCAACAGGTTGTTTTGTCTTTTTGTTCTTCACTTCCTAATGGTGGCTTCTCTGGTGGTCTGGTAGTTGCTATCATTCATGGCCAGTCATTCTTGAACTGCTGGGTAATAGATAGTGGCACCAGTCCTGCTAACATGGTTAAGTCCAAGACTGCCTCATTACTGGACTCTCTAGACTCTATTTTGACAAGACCTAAAGTTTGAAACAAGCAGAAACGAAGTGTTCAGGTCTATATTGGGTTGTTGCCAATCTGTTCATAGAGAAAGTAATTAGTCAAAGACAGTCTGTGCCATATGAAAGATTTATGGAATATTGGATTGTGCATGGAAAAATGCCTGACACGCCCCTTTCCCAGGGAAACGGCCATATTTTTGGTAGAATACCCTTAGTTTTCATGTGTTGGCATTATAATTGAATGAATAAGGCCAGGGCAGACAAAATAACATTGGTAGTGTTACTTGTTCAGTGTACAGGTTTGTAGTTTCAGATACAGCATATAGGTGGCAGCACTGCAAAACGATGAAATATTCTCCTCATTTCTGGTGCTGCTACGAAGTACTGAGTTGAGCGGCCAGTTTTTTTATTTCTGATTATGAAAGAGCAAGTAATTAGCCACCATTTCCACCATGATTCTTAGTTTCTACCCCTGTGGCAGATGACATGTAAGCTGTCGAATAGGCCTACACACAATTCCAGATTTTGGGGTGGGGGAAATATGTTGACACATAACTGGCACAGTTGGAAATATTTTTTGATCATTCTCGTCAGTTCGGTAGGCCATCCTATGGGCAACATTTACACAAAGGGGCAATGTTGAAAGTTTAGCCGTTTTATGTGGAGGATGACCCAAATTAACCCCTTGAAAATCCTTCAAAAATGGTCCAAAATTCATTTTTTGGTGATTACTCCAACAAAACCAAATGGATGACGCTCATAATGTAGGTTCATTTATAACTTGGTAAGGTGCATGAGTATACCAAATATTGGCAAAATCGGTTGACCCCGGTTATCACCCTTTGCATGGTCTATCCATGCAATGACACTTAAATTGTTTGCTGATAACAAGCCAGATGGCCTCTCTCCTCTTTAGCCCAGAGGACGTGGCATCCATGATTTCCAAAAAAAACTCGCATTTTGATTAGTCAAAGCACAGGGCAGTTTTCCACTTTGCCTCAGTGCATTTTAAATGAGCTTGGGCCCAGAGAAGAAGACTGTGTTCCTGGATCTTGTCTAGATCTGTACATGGCTGAGTTTTAACTTGCATTTGTGGATGCAGTGACAAACTGTGTTTACTGACAATGGTTTTGCAGAAGTGTTCCTGAGTCCATGCAGTGATTTCCACTACAGGATCCTGTCTGTTTTTAATGGAGTGCCGCCTGAGGACCTGAAAAACACAGCCATTCAAAATTGGATTTTGGCCTTGTCTCATGCTGGCAGAGATTTTTCTGCATTCTCTGAATCTTTTAATGATAAGTACCATAGAGGATAAAATCTCCAAATTCTTTGCAATTTCGAGTTGAAAACCTTATTCTTAAATTGTTGAACTATTTCCCCATGCACTCTTTCATAGAGTGGCTAAGCCCTCACCATATTTACTTTTGAAAGACTTATTACACCCGATCATGTTACTGACCTGTTACTAAATAATCTAATAGCTGTGAGGTGTTCTACCTGTTGTCTTTTTTTAGCATCATGCAACTTTCCAGTCTTTTATTGTCCCGTCCCAACTTTTTTAGAACGTGATGCTGTCAGTAAATTCAAAATGAGTTGATATTTTTCAAAAAACAATCACATTTATCAGTTTCAACATTTGATATGTTGTCTTTGTCCTGTTTCAATTAAATATAGGGTTTTAATCGATTTTTGAATCATTGCACTCTGTTTTATTGACATTTAACACAATGTCCCAACTTTTTTCGAAAATGGGGTTGTATTTATGCACGCAGTTACACAATACTATCAATAGGTTGTACACCCAAAAGGGTTAATGAATATTCACGCGGAAGCGGTGCCTGCAAATGATTTAGAAAGTGGACGAGTTAAGTCCCATTGCTGTTTCCTTGGAATTGTATGAATTAAACTCCTCAGCCAAGCTTGATATGCGAACTGCCTAATATACTTGCCCATAGTATCTATCTAGCATTTAATAAAAATAATCTCTTGCGACAAAACAAAATCTTTGCGTTTTGTTGCAACCATTTTAGCCATAATAGGCTGAAGGTATCCCAATTAAGTAGTGAAAAAAAATCAGTTTTCTGAATAAAAAATTTCAGATGTTATTGTCCCCCGCCACAAAGTGGATCGGGGGATATTGCAATGGAGCTCGTCCATCCGTCTGTCATTCCGTCCATCCGTCCGTCCATCCGGGTTCAATGGGGACAAGTTTTCTCGGAAACTATTGCACCTACGCAAATTAAATTTTGGATGTGGCCAGTACTGATGACCCTACTGAATTAATTAGACAATTGATTCTGAGAAATTTATTTTTACAGAGTTATGGCCCTTGACTCTGTTCGTAGACTTAAGAGTATGGGTGTTGCAATGGGGACGAGTTCTCTCGGCAACTATTGCACCTACCTGGATGAAATTTTGTGGGTGACCAGTACTAATGATCCTATTGAATGAGTTCGACAGTTGATTCCGAGAAATTTATTTTTACGGAGTTATGGTCCTTGTTTCTGTTCGTTGACTTGGTGCATGGGATTTGCAATGGGGACAAGTTTTCTCGGCAGCTATTGTACCTTTATGGGTGAAATTTTGTGCATGGCCAGTACTAATGACCCTATTGAATGATTTCGACAATTGATTCCGAGAAATTTATTTTTACGGAGTTATGGCCCTTGACTCTGAACTTGGTGTATGGGTGTTTAATGGGGACAAGTTTTCTCGGCAACGTGGATGAAATTTTGTGTGTGGCCAGAACAGATGACCCTATTGAATGAGTTTGACAGTTGATTCCGAGAAATTTATTTTTACGGAGTTATGGTCCTTGTTTCTGTTCGTCGACTTGGTGTATGGGATTTGCAATGGGGACAAGTTTTCTCGGCAACTATTCCTTCATTTTATTATCTCCTTGCATATGTTTCAGTGGATAACATCATTGATCTGAGTTTTTTTTTTTGTATGAATATGGAATCTCCCGTGACCATTCTTACTGTGGCAGGGGATATTGGTGACAATGTTGCCTTGTTGATACTGTCATTCTACTATCTATTATAGTCATCAGATATTAGGAACGCATGATTACCTACCATTGATTTACACGTAGATTTGTCCCTCGAAAAATTCAGTAGACACTTACAAACCCTCGTACAACCTCTCACTGAAATCCAGCCACTTTAATGCCTGCTCGGGCTTATCTGCATTAAGCACAGTTATAGTTCACGCCCATGTGAAACTTTTCTGGTTATTATCTATTGATTTACACATTTTTTTTAATCCAAATTTCAGACAATATAAACTTTCCCCAGTAATTGAAAGGCATTGATTGGGCCCTCAGAAAAGTATTTTTAAGAACCCTTGCGTAACAGCAAGTTAGGTCATATTCTCTCAACTATGCGCATCTTACTGATGTGAATGCGTAGAAAAAATAACAGCCAAAACCAACAAAGAAGTGCTTAGGTCACATTTCTGAGATGGAAATGTGATGCCTACATGGTCAATGGGAGTTTTTCCCAAATGGAACAGGACTGGATGGTTCCTCGTACCTGATTGCTGGGTTTGTCTGGAGGAGGAATTCAATGATGGAGAGATTCTCTTCATTATTTGTATGTACAATGGAGTGTATATTACTTATGACTAGCTAGTTAGCTGGCTGGCTAGCTGCTCTTTATTTTTGGTTTACCATAGCCATGATGATCACAGTTTGTTTGCCACATTAGTTAATAAGAGTAACCGTTAGCCTTTGCTAATAATACTGCATGTGGTGGCATTTTGATCAGTGTGGTAATTTGTTTTACAATAACTACCACATTCAACAAAATAGAATGTGTAACGTTTTCACTGGTTTAAAGTGTGAACAGCTTGAAGACTTTAGTAAATCCCTGGCCACATTCCTGGCACCAATTCTGTTCAATCTAGGGTAGCATATTCCCTGCTTTTTCCTGATAGTGGAATGTCTGTTTTATTAAAATAAGGCATATTTCAGATATGACTGTGTTAGTGAGTTATACTTGCTCCATATTGGGTGTGAAAAGCATTTATGCAAGCTTGCCTTTCACTTGGATGATTGGAATTGTAAATAGCAAGCTGTCTGTTGCAGGGTGAATCTACTGACCGTAAAATAAGCAGTTCCTTTTATGAGTATGTGTGCTGGCTGATGCGGCTCTGAGGAAAAATGGAAAAAACTCTAAACTTTATCATGAAGAAAAGGCATGTTTTTGGTTTGGAGAAGTTACTGGTGACCATTGATATCCATATGTACCAATACCGATAAACTCATGCAAAATTCTGCTAGAAAATCATCAATTCATGTTGAACTTCATGAGTCAAAAGTTGTGTTAAACATATGATTATTTCATGATTAAACAGTGTGCAGTTTTGAGGGCTCTGACAGTGTGCGGAGCCACTTGGAGAACTATCTTATTTGGCTCATAAACAGTTAATAATTTTGAATATCTCTGTCAGATGAAGTATACTTGTGGTTAAAGAGTTTGTGATCCCAGAAGTGTATTGTTTGAACTCCCAGCCATTTTTCAATTCTCAGTATTTTTTATTATTTCATTGCTGAATTTTCATGAACTTACTCTGTACTGAAATTATGAAAAGAAACTGAAATACTTTGGACTTCTATGTTCCCCCTCTCTGTGAAGCTCAAATCTTGAATTACTAGGCCTTAAATAGGGTAGCGCATGAATCGCCAGATTTGGCTTCTGCTAAATGGAATGATCATTTAAAAGCAGCATTTTGTGTTTACTCAAGTAGTCTGTCTCTTGCATTAAAATTAGATGGATAATCAGGAACATTTATATTTGACAAATAAGCAAAAATGGGCAAAATCAGAATTTGGGCAAATACTCTTTCACAGCACTGTAGGTTATGGCATACAAACAATGATAGGTACCATGCGGCAAGAAATTATTCCCCACTCTATTGCACCCACACCAGCCTGAACTCTTAACATGAGGTACCCTACAGGCCAAAAGTTTAGGGCCACCCTCAAATTAAAAAACAAAAAAATCACGCATCAACTGTTCTTTCCTCATTTTTTGCACGTGAAATGACTTCAGTGCATAAAATATAGGAAGCCGATAGGTTTTGGGTGAATTCCCAGACCTCAGACCACATTTTAAAGCTGTCTTGACTGATTGATCACTGACCACAATGTTTTATAATTGAGTTCCAATGCATTTGTGTTACATGATTTTATGTCACTAGGACATGAACAATTTTATGTAACAAGAAGGCATACTGTATAAATGCCTTCCCCAAAACCAAGGGGTCACATTGCACTTGGTGCACCATTAAAAATCTGAGGGTGGCCCCAAACTTTTGGCCTGTGGTGTAGGTTGGGTCCATGGATTCATGAAATTCTGACCCTGCCATCTGCATGTTGCTGCAGAATTCACCCAGCAGACCAGACTATGTTCTCTAATCTTTAGCTCTCAAGTTCTGTTGATGCTGTGCCCTATGCAGCCTCAGATTTTTGTTCTTGGCAGAAGTGGAACCAGACACGGTCTTTTTCTGTTCACCACTGTTTGATCAAGTGGGGCCATTCTCCCGTTACCTCACTCATCAACAAGGCATTCTCTTCAGAGCTGCTGTTCACTTTGTTTGTTTGCAATTGTTTTCTGTACCACCTTGCCCTAAGTCAGGGACTATTGTTTGTTTACATTCCGGGAGAGCAGGGGCCTATTGCACAAAAGTCGGATCCTGAGATCCTGGATCAATGCCAAAGCAAGGATTGCCATATCCCAAACAGCGCGTCGCTGGCTTAATTGATTGCACAAAGCCAACAGCGGGTGGAGGAGGATAGGCTAAGTGAAGGCCGGTGCCGCTGATCCTGCTGAGAGTGCGCACACGGCTACCTCAAATAGACCCCGAGATCGATCACAGAATCGCTGATCATCACCATGGACACTAAGTAGCTGCAGCAGACGCATGCGCCAGCAACGCTCAAAGACCACGTTCAGACAGAGGGACGATGGGATCGCTGAAATGCCTCTGCTTGCTATTCCTTTAGTTTCTGTCTGAATGGTGCAAGATGTTTGAGAGGAGTATCAAAGTGAGCTAAACTCAAGTGAAAGTAAACTCAGGAGGTATTTGACCGCAGTCAAAAAGGAGTGGCTGATGCACTTTGGCGTTACCATGAACGAGATAAGCCATCGCTGTCAGACAGGTTTAATATAAAGCGATACCTTCAAAGTCTGAGCGTGTATGTGTCATGCGCACTGTGGAGACATCCTTAAAGTCGACAAAAATAATTAAGCATATTTGTGTCTCACATATGACTCTTAATTTTGCTACAAGCCCTTTTTTTGTTCTATACAAACTGAATTGATTGTCCGATCTAGAAGACATTTACAGGTTAGTTGAGTTTACTTTCTGCTTTTTATCACTTCTGATGGAGGCATACTCAAATTAAAAAGTAGAGATGTTAGCGTCAGAAAATTACATCAAGGAGCCTCCTGAAAATGTTTGATTCCAGTATCGTGAAGCGAGCGACATTGCACTCGTGTCCAGCACTAAGGCAACAACTCTACCTTACCCTTCGCAGTCTGAATAAAGACGGAGAAAAGTAGCAGCAGTGCTGTAGGTAGGGGGTTACCGCAGCGATTTAAGACCGCGCTGAAACACGGTAACCTACTTCATGCAGCACTGCTCATTTTCTACTCTGATGGAAGTCTCAACTTGGGGAATAAGGACAAATCTGATAATGACGGATTCTAAATATGGTTAAAATGTGACATGGAAGGGGGACTGATTGAACTGTGATGGTCACTGTCACATGGATACTTGAATATAATGATCAAATATTGGCTATTTTACTGACATCAGTGGTCACAAGTTTCTAAGATAATTACTCTGGACCTACTATAATTGAGATAGCAATGTGTAGTGGACAATTCAGAACGACTGTTAAGGACATTGATTTTCCATTTGGGTGACTGCTGAATGAGGTGAGGTGAAATTGGCTGGAGGCAGGAGCTTAGCTAATTCGTAAACCTGCTCCGGAGCTTGCTAGCTCCACAGACTTTGTTTCCATAGTAACTAGTGCCATGGCTTAGCTCACACGCTCTGTGCAACTGAAATGGGGCTTGAGATCAGGCTAATCCCGTGCCGATCTTCGTGCAATAGGCCCCAGCACTTTCAGAAATACTCAAACCAGCCTGTCTGAAACAAACTATCATACCATGGTAGAAGCTAGTGACATCACATTTTCCCCAATTCTGATGTTTGATGTCAGCATGAACAGAATCAACCGGACAGGTGGTCCTAATAAATTGCTCAATGAGTGTATTCTCTCTGGACGTGCACCTTCTGGGGTCAAGCGTGCTATAAAGGCTGCTGCAGCTATGAAATGAAAAAGAATGTGATTCTCTGTCAGTAAAATTAATTCTAGATTTTAACTGACTGTATTTTTTTTAAATATCCTACAATCTCTTAGGCGCTTCTCTCTTTATTAGCCAATTACTTCCAAGTATTGTTTTTAGTCTGAAAAGAGAGTACTTTTGAAAAGCGCATTTTCATTCTGTTTGGGCTGGGGCTTCAGTCAGTAATCTGTCTCATTCTTTCTTCCCTCTTCCAATCTTACACATACACACACTGGCTAAACACACTGACTACTTGCACTGCTCTAAACATCCTCCTTGGAGGAGCAGAAGCCTTCTGTTTCACGCTCTTTTCCTACTAGACCGTGGGCTGAAGGTCAAAATTCTTAACTTTTGTGACCCACATCAAGTAACTAATAAATTTTGAATTGATATTGTTCAGAAAAATATTTGAAAGCATGCCATATAACTCTGCGATCTCAGAAATCTAGCATTATTTCAAAAGTATAAAAACAAAACCTCAATAATTTCGGTGAGGAACCGAATCGAAATACCCAATCACAGCGGCCCCTCTATAAACGCATCAGAATATCTTGGAAATAACAGCCAATCAGACGATTTGTTTTAACAAAGCAACAAAAGCAAACAGGTATGCCGTGGGATTCTGTGACAATGTTAGGGTATTACAGTAATTAACGATTAAACACGCTTATGTAACAAGGGATTGGGTGCTTCTGCAACTGTGAGGAGAAACAGGATGAGAAGGTTTTTCTAAAATTGATTTTTATTTAGAAAATTTGTGTTTTTAATTGTATTTGCTGCGATAAACTGAGCATCCGACACTCCAACTGAAGAGATAATGACTTGCGATCAGCCTGGTTTGAATGGGCGTATTGCTGATTTGATGCAATTTTGCAATGTGAATCCTTGAATAATTTTGTAATAAATATTCCATGAATAATATACAGAAGTAGTTTGCACATTTTATTTAGCACAGTTTGATAAAAATAGACGTTGACAGAATGATCAGAGTGAAAAAACATGTTAGAGAGGCTATTTTGCGCAGAATACAGGCGTGCCTTGAGTTTTTGGCTTGCCCGTTGGTGTGCCTTGGCACGAAAAGTTTGAAAACCACTGTGCCAGGAAATACTTCAACATGAGGTCACATTAAGGCTTTTTTCATACCGAGGACAAACGAAAAAGTAAAGGAAAACGTGGTTTCCATGCATTCCGCCGAAAATTAAAGATTCACAGTAAGATTCTGCCATGACAACCATGAGAAAGAAAATCTATTGATCCTGGGATTCGCATCATATAGGCCACTTGAGTTCAAAATTTTTAACAGATGCCATTCGTTCTGCGCTTTGTTTGCAAAAGCCCACAGTCTCACGCATGCAGCGCTCCAGAGGTATAGAGCCTATTTAGTAAGCTACATTTTAGCTTTTTATTCAGCACTTATTACGGCATTACAGTAAGGACTGGAGTGAAAAGTTATCAAATGCTATGAAACAGCTATGATTCTGGGGACAAGAAAAGAGCAGGGACTTTGATTTTTAGCCACAGGCACGGCTGGATATTTGGAATGGTCAAGTAGGGGGCAGCTTAGTCAATGTCTTAATAATGTTTTCCAAAAAAGTGACATATTTCAGTTTCAGACAGGTGAGGCATTTATTTTCTTTCATGATGAAAAAACACACTTGCACACAGGTGATGAGCAATGTAAGACTAGATACATAAGGAAAGACTGACACTTCCCAGGATAGGAGCAGAGTTAAGGCAGGAAAATGGCAAAACACAAAGGAGACGACATGACAGCCAAATGGAAACTTAAATGTTTCACAAGTTAGAGTCAATGAATGATTCATAACTCTAGGATAGCATACGGACCGGAGTTGATGTAATGTCTTGCGAACACTTCATGCAATAAAACAACACTAACAAATCTGTTTAGAATATGTGCTTCTGTTTTTTAGAACATAATTCTGATTAACTTTGTTTATTTCCCTCACACATTATCCTGTTCAAAACCTAGCAAATACTCCAGAGTTAACGGTAGTTAGCTAAACTCAAATTAAGCTCATGTTAAATAACATTAGTGAAAGCCCGAGCTAGCCAGCTAACTCATATTCGTAATGCGAAATATAGCCATTAGCTGTACAGCAAAATGCCTCATGTAGCAAAGTAAAAAGAAATATAAACGCATTGTGCAGATATTAGATAGATACTTGTGTATTCCAACGTTTACTCTGCAAATACAACGCTCACAATACTCCCGCAACCGCGCTCACATAGGAGGCTGGAGATGTGACCAATTTCTTACAATGGGGGTATATTCTTGGTGTGCACGTGACGCCACGCATAATTTCCGAACAGGAAGTCCGCCATGATGGATGATAACACCAACCAAGATAGCTGCGCTTCACCATTGAGCTCCTGCAACTCTTCGTGATTTTCTTCGGATTTGCGCTTCCTTTTAAAAGAAAATAATGCCCACTTTGTGTGCGGTTTTTAAATGCAGCGATAGTGCTACTCGTGATAAAGACAAGAGTTTCTTCAGAATCCCATCTCATTGAAATCAATGTCGCTTACTGGCAAATCCGGCACTTTGTTTACGTGCGCTGGCAGCCACTTGCTTTTTACTCCAGTACATGTTCTCGAGTTCCCGATTCTATATCCAACTTCAGTCGCAAAGAGCAAAGCTCCAATGTGGGAACAAGCCTCGATTAATCCAACCATGCAATCACAATGTGCGAGGATCACATCGCCATTCTTATCGCTCACAAACCACGGCTTGAGCGGTGTTTCTCGCGTTCTTTGAGAATGGTTTACCCGACCATAAACCAGCATCCTGTTCTCTTTCACTTCTTTAGTGTGAAGAATACCAACCCAGCCAGACACGAAAAAGTTATACAGATCTTGACTCTTATAAGCCTTCATTTGTGCGTTGGTTGCCCACAAGGTTTGAATCACGAGATATTTAATGATATCAGGGTATTCAATCACTGGTAATGTTGCCAAATCCTCCATATAATCAGACGGCTTTAACATAATATGGGTCAAAACCACAAATTTCAACCTTTTCTCTGTATCTTGACTTGGCAGAGGACTCCAGAGAGTCATAATATTTCAAAAAATTTGGAGATGTATCACTGTTATTGTTCGCACAAGATGCCATTTTTGATTTGTATATCATCCAACATGGCGGCGCGTGCTATTTAATCATATGGTTGCACACCAAGAATTGGGGATGCGAGGTCTTCCTTCCTCCAGTCCTTGCTAATTAGTGTGCAACTTTTGGCGGTGCCGAGATGTAAATTCTTGTTCAGTGATTTATCTCCTATCAGACAAAAATTCAAGCAGTTACCGGATGTGGGTCACGTAAACGAAAAACAAGAGGGATTTTCACTGCTTGGCCTGTGGTCTATACGTCTTTCTCACTCTGTTTTTCTCTGTGCTGAATGACAGTGGTCTGTTTGCAATTAATTGAGACAAAAGCTTAGCTTTTGTTGATCGCTCAACTCTCATGTGTGAGTTGGCTAAGAGCGAAAATTCAGTTTTACATTTGAATGTCAAATTTCAAGGCATGTAGATTGAATACAGACCAGTATACTTATTCTGCTATGAATGGGATTAATTAAAACATAAAAAACCTTTGTGAGATGTTTGAAATAGTTTCTTTCATGTTGTGTTAATATACTTGCACAAACTATATCACTAGACATCCTGTCATTTATGAGGTTTGAGTATGCGTATGGGTTGCTACATTAGACGTGTTTCACTTACATCAAAGAAATAGCTTTGTTTAAGATACTCGTACTTGCATAGTTTATGAGGATCCATTTTGTAAAGTATCACATGTAGATAATAGAATGCTATCTGATTATATTGTATATGGTCCAGCAGTGTGTCTGTAACCATAACCTCTTGCAATATGCCATTCCTTGTGATGAGTCCTCTTAAAACAAATAAGCTGGAATGAAACAATACAAGCAGAGGTCTGAAGAACCAGAGTTATGAAATACAAAAAGAGTTTGGTTTTTTTTTTACTTCTTTCATGGAAAAATGGATAACAATTTTGAATGATTAGAATTGTAGAAGAAACTGAAATACAATTGAACCTCACAGTATTTTCGAGCTCATATACAGTAGAGCCGATTTTTCTTGAATTTTTCATAATTTTATCAAGTGCTCTGTGACCTGATGGAATGTGAATCGTATTTCTTATTTTCAGCCAAAAAGAAGAACACCGGTTATGCAAGAAAGTTGTAAAATACCAGTCTTAGAATATGTGTGCACTTGAATGTTTAAGAATGTGAGTTTTCACTTTAGACTTAATGGGAAAAATGAACTACGTGAACTCAGCTTTCTATTCAAACTGAAGTCATTTCATGGGTTGTAAATGTCTCCCAAATTCTAGCACCCAACAACTAAATCTTAGGCTTCACTCTTGGGAAGTATGTCCTCTGAAGTTTTCTTGTTGTCCTTTCAAATAAGCATTTCAGAGGGATGAGTGACCTCATTTACAAACTGAGCGTTCTCGTCAAGAAGCTGCATCAGCCATGTTGCAGATTTAAGTGAACAAACAAAGAATAAAAAAATGTGGCTAACTGGATTCTTCACATATGCAAAATTTCAAGTTGATTGTGATTTATTTTGTAAAAATTGCATGCAGCGCTGCTTTCCCACAGTTTTATAAATTAGTATTTTTTTTATCATGTGCTGCTTTTCTTTTTTTAAGCTCTCGCAATATTTGAGAATGAAATCTTTTAAAAATGAGGCTCAAGGACACTTGGTGGTCTTTACCATGAGAGCTGGTAGTACAACTATGTTTGCTGCCAATGGCTCCTGGCGGCCTCTTACATCTTTGAATGGTGTTGTTGCTTTTGGTTTTCTCGTTTTGTCAAAGTTTGTTCAAATTACAAATTACAAAACCTATTGCTTTCTCTGAATTCCATCTCCCGTTCTTGGATTTTTTCAGCAGTGCAACCTTAAAGATTGCACTTAACCCTAATGTTTTCAGTGTTCTAAAGAATAAGTTGCATTTACAGGGAAGCATGGTTGCACACAGGCTGCCGCGCCAAGCGATAATAATTAATTTATTAGATTACCTATGCTCGCGTGGAAGCATTGCTAATTGAATAATTGAGTAAATTGGTTATCAGTGAAATCGTGAAAGTTCGACACATGACATACATTTAAAATAATTTACAATGCATGCCATACGTCGAAATTACAACGTGACAAAGTCATTCATTAATCTTTGCAGTTCGGCTCTGAGACGGCAGTTATCTAATTAAATGAAACCTTATCTAAATAACACTTCAGCAGCATTTAATACATTACACTCTATTTCAAGATGGAAGTTTGAGCAATTTCAGTTAACTACCATCCATACAATCTTATATTGTGGCCTTCCTCGCGGACGCAAAGCTGTTTGTCTTAATCATTAATAGCAACGCAGCTTATTGGAAGCCCATTTGTTCTGTAGATTAATTCAATCTATTACCCGATTCTAACTCAGAAATAGGTTGAGTGTTAACCTGCATTATGGTAATATCACTGGTTGTACACAGAGATTTATTTTGACATGAGCAGCCTTAACACGTGAACCGGAGTCCGCAAAACTGCATTTTCAGAAAGTTTTTCTTAGGCATATGAAGCCGATTGGAGGCAAACGCAGGAAAAATTAAATAAATAAACGTTTTGGGAGCTGCAGGAATTTGGAAGCTTCGTAAGACATTGACGTTTTATGTTTGCGGAACAATTAATGTGGATTGGAAAATCCTTGAAAATTGTGGCAGTGAACAATAATGTAAGATTAGGGGAAATGGATACGGATTGATCCTCACAATGGGACAAATTAACACTTAATTGGTGCATAGGAAACCTAAATGGAAACAGGTTTGGAGATGTAATAGGCTTTAAGGCGAGGTGAGTGCAGTGCTTTGATTCATCCGATGGCAACTCTGGAGTGGAAGAGGTTTTAATAACATTAATTGTAGCCCCCGGACGAAATTGGGGCTACTATGGATTTGGACTCGTCACGTGTCCGCCACCGCCACTGCTGTCGAGATTTCCTTGTGAACACTCTACAGGCCACAAATTTAAAGCTATTTCTTTTATATTTGGTATATATACAGTCGTGCCCAAAATTATTCATACCCCTACCAATTTTTGAGTTTTTTCGAGATATTTTTTGACAAATCAAATTTATTCTTGCACAAATGACACAGTAAGTTGACATCAGGCTGTAAGAAGTACAGTAAACAATTTTTCAAGAAATGCAATACTTTTTGGTATTTTATTTGACAGATTTACAAAAAATGCCATGTCCAGAATTATTCATGCCCTTTTCTCAGTAATTGATGGCAAAGCCTTTATTCACGACCACAGCCTCCAAACGCTTCCTGAAGTTGATCACAAGGTTTCTACACGTTTCCACGGGGATTTTGGCCCACTCCTCTTTTGCAAACTTTTCCAGGTCCTTATGGTTTGAGGGTTTCCTTGCCATGACCTTGGTCTTCAGTTCCCTCCACAGATTTTCGAGAGGATTGAGGTCGGAGCTCTGGCTTGGCCGCTCCAAAACGTTCACTTTGTTGTCCACTAACCATTTCTTGACTGATTTGGCCATGTGTTTAGGATCATTATCCTTTTGGAAGATCAATTCCTCCCCAAGATCAAGTTATTCACCGGATTACTTAATGTTCTCACTGAGGATCTGGATATACTGGTCCTGTTTCATCGTGCCATTAACTTTTATAAGGTTTCCGGGCCCATTCGCTGAAAAGCAACCCCAGAGCATGATACTCCCGCCACCATGTTTGACCGTTGGGACCGTGTTTTTCAGGTTGAACGCTTCACCTTTCTTACGCCAAACAAAAGCCACATCTCTGTGCCCAAACAGCTCCGTCTTTGTTTCATCTGTCCATAACATTGACAGCCAGAAGCTTGTATCTTCATCCAGGTGAGCTTTTGCGAAGGCTAGACTAGTTCTTGTGTGTCTGGGTTGGAGAAGTGTAAGTGGCGTAAGAAAGGTGAAGTCTTCAACTGAAAAAGACGGTCCCAACAGTCAAACATGGTTTGTTGTCCTGAGGAAGGTCAGTTGTCCGAAACCTTGACTAATAAATTAATTGCAAGTGAGAAGACCTTGTGCGGGAGTTTTTTTCGTTTTTTTTCGTTACTTTAGTCCTTAGTCGGCCTTTCTCCTACACATTTGTCTACTTTTCGGAGTGCAAAAGTTTTTCTCGCTATTCTGTGAAGGAAATACAGAAAGTAAATCACTAATGTTACTGCTTTGCAGCATACTATCCTAAAGCCACGTAACACAAGTGATAAAAAATGCAAAATAATCTTATACCAAGCCTTCTTACTCCACAACATTGGTCTTTGTGGAAATGTATGGCTATATGGCTGAGCTAATGACAAAATGAAGTTCAGATGAGCAAGTAGGCCTGTGTTTCAAGTTGTGTTTCATGGCTAAGTAGCATTACTATTATGGAGGTTGAAAGGTATATGCTGGATAAGCGTTCATGTCCACGCCATCAGATGTTCTTCTTTTTGAGAAATCCAATTTGTGTCTCACGTCTTAATAAAATTAAAAGAATGAGTGCATAAATGAATTAATTAATGGATTATCAAAAATAGCAAAAAAAAACCCCATAAATCCAAACGTCTTTCATGAACTGTTTTTGACTCAAACCAGACAAACTGATACAAATAGGCCTATATGTATTGCATTTCAGTCTTTGTTTTTGGCTTGCCGCGAAATGCACCCTCTGTTTCAGACTAGGAAAGTGTTACATGAACGAAACTCATTGTGGTGACATCTAATAGGCCTCTATATATACTGTTAAAAGCAGTTGATGTTGGGCCCAACAGGAAAAAAAATCCAGAGGGGGTGCATTCTATGGTTTTTGACTTGTCATGAATTGCACCCCCTGTCTAACTCAAACTAGGATTGTGCTACATGCATGAAGTTCATTGTGGTTTCATGTTTTTGCCCCATATGCACACTGGTTAAAGCACTTCATTCTCGCACATGCAAGAAAGAAAATCCCAGGGGGTGCATTATAGGGCTGCATTGTTTTGGACTTGCCATGAATTGCACTTGCTGTTTTACTCAGACTAGGGAAGTGCTATGTGCATGAAATACATTGTGGTTTCATGCATTTGGGTCCAATGCACACTGTTAAAAGAATGTGATCCTGGGGCCAACTGAAAAGGCAAAAATCCATGCATGGCAGTGCATTTCACATGTATTAAGCCCTTATATACACTTTTCAGATGCTCACTGTCCAAGAGTTGCATTTCATGGCCCCTTGTTTTTTTGACTAACTCCCCAGTGTAACTCAGAAAAGGTAAATGGTACATGCATGAAATTCATTGTGGATACATGTATTAAGCCCCTTATATACACTGTTAATAACACTTGATGCTGAGGTCACCATTAGAAAATCCAAGAGGACACCTCAGCCCTTGGTTTTGACTCAGATTGTTACATTTAACAATAAAGGTAAATATACATTTATTTTAAAATAACTGTTGTCGTTAAAAAAATACTGTTGCTTAAATACTGTTACTAAAAATTTTGTTTCTTTTTTAACTTTTAAACAACACATCTAAAATACAGTTTGTTAATTTGGAATAATTATTATACTTTACAGTAAAAATAACTGTTGTCGTTAAAAAAATACTGTTGCTTAAATACTGTTACTAAAAATTTTGTTTCTTTTTTAACTTTTAAACAACACATCTAAAATACAGTTTTTAAGAGGAATGGTTTAATTCTCCTAGTAGGGCTGCTGCTCTTCCGTCATTGTGATCTTTTGAGGCTTGCTGAATACAAAAAAAAAAAGTACAGACTCTCCAGAATATATAGTATAGTGTATAGTAGCCTACTTAAGTAGTTTTTCTTTTTTTTTGAGGATTTGTACTTTACTTGAGTTTTGACTTTTACTTTTACTCTGCTACATTTAAAAGATAAAAAGTATACTTTCACTTCGTTACGTTGACACTGGCCACTTCGTTACTCGTTATGAATTAAAATATGAATGTAATTCATCATAAGGATTATCTGGATTTGGCGCGTTCGAGAACAACGGCGCTCGGCAGGGTATCCTTGTACAGATGTTGATGCCAGCGGACATGAAGCTGTAAATTTATGCACGCAGTAACAATATTCTATCACTAGATAGCACTCCAGGATCAGTTATTGAATATTCACAAGCAAGCCAAACTGAAACACGGTTTTATGGCCGAGTTCACTCCTAATTTAAATGCAGGATTTCCACTTTTGTTAAAGCATTTACATCGTGATATTGACACTTTTAGTTAAGTTAATCCTCCGAGTACATGTACTTCGTTACTATACACCTCTGACCATCACAAAGTAAGTCAGGACGCAACTCATTTTTTTTTTTTTTTTTGGACGACCCCCCCCCTATTTTTTTCCGGCATGGGAATTTTTCGAGCATTAAGCCCTGTGTGTAATGTGCGAAAAAGCCTGTCTTCGAAAAGTCAGTCTGCAGAAATGGGGGGGCATTAACAAGAGACTGGGCTGCACAGACGGCGTAACTATCCTTCACTACCTGAGGTGAGGCATACCATTTTGACCGAGCTGCAAGGATCTCTCGCTCTCTTTCTCTTCACACACAAGGGAGCACACTCGTCCAATCAGCTATGACTCATGTCGCCCACCAGTACCTACCTCTTCCGGTATCATTGGGTCTTATTAATGTTAGTAAATTTGTGCGTATATTTGCACATAAAAGCTTACGCTACTAAAAACATACTCCGGATTCATGAACACCGCGGGAGACTCAGATCTGATCGTAAAGACGTGTGTATGATGATGAATGCCAATCCATCGTAAAGTCACTGCGCGCTCCCGGTAATCAGCTATTAGCATAAATCCCCGCCCATGAATTGCCAATAACCACCATATAAGGAGGTCTAGATGCATCCAGTCGACCTGTCAGTCATGGCGTAAACAAAGAAAGAAAGAGAAAGAAAAAATAATTATTCCAAAGCGGAGATAGAAATAATTTTGGGTGACGTGGAGTTAAGAAAAAACATTGTATTTTCATCTGTTAGCAGTGGTGTGACAGGGACAGGCAAAGCGAAGGCCTGGAGGGAGGTGACAGATGACGTTAATATTGTCTCTGTAGTCCAAAGAACCATGTCCGAGGTGTAGCGTAAATGGTTTGACATGAAACTGGAGGCAAAGAACCGCATAAGCACACACAAAAAAATACATCAGCCACAGGAAGAGGAGGCTCACAGTCACAACTCGTCTCATGAATAACAAAAGGTCGCAAGTGACATTCCTCATGAAACCTGTTTTCCTGCACCACGAAGTACTAGTGCAGAAAAACAGGTTTCATCAGGAATGTCACTTGCGACCCTTTGTTATTCATGCGACGAATTATCAACTGCAGAGGAGCGCATCACTGGCGTAACTGGGGAGACCTCTCTGTCAGGAATTATACCTGACGGAGACAGCGACATGCCTCCACTTTTATTTTTTTATTATCATCATTCAACATGTAGAAAGAACGTGTAATCTATTGTGTCGATTCGCGTAGATAATTCACAATCATGAACCTAATCTGGATCTCAAACCCGCGAATTGCCAACTAATTTAACTAAATGTGTTATATTTTTAATCGTTTGTCATGTTTAGGCTATATCACGTGTTACAAAGGCATCTGCGTATTGTGTACATAACAGAGTTCAGTATGAATTAAAATTGTAATTTCCAATTGTGACAAGCATTATTTATGTGCATTCTTAAATTTACACAAGCACTACGCGTGGTCAGCAGCATGTGTAGATTTTGTTAGTAGCTACGAAAAGATCGGAGCTTCTAAAATATTGATGAATGCGGAGATGCACGTAAATTTCCGTCTGCGAACAGTTTACACACAAATTCATTCTGCTCACGTTTCATGAATGAGACCCATTGTGTTTAGTTATTTGCGGTTGTTTTTTAATTTGCGATTGTGTTTAGTTATTTGCTGTTGTGTTTAGATATTTGCAGTTGTGTTTTTTAATTTGCGGTGTTGTCTAGTTATTTGCTGTTGTGTTTAGTTATTTGCGGTTGTGTTTTTAAATTTGTTGTTGTGTTTAGTTATTTGCTGTTGTGTTTTTTTAATTTGCGGTTGTGTTTAGTTATTTGCTGTTGTGTTTTTTAATTTGCGGTCGTGTTTAGTTATTTGCTGTTGTGTTTTTTAATTTGCTGTTGTGTTTAGTTATTTGCCATTGTGTTTCTTAATTTGCTGTTGTGTTTAGTTATTTGCTGTTGTGGTTTGCACCTCAGGGCCACCGTAGAATATATATCTAACAATAAAAAATTAAACTAAATTAAACAAATAAATAAAACTTGATGTTTGTGATACAGCCTAGATTGTCACTCCATATATGTACCATATTTTCTTTCAATGTAAGCATTTGCTGAGAATTTATTTGAGAATATACTTGTATACACAGATCAAGATACCTCGCACAACTGAATTGTAATCAAGTCACTGGACAATTCTGTTTTAGTTGTATTCTGTTTTTTTTTTTTTTATTATATTCTTTGTTCCCACTGCCTATGGACTACTGATGCATTTTAAAATGCCGGGATTGTCTGTTGTATGTCTGTATGTTATAACATGGATATTTGGCCAGCATCCTGTCTGTCATCACTATGAGAGAAATTGGGCCCTCTATTAAAAGCTTTAAATAGCTTCCTTGGGGTGACCCTTTCACACATCCAGCCATTGTGTACCAAAGTGTTAACACACACATATATATATGTGTATATATATATATATATATTAAATTAAAAAAAATAGTTAGGGTGCAATTGACGGCTAGTCAAAAAGAAGGGCTGTCGTATAATGCCCCCCCCGGATATTTTCTTGTTGGCCCATGCACCACGTGCTTTAAACAGTGTGCATATAGACCTAATACTTGTAACCAGAGTGAATTTCATGCACGTCGCACTTTTAGTCTGAGTTCGACTGAGGGTGCAATTCACGGCAAGCTGAAAATGAAGGTTGCCATGAAATGCTCCCCCGTGGATTTTTTTAATGTTGACCTCAGCATCAAGTGGTTTTAACAATATGCATAGGGGCTAAGTAAAAGTAAACAAAACTAATTTCATGCATGTTGCACTTTCCTAGTCTGAGTTAGACAGGGTGCAATTCCCGGCAAGTGGAAAATAAGGGCTGCCAGGAAATGCACCCCCCTGGATTTTTTTTCTGTTGGCCCCCCGAATCATGCGCTTTCAATAGTGTGCATAGTGTTCTAGTGCATGCAACCACAATGAATTTCATGCATATAGCACTTTCCTAGTCTGAGTTAGACGGGGGTGTAATTCACAGTAAGCCGAAAATAAGGGCTGCTGTCAAATGCACCCCCTGGATATTTTTTTCTGTTGACCTCAGCATTATGTGTTTTTAACAGCATGCATAGAGTGCCAGTACATGTAACCAGAGAGAATTTCATGTGTATAGCAGTTTCCTAGACTGAGTTAGACGAAGTGCATTTTGTGGCAATCTAAAAACAAGGGCTGCTGTTAAATGCACCCCCCCGGATTTTTTTCTATTAACCTCAGCATCAACCGCTTTTAACAGTATGCATAGGGGCCTAATACATGTAACCTGAGTGAATTTCATGCATGTAGCACTTTTCTAGTTTGAGTTAGATAGGGGTGCAATTCACTGCAAGCCAAAAACAATGGCTGCCATAATATGCACCCCCATGTTTTTTTTCCTGTTGGGCCCAGCGTCAGCTGCTTTTAACAGTCTACCTAGGGGCCTAATACATGTGACAACAATGAATTTCATTGAGGTAACACCTTCCTAGTCTGAGATAGACAGGGGGAGCAAGTGATGGCAAGCCAAAACAAGGGCTGCCGTAGAATGCACTCCCCTGGATTTTTTTTGCTGTTGACTCCAGCATCAAGTACTTTTAAAAGTATGCACTGGGGCCTAATACATGTACCCTGAGTGAATTTCATGCATATAGCACAGTCCAAGTCTGAGTTAGACAGGGGATGCAATTCACAGTAAGGCAAAAACAAGGGCTGCTGCAGAAGGCACCCCCTGCTCCCGGATTTTTTTTTTTTTTTTTGTTAGCCCCATCATCATGTACTTTTAACAGTATCCATAGGGGCAAAATACATGTAACCTTAGTGAATTTCATGCATGTAGCTTTTTCCTAGTCTGAGTTAAACAGGGGGTGCTATTCACAGCAAGCCTGAAACATGGGCTGCTGTAGAATGCACCCCCTAAATTTCTTTTTCTTGTTGACCACAGCTTTGAATGCTTCTAACACAGTGCGTGGGGACCCAGTACATGTAGCCTGACCAGAGTAAGTTTCATTCATTTGGTATTTTTCTAATTTGACTCAGGTCAGGAGTGGGACCTCCAGAAGACTAGCTGCCCACCCTATTCCTGCTCTGTCCAGAATTTAGTATATTTTACTGTAAATGTTGTCTTGCAATGCATGTAGGCCTATTTCTATGAGATTGTCTGGTTTGAATAAAAAAATAGTTCATGAAAGAAGTTTGGATTTATGTTTTTTTGTTTATTTGATTATCCATTGATAAATTAATTAATTCACTCATTCTTATAATTTTCTTAAGACGTGAGACACACATTTGACTTCTCGAAAAGAAGAACATCCCACACGGAAAGAACCTATATAAACATATAGGTTTTAATATCGGGCCACATATAGGTTTCACATATATGCGACATACATAAAATTGGCCGTTTTCATATATTATAGGTACATATATGTATAATAATATATAGGTACATATATATGTATAAATATGAATTTAAGAATCCTTGTTATTTCATCCCTGTAGGTAAAAGTCTGGGACTTTTAGTTGCTATACAAGCATCTCAGATAAAATACAAGTGTCTATTCATTAAAACTGAACAGAAATGTAGACTTTGTCTTCAAATTCATTAACCACAGTGAAATGCTCAGATAGATATGGGGATGAAAATGACTTTTGAAAGGCACGTTTACTTGAATGTATGTTCTTCCATGTACTTTTATTTTGTTATTTTTGTTTTCGCAGTGGATATTTTGCCGTGAACCAGTTATACATTTCTACGGCTATTTGGCCGTGACTTCCGGTACACATGCGCAGTTGTATTATTTTTGGACTTGCTCAAAGAAATCAATGGATAATAGTGAATAGTTATAACTTTGCCATTTAGTTAGCTAGCTTGCATTTACATACATGAAATATTGCTAGCTAAGTCGGCATAAAGGCTCTCTTGCTAGCTAGCTGACATTATATTTCATGCATTTAAGTCAATTTAAAATGTGTATAGCCATTATTACGCAAACTAAGCTGGAGTCGCACCGCGAGTATTTACCTCGCTAGCTGGCATTAATATGCACCGAATGTAAAGGTTGCCAGCTAACATTGACTAAGAAACCAACAAACTAGCTTGCACGCTAGGCTAGCAAGCTAGTTAAACTTATGAGCTACCTATTTTGATTGCAAATAAATCAATAAAAAACAGTGAATCGCAATTATTTCACATTAGCAGTGTAGCTAGGTCAGTTATGCATTGACGAGGCTGGGATGCGTTTCCCAAAATCAGTGATGCTTACTTCCATAGTTGGAACCATTGACTGTGAATGGACCAACTATGTACGTTGCTAACGTAGTTACCAACTACGCTTTTGGGAAACGCACCCCTGATTAGTTGTTCGCTAGCTACCGAGTTCTTACACTAACGTTGGCCAAACATACTCCATTGATTTCTGTGTTTTAAGTCCAAAAATAATACAACTGCGCATTTGTACCGGAGGTCACAGCCAAATAGCTGAAGAAGTGTAAAACCGGTTCACGGCAAAATATCCACTGCCTTTTGTTTTATTTTGCTACATTTAGACTTATGACCTCTGAGCCATATTCATCCAGAAACTGCATTACAGACAAGATAGAAAACATTGCATTCGGTGGATGTAACAGTGTAGTGTATTACCTTTCAGTGGATGTGTATGAGCTGTAATGATGTGAATCCAATTTTATTGAATGTGGAGAATCTGGCAGTGACTTAAAGGCTGTATCAGCGATATGACGTCACTATTGTTGACAGTTGAAACACAACAGAGCCGCTCGCCCCTCCCCTTCAGAAGCTTGGAACATGAATGCGCTTTTCTTAAAGTGAAACTTTGCGTCTTTGCATTGACTTTGTAAGTAATCTGTCGCACGAAAAATTCGTTTTGCACCCGGTGTGAAAGCAGCTTAAGAATGGCTCACTCAGCTGGGTAAATGGCCGTGTACAGCTCGTGATAAACGCCCGATAGCAACAATGACGACCATTGCCAGACGATAAATTTACACCATTAGTGCTTGCTACAACAAGGTATCTGACAAGTATCTTAGCTCGGCATTACAAAATGAGTATTAACAACATCACATAGATCACCACTTTTAGCTAAACTTATCACGCGGTTATACATTCATCAACAAATTTCAACTCTGAGTACTAACCAGAGAAAAAATTTTATTACACGAACACAAACTCTGGTTTGATCAGACAGAATTAGCCAACTCACTAGCTTGCCAACCAAGAGTTAGCAAAGGTTGCTAACTCGCTCCAAAGAGGAAATATCGATCTCTCTACTGTTTGATTCATTCTGATCAGCATGATCTATACAAGATAGCCTTATAAAAACAATACATGAGCTTCCCTCAATTTGCTTGGGATGACAATTTACAATTCACATCCAACCGAGTTAGCACCAGCTCTACTCACCTCAAGTAGAAACAAGGTGACCTGGTCGTCAGAATTGAAACCATTCACTTTATGGAATTCTCTCCAGCATTGGTATGCTTTCCCTATGTTTATTCCGGACTTCGCATAGCTGCGATCGCATTCCTTTTTCCTCGACATGCACTCGTTCGAGCATCTCTTTCGGTTTAACTTCCACCATGCCTCACTCTGCCGCCTCGGTAGTGCCACTGCCAGGCTTGTGTTGCTCAGTACCACCCACTTGTCGTGCATGAGCACGGAACTGGCGCAGAAGACTCACTTGTGCCCTCCGATTTGTTGGAACACTTCTGTTGATGTTTGGGGACGCGGGTAGGTCCCCACGAGTTTGTGTATCTTTCTCAGTGTCTACCTGGCTGTAGGTGGCCTATAGAGACCGGAGTTTTTCACCGCCCACTCATGAGAGGAACTGCTAACAGTTTGTGAGGAAAAATCTCCTGTACGTGACAAACTATGTTTTGGCTCAGAATCGCTGATACAACCTTTAAACTTGAAGAATTCTTAATTGATTAAATAAATATAATCAAACCATTTTGTTTTTATACATTTCCTTCTCTTCCACAATACACAACTCAATCTTCATAGAATGGAAATAAGTATGGTCAAGAAAGAATTGATGACCTTGTTATTGTTAATGTTTCAGGAAAAAAATGTAACAAATAGTATTAGATATTTGTGTTGATATCATAGCTTTTTGTCTCCTCTCACATGCTATAGTTAATAATGACTGGTTTACACATAACATGCTGTTGTCACATGTCAACATGTATTTAGGATCAAATGTGATGTCATTTTCACGTGTTCACATGCGATTAATAAGTTATTGCGTGAAATTCTTGTTATTTCTGTAAGGGACTTTGGACTAATATGCAGATATTACCTTGAGAATAAAAATATGAGCTAGGTATCATGTATGACAGTTGCAAAAGTGAGATATGAGCTATACAATAGGTAAGACAAACAGAACCTGCCACTGGGTATATGAGCTATATAGGAGACATATACCTTGTATGTACATATAGGGCCTACATGTGGATATAAAGAAGCGATATAGGAGACCTATATGCCCTGTATATGCACATATATGTACCTGAATGCCGCATATATGCTGTATATATGTGGCATATATGCTGCATATTGGTTGCATATATGCGCATATATGTTCATATAGATTCTTTCCATGTGGGATCTGATGGCGTGGGTATGAACGCTTGTCCAGCCTATACCTTTCAACCTACATAATAGCAATGCAACTTAGCCCTGAAAAAAACAATGTGAAACACAGGCTTACTTGCTCATATCATCTGCACTTCATTTTGGAATTGGCTCTGCTATATCCTATATATCTCCACAGAAACCAATGTGGGATAAGAAACTTGGTATAAGATTAATTTACGTTTGTTACATCCCAGAAAATTCACCTTAAGGTCAGACCGTGCAATGCTCAGAGAAATTGCATAAAACCCAAGAACTACATTCAGGACTCTACAGGCCTCAGCATTTTAAATGTTAAAGTTCCCAACTCTACTATTCGAAAAAGACTGAACAAGTATGGCTCGTTTGGAAGGGTTGCCAGGAGAAAGCCTCTTCTCTCCAAAAAACACATGGCAGCACAGCTTAGGTTTGCAAGGTTGCATTTGAATAAACCACAAGCCTTCTGGAACAATGTCCTTTGGACAGAAAAGACCAGAGTCGAGCTGTTTGGCCATAATGCACAGCGCCACGTTTGGCGCAAAACATACACAGTGTATCAACACAATCACCTCATACCAGCTGTCAAGCATGGCGGTGGAGGAGTGATGATTTGGGCTTGTTTTGCAGCAACAGGACCTGGGCACCTTGCAGTCATCGACCATAAACTCCTCTGTGTACCAACGTATTCCAGAGTCGAATGTGAAACCATCTGTATGACAGCTTAAACTTGGCTGCAATTGGGTCACGCAACAGGACAGTGATTCTCAGCATACCAGCTAATCTACGACAGAATGGCTGAAAAAGAAAGAAAAAATCAAAGTGTTGCAATGGCCAAGTAGAAGTCCAGACCTCAACCATACTGAAATCCTGAGGCGGGACTTAAGAGAGCTGTGCATGAACAAATGCCCTCAAACATCAATGAACTGAAGCATTTTGCAAAGAAGAATGCGTCAAAATTCCTCCACCACGATGTGAGGATATCATATACTGTAGAAAAGGATTAGTGCAAGTTATTGCTGCTAAAGGTAGTTCTACAAGCTATTGCATGCTGAGGTGTTCTTAGTTTTTCAAAGATGACTTCTGCATTTTGGCTGAATTTCGATTTAATAAAAAATGGCACGGTGGAATCTGTTGTGTGTTGTTTTACACCTTGAGGTTAGATTTACCTAATTTTAGGACCTGGTATTTTTTTAATGTCCGGATACGTAAAACTGTAGAACTGAAAGAGGGTGTGCTTTCTTTCTCTCATGACCGTGAATGATTATTTCTAATGTTTTGAATGCGGATAAACCTTCACATGCGTGGTTATGAAACAGCAACTTAAAAGGGGTTTAGTGATGGGAACGTTACGTTTAAATTGAACGGCACATGGAAGTAACCGACGTCATACAAAGATATGTTTCCCAGCATCCTGATCACCGCCCCCAATAGCTACCACATAAGGATGTCTTTTGCTTGAAAACAGAACAAAGCTCACTGGCACAGCTACACGGCCAAAATTTCGACTGTCGCGTATTGATAACCTACTAGTGGCTAGTCTACTTTATTCTGCGGGCTTTGCGCCGATTATTGATGTACGTCTAAAAACGGGAGTACAGTGCTCATTGGCAATTCGCTGCATAAACTGGGGCGAATGACATTTAAAAATAGCAGCTCAATGTCTTCAACAGGTCTATCTGCAATTTGGCACTGCAAGGCACTGCAGGTCCGTGTTTGCTGATGAAAGAACACCATCCGGATACGGGGAAACACCATCAAGACACAAACGTAAGTGTACGAAACACTCATTTGCGTATTCAGAGTTGAATACCCGCTGAATTGCGGCAATTTGCATTGCCTAATGGACGACAAGAAATATGCAGCAATACTGATTCAAAGTTTACATTTGAAATGCGTTCTTTTGCTTAAAAATAATTTCTTCGTAACCCCACGTAATGGCATCACAGACACTAAAATATGATACCTACCTTACCTACGAAGACGAAAATGGGAACTAATTCAATATCAGCTGCGCTACGGTCAGGGTAGGAGACATTCATAATGAGCGTTATTGTTAAGCGTCTTCGGGATTGATCATACTGGAACATAAAGCTGATCTGTGTAGAGATCAGTGGATCATAAAGGGGAGACACTTATGCGTGCATTACGCGTAACGCAGAGTTCTCGAAAGGCAGCATACTGTTGCCTACGTTGCTGCGCCGTACAGTTAACTAGAATTGAATCGGATTGCCCGCATCGTATTTCACCCAATGTTTGCATAAAATGATTGCAATCATGGGGAACCTTGTTACGCTGCACGAGTTTGCTATTTTTTGTGTGTGTCTCGGAGAGTCCTTCCAGGAGATAATTAAGATAATTTAAAATTACATATATAAATAATAAATGGGATTGAACTATTCTGTTATATGCTAGTTAGGCTTTAATTGCGCTCAAGTCATCTTGAGGAAATGGGGACGGTATAGGATATGTCTTGCGCCATACCTGAAGTGCCGACTACCAACGCTACTTAGTAATTCGTCGTTCAACCCATAGCTCAGGCATTATGCATTTTAAGGTGATTGATTTTTTTGACGTTTAAAAAACGGAATTGATTTGAATTAAATATTAAAGGCAAACGTGGCCTCTCACATGGGCCTAATATGATATTAATATCACAAGACTTGATTATTAGAAAAATAAAAAGTCTGATCTATGGACGCTAAATCGTTATTTTATTCTACATATTGCTGCTGTGATGTAAATGTCTGTTTCCTCGTTTTAGAATTACTAGTGCCGTGCCCGTTCAATTGTTTTTGCGCGGTGGCCTTGAGTGCAGCGCCCATTCAATTGCTGCTGGAGCGGTATTGGTGCTCGCAGCTTTCTCAATCTCTTGAGAGCCGCTTGGTCAAACAACGTCGAACTCTACACAGCTCTTCAGTTCAGTGGCATCTCAGGAATACTCTTTACTCTCACCAAGTTTGAAGTTGATCGCATGAACGGCTGTCGTAATATGCAAAGGGATGACACACACACTCTCACACACACACATACAGAGATTCCTTGCTTTATAGCATCATTATGATGATGTAGCTCACTGAATTTAAATTTAAAATGAAACTATCGAGAAGAGATTAAATACAAATAGTAATGATATGACACTCATAAGGTGACTGAGGTATGTAATGTATAAAGTATATGTAAGGTGGACATTTCCTGGGTGAGAAAGTAACAACCCCCCTGGCTGAAGGGTTGTTCTAATTAGCTAATCCAGGAGGTTGGAACAACATACTGGGTTGGAGTTTTACTTCCTGAACTTGGATTGTCCACCTCTGATGATATGCGCCCTAATTTGATGACAAACACAGTTGGCAGGCACAAATCCTAATCACCGATTAACCCTTTGTTGCATTGAGTTTGAACAAATGCCTCCAATATGTTAAAATTGGATATCCAGTGTTCTTTTGGGACCATTTGATGGGAATTGGTGTAGGTTTGTCTTGGAGAGGGGTATTTGTGGGAGGTCAGTCTGTCTGTTATTTTAGACCTTATGCTTGTGGGATGCATACTGCCACCCTGCATTTTGGACATTATGCATGTGGGGTGACAGAAATAATGTGAAGTAGAAGAAACCTGGTCATTATATGCATAATTTCCAGTATTCTGGTCATGGCTTATTTGCACTAGTTGTTTGGCATGCATAGTGTCCAATATTTTTGACAGAACATAAAATCAGGTGTATTCCAGCAAATGCACATGCATTACAAAGCTTATGCGTTTCAGTGCATGCTATATACTGAATTTCATTCCTCCAACAAGAAAAACTTTGATCAAAACTTGAACAATATAGGCCTAAGAATATTTCTGTCATCAACTTACCTCTTACTTGTGGAAGTTTCCGTTGTGATTGTTCGTGGTAAATCCTGTGACTTATCAGAGGAGCACCTATCGGGGAAATTCTTTACAGGAAATGTCTGATAAAATGTACATTATGTGTTTTCAGGGTATCTATGAGCCTGGACAAATTTAACCCCACTTAAAATATGTCCAAAATATTGAACAACATGCAACAAAGGGTTGTAACTGGGTGTTACTAACTCCATTTAGGTAATTTTGTGATGAGAAGCAATAGGACAACTGTGCTGCTGTTGTGAAAAGGGTTGATGTAAAGGTGCGGTCGCTTATGTGCAAAATGGGAGTGTAAAAAATAGTGTTTCATTCATTCCAGTTAAGAGGGTGAAAAAAATGCTTTGGTATTTGAAGAAATCTTTATCATTTTTGTTGCCCCAGGTTCAATTATATGGAACTTTGGCAAGCAAATTTATGTGAATCGGTGATGTTTAACTAATATATGACGAGAGGGTGGAGTTGATCCCCAAACCCTCATAATTCAACATGGACGTGATGGTAATATTACGGTGTTTCCACTCATCGCAGCCTGCTGTACTACCCATTTTAGAACACCTCAAAACATCGCCTTTTTATTTTCATATATGACTGCACCTTTAGGCAAATAAATGCTTGTGAGTGTGGTGGGGGTTTGATTCCATTAAAGCCTATCAGATCAGCGGCTGTCAATCCTTTTAAAACCAGCGTGTTGACGCCTTAGCGTTGAAGAACAAGGACCAACCTTGCGGTACTGCTGCCTCTTTCAGTCCTCTGAGAACTGTGCTCCCATGTAGCATGCGGTTCAATGATATGAGATGAAAAGGAAGGTGAAAACTAGCATTAAGCAGGCGGTAGACCAGATCCACTAGAGGGGTCATCCAGTAATCTCCTCACACCAGTGGAGGACATAGCTGCCCCTACCCTCTCCGTGCTGAACAAGGAAGGGTTTTGGGGGGGATAGAAGTTGATTCGCCTGATAATACATTTTGTATCAAAGGATGTGGGCAATTTAAACCATATATAAAATGGCACTTGTGGAATTAAAACAAGGGCAAGACTGAAGTTAATTATTTGTATTCCCACCCCCCAAAAAAAATGTTCACATGTGCAAGAATGCCCCCTCACCCTCCCCTTCCCATTTGTACCCACCACCATTTTGTTGGCATTGTTTATTGGGGACATAAAAAAAACAAAAGATAAAAAGGGAAGGAAAAAATATTAATGATAGGCATGTATTTGCAAACAGCTCTGCTGGCTGGGATTCAGTCCAATGACACTACCATAGGCCAACAGTGTTCACCTCAAAAGAGGGGTTTGCGTGAGTGAAAACACGAACAAAGACTGTGACACAACATTTGCATTGCATTAGTTATGTTTATTGCCACACCCCTTAATGCGCTGTTCAACCCATTATGAAGCAAACACCTGTATTGGAGAGCACAAAACCAGCAAACATTGGCAGCCTTAGCTATGTTTCACACGTTTCTTGTGAAACGGGCCCCGCCCTCCACAGGGCCCCGACTGACATTCAATTAATGGAGTAATTCACCTACTTTTTAAAAAATGTATATAGTGACAACTAGTAACTTGTGGTTGGCCTACTTCATTCTCGTAAGATAATACAAAGGGTGCCACTTACACTAACACTAGTGGGTGCAGACAAGTGAGCAATTACTTATCTTGACCTGTAAAATACTACAGCTAGCCAGGATCCATAGCCTACTTAATGTGAAAGGAAAGTGAAATGCGCCCACACTAGCGGTGTTGGAAAAAATGGAAAATAAAAGACCTCAAAAGAAAACACAGTCAAGTTCATGCAGTGACTTGACTTGCACCATTTTAATGGTCATGGGTGCCTGAGCAATGGAGAATGTGAAGCAAATGCAGCCCCAGAATAACAGTTGGGAGAGTGAATTCATGGTTTTGCATCTCCGCTGTCATTAAACTGTGGAATTTATTATTACAATAGCCTAACCTCATTTGGACTTTTGCAGTTGTTGAGTAATTTTCATCAAACAGTGAAAAAAAAAAAAAAAAAAAAACATTTTCTCCCTTATCATTGAGTTGCAGCAATGGCACCCCGCGCAACAGCACATTATGCTGAGTCTTCTGCAGTTCGTTTATTAATGTCACAATGGATACAGAGTTGTCAAACAGTTGGAGAAGCAAAATGAAGAGAGTAGGACAAGCAACAATTTGAAGCTGCTTGATAAATAAAACAGTGAAGGTATGACAGCGATGCTGTAAGGTCTCTTTAATGATTTATTCAGCCGTTTTGTCATTAATATTTCAGCATTGTAACACATACCGTGTGTAGGTGACCACAATTAAATGCTCATAGACTTAGCTCGCCAAATGCTAATAACGTTAGTGCTTAGTAATGATCATTCCAAGTATAACGTTCAAAACCTTGCATTAACAATGCATGATTTCAGCTAATGCTAACTAAATTGAAACACAGCCTAAGCCAGGAGCTGCTCATTTCCAGTACAAGAGTGAACTGCTCTCATAATGTGTTGGCACTCTCATAATAATGCTTTTGCATGCATTTGCAGTGCAGACCTCTGCCTGCTGGTTTTATTAGCTGTCAAACCCAGAAACATTAGTTTGGTGAGATTTCATCAGATTCTTCTGGCCCCTGACTATTTCATATTTTTCTTTTTTCCTTTTAGTTGTTTCTCAGTCATTTTCATTCACTGAGGCTATTCAGTGCTTTGCTGAAAAACACTGAGCTGCAACTCGGATATGAATTTGATGCTCATAAATATTTATTTGTGTCAATGCAGTGCACAGTGCAAACACAATTTAGTTTTGCCAAGTTCACCATGGTGACAATGAATGCAGCATTTTACATTTCAGTCTCTTTTCACCGTGCCATTTCTTCTTCTCACCATATATTAGACATAGCTTCTTGATAACCATTTGGCATCACGACAATGGATTTCAAAAAAAAACTGCATTATGCACAAAAATTTGATATCAAGCCTTGAAACTTATCATCTCATATTAGCATAAGTAATGTACCAGGTCATGTATAAATGCAGGAAATTAGTGTTAAATGTCAAAACATTTTCTGGGTAGGACCCACAGACCCCTGCCAATATTATTGCTCCACTTCAAAATAGAATCAGATGCCCACTTCCATGGCATTGCTTTTTTTAAATTAATTAATTAATTTATTTGGGGATTTAGTGCTATTCAATGTAGAATAGTAGTTCCCAAGAAGGGTAAGGCTTTTCCTGATTCCAAGACAAAAATTTCATTATTTCAGTTTTTACTTGAGGGACTGATTTGGATTATTTCTATGTTGAACCGTCCGTGATTCTGAAAGTGCACATAGTGTATTTAAGTATTTAAAGGTGACATAGAATCAAAAACTGTTTTTACTTTGTCTGTGTTTAATAACGGTAGTCTACCCACATTCAAGAACACACGAAAAGTGCTAGACATTCTGAACATCTCCGTTTCATTGAAATTCCTCTTTTAAAAATGACCGCCAGAAAACGGGCCAATCTGAACAACGGATACATATGATGTAACATGTATCTCACTGCCCCTCCACTCTCATTCCGTTTCCTCCCCTTCAAAAAAATTTGCATACATGTCTTTATGCAATTCCATTGCTTCCAATCCCTCAGTAAAGACAAGCGTGAGAATTCCAGAGTCATAATCGATTTCCGTGTCACTAGTGGGGAAATCCACCGTAATGCATGCGAAACGGATTAACTTATTGCACAAGGACTTAAATTCCGCAAATGAATTTCTTCAGTGCGCTTTGATTGAATACTTGCTGAGTACGGCACAGGAACGTCAATGCGAGAGACCCACTCCGAATGCGTAAGCCTTGGCAGCTGGTTTGAAAAAAAAAAAACATTCAAAAATACTTACCATTTAGTAACGTTTAAATCCAGCCTTTGCTGGTCTGGTTCTTCCTCCAATTCAGTGTCCTCATCCGATTCGGGCTCAAAAATATAAGGCTGAATCTCTGAATATGCCATAGCTGCATAAAATTGGTCTGTCCGTGTTCCGAAGCTGGCGATTGTTTTCCATTTTCCCTACTGCTCTGGGCGAAGTTACATTCTTTTGAGTGGCAGCAAAGCCAGCCAATCAGCGTCAAGTGCTTGCATTTCATAATGAGGTTGCCAGTTAAGCCCGAAAGGTCGCCAAATAGGTGCAAAATAACTCATTCAAAATCCCCCACCCTAACATAGCTTTTTGAGAGCGGTTTTTAGGAAACTTCTGAGGCATTACAGACCCAACCAAAATTTTGTTGTCTATATGTCACATCGCAGAACAAGGATAAATACCCTGTTCAACTATTCTATGTCACTTTTAAGTTAAAGTCGACCAATATTGATGCTAACCATCTTTAAACATTGTTTTTTTATTTTGTAGTTTTTTTTTTTTTTTTTTAATTAGAGCGACACATTATCCCTTGAAATGGACCCCCAGATGCTTAAGGCTGCCACTGCCAGCAAACTGGGCAATAAATACACCATTTGCGACAGATAAAATGCTGAATAACATTACCGCCACGTGTTCCCAATCACAAAGGTGCGAAAAATAGAGCCCCAAGTGAGAAACTGATAAATTTACTAGGCAGTGTGTAGTAACACCACTAGCATTGCTAATGAGGATTGTCCTGCAACTTCGACAAGACACTGCTGAGCCACCAACTGAGACACTGAAGATGATTTACTACCATAATTTATCCCAATAAAAACAGAATAGCCACTTCAAATTGGTATTTAAAACATTTGAAACAGTTTGCTTTTAAAGATGTTTCAAAATCTTGTGTTTCCCAGTTGATTTTTTCCCTTTTACTGCAGCTGACTGTTATTTTGAAAAAGAAACCCTTCTGATAGAGTCAAATCATTTTGTGTCAAACACTTCATAACTGAGCAATTAACATATGATGGTTTACTGCCACTGTTATTTGATGGGGGGCATCAGTCCTCAACTCAAGTTTGAAACCTCTGCTTGGGGGAGGAGACCATGATGATGTATAAAATTTCCACAAGTTTGGAGCATCATCAGTTTGGAATGAACTGTGAATTTGTGGCCATATTTACAGTATATATAACTATGTTTTATCTCTACCTATGTAAAGGTCACATGACTGAAGTTTAGAATTGTAAATCTGCGTCAATTCGGACGGTGTTGAATGTATTTGAAATAGTTGGTATCAGATGAATCTTGAGTGTTGAAATTACCATCACTAGTGACACAAGTGCTTCATTGCATAAGTAGTGACTGTCTGCAACACTTGCAGCGTGCTTCTGAATACATAAGGCCTGTTTATCACGTAAAAATGTTTCATCCTGTCATCTACATTGCACTGAAACTCTTTCAAATCTCTAAAGATATGTACACTTTTATATGTAACCAAAACATTCAGTCAGGTCTAGAAGTATTTGGACAACGACAGTTTCTCTCGGTTTACCACTCTAATGGATTTGAAACGGACTAATCAACATGAGCTTAAAGGGGAATTTTTCAGCTTTAATTTAAGGGATTTTCCAAAATATTGTTTTTACTTCACAGGAATTGCAACCATACATAATTCCCCAGTTTTAGGTGCTAAAATTAATTTGAACAAGCTAACAATTTGCCATTCTTAATACTTCGTTACAAATCCTTTGCAGCCACTTATTGCCAGAAGAATGGACCCATAGCCATCACCAGGTGCTGGATTTCTTCCCTGGTGACGCTCTACCAGGACTTCACTGCAGCTGTCTTTTCTTTACAAGTATCAGATTCAGGTTTCATTTCTCCTGTATCCTACTCATTGAGTATTTTAATCATGTATCAAATAAAATTTCATTGAACTCCAACAATTAGCAAACCACTGTCTTCAGTACTTAACTGTATACAGTATTGCTCACTGCCAGCAAGCTCATTATTGCTGTAAAACTTCAGGTGAATTGGCGTCACTGTCACACACTGCATGGCACCCCTGGAAAAACAGAGGAACTCGACACATGGAGTTGGAGTGATTCCAGCTTTCACAGTTTTTTTAAGGTGTTTTATTACTCTGAAGATGGGCTCAATTCAAAGAATAATTCAGCTGATTGCCCCATCTGACAAAGCCAGATTTATTTTTTCATTGGCTCTACTGATTATATCGAGGTGTGTTAAGAGTTTATTTGACATCGCCAGATCTGCTTGGAAGCTTGTTGGAGGCACACCAAATTCAAGTGGAAAATATTAATCATGGGTTGTGTGGGGTCCAAATCGTATAGTGAGTGCGCTGTCCACACACTCAAGGACCAAAAAATTGTAAAATTTATGATTTAATGTCGTTATATGTGATGTCTCTCACATCTAAACTTCTGTTGAGATTTTGGTGACCAGGAATTTAGACTCCATGCAGCTTGCGAGGCATAGAATAAGAGCAAATTTACTTTTACTTTAAAGTAAACTTTTACTTTTACTAAAGTTTACTTTATTTCAGATCAAACATATGTCATATTACATGCATTTATGAGAGTAGTTTTTACCTTATTCTATATACCTATATGTAGGTTTTTACCTGTTACATGATCATGACTTGGTCATTATTACAAACACAATTCCAAAAAAGTTGTGATGTTTTGTAAATTGTAAATAAAAACAGAATGCAATGATGTGCAAATCTCATAAACCCACGTTTTATTCATAGTAGAACATAGACAAGATATCAAATGTTGAAAGTGTGACATTTTGCCATTTCATGAAAAATATTATCTCATTTTGTATTTGATAGCAGCAACACATCTCAAAAAAGTTGAGACAGGGGCAACAAAAGGCAGGAAAAATAAGTGGTACTAATGAAAAAAAACAGCTGGAGGAGCATTTTGCAACTAATTAGGTCAATTGATATCAGGTCAGTAACATGACTGGGCATTAAAAAAAAGCATTTTAGAGAGGCAGAGTCTCTCACAAGTAAAGATGGGCAGAGGTTCACCAATCTGCAAAAATCTGTATCTTAAAATTGTGGAACAATATCAGATAAATGTTCCTCAATGTAAAATTGCGAAGATTTTGAATATCTCACCATCTACAGTACATAATATCATCAAAAGACTCATAGAATCTGGAGAAATCTCTGTGGGCTAGGGACAAGACTGAAGGTCAATACTGGATGCTTGTGATCTTCAAGTCTCAGGCAGCACTGCATGATTCTGCACTGGAATTCACTGCATGGGCTCAGGAACAGTTCCAGAAATCACTGTCTGTGAACACAGTTCACTTTGCAATCCACAAAGGCAAGTTAAAGCTCTATCATGCAAAAAAGAAGCCATATGTGGACACGGACCAGAAATGCTGCTGTCTTCTCCGGGCCAAAGATTATTTAAAATTGACTGAGGCAAAATGGAAAACTGTTCTGTGGTCAGATGAATCAATACTTTGAAATTCTGTTTGGAAACCACGGACGCCATGCCATGCAGACTAAAGAGGAGAGGGACCATCCAGCTTGTTATCAGTGCACAGTTCAAAAGCCTGCATCTCTGATGGTATCAGGTTGCATTAGTGCCTATGGTGTGGGCAGCTTACACATCTCGAGAGGCACTTTCAATGGTGAAAAGTATATAGAGGTTTTACAACTAGGTATGCTCCCATCCAGACAATGTCTGTTTCAGGGAAGGCCTTGCATATTTCAGCAAGACAATGCTAAACCACACACTGCATCCATCACAACAGCAGTAGAAGAGTCTGAGTGCTGACCTGGGCTGCCTGCACTAATAGAAAACATGTGGCGCGTCATGAAATGAAAAAATCCGGCAAAGAAGACCCAGGACTGTTGAGCAGCTAGAATCCAACATCAGACAAGAATGGGACAACATCCCTCTACCAAAACTCCAGAAATTGGTCTCTTCACTTCCCAGACATTTACAGATTATTGTTAGAAGAAGAGGGGATGCTACACAATGGTAAACATGGCCCTGTCCCAACTTTTTTGAGATGTGTTGCTGCCATCAAATTCAAAATGAGCTAATATTTTCCACAAAATGGTAAAATGTCTCACTTTCAACATCTGATATGTTGTCTATGTGAATTTTGAATAAAATGTGGGTTTATGAGATTTGCAAATCATTGCATTCTGTTTTTATTAACATTTTATGCAGCATCCCAACTTTTTTGGAATTGAGGTTGCATTAATCTCACGCTTGGTTTTTCAGGCAATTACAATTCTGCACATACAACCAGTTAACTTCAGTCCAAGTTCCTCTTATCTGAGACAAAACATTCCTTTCCTTTACTTTTAGTCCGAAACACCCCATCACAAAGATGCAACACGGCCTTCACTTTTTACCCATGCACAGACACTGTTATACATGTTCCAGAGCATATTTCTGCTCAGTACCATGCACTCTTCAAATTTTCTATGACAAGCACAAAAGTGCCCTTTGCATTTATGAGATCCTGGCAAAAGTATCAATATAAGATAATACACACCAAATAAACAAAACAACAAACTTTTTAGAAGGTTTTTTTCGCTCTCCGCAAAAGGGCTCACTCTCATCTCAGGTCACCAGTCTCAGATTCCAATGTATAGACCTGCTTTTTACATTTTGGTTCCCCATTTTTTTTAAACTGTAACTTCATGCCATTTTGTAAAATGATGAATTAAGATTTTGTATCCAAAAACAGCAATTAAGGGCAGCAATGTTTTCTAGTTCTTACGGTTCTGTGCCTTTCTCCACAGTACCTCCAGAGCCTCTGCTCACCCTCCTCCTCATCTCGCTCATTTTCTCTCACTCCGCTGCTGAGATGGCGTGGTATGTGTGAGCCATGGGCCAATCACCCACCACCCTGTCCAAGCTGAAGCTGGGGAAGCTGAAGGTGGGGAAGCTGAAGGTGGTGCGTCAGCAGCTTCTGCAGCGCTACGAGCACCAGCCCTTTGTGTCCTGCCTGGCAGGCCTCTACGGGTGCCAATGGAGGCGCTACCAAAGAGCGCGCACCCCGCCAGGGGAGTGCTGCTGCAGCAAGGTCCGAAAGCACAATACTCGGTTGGCCTTCCGACCCTAACATTACACCCTTTTGCAAACCTTCCCTTGCAGCAGGTTGCTGAGTCACATTACTGAGCTTTCATACCTGTTAATTTGTCTTTCAGGTACATAACAACCTAGGCTGTATTTCAACAGCTTGCGTCGTTCACTTTGAAGTGCACATAAAGAGGGCCACGGCCGATGCAGCAACAAGGATGGCTAATACTGCACAGAAAGCTAATGAACCTAGCTTTATGGCTTACTGTAGTCTGCTGGCTAACGTTAGTTATATGGCTACAGACGTTTTTATTTTTTACTCGTGGAAATTTGTTGCCTTACAAAAGCTGGCTATGAAACTATGGCAAAACTGATAATTGGCCAGTGAAAGCAATTCTTCCGTGGGCAGGCTGCCTTTGTTCACATTCGCTTAAACAGAAAGCAGCAGCCCCAAAAGACAGGGTGTCCCAAAAAAAAGTCCCAGCCAAACTGGGCAACCTCAGAATGTACGTTTCCCTTCATCCTTGAATGGAATCTTCTTACATGAAAAACTGTTTGTATTTCATCTAAATCGGTCAATTGTTTTAGATGTTAGGTCAATTTTGGTGTAAGGTCAGCCCCTCAACTATAAGTGACTAAGTGAAATTTTTTTTGCATTCATTCTTTTCTTTATTCTTTCTTGATTCTTTTTCTCATTACTTAATTTGCAATAGCAATTACGTTGTATTATTTACAGTTCATTTCCTTCGTTTGGACCATAAAGACACGCAGCTCTGTTGTGAACTGTTGGCCAACCATTTTGACTATGCAAACACGTAGACAAAATGCTATCAAAGAAATTCCCCCCCTCAATAAATAGGCCTACATGGATACGTTAATTATGCAGTCAGGCTGAAATTGACTTTGGGCAGTGACTGCCAATCTCATATATTTTGTGAAGAAGGGTGTGACTGACCTGCACAAAAAATGACATAACGTTTGATTGGCTTGACCCATTTTGATGAAACAAGGAGTGTTTTTAGTAAGAGGATTTCCTTTCAGGATCTAGGGAAATATAAATTCACAGGTTGCCTGGTTTGGCGTGGACATTTTTTGGGACACCTGTATGTCGAAGGGCATTCCAAACGACCATTGCTTGGGAACCCTACTGCCTGCTGCCCTTCACTACAAAGGGAAGTGACTTCACAGGGTGTAGGGCATAGGGATTAACCTTATGGAATGAAATACAGCCCTAGTTTCACCCAAAATTTTCAAGGCATTCGCCGTAGAATTCATGTATTTCCCCCTGTTAAAACCTGATTGACTAGGCAGAGATTAAGTCTAGTCAACAACTGAATCCAATTTTATATTGATGGTCTTCATACTAAATTGAATTTAGTCAAGAACTATGCTTAATTTGTGTCTGTGTCATGCCCTTTATCAGTAATGGTTGCTCAGCTGAAATTGGAGGAGTTTTCAAGCACAGAAGTATCTAGAGTTTACACAGAATCATGTTGAAGGCTTCAAACATCCAGTAAATGGCAATTCTGTGGGCAGGAATGGGATGTTAATGAAGGAGGTCTGAGGAAATGGCCAGACTGGTTTGAGCAAACAGAAAGGCTGCGGTAATTCAGAGAACCACTCTTTACAACTGAGAAAAGCAGAAAAGCACACAATATCTTAATACTCAACAGATCTCACTTTGAGGTTGACAAGCTACAACACCAGAAGACCATGTTGGGTTCCTCTTCTGTCAGCCTAGAACTGACATCTGACCATACTGCACTGGCTCCCCAGAAGTAGAAAGTCAAAGATTTAAAAAATGTATACTGGTCTGATGTATGTCTAATTCTGCTTTGATATGCAGATTTTTAGGTCAGAATTTGACGTCAACCGTATGAAACCATGGACCCAACTTGCCTTGCATTGAAAGTTCAGGCTGATGGTTGTGTTTGTGTAATGATGTGGGGAAAATTTTCTTGGCAAACTTCTCACCCCTTTAATACCAATCAACCAATTTTTTTTTAATGTCACAGCATATCTGAATATTGTCAATCATGTGCATCCTTTTAAGGCCACGATTTACCCATGTTTAAATGGCTGCTTACATAGAGCAGTGGTTCTCAAACCTCTCCTGGAGGACCACCTGTCCTGCATGCTTTAGATCTCTTCCTGCTTCTGCTCAGGTGATTCAAATGATCAGGACGTTATCAATTGGCTTTAGGGGGTGATTAATGAGCTGATCTTGTGAATTACCTGTGCTGGAGCAGGGAGAGATCTAAAACATGCAGGACAGGTGGGCCTCCAGGAGAGGTTTGGGAAGCACAGACTTGAAGGATCTTACACAAGTGGGCGTGTGTCAGATGAAAGTTATGAAACAAGTTGAGTAAATTTGCATTTGTTGCAAGCTTTAGCCAGCAACAAACCCAAAATTTACTCAAGGAGTTTAATAACTTTCAAATGACATGACTAATATACAAGAGTATAAGACTCTATTTATCACACAACTTAATTGCGTAATTTAACAGAGAACAAACTTAATTTCTGTTTGCGCCATAATAGTAATTCCCATTATGTTAGCACTGAGGTAGCGCCATAACTCTGATACTCCATAAGTCATTGAGTTGCGGACATGCATGGTTGACCTAGCCATGGCTTTAAATTCACTGTTAACTGAGTCTGTAGCTAGCTAACCAACTAATGTTACATAATGGTTATGGAAAGGTACTCCGTGCACGCTGGCTAGCTAGCTCAAATACGATAACTTGGTGATGAGTGGCACTTAGCTGGCTCGCAACAGTGCTTAGCCATACCGATTTCACCAACATTACACTTGATGTTCAGTTTTGCTAAATACGAAGAACGTGACGTAATGAAGGGCGATATTTTTCCCATGCTCTCAGCCAATGAAGTTTTTTTCGTAAAAGTGATATTACCCCTGGATAATATCAAAGATATGTTGTCATCTATGGGAAACCTACCACAGTTATGCGATAAAGTTAGAAAATGCACAATGTCACACAGCAAAAATAATCTCAGTCTGGTTTCATGAACATAGACATGATAATGAATTCAGTGTACTTCAATGGCCTTCCCAGCAATTAGCACCAGCCAGCAAACAAATGCTGATAAAATATGAAAGTGGCTGGTTGATTTCAGACACAAAATAATGATTTCTTATGGAGTAGCTGGTGAATCTGAATAATTATCTGTCAGTGTCTTGTAGATTTTTGCATTTAAAAAAATAATTTCCCACCCTGCCTCCCAGTCACCAGACCTGAATCAATATAGCTGTTTTGGGATGTGATAGAACAGGAGATGTGTAGCCAGCTTGACTGTGTTGTGGTCTGCTCTGCAGAAATTATATGATGAAATGTTTTCCGACTTCTTGTGGAATGCATGTCACAAATGATTTAGGCCTTACCCAGTATTAGTATGTTGTTCCTGATAAAGTTTTCAGTGAATCTGTGTTTTTGAGCTGCACTGAAAATATAAAGTTTTTCCTTTTTTTCATAGATAGAGTGTGGCAGCTTTGGACTCCTGATTGCAACATTTTGCCTGTCCTTGGTGTTTCTGTATTTCTGGAGTGAGGCACAGAATGACTACAACGACTTTGACTGGTAGGTCCAATGCAGGCTCAAGAGAACAATCAAAAGTAAATTTATGCTTTAAATTAGCATAAATAAACTTTGAGGACAAAGTATTCACTTGCGGCCAAATAGATCCCACCCACTGGCAGGGGCCATTGTAAGGAGGTAATCAATGTAATTAACGAGGTAATTCACTTCACTTGTCAGTAGTCATAATGTTACGGCTGATCAGTGTATTCTTCATCTGATGCAGTCATATGTTCAAAATAAAAAATGCTTCTATGTATTGTATTGTATTGTATTGTATTGTAATGTATTTCCCTAACCCATATACCTCACTGCCTCACTTATTGTGTTGCCTCTGCTACGATTTTTGGTTATGCTTATGTTGATATAGATAATACTTGGCCTCTTTTTTTTTAGGTTCAGCTTTGGAAACCTGGGGTTCTGGTTCCCTTGGTCAGTGGTGCTTCTGGTGGTAGCTGCTGCATTTTTCAGCTATGTCACTCTACTGCTGGTGAGAACACTTTCACATACTTACTATTCAAGTTCTCAGAGAGGGCAGGGGCACTTAGAAACTTGCTGTAGTTCAATGAACTTTGTAAAAAATTGGTCGGACGTAGCACATTTTGCTGCACAGGGACATGCACTTGGGGCCCAATATGCAGTTGGAGTTTACAGTGGAATTTTGTGGAATGATTTATGTCCAACAATGTGCAGGGAGGAAAAGACAATTCAAATATTTGCTTTAGCAGGCAGATGAGATCTTGCCTTCCTGGACTTTCTTAACATTCAGCAAAATAGCTATCTAATCACAACCATTTAAAGGGATAGTCCACCCAAAAACTATAATTTGTATATCAATTACTCACCATTAGATGTCTCGAATGGACAAAGTTGTTTTTCACCTGCCGCAACTTTATGGCCACTGGAGAGTTTTGAAAAATTATCCAAATTCCTTTTTTGCTGGAAGCAAATGGGGTCAACCAGTAGCAACGATAAAAAGTCTACAAAACGTCTGTTGACAAACTTTCAAACCATCGTCGAACGCATCGTCCAGTATAATCCAAGTCTGCTTTGTCCACTCGTATCCTCAGAACTCTAGAAACGCGGTTATTTTTCGCTAAAAATAATAAAATACCACAGTTATGCTTCAAGTAAGCTTGCGCATTCAACAGAAGTCCCGCCTCCCAGCTCGTTCCCAGACACTAATAAAGTTTTTGAGAGAAGGGAGAAGATGTGTTTCAAAAACTTTATTAGTCTCTGGGAATGAGCCGGAGGCGGGACTTCTGGGACATGGAATTAAAGGAAATCCTTTTTATTACCATCTGCAGAAGGGAAGCTAGTATTGCTTCCAGCTGATTTGTGTGTCTGTGTATCATCAGTCCAAAATGCAGTTAAATTACTCTGAAACTACTATAAAACTAACAGGAGTATTTGGGAAATGCCTGAAGGTACCTCATCTGTACACAAACAATAGTAGGCAAGTAAAACACCATGGGGACCATGCAGTCATCATACCATTGAGGAAGGAGATGTTTTTTGTGTCCTAGAGATGAGTGTACTTTGGTGCAAAAAGTGCAAATCAATCCCAGAACAACAACGAAGAACCTTCTGAAGATGCTGGAGGAATCTGGTACCAAATGACCAAAATGACAGTAAAACAAGCCCAATATCAACATATCCTGAGAGGCTGCTCTGCAAGGAAGAAGGCACTGCTCCAAAACCACCATAAAAAGCCAGAATACAGTTTACAACAGCATTTGGGCACCAAATTTGCTGTCCCCTTGTTCAATGAAACAAAAATTGAACAGTTTGGAATTATTTAGATTTATTTAAGCAGGGGGCCTGACTGAGACCATGTCTCCTTTTCAGCAGGGCCCTGCATTACAAACAATTAAAATAACACCATTTTCAGGGAATGTCTTGAGAAGTTGAGTTGTGTTTACTTAACTTTATGCAAATGAGAAGCAATGCAGCTTGGCAACAAACTAACAAGAGATTCGATCCAGATGCCTCACCCTCTTAGAAACAGAAGTTGCGAACTTTCACTATGGCAAAACTTTTGTTCCTGTTGACAAAATGGAAGAGAAACATAAAATTGCCATGTGAAAGAACCAAAATTCACTTTTGAGCAGTATGACAGGGCATGTGTATGACAAAAATGAGATCGCTACTCACTTGCAGATTGATTGAAAATTGTATTTTAGTGGGTTATACGTTTTTGATTAGCATTGTAGCTTACTTTTAATATCAAAATATTGCATGTAGATAGCAACATTAATAACTAAGACTCAGTACTGAAAATGCTTCAGTGTTGTGAAAGTGTTTGGCCTCTTCCTGATTTCTTTCATTTGGCTTGTTTGACATAGTTCAATGATCTGAAACATTTAACTAATTTTAATATAAAACAAAAACAATGTGAGTAAATGCTAAATGCAGCTTTTTAAAGCTTCTCTATAATCTAGAATTTTCATCATGTATTTACTGTATTTGATAAGTTCCTTCTTAACCATAACGAAGCCATTCATTTTTCAACTAAAATGTGTTTCACTTAACATTTATAGCCATTTATTTAATGATTATTTCTACTTTTTTGAGCAAATAAGCCCTGCCCCTAAAAAGGGGGGGGGGTTGGCTCCACCTACTCATGTTTACGTCATGCTATGTTATTTGGGGAAGACAGTACAGTTACTATAGTACATTGAACTATATTACTGGAATGGCCATCACGTCACTTCAGACATGCAATATTGCTGCCATCGCTAAGTGTTGCATGGCAGAAGAGGCATGCTCTGGATACTCAAATTGGAGTTGATAATCGCGACATTGATGTCATTTGCTTACTTGTTCAAATTCTCTTCAATGTCAGATACCATCTTATTGCTAGATCGCACATTTTGAATATGGAAGGAAAGAAAATTAAGCATAACTACACAATATTAGATTTATTCATGACATGTATATGCCTTACCCCAGTTTGTTACAGCTGCCGACTACCTGCACAGGCAAGGCCTCAGTCAAGTGACTGACAGCAAAGCGTACATCCCGAATGGTATTTCACACCATAAACTTTAAAAGAAATGACATTTATCAACTGAATTCCCCACCCAAATACATTTTTTAAAAAAAAAAACGTAAACCAGCTGTCTTGCTGGCTGGAAAACAGAACAGATGATTGGAAGACTCGATCACTGTTTACCCAGCTGCTGTAGGTAACATCGCAATGGCATTCTGTCTTTGATTTCTTTCGACAAATAATGTTAGTTATTTCATGGTGGTCTTCTTAGGCCATTCATCAGCTATTTGTCATTATTACTCAATACAACTTATTGGTTGAACTGACATTGACCATGATGAATAAAACACTGTTTTCTAGCTTAGTTGTTAACCATATCAGCAACTTGCGCAGTATGAACCATAGACTGTATATGGTTCGAGCTATGCAAGTTAGCAATAGGGCTTTTGGGAAACATGCCACTGGTTACTTTTCGAAGTTTCGAAGTGTTTAATATTTGCTGTTGCTCTCTTCTACTGTGGCTGGAAATGAGGTAGACAAACAATGTCTATCACGCTATGTAGGCATTGAAAAGTTCCAAGCCCGCAAATAGCCACAGTGGGCTAATTTTTTCCTCAGAGTTCAACATTGCTGGGATTTGTGATGGAAAAAATAAACATCACAGGCACCTGCACAAATAAGATGCAGTAATCAAAAACAGGGATACTAGTATTTATCCTGCGCACAGGGATATGAATTCTCGGTATGCATGTAAACGGTATATCCTGAATATGATCGAAACCGGGATAAGGCCCCTAACTAAAAGAAAAGTGTGTCCGAATTTATTTTGATCCCAACTATAGGACCCCCCCATTTCAAATTTCCCTCGTTGTTAGGACATCAGTAAATACAAAATTGTCATCATCATAATCTTGGCTGCTTTGGATTAGTCTTTCTTAATTCCAACTTTTGACTTCAGTGAAATAATATTTATAACTATTCAAAACCTTAGCTTTACAGACAGTCATATTACCAGGAAACCTTTTGATTATTTAGGTACGGAATCAGAGCTTTTATTGGTGAGTTGGACTGCATCGCTATACACATTCGTAATGTTTACACTAGCTGTACAACATTTAATAATGGCAGCGGTTTGGACATGCTGCTGTCTGTGCTAGCGAATAGGAGGTGGCCAATCCAGTAATATAGATCAGTCACGTCAAATGTCTTCCCTGTATGACGTCACATGGATCGCACAAATATTTAGGGGTGTTCCCAACTCATTTTTTAATTTCAAGATAACTTCTAAATTACTCATTTTTAGGAAAAACTAATGTCAGAATTGGATTCTTCAATACAAATTTGGTCTTATGAAAAAGTAAAAATTAGCACGAATGCTATACGCCGGAAAAGCTCTGATGCTCATTTCACTTATTGAAGCTAAAGAGTTATTAAAAATCTCGAGTGAAAAAATATGTGCCTATATAAACCTGAAAACTGGTGGTGCTACCCTTGGTGGCAACAACTGCAATCAAACGTGTGCAATAACTGGCAATGAGTCTTCTACATTGCTGTGCAGGAACTTTGGCACTCTGTTCTTTGCAGAATTGTTTTAATTCAGCCACAGTGGAGGGATTTTGAGAACAAACAGCTTGTTTAAGGTCACGTCGCGGCATCTCAATCGGATTCAAGTTAGGACTTTGACAAGGCCTCTCAAACTATCAATTTTTTGTCATTCAGAGGTGGACTCGATTGTGTGCTTTGGATCATTGTCTTGCTGGATAATCCGACTGCGCTTGACATTTAGGTCACAAACTGATGGCTAGACATTCTTCTTCAAGATTTTTTGGTAGAGAGCAGAATTCATGGTTTCATCGATCATGTTGTGTCACCCAGGTCCTGAAGCAGCAAAGCAGCCCCAGACCATCACAAATCCACCATTTTGTTTGACTGCTGGTATTATTTTGTACAACAACTGAATCTGCTAGCCACGTAAGCTGACTGCTGCCTGAGTAGCAGTGCTTTTGGAACGCTCACTAGCAGTTATCTTCTGAACAACAAGCGGCCACTTGGAGCTGCTGATCAACTTGGTAGCTTCTTGTCCCTTGCAGTGTGAACACAGCACAAGTCTTTCTGAGGTTGATCTCCCTGTGTATCAGAGTTAAACCAATTTTCTTAATGGTGGCCATTTTCTTCTACAGGTTCTTGGAGTATGTTTGCTGTCTGAGGGGCAGCAACTGTATTTGCACTGGGGACACAAGGTAGAGTACACACTTCCTGCCCTGTCAGTGCTTTTTCACTAATGTCTTCCTGTCATTTTTGTGTCCACTCCCTCTCAGTTTCCCATATTTCTTATCAGCCTATTCAGAAGTTTGCTGCACCCTTCTCTGCTGCTATAAAATGTAAAATCCCCTGAGTAGTGTCATATTGGCCAATTTACTGATTCTGGATATGACCTAATCTTATTGCTCCATCCTTCAGAGCAGTTTTTAATATAAGACAAAAACAATGTGCACAAAATGCACCTTTTAAATAATTTCATTTATTGAAGGTAAAGAGTTATTCAAAACCTGTATCGTCCATGTGAAAAAAAATAATTGGTCCCCAAAACCTAATTATTGGTTTTGCTGCCCTTGGTGGTAACAACTGCAATCAAATGTTTTTAATAATGGGTAATGAGTCTTTTACACCGCTGTGGAGGAATTTTGGCCCTAGGCTCTTTGCAGAATTGTCTTGATTCAACCACATTGGAGGGTGTTTGAGCATGAGCTGCCTGTTTAAGGTCATGCCACCGCATCTCAGTTTGATTCAAGTCAGAACTTTGACTAACCCCCCCCAACAGCTGTTCAGTTTTAGGCCACAAACTGGTGGCTGGATATTCTCCTTGAGGATTGTCTGGCAGAGAGCAGAATTCATGTTTGCATCAATGAAGGAAAATTGTCTTGGTCCTGAAGCAGCTATGCAGTCCCAGACCATCACATTACCACTATCGTGTAAGACTCTTGGTATGATGTTGTTATTTTGGAATGCTGTGTTAACTTTTTGCCAGATATAACAGGGCCCATGTCTTACAGAAAGTGTTTTTTGGTGAGTCCAGCCTTTGTTTTATTTTTGATCAGTGGCAGTTTTTGCTGCGTAGCTCTCCCATGGATGCCATTTTAGCTCAGTCTTCTTATCATGGAATCTTTAACTCTGACCTTCACTGAGGCAAGTGAAGTCTGTCGCTCTTTACATGGTTGTCTGGGTTCTTTTGTAGCCAAGGAGGAGTTGTCGATGCGCTTTTGAAGGAATTTTGGTCGGCTGGCCACTCCTGGGAAGGTTCACCACTGTTCCAAGTTTTCTCCATTTGCAGATAATGGATCTCAGTGTGGTTTACAGTAGCCCCAGAGCCTTTGGAATAGGTTTATTACCCTTTCTAGACTGATAGATGTCAACAACTTTGTTTCCCATCTACTCTGGAGTTACTGTAATGATGATTGTGGCATCTTGTGCTGCTTTTCACCCGCGTCACATTTCCAGGTTCTTTTTAAGTGAAGCGTAGACTCAACAGGGCTGAAGTAATCATGCCTGGGTGTGTCTTGTAAAATTGAACCAAATCATCAATTAAATTTGTTTAATTGGTTGATTTAGTAACTTTGGGGGTAATTACTTTATCACATAGGGCCAGTAAGGGTTCAATAGCTTTTTTCCTTTAATAAATTTAATAATCATTGTATCCCTGGACAATGAGTCGGAGATGCTATGGATCACTGATTGTCATGGATTTTTAGTTTGTTTTTTAAATGTTTTTTTAAATGAGGTCGCACTAGGCGATGTGTAAAATCTCTCTGATACTTAAAGCAGCCAGCATATGACTTGCCAGAACTATGTCTAAGCAGAAGCTAAATCTACTCATAATTTCAGCAGAAGGTGCCGATAAACGCAAAATTCTGTCCACATTTAAAGGAAATAATGTTTATAATGTGTCATGATTGTATCGTGTTTACTTGTACGATATGACTTGCAGGCAGGTTACATTTGGCATTGAAAATGATGTAACTTAACTGTGGAGCCAGTATGCTATTTCTCACTGTCAACTTCACCCTCTTTTGGGCTTATATAAAGGGATGGTTGAATAATATTCAGAACACCCTGCCAGTCATGATAAATTAGATTTATTCTATTATTACTAAGTGATTTTTTTTGGAAATATGAAATCTGTTTTGGAAGCAAGCTACACTAGACATACTGTTGCCTACACAACTACAAGTTCCTTCACTCCAAACAAGAAATCAATCATTTTAGAATACAAAACATTTAATTGGAATTAAGGATATTCCTCTGTCTCAGTAAATTTTTCTTCTTGAATCCATACTGATGCTTAGTGGGATGCCCCTGAAGCAAAATGAGCTCTTGATTCTGTACTTACCAAAATTAACCAAAAATGTAACTTATTTCACCTAAAACAGTAGATTTTTTTTCTGCATCTATCTATTTGCATTTTGCATACAGTTCTGCTCAAATAATAAATTGTATATTGGGGAGACCGGATAAGAATGTAACACTGGACTAAAGTAATGCGATTTTCTCCAAGCCCATATGTGTGATATGTCTTAACTGCTTCAGCAGACAGAGCACACAACACTTGAAACACCCGCTAAAAAATTGATTTATTGATTAATTAATCAATCGCTTAATTAATTAATCCATTTATTAATTAAAACATGGACACATCATACTTCAGCTCAGTTTTACCCAACAAGCTGTTTTGGATCACTGTAAGTAAATTCATTCAAACAGTATATTTTAATACCTTTTTTTTTTTGGAATGACAATTAGGGTGTGTTGTGTCATATGTCAGAATTATGATCATTGGGCAGATTATTCAGTACTTTAAAAAATCCCGATGTGTCCCGTGTCAGAGTTTTTCAGAATTGAAGCAAGTCTGGTTTAAATGTCAGGACTCATTGTTGGGACGATAGTGAGCAAACAGATGTTTCTTTTGGCTTCCTACAGTATCAGCGAGAGTATCTGTCACAGCTGTGGCAATGAATCATAAAAAAAAAATACTGATTTACTACAAATTAAATGTGTTATTTTACACTGCTGTAGCAATGGTAAGGTTCCACTGACACCCAGGTCAGTGATTGTGATGACTTAGTGGCTTTGGTACAAGACATAGTTACTGTGATATGCTGGCTAATACTCTGCGTCGATTCTAATATATAGAGTTGCTTGAGGTATCCTGTATACGCTGGCTCAATATGTAAACAAGTTTACAATATACCCCAGTAGGCCTGCACGATAAATCGCCAGAAGATCGCGATCTCGATTCACCCCTATGCGCGATCTTATTTCTAAATGTCAACGATTTTCCAGCATTATTTCAGGGGCCGCAGAGCAAACTAACTCGTAGTTTTCAAAGAAAGTGAGTAGTAGGCGGTCTCTTGGGGGCGGCCTCAGCATTTACGTCACATTCGCGCTCATCCTATGGCAAAGCAGCTCTACTTCACTTGAGTTCATGTTGAAGCCAGAGAAGGTAAACAGTAAATGGGGGTGGTCTTTCGATTCGAACGGAGTTGGCTAGCAGTGCAGATTCAGAAGCAGCGAGGGAGACGCGGAGAAATGTTAAAGTGCAGAGTGCAGGAAAGTTTGTTGTGAGGAAAAATAAATGCAGAATGAACACTGATGAAAATCCACCCGGGGCATTAATAATAACTCCCGCAAAGAGGGGGCGAGCGGACGAGCTCGCTATTTTTGCTTTACGAATCAGACCTGATGCGGCCATGACCTTATAGTTGCCTAAATTCAAAGCCATGAACAAAGCAACGTCAAGGTTTGCAGAATTATCATCGTCTGACCAGCAATAGTTCTCATCTTGGTCCCATGCTCATTTGACAATCAAGCACTTGATTCGTACAATTACAAATTTGAATCGGAAGACGGTCCAATTTATTTGTATACTGTTCTTTCGGCAGTCGCATTTTGTGATTAAAATGACCAGGAAACAGCACAGATTCACCTACGTGCGTTTGCCAGATTATTTTTATAGGCTTACATTTGACGATTTGATGTGAATACGAAAATAAGTCACACCTCACGGTGGATAGGCATAATGAAATGTTTTCCATATTGCGTCGACCTATATTGTTATATTTTTGAAAACCAGGACCATATTAAAATAGTTTTATTGTTATTGGTTATTGGCACTCTTACACGGAAGCCTTGTTTGGTGTGTCCGCTTTTTATTATCGCTTTTTAATTATTATGGGCTACATGCCGGTTGTACTTGTTGGCTAAATAAATTGCTTGATTTTTAAGCTGCTTTTCCACCGAACGCGAAACGAATTATTCGCACGACAGATTAGTGCATGCAAAATCAATGCGAAGACGCGAATGCACGAAATGTATCCGCGTCTTTGCATTGACTTTGAATGTTATCTGTCGTGCGAAAAAATCGTTTCACGTTCGGTGGAAAAGCAGCTTTAGTTCGGCAAAGTAGCTACTCAGGAATAGATTTAGGGTGTGCTAATTATGTCAAGGTGATGGAGCTGACTTCGAAGCGCCAAAAGCATTTTAAACGGCCACAGAAGTTTGACAGCCATTTTTTCAAGACTGCAGTTGGATGATACGTGGATGATACGCGGTTTGGCTTTAAAGGGTTGCCCCAAAACTAATCTTGGTTTAAGCTGGAATGCAGTCGGCGTGCTGCTTTCTCTCCGTGAATGCATTTTGTTCGTGTGCAAATGTGCCTCGGATGGGCTTGCATCGGTGCCTGCCTGTTTGATATGACATTATAATTGAGCAGTATCATCTTCTGGGTTGCGGTTTGACATTGTTGCTTCCCTAGTTCAAGGCCATGTGGAGTCAAAGAGCACTTAAGGTGCACTTATTTTGCTTATTTTGTCTTTTTACCTTTTTTAATAAACTGCACTTTAATGGCCAGTTGTTGTTGTTGTTGTTGTTTTTTATTACTACAATAAACATTTCAGTTTGTGGGAAAAAATCGTGCCAAAGAATCGTGATCTCAATTCTAGACAAAAAAAATCGTGATTCACATTTTTTCCAGAATCGTGCAGCCCTATACCCCAGCAAATTAGTTAATTCCTATAGCTGAATATTCTGCCAAAGGTCCAGGTGAGCTATTGCCATCACTTGGCATCCGTCGTCGTCTGTTGTCGTCATCGTCGTCTGTCATCGTCTGCCGTTAACATTTTTCAAAAATCTTCACCTCTGAAACTACTGAACAGATCCAGACTAAAATTTGCTACAAGCATCCTCAGGATGTCTACTTGAAAAATTATATATACTCAAAATTTGATAGGGATCATAGGAATTTTTTTGTGAAATGACATGCAAATTTGGTAACTGCCACTGATGAACAATATATTGGATAAATGACATGCAGTCAGACACAAAACACATTTGCTAGTGCATTTAATGACATTAAATGAGCGTGCAGCCTCACACTTTTGGCTTTCACGAACACTTCATGGTTTCACCTCTGACATGTAAAGTGAAAACAGACAGTGTTCGTTTGATGTTTCATTACCACAGTTAATGTCAATAACGGGTATGGCCTCCCCTAGCTTGAATGACGGCTTGACAACATCGGGTCATACTGTCAATCAGAACCCGGATGCTTGCAATTGGAATGTTGTTCCATTCTTCAACAAGGGCATTTCCGAGCTCTTCTAGAGTTGTGGGTTGTGCCCTATGACCGGAAATGGCGACCTGCAGCATGTTCCACACATGCTCGATAGGGTTTAGGTCCGGCGAACGTGCGGGCCAGTCCATGCGGACAATTGTCTCCTGCTCTAGGAATTGATTCACCACCCTAGCACGATGGGGACGGGCGTTATCATCCATCAAGATGAAATCAGGGCCAACAGCACCAGCGTATGGTCTTACATACACATTGAGGATCTCATCCCTGTACCGCACCCCTGTCATCGTCCCTCTCCCCATGACATGCAGGTCCGTTCTGCCGTTCCTGCTTATTCCTCCCCAGACCATAATTGATCCGCCACCATAACGGTCGTGTTCGTTGATGTAGGCATCATTAAATCGCTCATGTTGTCTTCCCCACACCTGTTGCCTCCTGTCAGTAAAGTCCAAGCAATATCGGGACTCATCAGTAAAGAGAACTGGAGCCCAATCGTTGTGTGTCCATGTGACCCGATCGTGAGCCCAATCCAAACGGTCACGCCTATGATGCATGGTCAGTGGGATTCAAACACATGGTCTTCTTGATTTGAGGCCGGCAGTATGAAGACCATTCCGTATCGTCTGAGTGAATACTCTGACCCCCGAGGCGTTATGAAGGTCATTTCTTAGGGTGGTGGCTGTCCAGAAAGGATGACGTCGTACCTGAAGTGTGAGAAAGTGGTCTTGTCGTTGTGTAGTCGATCTCTGACGACCACCCCCATGACGGTGTGCTGCTGTACCAAACGTTTGATGCCGGTTCCACGCTCTGTTCACAACGCTTTGGCTGACGTTAAGTGCATTAGCAACGTGACGCCAGTGAGAAGCCAGAGTCAAGCATTCCGATGCATCTTCCCAATTGCTCTGAAGTCAATCGACGCCTAAGACGTTGAGGAGACATTGTTATTAAGCTAAATGTAATGCAAAAAAAATTTGGGAACTTCCAAATTTTCACCAACAAGCAACACACACGTCTGAGTTGAAATGGTGAAGTGTTAGTCAAAGCCAAAATGTGAGGCTGCACGCTCATTTAATGTCATGAAATGCACGTGCAAATGTGTTTTGTGTCTGACTGCATGTCATTTATCCAATATATTGTTCATCAGTGGCAGTTACCAAATTTGCATGTCATTTCACAAAAAAATTCCTATGATCCCTATCAAATTTTGAGTAGTATTTGTTGATTATGCCGGCTGTCTGAATAACATGGCCGTTGTTACTAAAAATAGAACATAGGGGTAAAACCACCTATTTTCAGCTATATCTGAGGAACTAAAGCAGCTAGAGAAAAAACCATACCTCAAAATGATCAGCAGATGAAACTCTACAAAAGTTTTTATAGGATCGAAATCATACAGTGCCTCCTTGTAGGACTTATTGGCCTTGAAATGTCAAATTTGATGATTTTGCTTTTTTTTTGCCTACATAATGAAAAGTAAGAGATAGAGAAAAATTTTCAATTGCTAAAATGATCAGCAAATAAAGCTCTACAAAAGTCTCCATTACACTGAAATTGTGCAATGGCTCTTTGTAGGAGTTATTTGCCTTAAAACATCATAAATTATGATTTGTGCTGTATTTCTGTATAGCATCTGAATAGACCATCACATTCAATTTGCTCATTAGATTCTTGAATGATAATCAGAATCCCCTGGAATTTCCTTTTGAATCAAACTTATTTATTTTCCATTTAAAAATCGATTTTGCGAAATTATGGGACGAGGTCGGAATCATAATCATGTTTTTTGGTATTTCATTAAGATCCTGTACCTTGTTACTTGTATGCTGCAGTAGATTATGTTTCTGTAATTTTAAGAATGAGTCAATTTTCATACAGATCCAGGTGAGTGATTCAGGCTCTCTAGAGCTTCTGGTCTAGTTTTATTTAACTATTCCATGTTAACCAGTCTTGAAACTAAAGTGGAATATCCCATGACTCAGCTCTCACTGTCTGGGCCTGATTGGTGCTGATGTTTGCAACAGTGGCCAGTTGCTACTGAATAAATAATACTATTTAAATAGTCTGAACAACTTCTGGCTACAGGTGATGTCGACCTATTTTGAATTGTGCCCCCTTGTCTGTATTAGCAGTATGGCTTGGAGTTAGTTTTATTGTGATGTATTAGGACCTGTTTTATGATTTTTTTGTTGTTGTTTTATTATTTTTTACAGATAGGAATCCTTGTTACTTTGACTTTCTCCATCGTGGCCACAGCTGTTCTCTCAGACCTATGGAGCAAAGAATGGTCCACTCTCCTCCTATCCTTCCAGGTTGTTGAGCATTGTTTTCACTGAAGCTGATACACTCCATGGAGCTTGGCATGACTGTACTTTATGAATCTCACCTGAGAAATCTATTTTAGTTGACCAGAATTATTTGTTATTCTCTATTTGATAATGTGTCCATTTTTGTCATGGATAATCTTGCTTTTCTTGTTTGCTGTATTTCTCTGTCTTATTGGATGTAAAATAAATGATGAATTGAATGCATAAAATAAAACTTTACTTCAGTAAAGTTTTGTGAAATTTATCTTCTCTTGTTCATGCCAAGCAAACTTTAGTGTTATTGTAATGACTAAAGCCGACTTTAGTCTGTGGGAGAAAAGCAATCTTACAAGATCATTGCATGTCACATTTTGCTTGACGAGTTTCCTAAAATCTGGTTTGCAGTACATGTCGCACTGTAAGATTTCAAGTTTTGTCATACTAACCAATTCATCTACCTGGCTTATTGAGACTATAAACCCAGAAAAATGTACAGTATCTCTACTATCATCATGGTGCGCATTATATATCTGCTCTGCTCTCCTGCTGTGAGTGTGAACGTTTGAAAATGAATAATAAGAAGAAAACAAGCCTTGGGCATAATGATAGAAATCTTTCATGGTTCATCTCCACATCTGTGCAGCATGCTTTTTTGTTTTGTTTATATGTGCTGTGCTGGGTCGCACATTTGTATTTTACATTATCCTGCGTTGGTAGATGTGGTCCGTATCAACAGTCTAATTGCCTGATTGTCACATAGTTTGATATTGTCAGAAATTTGACTCAGCCTGTCTGAACTGACTAAAATCTGCCATGTAAGCGTGCCACACATTGTTTTCTAAGACCGCGTATTTGAAGTAACGACCAAAGACTTTGGTCTCGTTTTGCCAAGATTCGTCTGTGACTGCACTATTGTGGGAAAAATTCTACATTGTGAAGGAGCCTTAAATGTCTGATTGTCTGAATCATATTCATCTGCTATTCTTTGCTGATTTAATAGGTTACAGCACCATATCTGCATGTTGGTGGAGTCTTGCTAATGACGATCTTGTCCTGGCCAATAGCCTTGCATTACTTCCGCATGAGCAAAAAAGGTATGTATAAACATATGTTAGAATGTTTAATGGTTCAAGATAAAGGAAATTATTTTGCTTAATAGACAGGTTTCTTGAATTGTAAATTTAATTTACCCCTTTTAACTCTTAGCCCACCCCTAACATTTACCCCACTCTCTTATAATTTCTTTATCAACAGTGCGCCAACAGTATGCCCAGTCAGGTAACCACTGAGCACAGTATCACATGCAAATTGTAAAAAAGAAAAAAAAAAAACATTTTGCATGTATTATAGGTGTGAATAAATTCATGGAGATGTAGCGGCTTTTATTAATGCAGTCGATACTTGTTTGTCAAGCATCATGGCAACCTCTTGTTACTGTGATTCAGGCATTGACGGAAAAGCATTTCAGCTCGCAGAAGAGCAGTTCTCAGGCACTGTCATGTTGTGCAATGTGAAGCTAAAGTTTGTGCAGCGCAGCTGCCAAGCATGAGTCTTTGGTTCCAGGGACATAGCAAGCTTCTGATTTGTCCACAAGACATTTCTCTGTCAACGCAGTAGCACTGTAGCTTAATGAATTTGCTCAATGGGAGACTATAAGATGCAGGAAAAACATATATTGAGCGTACATTTTCTTGCGGGATAAAATAAGTAATGTTGTATTTTAAGTTGAAAGTTACCAATGACTTGAATGAAGAAGAATGTGGTATTTTTGACCAATACTGGAGCCTGCCATAGTGGCACAACCTCTCTAGTGAGTCATGCCTCTCAGAAAAACCTGGAAATGTGTCTCACATACAGAGTCTCATTGTGGTCGCTTAAGTTGCTCCCTCTTCTTGTCTCCATGGTCACTGTGATTACTATCCCCTGAGAATTTCTTTGTTTATTATGTAGTTCAATTGCCTCTGTGTGAACAGTGAGGTGATGGGAATTTTGCATGTATAGGTAAAAAAGACAACAACCTTCCTACCCCTGCATTCTGCATTCTGCCCCTTTTTCATGGATGTCTGCATCTGGATAGACATGCAGATTTCTGGAAAATGTCTAAATGTTTTTTTTGTCCACCTATACCCATATTACCCCTTTACATGTCTATGTAGTTATTGGGTGATTGGGCCTTTTTGTGTTTGTAATCCGTTGCCCTACTGAGTTGTGGCCATTCTGTGATGCCTCTGTTTTGCAGGTCGGCGGGTGGTTACCATGGGACTGTACTTGGCAGTGCTCCTCTCCCTTTACCTGGTGCCCCTGGGTCTCTATTCACCCTGCATCAAAGAGGAGGGGACCCTGGGACCTGCTCCCATTCTCATTGGGCACAGAGGTGCACCCATGGTGAGAGCCAGCCCACTTCATCAGTAAACATGAAAACTAGCCCTCAGTGTCCATGACAGGATGACTTGGAGCCACAAATCCCGCAGACTATCTCCTCCACATTTCTGTCTTCAGATGGTAAACAGAATGGAATGAGTGCACTCCAGGTTCAAAGCCTCCTGTTTGCCCTGAATGATAGAAGAAGTCATTAGTTACTGTGTTAATAATAACTGAACTGTCTCCCATTCTGACCTAAATGCCAGTGTCTAAAAGGTATAACCTTGTGGCATGTGAACTGCACAGGTCAGTACTCCTTAAACAAGTCTTCAAGATTGTTTAGTTTGTGGGCTTTCTTATATTTTACATTTTACATAGCTTCACACAGATACCTCAGGTACGTAGCGTGGTAAAGGGAATGAGGAGGCCTATATTCAGTCACGGTCCTTTCAGGTTGAACACCACCTTGCTGATAATGAGCTGCTGATAATGAGGCCAATCACTGTTTGAACAGATGCTCCCGTCTTCATCTTTTCCCAAAAGCTTGCACCAGAAAACACCCAGATGTCCTTTGAGAAAGTGGTAGAAGCTGGAGGTGAGGGCTTGGAAACTGACGTCACAATCAGGTCAGTACCAGATAGCACGGATTAGTCTGAATCAATATAATCATCTTCTTTGCATCAAGCACACTACTAATTTCGAGTAAATTTTGGCTCTCGAATAAGTGGTAAGAGGCTGGTGGTATCTGGCGCCATATACTGTATAACTCTTGCCAGTTTGCATTACCTGATGCTGTATTGGACCCAATAGGCTGGGCACACCCTTGGCAGTGAGGTTCCACTTTTGTTTTGGTCTGGCAGGAAAAAAAATGACAATACACATCAGTTTTTTACTTTGGCTTGTATTTCAATGCAGACACTGTGATGACAGATATTTAATTTGAAGTTCTGTTTGGTCAACTTAATTTTATTTGAAAATATCCACCAAGTCCTGCCATTCAGGCCTGCGACACATTCCGAAAAAAGTTGGAGCGGAGTCAATTTAGGACCTGTAATGAAATTTCAAGAAAATAGAATTTTGATGCGATTTGATACAACTGATATCAGTTATTGATTGTAATTATGATTTGGTACAAAAGCTGCATCCAGAAAAGGCCTCGTCCTTCAGTTGCCAAGATGGTCCGAAGATCCCCAATTTGCCCACAAATGCGTGAAAAAATCATTGAGAGGTTTAAAAGTAATGTTTTTGAAAGAAAGGTGGGAGAGTATTTGGATTTTCACCCTCTACGGTGCATAACATATTTAAAAGATTCAAGGAATCTGGAGGAATTTCTGTGCGTGAAGGGAAAGGTCACTGTCCTAAGCTGAATACCCATGATCTCTGGTCCCTTAGACGGCACTGCATCAAGAACTGTCATTTATCTATGAGTGATATAACCACAGAGGCACAGGATTACTTTGGTAAACCTTTGTGAGGTCCTGAAATATGAAGCTAAATCCACAAATGTCTTTTAAAACTTTACTGTTCAAAAAGGATGCCTTATGTTAGCAGTGTCCAAAAGCGCCGTCAACTTCTGTGGACTTGAAGGCATTCACAATGGACCATCACACAAAAGGAAAAGTGTATTATGGTCAGGCAGATCACATCATTTAAGGTCTTTTTTTGGGGGGGAAATGGACACCGCATGCTCCAGACCAAGAAAGAAATGATCATCCAGACTGTTACAAACAACAAGTCTAAAAGCCATGGTCTGTCATGTTATGAGGTTGTGTCAGTGCCCTTGGCAAAGATAACTTTCTTTTCTTTGAAGGAGTACACTCAGATTTTGGAGTAACAAATGCTACCTATGAGACAATATGTCATCACGTATATTTCAGCTAGATACACAAAAGTGCATTCTGCATGCATTAAAAAGGCATAGCTGTGTAAGAGGAGGGTGCGGGTGCTGGACTGGCCTGCCTGCAGTCCCAACTAGTCCTCAGTAGAAAATGTATGGCACACTTGAATTGCAAAATGTGACAACATACACACTGTACTGTGGCACACCTGAAGATTTGTTTGCAGGAAGAAGCAGACAAAATTAAACCTGAAACACACAATCACTTGGTGATTTCAGTCTCTAAACCTATATGCAGTGTTGCAAAAAGAAATTTCAGCATCATTAAGTGATGTATACTTTACTTTTGAAAAGTCTAGAAAATTCATGTGATGCAACATCAAATAATGTGTTGAATTTTTTTCAACGCACAGTAAGACAGGTCAGAGTTACTTTACAAATCATTGCTTTCAGTTTTAATTTTAATTTAACATGCTGTCCCAACTTTTTCTGATTTGGGCTTGTAGTTGCCAAAGAAAAATTGCTTGTCAGTGCCTAAAGTTAAGCTTTGCTCAACTTTTTCACATCACTGGTTCTGCCCAGTTTCAGTAACCATCCATTATGGCTTACCATTGCTGCAATTCCCTCGATTCTTATTGAAAATGGACGGTAGCTTGTCATTTTAGTTGTAGTTGCAGGACATTGATGCAATGTGAACGTCCCTTTAACCTATCCATTCTCATTTTCTTACTCTGACAATGGCAATTTCTGTATATAAAGGAAATGGTTACATAGTAATTATTTACAAATATCTAATTTTTAGTCCTTCTGGCCTTACCCTTTCAGTCGGACCAGTTATGAAGACAGGTGAAAATACACTATGTGAAACAAAAATAACTGAGTACTATGCTTTAAATTTTGAAAATATCAAGAATAGCCGTTTTGATGTGAAAGTCACCATTCGTTTTTGATTGGCACAATCTTCTGTATTTTTTATTTTCAATCACAGCTATGATGGGATTCCATTTCTAATGCATGACAGAACATTGCGAAGGACCACAAACGTGCAGGAAGTGTTCCCAGACCGCGCAGATTCCTCGGCCGCCATGTTCAATTGGACTGAACTTGAGAGGCTTAATGCTGGTGCCTGGTTCCTCTCTGTGAGCTCCTATCTGTGTGCACACATTCGCTTTAATCGCATATAAACTCCCTTTGGCTACATTCACATGAATAAGTTTTCATTTTAAAACAGATATCATCCCCAAACACACTAAAAAGCAATGTCAAAGTTTTCAAGCTATATTGTGGTTGGTAGGGTTTTCATTAGTTGCTGTTTTATAGGTTTGAAAGTGCCAGGGTAGTGTGGGTGCTTTGATAAAACATTGGCAATATGTAGCCTGAATTTACCTACTTTATGTAGCCTATGATTAATGAACACTGAAATGTAAAGGTTTTATCACTGTATGAAACAGATGCAGGATTATTGATGAACCTCAATCCATGGCTAAAACCTAAAGATTCACTTTGTCTTGGCTCATATTAATTATGAAGGCAAAAGAATAATTTGTGGCCAAAGCTATTTACATGCAGTTTTGAATTGGAATTACTATCCACATTCATGCTCATGTAGTATGATCTTTCGGATACTCTTATATAAGGCTATAAGATAGCTCTTGATGCTGGTCGTTGAATGAACCCAATGGACTTTTCTGAAGAATAGAAATCATTTTTCAAATTTTATTGAATGATCATATTGAGATTTGTGAACTTTAAACTTAAAACTGGTCTGAGGGAAGTAGACAAGGAAGTCTTTGACAACACCGCATGCAGTCCCTGGGGCTGAGTCCGAATAGTCTTTTTTGCCCAGGAAAGTTCCTAACTCCTAAGAAATAATCCGGAAATAATTTCATGACAACTATGATAAGTGCATTCAAATTCTTCCAATGTTATGGAAAGGTGTCTCAGTGCCTCCTAATTTACCACCTTTAGCATAGGGTACAGAGAACCATCCTTTTCAAAAAGAAAGGAGATAACGCTATCCCACAATTCTGCGCAGCAGCAATATTTAAAGCAGTGATCATTCATCTGGCCAATGGCATAAAGAAACGTATATGATGGGCAGGGGACTCATGATCACGTTGCCTAGTGTAAGTACATTCGTATTCTCTAATTAGCGCGGTTGTCTTCTTAAGCCATTAGCAATTCCCTCTTACACCTTTCCTTTACCTTATGACATTTTCCACAAAGGTTAAAGAAAAGTGGTTAGGAGTTAGTGGATAGGCCGTAATTTTTTGACTATTCAGACGCAGCCAGGGTCTATCTTTTTTGACGACTTCTTTATCCTCCTCTTTGCCTTTCTTCTTTTTCAGCGTGACCCCTTTGGAACAGCCTCCTCTCTGACCCCAGTGGATCGGCTCTCCGTGCTAAACCAGTCTGTTTTCACACTGCGTGAGTTCCTGGACCTGGCAGCCCTGCATGGGAAAATGGTGATCTTTGACCTTTACCGCCCACCTCGGGGCCATCCTTACAGGGACACTTGGATCAGCCGCATTCTGGAGGTCATTCACAATGAATCCTCCATCCACTCCAACCAAGTGAGTTTTCAGAATTCAAATAATTCTACTTTTCTTATATTCCAAAGACAGATCGTGCACATTTGATGAGAGTAATCTAGGTTCAATCCCTGGTCAACGCCAGCGTATTTTGGGCCTTTCGAGAGGTCATGTTTTTTAATGGGAGCACTCAGCCTGCAACTTAATGCTTTTTCCTCGTATTATTCATTATTCATTAAAAAGGGCTGCTGTAGAGCAAGCATGGCCTACTGTCAGTATTGGTAGTTTGTATCTTTGGTTTTTTTGTACCTTCTCATATGACTGAACTTTAAGGATATTTCTCTCCGTTTGCTGGGTGGCCATTCTCTGCAGGTGCTTTGGCTGCCCTGGGAGTTAAGAGACTTGGTACATGAGTTGGACCCAGCTCTGCAGCAGACATCTGGGAGGAAGGCCTCCATTAAAGAGCTGCAGGAGAGCAACATTGTGAAGCTTAACCTCCATTACAGCTCCATGTCCGAAGAGCAGATCAGGTAGCACATCCCTGCACCTACCGAACATCCATACACCACCCTTTGCCTCCACTTACACTTCAGCGCCAAGTCTGAGGAACAGATCTGATACTGCTTTAATGCGTCATAACACCTGCTCCACCTTCCCTGATCTCCGCTACAACTACATGTCCGTCCTCACTCCTTTTTAAAACCCTCTAGGATGTGCATGAGAATCTCTCTGCCCCCTCTGCTCAACTTGTACATATACTTTTATTTGACAATTGACCCATGGCTAGAAAAACAGATACAGCCCATACCCCCTTCCTGATAAGATATTGGGTTGCAAAATGGAGCAGTGCTTGTGCTGCAGCCCCATAATAATGAGGTTCGGGGTCTGAGCCCTGGCCAGCTGGGACCTCTCAAAGTGGAGACAGCATTTTCTCCTGCTGTTCATGTTGGTTTCCTCCCTCCCCGAAAGACATGCAGTTATGGAACAGTCTCGTCATTGTCGCTGACAGGGCTCTAGATTGTGACCATTTTAGCTGCATGTGCTCAAAAATGTAATCAGACTTCAAAGTATAATTAGGAGCATTTTTCTCCAGTTGAAATTCCCTTTCTCTGGATATTAGCATGTTAGCATGTACTTTGTGAGCTGATAGTGAATGACCATTCTAAACGATCAAACTGGAGCTTGACATTCTTTACCTTTAATGCTGATGTTAGGTCTGTCAGTGTGAGCCTTCTGTCACTTCCTTTCGAGGCACTCCACTGTCATGTGGCACAGAGAGAGAAGAGGAAATGACGTCACCAACCAATCAATCAATCAATTGGGGATGACATCATCAATCATTTAATCAGTTATCAATAGCAATTAGTTATTATTCAGTTATTCACAGTGTTATACAGCATTATTAACCATGTTATCATGTATGCAGCATTTATACACTATGTAACCCTATAGTTATGCTTGCTTGTTTTTTCATTAGTTTTTATTGTGGTATTAATTTTATGTATTAGAATATGATTAGTATATTTTTAAAACTAATATTAGACTTTAAGAGGTGTGTGATCTTTTTTCCCTGCTCTGAAGGTCTTTGTTCATGCTTCTCAGGACATAAGCTGTGTTTGGGACTAGATACCAGGATATGTGTGTGTGTGTGTGTGTGTGTGTGTGTGTGTGTGTGTGTGTGTGTGTGTGTGTGTGTGTGTGTGTGTGTGTGTGTGTGTGTGTGTTATTCCATTAATGGAAACCATTAGATAGGAAACTGCACCATTTGGCAGAACAAACTTTAGTTATTTATCTGCCTCTTGGAACTTGCCCCAACGATGACAGAATGGTAAGATTATGTGCATATTGAAACTGCTTACTTTTGTAGAATTGGCTTGGGAGTGTATTCATTTAAACTGCTTGTTTCTGTGACACTGATTATAAAAGTGCATATTCTTGTAGTACTGATTGCCAATAACCCTGATCACATGTCACGTATATGGGATGTTTATTCCATGGGGACACTATTGTTGTCTGGTATACCATCTGTTGCTGAGATAGCAAAGCTAATTCAAGATTAATAAATCAGTCTGAATCTAGATGGGACCCTAGTCTGGGTCAACTTGACCCAAATTAAGGATGCATCTGTACTAAATAAGCTAAATTTTGTATGACTGTCTGTCTCCATGATTTCCACCATGTTCTTGGACAAGTGCCTTAATGATGAAAAATTATGTAAAACCATTGTAATATTGTTTGTACTTTACTGAGATGTCTTTCTGATTATAAAAATTGGTTGGAGAAAAACATGGTTAGCTTTGTTTTGCGCAAAGGAAAGCTCGGCTTTATCTCTTTGTAAAGAAAGTCTAATATGATACTGACAGCTTTTGCCTCGCTCTAGTCAATTCAAATCAATTTTGAGATTTTCCACAACAAGAGCTAACAAGTCAAGCTTTTTTAACCTTTGAGTTACTGAAAGAGTTTTGAAATCCCAAAAAGATGATGTTAACAATTATGGATTTTTTTATTAATGTGAACGTTACTAAAAGTGTGACTGATGCAGCCATTATGGCTGCTGAAAGAAATTGTGATGGCGCAGGTGACGTGGATGCTCCGACACATCTTTTTGTTTTTGTATCTGCATTTTTACAGAGAGTATGCAGCAGTGAACATCAGCACTAACCTGTATGTAATTAGCCAGCCCTGGCTGTACTCTCTTGCCTGGTGTGCTGGGGCCGAGTCCGTCACGACTAATGCCCTACACATCCTCAAGAACTTGCGTCGTCCACTTTTCCTCATGGTGAGAGACCGGTGATAAACGCACGGCTTGGGTCAGGCTGGCTGTGTTGACCTCGTCTGTCCACTGATCATCTGACCTTCATGTCTTCGCTGTCATACAGACTCCAGAGGACTATGAAAGGATGTGGATCCCTACAGATGTTGTGTCTTCTGTCCTTATCCTCATCATTTTTGTTTTTCACTGGTGAGAATGTCAATTCTTGACCTGGCCGTCCATTATTTCATTCTGTATTTGAGTGCTTAGTCTTTAATTTGGGGCAAACGTGAGGAAAACATTAAAGATTCAAGTAATGTTTTATTACCATAAGACTTAGTATTTGATCTGTTTGTTCTGTATTGCACATTTGGTGCGTTACTGAGCATATTCATTTTGTATTGGAAGCAAGATTTTAGTACTTTTCCCAAAAATCTGAACTATGTGTGCAATCTTAACTGACATTCCAGTTTCTGCCTGATTGCGGCAATGAGAAGATTGCTGTTTCATGTAATTGAGTAGATAGCAAACTTTCTTTGTGAATAGTAATTTAATTCATGTGTATTCCAGGTGGAGGGAACGTGGTCTGGCTTTCTACTCAGAAAGCCTAGAAACAAATGATAATGGAACCTACAGCAAGTTCAGAACAGGTGAGTATCACACCTACTCAGAGAGTCCAAATCCAAGAGTTCAGGTCTGTGGACAAGCATGACCAGATGACGGACAATTAGATATTTACATTTTACCCAGATCTGAATTATTTGAAAATCTAATGCAATTTCAACTCCATAAGAACAAACTACTACCGTCCCAACAGAATTACTTTGAGTAGACTATCATAATGACGTTGAGGGCCACTGTTTAGGACTCAAGATGTTTCTGTTAAGAGGGTTTTTTTTAGCACTGCAAGGTTAGCAATTCAGAGTGCCTACACTTGCATGATCTGGCATTTTACCTTCTACTTTGCCCTCTGTATCCTATGCATGCCAGAAATTTATGCTTTTTCCAACAAAAGAATTATATCGGCCATGGAGTGCTATATGCCTCTACAATGGACTACTTGTGCATATACACTACTTCTTGACTGTGAACTCTTAACAATATATTTAATTTCACACAGAACTGAGTGACGTATGGTCCATCTCCAGCATCAATGCTTTTGGACGAGCTCGAAACCCAACAACTGCCCCAAAACTAGACTCTGTTGCTGAGCATCAAGATGCCTTGGGGTCTGCTATTCTGCCTTAATGTTTGTTTCTCTCAGCCACTCTCAGTTCACTATGTTCAGAGGACGTAAATCAACAGAAAAACATGAACTGACTCTCTGTAAGTGAAGCTTGGCTTCTAGGACAGGATGGGATACAATATTGTGGGATCACACAGGTGCTTGCCATCCATTGAATTCTCTACCTCTTTCCTGCACATCTCATATGCCGAAAAACACTGATTTCAGCTGCCTAAATGATTTGCATTCACTTTTAATCGCATATATAAATGAAAAAGGCAGTGGCAAAAATTAATGAGGAAAATGTGTTGATTTACTTTGACATTTGACATAGTACTTTGAATAATGACTACTTTTTCCATTGATGTCAAAGTTTTTACGGTGGACCCATCCAATATGTATTGAATGACAAGCACTTATTGCTCACTTGTTCCCAATCTTCATTGTTACTGAAGCATGGATTGTTACATATTTGAAATTTTGTACATGTGTAGGCTTATATGGACACCTATGGAACCAGAAGAAGGTACAGAAAATGGTGCATCAAAAACATAAAGTCCTTATAGGTCAGCAAAGTGCTTTACAGTGATATGGGGGAATCTCCACTCACCACCACCAATGTGTGGCACCCACCTCGGTAATGCAGGGAAGCCCATTTTAGCCAGAACACTCACCACACATCAGCTGAACAAGAGGACAGCTTTTAAAGCCAATTGAATCAGGGGATTATTTGGTGGCCGTTTGAAAGAACCAGATAGGGAATTTAGCTAGGACACTGTGAAACCCCCTACTCTTGTCGAAGAGTGTTGTGGGATCTGTGATGACCACAGTGAATTAGGACCTCGGTTTAACTTTTCATTTTAAAGACAGCATCTCCTCCAGCAGTGTCCATATCACTGCACTGGGGTATTGGGTTTTATTTGGCCAGAGGTAAGACTGCCATGTGCTGGTCCACCAATATCACTTCCAACAGGGACTTGGCTTTCTTAGGTGGTCTCCCATTCAAGAGCTAACCAAGTCCACACCTGCCTAGCGTCAGCCATTTTGATGAATGGTGATATGGAAGCCAGAAAAGAATGGAATATTATTTTAAAAGCATCTGCATACTCACTAGCAGATCCAATAAAAATGCCTGCTCAAGCAGCTGGTGTTTTTTCCATTTGAAAATAAAACTGTTTAGTTTCCCCTGTGCAAATCTGGTAAGATCTCCCTACAGCACCTGACTGAATGGGTCATCTTGTGGAAGTTTTGTTCTAGTTTGTGGTGAGGACCATCCTGTGGTTTCAAGCACAGACCTTGCCTATGATGTCAGTACCTGGTGGGCCCAGGTTTGTTGTTCATTTGGTAGAAGGTTCTTCCTGCTTTCTCTGCTGAACTCAACGCAGAGATGACCTTCTCTAGTCAACAAGATGACCACAGGCTGCCTGCATAAACAACATATGGTGTGCGCCGTGGACTTTTCCTCTGGACCATTATGGAAGGAAAATAAGCAATGGCTTGAAATTGTTTTGGAGGGAAGTGCTGGATCCTATCTCCAGAATTGACAGAGGTGCAGTTGCAGTGATGAGCTTCATCCCACAAATAGGCTATTCCAAATTGGATCTAAAATAGGGGGAGGATGAATTTGAAAAATCCTTCAGGGTATGTACCTTAACAGGAGGCTGCAGAGAATATTTTATGATGTTCAAAACTAGTATAATGATAAGACCAGTGAAAACCTCTTTTATGCTGTGGAACTCCTGGCAACTCATGACTTTGCATAAATTGGTGAAACGGATCACAGCACTTCCCAAATTGTTCAGTTTCCTTTGTCAATTAAGATATAACATTACTATGACATTTTGTCAAATTCTGTGTTTTTTTTGTGATATGCTATGACGATAAAATTCATGTGGTAAATAAAGTATGTATTTTATTAGATGCAATAAATGTTAAGTTCTTAATTGGTCATGTTTCCTGATTTGAGTGCATGAACACCACAGACATCAGAAACTACAGATGAGAACATAGGTACACTTGAAGCAATAGCAATGATGGTCACGGCATCTCTCTGACACTCAACATAGTAATGATGATTTAGGCTCATGTTTCTGATTTCGGGGAATAGATGTTCTGGCCTTTCGTGTATACAGATCTCCCGCCTCACATCACAGAGAATGGGATGAGCCTTAATAACACAAAGAGAATGGCATTAGTGCCTCCAGGTGGCATTATAGCTACATAACAGTAAGAGGTAATGATTCTGGTAATGAATATTTTGGAAAACAACTAAAAAGAGGTCCAAGAAACATTCCTGCATTGCAATTTTTAGTTCTGCTCACAATTATAATTCATCGCCATTAGTTCATATTTCTTAAAGAACTGCAAAGCAATAAAAAAAAGTAAAAGAATTTGTGGTTTAGGGCAGTGGTTTTCAAACTCCATTGAAGGGAGCCCTGCGTACGATGATTATTGTTCCAACTGTGATGTCAATACTAGAATTTTAATGAGCAGTTATTCATATATTTATTTATAATTAGGTGGTTTTGATGTTTTGAAAGATAACTTGCCTGTTAAATCCACATGCGAGGAATATCTGCAATGCTACAAAGATAGCAATTCCCTCATTAATACTGTGCTTATTGCTCAACATGGCCAATGATTGCATAAGAGGCTTGGCTACAAATTAAAGGCTTAAGTTTATTGGCTCCTCCTCTGGGTGTTAATTTTTATGCTTATTATGCATTAATTGTTTGCAATATTGACCAGCACAAACTACACGCCCAGAGAAATTGTGTTCTTTTTGGAATGCATATTTTAGGAGAGAGTGATTTGAGAGTATTCCCATGTTAAAAGCAACCAATGAAAAATGAAGAGCTTGTTAAAATTGTGGTATTGCCATTGCACTTGGAACTAGCACCATCATACAGAGGAGTCCCCTCTAGTATCAAGTTTGGAAAGGACTGATCTAGAGGATTAGGAAATTACATAGTACAATATGCAGTGTGCCATCCCAAATACTACGAACCTTTATTAATATTTGTCACTTTTGTCAATGTTGCACATATGGTGTATAGTGTTGTAATAAAATAGGTGTTTTATCAGACTCCTCACAGTTTTAACAGCATTGCTATAAATGATGCAAGGGCACTGACTTGTATATTAATAGTATATTACTTTGATTCTCATGACTTCACTGGTTTCCAGTGTTCAAACTGACAATGTCACACTGATTATTTGTTAAAATCTTAGTCTGGCAGGTCATACTCAGTGAAACATTGGCCTAATCTTTTAGTTTGGTGCTGCACTGCTGTAAAATCTGCCACTTCATATACGGCGGGAGAAATATTTTTCCAAGTTTCTTCACGAAACACTTTCTCACTTTGCTCAAGTATTTTATCGATCAATTCTATTTTAAATAATATTTTACATCTTTGAAATCTCACAGTATTATATCAGTTAACTAACCAAGTACTGTGAGGGGGAATGGGACAGAGGCACAGACGCGACACAAGATAGGGTATCTACAAGCCACCCACGAAACGTGAGTGACTACTAATAGGAGAAACGGTAACAGAAAAAGGAGAGTCACTCCCCGGTGATTCCGCCAATAAAAGATTCAGCCCAAAAAAAACCCAGAAAAAGTGGGCGAAAATCTTTCCAAAAGTAAGAGCTTTCTCTTTAGAGACAGAGTAACCACCCCCTCCTGCTGGAACAGGAGCGAACCGATAGAGGTCTGCACAAGACCTTCTGCAGGACAGAACATAAACTCTGATGAATAGAACAATAAATAGGACAGACAAACACCAAATCCAAAAATCTTTCAAGGAGTTACCTCCGACTAAACGCTAAGGGCTTCGTAGTCCTCGCAAGGACACAAAAGCACCAAACAGCGGTAGAAGAGCTTCTTAAATAGTCTCTCCACAGCTGCAAACAATAAGCAATCAACCACCTGATCACATAGCAGGATAGCCCTCAGGTGGCGAAGAAAATGCACAACAGACAGCAACCCCCAAAACCATGACAAATACGTTATTATTCCAAGAGCTGTCAATTTTAATAGCCAATCACAGAGCAAACAGTATCAACTTAAAGCATCCAACTGTGGTCTTGTGAAGCATCAGAGGTACATTTTGACTCCAAAATAAAAATTGATTGGAAAATTAAGGGCAATTAGGAGATATTCACAGAGTACGAAGCTGCATTGCACGTGGATGTTCAGAAATTCAGGATTTTGAGGAACTGTTGTTTTTAGCTTATGAACTCTGTAATGGCAAAAGTCATATTTTGATTGTTTAGTTAACAAGCCCTCAAATCCATTTCATGTTGGAATACCAGATGTGTGTGTGATCTGGATGTATTGACCACACAGGTGAAAGGTTGTGACTTGGGTGTTGCAAAAATTCAATGTAAACTTACTACATTGTCATTCCTCGACACTTTATTGCAACATCACAAGAAAGTAGATATATATGCTCTAACTGGCTTGTTGTCAATAGCACCTGAATTAAGAATAATACATAAATTAGTACATCACTACTGTTATTGGACAGGGCACATGGAATCAGAAAATGCAGAAGTACACTGATTACAGAAAATAGAAAAAAACTTAAATATTGTTGTGATTAAAATGACATTTTTGAACACCTAAAAATGTTACGAAAATGTTAAGACTATGAAAACATAGGCTCACATATGAAAATCACGCGCTGACACTTAATTGCATGAATGCTTGTTGGTAATTGCTGGTCCTTCCCACATTATGGCCATTGTCGATAAAATCATTTCTCATCTTATCCATTTCTGGGTAAAAAAAGAAATGGAAGCACATTCAATCTAAAGGTCTCAGCACACTGATTTTGGCCATGTTTTATATTTATTACAAGGTAGATTGTGTGATGGGAAATGGGTAAAATCTTGGTTATGAGCCCTGTCATGCTTTGCAGGTTCAAGCCATTCTTCTGTCATATTGTGCAATTGGTTGAAAGACGAGGCTCCCTCCTTAGACGCCTGCCAGTACTCTGACCGTGCCCCATATGGCACGGAATCATGTTGTCACGGGACATTTAAAAGTGTTGTTGCAGAAAAATTGCGCTCCTCTTGATCACAAACTAGGACAGCCTCATGGCACCAGCCAGACTACAAGATTATGGCCAAGAATTTCTTACACTGCCACAACTTTGACGGAGTCTAGGACTCCGTAGATTTGCAGATACTTGACCTTGTCATATTGAACAATCCAAGACAGACCTTTGTTTACTAAAAGAAAAATTTTTTTCTAGGACTGCCAAAATCATACAGTATGTGGAGACCTTAACACAGACGAGTACATCAACATTTTACACATTTTCATGTCGCATCATTAGTGCTTTAGCTTTTCGAATGGCTTCGATACAGTATGACCAATAGTAGATTCTGAAGGAGGTTTTAATGCCACGGAATAAGAGAAAAATACTGTGGCGTGTGCAAATGCATAGCTAAAAACCTTTAATTTCAACTCTCCCCAGCAGGATGTTGGCCTGAAAATGATCAAAAGCAGAGTGTGCACTTTGATGGGGGTTTATGACACCAAACTCAAATTTTCATGTGGTATACAATTCTGATTCTCAGGAGTTGGCAGGCTTAAAGGTAAAGAGCAGTAGGGACATGGCAGGTAAGAGTTAAAATTCCTTCTGCAAAGGAGTTCAGTTGCTGTCGCCACGGGCACTGCGCTGCTTGCTCATTGTACTCAGCATCTGGCTGACATAGGAAGTCAGGAGGTCATCCATCTTGTAGCCCTGCAAGCAGCCAACCCCATTGGTCTGTATCAATATCTCTGGCATTACAGTATCCACACTATACATCTTACAACATTGATTGTCCTACTTTAATGCTGTAATTTATTCAATATTCAAGCTCTTGCTTGTTTATTCAGCTGGGTCATCCTAATATTTGATCTGGTTGTATATTTAACCATTCTTTTTAGCAAACCTGTGTCCGATGCTTGATTTGTACCAACTGCCTCCAAATTACAACTGATTAGAATGGTGAGAATTTTGCTCCTAAGAAGTTTTTGGCATCAGAGTGCTCTCACAGTCACTAAAACTTTCTTTACTTCATGAATGGTGGATGTCTCTGTTCTATTATTTGCTATTGTAACAGGCAGGGAGGTAGACTTATCAGCTGAGTAAAGTTACGGCAATGTATGAAGGAGATTGAGGATATTTTAGAGTGCAGGAATACTAGAGTTCTTTGGATAGCTTCTCTGCATAAACCCCTCAACGGTTGTTTTTTATCTCAGTCTGTCATGATTCCAGATTTGGATGGGGTCTGGGGTTTTGCTAGTGCTGTTATGCAGCTAACTCAGTAATCTGGCTTTGTGAAACAGGGTCTCTCTTACCATTGAGGTCTCACAAAGAAGCTTGCTGCCCCGCACTGAGTTGCCGATGGTAATATGGAAGTATGTGTTGCCACTGCTCCAGTTAGAGATCTTCGTAAAGGGATATGTGGTTAAGATGTCCTGGAAGGAATCAGAATAATACCACAACTTGCTCATGAAAAAAGATGCACATACTCGCCAAAAGCTACCTAATTTCACCTACCTTGGTTTTCAGGTGTATCAGACTGACTCCATGCTTATTTATTGCTATAAGCAGGATCTCAGGGAAATTCGACTCAGTGGTTTGCTGTGGAATAGATTTTTGAGAGCAAATAAAATTGTTCTGCAAAATCCATGAATTGAATAAATTAGTTTTATGTTAGTGGATGTATTGAAGTAAATGTCAATTACATAGTCTAAGCAAATGTATTAACTAGGATTACCTTTACTTCAAAGAAGGCAGAACCAAATGTTGGCCACTTAAAAATGATTTTCAAGAACATGAGCTTGGCTTCCTCTCTGGATTTTCCTGCCTGCTTGTTGAAGTATCCCACAATAAACTGCACGGAGACACAAGACCCAATCAGCAGTCAGGAGAGACTTCAAACAAACACGAGAACAGTCAGGCCAATCAAATAAAATTGCATTCAGTCACAAGAGGGATTCAGAGGGTGGCCATTTTGTTCAGGGGCACCAACACTAGGCACTATGCAGATCAACAAATTAATTACATGGATATTAATTTTATTGCCAGTGCACCCTGTCTTCTTATTTGGAATATGTAGATATCAATAATCATACGGTTCTTTTGTTTGGAGAAAGCAAGCTCATAAATAACAAAATAAGCAACACTGAGAAGGCTTTATTTGACATTTCGCAGGATATATAGTGTCAGAGCAACAGTCGGATTCACTTTGCATGCTTCCGTAGCCTGGATGCTTAACTTATCGCACTGAGCATAGAATGATATCAGCCCTGGCAAAACCCTTCTTAGCTTCCTAAAGTGTGCACAACCATTGCAGAGAGGCAGCACCATTAAATTCCCTGGAAACCCATACCTCGGTTCCTGTAGAAACATGACATTTCAGTTTTTTATATATTAAGAACAATAACTCCAAGATACTACCTAATAAAATTGAAAGCATATCATTTAGAGATTATGCCAATATACTCGGCATGCTATAAAATATACAGTACTTTAATGAAGGATCTATCAATTAGTCAGACTTTAGTTTTTAATTTTTTTTTTAAATTGCCAACGTACTGCACAGATCACCACTATAAAAGCATGAATTCGCCTCTGAAATGAGGCCTAAATTTTGACCAATCTGCCCAACTTACTGTTTATTTGGAGTTCAGTGGACGTACGCTGGGTGGGCAGAAGCAACTGAACTCGGTTAACCAATGAAGACCTCAGGCACCCACCTCTATAAAAGCATTATCAAACCTCAGAAACTGTTTGAAAACAACCACCTTACACCTGAGGATTTTCTGAAAAACTGATAGGATTTTTATCACCAAAGCCTTAATTCATTAGCTTAAACCTTCGGAAATCATTTAAATGGAAATTATTGCCTTTGCCTTATTGTTCATAAACGTCAATGTTCATAAACATCCTGCAGTACCTAATCTTACTTTCATGATTATTTAATTATAACACAGAAAGCAAAAATTGGCAACAAATACCCGCAAATGAATAACGTTGATTGAAATTCAATTTCGTCACGAAACGACGTGTTTTCTTTATCGTGTTACCTTGACAAGGGAAACTATCCACACCAGATAATATTGAGTGCTTATGAGGTTTGTGTTACTGTGAATGAATGATTGAAAACAGGACCAGACCAATTGTTATTTCAAGGGATGTTCTGTGCTTCACCAATTTTCAGCTCACCAGCTGCCACTGATGGTGACATCCTGCTGACGTCCAAGGCTTCTTTTGATTGCTACCAGTGTACGACGTGATCTACCTGTCTTGCAACTGAACCATCATGCTTGCTATTTGAGTGACGTCAAATGACAGAATTTTGCCTCCACAGTTGAAGCACCAAAGGGTGGTGGGTAGAACTCAAGTGAACATGGTGGCGTTGACTTCACAGAAAGCTTGCTCATTTCAAATCTTTCATTTCTGTGATATTTAAATAGTATGAAGTGACTCAAAGCTATATGTCATATTTAGAAATTCATGAACAAAGTACCTTTAAGGCATATTTAAGTGAGAATAACTGGTAAATTGTGGTAATTTGCCCTCAGATCACTATTAACAGACTTTAGACAAGTCAAAATAAGTCAGGTCCACGATCCACTGGACCACTGAACAAGTTCAAGCGCAATTCACATTGGAATCAGCAGTCAAACAAAGACATATCCATGGACCCGGGTAGAGGTGGAGTTGACCAATCAAACTAAGTGCAGGCATCGTGATGACTTTGTGTTTATGTGACTGTGTACAACAGAGTATAGTTATTGTCATATGCTGGCCAAGTATAGTAAAGTTTATAACTGAAAATAAGTAAAGTTTAAATGGAAAAATGCTGCAGTTACATTTCATAGGAATTTCTAGGGCTTCCATTAATTGTGGCACCTGTGGTTTTGTGGAAAATATTTATTTCTTGACGAGGGATTTTTTTTCTCAGAATGTATGTACTTCAGTTAAAGGTCAGATTTTTCATTGTAAGGTACACTATGAATTTCTTATAACCCTTTTTACTCATCTTTACCAGGCATCCGAGTAATTGTGGAGGGAACTGTAATCACCTAGCCGTTCTAAAATAAAAAAAAAATAAGCCAATGGTGATCATTGTTCACCTAAGAAATGACCTTTAAATTGGTTTAAAACAGCAGAGGCTTGAAAATCACCAAACATTTTACAAGGGCACAAAGCTGAACAAGGCAAATATACACTGAACAGTAATATTACAATGACATCTTAAGTCGTGAAATATTAAGATATTTACAAATAAGATTTCCCCCCCAGTATGATTTACAAAGCACAGCCAAGAGGATGGGGCAGTAAGCAAAAAAAAATGTGTCAGAGGATAATGCAGTCATAAAGGGCCTGATCAAGTTTTCATGTAAGTCAAGCTGGATTGTCCCTCACTCACCGTTTCCAGTTATCAGGTGAGACCTGGGAGATGAAGTCCTGGGGCACGAGGTCTTTCAGCATCATAGGAATGCTGGGAAAATGGGATTTGTCCTCCTCAAACTTAACTCGGTAAATTAAGGCTCCCAGCTGGGCAATCTCGTCACGTGAGCACTTATGGTAGCCTCTCAGGTATTTGGGGAGTTCCTAAAAATACAACAACACAATTATGCATGCATAATCATAAATGTATTCTCAGCCATTATTCTGCTGCTGACCTGGTAGTAATGGAACATGCAGTCTGCCATGGGGTCTTCCCCTGGGACAGTGTTAGTCCATAACTTCTTCAGGAAAAACACCTGATAGGTCAAAGAAGGCACTGGACCTGGAGGAAGATTAAATGGATGGAACTAACATTAGACTGACCAGAGAGCCAGGAAGGTAAAAAAACTTCCTTTGAAACCTTCCAGAGTTGCCTTGCCCTGTTCTTTATTACCCATATAGCCTATAGCAAGAATGAGCCTTGTGCAAATCTTGCAAAATAATGTTTGCAAATCCAGAAAAATTATTAAATCAATTGCAGGATCAACAAAAATGCAATTACATGGTTTATATAACAAATGGATACAGTGCATAATTTCCACACAATGAGGGCAGTACACTCTACCATCCTTGGTTGGTCTAGCTTTTTTGATCCAGTCAGTGAGATGTCTGATGAAGTCAAAGAAGAAGTCACCCTCAGGTACACTGATCACCTGAAGTAAAAAAAAAAAAAAAAAAAAAAAAAAGAACTGCCAGCAATATAGAAACAGCAATCCTCACATTTTAATAGAGTATATAATGGAGATCAAGCCTTGGAGAGACAGAAATTTCATAGATTAACATATTCTATCATTAAACCTTGACCAGACAAGATTATATTTCAGTCTCATAGTAAGCAAGTGGAAGTGTTGCCAGGGGCCCATTCAGTACCTTATCAGCAATCTTCACAAACAGACTGAAGCCCTCCGAGGACTGAAGATGCAGCCGGCAGGAAATGCGAAAACAAAAGTCCTTGGCCTTTGTGCTAGACTCCACCTCAAAAACCTGAAATTTCATTTTATCACTTCAAATTATCTTTCTACACTTCTCAATAAAAACTAAAATAATGTGCTTACATTTTGTTACTGCATCCAGTGACATGTACTACTGTCTTCTAAACAGAGAACTTGAAACAACCACAATGTCTGCATGAAGATCCGTACATGAAGTCCTTTGCAACAGGCTGCAAGTTTAAGCTGCTGTCGTTGTTCCCCACCACCTCTGGTTAGTGATGTGCCAGCATTCGGCAGCCATACCACTGCTTGATCTGCACCAGCTGTGTGGCTGATGCTAAGCAGGTGTGGGCTTGGTTAGTACTTGGATGGGAGACCACCTGGGAAAAGCAAGTTGCTGCTGGAAGAGGTGTTGGTGGCCAGTAGGTTGCAATCTTCCCTCTGGTGGAATAATCCCCAATGCCTCAGTTCAGTGATGGGGACACTGTACTGAAGGAGACTCTGTCTTTCGGTTGAGACATTTAACTGAGGTTCTGACTCTCTGTGGTCATTAAAGATCCTATGACACTCTTCAACAAGAGTAGGGAGTTCCCCGGTGTCGTGGCTAAATTCCCAACCTGCCACCTAATCATCCCCTGATCTAATTGGCTGTGCAACTTGTCCTCCCCCAGGGCTCCCTTGAAAAAGAGATTTAAATCTCAACAGGACTTCCCTGGTTACATAAGGCATAAATAGCAGTCATACAACATCCTCACCTCATCTGTGTCATCAGGGAAGAAGACTTTGTGGAAGATCTGAGTGGTCTTGTGCTGAATGGCCTCAACCTCCACCAAGTGAGGGGGATACTTCCTGGAGCCATTTCTTGTTCAATGAATAAATAAACACAATGCAATGAAGAATTTAATTAAAGGAAACCTCTGGAATGCAAAAAAAATCTTATCTCTCGTACTTGTCAGACTATAAATAAATACTTTCAAGGTAAGTCATCGCTTCCTGGCCTTTAGTTTTTATTTTATTTACTGCTAAAGTAAGGCTGTATCATGGTTTGAATACCCTGGGGGCTACCATATTTGCCATTCTAGGATTTTTTGGCGATTTCACGACACTTTTCGCACTTAGGAGTGGTTCATACAGAGTGTGTTATACAGCTAAGCAACCAGATGACATCACCCTCCAAAGATGCTCCGTGAGCTTACAAATATAGTGGCCCCTGGGGAATTCAAACCATGATACAGCCTTACTCTTGCAGTAAATAAAATAAAAGCTAAAGGCCAGACAGCTATGACTTTGCTTAACAGTATTTATTTATAGTCTGGCAAGTACAATAGGTAAGATTTTTGTACATTACAGAGGTTTCTTTTAACAATTATTGAGTGAGCCCAACGAATCAGAATGAGGAAAATTCTGCCAGTATTAATTACAAACTGAATGAAATACATAAATATATATAAAAAGCCATTTTCATTTTTAATTTGTTAGGGCAAGAACTTGATGCCCAACGTGAGAAAGTACCCTTTCTTTCACAGTTCGTCCTTCTTATTCTTATTTGAATAAGATTCATAATTTTTATTTATTATTGGGAATCCCTGCAATGAGTTACCGCAGAGCTTTCTGTAGCCGCTGCATGCAATCAGGGGCGAGGGGGTGGTGCTTCTTGGATTGCAGAAACCTCTGGACATGAGGCAGAAGCACGTTGCTGGGAGGGAAGAGGCCTGTGCACAACCACAGCAATTCCCAGCCCTTCTCCTCACTGTATCTGCAAGGAAAGCACAGAGAAACTCTACTGCGATCCACACAGAGCTGTGCCTCACAAAGACATCATCAGTTCCAACAAACTGCATAACTCACTGAGGAAACCCAAAAAAAATCCAAAGCACATCGTGGCTCCATACTGTAGCAATAACATTAATAATTAATCATTGAACAGAAAATTTCTTGCAGTTAGCAAAAAGTGCTTCATAAAGCTTAAAAGTGCAGAGATTAGACAGTAATGCTCCATGACTTGTAGCACAAGTACCCATATAAAAAGGACACATACACCAATCAAGCTACAACATTAAAACCATGTCTAATATTGGGTAGGTCCCCCTCGTGCCACAAAAACAACCCTGTCAAACTGACGTCGCTTGAATTACAGAAGTCATGGTTTCCCAGCAGAACATTTCCCAGAGTATAAGACTCCCTTCACTTGCTTGTCTTCTTCCCACAGTGGTATCTCTTCCCCGAGTAAGTTGTGCACACATACTCGGCCAATGCACATGATATAAAAGAACATGGGAATCACTGCACCAGGCGACCTTCTTCAACTGCTCCAAGGTTCAATTCCGACACTCACATGCTCATTGTACGTAGGTGCTTTTGGTGGTTGACCGGTAAACACTCAGATTGGTGTACACCTAAAAAGTGCTACACGCAGCAGGGTGTGATGCTCCGTGTGTCGTGACACATTCCTAATGTAAGTATTATTCAAATTTTCTGCAACTGGTGCCAACTCCTTCCCACAGTGCATCCTTGCGGCGTACAAACTTGCCAAGTACTGAAAGCACCTCGTCGGGCTGCTAATGCTAATAATCACACAATCTATTTACTGCATAATCAAGATCAATATATAAGCCTGTAATTATTAGAAATATTAAAGGTCCCATATTATGCAAACTTCACTTTACTATGGTTTTCTAACAGTAATATGTGTCCCCTAGCCTGTCTGTGCACCCCCAGACATAAAAAAATTCTGTTGTTTCCCTCTCTTGCTTGCTCCCCCTTTCAGAAAATGTGTGCTCAAACAGGCAAATCAGAGATTTTCTCTCCATGACATCAAGGAGGGACATAACTCATCCCCCCAGGTTGGTGACACTCCCTTTGTCACTCCCCCAGGCAGATGAGCTCTGCCCTCTGAAATTGCCTTGCGGCTATTTTTGTTCCCTCATAGCACGAATATGGCAAAGCCACAATCAAAGCATGGCAAGAGCAGTACAAAAATCACCCGGATGGCAAGACCCAAGTGGAAGAGGTTAATGATCTCAGTAAAGAATACTTACTTGACATGGTTTTCAGTGAGTTGTTTGAGGATCTGGCAAAATATCTCATCCTTCAGTGGCTCGGCCTTCAATGCACCTTCAAATATCTGGTCAGTGAGCTCATGCGCAAAGCGCACTCTCTTGGATGGGTAATCACCCATGTACTTCAAGATGGGTGCAGCAGCAGCCATTAAGGGAAAACAAACTAAAGCAGGAACCTTGCATCCTGATTATTTTTTTAATTAAAAATTTGGCATCTCCAATCCCACCCAAATCTGGAATGCCCAATTCGAGAACTATGTACAGTCTTGCTCGTATGTGACCCCCTGTTGCCATCTCCGGAGAGAGGGACAGTTCGCAGCTCTCCTCTGAAGCACGCGCCCGTCAACTACTGCTTCTTTACACTCATAGGTCAAAACTTCACAAGTACAGAACAAGGGCGGATGATACCCGAACATGAGCAAGCTTAGAATCTTACTGACGAGTGCCCGGCTGGCCAACAGGAGGCGCTGGAGCAACGAACAAAGCTACATTTCTAAGATCCCGACCCGGCAGTCCCATCCCAATTTATTTCCCTGCAGCGCAAAGCCAATTGTGTGCTGCTCTGAGAAGGCTACCGACCACTGCCGGCTGGTACGACCGAGGATCGAAATCCTGATGATTAAATACCAATATTAACGCAGAATGAAACATGAACTCCAGTGTAAATGAGCGCGAGACTACAGTAATGTCCAAGCATAAAGGATATAGATGAAGGCTATGCAGGCTTCCTTGGAGAGCGCCTCATTCCTGAGGACTTTCTTGAGTAGTGGTTGCTTGATGGGTTCCCTGCAGCAGCACCACAACCAATCCTTCGCCCGGCCCTTAGTGATCATCACCTGGCTCAGAGAGCTTTTGGTCGGAGGTCTATGAGACAATAAAGGGGTTACGATAGCATGGAGCTCCAAATATCAACACCCTGTGAGAGGGCTTCAGTGCATGAAGATAACTGTGTACCTGAAATAGTCATGTGAGTATGCCTCCAGGGTATAAGGCTTCACCTTCTCCACGCTCTCAGCCAGCACTAGTTGTGACAGGCTAAGAGAGGGCCTTCGCTGGTCTGGTGACATGGTGACCATCGCCTGTGTCATTCAGATAGACAAAGGTCACAGAGGTCTGTCACACCAGTGAGTATCTGGATAAGGTTAAGAATGAGACCCACTTCACCATGCTAGGCATAGAATTAATATGAGAGACAGACAAATGAGTGAGGTGTTACTGACCACAAGATCATATGGGGGTCTGTTGATGCAAGGGAGCACATAAACCAGGTCAGTTGGGAAGTCACCGCTTTCCTTGGTCCTGTCATTGACACCATGTGCCCATCCCAAATTCATCACATGATCACCAGTGAAGTCCTGGTCCAGCAGAATAAGGTCACCTTTGGCAAATCTGAGGAACATGGAATCCTCCCTGGCTGAAACACACAGATCAATGGTCTGCAAACATTGAGCATCACAGAGTTTTCTTCAGAAGACCACAACATTGCAGACACACTGGAATAATGTCGGACTAACAATGGTGCTAAGTGATCATAGGGCGTTTTCCACTTGTGGTATATGAACTGTAGGAAAGCTGTAGAACAACAGAAGATATTCACAAATAAGGAATGCTCACGTGCATTAGTGCTATCCAGCAAAGTGACAACGAACTTTGACCTCCTCCTCAGGCCTTCTAGGAAAGTCGCTACAAGATCCCGTACATCCTCAGAATTGTTGGAGGTAAAGGTGTATTCATCCCCTCTGATGGTAGCCAGTGTGAAACACTGGCCCTGGAGCCTCCCTCCTCTATTACTGAGATATAAATGCAGGTTTTCAAACGAGATCACAACTTGGGAAGCAATACTGAGAGTACATTCAGAGAGCCATGACAATGTATTTTCTCCCTTCCAGATTTCTTTTTTCATTTGTATAACAAAATTTTTTTTCAGATTTTCAAATTAAATGTAACTTAAGACAAAAACAACAAGAAAAAAACTAAATAGGTTTAACTGATCATTTCATATATCGAGGAAAAATAATTATTCAACACCAACTGGTCTTGTTTGAGTAACTGGGAGGGCAATTACTCTTTCAATCAGCCAATAAACCAAATGTACTAGACAAAAGAGTTAAATTAGAGATGACATACAATGGCTTGATTGATGCCAGCCCTAATTAATCTAGACATTGGTTAACCTCTTCCACTCAGGGCTCGCCATTGGAGGGAGTATTGCCCGGCTATCACCTCGCCTTAAAGCACATTACTTCTTCAAACTCGTTCCCATTTACGCTTCCTAATTAGCAACTCAGCGTTAATTCGTTCAGTTGCGAGGATCTATAAGTAGAATTACTGTCTATTTCCCCTCAGCTCCCATTATTGTTCACTGGAAAAGTAATCAAGCATTTTCCAATCCACATTAATGGTGACATAAAATGTTAATGTCTGTTGAAGCTACTTAATTCCCGTAGCTCACAAAACGGTACATTTTTTTTCTGTGACTGTGTCCGATTGGCTTCTTACGCCTGAGAAAAGGTTTCGAAAAACATGGTTTTGCTGACTCATGTGAAGTTTGCCTATCTAAAAATAAAACCATCTACGACCACTGACATTAGCTACCATAATGCAGGTTGACTCTCAACCTGTTTCTGATGGAACTAATTTACTGAGCGAATAGGCTACCAATATACTGCGTAGCCATTACTGATTAAGAAAAATAACTTTGCGTTAGAGGAAGGCTACAATATGAGATTGCATGGACGGCAATGACTGAAATTTCTTGAAATTCCATCTTAAAGTAAAATGTTATGTAATGCTGCTGAAGATGGTGAATAAGGTTTTGATTTTGTTTCTTATCAATTGATTGGATAATTAATAATCTTAAAATCTCATATTGCAGCCTTCTTACTACTTTCCCAGAAGCTGGACAAAAAAGACCTCATCAATGACAATGATTTTGCTCGCATCAAAGTTCAACGCATGGCATGCATTTTAAATGATTTTAAATGCATGCCATGCGTCAAACTTTTGCGATGTGCAAATAACCAATTTACTAAATTATTCAATCACCAATGCTTCGATGTAAGAAGCATTGTTAATTTAATGAACTAATTATTAAATAATTGCAGCAAGGAAATTGCAATGGCTCTTCCCCACAAATGTAGCCTATTCTTCTGAACGTTGAAAACATTTGATGAAGTGCAATCTTAAAATAAATTAGGTTGCACTGCTGGCAAAAATGCTATAACGGGAGATGGAATTCAGAGAAAGTATTGGATTATTTTTTTTCCCATACCTGCAATATTACTATTAAGTACGCTGTCAATGTAGCCCATCTGTGGTCCATTAATATTTAAAACCTCATACTGTACTTATCACATGCAAGGACCTTGGGCTGTTGTAGTGCAACAACCAACTTTTATTAGAATTTGACCTTTGACCTTGGAGCAGGGACCATGACCTTGTAAATGTTCTGCAGGCTGTTCCCAAACAATTAATGATCGCAGCACTGAGAAACTGGACTCATATAAAGAACACTGGATGGACCGGTGCATCGTTTGCTTGTATTCCACATTTGACCTTTGACCTTTGCACTTCAACCTTGAATACTTTTTCACTCTTGCGCAAAAAGCACATCTGAGAATTTCTCTATTTCAAAGGAATGAAGTGACCGTGTACAGGTTTTAAATTGCCAAAAATAAACTATGTTTTGCTCAAATTAGGTCACTGTGACCTGCAGGATTTATATAAAGTATTCATATGCACCTTTGTAATGATTTCAATCAATTTCTTGTAATGGTAGGGCTGAGGGGTTTTAAGTGCCTTGCACAGTATGTTTAATACTGCACTTAACTGCTTACATGTGAGTTGGCTGACTGAGATATGCAAAAAATGAAGAGGGGAGGGGGGGGAACACTTTTTCATTGCACTGTAAGCTTTTATCCGAGTATGTAAGGCCCCAGTAGTTAGAATAAGCACCACTGACATTCCAAATATATTGTAAGTGTCAATGACTGATGGTGAAATAATTCTGTCAAGCAGGAATATGTTATTGAAAACACTGTAATAAAATGAATGCTGTACACTGTAATAAGCTTTGAAAAGGGCGTTCCACACCTGCTGCAAGATATAGCAGTGATTTCTGGGAAGGACAACTCCAGAAGGACCTGCTCTTGCTCATCCAAAAAGTAAACACCAGCCCAGTTCACAGCCACAATGACATCATTTTTTGGCAATCTGGGACCTTTAGTAGAAGAAAAATAAAAATATTAAAACATCCAGAAAAAAAGGGCTCACTGGGAAAAGAAGAAGCAACTTGAAAACAAAGTAAAATATTCTCTTGGACTCTTGGATATGCCTCGGATTCTGCCTTTCAAATGACTAAGCAGTCATACACATATCTGTAGAATGCCATTTTGTATGTTATCTACCGACATTTTTTATCATGATTTCCACCCAGTTGTCCCTCGATTAACTAAAGTTTTAAATTTACGTACCAGAGAACTTAAAGGCCTCATAGAATCGTGAGAAGAGCAAAGGCCACTTAAACCGAGTAAAATTCACAACTTCCTCCTTGACGCTTAGAGGGTCTGTCCTCTTCTGTGTGTAGGTTGCCTGTAGGAGCAATAGCATTACAGTGACTGATGAAAGGAAGAGTTTGGGTAACATTAAAAATCATGACCATACATATTGCATTTATAATGGAGGAAATGAAATAACTGTATCCTTGGGAAATTAAAACAAACAAGTATTTGTCACTAATGTGACTGTGTCCCTTGCCGCATGTAAGATTTTTTGACAAAAAATTCTTATCCAACATACAGTGCTTAACAAATTTATTAGACCACCTGTCATAAAAACGAAAAAACACAAATATTTTAGAAATTTGTCAAAAACTTGTTTAAAACTAAAAATTATATTGTTATTTCTTTGGCAAATAACAAACTGAAACAACTAAATAGTCATTATTCACGCATAAAAACCAAAAATACTTAATATTTTGTACTTATATCCTCCTTTGGCCTTGATGATAGCTTGCATTCTTGCATTCAACCACTAAAACAAATTTTTTTGTTCAGAAATGCAAGTAAATAACTATTATTTGGCATCTTTATCAAAAAATAATAATGCACTTAACTACTTTTTTCTGCTTTTTTGTAAAACTGTAAATTTGAACATTCATGGATAACAAAATTAATTATATTTTAGCATTAGGGAGCTTGTCAATATACTGAACGCATTCAAATTTGAACAGGCGTTCAAAAATGAACAAGTCTCCGTTCGTGTTCAGCTAAGAAACGAACGGCAGATTGTTCAAAAATGAACGAGCATGCGTTCATTTCACTTTCAAAAATGAACAAGCATGCGTTCATTTTTGACCGGACGGCATCCAAAAACAAACGCAGCTACCCTCTCGCGTTACAAAATGAATCTGCTCTCCACTTCGCCAAATTTACACCAACATGCGTAAATATTTCCTTCTTACGAGAAAAAAATTCCCCATCTCCCATACTGCTGAATTTAGAAGGAAAATGTAAAGTAGATGCCTATTAAACAATAGTTTTCACGTCGACTAAAAAATCCTACCAAATCTCCAGTTTCGATATTATATCTTTACCGATCGTCAATCTTCCGCTATACGCTTACACTTTTCATCGAGTTCGATAAGATGCTTTAACACATTCCACACTCAAGACCGGAGATAAATTGTGATTCAGTGGTACTGGAGTACGTTCATTCAGCCAAAACATTCAAATGTTGCTGTGTGAATACTTTACTGGAATGAACATCGCTTCCGTGTGCTGTCAGTATGCCACTTTTTCCTTATAAAAAAGCATTTTAGAATTCCAAATCATAATGTGACTGCTAGGCAATTTGTATGCAAAAGATTGTAAATAAATTAAATTAAATACATTAAAATTATAGTTTACGCATTGTATCACATCATCTGCGCGACAACCCAAGTTTAATTCTACTATTCTGTGAGTATAAGAACTAGGACAACTTAGTCCTGCTCATATCAAATTGCAAAATTATCCGTGATATTAATCCTTTCTTTTTAAACCTGTGAACGCGCAAGCCAAAAAAAAAAAAAAAAAATGCCACACTTTACAGCCCACTACGTACACGATGAGTTCTGCTATGATATTCAGATTTTGTTTCATTGATTGTCGCAGATTTTGTAGACTACCATTTGTCATATTATATATTGTTCTAACTTATTGTACAGTATTTTTTTCAGATTGAAGTCACAACACATGAAACCGCCGCTCTGAGGGAGCTGCCGACGACAAGTCCAGATCTAGACAAGCAGATGAGCTAAGTAAAACCTCTGTATGTGCACAGTATTATAAAATCAGCATGTCTGAATGTTAATAGGCTAAATATTTACCCCCCCCCCCCTCCTTCCCCCTTTATGAATATAACCCTTATTATAAGGGTGTTATCAGTTCAATTAATGAATAAGCTTGATTGCAAGATAAAAGACTAAGTAGCCTAGTCTTGTGATGCCATGGGGATTAGCTGGTTCAGGGATACGAGATCACGAAGTGAGACCTGAATTCATGCAACACGCTGGAATACCGGTGACAAGACTTTTGGATGATGTGCACGATTAATACTTAATTTGTTCAGTCGACTAAGTTTAATATGTTTTTGTTCAGATAACAGGAATATGTTTTTGTTCAGAGAACAGGAGTAGGTCGCATATAATCCCATTCCTGAAGCATCACCTATATTGGCAAATGATCTTTAGCAGGCGGATTATACACAGTATGTGAAAAAAAAAAAAAAAAAAACCAGTATATGAAAAAAAAAAAAAAAAAAACAATGACAATGAGAACTATTTCACTTTAAGGAGCTGAGAATTTAAAATAGGCCTGTACAAGCGTTTACATAATCCGTCATCCATATTCAGTCGTCGTTCACGAAAGAATATCCGCACCCATAATCTAAAAGCTCACTTCATACATAGATGAATGCATCAGGCCTTGGGCAGGCATTGGAGAATGAACTCATCGGGAAACGAACACATTAGAAAATGAATGGAAGGGTGTTCATCATCGAACGCAGTGACCAGTTTTGCAGCCTCGAACGCATGCAAAAATGAACAGGCGTTCGTTCAAAAATGAACGCGTTCACTGTTCAGAATATTGACAAGCTCCCATAATAATATCATTTCAATTAAAAAGCTTGCACATACTGGTGGATTATAAGCATTATAGAAGCATAAAAATGATTTTGGTAATTACCAGTCCAATACTATTCATTTCGGGCAGCTGTGGCATAAACCTTACATTGGGTGGTGGTCTAATAAATTTATTAAGCACTGTGTATCAAATTTTAAGTATCACTGTTCATGCAACCATTTGGTAGAAAAAGAAGAGCAATCTATTACCTGTTAACAAGGTTTGCTACGGCAAAATCTAAGTATTTACGCTGTGAACTTAAAAATGACCTCAAGGTCACCAAAATCGAGTGGTGTCGTGGGACCCCCCAAGTAAATGTTGGTGCTAAATATGAGCAAGATCGGTCCACTGTTTCTTGAGATATCTGTAATGTGGTAAAAAGCCACTAGATGGCAGTATTGACATTTTTTTTGTTAAGCAGTCTAAAACTAGGTTTGGGCATGTCCCGGGCATGCCTCAGAGGGGGCTGGAAAAGAGTATATAAGGAGAAAAATCGAGAGAGTGTAGAGTAGTCGGAGAAATTGCAAGGAGAAATTGCGGAAGGATATATTTGACCAGACCTGTCACTCTTTTCAAGACCTACGAAGCTTTTTGTGGATTTTTGCCTGTGTTGGAGCATTTTCCTGTCCTAGGACATTGCAACATAGCAGCCCATCTCCATTACAAAGGAAATGTAAATATCTCATTTTTTATTTGATTTCAATCTTGGTCAGTAGGGTAGAGTGTCAATTAGTTCTAAGTGTTTGTTTAATTAAATCTGTTGAAGTTTAAGAATTTTGTCTGTCATCCCTTGCTGTCCGTGACGCCATAACAAATTGGGGCCATAAAAATTGGGGGCTCGGGTCCGGGTAGACCATTGTGCGAGTCATTTATTGAAAATCTAAAATTTCAAATAGTGAAATTGTTTTTTGAATTTTCCTAGATATATATTGGCAGATCAACAGCAATGGATGATCTCTTGGCATCACCAACCGTAGAGGTTTTGAAGTCTTTTAAAAAGACAGAACTGCTAGAAATATGCAGACAGTTAGAGCTGACAGATGTAAAACCAGCCATGCGAAAAGCAAGACTGGCGAGAGAGATTGTTGAATATTACATTGATGAAAATGTGTTTGCACCAGGAGATCTGGAACAGTTTCGATGGAAAATCCAAATGTAGAATTGGAACTTAAATTAAAAATGCTAGAAATTGAAGAAAAAAAGAAAAAAAAAACAAAGGCAGTTTGAGTTAGAAAAATTAGCAAGAGAAGAGAAAAAAAGAGAGAGAGAAAGAGAGAAAAGAAATTGAGGAAAAAAAAAAAACAAAGAGAGTTCGAGAGAGCAGAAAGAGAGAAAGAAAGGCAGTTTGAGTTAGAAAAAATTAGCAAGAGAAGAGGAAAGAGCAGAAAGAGAGAGACAGAGACAGAGAAATTTTGATTTAGAAAAATTAGACAGAGAAGAAAGGCTCCAAATGGAGCAACTAAAAAAAATAAAAAAACAAATTTCGGGCTAGCCAGGAGGTAAAGCTGGTGCTTCCATTTTCAGAGAAGGAGGTTGATAAGTATTTCCAGTGCTTCGAGAAGGTAGCTAAGAGTTGTCAGTGGCCAAAGGAACACTGGCCTCTGATGTTGCAAACTGTCCTCAAGGGTAAAAGCTCAACAAGCCTATTCGGCTTTGTCTGCAGATGATTCCTCTGATTATGAGGTTGTCAAAAAGGTTATTTTGACAGCTTATGAGTTGGTTCAGAGGCTTACCGACAGAAATTCAGAGGTCTGAAGAAATCTGACAATCAGACTTATGTTGAATTTGCTAACGAGAAGAAGGTTTGCTTTGAGCACTGGTGTACTTCTATGGAGGTCAAGGATGATTTCAACTCACTAAAAGAGATGGTGTTAGTTGAAGAATTCAAGAACTGTGTCAAGGATGATATTAAGACCTACCTTAATGAGAAGCAAGCACTGAATTTGCAATCAGCTGCCAAGTTTGCAGACGAATATGTTCTCACACATAAGTCCAAATTTCAGTCTAGCAGTAACAATAGATGGTCCCAATTTCAGAAGAAAGGTAACGGTGATACCCAAGATTCCTCACCCAAAGACAAAGACAAATCTGATGATGGTGCTCAGAAATCCAGTAAAAGGTCTGAACAAAGTGTGAAAGCTGATAGTGACAAAAGTGGTCTAGTTTGCAATTATTGCAAGAAATCTGGTCATGTTACAACTAACTGTTGGTTCCTTAAAGCTAAGAAAGAAAAAGAAAAGGATACCAAACCCAAGTTTAAGAATTTTGTCTGTCATCCCTTGCTGTCCGTGATGCCATAACAAATTGGGGCCATAACATATCGCATTGACAAGGATAACAAAGGCATAGTCTATGTAATTGCGCAGTGACCTTGAAGATGACGTAAGGGTCACCAAAATCGACTGGTGTCACAGGACCCCCCCAAGTACATGTTGGTGGTAAATATGAGGAAAATCCGTCCACTGGTTCTTGAGATATCGCTCTAACACCAACGGGACAGACTTACGGACAGACAGAGTTATTATTAACAGTAATAATAATGGGACTTGTCCCTGAGGCAAGGAATAAAAGGACATGCAGGATTAAGTGGGCACGCATGCATGCATTCACACATACACAAACACATACAAAGACACACTATGACAAGGTCACCTACTCTGTTGTCACTCACTTGCCCATTGACACCTATGTACTAAGGTACAGTTATGGGAGTTTCCCTTGGATCGTTGTTGATTGGATTATGCCATTCTGCACACTCAAGGAAGGTAGAACAGAACTACAGAGATGTATCATCTATTCCCTGTGTGCCATCAATTGGCCACGGAAGTGAGGAGACGGATTCAACATAGACTTACACAGTTCCTGTAGTAACTGACACCATCATTAAGAAGAGATGGAAAAAGAGCTATGTGTGGCATGCAGTGTTGATACACATGAAAACAGGCACTTGTGATAGATTTTGGTTTGTGTAGCAGTACCTTTTTGTGTGCAGTCACAATGAGCTGTGCCCATTTCTCTAAGGTCTTGGACGAGCTGATCTCTCGATCGGGTATATAGGTGGGGATAAGGCTGAGCAGCCGCTCCTGGATGATGTCAGCCCCATAGCTCACATAGTACTGCTGTGAGGCCAAAGCTACCAGATCCTCTTCCTGAGAAAAGACAGGGACACAGAGAGACAGCCGTTAAAGACAAAGAGAGCAAATGTGAACAGAGCAAACGTACAGAGAAACAGCACAGCAGAGTACAGAGCCCCTGAGAAACAATGCCCAGATATATGGAATGCAGGAAAACAAATCGTCAGAAAACTTGCACGCTGTGCACAAAAATAGAACATAAAGAGAGAGGAGAGCACATTATCGAACAGCCTATCTGATAAATTAACCCAGGTTTGTGCCTACAAAAACCTAAAACCTACGGCAGGGTTCTTTCAGAACTTTTCAGTAATATCATGCTACGATGTGTGACAATCTGAATTTTTACCCAAGTTAGACAGAACTCAAACAAATGTTGATGTAATATCACCATGTCAAACATACTTAAGGCTGCATACAGTATAGTTAACATCTCATACCCACTACTGTATTACAACTCACACCCAGATAATGAAAACAATTATCTCAACATGACTTTCCCAGCAGAAACTGCACATCCAGAAAGGGGCTGTGGAATCATAATATCTCAGGATAGGGTTAGTAGCAGTGCTTCTTTCCCAAGTACAGCCCCCAATGTTCTGCCTCACCCGGTCACAACGGTATTCCCCAAATTTTACTCCACGGATGGTCTGCTGGTAGATGAGGCTGGTGGCCACACTGTCCTCAGTTGGGTTGTGCCAAGGAGTGAAGATCTCCTTGCGGAAGAACAGCCTCCAGGGGGCGTTGCGCTCCTGTGCCCCCTGCTCCTTGGCATACTGCTCACACTGTGACACTGCATCCATCACATGGTCATTCCCACTGCCTAATGAGGACACCTTTGTGGAGCAGAAAAGACAGAACAGCTCTGAGCAAATGAGTTATATAACCTGTAGCAGTGGCCCTTTTTATATTCCATGCAAATTAGTGAGAATGAATTTTGGGATAAAGTACTCTTTCAGCAAGCAGGCACATCATTCCAATTAATCAAAGTCAATGTCCAGTGCTCATTTCAAAACTGTGGACTTTATTTTGTTTACATTTGATGGTTTAGGTAGTCAAGAGAGAAGCAAGCATGATGTCTCTTTATTTCTAAGTAGCATGAAGCCTGACAACACCTTGCAAAATCTAATTTCTACACAGACTGATGAACAATCAACAAATGAAATTGCTATATTCTGTCAGAGTACTATGCAGCAATGTTTCTCAACCAGGCTTCTCAACATATTCCAGAAAGGCATACTGCGATTTCAGGCTTTCGGTCCAACCAAGCACTTATACACCTAATTCTACCAATCAACCCCTCAGAAGACCTTGGTTATTAGAATCAGATGTGTGACTGGTTGAAATGAAAGCCTGCACCAACATCAGCTCTTCCTGAATAAGGTGGAGAATTCCCATTTTAAACTAGTCTAAAATTCTTCAGACCTATCCCTGAATAACTTTTCTGCGCAGTCTATAGAAAGCTGCGCGACTGCTCTGTGAAGATAAATGTTTTCAAGAGGCCTGTTGGACTGCATGTTTGGAATGCAGTGCACTGAAGTAGTGTTGCAGAGTATTCTGGGTATAGTGCGGTAGCATGCTGGCCCTGCCTTGTCAAACAGGGCAATGTAGATGGAAAAGCCAAATTGGTCTCTCAAGTCGATCTTGTCAGCAAGGGTATTGCACAACTCTCGGGCCGTGGTGGCTGAGTCCGTCAACAGGGTCTTTGTTGTGCCATCCATGAAGGTCACTGGAAGCATGATTGGCTTTTTGGACTTTGTTGCCTGGGGAAGTGGATGATGACAGCAAATTAAGAACCCAATTCTTCCATTCTGTCAAAAAAAGTCCATTTGAGTTGATAGAAATCGCAGATTCAACTGGGTTCATACCTGATGTGCAGTTAGAGAAAGACTGAGAGTGGGCTGAGAGAAATGAGACCAGCAGAAAGACTGAGATTGGGCTGAGAGAAATGAGACCAGCGGAAAGACCGAGAGTGGGCTGAGAGAAATGAGACCAGCGTGTAATGAAGATTGCACCTGAAGCTCCAGCCAGGAGGGAGGCTGTGTTCGTGTCCCATTCATGAAGGTCCTTATCAGTCTCTCCTTACAGAAAGCGGCGCCATCAGAAGGGGCTCCACTGATGAAGTTACGCAAATACTGTTGGGCCACGAAGAGAGAAATTTTACGGCTTAATGACGCACAATTAACACAAGAGGGGAAAAAACTCTCAAAGTTTTAGGTTTAACCCATTAAGGCCTTAGGCACCACCTAAAAAACATTTTAAAACCTCAGGCATTGTTTGAAAAAAAAAAAACCTGATCACCAAAATCTTTATTTCTCAATCTACGAAGCAGATATACGTAAACATGGAATAAAAATCTTTTGAGGCTTTAACAGGAAATTATTGCCCATGTCCTAATATTCAGTAAAATTAAAAAAAAAAAAAAATCAGTTAAAAAAAACATATTTTTACTTGTCATAATTTATTGTTATTTTTACTATTACACATAATCATAATTTCTTATAATCATTGTCATTGTTGCAATTATCGCCATTAGCATAATCATTTAATACCATTATTATTATTATCATCGTTATTGTTACCTTCTGAGAAATGCAAATCAATACTCTCTCTCATGGCATAGGTGATCATTTTTTAAACCCTCATGTCTCCTTCATGGTTTCCTCCCCCTTTCCGACAGCCTGCTAGTCTTTTAGAGGTATTGTCTCGGTAATTGGTCTGGCATCTCGCATGCCTTCCCCTCCAGGTGTTATAGATTTGCATGCTCCATTCCCTGGTGTTCGTTTGGTGTATGTAAGCCTTATTCGTAGCAGAGTTGCTGGATAGTCATGCTCTGTGCCCTAAAGCAACCAGTCGGTTCATGTCTTCTACTTCAGAATTGTATTACCGTCTTCAGAAATTATTGTAACCTTTATGATAGTAAAATGCGCGATTACTCTTCTGACCTTTAATAATAGGAACAAACTCCTAATACATATTGTTGGTCTCCTGGACTGGCACCGCATTCCTGTTAACCTGTCTTTCCAGTTTGTTCCTCTGCCCAGTTTATTTATCTCCCAAGCCTTCATCGGTTTCCAGGATTGGGACTGCCATCATGTTAAACCCTTTAGTCCTGCTGTCTGACAGTCCAGCTTCGGCAAGGCAGCAAAACGCTACCAGGCTTCTGCCCTGGGACTCCACAGGCGCGGCGCGGACACGCCCATTTCCCTCACCATTCTATACCACCAAAGCTGGTGAGTGCTTATCCCGTTCTGGGCTTCGGCCCTTTCCCTGTAGTTGCTGTATTCCTATTAACAAACACCATCATTGGATTGTACCCTGAATCTGCATTGGCTCCTTGTCTAGATCGTGACGGTCCCCCACTTTCCAGCCATCTTGAAATCCAGAAAACTTGCAGAAATCCTCCTCTTTCTCCTCAAACATCTCTCTCACCCACGGAGCCTTCGCTAGTGCGTCAGTTACATCATAATCTGATCTGTGTCTGAATCGTCAAATCAAAGTAATTGCTGTACATCAATGTCACTCCCCTTGCGCCAGTCGTCAACCATTGTCACAGTTTGAAGTAGAGCTTTGATTCGTATTTTACCACACAATAAAAATCCGATAATGAATTTTGCCTCCCTTGCATGCATATTAGCGAATCAAGATGTATTTCATTGGTCATGTTTCTGGAAAACGATGACATCATCTTAAACGCACAAATGTCGCATCCAGTCTTAAAGGGAGAAGCACGTAGATGTTGCACCCGGTCTTAAAGATATATACACAAATGTGGCATCTGGTCTTAATGGGTTAAATCTCACCTCTTGTTTGGCAGGCTAAAATTCAACATGTCTTCTTGAGAACATTTTAAGCAAAGCCCGGTGACAATATCCTTTAACTTTAATTCTGTATTCTGTACGAAGGATTTCGCTTTACTCTTCGCAAAAAATACAAAGAAGGTGGCGGACAATGTTCATTGATCGTTATTGTGTGTTTTTCCAAAGCTCTTCCAGGACACATAAGTTTAAATATTAGACAATGATCATTCAAGGATGTAAACCAGGTCTGGTCTCACTCTGACAAATTTCCCTGTGGGAGCAAAGCAGCCCACACACAGTGAAATGAGGATCCATCCTCGGGCGTAGCTGGTCCTCGATGGGTTCTGGGACAGTTGCTTACATATCTGACAGTAGATCTCATCTCTATGGAGAGAAGCAGATGGGGACCAGCCATCACACAAGCAACAGAGCACAGAGATAGAAAAAAAATCTACACCGTGATTGAGTGGTACTGAGGTATCTTTGGCATTTAGACAGAGAGAACCTTTATGGAGCTATCCACAAAGCAAGGAAATTCAATATTCAAGTCAAACAAGATATTCCAATTAACTTAAAGTGCATTCTGGCTAAAACATGATGAAACTGCTTTTGTGAGGATACAATAAATCTTTGATTTATGCTTTGAGAATTGGTAAGAAAGACGTAGACACGTGCGTGCACAGATGTACACACAATGCTGAAGAGCAGTATAATTATGTACTCAAGCAAAAACTCATCAGTTGCTTTCCTGTATGTGTGAGGAATATTTGCAGTAAGCAATAAATCATGGCTGGTTTCCCTTACCTGAGTGCTGGGCGGAGAATGCCATTGCCTATGATGAAGTGCAGTTTCTCCAGGTTGGAAGTGGGCCTGTCCTCCAGCATGCTGTTTACCTGTGCGGTGTACTCGCCATCATTCAGGCGCGCAGCCACCCAGGATCATACTTTGTTTGGCACTTATTCATGTACAAACTTTCCAGTATATGAAAACATGTAGACTAAATATGTACTAGTGAAAATATTCTTTAGAAAAAAGCCCTTTCTTCTGCAGATGATCGCAGACTCTCTCCAGGACAAAGAACTAAGTATTTAATTGGTTCAGCACATTTAACAGTGCAGACAAGAGTACAAGAGGGATCACATGAAGTAAAATATATCAATATAAAATGTATTCAAAAATGGCTATTTTTATCTTTTTTTTTTATCCTCCACCCCCATTTTGGGGGTCTACTGAATTCATTCAATTACAATTAATTTCTCAGCCCCACACCCACCTTTCGACTCCCATCACAGCACCCTACATCCATATATACAGATGATACAGTGATAGGACAATGACATAAATTAGAATATAAATATATACAAAAATGAGTAAATTGAAATGAAATTATCAGCATACATGCACCATTACATACATTGATTATAATTATATATATATATATATATATATATATATATATATACACAAACACACACACACACACACACACACACACATACATACATATATATATATATATATATATATATATATACACACATACACATATACACATATATACTCACGCTTTAACATATGTACATACATACAAACAGACACATAATATATTAATAGACTCATACTTATTTACTTTTTATTTTCATTCCCATCCTTCTGCTACTCTCAGCACCTTCCATCTATCCTTATATACACTTAACCTACTGTTTTCATGTGCCATCATGCTTTCAATTTTACTGTGATGTTTTACGAAGAGTTTTAATCTCTCTGTCCTCAAAGCGTCCACAGATTTTGATTTAAAATTTTCAATTTTGCTTAGAAGTACCGTAAAGTTCCGTGTATACGGCACACTTTTTTTTACGTCGAGAAATATGAAAAGTTGGGGATGCGCCTTATATACAGGAACAACAGAATCGCGGCAAGAGTTCCGACATACATGCAAACGTACACCCGATTTTATAAGGTCAAATTGGGGCTATATGCGCACGTGAGTTTGCACAGCTTAATAAATGGAAAAAAAATTACCGATTCAACATTTTTTAAATGCAGGATTTTAATTTTTATCTATGAATGAACTTTTTCACATTTCACTTTCCATGATAACGTTAATGCAAATAACCATCGTAGAAGCATGGAGCTACAATGGTAGAGTGCAGACAGAGAGGGATAGAGGCATAATTGCGGGACAGAAGTCCTGTCTGATGCGCCATTTACTTGTCTCGAGAAATAAGCTGCTCGAGCTTACTAAGTGCCCCAGTGCAGCTTTATTGTGCAATGTGGCATTTGGTTACGGCTCAGCACCAGCACGGCAGTTGTCCTTTCAAAGTGTTCCTTGCAACTCCGCAAATAACTTCCCAATGCAATGTACAGTATACATATCACTCTGATGCATGCAAAAACATGCACGCTGTCCTACAGTCCATTATGTAGCGTGCACGCATCTAGGGCGCGAGGCTTTCCAAGCTATCATTTACCTTTCACTCACGGTAAATGATTATGACCGAGTTACATTAACTACCATCAATGAACTTACCTTTCGTTGATGGCTATATCCTCTGCATTAACAGTGTCATTTGTTGTATTCTGCTTCTTTGAAAATTGACATTTCTTGACGATAAATGAGAATGTATGAGCCGACATGTTCCATTGAATCATTTAAATCGCGCGTTAATCCCTCCGGGCGAAACAATAGAGAGTGATTAAGACGTCTTAACGTAAGATCCCTCGGCTATCAACAACTTATTCCTTCGAAGATATTGCCGCCACAAGTTTTTATATGAAAGCCTGCGGGGAAGTGATGAGAAGTCACTCTTTACCGAGTTGTCATAGTGAACACATCTCACTTCTACTCAGGATGCTTCGCCAGTCCTTCTCAGCTGCGTTCCAGCTCAAGGTCATCCAAGTCGCCGAGGGAAACCGGGATAGATAGTGGCATATGCTTGGGCATACGCGCTGTCGGCACATTGGTTTATGTCTTGCGCCTTCCATTTTTCGGCGATGTCCGATGAATAATCACTTCTCATGGAGGAAGTTGAAAAGGAAAGGAAAAAAATATGACAAATACATGCGGCATTCAAGGAAAATTTTGAGGAGAGATAATATGTATGACACACGCAAGATTTGGGGGGAAATTTGTATGATTTTTTTTTTTTTTTTTTTTTTGACAAGTCCCAAAGTCACCCCGCGCCTTATAAACGGGTGTGCCGTATACACGGAACTTTACGGTATTATAATATTGACAATTTTTCCAGAGTCATTTGTTAGACTGCCCAGAAGTATGGTGGGCAAACCAAGTGTAAAATTACAAAGCCAGCCACCTCTGAACCCCTGCCCAAAACAGACCTACGCAGGGGCAGTACCAAAATAGATGATCCACTGACTCAACCTCTTCGCCACAGAATCTACACAAGTTGGACCCCTCAATTCCCCAAATATGAAGTATCTTTTGAGTGGCCAAAAATTTATATATTAATTTAAACTGAAAAAAAATCTTATTGATGAATCAATTGTTGTTTTGTAAATTAAATTGAAAACCTGGTTTCATGGAATTGGAAAATCCATCATGTACTCCCAAGAATCAAGAATATTGTGAGGATAATCCGGCTATTTTAATCTTACCTTCTTAAACCCAAATGCCCCCAGTACCGGGGGCAAGCTGGGTATGGCGTGCCGTGAGCCACTGGCCCTTAATTGCATAATTACTTTCAAGCTGTTCCAGTTTACGATCACTTGATTAAAAATCACACAATTTATTTACTGAATATTCAAAACCAATATATAAGCCTGTAATTATTAAGAAAGTATTAAGAAATGACAGAGATCGCCAAAGAGCTACAATGACAATGTACTTAATAGTGATATTGTAGGGATGGGGGGAAAAAAACACAAATAATTAATTAATCCAGTACTTTCCCCGAATTCCATCTCCCCTCCTTGATTGATCAGTAATTGATCTTTACAAGTGAACAAATTAATACTAAGTTACTAATTAGGAAACGTTAATGGGAACGAGCTCAGAGAAGTAATGCGCTTTAAGGCGAGGTGACTGTAATCAGCAGGATCATTTAAGGTGACTGTAATCATCATAATCAGTTAAGGCGAGCAGGACTGTAATCGCTCCAATGGCTTGTCCCAGGTGGTAATTCCTGTCGCTTTATGTAAAATCCAAGTATCAGAAAGAAACAAAACTAGAATACAAGGCCATGAATCAAATAGTGTAATATTTTTCATGAAATCTAAGGACATTATTGATTCTATTTCGGAGCTAGGCAGCTGTCATGCAATATTATCAATATTATGAAATCCTATATATATTTTAATAATATAATATATATTATATTTTTATCAAAGTTGTCTGCCTCAGAGCCCCTATTGGAAAAATGTTATCCCTAACAGTACCCAAAGCACCCCAAACATACCTCCATTGTAATTTTGGACTTTTTCTTGAGTGTGAGGGAAATCAGTTTGTGGCGAACACTGTTCCTCTTGTGAATTTCATCATGGGTGCTCTGTGTGAAACACAAATTTGGTAAGTTTTAAATCACCCACACAACTATATTATAGTGCTTTTTCTGTTACTGATATTTTGCAACAACTTCAGCGAATGAATGGCACTCATCTTCATACAAAGTTCTGTTCAGAAGAATGTCACTCCAAGGAGAGCCCCATCACCCAAGCCCCCTATGCTGAGTTATGCCTTCACTGAACGAGATAGATATCTCGAATGAGCATGTGCACAAAGCACTTCCGCGGGATAAACAAACCAACGTGTACATACTGGCAACTGCAGGATAGAGCATAAAGGTGAACGTGCTCTTGGATATTTACTCAAATTAAAGCATAGGACTTTTTTTTTCAACAAGTCACGCGAATCTGTGCATTTGTCAGCTGTGCAAACAGCACCGACACCTACAAAGGGATAGCATCAGCTTGCTACAACAGCTATTGGGGGGCTAGCTGGTATCTTACCTGTCACCTGATAGCTTAACTTACCTTAAGCTCACGAATGGCGGAAGCAGTATGCAGGACATACGTATACTGCTCACCACTAAACAAATGATAAAAGACTGTGTGGTCTACGGACAGATCATTTCCTAGTCATGTACCAATCAACATTTACTCTATGTAGCTTAAATCAATGTTCCGGAGCTGATTTCAGTGCTACGAGCTGTCAACTTTAATCCATAGGTTGATATTGATTCAACGTTGATATTCTCCAACTGAAGGCATTTTGGGCTGTTGAAATACCTTTGCCCTCCACCGTAAATATTACCAGTGAAATGAGATTAAAGTAGACAAGCCGGCTACTGGCCCTTATTGACAGCTGTTTATTTGCAGGTTCAACCTACAATAATGGGAGCCTTACAGCCAAACTTATTCCCTAAAACAACAGAAAATCATACAAACTTTTAATTCTCTCTCCACCACAAATGTACCAGCAAAGCACATGAAAGTTAATTAGTGGAGCATTAATACTAATAAACAGCAATTTCTTGATATGTTTAACATTGGCAAAAAATGGCAAGTTCTCCCCCTGAAGAATGCAATCTGTACTTTATCACTCTTTGGAACAAGAAAATAAAGCAATCCTTTGGCCTGTGCCTGGAGAATAATACAAACTCCGGTGACAGCATTTGAGTTTGTTTATCATGCGTACATCCCAGCATGCCCTGCGCGCCCCCAGACATTGATCTTGTCTGTTGTCTCTAGCTAACCACTCCCCTCACCATGTACAGACGACAGGCCAGCACATCCTCAAACCATTTGTCCTTTCAAGGAACCAACATTTGCCTCCTCACCTCCACCTCTACCAGTTCCCTTTTGAAGGTTCTCTTGTTCAGGGTCTCATAGATCTTGGTCATGACTGGTATCTTCTCACTGCCATCACAAATGACTGTCTGGTACCTGGGCTCTGGGAGATCTCCCATGAACCTCAGCACTGTAATCCAGACTGCCAGGGCAGCCTTGAGTGAGGGAAAGAGATAACTTGTGGAGGTCAGGAACAGTGAAGGGCAGTGCTATGGTGCTTTCGCTCTAACTATAATTCGGCAGTCTTACATCATTTACTACCATTTACTAGAAAACAGACGGAAACAGCATGAAGGCGGAGAATAAATAAATTGAAAATATTCTGTATGTCTACCATCAATTCAAGTGATAAAGCATTCTAATTTGGAAGCTTTTCTGGGCATAAAGGTTTCACTTTTGTTTGGACAGAATCTCTTCATGTGTGGTTTGTCCATCATCCTGCGCAGCATGATGCAAAATAAGAAGGTTGACTGCAAACAGATACAGAACTGCAATAGGGATGTTCAGGAGTAGAGGGCAGCCCAGTCAACTAAAAACTCACCATTTGATCCCCTTCGTCCTCGTGGAAGAGCAGTGGATGCTTGAGTGGGCGGCGGATGAAAGTATGTGTGGTGGTGCCCTGGAAATAGGTGGCAGCAAACTTGGCAAACTTGTAGTGTGAAATGTCCTCTTCCTCTTCCGCTGGTAGAGGAAGCGACTCATCGAGGGCTTCATCCTCCTGGGCCACTTTCACTTGCTCCAAATCCTATCAAACAGACACACATGTACTGTGCATATACATATTGAAACTTGTAATATACAGCAGCATGAAAAAGTTTATTCCCCCACTCGATTTGTTCATCTTTTGTATACTTGTCACACTTAAATGTTTCAGATCATCAAACTAAATTTTAATATTAGACAAAGATACTCAAAGTAAACTCAAAACGCAATTTTTAAGTGATGTTTTCATTTTTCAAAGGACAAAAGCTGACCCTACCAGGTCCTGTGTGTAACAGTAATTGCCCCCCTTAGTTATTAAATAAACCAATTAAACAAATTTACTTGATAATTGGGTTAAATTTCTCTAAACTAACCCAGCCCAGTTGAGATTGAGACAAACTTCACATGACGTGAACGGCTAATGAAAGAACTGCCCCTAGGGGTAACAAAATATCCATCCATTATCTATCTATGCCACTCCTTCCTCACTAAGGTCGCAGGAGAGCTGGAGCCTATCCCAGTTGATTATGGGCGAAAGGCAGGGACACGCCCTGGACAGGTCGCGTGGATGAAAAGATGCGCACATACTCCCTGCCTCATAGCACAGTATACATCGGCATAACCTGTGGAAAAAGAACGTTCCTTCACAGGACACAGTGTATACAGGCAGATCCCAGAGTTTCTCCCCAACATGCCAATTATCTATCTATTTCTGTTACCTCAAAGCCATCTGGAGCCTGCCCCTCCTGACCAGGGAAGTTGTTGGATGAGCCCAGGAAGCCAAACATTGTGTCCACCAGGTCTGAGTCATTTACAGGCTCCTGCTTGGATTTCTCCACCTCCTCCATCATCTCCTTCTTCTTACGTGCCTCCTCCTGCTCCATTCTCTTGAGCCCAGCTTGCTCCTGGGCCAGCTCCAGGAGGCGCTCCTGGTGTTTCCTTTCTGACTCTGCTCTGGCTCTCCTGACAGTCATCAAGCTGAGGAGCCTCTCCTCCTCTGCCAAGCGCAACTGCTCTGCTTCCAGCCGGCGCAGGTACTGCGCAGATACAGGGAGAGGGCTAAAATGCTACCTTCAAGTGTCATCTATACACAAACTCAATGGCAGGAGGTAAAATCACAACCTTTAAAAAATCTTTCAACAGACACTAGAGTTTATTCCATGAACAGTTGAGGTCAAAATTTTGCATACATTTAGGTTGAAGTCATTAAAACTCTTTTTTTTCGCCTCTCCACTTATTTCACGGTACAAACTATTGTCTCAGCAAGTCGGATAGGACTTCTACTTGATGACGCAAGTAATTTTTCTAACAATTGAGTACAGCCAGATTATTTCACTTTTATACCATGGTCTGGGTGAATACTCTTTTCTGATTGGCTAGCAGGTGTTGATTAAAACCGTGGAACCGCACAGGTAGTTCGGCCTACGGTAATTTCACCGTTTCATAGTTCGAAATTCATCCGCTAGCCAACCTATAACCATAGCAACGTTAGAGCACTGGCATTTGGCTGGGTATAACAGAAACCAAGCTACTCATTTATCTCCAGTAAATTTTGCGGCGTTAAGTTACGTTCTGTGGGGCGGTTAACAATAGGTGCTCCAGCGATAATGACCGTAAATATTAAAGTAGCGAAGTAATCACGCTTTATTCATTAAAGCCGCACTATGTAGTTTTCGCCGGATTAGCTTGCGGTGTCCCCCTGCAGTTGATAAACGGTATTGTCTGTAATAAACTGCCGTAAAATCTGTCTACACGTGCATTTGTTGACAAGCCAACTACACCAGCGAACTTTTTGAGGAAAAAAAAAACTGAAATTGAAGCAGGACATGTAATGTGTGATCCAATCAACCAAGTCTTCATACCAGGTAGGGGAGACTTAAAAATCGGTGCTAATTCACGTAGATGGCGAAGTGCACACTACAACTAAAACGACAATGATAATGGCAAACGACATCGTTGCCTTCACTTTCAGAGCGATTTTATGCATGTTAGGAAAACTGACCACCAATCGAAATCGGTCAGAATTAACAGGGCTTCGCATTCATTCAACATGGCAGATGACATCGCAGAGCAAAAAGGGCTCTGACACAGCTGGAATGCACAAAATCAATGTTTACACAATGATATCTTTCATCAGTGTCGATGTTCAAATCGTTATGGTTATGGTTATCATTATAGTTATCTTTCTCAGTGTGGACGGCTCTTTATAGCATTTTATGCATGCACTTTGAATGTCAGGAACGGAACCTAACACGGAAGTTGGCGTCGCTTACATGCACTGCTGCTACTACTAATCCTAGCCCTAACCGGCATCAATACATTTGTGCTCTGCTAAGAAGTGAAAGGACGTCACTTAAATGCAGAGTCGCTGTTCGAATAGGCAGTCCCTTTGCAGAATCCGACCACAAAATCGTCATGCACAGAACTGATTAGCTTGTGCAATAAAACAAAAGGGCGGCAGGGAGTTGACAGAAAATCCCTGAAACGACACAAGTACATGCTAACTCAGATCATTACCTTATCCTTCCGAAATAAAACACCACAAATTTTCTACCTTTAGTATACGGGACTGAAGTACACGTTGTGACGAATTTGTCTGTGGCTGAGAGGGGTGCGTCCCAATGACCGGGAAGGGCTCGCTCCTGCACCGGTGAGAGGAGAAGAATGCGGGGTAGGCAACCCGATCCATATGCATAAAGGAGACGGACTCGAACTTGGGGGCGGCTAGACAGAAATTTTATTAAGGCACTCGATAGCCATGTGTAATGCCCAACGAGTGGTCCACCATATTCCTACTATATGCTGCATTCGGTAACACGTCTCACGAGCCGTGTTTTCGAGACACGACTGGTGAATTCCGTTCTTTTGACCTCACGACCTTGCTGTCCGAATGATCCTTCCTTGTACCTTCGACTTTAATTCACGACACGACTCGTGTTTACAAGTGTTACCGAATGCAGCATAATTCTCACTCTCACAAGTAATCTGCACAACACCAGATCCTCATATATCATCACGTCGCATGCAAATTCACGTCATCACATTGATTCCAGGGAACTTGTATCATTCAGTCACATGCGCATACCGGTTTATCATGCTCGTTACAATGTTTATGATAACACATTTCGACTGACGACTAGTTTAGAAATGTTCGCCAGCTAACGATAGCATGACAACTAGCTAGCATGTCAGATACCAGCTAGCTAGATAAATCGCTGGAGACGATTATTTGACTGAGCTTAAACGGGATACTAGATGATTTCAATGACACAGCCTGACACAAAGCAAGTTCAAACGCACTAGAACCAGAACTAGAATGAAGGATTAAGCTAACAATTTGTATGTACTTGTCCAAAAGTAGTGATGCCAGGTCGCCATCAGTCGGACATCCCTCATCCTCTAGCCTTTCAGCTCTCGCCAGCGAGTGAAAGGCGGTCCAATGTTGACCCTAGTCCTGGATCTTATTTTATTGCTTTCTCTTTTTCTCTTAAATGTCTCCTGGGACAACACCTTTGCCTTCTTCGGTTTCCTCGCCTCTTCAGACAGCCATTACAACCACTTCTGACTCTGCTTCATTCTGCATGCACTCGCTGGTCTTGAGAGACGTGGGGCAGGGGGATTGTGGTTCGTATGCCGTAAAGCAGTTTGCAGTTTGTAGTTCTTTTTGGGCCTGGGTTCCTACCCGACACCCGAAGTTACATAGTGCCAGTGAAGGCGATGCAGGCGCGATCGAGCCATGACAAAAGTGTCATTCAACCTATTGTGAGTTGATGTATCGCCAGAATGATCTTGGAAATATATATTTGAGAGTGAAAAAACTACATAGTGCTGCTTTAAACGATAGTAACTGTGTACAGTTACAAAGGAAGCTAACATGTCCACTTCATGTATCAGCAACTGCTGACAGTTTGCTAGCAACGTGCTGTGACAACAGACTGATTTCAGCTCGCTGGCTCTACGGAAACCGTCATAAGTTCATTGTAATTGCGGGTTGCAAGTTAGCTACAGTCTGCATAATCGCGCATTATGTTGTGTTATGCATAATCTCTGTTTCAGATGGATTCTGTTATCAAATCATTAGCTGGTAAAAGGATGATAGATTTTTTGGGCGCGTTTTCTCCATGAAGGTAAGCTGAACTAAGTTAGCTGGTTCAGTTTAGCTTGGTCTATAGCTATGAGCCATTGGCTATGAGCAGGCGCAGCGCCTATTTGTTGGTTACCAGCTCGTTTTTAAGTGCAAAACTTTCACCAAGAATTTCTGAATGCTTTGATATTGCTGGGAAATGACCATGGTATAAGTGGGATAATCAACTCGTAGGTGTGCATCACACGGTTTTAAGGCACTTTGCAGAGGCTTCGCGTCGGGTGGTTATTCACCTCCGCGTCGTGCCTTAAAACCATGTGATGCACAATTACGAGTTGATGATCCCTTACATTATTCATGATATCACAATTCCAGTGGGTCAAAAGTTAAATACACTACGTAGACTGTGCCTTTAAACAGCTTGGAAAATTACAGAAAATTATGACACGGCTTTAGAAGCTTCTGCTAGGTTCAATAACATCTTCGCAGGATGTATTTTCATGTATATATTTTAAGGCCTACCTTCAAACGCTCTGCCTCTTTGCTTGACGTAATGGTGAAATCAAAAGATCTCAGAAAAAAATGGTGCACCTCCGCAAATCTAGTTCATGCTTCTGAGTATTTTTCAAATGCCTGAAGATATCTCATTCATCTGTACAACTAATAGTATGAAAGTAGCAGCACCATGGGACCATGCAGCCTTGTGTCCTAGGGATGAACATACTTCGGCACAGAAAGTGCAAATCAATCCCAGAACAACAACAAAGTACCTTCTAAAGATGCTGGAGGAATCAGGCACCAAATTAACTATACCCCCAGAAAAACGAGTCCAATATCGACATAACCTTAAAGGCTGTTCAGCGAGGATGAATCCACTGCTCCAAAACCACCATAAAAACGCAAGAATATGGCAGGATATGGTTTATTACAGCATGTGGGCACAAAGATTTGTCTCCTGGTCTGAAACTAAAATTGAAATGTCCTACCATAACCATTCATAGGAATGCTCCTACCAGCACCCCTGACCAAGGTAATGGCTTTAGAACTGGAGTTGGTCCCCGGGTGCTACTGTGGCTGCCCACTGCTCCTAACAACAGGATGGGTCAAATGCAGAGGACAAATTACCCCACGGGGTTCAATAAAGTGTATCTTATCTTATCTATCTTATCTTACAACATATAATTACCATAGCTATTTTTGGAGGGAAAAGGGGGAGGCTTGCAAGCTAAAGAACACCATCCCAAGTGAGAAGCACAGGGGTGGCAGCATCATGTGGGAGGAGTGCTTTCGTGCGGAAGGGACTAGTGCATATCACAATATAGATGGCATCGTGAGGAAGGAAAATTATTTGGATATATTGAAGCAACATCTCAAGACATCAGCCAGGAAGTTAATGCATGGTCACAAATTGGTCTTCAAAGAGGATAATGACCCCAAGCAAACTTCCAAAGTTGTGACAAAATTGTTTTAAAACAACAGTCAAGATATTGGAGTGGCCATCACAAAGCCCTGACCTTAGTCCCACATAAATTTGTGGGCAGAACAAAAAAAGCATGTGAGAGCACGGACGCCTACAAACCTGACTCAGTTATACCATTTTTGTCGGGAGGAATGGGTGAAAACTCCGGCAACTTACTGTGAAGAGGTTATGGAAGGCTATGCAAAACATTCGATCCCCGTTTAACAATTTAAAGGTAATAATACCAAATACTAACTAAGCGAATGTGAACATCTGACCACTGGGAATTTGATTACAGAAATAAAAGCTGAAATAAATAATACTCTAAACTATTATTCTGACATTGCATATTCTTAAAATTAAGTAGTAATCCTGTTTGACCTTAGACAGGGAATGTTTACTCAGATTAAATGTTGGATTTGTAAAAAATTAAGTTTAAAAGCATTTGGATAAAGTGAATGTTAACCTATGACCTCAACTGTATATCTCAGCCTCAAAATGAATACCAACTAAATGCATTAAATACAATTCTTCTCTTATCTCAACTCTGATCAGCAATGAACGTAAGACTGAAAAGATGAATGCCAATTTTGGATGTTATTTAATGGCTGAGTACTCAGATAATATAGATAACAATAGATTACAACACCTTGAAAGCAATTTTCAGATAACTCTCAGCCTGTGTTTTGCAATTTTCTGAGAGAATTTTCCTTGGCCGGTAGTGTGCTCTGCGCTACCATAGCTTCACAAGTCGTTTTTGAAAAGGGACAATAAGTCATACTATGCCTTCAAAAAATATGTTGTGTTATTTAATATTGTGATATGTACCTCAACCTTCAGCTGCTTGCACAACCTGCGTGTTATCATTCCACGGACATGAGCTTGTATGGTGATCACAGCCCAAAGCCGTCGATGAAAGTTCTGCCTAACCAGAAAACCCCGGGAACGTGCCTGAAGGTGGATGATGCAGTATCGAGCTGACTGGTACATTCTGTACAGCTTACGAGATCTGAAAAGGGCCTGCAGCCGCATGAAGCCAATCCTCATCTATAATACACACATACAAAAACACACAAACACACACACACACACACACACACACGAGCACAGATAGCAAAATTTGATTTGAACAAAGAGCTAAGATGGTAGGTTTAGATGGGAGGAATTGGCAATTACCACGGGATTTACTATGCTGTTTTAACTTAAGTACAAATCATAAATTACAAAAAGACTTCACTGATTTGTCAGGGAAAAATAAGTTTAAACTGCAGCTAATTACATGAGAAACATTAAACAAAATTCCATATTGGGAGCTGTTTAGTGGCATTGTCTGCAAATTAATCTTTTGCTGCCTTGATGAAGCTGATTAACTGTGATTTCATGAACAACAAACTGGGGTAAACTCAAAGGATATCAAAGAGTCTTAAACAGTCTACACAAGTACAGGCATAAGGTATTCAACAGTGCGATGAAAATATGTGTCAGTAGTTTAAAAAAGACTGTGGACTCAAAATATCATAAATATTCAAGTAGATGATGCAAGAAGTTCTCCAAAACTGCTGAGGAAACTAGAAAGACAGTGGAACTTACTGCATTGTAGTTCTTTTGATAGTGGTACCCTCTCCAGATTTTCTGTATCAAAATCACGGCTTTTCTCAGGTTCAGAAAGTGAGTTCTATTAGGAAAATGAAGGAGAGCATTTCAAAATGTGGTTAGGACTGTGTTCATTCAAAGCAGCAACAAAATAAGAGCAGAATTGATAAACAATTGTCTTGAGAATATTCAGTTACTACAAAACGTGTCTCAAAAATGACCAACAAATTTCTTGACCAGCTACAACCAGAGATGAGACTAGCACTCCGTTTGTACTCCTGCACCTCTCACCTCTCTCTGAAGCACCGCACAGCTTTTTGAATGAGAATGACCTTTTCAGTGATAGCCTTGTCCCGCTCAATCTCCAGCAACATATCATGGTGATCCTGAGAAGATTTCAAAGAGATACTGAAAAACAGATTCACTCTGATTTTTTTTTTTTTTAATTCCAACACATTACATATATGCTAGTAATACATTACTGGGAGATTATACATGATATATTCAACAACTGGAAAGACTACCAACTAATCCAAGATCATCAATCTTCAATAGCTTGGGGTGCAAAAATGTATCAAAGTTTTGGGGTGCAGAGTCAGCTCACATGCAGATTGTTATTTCAGAGCAGTGCACCTTGTTCTTCTTTGGAAATATTTCTGTGGCTTTCTGCCCTTGTGACAATGGGTTCCCCATGCTAAGATTATGGACCATTAACTAGACTGCAGCAGGGATTACAATGCATTTAATTTTAAAACGTGAGGTTAGACATGGTATAAAGAACAAGAAAAGCCCAAAACAATCACAACCCCATTTCACAAAAAGTTGAGATGGCATAAGAAATGCAAGTAAAAAAGAAAGGAATGATTTGTTAATATCTTTGGTCTGTATTAAATTTAAAACTGTACAAGGCAGAATGTTTAATGTTTTACCTTATCAACTTAGTTTCATTTTTGGAAATACGCACTCATTATGAATCTGATTCCTGTATCACATTTCAAAAAAGTTGGCTCTGGGGCAGTGTAATATTTGTAAAAAGTGTTGAAATGTAAAAATAAATAAATGGGCGTACAGGGGTGACGCTTATGCTTGGGTATTAAAGGAACATTCACAAAAGATCAAATTGTTTTCAAACAACAAGTGGACAGGCTCACCACTTTCCAAACAACTGCATGATTTAATAATCCAACAGTATAAAAAAGCCTAAAACCCTGTACAGTGCACTATACTGCGATAAGATCCAATGGATCTGGAGAAATCTCTGTGTAAACAATGAGATCAATCATCAAAACTGAGGGCCCCTGATCTTCAGTTCCTAAGATGACACCACATTGCAAACCCACTTGCTTTTGTGATGGATTTAAACTCATGGGCAGGGACTAATTGAGAAGCCTGGTGCTGAAAGTACTTCATTAACATTTTCACACATCTGACGGACGGACGGACGGACGGACAGACTGCGCCATGACACAATCCCCCCTCTGGATTGTCGCCCAGTGGGGGATACCAATAAAGTACAGAAATAAAAACATAAAATAGCTTAAGTTACCACTGTTAATGCTGGTCAACAAACAAATCAATATTTTCTTTTTCATTTGCATTTCCCATATGGTCCCAACTTCTTCAGAAATGGCATTGTCAACAAGGCTACAGCCACTTATGCTCAGTGTGGCAAATAGCAATGCCTTTTCAAATGAGGCTTACAGGCTTCAGACACTAACGCCTAGATTCCACCAGGCGCGTATCTGCAGCATAACATGAGAGACGCTATTTCGCTCCGTCTTGCAGGCGACTTCATGTTCCACGTCATCCCAGCGTCCTGCCAGCTGATACAATCGACCTGCTCAGATTTCGCATATTTCATCATTTTTACCAGGATATTTGTGCAACGAACTTAAATGCTTTCTGTTGTTTTTTCTGCTTTTCTCAGTGGAACACGAAGTCGCCTGTGAGACGGAGCAAAATAGCGTCGCTCACGTTATGCTGCAGATATGCGCCCGTGGAATCTAGGCGTAAGTAATCTTTCCTTTACCAGAGTTAGCACATTTTTAGCTTTGCCTTCTGATGTAGATCTGGCCATTTGGTTTGTAAATCTAATACTTAAACAAGTATTGCAGACAAAAGACATCACCTTGAGGAAGATCTTAGTCTTTCCAATCTGCCAGTCCTCATCCTTCCCAAAGACACTTCCGGCAATGCGCTTACATATCCCGTGCAGGTCCTCCTATGAAAAGATCATACATTTTTTTTTCTCCTGGGATTACATTAAAATATCCTCTCAGCTCTCCTATTCAACTGCAGATCAGCGCACCAATGTCCATCACATGACCCCAATATGACAGCAAGCCACACCTGAAACTGACCATATCCCATAACTGCATGGCAGGTATATAATATACAGTATAGAAGCAATTGTGTTAATGTTATCATTATATGAAGCCTACTGTATATGAGAACGCATGATATAAAAATGGACAATTTTGACACTTGGACTTTTTTGACTTATTGCTTAACCCATTTAGGCCTGAGGCCTATTCAAAAAAACGCCTATGAAAACCTATGGGCGATTTTGAAAAGAACCCCTAAAACCTGAGGTTTTCTGGAAAACAGCACCCAGGTGTCAACGTCTAGTAAAAAGCTGATATCTCAGCCTCTGTAGCAGATAGAAACAAAATTCAAAAAGTATTTGAGAGCTTACACCGGTGGCTTTCATAAGAACTATGTTTTTAATTTGTGCACATCTTCATCACAATATTTAAAACACTGAACAAACTAGAACAAACTATAAAATATAATAAAACCAATAAAATAAATAACAAATCTCTATCTACATAACATGCACAACTCAAATGGAATAAAGAGGCCTAATAAATAAAAGTATAAGCTCTCCACTAGAGAATAACAAACATTTTTTCTTTCTCTGGAACAGGTGGCAGCAGTGGCGGAGCTACGGGGGGGCGAAGACACGTCCCTTTTAGTCCTGGCTAGATCTCAATCATTTTCCTTTATTGATGTCTTTTCCAATTATTGTAATTGGCAACTGAAGACACGGTTTCTCCTCACATGTGATCTAACAGCGATTAAATCGCGGGTTAAATTCAGCACAGTGGTGGAACAGAGAATTGGGTTGCACAAAACAGCCGTTTAAAACAATTATAAATCCTGACCTGTTCTCAGTCATCTTCATGATTAACAAAAGGTTCATTCCGAGAGCGCTCCGCACTTAACAGGTGTTGCTTGTTCTCCCCGATTAGGTAAGACAACAATCATTCCTCTGGACGCGTATTTGCTGAAATCTACGTTATTCAAAATTGCATAGCCTACCTGTCGACTCTCACGCAAATGGCTTGAGCCGCATGCTTGTTATAACCTAGGCTATTTAACTGCCGCGTGCCACTGTTTTTTTTTTTTTTTTTAAATCAACCCACAAAATACCGAGAGTGAAAGTCCGCATTTCATTGGAACACGGACCAGTTCAATCACGCGAAGCATTGGCCAATTAATAAGTAAATTATTTTTCTGCACTGAATTTAGCCCATGATTTCATCGCTGTTAGATCGCATACGGTGAGAAACCATGTCTTCAGTTGCCAATTACGATAATTGGGTTAGACATCAATAAAGGAAAATGATTGAGATCTAGCCAGGACTAAAAGGGATGTGTCTTTGCCCCCCCTGTAGCTCCGCTACTGGGTGGCAGGCATGATAAAGTGTCCTTTCAAATAAAATAAAAATAAACATAAAAATGTAAAAAATAAAGTGTCTTGAAGTGTTACTATGGCATCTGCCCTAGTATAAAGTGCCAGTAAAAGAACAGCTATGAGCCCGGAAATGGTCGGAAAAGTAATGAAAATAACAAAATGACGTATCCGCTTTCCCGGCCTGAAGGGTAGAAATGCATAACAGCGTCCCCGGTTTTAAAGGTTAAAATGCGCACATGCTGTCCCGGTTTAAATGGGTTAAGTTAGATGTATGTACCCATAATGTATTGAATGTCATAAAATTACAGTGAAAAACCCATTCATGTAAGAAGTAAACCACTATCGCTGATCAAGTAAAAAGTGCCCAAGTTTTACATCCTATATCTCCCAATCACAAAGTGTCATGAAATATCAATTTTTACCAGATGTGTTCACATATACAAAACACAAACAATTTGGCTTTATAATTTATGTTTCATCATTCAATAAAATTGGGTAAAATGTCAGTTTTTTTTTTTAGCATAAGTGGATTGTCACCGAACCTTCAGGTACAAGACTGGATTCATGCACTAAAGAAGCCTAATACTCACCTGTTTGTGAGCAGGTTTGACCCCAGGCACAAGGACACGGTAGCGGTCCACAAACTCTGTGAAGGTGTGACGTATTGGATATCCAGCTCGGCGTATACGAATGGTCTCCATCATGCCAGAATATCGCAGCTGCCGCACGCACAGCTCTCTGTCGAATAACTGCAGGGATGGACATTAGGTGGATCAATATTGTCTCAACACTATGGTAACCTCATCAGGAGGCTTCAGCTTGGACATTAGCTCTGCGTGGCACATGTGGCTTCATGTGGGAGCAGAGGTGTCCCCTACCTACAGATTTGGTAGACAAGCTAACAGTTCCCTCATTTAAACCATAAACCTCCACCCTGATCCTGCCCATAAATGCACTGCGATTGCAGCAGGCTGCTGGAGACTCACCATGGGCTTTTTGAACTCGTTGGGTTTAATGCAGCGCACAAAGAAGGGCTGGCACACGCTCAGCGTCCCCATGAGCAGCTCCAGCGAGTGCTTGAATTGGCTGCTGAGCGTCGGTGAGCGCTTCCTTGTCTCCACACCCTGCACTCGCACAACACAGATGACCTCAGAAGAGGGGGAAGCTGGGAAGGGGAGGGGGCTCCGCCCACTATACCAACAGCTCTGATTACTTTTTCCAACTCTACTCTTTCTCCGTCCAGTGGCTCTGCTCATAATATTCTAGATCATGGACTTTTTCTTCACTCATTTCCAGCCTAACCCTTCATCTTTCTCTCAGTTCCTACCTTTCCCCATCTTTCTGTCATTGTCATTGCCACAGAAGGAAACTTAATCATGTATGTTACAATATAAGGGGCATAAGTTCTATGTCTCCGTGCATTAAAATGGCATATTTACTCTTTCCAGAAAATCAGACCTGCTTGGAAAACTAAGAACAGAGTTTCCAAGGGCAACGTTTCAAAGGGAGAAAGAGGCCACAATTGCCAAATTACTTCCACAAATCTCTGTGGTTTTCATGCCTAACATTTGCCCAGAAAATATTTCAGCTTCGATTACTGTTACGACCATAATATATCAAAGACACCAGTCTGGTGGAGTTTTATTGAAGTCATTTTTGTGAACTGATGGAGAATAAATTACGCTTGCAGAATGCCAGGGCAGTAATGAAAAGTTTCACGGTCTGACTCTAAAAGTGTGGCTCTGCACTTAGCTCACACAAAGTGTAGGCTGATGTGCCTGTTTAAGAGTCCCACACTCAAGTCCAGAAATTTCTACCATTTCTACCATTATGCAAACAACATAATGTTGGGGGGGCGGGGGGCACTTTAGATTTTTACCTTTGGAGGAGGCGTGGCAGGTGGCAGATAACCACCACACAGAAAGTGAGTTCAGATTTTATTCATAGAAACAGGGGAAAGAGCCAGTGTTAGTAGCCATGATGAGCCACACAATGACAACATGTTGGGTTTACTAATCAAATGAGATTTGGACTTGTTTTGACCAGGTCATCCAAAAGACCGCTGAAAGATTTCCTGACAAAATCACTATAGTAAATTAACATTACCATGGCAACATCAGCCTGGAAGATCTGCTTGATGAATTGGTTTTTGGAAGAATGAACAAGCTGGATGATGTCACTATGGAGGCTGTCTCTGTTCTTCTCCAGAAAGCCTAAAAGAAATCAATGGCATCATTAATTTGATTAAGTTACAAAGTGAAAAAAATTAGCTGATATCCAGTCTTTCGGCAAAATTCTACTGTTTCGCCCCTGACTGGTTTACTCATTTGTATTTGTAAACAAGTGCAAATGGGGCCACATATTTCCACAATCAAAGAGAGCTGAAATAAGAGAACTTGAACCCTGCTAATTTGTGTTTCATCCCTCTATTTAAAAAAAGTAGACTGCATGCCCTCTATCCAGCTACTTTTACAAGATGAGGTCAATTGTTTTAGAAAAATAATGCAAAAATTCAATCTGTACCTTTGGTCTCATAATGCACCACCCCTGCAAAATGCTGGATACCAAACTGAGTTTCATAGGTGTTCTTTGGAGGGATGTAGTTCATGTTGAGTTTGTGCTGAGAGTTTAGTTTGTAGAGCATGGTGGCATTTGTACCCTAGATGCACACAAAACACATTCATATAGGAATAATGTAAAAGACAGGAGCTGCATGGTGATTCAGGCTTATAGCCTGGTACAATACTGCTGCGTTGTCATGAGTTTAGGAAATATGTTGAATGAACATTGTAATAATGTTTCAGCTTTAAGAGAACAAGCTGATGATTTTTTTTTTTTTTTTTTTTTGCATATTAGTGGCCAATACTGAATTATTCTTTCTCTCAGAGTAACTGTCTCCCACTCCCTTTACAGGAATTATTTTAAACCAACGGAAACAAATACCTCTCCTCCATGCCATACATTTTTAATTTTAGGGCTTCTTGAACTGCGATACCTTGGGGAATTTGCTCTCTTCATCAATGAGGGAGATGATGTTCATTGGCTTGATGGCGATCATGTCGAGAGCGTCCTGGTTGTCAGTGAACTCAATGTGCTGCCAGTTGATGTTCTCCAGGTTGTACTCCTCCTGTTCCAGCTTGAACACGTGCCGCACAAAGAACTGCTGCAGACTCTCATTGGCAAAGTTGATGCACAGCTGTTCAAAACTGAAGGCAAAAAGTCCATGAAAAAACAAATATTTTGCAACAAACATATCATCCGTGAATTGATTGGAAATGCTGCGGAATATTCAAATGCTGTGTCAAACTTTCATCTTCATCAAGTCCACGAGGGTAATTAAGAAATCTCTCATTGAAAACTTTATAAAATTTAAAATCCCTGATATTCGTGAGTATGACAGGGATAATGCTAAACAGCAGAAGATGGACTGCAGAGGGGTAAAGTGAATGAGGCCAATACTTGTAAAATAGGGTTTAAATTAAGCAGATAATAACATTAAATTTCGTACTTTGTAATTGAAAATTAACACTGGAACAAAAGCATGCCGATGTCACAAAAGCACAAGTAAAGTACATGAAACTAAGAGTCTACAAAGTGAAAATTACCCAAAGATTTACTTTACCTGTTGATGGCAAAGTTCTCAAACCCAAAGATGTCCAGCAAGCCAATGGATTTCCTCTCAGATTGGCTCTCGCCAGTAGGAGGCTTGTAGATGGCAGTGTTGATCTTATTCACAATCCACACAAACAATCTTCCGTAAATCCCCTGGAAAACATAACTGCTCTGAACTTGCTATGGTGCAGTTTTGAAAATAAGACATGCATATTTATTTTATTCACAAATAAACCCACAATTCCAGGACACACTGTAAGGAGCCATGACTGTTGATCATCAACAAATTTGAACCTGCTCCTCTTTAACGATTGATTCCTTGACTAAACTGATATCTGCCACCATTCCTTTCCTGTTATGGAGAAAACATAGTAGCGAGACTGACCTTTACAAAGGCATCCCTGACATCTAGTGCTTGGTCCATACTGAGAGGAGTAGAGACAGATTCACCCCGGGTGATGAGGGTGCGGGTCGTCAAACACTTCATCACATACCAAGGTTCCAGCTTCACAGAAACCAGGAGAGAATAAAGAACATTGTGGAATTGCCATTAAACAACTGAAATTAATCACAAATTCCATATTCTATAGCTTCTGCTCTAGTATTCCATGCAGCAGCAACCCTGTCATATGAATCTCTAGTGGAAGTTCGGTCAGGAAGACTTTCCTTTGCATGCTTCAGCCAGTTTATTTTCGTTCAATTTGCTTTCACACCTCTAACGCATGCTCTCATAATATTTGCTTTCGCTCCTCTAACGCATGCTCTCATAATTCCAGCTGCGATCATGTGGGGCTGTCAATTGAGTCATCAGCTGATCTCATCCTTCCAATACCACTGCAACACACCTACGTTGCAGGCCAACCCTCTCGCTGCTACCTTTTTTAAATATGACTGTACGACTCAATCTGTTTCTAATACACGTAGGCTGCCATCGTGCACACATTGTCATGTCGGTTGGCGCAGCAATTTTCGTTTTGGTTTGCAGTTGATCCTTGGGCTTTTTGAATCAGATTCAGTGATCATGCTCGCTTCATGGTATCCACTTGCATTTTCGGCAAATTGGTGCAGTGTTGTCGCATATTGAGCATACTCTCGTTCACAATTTCGGAGTTCCTGAGCGCTCGTGCATCCCATGGCTTCAGCTCCTGAGCCCTTCGAGGTAAATCAGCCCTGCAGCAGTCCTCAAACATAAATGTTTCTTTCTCTGCTTTCCCATTCTGCAAACACTAAGTACAGCCTTCATGGAAACCGGCCAAATAATCGGCTTTGGCCAGCGTATCTCAGTGTATGGCAAATTTCTTGCGACACAATTCTACACAAGCTGCAAGGACTACAGGATCACTGTAGAAACCAGTAGTTACGAAATTGTTTGCATGCTTTTCTCCTGCATCAGCATTTTGCTGAACGAAAACCACCTTTTTAAGCTCAATCCAAGTTATTTTCAACTGCAAACTTCTAATTCCCCACCCCCCCGCAGTCTGAAGAGCGATTAAGCGCACTAATTTAACAGGTTTAAGGGCAAATGGCTCCAAACCGATTTAGCATCTTTAGATTACATTCCATCCACGAGACAGCAGCTTCCCTTCACCATCTGGGCCATCGGTCATCTTCAGCCCATGCATTCTAAGCGTTTTATGCACTGCCATCATTAAAATCAAAGTTCCCAAAGCCTTCACAGCATTTTGTTTGCAAGTGCAAATCACGGTTGGGTGTTGGGCTTGCCATGCCAACTGAGCTGCTTTTAATTCGAAATTTTCACTAAGCACAGATTGTTTGCTGTCCAGGTCTTTGCAGTACCCAATCGATGGGTCTCTCATTGCATAAAGTTCATTGCTGACCACAAGAATTTGCTGGCTCACTTGTTGCATACAAGTCTCTGCTGACTGCAAGCCATTGCTGGATATGCACAATTTGTTGACTGTTAAGGTTTTCCCTGTGGAAATTTTCTAATTACTCAAACAGGTCTTTTTGTATGATGAGCTTGAGCTGCGAGTTGCTTTAAAACAGAATCATTTATACAGCGATCAAAACCAGCAAATTTAAGTGTGTCATTCTGAATTGCTGCTGTAAAATGGATAATGCTTTTTAAATGCATTTAGCTTTAATGCTGGATCTTGCAGCATCTATCTAGCAGATTGGTCTCTGTTGCTTTATTCTATTACCGTCAGCAACATTTTTCTGGTTCCAAGGTGTGTGCCACCTATCTGCAATAAGGATAGACAGATTTATTCACCTGCTAAGCAAAAAAAAAAAAAAAAAAAAAAAAAAAAAGGTTTGCTGTCCAGGTCATCAAAGTGCAAAAGCCATTGCCAGCACACTCACTGCTTGAAGGTCACTGCTGACCACAGGCCATTACCTGATCGTGCATTGCACAAATTTCCAGCTCGCACAATCGACAAGGGTCACTCCTGACCATGAGCCATTCTGGCTCACTCATTGCATAAAGTACTTTTGTTATGATTCTGTCAGTTTGCCATGTCTGTTCTGTTTTGCCATGTTCTGTTTAGTTTGTTCCATGCCATGCTTTGTTTCTGCCATGTCTTGCCATTTTTGCCATTACCCATATTTCTGTATATAGTCCGGTTCATGTTTTCCACCATGCCCTTCTTTGCACTTTGTCTCCCCTGTCTGGTCTTTTGTTACTACAGCTCATTCCCCAGTCCTGCGTGTCACATGCTTAGGTGATTTAATGGTTTCTGGGTTTCCACCATTCCTTCTAGTCTCGTTTGCTTCCTTCATCTTACTTTGCTATTTTACTAACCCATATTAACAGTTTATTATTTTGTTAAGATACTAACCAGAATAACATTGTATATAATACTAACTTACTAACGAGCACCAGGGATTGTATAGCTGCACTTACTAATTGATTAACAAGCTCTCAGCACTCGCCCTATTCTAGTCTCCGCCTCTTGCCTTCTCTTAGTCTTTGCTGCAATTCAGCGGATCCTCCGCACCTGCTCCACTCTATCCTGCCTCTCATTATCTGTGCGCATTAGAACTCCCAAACCGGAGCTGTATGTTTTGTCATAGGTTGTCTCGTGTTCCCTGTCCGCATTTTGGCTTTTGCCAATTTCATGTGGTTAGGTTCTCCCTCATGTTTTGCTCCCACGTAATTAGTCTGATCCTCCTCACCTGATCCTAATCATAGCATGTGACTACCCGTTTGTATATTTAAGTAGTCTTTTCACAGCCAGTCCTTTGTCAGAACGTTCTCCTTTGTCTGCTTGTGCCACGCTTCTCTCGCCTTGTATTCATAGTGATTACCTTTCTGACTGGACCGTCCTCGTTTTACGATTTTTGCCTATTCCCTGTACTTTGCCACATTCTCTGTGTATCGAACCTCTTTTGTCTGACTACGATTTTTGTCATTGGTGCCGTGCTTACGGTTCTGGATTTTGCCCTTTGGATTCTGATTTTTTTGGATTGTGGACATTGTACCGTTGCCTGCTCTGTTGGGGGTTTCCCCCCTTCAGAAATAAAGCCTCCATTTTTGTATTCACTGGTTCTCGCTTCTGGTTCCTGAGCGTATCCTCACATTACGTTCTGACCAGCATGGAGCCAGCGAGTAACCAGTCACTGCAGGCTGCTGTGAGAGAGCAAGGAGCCCAGCTGGAATTTCAAGAGCGCCAGCTTCGTGCACTTATGCAGCACATGCAGACCATGAGCCTCCAGATGGCGGACCTCACTCGTTCTTTGCAAGATTCGCAACCTCAACTCGCTCCCCAGCCCACTGTCAATGCCACGCCTGCTCCTGCACCTATGCCTGCTTCCGCTCCTCCGATACCTGTCTGCGAACCACGTCTGCCACCCCCTGAAAGGTACGACGGCAACCCTGGCTCATGTCGTGCATTCCTGACCCAATGTGATCTCATATTCAGTTTACAGCCCTCCTCCTTTCCCACTGAACGCGCTCGCGTCGCGTTTATCATCACGCAGCTCACGGGAAGAGCCAAACAGTGGGCTACTGCAGCATGGGAGGCGGATTTGCCCTGCGTCCAGTCCTCAAGCCTTCTGGGAGAGGAGATGAGGCGAATCTTCGACTGCATCAAGCTGGGTCACGAGGCAGGGCGGGAGATCCTACGCATTCGCCAGGGGGGCCGTTCAGTGGCTGACTACTCCATTGATTTCCAGACTCTGGCGACCAACAGTAGGTGGGGGCGAGGAGCTCTGTACGACGCCTTTTTTAATGGCCTCTCAGAGAATTAAGGACGAGCTTGTCCCCCGTGAGTTACCAGAGGGGTTAGATGATCTGATTGACCTGGCCATATGGGTGGACTCCCGATTGGAGGAACGAAGACGATCCATTTCCCGCAGCCGACCTGCCTACCTCTTCCAGACGACACCGCCTCTACCACCACCTGCTGGAGACAGATCTTCCCCGGAGACTGAACCAATGCAACTTGGGCTTACTCGCATTCCTGACGAGGAAAGAAGCCGTCGATGCAGAGAAGGGGCCTGCTACTATTGTGGCAAAGGGGGACATCACATCGCGCAGTGTCCCAGCAAAAGGCCACACCCTGGTTCAAGGGAAGGAGCGGTGGTGGGCGTTACTCCATTGGATGAATCTACAAGAAGTCGCACCTGTTTTCCCGTGGTTCTGGAGTGGGATGGAGAGAGCAGGTCTACCATGGCTCTCATTGATTCCGGAGCGGAGGAGAACTTCATCAACGTGGATTTGGCCTGGAGGTAGGGAGTTCCGGTGGAGAAGATCTTCCCGGATCGGGTGGCTAACTCACTAAGTGGCCAGAGGATCGCTCAGATCACCCATGTCACCAACCCCATCGAGCTCAAGATTTCCGGTAACCATCATGAAATGATCAGGCTCTACCTCCTCCGGTCTCCCCATGCTCCGATCATTCTGGGCCACCCGTGGATGGCTAAACACCTCCCAGACATTGACTGGCGAAGACATGAGATCAAGGGTTGGAGCCCTAGCTGTTCGCTCTCTTGTATCCACAACGCTCAAGACCCACAAACTACCTCCCCTCCAGAGGAGATCCCAGATTTGGACAAGGTTCCTGTGGAGTTCCATGATCTCAAAGAGGTTTTTTCCAAGTCACGAGCTACCAGTTTGCCTCCACATCGCCCCTACGATTGCGCTATTGACCTAAAGCCAGGTACCATGCCCCCTAAAGGCCGATTGTACTCATTATCACGCCCCGAGACCCAAGCCATGGAAAAATACCTTTCTGAGTCTCTAGCCGCTGGAATAATTCGGCCATCGTCCTCCCCTGCTGGCGCAGGTTTTTTTTTTTTGTGGCTAAGAAGGACGGGTCTTTGAGACCCTGTATCGACTATCGTGGGCTCAATGAGATAACCGTCAAAAACAGGTACTCTCTCCCCCTCATGAACACGGCTTTTGACCTATTACAAGGAGCTAAGGTGTTCACTAAATTAGACCAACGCAATGCCTACCACCTGGTGCGTATACGTGAGGGGATGAGTGGAAAACAGCCTTTAACACTCCTACTGGGTACTGGGAGTATTTGGTTCTCCCCTTCGGCCTTACCAACGCCCCAGCTGTTTTTCAGAATCTTGTCAATGATGTGTTAAGAGATGATTAACAAGTTTGTATTTGTCTATCTTGACGACATTTTGATTTTTTTCAGAATCGCAGGAGGAGCATGTCAAACATGTCCGACAGGTTCTTCGTCGTCTCCTGGAGAACTGACTCTATAAGGCGGAGAAATGTGAGTTTTTTGAGTCCACGACTTTTTTGGGATACATTATTTCTCCAGGCACCATACGGATGGACCCAGTCAAAGTAGAGGCCGTCACCAACTGGCCCCGACCTGAAGACCGTAAGTCACTCCAACGTTTCCTGGGTTTTGCAAACTTCTATTGCCGTTTCATTAGAAATTATAGTTCTGTGGCCTCACCCCTCACTGCTCTCACCTCCACCAAAGCAAAGTTCTGTTGGTCAGAGAAAGCTGAAAAAGCCTTTTGTGAGCTCAAGTCACGTTTTACGGCTGCACCCATTCTCACCATTCCTAACCCTGAACTCCAATTCATCGTTGAAGTGGATGCTTCTAATGTAGGAGTCGGCGCCATCCTGTCCCAAAGGTCTGCTGAGGATGGTAAGATCCACCCGTGCGCCTTTTTCTCTCGTCGCCTCAGCCCTGCAGAAAGAAATTATGACATCGGTAACCGGGAGCTGCTTGCGGTTAAATTGGCATTGGAGGAATGGAGGCAGTGGCTGGAGGGGGCTGAGGTTCCTTTCATTGTTTGGACCGACCATAAGAATTTGGAGTACCTGCAGACGGTCAAGAGGTTGAATCCACGTCAAGCCAGGTGGGCTTTATTTTTCTCGCGTTTTAACTTTCACCTTACCTATAGACCTGGAAGTAAGAATGTCAAGCCCGATGCCTTGTACCGATGCTTTGAAATCAAAGATGAGGAACCCTGCCAAGATACTATCTTGCCCAAGGAAGCCTTTGTGAACGCGATCTGTTTAGAGATCGAGAGGGAAGTCAGGGAAGCCCAAGTTAATTCAGCTGCCCCCAGTACATGTCCCACTAACTGTCTCTATGTTCCAGCCAACCTGCGATCCCGAGTCCTGGAGTGGGGGCACTCTTCCAATCTTTCCTGTCATCCAGGAGTCCGCCATACCAAAGACTTTATCGCACAAAGATTCTGGTGGCCAGAAATGTCACAGGACGTTCAGAGTTTTGTGGCAGCCTGCTCGGTCTGTGCCTAAGCTAAAGCATCCCATCAACCCCCTCACGGTTTGCTTCAACCCCTACACACACCACATCGCCCCTGGTCCCATATTGCTTTAGATTTCATCACTGGCCTTCCCCCTTCCAATCACTACACTACCATCCTCACCATCGTTGATAGATTTTCTAAAGCTGTTCACTTGGTCCCTCTCACAAAGCTCCCCTCTGCCCAAGAAACTGCCAACCTCATTATTCAACACGTCATCAGACTACACGGAATCCCCACTGATATTACCTCTGATCGCGGTCCCCAATTCACTGCCCTGTTTTGGAAGTCATTTTGTAAATCACTTGGCACCTCTGTCAGTTCATCTTCAGGTTTCCATCCCCAGACCAATGGCCAGACCGAGCGGGCTAACCAATGCATTGAGACTGTGTTTTAAGATGTTTATGCTTTAAGAACCCCTTCTCCTGGAGTCGTCAGTTGCCATGGGCAGAATACGCTATGAACAGTCACACCTCCTGCTGCTTCCGGTATCTCTCCCTTCAAGGCCTGCCTAGGTTACCAGCCCCCTTTGTTCCCGTGTCAGGAGGAGGAGGTAGCCGTTCCTTCAGCCCGAGAGTTCGTACGCCGCTGCAGGCACACATGGAGGGCCACCCGTCAGGCGTTGCTCAGGTCGGTCGCCAGGATGAAGGCTCAGGCGGACAAGAAGCGCACTGCCGCCCCTTCTTACCGGCCTGGGCAGCGCGTCTGGCTTTCCTCCAGAGACATTCCCCTCCGAGGTAATGGGGGCAAGTTATTCCCTAAGTTCCTGGGTCCCTTCACCATAGAAAAGGGTTTAAGTCCCACTGCTGTTCGCCTTCGTCTGCCCCTGTCCATGCGACGGGTCCACCCTACCTTTCATGTGTCCCAAATCAAGCCCACAGTTACCCACCCCCTGTCCTCTGGACCTGATCCCCCACCACCCGCCCGGCTCATCGACGGAGGCGAAGCCTTCACGGTCCGAGCCCTCCTGGACTGCCGTCGGCGAGGTAGAGGACTTCAGTACCTCGTCGACTGGGAGGGCTACGGACCAGAGCATCGCAGTTGGGTGCTGTCCAGGCATATCCTGGACAAGACTTTGATAAGAGACTTTCATGCTGCTCATCCCAGGCCTACGGGTTGAACGCCAGGAGGCGTTTGTAGGGAGGGGGGTACTGTTATGATTCTGTCAGTTTGCCATGTCTGTTCTGTTTTGCCATGTTCTGTTTAGTTGTTCCATGCCATGTTTTGTTTCTGCCATGTCTTGCCATTTTTGCCATTACCCATATTTCTGTATAGTCCGGTTCATGTTTTCCACCATGCCCTTCTTTGCACTTTGTCTCCCCTGTCTGGTCTTGTTACTACAGCTCATTCCCCAGTCCTGCGTGTCACATGCTTAGGTGATTTAATGGTTTCTGGGTTTCCACCATTCCTTCTAGTCTCGTTTGCTTCCTTCATCTTACTTTGCTATTTTACTAACCCATATTAACAGTTTATTTTGTTAAGATACTAACCAGAATAACATTGTGTATATAATACTAACTTACTAACGAGCACCAGGGATTGTATAGCTGCACTTACTAATTGATTAACAAGCTCTCAGCACTCGCCCTATTCTAGTCTCCGCCTCTTGCCTTCTCTTAGTCTTTGCTGCAATTCAGCGGATCCTCCGCACCTGCTCCACTCTGTCCTGCCTCATTATCTGTGCGCATTAGAACTCCCTAACCGGAGCTGTATGTTTTGTCATAGGTTGTCTCGTGTTCCCTGTCCGCGTTTTGGCTTTTGCCAATTTCATGTGGTTAGGTTCTCCCTCATGTTTTGCTCCCACGTAATTAGTCTGATCCTCCTCACCTGATCCTAATCATAGCATGTGACTACCCGTTTGTATATTTAAGTAGTCTTTTCACAGCCAGTCCTTTGTCAGAACGTTCTCCTTTGTCTGCTTGTGCCACGCTTCTCTCGCCTTGTATTCATAGTGATTACCTTTCTGACTGGACCATCCTTTTGTTATGATTTTTGCCTATTCCCTGTACTTTGCCACATTCTCTGTGTATCGAACCTCTTTTGTCTGACTACAGTTTTTGTCATTGGTGCCCTACTTACGGTTCTGGATTTTGCCCTTTTGGATTCTGATTTTTTGGATTGGACATTGTACCATTGCCTGCTCTGTTGGGGGTTTCCCCCCTTCAGAAATAAAGCCTCCATTTTTGTATTCACTGGTTCTCGCTTCTGGTTCCTGAGCGTATCCTCACAACTTTGCTGACCACGAGCCATTGCTGGCTAAGAACATTTTGTTAGCTGTTAAAGTTTTCCACTGAGAAATGTTCTTAATATTCTAACACAGGTCTTTTGGTATGAATGAGCTTGAGTTGTGATTTGCATTAAAATAGAATCATTTACATAGCAGTCAAACCTGGCAAATATTAAATGAGTCAACTTAGATGCTGTAAAATGGATAACATATTTTAATTGCATTTGTCTAGTAACTACAGCTAACCCTAAACCAATGCTGGCTCGGCACAGCTGGCTAGTTGCTTAGGTCTTTGCAATCCTCAAGCCGCAGCTGGCCCACGCATTGCATGCAAGTAAAAAAAAATCGCCTCCTCAAAATCATGGATAAACTAAAGTGATCTGGGTTGTGTCAAAAGTGCAATTCAGGAAGTTGCATTAATAAACTGGCTGTGAGTTGAAGTCCCTTATGGTGAGTTGTCAAATTTTCTTTGTATTCCTTCTGTCATGATCAATAACTGACAGTCCAGGAGTCAGTGATGGAGAACTTGATGGCCCAACATGGAGTGGATTTATTTCTGTGGAAATTCAAAATCATTGTTCAATGTCCTAGGGTGCCTGGTAGCATGGGTAACAGATTTGTGCAGCTATTAAATGGATTTGGCACTGGGCCCTTTTGATTTAATTTCTATGAGCCTACATGGTAAGCTCAAACTTAATTTTTGTAATCTGGTCATATGCATATTTTCTTGAAGTGTGCACATGGATGACGTTAGAAGTTTTGGCTTAAAAAAGAACCCAATCGTTGCTGAGTTTCAGGTCATGTCTTGTTTTGCCAATTACTGTTTTGAATCATTCCTGAATATTAGCTTCTGCTGGCTTAAAAATATTCTTAGCAAGTGGGGCATTGCTGCCCTACTGCCATTTCTGGGTGAAGATGTTCATAAGGTTAGGTTTTTGGCTACGCTGATTTATTTTTTAAAATCCTGTTGGTTAATCCTCAATTATTTCCATATCATGCTCTTGCGGTTCATTTTCTGGTAGTCTGTGCCTCCTTGAATTTAATTGTGCTTCATCCCTGCTAAGTAACTAATAATTCGAAACATTCTTTGGGGGACATACAGGGCTGTGCTTTCAAAGGGGGCTTGCACCCCTAATTTTGGGGGCCAGAGGCTCCTCAATTGCGAAATCTCCCTGTCGAGTCGAAGCCCTAAGGACTTTAAGGCTATCATCACAGCCATTGATCTGTTCATTCTGTAATCTATAATAAAACATTTCCTTTACGCAGTTCATTGGTCTGTCCTGATTGAAACAATTATTCAGTGGCAATAACCACGCACACAAGAAGATTTTTGTCATTCAATCAGAATGGCTTGATATTTGATTTCAGCACTCAGACAAAGGTCTAAAACCAGATCTTTTTTCTGTTAGCAGGTTATGAAGTGCATTGCGTGGCACAATCAATCCTATTTAATACAGTGGAAATATGTGAAATTGGAGACAGAACAGGGATAATATAAATGGAGAGAGCAATATGACATTTGCCACAAGTGGCTCTTCCCATCCATTGTATACATGCAGGACTATCAGCTTGCAGAAAATCTTGTTTCCCATCATATTGAACTCATCCCTCAGCTTCCACATTTCTCAGTGCACTGAATTCCTGTTGTGATAATGGTTTCCTTTCACTATTGCCTATTGCACTTCTGTCAGTCTTGCACCCCCTAAATGATGCCCATTATCTCTCCGTTGCCCAGATACTTCATAAACACACCTCGGAGCCATCACTTGAATCCACACAGTCACATTTATTGAGAACACTACCAAGCACTCACAACAGCCATTAAACACTCCTGATTAAAAGCAGGCAACATTAAACAGCCAAGGACACTGGGGACAGACATAGATCATATTAAATGAAGATGGAATGCAGGCTTTGATTCTGAGTTGGTTAGGGGGCAAAAATATCTTGCCAGTCATTACTTTACAAGTAGATGATACAGTGTTGTGAAAATGCATTTGCCCTCTTCCAGATTTCTCCTATTTTTGCACATTTGTCACACTTTTCTGTTTCAAGTCATCAAAAAAATTTTAATACAAAGATAACCTGAGTAGAAATAAAATGCAAGTTTTTAAAATGAGGAATTCCAATTATTGAAGTAAAAAAGCTGTTCAACCCTACCTGGCCCTACGTGAAAAAGGAATTGCCCCCTTAGTCACTCAATCAACCAATTAAACAAATTCAATTTATAAGTGGGTTCAATTTCACCTGCCTCACCAAGGCATCATTGCTGCCAGCCCTGTTGAATCTAGACATCACTTAAATAGAAGTGAATGCGACAGGCCGCAGGAGGGCCAGGGCAGGGGACTGAACCCCAGACTCCCGGGTAAGAGTCACACGCGCTGACCACATCGCCAAAGAGCCAGGTTTGTTGGCAAGGTAGCCAGGGCGCGTACTTATTAGGAGGCATTTCTAGTGACAGGACCCATCAACTGTCACATCTCTCCCCCTCTTTTGGGAGCGTGTCCTCACACTCCATGCTTTACGCATGCTGCCATCTATTGGGATTCCCTGAATCCTGCCGATTATGCCAGAATGTGGCAGGCCGAAGGAGGGCCTAGGCGGGGGATTAAACCCCAAAGCGCAAAAAACATTTTGGGTAATTTTGCTCTTGTTATTTGTTAAATGTGTCTCTGTCAAGGGAAAATTTGGGGAATAATCTGAACAAACAAATTTCAAAATAAATTATGAATAATATCCAACGCAAACACATTTAACGTTGTAACACTGCTTAGCTTACTTTCTGCCAGTTGATTATTCACTTTGAAGTCTATTCAAATATGTAACACAGCTCAGAAATGCATTTCAGAGTTTTTAGGATATTTTTTAAGGAAGTTAATTTAAAAAAAGTCCTCAGCGCAATGCCACATTTGGCTTGTCTTAACTGTTGGAGAGTCGCAGCCTGCAGCACCAAGTGAATTGGTAGGTAGCTGTCATGGTTTTCCTTCCGCCGGATACAAATAGCAGTCCGGTGGGAGCTAGGACCATGAGCCTAAAATGAACAAAAGACTCAATTGCCTGGCTGGTTTGGGAAAAAAAAAGTTTTAATAATTAAAACAAACAGGGCTACACGAGGGAGCAGCAAAGGTCCAAACGCCAGAGCAGAAATCAAAAGCAAAAAATGCAGAGGCAATCAGGACTGGCAACAGCCAGCCCTTATATACTCTGCCTGCACCTCCACTTTAACGAGCCACACCTTTTGCCCGTCAAAGTGGAGGTGAAGCATGCAGCAGGGGAGGGACTGCAAGGCCAAACCCTTACAAGTAGCATTGCACAGGTAAGACAGGTTGAAATTTTTTTTGTGAATTGTTTTCGCATCTGAAGAAAGAAATCCAAATCTGCCTAAATCAGCGAATGCGGCATTTTTCTTAAAGATCAAATCTGTTTGAACTGGTTCTTGCACATCGAGACACACTGTGTTCTACTCCAGACAATCTCACAAAATATTTAAGACCCAGGTAAATTGAATTTAAAACTTTTAAAATTACTTTCATATGCATTAAAGTAACCAGCGAGCACCCTGAATGTATGCATATTGGCGTAAATAATATTAGCAGCTATTGATAGCCCTCAAAAAGGCTATTTGTAAATGCACCTCCCAGCACAGCACCCCCAATTGAAAACATCTTCCCACAGGCCTGGTGGTCGACCAACCAGAATTCCTCCGAGAGCGCAAGATGGGCACAAAAAAAACCCAGACTAGGATCTAAAGAACTGCAGCCCTCATTTGTCTCAGTTAAGGTCAGTATTCACAATTCTACAATGAGAAACAGACTGAGCAAAATAGCATCTGTGAAAGAGCTGCAAGACAAAAACCACTGCTGCTCAAAAAGGACACAAAGGCTCGTCTTGTATTTTCCAAAAAAAAAAGCATCTTGATGACCCCACAACTTTTGGGATAATATTCTGTAGACTGACGAGTCAAAAGTGGAACTTTTTTGACAATGTGGGTCCCATTACATCACGAGTTAAGAGAACAGAGTGTGATGGTATGAGGTTGCTTTGCTGCTTCTGGACCTGGGCTGCTTGCCATAATTGACGCAACCATAAATTCTGCTCCCATCTAGAAAATGCTGAGGGTGGATGTCCGGCCATCAGTTTGTGACCTAAAGCTGAAGCACTGTTGGGGTATGCAGCAGAACAGCAATCCAACGCACACAAAGAAGTCCACCTCTGAATGGCTCGGGGAAAAAAAAGAGTGATCCAGTCGAAGTCCTAGCTTGAATCCGTTTAAGATGCTGTGGCATGAATTTAAACAGGCAGTTCGTGCTCAAAACCATCCAACATGAATGAATTAAATTAATTCTGCAAAGGAGAGAGGGCCATAATTCCTCCACAGCGATGAAAAAGACTCGTTGTCAGTTATCACAAACATTTAATTGCAGTTGTTGCCGCCAAGTGTGGCTCAACCAGTAATTAGGTTGCAGTCCGACCCATTTCCAATGCTTTATGGGATATTTTGGTGGCCGAGTCCCTTCCGGTCTCGCGGTGCTGTGGAAAGTTCCTTTAGCATGCGTGGTTACGAATACTTGGCCGTTTGATACCGAGTGTAGAAGCTATATTAATAAGCTTTCAGCTGAGGAACGGTCATTTTCTCGAAGTTTCAAGAAGGGCCTTCCATGGCGATATTCAGGTGATTGATATAATTTCTAGTATAATTTTTGGCGTTGCCGTCAACAATCATAGATGATGTAGGTCAGTGCGTCTCAAACCTCTCCTGGAGTACCATCTCTCCCGCATATTTTAGATTTCTCTCAGCTAGTGCGGACGATTCTAATGATTCACTCATTATCAAGCATCTTCACGGGTAACAAGTTTATCATTTGACTCACCTGTGCTGGAGCAGGCAGAGCTCTAAAACATACAGAAGTGTTACTCCAGGAGAGGTTTGAAAAGCAGTGATATGGATGATAAGATTGCTATTGTTATTACGCGCATGCAATAGACCTAAGCACTAGCAAGCTGCACACCCGAAGTGTGGTAGTCTCGGAAATGTATAAAATGTTGGCGAAAAAGCTATTTCCAGCTATTTTTTTGTGTATTGATGATTGATTGCCCGAATTGATACATTGATAACTAGACAGTAAGATGCGATAATAAGTGTGAGAGCAAAGTAAAGAATCCTATCTTGTTCGAGGGCGAGGTTAAAGGACAAACAGTAGTTTTTGCCTCAACATTGGCATGGCTAGTCAACCAAAATGTTCAGCATTTGGCATTAGGTGAGCTTTGGTGTGATTAAATATGCGTGTTTTCAGGTTGTTGCAGAGCGAGGCGGACAATGACTCTTGCTTTGATTGTATGGTGTAGCGGGAAAGTCTGGAGAAAAAAGGGACACAAACGCTGTAGCTCTGATCAATAGCTTTCGATCATGAGATCAAAAGCATCGATGCAACTAGAAGCCTGCTTCATCACCAAACAATTTTTCTTTTCTCTGGAGAGTTGAACATCTATACCTCTTGACTTTTTCTCTCGTGTTTTTTTTTTTTTTTTTTTACAGTTTTTTTCAAGGTTATACAGGCAATTTTCCGATTTAGACTCTGCCCAATCACCAAATACATATATGGCCTACAGCTTCTCATTTCCAAGTTGCATGCAGCATGAGTGCACAGCAGATATGCTCTCACCTCTAGAAGCCTTGCCGCAGTGACAATATCAGGAGAGTGTACCACGACACAGGTATCCAGATTGGCATAGATGCGAGCTAAGTGGGTGAGAAGTCACATCAGGAAGGCATTTACTACAGACAGGTGAAATACGGAATCTGGCACAGCACATGAGTGAGTTTCAGTCAGTCAATGCTTGAAGGGCAGGAGAAGGCTGCCCTGGATAATGCTATGCAGATGTTTTTCTCAGTCATATAGCTTCATTCATTATAATGCATGCTGAATGCATGAGTTGTGGTTAGCATAATATCACGTAGACTCACTCACAGTATCAGGCTATTAAAACCAAGTAGCATTAAATTTCTTTTCTGGAATTCCTCAGAGAGCAGTGAATAAATCACTGTGTTTCAGATTACTGACTGCTTGCCAGCCTCTGCTGTGCAGCCAGTGTTTTTTTTTTTCATTATTATTATCTTGCACAATCATTAAACTTTACATCACTTAAATATTTACAGCTCACTTCACCAGCATTTCACAACCTGACTAATGTGTTTTAGCATTGTGTGCGTTGTATATCACATTGTGTATATTAGATATTGATATGCAAATATTCGAGAGTAAAAAGTTGCCATAACCCCCTGTGTGTTGAGAATTAAACTGAGTGGGTGCTGATAGCCAACCTCTGTAGCGAATGTTGCCCATATGCAGGATAGAAGCCAGTAGCTTGGAGATCTCCCAGTTCTCAGTCTCCGTGAACGTAAGTACTTTCATGGCAGACAGAATGTGGGAGTAATCTTTAAGGTCATCACGGCCATCACACGCAGTGCACTTTCCCTGGAGACAGACAGCAGAGGGGATTAATCATCTTAACTCATCACCTCAATTCCAGAGGAATAGGCACAGTATGTGAAATGAAAACAAAAAGTAGTTATGCGCAAAATTCAATTCTTTTTGATTTATTGCTTTTTTTGAAAATGGTAGCTATTTTGAAATGTGATGTCTGCCACACGTTCTGATGAAGATCACTGTGCAACATCACCTCTTCTTTTAATAACACTCAGTAGTTATTCTGAAACAGAGGACACTAATTGTTGGAGTTTTATACCCCCTTGCACAGATATAGATGCCAGCATCTGTAAATTCTGAAATTTAATTCCTAAATAATTCAGTAATTGAATTTCCAAATGTCTTGCTTCACTGGAATAATTTTCCAAAGCTTGTGTAACACAAATACTGAGTTATAAAGCCTTAAATAGGCTCGTGCATAACAGGAAAAATTTGGCATTATTTGTATTCTGCGCAAAGGGGTTAATGCGGATTTTGCTCTAATTCTTGCCTCATACGGGACAAGCCAACAGTCTGGGGTCTCTATGGTCATATTTGGCAATTCATAATCTGCTACACATTTTTCATGGTAGACAGTCCCAGGCTGCTGGCGTTTACAGACAGTGCTGTGGAAAAGTATTTTCCCCCTTCCTGATTTCTTTTTTTTTTGCATATTTGTCACACGCAGATATTACAGATCATCAAACAAATTTTATTATTAGACATAGACAACCCAAGTAAAGACAAAATTCTGTTTTTAAATGATGATTTCATTTATTGAGGGAAAAAGCTGTCCAAACCTAGCTGGCCCTATGTGAAAAGTAATTGCCCCCTAAACCTAATAACTGGTTGTGCCACCATCAGCGACAACAACTGCAATCAAGCGTTTGTGATAACTGGCAATGAGTCTTTCACATCACTGTGGAGGAATTTTGGCCCACTCTTCTTTGCGGAATGTTTTAATTCAGCCACATTGGAGGGTTTTCAAGCATGAACGGTCTGTTTAAGGTCATGCCACAGCAATTGGATTTAAGTCCAGACTTTGATTAGGCCACTCCAAAACCTTCATTTTGTTTTTTTTTAAGCCATTCAGAGGTGGACTTGCTGGTGTGTTTCTGATCATTGTCCTGCTGCATAACCCAAGCGCACTTGAGCTTGAGATCACAAACTGATGGTCGGACATTCTCCTTCAGGATTTTCTGGTAGAGAGCAGAATTCATGGTTCCATCAATTATGGCAAGTCGTCCAGGTCCTGAAGCAGCAAAGCAGCCCCAGATGATCACACTACCACCACCATGTTTGACTGTTGGTATATTGTTCTTTTCATGAAATGCTGTGTTAGTTTTATGCCAGATGTAATGGGATGCACACCTTCCAAAAAATTAACCTTTTATCTCGTCAGTCCACAGAATATTTTCCCAAAAGTCTTGGGGAACATCAAAATGTTTTTTTGGCAAATGTGAGACAAGCCTTTATGTTCTTTTTGATCAGCAGTGGTTTTCGCCTTGGAACTCTCCCATGATGCCATATTTTTGCCCAGTCTCTTTCTTATTGTTGAATCATGAACACTGACTTTAACTGAGGCAAGTGAGACCTGCAGTTCTTTTGATGTTGTTCCGGGTTCTTTTGTGACCTCCTGGATGAGTCGTCGATGCGCTCTTGGAGTAATTTTGGTAGGCCGGCCACTCCTGGTAAGGTTCACCACTGTTCCAGGTTTTCTCCATTTGTGGATAATGGCTCTCACCGTGTTGCGCTGGAGTCCCAAAGCCTTAGAAATGGCCTTGTAACCCTTTCCAGACTGATAGATGTCCGGGACTTTATTTCTCACTTGTTGTTGAATTTCTTTAGATAGCAGCATCATGTGCCTCTTTTTGCATACTTCACATTACCAGACAGGTTCTATTTAAGTGAAGTTTAGATTTAACAGGGTTGGTGGTAATCATGCCAGGGAAAGTCTAGTAAAATTGCATTGGTTGATCTACTAAATAAGGGGGCAATTACTTTTTCACATGGGGCTAAGTAGTGTTGGATAGCTTTTTTCCTTTAATGAATGAAATCATCTTTGTGTTTTAAATGGGTTATCTTTGTCTAATATTAAAAGTGGTTCCATAATCTGATACAATAAAGTGTGACAAATATGCAAAAATTGAAGAAATGACAGAGGGGGCAAATTCTTTTTCACAGCACTGTACATACTGTTCCACTGCTTGTGGAACTGAGGATTTACATGTAGAGGAAGGTTATCACTGCATATGGTACACATAGCTTGGCCAATACTGCCCTTAGTATTTGCTGCTCATTTCCCCTTAAACCTGATATCAAGATCTCTCTCACATAGTCTTCTCTCATATGATTACATTAGTAGTAAGACATGTTGAGGCAATATGACACCTTTGTCAGCAGTGGTCTCACCATGGTGAGTTAGCAAAAGCACTGTTATTAGCAGTCTTCTGACCAAGTGGAGGTAGTTTTACACCATTACTGGAAGTTCTCTCACCATGATGAGGTAACGGAACACCATCAAAGGAGCAATACATGTATATATGAAGATTTTGTTTCCAAAACGCAGTAAGTGCCAAAATGACAAATTGAGATAATAACATAGAGCGATAGCCCTGTGATTCTTACACATGGTGCGAAAATCCGTTTTTAGAAATTCATACTACGGTGTATTTTTTCATGGGCAAAGTTTGTTGTTTTTCTGTAAAATGCAATAGTTGCCAGCATAGAAAAAGCTGATTTACTCAAAATGAGTAAAATGGATATATTGCGTTTTGGAAACAAACTCTTTATATATATATATATATATATATATATATATATATATTTTCCGAAATAGTTGGGACAAAGTGTGAATTGTGAATAAAATCAAAATGCAATGACTTTCAGATCACATTAGCCAATATGTTATTTACAATAGAACATAGATAATAATTCAAATGTTGAAACTGAGAGATTTTACATTTTTATCCACAAAATGAGCTTATTTCAAATTTTATGGCTGCAACAGGTCTCAAAAAAGTTGGGACACAGGCCAAAAAAGGGCTGAAAAAGCAATTAATAAATAATAGAATCAGCTGAAAGAACATTTAGCAAGTAATTAAGTTAACTGGCATCAGGTGTGTAAAATGATTGGCTATAAAAGGGATGTCTTAGAGAGGCTGAGTCCCTCAGAAGTAAAGATGGCCAGAGGCTCTCCAACCTGTGAAGGCTTGCGTTAAAAAAAATTGTGGAATTCTTTAAAAACAATGTTCCTCAACGTCAAATTGCAAAGGCTTTGAAGGTCTCATCATCGACAGTGCATAACATCATCAAAAGATTCAGAGAAACTGGAAAAATCTCTGTGCGTAAGGGACAAGGCCGAAGACCTTTACTGGATGCCCGTGATCTTCGGGCCCTCAGACGCCACTGCATCACTCACCGTCATGATTCTGTCATTGACATTACTAAATGGGCCCAGGAATACTTCAAGAAACCACTGTCAGTAAACACAGTCTGCCGTGCCATCCACAGATGCCACCTAAAACTCAATCGTGCGAAAAGGAAGCCATTGTTGAGCATGATCCAGAAGCGCCACCGTGTTCTGAGGGCCAAGCCTCATTTAAAATGGACTGTAGCAAAGTGGCAAAGGGTCCTGTGGTCAGACGAGTCCAAATTTGACATTCTTGTCGGAAATCATGGGCTTCGTGTCCTCCGGGCAAAAGAGGAGAAAGACCACCCCTCCTGTTATCAGCATTCAGTTCAAAAGCCAGCATCTCTGATGGTATGGGGATGCATTAGTGCATATGGTGTGGGACTCTTGGATGTTTTTAAAAGCACCATGAATGCTCAAAGGTAAATAAAGGTTTTAGAGCAACATATGCTCCCCTCCAGATGACAACTATTCCAGGGAAGGCCTTATGTATTTCAGTAGGACGATGTAAAACCACATACTGCAGCTATTACAACAGCATAGCTTCGTAGTAAAAGAGTCTGAAAGAGTCAAGTACTGAAATGGCCTGCCTGCAGTCCTGATCTTTCACCGATTGAGAACATTTGGCGCATAATTAAACGAAAAGTCCGTCAAAGGAGACCCAAAATTCTGCAGCAGCGGGAAGCCTGCATTAAATAAGAGTGGGATCAAATTCCAATGGCTAAACTCAAGAAACTTGTCTCCTCAATGCCCAGACGCCTCCACTTTGTGTTAAAAAGAAGAGGGGATGCTTCACCATGGTAAACAGGCCCCTGTCCCAATTTTTTTGAGACCTGTAGCAGCCATCAAATTTGAAATGAGCTCACTTTGTGGATAAAATCGTAAAATTTCTCAGTTTCAACATTTGCTATGTTATTTCTGTTCTATTGTGAATAAAATACTGGCTGGTATGATATGAAAGTCATTGCGTTTTGATTTTATTCACAATTTACACTTTGTTTCAATTATTTCGGATATATATATATATATATATATATATATATATATATTTTTTTTTTTTTTTTTTTTTTTTTTTTTTTTGAGTTATGCGACACCATGCAGATAGCTTCCTGGTTCTTTCATAGAGCCAGTCCATATATTTACATGGTTTTAAGATTATTTAATGGTTTTAACCGCTCTCTGGGACCAAGGTCCAGGCTCCAGGCAAAAAAGAAAAAAAAGAGCGCTGGGCAGTTTTGAATATGGACTAGCTTACTTTATTTGTGACACCACGCAAAATAATTTGTCCCACAATATGCAACAGATGGCTGGCTTGCTAGTTAGCCAGCCATCTTGCTAGCTAGTTCTGTCATGGGGCTAGCCCCAATTTGCAAAGTTTCCTGCTTCATCTCTCTGCAGAACTAGGATTGCAACTCCAAGCAGAGAAAGAGCACTGTACACTTTCTGATATGGACTCACGTTGATTTTTTTGCGACACCATGCAAAACATTGGACCCAGAATATGCAACTGTGACCAAGGAAGGACTCCCACAAGGTCTTGGCTAAGAATTACCTGACTACGCCACTTGGGGCCTTGCACACCAAGATATGCTTTGACTTCAAGTTAATCACCCAAACACCTTGTCTAAGACAAGCAGGCTCATGCACACGCAAAGAAATAGGACCGAGACGTGCTTTTCAGTAAAGAAAAAACAAACAACATTTATTTATAAATAATACAGATTAAAATGGCCGGGCTGTCATTTACTGCAGTAGGCAGAGCGTGAATAATGGCTGCCTCCAGAGAGAAGTACTGGCACAGTAAGAAATTGGTCAGCTGTCATGGGGAAAGGTTACCTGTACTGGATAGAAGGGCAGGTTCACCACTCGTGCTCCATCTGGTGCCTATGGTCAAAACACACACACACACGCACGCACGCACATAGGTACAGCCACTACAAAGTGATTTGAATTAAATGGTGAGGTGCAAGTTACCACTAACACACGGTGCTCGGGGGAGGAAGCAGCAACCTGCCCTGTAAACAGCCTTTTCTAATATTCTGAGGAGGAGAACAAGGGAAAGGAGGTCATTAGATTAGGAATAGTTGAAAAAAAAGATTGTTGCTACCGTTTCTAAACTGCTGGGGCAGCCAATACCACGTCAACCACTGCGTTTAGGGAAGAAGGGGACTAGGCACAGACCACGACCAGTCAACTTAACCCAAAAGAACAAAAAAAAAAGATAAAGAAAGGCAAGGCTTGTTAGAATTTTGTGGAAGCGAAGCAGCAGGAGCAATCTGTCTTGATGTGTCTCAGACACCACAGGGAATGACAACGGGAAGGCAGCCCCGGCGCTTGTCCCCACCGCCCTTATGATGCTATGTCGGTTGATTGTGAGTGCTTGCACATCAAGGTATCTCGCCCAATACCTTCGTCAGGCCATAGCACAGGGAATCAGATCATTAACAACGCTGGAAACCGCAAGGACATCAGGAAAACTCACCTAGCCAGACCACGTTGCTTGCTTTATAGGAAGCAGCTTAGCAGCCAATGAATCATTAGCCACTCAGCAGCTAGCTAGAGGACGTGACGCACCGGGAGCTATCGTAACCGCAGAAGGACAAACTTCAAACATATGGCAGCGACTCTGCCGGTTACACAACACATCGCTGGCTAGCTTGCTAATTCTTTCAGTGGGCTAGCCCCATCTCACAGGACTTCTTGATTCATCTATCTGTGGAACCAGGATCCTTACTCACTGCAGAGAAAGAGCACCGTGCATTTAAGAAATTGACTTGCTTATATTGATTTACGCGACAGCATGCAAAAAATTGGACCCAAAATATGCAACTGATTGCTGGCCAGCAAGCTAGTACTTAGACGAAGCTGGACCAACTCAAAGGGTTTCTTGCTTCATCTCTCTGCGGAACCAGGGTCCTGACCCCCAGCAGAAAAAGGCAGGCTATGCTGTTTGGTGTAGGTTATAGACAACTGCTCTCGCAGTGTAGGTAGCTATTGTTTTGTTTTGAAAGGCTATGTGATGATATTGCCCACGTCTATCAGTGAATTAGCTAATATGGGTTACAGGACTCTTCATCTCTTGAGTTTTCATACCTGGATTTTACATCCCCGAATTTTTCATCCCCGGACTTTTTGTCCCCGTGGAATTTTTGTCCCCGGACTGTGCATCCCCAAGGACTTTTTGTCCTTAGCCTCTTCACCCCCAAGGAATTTTCGTCCCCAGATTTTTCGTCCCCTAACGATAACGAAACATGCCAACATTCTTGACAGATGGATGAATGAACGGACGACAGACAGATCTCTATGTATAAAGGTTAGGGTAAGCGTTAGGGTTAGGTCTGGGGTTAGGGTTATAATGCAACAAGAGGGCAAAGAATTATTGGGGATGAACAATCCACGGACGAAGAGTCAGGGGACGAAAAGTTCATGAGGATGAAAAGTCCAGGGAAGAAAAGTCCTCGGGGATGAAGAGTCCAGGGATGAAAATTTCAGGAGGACGAAAAGTCTGGGGACAAAACATTCGGGGACAAAAAGTCCAGGGATGAAGAGTGCTAGGCCCGCTAATATGATAGAAAAGTAGGATTTCACTTCAGAGACAAATAGTATGGCACTAGTATGGCACAATTCCACAACTGTCATCTTACTTTGCTTTGCTCTTAAGTTTTGTCTCCATGGTTAGAAATAATAATCAGGGTTTAATAATAAAGAAGGCCTTTTATGACCCCTGGTACAGTGAAAAGAATATATTTTCCCTTTTAAAGACATACAGGCGAGGGAAGAAAAATGGCTCAATACTTTCTGTGGGTTGATGGATTGACGTCACAAGAATACAACCCATACATTTTTAAGATCCTGGATGGTTACCCTTTCAAAATATAGGTCATTTTCCCATTGTTTTTGTAACCATGGCAACAAACCTCTTTTCAATCAAAAAAAATATTTTTTTGGAACCACTGAAGTGGCTCTCCAGAAGGAAAGGGTGAAGGTATTTTAGCACCATCATTAGCTGCTGTCTCACCATGCTGAGGTAATGTAACTCCATGATGAACCAGTTTCTCAACATGGTTAGGTAGTGTGAGACCACTATAAGAAGTTGTCTCACCATGGCGAGGTAGGAAAATACCATTATTATCAGTTGTCTCACCATGGTCAGGTAGTATAACACTGTCATATGCAGTTTCCTCACCATGGTGAGGTACATGTAGTCTGTGGCCTGGCCAAGATTCAGTTCCTTTTTCTGAGCAGGAGTCATTCCTTTCAGCATGCAGTAAAAGATGTGATAGTTCCTCTCATCTTGAGCCTAGTTAAAGACACAATCATGAAAAGAAATGCCTTTTCCGATAAAAAAAAATAAGTATGAAAGCAAGGCTTGTGCAGGTTATTCCCGTTCCTCCTTGCCTGTCTGCATACGCGGGACTTCTCCAACAGGTACTGCTCAATTTTGGCCCCCTCGATCGCTCCTTTCCTGCTGAAGTGTATGTCGATGTATTTTCCAAACCGGCTAGAGTTGTCGTTACGAATAGTCTTTGCATTGCCAAAAGCTGCAGAAAGTTGAAATGACAATGATATTCATAAACAGCAAAACATCAGACATCTCTTAATGCGGTAGCCACAGAAACTCCTACAGAGCTGGGAAAGCAATTCTCAGAGTTATTTTGTCTTTGGGAAGTCAAAATAAAAAGTCTCTCAAAGAACTGTGAGCAAATCCTAGAAGCTAGAGTCAAACCAAGTATTTTTGTGATTAAAAACATGCAGAAAGGATGTGAGCAGTCTGACCTTCTAGTATGGGGTTGGCCTCCAGGACCTGCTGTTCGATCCAGGAGTGCTGCCCGCTGATGGATGCAAGGAACTGCAGGATCAGCTTTGTACTTTCCGTCTTCCCTGCTCCTGACTCACCACTGAAGGACACACTTATGAGTGCAGTCAGTGATATGCTTTTTATGCATCAGGGAGGCCCTAGACTGTCCAAATACTCGAAGTCCTTGCAACACACATCCCACAGATTTCACACAGATTGTAGACTGTTTTAATCACGCTCACACACATACCCCACACGTCTTAATCCCTTAAACTCTGAATTTTTCGCTTAAGTTTTCCCTTAAGTAGGCTTAAGAAAAGCATTTTTTTCACATTGTTGAACAACATCATATATAATCTGTATCTTTTGGCTGCACTGCTTAACTTAAGCTTCATCACACTTATAGTAAGAGAAATATTCAAACTCAGGATGCCATGTTTTTATGGTCACAGCATTACATCAGATGGAAAATATCTAGATCTTGTACACCATTTTAAGCATTTTATTTTATTTCCCTTTAATTCAGCAGGGCACATTTGGGATCCCGGGAAACCTTGGGATCTCCACAACAACAGGCCTGCAGATTCTCAGGTTTGAATACAGCAGCTGCATTTGACGGATATGGATCCGTAGTTTTTTTGGGGTTAATAACTATGTTATTTTCCAGCTACTGTGTAATGATGTTTGATTGGAGAAAATGCACCACAGAGTCAACAGCAGGGTTCCCGCTGGTGCTCGTCACTATCGTCATTGACAACATAGTCTATCAGTGACAATGAGAAAATTACTAGCAGTAGACACAGTGGTGAATGTAATTGTTGTATGACGAATAAAAATTCAATGACAAACAGTGGTGTCCCTGCCTGGGGCATTCGAGGCTGTAGCCCCTAAGATTTTTTCTTTAGCCCCAAATAATTTTTCACTTTGGGCATTTAGTCACTACGTAACCTGAACGTCAGAAAAACAAGACAGCAGTGTCGTATTTTTTTTTTCCTTCAATGAACAGAGGCAAGAAAGACCAATCAAAGTTTATTTCGGGAAAATACGTCCAAACTCTGGCTGACAGGTTGTATTATTTATTATCGCTGTGCTTTGTCATCTCAAGAAAAAATATGCACTAAGGTGAAGATATTTGAAGTGATCAGAGTAAATAACCAGTTAATTTTTGATCGCCAGTCCTCTACATCTTTTTCAGTGGGTGTGTGACCGAACTTCAGTTGAACCTTTTACGATCGCCCATAATGCATAGCACGGACGTGCAGTTTCCTGTTGATACTTGCAATAGGCGCAATTGGGCACAATAAGCGATCCAGACAAAACTTTCCAATTACTGGGAAAAAGAAACACTATGAATGTTTTGTACAGTACCTGGCTGTGTGAATTCCTCTGGTCAAGATAAAGTTAGAGGAGTGAAAAGATTGTATTATTCATATCCATTGAAATTTCACTTATTTGGTTTTACTATTTTCATTAAAACATTTTAGCTGTCACTAATAAAAGCATTAAAATCCTCGTATCCATTGAAAGACAAAAAGCCTCTCAAACTGTGGCTGTCTGCGATCCCAAGAGATCAGTGGACGCCATCTAAGTCTCCTGTAATCTGCTCTGATCATTTCACTGGGGTTAAGACAAGCTTTTATTTATTAGTCAATGAGTGTTTTTCTCATCCTAAATTACCCAAGTTACAGATTTCTTTCCTAACAACAGATATTTCCTTGTTTAATTGCCCTAGTAAATGGGCGAAAATAGGTGTTGACCTAGTTAGCTATCTAGCCAGAGTTAGCGAAAAGTTCTCTGTGCCCATCCAGTTTGCAACCACGCCAGCCAACTAGCTAGCTAACTAACTTGGTTACGGTAAGATTTTCAGAGCTTGCTTTGGGGCCATCAACGCATCTGGGATTCAAATTAAGTGAGTTAGCACCCCTGACTGGCAAGAAAGCATTTACGGGCCCTCTCTCTTCTAACCCTCAGCTGCAATATTTTAGTAAGTGTGGCTGAAAATGGCAAATGCCTCCAGACAAGTTACATCAAGTTAGCTAGCTAGCTAGCTAGCTATGTGCAGTATGTTCGCCACCAGGGCCAACTGTTGGTAACTAATGATATGGCTGTCATTGAGACATTAGCTCATATGTCTGACTGAACTGTGGCACAGACCTTAATGGTGAGCAAATTACAAACGCTTTCCCTCTGACGTTTGCATTTAGCTAGGTAGCGTAATAACGGCTATTCACATTCATATCTGTACAAAACCGTCTCCATGTTATTTTCCTGTTACCCAGTTTTACATTTCAGTCATTATCCACGCTTATTTGGGGGCTAAATTGGCTTATTGCTGCCCAAAATGTGACTGTTTACTACTGTGGAGATGGACTCCCACTCACTGGAAACTGAACGTGAAAGTGCGAGAAAGCGCAAGACTTGGGATCATGAAAGGGTCAATGGTCACTTGTTTGCTTACCTACCGACACACCAAGCATATCTTTAAGAGTCCCGTGACATATGTTTGATAAGTCTTCAAGACTTGTCAATCGCTCGATGCGTGCAATCATGTCATTTGCTGCCGTGTGGTCTATCAAGCCATGACTGGTGACTTCTGAGCTACAGTAGCCTGTATAAAGGGGTTACAGATCCTTAGGAGTAGCGGATCACTTGGTCTTTAAGAGATTATATTTTCACAAGCGCGTCATTAAAATAGCCATTTTAGGACTTCAAATAAGCGTCTGTTTACTGTGAATAAGTTAATACCAAATGATGAGACAAATGGATTTTCATAGCCGGTAGCGTCACTATATGGCTGTAGGTAGCTATAGGATTCGATCAGTCTGGCAACGGAAAAGGTAATAACCATTGATATTTTGTGTCTGTCTATTGATATGACAAAGTACATCTATCCAGTTGGGGAGACTGAATCACTAGTCAGATTTTGAGCTATTAACGTAATGAAAGAACAAGGACGGTGACTAACTAGCGATTAAGTCACCCAACCTGAATGAATATCAATGGAGAGACAATATTATCACCCTTTCTGTTGTCAGTTTGACTGAATCTGTTTGCTACAGCCATATAATAATGCTACTGGGTTACCAGTTAAAAAGTTATCTATAGCCTCTTTAATAAGCTCTACTTTGTGAAAGCTAATTTTAAAAATGTTGGGGAAGATACTTTGAAAGCATAGCTTTTGAAGCTAACAATGACTTTACCCTGAGAGTAGTTTAGCAACAGAAAAGCTATCCCAGGAAGAAATCTAGTTCGGTCAACTAAAGCCACTTAGAAAAATTAGTTCAAACTACTGAGCATACAGTTCAACAACTTGTTGACTACTGACAATGACAGAATGCTTTTGAGCATATTATCAGTAGAACAGCCAAAAAAAAAAAAAAAATGCAACACATTGTACTGGACTGCAGATGCTGATTTTGCATTATATAAAAAAATATATAATATTTTTGTGTAACTACGGGAATCTTCAGTAAGGAGTATTTAGTGGGTAGTATTTACAATTTGTGTGTCTGTGTGTGTTGTTTAGATACTTTGGATATACTTGATGCTTGAAAATAAATATAAACATTTCAGCTGGTTTACTGGTTTACTAGTGGCAATTACTCGTTTCTCTTACTGGTGTGTTTTTTGGACATTAATGTGAACATTGTGATCTATTTTTTAACTTTTTACACTGTCATATCTTATGTTAAATTTATGCGTGTGTGTGTGTGTGTGTGTGTGTGTGTAGTTTTTGATACTTTTGATATACTTGATGCTTGAAAATAAATATAAACATTTGAACATTTGAGCTAACTGTGTATGTCTCACTTTTCTAACAAATGTAGGGTAATTGTGTATTTGTGTGAGCTATGATAGTATGATTGGTTCTCCCAGAAGATAGTGGCCAACTTTATAACTGGTCTGGTTCCCACTACATCAACAATTAGCGTTACCCTAAAGGATTAGTGGTCTGGTGGTTTGTGTGGACAGGGTGGCAGTGGCCGGGGATGGAGTCAAAATTCCCGGCCTGAATTATTGTCTCAGTCCGCCACTGTCGATAATAAAGGCTTTTCTAAGTTATTTAAAGTCCGTGAGTGATTAAGAAAAAAATTAAAGACTAAGATAAAGTGAAGAATACTTCTTTAACTTTATTTTTCAAGGAAAAAAGTGACAAATATTTTTCAAAACCCAGAGGGAACCCTGCAACAGTTGATTTTCTGGAAAAAGAGCTTTGAAGAAGGATAGTAAGATCGTTGTTTTTTTATTTCTTTGTGGACCATCCATAGTACCTGATAATGCAACATTGGTCTTTGTTGCTGCGCTGCATGTTGAAGTAGCAGTTGTCAGCGATGGCAAAAATGTGGGGTGGCATCTCTGCAATCTTCTTATTGGTGTACAGGTGGATTTGTTCTGCTGTGTAAATGGGCAGCATCTGATAGGGGTTCACTGCCACCAGGATTGATCCAGTGTAAGTCTGCAAGATGAGGTCAACTGTCAAACTTACATGGTGGTTAAAAGCCCTTGATACTATTAAAATGACCGATCTTATTTCATTAATGTTTACATCAATTTGAATTTTTTCCCATTTTTGAACAATTTTTGCCCAATAGCACTTCTAGGACCACACCGTTGCCATAGAATCATCGCCCAATGCAGGACAGCATGGAAAAACTGTAAAGTGACCTTTCCAGAAGTACATTCTTCCAGCTACCAATTATATTCAAAAGGTGGTATCAAGAGAACAAACCTTCAATGGTGGTAGAGAATGAAATTATTTTTAAGTATCATAATCAATGTACCAAGGATAGGATATTGTATCTCTAGGGACTGAATATTGTGTGATTATAAGAACATTGTTAGTCGTTAAAATTCAACATAATGATTAATCTTACACAGGAAGACTACATCGATTTGGTGTAATGCAGAGTGACTGGTCCACATAATTTGGAGCAAGAAACTATTATTTTCCAACTACACTTTACATTTCTAGTTTCATCATTCTAGCTGATCTCCTCCAATTTTTAGAACCTCTAATGACAGTGACAAAGAACAGGCTTGATTTGCATGCATTTTAAATCTTTCCATGACCCTAGACCCCTGATTTTCATGAAAAGTGGATTAGCATTTTTTCAGTGAATAGATGACAATTACACTCTGAAGCGCAGAATAGTACATTCTCCTTTGCAGATGAGGAACACCATGAATTTTATCATTAAATGGGCTGATGGCTGCCAGTTGGAAAACAGAAAATACAGCAATCAGTATTATAGCCTGATTAACATGATTCCAGTTTCAGGTAGTTTTTTTCTTTAGCAGCATTGAAGCTACATCTGTTGATTGACTGACTCCAGTGATTGCTGAATGTTTACTGCTATCAGTAATAATCAGCAAATATTTACAAACTGTCAACCATCACTACCACCAATTATATATCTCTATCAATAAACTTAATTACAATTATTATCTTTCAACTCTTTAACTGCTATCATGCACAATCATTTAAGGCTCTGTATTTTACTATCATATTTTTAAGTACAAGCTCAAATGGAATATATTCTATAGACATGGTTAGACAAGCACACATTAATTTGATGGAATCACCAAAACTCGGATCAGGTCATGAAGCAATTTTATCTGAAGCTAGTGACATGTTCAGGAATATGATACCTTGTTGTACTGAACTGGCAGGTAGTGTGCAATGCAGATACAAACAGGAACAGCAGAACAATGCCAGTGACTGATTATGAAGCCAGGCAATTCAACCAATCATGGCATATATTTTTCTGTTGTTCGGAAATGCATCTACTATCTTTGGATATGAACATGCCACTGGCGTCTGCATCTAATAGATGACCGGACAGGCTCTTTAAAATATTGGTTTGCACGCGCACTCATCTGTTTAAGAATGCTTGATCAGCAGCACAGGCACAGCACATACCCTCCCCCCACAGTTTGTCTTCACAGAGAATAAAGGCTGAACACACAGGGTGTGGATTTAGCAAAGGGACATCTGAAGAAAAAAATCAGGGACCTGAGAGACCAGAGGGTCACCTCAGCCACAAGTGAGATCTGGCTGAATTTCAACGTGCTCACGGTTGAGTACGGTGAGGTGTTATGAATGTGGGATGAATCAGGTGAGAATGAGCAAAAGGTTCTATGAGCTGTGCAGTGCCATGAGACAGAATACACAATAGCCTAATTTAAATTACCACTCCTACATAACAATTTGTTTCAGTGGGCAGAAAACTATTGAAAAGCCATTGACTAGTGGAGCTGCCTGTTTGTACAAAACAGGTCATATCACAGCGAAGGGTCAATGGAAACATTTTTCAGGTTCTGAGTTTTTGTGGTGATTAATGATTCATTAATTATTAACAAAGTATTGAGATTAATTTCTCAGCAGCTACTTATGAGGGCATTTCACACGTCGAGCAGACTTGCTCATCGTAGACCACAGGAAGAGGACACAGCAGCATGCGTAGTAACCCATGCAGTGACCGATTGCCCTTTTGGAACTCACATAGATCACATTTTCCGTGTAGCGGATGAGCAGGTTGCGAAGGATTCCGGCCTCATTCAGATCCCCGAGACGGATCATGTCCTCCACTCCTTGCACAGATGTAGGGTGCATGGGTTTAATGCGGGTAGCATTTTGAGATGAGATCCAGTGCTCCTTGGGGAGTGAAGAACAGATTTTCAGAATAATGTTGAAAAAAGGGAGCACGTTAAAATGTAATATAGGGCCCGATTTTCTCTGCCATGTGCCATATGCGTAAGGACTGTCGCAATATTTTCTACAATCCATCAGCAGGAGTGGTTCTTTCATGTAAAGTTAACATATTCCCTGCCATTGAGATTTTCTGTCAATTATGACAGAAAAAATAATAAATGAATATAATCAAAAAAAAGACTGGCAGTGGCTGACAAGTAAAAAAAAAAACACACATTGGTGGGGAAAGTGTTAAACACATGCATGCATTCGGCAATAGCCGCAGGGGAGCGTAACAAAAAGACTGGCTATAAAAAGAATTTGGGTCAATTTCGGTACCAATATTGAGTAATAGTTCACAGGTTCCACAGTTTAATTACATTACTTTCATTTCCATTCGGGCGGTACAGTGTCACTGTGGTTAGCACTGACGGACCAAAGCAAGAAGGTTGTGGGTTTGAATCCGGCCTGAGGCCTTTCTGTGTGGAGTTTGTATGTTCTTCCCATGTTAAGCTGCTTTCACACCGGATGCAAAACGAATTTTTCGCTCGACAGATTACATTCAAAGTCAATGCAAAGACACGAATACACGCAAATGTCTTTGCATTGACTTTGAATGTAATCTGTCGTGCAAAAAATTTGTGTCGCGTCCAGTGTTAAACGCCGCTTGAGTGTGGGTTTCCTTGGGGTGCTCTGGTCTCCTCCCACGGTCCAAAGACATGCAAATAAGGCTAATTTACAGACGGTAAATTGCTCATAGGTATGAGCGTAGGAGTGAATGGTGTGTGCGCCCTGTGATAGATTGGCGAGCTCTCCAGGGTGGGTCCCTGCCTTTCGCCCATAGTCACCCACACAAATTTGCTTGATATTTTTATTTGCCCATGGGTGGATAGAAAAATTTAAAATTTTTAGTTCCCTAAACCAAACTTTCTTTGTAGGATCTCTAGAAGGGTCAATTTCTTGAAGGCCAAACTTTGACTACTCAAAAAACTGGCTTTTTAAATTTAAATATCTCAATGTGCCATGACTGCCCTGCTTCACATTGATTGATGTCCACCTGCCATGGAAAGAGTTCTGGTAAACTGCAAAATTTCAGTGAACAGCTGAGAGTGCCGCTGGTAGGAGGCAATGCAAAGCGCTATGTCGTCTTGAAGCGACACTTATTTCTGAGGCAGTTCTGGACTGCGCCCTCAACATCACAATCTAGTTTATGCAAGATATAATTCTATCTATTATTATATATCTATAATACTATTCCACTTGAAATTAATATCCTAAAGCCCAATGTCCCTCTAGCTGTAATTTTTTTGTGCTGTGCCATAAGCCTCTGACCCTAAAATGCATAATTGCTTTCAAGCTGTTTATGTTTAAGATTGCTTGATTAATAATCACACAATTTATTTACTGAATAATAAAGGCTAATATATGAGCCTGTAATTATTTAGAAATTATTCAGAAATGACAGAGATTACCGATGGGCTACGTTGACAACGTATTTAATACTGATATTGTATGGATGAATAAAAAAACAAATAATTAATTGATCCAATACTTTCTCTGAATTCTATCCCCCATTTCAGCAATTTTTTCAGCTGTGAATTCTAATTTATTTTAAGATTGCACTTAATCAAAATTTTTTCAGTATTCAAAAGAATAAGCTACATTTGCGGGAAGAGCAGTTGCACACTCCATGCTGCACTGCAATCATAATTAATTTATTAAATTAACAACGCTTCGATGTAAGAGGTGTTGGTAATTGAATAACTTAGTAAATTGGTATTAGTGCATCATAAAAGTTTTGTGCATGGCGTGCATTTAAAATAATTTAAAATAAAAGCCATTTGTCAAACTTTCATGGTAGCAAAATCATCGATGTGGTCTTTATAGTCCAGCTTCTGGGAAAGTTGCAGGAAGGCTACAATATGAGAAAGTATGAATGGCAATTATCTGCTAAATGAATTAGAAACAAAATCAACCTTATCTAAATACCATCTTCAGCAGCATTTTCTATATAACATTCTATTTCAAGATGGAATTTAGAGAAATTTCAGTTAATTGCCATCCTTGCAATCTCGTATTGTAGCCTTCCTCTGTGACGTAAAGCTGTATGTTTTAATCATTAATGGTAACACAGATTATTGGTAGCCTCTTTGCTCAGTTAATTAATTCAATTAATTGTCCGATTCTTAATCGGAAACAGATTGAGAGTTAACTGCATTATGGTAATGTCACTGGTTGTAGACAGAGTTTAATTTTTACATGAGCAGCCTTCACAAGCGGACCTGAGTCGGCAAAACCACATTTTAAAAAACATTTTCTTAGGCGTATCAAATCAATTGGACTTTGATGCATAAAAAAACACCATTTTGTGAACGACAGGAATTCAGAAGCTTCGCAAGGCAATGTTGTTTTACATCACCATTAGTGCGGATAGGAAAATGCTTGATAACTATTGCAATGGACAATAATGCAAGCTAAGGGGAAATGGACAGTAATTCTGCCAATTGATCCTCGCAAGTGAACGAATTAACACTTAGTTGCTAATTTGGAAACGTAAATGGGAACGGGTTTGGAGAAGTAATTGTTTTAGGCAAGGTGAGAGCAGATCTAAAATCCCTCCGGAAAGTCCAGGGTGGAAGAGGTTAATATGGGTTAAAAATGGTGCAAGAGTATGTGTGGTGCTCAAGTTAGTCATTGAGGATTTTTCCATCTACCCATAGACCCGCCATGAAAAAAAGAATTTGGGCGAATCTGAGACATTTATATATCACCCACTGCCTCTCACTGCCTGAATCTTTGAAAATTTCCTCTTGCATAGCAATCCCATGTTCAAGTCCAAATAAATAAATAAATAGCACTCCCATCTAATTTACATGGCAGTATCTGCTTGAGATCCAAAAAGGGAATACTGTGTGCAGTGCTGGTAGGAAATGACCAATTAGTCCTCGCTGTTGTTGGGAATCAAACTTAAGGAAGCAATCTATGCAAATACTGCCAGATGAAGTGAATGCAGGAAAATAGGGCCCATAATGTTTTTCCCCATTTTATTTTCAGGACAGTGAAAATTTTGATACTGTCTCAATTATTGATTGGCACTGTCATCAATCACAGTCTGCAGAACTGCTCAATCACTCACATTTCCTTCATCATCCAAAACTTGGATCAATCCAGATTCACATATCTTGACCACAGCACCAATAGGGACTTCAAACTCATGGCTGGTCTTCAGATCCAGCCACACATAGTCCCCCTGGAATGATACCCAATTAAGGCCCAGGAATAGTCAATAATTATCCACATTGAGTCACTGGGTAATACATTTTTCATTACGTACCCGTTGGCAGCACGATAAATATTAATAACACTGATTGATCACACTAAGCAGTCTAGTGCCTTTCTTTTGACACCAAGACAATCAAACATATTTTGAAAACTCATAAAGGGCTGTGACCAGAACAATTCCAATGGAGATTCACCTGAAATTCCCGGAGCTAGCTGCAGCTTCTGGGAGCTATGAAACAGAATGGAAGAAACATTGGGGCTGATCCTTTAGTTCAGCCACAGACATATTTGTGGTCTGTAGTAGGCACCCTTTGGCATTGAAAAATACAGCATTTCCACGTTTTTGGATCTACAGCACCAGTCAAAAGTTTGGACACACTTTGCTAATGTCACAGCACTCTGTTTTTAGAGAAATTTAAATGGTTTAACTTCTCTATATAATCTCAAATGGAATCTGGTAAGAGGTAAACAGTCAGAAGTTAAAAGGAATAATTTACTTGTTTGAATAGCGTCCAAAATTTTAGAATTCTCAAAGAAGCCATATTTAGCAAAGTAAGCAGACAAACAAGCTCTTTCCATTTCCAACAGCCAAATTAAAGACAAGCTGTTTTGGAACTTATTGGGCAAAAAATTTGATGAAAAGCAAACCACAAGTGCAGCACATCTTTGGGAACTTGGACGAACTCATTATAACTCATTATAGCCATACGACTGCTCTTGTAAAAAAAAAAAAAAAAAAAAATGAGTATGCTCTGTAAATATGACAGAAAATGCTGGTTAGTTTAATGGATTTAAGTATTAGATTTTTTTTTTTTTTCTAAAGTAAACAGTACCTATTTCTTTATTTAACATGTCTTGTGAGAAAAATGTGGGTATGACCAAACTTTTGACTGGTACTGTATGTCTAACAACATACAGCAATGAATATATCAGCAAATATCTACTAATGGTTTCATACTCTTAATTAATGCAAACAAATGAAGGTGACATAATCAATGCTCCCTGAAAAAAGTCACATTGAAAATATGTCCATTGCAATCAAAAGTATACAGAAAACATATTGCATGATGCGCTGAGCAGAATAATACAAGCCACAAACCGTGGAACTGTGCAATAACATATACAAGTGACAAGTGAAAATATTTTATACTTATTCCACTATTATCCTCAGATAATAAACTTTTAGACATTTGTGTGTTGCATATCAGATTTCTGGGTGAGTTAGCCTCCTGTCATGCAACAGAGATTATCATGGATCTAGAGGAATAATTTTGCATAGTTTGAAATCAGACACTCTTGCTGCCTGTACTAAATAATACAACAAAAGGCAGGAGTGAATACTACGTACACCAGTCGCTTCATGTTGAGACAAGAACTACTCTTTGATATCGTGGACAGTGGTGGTAACCAAGCCTGATGCCTACTGTATAAGTGAATCAGAGTATACCATATTCCTGCACATGCCTTTGCACGTGGCTGCTGTATGAGCAAAATTCTGTTTATCTCTTGTGAGAGGATTGTGGATAAAAGATCAAATACAATGAACAAAAATATACATGCCACAGTTTATTCTTTTCAGTATTCTGCAAAATTAATTATCTGGTTGACTTGGCGGGGTTTAATTATATGGCCTAGGTTGTGTGCTACTTTTTTGTGAGCATTTCAGTCACCTTTGCCACATCATTGTCAATTTCATGGCCTTCACCAAAATTTGCCCTTCATACAGGTGGGGCCTGATCCAGAGGCATAGAAATCAGGTATGGTCAGCCCTGGAACACCCTGTCTCTGGTCAATTGAAGGTCACCCTAAAAGTCTCAGTTCAAGCATTTTTCAAAATGCCACTGATGACTCAAAAACTCAGGGAGCATGCCATTGTTTTTGTCTCTCAGGGCTGTTGCAGGGCTCCTATTGTCCATATTTCAACAATAAGTCACCTTAGACACCATTCTGAAGAATCAGGCATGACGGCAAACTGCCCACACGCGTGACGACCACGTGGGACGACCCTCGCCTAAGACTCTCCATCTCCATGACTGCCTGAGATCAGCAACTAACACTGCAGATGAGACAGTTGGTCTCCACAATCGTCACATTTCTGTCCAAACCATGAAAAATTATTTCCAGAGGTCCATCTCCATGCGCGTCGTCCTCCTTGTGGATGGGACCTCACCTCTGCTTGTGTGGGAATATCCCATGCTCACTGCACCCAACTGCATTTAAAACGGTAACTTGAATGCAGTGTGATATCGCGGTGAGATACTGCAGCCCATTGTCCTACCATTCATCCATAAAAACAATGGCATATTCCAGCATGACAATGCTAGACCCCACATCACCCATGTATTCACAGAGTTCCTTGAGGCTGAAAACAATCCTGTGCTTGAATGGCCAGCTTATTCCCCAGATTAGTCCCCCATTGAGCAACTTTGGGATGTCCACCACCGACAAGGTAGTCATCAGTTCCCAATTCCGGCCAACATCCACAAACTCCATGTAGCTCTTGAAGAGGAGAAGGAATACGTCCCACAAGTCACCATTGACTCTTTGGTACAGTTCATAATGTAACAGATGTGCAGCACTGCAGCAGGCCAATGGCGAACATACCCGATATTGATTTGTGTCATTTGGACAATAGACCCCATCCCCTTTATCATCTCTGCCGCGATGAGATTCAATCTGTAATTGAAATGCATTGCTAAATGGTCGTAATATCTGTCAACAGTCAATGCAAGTGCAACGAGCGTCTGGACATGGTCATATTTCTCACAATAAGGAGAGTTATTTCAGTTCAGAATATTTAAATCCAAATTAAATAATTAGAATATGCACTGTTCAGCCAAAAAATTAAAAAGTCTCCATCTGGATTTAAATATGCAAATACTCAAGAGCCTATGATTGAATGATTCTTGCAGAGATTAATATGTTGCAGCTGGCAATAATTCTTTTAACCTTGACTGATTCAGTGTGCAAGCATTGTGGAAGGCGTAGGCCTATCTCATGGTCGTTGAAAAGATGTTACAGTGTTTCAAGAAGGGTTAATTATTGGCAGCATTAAGCAAAGGAAACAGCTAAGGAGAGTGCAGAAATCACTTAAAATGGGGTCACAAACTGTCCTAGAATTTATTAAAACGTGATAGGATAGAGGTGAACCGTCAACTTAATGGAAGAAATGGGCCAGATAAAAGAAATAAATGATCATGTTTGGAGATGCTCAGTGAAGTCACATCTTAAAAAAAAATCTACCTTAGAACTCATGGCTGTGTCTAATGGTGAAAGTAAGAGCATTTTCACACTCACAGTGCTCAAAAAAAAAAAACTTGGAGAAATGGGACTAAACAGATGTGTCACTACAATAAAGCCACTTGTTACTGCAGCTAATCTGGAAAAACAACTTCAATTTGCATGGAAGCTTAGAAATTGGACTATGGAGCAATGTTAAAAGGTCATGTGGTCTTAAGAGTCCAGATTTAGCCTATTTCAGGGCAATGGGTACATCAGGGTAAGAAAGGACACCATGAAGTGATGTACCTGTCATGCATGGTGCTCACTGCACAAGCCTGAGGAGGCAGTGTTATGATCTGTGGTTGCTTCAATTGTTCAGGTCTAGGCTCAGCAATGTTATACAGGCTGTACAATTTTACGTCTAGGCTATCCAATGTTATCATATAATGAATTCAGCGGTCTACCTGAATATGCTGAATGACCAGTATCCCATCAATGGACTTTTTAATTCCTGACAGCACAGGTGTATTCCACAATGCCAAGATTTATCGGGCTCAAATTGTGAAAGAGTGGTTCAGCAAGAATGAGGAATCATTTTCACACGTGAGTTGGCCACTACAGACTCTGGAGCTAGCCAATTGAAAGTCACTGGGATGTGCTGAAGAAGGCTTAACAGGATGGTTTGACTCACCCATTGTCAATACAATATCTCAGCCCAAAATGAATGCAACTCTGGTCAGAAATAAATGTCGAAACATCACATAAGATTGTCAAAACAACGCCATGACAAATGCACCGCAATCAAAGCTAAAGGCAGCCCGACAAAACATAATTCTGTCTGATTTTTTTTTTCTTTTTTTGACTGGGCAATGTATTAGAACAATGCAGTAAATGATCTTTATTCAGGTTCGTAACATACAGTATGAGCAATTATACTAAACAATGCAACATGCACAACAATTATCAAAACAAATGACTTCAAATGACTGAAAATTAAGTCTTCTTAAAAACCCCTGGTTCTGTAACACAATACAAATATTGGAATTCTGGGAAGTAAAAACAAACTTTAAATTTGCTCTGCATATTTGCAAAATCTGCCCTCAGTAAATTGTACAACTGTCATTCATTTGGAGATCAAGTAAAATAAAAAATGGCACAAATTACAAAGCAAGGAAACACAGTCCAAGATCTGATTATAGTTTGGTAAATGTGGGATTAGGGATGTATAGAGATGCATCTGTTTGAGAAATTGTGTCAGGTTCTGGATGACTCCCCTGTTTAGGCCAATTAGAAAAGGTGCAGTGTATTCCAAAATGAAATAATGAATGGTTAGGTAAGCTGGTGAGTCGAAGCATTTCATGGAATAAAGGGACCGTGAGAGCAGGAATAGTACTGAAAATGGCATGTGGTGATTCTATGTGATTGTATAGTCAGGTTATATATACTTTTATACTGAAGCATGTGTATGTATTATAGTAGAACAAATGGCACTGTTACACAGATTATTTATCAATATTGAATTTCCACATATTTAAACACACAATACACAATCATATGTGTTTACTGTAGAAGTGAAAGTCATTTTTATCTTGGCCAAAACTGATGCCCCATCCTTTACCGAAATTAAAAGAATGATTTACCTGCTGTAGAATGACCATGGTGGCTTTTATTCCAGGACATCAGATGTCACTGTGAGGAGACCCTGCGGAAGTTCAATTACAGGTGACCACCAGCAGAATACCGAGTTGGAACAATAGTATGAGGCACATCCAAACCAGCCATTTCACAGTGAGAAAAAAACGTGACAGGCATCTTGTGCTGAAAACAGGCTCACATGGTCTTATTCAGCCAGTCATATGACCTGATTGCATGAACAGAAAAGGGGAGAAAAACCTATTCACGTGAGCCTATCAAGACTGGAAAGCACATGAAGAGATCCAAAACTCAGTTCTCACCCAACATGCCGATGTCACTTTAATTATTTTATTATTTATTATAATTATTTATACTGGGAGTCCAACTGAGAGCAAGCTCTCTTTTGCAATGGAGCCCAGTCGTGAACCATTGTAAAACATGAAGTACAGCAATAAATAAAATACAAAACAAAAGTACTATAATACACATGTAAATTCCAGCCTCATGGCAGCCAATAACAGACAAAAGAATAAAATGAAATAAGTTTTTCCAATTTTAGCAACTGTTGAAGCTACCACCTGCATTTGATGCGCTCACATGGATAAAAATTTACGTAGATTGAATCACAGGTTAATTATATAAGCACAGAGAAATAAAATGGCACAAGTGCTCAGAGAGGAGAGATAAAGGAAAGAAAGGACACATGCACTAAAATCAATAAATACTGCCAGTACAGAAAGTTGACATTGTATATGTGAAGCATCACAAAATATAATATTCCCAGATAATTGCTACATATACTGGACAAAGAAAATTAGGGATCACCCCAATTTTCGAATTTGAAATATTTGATAGTTCAAATTATGTTCCATATCATATTTCAATATTAAAAATCAGAGTGATCCCTAACTTTCTTTGTCCAGTATATTTATATTTGCTGTGTAGTTTAATTTTAAATATGTGAAAACACACATACTGGAGTGTAGATTTACTAGCAGATTGCCTTTTGATTTCCATTTTCACTATCCCATGAAGCTGCAACATTGTTGAAATATGTAGTTTACTGCTCAGAATCACTTTGAATATTCAATGCAAATAGGGCCTGCAATACTTTGATGTCCACATAAAGCATGCAGACAAGGAAAGACATCCATTTTTTTTGTTTGACTTTGCATTGAATATCTCAGAAATAGCTCCCCATCTGGGATTTCCACACTTTACCACAGAATGGCATTTATTGCTCACCTGGTGATACACCAAAAACACATTGAGTGAGCAGCAGTTTTGTGCTCAGAAACATTGTTACAGAGACAGGCAAAAGGTGAATGGGCTTTTTAATATTAAAAATATGCCAATTGCTCGAACAGCTGTTCACAATAGTGGTGTGCAGGAAACCCTGAATACACCTCTAACTGGTAATCCCCATAGGAAGCAATACGTGAGTGGTGCAACAACGTTCTGTCATCCAAACCTCAATGGTTATGTCTCAAAGTCTTGGCTGCAGCCTTTGGTCAACCAATACCAGATGTTTGCGTCATCAGAAATGTTGATGTTATCATACACTTGATGGTCCATACGGTGAGCGATTTCATTCAGGCACTTTTATCAACCTTGTGCTTCAAGCTACCTGCGCTTGTTGAAAGTATAAATAAGCTGGCTTGGCTCAAAAACGTTTTCTTATCATATTTGTGCGTGCCTGTTGGGTTTTGACCTTGTTTAGTATCGTGCATATAGAAATGCATTAGGTACTATTTCACATATTTTAGATTTTATTTATGTTTAATGATGAATTCCACTACAGCTCCTGCACTGTGCTTTTCTCCACGTTTTTTCACTGGATACCTGGTTCCTTTGTCTTTGCAGGATTTTGAGATAGATACAGCTGCAAAGGATACACCTTACCCAACCTTCGAAATCCAGCTGCACTGAAATACAGCCGAGAGGACGGCTGCAATTCGCAGATGTATTCGAAGGCTCCTTCACATTAGAACAGCCTTCAATGACATAGCAATCTACAAAGTCAGCCCACTTTGGCTGCAGCTTACACTTTGAGAAACAGCCACTGGCTGCATTCGAATAGTCAGAGAATTACGTCTTATCATCTAATTCCTGACTACTTTTTCCTTGACCTTGATGGAAAATACATCAGGTTAAGGACAGATGTAAAGGATAATTGAAAAGGACTCAGACAAAGACTATCGTGGTGCTCAAAGAATCCGGCTGCAAAACATCAGGCGACGTCATCGTGCATCCCGCGCCCATCATGTTTGTTTATTTTTGTGAATGGCCGAAAGGGTCATGCATCGATTTAAATATTGCTGCTGCAAGGAACTGTGGGATGGCATTATTTGTTCTTTTCATTAGGAATGGTTTAGTGTACCCTATGCTAAAGTCCTCAGAGATTCTTGTCCATGTTGACATGATAGCATCAACAGTTGCTGCAGTATTAGGGGAGGCATATTCATGCTGTGATCTCCTGTTCCTCTACACCTAAATATGCTCCACTAGATTGCAGTATGTTGACTGTAAAAGGGTTAGGGTAAAAATTTTGGTTAAACATTTTGTTGATTGAAGTTTTGTGCTTTCGTTCCCTCCCAAAAAATAGGTGCAAAATAGGTATCTCGAAAATAATGCATCGGCTCAGACAAAGAATGCAAAAGATTCAAATGTGAAGGTGACCATTGAGGCAGCGTGCAGTCTTCACCAGGGAGTCGAAACAGATTATTCAGATCAGTGCAGACGATAGACTCCAAGGTCCTGAGCCGTACTGGACTGACTACCTGGAGACTGTGGGTTTGATGGATCCCTTGCTTTAATTGTAAAAATAAGACTACTTTAGCATTTGCCCAGCTTGTAACCTCATACCTAGTGACTCAGAGTGTGTGCGGATTAGCACAGCAAAGCTGCTGATTTCAGCTGGGCATTAATGAAAGGAATGCGGTAGAAAAGCCTGGCAATCCATCTCTGTTCTCAGTATACAGTATTTTGTTGCAAATCCCCTGTGATGCAGGATTTTACTTGCCGAGTATCCGCAGTACACTTCTGCCCATATCCATGAGGTGCTCCTTTACTGCAGGTTTGCTTGCAAGCCATGTCCCCCTGGTCTCCCAGTTGAATGCCTCCATTATACCACCATAGTTCCATTCAGGCCCGGCGCTAGAACAGGAAATTGGGGGGGCACAGACATGTCCCTTTATGACAAGAATTAGTTCTGGCAAGTTCTCAATCATTTCCCTTTATTGACGCGTTTTCCAATTATCTTAATTGGCATCTGAAGACACGGTTTCTCTCCATATGCGATCTAACAGCGATGAAATCATGGGCTAAATTCAGTACAGTGCAGGGGCGCCGGATTCACTAAAGAAGTCGGGGGGCCAAAAAGTGCCGTGTTGTGTGTTCAGTTTATTAACAGTGCCTCTATTCCTTGCACCTCAGCCGTGCCCCTATATTGCAACACTTACGGTATAAAAAATAAAAAGACGTTTGGCTCATTCCCGTTAACCCAGACACACATGCCCCAAATCCATCACCTCTTCTTTAAAACTAATGCTTTGGACTTTTCGTTTCAATGTACATCACGAATTGACGCGTAGTGAGGTCGGTGGCTGAGTAGGCAGGAACAGCCAGAGATTAAATCGCATAGTACATGCATGCAAAAATATATATTGAGTAGAACTCATTATAAAAATCACTGCAAAATCAATCAAGCTTTTGACATCAGCGGATCATAGCGCGCACACAAGTACTTGCAAATTGTAATTGCATACAGTTACGCATGTGTTTTTGCCACAAGAATTATGGCGTTTACGATGCCGCTATTCCATAAATTCCAATCAAACCCGGAGTAAAATAGCACGCTCCTCAAAGTGTTATAGATCTACGTAAAACACACTAAGGGTTACTACACTATTTCATTCCATAATATAAAGTTTCCTATTTCTTTCTTAACATTATCATCTCAAAATTATTATCTTAATAATGGTCATCATCAAGAACAATAAGGCATAATGAGCAAATGAACGACACATTAACACAACTTTATTGGGATGATCTGAAATTTTGTGAACAGCAAGGAGTTGTAGGAACAATAATCATCGAGCGAGTGGACATCGTAAAAACAGCTGATCTGCGCTCACGCTCATGCCCATTACCCAGAAACGCTTGCTGTCTCAATGACGATATCAACAGCAAAATAAAATTATCATTGTTTGTTTTATTAAGCATTTTCCAAAAAGATATCTAAATTGTTTAATGTTCTAACAACTTATGTTCAATTAAAATGATGAATAATGAACCGTGATGACATTGACTTGCCAGCACCATGACTGAGAAACGAATGCAGTTGCGGTGGTATAAATATCCAGTAGCACTCACCACAAAATTTTTATGAATTTCAGCTTTTGATCAGTATGGAATTGTGAAAATCGTAACAAATCAAAGCTGTCTCCCGTAGAAGCTCAGCACTGTCACGAGAATATTTATAATGCCCCGCCCCCCCCCCGCCACCGGGCCTTAATGACGTTGAACTCACTGCGGCCCCTATTGTTACACCACTGGGCAGAGAAGAGCTGTGCCGATATGATGCCCATGGAAGTCAGCCTGACAATAGACTATGCATGCGCAAACCTCCTAACCCGTTTATGCTTAAAAAGAAAGTGGGAGGAGGGTAAAAGTGGGGGGGCCGACGGCCCCTGGCCCCCCCCCTTTCCGGCGCCAGTGGTACAGTGGCAGAACCAGAACTGATAGTTGGGGTGCTCAAAACATCCGTTTAAACGAATTATTAGTCCTGACCTGTTCTCAGTCATTTTCATGATTAACAAAAGGCTCACTCCGAGAGCACTCCACACTTAACAGGTGCTGCTTGTTCACCCCGATTAGGTAAAACGACAATCATTCATCTGGACGCGTATTTGCTGTATTTAAATCAATGTTATTCAAAATTGCATACCTGCGCAAATAGCCTGAGCCGAATGCTTTTTATAGCCTTTTTAACTGCCGATCGCCACTTTTTTTTTAATCAACCCACACAATACTGAGAGAGAAAGGCGATATTTCATTGGAATGCGGACCAGTTCATTCAACGCAAAGCATTGGCCTATTAATAAGTAAATTTATTTGTACTGAATTTAGCCCATGATTTCATTGCTGTTAGATTGCATATGGAGAGAAACCATGGGTGCCTTCGAGCGCGTCTGCAAGTAAGCCGGCTGCGCGAGATTCCCGAAAATTACGCGAGAATCTCGCCGAAGTTGCGCGAGAAGCCCTCCAAACCCTGTGATAGCTGCAAGATCCTGCAGCTATCGCATGGTTTGGAGGGTTTATCGAGCAACCGGCAAGATTCTCACGTAATTTTTATCTTGCCGGTTGCTCGATAAACCCTCCAAACCATGCGATAGCTGCAGGATCTTGCAGCTGTCACAGGGCTTGGAGGGCTTCTCACAAGAACCGGGCGAGATTCTCGTAATTTTTTTCGAATCTCGCGCAGCCGGCTAACTTGCATACGCGCTCGAATGCACCCCATGTCTTCATTTGCCAATTACGATAATTGGAAAACGCGTCAATAAAGGAAAATAATTGAGAACTTGCCAGGACTAATTCTTGTCATAAAGGGACGTGTCTGTGCCCCCCCAATTCCCTGTTCTAGCGCCGGGCCTGGTTCCATTACAATTAAATGGGGAATAGGCCTTTAATGTATCTGTCTGGCGTCTACGCCATATCTTAAAAATAAATAATAAATAAATAAATAAATAAAAGAATCTTGAATGAACTCAGCACTGATTTCCTCAGAATTGTCCACTTATTTAAGGAAAGCTGGAAGCTCAAAATTGGAGGGAAATGTGCACCATTTAATTTGAAATGAGACCAAACCACTCTCCCTTTTATGTCCCAGAGGGCTGATGTAGTGGTTTTGCTTTCAGTGACCTCTAAATTAATAATATTTCTTTAATCCAACACTGGTCTTCATTGAACATTAGTTACTTAAAGACATAACAGTTTTAGGGCATCATCAAGAACATTAACAGTTGCAGCGACTCATGGTCAATAACTGTAATTATCACATAACTGCAGTACCTCTCCCATAGCCCAGCTCATGACATATTTTTGATATTACCCTAGGGTAAAATCATTTTTGCAAAAATTTCATTGGCTGAGTGCGAGGGAAATTGCACATTACGTGCTCTTGATGTTTAGCCAAACTGAATACCAAGTGTAACGTTGGTTAAATAGGTATGGCATAGTACTGTGGCGAGTTAGGTTTAGTACCACTCTCATAACAAAGTTAACTCTACTTAGGTAGCTAGCTGGCGTGCATGCTGTAACTTTCCAGAACCATTATGTAACATTGGTTTGTTGGCTGGCTGCTCAGTTGACTGTGAATTTAAAAACCATGGCTAGTTCACACGTGAATCTCTGACTCAGTGACTGACAGAGAATCATAGCGATGGAGTTAGCTCAGTGCTACATATTGGGAATTAGCATTAGTTTTTTTGCTAGCTACTCAGTTGACTGTGAATTTAAGAACCATGGCTAGTTCAAGCGCGAATGTCGATGACTCAGTGACTCACAAAGTATCAGAGTGCTGGCGTTAGCTCAGTGTTAACATAAAGGGAATAACCGTTATGGAGCTAATGGAAATTAAGTTTGTTTTCCATTTAACTACGTGATTAAGTTATGTGATAAACAGAATCTTACACTCTTTGTCATGTCATGTTAAAGTTATTGAACTTGTTGGGTAAATTTTGGGTTGGTTACTCACTAAAGCTCACAACAAATGCAAAATTTACTCGACTCATTTCGTAACTTTCACATGACACACTCACTTGTGTAAGATCCTCTATATATGCCTCTGAAAATAACAAGCTATTATACAAATACTCAATGTACTTGTATAATACTCAGCTCACTGGTCTACTAAGACCCGAACCGCACTTCCTCATTATTCAATAATCACTTTCATCTGTAGTTTATTCCCACTGAGTGGTGGGAATGATTGCAATGATTTGCAAATCCTTTTCGACCTATATTCAATTGAGAACATTACTAAGACAAGATATTTAATGTTCAAACTGGTAAACTTTATTGTTTTTTGGGAAATTTTCACTCATTTTGAATTTGATGCCTGCAATATGTTCCAAAAAAGCTGGGACAGGGGTATGTTTACCACTGTGTTACATCACGTTTCCTTTTAACAACACTCAATAAGCGTTTGGGAACTGAGGACACCAATTGTAGAAACTTTGTAGGTGGAATTCATTTACATCGTTGCTTGATGTACAACTTCAGTTGTTCAACAGTCCGGGGTCTCTGTTGTCATATTTTGCGCTTCATACTGCGCCACACATTTTCAAAGGGAACACAGGTCTGCACTGCAGGCAGGCCAGTCTATTACCCGCACTCTTTTACTATGAAGCCACGCTGTTGTAACATGTGCAGAATGTGGCTTGGCATTGTCTTGCTGAAATAAGCAGGGACATCCCTGAAAAAGATGTTGCTTGGATGGGAGCATATGTTACTCTAAAACCTGTAAGTACCTTTCAGCAATAATGATGCCTTCATAGATGTGCAGGTTATCCATGCCATGGGCACTAAAACATCCCCATACCATCACAGATGATGGCTTTTGAACTTTGCACTGATAACAATCTGGGTGGTCCTTTTCCTCTTTAGACCGGATGACACGACGTCCATGATTTCCAAAAACTATTTGAAATGTGGACTCATCAGACCCCAGCACACTTTTCCACTTTGTGTCAGTCCATCTCAGATGAGCAAGGGCCCAGAGAAGCTGGCGGCGTTTCTGGGTGTTGTTGATATATGTATGGCTTTCGATTTGCATGGTAGAGTTTTAACTTGCACTTGCAGCGACGAACTGTGTAAACTGACAATGGTTTTCCAAAGTGTTCCTGAGCCCACATGGTAATATCCTTTACAGAATGATGTTGGTTTTTAATGTAGTGCCGCCTGAGGAGCCGACGATCACGGGCATTCAATGTTGGTTTTCGGTGAACAAGTGAACAAATAATTGTCCATGACACTGAATATGCATCGATTGAGAAGCACTGATATGCTTTCTTGAGAACAGCAACCTGGAAAATAACCTTCTAGATTTCTCCTCACCTCAATTTCCATGTCTTTTTACTACAGTTTCTCCTCTCATGAGTGCAACATGGCACTTACAGACCTTCCATATGCAGACTTTCTATGTCTGGTATTTGTTTGAATACATGCAAGTGAACACATTTCCAGGTGGATTATTTTATTATGGACTTGGACCCACTCTGATTCCCTGAATTATCTAATAAGCTATACAAATAAGAAATTATAAGCCAGTGAGATGATTCCAAACAGCTTCCATTTGTTTTGGGATCTTAGCTAAATACTTTGTGTGACATCTCACTTCTTGTAGCTTTTCCACCAATATCATTACTGAACACTGCATAGAAGCCAAGATAAGAACCGCCTATCCAAAGCCATGGGCTACCAGCCTGCTGCTAGGCTCATGCTTCGAAAAGTGAGGCCTTCTTCAGTGAAGAAAATAACACAAAATTACTGCATGAAGATCACAGGGCTGAGCATTGTCATATGTTGTGATTGTTCGTTATTGTCGCAAGTTGTGTGACAACATTGTAGTCAGCTCTCCTACCACAATTCCTGTCTGTTTTACAGTACCCAAGGCATCCCCCATCATATCCTGGCATACACCTGCTCTGTAATTTTGAGGTCTCTTTGATGCTAAATGGCTTATTAACAATCCTGCAGATCTAAGATTATCCTCAATGTGTGTGTTAGTTGCATAACGCTCCTTTTGCTCAGAGACAGCTGAGAAATTGTTAGCAATATTATGCCACCACTCATTTTAATAAAGCAAAACATGCATATTGAAGTTGAGGTTAAAGGACTATCAAGTCAATAAAAGAGCAGGGAGAAAATATATTTGATATTTCTAAGCAAGTAAATAATTATTATAATTACAAGTAGAGTGGTAAAAGAAACACATGGTAAGAACACGAGCATTAGTATTGACTGGATTATTCTGAACTATCAAGATTTCCTGCAGCTTCAAAGAGGAGGGCTTGAAAATATTGGCACCGGTACATTCCGCACAAGGTTAGGCATGTGGTAAGAATTCTTGGATAAGGCAGAAATAGAGCTGACCTTGTGAACTCAGGGTTCTGTCCCATGAGAGGGGTGCATGTTTGTGCCACACAATATTCAGATCATGGCGACTTGCTCAGTCTAAGCTTTTCAAATAAGTTACTCTGACACTTTAACTTATTTTCTGCTTTTGATCCTCAAAAAATGTGTGATTTCATACTTAGACATCCAAGAGCTGGTAAAACAGACCATTGCAAACATACAGGTCGTTAAGTTCCTCAAACACAGAGCATTGGAAAAGGGACAAAGGGCATGAGGTCCCTCCGTCTGTGTCAGATATATAAATAGTCCTTCTAGCGCTGCACCATGGATTTCACCTTAAGTCAAATCTAAACCTCCAGATTTAGTACCATCTGCAAATTTAACTAATTTGCTCTCAATATTCTCATCGAGGTCATTAATGTAGATGAGGAACAGCAGGGGTCCCAACACAGATCCCTGAGGGACACCACTCCCCACTATTCCTAGCTCAGATGAGATTCCACTGACCACCACTCTTTGTGTTCTGTCCTGTAACCAGTTTTGAATCCACTCCAGAATACCACCTGTAAATCCAATGGAGCTCATTTTAAAAATTAGTCTCTTATGTGGTACTGTATCAAATGCTTTCTGAAAATCCAAGTATATGATGCCATAAGCCCTGCTCTGATCATAAGTCTTGGTGGCCTCTTCAAAAAATTCCACAAGGTTTGTCAGGCATGACCTTCCCTTATGGAAACCATGTTGGCTATCCCTCAAGATATTATTATGTTCAAGAAATAATTCCAGCTCGTCTTTTATGATAGATTCCAGTATTTTGCATGCAATGCAAGTTAAACTGACTGGCCTGTAATTTCCTCCCTCAGTACGGTCCTCTTTCTATATATTGGTATTATATTGCCCTGCTTCCAATCATTTGGTATTTCTCCAGTTTCTAAAGACCGTCTGAAGATAGCGGAGAGCAGCTTAAAGATGATCTCACTAACTTCCCTGAACACTCTAGGATATAAGCCATCAGGACCCGCCGCCTTATCTGCCTTTAGTTTATGCAACTTGTCTAATACTTCATTATCCCTAACCTCAATTTCCGCAAAATAATCTTGAGCATTGGACATGCCCTCTGGCCGAATAAAAACCCGCTCTGAGGTGAAATTCTCAACAAAGTAACTGTTTAAGGTATCCGCAATATCCTTGTTATCATATAGCAGTGATCCATATTTATTCTTTTGCACTTAACCTCCTCTTTGACTTTCCTTTTTTTGCTACAGTATTGAAAGAAGCGCTTAGGATTAGTTTTTGCCCCTTCTGCAATTTGCCTTTCATACAGTCTTCTAGCATTCCTCAGCTCTTTTTTTTGACCATAGCCCGCATTGTACAGTATTAGCCTTAGTATTCTCATTGTTATCCTTTATGTACATGTTATAAAGATTCCTCTTTTCCCTCAAACTCCTTCGAATAGCTGTGATCATCCACTGAGGATTCTGCTTTTTCAGCTAACTTTTGGACACCTTTGGAATGAATTTGCATTGTGAATGAAGTACAAACCCCTTAAATCTTTCCCATATCTCAATTACAGACTCACAGTCCAGGAGTGTCTCCCATTTTATTTCGCTTAGATATGAGCGCATCCTGTCAAAGTTTGCTCGCCTAAAATTGAAAATTTTGGTTTTCGAAGACACCATTGTAACTTCCCATAAAACATCAAAATTAACAGTAGAGTGATCACTAGTCCCAAGTGGCTCCAGTACCTCAACATTGCTAATTCTATCAGGGTTATTACAGAGCACTAAATCTAAAATTGCCTTTTCTCTTGTAGGTTTATTAACATACTGCACCAAAAAATTGTCATTCATTACATCTAGAAATTCTTCCTCCCCTTTACCCTGTCCTTTCACCATTTCCCAATCGATACCAGGATAATTGAAGTCTCCCATAATAATAATAGTCCCTCCTCCTGTACAAGCTTGCCTAAGCCTCTTAAAGAGCATTTCATTGACAACACTGTCCAAAACTGGCGGTTGATAGCATACTCCTATGTTTAAACCTGTCTCGTGTTTGCCGATGAGCCTGACCCAGATATCTTCACAGGGCAAGGAATGTTCAATTTCAGGAATTTCCCGCACATTTATGTTTTTGTTCACATGAAGTGCTATACCCCCTCCTCGCCTATTACATCTATCCTTCCTAAAGAGCTTATAACCTTCCTTATTATATTCATCTCCATCCTCTTCACTAAGCCATGTCTCTGTAATCCCAACTATGTCATAGCCCTCACTAATCATAATGGCCTCAAGTTCTGGAAATTTATTTTTTATGCTTCTTGAATTTAGATAAAAACATTTCAGGTTATCACAAATTTTATCTTCTTTTGTTGTGTGTATAATCATCACTGCGCACTACTGTTACATGGGTGATTCACACATTTGCATGGGCACCATTAATGCAGAGGCATTTGTACGAATCTTGGAGCAACATGTTGCCATCTAAATGTCGTATGTTCCAGGGACGTCCCTGCATTTTCCAGAAAGGCAACACAAAACTGGATTCTGCATGGATCACAAGAGCATGGTAGCATAAGGCAGAGTGCAGGTGCTCAATTAGCCTACTTGTTGTTTCGATCAGTCTCTGACTAAGAATGTATGGCATATTATGTAGAGAAATATATGGCAATCATGGCTCATGATACAACTGCACTGCTGAACACCTGCACAATGGAGAAATGGGGGAAAATTCAGCTTAGACATGACCACCAGGTGTCTTCAGTACCCTAATGCTTAACAAATTTGATCAATCAACATAAACAATGTGACTTACACTTATAATACCGTATATTGTTGAGTTTTAACTACAGCAGATGGTCAATAGCCTTTTCTTATCATTTCTTTTTGATTTTATTTGCATTTTCCTTGATGTGCCAACTTTTATCGAATTTGGGTTGTACATATAACAAGGCACGTTCCAAAAATATACTTTGTAATGTCATCCTTTTAGTGAAAAAGCAAAGAAAAAAACTTTCAGCTATTGATATAAAGCATACAGTGTATTCTTTCGCTTCAACCGTTCAAAATAGGTGGCTATATTGAGGGAGAGAGAGGTCTCCGTAGATCACTTTATACCATTATCAAACAGAAAGTTGAATATGGGTGGGTTGAGCACTTTTCAAAACCGATAATTAATAGTGAAATCTATTTTTGGGTTATTTTGATGAAAAGATGAACGATAAGTCAGTAAAATTTTCTATTTGAAAAGGTCCTACTGCTATTCTGCCAACTATACTCATTTATGCCATAAAAAATGCAAAAGCTGGACATTTATCAAAATTTTTAAATATTTAATTGTATCCCCAGATGACTGGCAATCGTTACACCGCTTCTCCTGCTGCCGCGTCCTTAGACATTTCCTGTGTGTGCTCTACAAGTCACCGTTCTTTAACGATTCATTTCATATTTGGCATGGACCTTGTCTTTGGTTAAGTTACACAGCCTATCAATCTAGACAATGATTGCTTTTGGGCATCTAGGGACAAACATCAATCTGCAGATGACCGACTGTCTAGTTTCATTTGGAACAATTAATATATCCACTGCTCTGTAGATATTTTATTATATTATATACTATTTGGTGATGCAGAAACATATCAACACTCACAGGGTTTTGCGTTTTTTAAGGTCGTGAGTACATACTCATACATCAGCATGTTCAAAACACTTTTCTGTGAGACTATCTCATTGGTGTTTTCATTTCATTTTATTTCAAATCCATGCCACCAACTGACAAAATACAAAAATAATAAATGATATAAAATAAAAACTAATCAAGAAATGTAAAATAACAACTGTGTGACCATTAAATATACTGAACAAAAATTAAAGTAAATAGACAGCAATATCAATCAATTTATCAAATGTATTCATGCAGTATATTTGTCAGGTCTAACATCTAAAACTACTTGAGTTTTTTTTTTTTTTTTTTTTGGCACGCTCTGAATAGGATTTTTTTCAACAAAAAAATCACAAATGACACAAGAAGAGGTGCTATGAGATTTTGTGAGCACTTTCTTTCATAGTCTTTCCATTCCTTGTTGCCCTCTTATGAATACCTTTAAATTACTTGGCTGACAACACCTCAAGTTCATTACGCAAATTACCAGTGCTTACACTCCTTCAAACTTTATCAGGAGTAAGAAGTTAGAAAACTTTATGTGATGTCCATCATTACAGAATTCATGCACAGAATGAGTTCAACAGATAGCCTGACTCAGGTCAAGTGGATGTGAATTCTAAATATGGCATCATCCATTATGGCCCACTTATTGAATAAATGTGCCTTATTCATGTTTCAGAGGGTATACAGTATAATTATAAATTTATGACATGGGAGATACATGAGATATTAAGACATAATGAATCAATGCACAGTATACACCATACTGTAACAAAAGTCACCTGGTTCATTCACTTTTAGTCCATATTGAGGAAATTTGGGCAATAGATCTGTACATATTTAAGTTACATGCTGCTTTCATCAAACAGGTATGCATGTCAATGCAAAAGAGGCATTCTAGCGCTGGCAGTAGAAAACAGTAGGTTACATTATATGGAGGTTTTCAGTTGAGGTCCTCTGCCATTCATATTGAACATTTAACAAAGAGAAAAACCACACTTCTCAATATGTTGTGCACGTTCACACACTTCAGTCTGTACATTTGGACTACGACAGTTTCAACGCTGTAGTCCACCACAGCATGCAATGACTTAACAGCTGACCAAAAACAGCTGAGCAGTTAACAGTCCAATTACTGCACGTCCCTTATGTTTGAAATGTACTGTAATTTCTACTGAATTACCCAGTAATGTAAAATTGTACATAAAAAGAACAGACTGTAATCTACCATTAATTGTTTCATTTAAAATGATTCAATGTGCTGGACAACCAAAACAATACAAAAATGCGTCAGTGTCCAAATTCATGTGGACTGCAGTGTGCGTGTGCATATGCTTATACTTGTATGCATATACAGTGCTGAGCAAATACCTTCAGTTCCTTACATTTTTATACAACCAGCCTCAATTTTTTTTGTCTTCTGCATTTGAATGTCATCAGAAAAGAGTAAAGAGATTTCCAAATAATAATTTAACAAAATAATGAGTAACGGGATCTTTTAGTATTTCCTTAAAGGAATTGACAGATAGGATGGCCAGCCCAGAGTCCTGATCTCAGCATAATCAACTTTGTCAGGGATTACCTGAAGAGTCACAAGCAAACTAGACAGTCATTTTGCAGAAAAAGGTTCTGCAATATGCTTGTAACAATCTACCAGCCAAATTTTTATAAAACTGTGGGATACTGAACCTTAGAGAATCAATGCAGTTTTTGTGGTTAAGCTCCAAAGGTGGTCTGAAAAAGTATTCATTTGATTTTGTTGGTAACCCTTTGCCACTTTTTATGGTACATTTCTGATAATTGGAATTTTTTTTGCACTTCTCATGAAATTATATCTGCTTCACACATTTTCTGAAATATGCCTAGGATTTATGCACAGTTCTATATACACAGTATAAACACAGCCTTGATTATAGTTCAAGGTATTATAGTCTGGCATTTTTATGATGGCTTTTGCGTATCCTAGAGGAATACTCCATGTCTTTGTAAACCAGGTTGTTAATTCAGATATAATTTGTGAACACAGGGGCCTACACCCATGAAGCATTATTGGATTGAATTTACAAGCATATTTATACATAACAAAATTAGGCATAACATGCTACATCTTGTAAGCAAGTTGCTTCAGTAGCTCGGCACCCTTACAGAGTCTTCACCAAAGAAGTCTCTTAGAAGCAGTGTTGGTTCTTGCTCTGTATTGAACACAGCACTCACATTGAGCAGTTGAGTGACCTGTTATTCTCCACTCAATTGTAATAGTGATGGTCATGTAATCTGTATGCAAACATGTTGAAGTTAAACAATTTTGTGCTGCAATTAAATAAGCAAGAACCCTGAAGCTGCATTAAAATTCAAGACAAGGCAGTAATCTTAGTTACTGTAAGATAACAAGTGACTGAATATGTCCATCAAACATTAGTTTTTCAAAAACATGTTATGGATGCAAAAAACATTAATACTCACTGGTAAGAACCAGGCAAATATGAATGGAGTAACATTCATTTCCCCGCCATGAAAGATTCCTAACCAGTTAACTTGTTTGGCACCAGTGTTTCTACTGTTGTATAACCTACAGTAATCGGTTTGGCATAAATGTTTACCAAAGTAATCTAACTCCCCTCATCACACTTTTTGTATTGACTCACCATGGAAAATAAAGGTAATAAAGGCATATTCAAGTCTACAAAAGAAAAAAAACAAATACTCAACAGCCCCATCCACACATGTCATACGCGTATTCTGATATCGCTCAGACACATGCAGCACAGGAGAAACTGACCAATATTAACATCAAGTTCCACATCAAAGCCCACACAAAAGACAATAGTAAGTATAATTATGGTTGCTTTCAGCTGATATTAATACAATGCATGTGCTGAATAATTTTTTCTTCCTAAGCCCCATAAAATCACAATGTAAAGAAAAGCAGCAGAAATAGGAAATATGAACCAATCTGATAGCCTCTATATAATTATGTCAACCCTTATAAATGCTACAATATTGAAAAGAAGCATCCTTACAAGATAGATCATGTCTAGCGCAAATACTCAGCTAACCCCATTTTTGAAAAATCAACATATTAAGATTTCAGTTTGAAATATTCAGAATTTTCTTAATAGAAGCACATTAAAAGGTTGCAAGTCTTGCTGATCATTTCAGAAAATGGTGGGGGTGCTTCCACCATTGAATTCAGCCAGTTGATTTCACTGATTATTTTTACAAAATAAAAAGCCCCGCTGCAAAACCAGGAGATTAGAAAAAAACACAGGGAGAAATTTAGCTTTCTGTATCTAGACTTTCCACCTGTGACAGAACGTCAGAGGACAGTCTATCAAGCAATATCCAGATTTTGTATGTATAGGCGAGACTAAATGGAAAATTCAGTTTATATATTTAATCATGTCACAGTTTGGTAATGGTTACGTACTGCATTTTTATCTGAATAACCACTTCCTGCCATCTTTGCTCTTATTAACAGTGTTATATACTCTGTTATATTAACTGTTGTAAACTCATCGGTGACACAACTTTGCCACAAAGCTTGTACATGACCAAAATGGTAGTTCATGCTTCCAGATCACCAGCTAGTAGACTGGTAAGTCATTTTTCACTGCATGAATTCAAATTTGATACTAGCAGCTGAACTGCAATGTAGATGACATGTGCATGAAATTCTTGAGGAGCTCACCAATGCAACTGCCTTGTCACAGTGCAGTGAGGTATTAGCAATACCATCCTCTACACAACAGTGCCAAAACATTATTCAACAATATTTGTTTTAAAATGGAAATAATAATATTAGTTTAGCATTCTTTTAAGTGACATGAGGATTATCACAACCTGATATAATGCTGAAAATACAACTTGTCTGCTAATAAATTACAATAAAACAATGTAAATTTACTCAAGATACATAAAACGGTATACTTGTATAATACAATGCAATATAGTACCAACAACTAACAGTTGCAGCGTACTCATCTCATTTATACCTCTCCATGCATGTGCCTCTCACACAGCACAGGGCATGAAGGGTTTTGTTCACCAAGCATTCAGATTTTAGTGCTTTTTCCTTTATTTTCCAGGCTACTGATGTGCCCAGTTTGCTGGTGTAACTGGTTGACTCGTTGAGCACTGGTTTGAACTGATAATGGATGCCTGAAACATAAACTAAAACCTAAGAAGTCTGTAATACAAAGATCTACATCTAACATTGGAGAAAACATAAGACACAAGACTAGACTATGTGGATCTAGACATGGACCCATGTAGAATACCAACGGCCTTTAAATAAATGCGAAGTCATCACAGTCAGGTGATAACAAGGGAGAAAGTTCTCTGTGCTACTTTTTAATCCATATTAGGAGCTGTGGCCTGGGCAGTATTTACATTTGAGGGCTTAAGGAGGTCTGGTGTTAAGGAGTTCCGGTGATGGAACACATGGACTGGAGACTTTCAACATCAAGTACTCATGAAATGATATGTATATCCTTACAGTACATTAGAGAATCTTTGGAGATGGGCTGCATCCCTCCTGTCACAGCAGATTAATATTTCACATGCTTGACTGAACCACATTTCCTGATCATGGGCATCAGCAGCTGAGAAGAAAAGTGATCTTTTCATCAATCATGAAGCAAATATGTATTAACTTGTTATGTTTATAGTTATTAAATGGAGGACTACAATAATTACTCACTCACAGTAAACTACGATCTCTTGAGTATATGGTGACCATCAAATGCACAGCCATTTCTAGGGGAAAATGGCAAGTAGCAATGGCTGCCTTTGGTCCCAGAAAGGTACTTGTTGGCATGACAGGCAGAGAGAATAAAATGGTCACCTTGGCAAAAAAAGAAAAATGGTATGCCCACGGGCTATGACATACCCATCCATAAAACTCATCGATGAGATATCCATATGCTGAGGTCCCCTCAGTGCAGTACATCACACAATAGTACATGATTTTCTGCCAATTATTGAGACCCTGCAAAAATCGTGCTCTCATAGGCTAACAGTCAGAACGCCCCAAACTGGGCAGCCGAAAAGTCTCTTCAGGGATAGAGCATGGAAAAATGGCCCCAGTTTTTTTTAACCACCTGAGGGATAAAGGGAATAGCAATGAAGAGTGAGCTACCAAAGAGATGAACAGGGGGGGTCTTCTTCCAAAAGTCAAGTTGGTTAGGTCTTTAACCAAGGAGAGAATGGGGGGTTTCATGATGTTGAAGAATAGCAACGACGCATCTAAAAGGGAGTTAACATGCAGCATGGTGGTTGCTGACTGTTAGCCAGTCAAAAACAGAAGTGCTCCCCTCCAGACAACTTGTAGCCCTTGAACTCACTTTTAGATACATACAGGCTATAGAAACATCCATGTCAGGGAGGATGAAGCTGTCCTGCGGAAACTTCCTATCGCTGGAGAAGGAAGCAGGATGGGATTAAGGCTGTGAATAGCGTGGCACGGGGCTCAGATGTTGGTTAGCACGCTGCTGGTGATCAGCCGAACAGTCAGCGTTCCGGGCAGGTCGTTGCTCTGCTGGTTACCCTTGTCACGCAGGTGGACAGTGTGCTGCTCCTGCCGATCTGTGGGTTCGCTGAAGAGGGTCACCTGACCCAGGAAGGTGTCAACGATCACGTTTTTATTGTAGATCTGCCCACCACAGCCACCATTCATGAAGGTCAAAGAGAGAGAGCAAGAGGAGCCAAAAGTAAATTGGACAGAGACAAGAGGCAGTTATAAAGGCAGGAGAGACGAGGGCAGAAAAAGTCTATCTGCTGTTGCTTAAGTGGTCAACTCTTTCACTAGTGACTGGAGCTTCAATCAAAAGGCTGTTTCAAAACCAACAGTTCAGATACAGCATATACTGGATGTGAAACACCCGCTACACTGAATTGTTTTTGTAAGATCTGCATTGGACAGGCTAACAGCCGTTCAGCTTCATGCTTGGTGTCAGCCTTAGTTTCACCCACCTCAATATGAATGCCCTCCTTAGGTCTCTTCCGATAGAAAAGGCCTTTGATATCAAAGTCCGGGCTGCATGTGTCCTTGTAGACGGGAGAACGCACTCTTTCCCCCTCGCAGGATATAACCACATATGGGTCAGAGGCTGAAACCAGAGTGACACCTATCAATCAGACTCTACAGAGCAAAAGTCAAGAAGCACATCTGATAATCAAAATGTCTACGTGTTCTTTAAATCTGACTGTATACGTTTCTAAATTGAAAGAGAGATACTTGATGAATCAATATCAATGCTCTTAAGAAACAAAGAGACTATTGGCAAGATCCCAAATGCATAACAAATGTGTAAGGGCATCAATAACAGTTTTAGAAGCTCAGCTGAATTGAATCAGATCTAATCATATAAATTCGTCCTATTATCTTGGGCCAGTGGGACCTGCTCGTATCTTGTCAATAGTATCTTTGAGAACTAACACCTACATCATCCTAAGATGACAGCTACTGGCCACTAGGTGGTGCTCAGGTACCTCCTGTCATCATGTTGTGTCTCTTCTTCTGGGGATTCAGACAGTGGAGTTCTGCATGTGACCAGAAGAGATTCCTAAGTGACTCATCCTAGCCAGCTTGTCACTACAAAGTCTGAGACTCCAGACCTCTAAAGCCAGGGAATCAGAATCTGGCACTGGTTTTAATTTACTTTAGGCTTTCCTCTCAGATTAGGTTAGAAAACCTTTCAAATACATACATCAGAGATGGTGTAGAGAGAGGAGACAAACCGCTTGAACCACTAAGTAAAGTCTAACGCCAAATATTGTGGTGATGTAACATATCCCGCCGCTAAAAAGCCAATCATCTGCTTTATGCAGTCGAGCCGGGAAACATATATAGCCAATCATGTTGTTGCATTGACGCAAAGCGCACAGTTTAGAATCATAACAGTTTTAACCCCCACAGTTTCAGCCGATTTGGTGGTTTTTCATTCAAGTGCTCAGGTGGCATGAGCCCATTGAGTGTATATCATTCAGTTCAGAGGGATGAGCTGATGAGGTCGCATCACAGCATGCCGTAAGAAAAGTTGGACCTGTGAAACCTCGCGCATGTGTAATAGAAGTATAACCTGTGGGAAAAAGGTGTTTTAAACCTTATTCTAGACAAAGTGACCAAACTTTCTAAGTAGTTTTTATAAGATTTGACTGGTGATTCTATACATGCAATTTTTAAGTCCTGGTGACCATTTAAAATGAAGTTATGGCTCTCTCCCCTTTTATTTACATAGGGCTCCGGTCTTGTCAGCCCAAAATAACCACCAGGGGACCAGATGGTTGCTGAGCGGCAAGACCTGCCTATTATGACTTTGCACACATTCATGAGGTGAGGTCAGTTATGAGTCAGCAAATTCCCAGTGAGAGTCTGCGGTGTACTCCTGTCCAAACGGGGACGTACCTCCATTGGAGTCCTGCCCTTGCAGCCCCTCGGCCCCAAGCACATGCACCTGTGTCACCAGCTGGGGGTAACCACACATCCCAGTCCAACAGGTCTGAGCTGGTTCATCCAGGGTCAGTTCTCTGTATAGCACAACAGAGAACATGCAGAACAGAGGTAAAAAGGTCAGGCTATGAAAGCAGAAGCAACAAGACAATGGGCTGTTAAGAGAGAAGGAGTGGGACCCTGGGTTATCACACAAAAGTATGTGAGAGAGATAATTTTTACCAAAAAAGAAGCTCTATATAATCCTTTGAAAATACCGAGGGAGGTCAAATCAGCAGAAACACTGCCAAAACTACCCACTCGGTGAAGCTCACGACACACTGTTCTTAAGACTAGTTCTGATATGGATTGATTTGAGCACTAGCTATTTAGCCCAGTTGGAACACTCGTCAGTATCTAATTTGTCTTCAGAGACTTATCTCACAAAGAGCCGCTGGTTACATTCCTTTTAAGCAGACAAACTTTAAGCAGATAAATTCATAGGAACAGCCTGTGTAAACGTTTTTGTAATAGTGATTTAGATTCTTTTAAGTTAAAGCCATTTTCTCATGTTTCGTCGACCCCCTGTATACAGGAGTCTTTGATTACAACAATTATCTGCGATGCATTAGTAACTTGTGGCTCATTAAATACTGAAACTTTTTTCTGTGTGTCTAATTTATTATGGAGAAGCACTCCTTTTTTCTAAGCCAGAACAAACCTGTTTTTTCTTTCCTGTGGTTTTTATATTATGTTGAATTTGATGAATGACTTTGGTGCTCTGCGAAACTTTGAAACAACTGGAGGTGAGGAAATAGGCAATAATCATCAAAAAGGTGATGGTGGCTTACTGCGATACAGAAAGAGGAGGAAGAGTAAGAGGAGTCTAAATCTGAATCAGTTCAGTTCCACATTAAATGTTGGTAACTATGATAAGTCTGGGATAAGCTGTTTTAAAATTAGTGGACTGCACAGCCGCAGCGAGTGAATCAGATACAGGACATAAGATGGAGGAGCACAGGAGGTCTAGCTGGATTACTTGCAGTCTGAAGGCACATCAGTGAAGACACGGAGCAGAAATTCGCCTTGCTGGCTGGGGTCAAAGGTTGTGGGAATGATGACATAACGTCCCTCCTTCAGCTCCTTCCGTAGGAAAACACAGCGGGAATTGATATAGATTGAACCAGCTACCTTCTGCTGGGCTGAATGCATGCGGAACTTCCTGTTTAGCTCCACCTGGGGAAGAGAAAATGCTGTTTCTCACCTCCATCTCTAGGTGTGTCCACACCAATGCCTACCATTTCCTTCACAATATTATCCAAGATCAGAACTGAATAAATTTTCTACACTCTGAAATTCTTTCCCATTTTTTATACTATAGTTTCCCGTAACCACCAAAACTTGCATGAAGTACACTACAGCTGAGCACATACCCTCATGCACCCCGATTAAAAAATACCTACTTCTCCCCATAATACAATTCAAACAGTGAACTACACACTTATGGTGAATTTCTATTGGCACTACTGGTAGCGTCAAGTTGAACTGCTCCATGCTGATTTGCATTTCCATTACCATTTTAAGCACGCCAAATTTTGCCGTGCCACGCCAAAGATAGACTTCCAGAGCGCACCAGGCACTCACTCAAGTGGGCTGCGGTGATATCAGCAGACTTTGTCATCAATCATTGCACAGTGCAATAGTTTTAATTCTTTTGAAAGGGCAAAATACATTTATCTCAGTCAATTTAATGCTCATTAAATTCTGCGCCATTATTAGTTGGCATTCACAGCATATGTTCTTCCACAAAAAATGTTATTTTTATTGTTATTATGATGATGATGATAATTATTAATATTATTGTTATTATTATTATTCTTCAGTCCACTTTTTTTTACTTAACTACTTCCACATTTTTCAATGTAGAGACTTCATAGAACATTAAATCATTTTGTTGAACTAGGAAATTATTGCATACATTCAAATTTTTCATACTTTACATACTTTCCAAAATATTCAATGTTTTCCACCAATTTTTCACATAGAAATGAATGGTGGAATGTCCAGATTTGTTAGACCCTGTGGTGTCATATTCAGGGGCGTCTCTAGGACTGAAGATTGGTGGGGCACAGAGCTTCCCTTTTAAACAACTAGATATCTCGGTCGCCACAGGGACCGAGTCGTGTATCTCCCCGATCCCCAAATTTCAAACAAAATGGCCGCCAGCAGCCATATTGGACGTCTGAAATTGACAAAAATCGGTCTTGAGCATTGTCATATATATATATATATATATATATATATATATATATCTTTGCCTGTGTAAAATTTGAAAACATTCCTGTAATAATTGTGGCTTCCAGAGCCCGGAACATAAAAAATTTTGGACAAAATGGCTGCCGGCAGCCATATTGAACGTCCGAAATTGACGAAAATCTGTCTTGAGCATTGTCTCATATATATCTTCGCCGGTGTAAAATTTGAAACTATTCCCATAATAATTGTGGCTTCCAGATCCCGGAACATAAAATCTCTGCGGCGGTGGCGGCGGCGGCCCTGGAACTAAACCATAGTATCTCCCGACTATGCTCGTCGGGGAGATACAATTATTAACCCTGACTTGCACTCAATCATTCTCATAATTGACAAACAATCCTTCCAGGATTTTTCCCAGCTTTTTTATTGTTTTATTGATTTTTTGCCCGATTTTGCGGTAGCTTTTTCAAAAAGTGGCAATGAAAGTTGCAATTTCTTGGCGATTTCTTTTTTTGTCCACGAAAAATTAGCGTGGATTGGTTGAATTTGCGGTAATAGTTGTAATCCCGACATGCAACTTCCTTGAGGGACTGAGCAATAGATTCACTCCGAGAACACACCGGTACGGTGCGGTGTATTTCGGTACGACGACAATCATTAATCTGGATGCGTAATTTCGTGCATTTAAATCAGCATTATTCAGAATTGCACACAGACGTTTCAAATGGTCTTTTATTTTATTTAAACAAAACGATCATAAAGCGCAAGTTCAATCACTTGATGTGTGGAAAAGGTAGCGCAGACGTTTCAGAGCAGTTTGTCTTTCATAAAGCATTGGCCTATTTTTGAGAAGCCTTACTAATTTTTCTGACCTGAATTTAGCCCATTATTAAGCCGTCAACAGATCGCACGGAGAGAGAAACCGTAACTTCGATTGCCAGAGGATTATTGTCATAATTGGAAAACGTGTTAATAACGGAAAATAAGTGAGTACAAGCCAGGAATAATCATTGACGCAAAGCTATGGTCCGGGCCCCACGAATGATCAGTTCTAGAGATGCCACTGGTCATATTACACTCCCCAGCAGTTCGTTATCACTTAAGCTAGCGAGCTAGATAGCAAATTAGCTGAAGGGTCCAGCGAGGATAGTGTAGACAAAATATAAATAAATTTTGTCAGTAAAATGTATTCCCTTAGAAATGCTACTCCCCCCCGCCAATCAATTGTCCGAGCAATCACTCGGTAGAAGGGTATCTCTGCTATTTTTCAGATTTTCCGGGGGGACCAGATTTTCCACGACACCGGCAACTGAGGGAAAGAGAGTGTTGGCACCGACTGGTGTTGTACAGGTGGTGGAGGCGCTGGTGCACCGAGCACTCGGAGTGGTGCAGACAAATCTCTAAAACACAGTTACAATTCTTTACACAGTTACAGTTCTCTAGCATGGTAGACGTGTAGCAAAAATCACGTGTAACAATACAGCCGATTTAGGGGCCTGACTGAGTTGTGAGTGATGACTTGTCTGTATTTCCAGCTCATAGAGCAAAATACTTCGACTTTTCAGCCAAAAATATCTACAATTATGTATGCATTTACAGATTTGTTTATATGTTTACAAATCTGATTACACACAGATTCTGTACATGCATTTTCAGATATTGCACATTTACAAATCTGATAACGCACACACGGATTGAGATACAGTTACAACTCTCATACATTTAAAAGTATTTTTGCAACAATAAAGGTCCAATACTGGTACTTTCATCACAATTTGGTATTTGTGCCAAGGAATATGGACATTCTGGTTTATAGGCCCTGAAATACAGAAAAACAACAACAACAAAAAAAAACGCCTGCACCATATTTCATTTGAACATTGCCAAGGTGTGACATGGTACATTTTTTTTAACTGGATACAAGAACATCATGTTCTGTAAATCTGAAGCAAATCTGTAGTGGTCAGTCTGGAACTTTTTTGAAATTTGGAGATTTGAGATGGAATTACCTGAGAGCTCGCAGGCTAAACTAATGAGGCTGAAAAATAAACCCTAAACTAGAGACATAGAAGAGCGTTTTAGGATGCAGTACCCATCACAGGAAAGATTCAATCTTACCTGATGTCAGTTAGTAACCTGTACCCACTTGGGCAAGCTACTCTGTGATGAGAGCTCTGGTGAAGGTACTTTGCTCTCATGAATATTTTCAAGCAGGTGGCAGGTGAGCCATTAGACTTTCATTTGAGTGATTGACAGTCAAACATACACTAGAAACATTGTGATTACAGAAATAAGAAACAGTAGACAGCGATCTTGAGTTTAAAACTCAGTGAATATTCATAAGCACATGCTTTCAGAGGAACCTTTCTACATTAAACAGCAGAGTAAGAGAATTTGCTTCTCATCTCAGAGGGCCAATTCATAGACAATAATAAAGCCTAGTTTAAAACTAAATTAAATTTAGATAGGAAATTTCAACTCAAAACTTACCTTTGAACATGACTAAGCGTACAAAACAAACAATCCCGTAACTGGGTCCATAAAATGCAGCCGTTGTGTTAAAATCTGTGGAACTTCAGGCCTACTTTAAATTCTAGTGGAGATCCCAAGGTTTCTTGTGATCCCAAAAATGTCCTAGTGAAAAGCGTATAAAATGATGAACAAGATCTAGATGATTTCCATTTGATGTAACGCTGTGGCCATAAAAACATGGCGTCCTTGGTTTGAATATCTCTCTCAATATAAGTGTGATGAAGCTTCAGTGAAGCGCTGCAACCAGCAGATAGAGAATACAGCAGGGAAAATAAGTATTAAATGCATCAACATTTTTCTCAGTAAATATATTTCTTAAATATATTAGTAATGGGGCTATTGACATGACATTTTCACCAGATGTCGGTAAAAACCCAAGTAATTTACACATATAGAGAAATCAAAATAAATAAGTCCATAAATTAAGTTATGTGTAATAAAGTGGAATGACACAGGGAAAAATTATTGAACACGCTTACTGAAATTTATTTAATACTCAGTAGAAATAATGGTAATGACAGTTCAAGACGCCTCCTGTATGGAGAAACTAGTCGCATGCATTGATCAGGAGTAATTTTGGCCCATTCTTCCACAACATGTTCGATACTTATTTTCCCTGCTGTATGTGACATTGTGCTGCAATATGAAAAAATGCTTTTTCTGACATTGAAGTTCCTTAAGGGAAAGGGAAAACATAACTGAAAAGTTAGAGTTAACCCCACTGAGCAAATGTAGTCAACTGCGGACATGGAGCTGCTCTGTTTATGTACATAGTTACACTATACTATCAATGCGTCCTACACCCAAAACAGTTACTGAATATTCATGAGGAAGCGGTGTCAGTATGATTGAAAAGTACGGACTAGTTAAGTCCCATCGCTGTTTCCCAGGAATTGTATGATTTAAACTCCTCAGCCAAGCCTGATATGCAAACTGCCTAACACACAACCCTAATTCCAAAAAAGTTGGGATGCTGTGTTAAATGTAAATAAAAACAGATGGCAATGATTTCCAAAACTCATGAACCCACATTTCATTCACAGTAGAACATAGACAACGTCTCAGATGTTGAAAGTGAGACATTTTACCATTTAATGAAAAAGACTAACTCATTTTGAATTTGATGGTGGCAACACATCTCAGAAAAGTTGGGACAGGGGCAACAAAAGGCTGGAAAAGTAAGTGGTACTTATAAAAGAAAAAGATGGAGGAGCATTTTGTAGCTAATTAGGTTCATTGGCAACAGGTCAGTAACATGACTGGGTATAGAAAGAGCATTTTAGAGAGGCAGAGTCTCTCAGATGAAGATGGACAGAGGTTCACAAAGCGGCAAAAAAATGCATCTAACAATTGTGGAATAATTTCAGACAAATGTTCCTCAATGTAAAATTGCGAAGACTTTGAATCTACAGTACATAATATCATCAAAAGATTCAGAGAATCTGGAGAAATCTCTGTGTTCAAGGGACAAGTCTGAAGGTCAATAATGGATGCTCGTGGTCTTTGGGCCCTAAGGAGGCACTGCTTTGAAAACAGGGATGATCCTGCACTGGAATTCACTGCATGGGCTCGGGAACACTTCCAGAAATCATTGTCAGTGAACATAGTTCGCCTTGCAGTCTACAAGCTAAAGCTGTATCATGCAAAGAAGAAGCCATATGTGAGCATGATACAGAAACGCTGCCTTACTGGGACAAAGCTCATTTAAAATGGACTGAGGCAGAATGGAAAACTGTTCTGTGGTCAAATGGATCAAACTTTGAAATTCTTTTTGGAAACCATGGACGCAATCTTGCGTGGACGAAAGAGGAGGGGACCATCCAGCTTGTTATCAGCGCACAGTTCAAAAGCCTACATCTCTGGTGGTATTGGGTTGCATTTGTGCCTATGGTGTGGGCAGCTTACAAATCAGGAAAGGCTGGAGTATTATAATTTTCTATTTTTATATTCTTATTTGAATCGTTAATTTGGTTGTGTAAAGCCAGATGAACACTGTAAGATGATATTGGGCTGTGTGTGTGCGTCTGTGTGGGTCTATTTTATGTCCGTTGTTTTGTGCTATGTATATTGTTAATTTTTTGTGTCGTGTATATTTGTTTTGAGAAAGAATAAAAGAGAGAGAAAAGAAAAAAATCAGGAAAGGCACTATCAATACTGAAAAGTATACAGTGCAGTAAAAAAGTATTTGCCCCCTTCCTGATTTCATTTTTTTTTTTTTGCATATTTGTCACACTTAAATGTTTCAGATCATCAAACAAATTTTAATATTAGATAAAAAATAACCAGAGTAAATGCAAAATGCAGTTTTTAAATAATGATTTCATTTATTGAGGGAAAAACCTATCCAAACCTACCTGGCCATATGTGAAAAAGTAATTGCCCCCCAAACCTAATAACTGCAATCAAGCGTTTGCGATAACTGGCAATGTGACTTTCACATCTCTGTGGAGGAATTTTGGCCCACTTTTTTTTGCAGAATTGTTTTAATTTAGCCACATTGGAGGGTTTTTGAGCATGAACGGCCTGTTTAAGGTCATGCCACAGCATCTCAATCAGATTTAAGTCCGGACTTTGACTAAGCCATTCCAAAACCTTCATTTTGTTTTTTTAAGCCATTCAGAGGTGGACTTGCTGATGTGTTTCTGATCATTGTCCTGCTGCATAACCCAAGTGCGCTTGAGCTTGAGGTCACGAACTGATGGTTGGACATTCTCCCTCAGGATTTACCGGTAGAGTAGAATTCATGGTTCCATCAATTATGGCAAGTTGTCCAGGTCCTGAAGCACCAAAGCAGCCCCAGACCATCACACAACCACAACCATGTTTGACTGTTGGTGAGGCCTGCAGTTCTTTAGATGTTGTTCTGGGTTCTTTTCTGACCTCCTGGATGAGTCGTCGATGCGCTTTTGGAGTAATTGTAGTAGGCCGGCCTCTCCTGGGAAGGCTCACCTCTGTTCCAAGTTTTCTCCATTTGTGGATAATGGCTCTCACCGTGGTTTGCTGCAGTCCCACAGCCTTAGAAATGGCTTTGTTACCCTTTCCAGACTGATAGATGTCAATGTCTTTGTTTCTTATCAGTTCTTGAATTTCTTTAGATCACGGCATGATGTTGCTTTTTGAGATCTTTCGGACTACTTCACTTTGTCAGACAAGTTCAATTTGAGTGATTCCTTGATTCAAAAGGTCTGGTAGTAATCAACCCTGAGTGTGGCAAGTGAAAGTGAACTAAAAAATGTGGCTAATCACAGTTAATTCATGAATTAACAAAGCGGGGGGGAGGGAATTACTTTTTCACATAGGGCCAGGTAGGTTTGGATAGCTTTTTTCCCTTAATACATGAAATAATCATTTAAAGACTGCATTTTGTATTTACTCTGGTTATCTTTGTCTAATATTGAAATTTGTTTGATGATCTGAAACATTTAAGTGTGACAAATATGCAAAAAAATAAGAAATTAGGAAGGGGGCAAATACTTTTTCACAGCACTGTATACTGTTTTACAACAACACATACTCCTATTCAGACAACATGTCTTTATGGGAAGGCCTTGCATACTTCAGCAAAAAAATACTATACCACATACTGCATCCATCACAACAGCATGGCTTTGCAGAAGAAGAGTACGAGTGTTGAAATTGCCTGCCTGCAATCCAGACCTTTCACCAATAGAAAACATTTGGCGAATCATAAAATGAAAAATCTGAAAAAGAAGACTCAGAACTGTTGAGCAGCTGGAATCCTAAATCTGACAAGTGTGGGACAACATTCCTCTCCCAAAACTTCAGCAATTGGGTCTCCTCACTTCCTAGACATTTACAAACTGTTGTTAAAAGAAGAGGGGATACCAAGCAATGGTAAACATGGCCCTTTCCCAACTTTTTTGAGATGTGTTGCTGCTATCAAATTCAAAATGACCTAATATTTTTCATGAAACGGTAAAATGTCTCACTTTCAACATCTGATATGTTGTCTATGTTCTATTGTGACTACTATGTCAGTTTATGAGATTTGCAAATCATTGCAGTCTATTTTTATTTACAGTTTACAAAGCATCGCAACTTTTTTCAAATTGCGGTTGTACTTACCCATAGTATCTATCCAGAAGTTAATAAAAATAATCTCTTGGGACAGAAAAAATCGTTGTCCTTTGTTGCAACCCTTTCAGCTATAATAGGGCAGAAGCGTTCCAATTAAGTAACAAAAAAAAAATTTCTACATGGTATTGATGCTATGTCATTCTACAATCAATTATAGTCATCACATTTTAAAAACGCATGATTCCCTCCCATTGATTTACATGTAGTTTCATCCCTCGAAGAATTCAGTAGTCACTTAAATCCTCACACAACCTCTCACTGAAATCCATTCACTTTAATGCCTGCTGAGGCTTATCTGCATAAAGCACAGTTATCATTCACGCCCACATGAAACTTTCCCGGTAATTATCTGTTGGGTTAATTTGTGTATTTCAATGTTGTTACCAAATAATGAAGGAAATGACCGGTGTGTACAATTGATGATTTTTGTGTTTCTAGTCTATCATTTTCTTAATTCTTCAACTTTTTCTAAGAGTACAAATAATTTTTGGGGTGACTGTAAGTCGTATTCTCTCAACTGATCGCAGCTGAATGATGTGAATGCATAGAAAAAAAGCCTTCCAAAACCAACCCAGAAGTGCTTAGGTTAAATTTCATGAGATGGAAATGTGATACCGACATGGTCAATGGGAGTTTTTCCAAATGGAACAGGGTTCCTTGTACCGGATTGCTGCGTTTGTCTGGAGAGGGAATTCAATGATGGAGAGTTTTTCTTCATTATTTGTAAGAGCAATGGAGTATACATTACTTATGGCTTGCTAGCTAGCTAGCTTTTTTTTTTTTTTCCAGTTTACCATAGCCATAATGATCACAGAGCCTGTTTGCCACATTGGTTAATAAGAGTACGGCAAGCTGTCCGCTGCAGGATGAACGTTCTGACTGTAAAATAAGCAATTCCGTTAATGAGTATGTGTGCTGGCTGATGCGGCTCTGAAGAAAAAACGGACAAAACTCTAAACTGTATCGGGGGGAATTCATTCATATTGAACCTCATGAGTGGACATTTGATTTGTGTTGAAAATATGATTATTTTATGATTTGACAGTACATAATTGGGCTTGGGCAGCGACGGGAGCCACTTGGAGAGCCATCTTATTTGGCTCATAAACAGTAGATAATTTTGAATATCATTGTTAGATGCTGTACACGTGTCGTCAAGAAGTTCAAGATCCCGGAAATCTATTGTTTTAACTCCCAGCCATTTTTCAATTCTCAGAATTTTTTTATAATTTCATTGCTGAATTTTCATGAAGATTTTTTGTATTTGCGACCCTTACTCTTTACTAAAATTATAAAAAGAAACTGAAATACGATTAAACTCAAAATGCTACAACTGTCTTGTTTCATTTAAGCCACTTTTCGCCTCTCTATGAAGCTCAAATCTTGAATTATAATGCTTTAAATAGAGTAACGCATAAATAACCAGATTTGGCGTCTGTGCAAAGGGGTTAAGAGTTTAATCTGCATCTGTGAAACCATCCCTCAGTGTCAAGATAAAAATGTGGCATATCCAAGGAAATGCCCTTCCCCTTTGTGTGAAGATTATGGAACAATCAGGAGAAAATGTTAGAGAACTATGCATGAATGCAGACCGAAACCCATTAAAGAAAATGTTGAGCAACGCTGTGCATTACCATCTGTCCCTTTCTATCCAAGTCAAACTAATTCCTACCCCTTACAGCCCTACTCTCTCCCCGCACCTCCACTCACACGGTGAATGTCGAAGCCAATTGCCAGATTTTCCACTTTTCCCTCTTTAGGTCGAGCTCGCTGTTCCTTCTGCTGAAGGCAGATCAGAACCTCATCCTCCGGCTTCCTCACATCAAATATGTACTGCAAACAAAGAGCATCAAATGTGATAGATGTACATTTTACGTGCAGTTTCAAGGCAAGAGAGAAGAATTCTGTTTGCATACTGACTGAAAAAACCTAAAAATAAAATTGCCTGTACTCATTTTTTTTTTTGTAAAACACGAATGTGTGCGCACTTAGCACTAGTCAATGTCGAAATTAAAGTAAATTAAACAAAATTAAGAAACTTGCGTCCAATATTTAGAAGAGCGGTGATTGAAATGTGTGCAATTTTGCATTCAAATTAATTCTCACCTCCCCTTAGCAGAGAGAATCTGGCTACACTGGATAAAATTGAGTGTTTTCAGGGTTAATGTATTGTTAAAGAAAGAAAATGACTGAAAACTGGTTAAGTGTAATCATATGTTCAAAGCCATTTTTTGCACCTCCTCAGTTTTCAACTCAGCAGTGATCACTGGCCGAAACTATATTTCTAGCAATGTGTGGACAACTCTTATTTCTTTTCATCAACGTTCAAAACTAGCTGCGCATGCAACTAACAGTCAATGAATATCCTCGAGTCTATGCAGGCTTCATTTCAACTTCTCTTTTTCTATGTTTCTGTGAATAAGCTGGATCATTCTCTGATGTCAATGGTAGAATCCAACTTTTTAAGATCAGGACTAAGGAAATTTGTGATAATACAAACCTCAGGGTCCACAAAGGTAAGAGTGCCCCCTGTTTCTATAGGCTGTACCTGCGGGTTCTGGAGGAAGGAGGTCTTATGGTTGATGCAGCCTCCAGAGCGATTCTTGAGAGGGTCGTCCCGATAGACCCAGGATCCCCTCATTACTGCCTCCTCCCATGTCTTGTGGATGCTCAGGTATGAGGTGTTGATCAGCCGACACAGGATCAGGTCAGTAAAGTACTGACAAAAATCTTCAAAGTTCATCCTGGAGTCAAAGGTAATGCCCAGGAATAGAAAGATGGACAGGGATATAACAGATTGATAAAAGAAGAAGAAGAAGAAGAAGAATGGGTGAAGAACACGACAGTGAGCACAGAACTTGGTATAAGCGAGAAACCTAGGATGTGGGAAGGAACAGGAGAATCAGGAAAGAACTCATAAAGCACACAGAAAAAGGAGTCTTACAACCCAGCACAAAATGTTCTCATAATTTTTCACAAAGCAGCTATAGGATTAGGAGAGAACACTGGAGTTAGATTATCAACAAATTTAGCCACATGTGAGAAAAGTAACGGTCTGTACCAGACAAACAAGTTTATTTATTATGAGGCTGGGAATAGAGGAGTGGGGCTTTAATCTGTGAAGAATTCTCACCAGAACTCTCCATCATCCTGGACTGTGACCCCAAGCTTCTCTCTCTCACTTTTGCTCACCTTCTTCCACTCCTCAGAGCTACAGCAGAAACACATGAGGATAAAAACCTTTAAATGCAGGTCTGTCATGCTCAGGGGCTTGAGACTCAATGAGGTCCAGCCATAAAAATGAACAAAACAGGAATGCAGTTTTGCTGCACATTTCCTACACAGGTACGTTCAGAAATGAACTAGTAAGAACCTTAACTTCAGCTGCTCTTCATTAGCATGGATTGGTATCTATGTATTACTCAAATGCCTGTCAAGCAGTTTGAGTCAAAACTTCCTGAAGTGCATGAGTGAACTTGAACCCAGGCCACCAACAAGTTGCAACAACACTGTGGCAGCATAATAAGGCATTGATTTGCATAGGTAGGCACTTTTTGCCTTGCTTATAGAGAGCTCACTGAACTGAATTCCAACAGCTGACATAGGAGTGTGCAGAATACATTGGAGCTTTAAAAATTATTGACCCTTTGAGTGCTAAGTGCAACAATTGTTACTCATTAATGTAACATATCAAAATCAAAGCTGTTGAAAACCTATCATGTTGAGTCTTGTTTAAAAGAATTCCCACAGGGGAGTTCTATTAAATAAGTCGCCACATGATAGGTTTTCAACAGCAAAAGATAATTAAATTTATATATGTTTTCAAATTTATTATAGCGCTCAAATAGTTAAAAGAAATTTTTGCAGGAATTGTTAGAATAGTGAATGTTTTTGTCCTAGAACAAAACATTGGTTATCTTTTGATTTCAGTGTCAAAAATGATAACTCTCATGGCTTCAATTGCAAGTTTACATTTGCACAAGATGTCAAAAAGTTTTCTGTGATGTATTATTCCACAGGATCCCAACACTTGCGTTGAATACGAGAACTAGGTTAATAAAACTAGTCAGATTGCCCTGATTAACCCCAGCAATCTGCGATAATGAAATTGTCTGCTGCATTCAGGACCCCTGATTGATCTAATATTACTCTAATTAATTCCTTAGTCATAATATTATTGTGTGATGTACCAGCAGCTGATGTATATGCAGGTTTCACAAGCACCTGGGAGCTGTGGTCAAATGCCCCCCAAATCAGGTGGGGACTCTCAATCTGATAGAAGCCTACTGGAATATACAGAAAGGGACCCCCTATTTTCACTCAAAAAGACCACTAGACCCCTATTCATAATAATCTAATCAGAATCCTGTCAATATGATTCATTTTTCCCTACATTACATTGGTTTTATAATGAGTTTGAACTGATGTCTTCAGATTTCTTGGATAAACACCAGTGCTCTGGACATGTGGCCTAAAATGGAGGACAAACTCCTGCTAATAGGTTATTTAGGTGTCCTGTTGTCTTGCATGGTCGATCATGTGCAATAAAGTTACATAATGAAGTGCTCCCATCATTCAAGATACTCTGAAAATAAATTGTGACTCACTGTTCTCACATTTCACCCTAAAAAGTAGGTGGCACTGTAAAGGTTGTTTGAAAAGATATTGAAGAGATATTCCCAAAACAAATTGCAATTTGATATGTACAGGGCCTTCAACCATGGATGAAATGCCACCCCTCATGAGCTAAGGAGGGAAATATGGAGAAACAGAATTTATATGATTTATTTATATTATTAATGGCCACAGTGGACCATTTTTCCGAGCTTTTGCTCTCATGCTTACAGATCATACAGACTGTATTCAACAAGGTACAGTCTGCACAATGGCCAAAAGTATCAGTTGCAAACATACAAACACATAACAAATTATCAAGAAGAGCTGCACAGCATTGGCTATTACTAGATGTCACCCTTCTCCTTCGTGATATACGACTAGAATGGTAAGAATATGGATAAGAGATCGGCGATTTTGATTAAGATTTCCAGAGAGTGGAGTGCATTTGAGCATCCCTGATATGCCCGAGTGTAACACCGGCAAGAGTGTGGCAATTTTCACTGTCCTGAATGAGGCTTTGAGGTATTTTGTTTTCATTGCTATTTTTAAAAAAATTTCACACTCCATTTATAATTTAATTGATGCAAAAGTGGTTATATAAAAAAAAAAAAATCGTTTAGCTATTTGTTAGGGATTTTATGGATATTTAGCAGAGGTAATACAGGAGGAAACCTGGAGAGGTTGACATGTGTGCCACTATGCCTTTTTTAAGTTCCTAAAATGTAAAACATAGGTTTCTGTGAATTGGACATACAATTTGCAGACTGTATAATGTTTTCCTCTTATCTTGGTGAGAGTGCTCTCAACCACCAGAGGTGTGCAGTCAGGGGCAGCAAGTAGCACTCCTATCCCTGTCAAAAATGAAAATGATATATTATTTTCATAATTAAAGTGTTTATAAAATGTGTCTGGAGACAATTACTTGTCCAGCGCATAACTTTATCCAGAAAACAAATGGTTATATTTTGTGGAGCTGAGCAGAAATTTCCTATGTCCTCTAAACGCATCACAGCTCCTTTCCTCTGCTGGGGCCAGCAGTAGTTGTATTGCTAGCCTTTAAATGAAGCTGGACGCTGCTATTGGGGTTATAATGTTGAGTGACCGTGTCATTAGCCAATCAAATTTTGGTGTGTTATTGACAGAATGCCCTAGGGCTAGCAGAGTTTCTTGTGCTGGCCTTGGCATTGTCATTCAAATAAGCTTGAGTGATTGGCCCATGGGCAGCCATTTGTTTCAATGGAGCAATGGCAGCGTGTGACCTGTTCAGTTTTTCATTTTTCGCCACTGCTCTGTTTCTTGAGCGTCAACTCAATAGAAATGCATTCGTCTTTTAGATTATTTAACAATTTCGCCTTGCCATGGTTGGTGGCACGCATTTACCAGAAACTTCACATGCAGTTGTCGAAACTGATATAACCGCTTTTTAACCAAGTTGTGGTTTTTGCACGGAAATCAATTATTTTGCGACCATTGAAGTTATCAACGATCTACAGTTAGACGGTACCTAACTCATGGTTCACTGCTAAGAACTTAACACAAATAAGTTAGCTAGCTAACTCTGCTTGGAGAAGTAAAATAAATCATCATGTTAACTTACTAGAGGGCTTAATTTAGGAGGTAAATTATGCCTAAATATAATGCACAATAAGCTGAACGTCGCACTTTTACATCACTTAATAAAATAAGCTGTATCGGTAGGTGTTTTTAAAATTAAACGTTGTCCTCCAGAATATTTTGAGAGTGACACCCATGGCTTGCTTCTCGGTCCTGCTGTCATCCAGCAATATTGTTGCTCCTGACGCTTCCAGTGGGCATTTAAAAACGTTCAGCGTTTGACCCGAAGCTTCGCTTCGCCTCCAGTGGGCGTTGGGCTTTATCTTTCAGGGTGCACAATGACTGAAGCGAGTCTCTTAGGTAATTACATGGAATCACTAACTTTGCTGTTTTTGATGTTTTGTGTCATACGGCATGTGCACTGCAGAATGGTGAGTGACCTAAGGGAAGATGATCTGATGGCAATGCTGCGCAGTGGTGTTGTGACGTGTTGTGGTTGTTTATCAGCTGTCATGTTGGTGTTGATTAAGAACTGTTGCAAAATAGTATATTGTATGGTAGTATGTGTGCGGCTGCGATGTTGGCTGTATCAGCATACATAACTTTGGGGGGTGATGTTGCATTTTGTTACTGCTGGCCCTGACTGAAACCCCACTGCACGCTCCTGTCAACCACTCGTAAAAATTTTCTCTGGAATAGGCCAAAACTTCAAACTGGTTTGATTAAAAATGAGTTGGTATAGGACATTAAGTAAAATATAACCTGCCCACGGGGACATGATCTTTGTGTGCCCAGTTCAGGTCTGACATACTCCCTCTACATATTGTTTTGTTTGTTGTATCACTGTCATGTGATTCCGTGTGGGATGGGCCAATTAGTGTTCATGACCCGAAATTAAAATAATTAATTCATTTATTCATTCATAAGGTGAACAACAGTGCAAAGAGGTAACTACCTCATCTATCAAATCCAAATGCTGACTGCAGGTCACTTAATGGCCACTGGTGTCAGTAATGACAAGGAATTTCCGAAAGTCACACACAGCACCTTTAGCTGTGTTCCGAGATTATTAATCGATCCCCACACCAGTAGAGGGAAGTAATACCTATCACTCCAGGGTCCACTCCATTCTTTCTCCCCCCAGGGGTTCCTCATGCGAATCATAGTGAGCTTCTCAGACTTAAAGAAGGCCAGCAGTCCATGTCCCAGCCGAACCTTCCTGACATCGGTCACAGCGTAGGCATGGCCTTTGACCAGACCACAATCTAGCCGTGCTTCTATGTCCTCCACAGTAGTCGCCTGGGCAGAACAACAAAAGCAGACCTCAGTATAATTCACAGGGAGTGGAATACTATATAGAGTTACTTTATTTGGTACAACAAAGTTCTTTTAAAAATCCAAGTAGATTTAAAATTGTTCTGCAAGTGAGAAGAAATGAAAAAAATTATCATTTATAGCTAAGGAGTGGCATGGTTATCACCTTAAATGGACTGCATTGCAGTTCTAAATTAAAGCTCTTCCACAGGATGAAGATAAAAGGCAATAAAATTATACATCAAGAACAGATGGCCTGAAACAGGCCATGAAGATGCCAGAGTCTCACTTCTCTTAAGGAAATTCATTTTGGTTTGCCTGGCTGTTTTAACCCATTAAGACCTAGGGTACCTCATGATGCACTTCATTCACATTTCTTAAAAATTATATATATATATATGATATTCATGTTCCTTCTGTTTTTAAAGCGAGTGTGACGCAGACGTCGCATCAGGTCTTAATGGATTAATGGATCCTAGAAAATTAATGAAAAGAAGACACTTCTCTCAATTTGTTCAAGTTCAGCTGAGCTTGAAATAACAATTCACAAACACATGCTCTGGGAAAACAATGAGTGCCCCAGTGCAGGAGAGTTGCCCAAATTCCATGTCATTTAGTGAATATGGACCTATGACCTTATTCAAATTAGTCACGTCCACTACTGCTAGGCAGAAAAGAGATTTTGTATCCTTTTACCTCACAAATCTGTTGTTAAAGATTGATTTGGGTACAATTTAATGAAATTATCATCAATGATCCATTTTCAATTTTTACTTAAAAAAAAGAAAAAAAAAGTAAAAATTTAACATTAAACTACATGTTCGTCACTAAATTTCTGGGAAGAATGTATTGAGAAACTACATTTTCACTGAATGCAGATGATACATCCCACTCAGCACATTCATATCCAAAACTTGAACTGAACAGGGGTGCATTTCCCAAAAGCGCAGACGGGTCATTCCTTGTCAAATGTCCGAATGGCTCCCACTCGACCGTCTCAGATTTGGCTGAAAAAATTCCAGCGGGTGCATTCGAAATTAACTTTAAAGTGGTGAATGCAGGACTATGGTTGGGTCTTTCTTTACCCTAATGGAGCAGCTGATCAGCCCATCCCGATTGTGCACTTTCAGAACCCTCTCAAACAGCTGGTTTCGGGCCACCTCATCCTGAGCGAACTGGCCCTCGAGCAAATCCATGGGCTCCGACACACCCCCCGTAAAGTCCACCAGTGCATCGGCCGTGTTTCCCCCATCCAGCGCCTCATAGCAACCGTACACCCTATCAACGATATAAGGAACATGACAACATAACATTGCTCGCCCACTCTTTCACTGACCTTAACAGAGGTTACAAAGTTACCTGGACTCCTAAATTATTGATTTAGTCCAATTAATAGAGAATTATACAATGACAGCCAAGTTAAAGCTATATTGAGTAGGATTTTACAAAAAACTGAATGGGCTCATACAATAAATAATCCCTCTCAGTTATGACCCATTAGAAGTGCTTGGCATTGTCAGTAGATTCAGAGACTGCTGTCTGTCTGTATTTTGTTATTTTACTTAGCACTGGATGCTTCTGGGCGTCAAGCTTTGGGCAATGGGTGTGTTGGCTCCTGCCAATAACAGGGCACAGGGTTTGAGGGCAGGACTCTGCCAGGCTGTTTCTCAGACTATATGTATGTATCCTGTGTGGACACAGGAACCAGGTGTCTATTTAAAAGAGAAAACCAGCAGAGGGCACAGTCTTAGCAGCTCCGATGGGATTTGTTGCTGAACTTTAATAAAAATATGAAATATGTAAAACAGAACCTTGGATGTGTGTTTGCATAATACCCATGGCATTTAAATAAAGTAAGAACCCTACAGGCACACAAAAATAAGACAATAAAATGTTTGTTCACTAGCTTGCTAAGTCAAATAACATTACTTTCAGTAAGTAGGGATAGCTGGATAACTTGCAGCACGAGGCGGATACAACTGGTAGTACGTAATCGCTCCCTGTACCAAGCATCAAGTGTATGTAAACATCAACTTTTCTCATGATTCAAACACCTGGCCTTGGACCACTGTCTTCTGTTGGACAGGTAAATGCCGGTGAATTGTTTAGTTAGCTCACTAAAGTATCGCTTTTCCTTTACAACCAATGTTACATTCCTAAAAAATTGAAGCTAGATAGCCTGCTGTATAGCTTTACATATGCAAGCAGTGTTCGTACACACGAAGTCCCACGATCAACCAAAAACTAACTTTACGCGTTGAGGAAGTAACCCTAGAAGTATGGAGCACCACGTTTTACCTTACAATCATTTTCTGTCCAACTGGCAGTAGGTCATGGAAGGCCGAGGGCTAAGTGTCTGCAATGAACAGGTATGAAATTTGCTAGCTGATGATAGCTAACATTACAGTTGGCAGTGTGTTTTTTATGTTGTAAAACTGGTATAGTACCCTTGACATGTACAGCATTGGTATAGAACCACGATAGAAAGTAATTTTGAGGTTTGTACCATCCATGATTTGTACAGGATGATATTGTGTAGCAATCTAGCTTGGAGCACTGCTCAAATCACGGTCAGGGAGCATGGGCTCCTGGCGTGGTTGAGCTGCAGGGGAGGGGTCAATGTTGTGCTTACTAACAGCAACAGACCAATCCTACTCAGAACATCTTTAAGTAAAACTCTTTGAAAAAACAGGTATAAAGTAACATTGAATGCCATTTAAAACAAAACTTTTACTAAATCATACTTTTTGTCCACAAATGCAAATTGTTATAAGAAACAGAAATGAGAAATTATGATAAAAAAGAAGCTAAAGAAGTTTTACACCCATTTTAGACATGCCGCGACACAACATCGACAAACGTTGTACGACGGAAAAAAAATATGAGCATATGAGTGTCAATTACGTCATTTAGACTGGTTGCAAGCGACCAAAAATATCCTTGGTGATGTCTTGGGAGGCCAAAAATCGGTCACTCAGTCTTTATCTCTGCGAATTGTCATGTAGTTTGTCCCACCTCCAAGTAACTGAAACGTTTGCCCACTTCCTGATTTAATCTAATGTGTCAGTCACTGTCTAGTTCATTCTGTTCTCTCCTTTACGGTGTTTTTCTGTCTCCTATATATTTTTAATTTCCCAGTCCAAGCATTTTGATCATGGCAACAAAATTGAACTGATGAGAACCATGTAGACTCAATAATTTTCTGAAAACGTCATCTTCACTGACTCATGCAGGCACAAAACAGGTAGAGGCCGCCCACTAATTGTTATTGGTCAGTGCCTGCCACCTCAAATGATTAAAAACCATGTTCAGTTTACGCCGTGTCCATTTCACTCACTCGCTGCATGTGTAAAATGGGTGTTAAAGACAGAGATAAAAAGCCAATGATCTCAGTAAATCTACACTTCTTTGTAGTTTGTCCAAAAAGGCAACCATAATCTCCTCAAGCCTCTGATCGGCCATATATTAAACAATTTAAATGGTCTAATCTGCAACTGGATTTCTTAAACCTCACTTTGGCTGTATTTACTTGGCATAGGCCTTCTCCACCAGGGCACTCCAAAACTCATTGCTGTCATTGGAGTGGCAGTACACCAGTTGGTTGTCCACAGTGGGCAGACGGTCATCGATGACCACATCCACCCACTCTCCGAAACGCCAGAAGCGGAAATGGAAGATCCCAGCATAAGAATCAGATTTCTCCACATCCCACTCCTGTTCTTTCCAGTCTGGAATGACCTGCAAGTGCACAAATGAGTAGAACGTACACACAAGGTAAATGTCCCTCCATTAGCTTCGAGAAAAATGTTAAATGTTACCTACACAAGGGCTCAAAATCCTCTTGCATACCGTTTCGATTACATTCAGGGCTATGAATTCTGAATTGGGGGTGTATATAGCAAATAGTTTATTTGGTCAGCCTGATGCCAGAGGTGTGGCGCCAGTCAGGACCTAAGGAGGCCTTCAAGAGCTAGGACAGAGGCACAGACATCTCAAAAAGGCAGTTCATTTTCCTCTTCTTAAAGGGTGATCTACTAAGAACTACCTTCATGGATTTAAAATGCACTGCAGAAGAAAATGACGCATTTTAATTTTGTGTTTAGACTTCAAACGCTTATTTCTATTACCTTTATTCGGGGTAAAATAAAAATGCTGTCACTGATGTGAGATCATTTTGACTAGATTTGTCCATGACATAAGAAAATTTCATGTAAAAGATAAGGTAATTAAAAAAAAAACTATATTTTCTGCTTGTGAGAGAAAACAAAAGACATGAAGAATCATAAAAAGACTGTAGTACTTGACAAGAGAGACACCTCTCACAGTGTGGACTCCACAGCCTTCACATTTATTTTTACAATTTCAACCATATTCTAAACACATTTTCAGTCTAGAGCATAATCAGTTTCCATTATTTAATCTCGGCCTAACCACAGGGCACATAAAAGACAGTCATTGGCCCATTTCACCAACCCATTTTCCATCAAACGGTCTGTTGGCTACACGTGCCACAGGAAGCACAACAAAAATACATGGTTCCAAAGTACGTAAAGTGAAGTTATCAAAACCAATCATCCTGAATTTACATGCAAAACTAAGTCGACAGTACATGTAACTACAGAATCTAAGCTATTCTGTACTTACAGTAGTGCCGTGCTGGGGTCAGCCTTGGCACCGAATGGTGATGGGCAACACAAATAAGGTGATGCTCCATATAATGGGCCATGTTCCCATGTATCAGGGGCAAAATGAAAACTCAAAAACAGGCTTGTGAATGAAAAGGCACACGCAGGAGATTCCCCAAACAGAGCAAACAGTGTCCTCTCCAGCAAACAAGCCCCCCCCTTCAAACCTGGGAGCCCAGCCTTTATGCAATCTTTGATTTAGGCAATGGGCTAAAGTTGAGGTGATCACAAGTCTCTACAGTTGCAGCCCAGCATACCTGTGGGCTGGGTGCTGCCCTCTGGTGTGGTGCACTCTGAACTGCTCCCTTTTCGCCACCACACTACCATTAGTGCGAATTGTGCAGAATTCCCATTGAAGGCAAATATGATTACGCGCATGGTTTTGGAAACATTGCGGTGCCAGACAAGCAGTAAACACTGTTCCTCCTCAGTCGCTCCTCACCTCTGATCCACTCCACTTGTCTAAAGACAGGTTATGAAGTTGAGGGCTGACAATTAACATCCTAACAGATGTTAGTTGATGTTCACACTCGTTTCCGAGGGAACAGTGCCAAAGAAACCCTCTGCGTCTGGGTGAGAGGATCAGTAATAGGGCATTTACTGAGGAGCTAATAAGATCTCTCGGGAGAATGGTGCTTACTATACTTCTGCAGCAAAGAGAAGCTACTTGCCCAGTTCTGGATAATTATCATTGCATACTGGGAGATATCGACAGAGATTACCCCACACAACACAACAGTCCTAACTCTTCCCAATACCAAAAAGGCAGTTGCACCAGCATGAACCACTAATTACACTGATGATAGCCTTTTACAGTCATGTGTGGGAAATTCAGCTCAACTACCAGCCCCACGCAGAACCTACCTGACTGATGCATGGCTGCCATTTTGCACCATAATACTCATCACGCATCAGCTTAGGGAGAAAATGGGTAATGATTGGGTAGCAGGTTGTAAAAGCCAGGTTAGGACTTTGACCAGGTTCCCAGAGAACGTCACACTGCTCATGAAAAATGTTATTGGATTTTTAATGGCTACAGTGAGTTTAGGTCCTAAATTAATTATCTGGAAGACACCCCTGTCAATAGCACAATACCCCATCTAGAGATGGGCGATAAGGATTTTGTTTAGTATATCGAACATGACCTGAGAATTATTTTCCCATTCGCATGAAATGGTCAAATGTAAGCCTAGAAATAATCTGGCTAACACAGTCAGCCAAATCTGTGCTGTTTCATGGTCGTTTAACTTTCAAAATACAACAAACAAGAATGGTATCAAAATAAATGGGACCGTCGACCGATTCAAATTAGTAATTGAGCAATCAAGTGTTTCATTGCTAATTGAGCAGAGTAAATGAGAACAGGGTGAGAGCAATTCCTCGTTAAAAGGTGATGATTTTGCGCACCTTAAAGTTGTTAAGCAGGTCACTGAGAAGTACTTCAGTCAGTGAAGTTCTTTCCCAGAAGCACTGTATATGGACTTTGATTTTTGGCAGTCGCAAGTTCAAGGCCGCATCACATATGATTCGTGGAAAACAAAAAGAGCTAGCTCATCTGTTCACCCCATGGCAGGAGTCATCATTATTGTGCTTATGATTATCGTGATAAATTTATTGCCAACCTCGAAATCACTGCATGGGGTCATTGGGGCATATTTCATCTAAGGGAAGCTTTCCTTTAATTGGAATATCAATACCGTTTTCATCGGTAACTGAGCTTTTCCCAAGGTCTCAAGTTCAAGTACCCAGCAAATAGGGCTGGATTAAATGGCAAAAATAATGAATAATCAATATATGTTACGATATTATGCAATTTGTGCCCGTAACAAAATTTCTGAGTGCGAAACATTTTCTCTGAGCTTGCTGAAGCACAAATCAGAACAAATGAAGTCAGTCAAACTATACTTCTGAAAATGTTTTTCTTACTGTACTTAATTTTGTCCTTGGGCACAAGGGACCACTGTTTTCCTTTTCTTTCCTAAACATTGCACAAAATGTCCTAAAATGACCTCTTAAAGTGCAGGCATCTATTTCATTTTCAGTCCACACACGTAAGAGTCATGCCTTCATATTCCGTATAAATAGTTGGTCTGAACTATTATTAAGCCAAACCAAATGAAAATCAGTGATTTTTTTTCTGGTAGCCTCTTACTTGGAAATTACTGATTTGACATTGTAACAATCCAGCCAGCTGACCAGCAAGTTCTTTATTCCTCGTTTTAAATCTACGTCACAACAATATGCAAATTAGCCAAATTATAGCATTCAGGCATGTTGGTTGATATACAAATGCTCTTGACCCCAAGTCATGCCACAATGGCTTACGCTTTAGTGCTAAAATAATCCCTGTTTTAGGCACTGTTTATGGCTGTGGTCATAATGCTACAAGAAACAAAGCCCCCTATGCCACTGCGACGTTGGTTTTAGGGCTAAAGATCGGCTTTTAATTGTGTTTCATTTTCAAAAGTAGGAGGAGAGGAGGGTGGAGATTGGCAGATAAATATTAAATCTTTACACAAGAAGAATGAGCCCGCGCTTGTTTATTGGTTCCCTTTGCCTTATTTGTTCAACAGACCAAGTATTTCAGTAACCAGCTGATTAAAAGAAAAGGTTTGCTTATGCTCTGAAAAAAAAAAAAATAAGCAAAAGGTATAGAGCATGATAAACATTGGGAGGTCGCTGATCAACATCGCATTTACAGAGGGAAAAATAACAGTCAGATAGAAGCGAAGTCCCCGCAATGACTTACCGATGGGCAAACTATCTCCACGTGAAGTGGTGCCTACAATGGCGCTGCGTAGCTATGCCGTCAGGGTAGACTGTTGCTGTAAGTTAAATGCTTTGTATGCTTTGTACAAGTATATCAACCAACATGGCGGTGATAAGTGACGTCACAGATTTTAACCGCGTGATTGAAAACAAAGAATAGTACCCTTTATTAATCAATCTATTTATTTATTTATTTATTTTATTTCGAACATGTAAAAGGAAAGAGAACATAAAAAACAAGGAAGACAGAGAAAATGAAATAGTTTCCAACAATGAGTAGCTTGGTGCAAAAGAAATTATCAAAACACTTACATATTTGAAAAGGACTGGGGAGAAATGCAAACTTATTGAGTCCCACCCCTTCTCCATCAGTTGATAATTGATAATTATTCAGCTTCCTATTATATATATATACACATACAAACATACACACACATACATATATATATATATATACACACATACACATTGGAAAAGAGTATATTTTTTCAATGGCATGAGTAAAATTATTTCAAATATCAAGTATTTACTGTCTCCATGGAGTGAACCTTCATCAGAATTGATTGGTGATAAAAGGAAGACTAATCACTTCCATTTTCCCCGAAGGCAGAGACTTAAATTGTCAGATGACCTGTAGGTTCTTTGTTAAGCACTGGCGTAGATTAAAAAAAAAAAAAGTCACAGTGGATTAATACTTCTTTTAGTGCATATGTCAAATCACCCCTGGACCTTGGAATTTCCCAGGTGGCAGGCAACATCCAATGGGTCAACCCTTTCAAACGAACAGGTGACCCCAGACCAGGCTTTCCCAGGTCGTTGCCTCAATGTGAAAGTAGTATGAGAAATACATGTTACATTGCGAGACAGTGGTTGACCCTGCCCGTTTCCTGATTAATTGGTGAGCAGTTTGGGACTTGAGATCAGATACAGTTGTGTGCAGTGATGATTATACACTTAACAAAATGAAGATAATTCAGAAACCAAGTACTATTCAAGTATTTATTTCATGTAATATTGGATCATATACAACGTAGATTAAAATAAGTAAACTGATAACATTATATAGTAAAAAGAAAAAAAATAATGTCTTGAGAGAAAAGGTCAATATCTAGTGTGGCCACCCTTAGCTTTGATTACAGCATTTAATCTTTCAGGCATTGATTTCATTCCAAAGAGATTCTTCCAATATTACAACAGATTTGCTCAATCGGATGAAGGTCTGGACTTTGAGCAAGGCAAGTCATAACTTCTATGTCACCAGAGGTTTCTTTTCGATTGATATAATTCTTGCACAACGTAGAAGTGCATTTAGGGTTATTATCTTGTTGAAAATAAAATCCCTGACCAGTCTCTTTCCAGATGCCAATGCGTGCCTCACAAGGATACTGTGATACTTCTTTTGATACATGATTCTGTAGATTTTTATGAGATCACCAGATCCTTTCAAGCAGACTGAGGCCAAAACCATAATATTTCCACCTCCATGTTTTACTGAAGGCATTAAGAAGTCATTTTTGAAATGGTCTCCGACTCTACAGTGCACATGAGTTCTGCGTCTGGGCGAGAATATTTTGAATTTCAATTCATCACTCCAAAGGACTTGTTCCCAGTCCACTGGTGTCCAATCCTTGAATTTCTTGGCAAACTCGTCTTTTTTGATCTTGCCAGCTCTTAGCAGCAACATGATCAAACAGACCATTTTCACACAGGCGTCTGGAAATAGTAGCTCTTGATACTTTCATCTCTTTACTTTTGGTGCTATTAATATCATCACGTGTTGTCGTGCTGTCAACCGCCGATTTTTTTTTTTACTTGTCATACAGATTACAAACATCAGAGGCACTTAATTTCCATTTTGCACCTCTGTTGCCACTAGTTTTCAGCGAACGGGTCTCTCTTTCAAATGCTAGGTGGTGTTTCTTACAGTACCATGGCAGCATTTAACCCTTTCATTACCATTGTCGCATTTCCGCGACAGCGCTGATCCCGCATCACTTACCATTGTCACTATTTTGCGCCTAGAGAAAGTCCCTCACAAAAACTGTCAAAGCTCTGCAACAAAACACCCCTTTCGACAAGTCTGGTATCGCACAACACGTCAGTGATGTCATCAGGCTTCCCGTAGTTCCCAATCCTCCGGTTATGCACAGTCCCTCGCTGACTTCACCACCATTGCAGGCAGTGCGTGCTGCAGCACGTGTATCTCTGTTTGTACACAAATGCGCGTGTATCTCCGTTTGTACATAAATCCCATAGAGGAGAAATCGTCTTGTCTTGACAAACCAAAATACGGTTTTTATCCTCATTTGCTGTTTTTACTTTTGGAAAAACTAAGCAAAGATATGTGTCAATGGAAAGGTAAATGTATTTTGAACATGTTTTCTGCGCATAAAATTGTCCATTTCTGGCGTTTTTAGTTCGAAAAAGGGGGTGAAAATCCACATGCAATATCATGCTGTGATAGCACAAAAATTTACGGTAAGCAAGGGTTGTCTTATTCCCAGTAAGCGGTAGTGAAAGGGTTAAGGCCTTCAACATCCTGCAAGGCTGCAATGCGGCTTCAAACAATCTCAGAGAGCTCCTTCTGTCGAGCCATCATGCTCAACACTGAGACACTGCGCAAGGTTCAGTCACCTTATATACTGGAACAGCTAACCAGAGGTAACTTTGCAGAATAATGTTGCCTTAAACCAGTTTAAATAAATTTTTTAATATCAATAATCATGGGATGAGCCTTCAAACATGGATTCAGGCCATGCAAGAGTCAAAAAAAATAAAATTTGCGACACCTTTCAATTGTTATAAAATATTAATGTTTTCAGCGTTTTTGTTTATTATCCATATTTTCCATACGAAAAAATCCATACGATTTTTTTTTTTGTTCTCATAGCCTACAATAGTATTTTTCAATACATTTTCACCAAAAAATTATGGCGAAGTAATATATTAGGATCCCTTTTGGACAAAAGTTGTGGAGTATAATAGATAATAATAAAGTACTGCAAACTACTGTATTTTATTATCTACTACACAGTCTAATCAAAGCAGCCACAGAGTCAGACACTACAGTCTGTTTTGAAGTTGGTCGGGCATGCCACAATATCCCAAGACATCGATGTCTCTTTCATGAGTAATACAACCATTACACCCAAGTGAGCTGCCATTTGTCATGTTTCGGTCATCTGAACATGACTGTAACTTAAAATGTCTCCTGGACCTGTCAGAATGAAAGGGTGGGCACCAGCCGCAAGGCAGCTGTAGAAGGGGGGAATAACACGTGGTATCTGTTCCAGGGTACATTCCAAGCAGAGAGAACATTTTACTAAACACACACACACTGATCTGCTGCATCTGAGATTTTGCCACTGATGCCTATACTCTTGCAGAATTACACTGCAATGTTGACAAGCTGCACAGCAGGTCTGAACCTGCTACAATTACTGCCTCTCTTCATACTACACCTTCTCCCACTCAGGAGCTAGCATTACAGCACTTCTGATTGTGTTTCCACACCACTCTGAAAAAGAATGTCTTCATAAGTTAGGAAAGTGAGATTGAACTGGAATTTAGATGTAACTTGCCATGGCTGACAGCTCACTTTGCTAATAACCTGTCCGAATTGAGCACTGAATTAGCCAGCTAGGAAAGGTTACGATCAATTGTCCAATATGAGATTGAGGTGCTAGTTTTACCAGTAACCAGTTCTGTCTTTGGTTTCAACTTCAATCCTTTATTGTCATAGTTACCAACAGGGTATCCTTCCATAAATATGGGATTTTCAAATAAAATGAGCTCTCGCTGACAACACATTTCATTATTACAGTACATGCTGGCAGTAATCTTAAACAGTTTGAGTCCATACCCAACAACAGACCATTATTTAACAGCATTACACATTAGAGGTCCCCTATTACACCAGGGCACAGCCAATTGGCCATTACAAGATGTTTCGAAATCTGTCCTTTGAGCATTCACAAGGGGGAGGGATCAACCTACAATAATGGAGGAACTGGTTGACTGAAATTGAGCTGTCCTTCTTACCTCTGTGAAGTCACTTCGTATGATGTCACAAAGAAACAGAATTTGAAATGGGTAGTAATGACTAATTGATTGTGCACCTGGTGACATGATACGGCACCTTTAATGTAAAGATCCACTAACTGTGGTTACAGTGTTCTTAAAATGGCACGCGTTCACAGCTATAAGTACATGATGTTCAATACTTGACTTTTTCACACCACCACAGTTGCCCCGGTAACCACCTGCACAAACTAAATCCAGGGTGAAAATAGCAGGCCTACCTATTCAAAAAATATAAAGCCATATCTGTTCCAAGACAATCGTGATTTGGGGTCATTTTAAGTTGACGTGATAATACAGAATGTGTTTCAAATGAAATCATATCATGGAAAATTATTTCAGGGAACAATGCTAGAGACCTCAAGCTTTTATGCAACACCACACCAGTGGCTGAGTAGCCCATTATCAGACTCTGGTTGTCATGGTGATTCATCTACACAGAGGAACACTGATGAGAATTGAAGCAGAGACCCAATTCTACTTTAAAAGCTCATCTAGAAAGCAGCCCCTGTCGTAAATAAACAACAGTGGAATTAAAGACAATGTTTAAATGAGTCCAGAAAATCAAAGACATGCTCTTCTAAGAAGTGATATGAGGATTTTAAATAAAAAAACTGTAATTGTGTAGAATGTACAGTTGATATTCAGAGGGACACAAAACCATGGAAAAAACCGACCCGACCAATCCAAAAACAACTCAAGCAGAAAAAATGCACTTGCAAACACAACTTTGGAAAAGGAGAAGAGCCCCCCTGTGTCCACTCACAATATTATAGACAATTAAAGCACAAGCCACTTCTCTTTCAAGAGGCAGGCAGTACTTAATTGTATTGATTGCTGATGCAGCCTTGAGATTTGTTTTAAACTGAATGGGAATTAAATGGGGCTGTCAGTGGTGCCTGAGCTACTGTCTGCCTGTATCTTTAGATGATGAGAATCGAACAACACTGCACCTTGTAATTGTAAGCCCAAGAATGGAAATGACAAAACTGGCTTCAACATTCCAGCTGGCAAGCCTGCGTAATAATTTGGCATTGGATGTGGGACAGCGTAGTGAACAAACACATCTGAATGGATTTGCTTGGGATGACAAAGCTTAGTCTGTGTAAGCACACGTCTATCTGGCATCTGTTTTCACGGGCAAGACTATTTGATGAATGTGACATGCACTGCCTTGTGTGAAAATGAACACATTGTACTTGCCCTATGAGTTATTAGCACACTAAACTGATACACTAAGTCATTATTCATCTACTTGTTTAAATGCTCAGCTTCTAGCTTGCACTCACAAAACCTACACAAATGAATGTATATATCTCTGAGGCCCTGGCTTCTGGCATTATCCGACCTTCATCATCACTGGCTGGTGCAGGCTCCTTCATGTCAAAAAAAGACGCTCATCTCCGCCCATGCAGCTGCAACCCCAATTCCGAAATAGTTGGGACGAAGTGTAAATTGTGAATAAAATCAAAACGCAATGACTTTCAGATCACAGCAGCCAGTATTTTATTCACAATAGAACATAGATAACATAGCAAATGTTGAAACTGAGAAATGTTACAATTTTATCCACAAAATGAGCTCATTTCAAATTTGATGGCTGCTACAGGTCTCAAAAAAGTTGGGACAGGGGCCTGTTTACCATGGTGTAGCATCCCTTCTTCTTTTTAAGACAGAGTGGAGGCGTCTGGGCATTGAGGAGACAAGTTTTTTGAGTTTAGCCATTGGAATTTGATCCCACTCTTGTTTAATACAGGCTTCCCGCTGCTGCAAATTTTGGGTCTCCTTTGACGGACTTTTCGTTTAATTATGCGGCAAATGTTTTCAATCGGCGAAAGATCAGGACAGCAGGCAGATTTAAAACATGCAAGTGTCCCACACCAAATGGACTGCATTTATATAGCGCCTTTCTAGTCAGATGACACAAAGCACTTTACAATTATGCCTCTCATTCACCCTGATGGCAGAGGCTGTCATGCAAGGCGCCAACCTGCACATCAGGAGCAGTGTGTGGTTCAGTGTCTTGCTCAAGGACACTTCGACACGTTCTCTGGAAGAGCCGGGGATCGAACCAGGAACCTTCCAATTCCTAGTCTAGCCACTCTACCTCCTGAGCCATGCCGCCCCACACCATATGCACTAATGTATCCCCATACCATCAGAGATGCTGGCTTTTGAACTGAACGCTGATAACAGGAGGGGTGGTCTTTCTCCTCTTCAGCCCGGAGGACAGGACGCCCATGATTTCCGATAAGAATGTCAAATTTGGACTCGTCTGACCACAGGACACTTTGCCACTTTGCTACAGTCCATTTTAAATGAGCCTCGGCCCACAGAACACGGCGGCGCTTCTGGATCATGCTCAACAATGGCTTCCTTTTTGCATGATAGAGTTTTAGGTGGCATCTGTGGATGGCACGGCGGACTGTGTTTACAGACAGTGGTTTCTTGAAGTATTCCTGGGTCCAGTTATTAATTTCAATGACAGAATCATGTCAGTGAGTGATGTACTGGCATCTGAGGGCCCAAAGATCACGGACATCCAGTAAAGGTCTTCGGTCTTGTCCCTTATGCACAGAGATTTTTCCAGTTTCTCTGAATCTTTTGATGATGTTATGCACTGTCGATGATGAGACCTTCAAAGCCTTCGCAATTTCACGTTGAGGAACATTGTTTTTAAAGTATTCCACAATTTTTTTACGCAAGCCTTCACAGGTTGGAGAGCCTCTGGCCATCTTTACTTCTGAGAGTCTCAGCCTCTCTTAGACATCCCTTTTATAGCCAATCATGTTACACGCCTGATGCCAGTTAACTTAATTACTTGTGTTATGTATGAGTATTTTATGTACAGCACTGTATATCATTTATAAATGAAGATTTGTTGTGCTGCCTTACTGGTCAGCTATTTGTTTATTTTGTTCATCATTTAGCACCCTCTGGTGGTATGTCTGAAGCAAAACATGATCTGATGCAATACCACTTGTCTGTGATGAAATAGACTAGTGCTTTCTGGAGGTTTCTGGCACCTTCTTGCCTGGAGGGGGCCAGATCACCCAGGACTCCTGTAGATCTTTCCAGAATGTTCCTGGTCTGTATAAATGCTGTGATTTTGGTCAGTGGGAGGGGGTTTTTGTTTTGGCATCAGAGTTACATAGTGGCATTAGAGTGTTATTATAAGATTACACAGTGGATTATTTAGAGAAATTTTTGGACCTAATCAGTGAAGAATAAATTTGTTTAAGTTGTCATTGCTGGTTTTATTTGTTGTGATTTTCAAGTCATAACACTTGCTAAATTTTCTTTCAGCTGATTCTCTTATATATTAATTGCTTTTTCAGCCCTTTTTTGCCTGTGTCCCAACTTTTTTGAGACCTGTTGCAGCCAGAAAATTTGAAATAAGCTCATTTTGTGGACAAAAATGTAAAATGTCTCAGTTTAAAAATTTGAAATGTTATCTCTGTTCTATTGTAAATAACATATTGGCTCATGTGATCTGAAAGTCAGTGCATTTTGATTTTATTCACAATTTACACTTCGTCCCAACTATTTTGGAATTGGGGTTGTACAACTGAGGTTTGAATGCGACCACTGTCTGCTGCCGCTCATGGATTCTGCCATCTTTAACCTCCAAGGGTGCCACTACTTCCAAAGTTGCAATGCAAACCAAGTGCCATAGGATCTGGACGACTTGCCATATGTGATGGAACCATGAATTCTTCTCTCCACCAAAAAATCCTGAAGGAGAATGTCCGGCCATCAGTTCATGTCCGAAAGCTCAAGCTCAGTAGGGCTATGCAGCAGAAAAATAGCCCGAAAAGCATAAGCAATGTTGGGGTTTGCAAGTCAAAGTCAAAATCCTGACTTGAGTGTGATTGATTCAGCAGTAGCTTTAACTTAAACCAGCAGTTCAGTTTTGAAAATCCTCCAATAGGGCCAAAATAAAACTATTCTACCCTTCAAGGTCACTCAAAGTCAAAGGTTACAGTGCCAAATGAAAGCCCATATGTGACCTCCTACATATTAATAAACACCTCTCTATCTCAAACTGCTTTTGAGTTATGAGGGAAAATAAGCAAATTTAAGGAATGACCATGACCCCCCTGACATTTAACTCCCAACCGCTAAGAAAACTACGAGAGATACCTTATCATGTAGCACATGAGTGGAAGCAGACCTGAAAGATGCACATTTGGATTTAGTTTGAAGTTGATATGATCTTTTTTACCAAAGTTATTGCAAAAAAAGTGATTTTGACCTTTCTGATGACCTTGACCCAATGACCTCCAAAATTTATAGGGATCTATTCTGGACTAATGTCCAACGATCCTGAAAGTTTCATGAAGATTAATCTAGCCGTGTTGCCATAAAGTTAGAAAAAAAGAAAGAAATAAAGAAAGAAACAAGTGTTTCCAGGCAAAACAAACCTCACCCCTTAGCACTTATTTTGGAGCTTTAACTTCTGGTTCGATCTTATCACGATTTTGACCTGTCCGGTGACCTTGACCTTGACCTTGACTCAACGACCTCCAAAATTTATAGGAAGTCTATTCTGCACTAATGCCCAACTATCCTGAAAGTTTCAGGAAGATTGGTCTCGCCATTTTGCCGTGATGTTGCTAACAAACAAACATTGAAACAAAGAAACCGGACCAAAAAAATACCTCACCCTCCTGCATTTCGGGCGAGGTAATTAAATTAGGAATTGCTTTTATACACAGGGCCATATTTATTATATGCTTTGTTAATATTTTGTACAGATCTGAAACAATAGTGTATGAGAAACAGACGAAACCCAAAGGGGGCCCATGCTTTTTCATGGAACTGCATATAAAGTATACACACACTACAACTTACTTTTTGCCAAAGAGACTCTCTGGAGGCTAGACTGGAGCAGGCTGCCACAAACCAGCAGTTTCCCAGCTGTCCCTGGTGCAGGTCATGGGCACTGATTCCATCTACAAACAGGTGAGGGTCATCGCACAGTTCCTGTGGTAGAAATGAAGACACAGCAAATAATGGGGGAAAAGGAGCAGATAATGAGAATATATACAAAATGCTCAACTGGTTCATTAACCCTTTGTACCATTGAGTATAAACAGATGCCGCCAATATGTTATAACTGGAAATCTTTTGGGACCATTTGATGGGATTTGGCGCAAGTTTGTTTTTGGGAGGTGGGTGGTCAGTCTGTCCATTATTTTGGACATTATGCCTGTGGAATGAATACTGTCATCCTGTATTCTGGACATTATGCACATGGGGTAACAGAAATGATGTGAAGTCAAAGAAACCTGGTCATTGATATGCATGATGTCCAGTATCAGGACATGGCTTATTTCAGCCATTTTCCTGGCATGCGTTATGTCCAATATTTTTGACAGAGCATAAAATCAGGCATATGCCATCAAATACATATGCATTACAAAGCTTATGTGTTTCAGTGTGTGCTATACAATGTATTTCATTCCTCCAACAGCAAAAAGTTAGATCAAAACTTGAACAATAAAAGAATATTTATGACTTATTTAAACTTACTTCTTACTGGTGGACGCTGCCATTGTGATTGTTTGTGGTCAGTAATGTGACTAATCAGAGAGAAGCACCTCCTGGGGAAATTCTGAACTGGAAATCTCACTTAAAATGTGTCCAAAAATATTGGACAACATGCTGCAAAGGATTAAAGAATAGAGTGCCCAAAGCTCGATCACAGTATTGATGAACACATGAAAGGGCCATTGCACTTGAATGTACAGCCCCTAGCCTGCCATGCTACTATAATTTTACACTGCCAATAAAATGCACTGAAATGGAATGATTGAAATTCATGCCATATAAAAACATGCAAATGAATGAAAGACTGACTGTAAGATATGGTGAGAGGGAGAGTAGAGAATGGTATGCTACAATGAATAAGAGAGTAAGAGTGGGAGAAGTAAACTATGTCTTAGAAAGATGTAGAAGCAATGTCCAAAGGGCTAAGTTAAATACAGATTTTCATTGGTATATAGTCATCTGGTGACTGAACAACTCCACCAGTATTTGTCCCAAATGTGAAGGGTGTGCCACTGCGCAGAAGCTGCACAGAAGCTGCCTGCCTTTCAAATCAGCATCCTCCGTGCTGTAGCTGTTGGCAGTGCTCTGCGGGACTTGTCAACACTAAACTTTTCTGTCCAAACCATTTCAGCAAACCAAATCAGAAGAATATCAAAACAGTTCCAGTGACCACACAAACACACTCCACGAATATACAGAGGACATTTTGCCTCCAAGCAAGCCTTAAGCCTATGCTACAACCACTACCTTATCTGTAATAGTAAAACGCAGTGACAATTCAACATCATTACTCCCACTTTGGGACAGATGACGACTGATTGCCATCTCTTCATTTCCGTTTCCCATTTCCCTGTCTCCTCTCACCCCATGAATCTCTGCTCCTGCATTACCTGCCTTCTTTCCTAGCCTCTCCAACTCACATCACACCCTGGGCCCTAAATTGTCTTTACTCCTAAAATACTTTTCATACCCAATCATATTGCTGGTCTTTTACCAATTATCCTAATTAACTGTGAGATATTCCACCAGGTGTATTTTTGTGGCATCATGACTTTTCCAGTCTATTGTTGCCCCAGTCCCAAATTTTTTGAAATGTGCAGGTGGTATCAAATTCAAAATGAGCAGATTTTTTTTTTTTTAATTCTCAGTTTCAATATTTGATATGTTGTCTTTGTGTTATTTTTTATTTAATATAAATCATTGCATTCTATTTTTATTTACATTTTACACAGTGTCCCACTTTTTTGGAAAAGGGGTTGTATAACATCTGAACAAGTGTTCCTTCCATATAGCGCAGTGAACCATATTTCAAATAAAAATTACACACAGTGTAAATAAGACAGCTTTGGAGTTGCTGTAAGGTGTATTATTTCACTTTGCAAGGTAAATGACCTCTGTAGTCTTCAAGTCTTTATGCTATCCAAACTTGAAATGCTGCCCATTGGAACCAAACCTTTGGATGTAAAGAGGTGAACAGTCTGGGTAAGTCAGAAAATGGGCTATTTTTCCCAAACAAATAACTTATTCCTTTAAGGCCAATCAGCTCAGTCATTGTCATTCCTTTTAGAGTCAGTGTGTCAATGCCATAAAAATGGACAATTTCATCATGTCAAGCAAAGAACAAACTCCCAACTTTGACAGGCTCTACCAAGAGCACTTCTCTCAAAGGGAAATTAATCTTCTTGTCTGGTAGGTGCAGACTTGCTATGTGCTAATTTATGGCCATCAAACAAGCATCCTCGGACAAGTGATGAGGAGACAGCTTGGGGAAGTGATAGAAGTCACTGCTGCCTCCTTCCGTCTATGCTCCATTGCAAGAAGTAGTTCAAAGACGTGGGGCAAAGAGAAAAGTGCAAATTAACATCAAGCAGATGGGAGACAAGATCCACTGAAGGGGGAACATCCAACAGTGAGCTCCTCATGCCAGTGGAGGACATAGCTGACTCTAACCTCACCAGTCTGAGCGTGGCTGAGTTTGGGGGGAGGTACAGTTAGGTTCACCAGGTAATATGTTTGGAATAAAAAGATGCGGGCCATTTATATCATACATAAACCACAAGTTATGGTACTAAAACAAGAGCAAGACTAAATTGTATGATTTTTACTTCCCCTCAAAAGAAGAAAATATTCTCATGTTTAAAAAAACCCTTCACCAGTGGTATGCCATAAAGATAAGCAAGCCAAGCTGTGCTTGACCAGTTAAAACTAAAAAAAAACCAGACAGCAATTGGACGATACCAAAGTGCAAGCAATGTAGTCCTTTCATCTGATATTGGAACAGCACAAAGTTCCATAAAGATCTGATATTGCCTGTTTGCATTCACACTGTAATTACTGCCTTGTGTTGCCACAGTAGGTTGTCGTCTCTGGAAGCTAGCTTGACTACCAGCTGCCGCACCTATCATTTCTGTTATTTTCGTGAGAGTGGGGTGTGTGCCACTGACAAAGCCTGTGGCTTGTCATGCTGAGTGGAGGGCAGCATTTCTTTGAATGCTTGCGCATGCACACTGCAACAAAAACTAGCGAAAATTCTGCCCCATCTGTGCCCCATGTATCCCGCATCACTCTCTGTCTCTATCACTTCTGTTTAATCACCCTATAATTTCTCAAACCTTTTGTTGTAAGCATATTCTCTGTCTTTGCATTTGAGATCTGGTCTTTTTGGTTTCATCTTCAGGGACAGTGCTTGAGACTGTTATTCAATTCTATACAAACATCAACTCAACACAATATACCTGATGATGCTTCTGAAATCGCTCACAAAGTTAGCCAATTTCTACATATTTAAAAAAACATTTCTTTCTTGGGTCACTGTCACATGTTATGCTTCTTACTGAAACATAAGAATTCATGAAGGTGAGGGCATGCCATTTGAAATGTATCCACTCCTTGCGTTCGGGAAGCACTTACCCATATGATTCGCATGGTATATCACATGTTCATTCTGAGCGCAGGCCTTGTGGGAAAATAAGCTAGTCCAGAGCCAACGCAGTTCAGAGCTACCGCCTGTGCCCAGCAGCCAATCAAATCTGTCCACCTCATTCCATTGCATAAAATAATTTGCTGGAGTTCCCAACAGAATATTTTTTGCCATGGAAAGTGTCAGTAATTGCATTTTTCAAAACCCAATTCAATTTTAAAATCCCTAATTCCATTTCAAACCGCAAAAGCTATTTTAAAAATTTAATTCCAAATATAATAGCTTCAAGGGCCTGACATATGAAATCACATCCACATGCTGCCACTTTTCAGACACCAACACTCTTCTTCAGTTCTTTCTCACTTATTTCTAATTATCAACATGTTGAATCTACTGGGATATGTCTTAAACCAATACAGAAAACACTAGATACCAGCTGGGATCACAATAACCACGAGAGCAATGCTGGTATTTGTTTTTATTGCAGTCTTTATTGTAATGTGTTCAGTGAATGCATACTCAGACCACACCCATCTTCAAACTCTGCCTTCCTTTTTATCCCAAATACTCACTTGTACTGTTTTGTGACAGCATCCTAAAAAGGTTGTGATGCTATGAAACCGTGTTCACAAGAATTATCCACAAAGACACAACCACATGCAACCCCATTTCCAAAATGTTGGGATGTTGTGTAAAGTGTAAATAAAAACAGAATGCAATCATTTTCATATCACTCGAGCTCTATATCTGTTTGAAAATAGTACAAAGACGTCATATCAGTTGTTGAAACTGAAAAATTGTATTATTTTTTGAAAAGAATATGCTGATTTTGAATTTGATGCCCGCAACATGTTTAAAAAAAGTAGGAACAGGGGCATGTTTTCCACTCTGTTGGATCACCTCCTCTTTTAACAATACTCTCTAAGTGTTTGAAAATGGAGAAGACAAACTGTTGCAGTTTTGACAGCAAAATGTTCTCCCATTCTTGGTTGATGTTGGATCTCAGCTGCTTAACACTTCATGGCCTCCTTTGTTGTATTTTTTGTTTATAATATGGCAAATATTTCAAATGGGAGACTAGTCTTGACTGCAGGCAGGCCAGTTTAACACCCAGACCTTTTACTAAGGAGCAATGTTGTTGTAGTGCATGCAGGGTGTGGTGTTTGGCATTGTCTTGCTGAAATAACCAAGGATTTCCCTGAAAAAGACTTCTGGATGGCAGTATATTTTGCTCCAAAACCTGTACATATCATTCGGCATTAATGTTGTCATCATAGATGAGCGAGTTAACCCATGCAATGTGCACAAATGCACCCCCTTACTATCATGATGCTGGCTTTTGAACTGTGTGCTGATAACAAGCCAGATGGTCCCTCCCCTCTTTCGCCCGGAGGACGCGTTGTCCGTGATTTCTTAAAAGAACTTCATGTTTTGATTTGTCAGACTACAAGACAGTTTTCTACTTTGCTTCAGTCCATCTTAAATGAACTTGGGCCCAGAGAAGGCAGCAGTGTTTCTGCATCTTGTTTAAATATGGTTTGATCTTTATATGGCAGAGTTTTAATTTGCATTTGTGGAGCCAACAACAAACTGTGTTCACTGAGAGTGGTTTACAGAAGAGTTCCTGAGCCCATGCAGTGATTTCCACTACTGAAACCAGTCTGCTTTCAATGCAGTGCTGCCTGAGGGCCTGATAAACATAGCCATACAATATTGGTTTTGGACTTGTCCCTTGCACGCAGAGATTTTCTCTGATTCTTTGAATCTTTTAACGATATTATGTACCATACAGAATGAAATCCCCAAATTCGTCACATTTTTTATTTAGAGAAGCGTTATTCTTAAATTGTTGAAATATTTCTCCATGCAGTCTTTCACTCATGAAGCCCTCACCGCCTTTACTTCTGAAAGACTTCTTATACCCATTCATGTTACTCACCTGTTGCAAATTAACATACAATAATTAGCTCTGTGTTCCACCAGGTGTATTTTTTAAAGAATCATTCAACTTTTCCAGTCTTTTTGTTGAACCAGTCCCAAATTCTTTGTTGCAGGCATCAAATCGAAAGTGAGCACATATTTTTCAAAAACCAAAAAAAATTTCAGTTTCAACATTTCATATGCTGTCTATGTACTGTTTCTCAATTAAATATAGGGTTTTAGTGAATTACAAATCATTGCATTCTGTCTTTATTTAAATTTTACGCAGTGTCCCAACTTTTTGGGAATGAGGTTGCACATATAAACTCCTGCAATATCAATTGAAAACAGAATAATCATTGCTATCTCAGCCGGTAATTACCTCCGTCAAGGAGGTTATGTTTTCATCCTTGCTTGTTTATTTGTCTGTCTGTCTGGTAACAGGATCTGAAAAATGATTTGGCACGAAATTTGGTAGAATGATAGGTGGTAGTCCAAGGATGAGTTTATTCAATTTTGGAGGTCATCCGGAACATATTCTTGATTCTGGATCCAAAAGCATTAAAATATATCTGTCTACCGCGGGTCTGTGTGAGATTTCTGATCGGATAACTAAAAAGGCGATGAACGGTTTGGCACGAAATTTGGCAGGATGATAGGTGGTAGTCCAAAGAAGAGTTGATTTAATTTTGGACGTGATCTGGAAAATATTCTGCAACCAAAGGAACAGATATTTGGTGTGGCAGAGGTATGCGCTCAACCGAGTGCCCTCTACTTGCCACCAACTACCACAGCACCACAGTAGGGTAGTAAATTTACCAACAGCGAAGATCAAATATATGTTTTCTCCTGTCACTCTAGAACAGACATTGTGTTTCAATGAGGCTGATAATTGATATGCTTCATAGAACAGGTTGACTAGTTAATCGGATTAGGCTTATGCCTGAAAGAAGTAATTTAGAGTGACATAGGTCTTTCTAGTGTGTGGCATCCCTAATTTCATCTACTTCGTACTGTGGTTATCGAGTTGTTTAGAAGAATTTTTCCCAAACTGGGATCCAAAAACTGGGAAATGCATAATTTTCAATGGATTCTTTTGGACAAAATCCTCTCAATGAAGGGTCTGTTGTCTGTTTGCAGCTCTTTTAGAGGTCCTTGACATGAGAAAGTTCAACATTAACTGGTTTCTCAACATCCTTAAAGTGCTGGATTTTTTTAGTTTCCGTTTATGCTATTTTTGATAGACCTAGCATTACATTGCTGATGAGTGGTGAGCGTTCTGGCGCAAAACGCCTGCCGCTGCATCATCCATGTGGGAGCTGCACATTGTTGGTAGAGAGATGAGATTACCCCATATTACTGTAAGGCACTTTGAGTGTCTGTGGGAAGGTGCTATATAAATGCAATGTTTATTCATTAATTCATTCACACATTACATCAAAAGTTATATGGCATTTTCCTATGTACATACAGTAAATGCTGGTGTAAATGTTAATTTATTTTTTGAAGATTCTGAACTCCTGTAGCTTATGAAAAGACAGACTTGTGTAAATCTGTTTGTGAGCCTTATTGTAATTAAAGCCATTTTCCCAAAAGTTTGGTATGACTCGATGCTGTGATTTTTTTCATTTTCAGATGGCTATTGTTTAAATGCAACATGTTACAATATTATGAGGAAATCAAACGCCATCTTATGATTAATTATGCACTGGATGAAAAGCTAAAACGATAGATGACTGTCAGGATTTTTTTCTTTTTCTTACCATTTTAATCAGTTTACTGCCATATCTCATGAATATGACATCCAATATATAAATGTAGCCAACAGGCAATCGTAAGTCGCGATCAGTCTAAAATGGCGGAGGCATAGCTCTGCTGCTGGGTTCTGTTGTTGCTATGGAATGACCAATTACTTTCACTTCTTGTCAATGTAATTTCTTTGCCTAAGGTCTAAATGCAACAATAAGCAAGATACAGGTCAAATCCAAGGTCACACACTGATGTGCAATATCTGACTTCCTATCAGTGTCTGATACAAACCTAAGCCCGAAATGTGACGATGAGTGAGTTATGGGCCATTTTTTATGGGTTTGTGCCATTTAGACCCTTTATTAATCTAAGACTAGCACAGTCAAACTTCTGACTATTTCTTGAAAATCTGGTTCCACAATCGAACAATACGACCTCTGTTGCGACCCATGTCGGCAGAGAAACCAATTGGAACATTGCATGGGATGCCACAGAATACATACACAGCCCAGTAAAACACATAAAAAAATAATAACAAATGTGCAGCACGATAGTTATAATAAAAAGCAAGCTACAGGGCATTTTCTGTCTGACCTTCAAGCCAAGGTCAATGGCGAAATCCAATATCACAAAACTGATGGGCAATATGAGACTTCCTGTCAGTCTCTACCACAAACCGGGGCCCAAAATGTGACGATAAGAGACTTATGGGCCAATCTTTATGGTTTTGTGCCATTTGGACCCTTAATTAACCCTTAGAGCGCCACAATATTTTTTGTTTAAAAATAAGTTTAAAATATAAGTCCAAGACGCAACGAGAGAATGGACCTCAATTTCAACCACTATTGTAACAATGCAAAATGGCTCCAGTCCCATTCCATGCCAATCACAAGCAAAGCAACCCTTTATCATCCAGAACCATTCCAACTGCAATACAGCAGCTTCAGCTCCTCACCATAATATTACGTGCACCAGCTATAATGTCATCACGCCCAACAGCCTACAACACTAATTCTGCAGCAAATGCCCTAAGTGGGCCAGGTTGTATTACCTGTGCCTGCACCCTCCGTTTTCAATCTTTTTGGCCTCTTATGTACCCCCTTTCATCCTTGTCTCTGCAGGCTGCACTAATATGTCTGAGAACACATCCTGTCATCCCCTCATCCCTTCCTCTCCTCTTCCTTCGCTGTATTAAATAATCAAACATGGCTTTTTTGGCTCCTCCAGCCTTCTGTGTATTCACTGCAGTCAATTCAAATCATGGAGGAACAAATCTGGAAATTCTCTTTCTGACGACTCTATCCTTTACCAGTCCCCTACCCCACCTCACCCTCTTGCTAAAATCCTGATGTATTTTTTGCCATGTATGTTTTGCTGATGCATTTACTTTTACAGATGCTCTAACAGCAAGGACAATGTGCAAACTTTCAATAATAAAATGACATGCCCTCTCAACCTTTTCCCTCATTTCATCTTCCATCATGAACCATTCCAAATGCAATACAGCACCTCTGGGACCTCATCTCAACATTGGTCTGCATCAACCATGACATCATCTCACCCAACTACCAACATCACAGACCCTGCAATACCTGCTCACAGACAGTGGGCCAGGTCGTATTCCCCATGCCTACACCCTGTTTTCGATCTTTCCGGCCTCTTACATGCCCCATTTTGTCCCTGTCTCAGCAGGCTGCACTAATACCCCTGAGCACATGCGTTCTGTCGTCCCCTCGTCTGCTCCTCTCCTCTTCCTTCACCGTATTAAAAAAAAATCAAACACGGTTACTTTGGCTCCCTCAGCCTAAAAAGTTTTCATTGCAGGCAACTCAAATCATGAACGAACAAATCTGGCAATTCTCTTTTTGACTTCTCTATGCTTTAACCCCTCCCCCACCCTCACCCCACTCCTCCCTTTTGCTAAAATGCCAATGTATTTCTGTCATGTACAGACTGACAACACATTTCCTTTTGCAGATGCTTCATCTGCAAGGAAAATGCGATAAATTCTATTAAAGAAATTGCACGCACCTTGTTCCCCTTCATCCTCTTCTCCCATTCCCCCTCATCCCCTTCCCTCATTCCCCCCATCCCCTTCTCCCATTCCCCCTCGTCCCCTCCCTCATTCCCTTTCATCCCATCATCCTGACTTGATTTTGATGCATGTTTTTCTTATAAATTCACAAAAAAATTCAAATAATGTAATATCACGCCTTGTCCCTCTGATCCCCCATTCCTCATCCCCTACACAAATTTTTTCATTGCATTTCAATTTTTAAGAGGCTTTATTTTATAAGAACTCAACAAGTTCCATCAAGCTCCCACGCCCTAAATTTTCCCCCAAGAACTCATCTCCTTGTCCTTCATTCCCTTGTCTCCTACCTCCATGCAAATTTTTTATCAAAACTTTCGTTCTACAGGCAATGTACCATAAGATGATCTAGTAAGCATAATGATAACGCAAATTCCCTCCAACCATTCATGACGTTGTCCCCTTGTACTGTCTCCCCCTCATAAATGCACGTATACTTTTTAACATGCTTTCTTTAACATATCTACCGGATACGAGCGTCCGGCAAATATTGTTCATGTAAAGTCTCCATCATTTCAATCCAAGGCATCCTACCCACCATCTGTCTGCTAAACACGTGGGCTTTTTCCTCTATGGCAAGGAATTGGGATGCAAATCTGGGACTTTGTTCAGCCCAAGAACTAGCTAAAGGGACTCATCTTTCAGCATCGCGTTCCCAGGCTTTCCCCGAGTTCATAGACATGTCACTTGAACCTTTTTTTTTCATATTTTCCGATCCACATGAGCCTGATCATGCCATAGCCTGGTCGCAATCCTAGAAAATAATGCTGGCCAACACCATAAGACTGGACGAGTCTGGCCCAAACAGCCTGCTTAGCTCCGCTGAGACGTCACATTGATTCATTCTGCCCCTAGAGTTGTACACAACCATTACCACATTTTTGGGGGACTGAAAACACTTGTCTCTCACTCGGATAGCTGGGCATAGTCAACATTGTAAATAGGACAATTCTACTCCCCAAAAGCTTTCTATCCGAAAATCATCCTAATTTGTACTCCACACCCATTAATGCGGAGAAATTAATATTAAGAAATTAATCAATTAACTTGCCCGTGGAGGATGGGCTCCCCCACTATAGGCGGGTTCCTCTTCTGATTTCTTCCTACAGGGGAGTTTTTTCTCAACAATGTTTGAGGTTTTTTCTCCTTATCATCAGGAGTTTTTTTGCCTCATTTGCCATCCTGGGGATTAGGCCAGGCACTGCCCATTTTCTGCGCTGTAAAGCTTCTCTGTCACAGTCCGCAAATACCTTATTCAAATAAGGCACAGCCACTGTACCCGCTTGGCCAAACACGGCCAAAATCGAACTTGACCTAGGTTTTCATCCCATATACACGCATATAAAATATGAAAAACTGAAGGCGCTAGAGCGCTGACAAGGCAAAATGTTTACAGACGCAGGACATACCACCACAAAGGCATCTAACCACAGCATAATGGAATTGCATTGAAATTTCACTCTAACCACATTAGATGGCCACTTTCCCATAAATCTCTGATCTAGCCAAAGAGTTATTGCACGCAACTCCGCACACCTTTGCGCCTCAAACCCTCCTCTGACCTCTGCGATTACATCAGAGTACTTTCCACATTCCAGCCACTATTCCTAATGATGGTAATGAGAGGTTTTCTGAAGCGCTGAAGCCCTCCTGCCAGTTGTATCATTAATCTGTTTATTTCTCGTGGCTCGTTAAACACCATGTGCCGTAGCAATATCAGCAAGTAAAAAAATGATTTACCTCTAATTATGGCCATTACAAGAATATCCGCACTACTTTCATAAAGACATCCCTGACACCCATCAAGCACCCAGTCGCGTTTAATCTCTCCACCTTTTTGAGGACTTGAAAGAGCCTTTTTGACTCTAAGAAGAGATGCGACCCCCACCCTGAGTGTTGTCGCCTGGGGCTTCCCGTAATCCTGCATTGGTCCCCACCTACTGGGCTGTATTTTGTCCTTCATCAGTGCAAATTCCCATGCTTATTCAATTCAATAAATATTGTTAACTAGTATTTTAGGTGTCGTCTGGAATTCATTAAATGGAGTCCTAAACGCATGTTAGTGAATCAGACCACGCCTAAAAACATCACTTCATTCATCCACGTCTTAACCAGTCAGCCTATATATACCGCCTTCATTCTACTATCCTCGTCTGTCTCGCTCGACGTACCTCTCTCCCATTCTCTTTTATTCATCTCTCACCCTACCACTCCATAACAACCCCAGGGGACTTGAAAGAGCTTTTATGACTCCAAGAGGAGACGTGACCCCTACCCCGAGTCTATTCGCCTGGGGCTTACTGTTATCCTCCACTGGTCTCCACCTACTCGACTCTTTTCCGTCCTTCATCAGTGCCAATTCCCATGCTTAAATTCAATTCCATAAATATCATTAACCACTATTTTTAGCTGTCATCTGGAATTCATTGACACACAGAAAAAGGAAAGCACCTTGGAAAGTTGCAATGTGTCTGAGCACATAATTATGTCCTCACATAGCATTTCTGAGGCTTGCATAATATTGTTGCCTCTCAAGTAATTTTGTAAGAACACTATGATTTAGGGGGGGTAACACAAAATTCAAATTGTTCAGCCTGCATTATATAATCTCTCATGTCATGGTCAATGGTATTACTTTCACAGGCATGTTCATTTTGATTACCAACCGAAGGCACGAGTTAAAGCAAGCATGCGTTTATAATTTATTCACTGACACTACAGTACTTTTGAAAAGCCATAGCAGCACATATACTGACTCAACATATTTTGTTTTAGACTAATGATTCTAAATAGCAAAATGAATTGATGGATTGAATATTTATTGGCTGATTGATTAGTGGGTTGATTTACTGATCTCACCCTCGGTCTCTTCCAGACTACCCGACCGATCCTGTTGCCTAGGTAGAAGAGGGACTCATCAACTGCGGGGAATCGGGGATCCTCAAATAATAATCCACTCTGCAGACACTGTTTCTTCAGGGAGGCATAGTGCTGGCCCTCATAAGCTTTCACTGAGGAGAACATGCTGCAGCCTGGAGTCACAGCGCACGGCACGCAGGGGGGCACTGCGGAAGACAAAGACAGATAGACAAAGGACTCATCAACGGAAGCTGAGCTGCAACTGAGGCTAAGACAACTGGGTCAAACTTTCCTTACATCTTCAGCTCATTATCACCCAGGAAGTGACAAAAACCTCACAACAAATTGCACCACAGAGCACAGCAGGTTTCATCTGAAGAACAAACATCACACCGTTATTTCTCACTTCATTTCAGGTTCAAAACCACACATTGTAAGCCTGTGATTTTATCCTTCGGGTGGAGGTGTGCACCAGGTGGGTGGGCGATCCATCCCCATTGGACATTTCTGTGAGACAGTGCCACAAAATAAGCCACAGAAAAAATATCTGTCACGCTACATACCTCAACAATGCTCACACACCTCTGACTTTCAGCAGGTTCCGGGAGGCGGCTTTTTTAAACATATCATACCAAAAATCAGTGCCACCAAACTATCTCAATGTGCATTTCCAGGACAAAAAGCTGCAGCTGGTGATGAATGACTTTTGTGCTTTTGCTTTCATTCCATTGTTTAATGAACTCTTTCCCAGTCTCTGACATAAGCTATTAATCACTCAGTCTGCAGTTCAATGATAAATTTATACATCAGTCGAAAACAATTAATATAACAAACAGGCATAGCTTTAAAATGCTGAATACTTTCAGAGCTGGCCAAAGCATCGTGGGAATACAATATCATAGATCTATGAGGAATAAAATTTTCAAGATAAAACCATTAAAATAAATTAAAAGGAAAATTACGTGTCTTTTCATGATATTGAGTAACAAAAGTGTGACCATGAAACAAGCAAGAAAACGCCGATTCATATGGAATTTCGAAAGACGTCATCACTGCTTACGGGTAACGTCAACTGTACAATTACTTCATGCAATATTTTATGGTACAATGTTATTCTAAAGCATAACCTTCATCTTGATGGATTACGGTGGACAAGAAATGGGTACGAATGAATCCAAATTGCGTTATAATCCTAAAATATGAAATCAATAACGCAAATTATATGAAAAACTCATGAAAATAGCAGTCAGTAACGTCTTACTTTGCAGGAGGATGGCCAATTACTAAACAATGATCAAGAGCAAGGATGGTTTCAGACAATGTTTATCATAATTCCCTTTTCACTTAACAGTCGTTGCTGCATACAAAATTGCGGACATGAAAGGGATAGTCGCAGAAATCAGCCAACTCACAGCAGCACACAGGAAAACTTTTGTTGCCGATGTGTGCACAGTCATCCCATAAGACATGAAAAATCAATAGATTGATGCATATAATCAAAGAATAAAAATCAAAATTCGTCTTTGGTAACTGTCATGATTTACTCGCCACGACATGATTTTTAGCATTTGAGTTAATATTTTTCAAAATCGACAAAAATTAGCGGTCGAGAAGTTGGTTTATTGGTGTTAGGAAAGTCAGTTCTCCTGTTAAGTAGCAGTACATTAGAGCAGTGCCACTCACTCAAGACCTGTCAGGCTTAGTCACAGTTGTTAGCAAAGCGAACACGTCGGGCAACGACCGTAACTGGATCATTTCGGTCCGATATTTTCCGTGTTCTGACCAGAAAAGTTTTGTAACAAAGTGGAATTTATTCACTAAGCTGTGAGTAAATAACTTATGGGCAAATGCACATGATACTTGTTAATTTTTAATTTCCCACATCCTTTTTGTTAAAAACTTATTTTTAATGTCACATTTTTGTGTCCTTAATGGAGCCAAAAAAATCAATTTAATTAATTCAAAAAAAAAAAAAAAACCTACTTGGGTTCAAAGTGGTAGTTTTATCCTCACTATATCTCTTATGTGTGCTAAACAAAATTAACATGAATTAAATGCATCAATCATTATCTGCTGATAATAAAACAATGAACAACAACTATCCCTGAAATCTCTCCAGTATTGTGAAAAGACACACACACACACACACACACATATATATATATATATATATATATATATATATATACTGTATAGTTCCCATCTTTATATCCCTTGGTACATCAAAATCCTGGGATTGTGTTGATAATAGCTCATAAAACATGACATGTTTGCTAACAGAATACAGTAGCATATTGAGTTTAATACAAATTTCAGATAAATGGTTTTAAATAATAAATTGTGATCCTAAGCAGGTTGAGCAGTCAGTTCTTATCATACATCATTATGTTCTTGTGCTCATAAAAAGTAATTTTCATCTAAACAGGCAAACTCATTCACAGAACAGAATGACACATCAACATCCACAGAACAGAAAAGAACAACAAAGACAAGTGAACACATTGCTGTGCTCATTCCCGCCACCAATGGTGTGCTTGCAGATTTGGAGATATGATCACTGCAAAGAAAATGGATACACCTATCCCTTAAGCGTACTTGCTATCAAAATGGTCATCGATGCTAGTGAATGCACTGTTTAAAGCAGTTTTTCCGTAGTATAAATGACAGCATAAACAAACTAATCTCAGTTGTGGGAAGTTATATTCTTAAGATTTCAATTCATCAATGCTTGATAATCATGTAAATACAGTAGTGTGCAGTGATGATTATACACCACCACTTTTGTCTAAAAGGGTCCTAATATATTACTTCTCCATAATTTTTTGGTGAAAACGCATTGAAAATACCATTGTAGGCAATGAGAAAAGAAAAAAAAATCACCACAAGTAAATTGAGGTAAAAATATGGGTAATAAACAAAAACACTGGTAACATCAGTTTTTTATTACAATTGAAAGGTGTCTCAAATTTTATTTTTTTTGGCTCTGGCATAGCCTGAATGCATGTTTGAAGGCTCATTCCATGATTATTGATGCTAAAAAAATTGTTTAAAAACCTCTTTGCGCAGGTATAGACGCCGGCGTCCATAAATTCTGAAATTTAATTCCTAAATAATTCTGTAGTTGAATTTTCAAACAATTTGCTTCACTGGAATAATTTTCGAGAGTCTCTGTGACACACAGACTGAGTTATAAAGCCTAAATAGGCTCATGCATAACAAGAAAAAATTGGCATTATTTGTATCCTGCGCAAAGGGGTTTAACTGGTTTGAGGCAACATTATTCTACAAAATTACCTCTGATGGTCAGTTGTTCCAGTGTACATGGTGACATGAACTTTGAGCAGTGTCACAGTGTTAAAAATGATGGTACAATGGAAGGAGCTCTCTGAGATTGTTCGTAGCGTCATTGTGGCCTTACATGATGCTGAAGATGTTAAATGCTGCCATGGCACTGTAAGAAACACCATCAAGTGTTTCAAAGAGACCGTTTCCCTGAAAACTACAGAGGCGCAAAATGGAAGTTGAGTGCCTCTGATGTTCATTATCTGTGTATGACAAAAAAATTGGCAGTTGACAGCACGACAACTCTGTGATGATATTAATAGTGCCAAAGGTGAAGAGATGAAAGTATCAAGATCTTCTATTTCCTGGCGGTTAGGTGAAAATGATCTGATTGGTCGTGTTGCTGCCAAGAGCTGGCAACATCAAAAACAGACTTGAGTTTGCCAAGAAATCAAAGGATTGGACACCAATGGACTAAGAACAAGCCATAACTCTTATGTCAGCAGATGTTTCTTTCCAACTGAGATGATTCCTGCACAACTTAGAAGTGCTTTTAGGGTTATATATATATATATATATATATATATATATATATATAGGATTTCAGCAGCTAAACACTTCGTGGCCTCCTTTGTCAAATTTGGCCCATTGTGAAATGAAAAATATTTTCAGTAGGTGACAGGTCTGGACTGTAGGCAGACCAGTTTAGCACTCAGCCTCTCTTCCTCAGCAGCAGACCAAAGTGTTTCGCACTGTCTTGCTAAAATAAGCAAGGCCTTCCCTGAAAAAGACATCTGGAGAGCAGTATATTTTGCTCCAAATCTTGTTTTTATTATTCAGAATTAATGGTGGCTTCATAGTTGTTGAGGGTGCACATGCCATGTGCACTAATGCACCCCCAAACGATCACTGATGCTGGTGTTTGAACAGAGCACTGATAACAAGCCAGATGACTGATCTGACCACAAGACAGTTTGCCACTTCATCTCAGTCAATCTGAAATGAGTTCAGGCCTAGAGAATGCCATAGCATTTCTGGTTCTTGTTTATATATGGTTTTATCTGTACAGGGTAACATTTTAACTTGCATTTATGGATGCAGCAACAAAGTGTGTTCACTGACAATGGTTTACAGAAGTGTTCCTGAGCCCATTCATTGATTTCATTGAAACAAATCCTGTCTGTTTTTAATGCAGTGTCACCTGAGGGCCTAAAAATCACTGTCCTTCAATATTGGTTTCCGGCCTTGTCCCTAGTGTGCAGAGATTTCTCCAAATTTTCTGAGTCTTTTAACGATATTATGTGCAGTAAATGATAAAATGCCCAAATTTTCTGCAGTTATACACTGAGAAACGTTATTCATAAATTGAAGAGCCTAGTACTAAAAGTACTAAAGTCACATTTTCACACACTGTGGGGCAAGGATGGGAAAACATCTTTTATAGTTATCAGAGTCGGTTTCCTCAATTTCCTCAAAATGAACATTTTGTGACTCAAATATTTTTAGCACTAGGGTCTTCTATTGTTATTCACAGTCTTTCACTGAGTGGTAAAGTCAATGCAATCTTCACTTCTGAAAGAGTCAGCCTCTCTGGGATGCTCTTTCTAAACCCAATCATGTTACCAACCGGATGCCAATGAACTTAATTAGCTGTGAGATGCCCCACTAGGAGTATTTTTTTAGCATCATACAACATTTCCAGTTTTTTGTTGCCCCATCCCAACTTTTTTGAAACATGTTGCTGGCATCAAACTCAAAACGGGCACATATTTTTCAAAAAAAACAATTACATATCTTAGGTTCAACATCTGATATGTTATCTTTGTACTCTCTTCAATGAAAAATAGTTTTAATGATCTGCAAATCGTTGCATTCTGTTTTTATTTACGTTTTACTCAGCGTCCCACCTATTTAGGGGTTGTAAATTGGGGTTAAATGGGGTTGTATTTAAACGCTTCAAATAATCAATTTAATTTCAATGTGAGATAATGACAATGTGAGAAAACACAAAATGCAGCTTTGGAATGATAATTTCATCCATTGAAGGAAAAGAGTTATTCAAAATCTACATCACCCATGAGAAAAAAGAATGCACCCCCCCCCCATCCCCAAGCCTAATTATTGGTTTTGCCACCTTTGAATGCAACAACTGCGATCAAACCTTTGCAATAACTGGCAACAAGTCTTTAACATTGCTGTGGAGGAATTCAGACCCGCAATTCTTTGTAGAATTATTTTAATTTAGCCACAGTGGAAGGTTTTCAAGCACGAACTGTCTGTTATGGTTACGCCCCAGAATCACTGTCGGATTAAAGTCAGGACATTGATTTGGCCACTCCAAAACCTTTATTTCTGTCCTGCTGCATAACCCAATGGTGCATGTGCTAAAGTCACAAACTGATGGTAGAACATTCTCCTTCAGGTTTTTCTAGTAGAAAGCAGAATTCGTGGTTCCATCAATTATGGCAAGTCACCCAGGTCCTGATGCAGAAAGGCAGCCCCAGACCATCACCATCACGAGCACAGTGAATGATATAACGGGACCCATGGGCGTGTCTTCCAAAACGTTCTACTTTTGACCCAGCAGTCCATAGATTATCTCAAAAGTCCTGAGGGTCATCAAGATGAGTTTTAGTACATGTGAGATGAGCCTTTGTGTTGTTTTTAGTCAGCAGTGATTTTTGCCTTGCAGCTCTCCCATGCTATTTTCGCTCAGTCTCTTTTTCGTAGTGGAATCGTGAACACTGAACTTGACCGCAGTAAGTGAGACCTGCAGTTTATTAGATATTGGTCAAGGTTCTTTTTTGACCACTTGGATGAGATGCAGTCTTGGACAAATTGTGTTGAGCAGGCCACTCTTGGGATGGCTCATCACTTCTCCATTTGTACTTAATAGCTCGAGTTCTGGGGCCCTATAATTGGCTTTGTAACCCTTTCCAAACTTATAGATGTCAAACACTTTGTTTCTCATATGTTCTTGAATTTCTTTTTGCCGCTGCATCATGTGCTGATTTTCGTCTACTTCATATTGCCATACAGGCTCTATTTCAGCAGGACTGGCAGTAATCATGGCTGGGTGCGTCCAATGAAACCAAACCTAATTTAAAATATTTATATATTTTTTTTACTGGTTGATTAGGGGGCAATTATTTTTTACACATGGGTCCAAGTAGGGCTATATAGAATTCAATATAGGGCTATACAGAATTCAACATTCAATAAATGAAATCATCTTTCAAAAACTGCATTTTGTGTTAACTTGGATTGTTTCTCCAATTTTAAAATTTGATATTAGAGTCGACAATTACAGAAAAATAAAAGAAACTGGGAAGGGGCAAATACTTTTTCACAAAACTGGAAGACAATAAATAAAGGAATTGCACTTGCTTCAATGCATTCAATTTTGAAGATTGTCTATTTTCTCTTATTTTACTTTACTGCTGCAGAGAGCAAAAGACTGACCAAAACACTGATGACGGTCAAGGAAAGGAAAGAAAAGAAAAGCATCTGCAAAAAAAAAAACATTTTAAAAATCTCATTATTCTGACTTACTGGCTCAAAATAGCTTTGTAAAAAAAAAGTTAGTCCTGAAATGAATAACCTGAAAGAGAAAACTGAACCAAAATGAGTGAGTATGCTTTTTTAGAATAAATTTACCCAGTTATTTCAATATCAAACAAGATTTTGCTGAAAACACCTTCTAAGATCATTTCACTCGCAATTAATTGTGTTTTTCTTTATTAGATTTGATGCAGGCAAATGTCTTTCCAGAGAATCAGCAACGAACGATGGTTTGGGGTGGGGGTTGTGCTGTTAGCTGGTGGTAGAAGGGCCAGATTGCCAGGGAGATTCATTTGCGGGATAAAGCAGACAGCCTTGTAATCTTGTTAGCATTTGGAGGTAGAGTAGAGCTCTGATGATTGACAAGAGAATGGTACCTTACTAGAGAACGCTTGTTCGGGATGGAGTGATATCTTGAATCATGCAATTACAGGCAAACAGACCACTATACACTTCCAATTTGCAAAGGTTTCTTCTTCATGCGAAACTCAAGGGAGAGCCAGCAAAGACAAGCCAAGTGACCCAAAAACTAGAAACAGGCAACCTCCGTTTCAGTGAATTTTCTTGCTCAAATGTATTTTCAATCACAGAGCAGAAATAATAACATTGAAAATCCTATTCTGTGTAAGCCTTGTAAAACAAGAGACCATCTTGAGCTGGCATCACACGCACCGCTCTTTCTACCCCACTACATCCAGTGCCCTTGCTCAGACCACAGCCACCTTCGTACTCAGCCTTCATTTTGGTCTCAAATAAACACCTGTAAAATTTTGTGATTGCATCTTACACGGTTGTGAATCCATTGCTATGACAAAAATCTGTCCACAGACAGAAATATACTGAGGGACGTTAGTTCTACATATATTATTTAGGGTGTGATTTCTGACCCAACATTAGTTTAAGAACAAAACAAACTGATTTAACGAAAAATTGTTTTTTTTTTTTTTTTGCATATTCAATAACAAGTGTTAGCTGAACAAAATCAACTATTCCATCTTTATCGAAGTGCCAAAGTGCACTAAGGTTGGGTTAAAACTCACACCGTAAATAATACAACACTATTTCCAGAAAAGTTGGGACACTGTGTGAAATGTAAATAAACCAGAATGCAATGATTTGCAAATCCTGTATTTAATTGAAAATAGGACAAAGACAACAAATCAAATGAAACTGATAAATTTTATTGTTTTTTTGAGAAATATCAGCTCATTTATATTTTGATGACAAAATGACAAATGACAAAAGTTGGGATGGGACAATAAAAGACTGGAAAAGTTGCATGATACTAAAAAAGGACAACTGGCAGAACATCTCACAGCTAATCAAATTATTTAGCAACAGGTCAGTAACATGATTGGGTATAAAAAGTCTTTCGTAAGTAAATATGGTGAGGGCTTAACCAGTCTATGAAAGGCTGCATGGGGAAATATTTCAACAATTTAAGAATAACGGTTTCATCCTAAAATGACAAAGAATTTGGACATTTTTTTTGTCTATGGTACATAATATTATTAAAAGATTCTGAGAATCCAGAAAAATCTCTACACGCATGGGGCAAGGCCAAAATCCAATTTTGAATGGCTGTGATTTTCAGGTCCTCAGTCGGCACTAAAAACAGACATAATTCTGTAGTGGAAATCACTGCATGGACTCAGGAACACTTCTGTAAACCATTGTCAATAAACAGTTTGTCACTGCATCCATGAATGCAAGTTAAAACTCTGCCATGTAGAGATTAAACCATATTAAACAAGATCCAGAAACACTGCCTTCTTCTCTGGGCCTGAGCTTATTGAAAATGTACTGAGGCGCAGTAGAAAACTGCCCTGTGGTTTGGCTAATCAAAATGTGAAATTCTTTTATGAAATCATAGATGCCACATCCTCTTGGCTAAAGAGGAGAGGGGCCATCCGGCTTGTTATCAGCAAACAATTTAAAAGCCAGCATCCATGACAGTATGGGTGTGCATGAGTACACATGGCATGGGTAATTTGTGCATTCGTAAAGACACCAATAATGGTGAATGATATATACAGGTTTTGGTGCAACATTTACTGCCATCCAGATACGTTTTTTACGGGAAGACCTTGCTCATTTCAGCAACATCATGCCAAACACAATACTCTGCACGTATTACAGCAACATGGCTCCATTGAATTAGACGTGATGCAACAAAAATAAGCATGCCCCTGAGCCAACATTTGAAACGTGTTGCTGGCATCAAATTCAAAATGAGCAGATATTTTCCAAAAAGCAGGAACAGTTTCACATATATCACATTTTCACATATTTTGTCTTTGTATTATTTCCAAATAGATATAGGGCTCTATCTTTCGCACTGCCCTACCCCTTGCCACTACCCGCTACCCGTGAATTACGCATTTAGCAGCTTCCACTATCCCTAAACGGTATCATGCGGCCACACTACCCGCTATGCATTATGCCGACTCCCTTATTTGCGCCTGGAGGTGTGCCCGTGGGCGTGTTTATGCGTTTTCCCAACAATTGCTATCTTGACCACACAAGTTAGGGAAAGCGTATAGCGTGTCCTCAAACCACCCGCTACCCATTTGGGCTTTTACAAGAGCGCGCCCAGGCGGCTTCAATGCGTGTCCACTTGGACACATGTGGATGTGCACATGCGGCTCCACTTCCCGAATTAACTCGCCTATGTAAAGCCACCTTGCTTTAGCCTCAGTTGAACCCCTGAGAAAATGGCAGAGATAGTACTAAATCGCCTTGATTGCCAGTTAAATAATAGAAGACGCCCAGAACGCGTACCGCCAGCGCACCAGCTACCTGGGCCTTTCAGGTAAGTCTATATTGTTTGTATTTTGTATCAATCATTTTTTCCGCTTTTATAATGATATATAATTATTATATATATTATATTTAATATTATAAAATTATAATAATACAATACAAGTATTATTTCCCACAGAACGAGAATGCGTGAAAAATTGCGCCTCTCCCGTCAGGCAGTGATGGAATTATGTCACCTGGTTGCAGATGATGTGGACACCGCTGCCAGCTGTCCGTATGCCTTGCCCGTAGCTGTTAGGGTTACTGTGGCACTATTTTTCTATGCCAGTGGGTCATTCCAACACCCACTCAGCTCTATTGGAGGCATGACCCAATCTGCCATAAGCTCGGCTATAACTGCAGTCACTGCCAGCATAGTCCGACATGCCTGTAGGTACATCACTGATATCCCTGTGACACCCGAGAGACAACGCAGGGTAAAGCAGGATTTTTTGGCAAGATATGGGTTCCCTAGGGTTCTGGGTGCCGTCCACTGCACACACGTTCTGATTCAGGCTCCGGCTCTGAACAGTGGCGCGTATGTGAATCGTAAAGGAACCCATTCCATCAACGTCCAGGTGATTTGTGATGCATGGGGTTACATCTTAAATTTATATGCAAATCATCCTGGAGGTAGCCACGACGTTTTTATAATGGAACAGTGGGTCATTCCTGCAGTCTTCCAGAGGGACCCCCCTCTGGATGGGTGGCTGTTGGGTGACAATGGCTATCCATTAAAGACGTGGTGCATGGTGCCATACATTACGCCAACAAGTGTGCGTGAGTTCACTTTCAATAGAAAACACTCACGCGCATGAGTTGTCACTGAGTGAACATTTGACGTGCTCAAAATGCGGTTCTGCTGCTTGGACAGGTCAGGTGGGGTCTTACGGTATGGTCCTCAGAAAGTAGCATCTTTCTTTGTGGCATGTTGTGTGCTGCACAACATTGCCCTACGCCATGGAATGATGCTGGAGTTTGAGGATAGATTATTACCGGACTATAGAAGGCGGCAAGCTGAAGTGCAGGTGCCGACTCCAAATGCTGATATAGTGCCAGCAGTAGCAGGGGCAATGCGGGACCAGCTGGCAGCGGAGCTGCGACACCGCTAGTCATATCATCTGCAGCCTGCCTAGTAGGTAATTTGTGCAATCAGTAGGCTACTAATAATGTAATAATACATGTAATTCATATAGCGTTTTATTAAATACTCAAAGTTGCTTTATAAAGAAAAAAGTGTAAATGGTTGCAGTCAATGTAGGCATTTATTTGGCTGTGGATATTTTCTAAAATGGGATTTTGTTTTATGCTTCACATTTCAGACAGGAGAGGGAGTTGGAAGTGCATGGCGAAACGCATTTTTTCTTTTTCTTTTTTTTTGAAGTTTCCATCACAAAATAATAATAATAATAAAATAATACAATTCATGATTAACTTAACAAAAACAGATCCTCCCCTGTCTGGATTTGACCTCATGCACGAGCAATTTAACTTTGTCTTCGGAGAAACGTGACGACCTTCCTCTCTCCATCACGGGTTTCAGTTTGAGGATTTGGGATAGCGCAGCCTGCTCCTAAAGGCAATGGCACCTGGCACACTGATTGGTTTAACTGGCGTAACGCCTAAACCACGCCTATGCATAACGGGTAGTGCAGGTGTTTTAGGGATATAGGCACGTGTGCAAGATAACAACTTTTGCGGGGGAACGCCTCTTACGCAACGCTAAATCTCCAAATAATGGGTTTAGGGACTATGGCGTACGATAGGGCCCATAAAGTTCAAATGATTTGAGAATCATTGCATTCCGTTTTTATTTACATTTTACACAGCGTCCAACTTTTTTGGTAATGGGATTGTATATGCAGAAATTAAGTCCTTCAGTAAACATACAGTATTAATGCCTGGCAAAGAACTAAAATCTCTTCTGTGGTAGTTCCTGCTATAAAGGGCATCCCAGGACCATATTTTGTCATGATCACACACACACGCACGCATACGCACAAGGACTCAGGTGATAATAATATGCACTGCAGCTGTCAAACCCAGTAATTTCTATCACACTAAGCTGTATAAGTCCATTTTACAACCCCAATTCCGAAATAGTTGGGACGAAGTGTAAATTGCGAATAAAATCAAAATGCAATGACTTTCAGATCACATGAGCCCATATGTTATTTACAATAGAACATAGATAACATTTCAAATGTTGAAACTGAGACATTTAACATTTTTATCCACAAAATGAGCTCATTTCAAATTTTATGGCTGCAACAGGCCTCAAAAAAGTTGGGACACTGGCAAAAAAGGGCTGAAAAAAGCAATTAATATATAAAACAATCAGCTGAAAGAACATTTAGCAAGTAATTACATTAACTGGCATCAGGTGTGTAACATGATTGGCTATAAAAGGGATGTCTTAGAGGCCGAGTCTCTCAGAAGTAAAGAAGGCCAGAGGCTCTCCAACCTGTGAAGGCTTGCGTAAAAAAAATTGTGGAATACTTTAAAAACAATGTTCCTCAACATCAAATTGCAAAGGCTTTGAAGGTCTTATCATCGACAGTGCATAACATCATCAAAAGATTCAGAGAAACTGGAAAAATCTCTGTGCTTTGTAAGGGACAAGGCCGAAGACCTTTACTGGATGCCCATGATCTTCGGGCCCTCAGACGCCACTGCATCACTCAACAGCATGATTCTGTCATTGACATTACTAAATGGGCCCAGGAATACTTCAAGAAACCACTGTCTGTAAACACAGTCTGCTGTGCCATCCACAGATGCCACCTAAAACTCTATCAAGCTAAAAGAAAGCCATTATTGAGCATGATCCAGAAGCGCCGCCGTGTTCTGTGGGCCAAGGCTCATTTAAAATGGACTGTAGCAAAGTGGCAAAGTGTCCTGTGGTCAGACGAGTTCAAATTTGACATTCTTGTTGGAAATCATGGGCGTTGTGTCCTCCGGGCTAAAGAGGAGAAAGACCACCCCTCCTGTTATCAGCGCTCAGTTCAAAAGCCAGCATCTCTGATGGTATGGGGATGTATTAGTGCATATGGTGTGGGACACTTGCATGTTTTAAAAAGCACCATGAATGATGAAAGGTATATAAAGGTTTTAGAGCAACATATGCTCCCCTCCAGACGACATCTATTCCAAGGAAGGCCTTGTGTATTTCAGCAGGGCAATGCAAAACCACATACTGCAGCTATTACAACAGCATGGCTTCGTAGTAGAAGAGTCCGTGTGCTGAACTGGCCTGCCTGCAGTCCTGATCTTTCACTGATTGAGAACATTTGGCGCATAATTAAACGAAAAGTCCATCAAAGGAGATCCAAAACTCTCCAGCAGCTGGAAGCCTGTATTAAACAAGAGTGGGATCAAATTCCAATGGCTAAACTCAAGAAACTTGTCTCCTCAATGCCCAGACGCCTCCACTCTGTTAAAAAGAAGAGGGGATGCCACACCATGGTAAACAGGCCCCTGTCCCAACTTTTTTGAGACCTGTAGTAGCCATCAAATTTGAAATGAGCTCATTTTGTGGATAAAATTGTAAAAATTCTCAGTTTCAACATTTGCTATGTTATCTCTGTTCTATTGTGAATAAAATACTGGCTGGTGTGATTTGAAAGTTATTGCGTTTTGATTTTATTCACAATTTACACTTTGTCCCAACTATTTCGGAATTGGGGTGGTAGATCCAGATGAAAAATGCAGTAGGTAACATTATTATGTGCCCGAGTACAATACTTGAGTGGCAGAAATTCTCAGTTATGGGTGGGGATGTGCACAAGCACGATGTTCTCAGTGATATGGGAAGGCCATGGAAAACAATGAGGGGCTTCCCAAGACTCTCAACAGAGGACTTCACTAAAAATTCAAACTACCTGAATGCATGCAATAACAGCTTTATCAAACCTTTCGTAAAAAAAAGAAAAAAAAATCAATGCGTTAAATTACATCCCCCACTTGTAATGCCTTAAACAGATTGCAGATACACAATTGGTGACACCTGGATTAACAAGGGTTTCACAAAATACATCATGATCGAATAGTGATTTACTCAAGATATGAGAGCCAGTGAGCAAAGATGAAGATTAAAGATACAATTCTGAAAGAGTAGGTACATTATGTAAAATGCAAATAAAATCAAGAGGTCCAATCACCCCCTACTATATTGAAAGTACTACAAGAACACATTATTTGATGTTACAACTTGTGAATTCAATTATTTATAGAAGATATGTCTATTTCAAACCTTAGGACTGCTGTAGACTCCAGAAAGATGCTGCAGCAGCAATTTAGGAAAATAATGATGTGACAAGTAGCAATAAAAATGTGATGTGAAACAAGTGATGTTAAGCAGGTAAGCTACTTGTGTTATAGAACAAAGGGAGCCTCGAAAAAAGGCCCAGCCCTTCAAGGGCAAAGATGAGTTGAGGCACACCAATTTGCCAACAAATACAAAAGCTTATAATCCATCATTTCAAGAACAATGTTCCTAAAGACAAAACTGTAGGATTTTTAGTTTATACAGTGTCATAGAAAAACAGGATTTTGGTCGTATCTTGGCGCGTAATGGAGAATGTTTGTGATCTCCAATCTCTAAAATGTCGCTTCCTTTAGAACTGTCATGACGCCACTGTAATGGATATCACGACATGAGCTCAGAAATACTTTGGTTAACCTTTGTCAGTCAACACCATTTACCGCTGCATCCACAGATATTAGGGTACGGATTTTCCGTGATCATGGAATCGCGGAGAAGAATCTCGGAACTGACAGTCATAAATGGAATCCCAGATTTTCCATTTCTCTGATGGAGACATGATGCAGTAAACAAACATTTTTCCTCTGAAGAAGCTGCCAAACCTACTTATAAACTAATAGAAATGTGTCAGAGACAGGATTCCACACATCCTTTTGTCATTAACAGTCCTAATTTAAGACTTAAGACTGCTGCCTTGTTTGCGTAGCTGGCCGACAGGGCCAGAGGGCCTGCTTGGTCCCTTGCTGCCATCCCCACTCATTCCTGGCACAGAAGGAACTTGTTACTACTGAACAGTAACATGCCAAAGAAGTCTTGATAAAATCATTATTGAACACTGAAACTGTAACTTCCACCAAAAGCAGCTTTGTCACTGATGTTTACGGCTGTAATTGACACCTGAAACATGCCCACTCCCAAAACATGGCTCGATCATAGCAGCCATCCTGACAGAGGGCCCTATTTTAACAATCTAAGCGCAAGTTCTGAAGCGTGTGGCGCACGTGCTTTCAGGGTGCATTTGCATTTCTTAAATATCTTGACAATAATCTTTCACATTGTAATCTCTTTATTTTTAATTGTTTGCATGAGTGGGCACTGCTGCTAATCCTTGCATGTGTAGTATGTAACAAGCAGAGTGTACGTGCGTTGTGCACTTGCCTACAAAGATGCATTATACTATCTGACTATGCACCCTGAAAGTAGCAGTCAAAAACTGACCATTGACTTAAGACCAGGTTTTTGTTGGTCAACAGCGCAGTATTTTTTTGCAGTCTCGAGAAAGCAATGCCCAATAAATGCGCCTGACCACACCTCATTTTCAGACCACCATGCCCATGGGTGCCAAGTGGGGCGCAATTACACTTACTGTTAATGCAAACTGGGGGCTGGACAGGAAAATGACAACTGCGCCAGTACATAAAATAGCAAAGACACTAGCGTCACTCTTTGTGCTACTAGGTGCCAGGTGTAAGCCCAGAATCGCGTTGCCACCAGTAGTCTCTCATATGATTTAATGATATTTTATCCCATAAATGATTAAAAATTGGTGTAATGCAGCCATGTTATACACGTATGATATTACACGCGTGTAATACAGCATTCCTGCGCCACGATTAGTCAGATTCCATTCATTGGCAAACTTCAACCAAAATCTTTGCAACAGTAGCGGAACCAATCCTGCTGGTAACTATTTGTAGTTAGAGGTCTATTCAAGTCAATGCGATTAATAATTTGCTAGCTAGCATGCTAACGCTTTTCGCCATTAAAGTAATAAATTACATATGTAACAGATGTCAGAGAAACTTGAATTTATTCATGGCGAAAAGCATTAGCATGCTAGCGAGCGAATTATTCATCCCACTGACTTGAACAGACCGCCAACTATAAGCTTACGCTTTTCTCTCATTCTCCTAATAATATGACCTTGATATTTAAGGGATAAATAGGATCTCAAATAGGACCCCAAATATCAAATTTATTAAACATGAGCAGTATTTTGATTTATTCCTTGGTGAAGGCCTCATTTTACTGTAAAAATACAATACCAATAGGAAAAAATTAACAAAATCATGAGCGGAATTTTATGTTTTATGATGGGAAATGGCAATTTTCATAAATGGAATTGCCTGTTTTCATAAGCGGAAATCAACACCCCTACAAATGCAATTTAAAGCTTTACTATGTGAAGCCGGAACCATACATCACCACACTGCCCTACAAAGCCTAAGTGCAGTAACTACACATTGGATTAAATGTGAGTCGCGCAGTTTTGGGCCTGAAAGTAAACGGAGGTCAGGATTTACTTGGACAGAAATTATACCCTAACAAGTCCGTTAACCATAATCTATCATAAATGTTCCAACTATTCGATTGTTGGGACAGCAAACAAATTCTGAAGCAATTTTTCACTGCTTAAATTATTTTGTAGTTACTGCACTTAGCCTTTGTAGGGCAGCACTGTCCAAAAGCACCACCAACTTCTCTGGACTGGGTATTATCCGAAATGGACAGTAGCACAGGTGAAGTGTGTTTTGTGATCTGACTATTCAAATTTCAAGTGGTACTAGGACAAAACCGCAACAGTGTCCTCCAGACCAAAGAGGACAAGGACAACCAAAGCTGCTATCAATGTCAGGTCCAAGTCCCAGCATCTACTCTAATATGGGAGTGTGTCTGTGCACACTCCATGGGTGATTTGAACATTTGAGAGGGCGACATAACTGCAGATATTTACAAATTTTGGAGCAACATATGCCGTCATCCAGATGTCATCTGTTCCAGGGTTGTCACTACTCTTTCCAGCAAGACTACAAACCACATCCTACACAGATTACATGTGCATGGCTATGAAAGCAGAGAATGCTGGTGGCAGACTGGCCTGCCTGCTGTTCTCACTTGTCTCTGATTGAGAATGCAACAGTGCATGGCTTTTTCAAAATGGGGTGATTGCTTGGCCTGTGTCAATGCTGCTTGCAGCTTTTTTGAAAATGGTTCAGCCAAACAACTTCACACTCAACACTGCACTTCCTAGGGTCCTCAGCAATACAATGAGCCAAGTGTGAATTCGATCGGATGAATGGTTACTGTGCGCATCAAAGGACAGACATACACTGCCCATCCAAAAAAAAAGTTGCATATTATTATATTTTGTTGGGCCACCTTTAGCTTTGATCGCAGCGCACATTTGTTGTGGTATTGTCTCAACAATCTTATACAATGTCACAACATTTATTTCCGACCAGATCTGCATTAATTTTTGGCTGAGATATTGTATTGACGATGGGTGAGTCAAACCACTCTATTAAGCCTTCCCCAGCACATCCCTAAGACTTTCAACTGGGTAAGGTCTAGACTCTGAGGTGGCAAATTCATGTGTGAAAATGATTCCTCATGCTCAAGGAACCACTCTTTCATAGTTTGAGCCTGATGAATCTTGGCATTGTCATCCTGGAACATGTCTGTGCCATCAGGGATAAAAAAGTCCATTAAAGGGTTACTAGTCATTTAGTACGTTCAGTTTGTTAAATTCATTTTATTGCTGCAGAACAGAACAATTGGACCTGACCAATTGAACCAACCTCAGAGCATAGTGCTGCCTCCAGAGGCTTGTACAGTAGGCACTATGCACGATGGTTGCATCGCTTCATGGGCTTCCTTTCTGACCCTGATGTGCCCTTCACTCTGGAATAAGGTAAATCTGGACTCATTAGACCAAATGACCTTCTTTCATTGCTCCTCAGTCCACTCTTTACACTCCTTTGAAAATTGAATTATTTTTTTCCCCAATTAGCCTTGCATATGGTTTACTTGTAGCCATGCAGCTGTTTAGTCCTAATTCTCCAAGTTCTTGTTGAATCCTTTGTTTGGAAATTCTCATACCTTCATAATTAAACATAGCCATGAGTTCCACTGTTGATCTTTTTATGATGAGACTTCGCTGAGCATTTCAGTGATCTCCAACCAGGATCAGTCATGATTTTCCTACAACCCATTTCTTCTCAAAATTGACAGTTCACCATTATCCTTCCAGGTTTTAATAATTTGTTGGACAGATCATGACCCAGTCCTAGCTATTTCGGCAATCTGATTAGCCGTTTTCTGTGCTAGATGCAGGTCAATAATTAGGCCCTCTTGAAGCAAAGTAACATCTTTTCAACGACCATGAGGTGCGTCTTCCGACATGGGTGTTTAAGAAATGAGAAGTTGTGTACTGAATTAATCAGGATTAAAAGAATTGTTGCCAGCTGAAACATATTCTTCGCTGCAATAATGAATCAATCCTTGGATCCTGAGTATTTGCTTATTTAAATCCATATGGCGACTTTTTTTTGACAAGCAGTGTACACACAGACAGACTGACATTCATTCATTAATAGATAGATGGCACATCATGAAGCAAATTGTGCAGTTGAGGACCTGCATGTTGGATGAATTTTGCATGCAAGTTTGCCAATCTGGTGTGTTAAGTGCCCAAATGCTTAATGAAGGTGATTAATAGACATGCAGATGTCACAGTGGTAAACAGTTGACCAGTTTCTTTGACTCTGTTTGAGTTGTCACTATGTATATTTTCAAAAAGAAAACAGACAAATATTTGATGTCGCCAAAATTATGCTATGGTTACATCAGTGTCATCTAAATTATGCCAATGTCAGTTAGTCAGAGATCATGTCACAATAAATGTATCACATAATTCTTGGCAAAACTGCCATCCTATAAAAAGGATGCAGTCCGCACAGATTGACAACCCTTTCCCCTAAGGTAATGGTGGGGGTCAAAATCAGTGCACAACATTAGGCAGCAGCTCCTCTGCAGTTGCCAGACATAGTGGCTCCATCTATCCTCTACATGGAAAAACTGACCAAGAGTGAGAACGAGAGAGAGACTTGCAATTACCTGGTTCAGTAATTTTCCTTCTCAAATAATCTCTTTCAGAAGCTATAGCTCTCTAATCTTATGAAGTAAATACACATGCATTGAAGAAAGAAAAAAAACAGGTGAATATTCTCACCATATGACATCTACACCTTATAAACACACAGGTATAGAAGCGAAGACTCGAAAGCCAAAAGGGTACTATTATTAGTATTATCTCATGATTCCTTCGACAAGATATAATGCAACCGCAATGGCAGGGGAAGTACATGACAGTGCTCGAACAGCATTTCATCTATTTTATCTTCAAGGGATACGCTCAGGTCTACATGCTGGGTAATATTGCACAACGAACAAGACGGTAATCGTGAATGTCACGGCTAAATTAATTCTGTCTGCAGCACGCAAACTAACACGCATGTCAAAATAATATCATACGTGAATAAGCGGTATCACATTCAAAACTATACATCTTTAACGAAATTAATTACAATCGGCGCTGATTTTACAGAACTGGCGACTAAAAGCCATACCAAGACAAGTGAATTATAGAACTAATGGCCGGCTTGATAAAGCCTCTCTTGAACCCAAACACACGAGAACACGTTCTATTGTTTTCTTACGTTGCATATATACAAAGAGCAGCTAGCAACATCCATATCTTTCATCGCGGAGTGCAGCACGCCAACCCTCCGTTGGCAGGGGCAGCCCCTCGAGCCATCAGTAAAGCAGGCAGGGTTGGAGCCATAAATCAAATTATAGGACCACGTCTCGAGCTTCCCTTGCAAGAAGCCTGCCTCCATCCCCACTGTCCCTTTGATTCCGATTTTAACCCTCTTAACACCTCTTGGAACCATTTTCGGTTTTTGTGAAACATGCATGAAGAACACCGGCAGTGCTTTTCCCCCGCCAATACCTGCGCAGAGTTCCACTTCTTCGGTGACGTATTTGCCAGAACCACCGGGATTCCAGTGGCCGTCTTGAAGTCCCGGCTGCCGTGACACTTGCTTGGTGATGCTCTGATCCTTTAGCGGTTTGTAATTCTCCAACTTGCGCACGCTTGGGCGGAGCTACGAAGCAGCGCATCAGCTCAACTGAGCATGTGCAACCGCAAGCTCCACTAGAGCCATACATCACAGTAGTCAAAGTAAAGACTGATCTTCACCAACGAGACAATACAGTTAGGTGCAGACTCCCTGCAGGCAGAGTGGTAGCCACTTTGTTTTTTTGGAGATCAATACATATTTTTCACGAGGAAACATATGTGATAGAACACCACAGAATATATCCAAGATTGAAGAGTGGATCTATTGGCTAGTTCTTCTGCCATATTCTAATTAGGTCATTCTAGCAGCGCTGCCGCGTGAACGACTTGAGACATTTTATCACTAATCAAAATGTTTTTAGCAATCTTCACTCTAGTAGACAATCCGTGTAACGGTCGATCGTTCACACGCTAGCATCTTATTTCTGGTAATATTACATTTCTTTTTATGCAGTAGCCTTCCTGAAAAACAAATTCATTTTTTAATTAGTTTAGTTTAATTAGTTTAATTTATTTGCACAAGGTTAAGGATAAAATATTATACAGTAAATTTTCAGAATAAGATTATCTGCAGGAGAGAAAAGAAGCCCAAAGGGCTTATACCAAGTCCTCCCCTTCAAGTCAACAAAATATTAAAACATCAGGAATCAATAAATAAATATAAATCAATCAATCAATAAATAAATTTTGCACATATAAATAGTCTGTTATATTAGTAGATATTAAAATTCAATCGGAGCGTGAGGAAATCAGCATAATGTGCAACAGAGCATTGTCCCCTCGATCAACAGTTGTGAAAAAAAATGTAGTAGTGAAAAAAGAATGAGGAAAAAAGTGCTGCCCGAGTCACTGCACTGGGGAAGACTTCAAGGTCCTTCAGTAGATCAAGAATAAAATACATTACCACTAAAACATTCGCAATCAATCATCATACAAGTATTTCTGCCTATTTTATTCGATAAAGGTGTCTGTTTAATGGTAACTGATATGAAACAAACACAATGTACTTGTAGACGTTTATGTAGCACTTCAAGTTGCAGTTGGGTGAAGAATTAAATAAGTAATGCAGTTAGTCCCATCAATGTCAGTTATTTCTCATCAAAGTATTCTCAAGACTCAATCAGTGCTTTGCAAATGTTAGGCATTTGGCATAGTGCCCCCTTCCTGACTTCTTCTATTTTTGCTTATTTATCATAGTCATATTTAAATATTTCAGAGCATCCAAATAATTTTAATGTAAGACAATGTGAGCAAAGACAAAATGCACCCTTTAAATTATCATTGCATTTCTTCAAAACCTGGGCCATTCCATGCCAAGTGGACCAGTTTTCAGAAAGATTGCACCACACCATCTCAGAAAATCTTGAAAAAAATCTTGGGTGTTTGCCATCATTTCAAATGGTCAAATCCCAAAATCTTAAGTTCCAACTCCAATTTTTCATGGGGTAATTGCCAATTTAAGGAGGGGGTGTCAAGTCACTCTTGAATGTAGCAATGACTTATGAGCGTTTTTGAAGGGATACAAATACACTTTCCAGTGCTCCTAAATTAATGTCACTGGGTGCATGTTGGTAAAATTACTTGAAATTTATGAATGTGCTATCAGATTTGGCATGTCTCATTTTATTTTCCTGTAATAGACTGTTGAAAATGACAATTTTTACAGAACCAAAATTTTTATTTGATCCCCTTGACCGAAGTATGCATAATCAGGCGCTCATTTTGCAGCCTCATCCTCAGCAGCTACAGCACAGCGGCCCTTAAACCCGATCCAATCTCCTGTCTCTAGTTTAGGGGTAATTTGCATCTGAAAATGCTTTTGATAAAAAAAAAAAAAGCCCAAAAATGCCAAAATTCAAGGCAAAATTTGGTCATGTGGACACGCAAGGAAAAATCTGAGAAAGTTTGTGGAGCAGCTTTTCTATTAGGGCAATAAACAGAAGAAAATTCATCTTGTGTTTCCAACTCGTTCTAGAAAAATTCTGGCATTTTAATTTACCATGCCGTGTGGCTCATATCAGCCTAATAACATGACTGAAAATAGTGGGGTTGTCAGTAATTTGGGTATTATGAATTCAATTGCAGAGATTATTTCTCAGGAGTCTACTAGTACATTCTGGTGCTAATAAGTCATGAAATAGTCTTCCCTTTTTGGACGTGGAAGTAATTTAAGACAAAACCACAAAATGGATATTGTAGCAGAAATCTCTAGCTTTCCAATGCCTTTTTGCAAGAACATCGATGTTCGAAACATCATTGAATCTCTGTCTTTTCAGCCTGCAATATTGGTAAAAGTAATTTGAGTTTCATTTAAGAGCCATGAGAAAATTAATTCCCTCACGAATGCCTTACCTTTCCCAATTTATGGGTAAATACTTGCACACCATACATTGCAATATTACTTGATTATTAAGCATTCATGAATGAACTAGTTTTGGCATTTTTGTGATCCTTTGGGCATTATTTTATAATGCACATGCTAGCCATTGACAAGCAAGTTGACAGGATTTATTGAATGTTACAGGCTGATATAAGCCCCACAGCATGGTAAATAAAAATGCCAGAATTTTTCTAGAACCAGTGGGAACACAAGATGAATTTTCTATTGTTTATTGCCCTAATATAAAAGATACTCCACAAATTTTCCATATGACCAAATCATGCCTTGAACTTTGACATTTTTTTTTACATAAGCATTTTCAGATGCAAGTTACTCCTGGAGACAGGACATATTATTGGGTTTAAGGGGCCAGTGTGCTGTAGCTGCTGAGGATGCGGCTGCAATATGAACCCTTGATTATGCATACTTCAGTCAAGGGGACAAACTAAAAATCAAATAAAAATTCTGGTTCTGAAAAAATTGTCATCTTCAAAAGCCTATTACAGGAAAATCAAATGAGATATGTCAAATCTGATTGCAAATTCATAAATTTCAAGTAATTTTACCTATGTGCACCCATTGACATTAATTTGGGAGCACTGGAAAGTGTATTTGTATCCCTTAAAAAATGCTTATAAGTCATTGCTACATTCGCAAGAGACTAGACACCCCCTCCTTAAATTGGCAATTACTCCATGAAAAATTGGAGTTGGAACTTCGACTGGGGATTTGTCCATTTGAAATTATGGCAAACACCCAAGATTTTTTTTTTTAAATATCTGAGACAGTGGGGTGTAGACCCTGGTCCACTTGGCACAGAATGACCCTTATCCATGTGAAAAAATAATTGCCCCACTGAACCTAACAACTAGTAGTGCCTCCCATGGCAGCAACAAATGCAATAAAATGTTTGCAATAACTGGCAATCGGTCTTTTATACCCTATAGAGCTTGTGTAGAATCATCTGAATTGTTAAATTTGTCACATGCCTACCTCGAAGATAAACTCAAGGAAAACATTGCAGTCCACAAGGAAATGCATTATGAATGAGAGCTCAGTAAAATTATTACAATGCTGTAAAAAAAAAGTATTTGGCCCTTCTCGATTTACTCTTGCCACACTTAAATTCAGATCGTAAAACTGATTTTTAGTATTAGACAAAGATAACCCAAGTAAACAAAAAAATGCAGTTTTTAAATGATGATTTCATTTATTGAAGGAAGTTATCCAGCTCTACCTGGCCCTACATAAAAATATAAATTCCCCCTTTGTAACCAAATCAAACAATTTAATTGATAATTGGCATGATAACTGTCAGCCCTGTTGAATCTAAACATCACTTAATAGATCGTGTCTGGCAATGTGAGGCAGGCAAAAAGCAGCACACAATGTCATGACTGTAAGATATTCGAGAACAGAGGAGAAACAAAGTCATTGACATCTATTAGTCTAGAGAGGGTTACAAAGCTACTTCTAAGGCTCAGGAACTCCAGCAAACCACAGTGACAATCATTATCTACAAATGAGGAAAACGTGGCACAATGATGAACCTTCCCAGGAGTGGCTAGCCTACCAAATTTCCTCCAAGAGTCCATTGACAACTCATCTAGAAGGTCACAAAAGAACCCAGACCAGTATCTAAATAACTGCACGCCTCATCTGCCTAAGTTAAGGTCAGTAGTCACAATTCCACAACGAGAAAGAGACTGGGCAAAAATAGCATCCAAGCGAGAGCTGCAAGGCAAAAACCACTGCTGACCAAAAAGAACACAAAGGCATCTCTCACATCCGCCAAAAAACATAATGATGGCCCTTCAAGACTCCTGAGATGATATTCTGTGCCTTGAAGAGTCAGAAATGTAACTTTTTGGAAGACGTGGGTCCTGTAACCTCTGGTATACAGGTAACACAGTATTCCACAATAAGAGTATCACATCAACAGTCAAACATAGTGGTGATGATGTGATGATCTGGGACTGCCTTACAACTCCAAACCCAAGTAACTTGCCATAACTGATAGAACCATGAATTCTGCGCTCTTACCAAATTTTAAAGCAGATTGTCCGGCCATCAGTTTGCTCAAGTACAGTTGGGTTATTCAGAAGAACAATGTTTCAAAGCGCATAAGCAAGACCACCTCTGGATGGCTCAAAAGACAAAAGATAAAGGATTAAGACTGGCCCAATCAAAATCCTGACTTGAATTCCATTGAAATGCCGCGGCATGACCTTTACTGGCCGTTCATGCACAAAAACCCTCCAATGTGGCAGAATTAACACAATTCTACAAAGAAGAGCGGGCCTAAATTCCTCCACAGTGATGAAAAAGACTCATCGCCAGTTATTGCAAATATTTGATAGCAGTTTTTGCTGCCAAAGGTGGCACAACCACTTATTAGGTTTAGAGGAACAATTCCTTTTTTTACATTAGTTATACAGATTTTGAAAAACTCCTTTCCCTCTATAAATGAAATGATCATTCAAAATCTGCATTCCGTGTTTACTCACATTATCTTTGCCTTATTAAAATTAGATGGATGATCTTAAACTTTTAAATATGACAAATGAGCAAATATAGAAGTTGGGAAGGGGGCAAATACTTTTTAACAACACTATACACTCACCTTCTTTGTCTGTTTCTGATTTTCTCTGTAGCATCAGTCTTATTGAGGATTGCCCGTTTATTTATCTGTTTATTATGGTGTTGGTATGGGCAACTGTGAATAAATAATTCTTTGTTGAAGACTGTTGTCTGTGTTTACTCAAATTATCCTATGAAGCCAATCTCAATCATTCAAATACCTCTAGCCCTCATGGGTAATAGCTGCTAGTGGTGTATTGATTAAAAGTTCTGCTGTCAATTTAGAACTTAATGGACCTTGCCTTGATTCTGTAATTTAAATTTATGATTCTGTAGATGATCATTGCAATTTCAAATTAAAGGCAAATCATACATTTTCAGACGGATTTTTAAGAATACTGCACATCTCTGATGAAATAATTCTGCACCTGACAGTAAAGTAAAAATTCAATGTAACTTCATAATTAAGGTTCAAGTCAAAGTGAATTCATCATAAATAGGGCACAGCATTTTATGCACATAATTTAGCCAATGAGGCAGAAACTTACCTCTAAAGCGGTGACTAATCGTTTCAACACGAATGTCTTTTGACATAAAAAACACCCATCAGCGGGTAGTATTTGATTAATAGTACCTGATGTCGTAGAATCTCCTTTTCACACTGCTACAATAAAGAACTGGGATTATTAAAATAAAAGAAGTTAGGACAAATGATAAATAACCAATTATGCCAAAGACTGTTGATTTAATACCTTATTCTATTTTATCCAAAGTGAGTTCACGTGAATGCACAAAGGCATGATATTTTTGTATGTTCAAACCTATGAGTTTGGTGGCAGATCTATGCAGACAGATTAAAAGGTATAGAGTGCAAATGGTCTCATTTTACAGTCACAATTCTTTACGCTCAAACAGAAGTCTGCCCACCACCCTACCCCCACTCTCTTCTGGCTCAGTGGGAAGGATGTGGCCTGGCTACTGTGTTAAAGTCTCAGTGCTCCAGCAGACCAATGGTGAAGGGGTGAAGGGACAGTGTGTGGACACACTTTACGAACATAATGTTCTGCAAGAGGAGGTGGGGTGAGCTCCACACAACAGCATGCTGCTTAGAGATACAGTAACAACAAGGCCAATGCCACCATGCAGGCTGCCAACAAATTGGCAAAATGTAGTCCTTGGTTTTCTTTTTCAAATTTTTATTCATAGTTTATCCTCTTTATTGTTTTGTGTGGTAAGGCAGAGATCGTCGGGCAGAAATCTCCGACAAAGGCCTATTTGCTGTTGCGGTGCCACAAGCCAAAGCAGTCAACAGTGTCCACCATTCATCATTGTCCTCCTCACCAATACCAGCAATGCAGTGTTCCCCGTGGCAATGGTTCGCCCCGTTTCTGTGCTATGCCATGTAGATGAAAGTGTTAATGTCCGTCTCATCCCTCTTTATGTATTTGTGCTCTATCAGCCATTCAATCTGTTCTTTGATCATTTTCTTTTGTGGTAAAAACATGTTCTTCAGTATCTCTACCAGCTCGGTCTGAAGCTGGGCGTTGGTGATCTTCTTCCGCATTTTCATGATCTGAATAATGGCCTCCTGCAAAGAGATGAAAAGGACAAGAACAATATTAAACATTTTGAAGGTATCAAGGTCATCCTTAAAGGAGGCAAATCGATGGCCTCATGCAAGAAGGGCATAAGTGACACTTCGGTCAAAAAAAGACTTTTTTGGTTGTTTTGGAATAACTGAGACTAGCCCATCTCCTTACCAAGTCTGGAATCTCAATTCCTATCCTAACTGGGGTTAAAATGCCTTTTTAACATTGGTGCAGCATATAGCTAACAGGTGGTGCTGTGGCAGTTTTTTGGCTCTCCTGTAAAATTTGTAAAATATCACTTAAGCCCTTTTTGCATGATGCCATCGAAATGAGCTGTATGGCACACTATGACAAAAAATAAAATGGATACAGCAAGACTTTACAAATATATTTTGAGAGGGATACCTTCTACATATTGTAAATGGTTTGCTAATCAATCTTGAACAGGTTCAGTGACTATCAAGTTCAGAAGCATGGGAAAATGAAATTATACGCATCACAAACAGTATAAGCATACCTGAGTTCTTAATATCCTCAGCTGTACGATGCCCTCGTTCTCCTCCTCTCTCATTCGCTCTGTGGTTAATTGCAGCCGCCCAATCAGGTTGATCTTCCCCCTCTTCTGGATCTTTGAGTTTTTTCTGAAAGAGAGAACAGCAGCATTTCAGGTACATCAGATTATTCTGCAGATCTGGTCTTGAAAACTAGCGACATGTCCATTATCAATATTTTTAAGGTAACAACCATATATTCCAAGCATTCCACATCATCTCTAACTTCATGAACTAAATCTCAGCATCGGGTGTCTTACTGTACATTGCATTAGAGAAAACAATAATGGTGCTCACATCAAAGAAAACTCCTGGTTCACATAGAACAGGGTGCCTTCGGCAAAGTCTTTGGGAGAGCTGACTTGAGGTTCATATGAAAGCACTTGTCGCTTCAGCTTGGGAAAGGCTACGAGGGACTGTATGGACAACAGAAAAAAAAATCTAATAATTGTATTCACAAAATATAGGGGCAGCAACTCCTGACATGCATCATAGACATGCACCAGGTTGCTGCAACGCTACAACACTGGAAAGGCATAATCAGGATGTGCACTGAAAATGCAACTGGGTCATGATATTGGGTCACTATAGACAATAAAAATGAGTGGTAAAGAAATGACTTTTTCAACAATAAGCCATTTAAATAAATATTTTGTGGCTTGGAAACTACTACAATTGAAATTGACATCCGTTACATTTATCACATCGGTCTTCTTCTGGGACAGTTTACAAGATTTACAGGCCAAAAAAATACAGAAAAAAATGCACAGCAACAGACCAACAAATTGAAAAAAAAAAAAATCATCAAATAACAATGAAAATTGCTTACAGTATCCCAGAGAAGGATACACTGGCCACAAAAAAAGTAAAAGTTACATTTTCTGACTTGTTTCCAGAGCGAGGCTTAAAGCATCTGTTAACTTTAAAATTATCAGAAAGGGAATATATTGAATTTTACATCAAAAATTGAACAGGAACTCAGTTTTTCTTCCCAACTCCTATTGAGCGGGTGAGAACTAGAGGCCATCTAGCATTTGGTGAAAAATGAGTTCAGTGCGTGTAGCTCCCTCTGACTGCACTTAAATCATATTTCACTTCAGTTACAATTTCTTTAACCAAAAATATCAATTATCTGCCAAACATCTGAAATTACTTTCAATTTGTAGGACAGTAGACTCTGGTTCTCACCCACTCAAGTGTAAGTTATTGAACAAAAATCTAAAATACACAATCCACATTCAAGAAGTTGGGTCTGAAATGAAGGATGGCATAGTGTGAATATGTCCAGTATAGTAATGTGCAGTGATGATTATACACTCAACAAAATGAAGATAAATCAGAAACCAGGTACTATTCAAGTATTTATTTCATGTAATACTGGATCATACAAGTGAAAATAAGTAAACAGATAACAATATATAGGTAAGACAAAAATAATTATTTCTTTTCGAGAGAAAAAGTCAATATCTAGTGTGGCCACCCTTTGCTTTGATTACAGCATTCAGTCTTTCAGGCATAGCTTTCACATATATTTCTATTCCCTCAGTCGCTAAACCATCCAATATAGTTTGAAGTTAATTCCAAAGAGATTCTTTCAATGTTACAACAGATTTGCTCAATCAGATTAAGGTCTGGACTTTCAGCAGGCCAAGTCATAACTTTTATGTCACCAGATATGTGTTTCTTACAGTGTCATGGCAGCATTTAACATCTTCAGCATCATGTAAGGCTACAATGCGGCTACGAGCAATCTCAGAGAGCTCCTTCTGTCGTGCCATAGTGTTTAACAATGAGACACTACTGAAAGTTCATGTCACCCTATATACTGGAACAACTGACCATCAGAGAGAATTTTGCAAATAATGTTGCCTCAAACCAGTTTAAACAAATTTTTTAGCGTCACTAATCATGAAATGCATCTTAAAGTATGCATTCAGGCAAGTAAAAAAAATAATAAATGTGTGACACATTTCAACTGTGTTAAAAAATTGATGTTTTCAGTGTTTTTGTTTATTTCCCATATTTTTACCTCAGTATATTGGTGGGAATGTTTTTTTTTTGTTGTTGTCATTGCTACAATAGTATTTTTCAATACATTTCCACCAAAAAATACAAGAGAAGTAATATATTAGGACCCCTTTCAGATGAAAGTGGTGGTGTATAATCATCACTGGACACTACTGTAAATAATTGCATGTGATGCAACTACAACTTCTGAATTTCTGAAACTGAATTTTCTTTAGTTCTCATCAACAAGCTAATTTTGCAAGAATCTGCCAAATAAGGGAATGATTCCACTGAATACATAATTTACGTGAATACATGATGTCTTCAAACCTTTCTTCCACCAAATGCAGTTTCCTTGCAGTGAAATGTCATCAAAACTCCCTGACCTCTGACCTAGGCTCTGTCCTTACCCAGAGAGTCCGTCTCAGTTCAGCATCTGGGAGCTCTGTGGCCAATTTTAAATTTTCAAAACTAATCTTTTCTCTAGGTCTTTGGTTCCAAGCAAATAGGACAGCTAGCTGGAAGGTAGTAACCTCCAGGTCATACTGCCCCACTTCATTCTTGAATGTAATCTGCAAAGAGGAAGCAGAAAAAGTTTTGCTAAATACAGGCCATACTGACATAAAATACCCTGCACTGCCATCAGATCGAGTACCAGAACATTCATGAGTACCAAAAGTTTCTAGAAGGAAAGATTTTCGCATGTCCTCCCCATCCACCTACATTAATGTATGGTCAGTGTTCTTGTGTAAAATGGCCTCCATTCATATTGAAGATAAATTAAGGGAATTTGCAGATAATGTGAGAAAACTAATTAGCACAAGTATAGATACTTATACCACAAATACATCCTCTTCATGTAATCTGCATACTTTCGATTAAATAAGCCTTGGCCCAATATTTTGAAGATAATAAATGAAGTAAATGAATAAATCATAAGCCATTATCCCGTTAACATGTACAACTTCATGGAAGCAGCACCAGTACTGTTGCAGTCTTGTAATATCAGAGTATTACTCCTGTACATGCCAGCAGGGGGCACCACTCACTATGCCATTGGACATGAGGTGATGCCAGTGTAACTTCCTTCCACTGTGGTTCTTCTTGTAGAATTCTTCCACCTCAGGGATGAGGTCTTCTAGCTCAGTTGGCAGAGACACAAACACCTTTTCTGAGCTACGGGACCAGGCACCTGCATTCAGGATCTTGATGTTGACAGAGTCGGCTGCATGGCGGCACAGATGAACACAGGCTCATACTCAGACATACGCAAGAGCTCAGAAGTTACATTTCCTACAGTGGATAGCATATAACATAAAAAATCGTATTTGTTTCATTAAAGCCTAAACTAATGAATCAAGGTGATAGATATTACCTGGTAAAGCAAGTTTGTTATGTTTATGCATTTCCTTGAAGGCCTGATTAAGATCCTCAGACACTTTGATATCCTGGAACATCCTGGCCAGTTTGTTGACATAGTCCGCTGGCATGCCTACTTCCTGAACAGAGACAGCATAACTCTAAATGGTCGTCACTTTATTTTAAGATGCTCTAAAGGGCGACAGAACCTGACCGTATGCAGGTCAATGTAGCGAGCTGATATAACCAAGCGTGAGTAGCCAGTATTAAAATAGTTCCACGAATTATTAAATCAACAAGTAAAATGTTTATTAACTTAAAAATAATAAATCAAATTAAACTATGAAAGTGCAATGAGACCATCATATATTGGTAATTACACAAAACCTAGCAGTAACATAGTCCAAAAACTATACTCAGGAAAACCATAAATTACAGCAGTTACACAGTGTTCAGCAAAACCCTGAGCTCCAGGGGGTTAGAAATACTAGAGTGAGAGACAGGGATCAGATTTTCAGTGATATGCTGCGATCAGCTACATCCAGCTATATAAATGTCAGTGTGCAATATGAAACACCCGAACACACTCACTTAAAGACTTTATCATGTAACTATAGTACTTTTCCCATAGCCCCGCTTAGAGCATATTTTTGATATCACCCTAGGAACATAAAACTTTTGCAAAAATTTCATTGGCTGAGAGCGTGGGGAAAAATTACGTCACGCTGTCAATATTTGCCAAATTGAATACCAAGAGTAACATTGGTTACTAAGCCCTGTAGCAAGCTAGATAAGTGCCACTCAGGTTACTTGGCTATCAAGCTAGCCAGTGTGGATGCAGTACTTTTTTGTAACCATTATGTAACATTAGTTTGTTAGCAATCGAGCTAACATTACCTAGCTACTCAGTTGACTGAATTTACAAACTGTTGCCAGTTCAACCGCGAGAATGCCTGAGATTCAGTGACTGGCTAAGTTAACGGAGCAATTGAGTTAGCTTAATGCTAACATACAATGGGCGCTGAGGGAAATTACATTTGTTTTCTATTAAATTACACAATTCAGTCATGAGACGAACGGAATCTTGTACTGTTAGTCGTGTCATAAGAAAGATATGAAAGATAGAAAGATAACTTGTTGAGTAAATTTTGCGTTTCTTGCTCACTAAAGCTTGCAACAAATGCAAAATTTACTCAACTTGTTTCTTAACCTTTATATGACACGGCCACTTGCGTAAGATCCTCTATCAATTTTGCACAGGGAACCTGAGCTGCACATCATATCATAACTGTGAGGCCATACCCTGAGCCACTCCACCATATTTTCTTCAATCTCACTGTCCGCCGAGATGTCTAGGATCAAGCGGCGGGTCAGATGTGCCTTGTGGTATCGCATGAAGACGTCTTTATTCTGCACATATTTCAGTACCAACAACTGCAAAAACCAGAGGAACAACATCTATATCATATTGCTGAAGAATACATATATAGCGACACCAAAACAACAAAAAAGATGCCAATAATGTTAAAACACAGAAAAATTTTCCACAAAATTGCTAATACCTTAAAATCCTTCGAAACAATAATGGATTCTATGATTATGAAATGTTGTAAAGGCATGAATCAGTGCATGTACCAACCACTTCTTTCAGCTTTGCTTCGATCTCCTCTGAGGTGAGTCTCTTACTCAGTGGGGTCTTCCTCAGCAGCATGTCACAGTAGTTCGCCAGAAGTTCTGGACACTTCGACTCAGGTTGAGTTTTTAGTCCCACGCTGTGCGGGGTGAACACATTAAGTAAGCACCACCCCAAACAAATTCACTCCATCACTCGCACCAGGGATAGTCCCTCCAACGCCCCCAGAACCTAACATTTAAGGAATTCCATTGGCTTTTGCAAACACTAATATTCTTTAATCAAGTAATTCAGTAAACCCAAACAAAATCAGAGTGAGACCAAGAATTTGTAAACTGACACAATTTTTGCTTCCTGACTCTGGCAAATTGCTTTTGAAAACCATAAATATGAGGTTAAAGTAGAGACTGTCAGATTTTATTTTAGGGTATTTACATCCATATCATGTAAGTATGCAGGAATTACAGCCCTTTCCATAGTGCCCAAATACTAACAGACTGCCTTGTATATGTATTTCCTTATATCACTACTTCTCTATAGCTCCCCTACGCCAGGCTGGGACAAATCCAGTCATGAGAGTTAGTCTAACGCAGTTTTAACTCTTTCCCAATTGGTATTGCCTGATCCAGGATTAGATATAACCGGCGAGAGAGGTTATCGCTTTCTCTGATTGTATTTCTTCCGTATTACATTGGATTACTTTATGTTACACAGTATAAGAAAGCTGATAATCTGCTTTTTCCTATGATGCTCAAATATAGAAATGTTCAGCCATCGTCAGAATAGTTCGGCTCATCGAAACACAAGACGTCATCTGGTTTGCCTTCTACACACTTCAAAGTATATTTTGTCCAATTTTGATGACTTTTGGTGCAATACTTCCAGCTGATATAATCAAGAAAATTACTTTTTCTTGTTTTCACCCATTTTCTCATTAAGAATCATTTGAGCAAATTTGCCTAATGTGTTATATAATAGGCAAATTCATAATCATACTGAAAAAGAAAGCCTAAAGTTCCAAGCATGCTGGACATTAATAAAAGGACATAAATAAAATATTTTGATGATTTTTTTCTTTTTTTTGTTGAGGCGGTGACTTTCCTTAGCCGTTTGGTCCTCATGTAGGCCAGTTGGAAAACAGTTAAAGCAGAAAGGCAGAATAGTTCTGAAAAAAATGAGAGCATAACAAAAATAAAAGAGACCAATGTAGCAATTCTTACCCCTTTTGCTTCAGCGGCAGCTCCAGTTTGAATATTGTGGCGTCATTCACAACTGCTTTGTAAGCCTGGAAATGGAGAGATTCACTGCATCAATGCTGAATGAACTGCTCTAAAGCAGACCACTGCCATTGTGTCAACAGCACAAACTGCTAGCCATGGTCTCCTTGGTGGACAGCCATCAGATCAGAACAAATGGCATGATTGTTTATTATGGAACAAATTCATTTTTTAAAGTAACATCCTTCCAACATTTACTGACAAAATATACAGTATAGAATGTAAGAAAATGTTTAGGCCTTACTTACTTTGTCTCTGGCTGTTAGAAACCGTGGGTCATCCTGGAAAGCCTCTTTCACCAGTTTACTGAAGCGGTTGAACAGTGTAAGCAGCTGTTCTACATACTTTTCTGAGTCCTGCAGACACACAAATCCAGCTTGAACAGAGAAAAACTGGGCCTGCTGTGATTCAATGCACTGCGGTTATCATGCTGCAAGCTCCTCAAAATTGTGAAATATTAAGCTCACTTTTACCCAAGAGACATGTTTTACAGGTGTTCTCGTTTCATGATAAAGATCACATGCTGCCTCCCCCCCGTCCAGCTTTGCTTCCCCTGTGTCCACAAACTATTATTCTCCCAAATTATCTTCTCCTCAACACTTTCTGACCTCCACAAACACGCCCGACAGCCCCTGCTCTCCGTGTGAATCACTGCACTGTACTTACAGTAGTGATGGTTTCTGCTGCTGCTACCATGTCTGCGAGCCCTGCGTTCATGATGTGGTCCTCAAGGTCCTTCAGCATGGGCTCAATGCCACTGGGAACCTTGTCCATAAGAGAGAACATAAGGTGCAACTCTGTAGAAAGGACAAACACAGCAATGCCCTGTTATCATCATAGGCAAATAGAGTTTCCTGAAGAACAAAAACTCAACATATAAACAGAGAAATGAAATGACAAATGCAGTTAAGACCGAGGAAAGACAAAAGAATTACAGTATTGTTGGCAACACACAGTTCATGAGGTTTAAAGACATGACTGCTTGCAATAACAGAACAGTGGCAATGATGCATGAAGACTCCTTCAGATGCCTTAGGGCAGAGGTAACCAACTCTGCTCCTAGAGATCAATAATTCTTCACATTTTCAGTACGACCAAAAGCACAGCTCAATCAAAACATAGAGATCTTGTTGACCAGCTACTGAGTAGAGTCAGCTGTTCCAAAAAAGGGCTGAAATAAAAACCTTCAGTATGACAGATTTCCGTAACAAGAGAATGTTACCTCAGCTGAAAAGGTTGCCATGAGCATGACATTTTATCATTGAGCATTTACACGATCATTTTAAAGCTCATCCTATCATCCACAAAATTCATTGGCTTACTGCGACCACATATTATAATACAGCAACTTCTTTTACACACTATTTCAAGGCCTTAGTCTGATGATGCAGTGAACTAAATTTCAGGCAAATTGGTCAGGCCGTCTAGGAGGATAATGATTTTTAAAATCTTGTAAAAAATCCAAGACGGTGGAAAATCCACCCATACGCGCCCATATATTGAGTAGCTTGTATGGATAGATTCATCTGCGCCCAAAGAATCCAATCCAATCAGTTTTCAAATTATGCTCCAGACAAAAACCATGTTTACAGACAGATGGACAAAGTGATGGCAATTTCTCCAGCGTCCTATGCAGAGAATAAAAATTAGTGATGCCATATCTTACAGTGAAACAAAAATATAGGATTTGAGTGAGTGTAGACACTTCTTGATCATTGAAGCCAAGGGAAAATTGCTCACGCAACTAACTAGGCAAGGCTCAGCATCAATTTAAGGGTATTGAGCTGGATCCCATATAAAAATTCTTCAAAGAATATGCTCACTGGAACATGATGATGGATAGAAAATAACTGAATTGGTGAATTCAATAAGCACCCTACTCCATGAGACTTATTTTAACAAAAAGTTTTGATTTTTCTTCTTGAAGTAGTGATGATGTCAATATCATATTTTTAACACACGTATCACCCCATCAGAGGCAACAAATGGCAAAATATAGTAGCAACTGGTACTTTGGTTTCAGCGAGTTGGCCAAATATAGTGGAGTTGGGCCTTTTTTGAATTAAACAACTGATTCTCCAGCATTAAAAGGGACAAAACATGTCTTGTTTCTCCACAGTGTGGACACCGAACTGCTCAGTGTAGTGTGGTTGCTGTGGATAAGTAATAGCCCTGACATTAAGGTTTACACGGCAGAATCTGGTGGTGACTCCTGACCACACAGTTTCAGAAATCTCAGCGTCATCTCTAAAGTCTGCTCAAAACCAGAACACTTTGTATTCACGAAAAGAATACTTCACTCTGCTGCTGCCAACTATCGGCAGAGGCAGAATTTTGTACAACAGGGGCATGTTTTGGAATCACTGTGCAAAATACATTAAGAATAACCACACATATTTATAGGAGTTGGTACCTATTTGCACACAATCAAAAATCCTGTCACATAAAGAGCACAAAGCATGCAAAAAATTAATTTCAAAAATGTGTAGAATTGGGCCCTCATATAATTCTCTGATTCAATTTATTCAGTTCTGGTGTAACCTGCTGTTACCATATACCCATAAAAAAAAGAAAAAAAAAAAAAAAGTAGAACCAGAACCTGACATAACCAGTGATGGATACCCTGACACTGGACATTGGAACTGCCTTCCTCAGGCTCTGAAGTCAACAAATAACTAGAATGCAAAGCATAAGCACATGGAACAATAAACAGTGATCTTGAGCGATTCTGTTCGAACCTGAGCTCACTGAGTCAGCAGCATTACCGCTCCTGCTGTACTCACTCTCAGTCTCGTTTCTCTTGATCATGCCTGGGCATTCCGCCAGGATAGTCTCTTTGAATGATGTCACAAGTGCATTCACACAACATTCCATAAGCTGCAAAAGAAAAGGCACAGAAACGCAAGAACATCAGCTCATGTCTTCCCTGCATGCCCTTGCATGGAATTTCTGAATGCTCATCATTGACTCGACAGTGTCTGACTCTCCAGGAAACTCACTGCTTGAACAGAGTTACATTCACGTCTTGTCTCCAAATAGCGTAGTGCACGTTTCTCCTCTTCCCTTAACTTAGTATCTGCCTGCAAGAAAAACACACCTGCAAGTCAGAACTCAAAGACTAACAGCAAGTACACACGGGCAACAGAAACAGTGAGACAGACTGGGGAACAAATCTCAAAGTAAAAATAAGACAGCTGAACACAAAAACAGAACAGCATGTATTCCTACCCATACATTCACTCATGCAGAGCACTTATATACAGCAGCACACAACACAAGCATTGAAAGAGTCATCACACAATAATAAGAGACTATCTGTCCCACATGAGAATAAATCACTTCTAATAAGGGTGAGACAATGAAGAACACACTACTTACATATTTCATATAGTTCTGAACACCATTCTGCTGCAGATATGATGGTGCTTGCGTTCTGTAAAACCTCTCAGTGGAGTCCAGATATGCCTTCTCAAAATTATCTCTGTATATCTGCAGCTTGTCCTCAGGATTGGAGCACAGGTTGACTGGAGGAAAGTAATGATCAGAATTCAGACAGCTCCTTTTATCTACAGAGCTACAGGAAAAATGGACTCACATTGCCCAGCACAAACAGTACTTAAACATTGAAAAAACTGTGCGAGTACCTAATGGGGGTAAGCACAGAGGGGTGTTCCTTACAAATGAAAACCTTCTCTGTTGTTGAGCTGTAAGAGGAAATGGGTACTATATCTCAGCGTTTTCCCAAGAGACAAACGCATTAAGTGGAAACAGTTCAAAAATGTTTGTGATGGTTTTTGTGACTAATGTGATGCTGGGGGTAATAATGGCAGGCATTCAATTCACATCTCTTCAACTCTAGGAACTAAAGATGCGCAGATTGGCTCTAACGTCATCCGAATCCGCAAATACACTGAAATCATCCACCCGCCACCCACCCACAATTATTATTTTCTCCAATTTATAGACCCGCACCCGCATGACCATCTCACCCCACCTCTAAGCTATATTGCCTTTTAACTCCTTCAACCCCACAGCCCTCTACAGAGGGCAGACCAACATATTCCCTTCAACCCCAAATTCCTGCAGGGAAAATTCAAACAATCTGACTAATTGATTGGAACATATCAGGTTACATTTAATGGGATTCCAGAGATAACAGTAAGATACAATGTCCAGATAATGACCAGCCCTCTACAGAGGGCTGTGGGGTTGAAGGGTATAGTGATGCTAGAATATCTGGGGTTGAAAGAGTTAAAATATTGTGCATTTCATTGATGCATGAGTGTTTTCAGTCATGATTTACTCTAAAAGATTAGAGATGTCGCTAGTCTTCACAATAAAGGAGTCGTCTGAGCTCTGATCCATACTTTTTTTTTTTTTTTTTTTTGGGCAACACAAAATTACCAGTAACCTTCTCAAGTCAGTCAAGGTGGTGCAGAATGTTTATCATACACTGTTGTTAGACATGCCTGACTTTCATCTAATAGAAAGTCGAGCAATTCCAGCGCAATCAAACAATTACAGTGGGCTCCAAAATTACTGGCAGCCCTGACTGGCAATGCACAAACAATACTTTCAAAATTCCGAGAAATACATTTATCAAGAAGCTCTAAATAACAACACATGAGAAATCCTGCACGATATTAATGTTCCAGTAGAAACAACCAACATCATTTACTGGTTTAATTGAAAATCTATTTCCTCCAAATCAAGGTTTTACAATTAATGGCACCCTTAATGACTGTAAATAACATCTACCAAAATTAAGCCAGGTATTAAATTCCACTTATTTAAGTCTTATCGCAGTGTTAAGGAACTATATTGAGCCGTTACATCACTTCCCATTTAACTAGGATATAAACATGGGGTAACACACATGCAATATCCCTTTGTCATCCAACACCATGAACAAAACAAAACAACTGTCAGTTCAAAGGAGGCAGCTGGTCATTGACCTTGATAAATCTGGTATTGGCTACAAGAAGATTCACAAATGATTGAATAAACCACTGAGCACTGCCAGGGCAATTATAAAAAAATTTCAAAGATATGAAATTGTTGAAAACCTCAAGGGTAGAGGACGCAACTGCATTTTTCCCCCCAGAATACTGAGGAGGATGGTGAGAGAAGCAAAAAAATCCTGAAGAATCACTGTGAAGGAATTGCAGGCCTTGATGGCATCTTGGGGACACCAAGTTTCAAAAAGCACCATAAGGCGCCACCTCCTCAACCACAGGCTCTTTGGAAGAGTTGCCAGAAGCCTCTTCTGACCAGGAGACACAAAAGCAAGCGCTTGGAGTTTGCCAAACCTCATTTAAATTATGACTGGAACAAGGTGCTATGATCAGAGGAGACCAAAATTGCACGTTTCGGTCAGATACAGCATCAGCATGTTCGGCATCAAAACAGAGATGGATACAAGGAGAAGCACCTCATACCCATGGTGAAATATGATGGGGGGTCAGTCATGTTTTGGGGCTGTTTTAATACAAGAGGTCCAGGGCCACTAGTTAAGATTAACAGCATAATGTATTACACCAAGTATCAGGATATTTTAGCGGATAATCCGGTCTCCTCTGCCAAAAGGCTGGGACTAGGCCGTGAGTAGACTTTCCATCAAGACAATGGCCCAAAGCATGCCTCAAGATCTACACAGACAGAAATGGTTTTGTGACAACAAAATCAATGTTCTGCAATGGCCATCGCAGTTGCCAGACCTAAATCCAATTGAAAACTCGGTCACCACGGGGACCGAGTCTTGTATCTTCCCCAATCCCCAAATTTCGAACAAACTGGCGGCAGGCAGCCATATTGGACGTCCTAAATTGACGAAAATCGGTCTTGAACATTGTCATGTATATATCTTAGCTTGTGTCAAATTTGAAAACATTCCGGTAATAATTGTGGCTTCCAGAGCCCGGAACGTAAAACATTTTGAACAAAATGGCTGCCGGCAGCCATATTGGATGTCCAAAATTGATGAGAATCGGTCTTGAGCATTATCATATATATATCTTTGCCTGTGTAAAATTTGAAAACATTCCTGTGATAATTGTGGCTTCCAGAGATTGGAACATAAAAAATTTCGGACAAAATGGCCGCCGGCAGCCATATTGGACATCTGAAATTGACGAGAATCGGTCTTGAGCATTGTCATATATATATCTTCGCCTGTGTAAAATTTGAAAACATTCTTTTGATAATTGTGGCTTCCAGGGACCGGAACATAAAAAATTTCGGACAAAATGGCCACCGGCAGCCATATTGGACGTCTGAAATTGACGAGAATTGGTCTTGAGCATTGTCATATATATCTTCGCCTGTGTAAAATTTGAAAACATTCTTTTAATAATTGTGGCTTCCAGAGACCGGAACATAAAAAATTTCTGACAAAATGGCCACCGGCAGCCATATTGGACCTCCGAAATTGACAAAAATCGATCTTGAACATTGTCATATATATATCTTCGCCTGTGTAAAATTTGAAAACATTCCTGTAATAATTGTGGCTTCCAGAGCCTGGAACATAAAAAATTTCGGACAAAATGGAGACCGGCAGCCATATTGGACGTCCGAAATTGACGAAAATCGATCTTCAGCATTGTCATATATATATATATATATATATATATATATATATATATATTTGCCTGTGTAAAAATTGAAAACGTTCCTGTAATAATTGTGGCTTCCAGAGCCCGGAACATAAAATCTCTGCGGCGGCGGCCCTGGAACTAATCCATAGTATCTCCCGATTATCGTCGTAGGGGAGATACAACCAGTGGCCTGAATTGAAGAGGGCAGTTGATAAACGCAAACCTAAGAATGTTAAGGATCTTTAAAGAATCTGCTTAGAAGAATGGTCCAAAATCCCCCCAAATGTGTGCCTTAACTTTTTCAAAAATTACAGAAAAAGACTCCATGCTGTTATCCTTGCCAGCGGTGTTTGCACCAAGTACTGAATGAAGGGTGCCAATTATTATAAAACCTTTATTTTGTTTGAATTTATTTTGTATTGGTTCTTTCCATTAAAACACTAATAAACACATGTTCATATATTCTGTTTCTCTATAATTATATTGCTTATATATTTTGTATTGTTTGTGCATTGCCAGTCAAGCGTGTAAGTAATTTTGGAGCCCACTATAAATGGATTACATTAGCCTAATGCAGTTACATGACAAATCAATGTTACTGCCTGACTGCTGCAAACCACTTCTCAGTGTTATTATCGCTGCTGTAGCTGGAAAAATACCCATATGAAATTCGGCCTCTCTCCTGCAGTTTTTAGGCTGACAACGTAATTTACGTTCGAGGCTTCTCCCTCGTTACCTCGCCCGCGACCGAGTCAGCAGGGCAAGGTATTGTAATCAGTGTTGTTTGTCTGTTTGTTTGTTTGCTTGTCTGTGTGTTAACAATCTAGCATCTACACATTTGCACTGATTGACTTCAAACTTTCACAGTAAGTGGGTAATGGTCCGTAGATTACCTTATTAAATTTTGGGGGTGATCGGGTCAAGGCCAAGGTCATCGGAAATGTCAAAATCGTTTTTTTTTGCGATAACTTCAAACAAAAACTAAAATGTGCAACTTTCAATTCTGCTCCCAACCAAATGCTGGATGATGTGTAGCTTTGATAGTCCCCGTAGCGGTTGGGGGTTAAATGCCACAGGGGTCGAAATCATTGGTGAAAATAATATATTTTCCATTATAACTCAAAAACGGTTGCAGATGGTCAGATGTTTACCATTATGAGCATATAGGAACTCCTATAAGGGCTTTTACTTGACACCATGACCTTTCACTTTCAGTGACCTTCAAAGATGAAACAGAAGGTCATGGATTTTCAAAGGACTACAAGTTAAAAACAGTTGAGGTCACACTTGTAAAATTGAGTCAGTATCCAAAACACTGAAATAAGTCCTGGGAACGAGGTTTTTTTTGCCTGGAAACACTTGTTAATAAATTTTGTTTTACCACCACCATCGGCAACATAAAATTTCCATAAGGAAAATACTATGGCTTACTCCCCTCACCATATGATTCGCGCACACCGATGACGAGCTGCGAGTCAAAAGCCTCCCCAAGTCTCTCTGCATGAACAAGCTTCATAGCACTGTCCTGCAGACGGTTTTTGATGTTGGAAAAAATTGACTCATTCCATGTGTCCAGCATGAGCTGTGGATAGGACAGGACAGGTATAAACATCCAGCTCTCATGCCCTGTGGAGAATACAGCCTGTACCACCTAAGAAATGGGAACAGGCTTAACAGAGAAGTGAGATGGAACTTAAACCCCCCTCATACTCTGCATGCACACCATAGATAATTCTGTCCCTTATACCCAAAGCTCCCACCTAACATAGAGGTAAAACCGACCACTCTGCAATACATCATAAACGGTACCCAAAAGCAATTCCCAATGCACACAATCTTCCTAAACTGTTCTGTAATATTCTATCATGCATAATAAATACTTCAGCCTTCGTACCTTCCTTACTATGCTGTCCTCCATGTTAGACTTCTTGTTGCTGCCTTGTTTTCCCATCAGAGTGATCTCCAATTGGCAGAAGGGCTTGGGGAGGATGCCGCACTGAGTGAAGAACTTCCTCCACTCAACGATGTAGGCCTTGAGCAGGGCCGTGTCATCCTGGTGACTCAGCACCCTCTGCGTACGAGGAACGGACCATCAGCAACCACACACAAAAATCAGGGATCAATACAACCAAATAATACCATGTTTCATTACAGCCTGGGTCAAAACGAAGACACAAATTCAGGACAGGGACAATTTGTTTTGAATTGAACACCGACAAATTCAAATTGACTGACATTGCGTGCATTCACACTGGTAAACAATCAAAAAGTCATTTTAAAATAAAATGGCCTTGAGTATTCAACAAAGTTTGCATTGGGCATATTTGGTTTGCCAAGATATAAATTCAGGAACTAGCTACAATGGGTTCATTAAAGATTTTTATTACCTCACTCAAATCAGAGCTGTTTGATCCCTCATTAAATACAAATTTAGGTGTAATACAGGTACATTTTGAAACACAAATTTACACCCAAGTGTTGCTTACTTTACCAACATTCCACAACATACAGTTATGCCAGAATCATTGGCACCCTTGATAAAAATAAGCAAATAGGATGTATACAAAAAAAAAAAAAAAAAAAACTGAAAAGCTATACAATACCATGAAAAAGTACTTGCCCCCACCTGATTTCCTCCATTTTTGCATATTTGTCACATGTAATTGTTTCTGATCTTCAAAAAAATCTCAACATAAGACAAAGATAACCTGAGTAAATGCGAAACCCTGTTTTTTTTTTTTTTTTTTTTTTTTAATACCATTTCCTTCATTGAAAAGGTTATCTGATTGCAACTGGCCTGTCCTGAGAGAAAACTGTCCCGGAAATTACTCAAGCAAAATTTAACTGACAATAGGAGCGATCTGATATAGCGCAAAACTGTCGTAAATCGGGAGACGAGATGAAGGAAGGGGATTTTTTGTCGACATCCTCACTTCCGGTAATAAGACCAGCTTCGCCAAGTCAATGCATGCATGACAAAATGCGATGAGCATTGCGCAGCTTCACAGTCGAATACCATCGTGGATACACAGATATGAACATGAAAATACCGCAAAATTCAAATAAACGCTACAAACGAGTCAAAGCCGGAGTTCACGTTTTGGAATGAAACGCTATAAATTGCCATTATATTAGCTAGCGTTCGACCGTGCGCGGATATGAGCGGAAGTTCACTCATCGACATTTTTACATTTGACCCAGGATTTTCTGCCGTCATATCCGCCTGGCGATGTGCCGTATTGTACATCAGATCGCTCCTATTGGGTTGAATTAAACTGGACGCACCCAGGCTTGAATACTGCCAGCCCATTGCTATAAACAGAGCCACAGATAGGAGCCTTTCCAGTAATGTGACGTAGGCCAATAGCTCTCAACAAGCAACACACAACGAAGCTATATCAAGAATTTGCACGAGTGATGAGCAAGAATATTCCTGAAACACATCAGGGTGGCTGGAGTTACAAAGCCATTATAGTTAAAAAGGTTCTGGGACTCCAGCAAACCACAGCAAGGGCTATTATCTCCAAACCGAGAAGTCTTGGAACAGTAGTGAGTCTTCCAAGGAGTGGCCTGCCGTCTAAAATTCCTCCAAGAGCACATTTACAACCCATCCAGGAAGACACATGAGAACCCAGAGGAACTCAGGAAGGGCAGGTCTCATTCCCCTCGTATAGAATCAGTGTTCATGATTCCACCAAATGAAAGAAACTTGGCAAAAATGGTATCAACTGGAAAGCTGCAGTGGCTCCCCATCTTAAGTGCTCAGATTAAACAAAACGAAGATTTGAAGGGCCTAGTCAAAGTCCTGACAGGAATGACACTGACATTCCTTGGCAGGTCCATGAATGGGTAGCTCACGCTCAGGAACCATTCTCCATGCGGCTGAATTAAACAGAGAAGAGGGGGCCAAAATTTCTCAAGAGTGAGTAAAAGACTGGTCCCTAGATTTCTGTAAGCATTTGGCCACAGCTGTCGCATCAAAAGGTGGCACAACCGGTAATTAAGTTCAAGGAGGCAATTACTTTCTCACTTGGTTGATATATATGCTAGATAACCATTTGTATAAAGATCTGCAAAAATAAAAAAAAAATCTGGGGGCGCCAAATATTTTTTGTGGTCAAGTAATTTTTTTTTATATGTTTGAACTTCACATTTGGATTATCAACTATACCATTTTTTATATTCAGCCTTTTTTTTTTTTTTTAATTTTCTATCAAGGATGCCAAGATTTCTGCGCCTGGCTGTACACTGATTGAAGGGTAGTTTAGGGAGTGAGGTGGATCAGGCTTTTATGAGACTAAGAGCAGATGTGAAGCAGAGGAATGAACACAATCTTTAACCAATTTAGTCCGTGCTTTGTTTGCAAAGTAATAAGGGACACTGCCCAGTTCAAAGGTCCAAAAAATGTGTTAAATCACACAGGCTAGTTTGAATAATCAATATAGTCAAGAGGATTAAAGTGCTAGCTAAAATGCTACACAAAGAAGTAGAGCGCTCCAAAAAGGTGATTATCTCAAACACTAACGAAACTGTTCCCAGGGTGGGACACTTCTTTGCTGACATTCTATTGAAATTTCCCTTAAAGGTAACCAATTCATTCCTTATCCTCAAATTTTTTTTTTTTGCATAATTTGCCAGGCTGTTCCAATAAAAAGATTTTTGTGTAAGTTTTAATGTTGTCCTCGACCCCTAACAAGGATCAATTCCGAAGGAAAGCAACCTCTCGACCGTTACGGTCAGCCATTGTGGCTGCTGGACCGCGGCCATTTCGACGTGCCTACTACTTAATATGCATGAGCGATTTGCATGAAAAGTCATGTCAGATCAGTCATTAGATTCGACAGCTAGTAAAAAAAATTACGTTCATGCATTACAAATTCATTACTATATTAGCATTGCTGCCTCACAGCAAGAAGGTTGTGGGTTCAAATTCCGCCTGGGGCCTTTCTGTGTGGAGTTTGCATGTTCTCCCCGTGGTCGCGTGGGTTTTCTCCGGGTACTCCGGTTTCCTCCCACAGTCCAAAGACATGCATGTTAGGTTAATTGGAGACACTAAATTGCCCATAGGTATGAGTGTGAGAGTGAATGGTCTGTGAATGGTGTGTGTGCCCTGCGATGGATTGGCAAGCTGTCCAGGGTGGGTCCCTGCCTTTGGCCGTAGTCAGCTGGGATAGGCTCCAGCTCGCCCCGCGACCCTAGTGAGGAATAAGCGGGTATAGAAAATGAATGAATGAATGAATGTCTAGTTATAAATATGGGACGATTTCAAGTACATTAATGACCTGAAAGTGCTAGGAAACAGGGAAATCGGGCATTTTGCACCAGGCATCAAGTTTACTTACGTATCCAGAAAAAGTTTGGCCTCATGTTCACCAGAAATATCTCTAAACCTGGCTTTAAAAGTTTGCCAGTGATCACTTTGGCCTTTTATATTTATCCTGTTCTTCAATCGATCTTCTTCCTGGCCTTTTCTAACACTTTTACGGGCCAAATCAGTCAGATATTTCTTTGGCTGCGGCATTTTGCTGTTGGCCAACTTCTCTTCATTTCTGCGTCCATCGCGCACATCCACTTTCACGTGACATAATTTTTGCATACCCATAAATACTAATGAGGTATTTCAAATGGCGCAGGGAGTTTTTGCGGGTCGTAAAAACTATTTTCACATTCAATATTCGGGGGATTGCAAGCGTTCTTGGAGAAAAAATGTATATATTCTCGTTTGTTTTGGTCATATCTATTAAATTATATCAAAAAAAGAACAGATTGGTTACCTTTGAACAAAAAATATAAATGATCGTATGATATTTTCGGTCAATTAAATGGTGTTAAAGTCTAATTTCTCACCTTTCTAACCAGATATCATTTTAATCATTTGCTGGAGCTTTGTCTTCACTGAAGCCAACAAAAGGATCCTAACAGTGTTGATTTAGTTGTGCACTAAATGGTTCCAGAATGGGACACCAACAGCTCCTAACAGTTAACACTGAGCAGCGCTGGTTTTGCGAGGGTATTGGCAAAGGTTGTTCGAGTTGGCAAAAATCAATAGCAATTTTGAGTTTAGCCCAGCTTATATATTGCAATAAAAACACTTATTTGGCCTTATTTGATGATAGTTTTGCATTTAATCTTTCTGTGTGCGTGTTTCAGAAATCAGAAAAACAGCTGCATTTCGCTACGTGATTCTTCGTTAGTTTTTCCTGCGGCCTAAACTTAATTCACCAGCAGCAAGACCACATATTGGCAAAGAACCAGAGGGCAACCAGACTTACCGCCTGTGCTTGCTTGATAAAATCTAGAATATCTTCTTTGAGAGCCTGGTGGATCTTTGCGGGACCTTTATCGTCCCAGAGACAAACTGCATGAACATCTCTGTGAGAGGTAGGCAACTATTATGAGCAATACAATCAAGAGCAAAAGAAAGGATTTCATGAGTAGTTACTCAAACCAGTAATCTGAATGCATCCCAGATAAACAACGCTAAAAGACTAGCAATAAAGTCGTCAAGCCAACAAGCACTCAAGTAAGGCAAGCCTACTCATTTTCAACATGGGCCATTTAGCACAAAAAAAGAAAAAATAAATGTATGTCTAGTCGCAGTAAATCTAGTGACTTCATTCTAGAGCCCCGTTTCTTGCTCGGCTTTTCAGAGCATGCAAAAATGGGTTCTTCTCTCAAAAAGTCTGAAATACCCCAAATAAGCTGCGATAAATGACATCAAACTAATCTCACAGACTCTAAACTGTCCAGACTTTAGAGTCTGAGAAGAAATGGTACATGGCCAATATGACGAGGTCTCATTCACTTCATGCAATAGAATGCGCTTAAAGTGCCCTTTGAAAAAGAGCCTGAAAATAAATGCTACCTTCATAGCCCAGGAAAAAGGATTAAATCATATCTGCCCTCTTAAGCACAGAAAATTATTCATTCTGAGCAGCACCACTGAGACAATGATCAAACTGTGGGGGGGGTCAGTGTACTCACGAGAACAGATCAAACCATTGCTGTTTGGTAACGGACTCCTGGCGAAGCAGCTTCAGAACAATGGGGCGCATCAAATCCCACTTGTCCTCAAACTGGAGGGAGCCTTTGTTCTGGAAGGCAAATTACATATTGTGATCCTAAAATGAAATTAAAGCAGTTAAAATATCGGCCAGACTAATATATACAATGGTTTTGGTCAAAGAACCAGTCACATGACCACAGCAGCTCTTAAACTTGTCCCTCTAACCAATATTGCACCACTAACTAAATTCTTTGACACCAGAGGACTTCAGTATTAAAAGTGCTAGGAGCTGTGGAAAAAAAAAAAAAAAAAAAAAAAAAAGCATAGGGAATCAAACAGTGTGCTGTTAAGGGCATTTTACTGCCAAAAACTAAAATGTTAGCACCATACTAGACCATAAAAATGCTGAAAATCACAAAGAGACCAGATTGTGGGCTGAGCTGTTTTATAAGTAAGGATTGTCGAGCAAGAAAGAAATACAATTTCACGGCTGTCAGGTGCAGCAACAGAAAGTCTTAAAATATTGTGGCACTTTGTTTAAAACCAGAAGATCAATCAACAATTCATGGGGCAGGGGATGCAGAACAAACAGGCAGAAATGTGCCATCAGAGAAAGGTAAGGTCGGGAAGAATCCTCATCTTTTAACATGCAATTACCCTCAAAATGTTCCCATTTACTTTGCTTGATAAGCAATCAAACAATTGATTGGCTGATGTACTAGGACTAATCAATAGAATGACTGGCTAATTTATATTTCCCCAACATTATTACTCATCGCATCTGAATGTGATCTGCTCCCTTGACAGCGGAGACTTATAAACTTTTTAGCTGGGCTTACAGAAAGCAAATCCAATGCCATTTTGAACAAATGTTCAAACCTTTTTGTTTTGTTTTTTTAAATCTGTGTTCATTTCGATAATTAATTTTACAATAGTTTTCCACTTTAAACAGGATTTTTAATGCTTAAACCTGAAGTTCCATTTTAAAAATGGATTTATTTTCATTCATCTTCCATAATTTCTGCAGAACAAAAGGCTACAACAATAAAGGGAATTAACATTATTTTTTCATACGCTATCTGTGAAGTCTTGCGTTGAAGCCAAATGTTATTGAATTGCTCGGGCATTATGACGCCTTAATCATTATAGGCTACGTATTAGCAGAGATTATTTCGAACAATTAAATTCCTTGATTGCTAATCAGGCAACATACGTGGGAACCTTGGAGAGTAATCCTGTGATAAAAGGTGAAGTCAGGATCCCAACAGCATGGTTCTGCCACTTGGCCCATTTTCTAAGGAATGTTTGGGGACAGGTTTTCCAGTTTATTATAGACTAAAAGACCAAGTTGGAATGTCAACATCCAAAGACTGTTGAGTACAACAATGAAATCTTCTCTTCTGTTTGTGTACAAGTACAGTACTGGAGAGACATTGGGGAGCCCTAATACAATGTAAATCATACTAGTGTGATCAAGTTATGTAAGATATCTCCACTCTCAAAGATTAAACAGTTGAATGAATATCAGGAGAATTCGTGACAATAATTTTCTTGGCATAGTAATTCAAATAATGTTTTAAGGTTATCAGTGCTTACTTTTCTACCCCAAATGGACCTGTAAAATGTTACTGGCTGAAACAATCTGAAGTAACAGGGGCGCACTGGCCATGTTAGTGCAAATCCAGACAAGGCTCGAATTGATGCCCTACCCGTTTGCCGTGCTGCCCACCTTAAAAGCCCCAGTTTACGGCAGTAGAATGCCGTGCCCTTTCCCCGCATTGCCGTAAGTGCCCCTCGGCCAAAACACCTACCCAAATTAAATAAATCACACGGCATTTCCCGTTTTTACCAGTGGCGGTTCGTCGGCCGTAACAAAGGGAAGCCAAAACCTCGTCCTTCAGAGCTTGATGACTTAAACATTTCGCAGTTTACTTTTCTTGATCAGCAGTTGCTCATACGAATTGGTAGAGGGACAGTCAAATTTATTTTCGATAGCAAATGACGACGCAAATGATCAATGCGTCTTTATAAATTAGTTTGTGAGGCTTCTTTCGCAAGAAGCCACGACGATCCGTTTTCAACAATCTTAATAGTAAAGAATGCGATGTTGCACAGCTTATTGCTTAATGAGCCTCTCTAATCAATTTGCGAATCTATGCCGTTTCATGAGCTTCTTGAGCGCGGAATTTATAAAAACGTATGGTAATTTATGTCGTAATTTATGTGTGAAAGAAAACTCCTCATAATTTCGTGGTGCAATGTATAACAATGTTATCGAAAATAAATTTGACTCAATTGACTGTTCCTCTAACAATTCGTTTGTGCAACTGCTGATCAAGAAAAGTAAACTGCGAAAGGCTTAAGTCATTAAGCTTTGAAGGGCGAGGTTTTGGCTTCCCTCTGTTACGGCCGACGACCGGCCACTGGTTTTTACAGCTGTCTTTTTCGCCCTTTTCTTGCGATCGTGGGCGCAGAATTATTCTTTAATAATTTATGTATTTTCTCTATTTTTAACTCCGCTCACGATGCCGACAGGTGAAAGGAACAAAAAAAGAAAAAGATGCCGAATTACCGTCGGTACCGTCGTTTGCCAAAGTGTGGCAAATTGACGAAGTTATGGAGGTACTGAAATTCTCTTAGGTTGCGTGTTCTGTGTTGATAAAGCTTGGGAAGTAGTCTTAATATCCAGTATCTAGCGCTGTTGTCTGTGTGAGTGTTGGAATGACAGAAAGTCCGAACTTCGCGGGTGGCAGATGATGTACAAAATGGCTAAATATTATCATTTTTTTTTCCAATGACCCGGCGATTGATTGGAATGTCCTTTGCTTGGACTTGCATTATAGCAATGCCCAACGATGTCCTAGTGCAATACTGAGCCAATTTCCAAGACGGCAAGCGGGGAAAAATACGGGAAAAGTTTTCTTTCAAGAATGGTTGATTTGCATAGTGCACGCTGATTGGTCACCTTATGTGAGGAACATCTGAGACTACGGACCTTTAGTTCTTATTAGCTAAAGTGATGACCTAAAGCTCCGTGGCGGATTTGCTGCTGTGCCCCCAAGGTAGCGGCAGACTTTGCTGTGGTGCCCCTTATATGGAGGCACATTTGCCGTAATGCCCTTTTATTTTCAGCATGGACCACGGCAACTTTTGCTGTGCCGCTTATCACCTGTAGTTCGAGGCCTGTCCAGAATTCTGCAAATGAGATGGTGTGACTGAAGATGCATTTTACAAAATGATTTGTTGTTGAACTTCAAAGACTTTCTGGTTATGTGATTCTTGCATGGTAAAAGCATGTGTAATGGGGGAAAAAAAAAGCCACTAGATGGCAGTATTGACAATTTTTTTTGTTAAGCCCAGTCTGGAGCTAGGTTGGGCATGTCCTGGGCATGCCTCAGAGGGGGCTGGACAAGAGTATATAAGGAAAAAAATTGAGAGAGTGGGAGAGTAGTAGGAGAAATTGCAAGGAGAAATAGTGGAAGGATACATTTGACCAGACCTGCCACTCTTTTCAAGACCTGAGAAACTTTTTGTGGATTTTTGCCTGTGTTGGAGCATTTTCCCGTCCCAGGACATCGCAACATAGCAGCCCATCTCCATTACAAAGGAACTGTAAATATCTCATTTTTTATTTGATTTCAATCTTGGTCAGTAGGGTAGAGTGTAGATTAGTTCTAAGTGTTTGTTTAATTAAATCTGTTGAAGTTGAAGAATTTTGTCTGTCATCCCTTGCTGTCCGTTACGCCATAACAAATTGGGGGCTCAGGTCTGGGATCGACCATTTTGTGAGTCATTTATTGAAAATCTAAAATTTCAAATTGTGAAATTTTTTTTTGAATTTTCCTAGATGTATATTGACAGATCAACAGCAATGGATGATTTTTTGGCATCACCAACCGTAGAGGTTTTGAAGTCTTTTAAAAAGACAGAACTGCTAGAAATATGCAGACAGTTAGAGCTGACAGATGTAAAACCAGCCATGCGAAAAGCAAGACTGGCTAGAGAGATTGTTGAATATTACATTGATGAAAATGTGTTTGCACCAGGAGATCTGGAACAGTTTCCAGTGGAAAATCCAAATGTAGAATTGGAACTTAAATTAAAAATGCTAGAGATTGAAAGGGAAGAAAAAGAAAAACGAGAGTTTGAGAGAAAGAGAAAAAAGAAAGGGAGGAAAAAGAAAAACAAAGAGAATTTGAGAGAGAGAAAGAGGAAAGAACAGAAAGAGAGAGACAGAGACAGAGAGATTTCAATTTAGAAAAATTAGATAGAGAAGAAAGGCTCCAAATGGAGCTACTAAAAATCAAAATTCAAGCTGAGAACAAATTTCGGGCTAGCCAGGAGGTAAAGCTGGTGCCTCCATTCTCAGAGAAGGAGGTTGATAAATATTTCTAGTGCTTCGAGAAGGTAGCTAAGAGTTGTCAGTGGCCAAAGGAACACTAGCCTCTGATGCTGCAAACTGTCCTCAAGGGTAAAGCTCAACAAGCCAATTCGGCTTTGTCTGCAGATGATTCCTCTGATTATGAGGTTGTCAAAAAGGTTATTTTGACAGCTTATGAGTTGGTTCCAGAGGCTTACCGACAGAAATTCAGAGGTCTGAATAAATCTGACAATCAGACTAATGTGGAATTTGCAAACGAGAAGAAGGTTTGCTTTGAGCGCTGGTGTACTTCTATGGAGGTCAAGGATGATTTCAACTCACTAAAAGAGATGGTGTTAGTTGAAGAATTTAAGAACTGTGTCAAGGATGATATTAAGACCTACCTTAATGAGAAGCAAGCACTGAATTTGCAATCAGCTGCCAAGTTTGCAGACGAATATGTTCTCACACATAAGTCCAAATTTCAGTCTAGCAGTAACAATAGATGGTCCCAATTTCAGAAGAAAGGTAACGGTGATACCTAAGATTCCTCACCCAAAGACAAAGACAAATCTGGTGATGGTGCTCAGAAATCCAGTCAAAGGTCTGATCAAAGTGTGAAAGCTGACAGTGACAAAAGTGGTCTAGTTTGCAATTATTGCAAGAAATCTGGTCATGTTACAACTAACTGTTGGTTCCTTAAAGCTAAGAAAGAAAAAGAGAAGGATACCAAACCCAATGCCTTTGTGAAGACAAGGTTAGAAATCCCTGTAGTAGACGACCGATCTGCTAAATTGCCTGCTCCTTGTGAGGCTAAGAAGCCTGATACTGCTGACTCTGTGAGGGAGGAATTTCTTCCATTTGTGTCAGAGGGATTTGTGGCTCTGAATGAGCATTCTCCTCCTGTCCCCATATATATCCTAAGGGATACCGGAGCTTCTCAGTCACTTTTGTTGATGGACTCCTTGGAGTTACGTGATGAGACCGCTTCTGGGGATTTCATACTTGTACAAGGTATTGAAGGGAGGACTGTATCTGTACCCCTATTCTTGAAGTCAGATTTAGTTACAGGACAGGTAAAGGTGGGACTTATGTCAAGTCTACCTGTTAAGGGTGTTTCTCTGTTGCTAGGCAACGACCTGGCTGGGGGCAATGTAGTTCCCCCGTTCATCTTACTTCACAGCCGAGCACTGAAGATGGCGATGAAGACCCATCTCTGTATCCTTCCTGTGCAGTGACTCGTGCTATGGCCAAGAAGGCTCAAGAAGAAGATGATGTGGTGCCGTCCTGCACCTTGAATAGTCATGACTCAGGTGGTTCGCCTCATGACTCTGTTCAGCCTACTATGGTTTCTACGTTTGAGGACTTATCAGACACTTTCATCAGTTCTCTATTCAGCCAGCCAGATGGGTCTGGTGATTCTGATGTGTCTGGAGACTTGTCTCAGTCCAGAAAGCGGTTGATTCAGGAGCAAACCAATGATCCTGAAATTTGTGTACTAAAGAAGAGAGCCCTTCCTGATGAAGAAATAGACGCAGTTCCAGTTGGGTATTATCTCAAGGATGGAGTGTTGATGCAGAAGTGGCGCCCTCCTGATATCCCTGTCAATGCAGATTGGGCAGTGGTCAAGCAAATTGTTGTTCCGAAGGTCTACAGGAATGAGATCTTAACAATGGCTCATAGTTTGCCTTTAGGAGGTCATCTTGGTGTTAACAAGACTGTTGACAAGATCATGAAACACTTCTTCTGGCCTGGACTTCGGAAAGATGTTTCCAACTTTTGCAAAACCTGTCACACTTGTCAGGTAGTTGGAAAACACCAGTTAGACCCACCTGTAGCTCCACTGCAGCCTATCCCAGCATTTGGGGAGCCCTTCTCCAAGGTCATTGTTGATTGTGTTGGTCCATTACCCAAGACTAGATTTGGAAATCAGTACTTGTTGGAAATCATGTGTGCATCTACCAGATTCCCTGAAGCCATACCTCTACGCAACATCAAGGCAACTGCAATTTCGAAGGCTTCGATAAAGTTCTTGACGTTGTTTGGCCTTCCCAGGGAAATTCAGTCAGATCAAGGTAGCAATTTCACTTCCGGATTGTTTCCGCAGGTTGTGTATGAACTAGGTGCGAGGCAGATTCTTTCCAGTGCTTATCATCCAGAGAGTCAGGGAGCCTTAGAGCAGTTTCATTCCACTCTCAAGACAATGATGAGGACTTATTGTTATGACCATGAGAAAGACTGGGATGAAGGTGTTCATTTGCTGTTGTTTGCAGCTAGAGAAGCAGTGCAGGAGTCTACTGGATTCAGTCCGTTTGAGCTAGTGTTTGGCCATGAAGTGAGAGGACCTTTGCTATTGTTGAGTGAACAATGGCAAGAGAAAGAGCCGCATATCAGTCTGTTAGACTATGTTAGCAAGTTCAAGGAAAGACTGCGTGCAGCTTGTGACCTAGCCAAAGAGAACTTGAAATCAAGTCAGGGAAAAATGAAAACTTGGTATGATCATAAGGCTAGAAGCCGTGAGTTTAAACCAGGAGACAAGGTCCTTGTGTTGTTTCCCTTGCAGTCCAATCCATTGCAGGCTAGATTTCATGGTCCTTATGAAATTCTGACAAAATTCAATGATCTCAATTACATTGTGAAGACTCCAGATAGGAGAAAGTCAAAACAGTTGTGTCACATTAACATGCTCAAGCCTTATCATGATAGGAATGCTAGGGTTGCAGCTGTCATTTCAGATCCTCCTAAGGCCGAGACTTGTGAAGATGAGGGGGAGTTTCAAGATGATGAACCTAGAATTAAAGCTGAAGTTCTTTCATGTAAATTGTCAAATTCTGAAGTGTTGCAAAATCTTGATGTAAAACTCCAGCACTTAGAACCCTCACAGAAAGATCAGTTTGAGAGGTTGATCAAGAAATATAAAGATCTATTTCCTGATGTTCCAAAGAGAGTTTCTATAGCCTCTCATGATGTAGATGTTGGTGATGCCAAACCAATAAAACAGCATCTGTACCGGATGAATCCTGAAAAGAGAAAGATTGCTGAGAAAGAGGTTGAGTACATGTTAGAACATGATATTATCAGACCCTCTAACTCCGATTGGAGTTCACTCTGTGTTCTAGTTCCAAAACCTGATGGAAGTACTAGATTCTGTACAGATTATCGCAAAGTCAATGCTGTAACTAGAACTGATGTGTTTCCAATACCTAGGATTGATGATTGTATCGAAAGAGTAGGGCAAGCAAAGTTTCTGACCAAGATTGATTTATTGAAGGGTTATTGGTGTGTGCCTTTAACTGAGAGGGCCAAGAGCATCTCTGCTTTTGCCACACCATCTGGGTTATACTAGTATGAAGTCCTACCCTTTGGCATGAAAAATGCCCCAGCCATGTTCCAAAGGATGATACAGTCTACAATCGCCGGATTGCCACACACAGGTGCGTACATCGACGACCTGATCACATGGAGTGACTCCTGGGAAGAACATCTGAAAGAAGTAGAGACGTTGTTCCAGCCCTTGACCCAGGCTAACCTGACTGTTAACCTGAACAAGAGTGACTTTGGTTGTGCTACTGTCACGTATCTTGGCTACGTCATAGGCCAGGGTAAGGTGGCACCCATAAATGCTAAAGTCCAAGCCATCATGGACTTTCCAGTTCCATGACAACAAAAAAGCTTTGCGCCGCTTCCTTGGAATGATCGGGTACTACCGCAAGTTCTGCAAGAACTTTGCTGAGATTGCTCTCAGTCTCACCAACCAACTGAAGAAAGGCGTAAAGTTCACTTGGGATGAAGCATGTAAAGGGAACTGACAATGTGATTGCGGATTGCTAACCCCGTGTTTGAATATGTGTATATATATATCACATGTTTATTAGCATATTGTATTATATGTATATATATACACACCAGTGTCTACTTAACCATTTTCGTATTGAAAAGAAAAATTTTGCCTTTACGAGTCAAAATTTTTCCCTTTTGGAATGGAGGTGTAATGGGGAAAAAAAAGCCACTAGATGGCAGTATTGACCATTTTTTTTGTTAAGCCCAGTCTTGAGCTAGGTTGGGCATGTCCTGGGCATGCCTCAGAGGGGGCTGGACAAGAGTATATAAGGAAAAAAATTGAGAGAGTGGGAGAGTAGTAGGAGAAATTGCAAGGAGAAATAGTGGAAGGATACATTTGTCCAGACCAGTCACTCTTTTCAAGACCTGTGAAGCTTTTTGTGGATTTTTGCCTGTGTTGGAGCATTTTCCCGTCCCGGGACATCGCAACATAGCAGCCCATCTCCATTACAAAGGAACTGTAAATATCTCATTTTTTATTTGATTTCAATCTTGGTCAGGAGGGTAGAGTGTAGATTAGTTCTAAGTGTTTGTTTAATTAAATCTGTTGAATTTGAAGAATTTTGTCTGTCATCCCTTGCTGTCCGTGACGCCATAACACATGTTACATTCAAAACGGTTGGTGTCCACATCTTTAACATTACTTTTCACATAGTCCAATACATTGCAAAAAATATTTCAACAGTTAATTTATGAATGGGGTGTCAATATAGGCAATGTAATTCCATTCTGATAGTTTTTTTAAAATCTTTATCATGATATGTAACGTATTGAACATTTTCTCGGATAAGCTCACTGGATCTTAAAATTCCTTTTCAGTCATCTTCTTTTCACTGGATAACTGAATTCTGTGACTTCATGGTGACAAACTGGTCTTTACTTGATTTTTAGCTATTTTCTTTTTTGTCTGGCTGTAACACTTTCAGTCACCTTTGCCAGATGTGCTAGTTAGAGCAGTTTAGTGGCAGACAGATCGGTGACATTCCAGAACATAAAAGACAACATGAACTTGAAAAAAGTTGGGACAGCATTGAAAATGCAAAGAAAAACAGAAAGCAGTGATTTGTAAATTTAGTTTCACTAGTACTTCACAGTAGACAGTATGAGACAAAGATGTCAGTCAAGATCAGGGTGTCCATTCGTACTATGCCTTTGTTACACTTTTGTTGCGTGACCTTACAGCCAGTCAAGCTGAAGAAAACTTGCCTTTGAGAGTTTTGACACCTTGGTAATGTATTGGATAAACACTAAATTTCCATCACTGATGATAATTATAAAAAAGAAGCCTATTTATGGTTATAGAAACAATACATAAGCATGTTATGGATTTGCAATTTGTCTCTTTTACTTTTTTTGCAAAGCTGTATAATATTCTACTGGCATATACGGCAATGTCATACTATGAAAAGGTTAACAGGATTATTTGTGGTTTATTTTGCAGGTTATGTAATCTCGAGATGAAGAAAATTGATATAGCCATGAGCCTTTGAATGAACCATCTCTGGTGTTACAAAATTCATATTTTCGTAATGATATATCATTATAAAGGCAATAAAAACAACAAAATGAACAAACAGTATGCCATTTGTTCTGTTTACAGTAAAGATCTTATTAGTTTACCAGCTGCGATAGTTCCTTAGCACATTTGTCAACACCTTATGGGTCTTGTGAATGTCCAAATATAGTTCATTGTTTGTAACGGAAATTTTGTAGCGTCCGCAACGTGTCCAGTTGCAAGGTCAAAAGATGCAGCAGCAAACCATTTTTATGTATCTATGATAGGACTCATTTGTGCCAATTATATGATGTTTGTTATATTTCTCCAACAGATTTTTTCTTACACAATAAATACAATACTCCGTATTGATGTAAACTTTTGTTGTATCCGAAACACTTGTAGTGTCCGAAATGCAAATTATAATAATTTGTTGTTACATGTTAAAATAACTCATTTCTGACCTGTAAGTGAAAGGAAGTTTTTTTAAAAAATACATCATATATTCTTGTTTTAATTGCTCGCCCCAATCCCTTAACTTTTGACCGCGTGCCCCAGGAACTCCCAGTTAGAGAATAAACACCGCTTAAGGACCAGCCGAGAGTCTGTTCGCAGGCTAGCGCTCGGTTTGCCCCACATACACTAAACCGCATAGGCATTTTAACACGCAAATCACATGAGTGCCCTTGCAGTTGATAAAGGAATTCATTTTAAATTTCTTGCCCGTGCTTGGGTGCGTTAATTCCTTAATGTCGGATGAGTTTAAGCAATGGGTGCAATGCCCGCAGCAATAAAAACCTATGGGTTGAGTTGGAAGCCAGGAAGAGAGGGGTGGTGTACGAATGTTAGAATGGACCAGCCGATATCTGAGATTACTTGCACACCGGGAAATTCGAGGGGGTTGAACAGAAATCTCCTTAAGAGGTGGGTTGATTTTGAGGATATTCCAGTGTTTCAGGACAATATGTTTAATCCTACCTGCCATAGCAGTGTATTCCATGGAAAACGTAGGCGAGGCCAATCTTGACCCCTGGTTCTTTTGACAAGAGGGCGAGTCTTTCCGAGCGCATTGCTTTCTAACAGGCAAAATCAATACACTCACTAGAGTAGCCCCAGGCTCAAAAGCGCTCCCTCATATCAACTGCTTTAGCATGAAAATCAAAATCGGAGCTGCAATTTCTGCGCAATCTAAGAAACTGACCAATGGGGATGTTCTTAATCAGCCGAATTGGGTGATTAATGCCGGCTCTCAAGAGCGTATTCTTGCACAGAGGTTTACGAAAAATTGTCTGTAATGTGCCGCTGTCCACATTGTAGATGGTTAAATCTAGGAAACTGATTTCAGTTAAACTATATTCCTGAAGAGACTTTTGGTTTAAATGAGGAAAGGAATTTGTCCTATATCCTGTAATTCTTTGGTTCTGCTTTATGTATTCCAATGTGTGATTGAATTTTTTTTTTTATTCACAGCGTGTATTTTCCTCCCACTAATGAGATGTTGTTGTTTGATAAAGGGAGGGGCTCTCTTAACTGTTTATTCATTCTTGAGAGTGCGTGTTAGGGTCATTGGCGATATTACTTGTATGTATTCACTTTGTCCAATGGGAAATTGTCACTCCCACAGTGGAGGGATATTTAACAGTCTGTTCAAGTCTTGGCCCTCTGTCTGACTCTGAGAGACTTTGTGTCGAAACATCATAAAACGCAAATTATAACTGTGTGCTCCAGGATTCTTTCCCTTGATATCTGATCAGATATCCCCTTTTTTTCTGAGAGGCATCAGTTTTTGGCTATAGTTTGTCTGCTGAAGTGCATACATCTCCTCGGTTTCAGTACATGCTCTGCACGGCTCTTCAAGGCCAAGCGTGGTGGGTAAATGAATGAATGAATGAATGAATGATGATAAATGAATGAGAAATAATGAAAGAAAAGTTTGTAAGTACAAAAATGCTGTATTGTAAAATAAAATATGTGAGCAAATAAAAGTGAGTCTTAACTGTTTGTTCTGGTCCAAATGCTCTGTACTCACAGGTAATTGGGTCCCATGGGGAGAGGGTCCTGCGAGGACCCCACCCACAGACCACCCACATCCAGCCCAGTCCTCGCCTCGCCTCACCTCACCTCACCCCCCCCATTCAAGATATTGAGCTGAAACTTGGGATTCCTCCTTTTGACACCCTAAGATAGTTTTAGAAAAAAAAATTGGCCAAAACGGAGATGGACCCCCTGGAACTTTTCAAAAATTTAGTTTATTTGGCATGCAATGACCCACCTGTATCCCTCACTCTGCTGGCATTGAAGGGTTGACAGACTATTTTGATACAAGACCTACCACAGTTCTACCACCAGGTGATTTTCTACTGACACTTGCACAATTAATTCTATTCCATAAGCATTTCCAATATGCGGGGTCCTACTACCTACACAGGAGAGGTGTAAGCATGGGCACTTCTTTTGCGCCATCATTTGCATGTTTAGTTATGGGACTCTAGGAGGATAAATTCATTCATAGTCCAGTTAACGACAGCCTTTTCTCCAAGATCTTACTTTGCAAAAGATACATTGACGATATTTCATGTTGCTGGACTGGTACCTCTGAAGAGTTGAAGGGCTTTGTGGAGTACATCAATTCCACGACAAAATATATTTAGTCATCCACATATAGGCAAAAAATATAATATTAATTCATTCATGACTGCAATACCACTCATGTCGTTTAAATTCTCAGATGTCCGGGTGGGTTGCTCTACGTAGGCCAAACTAAACACCTCCCCAAACTTTGCATCACCGAACGCAATGCTGCTATTCGCAATCAAAACATGGACTATGCAATAGCAAAACACTACGCTCAAGCTAATCATGCAGCGGCAGCATCACTTAAATTCTGGGACATTGAGAAAATTGTTCCGTCTCAGAGAGGCGATGACATTATTAATAGACCGCTCAAAAGAGAAGCTTACTGGATTACAAATTGAATACAGTTGAACCACATGGACTAAATGGAGAATTAAACCTTTCCTTATTCCTCTTATTTTTCATTGTGTGCTGTTTTCCATTAGTCTATATCACTATATATTATTGTTGTTACTTTTGGTCATGTGGGATCAATGGTGATTGTAGAGGTAACACCTTCAAGAATTATTGGCCCTCATTTATCAAACGTGTGTACACCAAAAAAAGGGTGAACGCCAAATCTCCCGCAAGGATCAGCATTTATCAATCTGAACGTGAGCCAACAGTCCGCAAAAATCTCACGCCAGGTCTGACCAGGTGTACGCAGATTTGAAACCAGCGAACAACATGCAGGCACGAGTGCAGCTGTCAAAATGAGTAATAAACCATATGCCGCGATGCAGATGTCATGCTGTTGTTGCTCTTATTAGTAAAATGAATAAATAGGCTAAATAGATAAATAGGACATGACAATAAAAGTATATTCTATTCTATTGGCTAAATTAATAAATGAATGAATAAATAAATAAATAAGACACCTATGTTGAGAAATTAATTAAACTTATATTTTGAGACAACCTGCTTGTCAGGCCAGACGGCTGACAATTACTATAAATTTGATTAAACATAATGCGTGGCTTGGAAGATATGCAGTGTGGTATGTCAGATGCTCATCAGTCATATATATACTGAACAACAAAAGAAACACAAGTTAATCAAAGGCAGACTGGAAAATAAGTTTGCGCGTAATTATTTTAGAAAATCAAGTTTATTACTAGCGCGTGCACATTTACACTCGTTTCATCAAACTTTTCTTTATTTTGCTGTCACTTTGACTGAGTAACCATAAGTGTACATTAACTAACTAGCTAACTGGCGTTTCTTTTGTGGCTCAGTATATATAGGCCTACGGACACTTCGACCGTGATCACATTTTGACAATGGCAGATCTTCTATTGTTAGAGGAATAAGCTTCTGTCCAACGTGAGAGGAACTTTCGGTACAGAGAAGATCTCCTCCGGGAAAGTGACGAGTGGCTGCTTGTTTTGTGTGGCACCCAATAAAATGTCGTGGAGTAACACTAATAAAAGTACAATGAAGGGTGATCCCTGCAGACTGTATTTTAACAATTACCCTCATGCAGCTCCGATCGCAGCGGTGGGGACACAGATGGGTATTCCCATGATGGAGTGGGAGCCCTGCTACCACACGCTCCTTGAACGTTGACCACTGGAGGTTCGAGTCTGGTTGGCCTCCACCGGTCCGTGCACTGCTGTGCCTGAGTGCAGCAACCCGTTTTTTGGTGGCAATCTTAAAATCGGACCACTTCTTTTTAACCTACATGTAAAGAATTTGGATTGTCAATTATGTAGGCTATATAACATGAAATATCATGGATCCATAAATTGAATTTATTAAGGCCGATGTTATTCGCACTTATATGTGAGGCCAATGCTGAATTTTTTTCTTGGCAACACTTATAAGTGCGCCAGTTGATGACCATTCCAGTGCTGCTTATAGAAAGTACCGCTTAAAATAAGTTTGGCCAAGAAAAATTTTTTAGCTTTGGACACACTAATAAGTGTGGGCAATGGAGAAATGTGCATCTTGGCCACACTTAAAAGTGCATCTAACTCAAATTTCGATCAATTTTTCGTGCTTGGACGCACTTAAATAAGTGCAAATAGTCACTTTGATTTATTAATGAATTAAATCAAACCTCTGCTGCACTCCGGTTTACCGCAGCAGCAATAGTTTTCCAAACTGCAGCCTTCTGGGCTCCCTTTATGCCACTCTTAAGGCTTCCAAATAAAATTATTTTGTTTTTCTCCACCTCAGACGTGATAATTTATATTTCCTCCTCAGTGAAGTTCTTTCTTCTTTGCCGTCTTTCGAGAGTCCCTGTCGTAAAGTGGGCAGGACTATGCCTCCCGGAGCATGAATTTATAGGGGCGTGTCATGTAAATTACGATGGTTTCAGCCGCCAGATTTATCAACGCCACGCCAGTTCTACACCGAAATCAGCGACATACACTTTTAGTAAATCAGATGTGACACCTGGCGAACGCTGATATTTACACCAGAATCTACACCAGATCCTACGCAAGTTTGATAAATGAGGGCAATTGAGTGCTGTCACAGTATTGGTATAGCATTGATGCCTCCCAATTCCCTTGTTTTCCAGTGAGAAATTAATCTCTGTGCAGAGGAGATTATTTAGTTGTCTAACTTCACCAGTACTAGTTTGACTCTGAGGAAGACACAGTGTGTTGAAACGTTAGTCATGGCAGCTCAATAAATTCATGCAAGTGATTTGAGTGCTCCAGTCTCGTCCTTTCATCTGTGTATACTGTCCTTTCGGAGAGCACCGACCTATTAATAGAGGGGCTGAGGCACAAGTGATTCCTTCATTTCATCAAAAAATGTACTGATGTATTGAGCCCAATTTCATATAGGTGAAATACATTTTACAAATCATTGCTTTACTTCAACATACTATCCCAATTCTTTCTGATTTGGGGTTGTGATATTGGTTATAAACAGGGCATTCTACTAAAACAGAGAAAATGTTTTGACATTACATCATGAATTTTGCAGAGATAAATTATATTGCAAAAGATAAAAAAAAAAAAAAAAAGCTAAATGATATTTTCCCTTGGGGCAGCAGTTCCCTCAATGTTGGCACTTGAAGTTCAGCCTTGTGGGGTCATTCATCAAAAAAAAAAAAGACCACCTTAAAAAGACAGAAATTGCAGTAAAATTGGCCCAAAAAATGGTTAGTATCAATTTCAAGATTTCAAGATTCAAGATAGATTCTCAGGTGTAGAACCCAATGGTCAACTTTCAAAATAAAAATCCAAAGAAACACTTAGCCTAATTCTAGGTTGAAGTTCACAATGTCAGCATGATCCTTGAAGCGCCAATCAAACATTATATTCTATACCAGGCGTTCCCAAACTCGGTCCTGGGGCCTCCCTGTGTATGCTGGTTTTTGCTCCACCCTGGCTTGCAATCATAGGATTTTAACAAGCTGTTAATTTATTTTAATTAGGTGCATTTTTGTTCAGAGCAGCAATTTATCCTCTCTTGACAAACAGTATTTTGAAAGATATGCATACAAACAGTGAGGAATAAATTCCACATCCACATTGCAATATATGAGTAACAACTGCATAAAAAGAGGGAAAAAATGTACCCAATCAAAGGAAAAAAAATCAATGGGTTCCTAATTGGTGAAACTGTGGGCACATGGTTGCAAAAACTAACAATTTACTAAAAAAGCAACTGACAGAGTCAAACCTGTTTTATGTTATGTTTTTGTCATTGAGTGCAAGCAAATTATTTTGAAAGAATTCTAATCACCTGTGTTCAGCAACCTGATTTGGAGGTTACTGATTTTCTCAGTACCTAATTTGATCTGTTTAAAAATGTTATTACCTGAAATTGCTTGCCACACAGAAAAAAAACAAACAAAAAAAAAAACAAAACTGTATATGCAAGGGTCTTTTATTCAGTCTTTTATTCTTCATGGCACAAATGGATATTTCTATTAAAATTTGGCTTAAAACAGCAAATAACAAATTTAAACAAAAATGCATCCAATTTGGACAAATTAACAACTTGTTAAAGTCCTATGATGGCAATTATGGTTGGGACAAAAACCAGCATACACAGGGAGGCCCCAGGACCGAGTTTGGGAACCCCTGTTCTATACCGCTTGAATTTTTTGTCCACACCATGTTTAGAAAGCACACAATCTTTACAAAATTTCCATAATAAATTTTGATTGTAGGTATGGAGTGCATTGATTTGCTGAAAGAATTGCCCCAGCAGACAAGATTTCTGGTGAATCAAAAATAAATGATCTTGTAGGCAAGTAAAGAAAATTCATACAATCTTTTTTAAAAATCTCTTTTCAAATATTTCCACTCAAATACCAACTTACAATAAACAGTTGTCTGTTAGCCAGGTAATACTTGAAATTTGTAAAAATCATCTTCATTTTAATATTGTTCCATTGATATCGCCTGAAGCATTATTTTCCAACACTTTAACAACTGAAGCCCTCCATGCAAGAACTAGTTATGTCACTTTTTGGTGATTTTGAGATTTCCCACCAGATGGACCTACAGACATCTCCTCTATCTTACATTGGAAGCTTATTAAAAAAAGTGACATAACTGGTTCTTGCATGGAGGGCCTCAATTATGTAATAAAAACAGTGGGATCTTCAATTGACGTTGTTTGCAGAACCCTAGCCCTTGTCCAAGTTAGAAATAATTACATGATAGCTAGAAAGAAAAATAGCCATTTCATCATTTGAATGATTCAATGACCAGAACATGGCGTTAATACCATAGATGACTTGGATCTGAATTTCGATACTGTAAAAGTCATTATTAAGTATTAACTGCTCGTTCAATGCAAAGAGGAAATATGCACCGGATAGCCAGATAAAAAACAAATGCTTATCATTAACCTTGAGTGGAAAGGATTCCGCTCATTGCAGCGAACGCCACTTTACCATCTCTCGCACATTTTTATGTAGCCAAAAATACAATCTGATTGTGCAAACACAGCTAACTAACGAGCAGTTATGTGATCTACTAGGAGCTTAGCTTTAAGACAGCTAGCTAACTAACAAGCACTCATCCCTCCATTGAGAAATAGGTTGACTACCAAAAATGATCGGGTAGATAAAAAACGAACCAGTCATGCAATCCGCTTTGCCAAGGTACAAAATAATAGCTACATAATTTGTTAGCGGACATAAATAGCTGAGATTAGCCAGCAACCTAGCGTTTCAGCTAGCTAGATAGCAAAGTTGAATGATGTCAAATAGCTACACACAGGCAATTTTGCACTACAGCAACAAACCTATTCAGTTTCTCAGCCTTCCTTATACGAAGAATGACACCAAATCCTAAACATAAGAATTCAGCCTACGTCAAATATACCACAGTAATGTTATCAGCTCAAACTGGTTCACGAATATATTACACAAGATGCTGCCGATTTGAAGCTAAATGAACTCCCTCCTACCTTCAACAAATTCGATGTCGCCATATTCCCTCAACTTATCCCCTCGCAGAATCTCGCGATACATGGCTTTACTTACTCCGTTATCAGACAGTTTAATGCCTGTACTGGCAAACACGGGGTCTGTTTTTGACCTGCGGTGAATGGACGGGAGGAAACAAATCGGACAGCGCGTTCATTTCCTGCAGCCCGACAGCTGTCATGTCATGATGTGCACTGTTTTGTCGTTAGTCCTTCACTGTGGTTCATCTTCGTAGTACTTGTTTAGTTAGCTTTGTTGTTTGCTTGTTAAATCCCCTAGAATCACTAATAGCTTATAGCCATGGGCGCAGTTTGAACCTTAAGGTTGGTGGCTCATCAAAAAAGAGAGAATGTAATGCGTTCAACAGAGGTTTAGATTGCACCTCAGCTGGTGCATTTTCATATGAGCTGAATTCTGGTGACGTCACCGGCCAAGCCGCAGAAAGTAGTAAGGGATGAGCTACTGGAGTCCTGGAGGGCTACAGTATGCTGGTTTTTGTGGTCTCCTCTCAGTTAATGCCTGGAAATAAAGCTGTACAGATGCACTGGCCGGAGAATTAAATGAATTGCTTGTGAGGAAATGCACTAAAAACCTGAGGACACTAAGGCCCTCCAGGACTAGAGTTGTCTATCCTTGATTCCAGAACACGACAACAATTTTACTTCCCTAACTTGTAGGTCTTTCATCGTGAAAATGTATCATATTTCACTGCATCAGGGGTTAAAAGCCTTAGTCATTATAAAATCCTGTGGATTATTTATAACCAGGGTGACAAAACTTACCAGCTAAGTGGAAAAAGACTATGGAAACATGCTATAATTAGCAAGATATTGCCTCCAAAGTGGAATTACACTATTAAGAGTTCAAACCTTTTTTTTCCAATGGAAAGATAATTATTTTTTTCCTTTTCAAAAATGAAACAGGTCAGAGTCAACAAGCTTAAATATCTGGATAATTAATAATTAACTTTAAGTGTAACTTACCATGTAGCATTAACAGATATCCTGTCAAAATTGAATCATTGAGTTTCCAAAGGGCCCAACTCTAATGAATTAGAGGTCTGCATATCTTATAACGAGAAGGGGAACTTTCTTGTAATTTCAACCAAAAGTATCCCAATGACACTCTCTTGTAAAGAAATAAACTAAAATGGGTGATAACATGGGCAAAAAAAAAAAAAAAATGTATTCTTTCCCATCTTGAAAAAGAGTGTTCCTTGTTGGGCCCTATGGACACTCAAGGATTCAATTAGGAAAGCGTAAATTTTAAGAGCCCGCTAGAATATTTATCTATTACCTACAACAAACAACATAAGCTTCATTCTACTGGAGAGAATTGGGACCCTGGTTCCAGAGTGAGACAGAGCAAGAAAGGTGTGGCAGTATGGGCTTGATCCTAGAAAAACTATGTGTTGCATATTTTAGGATCTTTGTTTTGTGTGGTATTGCAAAAATAAGTAGGCTAACCCATGTTCAAAACTGAAAGGTGCTAAAATGCAGTCAGAACCCAAAAGATGAACAAAATCACATAATTTCTTGTGTGTTCTGATCCAGACAAGGAACCAGATAGAGATACAGAGTATAATCAAATAAGTGTATCTATTGATAGGTATACGGTAAGAACTGGAGAAGAGCTGAATCCCCCGAGCAGGAAGAAGACAGTCCAGGAAAGTGGTATAAACCAGTGAGGATAGAGCCTTTGTAGAGTCTGCACCCAGCCAGTGGCATCCCGCGATAGAGGCCTAGTGGTATTAACCTCTGCCGAGGCAGGACTGTCAGACAGCAGGTCCGAAGGATTTAACAGGAACTCAGTCCCAATCTTGCAGGCTGATGAAAGTTTGGGAGGAGTTCCTAATAAACTGGTAAGAGGAACACACTGATAAGACAGGATAACAGGAACATGGTTCCAAACCTGGAGACGAATAAAAAGGGTGTTTGTTCCTATAATTAAAACTCCAATGAGCAATTATGTATTGCACTATCATAGAGGTTAGAATCATTTCCGAAGACAGAGATAAAGTTCTTTACTTGAGGGCATGAACTGACTGGTTGCTTGGGAGCAAAATAGTACGTCAAACCAGCAAACTCTTGTAGACAGAAATAAGGCTTATATACACCACAGAAACACAGGGCACACCATGGATTACACCTGGATGGGAGCAGGCACGCCAGACACTAAACCAATTAAGGACAAAATACCAACAAAAGACACGCAGGTCACTGGAAAGGGGGAGGAGACAATTAGGAAGACACAAGGGTTGTGACAATACCCCTCCCTGAGGAGGGCCACCTGGCAGCCTGTGCTCGCCCCAGACGTTGACGCGGGAAATTTTGGACGAGGAATCCCGTGCACCTCCCAAGCAACAATGATTTGTCAACCACATCCCTACACCGAACCTCCAGAATTTGTAGTATAGTATAGGTGGGTGTAACCACGCTCAGTTGCACACCACTGCAGCTGGCTGGCTCAGTCAACCCCTTGATTCTGCGTTTTGTTTCTGAAATGATGAGCAGTAGGCTTGTCTGTGTTTTAATATCAGTTATTACCAACTTTTTACCTGTTTTTAAGCAAACCGCAAACTTTGACCTGGAAAAAAGAAGGGAAGGAGGAAAGAACCAAAGCTGAAAACTTGCAATAATGTAGCTTATAAACAGATGAAACGGGTAAAAAGTTGGTTAGGCTGGGTGTTGTCCCACATGGGTTTCCAGCCCTAGTTAGAGGGGCCATTTTTGGCTATTTCAATTGCGGACCCTTTTTAGACCCCCATCAATCCATGAACACACTGTCAGGGGTGGTTCATAAGCCTTTTCCTCATAGATCTGTACCAATATTTGATATCCCTCCAAAGAAATTGATGTTATTTCACAATATGTGGTCTCGGGGTCCCTCCAAACCCACAGGGCCCTAAGGTCCGTTTTGTGAAAGTTCCATCTTTGGAACCCACAACTGCTAAATGGTGCAAGATAATGTAAAACTAAGAGGAATTCTGAAAGACTGGGCCAGAATTGGCTAGTCTACCAATTTTCAGCCTTCTGGGACTCTCCATAGTGGATATATTGACCTCCCTAACCCACTTCAGGCATTTGCGTTCTAAAATCTGGGCGTGGCACCAAAATTTGAATACCCATAAAATCCAAACTGGTGGGAATTGGACCCTGAAATTTTTCAGGTGTTCATTATACGCCCTAAGGTTCATTTTGACGGACTTCAAGCAAGATCTGAGATGGTCACCTGTGAAGTTTTCAGAAAATGTGATTACTTGGCATGGAATGACCCTTCTACAACCCCAATTCCGAAATAGTTGGGGCAAAGTGTAAATTGTGAATAAAATCAAAACGCAATGACTTTCAAATCAGACTGGTCAGTATTTTATTCACAATAGAACAGAGATAGCATAGCAAATGTTGAAACTGAGAAATTTTACAATTTTATCCACAAAATTAGCTCATTTCAAATTTGATGGCTGCTACAGGTCTCAAAAAAGTTGGGACAGGGGCCTGTTTGCCATGGTATAGCATCCCCTCTTCTTTTTAACACAGAGTGGAGGCATCTGGGCATGGAGGAGACAGGTTTCTTGAGTTTAGCCATTGGAATTTGATCCCACTCTTGTTTAATACAGGCTTCCAGCTGCTGGAGAGTTTTGGGTCTCCTTTGACGGACTTTTCGTTTAATTATGCGCCAAATGTTCTCAATCGGTGAAAGATCAGGACTGTAGGCAGGCCAGCTCACCACACGGACTCTTCTACTACAAAGCCATGCTGTTGTAATAGCTGCAGTATGTGGTTTCGCATTGTCCTGCTGAAATACACAAGGCCTTCCCTGGAATAGATGTCGTCTCGAGGGGAGCATATGTTGCTCTAAAACCTTTATATACCTTTCAGTATTCATGGTGCTTTTTAAAACATGCAAGTGTCCCACACCATATGCACTAATGCATCCCCATACCATCAGAGATGCTGGCTTTTGAACTGAACGCTGATAACAGCAGGGGTGGTCTTTCTCCTCTTCTGCCCGGAGGACACAACGCCCATGATTTCCAACAAGAATGTAAAATTTGGACTCGTCTGACCACAGGACACTTAGCCACTTTGCAACAATCCATTTTAAATGAGCCTTGGCCCACAGAACACGGCGGCGCTTCTGGATCATGCCCAACAATGGCTTCTTTTTTGCATGATAGAGTTTTAGGTGGCATCTGTGGATGGCACGGCGGGCTGTGCTTACAGACAGTGGTTTCTTGAAGTATTACTGGGCCCATTTAGTAATGTCAATGACAGAATCATGCCGGTGAGTGATGCAGTGGCATACGAGGGCCCGAAGATCACGGGCATCCAGTAAAGGTCTTCGGCCTTGTCCCTTAAGCACAGAGATTTTTCCAGTTTCTCTGAATATTTTGATAATGTTATGAAGTGTCGATGATGAAACCCTCAAAGCCTTTGCAATTTGATGTTGAGGAACATTGTTTTTAAAGTATTCCACAATTTTTTTACGCAAGCGTTCACAGGTTAGAGAGCCTCTGGCCATCTTTACTTCTGAGAGACTCAGCCTCTCTAAGACATCCCTTTTATAGCCAATCATGTTACACACCTGATGCCAGTTAACTGAATTACTTGCCAAATGTTCTTTCAGCTGATTCTCTTATATATTAATTGCTTTTTTCAGCCCTTTTTTGCCTGTGTCCCAACTTTTTTGAGACCTGTTGCAGCCAGAAAATTTGAAATAAGCTAATTTTGTGGATAAAAATGTAAAATGTCTCAGTTTCAACATTTGAAATGTTATCTTTGTTCTATTGTAAATCACATATTGGCTCATGTGATCTGAAGGTCATTGCATTTTGATTTTATTCACAATTTACACTTTGTCCCAACTATTTCAGAATTGGGGTTGTATAAAAGTCAGTGTGAAAAGAAGTTGGCCAGACCTCATCAACACACACAGGGGAAAATGTGTCTGTTACATATTTCATATACATAGTGACTGCAAATGACCTCAGTACTAGTATTAAAAACAATCAAAAACCATGACTTTCAGACAAACCTCTGGAAAAAGAGAACAAAAGACCTTTTTATAATCTACTGAAAATAGTAATACGACTTTCTACTCAACACATGAAGTAGCTTCTACAATACCATCCCAGTTCTCTGATGCATAATCTCAATAAGTCTGGAAACAGTAATAATAATTTCAATAACCTTCCTGCTCTGGATCTAACGCAGTCGCTAACTCTCTTATCCCTAGCAGATGCCGCAGAGTGGTGTGAGTCAGTGTCTGCGATGCTCTGTATCTCTGCAGCTGGAACAGGATCTAGAAGGTTGTCAGCAACAAGCAGGTCATGCACAGAGTCAGTATAACCATCACTTGCTGGCAGAGCTGCACCGACAGAGAGAACAGTCAGTGAGGCACAGCAAGCTGACTCACTACCATGATTCTCAGGTTCAGTAATGGACGCAGACGATACAGGGGCAATATCAGAACGGCTGTCAACCCCAGCATCCTCAGGCTGATCAACATCCTCCATGTCTGCCCTGCTGGAGGTCTCAGATAGCAGGATAGACACCCATAACTTAGTCCTGTGCTCCGCAGAACCCACAGAAACACCAGTAATGGCCTCCCTTCTTTCTGAGAGATCTTTCTGAGAGACAGAATGGGACAGTAAGGACACATCCACCTCATCTTGGGGAGTATCATCTGACAAAGAGAGAAAGTTCACTGGCATTATCAGATTTCGATGGACAACTTCATCTTGACCAGTGGAGGTATATCGGATCCTAAAGGTGTGACTTGACCCTGCTGTCTACAAAAATTATGGGCCAAATTCTAAAATTCCATTTTTGTCCAAGATTTTTGAAAGGGTTGTTTGCTCTCAACTCACATCCTATTTGAACCACTACATATATTTAACAACATCATTTGACATATTTAACAATACATAATATTTTTTGGAAAAAATTTGTCCATATTGTTGTATTGTGTGTGTGTGTGGGGGGGGGGGGCATGCCAGCTGCCTTTCACTGCCCAGTAATGTCAAACAAACATGTAAGTAATGCACGCAGCACTGAGATGGTATTTTCAGGCCATAATCTATGCAGCAAGTCAGCATGAAATGGCTACCTTTTATGTTCTTCAAAAAAGGAAGCATTCTAGATCTAGATGCACTTTTTCAATATGCTGACTTTCCATCGGTAAACTTTCCTTCCTGAGATGATGTATACGGTCGCAAAAGTATACGGTCAAAAAACTCACATTTGAGGTAAGTGAACCTTTTTAAGGGTGGGGCTGAGGAAGTTAAAAAGTACACACAAATTTTTGATTACTTCTCAAAGTAGTGATTTAACAGACAAAACATGCAAAAAAATACCAATCAGTACACATGTTAACATGTAAAAATGAGCAAAATTATTTTGATTTCAGTGGACCTTTACTGTTTTCAACTGAAGCTACCTGTCGAGAGATTTATTTGCATCAGACTGGTTGCCTGTTCTTTCGTAGCTCTCTCTCCTATGTATTTGCACATCTCAGCGTGCGACTACAGCTGGTCATCTGTGAGCTGAAATTGTACCATTACTGGATAATGCAATGACATTCAGACCATACAAACAAATCCACATCTGAATTGCAGGAAAGTTACCAAAACAAAGCTCTGATTGAGCTAACAGAGATGCTGTTGCAGGATCTGAAACAAGCAGTTTATTCTTAAAAATCTTTCTTTTTTTTGCATTGAAGTAGTTCGTCAAGAATTAGCTGGAAAAATCCCTCAACAAAGATGTGAAAGAATTGTAACAGTTAAAGCTATTAGTGCTAGAGGTTGAACAAATGAATCAATGAATTCAATAAGCGCCCAATTCTATGCGCCAAATTTTTTCAGGAGAACATTTTTTTTTTCCTCGAAGTATGTCCATGATCTTAGTATCATATTTTTGACACATGTAGTACCTCACCAGACGTAACAAATGACAAAATATGGTGGCAAATAATAATTTGGCTTCAGCTTAATAACCAAATAAAGACAGCAGAGCTGGGCCCTGTCTGAATTAAAGAACTGAATCATCGGTATGGAAAGGACAAAACATGTCTTGTGTCCTCAGAATCATTTATTTCAAAATATGACATGAAGTGAACAATCCAAATGACCTATTTTTTTTAACTTCCTTACATCAGAAGGATATGTGGATAGTTCATTGTGGTAGGATGGGGGGGTAGCAACAGACTGCAAAAGGGGAGTAATTTTTTTTGGTTGCAGTTCTCAAGGCAAGTAGGCAGTGTTTTGGTTTTCCTGTCTCTGGGACGATCTATGACCCATTTAAAAATTCTCTTAAACAATGAAGTAACCTTGAAGTAGTTATTTTGCAAAGGATGCCACCCAATGAGAAAAGAGAAAAACAGTCAGTCAATATCTGTTCAGTCATCAGCATTATTCAGTATTATTCATCAGTAATCATGTAATCATGCATGCTTGCTTCATGTTAGTAGTTTTGATAATAGTAGCACTGCTATATGTATTATAAACGTAAATTAGAAATATTTATAACTACTATTAGACCATAAGATTGTAAGATTGTAATCTTTTGGTTGCAGTTCTCAGGGCATGTAGGCAGTATTTTGGTTTGCCTGTCTCTGGGACGACCTATGACCCATTTTAAAGTTCTCTTCAGCAATTAAGTAGCCTTGAAGTAGTTATTTTGTAATGATGCCAACCAATGAGAAAAGAGAAAAAAAGTAAGAAGCAGACATTACGTTATTGAAACTATAGAGAAACAAGTAAGAAGCAGACATTACATTATTGAACCATTGTAGCGTGAGAGGACGGAAAAACCATATTTGGAAGAAATTTCCTGTGATGAAGGTATAAAGGTTGGGTGTGAAAAGTAGAATGTCAGTTCTTCTTGCGCAACAAGACCTCGGCTTTGTACTGGTTCATAAACCTGAATAAATTCTAATTTTCTGAGGAGTCTGCCTCTCTCTCCAATTGTTTGAATGGGGGGACCTCAAAAATTTGAAAACATGTCTGAATGGGAACCAAAACACTATCAATTCCCAGAAACATGCTCATCTGGATCCTATTAGGAAGGATGAAGGACATCATAGATCCCCAGCTCTGAGACCAGCAGGCTGGCCTCTGCAAGAACACATCTTGCATGGACCAGATTGCACCACTGCACATCATCCTGGAGCAGCCCGTGATGTGGAACTCATCCTTGTACACAAGCTTCATTGACAACAAAAAGGCCTTTGGAAGCATGGACAGCAAGACCCTCTGGAACCTGCTCAGACACCATGGGGTGCCGGAGGAGATCACCAACATCATCCACAACTCCCAAGAGGTGATAAAATGTAGAGTAATCCATACAGGACAATTCATTAACACCTTTGAAGTGCAATCAGATGTAAGACAGGGCTGTTTATTGTCACTGCTTTTGTTCCTGTTGGCAATAGACTGAGTCATGAAGACACCCATAGCAGTGAGGCAAAATGGGATCCAGTGGTTGCTATGGAACCAGCTGGTTAACCTCAACCTCTCTTCCACACTCAGTAGCAAATGCAAGACAGGACCAACATTGTGGCAGACAACTCAGCTCATCTCAGCCTCAACATCGACAGAGGAGAGACCAAGATCTTAAAGGCCAAAGCTACTAGCACACCACCAATCATGCTACCAGGCGATGCACTAGGAGGGGTAGATGACTTTATCTACCTTGACTGCATTGTCGACAAGCAGGGTGGAACAGACGCCAATGTCAGGATCAGGATAAACACTGCATGTGCAGCATTTTTCCAACTCAAGAACCTTTGGACTTCCAAGGAGCTGTCCACTACAATCAAGATTAGACTCTTGAAAACAAACGTGAAGCCTTTCTTGCTTTAAGGAGCCGAAACATGGAAAACCACTGTAACCACCACAAAGAAAATACAAACCCTCATTAACTCCTGCCTGAGAAGAATACTTTGAATACACTGGTGTGACAACATCAGCAGTGAGGAACTGCGGCAGCCTTCAAGACAAGAACCAGCAGACAAAGAAATTCTCCAGTGATGTTGGAGGTTGATGAGCCATACACTTTGAAAACCAGCAACTAACACTGCCAGACAAGCGCTCACAAAATAAACCACAAAGGAAAGGGAATACAGGTCGCCCACGACACACCTTGTGCTGTGATTTGGAGGCAGATGTAGGAAGGATGGGAGGACAGTTGGAGTGATTTACACAAGATGGGATGCCTGGAGAGCCCTTGTCGGCGACCTATGACTCGGATGGGGTAATAGGCATAAATAATTAAGTAAATTAACTTAAGAAGAAAAATTATCTTTCAAAGGGCAGGCAAAATAGGGCACGAAAAGATTTAGGGTAATCTTCCTTAGTAGGGATTGTTTACCCACATCTCTGCAGTGATTTTGTATGGCCACCTCAATATCTTTAAGAGATCAATTTTTTTTTTAAATCTTGTCAAAGCATCACCAACAAAAACTCTCCTTATATTTATCCACCATGTCTGAGTGACAAATACTTTATAAAGTGTACAAAAACTGCATCATCCTTTTACTGTGTAGAACAAGACAAATGACAATGAGCAACAACCGTTTGCTTTCCCCTTTTCCGAGATGGCAGATGGGGTTATCAAGCGCGGTTGCATGACCATGATGTCATGCCAACCTCAAGAATAGCTTAAACATTACAACAAATATGGTGCGGACTGAAACCTAATGAAGGGGTCATTTTGTATTATGTCAATTTCCTCATTTAATATTTTCATTTTGTTGTCTATTTAAAAACATTTTCATGTTTTCATGGTCAAAAAAGCAGTTAGTTATAGCTGTACAGGCTATATGCTCAGCACCTCAGCCTCACACAGCCTGAAACAGGCTGTTGTGTCTCCTGTTTCTTTAAGGCCCGCTATCTTAAAACGCACTCCGCACTCCGCAGGTCACGTAGCAGTGTCCTAAAAAATGAAAGGAAGACAAATAAAATAATAGTAAAAAATTATTTCAAACACTGTTCCTTCACTTCGTCTTCCCTCAGAAATCCATATGAAGGCAGTTGGCCTTTGCACTATAGAAAACAGCATCTTCTCGACATGGGACGCGCACTCACCATATTCTTTCCTGCTGCTCTACCTAGCTATGTTCGAGAGTGTGCCAAGCCAGCAGCTAGTCACGCATTACATAAATATGTTACATTGAGATGTTGACATGCCATGGAAGAAAAGGCTGGACTATTAATCAGGCATTTCAGGCACCCCGGGAGTATTGGAGAGAATCTGTCTCTTAAGAGTAGATTCCGGACTCAGGAACTATATGGAGGTTTTACATGCATAAAAAAAGATTTACCACACTTGCTTGAAACAAGTGCAGTATCTAAGCCCACTACATGAGCATTATGAACTTTTACAATTAACTATTTGTATTACAATTTATTGAAAAATGCATAGTCTTAATAACATTTTGTTGTAATGCAATCATGAATTTAACTCAGTGAGTGTTGGAATACAATTAGCTGCCTTTTTTTTGACACAGCCTACCACACAGAAACATATTTGTGCTTAAACTTGTGGGAACACAAGAGTGCATGCTACTGATTTGCAGTAGAAATGTTTTTTTTTTCCTCTGAAAAAAAAACAAACAAATAAACAAACAACCTAACTGATCTTTACAGAAACCAGCCAAATTTCTTTCCCTCTTGGTACTACAACAGTTTTGGTTTGTCTGGACTGTCGATCACTTAAAAGAACAAGGCATTTTTCTTGAAAAAGCTCCATAATAATGCTGAAACAAGGTGAAAGCAAATTCGTTTTTCAAGACATGAAATGACTGTTTATTTCAGCAAAGTGCATGTTCAACACACAGTTGTAATGAGTCAACACTTAAGCGTTGTCTTTAATCAGTAAGATAATGCAACGTCAGCCTATTACATTGCAATAGCCACAGTTTTCATTTCACTTCTTTGCACTTTTTGCCTATAATGCCGTCAGACAACAGTTGCAACTGATTTCTATCGGGAAGAAATCTTTTAATATTTTAGGGAGTAAAAAACAATATTTTTCAATGCATTGCCATAAAATGTGCAGTGGCCAAATCTTTTCACTTTCACAAAATACAATTACTCTTTTGGGACTTTGGTGTCAACTCACTGTGAATACATTACTTAGAAATGATATATTCGACACCACGATGCAAAAGATACATTCATTGATCAATCATTAATGTCATTAATTAATCGTACTTATGCAATTTCACAGCAAAAAAGAACACTCCTTTATAATTGTTTTCATTTTCAAGTACCATAACTGATAATTTGGGGATTGAGGCACACAAATTTGTCTGACTTGAAACAATCAGACCAAAATTTCTCTGGAGCAGCTGCCCACTAACTCTCATCTTGCTTAAATGTCAGCTTTATCAAACAGATTCATTTAGAAAAGTGGATGCCATGAGTGCCAGTGCTATATCTTGCATTATCTGACATGAAAAGAGGAAATTATTGTCCCAGTACAGTATAGTTAGTAAGCCTTTATGCCATATAATTTACCATATCATAATCTTGGACTTTTAAGGTAAGTATAACCACACAATAAAATGCATTAGGCTCTTTTCAATAAATCTTCAATATTGTATTGCACTGGGGTTTCAACCACGCTACATAAAATAGCTTGGCAGTGAAATATAATATGAAAATGAGAATGGGACTGTCTCTTATTTCATGCCAATGTAACATTATCAAAAATCTATCATAGCCCTTTAATTTATCAGATCATTCTTTCGGAAGCCCCTTTAGAGTTGAGGCCCACATATCAGCAAATTACATCAATCATAGGAATTACTGTATATGTTGTTCTTCAGCTAGAACACTGCATAAACCAGACAAAATATCGAGCCTTTATGTGAACAAGGAGCAGAAACTGGCATTCTGATTCTACAAGTTAAACTACTCTCGCAGAGGCAAGGTGGCAATGTCAGAGCTCTATATTTTACATTTTGGTAGTGAGACAGTGGGTAACTGGCAAAATAAGTAATAGCCAACAACAGTGTTACATTATAATCTTTGGAATTCTTCAAAGATGCCAAGTTCCCATAATGTAGTTTCCACAACGCACTGAAATTCCTCCCTGGGTCATCGCTTATCTTTGGCGAATGTTGAACTGTATACTCCAACACTCAACTGCACTAGCACGAGCACTTTCGGCTTGGTTTTACTGCTTCCTCAGAAGAGTGAACGACGTTGGGGACAAATCCACTTTTCACTCCTTCCCAGTCCTCTTGAATGTTTATTTCTCCTCTTTTCACTCGTTCGTAGATATCTCTCGTGAGTATAGTGAATGATTCCTCAACATTCACAGTGTCCTTCGCCGAGGTCTCAATGTAATTCATGCCGAAGGCCGAAGCCACTTGCTCAGCTTCCTCGCGGCTCACTTGACGCAGTTGCCCGAGGTCGCACTTGTGGCCCACCAGGAGGAATACTATTTGAAATGGCTGCACGTGCATTTTTGCCTCTTCTAACCAGTCTTTCAGGTGTTCAAACGAACGCCGGTTCGTCAGGTCAAAGACCAACAATCCTCCCACGGAATTTCTGTAGTATGAGCGGGTTATGGATCTGTGAATACAACGATAAGTTACTCTCAATAGGTACGGGAAATTCAGTCATGTACAACCAGTTGAATTTACCGTAAGCTATAAAACTTTAAGGCTCTAACTTACAGACCAACAGGCAAGAGTCTGAGGAGTAAAGGATTACAGTTAGGCTAACTGCATTCATACACAATTGATGTAGCCAACCAAAATGGGCAGAGGGTGTTACCTGAATCTCTCCTGGCCTGCTGTATCCCAGAGTTGAAGTTTGATTCGCTTGCCTGGTTCAATCTCCACCAGGCGGGCAAAGAAGTCCACCCCCACCGTCGGATCGGATATATCCGTGAATTTGCCTTCAGTAAACCGACGTAGCAAGCAAGATTTTCCCACTGTCGAGTCCCCAATAACGATTAGTCTGAACTGATAGATCCAAATCGCTTCCATTTCAACATCCCTATCAATCGGTGAAGTAACCTAATGATAGTAGATGCGCATAGAGCAGGCAGGCACAGTACCCTGTGTATGACAATGCAATTACTAACGGTGCTGTTCTGACAACCTGATTACGCAGAGCCCCGGTAACTGGATACAGAAATTAACATGAGCAAACATAGGCTTCAATCTCTAAAATACTGTCGTCTTTAAGTTAATGGACAAGTAATGTGTCCTGTTGAGATAGCTCCATGTTCGTGATGCGAAGATTCTTCATACGCAACTGTGCGCCACACATTGCTTCCAGCATATTCGCCCAAATGTAGCATTAATGCAGATATCACAGCATCCCTAGTCTTGCCATGCCTCGTCTCGAGCAGTTAAGTATATATCTCACGTCCCGTTTAAAGCAAATACTTTAAAAAATTAACGTGCGAATAACCTAGAAGTTTAGTAATATCTTAAATGGCCGCACAGCCCATGTAATTGTATTGAATTCTTGTCATTACTGTTTTTTTATTTAATACCGTACCGATACTGGAATATTAAATCATAAAAATTGGACGAAACAGTAGCTAGCCTGCACTGCCCACTCAACTATCATGATGACCAGGCACCACTTGCTTTAGAAAAGGAGTTGTCACTTCAGCACCACAATCTTGTTTGGTTGAGAATACAAAATTGGCCAATGGCACGGAAATGCGCACTTTGGATTGACAGCTACAAACAACGTATCCCAAAGACGCTTAGGGGTGTGGATTGTAACATGCCCAATCATGTGTTAGAATTACATACAAGGCGTAAGATAAATTGTTACACGTCCTCGTTGCCGCATGTACTCGGCTTCGGACGCAGCAATGCGATGGTTTTTGCCGGTATTTCATCTTTCAGATTAAAATCAGTTGCCTACAAAGGGTATGGACGAAAATGATGGGATGCAATTTACAGGTAGACATGTAAAATTGTAATGGCAGCGAACGTGTACGCGTTTTCATATTTTGTTTTAAAGTATTAAGCTCATAAGATAAAATTGGCAGCTTCAAAGAGACTGTTGTCAGGTAGCTTGCCAGCTTACTAAAGTTTGATGTGCAGTGTGGCCAGCGGACACTTTCGTCCTTCTGTACCTTGCGTCATACATCGGTTCTAGTGTTTAAGTTTGCTAGCATAGTTTATTTGGCTTGTGTGTGTCACTGTTTCGGGCCCAGCAACGTGGAAGCCTCGTGGCATTACAGTGTTTTCCTAACAATTTTGAATTTAAATTCATAAAGCGGAATGTATATTGAGCTGAGATGCGGTCTATGGATGGCCAAGTTGTAATGATGGGAATTTTCTCTGGGATTTGTTTCCCTCCAATGTTACGTTACCCAGGTGTTTTCTGTGTGACCAGCGCTTATCGACGTTTTGTCGGAATCCGACTGCATGAATCAAAGTTGGAACGGCAGCGGCACGTGCTAAAGCTGTTCTCGAGCGTGTGAGTCCAACATCCAGATGTTATTTGAATCGGCCTGCTGATGAAGAACCGCTGATTTCATGGGCTAGTCTAAGTTAATTCAGTATGATACGCCATCTGAATCAGATTGCTCAGAAATGTAACCTCGTTGCTTCGCTTGTATTGGCAAACGGAAGTATTACCTCGAGAATATTTTGTGACGTGCGCGGTAGGGAGAAGCTACTCTTAAATTTCGCATGATCTGTTGCTGCCATGAATATCTATCCCAGGGTGCTCATTGTTTTATTTTTTTGAAGCTGGAATCGATTGCTGAAATTCCGGAGGGCAGACTAATGGAGTTCCACAAAAGATTAGTGCTACAATAGCCAGCTATTTGGATTAATAAGTTTGTAAGTGCTTCAGTATGCTAAAAGATTTCAGAGATCCGGAGCCTGGACTACAGCTACAGCAGCCATCCCTATCTCTCTGCCCACCTTTTCTCCCATTGGACTTCAAAGTCTCAATCTCTGTCTGATCCATAGGGCTGCTTCAGAAAAGGATGGAGTCAGGAGAGCCTATGGCTAACCACAGGCCACAGAGAAAGTTTTTCAAGAGTGACTGGTTGAGCGGTGCCTTAACTTGGTGAGCAAAAAATTCATATGATTTGACAGCAAACAACCAGACCACAATTTTATTTTTTGTATTTGGATTAAATATTGAATTATGTACACGTTTGCTTCAACATCTTTCTTGAAACAGTCGTGCATAAATCGTTACAGGCACCTAGTCAAGGTGATTGCCATGGGTCAGGCACTGTCAATGTTGATATGCGGGACAGCAGTTTCCTGTCAGTACCTGGCAGATAAAAAAGTGGAAACGCCAATGCTACAGAGCTTTTTGAATTATGCACTTCTCCTCCTGACCTATACCATCGCACTGGCGCTCAAGAAAGGTAGGTTAGCCATCCTGCTCTTCTGGCAGACGGCGAACTGTATAATACAGATATTTACACTGGACCAGAGAATTAATGCATAATTTGTGCTCTGTGTTTGGGGGCATTGTAATGCTGAAATGGAAAAAGGCCTTGCCTGAACTGTTGAAAGGGCAGAGTCCTCTGCAATGTCATTTTTATTCTGTGGTATCAAGATGGTCCTTCAGTGGAACTTGGTGGTCTAGCCCAAAACCTAAAAACAATGCAAGATCAGTGTGGTCTAACCATAGACTGTATAAAAAGATGGAGGAAGCAATCATGACGTCACCCATTGGTTTCACCATACCATTTGGGAAGCCTCGATTTTGGCAATTTGAACAGTGCCATTTTGTCATTTTGAAACCGGATGTGATTCCCATTGGACGAGAGCATGAATTGAAGATCCACGGAGGAGCGAGGGGTGGATCTATTTTTGGATCTGACCGTATCTGACAAGGACCTGAGGATAGCCACGCCCCCAAAACATATCTGGCTTTATCCTTTATTCTAGTCTATTTGGGCCCATAATTTACAAAAATGAACATCATGAGATATCGAAGGATACTCGAAACTTGTGATGGATACCATAAAATAATGTGGAAAATCATTATTGAAATAATAAATCAGGTGGGAAGGTAGGGTTGTTTTCTCAGAGTTCTATAGCATTGAACTGCAACCACCGACCATCTGGCGACCACCATCTGCTGACCATTAAATAGAATGCAATTTTAAGAGATTTCCATATTGGCTTCACTTTTTAGACCCGGGTGCTGCGTCCATCTTTTTATACAGTCTATGGTTCGAACTATGAGTGGCCATGTTCTGTATCTTAATTTCTGTTCCAAACAATACATAGGAAATGGTATTTTGTATTGTCACATGCACATATTATGCTTGATTTTGTGGGAAATTCTATTTTGGTTATATTTGGGGGGGGGTTTGTTTGTTTTTTGGGAGCTTTCTTTCTTTGCCCATTTCAGTAGGGTTATGAAGTTGTTGTTCATTACATGTCCACCGTAATAACTCCTAGGGTGTTTTTTTTTTTTTTTTCTCTCTCTCTCTCTTTGATTCCGCAATATAGGTGATAAAAATATTTTTCAGATTATAAAGAGAAAGTGGTGGAAGTATTTGTTGTTGGGATTTGCTGATGTTGAAGCAAATTATTGTGTTGTGATGGCATACCAGTATACAACGCTGACAAGCATTCAGGTGAGAGAATGATATAAAATTAACTACTTGTATGGAATGGCATGTGCTATTACAGTTGTGATCCTATAGGAGATTGTGCATGTTTGTGATTGTCCCCGTCCTTGCAAAAAATGCTGGACAATTCTTTGAATTTTCACTAGAATGCAGGTTTGTGCCATATTGGTGCCTTGTTGTTGTATTATACTATCCTCAGTAAACAACATCACATTTCCTGGGCATGCAAGCGTATATTTGCTCCCGTATTCAAATAGGACATTTTTATGCACTTCATGCAAAAACCCTGGCGTAATCTTTTCGTAAATGCAAATACCTGCCTTTCATGTACCCAGTTTATTTGACAAATACAAAATATAAATGCAACGTCAATTTCATATTTTTTTTCGCCATCAATAATACAACTTGTACTTTTGAGGCCGTATTTTGCCCATATCCTAGTTCAATATTTTCTTTCTTTGTGATTGATTTTACAAACGTTTGCATCCTTTAATGGTCAAAATGCTGAGTTATCGCTATTCAAGCTGTGTGCAGCACCTCCAGCTCACTCGATCAGAAATGGGCTGTTTTGGCTCCTGTCTCTTTAAGGCCCCCTCCCTTTAAGCCCACTTTGTAAGTGGCCTATACCTTGGAGAGCACTGAGATGACTACATCGCACTGGTGTCGGAAGTGAAAGTTGCCATTCATTTTACCCATAGATTTTTATTTATTTTTTTATAATATTCACTTTTGAGGCACCTCCCTTTGTTTTAAAGCCAACTTTGATTTCTAGATTTTGTGTAATAACTACAAATGCCATTTTATAGACCGTAGTCAACTTTAATTAAATTTTTTGTCTCCATGTTCTCTTTGCAGTCTAAAAAAATAGCCCCGCAAAGCGGGTGTTACCCCTCAGCCCCTTGATTGTTCGGAATGAATATAAATTGAGGAAGGCGTTTTCAATTTATCCTGCAGAATACTAAATTCAAGATGGCGGCTCTGGCAGCCATATGTTATTTCGGATCGCGACCGAAAACAATACGCTTGTGTAGTAACTATACCTCGATGTCCTCACCAGAAACCGTGATGATCGGTGATGCCGTTTTTCAGTTATCGCATGGAATCAAATGTGGACGGACAGACCGACGTAAGGCCAGATGAACGCTGTGCGTGATAGCAATACCTCACAGCCTCTTTCAATGCTGAGGGGTAAAAACTACACATCCCATTCTCCTGATTCCTGAGCGGAATGAGTTGATAACTATGCATAAGAAATTTTCCAGCATCTTGCCAGATTTGTTTGCTTGGCCTGATGAGACTGCTAATTGGGTAGCAACTGAAAGTTCCACTTTGTTATGCTTACCTAGCTAGATATCAAGTTTTGCTGCTAGCACCAATTTACATTAATAGCCAAGCATTGTTTGCCAATGTTTGTTCGCATAAAAACTTGGTGGCTAGCAAATGAGCTGACCAGCCTTGTCAACCGACCTGGCGACAGTCAATTTATTACTACTTGCTTAACTACAAAAACCGAATCCCAGCAATTAAGTATAAAAATGATGACAAACATTTCCCCTAAATAGCATCAGCAGGGTGGGAAGACTGCTAGCGTTTTATCTGGAGTAATGTAATACGCTATAGCACGCATGGAAGGATAATGCTGCTTTAACTAGCTCTGAAATAACATGTCTCAGGCTGAACTGTCAGTTTGTTCTTTAGGTAAAAGAAGCTGCAAATCAATGGTGAAAGAGGTTGTGTGTGTGCGATGGCGTTGAAAGTGACAAATCAGAGCTGTAAGAGCTTCTCCAGTAGGCATCATAGCTAGCTAGCAGTACCTAAGCGATTGCTTTTAGACTCACTAGCAAGCTAGCTAACGTCTCTGAAATCTGCAAGCACACTTGGGTTGCAGTTGCACCACACTGCCGCGAAGCCTCGGATAAGTTCACGCATATTACAGCTAGCTCAGTTAATAGAGTTGGGGGGGAAAAATCAAATCATATCGCTTTAATGTGATGATCATTTACAAAGATTTTCCTTAGTTAACATTAGCTAGCGTACTAGCTGCCGAGATGGCTACATCCAAAGGGCAACGTAGCCTAATGCACGATGGCACACAATACATAGGAGCCTAGCCATCATGACATTATCAGTAAGCCTCCGTGTGTACAAGCGCTACCCAGAAGCTGATTGGTCGGTATGCAAATGAGGAACATGCTTTTCGTTCACGCCCCTAATGAGTGACGTCCAAGCAGAAGACCCGCCTTGATGAGACGCAAACAGATTGCATTTTAATTTTCATTGTGTCCCAAAAAGAGCGTGGTGACATGTATACTGGACAAAGAAAATTGGGGATCACCCCAATTTTCGAATTTGAAATATTTGATAGTTCAAATTATGTTCCATATCATATTTCAATATTAAAAATCAGAGTGATCCCTAACTTTCTTTGTCCAGTATATTTGAAAATGCAATGGACTGGGAGGCGCTGTTTCCCTTACTGCATTTGAATATTGACATGTAAATGCAATAGGCTGGGGGTGCTGTTTTGCTTATTGCATTTGAGTATTGTCCACTGTATTGCAGAGCATGACTTTGAAAATGAAATGTCAAACAGCTTTTCATTATCATTTGAATATAGTCATAGATTTCCCATGTGTGTATGTGAAAATGAAAGTGATAATTGGATTAATGCATTTTCAATTTAATTGTCTCAAATAACTCATTCATAAGTGAAAAATTATAATTCAATAGTGGGATTACATTTTCATTTGAATATTGTCCATTATGGGCTTCCATAGTGAGCAACAGAGCAACATCCCCCACTCAACAAAATAAAAAGCATCTACTCCCCCCCCAGTGCTACAGCAACCATCACCTATCACCATCAAAATAGTGCCTGCTGGAGAATTGGCAGGAGTGATTGATTGTGCCAGCGCAGTTTTCTCCTGGCATGCACTGGTTATGCACTGGCCTGATGAGCCACTTGGCATGGGACAGACTTTGTCTTTGCCTTTTAGCTAATAAGGTAGTTAGCTGACTTTGGTAGTTGGCTAACATTATATTTAGTGCATGTATAGGCCAGCTTGCTAGTGAAATGCTTGCAATTCAATGCTAGTTAAGTAGCAAAATAGTGGCTATTCCTGGTTTCCTATTGACTTAAACGTGCCAAATTTAGCTAGCTAGGCTAGTGAACTAGCTAGCTAGCTATTTCTCTTGCTTTACTAGTTATATTTGGTGCATATAAATGTTAGCTAACTAAATAACAGTAAACTAAAATTTACTGTGTTCTATCAATTTATGTGCACCAGATGTGACAAGCTGGCTAGCTTGGTAGTTCACTGGCTTAACTAGTCATATTTGGTGCATATAAATGCTGGCTAGCTACATTGCTGTGAAAAAGTATTTGCTGATTCCTTTCTGATTTCTTATTTTTTCCATATTTGTCACACTTAAATGTTTCAGATCATCAAACATTTTAATAGTAGACAAAGATAAACCGAGTAAATACAAAATTCAGTTTTTACCCCTCGGCCAAACTTTGGCCAGAGGGGTATTGTCGTCACCTGCATGTCTGTCTGTTGTCTGTCGTCTGTCCATGACTTTGTCCGGGTCCGTACTCTGCAACTAATGATCGCAGCTTCACCAAATTTGGTATGGTAACTCACTATGACCCATAGATGTGCAACGTCAGGTTTTTTGCTGGATTTGACCTTTTGACCTTAGCACTGTGTCCTTGAAGCAGGAAATGTTTTACAGGTCAGTACTCAGCAACTACTGATTGCAGCTTCACCAAATTTCGTATGGTAACTCACTGTGACACAGATGTCAAATCCAGCAGAAAACATGACGTTGCACCTTTTGACCTTAGCGCTGCGACTTTGAGGCTGAAAATCTCATACGGCTCAGTACTCAGCAACTACTGATCGCAGCTCCACCAAATTTGTTATAGTAACTCACTGTGACACATAGATGTGCAATGTCATGTTTTTTACCGGATTTCACCCTTCACCTTAGCGCTGTGACCATGAGGCAGGAAATCTTGTACGGGCTGAGACGTATTCAGCAACGCGTTATGTTTAAATGATTGTTTCATGTATTAAGGGAAAAAAGCTATCCAAACCTACCTGGCCCTATGTGGAAAAGGTAATTTCCCCCCTTTGTTAAATCTTGAATTACCTGCGATTAACCACATTTTGAGTTCAATTTCACTAGCCGCTCCCCGGCCCGATTACTGCCAGGCCTGTTGAATCAAGAAATCACTTAAGTAGTTCCTGTCTGGCAAAGTGAAGTGGGCTAAAAGATCTCAAAAAGCAACACATCATGCTGCGATCTAAAGAAATTTAAGAACAGATGAGAAACAAACTCATTGACATCTATCAGACTGGGAAAGGGTTACAAAGACATTTCCAAGGCTTTGGGACTCTAGCAAACCACGGTGAGAGCCATTATCCACAAATGGAGAAAACTTGGAACAGTGGTGAACCTTCCCAGGAGTGGCCTGCCTACCAAAATTACTCCAAGAGCGCATCGACGACTCATCCAGGAGGTCATAAAAGCAACCAGAACAACATCTAAAGAACTGCAGGCCTCACTTGTCTCAGTTAAAGTCTGTATTCATGATTTAACAATGAGAAAGAAACTGGGCAAAAATGGCATCCATGGGAGAGTTCCAAGGCGAAAACCACTACTGACCAAAAAGAACACAAAGGCTCATCTCACATTTGCCAAAAAACATCTTGATCCCCAAGACTTTTGGGAAAATGTTCTGTGGATTGACGCAAAAAGTTCAACTTTTATCTCAAGGTGTGCATCCTGTCACATCTGGTATAAAACTAACACAGCATTTCATAAAAAGAACGTCATACTAGCAGTCAAACATGGTGGTGGTAGTGTCTGCTTTGCTGCTTCAGAGCCTGGACGACTTGCCGTAATTGATAGGCCCATGAATTCTGCTCTCTCCCAGAAAATCCTGTAGGAGTATGTCTTACCTGTTGGCTGATCTTGGAGCGAGCAGGCGCATAAAATTAATTTAGTTTGAGTAATGCCGGTAAATTTCCAAACTCCATTATAAATGTACATATGGATTTTACTTCCGACACCAAATGCTGTGAGCTGATCACCTCGGCACTCTAGAGCATGCATCAGAAATGTAAAACTGCATCTTCTCGACATGGAGACTCATTTTCCTGGCTTCCGCTCTACCTAGCTTTGTTAGAGGGTGTGTCAAAAACATGACAATTCAGTCAGTCACTTTTTTGTGGCATGTGTGATGATATAAATCGACTATAAAGGCATTTCTTTGTTTGCATCGTTATATGTTGCTTCATGTATCACAGTGCCATCTGTGTTTTGTGTCCCAGCTGCTGGATTGCTTTGTGATCCCAGTGCTGATGGTTCTATCCTGGATCTTTCTGAAGACTCGGTACAAAGTGGTGCACTACGCATCAGTGGCTGTGTGTCTCCTGGGGGTCGGGGCCATGGTTGCAGCAGACCTACTTGCTGGAAGGAACCAGGGTTCCAGTGAGTATATATTGGCATTTGCACATGTTTAGTGTAATAATGCAGCTACTATGCCTTTAATGTCAGAACTGCTCAACTCTCCTTTTCCTCTGCAAGTGGGCATTTTTTTCCTGTGAGCCTATTTAGGGTCATCCATTTATTACCCCTCGGCCGACTCTGGCTGGAGGGGTATTGTCGTCACCTGCGTGTCCGTCCGTCGTCCGTCCATGATTTTGTCCGGGCCAGTACTCGGCAACTAATGATCGCAGCTTCACCAAATTTGGTATGGTAACTCACTATGACCCATAGATGTGCAACGTCAGGTTTTTTTGCTGGATTTGACCTTTGACCTTAGCGCTGTGACCTTGACCCTGGAAATCTTGTCCGGGTCAGTACTCGGCAACTAATTATCGCAGCTTCACCAAATTTGGTATAGTAACTCACTATGACCCATAGATGTGCATCGTCAGGTTTTTTGCTGGATTTGACCTTTGACCTTAGCGCTGTGACCTTGAGGCAGGAAGTCTTGTCCGGGTGACATTGTCCAGGCCAGTACTCAGCAACTAATGATCGCAGCTTCACCAAATTTGGTATAGTAACTCACTGTGACCCATAGATGTGCAACGTCAGGTTTTTTTGCTGGATTTGACCTTTGACCTTAGCTCTGTGACCTTGACCCTGGAAATCTTGTACGGGTCAGTACTCGTCAACTAAATATCGCAGCTTCACCAAATTTGGTATGGTAACTCACTGTGACACATGGATGTGCAAGGTCATGTTTTTGCTGGATTTCACCGTTTGACCTTAGCGCTGTGACCTTGAGGCAGGAAATCTTGTCCGGGCCGAGGGGTATTCAGCAACGCGTCATGTCTTTCATTTTCGTGAATGGACAAACCCCAATTCCGATGAAGTTGGGACGTTGTGTAAAACGTGAATAAAACAATACAATGATTTGCAAATCCTTTTCGACCTATTCAATTGAGTACACTACAAAGACAAGATATTTAATGTTCAAACTGAAACTTTTTTTTTGTTGTTGTTCCCCTGGCTAGGAATTGTCTCCTCCCATGATTGAAGGTTGCTCATTCATGCCATGGGTCACACCCACAATCAGTAGCAGACAAGGCAGCAAGTGTGGTCACGCGTGAAATGATGTGAGGTCACACTCAGAGTGGGGCATACTCTTAGAATCATTTGGTGATTTTTCAATATCCTCACAGCAGTCCAAGCAGCATGTTTCCCGACTACAGTCAAATTTTGTCTTTCAAATTTCATGATGACAATTGGCAATGCGTAGTGTGAAAATGTAAACTAGATGGATTAGTCATTTCCCAAGTGCTCTCTTCTTCCATCCAATGGAACTGTCTTTTGGTCATTAATTTGTGAAAGGTTAAAGTATTCTCTCAGCTACAGCTCAAACACTGATCATGTAGCCTAGCCTATAGAATAACTTGGCCTTTTGTGAAATTCTGTGCAGTCAATACTGACGTGCATGGCTCGATTTAGTAAAAAATCATTTTCTTTACTTTTTATGCAATTTTCGGTATATAAAAACATTTTAAATGAGAACTCAGCGATTTTTAGGAACAGTTGAGTACCAGCGGAACTGTATTTTCCCAGCGTTTCAGCATCATCTATTTTCATGAATCGGATGCATGAAGCTGTGACTTTATAAGTTGATATGTTTCCACTTATGCTCTGTAGTCTAATGGACTATTCTATGCATGTTCCAAAAAGATTTTTTTTTTTTTTTTGTAGATTTGTCATTCCATGTGAACACGTGACCGTGGCAGCAAAATCATCATTTTTATGCCTTTGTGGTGTTGGCAGTCTTGGGCGGGGGCCAGTGGCAGCCTTACGGTGGATTTACACTGGTCCGGCGCGTCATCGCCTGCAGGCACTATGCTTCCCTCGGTTTGGCCGCTTATGGGCAGTTCAGCATTCCCAGTGAAGTCGCTGTCCGTCAAATGCTGCCCTAAAATAAGTCTTGTCCAATGTAATGTTGGCAAAAGTAAATTGACGCCACTAACGATATTAATTCAACCTACTATTGCTTTTCCCCGCCCGGATTTCGATTTTGGTAGGGACTGCAATTGTGTCTAAAAGAAAATACAATTAAAATGAGTTTTAATGCTTCCGAACTATATGAAGCCTTCCTATGCGGCGCATATCTCGCCAAATATAAACGCAATTATGCGGCCCTCCCCTGGCAGCATTGAGCTGCGTATCACAGGGTTTATTTAATTTTTAGCGAAAACGACAAACTTACCGGAGACGCAAACAATCTCCGCACCTTCCTCCTCGTGCTGTTTCTTTGTCATTGTCCCCGTAATTTGGCAGGGAACCCTCTAATAAAATCGAAAAAGACGAAACTATAGTTTCTCTTTTATATCTTTACGGGGAACTTGAGAGAAGTGGAACTATTATTTCGGAGGCACGTGGCCTTGAAGACAACGAACACACCGTCTGCTATCCCCTGATTGGATATTCGCTTTGCGTTTGCCGGATTCATTACCATAAACCTGGGATATCCCAGCTTCTTCGATGCGCCGCAAGCACCAAATTTGACTCGCCACTCCCATCATGCATTTCGCCACTGCTTCAGACGCCCTCGCCGCTCTCCATAGAAAATGAGTGGGAGGCGTAGGCATCAGTTGACGCGCCGGACCAGTGTAAATCCACCATTAAGCATCTGGGGGCCCGTTATAAAAGCAAATGTGGGGCCCTATAAAACATAAGAGCTTCGTCATTTTGCTGGATGAAAGCTCCTACCTTAGCCTGTCCCTTGAAATTTCTACTTTTCTGGCTGAAACTCGATGTTTATTTGTGATGATTTATTAAAATATTGGCAAAAAAAATATGCATGTGTAAATGTGATACATTTCTCAAAAACTGAAACGTGCACCTCACCCCAACAAGATGGCTGCATTGCAAACTGCAGACGTCTTCGTGTACTTTATGCGTCACTGAATTAGAAATTTTAAAAAAAGTTGCTGCCTAAAAATGCCCTAGGCTTAAATACAAATGGCGCGAAGAGCCCATATTCTTTTTTTCTTCTGAAGGGACGGGGTTACGGTATAGCTCTACAACAAAAGTACTGGGATAATGATACAGTAAAATTTGGATGTAATTCAAACTTCGAAATCCCATCAATATAATTTCATGTCGCTCAAGTGGACTAGGTTTAGAAGCTCTATGTAGATGACTTGTATTGCTAGACCATAATTTAAATTTGCAGAGCTATAAACGGTGTCAACACTAGGTGACACAGTGTCCAGTGGTGGCTCATGAGCTGGCAACAGGGGAAGCTCAAACAATCCCTTAACCCTCTCCAGGCTCATGTTGCAAATTTGCAGCAATAAATCAATTGATGACTATAAAATATAAAGAACACATGGGAAATGGTTCCACCAGCAGCCATTAGAAGTCACCACTAACTCATTGCAAAATGGAAGCTTCCATGCACCAAAGTCTGAGAGTAGGTCTGCATTTTAGAGGTAAGTATCACGAATCTTTTATTAAGATCGAAAAAATAGTTGTGTAGAATGAAAAAGTAATGCTTGTAGATGATGATAAACTATATACTATATATGAACTATAATAATAAACTATATACTACACTATAATATGCAACAACCTCAAAATCCTTCAAAATGTGAGATATCTAATTCTGACCAATTATGTTAGATATTTTAGTGTATGAGAACTATTCTCCATGAATGAAAGATTTTTCATATCTCAAAATAATAAATTGGGCTGGAGAGGGTTAAAATTAGTGACTGGTCATGACCTGTTTTAAATCTCTCATTTAAATTGCCATTAGGCCTACAGAAACTCCGAAAACTCTCCACATTATCAGGTGTGGCCAGTTTACAATAATAACGTATACCTGTCAACTCTCACGCATTCGGTGTTTAAGTGGTGTATTTATGTTCCTCTGCTGTAGTCAGCGGAATTGAAGTCCTTGTGCATGGAGGGGTTGGGAGCAATTGAATTCAATAAAGACGTTTCAAATGATCATTTTTCATTTAAACCATCATGAAACATATGCATTGCTTCCAAACCCTGAGTAAAGAAAAGCGTGAGAAGTCCGGAGTCGTAATCGGTATGCGTTATAAATGAAAACTGGTCACATCTGATAATGTTGAGTTTTTGGAGTTTCTCTGATGGTAATTTAAATGAATGATTGGTCATGACTTGTTTTCAATCATTAATTTAAAGGGATTATTTGAGCTTCCCCTATTGCCAGTTCACAAGCCGCCACTGGCAGTATCCCTCTGCTTTGTAAGAGAATGAGGCTGTCTTTGCCATAGCCATGATGTTTACAAAACCATCAACACGTTTTCAGCGTGTTCATTTTATTAGTGTTTTCATTAAGTTGTGATGCCATGGGGATTAAGGAGCATGTTTTTCGCTCAAAGTACATTTAGCTGACGTTATATTAATACGCAGCACAGCGTGTAACGTTGATATGCACTGATAACCGATACGCAAATTATCGTCGCATTTTACTGATCAGAAACTATTTTAACTGGGCTGGTTCCGGAGGCTACCGGACCGTGACTTGACCTGAATCCAGAAATTTCCATGATGTTCATGGATAATTTAATGCGTAAAAAACGCATAAAATTGCTAGATAATGCTTTAAAGTGTATACATCAAAGCTCACTTATACAAAATATTAAACACCCGGAATTCAGCAAGCGAATTACTTTTTTTTTTGTTCACCTGCTAACTGATAAGTCCGAGGCGCACGCAACATTGGCTAAGGTGACGACTTTCCGAAATTCCCAGAGTATCAGCGACCATAGCTCTTTTGCTACCATTTATTTGTAGACGATGAATAATTACTACACTTCTTAGCTAGCTCGGTGTCCATGCGACTAATATAATCTTGCGGAGATAACCTGCAACATTGGCCACGGAGAGCCGAGTTTTTCTGCCCATTCGCCGCAACTCTGAGAAGGGGACCATTTAGGGGGTTTTCGAGGCACCGGCCGGGGGTGCGCTATTATTCCTTCATAGAAGGCTTAATGGTGTTTTTTATAAGTCATTGCAAAATGTGCCAATTTGAGTTGCTGTCGAGGATCCCAAGCATTCACCTTTTTGGGGGGGGCTCAAATATTTGCCCGGTTTGCCTTTCCTGGCTGTGCGTCTCTGCATGTTTTCATTCAGTCACGTTTAGGATGTTAATTGTTGCCTGGCAGTTGGGGGGCCCCCTGGAGGGCGGGGCCCGTTTCAACTGAAACAGTTGAAACACAGGTAAGGCCGCCTATGCTGGGGGCATTAAAGATCCGGGTTGTCTGTTTGGCTGCGCGTGCATCCATTCATCCCAGTGTTGCGAATGTGATAGCTCCTGAATGCCTGATGAAGATCTTGGGCTGAAACGGTGCCATTTAATCACTATTAAATATTCTTTGCAAGTGGGACGGTGTGCAGGAGGTTTTTTTTTTTTTTTTGGGATCATCTAATGCCTCTTCTATGCACCTGTCCTATGTAATAGATGTGCAAAGCTTTTTTCTATTTTTACATTACCCATAAGTTGCCACTGACCAAAGTAAATCCTACGCGTAATCCACAAAGAGCTGAAATTGCAGGTGATGAGCTATTGACGTTGTAGTTACAGAAGTTAAATTGATTCTACACAAGTCCACATTTATAGTTTGATAAACATGGGTATGTAAAGCAAAGTTGTAAAAGTCTTGAGTAATTCTTGTCGTTTTTTTTTTTTTTTTTAATTTAGTGTGATATTTACCCAAAGCCGTTTGCTCGAAGTATCTTAACCATCTTGTCAACTATAGTGAGGCCCCAACTTTCATTCAATCCACAACTTCTTTTAAAAGGCTGTTTCCCTCATACCTGGTGCACTGACATTGTTTGTAGAGGACTGACCCTAACCTGAACGGAGTGCACATCATCTGTGCAGTACACTGGTTGGGACATACTTGGAATTTACTGATGCCTCTCTCTTTCCCTCCCTGCAGCCAGTGATGTTTTGTTGGGGGACACACTCGTGCTCATCAGTGCAGCTCTGTATGCAGTCTCCAACGTGTGTCAGGAGTACACGGTGAAGAATCTGAGCCGCACAGAGTTCCTGGGCATGGTGGGGCTATTTGGCACCTTGATCAGTGGAATTCAGCTGTAAGGCTTTTCCTATTTTGTGTGTGTGTGTGTGTGTTTGAGTTTAGAGTTGTATGGCATGAATCTGTATCCATCCCTTTCCATCTCTCTCAAAGTAAACTTCAGCCGGTAGTTTTAATGTCCATCTCCCTCCTAATGTACTACAACCTCTGGCAAAAAATTATGGAATCGCCACACTTGGAGGATGTTCAACCAGCTTGTTTACTTCATAGCAAATGAAAGTGCAGATATAACACAAAATGAGTGTTATTTATTGGCTTAAAATTCTGGCTTCATGAAGCACACCTCAAATTGGATTAAATTGTTTTAATTAACAGCATATGTTGAGGACAGTATTATGGAATCACATTGTAATTGGTATTTCTCTTAGAAATGCCAAACACACATCTGAATATGGAAATTAGTCTGCTGTTGACAGTTATTTCAGACCTTAAAGAGCTGTTGGACCGTGGTAATTGAGAGGAAACATGGCACCAGCAAGAGAGCTGGCAATTTAAACGAAGGGACAGATTATAAAACTGCTCCAAGAAGGAAATTCAACAAGTAGAGTCGCAAACAATGTTGGTCAGCTGTCAGCTGTGCCTAAAATTTGGTGCAAGTATAAACAAGATGGGGAAATCTATGAAAGGAAAACATACAGGTCCACAACAGAAGACCGATTTTTGGCAATTTTGGACGTCCAATATGGCTGCCGGCGTCCATTTGTCCGAAATTTGGGGATCTGGGAGATGCACCACTCAGTCCCTGTGGCGACCGAGTTATCATCTTAGAAAATGGATATGGTGATGTTCAAGTCGTTTTTCAAAATGACAGTGCATCTTGCCTCTGAGCGAAGAGTGTAAAAGCTTTTCTTCAGCAAAGGTGTGTCCATTCAGTGACATTGCCAGCAAACAGTCTTGATCTCAATCAAATCGAAAGTTTATGGTTGAAATAAAAAAGAAGAAAAAAAAAGGTCCATAACAGGGCTCCATCCCACAAAGCTGATCTGTCAAATGCTATTTGATAAAGTTGGAAGCTTTACCCACCAGCTTGTAGGAGAATATTGTTTCTGCTGAGTGAAGTCTGTGCATCAAAGAATTCAGGCTGTCATAAAAGCTGGGGGAGCAGCAACAATATACGAATTCTGAATTTTTTTTAATTGAATCACCTACCAAAAAAATGTTTTCCTCAACATTGAGTGATCCCATTTTTTCCTCTACTTAATCTGGGGAAAAAAAATGCCATTATTGGAAATAATTTAATCTGTTTTATGTCTGTATCATGAAGCCAGACTGTTCTGCTATTGAACGAAAATAGTTCTGTGTCATATTTGAATTTTACTTATTTGCTATGAACTAAAAAAGCTGGATGAACATCCTAGAAGAGTGGTCATTCCATAATTTTTGTCAGAGGATGTATGCCTCAAGATGATTACCACTCTTGCTTAGTGGAAGTGCATATCAAAATGTGAGGGCAGTCTGCTGCCTTTTTCACACTGCAGTCTACCAAAATGGTGGAAGGCGGCAAGTGTGCAGTCTCAAGCAAGGGGGCTATGGGTGCCAAATTGAGCATTGGGAGTTGCCTGTGAGTTATGAGGTCATTGCGCAAGGCTTTGGATGGCATTGGTTCAATGCCATGGCTAGTTATGCATCACCCTGCAAAGCTGCTGGAGTAAGCATTACTGCAGAAATTGAAGGGGTGAAGACATACAAAATTTTTCTTAAGTGATCACTTGTCCCATTGCATTAAAAAAATTGAGTAATCACTATGTGTATTATTTATTTATTCATTTGGTCGATATTAGGCTGTTAGGCAACATTATTATTTTGGCTTGCTGCTCAAACTAATAAAACACTTTTCGGTAAAAATTTGACTGGCCATTTCCAAGTGAAATTATTTAACAAACACCAAGTATTGGATTTGTCCGAAGAAGTATACAAATTGTATATTCTGCAATATTCATAGATGTAATGCAAGTGAATGGAGAGGTAAATTTGTAACTCCACCTCTTTATCACAGAGGCACACAATCTTGGTGAGTCGATTGCAAAATGTATTGTATACATTGATAACTGCATATAAAGCCTCATTTTCGAAGCTGTGAAAATAGTCCTTTAATCATTTGTATTACTGCCAATATCACTTGTATTATGTATACTACCCCAATTCTGAAATGGTTGGGGAAAAAGTGTAAATTGTGAATAAAATCAAAACGCAATGACTTTAAAATCACACCAGCCAGTATTTTTTCACAATAGAAGAGGGATAACAAATGTCGAAACTGAGAAATTTTACTATTTTGTCCACAAGAGCTCAGTTCAAATTTGATGGCTGCTACAGGTCTCAAAAAGTTGGGACAGGGGCCTATTTACCATGGTGTAGCATCCCCTCTTCTTTTTGACACAGAGTGGAGGCGTCTGGGCATTGAAGAGACAAGTTTCTTGAGTTTAGCCATTGGAATTTGATCCCACTCTTGTTTAATACAGGCTTCCAGCTGCTGGAGAGTTTTGGGTCTCCTTTGATGGACTTTTCGTTTAATTATGCGCCAAATGTTCTCAGTCGGTGAAAGATCAGGACTGCAGGCAGGCCAGTTCAGCACACAGACTCTTCTACTACGAAGCCATGCTGTTGTAATAGCTGCAGTATGTGGTTTTGCATTGTCCTGCTAAAATACACAAGGCCTTCCCTGGAATAGATGTCGTCTGGAGGGGAGCATATGTTGCTCTAAAACCTTTTATATACCTTTCAGCATTCAAGGTGCTTTCTAAAACATGCAAGTGTCCCACACCATATGCACTAATGCATCCCCATACCATCAGAGATGCTGGCTTTTGAACTGAACGCTGATAACAGGAGGGGTGGTCTTTCTCCTCTTTAGCCCGGAGGACACGACGCCCATGATTTCCAACAAGAATGTCAAATTTGGACTCGTCTGACCACAGGACACTTTGCCACTTTGCTACAATCCATTTTAAATGAGTCTTGGCCCACAGAACACGGCAGCGCTTCTGGATAATGCTGAAAAACGGCTTCCTTTTTGCATGATAGAGTTTTAGGTGGCATCTGTGGATGGCACGGCAGACTGTGTTTACAGACAGTGGTTTCTTGAAGTATTCCTGGGCCCATTTAGTAATGTCAATGACAGAATCATGCCGGTGAGTGATGCAGTGGCATCTGAGAGCCCGAAGATCGCGGGCATCCAGTAAAGGTCTTCGGCCTTGTGCCTTACGCACAGAGATTTTTCCAGTTTCTCTGAATCTTTTGATGATGTTATGCACTGTTGATGATGAGACCTTCAAAGCCTTTGCAATTTGATGTTGAGGAACATTGTTTTTAAAGTATTCCACAATTTTTATTTTTTTTTTTTTTACGCAAGCCTTCACAGGTTGAAGAGCCTCTGGCCATCTTTACTTCTGAGAGACTCAGCCTCTCTAAGACATCCCTTTTATAGCCGATCATGTTACATACCTGATGCCAGTTAACTTAATTATTTCCTAAATGTTCTTTCAGCTGATTCTCTTATATATTAATTGCTTTTTCAGCCCCTTTTTGCCTGTGTCCCAACTTTTTTGAGACCTGTTGCAGCCAGAAAATTTGAAATAAGCTAATTTTGTGGATAAAAATGTAAAATGTCTCTGATAACATTTCAAATGTTGAAACTATGTTCTATTGTAAATGACATATTGGCTCATGTGATCTGAAAGTCATTGCATTTTGATTTTATTCACGATTTACTCTTCGTCCCAACTATTTTGGAATTGTGGTTGTAGATTGTGAATTGGTGATCTTTGTGATCTTTTTTTTTTAATTAATAATTTTGTAAATATAAATAGACTTCTGTATGTCTTGATCATTTGGCAAATAAAATGTTCGATTGTTAATCAAGCAGTCTTAAATGGGAACAGGTTGGGAGCAATCATGCATTAAGAATGAGACGCTTTTAAAAGCATAAAGCAGGAAGCATGCTGGCTTTTAAAATAAGGATTATTGGCCTATGTGATACAGGGAACTTAACTGGGATAAAGTGTAGAAAAAATATGGGGCAACAGAACAATTATCCTTGAGATTTTTATGTTACAGATTATGAATTTTTTGGCTAGTACTCATTTACCTGAGTACTTGTTTGCTCTCTTACGCCTTCTAGAGCTCTCTCTTCTAGCACTGACTCGCTCTTAAATTAATTTTGCGCTAAATTTTTAGATTCACCGCTTATCCACCGATCTCATTCTATCTAGATGCATGTCTACATGGCTGCGTTCACATTACAAGCCTCGTTCTTGAATTCTGATTTTTTTTTTTGTATGGATCAGATTTGCCGATCTTAATGGTTCACATTCATAATTTCAAGTGACCTGTATCTGTTCATAATGTTAAAGCGTTTCCCCTCTGAAATGGCAGGCATGCGCACATTGATACTTTATGCATGAGTCATCTGCGTAATTAACAACAAATCATCTTATTGGTGAGTACTCTCAAGGCATGAAAACCTGATTCGAACCGAGATGATGGGCGCGCTTTTAGCGAATGTATGGATGGGATTTTGCCCTGGACCGTGGCAAACAGTTCCTCAGTCGACCAGATGAGGTTGAGAGAGCAAAAAAAAGCTAGATGGCTTAATTTTTAGGTTTTGAACTGCACTCAGCGCATGAGTACAGGCAAAAGCCTCATGGATTCCAGTCTGTTCTCATTCATGCCACATAGCCATGTACCAGATTTGTATCTGATCTAGGAACACACATGAAATGGCTTAATTCTGATTTTAAGATTGAGTATAAGATTGGATCTCTTTGTCCATACTGCCCAAAAAACTTTAGCTCTGTGTCATATTAAGGCAAAAAAAATCAGATTTGAGTCACTTCAGACTAGTAATGTGTACATGGCACAAGAGAAACTTGTGAACAATTCTGTATTAAGTCGAGTGGCTCTCAACAATGGGATAAGGGGAATTTCTGTCCATGATTGCCAATTGCAGACTTTTAGGTTCAAAGCCAATAAGGTTGATTTTTTTTTTTTTTTTCTCCATTGTCCCACAGAGTGGTTTTGGAACACAAAGCCGTGCCTTTAATAAAATGGGATTGGAGTGTAGGTAAGTTAATCCTGGTTTATTTTTTTGCATGAATTTCTTTGGAACAGTATAATAGTTAAACCTTGACACAATTGGTCGGACTAGGTGTTTTATAATCAGCACTGAGGATACTTGGTGTAGCAAGACCTGACATGCACAGATATGAGTGATCGTGTGATTTTTGTGAACTAACCGTTTGGAAGAACAACTGTTCAGGGGTGCATTTCCCAAACCGTAGTTGCTCACAAAGTAAACAAGTGCAGCTGTCTAAAGCGTGCGTGCGTGCGTGTGTGTGTGTGTGTGTGGTCGGTCAGTGGTCTAAAACAGTCCAGAAACTTGATGGTTTAGACTAAAAAATAATTTATAAATATTCTTAGACTGTCACATCAGCTATTGGCCTTAATCTGAGCTTGAATGATTGTTTTTAACATTCAGAATGACTCCTTGGAAATGAAGAACTTGCCACTTTGTCACATTAAAATTGTCATCATGAAAATTCATGACACGATTTTCATGTGCAATGCTACAATTGTCATTTTTCCACAGTGTTACTCTTCACCATCTATGGCCTCTGCATGTTTGCCCTCTATAGCTTCATGCCCGTGGTCATAAAGATGACCAGCGCCACAGCAGTCAACCTCTCCCTGCTGACTGCAGACCTTTTCAGTCTCTTCTGTGGACTGTATCTGTTCCACTACACTGTGAGTAAAAGGCATTTTGGGAAATTACTTCAGCTCTGGCTGTTCTAGTTCATGGTATAAGATCTGATAGTTTATAAACGTCATGGGCTCAATTCAGTCCAAAAAATACACCAATTTCTAGATTATTCTTTTTCTCTTTATATGAAATGGTTAATTGTCCAGTCTATTTTAAATGATGTTTAAAATTGCTTTCGTGGTTGTGGTTTCAGTTGAGTTTATTTGGTGGGGCCTGGGCGTGCACAGACAAAAATGCACCGAGAATGGTAGTCGTCTTTTGTGTGTCTTTTTGTGTCAGGATTGAGGGGGCTTGCAGTACACCCTTGTGCAAATAAATTGAAACAAGCAGCTATTTTTTAAATCTTTTATCCCAATTCATGTTCTCATGCAAAAAAAAATGTCTCTATTTTTGCATTTTTTTTTTTCAACAGTGTAGAATAAAATCATACTGTATAAGAAATTTAATAATTTTAGTGGGGTGCGTGACACCACAATGGTGCATGCGCAGTTATTACATCAATGGGTATTACACCACGTTTCTTGGTTATTTATGGTCTTTTGTGTCCCTGGCTAGTTAAACGTTGTACACGTCGGATGTGACACCGAGAAACTGCATGAAGATTTTGACTTTGCACCAACGCACAAGCAAATTATACAGTGACATAGCAAGTACATTTGGCGTCAGTTTTTCAGCCTTAAAAACTGAGAAGGTGATATTATTAATATGCGTAAGTCAACATGATTTATAATAAAAATAGGTACAAAATAATGGATTTTTAATAATTTCAACTAATTTTATGAATCACTGATTTATGCATATTAATATGTTAGATCATCTCCTCAGTTTTTAAGAACGGAAAACTGACACCAATTGTACATGCCATATCCCTCTATGATTTGTTTGTGTGTTTGTGCAAAGTCACAATCTTCACACGGTTTCTCGATGTCACATCCATAGTGCACAACGTCTGATTCACTACTTAATAACCAGGGAAACAAAAGACCAAGATCACAAATGACCAAGAAAGATGCGGTGTAATATCCATTGATGCAATAACTGCACAAGTGCAATTGTGGTGTCACCACCCCACAAATATTATGAAATTTCTCATACTGCATGATTTTATTCTACACTGTTGAAGGAAATTCAAAAATAAAGACTAAAATACAGTTTTTTTTTTTTTTTTTTTTTTTTTTGCTTAAATTAATTGGAATAAAAGGCTTTAAAAATTGCCACTTGTTTCAATAATTTGCACAAGGGTGTATTAGCACCCCTTTTAGATGAAAGTGGTGGTGTATAATCAACACTGCACACTACTGTCGAATATAAATGTGATGCATGGATTGAAATCCTTCAGTAGGGATTCTTCATAATCTTGGGCCTCAGCTGACGTGATTTCCTGGCAACTGAATTCAGGATTACAGAAATACTTTGGTAGTTTTTAATTTAGGTTTCCACAGAACTTAAGCATTTGAAGTATTTTGTCGGAGTTGGACTAAGAATTGGGTTTATGCTGCTTTAAGCAAAATGGATTTAAGGAGAAATTATAATCTGATTAGTTTGGCGGGGGGAAACAAGGATAAAATCGTTAGTCGCTGGCTGCTCAGAGAATATACAGTGTGCAATGCATGCAGGGATCGCGTACCAACTCTTATTTTTATTCCCAGTCAATGTAACAGATAGTTATACAGTGCCTGGCCAAATGAAAACCAAACACTAATGTTCGGTTGGATTGCCTCTAGCTTTGATCATGGTGCACAATTGTCATGACCTTGTTTTGACAATCTTCCGCAGTGTCACCACATTTATTTTCATCCAGAGTTGCACCAATTTGTGGCCGGGATTTTTGCATTGACGACAGGAGAGTCAAACTACTCCATAAAGCCTTCTTCAGCACATCCCAAAAACTTTCAACTGGGTAAAGTCAGGACTCTGAAAGAGTGGTTCAGTTACAATGAGGAATTATTTCCATGAGTTGGCCGCCTCAGTTTGAGCCTGATAAATCTTGGCATTTTCATCGTTGATTCATTTCATTGCTGCATAAAATTTCTGATCCTAGACTTGACCAACTGAAGAAACCCTAGATGATAATACTGCCCTTTGAGGCTAGTGCAGTGGGCTCTTAGCTTGAAAGGTGCATCACTTCATGGGCTGTCTTTCGTACCATGATGTGCCCATTGCTCTGGAATGGGGTAAATCTGGACTCATCAGACCAGATGACCTGTTTGCATTTCTCCACAGTCCAGTCTTAATGCTCCCTAGTAAATTGAAGTCATTTTCTTTCCCAATTACAAGTGGCTCAATTACAAGTGGCGTTCTTGTGGCCACACATCAGTTTAGTCCCAATCCTGCAAGTTCTTGTTGCCTTGTGCATGTGGAAATGCATTTACTTTCACAATTAAACCAAGCCATGAGTTGTGCTGTTGACTTAATTTAATGATGAGACATAACCTAGTGTTTCTGTGATCACCGATCACGATCATTCATGATTTTTTTTTTTTTTCTCTGCAAAGTTGACTGTTCACCACTATCCTTTCAAGTTTTAATAATGCTTTGATAGTTCTTAACCAAGGAGATTAACTGGAATTGCATTATTTTCTCTGCTTGATGCATGCCAATAATTTGTCACTCTTAACCTCCTAAAGCCCAATGTCCCCCTAGTGGTAATGCTGGCCTAACAGGATTTTTTTAAATGGTGTGTCTTGACCTCTGACCCATAATTGCATCATTGCTTTCACGCTGTTCCTGTTTAAGATCGCTTGATTAATAATCAGACAATTTATTTTCTGAATAATCAAGACCAAAATATTAGCCGGTAATTATCAAGAAATTATAAAGAAGTGCCAAAGATCACCGATGGGCTACACTGACAACGTACTTAATAGTGATATTGTAGGGATGGGGGAAAAAAAAAAAAAAAATCAATTAATTCAGTTCTTTATCTGTATTCCATCTCCCATTTTAGCTTTTTTTTTTTTTTTTTTTTTTTCTACAGTGCTGCCTAATTTATTTTAAGATTGCACTTTTTCAAAATATTTTCAGCATTCAAAAGAATAGGCTACATTTGCGGGGAAGCCAGTTGCACGCTGGTTGCCGCAATGTGAATAATTAATTTATTAAATTACCAACGCTTCTATATCAAGGTTAGTAATTGAATAATTCAGTAAATTGGTTATTAGTGTATCGTGAAAGTTTGACACATGGCATGTACAATACAGGCCAAAAGTTTGGGGCCACCCTTACATTTTTAAGAAAATCACACATGAACTGTTCTTTCTTTATTTTTTGCACATGAAATGACTTAAGTGCATAAAATATAGGAAGCCAATAGGTTTTGGGTGAATTCCAGACCTCAGACCACATTTTAAAGCTGTCTTGACTGATTGATCACTGACCACAATGTTTTATAATTGAGTTCCAACGCCTTTGTGTTAAAATTGTTCACGTCCTCGTGATATAAAATCATATTATGTAACAAGAAGGCATGCTGTATAAATGCCTTCCCCAAAACCAAGGGGTCACATTGCACGGTGCACCATTTAAAATCTGAGGGTGGCCCCAAAGTTTTGGCCTGTAGTGTATTTAAAATTGTTTAAAATGTATTCCATGCATCAAACTTTCATGGTATCTAAATCATTAAGCTCTTTATAGTGCAGCATCTGGGAAAGTTGTCAGAAGGCTGCAATATGAGATTGTATGAACAGCAATTATCTAATTGATTAATTATAAATGAAATCTAAACCTTATGTAAATATCATCAGCAACATTTACTAAATAATATTCTAATTCAAGGAGGAATTTCAAGAAATTTCAGTTAATTGCCGTCCATGCAGTCTCATTGTTGCCTTCCTTTTTGATGCAAAGCCATACGTATTGATCATTAATGACAATGCAGCTTATTGGTAGCCTATTTGCTGAGTAAATTAATTCAATTAATTGTCCGGTTCTTAATCGGAAACCTGTTTAGAGTTAACTGGCATTATGGTAATGTTACTGGTTGTAGACAGTTTAATTTTTACACAAACCAACTTAGTCGGCAAAACGGCATTTTTCGAAACGTCTTCTTAGGCATATTGAGCCGATCAGACAATGACGCAGAAAAGAATATATACCGTTCTGTGAGCTACAGGAATTCACAAGCTTCAAAAGATATTGACGTTTTGTGTCACCATTAATATGGATAGAAAAATGCTTTAACTATTTAAACGAACAATAATGCAAGCTAATGGGACAGTAATTCTTCTGATTGATCCTTACAACTGAACGAATTAACACTTCGTTGCTAATTAGGAAACTTAAATGGGAACGGGTTTGGAGAACTAATGCGCTTGAAGGCGAGGTGAGAGCAGGGCTATAATCCCTCTGATGGCAAGTCTAGGGTGGAGGAGGTTAAGATGGTAATATTCTGCCCATTACCATGGGATACATCTTCTGACACTTGTTTGAAAAATGAGAAGCTACACTCTACCTTAGTTAAGGTTCAAAGAATTGTTGCAAGCTGAAACTTATTGCTGCAGTAATTATTCAATCATAGGCTCTTACATATTTCTTTCTTTTTTTTTTTTTTTTTTTTTTAATTTAAATTCAGACAGCGAAAAATTGCTTAGTCTATTGCTCTGTAGCAACCACTTTGGGTCGGCCAGGTGCATGTAGTTGTACAAACTGAATTATACGCTGATTTTCTGACGATATAGGCTGTGTCTAATTGGTGGCGCAACTGCATAGCGTAAAGAAGCGCAGGCTAGTCCTCACATGAGACGGAGGAATCGCATGCTGCGGTGGTTTGTGTATGTTTATGTCAGCACTGACTTCTGGCGACCTGAAGCATGAGTTACCCAAATACTTCAGTGTTGGCAAGGCTCATTAGCATTAGCGCTAATGTTTCAACCCAAATTGTGCAGTGTTGATGTATTTCAGCTGTGGAGCTGCTCTAATCTGTGGTTTTTTTTTTTTTTTTTTGTTTTGTTTTTTTTTTCCCTGGCCTCTTCAGTTCTCAGGTCTGTACATTGTGTCATTTCTGGTCATCACTGTGGGCTTCGTCGTGTTCAATGCTGTGCCCTCGTCGGCCGCCATCCCTGAGGCTGGACCCTGTGAGGGAGGGTCAGAGAACACCTCTGAGGAGGAGTCTGTCAAAGATGATGGCATATTGGAGGATCCACTCAATATTGACGAGCCCAAGGGAGGAGTGGAGATGGAATGCATGGAGATGCAAAGGAATCTGACTGAGCGGACAATGTGCACCATAGATAAAAGGACTGGGATGTAATGGCTTGACTTTACAAAGGTATTTATATTCAATTTTTAGCACGTTGGATTTGTAAACCAAACCCAGCATTGTGCGCTTTTATGGTTATCTGGGAAACATTTGTTACAGCACATTCCTTTCTACCAGCACTGAATTTATTTTATTTTTTATTTTTTTCAACAACTTGGAAGCACGAACATAAATTATCTATTGGAGACGAACTGTCAGTCCTTGTCTGTCTTTGGCCAAGGGAGTTCATTGGGAATATATAACACATTTTAGGTGTTAACATTATGATCATTTGTAAGTAAATGGATTAAATCAAGTGAGTGAATGCTTTTTTTTTTTTTTTTTTTTTTTTACATACAAAAAACTGCTCAAATTTCTCTGTTCTTAAAGAAGTGGAAGAAAGTGCCGGTTCAATGATTAATTTTCTCCTGGGCTTTAGAAGAACCAAATTACATGTAAGTTTATAATTTTAGGGCCATTGCAAGAATGCAGTATCCTCTGGCTGTTCAGGAGGATGCTGAATGTAATGCCCTTATTTTTGCACTGAAATGGCAATTGATTCAAGCCTGGGCAGTCCACCATCCCTGACGCTTGTCGTTTGTCCTGTGGTGCTTTTCCATTGCATGGAAAACTTGACTCGACTTTACTAGGTTTTGGTACCAATTACTCATTTCCACACTGCAACAACCATTAAAAGTGCTGTCACATCATCTTCAATGTGACACAAAACCCATCACCTCACAACACAAACATGGCGACAGTGGAGGATTTTGAAATGCTGGTGTTCTTGGATCTCCGTTACGTTAGGTGGCTATTTATCTGGCTGCATGTCCATTTTGGCCTAAGTGTTTTCGTGGTGCTGGCAGTCATATTCTGCGTTTCCGGTGCCCAACTTGCTTGCATTTTGTTGCTAACAGTTGGCAAGTTGCGTGAGTTGATAACTAAGCATTTGCTATTTCCTTTATTTCTTAAAGCAGGGATTCAAAGAAAATAAGTACCCATAAAATTGGTCCGTTATGGCAATTTCCTGATATGTTGAAGGTATTCACTGATATAACGAGAAAAAAAGTTTCATGCTACTTGATATTCGCTTTCCAAATCTTTTTCGACCGTAACCAGCCCGCCAACAGTCTCATTTTCCGTGATGTCACATACGGGTTGTGTACTCTGAAAGTACTCAGAAGACTGAAAATTGTTTTCAATTTTGTTTTTAAAGCCTGACGAGTCAGAACTCTTAATAGATTTCTTCCAGATCTCCCAGTAGTTAATAGTTTTAAATCCCATGTTTAAATCTTTGTTTTTTAAGCTAATGTCGCCAGTGTTTCCCATACATTGACGAGGTTATGGCGGGCCAGTCATAGTCAAATTAACACCTGCCATAGTCTAAATATGTGGAATTGGCGCGTGTTGATCATACATTCATATATGCACACGTTTGGGGGGGGGGTGTTTGGAAAAGTAGGAAAGGTACTGGAAGATGCGGAATTTGCGCAATCCCCCCCCGCTCAACAACATGAGACAGCCCCCCCAGACATTGGTATGCCACCACACGTGAAAAAGTTATGAAACTTATGTTTTTATTGGAGTCATGCTACCATTCCGAGGAAGGTTGGATAAGCCAATGCTCTGGGCTACAAAAAAGACTGAGTCTTTTTTGAGAGTGGTCTCTCATAACAGTGATTGACTGACATAGAAATATGGAGTGAGGTCGATGCCATTTAGAACACAATCGTATCCCTCAAATATCTCCACCCAATACCTCAAAAGTAGCCTGAATCGTCCACCTGTACTTCTCATGCACTGAAGTTCAATTTTAATTGTTTTTTTTTTTTTTTTTGTAGTTGTTGTATCTCTTCCAACGGTTCTTTCTTCAACTTCTGGTCCTTCCTCTACCATGATGGACAAAACGAAACAAAACCTCAAATGTAAAAACGTTAGTTACAGTATACGCAATAGAAAGATCTGACGACAGGCAGCTGCAAGTGCATGAACAATATGCATTCCTGCTCGAGTTGAGAGAGAATACGTTCTAAAAATCTTCCTTTCTTGTTTTTCGTCACTCTTATGAAGTCTAATCATCGAAAAAATATCATAATAAATTAAGGTATCAGTCCTTCCCCGTATTTGCACATGATTTCCGTCAGATCGTTTGGCCTATATGTCCATGTTAATCTTCAATGTGCTATATAGAAAAATGCAAGTTTAAATAAAAAAAAGACAGATGAATATTTCTTTATTATAATTTATCCATCTCAAGTAAAGTACGACACAATTTGAAGCATGAATAACAAAATATAAAGCTTAGAGAGAGACGTACACCGCACGCAAATTCACAGAGCAGAGCTTGCAAAACCCGTGTGTGACATCACCCAAAACAGGCCTCTTTCCTAGCATCACGGAAGTATTCACGCTTGATGATAAAGTACTGTCATTTCGTGCGCGTTTCCATTTTCTCGCATCGATAATGTGACGGAATGACATTACATTGCATTCTTTGCGTTCTAAGCTTTCCATTGATGTCGAAATTGCCATATTTCAGTTTTATCTTTGAATTCCTACTTTAACACTAGGTTATGATAATGTAATTATCTTGCCTGAAAATTGCTATGACCCTGAAACATCAATTTTGTGTTAAATTGGCTTATAAGAAAGCTAACAAGCTTGTTTGTTCGGATGGGCATTTACCAACTTGAGTCACATCAGGATGTTGACACTGTTGTTTGTGTTGAAGTGAAAATCATCTTATTCCACCGTAATGTTTATGTAATGTAGTATTGTGCTTGCTTGTCTTTTGTCACACGGATGATGATTCCCTATGACCCATCAGTGGTCTGCAGAGCATCGACCTCACGTTTGAGTATCCGCTCGGCTCGCTTAGAACCTCGGCCAAGGTGGTCCTAAAAAAGAATCATGTACCAGGCACTATCCACAATGGAAATGCATTAAAAACAGAGTAGTCGAGTCAAGTAGAGCTGTACCATGCTGTGAAGAAGTACAATTGGACTGTCATGAGCAGAATTTGACTGGTCTGCAGGGGTCAGCTTGATGCACCCCTTATGGACTGAAGCCCTGTTCCATTTTTGAAGGTTCCTCTTTCTATGGTCTCATTGGCCAGTTTTTGAAGTGTAATCATTTCCAGTATTTCTTTTATATTTGTAGCATACCTCTCTCAAATGTAAAAAGGGTTCTGCTAAATATTTGGAAACTTTCTTAATTATCACACTCCTACAAAGTTTACAAGTGTGCTCACTCCTGGAACACTGTCTGTGACTTGAGTTGTAGTTTGTCTGAAAATGTATACCGGCTTTACAAATTTAGATTTACAAAATGGGAAATTGGTTACTTCAGAATGCCACCGACTGACGTCTATTTTTGATTACATGTTTGCAGACTGAAATTATTGTTTCCATTCAGACGAACAGATTTGTAAATGTCTTTTTATATTACAAGATTTGACAGGCTTGTCTTCTAAACAAACTGTTTACATTTGTGAGTGGTATGCTGTGTTTTTGCAAATGATATTTGGCACTAGTCTTCCGCACCAATTCTTCCCATTGATCATGCACTGTAAAGGCGGCCTCACAATTTTTTCCAATATGCATATTCTGAGAAATGATCATGTATAAGAAGTGTCTGGATAATTAATTCTCATCATCTAAATGTAGTGTATTTATTCTGTGTATTATTCTATATTATGGCACAAAATCAACACAAATGCTCATGCCAAATGTGCATAGAATGTTACTGAGCAGAATGCCTTATTGTACAACTTATTGTTTTTTGTTTCTGATTTTTGAAGAGACAATTATTTTAATATTTAAAACTGATGCACTTCAGTCCAGTGGGACATGGAAGTCAGTTCGCCTTATTACAGCTGAAAAGAATTGTTTTACGTTTTTATTTTATACGGACAATAAAGTTTACATCAGTAACCATTTCTTTTATTTTTGAATGCTGTATATTGTAAGGTGTGCAATGCTATTTTGGAACAGTTAACACCCCTACATTGGTATGTCTGAATGTGTTTTTCCTCTTTGAGGGCGCCATACAATAATTTGCCTTTACCCATTGTATTTTATCATTGATAAACACTTGATTTGAAAGGTGTAAGCTCAAAGGTTTTCGGGGGGAGTGATATATTTACCAGCAATACTGATCATATACTGATCATAGAGAAATTGAACTCAAAAAATGTGGTTAAATTTGTGGTTTAATTTGACCAAGGCACAGTAAATTCATCTTTGTCTTTTAATCGCAATATACCAGTTGGTTCCAGTTGGCTGGGGGGTGTCCTCGATGGACCAGTTTCAAACCAGTCGAAGCCCTGTGACCTGGAGTCTTGGTGGCTTTTTTTTTTTTTTTTTTTTTTTTTTCCCCTGATGTTCTTCTGAAATGATGGGAATATGACCTGCCACGTTTGTCCTAGCAGCCCTGGCATAGGGGAGCCGAATGCACTCACAATGGGCAGTGTGATCATTCATCCCTCGCCCGTCATGTTCATTTGTTTTCATGATTGGCCAGATGGATGCTGCTGCACACAATTGTGGAATGGAGTTCTCACGTTTCTTTTTGTAAAGCATAGTTCAGTGCACCCTATGCTTAAAGTGACAAGTTTGGAAGCATTGAGGCACCTTTCTTTAACATTTAGAGAATTCATGGCTGCCACGTAATTCCTTCCGGATCAGTTTCTAAGAGTTGGGACTTTCCAAAGCAAAAACGACTATTCAAACCCAGCCTTGGACGAAGACGCCTGCCGACAGCTTACCTACCGGCAACAGACCAACATGAGAGAGAAACGTGACGAGGGTTACTAGACTCATCCGAAGCCCCGGAAACCCCTTATAAAAATCATGGCGTACAAGCAAGCTATTTTGAATATTCTTGAATGCGTCACGGTGGGTAGCCTACGCCATGAAAATGTATGTACACTGAACAAAAATATAAACGCAACATTTTAGTCCTTTCAATAGTCCACGTAAGGATTTTTGAGGTTGGCTTTGTAGGGTTTGTTTATGTGACCAAGGTTGTGTACCACTGGTCTGTGTATTTGTCACCTCCATATCATTGTCAAGTTCATGCCCTTTGGCAAAATTGGCCTGTCAGACAGGTGGGGCCTGATCCAGAGCTGCTGAAATCCAGTACAGTCAGCCCAGACACATCCTGTACTCTGGTCAATAAAAGGCCACCTCAGAAGTCCCAGTTCTGACATTGTTCGAAATGCCATCGATCACTCCAGCCATCAGGGAGTGTTCCATTTGCATACTCATGCAGGAATGTTTCTTAGGGCTGCCGCTAGGGCTCTTTATGTCCATTTTTCAACAATAAGTCACATAAAACGTCTTCGAGGAATTGGGCACGGCAGCAGACCGCCCACATGAATGACAACTGCATGTGACGACCCCCGCCATATCCGGACTTGCCATCTCTGACTGCCTGAGACTAGCAACTGTCACTGCAGGTGAGACAGTTGGTCCCCACAATTGCTGCATTTTTACCTAAACTGAAAAATCATCTCCAGGAAGTCCACATCTCTACGTGTTTTGCTCTTTGTGGATTGGACCTCTCCTCAGCTCAACAAAATCGTCTCAACTGAGTGAATAGACACATTTGATGGCCAATGGCACAATGGAGGACTCTTTTCTTTACAGACGAGTAACGTTTCCAACTTCACAGAGCGGATGGATGGGTAATCTTTATGCTGACATGATGGAGCACACAGTGGCACGTGGTGGAGTGCTGGTTTGGGTGGGAATATTCCATGGACATTACACCCAACTGCATTTCATTAACAGTAACTTGAATGTAATGTGATTTCACAGTGAGATACTGCGGCCTCTTGTCCTACCATTCGTCCATCAAAACTAATCATCCAGCATGACCATGTCAGACCCATGTATGCACAGAGTCCCTTGAGCCTGAAAACATTTGTGCTTGAATGGCCAGTTTATTCCTCAGATTTGTCCCCCCATCCAGCATCTTTGGGATGTCCTCAACCAGCGAGTTTGTCTTTGGTCCACATTTCCGGTCAATATCTGCCAAATCCGCACAGCTCTTCAAGAGAAGTGCGCACAAGTCCCTCAAGTCACCATTGACCATTTGTTACAGTCCATATAGCAGAGATGCGTAGCATTGCAGCATGCCAAAGGCGGAAAATTAATCCAAGAGTGCATCAACGACTCATCTAGGAGGTCACAAAAGAACCCAAAACTACATCTAAAGAACTGCAGGCCTCACTTGCCTCAGTTGAAGTCAGTGTTCATGATTCAACAATAAGAAAGAGACTAGGCAAAAATGGCATCCATGGGAGAGTTCCAAGACGAAAACCACTACTGACCCAAAAAAAAAAAAAAAAAAAAAAAAACACGAAGGCTCGTCTCAAATTTGCCAAAAAACATCTTGATGATCCCCAAGACTTTTGAGAAAATAGTCTGTGGACTGACAAGACATAAATTGAACTTTTTGGAAGGTTTGCACCCCGTTACGTCTGGCGTAAAAGTAACACAGCATTTCATAAAAAGAGCATCATACCAACAGTCAAACATGGTGGTGGTAGTGTGATGGTCGATGGCTGCTTTGCTGCATCAGGACCTGAACGACTTGCCATAATTCATGGAACCATGAATTCTGCTATCTACCAGAAAATCCTGAAGGAGAATGTCTGACCTTGTTTGTGACCTCAAGCTCAAGCGCACTTGGGTTATGCAACAGGACAATGATCCGAAACACACCAGCAAGTCCACCTCTGAATGGCTTAAAACAACAAAATGAAGGTTTTGGAATGGCCTAGCCAAAGTCCAGACTTAAATCCGATTGAGATGCTGTGGCATGACCTTAAACAGGCCATTCATGCTTGAAAATCCTCCACTGTGGCTGAATTAAAACAATCCTGCGAAGAAGAGTGGGCCAAAATTCCTCCACAGTGATGTGAAAGACTCATTGCCAGTTATCGTAAATGCTTGATTGCAGTCGTTGTCGCCAAGGGTGGCACAACTAGTTATTAGGTTTAGGGGGCAATTACTTTTTCCACATAGGGCCAGGTAGCTTTGGATAGCTTTTTCCCTCAATGAATGAAATCATAATTTAAACATAACGCGTTGCTGAATACCCCTCGGCCTGTGCACATCTATGGATCACAGAGAGTTACCATACCAAATTTGGTGAAGCTGCGATCATTAGTTGCTGAGTACTGACCCGGATAAAGTCATGGACAGACAGACACACAGGTAACGACAATACCCCTCTGGCCAAAATTTGGCCAAGGGGTAAAAACTGCATTTTGTATTCACTCGGGTTATTTTTGTCTAATATTAAAATTTTTGTGATGATCTGAAACATTTAAGTGAGACAAATGTGCAAAAAAAAAAAAAAAAATCAGGAAGGGTACAAATACTTCTTCACAGCACTGTATACTTATTTCATTATTTTATCATGGCTTATGTTCTCAAATCAATATTGTCGGCCAACTGCTATGGATCATTAAGTAAGTGATTTTAATTATGAAGGATGTCTCGGACAGGTCCAGCCGAGGGCCGTCATCAGAAACGAGCGTCGCTTCATGCAACGCAACTGAGGAAAGGACGTCTCATGTCGCATAAAACATATGTCCTCGTTTCGTCTGCCCTGGCTCTCTCCTGTTTCCTCCATGCATCCTCGGTGGGTGCGACTAAGATGCAAGGATACAACGTAAGCGAGGGGAACGAGGATGCAATTTAACAGATTTGAGACGCAGCCTTTGTCACCAATAAAGACCGTAGGAAATAAGCGCCATATTACCTTATTATGTCCATAGTCCTATAGTTACGTGCTCATTGGTTGTAGTAAAGGTATATTAAAATAGGGCGCACGGCGTCACGAATCAATGCGAATGGTTTCGCCGGTGGACGCAAAAAATATACAGGGCTTGGAGCTAACATTGCCTCTCATAATAAAGACAAGCTAGGCCTACACATTTCCCTGATAATCGACTCATGCGAGTTGACGGGAACAAAACTGAAAGCTGATCATCGAGGCTTGCTTTACTATATTCAGCAATACTGCATCTCTGCAGTGCCGTGCTGAGATTAACTGGTCTGCTTACACTCAGTAACGCATTCATCATGGAGGAAAACCAGGTATTTGCCATGGAATGAACAGCACGATTGCATTTGAAAAGAATGTAGCTTCAGAATAGTATGTTTTCACCATTAATTATATCTTTTCATGCGCCATTTATTAATGGCTCTGTTTCCTGTTTTTCAACATGCACCAAAATATATTAATCCTCGAATATGCGTTGTGCTATGCGTGCGTGCTGGTCTAATAATGTTAACATCTGTTTGCTGTTTGTTATGATGTGGTAAAATTGAAATACGTTCCGTTTTAGATTTCATAATTTTAAAAAGCGTTGCTTGAGGGTTGGACGCTCCTTGAATGGTAAAGAAATACGCTTACAAGAGGTGCTCGAACTGTAGTGGATTACTACCCCCGACGGAGACAAAACCACGACATGTTCGTACGCTACGTTTCAGTAAGGTTAAGGAATTCAAATCGCTTGTTTGTCTTTTAAGTTTTTCTGATATTCGCCTCTTTTCCCAGCTTGTCTCGATGTGAATCGTCGTTGCTTTTGAGGAAATCATCAAGAATATATAACGAAATAAACAAAAATGAAGCATTTCTTGAGGTAGGTGGTGCTTCGGCTTATCGTTTATGATTTGCACGTAACTTCTACCTACGCACGGGTAGACAACACGTAAGTCGGCTGTCACAGTATTCAGAATCAACTGTTGGTATAACCGTAATTCATTATTCAATTAATATTATTCGCGCACATCAGTTAGCCTAACTACACATAAGCGCACATTGTTGAATATTATTTATCTTAGAATTTTTGTCACATGTAGCTTTCGTAGACGATTTGAATGTTTGAATTCAACAGTAATATTAGCCTATGGCTATTGTTATACTCATAGGCTACTATAATAGCTAAGTTGTTGTGCCATTGTGCGATTACATGCACGTTCTACTGCACGATTGGATAGTGAGGCAGGCTAGTCTGTTTGTGTACAATTTTCTGGAATTTTCCGGGAATTTACGGACCTTTTACTGGGATAGCTATGGTAAATACGAAACCAGATTATTTTTTCTCATAAATGAATCGACAGCCCAATGCTCACTGTGATCAGTCTGCGATCAGGATAATTCTGCCATACTATACTGTATGCAGTGGAAGTGTCTCGCAGGGCATGCTACTGCATGGAGAATAAGGCAAATGACCTAAATTTTGGAACACATGTCTCTGATGTAAGCTTTTGTCCAATTTCCGAAGGGACAGCCCCCTTATAAAAGCAAGTAGAACATAGACCTGGTAGTTTACATTGGATTAGGTCTACTGTTTCATCATGCTAGATGCGGGTATGTAGGCTGCTGAAAATAATGATGTTTTGCGCAGTTGAATTTAATGGGGATTTTTATGCGCATAATTGCAGCGAGAACCCGTGCGCATGAAGGTGTTGCGTCGTCGCTGGTGCCTGGTTGTGGTTAATGGAGTTGCCTCTTATCCTTTCTCTGCACGCAAACAGGCAGAGATTTGTGCGGCCTCTCTGCACCGCGATAATTAATATGCTTGTCTGGTATTCACCGTTGGTTTTCGTTTGAAAAGTGTCTGGGATAAGCACACCCTGGCTTGATATTGTATTATCGATATTGTAATATATTTACATGCATTTTGATTGTTATTGTTGAGTTTATATTGCTTAATGCCTTATGATCTAGATACTGGCATGTATTTGAATACTTTGCTCGTCTTGAATGAGTAGCTATGCCATTGATCTAGTTCCATTCACTATAAGGTGCTCATCAAATATCGAAAACGTTTTGCAAATCAACGCAGTTCACATTTAGTCCACTGCACTACAAAAAGTAATGTGTAACAATTTTACAGATGAGTTGGGAGTTGCTGTGATACACCCAGTTTAGACTGTGTTTCAAAAATAACCAGTAAATTTATCTTGACAGTTTCTTTTTGAACATATTTGCTTTAGATTCTGGTTTAATTAGGTTCACCTATTTTCCTTTTGGTTTTATTATTTGTGATACCATTTGTTTTACCATTAATTTTTCATCTTCGAGTTGACCCGGTTGAATGTACAGTATCCTTGTCAACGCAGCCCTGTATGTGTCAAATTAGTTGTAAAACCGATTTAATGACTTTAGCATTTTAGTTGGACAGATAATTGGTACATTTTAAGCTGGACTTTACTGAAGGCCTCATTTTAGAACTTCATTATATAGGCTATGCTGAATCATTTACTTTGATCAAATCTCACCTATTGTCTTGCAAACATAAGGCCAGGATTTTACTGTGAAGCGCATTGAGACAAATGTTTGTCAAATGCCTGGCCTAAACAAACAAAATTAGATTTGATACGTACGTGTATTATGCAATAAGATGTGGAATAGTACCTTCCCCTGTGTGCAGAGTAGTCTGTTCCCACAGTAAGTGCTGTGCTATATTACAAGGTCTTCATGTTTCTAAACTCTGCCCTATTTTCTGCTCTGACTTAGTTGAGCTTATGAAGATTGCCGAAGACACGCTTAGAGCACAGGAAAGGACAGTGATCATCTTGCTGAAACTCATTAGGGTGCCTGAAATGGGCAGGCTAAAGAAAAACTGCCATAATGCTGTGCATATCACATGATGAGGGTATATTACAGGAAATCATGTGGCGGCTTCTCAGTCCTGAGGGTGCTCTGTTTAATACTTCTTGTATGCTAATCTAATGAAGGCATAGTCATGCCTTCTGTTTTGCTGATCTTTTCAAAAATACAAATGAACAAACTGGGCTAAAAAGAGTACCTCTTCTTTTTGAGGAAGCTCACGAACCTCATTTTAACTTTGTAAATGTGTGCCATGTGGCTTGTCCTGATCTAACTGACTCAATAATTGCCTACATGGAAACTGCATGGAGGTGAAATTTGGTGACCTTTTATTTTTCTTGCTCTCAGGGTTGTGACACAGTTCTTCACATTTCTGTACTGCAAATGTCTGTGGCGAACCCTGAAGTTTGTGATCCGTAAGGTCACCGGGCGATGCGAGCTTCAGCGTATCTGCTACAATAACAAACCAGGGGCTCACAGGACACTCAAGATAGGTGATTATCAGCATCATCAGTGACCTGCAGATCAGCCACTGTCCTTAAATGCTGTAAATCAGATCTGAAATCGCTATTTTGTGTGACAGTATCTGTTGCAAATTGCAAAGTGGTCACTCATGTTATCTTTTGTCTTTGGTAGAGTCATCTCTCAGGTTTTCGAAGAATGAGGTAAGTGAGTGCTTTGTTTCACATTTGCTGTTGTTTTAAGGTTGTCATCCTGAAGACCCATACATCCTACAAATTGCATTGTTCAGTTATGTGATGTTTTTTGTGGTAATATCTATGGTATAATTTCCTTGTCAGCTTCTTCAGTCTGCAGTCAGTGTTCACCCAGACTCAGTGGAGAAGACTATCGACGACATCATGACCCTGAAAAAGATCAATCCTGACACTAACCCTCAGTAAGTTACAAAATGCAAACAGTGTTCATTAAAGGGACATTAATAATTCCCAGATAACAATACATTCAACTTCTAACCTTTTCCGGATTACTGAACTCCCATGGAATTCAAATATCGAACAAAGGGTGCGAGCAAAGAGGCTATTCTCCCTTGTAATGGGGCACGCCATTTTATTTGAGCAGTCTCTTTTTTGGCGCTTAGCTGTGATGTTACTCCAGCTGCTCTGCATGTACGCTACATACAACATACGCACAGTACAATCGCCCTCTTTCCACTGCAATTTTTGTGAAATGAGCTAGCTAGCCAGCGTGCACAGAGTACCTTTCCATAACTGTTATGTAACATTAGTTTTTTAGCTAGCTGGCTAGTCAGTGTTGACTGTGAATTTAAAAACCATGACAAGTTCAACCGTGAATGTCTGTGACTCATTACGGTGTATCAGAGTGATGTAGCTCAGTACAAGCATAGAGCTTGCAACGAACGCTAAATTTACTCAACTCCTTTAATAACTTTCATATGACACGCTTACTCCTGTAAGATCCTCTTTATCATGTATATCCCCGGAGTAGGCTATTGTATCGCACAGTGAGTTTGTGTCATTTGTCATGTATGTTTATATGTCAGTCATGCAGACATAGTCGAGGTCTAGGTGCAGGAAATCTAACTTGCCCACTTTCTTTCGAGGCAGGCGATTCATATTAATAGCCGGATATCGCGCAAAAGACGCGTGATGTTCAAGTATTATCATCACAATGCCTAATGCATGAATGCAATAAAGATTAAAATGACAGGCATAACAAAGGCAGAGAGCCAAGATTACGTCACTATTTACAGCAGAGGTGGGCAACGAGGGCTGTATCTGTCCCTGGTTTTCACACTAACTTCTGGCCTTTAATCAGTTGATTATCTAAATTAGCCAAACTATTTCTGAAATCTGATATTTCAGGCATATTTAAATTATCATGAATGGCCAACAAAGACTGCTCTCATCTCCCAACATAAAACATTTTTCTTTGATCTAATATTTGCACAAATCTATATTAGCGTATGCAATCAATTAACTCAATTAGTCTGGGTAATTGATAGAAATAAAAACCTGCATACACACCGGCCCTCCAGGACCGGAATTGCCCACCCCTGATTTACAGTGTCCCTAGCGGTATTTCCTCAAAAATACCGTCTGCTTGAAGTGTCATGGCGCGTTCCATATACTTATCAAAAACATCTGAACAATTTGAAAGGATGACCCCACATGAAAAATTTCCCACACAGGATTGATTTTGTGTATTTATGCAGCTATTGAGTGTGACGTGCTATACTATGATAATGTCCCTTTAAGGCAGTGGTTCTCAAACTCGCTCCTAGTGCCCCCCTATGTAAGCTGGTTTTTGTTCCAACTAGAGTTGCAGCTGTAGGACAGTAATAAGCTGTTAATTTGTCCCAATTAAGTGCATTTCATATTTATAGTTGTTATTTACAGTCTGAAGCTACGTTTTAACATTTGTACCATGAAGAATAAATGACCCTTTAAGATATTGTGTTTATATTTCTAAATTACAAGCAATTTCAAGTAAGAACATTTTAAATAGGTCAGATTTGATGCTGAGAAAATCAGTAACCTCAAAATTGAGTTGCTGAACAGAGGTGTCTGGAGTTTTGTTAAAATAATTACAAAACTAGGACGTTACAACAATTATGACTCAGAACAAGTTTGACTCAATCATTTCCTTGCAGAAAAAAAAGTTAGTTTAAGCAACCATGTGTCAGTAAGAGTAACATCAATAGGTTCCTAAATGGTTAAATCGTTGTTATAACTGACAATTTATTAGGCAAGCAAATGATAGTCAAACCTGTTCTGAATCAAGCAAAATTATTTTGAAAGACTACTAAACACCTGTGTTAAGCAACCTAATTTGGAGCAGTCTGATTTTCTCAGTGTCTATTTAGATTTGTCTAAAAATGTTCTTACCTGCAAATGCTTGCAATATAGAAAATCAAACAGGATATGTTGAAGGGTCTTTTATTCTTTGTGGCACACATGGATGTTTTGGTTAAAATGTGGCTTAAGATGGTAAATAATTATTTTAAACATGATATGCTCCTAATTAGGACAAATTGGCAGCTTATTAAAATCCTACAATTGCAATTGTGGTTGGAACAAAAACCAGAATACACAGGGGGGCACCAGGACTGAGTTCGAGAACCACTGCCTTAAGGTGAATAAAAATGACAGGTCAAATTCTAAGCATGACTGACTCGCTGTTTGTTGCAAGCCTAACCTCCATAGGCGAGAAATGAGTAGCCATGTCTTTTCTTGCCTTTGTATCATAGTTCAAACCAATGTACACTCGTTCTGAAGTTGGGAATTACTCAGAATATTTTATGTTTTCCTTGAAAATTCATGCTTTCATTCATCTAATGAGATTCAAAATGAAAAGAGAATGTAGTCAAGACATTTGCAACAATTTTGTGCTCCAAATTTTGCTTTGATCAAAGAATCCTCCATTTGCAGTGACTACAGCCCATCAAAAGTCTAACTGTCAATTCGTTGAGGTAATCTGCAGAAATTTCACCCCGTGGTTTCTAAAGCACCTCCCACTAATTGGATTGGCTTGACGGGCAATTTTTCCAACCATATGGTCAAGCTGCTCTGCAAACGGCTCAATCAGGATGAGACTCAATGACTGTGCTGGCCAGTCCATCACATGCAGAAAACCAACTGACTGCTTCTTCCTAAAATAGGTTTTGCGTAAAAAAAAATGGAGTGATGGCCTTTCTTGTTTAAGATTTCTTTTACCTGGACAAAGTTTCCATATCACCAGCACCAAAGCACCCCCAGACCATCACATTTCCACTGCCATGCTTGACAAATACTATCAAGCACTTCTCCATTATCTGCTCATTCGTCCTTCACATGTGCTCCTTTATGCAATCCAAACACTTATAATTTAGGTTTTTCTGTCCATGACACGTTTTATCCCCACCGGACAAAAGCCCAAAATGGGGATTATGTCGTGGCGCAGTCCGTCAGTCCATCCGTCCATATCGGTAGGTACTTGACTTGTGAAATCAACTCCTCCTACAATTTTCATAGGACCTCCCTGAAACTTTGCACAAATGCTGTATGAATGGTGTGCAATCAGAGCAGTCTTGTCACTAGTTGTCCTCCATCTAATGTCTATGCTCTTTTGCCCATTTTAATCTTTTTGTTTTGTTGGCCAGTCTGCGATATGGCTTTTTCTCGAAGGTCAGCATGTTGGAGTCGCCTCCTTTGTGTAGCATGACACTGGCGTTTTGCGAGTTCCTTTTAATAAAGCTGCAAGACTAGGACTTGTGAGGAGTTTGTTTTTCAAACTAGATCCTCCTATGTTTTCATCCTTCTTCACAGTTGTGCACTGGGGCGTTCCGCTTCTTTTTCTATCCAGGCTAGAGCCTGTTTGTGCTGTGCAATGAGGGGAGTAGTGCACACTATTTGAGTATAACTTCAGTTTTTTTGGCAGTTTCTCATATGGAATAGCCTTCATTTCTCAAAAAATAAAAAATAAATTACAGGCTGATGCGTTTCTGAAGAAAACGGTTTCTTTTTGCCATATTGAGCCCATAATCTAACCCACCAGCACTGATGTCCCAGATATTCAAGTAGCTTGCAGAAGGCCAGTTTTATCATTTCTTTAAACAGGATGATGGTCTTCCACTGTGCAAATATAATTGCACAAGGGTTTTCTAATTAAGAAATGGCATTTTAAGATGGTAAACTGGGATTTGCTACCACAAAGCGCCATTTTAACAGCACTAATGGCACCCTATGGGAAAATGGGTAGCTGAAAATGGGCCTCTATTTTTCTTATGTACAGTCGAAATTAAAATTCTCCCATTTCTTGCTATATTGGACAATTACACCATTAGCAATGTCTAGACTGTATTTATGATCAATTAAATGTTATTTTAATTATAAACAATGGTGATGTTTTTTCAAAAACAATATTTCTCAGTGATTCTAAACCTTTGAGCAGTACTGTATATCCAGTTGGAATTGTGAGTTAGGCCTGCTTTGTTTAATGATCCAGTGTTTTTGAATGCACATTTGCTTACCCCTTTCCTGCCTTTGCCTCCCAGGTTAGGCATCTCACTCCAGGCAAGCCTCTTCCAAATAGTGGGCTACAGGAATCTGGTGCTGGAAGTGGAGAAGCTGCGCAGGGAGCCGTATGACTGTGAGAATGAAGAGCATGAGGAAATGCTTCTCAAGGTATAGCACAGGCCTGGATACCCTTGTACTCATGTCTGTCAAATTATTTCTTTACTCTTGTCATTTATGTATTTGCACCAGTTTAATTATTTCAATAGCATACCATCAATATTCCATGATCGTAATATTCCATGGGAGATGCCGGTTCATATGGCTTAATATGTTTCCTCATGCTTGCCATTGTTGTTAGCCAACCTAATGCCATATCTGCATTTAAAAGTCATCAAATCATCTTATAGCATGCTTGATTATGGATACTTAATTATCTGTAGTAGATGCCAATCTGTGAACAGGCTTAAGAAATTAACTAATTGAGCTAGGTGGGCCACTCCTGGTTTTTGAATTAGCCAACATAAAGAATGCTTGTTGGTTGCACTGTTTGAAAGCACTGAAGGTCTTTGACCAAAATTTTTGCATCGTTCACTTTTTGTTTTGCACTTTTTTAGTTTATGCACTAGTAAACGAAAAGTTTAATTGTATCTCGGCGTGGCCAGATTTAGATGCCTTCAGGATCAAAGGATGCGGTAATGCCATTTTTCCCTTGTTTTTTATCATTAAACACTCACACACGCACAGCTCCCTCCTGTTGTTCAATCTTGACCAAAAAATTTTTTTTTGTATGAAAACCTTGGTGCACTGCAAACAGTGATACTTAATCATACTAAGTATTTGGTCCTACACTGAATATTGCAAACCTTTGTACTTCACGCAGTTACGTGGATCAGGTTTATGCATCTTTCCATTTATCACATCTATTTCTGAGACACTACCCCCCTTGACAAGAATGTTCGAAGACTGTCTCATTATTAATTAAAAGGTGCCATTTTTTTTCATCTTGCATGTGTGTGTTTCTGACTTTGCTCATGCTGCGGCCATTTTGAGTGTTGGGGTCAATTCCATTCCTATGCAGTCAGTCAAAAGAAATGAATTGCAGCTTGATTACCCCTTTGAACTCTTTATTATATTAAGGGGTCGTGACCCCCCCACCTATGCCGAAGTACAGCTTACTGTGATTGAAAACCACATGATTATAAACAAGTTTACATGACAACCAAAAGTCATGTGATCAAAGTCACACGTTTGGGGGCCGGTTGTCAGGCTTTTCGGGTTATTGCACATTCTCCATGTGGCTGCTGAATTGGCCTATAGGGTGTAAAGGGTTAATGAATGGTAAATTCCTCAAAAAACATAATGGGCTCTTACAATTGATGAATGTTACTAAATGTTACTAAAATTACTGCACTGAAATGGAATTGTCTCACCTTGTTGTTTTTTTCCTGCAGCTGTGGAAGGCATTGCGGCCAGAAACTCCGCTTAGTGGACGTATCTCGAAGCAGTGGTGTGAAATTGGTTTCCAAGGCAGTGACCCCAAGACTGATTTCAGGGGCATGGGCCTCTTGGGACTATACAATCTTCTGTGAGTGTATACTGTGCTATGAAAAAGTATAAGCCCCCTTCCCGATTTCTTCTTTTTTTTCTGCTTATTTATTTAAATATTTCGGATTAACCGGATAATTTTACTAAAATTCAGAGACAATGTGAGTAAACACAAAGTGCTCCTTTCAAATAATTGTTTCTTTAATTTATAAGAGATAAGATGCAGAAGATAATACTTTAATATCCCAAAGGAAATTTGTTGTACATCGTATAAGGTCTCAGTGTAATCGCTAAAAACATAAAATATGAAGTACAAACATTCATGAAACAAAGCACAATACAGAAACGCATCATAATACAAATAACAATGATCGAGGGGAAAGCACTGGTAATGGGGAAACAAAAAAAAATTCTTTTAAAATTGGTAAAGTTTATTGTGAATTCGAATACTAGTTGGTATAAAGGTTTGTCAAGCTATGTTGATTCTCATCATCGGCATATGCAGACGGCGACCGGAAGGGATAAACTGGTAGTGTTCAAATAAGCTGCGTGAACTGTCATTTTGTATTTTCCCAACCTTTTTCAGTGTTTTCTGCTTGAAAATATTGCTGATGATGTCAGCGGAAGTGCCAATGATTTTTTTTTTTTTTCTTTGCAGCATTTTGAGTATTTTGTTTTTGTTGTGAACATACTGGACACCATACCAACTGTAGGAGTTAAAAGTGAGAATACTCTGAATAAATGTCCCGTAAAATAATGTTATCATGGTAGGATCAATGTTAAAATATCTTTATCGACTGAGAAAGTATAGTCTTTGCTGACCTTTCTTTTATATAAAATCCGTATTTGCACTAAAGATTAATTTGGAGTCGATAAAAGTGCCAAGGTATTTATTCTTGTCCACGATTTTAATCTTTTCATTATCGATGGTTATCGGGAGTGGAGATGATGATTTCTTCTTATGGTCTATTATCATTTCCTTTTGTATTTTTAACATTTAGTGAGAGAAAATTTTCATGACACCATGATGTGAATTCCAAAATTTCACGTCTGTCATTAATTTCAGATTACTTGATGAGGCCAACCAAAGCTGTGTTGTGAGTGAACTTGGTGTAACAATTGCTTGTGGTACTAAAACAGTCATTTGTGTTCAGTATGAACATAATTGGCAATAACACACAGCCTTGTGGTGCCCCAGTAGAAGTGTAACATATACTGTAGATGATCTGATGATCTGCTGTTTACAGCAACAAATTGGGATCTGTTAACAGTGAATGATCTTACCCACTTAATAATATTGGAATTACGGGAGACATCTTGTTTTTGTTCGGTTTTTCCGTCTGCATTCGCGTCCGTGGTCCCACTGTTTCCGGGCTGTAACTCTGAAACCGTTTAAGATATTTATATCAAACCTTGCACACTCTTTCAACATTATATGTAGATGTGCCTTTTACTGTCTGTGAACATCAATGAGGGGGGGCTGCATTGGGGTGGGGGGAGACATTTGTGTTTTGCCTTTAAAAACAATCTCTAGTTTACACTGATATCAGCAAGCTTTTAAATGAGAAGATGGGGCTGAATGGTGTTAAAGGCAGAAGATTAGGTTACAAACAGTGTTCTGCCATAGGAATTGCAACTTTTTAGATGACTGTATCCTTTGTGTAAGAGAGTTGCAAACAAACATTTGCGATAACTGGCAGTGAGTCTCTGACATTGCAGTGGAGGAACTTTGGCCTACTCTTCTTTGTAGAATTGTTTTAATTCAGCCACATTGGAGGGTTTTTGAGTATGAACGGCCTGTTTAAGGTCATGCTACAGCATGTCAATCGGATTCAAATCAGAACTTTGATTAGGACACTCCAAAACCTTCACTTTGTTTCTTTTGAGCCATTCACAGGTGGACTTTTTTTGTGTACTTCGAATCATTGTCCTGCTGTATAACCCGACTGCACTTGAGCTTTAGGTCAAAAACTGATGGCTGATACTCTCCTTTGGGATGTTCTGATAGAGAGCAGAATTCAAGGTTTCATCAAGTATGGCAAGTCGCCCAGGTTCTGAAGCAGCCCCAGACCGTCACACCATCACCACTGTGTTTGACTGTCATTATGATGTACTCATTGTGGAATGTAGCTTTTTACGCCAGATGTAACGGGACCAATGTCTTCCAAAAAGTTCCACTGCTGACTCCTCAGTTTGTAGAATATTATCCTAAAAGTATTTGGGGTCATCAGAATGTTTTGGCAAATGTGAGACAAGCATTTGTGTTTTTTTTTTTTTTTTTGATCAGCAGTGGTTTTTGCCTTGCAGCTCTCTGCCATGGCTGCCATTTTTACGCAGTCTCTTTCTTGTTGTTCAATCATAAGCACTGAACTTAAATGAGGCAAGTGAGGCTTGCAGGTTTTTAGATGTTAGTCTGGGTTCTTTTGAGACCTCCTGGATGAGTCATCATTGTGGTCTAGGAGGAATTTTGGTGGGCTGGCCACTACTGGGAAGGTTCACCATTGTTCCAGGTTTTCTTTGTTTGTTTAAAATGGCTGTAACTGTGGTTCGTTGGAGTCCCAGGGCCTTAGAAATGACTTTTTAACCCTTTTAATTCTGATGGATATCAACAACTTTGTATCTCATCTGTTCTTGAATTCATTTAGATCATGGCAACATGTGCTGCTTTTTCCAACTTCACATTGCCAATCAAGTTCTATTAATGTGATGTTTAGTTTTGACAGGGCTGGCATTAATCAGGCTTGGGTGTTTCTAGTGAAATTGAACCCAGTCATCAATTAAATTTTAGTTGGTTGATTTCGTTATGAAGGTGGAAATTACTTTTTCCAAAAAAAGGCCAGGTAGGGTTGATAGCTTTTTTCCTTCAATAAATGAAATCATCATTTAAAAACTGCATTTTGTGTTTAATTGGGTTATCTTTGTCTTGTATTAAAGTGATGATCTGAAACATTTAAATGCGAGAAATATGCAAAAATGGAAAAGTCTATCCATCATGCTTTTTTTCCGGGCTAGAAATTCTAAATCATGCCACTTTTTTTAATTGTTTTTTTTTTTTTTTTTGCTAAATTTAATAGTAAGTACAATTCCATCTGTCCTGGTGCCCATCTGTCTTTCCCTTGCCGTGTTTCATTCCCAGGCTAGAACACCAAAACCGTGGTGGGTGATCTGAGTATTTTATGCTTGTTATGACTGTATTTATTTATTTTTATTTTCTTTTTTCAGTAAATTCGCATAAGATATAATGACATTTCCATGTCTGTCTAGCAAAGCTGAATAGACCAGTGAACTACCAAAATCGCATTTGTGTGTGTGTGTGTGTGTGTGTGTGTTTGTTTGTTTGTTCGCTAATTTATGTTAGTCAGTATGTTTGTTGGTCTGATCAAATGTCTTTGACGAGACTGTTCGTCAGTATGTTTGTTTCTTTGTTTGTTTGTGCGTTTATCAGTTTGTCCACTCCTTACTTTGTTCATATCTGAGAAATTATTTGATCGATAGTCATCATATTACATGACTTGAAACCATTTATTATACAGAATCCTCTGACGTCACATGGAGGTCACAGCTAAAGGTCAAGGTCACAGCAAGGTCAAACATGGAAATGTCAAAAACAGTGTTCCTGTTTGCAATTTTTGTCTACTGGTCACCAAACTTGATGACAATATACTTGTCCTCAAGGCGCATAAGCCATGTCCTGGAATAAGCGATCAACTGGGAGCTTCGTGGTTTGTGCTGAAGGTCAAAGTTGACCTTTAAATGTGTCAAAAATTAATTTGCAAGCCACCTTATCGAGTAATACATCATATGAAAGGTCTTGAGTACTTTCTGCCTTGTTTTTGTCAATATGTTGTCATATGATGACGCCATGACGCAAAAAGAAGGGACATTTACACCGGACTGATGTGATCATAAAACTGACATATTTATGTCACAAAGACCTGATGCATTATCACAAGGTATACAGACTTGTGACAAGACTGGTCAAGGTCTCCTTTACGTTTATATTTGTTTGTTTGTTTGGGAGAGCATGGTCTGTACTCTGGATAAAATTGGTATGCATACTCTGCCCTTATTTCACTTATGCTGTCTTCATAACTGCAGATATTTTGCAGAACATGACAAAGCTGCCGCACTCCAGGTGCTTAACGACTCTCTGCAACCAAAGCACAGGTTAGTCCCATCTACAGTGTCACTGTGACGATACTCCAAAAATTATTGTCTCGATGTCAATTTGACAAGACGTTAACTCCGTTGACAATTCAAAGTTTTGCGAGTGGATGTAAACTGTGTGGTTTGTATTGGAATAAATACTTGAAATAACGGTGAATCATCTTTTTACGCTTTGTTGAGCAAATTGTTACATATCGGTCTGTTTACCTGTCATTCAATCTCCATGCTTGGTTTGCTCACTTTCCACCGCCTGTCAGAGAAATCCAGGGCATCCATCCTGTGCTTTACACTCAGTTTTCTTTTGTTTAGTTTTGAATGTCACTGGATCCTGTCTCACTGAACAAGTTTTTTCATCTTTGTTGCTCCTCTTTCTCATGAGTAGACCTGTTTACCAGGCAAACACCAGGTATTTTCTCATTTTATTTTAATTTTTCATACTAAATCATTCAATATCCGTTCTTTCCATTGTGTTCTTATTATTCTGGTTTTCATTTGCATAGTTTAAAACGTAATTCTCATGTCCTCAAAATAAAGAATAAAACAATGGCTGAAAGTACTTAGGATAATATGTTTTTCTATTATTGCAGTAATGTTTAATCTTTTATGACATTGTGCCGGAAAATAGAAGGGCATCCATTTGATAGTTATTAGATTAGTTTAAATTTGACAGGTGTTAAATCTGTTGCCTCGTGTTCAAGATCTGACTGGAGTTTGTAAGCTCCTGAATGCTGGAAATATGAGCATTGTTTTCCCGTGTGGTGTGGTCTCTTATTACAGCAAGATGAGCAAAGCAGAGTGGGAGAAGAAAAAGTTCGATAAAGCGATTGGGTGAGTATCTGCACTCCCTATCTAAAAATTTCCTTGGAAACTGTTTACTGTTTACTTTGGCGAAAAACTGGATGTTCCATTGCTTGAATGATTGGGCTTCAAGTTAGCACTGGGCTATAATGGCCATAAGTTTTGGATTATGAATAAAACAGACACAAACAAACAAGAGAACTGTTATCTGTTATAAATGTTAAATTTATTCATGCTTGCATGTGTGATGTACTCATATATGCTTCATATACACTTGCAGACTCAAACACTGTCTCTGTGGTCGATCTTTGCTTGTAAGATACCACAACAATCATAGGTGATTGTGAACATGACCGATATTAGGCATGTCAGCCTGCCTTTAAATAGTCAGAGCCATTTGAATAAGCACAGGTGGAGGAGTGAGATGACTGGGCAAGAAACGGCCTTCGACGCTATTGAGAATATTGCTGACTGATATCTCTCAGGTGTAGATGTGTGCTTTTCTGTTACACACCTTTTCATGCTCAATGAAGGGATAAATACACTCTGCCACTCTATGGGTTTGAGGAAACCATCCTGCAACAATGGTGTAAAGCCACTGTATGTTGTACCCACAATTCTTAGTGCCCAAGGTCTAAAATCATACTAACCCTCGGAGACGAGCCATCTGCTAATCTAATCAATCCTATGCTGTCATTTATCTCAACGTCAGATTGAATCCTTATTATTGTTGAGATTCATTATGTTACCCTCAAACCTAGACTGAGTGGCATACTCACTGCATTGAATTGATGTCCTTTGTGATGATATGGACTTCCTCTTGCCATGGCAGGTACTCCTTTGCGATTGTGGGTATCAACATCACTGACCTGGCCTATGCACTTCTGATCAGTGGTGCCCTGAAGACCCACCTGTACAATGTGGCTCCAGAGATGTCCAGCCTTGCTCACTTTCAGCAGACTTTCTGTGAGTGTATCTGCTCTCTGTGGGTGTAAATGTATGTTAAATTTTAAAAGTCCAGGTTCACTTGCATGAACGTAGTAATGTTTTGTCATGATGAAGTCTTGATGTCACTTATTCCTGGAATGCTGTGATCTCATGAGGCCGAGTGTGGACTAGTTCTCCACAGACTGTGTATGCATCACTGGTAAGGGCAAGAGGCAGCCTGCTGTTGCTGGATGGTATGGTATATTGTGTAGATTTTGTATGTTTCTGGCCACCGCTACCCTGTTCACCAGGCATTTCCTCTCCCCTGGTCATCCATGTCACAGCTCCTTTGCATGGCTGTGGTTCTCAGCTCTTGTCGTGCGATCGCTTGCCAGTGGCTACCGAAATAACAGGCCCAGGTCTGCGGGACCCCACTTTCACAGTCTGCTTTTCCCTCTCAGGCTACCTGATGCAGGAGTTCCATAAGTTTTGGACAGAGGAGGACCCCTCCGACATCATGGAGTTTAATCGCGTCCGCGCGAAGTTTCACAAGAGGGTCCTGAAGCAGCTAAAGGACCCCAACATGACCCTGTGCCCTCACTTTGCTGCCTCCGACCTCCATCTGGTCAACCTGTAGTCACCTCTGATCCCTGCGGCCTTCCCTCAAATGTGTGACCCTAACCCCTATCCGACCCTGTTCCTCATTACCCTGCCGGCTGCTTCATTTCACTGCCACAGTCGCCACCCTCACCTCACACCCACACCTGCCTTGCTGCAGCCCGGCACCAGCATCAATGAAGACATTGCTGATTGTACGCATGCATGGCAGTGTTGCGCCGTGCCATTTCTTACCATTACTATTTTTATTATTTATTGCTTTGATCATCCTCATTGCCACTTATGTATTATAAAATCAGTGCTGGGAGGGTGGAACATTTCACTTGAAAACTCTATCAGAAATTCATGCATAAATTTGAAGAACAAAATGAAAAGTGGGTACCAAATGAAATGCCTTGCAAGAATGTAGCAGAGCAGTTACAGTATTTCTACCCCTGGGAAAATATGAAGGACATCTAGAAGAAATAATACAAAGTTAGAGAAGGAAGAAGCTCTTTTTTGCAAGCGAATGATTAATGCAGTTGAGACGGCACATGAAAGAACAATGTACTAAGGAACTGAGAGCATACAACTGGAACAATGGCCGAAAACAACTCAGAGCCTATCGCATCACCCATTTGTCATTGATATTACTGTTCACACTTACAGTAGATGTGTCCAACAGTTCGCACTAACATGAGGAATCAGAACTACCCTCTCTGGGCACAGAATTATCAGACCTGAGCATTTCTTTGCCAAAAATATAAACAGCAAGCTACTGTAAGAACAGGGACTTTAAGACCGTTTCTTTATGAATGTGACTACTCTAGATTCATGATTGTTTTGTACTGCAAAAAAAGATATTTGAACATTGATGGGGAAATATGAGGAATGTTTGTTCTTTGTTCAAGTAACCAAAGCAATAATTCAAGGTTTCTCTGAACAGTTTGATAAGGACTCTGGTGCCTCTGGTCACTGGGCTTCTCATTACTGACACATAGCCACAGCATATCATGACTATCATTTCCATTGAGCGTCCAGATCACTATTTGCACTTTCACTGTCGTGACTTTTTGTTGCTCCATGACACAGACATTTTTACTGAAATTTAATTTCACTTAAGGGACTTTTATATTTTTGCGGCATCATTATTAAAACATTTGATGTATAGTAACATACAAGCATGTCTTTGTAGCCTAGATTGCTATGTTTGTTTAGTCTGGTAAAGCCCTTTTAACTTTTTGCAGTTATTAATTGGTTGATGTGTTGTATTGCATTGATGACCTCATTTTAACGGTCACAGGGTCTGCATGAATTATTAACACAGCTATAATTAAGTTTGTATTTTATTCGCAGTTGCAATGACAATGCTTTTGTTTCTTCTCATACAAATTATTTGTCCAAAAAGAGCAATTTTCCTGTGCCACACTGTACAAGATTAAATCTGCGAGTGACTTATAAATGTGAATGCTTAAGCCTTTCAGCAGTATTGTGTACTAATACTTGAGTGTGATGTCAGTCCTGTTGCGAAAATCCGTTCATTTTGATGCTTTCACTTTAATGACAATTTGAATGTTTTCATTGTTTTTTTGAGAATTGTGTTATTGTGTAAATACAAAGTCTGTTTAATAGCCACAAAGGCAATTTGTGTTTTTGAGTTGAAGGGCTTTACTGTAGTGTGCAATAATGATGTAGAAGAAAATAGAAAGCATAGGTATCTGCTGTATAACATTGCTTTACGCAACAAAGTGTTTGTCATCGCACCAAGCCACAAAGATCACTGTGCATGATGGATTCTGTGAGGTGGTTGTACTGCCCTATTTTCTGTATTGTTTTCACTAAGGCCTGAATGTCCAGGCAAGACATGCTCTAGAAATGCAGATGCTTATGTAACGTGCACAAATCTACTGTACTGTGAGAAAGGGTGCTTATGTATTTACACAAACTGCTTAATGTAATAAAAAGTTGACACCCATGAACGTTTTCAGTTCTGAGTTTATTTTCGGACAACCTATCTGAGAAGAACTACCCTATGCCGAAATCATGCTAGGAAAATTGTCATCCCCAAAACTTTTTTTTTTTTTTTTTTTTTTTTTACAGAAGTCTTCTCATATTCGCTTCACTCATTCAATCCATAGATATGCATTTATGCTTAATTGCACTTTTCCATTGTTTGTTAGGGTGTGGCGAATGATTTCAGCTTTTCTGAAGACTAGGGATTGTGTAATTGATGAGTTGGATGGCATACTCAAAATGACTCCTACCATTATAATTTTGTTAATTCAGTTTCCAAGTGCATAGAAATCCCTTTGGTGTAAAGCTTGTTACTGAGATGAGCGTCCTTGAAAAATTATGCAGCTTTTTAGCTCCGGGAACAAGTGGCTGGCAAATTACTTGCATATAAATACAACCCCAATTCCAAAAAAGTTGGGATGCTGAGTAAATTACAAAAAATAGGACCAAGGGTCCTGTAGCTTACCGGCAAGTAGTCTTAAAGTGATGATAAGTTATGAAAATTTCATGTGAAGTTTGACATTTGAATCAATGAAAATCAATGTCAAGGCCACTAAATAAAAGTTCACATACATTTGTAGGACCTCCTGTAATACAAACACAATCTTAAGCTCTGAAGCAGGTTTGGTGATACAAGTCATTGAAAATTCAATATGACAATTGTGAAAATAAAGGTCACAGAATGCCAAGTTGTGGTCAGCAAATGGACTTCATATATGACTTTCTAAATGTCTCTATACAAACCTTGGCTCAATCGGTGACCATTTTGGTGATACAAGTCATTGTAATTTCACTGTTAAGTTTGACCCGCAAAGGTCACTGACAGTCAAGTTGAATGTCACCAAATGAAAGTTCATACATGACGTCCTAGATGTCAGTAACACAGACCTAGGCTCCATCAGTGACCATTTTAGGGATACAAGTCATTGAATTTTCACAAGGTCACATTTGACCTTTGAAGGTCAATACGAAGGTCGCCAAATGAAAGTTCATATATGACTTCCTATATGTCTCTAATACAAACCTAGACTCCATCTGTGACCGTTTTGGCAATACAAGTCATTGTAATTGTATTATGTCAAGTTTGATCTTCAAAGGTCACCAACAGTCAAGTTGAATGTCACCAAATGAAAGTTCATATGTGACTTCCTACGTCAGTAACACAAACCTAGGCTCCATCTGTGACCTTCTCAGTGACAGAAGTCATTGAATTTTCACTTGGTCAAGTTTGACCTTCAAAGGTCAATATGAATGTCACCTAATTAAAGTTCATATATGACTTACTATATGTCTCCAATACAAACCTTTACTCAATCTGTAACAATTTTGCTGATACAAGTCATTGAAATTTCACTGTATAATTGGCCGTTCAAGGTCACTGAAGGTCAAGTTCAAGGTCACCCAATGAAACTTCATATATGGCCACAATACAAACCTAAGCTCTATCTGTAATAGTTTTGGTGATAGAGGTCATTGAAATTTCACTATGTGAAGTTTGTCCTTCGAAGGTCACCGAAGGTCAAGTTCAAGGCCACCAAATGAAAGTTCATACATGACTTCCTATAAGTGTTCAATGCACATATTTTCCCAATCTTAAATATTTTCAAGCCTAGAAACCTTTGAAAATTGTAACATTTTGCTTGACCTCAAGTTTGAGCTTTCAAGGTCATCTGAGGTCAACTTTAACACAGCCAAACTATTGGTCATATATTACTTCCTATATGTCAGTAATACAAACATAATTTCTGTCTGCAACCATTTAGCTTCCACAGCGATTTGGCCCATTCTCCATAAGACCCAATGTTAAAGTACAGCGCCCCCACTAGACCCACTTCCGTCAATTCAATCAAAATGGTACTCGCACTGTACATAAAGTTTATCAAGGTGAGCTGATTGCCAGATTTAGAAAAAAAGTTGTCTGACAGTTTTTGAGAAATAATTTTTTGAAATATCAAGTCATATCTTTTAACATTGTTAATATATTCCCTGACCTCGAGTTTGACCTTTCAAAGTCATCTGGGGTCACATTTTATATTGCCAAAATATAGGTCATATATGACTTCCTACATGTTGATAATACAAACCTAATCTCTGTCTGCAACCATTTGGCCTCCACAGGCCATCTTGCATATCCATAAAGTACAGCACCCCCACTAGATCCACTGTCGATTCAATCAAAATGGCGCTCGCACTGTACATTGATGGTACCAAGGTAAGTTGATTCCCTGATTAAGAAAAAAATTTATTACGCAGTTTTTGAAAAATAATTTTTTTAAATTTCTCAGTCCTATCTTTAACATTGGAGCCAAAATTTCAAGGGCCCATAAAACGGACAAAAATGAGTCAATCAAAAATCCGAGAAAAACGTCTGGAGATATGGTCTAGTAGTATGTTATTGCAAATTTACACAAAAATTCATCATGCCAAAAAAAAGATTAAAAAATGTTCCGGACGACAGATGACGGACGACGGACGATGGACGCTACACCACGACAATAGCTTATCGGCCCATAGGGCCGGTAAGCTAATAAAAACAGAATTTGCAAATCTCATAAACCCACACTTTATTCACAATTGAACATGGACAACATATCAGATGTTGAAAGTGAGATATTTTACCATTTCATGAAATATATTAGCTCATTTTGAATTTGATGGCAGCAACACATCTAAAAAAAGTTGGGATTGGGGCAACAAAAGGCCGGAAAAGTAAGTGGTACTAATAAAAAATGGCTGGAGGAGCATTTTGCAATTAATTGGGTTAATTGACAACAGGCCAAAAACATGACTCGGTTTAAAAAGAGCATGTTAGAGAGGCAGAGTCTCTCAGAGTTAAAGATGGGCAGATTCATCGATCTGCAAAAAAACTCTCTAAAAATTGCGGCGCAATTTCAGAAAAATGTTCCTGAATGTAAAATTGCGAAGACTTTGAATCTACAGTACATAATATCATCAAAAGATTCAGAGAATCTGAAGGAATCTCTGTATGCAAGGGGCAAGTCTGAAGGTCAGTATTGGATGCTTGTGATTGTCGGGCCCTAAGGCGGCACTGCAATAAAAACAGGCATGATTCTGAGCTGGAATACACTGCATGGGCTCAGGAACACTTCCAGAAATCACTGTCTGTGAACACAGTTCGCCATGCAATCTATAAATTCAAGCTAAAGCTGTATCATACAAAGAAGAAGCCATATATGAACACAATCCAGAAACACCACCGTCTTCTCTGGGGCAAAGTTAATTTAAAATGGACTGAGGCAGAATGGACCCAGGACTGTTGAGCAGCTAGATTTCCACATCTGGCAAGAGTGGGACAATATTCCTCTCCAAAAACTTGGGAATTGGTCTCTTCACTTCCCAGACATTTACAGACTGTTGTTAAAAGAAGAGGGGATACTAAACAATTGTAAACATGGCCCTATCCCAACTTTTTTGAGATGTGTTGCTGCCATCAAATTCAAAATGAGCTAATATTTTTCGTGAAATGATAAATTGATAAAATAATTATGATAAAACGATACAATAAATGATAAACTTTCAACATCTGATATGTTGTCTATGTTCTATTATGAATAAAATGTCAGTTTATGAGATTTGCAAATTATTGCATTCTGTTTTATTTACATTTTACACAGCATCTCAACTTTTTTTGAATTGGCATATTAGAAAAGAGTTCCACTTTGAGTTTATCAACTTAATTAAATTGCATTTAACTTGACACAACTATTTAAAGGAACTACTTAGGAAAATATTTCTTGCTATTTGACTTTCCAATAATAATTGGAATAATAATAATGCTTACTACTTGGCTTGATAACTACAGTTTGAATTTCTTCGCAATTTTTTCTGTCCCATGTTGAAGTAGTGTTGCTGGATAAAAAATGAGTGAATCTTAAAGTTTTTACTAAGAATCTCCATCTGATCCTCAAGTCAGAAATGAAAAATTACAGTACAAATCACCATGAGGGGGCCAAACTGAGGGTCTTGCCTCCAGAAAGCCATAGTGTTGGCTGCAAGGAATTTGTTTGGCCTTAGAGCCAGAGGAAACACTTTCTGCTGGTTTTGCATGAAAAACAGCAAGGCACCGTGCACCACTGTATTTGCTATAACATGATTCTCTGCACGAATGTTTGTCACGCCCCAGTCCTCATGTTATTTGTTTTCACAGCAATCCGACTGTATATGTCTGTTTCAGTCCCTTTTTTGTTAATTGATTCTTGTTACTGAATTATTGTCTCATTACTCTCCTCCTGTGCTTTCCTCACTGCCTTTCCCTCAGCTGTAACTGCTCTGTGAATTTAAGTTCATGTGTTTCATCTCCTTCTAGCTGAATCATTGCCCTCCCATTACTGACCTTGGACCTGTCCCTGACCACGGCTTGCCTCATCCTCTTTGATCCTGTTTGCCCCTCGCGTGACTCTGACCAACCCCCCTTACCATTCTTTAGCTCAGTGCTTCTGAGTTTTTATAGTCAGTTTATACCAATTGCCGCTTGAATATCATTACTCATGTGCTCTAGTAGCTTTTCAGAGGATCTGCACCTGGGTCTTTCTCTGCGGCTCATAATGTAAATCATTTCCATTTTTCTACTTCTGAATGTCTATTACTGTGGTAAAATGTGGACAATTCTTTTGGTGTATATGCGCACATTTTTAGGTTTGATCAGTGAACAATTCATCCATCCATCCATTTTTCAAACTGTTAAATCCTTGGCCATCCAAAACAGTTTTCTTTACTATAGACTGTGCTGGAAACATGTACTGTCTATTTAACATACTGCCAATTAACTACTGCACACCTGAAAACAGGCCATTGTTGTGTTAATTTTCACCTAATACTCACTACATTGTTAATGTACTAACAATGGTAGTTTTACATTTGTGTACGGTTTCAAAAAAATTGCTCCGGGTCACATTGGGACCATCCTGATATTTGCCTGATTTGACGTGAAATGACCAATCTTGCATTGTGCCATCTGATGCTATTTACGAGAGTTAAATTTGCCTAAATTTCTGTATAACCTGCAACTGAAACACAAGTAGTTTTTAAAAACTTTTGTCTGGTAGTAAAAATGATTGACTGATTTTTGCTTCTCCTAGGGTGTGAGTAGAATAGAGTATGATGCAGAAAATGAGAAAGACAACGTCTCACGAATGTTTCCAGATGTAGATCGCAATGGGTGTGTTCCAGCAGTGTTATTCACACATTGACCTTTGGCATGTCAAGGACCGCTAGGGGTGGCCATATCCAAGACACTCCGGCAGGGCTGGCTGGAGACCGGGTAGGTATAGCGGAACTAGTGTTAGGGATGGGTGGTGTACAGAGCATGGACCTGCTCATCAGTGTGGAGAGGCAGCAGCTGGAGTTGGAGATGTGTGGCCTGCAATTGGAGACTGATCGGCTGTGGGTGGAGAAACAGCTGTTGGTGGAGGGGGAGAAGTGGCAGCATCTTAAGGTGGAGCAGGAACGTCTGCTAGCAAGAGAGAGACAGTTTGCGAGTCGAGAGACAGTGCTTGGTTTTACAGTCACAGAGGCTGCCGTTCGCGTCTGAGGACTGCGAAAAAGAGAGGAAGATATGGCAACCCCAGGCACAGGCACAGCTGCGACCAGCCTCCAACTTTGAGCCAGAATGGCTGCAGTTGGAGACAGAGAGGCTGGAACTGGAGAGGGAGACCCTGAAGTTCTATCATTTTGAGTCTGGCTGCTTGCAGGTTGAGAGATAACACTTCCAAGTGGGACAAAACAGGATGCAGCCGCAGAGAGAGGGATAGCAGCGTCCTGGGCAATAGGAGTAAATGCGGCTGGGGAGTCTGGAGCACATAGACTTCCTACGGGGAGGTAGAGGACATGAATGTGGGCTGGGAGATCCTTGTCAGGTGTGTTTCACTCACTTTATTAAAGGGCATCTAAAGTCGATTATCAGACGGGACGTTGAACTTCCAATGTTTACAAACAAATCACTTGCTTTTGTTGACATCTTGCATGGTCACATGACTAATTTCATTCATCAACCAATGTTTTGTGTACACGCATAGATAATCCTTCTATTTTGGTTCTTTTGCGCAGGTGCGGCTCGCTGATTGGCCGATAAACAAAAACAATGGGAATCGACTTTAGATGCCCTTGAATTGAAATGAGCTACGCAGGAGAGATCAGCCTCTTTAGCTTCTTCGTCTGATTGGTAGGGGAATTTGCTGTACCCTCATTCTCTTGAGACCAAGCCCTCTGCTTTCCTTTCCATTAGATTCAGCATGTTTATGCCTTCTGGTGCAAACAGAATTAAAGGCATTATAGCTTACAAGCAATGTGTTATCCATGCTGGGGTAAATGTTATTTATTCAATAGCAGCAATTTAGATGTCTCCTCGCTACATATGTCCTTCAATTGAGTTGTATGAGTGTAACTGAAGCTGTAATGCCCAGGTGTTTCAGGTGTATACTGGCAGCAGCCTGTGTTGGGTCTCATTGCTCTGAAGCTTTGGCACCAAGCCCAAGTCTCAGGATAAATGTCATAATATACCTTCCACCAGGGGGAAATGTTGCTGTAGCAGTAAACACTGATGGCAAGAATAAAATTCCTCAGTTCCTGATATTCTGAATTCCTACTGAAATCCTACATTCTACTGTAGGAAATATGCACCTGAAATAAGCCATGTAATATATTTTGTACCGGAGTTCAGCCTGCTTATGATTGCTGGAATGACAGGGATAGAAATAGGATTTTTTTTTCCACTAGACATCAGGACTAGTAATCTCTCAGGTTTACTAGTCCTCCCCATCTTTTACTAGACAGCTCTATTTTTTTCTTTAAGTTACAGCGCCAGTAAGATATCTATATCTCAAATCTTTTTATTTGGTTTTTTTTACAACTGAAACTCACACCTATGCTATTTTAACTCCAATTATGCTTTAATACTAATTAATAATCTGTCATGCCAATTAACGTGAGAGACAGATGACTCAAGGCCTTCAGTAAAACAAAAAGTAACTTTTTCTTCATAATTAATAGCAAAGGATAAAAACTTAATTTCAAAACCCTTCAGTACCTTGGACAAAGAGAAATCCCTAACCAAGTATTGACCTGATCTAAAATGCTGGTTTGTCATTTTGTTGGGTTAGAATCAATGTTGTCAGTGGTAATGTGTTTGACCACTGCCCAATATTTGCAAAACAGTACACAATAGTGATACAAAAATACAATGAAGTGCCAAAATCCCTTCACAATGACGGTTTAAAGTCCAAGCATCGCTTAAGAGTTGAGACTATTCTCTAATTTACAATGAATCACAAATTTTTCAGATTCAGAAAATGTAAACAGTATTCTGATCGTCTAGTCCAAGGTCAGTCGATCCTTGAATTCCAACGCGGGACGGTCCAGACCTTTACCATCACACAATAATTTGTTTTTTCTAAGTAGCTTACAAAGAATGTAAGCTGATTTGCCATTGCGAATAATCATAGAAGAAAAAAATACTTTCTTCTTCTATGATTCCTGGCAGTTGGCAAACTAGCTTACATTCTTTGTACTCTTCAGCTAAAGCAAGAAAATAGCGCTTTGAATCCTCGAATTTCCATAGAAAATTCCTTAATATAAAAAACATTATGCCTCAGTAACTAAATTATACAAATACAATGCAAACTGATGACGGATTTGCAAGGACGTAGATTTCACTTGCAATCGAGCGAATTTACTTTACTCAAAGCTGTGAGCATGCGCAGTAATCCAGACACAGCTCCTTTAATGTCGTCAGGCTGCTTTTCTTCAGGTGGCTAGACAACTTCTAAAAATTCTAGTATCATTGATTTCATCAAGGATCAACAGATATTAAATGAAAGCCTAATAAAGCATAAGCAGGACCATGGTTGGATCCTCGAACAGGACAAGGATTAAAACATGCATCAAAGTTAATATTATAATAGTTCACTGACCACAGAATCAAGGTTTGCCATGGCCTTCCTAAGTTCTCTGACCTAATCCCAATAGAAAACCTGTGGGATGAGCTAAAGAGGACAATCCAAAAATATGGACCAGGAATTAGAGGGATCTGGAGAGATTCTGTATGGACCCATGGTCTCAGGTTCCTTGCAATGTCTTCCTAAACCTCATTAAACACTACAGTAGATGACTTAGAGCTTTTATCTTAGCAAAGGGAGGCTTCATAAAGTATTATTTGAAGGGAATCCAATGATTCTGGCACATTTTTTGAGAAATATCTGTATCATGATGACGATACATTTTTTTCTTTCAATAGTCGTATTTCAATTAAAGCTTAATTTTTGCTAATATTTTGTATTAAATATAAACCGAATTTAAAAAAGCCAGTAATTCATAACCACTTTTATACATATTTTCAAAGGGTGCCAATATTAGCAGAGGGCACCGCACATTGTTAAAATACAAAGAAAGCTTATTCTGCATTCTTGCGACAATCAAAAAGACACAGACCACAATGATCGAATTCATGTTTTACTAAAAAATGATCAATTAAAGATGAACAATTAGAGCCAAAATGGGCAGCCAATCAGGTTAGCATTCCAAATGTGCCGAGACACCAATGCTTGGTGTTGGAATTGTACACTTTTGTAGGTTTTGTTGCCATTTAAACCTTATTAACAATTCTGTGAAAGCTCATCAATATCTTCCATTTCTTTATGTTCAAATGGGGCTGCAAAAATTGAACAAGGTATGTTTTTGACAACAATACAAGCTTAGGAAAAAAGAGCAGGGAGGTGTTCAGTTCAAACTGAGACTTTCAGATAGTCCATCTGATTTCTTGGTGTCTGGACCCCCAGACAGGTCCAATGCAATATTATATTGTACCAATTATTACCCTTGTTTGCTACTCAGCTGGAAGTACTTTACAGCAGCTCTTTTACTTCCTGCATCTTCCAGGAGCAGGTACTTGAGAACAAACCAGAAGAAAGGCAAAAAGGAAATCCACAGTGTTTTAAAATAAAGGCCAAAACAGCAAGCTTTGCTCCAGCCATGGCTCTCAACACTACAAACAGTGTCTAATTCAGATTTTTTTTTTAATTAAAAATTATTTAAACCTGAAACTTTAGTTACAGTTGCATTAATGAAAAAATAAACCTTTCTTTTGTTATTCTTTCTTCTCTCCCTCAAATTTCAACAGCTTTTAGGATAGAAATACACAGTCAACTTAAAATCTGTAACCTACAAACGTCAAAATAGTGGACTGTTGCGTTTCTCGAAACACGGCTTGTTTTCAGGTTCGATAAACTTGCATTTTAAGTAGCATGTTTTGAATGTCTGCCATCTGATTTTGACAAAAGTTTGGGTGCATGGTTTGGGTGAACTTTGCAAGTTGACACAGGAAAGTCTATGGAGAATTTCAACAGGGCAGACGTAAGTAAAACATTTCTTATGATTTTTCAGTTTAGAGTGATTTCTATGATGTTTCTGTCCCTATTGTGAGTCGTACCACCTTACATCCATTATTGCAATGAATTATTTCTCAATGATGGCTACAAAAGAGAATTATGTTCTGTTCACTATTTACACCTGTAAAAAGCAAGCATGTTGTACAGTCTTCTCAAGTCTCTTGAAAACACATTAATAATTTGTATTGTCTCTTTTAAACAGAACTTACATGTTTACTTTTTATCACAGTACACTGTGTATTTATTTTTATTATTTATGAACATTATAATTTTCATATTTGTCAGTTACTAATATAAATCGTGGACTCCTGTTACACCTGGGGCTGCTCCCATGCTGGTTATGGATACTGGGTGGGTTTGTTGACTGTTGAGGTTCCTTGGGGCATGGCAGCGGTCAAGTACTTGACTAGCATGTCCACCATTTTCTTCCATGAAATAGTTAATGGCAAAGAATGCTGATCAGCACAGCTTGTCTCAAGTGAACAGTTTTCTGGTCATTATTCCTTTGGCCCCCGTCACAGCTTGAGTGCCTGACCCTGAACCCTGCAGTGTCGCACATCTTCCCACGGCAGCTCCATTACAGTCTCTGCAAGACACTACCAGAAATATCTGGCTCCCCCTAGTGGTGATCAATTGAAAGTAGAGTCTTGTGTTTCTACTGTCCAGTCTTTGCTCAATTCCATCAATCAGTCCTCTGAACACTATTTTCTTACTGTATATATGCAATTGGATCCACTTCCATAATGGTTTCACATACTTCTTTGCTGTTTTCAGCATGTAGTTGATTTGCATTTTGTTCCATGTTGGTTTTCCCCCATATCATATTTTGTTAAGGCACTAGGTTATTTTTGGTTTTCATGGTAAGTCTGAGGACACCAGAGCCAGGCCTGAACTCTGTCGTAGAGAGGGTCCTGTGTGGACGGCCTTGGGGCAGTCGGGGGTCAGGACACGCCCATTCTCTCCCACACTGCCTGTGATTGACAGCCTGGCCTTGTTCCGCATGGCTTCTGTGAAGGTCAGCTGCAAAAGACATACAGGAACAAGATAAAAATTCACCACCCATAATCTCTGTGACAGAACTGACCACAGTAAAGCCCGCTAAGTGGCAAGCCATTACAACAATAAACACCAAAGCAGATTTAAGACAAACACAGACTTCTAGACATCTGCATTCCTAAGGCTAAAGCTATATGTGCATTGCAAAGTGTAAATTTTTACATGCTAATTAATCTGAGCAGGTCTAGGAACTTCATATTTTATTTGTATAATGGTTCTCACATAATATGAATGATAAGGATTTACACTGTAAACTAATATTTCTGCAGTGTGAGTTGTGATAGCTTCAGAAAAATATTCCAAAATATAATATCTAAATTAATGCAGTGGTTATTCTACCGGCAGACGTCAAGTTTCCTGGAATGGCTGTTCTGCTGGAGCGCAAGCACAGTTGTTGCAATGGTGGACTTAAATGGCAGCCACATGGCAGGGGATGCCATTAGGAACACGAAAAAAAAAAAAATTGTGGACTTTTGCACACTGGGGTTTAATCCCCATTTTCCTGTTAGTTTCATATTTTAATACATAATATCGACTTTCCCAAACACCGCACCCAAACCTAAACCTTTTGAAAACCATGATTGCCTTGCCAAAACCCGAAACCCAGTTTGATCCCCGCTTCCCCACTAGTTTAATATTTAAATATTTAATATTGCCTTGCCCAAACCCTGCACCCTAACCTTAACCTTTTAAAAACCACAATTTGCTTTTCCCAAACCCTGAACCCTTAAATTAATTTTTTAATTGACACGCGTAAAGCTTAAAATGCATAGACTTGACGCACGAAATGTCTGCCGGTGGAAAAACCACGTGGCAATTCTGTATTAAAGCCACAGACTGTATATAAAGATGGACTTCCTAAAGCTATACAAAAATGGAGCCAAAATATTGCAACGGACGGACGTTGCCATCTTGCATATTTGAAGCAAGAATTTGCGCAGTCGTGATCAGGAGGTTGAGCTGCAGTATCGAGGTCCCGCCCATACACCCGCCCAACTCAGGTGCAAGTACATCCCCTGAACTTTCATGTAGCCTGGCTGGCCGAACATATTCTTTTTTTTTTGCTTGTCAAAACCATTGCTAGCTGGTTTATTGTTTACCCCCTGAAATTAATACGTTTCCCTTCCGAGAAAAGGATGAAAAAAATCCAACACTTTCCAAAGAGCTAAACGGCTAAATATTATGTGATAGAAGAATGGCGCCTATCTTTGAGTTGTCTTGACTCTCCATCTAGGAACTCTAATATGGATAATCACCTAATACAACCTTGGTCTATGGGTAATTAGACGCCCCGCTATCATGCATTTTAACGTTAGTCCTAATCACCTAACTAGCTAGCTCACTAACTGTTAATGACCAGTTACTGAATCTCAATTCACTAGTTTGCTTGCTAACAAGTTCCTGCTATAGGTCACTTAGGTTAACATTAGCCACAAAAATCAATGGTAAAAAGCTTTTGCACTGAACATAGCATCACTGCTAATAGTACATTACTTTACGTTTAGCATAAAAAGCTTTTTACCTCTGATTTCTGTTGCTACACATGGTGACCTGTTATAGAATCTTGCTAAACTATTAAGCTAACTTGCCAGAGCTGACTGGTTTCATTTTTTTTTTTTTTTTTTTTTTAAAAATTTGGCATCGCCAATCCCACCCGAATCTGGAATGCCCAATTGGTGAACTATGTACAAAGCTTGCTCGTATGCGACCCCTTGCTGCCAACTCAGGAGAGCGAAGACAGTTTACGGCTCTCCTCCGAAGCACGTGCCTGTCAGCCACTGCTTCTTATACACTCATTGGTTGAATCTTCGCAAGTTCAGAACGAGGGCGGAGGATACCCGGACATGAACAGACTTAGAATCTTCCTGACGAGCGCCCGTCTGGCCAACAGGAGGCGCTTGAGCAACGAACAAAGCTATTTAGCCATTTCCCTTTTCCCGGCAGTCCCTTCCCAATTTGAAACCCTGTAGCGCGATGGCCAATTGTGCGCTACTCTGAAAAAGCTGCCGACCACTGCCGGTTGGTACGACCGGGCCTCGAACCCGCGACGTGATAGTCACTGCTACACTGCAACGCAGTGCCTTAACCGAGTGAGCTATCCGGCAGCTTGGTTTCACTTTTTAACTGTAGCATTGCTGCAAACAGTAGATGACACTGTGTTCAAGGTAAAGACTCTTACTGTCAATTTTTTAGGACTTTCAAAATCACTGTGGGTTTTATTCACTTGCAGGACCGGCAACTTATGTATGCGTAATGTTATATCTCTTCTGAACGGTTACACTCTTGTACGTACAATTTCAGAAAGTAAATCAGCGTGCGTCTTCTTCACTCTGAGTGTCTGTCAATTACAGCTGTCAATCATGACTTTACACCCCCTTTCCATAGCATCAAATAACAAAATAAAACCAAACTTATCAGAAAAAAATGAACACTTGAATGTACGTCAGCATGGTAAGAACTACTTAAAATGGTAGAAAGCATCTTTATAAAAACATTATTTGACATGAGCTTTAATTTCTTAGTGAGGCCCACAGGCCATCCACAAACATGGAGGGGGTGGGTTAATAACCTATACTGCAGCCAGCCACCAGGGGAGCAATCAAGATGTTTTGGCTTCACTTTTCATGAGGTGTTTGCTTGTCCATCATCATGGTTAAAGCACTGAGAGAGCACAAATAGGCCCTGCCCACTTCAGAGGGAATAATAGGCTATGACTCTCCTCTGACTTTGTACTGAGTGCCTTCTTGCCTTTTTGGGTTGCTAGCTGAAATAATTAAAATGCCCAAATGTTGTTGTGTAATAGGATGCACCACAAAAAAGTTAAAGAATCAAAAACTCAGTTTTTTAAGACTTTGAACCATGAAACTAAACCAATAAAATATGAAATGTGGCTTTGAGCAGGAGGATGTGAGGCATTGGGAAGGCGAAGGAACAGGCAGTAGCTACGAGTAGTAACTCACTAGTAGCCACCTTGTGAAATAGTGGGAAGCTATAATAAAAATAATATTTGTAACACTACGGCTGCATTGCGGTCTGTGGAAAAGTTGCCATGTGATAGCTTGAGACTAAGCCTAAAACCATGAATCCCACACCAAAAGCGTGAAAGTTCACAGCAATATATTTTTCTTTCTTGTAGATGCAGGGTACCCAAACAAAATTACAAAATGTTGCTGGCATTGAACTGTAAAAGCACTGTCCTAGCAGAAGTTTTGTAATTGTTAGCAGCAATAGACCAAGAGTCAACATCACTGATATGCCATGGAGAGAAGTGGAGTCAAAAACAGAAAGACTAGAGAGAGAGCTAGTAACTAAAGGCATAATCGAGGTATTAGCTCCATAATATGTTGCGCAGTTGGATATGGGTCACTCCATACTAAACTGTACAAATGTGTTACAATGGCGATGAAAATTCAAATACACCTTTTCCAAAGTTTTTCATTGCAGTGGTGAAATCCCATCCATGGGCATCACAAAGAAGCAAACAAGAAGATAAACCGAGTGATCATTTCATTTCAGTGACTGCATAATGTGCTGAGGTGGCAGGCGTTGTGGGTGTAACGAGGACACAAAGCAGATATTGAATTCCTGAAAATCAGATACATTTCAAAGTCAATTCTTTTGTACGATAAATTGCCTCAGTCTATCAGTAACATTTATGGACAATTACGGCCAGTCAATGTTTTTCATGCCTGTTGTCCTCAATGTTTGTATTCCATTCACCTGGCTTCAGTGCGAAGCATTGTTAAAATGTTGTAACTGGTTACCTGTTGCTCTAAATCACCAAAGGAATAAATTATTTCATTCACAAGAAGGTATTTCAAAGAATGAAAATGAAATAATAAATCTGGTGGCAAAGTAGGGTCATTTTCTCATAGACTTCAGTAGCATTGAACGTCTTTCTGCAACCACCGACATCGCCATCTGCTGGCCATTAAATATAATGCAAATTTTTTGAGATTTCCGCATCGGCCTCATTTTTAGATCCGGGTGCTGCGTCCATCTTTTAATATATTCTATGCACAGGACACGATCTACGCATAATTCTTTATGTTGTTATGGTCGTAACACGATATTAGGACACGGAAAAATGTTCTTTTTTCAATCATTATTTTTTAAAGCATGGTATATATGATTGTCTGATGCCTTGTGAGATTTTGACGCAGGAAATGAGTACCTTAGTTTGCCGAGGTCATCTTTACGTCATTTGCATACATTATGCAAATTAACCCGCAGGTCTGGACGTAACACGTGAGGACGCGACTGGTTACGCCCACGACGGTCATTTCAAATTGCATTTCTGATCAGACGAGTCCCGGTAATTTAGTGCAGACAATTGAAACCGTTATTATGGGTATTTCTCTGCAATATTTCATTTCACTATCTTTCGAAGTATCAACAGCCATGTCATGAGCATTTCATGAAGTTGGCTGCCAAATTTTGTAACAAAATATGGCTTTCACAATGCCTTGGCTGACATCAGGACACCACTTTTTCTGCTGTGTTGTTGGACCGATGACTCTGTTTTTTTCTTATGTATATCTTCAATTCGGGAGTGAATAAATATGAACAATGCAAATCATATAATTCTCTTAGAAAAAATTTTATTGACCATTCTTATACAACACAGTGAATCGTACAGTTTAGTATGGAGTGACCCATATCAGAGTTGCAATGGCAGGAACACAAAACTCAATTTTGTTTGAAGAATATCATCTTATAAAAATAATGTCAACACAACTGTTGTGGTTTCTTTATCTGTTCGGCCCATCAACAGGCGCAGCTCAACTTTATCATAAAATAGTAGCTCTAGTGGCTCAGTCCTTCCTGCAGCACCCCGGGTTCGAATCTGGCTCAGGCTATTTGCTGTATGTCATCCCCTGTCTCAGTCCCATTCTTCCTGGCTATATCTGTCCAATAAAGCAGACATTAAAAAAAAAAAACTTTAAAAAATTAGCTTGCTAGGTAGTGCAGCCGTGGTCCTGACCCATAGTATTAACCTCGCCTTAGAGTAATGAGGATATACTTAGCTAGCTACCACATTAAGAGAAAATATATAGCCAGCAACTATTTACCAAAGCTTTGTACAAGTGCATTCAGCACTGTGATAACCATTACCTGCCCAGCCTTGCAACTTTTTAGGCTACGGCGACCTAGTGAATTCAGTGGCTAGCTAGGCAAGCTATTACACTGGTGTAAACCCATTTTAATCTGTAACAGCGATGAGTTCAAACAGAACTGATCCAGTCATGAAGGATCCATTTGTTTTCAATATGTAGTTTTGTTCTCTATTGACGTTGATCCAGTGGAGGATCTAGAAACTTTTACATGGGGTAGCAAGGGGGGAGGGGCAAGGGGTGAATAATTTGCTAGCTGGCATGCTAACGCTTTTCGCCATTAAATTGCTAAATTCAAGAGTTTACAACAACAGTTACACGTGTAACTTATTACTTTACTCGCTAAAATTGTTAATCATTAACATGCTAGCTAACGAATTATTCATCACATTGACCAGCTAGAATAAACTGTTAACTAGAAGCTAACGCTAGTGATGGTGAACAGTTACCAGCAGAGTTGGTGAACCTGTATCTCAAGGGTTATATCACACCGATTTTTACTCACTTATGATATAAATAGCGATATTTTGAGCCGTTAGCAGGCCCAAATCCAGACAGTTGTGATTCAAAATAACCACCCACCAGTTCCACCATCCGAGTTTGGAATTTGAATAAAGTACTCTGGGAATCATCCAATGTACATAAAACTTTAGATATATGTTGATAATTATATGAACTACCCCTTAAGGACTTTTCAGTTTCCATGAGGCTAAATAAGGCAGACTTTTACAACCCAGAACTTTTTCAAGGAAAGTTTTACACTCCAGCTCGTTGCACAGAAAAAATTCGAAAACAATAAATTACAGGGGCGTGTGCTCTGCGTCATCATCAATACCTTTTTGACGAGCATACATCTAATCCGCAGGAAATATAAAATGAAACGAGACCAAAAAATTAAATTACGACAGGCAGGCGATGGTCGATGCAATTTCCTTATAGTGTGTCCCTGTTTCCCATGAATTACATCATCAGAAAGGGGCTATTTATCCTCAGTCTTTTTGGGGATGTGCGCAAGTTGAAAAGGTGTTCAAAATGTTTCTTTTATTCTTTCCTTTTTTGAGTGAGTGTTCAGAAAATGTTTTATTAATCGTCTTCATGACATTAGCTTTCCATTGAGGTATAATTTGCCCATTTTCTGATTTCTCTTTACACGTCTACTTTGAAAACAAAGATAGGTTCATTAAAAAGTATCAATGCCACACCAAGCAGTATTACTAGCATTTTTTCAGTTAAATGACCTCTTGCAATGCCAGTCATCATTTGTAGGTCTTTTTTTAACCACAACCACACAGTTTCTAGCCAGCCTGCTGTTGTTGCCTGTTTTTTTGTTTTCTTTACTGGCCTGACAATCAGTTTCTCTCTGCTCCTTATGTCACCACTTCCCCTCTGGCACCCGCAACTCTGACTCATTAAAAACTTGTTATACCATGGTCTGGGTGAATACTCAATTCTGATTGGTTGCAGGCTGTACATTATTTTTTGATATATGAACACCTGCGAAGTAGCGCCACTGAAAAACTGTTCACCATTCTACATGAATATGCTGGCTACAACCGGCACCTAGAAACCATAGCAACAAGGATGTAGTCAATACTGTTTAAAATTTATTGCAACAACGGAACAAGATTTCCCAAAGACAAGCAGTGCCCAGCATGGCCAGTCTCCAGCAGTCAAACACCCTCCTTTAAAGCCACTATGCTGGACTTGTCAATATCGCTATAGAATTTCACAACAACTGGAATCATCAAATTTAATTTTACATCAGGCAGCCAGCTTACAATAGCATATAGTTTTCCTTCCTTGGTTCTTTGCTTTTTTGGTGCAAAATGAACATTAATTCAGTTTTTTTTCTTTTTACTGTAGCTGTATGATTTCCATTTGCGCCATTGTTGACATGTTTCTCTGCAATAAAAGCACAAATCATTTGTTTGCGAAAGTTACATTTGCTGTTTGTCAACCGTATGCAATTTTATAGATGTTTAGTCTTGCTGGCGGTACGTTCGCTATCTCATAGCTGAGCAAAGGGTTTCTATGAGGTCAGTGGATTAATTTATCTCCTAAAAATAGATTTGTGGGTTCAGAAAAAGCTTTTGATTGCAAAACGCATAAAAATATAAATTAATGGTCTTCAACAATAAAACTACTTCCAGGAGCAGTAGTCTTACAAATATTATTGTTATTAGCATTACTTCTGTTTCGCTAGCTTAAGGTTGCGTGCTAGTCAGCTGCTAATTGTAAAACAGGTTGTTCTTAAGTCTCCCTGATGCCTCACGTCCTGCTGCTCAAAGCCACTTTTCTGTCTTTATTGGCTCAGTTTTGCAGTTCAGAATCTCAGGAAACATTTATTTTGTATTCTTTAAATTGTTTGTGGTGCATTCAGTCACACAAGAACATTTGGGCATTTTAATTATTTCAGCAAACAGACCAAAATGACAAGAAGGAACTGTCATGTAATACAAAATCAATGGAGGATTACAGTTTGTTTTCGCCTCCGATGAGTGTGGTTTGCAGAGCATGCTGCGATGCGCTCTGTCCCTATATTAAGGATATCAACTGTGCAGAATTGTCTGTTGGTGGAACAGACTTTCGTACTGAGATTGTTCTGTGTAACTGGGACTTCACGTGAGATCATCTTTTCATAAATTATTCCAATTGAGTAGTATACACAAGCACCCTTCTGTTTTAATGGACTACTTGAAAAGCACTGAGCGTCTGTGGCACCTTACTGAACTCAGATCTACAGGGCTGCATGTCTGCAGGGGGGCTATCTAGCCAAAAATCGTCAAATGATGATCATTTGAATCATCAAAGTCAAATTCAATATTTAATAGCTATTTTCTTGACAAAGCCAGTTTTTCCCCCTCCCAAGTTAGGAGAGCAATTATTAGTAAACAAAGATCAAAAACAATGAACCTCACTTAACATGGATTTGAGCTTAGTTTCTGTAAATATCAGGCAATTTAGTCAATTGACTGAATTTAGAATAATTCCACATGTCCAAGAACAGCACATCTTATCCACATTTTTAGCCCATTTAGAGAGCACACTAATCGCAATGCAGGTGCCTGTGAATGACAATAGCATACACATATTCTGCAGCCAAAACAATGCAACCAAATCTACAATTGCTTGTCAGCCACAGACAGCTGCAAAGAGAAGCAATTTAAATAAAAGACATCACATCCAGTCAAAAAAGAAATAAAAATAAGAAGCTTGTACCACCGGCCACATGGATACATCAGACGTTTGCGTCACAAGAACTTTCACCACCACCGCACTTACTATAGGAAACCTTAAGTCCTACCCCTAGATTTTTACGCCCTCGGATCCATATACGTCGTAACCTTCTCTATATGTGGCTAAATTCTGGGTGCTCTGTGCTGGGCTGGGGCAGGGACTGGGAGTGGGGCTGGGGGTATAATTTCGTTCAGGTGATTCCACCTTCATTCTCTTGGCCTCATTTCTGGACTTGTAACAGAACTCTATGAGGGCCACCAGCATGGCCAATCCCAGCCCACCCACCAGGATGTAGAACACCCCAGCCACATTGCTGAGGCTGAGAGCCTGTGAGCTCTTGTCCTGGGGAGACACATGGAGAGAGCCAGTTAAAGGGGCAGGGAATGGTGAGACTGCAAGTCATCCCATACAAGCACACACACACACACACACACACACACACACACACACACACACAGTCGGACACATGACTAACCAACGCTAACAAATTAAACCTCATACATGCAGTGCACCAGAGACCCTATACATATAGCTACACACACATCCAAACTAAACCACATGTATACAGTAGCAGATACACAAACACAATTTCAAAACAGCCAACTTGAGATTAAATGGTTCTGATACTGTATATACAATTTTGATGATAAAAGTGAGCACTTCCTGTCCCACATAAGCTTGTGCACCTTCTACTTGGAAAATGCAGAATTTTTCCATGCATTGCCAACTATTGGTTTCTCATAATTAGATATTTTTTAAATGTTATCACCACTCTTTCTTCACTGTTGATGCTTCTGTACAGTGTTTGAACAATTTAGGAACTTCACACTGAAATTTTTACTGTTTAATGTTGGTCTAATGATATGCTGCAGGTAATGTAGAGTTATTTTACGGTGTCATGATTACATATCTCGGGGATAATTGATCAAGCAGTACCACTTTAAGTGCACTATTGTCAAAAATAATCAAAAGGGACAAGGCACATATAGTCCTACGTAGTGCAGAATTGCAGTGAGGCATAAGCATGCTTAGTATAAAGTGCCACATATTTCAAATAAGTTTCTTCACTACTGACAATACTCACACCATAATGCAGTGATAAAAGGTTTTTAAATATGCCAACAAAAACGTTTTTCAAGTGCCCATGCATTACCTATTTTGAATTTCACATCCCTGTTGCTCTATCTCTTCCTTGTTCACTCAGGCTCATGCACTCAAACTACGTCTCTGCATCAAATCTATATGTCACAATGCCCACAATGGGTTTACTGGCAACTGTCACTGCTATGGGCAATTCCTTGTGGCAGCAGTTGGCTGCAAAGTTGCTGTGCACATAGTGGCCTTCACCTCCTGTGTCTGGGTTGTGTCTGGATGTGTGCAACAGTGAGCTGTCAGACTGACCTTACTTCCCGAGTCCTTGGGTCCACACTCTCCCTTATCGTACCACCATTTGTTTTTCAGCTTGTCTAAGACGCCTGATTCACTCAGTTTCAATACGGCAAGGTTTACGGGCGTTCTTCACCACGTGGAAAATAACATAAATAACATCATATATCATGTTATTTTATGTTATTCATTTAAAGCTAACATGACAAGTGTTGTGGAAAGTGATGGAGCGGAGGCCCCACTGAGGGTATATGTCTGCCTGCTCTTGGGCGGGAGGGGGGATTCGAGCTGCAGACGCGTGAATGGGGCCTGCTCCATCACTTTAGGTAACAGGCACATGCTGCCACGGCCTTTGTTGGAAGAAGTGGAGGCAATTACTGTGAACGCAGAATTATTTGCAAAACAAACAAATCCAGTTGAAGTTGAAAGCTTCTCTTTTCCTTTCATTTGCTTTGTTTTTTTACCACTTGAAAATCTACAGAACGTATTTCATGAAAACATGAAAAAATATAATGGCTATAGGTACTGTAATAATAGTTTCAATCCAGCTAATATACTTACATTACAATATGTTTGAATTAATATCTATGTATTTAACATGACTGACTATAAATTATCCTCTTTGATAAAGGATGTTTAGACAAATGCTGTTGCATTGTACGTCGCGGGCCAATATTTCTGTTTTGACGGTAATTGCTCTCCTCATTGTCATTTATGAATATGTTTATTTTTCAGGGGCTACATGCCCACCGTGGGCGGGATAGGTGTCGTCATGGCAGATGTGCTGGTTACCATGGTTACTGTTTACCCGCATTTGGTGACATAGTGGCTAACCTTCTCACCACCGCCTCCGCTGCCACACTCTCCTTTGTCGTACCACCATTTGTTTTTCAATTTGTCCAACAGGCCTTGTTCGTTCAGTTTTAAAACTGCGAGGTTAACAGCACTTCTTGAAACGATAAAACATATTTGTCAGAACATAAGCATCCATTTGGAAGAACAAAGAAATGACAGGGGTGGAATGCTCTACTGGGCAAGCTCCACGCTCTGATTCAGCTCTCTCTGTTTCAGTTTACACTTACAGCTAACAATTTTCCTACTGTGTTGCCATCTTACGTCAGAATAATACCAAGGATGACCTCTGCTGTAGTCTCAAAACTTAATGCACACCATAGCATACAATTAGTCTGCAGTCTAGAAACTTGGAGAATTTAGCGAAGTCTGCGTGCAGATATAAGCACTCTTATGCAGTACTGTTCTGATACAACACCATCTCTGACATCTGAGATAAAATGTCGGAGTTTATCTGAGAGAACAGTCACAGTGACCCATCAGATTTGAAATGAACCTGCCTTTTCACAGCCCTGCAGTACACATTCAACTATATAATTACTTCACCAGGATTCCCTGGACTGTGAAAAAAATATAACTGCTGAGGGGAAATGTACGATGTTACCCGTTGTAGCCGAAATATCTATTTGAGGAATCAAAACAAAAACTTTGTGGAAATATGTTGCACATAAAAATGCATCGTTAATATGAACCACTTTTTCCGTACTTTCATATCTTGGCTTTTCTGGAGAGGAGGCGATTATAAGATGCACAGCAGCAAAATTACATAGCAATAACTCCCAAAATTCTCATGATTCTACTGTGCCAGCAATAATACTGGCACTAACTCCTTTTGAGTGAATTACATGGCTATGTCGGCACCCTGCAACCATTGAAAGTGGTTACTCACCGTAAAACATCAAGTAAATAGAACATACAATTACTTTTGATAGTTGACTGTTTCAGGTCACTCTTATTGCACGTGAATATAATAATTCATTAGAGGGAACAAAACATCTATTTTGGCATCCGCGTTAAGACGTCAAATTTCTGCATCTTAATACATCATAGGATGCCCACTTAACACGCACATTTTTAACGTCTTATGGCGTTTAGACCATCAAGGCAGCCGTGCTATTGGTTGGCATCAACATACCCACCCCTTTTTGAGGTAGGTGTTGGGTAGAGCAGTATGTATGCCTACATTATAGTAATTTGAGCTCTCGCTAGTGGATACCTATGGGCTACGCAGTGGCTGCGTATGGGCCACGTAGCTAACACATCACTCATACGCAACTGTGATGTAGCATGTGCGGCAGTCCATTTGATCGGGATAGGAGAATTTTGCGGGAAATTTTGAAGTTTTTCAACGGTGGTGGCTGAGGTTAGAAGAGTGAATGATGACATGCAGAAACTTTTTGAATGACTGTGGTCGTAATTTAATGATTAACCAACTGCTCAAATCTATCAGTAAAGTTTGAAGCCTCTGTTTTCGGTACATTTCGGAATATCTTAATGAATTTATTCTGTAAATTTCGTCAAAGCGGGCCAGAGACTATTGGAAAGTGACCCACAAACAAGGAAACAAATTTTTGGTCATTTTTGGTCTAATACTGCTATCTAGTGGGCACTTAGGAGAACAAACCACAATAAATGAATATTGCAAGTACAAGCCCATTCCACAAAAGTTTGGACGCTGTGTAAAATGTGAATAAAACAGAATGCTGTGATTTGAAAATCAATTAAAACCCTATATTTGATTGAAAATAGGAAAAATACAATGTATCAAATGTTGAAACTGATCAATTTTATTTTTTTCTGAAAAGTATCTGTTCATTTTGAATTTCATGATTTTAAAAATTTGGGACGGGACAATAAAGGACCGGAAAAGTTGCATGATGCTAAAAAAAAAAAAAAAAAAAAACCCACAGGCTGAACATCTCACAACTAATTAGATTATTTAGCAACAGGCCAGTAATATCATTGGGTGTAAAACGTCTTTCATAAGTACAACCCAATTCCAAAAAAGTTGGGATGTTGTGTAAATTGTAATTAAAAACAGAATGTAATGATTTGCAAACTTATAAACCCATATTTATTTCACAATAGAACATAGACGACATTTCAGATGTTGAAAGTGAGACATTTTACCATTTCATGAAAAATGTAAGCTCATTTTGAATTTGATGGCATCAACACATCTCAAAAAAGTTGGGAGAGGGGCAACAAAAGGCTGGAAAAGTAAGTGGTACCAATAAAAAACAGCTGGAGGAGCATTTTGCAACTAGGTATATTGGCAACAGGTCAGTGACAAGACTGGATATAAAAAGAGCATTTTAGAGGCGGAGTCTCTCAGAAGTAAAGATGGAAAGTGATTCACCAATATGCAAAAAACTGCATCTAAAAATTGTGGAACAATTTCAGAAAAATATTGCTCAATGTCAAATTGCGAAGACTTTAAATATTCCACCATCTACAGTACATGATATCATCTAAAAATTCAGAGAATCTGGAGAAATGTCTGTGTGCAAGGGACAAGTCCGAAGGTCAATATTGGATGCTCGTGAACTTCGGGCCCTCAGGCGGCACTGCATTAAAAACAGACATGATTCTGCACTGGAATACACTGCATGGGCTCAGGAACACTTCCAGAAATCACTGTCTGTGAACACAGTTCGCCATGCAATCTATAAATTCAAGCTAAAGCTGTATCATACAAAGAAGAAGCCATATATGAACACAATCCAGAAACACCACCGTCTTCTCTGGGGCAAAGTTAATTTAAAATGGACTGAGGCAGAATGGAAAACTGTTCTGTGGTCAGATGAATCAAAATTTGACATTCTTTTTGGAAACCACGGATGCCGTGTCGTGCGTTCTAAAGAGGAAAGGTACCATCCAGCTTGTAATCAGCACACAATTCAAAAGCCTACGTCTCTGATAGTATTCGGTTGCATTAGTGCTTAGGGCGTGGGGAGCTTACGCATTTGGAAAGGCATTATCAATGCTGATAAGTATATAGAGGTTTTACAACAACATATGCTCCAATCCAGACAATGTCTCCTTCAAGGAAGGCCTTGCATATTTCAGCAAAACACTGCCAAACCACATACTGCATCCATCACAACAGCATGGCTTTGCAGTAGGAGAGTCTGAGTGCTGAACTGGCCATCCTGCAGTCCAGACCATTCACTAAAAGAAAACATTTGGCGCATCATAAAACGAAAAATCTGGAAAAGAAGACCCAGGACTGTTGAGCAGCTAGAATCTTACATCTGACAAGAGTGGGACAACATTCCTCTCCCAGAATTTCAGCAATTGGTCTCCTCACTTCCCAGACATTTACAGACTGTTTTTTAAAGAAGAGAGCATACTAAACAATGGTAAACATGGCCCCATCCCAACTTTTTTGAGATGTGTTGCCGTCATCAAATTCAAAATGAGCTAATATTTTTAACAAAATGGTAAAATGTCTCACTTTCAACATCTGATATGTTGTCTATGCTCTATTGTGAATAAAATGTCAATTTATGATATTTTCAAATCATTGCATTCTGGTGGGTGATTTATTTAGGTTTTCGAGCAACACATGCTGCCATCCAGATGCCTTTTTTAAGGGAAGGCCTTGCTCATTTCAGCAACACCGTGCCAAACACCATACTCTGCACGTATTACAACAACATGGCTCTGTAGTAAAAGAGTCTGGGTGCTAAAGTGGTCTGCTTGCAGTCCAGACCTATCACCCACTGACAATATTTGGGCATTATGAAATGAAAAATATGACAAAGAAGAATTCAAAGTATTGAGCAGCTGAAGTCCTACATAAAGCAAGAATGGATAAACATTTTGCTTTTAAAACTACAGCAGTCAGTCTCCTTCGTTCCCAAACGCTTACATAGTGTTGATTGACGTAATGCAAGACGTAAAGCAACACAGTGGTAAACATGCACTTGTGGCAACTTTTTTGAAATGTGTTGCTGGCATCAAATTCAAAATGAGCACAAATTTTCCAGAAAACAATAAAATAACTCATTTTCTACATCTGATATATTGTCTTCGAACTATTTTCAAATAAATATGAAGTTCAAATGATCTGAATGGAGTTGTATGATATTGTATACAAGCTACGTTTTTCCTCAGTAAGTAATTGTTAACTTACTAACAAACAGATGTTAATCTAACTGTAAATCAATCTTATTCCTTAGGCCTAATTGAATCAACATTATTTCCTAACCCCAATTTATGCAAGGACGGTACAACGTAGAATGGGGAATTGTTCTCTCTCAATAATAGGAGCGATCTGATATACAATACGGCACATCGCCAGGTGGATTTGACGGCAGAAAATCGCAGGTCAAACATCAAAATGTCGACGAGTGAACTTCCGCTCATATTCGCGCACGGTCGAACACTAGCTAATATAATGGCGATTTATAGCGTTTCGTTCCAAAACGTGAACTTCGGCTTTGACTTGTTTGTAGCATTTATTTGAATTTTGCAGTATTTTCATGTTCATATCTGCGTATCTGCGATGGTATTCGACTGCGAAGCTGCGCAATGCTCATCGCATTTCGTCATGCATGCATTGGCTTGGCGAAGCTGGTCTTATTACCGGAAGTGCGGATGTCGACGAAAAATCCCCTTCCTTCATCTCCTCTCCCGATTTACAACAGTTTTGCGCTATATCAGATCGCTCCTATTGTATGTATGGTTTCCCCCTGGAAAGGGCTGAGCTAGTAGCGCCAAATTTTGGATGTTTAAAATGAGTGTGTTAACACGGCATTTTTTTTTTTGTCGTCTTAAGACATACAAATGTCTTAAGGCGTGCAAAAATAGCATGTTAACTGGGCATTTTATGATGTCTTCAGACAGAATTCTGAGGTCCTATCGAGGACGCCAAAATAGACATTTTGGACTCACTGGAGTTCCATACACTACTGCCCAGATTCAGGGTCGATGGGTCACTGATAACTGTGAATATCTCCTTAGAACCTTTTGTACTGAATTCAAGAGAGTTGCACAGAGTGAGAAGCACTCAGTAAAATATGCTGTGCCACAGCAGCAAAAATAATCACAACAAACAGAAACAGAAAATAAGGCAGAATTTTAAACTGAAAAAAGAAAACAAATGTTAATCAAGTCATGTTCACTTCAGTTCAACTGTCTTGCACTATTGTTGCTGTGCAAATGAACACCCATAGCCTGCCAGATGCCGCACACTCTCGACCACTTCAGTGCTCTGAAGAAGGCTGTAGGATAGTAGTGAAATAATTTGCAGAAAACTATAATTCCAGAAATGACCGGGCGACAGAACTATTGTCCTCCGTCAGTAAGTTTTCTTGCAAATGTACTCAACAATGCAAGTTCTGCAGTGTCTACTAATGCTTTCCTTCAACAGAGTGACTTTAGTGGGATTTACAAACTGGAGGCACACTCGTTAATATTTCTGAACATCACAGTCCCTTAGGAGGCAGCAAAGAGAGGGAGAGCGAGAATGTGAGAGAGGACGAGAGAGAGTGAGGTGATGGCTCATAATCTATTTTTACTGCAAAGAGGACTTCTTGGTTTCCATTCTAGCTGCACTGATGTACACACAAACACACATCAGATACTCAACACTTTCTCCCTCTCTTTTTCCATTGTCAGCCATCCGAAACTGACTACAATATAATTTTACAGTTTTCATTCTTTCAGTTTTTTTCTATTTCTTCAATTTTATAACCTGGTTCTCCTGTAGATTGATGTAAACTCCACTGAGTGGCGTAAAACAATGAAAGAGTTTGGCAGCGATAGACTGTGCTGTACATTTACACGGCTGTCCGATAGTCAAATTCAATACAGAAAAAACTCAAAAGCAAGATGAAAGCACATACATTTTTTTGTCAACATAAGCAAAACACCTGCTCAATATGAGAGCATAGTTACCTGAGCGAAGTTCTGTAAATTTGAAAATAGAAAGGAGGCACATACCATTCCATAGATGCACATGTATTGCTACACAAAACATATGGTAAGTGGCAGTGAGAGAGAAGGCAGGCACATCAGGGAGGGTGGAGTAAGATAACAACACGTGGCATATTGTTATACTATTCCACCCACCTTAACAGTGAGCCCTTGGGCGTAGCCACGCCATAGCCCTTGGAGTCCAGGTTGCCTCCGACCTTCATGGTGTCGCAGGGCTTCCGCTGCTCGGTGTACTCGTTCATGGTGGACTCCAGCAGGAAGGCGTACTTCCCTTTAGACTTGCGCACCCGCGCCACACCCTCAGCCGTGGTCTTGGTGAAAACGGTGGGCTCTGCCGATTTCATGTAGCCCCACATCTTTTCATAAACTGCAATCTTTGATCTCTGTGAAGGCCAAAAGCAGGAGGGCAACCAAAATGGAAATGGATATATACTGTACACTCAAAAAAAAAATCATTATTAGCTTTACTGAAAAGTGTGATGTTTGTGGGTTTCACACTGAGTTAAGAGACTTCCAAGATTCAAACTCAATTAATAAATCAAAGATTGATTTCCCAGAAAAAGATTGAGCCTAGTCCTAGAATAAATGACATTTTTTAATGGAAATTCTCCTCTACTAATCAATTCAATAGCTTCATCTCTGTCTGTAGAACTGGCTTCAAGTTACCATGTATTTACTTGACAAATTTGCCTGGGACCCACAGATATAAAATTTGAAAATCTACTCAGGTTGACAAAAAAAATTTGAGTTAAGGTTGTGTTCAACCAAGCTTTTGTGTGATAGTGGTATAATTTGGGGTTGCACTGTTTTTTTCCCTGTATTTTTCCTCCAGATGTCCCAATGGCTACGTCCCTCTTTGGCTGAGCGAAGTAATTTATCTAATAGCCTTATTCATCACAGAGTGTATAGCTTTCCAGGGTAGATCAAACCCACAATCTCTGCAACCACATGGTGCAGTTTCCAAGGAAGGAAAAGATTAATTCACTGTGCAGAAACCAAAATCCTCCAGGGAACAACACAAGCTAGCTCTTATCACAACTCCAGAGGCTCCCGCTTACATCAGCTAACTCTACAAGAAGAAACAAAATTAAAAGGAAATACAAACACAAAAATATATTGCTGACTTTCATCATCTTTTCCTCCGCACCCCCACAACACACACGCTCGTATAAATAGACACACTTACAGTAATCACATTTCCTTTCATCTAGCTCAAAAAATGCAGCAGCTCCTCTGGAACTTTTACTCATTTTCTTTGATCAGCGAATATCACACTGTTGAATCCACAATGATTGATACAGTTTTGTTTCTGAGACAGCAGTGGGGCACTTACCCCAAAGAACTCTTTGGTAGATCCAGAATCAAGTGTCCCATAAGCTATATCCGTCTGTTTGGCCAGGTCCTCTGCACTTTCTATTGGGGACACCATCCTCTCAACTGTGAGGAAGGCAGCCAGGTTGGCCGTGTAGGAGGAAATGATGATCAGGGTGAAGAACCACCACACGCCTCCAACAATACGCCCAGACAGTGACCTACAGGAAAGTGGGGAAGGATTCAGTCACATCACTAACAGGGCTGATGCACAATAAAACGGCAGAGAACTTATCTGTGTTTTAAATTTCAATATTTGTGTTGCCAAATTTTATCTAAGAGTCACTGATGTGGAAGCAGGTTCTTGTTTTGCCCAAGCGCTAAAGATAATTAATTCTCCTTGACAAGATACTGGCAGAGGACCAAAATTAGTTTGTTAAATCAGCTGCCAATTTTCACAACTGCCGCAAGGAGGAGCCCTGAAGCCATGATATGAATACCACCTGCCTCTATCCTGACCTCAAAGATGGGAAACTGCAGAAAACAAAGATTGAAGCTGTTTTTTTACCTGGAAAAACAAAACAATATACAGCAGTGATATGGAAGTCTGTGCTTGAAAGTGGGGCTTCTTATGTTTCTATAATGAGAGAGTGGCAGCTCCCATCTGATTGAGTGGAAACAAAAGGGGGAAGATCCTCTCTGAGGACAAGAAGGGTGTGTAGGAACATAAAAGTGACAAGTAGAGCTATTTAAACTTTTTCTGCTCAAAACAAAGCGACAGGACAACAAAAACATAGGAGTGCACTGACAAATTTGATTTAAACCAGGATGCTTTCCTGAGGTTTTATTTCATACCTTGTACTTGTATTTAATATACACTGAATGAGATATAGTGAGGAAATGCTCTTGTAGGGTTATCCCTGAATCATGTCAAATACAGTGACAAGATGGCTACTGAACCAGTTACTCTCTCTTCTTCTTTGTTTCCCATGAGCTGGGAACAATACATTTTAACAAGGAATTAAATTCCTGCTAATTACCGCACCACACTCTCCTCCACAGTTGAGCAAAGACTGAAATGAGCTTTACTCACTCCGAGCAAAACACAGCAATGCACTTTAATTCAAGATTTTACGACCTTTGCCTGACACACTGACAATGATGTGACATCTGACGTTACGTCGCTGTGTGATGACCTCTCCCACTCTGTTGGCTTCTGAGTGTTTTTTCTTTAGCTTTATCTGAGTTGGGGGCCCGCAGTTTAGAGTGGCAGAGGTGAGCCAGGTGGAAGAACCACAGCTGAACTGACTTCCCCTGATTTGCATTCACTGCTATAAGAGGAATGAGCCAGGATGGCTTTGTCTGTTGTGTTATGTTTAGTTAGACTAATCTGAATTTACCATATTCCCGCAGTACATGTCCACACATGCATTCGTACATTACCCCACTGATACCACTGATTCCCACCCATCCATTGTATATTTGTAATGATTTAATCTTGGTTCGGCTCTACTTCAGTCCATAGTTATCTGTGCGGTCTCCCTTGTTTTGTCCGGACTCTGAGCCAGTTCATGACAAAATAGGGGCTTGTCCGGGAATTGAACCTGGGACCTCTTGAATAATCAGGCATTGGCATATAAGCCCCAGAGCCAAGGTGCCTTAGAGTGCTTTCATCAAACCTTGAAGTTGCTCTTGCGCGCCTATTGCACAAAACTTGATCGCGACTGGGAGGAGGGCCTGCCTTGGCTGTTGCTGGCTACGAGAGAGGAGGTTCAGGTGAGCACCAGTTTTAGTCCAAATGAGCTGGTTCTTGGGCACTCGGTGCAAGAACCTTTGACAGTGTTGCGAAGTGGTTGCCAGCAGACTGAGCCTCTACAGAACTTAGTTGATTATGTAAATAGTTTTCAGTACACGCTCTATATGGCAGGGAAAATGACAAAGTGAAGGTTGAAGAATTCTCAAAAGAGAATGAAATCACTGTTTGACTGTAAAACAATACAGCTGCAGTGAAGTCCTGGAGATCAGGTTTTGTTGGTTGTGGGTTCACCATTCCAAGTGCGTTTTTACAGTCCATTTACAGAGAAACGGCAAGTTTCTGAACAGGACTATTTGATTTCAATACCTGAAGGAAACCTAGGTTGTGTCATGTCAATTTGCTGAAGCCTTACTTTGCTCGTGGGACATCTTCCCCTGGCTCCCCAGAGGTCCTGTTGCTCAAACCTGCACTGTGTGTAAAAACAGGGGTGTATATTCCAATGGAGGTAGTTGGTGGGCAGCGGGATTGGCTGATCGATTAGGGTGTGCAGCAGATACGGTTAAATAACTCTGAGGCATTAAAGTATTTCCCATCAGTACTTGGGCACTTGGATGAGGCTAAGCGCAATGAACTGGTTTCTCTAATAAACAGCTACCCAGCGCTATTTTCCAAAACGCTGTCGGAAATGCATATTATTGAGCACGACATAGATGTTGGTGATGCTCAACCAATCAAGCAGCATTTTCATCATGTTTCTCAAGATAAGAAGGCACAGTTGGACAAGGAGGTTCAATATATGCAAGACCACAACATAGCAGGTCCCTCTAACCAGGGGCGTAGTTTACGGGGGGGACAAGGGGGACATGTCCCCAGCACTTTTTGAAAAGGCAGCATGGGACCCCCCCACTAACAGTGCGAAAACTAATGTTTTATTTTTAAAAATCACTGCGGGCACTGCGGCACCCGCTCAAGCTGCCAGTCCTTTTCAACTTCCCCTCCTTCTTCTCTCCAAGTGCCACCTTCCATTCAAACAAAGGCTTCGCAAGCATCTAAGAAAAAATGCTAGTGAATCGTGTTATCCAAACCCCCTGAACGGCCAAAGGCAGATTACATACAATTTCTTTTTTTTTAAGAAAAGCAGTGCAAGTCACGTTAAACCCAATTTACAAACTTATATTTTGCGGGGAACTGCTTGCTTTCCTCTTATATAGCTAGCTAGCTACATGGATAAACAGCATTGGTCATCTTCCTTAGACAAGGTATTTGAGTTGGGCGATTAATTGTTAAAGTTAGCTACTAAGCTAACAATCAAGTCAGTCAATATGGTTTAATCCCCGGTCATGACAATTCTAGATATGCATATTGGTAATACAATTTTGTTAGGTATGGGCAACAGTAGGAAAAATAGAATTTACAATTGCAGCTTGCCAGAGGTTATTGTGAGGGATGAAAAAATATGTTTTCATGACTCACGTTACACCACCATCACCACCCAATTTTAATTCAGAATCCTGAAAAATCTGGAACAGATGGAGAATTTTTGCAATCAAAATTCCCTTGACTAGGGTTTCAACATATCTCCTGTGTCTCCATGGACCCAGGAGATAAGTGCGTTTATAACGCCTTCCGGTTTGTATTTCTATAAAGTGATGCCCTTTGGTTTACAAAATGCCCCAACCACCTTCCAGTGGCGAATGAACCTTGTTGGGGTGGGACTGTCTGGTTGTGCTGTGTATTTAGATGATGTTGTCATCTTTAGCGACACTTGGGACGATCATGTGCAGAGCATACGTGCCTTGTTTGACAGATTTGTGTGGGTGCAGTTAAGGGTGTGGGTGCAGTAGAAGCTAAAGTGGAAGCAATCAAGAATTTTCCTCCCCCTCTAACCAAACATGAATTGATGCGTTTTCTTGGCATGGTGGGGTATTATACAAGTTTTTATTATAACTTATCTTCAGTTGTGGCGCCCCTTACAGACCTTTTGAAATCCAAAGTTCATTTGGTCAGACAAGGCCCAGTGTGCCCTTGAAAATGTGAAGGCACTTCTATGTTCTTCTCTTGTTTTGGCAGCGCCCCAGTTTGACGAACCTTTTACATTACAGGTAGATGCCAGTTGGCATCTTCTCTAAAAAGTTCAATTCCTATCAGTTGAACTATTCTGTCATCAAGAAAGAGGCACTAGCTTTAATTTGGGGACTACAACACTTCGATGTATATGTCAGTTCTGGTTCCCCCATTGTAGTGTATACAGATCATAATCCCCTTACATTCTTGCGTTCTTTAAAAAATCCTAATCAACACTTAATGAGTTGGGCATTATTTTTTGCAGCCTTATAATTTAGATATTTGCCATATTAAAGGCACAGAAAAGGTGACGGCTGATGCTCTTTCTCATGCCTTCTATGTTGTATTGTGTAATCATGGTGCTTCTCTATTTGTTCTTTGCTCCCTCTCTCCTTTTTGGTCTGTTCTGCTCTCTCTTAAAATGCTCCTACAGGTGCCAAGGCTGTGGAGAGGGTGAGGTGGAGCAGTTGGAATCAATTAGTAACAGGTATTTGGAACTTAGAGTAGGATTTCAGCAAATGATGGATTTTGTTAGTCCACCATTACCATGTAGTGTCAAATGCTACATTTTCTTGTGGTATTGGTTACATAATTGGAAGAATTTTGTAAGATAGTGTTTAATGTTGTAAATTTCGGCAGAGTACCTCGTGGGTCTCCACTCGTTAGTGCTTTACCTTTCCCTGTGTCAGAGGCCTGCAGTTTAGAGTGGCAGAGGTAAGCCAGGTGGATGAGCCACACCTAAATTGACTTCCCCTGATTGCTGCTCACAGCTATAAAAGAGGGCTGACTGGGGCAGCTCTCTCTCTCTCCGCCCAGCCAGGATGGCTTTGTTTGTTCTGTTATGTTAAGTTTGACTTATCTGAATTTACCCTTTTCCTGCAGTACATGTCCACACATGCATTCACAGATTACACTACTGATACCACTGATTCCGACACCCATCCATTGTATTTTTCTAATGATTTAACCTTGGTTAATTAAAGTTACTCTATTTCAACCTACAGTTATCTACGTGGTCTCCCTTGTTTTTTCTGGACTCTGAGTCGGTTCATGACAACTATCACTTTGTCAGTATGGCAGGTATTAGTGATAATGGTCTACAAAAAAATTGTTTGCATTTCTGTATGGTTTACCACCACAAGGACAGTTTCCCTCTTTTTTCCACAGGCTCGAAACAAGTTTTTGTTTAGAGACAGTGCAGGAAAAAAAAAAAAAACTGGTGCACACATTATGGGAGTCAGTCAGACTCAAAGAAGTCTGACAGTTTCATGGTAAAATCTTCTTATGCATCATTTTATTTTCAGGTGCTTCCTTTTGATAGCATTTGAACAAGGTGATAAATATGTAAGGGTATATGCACACTACCTTTCAGATGAGGTAAACTAAAGACTACATTGCTGTCATTTCCGACCACTCATATTTCAGCTTTCAGGGAGAAACTGTGGCCATCAGCCATCTGTAGTTTTATGCATTCAGAAAAAAAAAAAAATTTACAGTTAGAAGACTGAGAAATCGAAAGTGCCAGAAGCAATAACATTAAACATTGAGGTAAATAAGTGACGCAACTGTCACAGTGGGGGTGGAAACCTGTCACCCATGAAGCGGTAGCATCTGCCACAGTGCTGTGATCATGTTTATTTTCTTTATCAATAATGAATGATCTGTAGGAACAGTCAGAGGCAGGAACAGCAAGTCTTAGACAGGGGATCACCACCTGGAGAGGGCTGCTAATCATGTTCCCTTGTGAAGCTAAACCACATTTGATTACAGCCTTGTTGGAAGAGACAGAGCAGACAGCCTGGCAGCTAAAGTGTCGATAGCTCAAATGCATAGTATATCGCAAATTGACAACTTAAGACCTTTCCACGAGAGATGGAATAAATAATCAAACACTTTCAGCTATTGTAGCTTACTAGGAGCCATTTGGTCCAAAGTTATGCCGTGCTTAATTCTTACCAAAAATTGATTAATTAACTCTTTCCCGAAGGCACGTGTTGCAGGCATCAAATTCAAAATTAGTGAATATTTCCAAAAAAAAAAAAACAATAAAGTTTATCAGTTTGAACATTGAATATCTTGTCTTTGCAGTGTACTCAATTGAATATAGGTCGAAAAGAATCTGCAAATCATTGTATTCTGTTTTTATTCACGTTTTATTCACTTTTAAAAATTGCGTGAAGAATGGAAATATTCATTGTTTGTCAATTATGAAGAAAAATAGTGGCAAAGCCACTGCGCCCGCTTGGCCAAACATGGCCAAAACGGAACGCCCCCCTACTGACCAAAGTATCGGTCCGATTCGGCTCAAAATCGAACTTGGTCTAGACCTTATGACCATAAATACACATATGAAATATGAAAAGGATCGGTAAAAAACTGGAAACACTAGAGCACAGACAAGTCAAAAGTTTACGGACGCACGCACGACAGACCACCACTAAAGACTCCGAGCATAGCATAAGCCCCTTGGGCCTTTTGGCCAAGCGGACTAAAAATAAACCGTACATTCCATTCTTGTTGCATTCAACAAAATATGTTCATTATAAATAGTTAAGCCAACCAGCCAATTGGCAAGGATAAGAGCTTCCAAAAATTAGTTAAGCCCAATGAGTTTTAGCCTTCAGCAACAACAATCTGCATATACGTCAAAAGTTGGGATAATCTGGATAACTGCAGGCAAAATAACAAATTCTATGGAAAGACAGCTTGGGCTACAAGCAAAATTTTTCATTCTGTACGAAGTCAAAATCGCTTTCCAATATCTTTTCTAAGCTAGTCAGTTGTCTGTTGTATGTAGCTGAGCTGACTACTGAAGGGCTGAGCTACATTATACAAAGCTGATCATGCTTAATTAATTTGTCTTAATCTACACCCCTAACCACAGTCGTATTTTCTTTTCCTGACCTATTTATGATTTTTTATCCTCTTTTGAGACTCAAATGTATATTTCTTCCTCAGTGAGTTGTCAATAGTGCACGGAAATCCACTTCAATAAATTTGTGCGTAGCTACCTTTGTTCCTTGAACAGTAGGCACGAGATGGTGCATTATCAATTGAGGGTGTTAAGGAGGTCTGCATTAGAGATTTGACATTGCTCCAGAATGAATTAATCAGCCTTCGGGAGCCTCCTTAAAGCTTGGGTCCCATATTTCCTTGCCTTCACATTCAGCTCTGGACACTCACGCTGAAGCAAAGCTGAAAAAAAGAGACCATTTTGCCTGAAATCCATTCATTTAACTAACGGCCACCTCCTGTTAAGTTGAGACTTGAGAAAATCAAGAATTGAGAAAATATGTTTGTTGATCTTTTTTCATTATTAATTTCATCACTAAGATGTAAAATACGGAACAAATGGCATTCCGTATTGATTCATCAAGGAACGCAACTAATTCATTTCAATCATGGAACAATTCCATGAAATACAGAACAGGTGGCAACCCTAATTACATCTCCAAACCCATTCCCATTTAGATATCCTAATAACCAACTAAGCGAGGATCAGTCCGTATCCATTTCCCCTCAGCTTGCATTATTGTTCATTGCAACAATTATCAAGCATTTTCCTATCCACATAATGGTATACCAAACATAAAACATCAATGTCTTATGAAGCTTCTGAATTCCTGCAGCCTACAAAACATTTTTTTTTTTCTGCGTTCGTGTTCAATCTGTTAGAAATCAGTGATTTGTATGTTTGTTTTTAGCTTGTTTTTAGTTTCTGGTTTTAGTTTCTAGTTTTTAGTATGTTTCTTGTTTGTTTTTAGTATTGCTATTATTTATATATTATATTTATTCGTTAGAGCATGTGTGTTTCTGGATGATTGCTCTGTCTCTGGTCTTCAGTGTTTTCCTCCCGTTTCTGTCTCATGGCATCTTGTCTTTTTCATCACACTCTCTTCCCTGTAATTTCGGTTGGGTGTTTCCACTTCCTTCTCTCGCTGTGCTCATTGACTATCCGCACCTGAGAGTAGTTTAGCGAGGCACGGGTGTTTAGTTAGATTAGAGTTAGAACTCCACCCGTTTCCCCTCTCTCTCCTATCACCGTCCTTGCTTTTCTAGTTCCACCTCTCTACAGCTGTCCTGTGTTTAGCTGGGATTCCACTTAATTAGTTTGTGTTTAAAAGACCCACTTTCCGTAGTTTCTTGTCGACTCGTTTCTACCACAGCTCGTCTTGGTCAGTCTCCTTTCTGCGCTATTCTTCTCGTTTCGATTGTTGAAAGCTCGTTTCTTGTGATTCTCCCGTAAGTCTTGTATTTGATTGTTTGTATTGCGTTGTGAGATTGCGATTTGATTGATTAGTACTTCGTTCTCCCTAATTCCCATTTTGTATCCATCTGTTTAGTATCTCCTGTGTTCTCCCTTATCCCATCCAACTCCCTTTTTCTTCCCCTTCCATTCCCTTAGTTTCGACCCTCTTTTGTTACTGTCTTTGTGCGGATTGATTATTCTGGTTACTGGATCATTTTGCTTGTCCCCTGACTTCGATTCTGCCCATTCTGCATATCTCTGTTTGCCTGGCTATTGATCCATTTCTGTCTTGACCATGAGCTTGGTTAATCCCAATAAACGCCCTGCCGATGCTGAACTGCACTTGGAGTCTATGCCCGTTCCTTTCAGTACGAGTCGACCAGTACAGACTCCAGCGGATACCGCTGAACTGCAGCGACTTTCTCAACAACGAGAGGTCGTCATTCAGCAGCAGCATCGCGACTTGCAGGAGATGAGAGCTACTTTACAGCATCTCACCCAGGGCCCCACCCTTCCCAGTCCTGCAGTCGCACCGGCAGAGGCAGCTCCCATTCGGGAGCCACGTCTTACTCCCCCGCGGGAGTATGACGGAGACCCCACCACCTGCAAAGCATTCCTGTCCCAGTGCTCGATCATATTCCAGTTACAGCCCCTAACCTTTCCTACCTCACGTTCCAGAGTGGCCTCGTCATCACACTTTTTGACCGGCAGAGCAAGGGACTGGGGAACCTCAATGTGGGACGCTGGCCACCCCTGCACCCGCACCATTGAAGATTTCATGGCGGAGATGAGGGAGGTGTTTGACCGCTCCTACCAGGGGCGAGAGGCAGGAAGTGCACTACTGAGTTTACGGCAAGCCGGCTGCAGTGTCTCCGATTCGCCATTCAATTCCGTTAGTTTGGTCGCCTCTACACACTGGAGCGAAGACGCCCAGTTTGATGTGTTCTACCGGGGGTTGGCAGAGAACATAAAGGATGAGTTGGCGTCCCGTGAGCTTCCACCTGATCTGCAGGGGCTCATTAGAGTGGCCATCCAGATTGATTCTCGGATCCAGCAGCGCAAGAGGGAGCGCCAGAGCCATTCAGAGCCCCCGACGTTCAGACCTGCGTGGTAACTTTCGATCTCCTCGGGCGATTCTCCTATCCAGGAGACCGGCGAGCCCCCGGGGTCGGGAGAACCCATGCAGGTCGACCGTTGCCGGTTATCACCACAAGAGCGAGCTAGGAGACTGCGCACGGGGCATGTCTGTACTGTGGGCTGGCGGGTCATCGTATCCAGTGCTGTCCCCTACTCAAAAAGGAGGGGGGTGAGTGGGAGGATTGGACAGCTGGCTCAAGATAACAATGATCCACGTAGGCTGGTTCCTGTCACTCTACTTGTTGGCAAGCGTTCATTGACTACTAATGTTTTGTTTGATTCAGGCTCAGACATCAACCTGATCGACGCCAACCTGTGCAACCAGCTCCAGCTCCAGCCCCAGAAGCTACCTCGCCCCAAGCACTTGGCCTTTGTGGGCAACCGCTAAGTCAGGTGACCCAGATTACGCCCCCACTCACGCTCATTGTCTCCGGCAACCATCTGGAGCAGATCCGGCTCCATGTCATCACCTCCTCCTCTGCTCCCATCGTCCTGGGCCTCCCTTGGTTGAAACAACACAACCCCACCATCAACTGGAGGACTGGGCAGGTGGTTGAGTGGAGTACTCATTGCCTGCATTCTTGCCTCTGCAAGGCTCCCGCCAAGCAGGACGAGGGAGGATCCAGTGAGCCCCCATTCACTCCGGATTTGTCCAAGGTCCCCAGTGAGTACCAGGATCTAGCCGAAGTCTTCTCTAAGTCTCGTGCCCTGTCTCTCCCCCCTCACAGACCCTACGACTGCGCCATCGATCTCCAACCTGGCACAGCGCCCCCCTTAGGGGGGGTCTCTATTCTCTGTCTCGTCCCAGAGCAAGAGGCCATGGAGAAATATGTGGAGGAGTCACTGGCTGCTGGCATCATCCGTCCCTCTTCCTCTCCTGCTGGCGCTGGCTTCTTTTTCGTTAGCAAGAAGGACGGATCTCTCAGGCCATGTATTGACTACAGGGGACTCAATAATATCACTATTAAGAATCGATATCCCCTTCCATTAATGAATTCTGCTTTTGAGCTGTTGCAGGGGGCCACTATCTTCACCAAACTTGACCTACGCAACGCTTACCACCTCGTCAGGATTAAGGAAGGGGATGAATGGAAGACGGCCTTCAACACCGCTAGGGGGCACTACGAGTAGCTGGTCATGCCGTTTGGTCTAGCTAACGCCCCTGCTGTCTTCCAGAACCTCGTTAACGACATCCTGCATGACATGATTAATCAATTCGTTTTTGTGTACCTAGATGATATATTAATATTCTCTCGTTCTAAGGAGGAACACATACGTCATGTTCGTGCAGTCCTGCAGCGCCTCCTGGAGAACCAACTCTACGCCAAGGCAGAGAAGTGTGAATTCCACTTAGACACAGTCCCTTTCCTCGGATTTGTGGTTACTCCAGGAGGCATCCAAATGGACCAAGAGAAGGTGAAGGCGGTAAAGGATTGGGCTACCCCTACCACACGCAAGGAACTACAGTGCTTCCTAGGGTTTGCTAACTTTTACCGCCGATTCATTCGCAATTACAGTACCGTTGCTGCTCCACTGACCTCTTTGACTTCCCCCAAAGTTCCTTTTGTGTGGACCCCCTCGGCGGAGAAGGCTTTTCTGGAACTGAAACAAAGATTTACCACTGCTCCTGTTCTCCAACAGCCAGATCCTGAAAAGCAGTTCATCGTCGAGGTAGACGCCTCTAACACCGGCGTAGGGGCAGTCCTGTCGCAGCGCAATGGCAAGGATAATAAGGTACACCCTTGCGCCTTCTTCTCACGCAGACTTAGCTCAGCCGAGCGTAACTATGACATCGAAATCGGGAGTTACTGGCGGTGAAGTTGGCATTAGAAGAGTGGCGTCATTGGTTAGAGGGGGCTAAGGTTCCATTCCAGGTCCGGACCGACCACAAGAATTTGGAGTACCTCCGTACAGCTAAGAGATTAAATTCCCGCCAATCTCGTTGGTCACTGTTCTTCGACAGATTTAATTTCACTTTAGCTTACCGCCCAGGCTCCCAGAACAAGAAACCTGATGCCCTGTCACGAAAATTTTCGCCTGACGCCCCCCCAAGGAGCCTCAAACCATCCTACCCAGTCGTGTTGTGGTGGGAGCATTAGTATGGGAATTGAGGATCGAGTCAGAAGGTCACAACCTTCTGGGGTGGCCACCTACTAACTGTCCCAAGAACTGCCTTTTTGTTCCAGACTGCCTCCGAGCGGAAGTTCTCCAGTGGGCCCATTCTTCCCGTCTCGCCTGCCATCCTGGTGCTAACCGGACCCTGGCCATGCTAACTCGCAGGTTTTGGTGGCCAACGGTCCGGATAGATGTCAAGAACTTTACTACTGCTTGTCCGGTCTGCGCCCAGAACAAGGCCACCCACACTGCACCAGCTGGTCTCCTGCAACCGCTTCCGGTACCTTCCAGACCATGGGCCAATATCGCACTGGATTTTGTCACTGGCCTTCCGCCCTCCAGAGGCAACACCGTCATCCTAACCATTGTGGATCGCTTCTCCAAGGCAGTTCATCTCGTCCCTCTTCCCAAGCTTCCCTCTGCCAGAGAAACAGCAGACTTACTCGTCCAACACGTAATCAGAATACACGGCATCCCTTCTGACATTGTCTCTGACCATGGTCCTCAATTCATCTCACAAGTCTGGAAAGCCTTTTGCCAAACCTTGGGAATAACGGTCAGTTTAACCTCTGGTTTTCACCCGCAGAGCAATGGGCAGACAGAGAGGGCCAACCAGCAGATGGAGAGTGTCCTTCGGTGCCTCATTTCCCGAGATCAGGGGGACTGGAGCGAACAACTACCCTGGGTCAAATATTCCATCAACAGCCTTCCCACGGCTGCCTCAGGTGTGTCCCCCTTCCAAGCTTGTCTCGGTTACCAACCACCTCTGTTCCCCTCATAGGAGGTCGAAGTTGACGTTCCCAACATCCAGGAATTTCTTCAGAGGTGCCGAAGGACGTGGGAGGAGACTCGTTCCGCTCTCCTGAAAGCTGCTGACGAGATGAGTCGCCAGGCTAACCATCGTCGCTCTGTTCCACCGCAATACAAAGTAGGACAAAAAGTTTGGCTTTCTTCCAAGGACATTGCACTAAGGACTGAAAGTCGCAAGCTAGCCCCCTCTTTCATTGGTCCTTTTGTGATAGAGAAGATCATTAACCCTGTCTCTGTTAGACTCAAACTACCAGCCTCTATGAGCCGTATCCACCCAGTCTTTCATGTGTCATGCATTAAACCTGTACTGTTTTCCATCCACACCCCTGCCCCGACCAATCCTCCTCCCCCAAGGCTCATCGATGGAGGAGAAACATACACGGTGCACAAGTTGCTGGACGTTCGTCGGCGAGGAAGGGATCTACAGTACTTGGTGGACTGGGAAGGATACGGCCCGGAAGAACGCTCATGGGTTCCTGCTCGTCACATTCTCGACAAGTCACTTATAAAGGACTTTCACAAAAGGATTTTCAAGCCGAAGCTTAGACCGCCAGGTGGCGGTCATAGAGGGGGGGGTTCTGTTAGAAATCAGTGATTTGTATGTTTGTTTTTAGCTTGTTTTTAGTTTCTGGTTTTAGTTTCTAGTTTTTAGTATGTTTCTTGTTTGTTTTTAGTATTGCTATTATTTATATATTATATTTATTCGTTAGAGCATGTGTGTTTCTGGATGATTGCTCTGTCTCTGGTCTTCAGTGTTTTCCTCCCGTTTCTGTCTCATGGCATCTTGTCTTTTTCATCACACTCTCTTCCCTGTAATTTCGGTTGGGTGTTTCCACTTCCTTCTCTCGCTGTGCTCATTGACTATCCGCACCTGAGAGTAGTTTAGCGAGGCACGGGTGTTTAGTTAGATTAGAGTTAGAACTCCACCCGTTTCCCCTCTCTCTCCTATCACCGTCCTTGCTTTTCTAGTTCCACCTCTCTCTACAGCTGTCCTGTGTTTAGCTGGGATTCCACTTAATTAGTTTGTGTTTAAAAGACCCACTTTCCCGTAGTTTCTTGTCGACTCGTTTCTACCACAGCTCGTCTTGGTCAGTCTCCTTTCTGCGCTATTCTTCTCGTTTCGATTGTTGAAAGCTCGTTTCTTGTGATTCTCCGTAAGTCTTGTATTTGATTGTTTGTATTTGCTTGTGAGATTGCGATTTGATTGATTAGTACTTCGTTCTCCCTAATTCCCATTTTGTATCCATCTGTTTAGTATCTCCTGTGTTCTCCCTTATCCCATTCAACTCCCTTTTTCCTTCCCCTTCCATTCCCTTAGTTTCAACCCTCTTTGTTACTGTCTTTGTGCGGATTGATTATTCTGGTTACTGGATTATTTTGCTTGTCCCCTGACTTCGATTCTGCCCATTCTGCATATCTCTGTTTGCCTGGCTATTGATCCATTTCTGTCTTGACCATGAGCTTGGTTAATCCCAATAAACGCCCTGCCGATGCTGAACTGCACTTGGAGTCTATGCCCGTTCCTTTCACAATCGGCTTGATACGCCTAAGAAAACCTTTCTAAAAATGCAGATTTGCCAACTCAGGTCCGCATGTTAAGGCTGCTAATGTACAAATAAAACTCTGTCTACAACCAGCGACATTATCATAATGAAGGTCAACACTCACAGCAGCAGTAAACAAACCCAAACACGTACCCTAAGCTCCGCAAAGCCTACGTCTGGTCTAACTGCAGCCTTATCAGCCCAACTTTGCAGAACACACAACACCTCTCCGGTTAGCTTCAACTGTAGCGGCTACGGTCAGGTAATGTTATGGTAAACTACCACCTTGATGCTAACCAAAGTAACAGAAGCATACCAATCTGCATTACTGCATATAAGTTAACCAGGAGCATTTTTTAAGTAGCACAGAATGCGAACTAACATGTGGTAGTAACCAAGCGGTCATAACAAAGACAGAGACAAACGTTACCCTGCAATACAGGTTTTACAGACAGTAAGTTCCGTTACCATGAACAGTTGTGCCAAACCTCCAAATTACAAACTAGTATAGAAAGTTAGCTTCAAATGAGGTTTATGTTCACACACCATCTGTTGAATGTCTCTTTGATATTATTTACTCTTGCATATTTAGCTAGGACACGAACATTAGTAACAGTAACTTAACTACGTTAGCCGCAGTGCTACAGCCACATTCAACAGGTTATCACATTAGGTAGGCTTATGCAATAAAGCAACACAAAATGGTGAAACTTACCGTTTCCGCGTCTGTGAGTCACGGACAGTTGGTACCAATCCAGGCTTCATCTTCAGATATTTTACAAAGCCTGCTTTTGAAGCCAGTTGTTAGTGCTGCTAACTATCGTTAGCGGTCCAGCTAGCCACCCGTAACACATTAGCTTCACTTACATTATTTGCTGTTATATCGTTACTTACAGCTTGTGGCTCCAAGCACTTGATCGATGCAACTGCTCCAGGTTTGAGAAGCAGCTGAGACGCATATCCAGCGTCGAACTATCCTTTATTGACAAAGCTGTCTTCGGTGAAATGCCGAGCACAAACAGCTAACGTTCCCTTTGAGTGTGGCTGTTTGCCGCCAGCAAACAAAAAAGCAACCCACTGATTTTGGGTGGCATGGTCTTTTGGAAGATAAATAGTTGTGCTTTTTCTTTGCATCCAAAAAAACACGTACGAACAGCTTTGGGAGACATACTGATAAATTTACACGTTAAATGGTTTGGGCTTGTTTGTGTCTGATGGAATAAATTCCAGGTGGGCAGGTCCAGCGCCGTGATTGGCTCTGGCAAGGTCTGTCCTGATTGGACGCAACAACCTGACGTCGGGTTTTCCCCAGATCTTGTGAAGATCTCGGGATGAGCTGTTCAGAGAGGAAATCACGTTCAGGAAATCATGTTCTCGGATTATGGCAAAACCCCTGTATCTTATGTTTAGAAACTTTGCAGAGGTTGAGTAAGGACATCCAACATTATAACATTACTTGTATGTATTAAAAGAAGGATCAGCATAATAGGGGACCTTTGAGACATTCAGCTTTGTGTCCACAAGGAAGGCTACAATTTGAGATTGCATGGGTGGTAGTTAACTGAAATTTCTCAAAATTCCATCTTGAAGCAGAATGTAATGTAGTAAATGCCGCTGAAGGTGGTATTTAGATAAGATTTAGATTTTGTTTAATTAGATAATTGCCGTTTCAGAAGCTAGACTGCAAAAACCTCATGAATGACTTGCTGCCTTGAAAGTCAGACACATGACATACATATTAAATGAGTTTAAATGCATTCTTTATGTCAAACTTTTATGATGCACAGATAATCAATTTACTCAATAATTCAATTACCAACACTTCGACGTAAGAACAGTTGGTAATTTAATAAATTAATTATTATCACTTAGCGCGGCAACCAGTGTGCGACTATCCTTCCCTATCAATGCAACCTGTTTTTTGGAACACTGAAAACATCAGGATTAAGCGTAATCTTAAAATAAATTAGGTTGCACTGCTGTAAAAATCCTATAACAGGAGATGGACTTCAGAGAAAGCACTGGATTAACTGATTTTTTTTTATTATTTGTTTTTTTTCATCCATACAATATCACTATTAAGTACATTGTCAATGTAGCCCATTGTCATTGTCAGTGATCAGTCATTGTGTGCACTCTATTCTCTTACTTCTTCTTCTTCTTTTTCTTCTTCCGCCTAAATTTGGCCGACTAGCTCCTCCTACACCGTTTAAGCTATTGATTCCGTTCAAACTTTAAAAAATTCAGCTTGTTCTGAATTACGTTGCATCTGTACAGATTTTTGATTTTCTTTTTAGTTTTTGAGATATTTAATTTTAAAAGTCATTTTTGGGGTCCTATTAAATCAAGCCATTTTTGTGCCGATTCAGTAGATTAAGCTATTTTCTGCTTTTTTTTTTTTTACCGTCATAGTTTTAGCTACAAAAGTCATTCAAACTGCAAAATGTTAAGTTAAGCTTGTATAATTTCTTCACCGTTCACATTTTTCGTAACTTCTATAATTTTCTAATTATAATTTTTAAAAATTATTTCTGTTATAATACATTCTGGGAACTTACAGCGTGGTGACGCCTCTGTTAGAGTGGCGAACAGCTGTAAAATCGTCAAGAAGTCTTCTCTAAAACTTGCTCTAACTCCCACAGTTTTCACTCCACATAAATATTTTTATATCCAAGTTGTAGTAAAAGTTGTGCTGGTCACGAAAATGTAACTATGCAAGAGAGTGGACAGACGGTTTTGGCAGTATGAGCCGAAAAGCACAAACTGAAAATCCATTAACACCTATATTAAATGAGACATAAAATTCTGGTTGGAATGCTGAAAAACACAGTTTTATAAGTTGCTCTTGTTCCCACATTTTTGGAACTAAACACACAATTTTGACATATTTTGCTCAGCAGACTCTCCTCTTTAGTATGGTATCTCCATTTCGTAGATTGGATTTACTATCTTTGAGGGAGAGGCAGTAGTATGTAAGTGACACCTTAGCTAAAATCTCCGTTGGACCAAATTCTTTAACCATTAACTCAAATGGCTCAGTAAAATTGTGGCACAGTGGTATTGCGGTTCCTTTCTGCCCTCTGCTGGACTTTTTCCTGGCCTCAGCATTATCATCGTTCAGATTAAGATTGATCTGACTGTTAGACAAATCTCATTGTTCTGCGTCAAACTCAGTGAAAGAATTTTCGGTATCATCATTTGTACAGTCGCTCAAACCAGCTCCAAGAGAGCACATTTAGGGCAGCAAAGACCGGTCTTTTTGCAGGGTGGGTCCATGAGAACACGTTACAGTAAAAAATTGCAAAGCAGATAAAAATTTCTTGAGCTCCTATTCCTGTATATACAAGCAACTGTTCGCACTACCTAGATAAATATACGATCGTATCTAAAACAGGCGAAATACTGGTATCTTAATGACCACAACTGCCATCCTTGCTAAGCCAGCAGACGTAACTTTTCCATACTCATTGAGTAGTTAAATAGTTAACATCAGCTAGCTATTGATTATTTCATCTGCAGTGATGGCAATTTCAAAACTCAAGTTCGACCCGTTTCGAACACGTTCTGTGCGCTGTGTGTTCGCGAGCTAACTAGCTAATAATAGCACAGAAATAAAAAGGGAGCCATGAATAATATCACAACATGTGTTAACGATACCTTGCAGCCTGCTATTATTAGCTATTTAGCTAGTGAAGACACAGTGCACAAAAATGGACAGAGAGCCGCGAATAGTAGCATGTCACTACTTGACGAGGTCAGCGTTGTTCAGTTCGGGACTGGGAAGAGACACTGACAATGAGCTGTAAGCAACAACAGCTGCGGCAGTCTGCCAATGTGGCCTGCCATGTTTGCTCCGCTATAAAGCTAATTTCTCAGCATGCACTGCATTGACCAAGAACGCATAGAGCCATAGAGAGAGATGCATCAACCTCATTGACTCCAATTCACCATTTTTTTTTTTTTACAGCTGGGTTGAAGCGGAGTAGACTCGGTCATGATGTAGCTGAAAAGTTAGAATTCCTTAAACGATTACTTTCAGCTTTAAAGTCTTGTGTTTACATTTCAGCAGTTTTTCAACATTACTTCAGCAATTTCCGTTGCCTCTCATTTTCCAAGCACCTTCATTTTATAAGCCAACCTCTTCAACTTTTCTCGCTGAAGCAAGCACACAAATTTTCTTCAGAAAATTTAGCCTTTCCTAGTTTCTTAATACTTTCTTAATAATCACAGGCTTATATATCGGTTTTGATTATTCAGTAAATAAATTGAGAGATTATTAATCAAGCGACCTTGAACAGGAACAGCCTGAAAGCAATTATGCGTTTAAGGGTCAGAGACTCTTGGCAAGTCATTTGAATATCCAGTCATGCCGGTGTTACCGCTAGGGGGATGTTGGACTTTAGGAAGTTAAAATAGATGGATTCCAGGTTCACATGACAGAATTGCCACCCGTTGTTTACATTCTACATTTTAGACATCTGTTAGGGTTGAGGGAGCTGAATAAAAGGCAGGAATGCTAATTCATTCAGAACAGGAAGGCAGGTCATTACACCATCAGTGTCCTGAAACCATTCTCATGCATTCATACTGCAAGAACAGTTTTCACTCTCCTATAATTAATCAAACCTACATGTCCTTGGACCTGAGAAGAACACAAAACCTCTACACAGAAAGACCCTCAGCAAACACTGTCCATTTTTACTTCCTGCAGACTGATTTTATTACCATTTCGCCCAGTATGCTGTTTACCAACCTTGCTCCTCAAGACCTACCCTCCTGAAAATTTTCATTTCAGTTTTACCATTTCTCCAGGAGCAAGGTTGATCCACAACTTTGACACCACCAAGAAAATGAAGCTGGACTATAAGAAACGTCCATGACATGACATACAGTCACATCTGGCCCCATCCAATCAAAGAGATCTTTCGACTGAATCTTCGGGGAGTCTGATTTAAATGAAATTCATGCATGCATTTGGAGCTGACATTTGATTTTAAAGGATGTTTGTCGGCTGGGATCGAATAATTGACAGATGTATGTAATCAAGACCTAGCCAGCTGGAATCCAAATATGTCATAATTGAAGTAAAATTGTTTTTACAGAAATGGAAGGAAAAAAAAACACTGGTGTGACAATCCACAAGAATTACTATTTCATTATTTTCATGGAATATACGTTGTGAGATTTTTTTCATGTGGTTATTCAGCATTGAAAAAAGTGAATTTTGATTTCAGCTTGTCCTTAAAAGAAACTTAGATACACTGGAACTAAGAGAGAAAGAGCGAGAGGGAAGGAGGGAGATAGCAATGGGAGGAGGGAAGAGACAGAGAGTGGGAGTCAGAGAGATAGAGCTGACCTTGAAATAGACAAAACAGGGTCAGTCAGTGCTCCGCTGCAGACTGCATACCCAAAGGGCTTCATTACACTGTTTTTGTGATTTTGTCCCCCATTAATTTAGACCAGAATGCAGGTGTCTCAAAATCTATTTGGCTGTGCATGAAAGGACAGTCCTTCGAGTGTAAAGGCACATAGAGATATTTTTATACTTAAATTTTGTGGGCAAATTACACCTGCCAGGTTTTTCTATTCAATGCAAACAATGCAAAACAATGCATTAGATTCAGCTTGTACTAATCCTTTATTGTCTTTTGATGATACAGTACCCTGTCTCTAAAAATGATTGAAACATTCAGAAATGTATGTTACATATTTCAGCTTCAGTCCTTCATTCATTGCAGTGATAAAATTCAATTTGCAATCATTTTGAAAGAACTCTGATATAAGGAGAATTGCCCTTAGAACTTAATCCTTGCATGCCAGCAGACAGACAGAGCTTTATATTTTCAAAAAATGCATTAGTTAAATACAGCCAATTGTACAATATAGTGCCCTTGAGCTAGAATGAGGTGGAAAATGGCTGTAAAGACAAAAATGTCAAGGTCAGTTTGATGTAATAGCACTCTGCATGGGGAGAATTGTGGCTGAACTGGAGGCCTTGACAACAGCAATTTCAGAGAGGAATGAATATGCCTGTTGCTGTTTAAGACCTTGTTTTAGACCAGACATTGAGCATAATATGTTATTGTTTCCTGCAAGCAGACAAGACCATCTTTTGTCTGCAATAACTCCAGCCTCAACATCCTTCACTTTCTAAAACACATTTAATCTGCAGAGTGTTTCTGGGCTCAGTGGAGAACAACACATTTCTGATTCCACTCAGTGATATTGCTCCCTGGTGCTTACATCCACAATGGACAGGAGAGTCACTATAAGATGTATTACAGCAGCTAAAAGGTCAAACCTGGGTCAGGAACATTGCCTGAAAGGAACAGAAGGGAACTTGAAAAAATGCATTCATACACACCCATTTGCAGATACTCACGCCCCGAAACACACATCCCTAAAGCTCAACCAAATCCGTGGTAGAGGAGTGTAAAGTCCTTGGAATCTTAGTGGAAAGGAATATAATTGTAACGCTTTGACACATCCACTCTTTAAGAGCAGGGAGACCTCTCCCTCTTGGACAAATCCTCTGCTCCCATCTTCTCAAATTCTCCTCATTTTCAAGGACATCTGTTATTGCTGAAGATGCTCATACAGTGCAGCCGAATGCCTTATTGGCATCAGCTCTAACAGCCATATTCTCCCACAGGACCAGAACGAACAACCACAGGACAGAAGAAATTAGGGCCGCAAAGCAACTAAGGCAGATTAACATAAATAATTGCGCTCCAAAATGAGTTCCTGCCTCATCCGTTTATCGTGTTAGATCAACTGGGCTTCACTGCTGGCTTTGGATCAACTCGATCAGTTTAATTACCATGTGCCCAGGTTTGTGACAAACTTCAGCTCCTCGCAGTAGCTGCTACAATTAACAAAAACACTAGGATGTGATGGGTTGAGGTCTGGTGATTGTGAAGACCATAGCATATTATTTGCATCATTTTTATACTCACCAAGTCTTTGCCCTTAGAGATGGTGTCATTCATCCACAAACTTATGTTGATTTGCAGTGACCTTTTCCTCTACAGGAACACAGGAATCCAAACCATTTCAGGAAAATGCCCTCCACACACACACACACGCACACACACACGCGCACACACACGCACACACACACGCGCGCGCGTGCATAGACACACAAAATTTGAAAAGTTGGCACATTATGGAAAAGGCAAAAAAGAAAAAAAGGGACCAAAGGCCCTTTAGCCATTAATATAGTTTGAATATGAATTGTTGTTGCCATCATGGACATGGAACAATTTCCTGTTTGCATGCACATAATATGGACTTTGACATAATATGAATGATATAGGTAGAGGCTACCGCACTGGGCAATGAGTTAGGCAATCTTCTGCGAGCTACTTTGTCAGATGAGTAGCTATTAAAATAGCTCGCACAGACATAAACAATTCAGTTGGATGCACCATCATGGGACCAAACAAAAGGACACAATAACATTACCTGAAACATAGTATTGGACAGTTGGATTATGGGTTAACGGCGTATGTCTCGGGATGGAATAGTCTACATAGCAGGTGGGATCATGGAAAATTTGCATGCTAGTTTGACATGCATGTGCTTCTAAGTAAGTTTCTAAAACATATTTTAAGATAAATTATCGAATGAACTCCAAATGGTTAGTTTATAACATTATGAATACACTGCACAACAAAATAAGAGATAAGCACTTGCAATGTAAATAAATCATAATTTATCCCAGACCACCTGAGGAGCACGAGTTACCAAATAGCATTAAAAATCACTCTGGGCAAAACCCTTGTGAATCCCAATATATGACAGTGTACTGAGTAGTCACTAGAGGGCATAGCTTTATCACTTTCAGCCAAAACTTAAGAAAGCATATTTTGTAAATGGGAAAATTTTCATAAGAAAAAAACATGTTCAAAATCCAAAAAATTTAAAAAACTGAGATATGGTCCCGAGGGAGCTCTATACCAAATTTGAGTGAATCTGGCCAGCACTTTCAGAGGAGAAAATTGTTGAAAATTTTGCTAACAGAACACAACCATGGCCATGACCACGATCTCGATGCCGGGCTTCGCCAGATTCCAACAGCTCAGCCAGCCTATGAACTTGTGAGCCAGATTTGAAAAGTCCACTCACCCTCTGCTACAGAGGCATGTTTAGCGCCTGGCTGCTGGGCTACAGCCAGGGATATTTTTCTTTAGCTCGGGCTCTTTTCTTGGCTAAAAAAAAATAAGACGAGTACGAACTTTGAGCTCTTGCAACCACTGAGTCTTTAGCCTATATCGTAATATATTCGCAACGTGCGTTAGTAAGTTACCATAGTTACGGGGACGCTTATGTGTCTGTATCATTCTCATAAAAGCCTCCCTCTTCCACCCGGAAGCCCAGAAACTTTATAAGCCAATTTAAGGTCTTTGCACCCACAAAGTTCATGACGCCTGAAATGTGACATTTGGGAGCTAGCAAGTAGCACAGCCAAAAAAAAAAAAAGGATTTGAGAAAAAGATGAAATGATAAAGGTATTGTGTACTTATTAGATATAAGCCTTCCATTGTTGATAAAAATTTATACGTCATGTTATTTGCATCTGGCAAAGTGAACAGTGAACTTCAAACTTTTTCTCGTTGTGGCTAGCTACCGTTACATGAGCTAGCTTGATCAACCACATTGGTGTACTCTAACATTAGAGGGTTTTCATATTGTAGCTTAACATTGACAAACTGATTTTAAAAACTTGGGATAATTGACAGATTTAACCGATTTTCAATATTTACGCACACACAGCAGTCGATTCTGCTAATATACCTCTTTAGTAAGTATAAAACATCACGTGCATGGCTTTGATGAATTATTAGTGTGTGCGATTAAGATATTCAAAATCGGTTTAACCCATTTGTGAAATCTGTCATTATGTTGGTTGTCTACCACGTTTTTAAATTCAGTTAAGAGATAAGAATTCTGTAGCGGGCACATGACTTTGATCAGGGATAAATGCTTATAGGGATGGCGAACTTTACAGTAAATGTCATTTTGATGTTTGAATTCACAAAATTAGAAAAAGGGATAAAGTTAATTTAATATCTCATTGAAATGAAGATCCATTCTGGAATGAAATTAGCGAGTATACTGTAAAACTTTAAAGAGATTGATTCTTCTAAAGAGAACAACAATGAGACACACAATTGGTAAAATTAAGTCCCAGAATAGTTTTTCTGCCTCAGAATTACATGCCCTCTAATGCCACTTGCCTTTCAAACACATCGCAGACATTAAATTTTTTCATTTCAATTTACAAGAAGGTGTACAATTTGAGTAGTTACCAGGGAACAAATAAGGAAGAAATGAGGAATTAACTGCTCGTAAACCATTAGTTAAATGGAAGTTCTTGAGGAACTCCTAATCACCTTTAAAAAGTAGCTAATGAATATTATTTTAGTAACAGAAAAGGAAATAACTGGCGGTACACCATTAGTTGACAGGCAGTTCTTGAGTAACTCCCAATCAAATTTTATTGATCAGCTAAATATTTATTCCTTATGTGTTCTTCAATTAACTAATCATTTTATAAAAATCTGATTAGTCACTCTAGAACTGCAGGACAATAATTTAGAACAACCGTCAGTTTGTGTGCACTATGTCTCTCAAAAAAAATGGTGATGTAAATGAACGTTTTTTGGCTTTAAATGATTTGGGAGGGCTTTAATACAGACACTACAGCAGGGTCATTAGAGAATACATTAAAAAGACATGGAATCATCATGGCATTTTTCATTTAATGTTTACGTGCAGTACTGTATCCAATATCACATACAGTTTTTGCATTAGTCACTTCTTTGACATGAGAAATTTTAGGCCAGTACACTGGATTTGATTTGATCCAGGTGTGAGACTTCATTATACGATTGACAAATTAATTAATTCCAATCTGCTCCGAATCACATCCTGTCTTTGGGGCTCTGCCCCTGATGTTTCAAATGTCTATACACGCCCCTGCTCTGCTAAATTCAAAACACATTAACAAAACGTGGTTTGACACTTTAACTTGTGAATTTAATTGTTTATTGAAACTACAGCGGGGGAAATAATTATTGAACAAGTCATCATTTTTCTCAGTAAATATATTTCTAATGGGGCTATTGACATGAAATTTTCACTAGATGTCAGTAACAACCCAATTCATCCACACATACAAAGAAATCCAAAGAAATAAGTCCACAAATTAGGTTTTGTGTAATAAAGTGGAATGACATAGGGAATAAGTGTTGAACACATGAAGAAAAGGAGGTGCAAAAAGGCATAAAAAGCCAAGAAACCAGCTGAAATCTGTCCTTAGTATTTAGAAAGCAATCCTGCCCTTTATCAATGCAAATTAATATCAGCTGTATAAAAAGGTTTCTCATTACCAAGGTGTCACACAAGAAGTGTCTCATGATGGGTCACAGCAAAGAGCTCTCTCAAAACCTTTGCAACCTGATTGTTGCATTACTGATGGCATTGGTTACAGAAGTATTTTGTAAACTGCAGAATGCTCCAGTGAGTACCATTGAGGCCATAATCCAGAAGTGAAACGATGACGGGCATTTCAGCAAGACAATAATCCCAAACACACAGCCGAGGAAACTCTCAGTTAATTTCGGTGACAAGTACGAGCACCTGTTTTTACAGCACGGTCACCGCTGTAAAAAAAAAATAGACAGCAGTCTCATTGGAAAATGTAAACGGACAACACCACGTACTTGTCACCGAAATTGCCTTAATTCGCTGAAGAGTTCTGAAATGCTGCTCTCGTTGGAAAAAAAATTACTGTCGCTGAGTGCCAGTGCATAGACCTAATTATAATTAAAATTATTTTTCTGTACTGAATGTAGCCCATTATCTTGTCGTTGTTAGATCACATGGGGAGAGAAGCCGTGTCTTCAATTGCCACTTGATTATTACTATAATTGGAAAACGTGTAAAAAAAGGAAAACGATTGAGAACTAGATTGGACTAATTGTTGTTACAAAGGGATGGATCCTTGCCCGCGAATTTTCAGTTCTGGCGCTGGCCCTAGATGGAAAGGTGGCAACCTCCAGTTTTTTTTTTTTTTAAAGTTTGATTACATGTTTGCTATTTGAAGCAGTGAACAACTTTACAGAGGAATCTCAAAAAATCCAAGTCATAATGGCTGGACTCCATATGGGAAATTCACTTATTTTACATTGGTTTTGTATTAAAGTCGTCTTTCACTTTAAGTTATTGATTAGAGAGCATAATTTGTCTAACTACAGTCGAGTGTGTGATCCTGTGATGAGAGACTGATGATGGATAGCATTAAGTTTTTGCACAAACAGGTCATCTACGTATATGTACAGATTAATGGTTGATGATCAGTGGAAAGTCAGAGGATCAAAGGCAGACACCTGAGTCGAGAATCTGCTTGAGGCCTTTCATTCAGCCCGAACTCATCTTTTTCCCATTTAAGTACTTTTGGCTGGATCAATAAGTCTCCGCCTCCCAGTTTGAATGTGCTGACCATTTTGAAAGAGAAAAACTCCATTGAATAGTGGGCCCAGAGGACTTAGGCCTGGCAGCCAGACAGCAGACTAGGGTTGAGAATATCTTGTCTGAATGCTGAGACACAACAGGATTTGCTTTTTTTGGTTCTGAATGGTTTTACCTCCATGAGCTCCTCCTCTACAGAAAAGGGAGAACAAACTAATCTAGGAGCTCTGGAAGACTGAGGATGCCGTAGAAGACAGAGTGAATGGCTGTTATGTCTATATTTAGAGAGCAGACAAATAAATTACATATTTTAAACCTTTTAAGTCCCAAGAGTGTCATATGGCACTCAGGCATGACTGCAATAAAATCCTCTTGACCTTGTGCGATTCACACCAATCAAAATCATTGTTATATTCAGGGGTGCACATAACTTTTTTGGTGTGGTTCTCAAGGGAGCACCTGGAGATGCTCCCTGGTGCTCACTCTTTACGCAGTGCCCATCCTACAAGGTGTCATCATCGCAGCCGTCCTTTCCTGCAGAGCACTCAATACGCATGCGTTTTCGATGCAAATCAGCCCACAAACGAGGAAGTTGAGCAAAACAAAAAAATTAAAATATTTCTTAATGTATATTTACTTTTACTTAGAAAACAGTAAATCTTTCTTATGTTCAATTTCATCAAGCAAGAGGAGGATTTCTTCCTTTGTGAATGCTAACTTTCGTGGCCTTTTCCCCTACATGACCGATTGTCAGACAAAGTGTTGCCACATGCCAATTTATTGGAGCAATCAGGCTCTGGATTGTTTAACTGAACAATGAACTGAGCAGACAAAGGTTAAATGAGTTTTACGTCATTATTAAACCTTTTCTTAATTATTTCTATTCTTGTGATCTTTCGTTGTAATATTTCTGTAAGCTAATTTAATTAAAAAGACACTGAATCAATTTAGTCATATACTAATGATGATGACAATGTGTTTTTAAAATATTGTATTTCAGTGTTGATTGGTTAAAACGAGGGACGTTCAATCTCATAGCATCGATTTATTAACAGCTAATGCTTTAGCGAGGACTCAAGAAACTCTCCGCAAAATTCCTCTTTAGGCCCGTCTAACGACTGTGTTTGGGAAACCCACGTAAGGAGAATGTGACGAACATGAGAGAATGTTCGTTGCTTAAGAATCTCTGCGCCACGCTCGTTAATCCTGAGATCCAACATTATCGGGAAACCCACTGCAGAGTTTTAAACAAGCATGGTTGCCAGTCAAAACAGCCTCTGATGGCTCTCAAGTCAAGAACACACAACTTTAAAACAAACAGCTTTTGGTCTACGGACGCAATCCAAGGGAACAGTGGATTGTTAATGGATAAGAATAGTTTTTTTTTTTTAGTATGGGAAATGTAATACGTAAAATGTAGATATTTCTTATAGAAATTTTCCAATAAGGCACCGGAGTTTAAGGTAGGATTACGAAGCTTCTGAAAGGGATTTGCATGCATCGGTGCTCTCGTTGAAATGGGGCAACGCATAAAAATCTAAGCAAAAATTAAGTACTTCGCTTGTACCATTGCGGAGATTTTCAGAATTTAATATGTGGTGTGCTTTGATGTCTTCTATGACATTGTCGATCGTAGAAGGTATTTTCAAAGCATTATCTAGCTAGCTCCTGCGATTTTTGTCGCATTAAATTGCCCATGAACATAATGGAGGTTTCTGGATTTGGGCCAAGTTATGGTCCAGTTGCCTCCGAACCGGTCGGTCAAAAAAAGTTTCTGATCGATAAAATTTCACAGAATCTAAATAGAAATATTAAAGATCACGTCTATTTAGTTTTTAAGAGTGTCTGACCAGTATTTTGTGTAAATTATAAGCCTACACCTTGAAAACGACCGTATGCTTACAACGTTCATGAAACGGATAATGTGCGCAGATCTTAAAACTTAAAAGATGAGGATATAAAGGCAGTTCACGGGTACTCCATATTCAAATAGTACTTAGGAATACCGCAACAAAAGCCGACAAGAAGCGAGTTTTCTGGGACAAGTCAAAGTTCAGGCAGCTCTGCACGGAAACCGCATTCGGGCAGAAAATAACCGATGCGGACCATGCCGATTTTCCCCTGCTTTGATGGATTTGATGTTTTGCTAATTTGGGTGAAAGCTGAGTAAACTTTAAAAGCTAATAATTAATGAACACACTTGTCATAATGTCTTCTGTCTTACCAGAGATGTATGGAGAAAAATCCTATTTCAGTTGCCGAAGTAAACCAGTCAAAAATGCCAAATATGCTGGTACGCAATTGAGCTTCCCTTCAAGTTTTCTGCCGCGCAATTTCTATTTTTCTGCGCATGCGCACCAGCGCACCAATTATGTGCACCCCTGGTTATATTCATCCTGGTGCCTTGTATTGTACTTTAGCCAATAGGAGAGGACCTAAGGTTTGTTTTGACTCTGAAATCACGCCCATACAACTTTATTCAGTATTCAATGAACAAAATCACATATCTTGTACCACATTGGAGATGTCCCGTAATTGGTGGACCGTCATGGCGGCGTGAAATTTGAAATTGACACTAAATAGTTTGTAACATAATTTTGTGTATATGCATAATTTGTATCTCAAGAATAACTAGCACCAAAATATCTAAGATTCGTAGTTTTGTGTCATTAGAAAGCACATTTTTTAGTATATAGAAAAAAATTCAAACTTTATAGTTCAATGACACAATGCTTCATTTGTTGCAAATGAGGAAATGTTTTAATGTCTAAGATTGAAAGGGCTGTAGTCCTTAAATATTTTATTTCATCACTGTGATTTATCAATCAAAATGTTCCTTGTTATTTAGGCAAACAACTTTTCTTCATATTTCAAGACTTGATACTGCATAAATAAAAAGATATAGAATAAACTGTTAACTGTACATAATACATCACGTTTCTTTATCAAGCCCATGGGATTTGGGTGTAGTACCACAGCATTATCACCCGGACAGAGTTAAAGATTCACTGTAGGGATTTTGGTGGATTAACTATGTTGGATTACAGATTTGCTTGTCTCACTATTGGACCACAGTCCTGCAGGACTAGAGTCAAAGTGTCATATTAAAATGTTGGTATTTTCTTGAATGATGTGTGACCGCTGTGTTATAGCAATAGTCAGACAAGCAAAGCTCCTAAAAACAATACCTCTAATTGTTTTTTTTTTGGATTTTACCCCTTTTTTTTCCCTGAACACAGCCGAACTGGGGTGCATTTCCCAAAATCACAGATGCTAACTTACATAGTTGGACCCATGGACTGTGAATGAACAAACTATGTAAGTCGCTAACTTCGTCAGGAACTACGCTTTTGGAAAACGCGCCCCTGTTTTAGCCCGCCACAAAGCGACCTGCTCCCATCTACTCAAGAGGAAGATGCCGTGGCTCACAATTCCTCTGATTCACATCATGACTAACCCTTTTTTTTTTTTTGCATCGAAAGCGCATGCGTATTGAGTGCTCTGCAAGAAAAGACGGCTGCGATGATGACAACTTGTAGGATGGGCACTGCATAAAGAGCGAGCACCAGGCAGCATCTCCAGGTGCTCCCTTGAGAACCACACCAAAAAAGTTATGTGCACCCCAGTATATAAGGTATATTCATTAGGAACAAAAATTGTTTCTACCTCCAGGCAAGGAAACATTTGATATCTTTTACATTTTTACCTTTATTGGATTACGGGGACCTGCTTTTTATGAATGCTCCAGTTCACTGCCTGAAGAAGCTTGATATTGTGCATCATTATGCATTATGCTTCGTCACAGGCTATGGAAATCTCGCACATCATTGTGCTCTGTATTTTGCTGCTAAATTGCTTTCTATATACATCTGCAGAACCTCCCATTGGTTGGTTAACATGTATAAATCTATGCTTGGGCTGCTTCCTTCTTATTAGTGTTCATATAAGTGCAGGAACCATAATCAGTACAGCCTGCGGTCACAAAATATTGTACGGATGTTGGTGCCCAAGGATAAAACAGACCAAGGAAAAAGATTAATGGATTGGGAATCTGTCAGTCTTGGTTGATGCGATTGTGCCTAATCCTAATTTCAGAAGACGCGAATAGTTTATGCCATTATAAAATATTATTTTTTATCATGATCACGTTTTAAACTGGATATTGTGCTCATTCATTTATACTGTGCGTATACTATAGTTGTATTTGTCTGGCTGTAATGTCGGTTTTATTGTTGTAACATAGTTCACGCTGCCCTCTTGGTTTAGTCACTCTTGGAAAAGAGACTTTTAATCTCAATGAGTCTTGTACTTGGTTAAATAAAGGATATAATAATGGAAAAGGTATGTATAAACAAGTTAGGAGTATGGGTTACCCACTTCCAAGCAGGCCTTCTGACTATTTTTACACCAAACTGACATGTAGCATTATCAGTCTCAAAACATACATACATACATACATACATTTATACATGTACATACATACATACATCAAACATACATACAGTGTACCACAAGGGATTCTCATGATTTCATCACGACCTTTTTGGATAATGTGAAAAAGCTGCCCAGGCTAACACATAGCGCTTTCACAACATGATCATCACAGAGATGTCATCAATGGGTTATAGTACTGCATTGAAATAGCAGTTAAGAAATGGTCTGGCGCTGGCTGGGTGCTGAATATCACAGCATATGTTGCTCAGAGTCAGCATTAAGCAATTTTGTACAACACTCCAAGCACACAAATGGATTTTTTATTGAAAGTTGTATTCTGAGTCCTTATCATCTTAATACATGGCTATACTAATGAGGCTTGGTACATGGGAAGGCAAAATGGAAATGTTTCTTTAGATTTAATCAAAATCATAGGTCCGCTATAGCCCCTTTGTGGAGACGCTATAGAACAGAGATGGGCGGCACTATTATTTTGATCATGCTCTAAGTACCTTGGAGTCCTCGTGGGTCTGTTTTTTTTGTTCCATTGTTCTTCTTGTCCTGCCATTTGAGTGACCATTTATCTGGGAAGGCTGAAAAATACAGTTGCTTTTTTTCCTTTCAGAACTGTAAGCTCTAACAGGAAATACGCGCTGGCACAGCAAAACGATGAAGCAATGTACAACAGGCCCAGGATCTGGTTTGGCGGCACATAATGATGCGATGCCATCCAAGACTAAAGACGAATGGTAGCATCAGGCAGGACAGAGTGACATTTTTTTTGCATTGTTGGATTGTGGGATAGGTGTGAATGCACACAAAACAGTTCCATCGTGATGGTTACAATAGTCCCTATGATGTCACACCCCTCATTCCACGCTGAAAGCCCCACAATAGAAGATCACATCAGTAGCACATATCACTACTGACAATGGATTTCTGGAATCACAGTGCACTACAGTCATGGCATGATACTGACGAGAAAGTGTCTGTGTTCAGATGCATGGAGAAGCGCAGGGACAGATCAGCGAAAGCTCACCATGAACATTACCCACAGTGCATGAGAAGGCCTTCATGACATGGGCAGTCAAACCAATGTCCAGTCTGTGGTTATCATATGGAATCCTATGCCTGAACTGATTTTCTGATGGAAATCTCCCATAATGGTCTCACAGAGAACAGCTCAATGTCACCATAACATTCAGAAACTCCCTGACAATTTTCTTTTTCTGTCTCCCTGCAGAGATGACCTTGATGGACATTAATTATTCACTAAATGTGCAAAGTAGGTCATAAATAAATAAAACTGTAAGGCTATGTAACATGGTGCTCTAAAGTATCCTTGACTTTCCCCTCTAGCTGCATTTGAAATGAATGTAAACTAAAACTTCTGAAAAAATGTACAGTGAAGCTTTATGAGACTTTACTCCTAAATTAAGTCCTGCAAGCGCCAAATGTCATGCATACTATATATTTCAATATTAAACGTTTATATAAATTGCATTAAGTATGTCTACATGGTGTGATTAAATGCCATGTAAGCATATAGCGTATTAAAAGAATACACCAAAAAGTATGTATGAGCTGAGAGCTAGATAGTGAACTGTATGCAAATTGCATGATATTATTTCGAGGAAGACAACACAAACAAAGCGAACAAAGAGCTTACAGGATCTGCACCATGGGATCCGCATTGCACCACAAAACAGAAGCCAGCTAACGACTTACCTAGGGGAGATGTCGCATCCTTGCTGCATGAAGGCCCCCAGAGAAAACCAAAGGCTGTTGAAAATACCAAACTCATTGGGTGGCTGATCGCTTGGCTCGCCGTCCGTCCCCTCCTCTGGCTCCTCGGTGTGCCACTCGTATGGGCTGAATCGGCTGACCAGGAAGAGCACCACGCTCACGCCAATGTAAGCAAACACAATGCACATCCAGATCTCATATGCCAGGGGATCCAGGAAAGAGAAGACACCTGGTTTGGATTTCTGGGGCTTTTTGATCATGATGGAGATCCCCAGACTCATGAAGGGCTTGGAGAAGTCTATGACCTCCTCTCTCACCAGTGTGATGGTCAGAGGAGCCACAGCTATTTCTGCTTTCTGCAAAGAAGAAAAAAGTGGCCAGTGAAGTTTCTGTCTTTACATTACCTGAGAGCTGGAATACTAGAACAATTCAACCGATTCAACCAACAGAACACATATTTTAATGCTCCACTACCAGCAGTTGTGGCATTATGACTTAAATAATGGTCTACATGAAAAATTAACAAATAATTCATTTCCGTAGCCAATTTGAGGTTGTTTTGCAAAAGCACTGTACATAAAAATATTTCAATGCCCAAAAATGATAAAAATATAACAAATAACATCAAAGGTCTAATATACAAGAAGCTCAAATGAATTAAATGCAGATCTACAAATTTGTTTGTATTGACCTATAAAATGAGCAAGTGCTGGGTGATGTCTGGACTGTACGAGTTGCAGGGTCACAGCAGAATGACTAACAACTAAAAATAGTACCTAAAGGAAAATCCCCACAGTTTGAGTTCTGAATGAGGTAGGAACTTGCTTTTTGGTGTGGGGCATCTTGGGGTAAGTGGCTACACATAACCAATTTCAAAATAGTGATAGAACATATTTATCATATCATATTTAGGGGTCAAACTTTGATTTTTGGAAAAAACTCAAAATAACACAAAAATAAGTTAAACATCCATTTGACAAGTTATGTATCAGATGTACACTAAAGTGTTATAAATTTGCTTATAGCACAACTTCTCCTGAATCCAACGATACCAAGCATTTGATTCAACTCCGTACGGATCCTGAGATACAGCCCTTTAAGTTAAGGTATTATTTTTAGCTGTTGGTCAAATATGATAGCGGATTTTTTCAAATTTCTTATAAAATGCCTTGGAAATATAAGTTCCGGTTATGACATGGTCAAAAGATTTAAGGCGTTTTTGTTCCACCCACAGACAAGTAAGAATCAATTGGGAAAAGGTTTGATTTGCTGTTTTGGGGTGTGGCATGATGGAAGAGATATCTCCATGACCATTGATTTCAATGCATTTCACTGAGGTTTACAAACAAATGCATTCAAGTGCACTAATGACCTCTCTCTCTCTCTCTCTCATTTTGAGAAGCTGTTATACATACGTGTATAAACTACATCCCCAATTCCAAAATAGTTGGGACAAAGTGTAAATTGTGAATAAAATCAAGATGCAATGACAATCCAAATCACACCAGCCAGTATTTTATTCACAGTAGAACAGAGATAACATAGCAAATGTTGCAACTGAGAAATTTTACAATTTTATCCTCAAAATGAGCTCATTTCAATATTTGATGGCTGTTACAGGTCTCAAAAAAGTTGGGACAGGGGCCTGTTTACCATGGTGTAGCATCCCCTCTTCTTTTTAACACAGAGTGGAGGCGTCTGGGCATTGAGGAGACAAGTTTCTTGAGTTTAGCCATTGGAATGTGATCCCACTCTTGTTTAATGCAGGCTTCCAGCTGCTGGAGAGTTTTGGGTCTCCTTTGACGGACTTCTCGTCTAATTATGCGCCAAATGTTCTCAATCGGTGAAAGATCAGGACTGCAGGCAGGCCAGTTCAGCACACGGACTCTTCTACTACGAAGCCATGCTGTTGTAATAGCTGCAGTATGTGGTGTTGCATTGCCCTACAGAAATACACAAGGCCTTCCCTGGAATAGATGTTGTCTGAAGGGGCGGCATATTTTGCTCTAAAACCTTTATATACCTTTCAGCATTCATGGTGCTTTTTAAAACATGCAAGTGTCCCACAGCATATGCACTAATGCACCCCATACCATCAGAGATGCTGGCTTTTGAACTGAACGCTGATAACAGGAGGGGTGGTCTTTCTCCTCTTTAGGCCAGAGGACACGACGCCCATGATGTCCCACAAGAATGTAAAATTTGGACTTATCTGACCACAGGTCACTTTGCCACTTTGCTACAGTCCATTTTAAATGAGCCTTGGCCCACAGAACACAGCGGCGCTTCTGGATCATGCTCAACAATGGCTTCCTTTTTGCATGATAGAGTTTTAGGTGGCATCTGTGGACTGTGTTTACAGACAGTGGTTTCTTGAAGTATTCCTGGGCCCATTTAGTAATGTCAATGACAAAATCATGCTGGTGAGTGATGCAGCGGCGTCTGAGGGCCCGAAGATCACGGGCATCCAGTAAAGGTCTTCGGCCTTGTCCCTTACGCAAAGAGATTTTTCCAGTTTCTCTGAATCTTTTGATGATGTTATGCACTGTCGATGATGAGACCTTCAAAGCCTTTGCAATTTGATGTTGAGGAACATTGTTTTTAAAGTATTCTACAATTTTTTTTAAGCAAGCCTTCACGGGTTGGAGAGCCTCTGGCCATCTTTACTTCTGAGAGACTCAGCCTCTCTAAGACATCCCTTTTTTTAGCCAATCATGTTACACACCTGATGCCAGTTAATGTAATTACTTGCTAAATGTTCTTTTAGCTGATTCTCTTATATATTAATTGCTTTTTCAGCCCTTTTTTGCCTGTGTCGCAACTTTTTTGAGACCTGTTGCAGCCATAAAATTTGAAATAAGCTCATTTTGTGGATAAAAATGTAAAATGTCTCAGTTTCAACATTTTAAATGTTATCTATGTTCTATTGTAAATAACATATTGGCTCATGTGATCTGAAAGTCATTGCATTTGGATTTTATTCACAATTTACACTTTGTCCCAACTATTTCGGAATTGGGCTTGTACATTCTACATTAGTAATTTTAAGATGCTGTTGCATACAACTTTGATTTTGTAATGAGTTTTCAGGTGTTCATAAAGTAGAATTGATTGATTCTTTAACACTCTCTGAAGAGTGTGTGTGTGTGTCGGGGGGGGGCAGGGGTGTGTGTGTGTGTGTATGTGAGGAGGGTGATAATGAAAGGAGGGGAAGACAGATAAAGAGTTTAACTCCCTTTTGATAATGCATTTTTATTCCTATTGAAACTCCCATAGGAATACAATGGAAAATGTGTGTCAGGGCTGAGAAGATGTAATACTGAGCCAAGAGGAAGTAACATATGGTATTTGTTTCTTCATAAAATGCACCATAGGAGTGGGTACAAAGAGTATGTAAAGTTTTGTGATGATCCGACATTCCTAACCTGTTCATCTAGAACTGTTTTCATGAAAATTGAAAAAAACCGCTATCATATTTGACCAACTACTAAAAATACTACTTTAAGGAAAATGGGTGCTGTAGCCACATACTTTGACCGATTTGAAAAATTCCAACTGATTTGAGCTATGCTCAGCTAGTACTTTCAGTGCTGTAAAGGAAATTCAAAATTTCCACTATGGTCATTAATGGGTTAAATGAAAACCAAGCTTTAGTTGCTCCACCACAGTAAACTTTATCATGGCAGAGATCATGTAGGATAAATATGTCGGACAGCCTTTGAGGAAAGTTCAGTTGAAAAAAACGAGCAAAACAATCAGAAAAAACGATAAGCAAATACACCCAGAAAATGCGAGATGAAGAAGGAGAAACTAGTCAACCTATCTTGCTGTTCAGATATAAATACACTAGCATGTTTTGAAAATTGAAACAAGGAAGGAAGCGACCAGAATGAATACATAATGATGTTGAAAAAACACAAGCATTGGGAAATGCATTCAGACCCTTTTCTATTCCACCTAGAAGAAAGACCGATGGATTGCTTTCTTAATTGCAGATGAAAAAAGAAGATAACACACAATTTTCACTTTCACTCTATCACCTTCTTTGCAATTTGCGATTGAACTAGCGTTTGCCTTCTCTCATTGGAAACCAAGGCCCATTAATCCAAAAAGCTTCATTCGCATATAAATTGGGAGCAAATTCATAAATTCTGAGAAATATGCTTACTGCACTAGATGAGCAGCCCTGGATGTCTGGGTGCATGTATAGCTCGGCAGTAAATCCACAAACTAAATTACTTGTTATTGACTTCGCCACATTTCTGTTCTCGCCTCAGCTCTTAGAAGATAAAAATTAATCCAGGAAAGAAATTAAAGTTTTATAATAGTAGACTGACACATTAAGGAAAGACAAGTTTGCAATCCGCAACAAAAATGTAAAAAATGACCTCTGCGCAATATGTATGTTAAAACACATTGTGTGAAAGTAGGAAGGAACATTTTAATAAATGTGTCCTCAGAAGTACTGTAACTTAATGAAAGGACAAAAAAGAATAGTTGTAAGTGGTAAAGTGTCGACAGAAACTGCTGGACTGCCTGCTATAAGAACATTGAAAGAAACAGTGTCTCTTTCTGTCAAACCTCATTTGAAATAAAGTCTATGACTAGTAAGAACAGAGCTCCAATATTAACATAAAACCACAATACTCCTAAATACACCAACCTCCACTCTAATTCAGCACCAATTCTTGACTAACTTTCCATAAGTCAAAAAATCTGCATCCCTGGAAATCCTTCAGCTGGGTCCCCAGTAACCCAGATCACCAGTACCCATGATCATCCCTGCCCTTTCAATTCTTCGTTTTCAATCAAGTGGTTAAAATTGGTGACGTCACTTATCACCGCCATGTTGGTTGATGCATACAAAGCATTTAACTAACAGCAACAGTCTACCCAGACAGCACAACTAAGTAGCGCTGATGTAGGCACAATGTCGCGTGGAGATAGTTTGCCCATTGGTAAGTCAATGCAGAGACATTACTTCTGTCTGATTGTTATTTCCCCACTGTAAAAAGTGATGTTGATCAGTGACCTCCCAATGTTTATCCTGCCGCATCACAATGCATCAACAGAGGCATGCTCTATACCTTTTGCCTAATTTTTTTTTCAGAGCATAAACAAGCATAGTCTTTTAATCAGCTTGTCACTGAAATAAGCGGACGGATGAACAAATAAGGCAAAGGGAACCAATAAACAATCGCAAGCTCATTCTTCTTATTTAAAGATTTAATATTTAGCTGCCAGTCTCCACCCTACATTCCTCCTACTTTTGAAAATGAAACGCGATTAAAAGCCGATCTTCCTCCCTGATACCAACGTCGCTGCGACATGGGGGGCTTTGTTTCTTGTAGCATTATGACCACAGCCATAAACGGCACATAAAACAGGCATTATTTTGGCACAATAGCGTAAGCCATGTAGCGTGACTTGGGGTCAAGCAAGCTTGTAATATCAACCAACATGGCGGAACTCAAATTTGCATATTTTTGTGGCGTAAATTGAAAACGGAGAATATCAGTACCCCCGATCATCCCAACCTCTCTGTATGGTCTGTTACCTTTGTTCATTCCTGACCTCTCAACACCAGTGTCCCAGATCACCCCAAACGTCTTTACACTGGTAATCCTCATTGCCCATGGCATATGAGTCACAATCAGCTAAGGTGTAAAATGGCAATTCATTAAAACCATCACATGATAAATTATTCCCTATTTGAGTAAATCAGTAAATTCTGTTTGGTGGCCTTAATTTAAATATTCAAAAGACAGGACAGATAATTAGAGCACCATCAGTGAAGCCCTGAATGAAGGAAATAAAATTAAAATTCAGGGGCCACTTATTTCAGTGCTTGGCAAATGTCACAATCCTCAGGTAGAACTTGGCTGGATAATTTTACCAATTTAGTCCAAATTGCAATAACTATTTACTTGCATTTTAAATGGGTTTCAAAGCTATTGAGCCACACAGAACCACAGCTCCTACGGCTCATAATAATAAAAAAAAAAAACTCTCCTCAAAATTCCCCTTGCGCGCGTTAGTGCGTCCGTCAAACATGTCACGGTATTGGCCGAGGGATTCTTTCCACAGTCATCAGTGATTGCCCCATAATGTATGCACAGTAGTATTTTCATTTGAATATACTGAAGTTAGTCAGTCTTGTCTCTGCTCATCAGTACTCAGGCTTTTTAGAATTGAAGTCCAGAAAAATGTCCACCCCAGTCCGTCAAAAAAATAACATACATAATTGATGGCACTAAAAGGACAGCGATTAGGAGGCCCCGTGACATCAGCATTTTCAGGAAATCTCCCCATATATGGCTTGTTTCTTGTGGAAAAAGGCAGTAGTGGCGGCAGGTAAGTTTTCTTGACTGTCTGTCAAAATCACAAACGTACGAATGATGTGATGTGCATTAGTATAAACGCAGCATTAACTTGATAGAAATGAATCGTTATGTGCAGTGACCTCTTAGAAATAGGAAGCGAGTTTAAAGAGGGTAAATAAACACGAAAAACAAGTAACCCCCAGGAGCTCAGTGTAGAGCAGATTCTCGTGTTTCTGACAGACTCTGTGATTTGCACATTATAATTTGACGGATTCTTATGTGCATTATAATTCTGACTCTGTCATTTAACATGCGCAAGCAGTCACATCTCTGGTGAAAAAGTTACTTTTTTAAAAAAGTGGGTAAATTACTATATTTTTTTCCCAAATAAACTCTGTTCAGTAGCTCAGCTTTTATAAAACAGTCAGAAAATATATGATTGAAGAAGCCTATATTTTGACATTAACGTGACAATTTATTACACCTTAGCTCAGTGGTAGTCAACCCTGGTCCTGGAGAGCCGCAGGGTGTGCTGAGTTTGGTTTTCTCCACCCTATTTAAACCTAAGACACCAGGTGAGATGAGTTAAGAGTGTAATCAACTGCTTTAATTCATCAATTAAGTGCTGAGTAACACTAAAAACCAGCAGACACTGCAGCTCTCCAGGACCAGAATTGACCACCACGGCCTTAGCTGATTGTGACTCATATACAAATTTCTCTGTCCACCTTCTTGCTATCTTCAGGTTATACATCTCCCGAATTGCTCCTTAGCCCAGTTCACAGCTACCAACGATCTTGCATAATATGTAACATGTGCACCAAACCCTTGACCATCCCTTACCCCGTAAACCAGCTCTCCAACCATTCCATTCCAGATTTTGGTCTCCGGGTCCCTTGCTCCATACTTGCCGTCAGGCACAATTGAAATCTTGTACTTGATGCCGATGTGTTTGGCGATCTCCGAGGCCAAGTCTACACAGTAACCCTCGTACTGGTCATTCCCCTCAAACATCTCCCAGTTCTTCTTCAGCATCACATATGGACCCTCCTGCAACAGCCAGATGATGCCAAGGGAGATCAAACTGACCTTTGAATGGCTTACAACCGACAGAGGACCAAGTAAGCCAACGACAGTGTGATAAATAACATATGCACATAATGCCCATAAAGTTAAGAAAACCAAATGAGCAGTAAAATAAATTTCATATGCTTTAACTTTTATCTGTAATATGGTTTAATCAATGTAAAACCTCATTGTAGAGTATGACATTCATTGTACACAATCTTCAATTCAATTTTATTTGTATAGTGCTTTTCACAGAGAGACTGTCACAAAGATGCTTTACTGTGAGAAAATAAATAAATAAATAAATGAAAGCGTCAGTGCCCAGCCTAAACCCCACAATAGCAACCTTAAGGCAGATTTCCAGTTTCAAACAATATTCCCACACCAACAATTAAAAAATTTGTTTCCAAAATGCAACATATCCATTTTACTCATTTTAAGTAAATCAGCTTTTTCTATGTTGGCGCCTATTGCATTTTACAGAAAAAAAAACTTGACCATGTAAAAATACACCTCATAGAATGAATTTCTAAAGAACAGATTTTTGCACCATGTGCAAGAAGCACAGGGCTAGCAGTCTATGGCAGTGGTAGTCAACCCTGGTCCTGGAGAGCCGCAGGGTGTGCTGAGTTTGGTTTTCTCCACCCTATTTAAACTAAAGACACCAGGTGAGATGAGTTAAGAGTGTAATCAACTGCTTTAATTCATCAATCAAGTGCTGAGCTACATCAAAAACCAGCAGACACTGCGGCTCTCCAGGACCAGGGTTGACTACCACTGCTCTATGGTATTATCTCAATTTTTGTAATTTTGGCACTTATTGCATTTCGGAAACAAACTCTTCAATTCATTTTGGGAATAATACAACAATTGAACTGAGGATTCTTCAATGAGAAAACTGGACAGGTTCTGGTAGGCTGTAACACACCTGAAAAGTACATAAATATTTCATACACTTCAGCCCATTCACTTACACCTTGGTTTCCATGCACTGGCAGGGGAGCTCATTGGAGTCTCAAGTGGGTAAAATTAGAATTGATTATGGGGTTAAAAGCAAAGGTGCCAGGATTTGCCATCTTTCCGTCGCCTCTGATAGGGTCTTTAACTAGAATGGTCTGGCCATGAAGTTGAATTGATTAAAGGACGGCTTTAAATATTCAGTTCAGATTGGAGTCCTCACTAAGAAACATGAGGCAATATTTCAAAGCAAAACTAAGGTTGGCAGTGAACAAACATCACATCCATTTCTTGTTTAGTATTCTGACACAGCTGTTTGACACAGGAATATACATAATTGAATAAATGTCTGCATGGGAACTGAGCATGTATTAAATGCTGCCATAAATAACGAACAGTTTGAGTGTCCTATAACAAACAGCAAAGAACATTTGCTGATCAAATGTTTAGCGAGCGTTTCAGAATTTCATCTTCACCAGAGCAATACTGGCCTTCCTGCATATTAGTTATTGCCCCACAGAAAGTGCTGCATGAGAAACAAGCTCAAAAAGCAGTGCAGACAGTACTGTACACTACACACATATCTTAGTTCTTACAAGGAATTGTAAAATACCCTTTTACTTGCACCAAAATGTTCATGCATCAAGTAAATTCAAGAATTTTGTTTAAAATTCTGCGTAAAAATCCCTAGCCAAATCATTCACAATGATCACAAATTTTAAGTAGGCCTATATAAGCAAACAAAAAAAAAAATTTAAAAAGCCATCCGACTTGGTCCATTTCATTTAAGCTTCCCAGAGTGAACATCTCATGCATACAGAGTATGCTTGTCTGAGGAAAGGCAGTGCAAAAATGTATGGTCATGTTTTCAATATTTACAAGACAGATGAAGACATACGGGGAGAGACAGTAATTACAGTTTTTTCATTCTGCAGAGCAGTGATAGCGAAAGTGAAGTTATATTCACAAAGTCATTTCACAGCAGCTGCCAAAAGCAAATGCAGGATTAACTGAACTGTGCAGTCTAAAATACATTTCTCTTAATTACCCAGCGAGGAAACAGATTAATGTAACCACTGTGCCTTTTTTATTGGGGGCAGGGGGGGGGGCATTGGTGAGCGTCATGCATACATTAAGTAGCACTGCAGCAGTGCAGCTTGACACTTCCCTCCCCTTTGTGTAAACCGCAGGCTCAGCTGTCAGATGCATCAGTTGGCCAAGGAAACACAGCCGAGCAAGATTCCGCAACACAACATCTCTAGAACAATTATTAAATCAGTTGCTTCAAGGCATAAAGACCCAAAAACCACAACAGGGAATTCAGACTGACACATAAAGTCTCCCTCCCTCTCTCTCTCTCTTTCTCTCTCTCTGTTTCTCCCTCATACAGAAACACAACCAAATTTAACACTATTGACACCAGAAAAAACACAAAGTTCTCACACTGATACAAGTCAGCATTTATCCAGTGCCTTTGTCTGAATAGAATTATAACAACACAGGTTCTGAAAAGTGCATATGAGCATTCTGATTTTTCAAAGATGCTCAATGAAAAGCAATTTCAAACCTTCCATCTTTTTGTTCACCATTCAGAATGACTGACTACTCTGTTTAGTGACTTGTCCTTCGCAGTGTATTGGTATTCAGTAATGGCTCATGCAATAAAAGCATTAACTTGGTAATGAGAATGAGAAAGAAAATTTTGCTGCAACTGCAAATTCAATATTGCAGCAAAAGAAAAAAAAAATGATGATCTCATGACTGGTTTTGAAAATAAAATGTAAAAACCTTCCTGCCATTAATAAACAGTGCAGTTGAACAATTTTAAAAGTACAAAATATACAATCACTTCTGACTGTTGAAAGGTTATTAACACAGTTATAGGCAAGCACAAAAACTTCATATTAAGCATTTTCCTCTTTACAAATGTTTTGAAAGCCAAAAGGTTGTGAAATAATTCTAGTATCCAATGGAAATTATGATTGAATTTTTCAATATGATCTGCAGTGACTTAAAGTTTAAAGGTTCCCTGGTCAATATTGCGTCTACAGAAACAAGATGTAGAACACAATTTAATCGGAAATGATGGAGGATACTTTATTGACCCCATGGGGTAATTTTTTCCTCTGATTTGACCCACCAACTACTTAATTACCTGGTAATTAAACCAGCAACCATTTGGACAGAGGGGCAGTTCCATACCCATTATACTGCACAACCTCCTGGCACAAAATAAAATCATATCTAATCAAAATATTTTAAGATGATACTGGTGGAGAAGAAACATGATTGGGCCTCAGTTTAGCACATAAATTGCTTTGGCCTTCACTACATCAAAATACACACAGCAGTTAAAAACACTGAACATGTACGAAATTGAACTGATATTACAGAAGGCAATTTAGGTTGCCTCACCTCCAAAACAAATCAATGAATAATTACAGAGTTGCTTGTCTTTGATGAAAAGCTCATGCACCACTTGCAAGTTATGCTTTTTCCAATGCAGCTATACCAGATAAAAATGTAAATCAAAAGATGACAACTTCTTAAAAAGAGCAAAATAATGTAAATTTCATTGTTTGCCAAGATTACACGTGTGTCTTCATAGTCACTATGAAAAAGGCAATTCTCATTTGCTGATGGACTCAGAAACAAGTGGTTTAACGGAAGAGATCATGAATTTGACACCACATTTAGTGCTCCAATAGACACAAAATAAAGTTAAGCACTCGCAAGAACACTCCAAATATTAGATAAAAACCTCAAAGGAATTATTTATGAAGAATCATATTTCAGAGACTTGTTTTAATGGCACAGTGGAACCTGCCTCATCAATTAGTATTACTGGTTGAGGACTTGTCACCAATGCAATTGGGGTATACAGATGATGTTTCTCAGATGGGGATATATAGCATTTTTTTACTGTTTAAATTATAAATTCATAGAAATAAATATGCAGAGGAGTCGGTGCAGTTTAACATACTGACACACTGATACAATCAATGCATGGTCAGAGTACAATGTAATCCAGAAAATATATCGATTTACTTCCACGACTGTTCCCCAACGCTCGAGATATTTATCTATTAAAAATAAATGAATGGGTAAAACAATGGGGAAAATGTCCATGCAGAAGCTTCATGTCAGTCACCCTTGTGGGTGTAGGAAGTGCCCATCACACAGCATAGATCCAGTTCCCTCATAGGCCTGAAGGGGGCGCAGTCACGGGTATCGCTGGGCCTGTGTCACAGGCTGCAGGTGTGCAGAAACACTCATAAACCTCCCCCTAGGAGGCTTTGTCCATTTCCTGATCAGTTTCTGAAAAAGGGCTTGCTCTTCACCAGGGGCTGAAAAGAGGAGGATTCTACTGAAGCGTAACTCTCCACGTGCCCTTTAAATTTCCCACTCAAAGCAAAGGAAAACTGGGAAAATTGTCAATACCATGCACTACATGCTCCCTCCGCATCTACTATTCCATTCAGATTTTCCATGACAGAAATAAGACAATCCAAAATACAGATATAAAAAAACAAAACAAAAAAAGATGAGAATGCGATGGAACTGGATTTCCTCACCCCCTTGATTCAGTTGGTGTTTTAAGGCTGCGAAATGTACTGAAATACACAGCAGACCATGTCTTTTCTAGCTATGACAAAAGCGGCAAAATGCCCTCAGGAAACAGGCCAGCGCCTGGGATGTGGCATGTTTAATTGCGGCAGTGGGGCACATTTAATTTGTACTTGGGAGCAAAGTAGTCTCATCATGGAAGAGCAAATAAATAATGGAAGAATGTGTGGAATTGAGTTTCACACTGCAAACCAAGCTAATATCAGTCACATTTGCACCAGGGAGTCACAAACCATGAGAGCAGGAATAGTGAGCGCAGAGATGGCTTACCATTATGGTGGTAACCACAACCGTCCGGTTCTCCATGCCTGACGTTTCATTTGGAAGTAATACTTCATTCTGAATCAGGACCAGCTTATCAGCATCATTCCAGTAACCAATCTGGTAAAAAGACATAATGCAATTACAGTTTGAGTCTTAGAATCTAAATGAAAATTATTAAGCCGTGCGAGTGTCTTTGTGCTGGGGTATGTGTGTGTGTGTGTGTGTGTGTGTGTGTGTGTGTGTGTGCATGTGTGTGTAATAGGATAGTGGTGGGTAACTGGAGCCTGAAATGAGGCAGGGATAAAGTGATGTTCACAGTGGTTAGTAATCTGCAGGGCATACTCTGATTGATCTCCTAGGGGAACAAAATGGCTTCCTGTCCTGAGGGGACCCTGCTGAGAGCTGAGAGATATGGCAGGGAGTCAAGACTGTACTGCCTGCTGATCAATTAATCTGTCTTCCTCTTGGGCTCCAGCCTCTTCATTCCTTTCCTTGGCTCACATTATGTTATATTAATTGATGTAATGTAATATTAGACAATATGTATCAACATTCACCAATGGACTATACAGTGTGTACACATGCATTCCAAGTAATTTTGCATTCATTGACATGGATCTGTTTTCACGATCACGACTTAATATCTTAGTGAAGATGAAGTGAAAACATAGTCTTCAAACACGCACTCCTTTTCATCTACAATCTTTTGTGCAATATTAACCCTTTCAGCGCCGTGGGCAACTATAGTTGCCCAATGATGTAAGATATCAAAGTCAGATGCTGTTGAAAACCTATCATGTGGCAACTTGTTTAAAAGAGCTCCCACAGGGGAGCTCTTTTAAACAAGTTGCCACATGATAGGTTTTCAACAGCTCAGGATAACTACATTTTTAATTCTTTGAAAATGTATTCGGTGCTCAAAGGGTTAAATATGTTCAAAATAAATCTTGTAATAGTATGTAGGCAGTATGCGACATTTTAAATCTAATCCCATGACTCTCCGGGTTTCAACAGCCACAGCGCAGATATCAGCCTTTGGGGAAACCGATTCATTCACATCATTCACATCAACTCAAAGTCAGACCAATTTTTGCCCCTTACCACAGGACAGGATAATAATAGGCAAACATGATGCAAAATTATCCCATTTCGTTTTGTCATTTGGACAAAATGAAATTCGAGCTGGCATCAAATTCAAAATGAGCTGGAGTTTTTCAAAAAACAATAAAATATGTCAGTTTCAACATTTGATATGTCGTCTTTGCACTATTCTCAATTAAATATATGGTTTAAATGATTTGTAAATCATTGCATTCTGTTTTTATTTACATATTACACGCCGTCCCAACTTTTCTGGATATGGTGTTTTATCTATATATATATTAGCTTAACACCTGTAGAGAGATTAAAACTACAACAGATGGGACTGAACAATTAAAAACAATATGCAGAATTATGAAGAGTGAATGCAAAAAAGGACAGTAGGGATTCCTTGATGTATGATGATGTTCAACAACGCAATGTGAATGTGCTCCTTGCGACATAAAAGTAGGCCAACGCTGTTGAAGTGAACACAGTACAGTACACAGTGATTGCATTCTCAGCCTCACCCATGCTCCCCTTGAGCAGTGCAATCACACCTGTCCCCCTCCCACTTTTAACATGCTCGCTACACCATAGCTCCCCGATTCAGATCCTGCTCTGGGGTTAAAATGTCTCGCATAACATTGGACAGCAGCACAGCACTCATATCTGTTGGGGTGGAGCGAGCTAAGATTATTGTGACCCTGTAGACTGGAGCACCTCATCTGCTCTGCCCTAAGGTCCGGCACAGGTGGAATATGTTTAGCACTATCAGCAGGCCTGTTTAAATCTCAATAATTTACAAATTATACCAGGTATCTTGCTGTGCTTAAAAAAACTTTCTAAAATGTGATAACATGTGTAAGCACACTAAAATTCAAAAACTTCGACTGGACTTGGAAGTCATGTTGTCCATGGATAGGTTTGCTATGTCAGTTAGCCTTGCTCGTACAACACAGATAACGAATTCCATTTTCTTTAGTACAGTTTGTGCCTCAGTTTCGGACTGTGTCTCCTCAGAGTGTTTCCTGATTCTTACATTCTATCTACAAACAGGGCTGCCGAAATAAGGTGGTCTCTCTCTGTCTCTCGCTCTCTCTTGCTCTCTTTACTATTCTTAATAAAAACATTTCTGGAGTCTTCTAGTTTCTGTGGCTGTCTTCTGGGGTAATCTCCAATGAGTGGATAATAGCAGCTATTCATCAAGTTCAGTACTGTCATCCTCTTAAATTTCATGAAACACTGCAAGATGTGCGGTGCAATGGCCAACTCACCCTTCGAGGCCCATTATTTTTCAGTTCAAACACATCCATCGTGTAGTTGACTCTGCGCCCATAGTGATCAAACTGAACATTTCCTGTTAGCCCCTGGAGTCGCACCTAGACAGCAGTGGCAGTAAGAACAGGTTACAAAAGAATGTCCGTATGCTGAGTTTGGAGTATTTTCTAAATATTGAGTATTTTCTGCCTCCCACAGATCCCAGACCACGTTACCTACGCCATATTTCAAACAATGATCCTTTTCTGATCTGAATGAAATTTAGTGACTTCAACCACTTTTTAGTTTATATTTCAGTAAGCCTTTACATTATGGAAATTTTCCAAGAAAATGCACAATTTCGCCAAAAAGAATGAACTGCACTTTAGTGATCCTCACGCCAATAGCCTAGCCCATTCATGACTCCTAAAGTTTATAAACAGCTCCAGGACCACTAATGGTAAATGTTTTCATTTCCATATATCTAGCTCAGAAAATGCCACGCATGCATCAGCAATAGGACCACATAATGTTAACTTTCAGGGTTATCTGTTTGCAGGTTCATCTCTCTAGTCTTCACCACCTCTCCTTTCCTTCATCCAGCCATTCTCATCCCACTCAATGTATCACCTGTTTCAGCGTGCGCTCCATGTCAATGCCCTGATTCCAAGGTGCAGCTGGGTTGGCCAGGCAGTCTCCTGCATTGCCCCGGCGAGAGATGTCCACCTTCTGCCTGCGGAGGTTTCGGAAGGCCTCTGCCATCACCATTACTCCGTCGTAGGTCAGGGCCGATGTGTACTGAGGATGAGGATAAGGGAGATAATACAGTAAGGGAGTTGAGACAGACCATGGCAAATATGATTTCATCTCCAGCTCGGGATGTTAGCTAACTTACCAGACTAACTTGACTACATTCCAGTGTTGACCTCAACTGCTAAACATTGCATTGAGCTTTGGGTTAGAAAAGGATAATGCATCAAACTGTTGGCAGAATAAATGTCTGTAAATTAGGATCTGATATTCAATATACTGTAATTATTTTTTTTATTACAGTTATTTTTGGCGGAACTGTTATACCATAATGCATGGTAGAAGTCGTTCACCATTTTGGAGAGATGGCGTATTATTATGAAGTATTATATATTTCAGTAAATGTCACAGAATAAATTGTAATTTTTAAAAACTACATCAATACTGAATCTGTATATTGCAGTCACACAGTAGTTTTGTAACATAATCTCATAGTTTATGGTACAATAATAATAATAATAATGATAATACTAATACACTTTGCTGAATACAATTGAAAATAGACGCCATTTCACGTTTAGTCTATAGAAAGTCCATTGAATTACATCAATAATTCATTATCTGAATTAATAATGCATTTTCATAATTCCAGACATTATGTTTTAATACAGAGTTTTGTATGTTGCAGCACATTATGCTTCTTATTAACAGTCATGTTACCCAACACACACACACACACAATGAGATAAGCTTCTTGGATGGAGCAATTTTCATCCTCATTTCTACCACCAAATCTCTAAAGCACCAAGAGTTCTGCACAAATAAAACCTTTGCCAGGTAATCTTCACTGCAATCTCTCTCAAACACCAAGCAGCCTCCGGGCAGCATAATGAAAGCACAGAAAATGAGAGGAGGCTAAGTAATGTGACAATAAGACAAAAACCGTAACCTGCTGAGACACACAGCAACCCTGAGTGCAAATGGACCTCCCCCTCCTTCCCTCTCCCAAAAAGTACACTGCAGCAAACTGCTTGTCAGCAGTAAAACAGATTAAACAAGGACAAAGTTCTGACAAAGTGAGACCGTATGGCGTCAGCAAGCATAGCTTGGTAAAAGAAACAAGCCCATAAACAAGATAAAAAAATAAAAACCATGGCCACTCTGGCCATTCAAAGGGCTGAGACAGCTGCAGAATAGATATCTTCCAGTTTCATTATTTCATGGAACTTTCCCATCAAATTACTAGTTGTTTTCATATAATACACAATGTTGAGTTTGCTCCAGGCACAAGAATGTATGTTTGTCATTTCAGTACAACAAATTAAAATTATTAAAATAGTTCAGCCAGGTAAACTCATGTATTAAGATTGAACAAATTTATTGACATGTAAATGTAATGACATTTGAGTATGGCGAAAGGTTCTGCTCTGGAGGTGCTCTCTACCAAGCATAGCAAGAAAAAACTTAACAACAACAAAATTAGGTAGGGAGCAGAACTTCAGAATCCCCCGACTGTCAGACAGAGCAGAACCAAACAGGTGGAGGCTGGGGTGGAGGTGGCAAGCAAAACTTTGCTCACCTTGCACGTGAGGCATAAGAATTGAGCATCAAAGTTGTTCGAGCCGATTGTGCTTAAATAGACCAACGTAATAGGCTCTTTGCTGTTGCCGCTCTGTGATTGGAGTACTCTCGCTGATGCAGTCAAACGCATAGGTGATGTAGAATGACCCGAGTTTCCTGCCTGAACTAGTTCCACTTATCATTAAAAATACCAGTATGTTATTATTAAAATACTGATGAACCATGGCAGATTATTCACTTCAGTCCAATCACTCGTTTCTCGCATCCTTCTGTCCTTTTCTTATCTCCATTCCAAGCTTTTAGCCAACATGGAGGTGAGTATAAGAAGTAAGAAAAGGAAGAGAGGATGGGGAATTAAAGGTACATGAATCAGAGAGATGTCCTTGCTCCTCCAAAATGCCAGTTAAAAGCGATGGCAGTCACATGCCAGGCAGATAAAGAGGAGGAACCAAATATTGATCATTAATACGTCACATATTCAGAATATTCTGCTCTCTATTTCCCCGGCTCAAGATAGAGTCCGTGATGGCAAATTAAATGAGTGAAAATTTTAATGATGGCGTGAGAAAGGAGGGTGGTGAAGAATAAGCGATTGGAATGAGTCGATTATGTAGTTTCAGCTTTTTTGCTACCGTCTTGCTTCCAGCATTGGTAAGGGCACTGAATGAATTACAATAGACAGTAGACCATGGCTGGAGACCAGAGTGGAACGAAAGATAATAATGTAGAACCGAGGAAATCTCGCACGGCATTCAATGAAACAGAGCAATGGAACTGAAAGTGGCATTGTTTGCTGGATAGGAGGAAATCACATAAGAGCAAGGCTCGCTGCCAGCGATTACTCTGGCAATAATGGTAGCACAATCTATACAATGAAAGTGTGACAGTGTATACTGACATATGTGTGCCCTTGCTGTGTAGTGAGTCCCCAAACTGTTGATAAGAATGTATTTAATGAAATACTGTTTTTGACAATGGATTTGAATTGAAGAATGTCAATGACAAAATCAATATTAATTTGGCTTTCTTTTAAAAAATTGCAAAGCCAGTACAGGCTCAGGGGTGCAATGTCACCTAGCGAATGGTGCAGCAGAGTCCGTGGCAGTGTCGTGGTGCCATTCTAATTATCAACATGTTAGGAGCTCATTTATTCCAGTCTGCGCCTGGGAGTTGGTTTCATTACCCCCACTCAGTGGAATTCATTTTAAATATCTGTGCATGAGGCTTGGACAGGCATGAGAGAGGTTGCAGGCTTTGATGGGCAGGCTGACGCAGGGCTGTGCTCAGCCTGCCTGCCACTGAGCCTATCTGCAGTCCTGTGGGGAAGGTGGGGGAGGGAGGAACGGCTGCACTGCCGAGGAACAAAAACATTACAAGACTGCACTTTGCTATCCTTTTTAGAAGAATAGTTCAATTCACTACTGCTATTGCTCTAGAATGATAATCTGGTTAATAATTTGTGAACGCGTCAAGTAAAGATTGACGTGAAACTTTATGATTTTGACATAAAGGCTGTTAAAGTTGAGCACGTTTTACTTAATCTGTGATAGCAGTTTACATCTTACATGATTCCATTGAAACTAATAGGGTTTATTCTACAGAAACGGCCACTTTTGGGATAGCATTATTTCAAAAAAAATAAATAAATAAAAAATTTCATACATTTAAACTTCAGTAACACTTTTAGTTAACCATTTTGCTTTATGAATCCACAAAAATTAGAGCTTAATCGATTACCGTTATTTTTCTACACTCGCTTAAAACATGCTTCTGCTGTATTTTTTGTAATTGGTGTTACCTCATAAATTCACAAGTTTTCAACAGTTTTAAGAAATAATATTGCTTAACATATTCTTTACACATAGATAAACAAAAAAAAAATATGTATGATGCCTTTTCGAAGGCTTAGAACAAAGATAATCATAGTAACATAAATGATGGTAACACCAGTGACGGTAACACCAGTGACAATTTTCATGTCAAAGCCATTTTACAAAATGGCAGTAATAGTAATTCAAACCAAATGTTGCTATTCATGTTGGCCTCATTAAAATGCATAATAAAATCAAATTGTATTACATTTCTTTGCATTTCCTTCTCATAAAATGGGTAACGCCAGTGACACCTTCTAAAATCCCCACATGAAATTGTGAGATTAAGGGTCAATTTTACAAAATATGAAAAGAGGCAGCAGACTTATCATGTTCATTCCACGACAGTCTCTCAACAAGTTGTTTGCTCAGTAGGAAATGATGTTATAAATGTTTTTATTTTTTTCAGAATAGGGGTTATTGTGAAGTGGTAACACCAGTGACATGACACCTGGGGACAGCTATTTCCATTCAATTATTTCTAATAATGAGTTGGAATTTTATTAAATTATGCTATCCATTTCATAAATGTGATATTGGTGTAAAAATTATTGCATTCAAAATGTGGGGAAAATATATTTTAAAACTTAAAATCTGACATTAAACCTCCACACATCAGCCTGGGGACATGCAATTTTCATGTGCCTCAAATTTGGTATGATTGGTTAAAAATGAATTTGACCCAATGCCAATGCTCAAATTGGTATTACTATTCAAAGAACATCTTATTTACTCAAATATATACATCTAATGTGAATATTAGCTATACTTAATTTGCAAATAGTATGCAAAGCCAAGGGACAAGAAAGTGGCTTTTTCTGTAGAATGACCCAATAGGTGAATCACGCTACTTTTTTGGCATCATATACGGTATAGGTACAGTGCATACAACAAACTATAGGTAAAGTAAAAAAAGTGCAAATGTCATGAAATGTCAATTTATACCTGATGCACTCACATTTGTTGGTGGCCCTGGGCATGCCGACCAAAAACAGCTGTGACCCATTGATGCATGAAGATGCTGTGTTATGTGGCACCAGTACATTAGGAGCAGATCCTTAAAGTCCTTTTGTAAGGTGGAGTCACCACGGATTGGACTTGCTGTTCGCTTATGATCCAACACACCTTAACACAAGTCTTTGTTTCAAAATAATGAGCATTACTCGCTTCATCTGCAAGCGGTCATAATGTTTTGGCTCAGCGATGTATCGCTCTATAACCCCTTTCTCTCAATTTCAACATAGCCTGCATTAAAATGAGTATCAGTAACTAATATGAATTAGGATACCACCTTGCTGAGGCAAGTGACAATTCAATTAACTTAGTTGAACTAATTTTATAACAGCCGTTGGCCAGTGGCCCCTCTTTTATGTACAGCTATGTTTTCTATGCAAAATCTATTGTATGAAATTTCACATCACAATTATATCAAATTATTTTTTTCTGTCTGTAAGGATGGTGCAGCCAAGTTCATATTGCAGCATATATTTCTGACAGTATATTGTTCGTACTGACTTATCACCCACCCTTAATACGAACTCAAACCTGTCTCGGTTGCAAAGAAATTTGTCTTGCAAAATCAAAACATGAGACCCCCCCTTAAAAGCTTAATAAATATGTGAAAGATCTACACAGTGCCATTTGACTGCCCATGATACATTTTGTATGCAATTAAAAGAAAAAAAAAAATGTTAGAATGGCACTTCAGCAGTGTTTTACAGGAAACACGGAGTGAACAGGACATACGTCTGCATAAGTGCTGCAAAAGTGCAGCCACTTTTCAATTTGCATGCCAAGTACGTGTCTCTCGTCCCCTGCCTGGCCAAAAAAAAAGTCACCATCCAGATTAAACAATGCAAATAGGTAAGACCCTTCCATTAGATAATTGCTGCAGTGATTAATAAGTTTCAGTCAGCAACAAGTTATTCAACCCAAACTGATGCAGTGAGTTGGCCTGCATCAAGCAACAAAAACAACTTGGGAGATTGCTGAAACGACTAAAATTGGCTTAAGAACTGTCCAATGCATTATTAAAACATGCAGGGATAGTGGTGAACCATCATCTTCGGGGAAAGCATGTGTTAAGAAAAAAAATATTGAATGATCATGATCAAAGGTCACTTAAACATTTGGTGAAATAAAGTCATAAGAAATTAACAGTAGAACTCACAGCCGTGTTTAATAGTGAAATTAAGTGCATTTCCATACTTCGCACAATGCGAAGAGAACTCGAGGGATTGGGACTAAACAGCTGTGCAGCGCTAAGAAAACCACTTATCAGTTTATCTAAATGGAAAAAAAAGGTTTCAATTTGTTAGGGAGCATAAAGATTGGACTCTGGAGCAATAAAAAAGGGTCATGTGGTCTGATGAGTCCAGATCTAGGCTGTTCCAGAGTGATGGGCACATCAGGGTAAGAAGAGAGGTGGATGAAGTGATGTAGACATTATGCCTAGTGCCTACTTTACAAGCCTGTAGGGGCAGTGTTATGATCTGGGGTTGCTTCAGTGAGTCAGGTCTAGGTTCGGCAATGATATGTGCCCAAAAAATTAGGTCAGCTAACTACCTGAATAAACTGAATGAGCATTTTTTTCCATCACTGGATTTTTTTCTTCCCTGATGGCACGAGCATATTCCGAGACGACAATGCCAGGTTTCATCGGGCTCAGATTGTGAAAGAGTGGTTCAGGCAACTCTGGACAGAAATAAATTTTGTGACATTGCATAAGCTTATCGAAATCATGCCATGGGGTACGGGGAATGAGTGCCGTGATATATATATATATATATATATATATATATATATATATACACAGTGCCTGACAAAAGTCTTGTCACTTATCCAAGTTGTAGGAACAAATGGTGACTTGTATTTGATCAATTGGAATCAAAAATGGCTTATATGAAAGGCAAAGTCCTCTAGATTATGCGAAATATACCAAAATAGAGTTTTGTGTCATTGATTGAGTTTTATAATTTAATTTGTACAGAAAGGTAAGATTTTGCTTGGACAAAAGTCTTGTCGCATTGAAAAAAAATGTGGAAATTATACATACACTTTATTTTGAATACACTAATATGCCACTATAATATCAGAACATAAAGCCATGGTGCCTTGGAAAAAAAAATTAATATTAAATATGACTCCCATGAGCTTGGAGGACTGCATCCATACGTCTTGGCAATGACTGAGATAACTTGATGATGAAATTATCTGGAATGGCCTAGAAAGCAGTCTTGCAGGACTCCCAGAGTTCATCAAGATTCTATGGTTTCATCTTCCAAGCCTCCTCCTTCATCTTACCCCTGAAAGGCTCAATAATGTTCATGTCAGGTGACTGGGTTGGCCAATCCTGGAGTACCTTCACCTTCTTTGCTTTCAGGAACTGTGACATGGAGGCAGAAGAATGAGAAGGAGCAGCAGTATAAGTAGGGCAGCAAGAACTTCTTGATATTTCACGCTGTTGATGGTTGCCATCCACTCTGCAGATCTTTCTCACACCCCCATGCTGGATGTAACAACAAACCATGATTTTTCCTCCACCAAACATGATTGTTTTCTGGGAGAATCTTGGGTCCATGAGGGTTCCAACAGGTCTTGTACGGCGACTGGCATGCAGTTCAATGGATGATTCACCAGAAAAATAAACTTTCAGCCACTTTTCCAGTATCAATCCTTTCTGCGAGCTGTGGGCCTTGGCAAATGCAATGCAGGTGTTTTGTTTTCTGTTTAATGCAGACTTCTGTGCACTAATTTGGCTATGAAAACCACTTTGAGAGAGAATTTGACAAACTCTTCTTGTAGATACCGGGATTTTTGGTGACATTTCCTCATGTAGCTTCGCTGTAGTTGAAGAAGGGCTAACCTTGTACAGTTGAAGCAACAAACGGTCCTTTCAAACAGTTGTCATACCGGGGTCTGTCTGACCTGCGCTTGCCATGAACGTCACCAGTTTCTTCAAATCTTTTTCTCATCCCCTCCACTTGACATTTGGATACATTAAAGATGTCTGCCACCTCAGCAGCAGACTCAGTCTTCAGGCTCTTGATGATCAGCACTTTGGTCTGTGGTTGAATCTTTGGTATGTTGTCAGAGTTCTAGTTGCACCTCATATGAAAGTCTGGTGTGCTGGGGTTATTTCTATACACATTTGGGAATGTGTTAATTACAGTATTTGTCATAGGTTAAACTCTAATCTGCGATTTGTTGCATCATCTGAAGAGACGACAAGACTTTTGTCCTAGCAAAAACAGATGTTATGGGCTTAGCCAAGCTGTGAACATCAGAACACTTTTTGACGGTTTCATTTTGCACCAAATTATTAACGTGAAAGCCCTTGACATTAAAATGGACCATTTATTGTAACAATTGATTGGTTAGAAATAAAGTTATATGCTATTTTTAGTTACTATGTCCTTATGCGACAAGACTTTTGTCAGGCACTGTACATATATTTGTGTGTGTGTGTGTGTGTGTGTGTGTGTGTGTGTGTGTGTGTGTGTGTACAGAAGAAAGTCATCAGAGTCCAACAACTAGAAAAACATGTATTGATAATTGAGCTACAATGAAGAATTGGCTTTTGTGAAATAGGACTCATTCTTTGGATATTTCATTTTTGAATATAAACACTGGAAAGCTGAGGCTTTTCAGACCAATAATCAGTGCTAATACTAGAAACAGCTCCAAGTGCCGGCTTCCCGAAAATTGATTGGCTAAATCAAAATCAATCTGCTGCACCAGCAGATATGAACAGAATATAGCCTCATGCAGGGGTCTCAGACTGAGATCATGGAGGGCCGCTTTGACTAACGAGTTTTAATTTGTTACTTTTTCTCAATTACTTAATTGAAGTCATTGTTTGGCAAAGGAGTCTGCACACCTTGTTTATGAAACCTGAGTTCTCTACTAATTGAATGGAATTCCAAAACCCGCAGAGACTGTGGCCCTCTGTTTGAGACCTCTGCCCCCATATATCTGAGCATACATATTGCTCCTCTACAACCCTAATTCCAAAAAAAACTTGGGACGATGACATTATGCCAGGTTGATTTGGATAACTTTTTTCCCTCAATAAATTAAATCATCACTTCAGACTTGCTTTCCATTTACTCAGGTAATCTTTGTCTAATATTAAAATTAACTTTATGATCCGAGTCATTTAAGTAAGACAAATATGCAAAAATAAAAGAAATTAAAAGAAGGGGCATATACTTTTTCACAGCACTAAACGTTTGCGACACAGTTGGAGGAACTGTGCATTTGAGATTATGTCAATGAATAATGCTGGCGCTGCACAATTTTCATGTCAAAGACTTTGCTTGCATTTTGACTCACCCAGATGACCATGTAACGCAAGCACTGTTTTTTTACTGGCAGTTTCGTGCGAATGAATCCCAGCCAGTGAAGCTGTTAACTCACATACGTTTCCCAAAAGCTTCGTTGCCAACTATGTTAGCTACTGACTTAAAAAGTTCAACCACATACAGTCATTAATTCCAACTAAAAAGTTAGCCACTAAACTTTAAGGAAAGGTGCCCCATCTCTTTTTCTTTCTCCTGTTTGTTTTCACTCTCATTGGCCCTCATTTATCAAACTTGCGTAGGATCTGGTGTAGATTCTGGTGCAAATTTCAGCGTTCGCCAGGTGTCACGTCTGATTTACTAAAAGTGTGTACGTCGCTGATTTCAGCGTAGAACTGGCGTGGCGTTGATAAATCTGGCGGCTGAAACCATCGTAATTTACATGACACGCCTATAAATTCATGGTCCGGGAGGCATAGTCCTGCCCACTTTACGACATGGACTCTCGAAAGACGGCAAAGAAGAAAGAACTTCACTGAGGAGGAAATATAAATTATTACGTCCGAGGTGGAGAAAATTTTATTTGGAAGCCTTAAGAGTGGCATAAAGGGAGCCCAGTAGGCTGCAGTTTGGAAAACTATTGCTGCTGCGGTAAACACTAAGGGGTGGAAAACTGGAGCGCAGCAGAGGTTTGATTTAATTCATTAATAAATTCAATTTATAGATCCATGATATTTCATGTTATATAGCCTACATAACTGACAATCCAAATGCTTTACATGTAGGTAAGAAAAAGTGGTCCGATTTTAAGATCACCATCAAAAAACGGGTTGCTGCGCTTAGGCGCAGCAGCGCACGGACCGGTGGAGGCCAACCAGACTCGAATCTCCAGCTGTCACCGTTCGAGGGGCATGTGGCAGCAGGGCTCTCCCTCAATCGTGGGAATGCGAGGAGGTGGGGACATGGATGAGTCCCCGCCGCCTCGATCGGAGCTGCATGAGGATAATTATGTTAAAATACAGTCTGCAGAGATCACTCTTCATCGCACTTTTATTAGTATTACTCCATGACATTTTATTGGGTACCACACAAAACGAGCAACCACCCGTCACTTTCCCAGAGGAGATCTTCTCTGTGTCGAAAGTTCCTCTCACGTCGGACAAAATCGTATTCCTCTAACATTAGAAGATCTGCTTTTGTCAAAATGTGATCACGGTAGTTAGCTTGTTAGTTAATGTACTCTTTTGGTTACTCAGTCAAAGTGATGGCAAAATAAAGAATAGTTTGATGAAACGCGTGTAAATGTGCAAGCGCTAGTAATAAATTTGATTTTCTAAAATAATTACGCGCAAAATTATTTTCCAGTCTGCCTTTAATTAAGTTGCATTTTTTTTGTTGTTCAGTATATATATGACTGATGAGCATCTGACATACCACACTGCATATCTGCCAAGCCACGCATTGCGCTTAATCAAATTGATTGTAATTGTCAGCCGTCTGGCCTGACAAGCAGGTTTTCTCAAAATATAAGTTTAATCAATTTCTCAACACAGGTGTCTTATTTATTTATTTATTTAGCCTATTTATTCATTTTACTAATAAAAGCAACAACAGCATGACGTCCAAATCGCTGCATATGGTTTATTAATCATTTTGACAGCTGCACTCGTTTCTGCATGTTGTACGATGAGCATACACCTGGTCAGACCTGGCATGAGATTTTTGCGGACCGCTCGCTCACATTCAGATTGATAAATGCTGATCCTTGCGAGAGATTTGGTGTACACCCATTTTTTTGGTGTACGCACGTTTGATAAATGAGGGCCATTATGCTAGCTACACCATTCGCTCTCACACTCATACCTATGGGCAATTAGCGTCTCCAATTAGCCTGATATGCATGTCTTTGGACTGTGGGAGGAACCCGGAGTACCCGGAGGAAACTCACGCGAACATGGGGAGAACATGCAAACGCCACACAGGAAGGTCCCAGGCCGGATTCAAACCCACAACCTCCTTACTATGAGGCAGCACTGCTAAATAAAAATGCATTCTGAAATTTACCCTGCATATAGAAATTGGGACAGGGGTGTGTTTCCACTGTGTTACATCATCTTTTTTTAACAGCCCTCCGAGTAATTGTTTGGGGTAACTGAGGACACCAGTTGTTCCAGTTTTGGAAGATTTTTTTCCCTCATTCTTCCTTGAAACACATCTTCAGTTGGTCACCCATCTGATGTCTTCATTGTCATATTTTGCACTTATAAGCAGGGGCCTCCCTGAAAAGATTTCGTCCAGAAGACAGCATTATGTTGCTCCAAAATGCGCGTATGTCCTTCAGCATCAATGGCATCACACAAACATTCAAGTTTCCCTTTTAATAGGCATGAACACATCCCAAAACCAAGACAGATGCTGGCCTTTGGACCTTAAGTTGGTAACATCTTTTCTTTAGCTTGCAGAAGACAATGTTCATGATTACCACAAACAATTTGAAAGGTTGATTGGACCAACTACAATTCATGTATTCTGTGTGCATCAGCCTATTTCAGATGAGCCCAAAGAAGACAGCAGTGTTTCTGAATGTTTTTGACATGTGGCGTCCTTGGTGCATAGTACAGTCTTCACTTGCATTTGTGGATGTAATGACAAATTTTGTTTATTGGAGACAGTTTTCCAAAGCAACCCCAGCCCAGTGGCTACATTCACCTCAAAATAATGTTGGCTTTCTACAATACCATCTGAAAGACTGAAGATCAGGGGCACTCAGCATTGATTTTCAATATCATCCTCAAGATTTCTAAATAAGATATCCTGAATCTCTAAATAATATTAATATTGTGCACTGTGGAGGTTGACATCTCTGAAACAGCACAAGCATATTGAGATAGTTGTTTTAAAACTATTGAATTATTCTGTCATGAAATATTTTTCCAAAGTGGTGAGCCTCAACCACCTATTGCTTGCTTTTTGGATGCTCTTATACATTCAAGCCTGAAAGCGTCACCTGTTCAACACTAGCACACCCACATTTCTGCACTGTCAGGGTATCATATCACTCCTGTTCCCACTTTCTTGGAATGTGGTGCTGGCATTAAATTCAAAATGAGCATGAATTTCCAAAAAGGCAATAAAGTAGATTGTCTTGTACCGTTTTCAATTTATAAGAGGTAAAACATCATTTCATAAAAGGAATTTTTTTAACTTGCATTTTTTATACAGTCTCAGCTTTTTTAGAAATGGGTAGTATATTAAAGTCTTAAAAGTCATTTCAAAAAAGACCTTAAGAACATATTTGTTGTAAGTGGCCAAATGTGAGCTTCTAAAATCCCTATTATTGAAACAGTTTGCATGCAAAACTATATTTTCATCTCCGCATCACTATAGGTTGACTGCCATTCAGTTAACCATACCTTAGGTGGGGTGTCAGATCCAGGATACTCTCTTTGGTCCAGCTTGTTCCATCGCTGCATGAGCTTGATTACCATGGGTGTGCTGAAGTCCACCAGCTGAAAACCTGTCACATTGGCCCCACCATGCATGAAGCGCTCCAGCGAGATGTCCTTAAACCCCTGTATTCAGAGTAAGATATGAGACCAGGAGCCCAAAAAGCCTGTAAAGATCCGTCAAACACCCCAACAGTACCAACAACCCCTCTCCATTTAGTCTGGCTGCCATTGCTTGCAATCATTCCATAATATTCACACAATCTCACAATGTCTGTGTCTGGAGCGTCTTTGATCCCAGTTCAAATGATCAGATATTAACAAATAAAATTAAGGAGACACGCATGTGTTTCCTGTATCATAATTGAATTGAATTTGATGCTAATAATACCAAAGAGACAGGCATCTCCCATCTGTTTTAGTCACAGAGAGTTGAAGTGTCTCTTCTTGCCATCTCCTGACTGATAATCTGAAGCTAATCAACATGATTCTGTTGCTGTAATAGCTCCATGCACTCTGGCTGGTCAGGACGGATCTGACAGCACAAATTCTCCTCGCTCTGCTGCGCTAATGCTGCAAGCCCACAAGCACACACCCAGCACTGCTCTGAATGCTCTCCAACACTGCTGCTGAAATCTTCCCTCTAATCCATTTGCCAGAGGCGAGGAAGCAGAGAAACAGACAGCTAATCTGCTAACAGTCTAAGAGAGAAAGAAAGTTAAAAGAAAATTCCTTACCAAGTTCGCCATAATGTAATGGTAGCCTTTGACATGTTTTCCAACACTGACAATCTGAAAGAGAAAGAAAAAGGATATTAAATGAAAATAAATTAGCAGGCTTAATCGCGCAACTATGCAAGATGTCCCCAGCAAGTATGATTAATTAGGCTGCTGAAGCTCACAATGAATAAATGACCAGCAATCAGTGCCAAAGACGAAATATAGTCTCATTGAGCCAGTTGGGAATAGAGGTTATAATTCAGTTGATAAAGTGCACACATGAATGGCCGTCTCAATAATATTTTAAAACATAGCAGAAGGCAGAACACTTCTGTTCATCTTGGCCTTGATTTTAAACAAGCCTTCAAAAATGGACCTGAAATACCCTTCAGGAAATTTTACTTTTCAGAATATTTTGAAATTGATATAACACCTCAGTGTATATTTTTAAGAGTTGTTCAGGCTCTTGTTCTTTTTTCCTGCCTGTCCCCTCGTCATTTTGTGCATAAGGAGTTAACAGACACAAGGGGACACACAATTCAGCATTCATATTCTCTGCTGTTTGACAGTTATGGTGTGTGTGTGAAGAGACCGGGATCCGTCAGTAATTGGATATTATATTGGATATTATAAATTGGATATCTACCTGCAATTTAAAGAGTTTCTTATCAAGATCCTGCAAACAGCTATTTTTCCATAAAACATTTGCATTGTAAAAAAACTTTGCAGTGATGATTACAGTACTTGTATAATGGCTGTACACGCTATGCCTTGAAAGACACAGCAGTTGGTTATGAACTTTGATCAAGTGATCCTGTAAACCTCCCTTTGGACTGAGGCAGAACACACCGTTTGAACAGACGAAAGAAATTCAGCTCATATGATGCTCAAGGAATCTGGACCCTTTCATTTATGGCCAGCTCACATGTTAACAGTCAATAGCGGCAGTGACAAAAAGATACAACAACAGTTTGGCATCTAGGCTCTGACCCTGACACACCCTGCAGGAAGTGTCAGGATATCACCCCCCCGCAGGTGGATGCTGTGATGGAGGTGGGATGTTAACTATCACCAGGCAAATGTGATGCAGCAGCTGAACAATGCAGTGCATTTGCAGGCAGAGGCATGTTATGCCACGAAGGCAGAGCAGATAAGCAGTTTATATTGCCCAACTACCAGAGGGCTGGAGCAGCGCATATATAAAGAGTTTCATCGCAAAATGCAATATATACATTTGAAGCATTTTTAGAAAAATGCTAATTTTTCTCATGGGGAAAGTAAGCATAGCAGAGCTTCCTCATTTGTTAATATGCCTGGCTCAACAAATTAAAATACTATGGCATAATGGAATTAAATCTAAGAGTAATGTATTTTGTGAAAAAGTGAACTTTGTGGTGATTATTTGGCAAAACGCAATATATACACAGCAGTGCGATTTGAAGTTAAATGCCTGCCAGTCAACATCGTGGACGTAAACATTTCTTTGTTTCTGAGATGATTAGTAATACCCCTCTGCGTGTAGTGCATGGACCATTTTGTGAATCTGCTGTTCAATATGGCCAAAAACTCAAGCAGAGGGGAGAAAACTATGTCCACTGATGAAAAATGCATTCTCGACGGGTAAATTAGGGAAATCCTTTATTTCTGCAGAGCTTGCAGCACAGAAAAGGCACTCATGATTTTGTTTTGCCCGAGAAAAGAGTCGCTAAATAATTGGAGCCTGTTGGCAGTGCAGGATTCTCCATCCCTGACTAGCTGCATGGATATATCGCAGGCAGAGGAAAAACTTTCTCAGGATTTATCGCGCGTCGGAATGAAAGCTGATGTTCAAGCATGCTAAACACTGGGATATACGGCTGTTGCTAGGACGGAACATGGCATGACTACTGGCCCACAAGTGATGATCTTCCTGCAGTGGTGGCTCAGAAATTTTGAAGGTGACATTTATTGCATTTTGCGATGAAACTTCATATGCATGTCCATGCGAATGTGGGCATGTCTCGAGTTGTCTGCCAAAACTAGCTCCACAAGCTGTACCCCATTGACACTCAAAACTGAAAAAGTTCCGACAATGTTTACAATATTTCACAAATTTTTGCTTTTTTATTATGCTGTTTTGTCTAGTCACATTATAAACTTATATTTGCATACTATATTTCTAATGATTTTCTTTCCTGATCTGAAAAATGACTGATTCCTATATTTAAGAGACACTTATACCTAAGGAATACAAGAGTCATCAGAAGATGACATATCCCCCCGGCCCCTGATTATTTGCAAAAGTCATGTCAATCCTACACCTTCAAAGAAATTCAAACAAGAATGTTGAGGTGATTTTCCTCTGGAATGATCTGGAAGTATGTACTGGCATGACCTAGCAAAGACTATAAAGCACACGTTGGCAAAGGCAATAAAAAAACAAGGGTCATTAATGAACAGTGTTTTAGTTCTGCTCCGGAAACAAACCCAGCCCTGCGAGTCCAAACCCATGTCGCTTCCATGGTAAGGAAAAAAATAATAATTTCAGAAATTTGAAAATATGAAAAGGCACCACACCAGTACTTGGGTAATGCACATGCAAAGTTTCGGAAAGATATAATAAACGGTTTTTGAGTTCTGCTCCAGAAACAAACCCAACTCTGTTCAGAGTCCAAATGCAACTGGTTTCCATGGAAACGGGAAAAAAAAACCATTTTCAGAAATCTGAAAATATCAAAAGGCACCACTTCAGTATGTGGGTAATACACACGCAAAATTTCAGACAGATATAATGAACGGTTTTTGAGTTGTGCTCCGGAGACGAACCTATCTCTGTACAGAGTCCAAATTCAACTGGTTTCCATGGAAACGAAAAAAAGAAGATTTTCAGAAATCTGAAAATATCAAAAGGCACGACGTCAGTATTTGGGTGATACACATGCAAAGTTTCAGTAAGATATATTGAACGGTTTTTGAGTTGTGCTCCAGAAACAAACCTCTCTGCACAGAGACCAAATCCAACTTGTTTCCATGGAAACGAAAAAAAAAAAAATTTTCAGAAATCTGAAAATATCAAAAGGTACCACTTCAGTACGTGGGTAATACACATGCAAAGTTTCAGTAAGATATATTGAACGGTTTTTGAGTTGTGCTCCAGAAACGAACCTCTCTGTACAGAGTCCAAATCCAACTTGTTTCCATGGAAACGAAAAAAGAAATTTTTTCAGAAATATGAAAATATCAAAAGATACCACTTCAGTATGTGGGTAATACACATGCAAAGTTTCAGTGAGATATATTGAACGGTTTTTGAGTTGTGCTCCGGAAATGAACCTCTCTGTACAGAGTCCAAATCCAACTTGTTTCCATGGAAACAAAAAAAAAAAATTTTCAGAAATCTGAAAATATCAAAAGGCACCACTTCAGTATGTGGGTAATACACATGCAAAGTTTCAGAAAGATATAATGAGCGGTTTTTGAGTTGTGCTCCGGAAATGAACCTATCTCTGTACAGAGTCCAAATGCAGCTGGTTTCCATGGAAACAAAAAAAATAAGACTTTCAGAAATCTAAAAATATAAAAAGGCACCACTTCAGTACGTGGGTAATACACATGCAAAATTTCAGGAAGATATATTGAACGGTTTTTGAGTTGTGCTCCGGAAATGAACCTCTCTGTACAGTCCAAATCCAACTTGTTTCCATGGAAACGAAAAAAAAAATTTTCAGAAATCTGAAAATATCAAAAGGCACCACTTCAGTATGTGGGTAATACATATGCAAAGTTTCAGAAAGATATAATGAACGGTTTTTGAGTTGTGCTCCGGAAACGAACCTCTCTGTACAGAGTCCAAATCCAACTTGTTTCCATGGAAACGGAAAAAAAAAAATTTCAAAAACCTGAAAATATCAAAAGGCACCACTTCAGTATGTGGGTAATACACATGCAAAGTTTCAGAAAGATATAATGAACGGTTTTTGAGTTGTGCTCCAGAAACGAACCTATCTCGGTACAGAGTCCAAATCCAACTGATTTCCATGGAAACAAAAAAAAGAAGATTTTCAGAAATCTGAAAATATCAAAAGGCACAACTTCAGTATGTGAGTAATACACATGCAAAGTTTCAGTAAGATATATTGAACGGTTTTTGAGTTCTGCTCCGGAAACGAACTAGGCCTGATGTGCATTAAGTCCAGATTTGTTTCCATGGAACGACAAAAATAGGAATCCCGAAATTTCCCAAGTAGCAAAAGGCATATCTAGACTATACATAGAATACATGTACCGAGTTTGGTGCTGATATTTTGCATAGTTTCCGAGTTCTGCTCCGGAAACAAAATGATTACGGACGGACGGACGGATGGACGAGGCAATGCCTGTATCCCCCTGCATTCTATGCCGGGGGATAATAGTAATAAAAATAAGTCATACAGTCACTTTTCGTGTCAAGTCTCAATAGAAACAAGAAAAAATATGCAGTATGTGAAAATGGTGAATTGAGTTTATACAGCTGCTGAAGCAGATTATTGCTGCATTTTCCAAATTGGGAATTTTACTATATGTCTTGTTAGATGCCAATAAATTGCTTTACCTGTTCTAGCATGTTTTGAAGTCTCTCTGCCTCCAGGTCTATAACAAACTTCTTTTCCTGACTACGGTCAAAGTCCTCAAGAAGGCGCCGGTAGTTGGCATCGTTGAAATTCTCCACACAGATGGCGCTGACCTGCCAGCCATTCTGTCCAGCCTTTTCCATGATAGCCTGGAGTATTGCATATCCTGAAAATACAAATGCATACACACAGCACATAAAAGAAATGATTGCATTGATCACATCTTCAGACAAAGCTCTGTTCATTCACAAAAGAGTGAATCCAACACGCTTAGGCAGCAACTATTAAGGGTGACGTGCTAAACTCACTTTGCACACCCAAATTCAAGAATCACCAAAGATAGGTCGGTACGTTGGTCTGGTTAGCAATTTATAACTAACTACCATGGTCATAGTAAAAATCCGAAGTAGTATGACTTGGAGGAAATGTCACATGCTAACCGTAGGTGTGATGAAAGAGACTGCAAATCATTTTTATTAAATACAGATATTTAAGACATTTTTAAATTCACTTAAACTCTTGGCATAAGGTTTTTTGCCAGCTGCCTGGCATGTACTGACCTTTCATTTTACTAGAAGGACAAATGTTCAACTCCTGGAAAGTATGGTAACATTTACTTACCCAGAGTTCATGCAAGACACACAGATGAGTGACAAACAAAAAACCTGTATAAATGTGTGGACAAACATAACAAATGCACATGCTCCTGTTCATTTTCCTGGTATGGTTTGGGTCCATTTGCCTCCTTATAGGTGGAAGTGTCGCTGCAAATGACTGCACAGTTATTCTGTGTGATCATCTTTATATCCTATGATGGATTCCTTACTTGTTGGGAGTGGAGTCTTCCAGGGCTATGTCTCCCAAAAGCATATTAGCTATGTTATCAACTTACATACTGTAGTTCAAAACAGAACCATGAAGAGAAAAGTATGTAAGCTGCTAACATAGTAAGCCACTAAGCTTTTGGGAAATATACCCCAGGATGACAATGGTCCAAGCCTCACAGGGCACAAGGGGTTACTGAATGGCTTTATGAGTGTGAAAATGATCCTCAACATTTGCCACCGCCTTCATGATCAAGAGATGTCAAACCGCCTAAACTCAAATGGGAGTTTTTGGAACAAAATGTTAGAAAATGCTAGATCTGTCACCATCATCAAACATCAAATAATGCGCGAATATCTCTTTGAAGAAAGGTACATGATCCCTCTGATAAAGTTTTACGCTTGTACACTCTATGGCAAGGTGTGTGAAGCTGATCTGGCACCTTGTGGAGCTAAAACACTAAGACTGTTAATTTATACTTTTCCATTAATTAGTCACTCATCTTTACGTATATCACGACTCAGTAAGCTGCCCCACAACAAGAAGGTCATGGGTTCGAATCCGGCCAAGGCCCTTTCTGTGTGGAGTTTGCATGTTCTCCCTGTGTTCGCTTTAGTTTCCTCCGGGTACTCCAGTTTCCTCCCACAGTCCAAAGACAGGCACATCAGGCTAATTGAAAACTCTAAATTGCCCGTGTGTAAGTGGACGGTGTGTGTGCCCAGCGTTGGATTGGCGAGCTATCCAGGGTGTGTCCCCGCCTTTCGTCAGCTGGGATAGGCTCCAGCTCCCCCGCGACCCCGATGATGAAGCAGCGGTAAAGATAATGGATGGAATTCAATTCCATTAAATTGGGACTTGTTTATAAAATAACTTGACTTGCAATTGCCTCTAAATTTATTTAAATTTAGTGGCACATTCTCCTGATGGATCATCCCGTGCCCCCTCTTATCTGCCCTCGCATTTCCAATACCATATGCACCTCCATTCCGCTGCCTGCTGCTCTGTGTACCTACATCAACATTCCTCCACGCCCCCGCGTCCAACATCCTGTCTCTGCTCCTCTGTGGCTCCCTCATCTGCGACTCCCCCACTGCTCAATCAGCTTGAGGCCAAACGGAACAGATGTCCCTCTTAAACGACCCTTCATGCTCGCCATCAGAGTCTGGCAACCTCCATCCCCCGCCCCTCCTCCTGCTGCTCCACCTCATTCCCTTCACTCCTGCTGCTATTTAAGGATACCACACCGTCTTCAAGACCCACAGTCAGGAGGAAAAGACTGCAGCACAGATACTGTGCGCCAGGTAGCGGGCAGGATGGAGGATCGATAATCCGGCATCGATGATTGCGCCAGTTACAGACTGACAGACTGCACAGAAACTCCAAGCAATTGCCCTGAAGGCTTTAACCCCTTATACTGTGATTTTCGCTTGAATTTCCCCAGAAGCGGGCTTGAAGGTAGTCGTAAAAAACATTTTTTCTCATATTGTTTGACAACATCACGTACATATTCTGTATCTCCTAGCTAAAGCACTTCACTGAAGCTACATCACACTTATGTTGAGTGAAATAGTTAAACCTAGGATGCCATGTTTTTGCAAGTACCTCTTGCTCCGGAAATAAATATTCAATAGGCAAAGCTGGATCAGATCGAGTTCTACCCCCAGCCCCATTTCATTGGTTTAAGGGGTGGAGTTAGGTTAGATCCACAGATTAGGGTAAGGGTAAGGGTAAGAGTTCACCAACAGAATGGAGCTGTGGGTAGAGCGGGATAAGATCCAGCTGCACCCACTGGATCTTTGGTTTGTAGAGAGAAGTGTCTTTGTTCTTTTTGTCCACGCCATTACATCAAAAAGAAAATATCTTAATGCTGTGCATTGTTTTATACATATTTACCAGAATTTCAGCAGGACGCCTTTGAAATCGTTGGAAACCATGGGATCTCCTCAAGAATTTAAAATAGGCCTAACATTCGACAGGGTAGACAAAAGCAGCTGCATTTGTTGAACCCACAAACGAGATGGCAGAGTTGAAGAGGTTAAGCCAGTCATTGCCTCCTAGTGGACTTGACCATTTCAAAGTCTGGATTGCAGAGTAAAGTCCAGACTGATTTTAACCTGGATCAAATGAACCAATTAAACTGAGTCGCCGACTATCAGAGCTACCTGCACTGTGCTGAACCATGAATCCCACTGCTTCGGGGAAGCTTCTGACATATAATGCATCTTAGCAGGTGCAGACAGTGCTTTTGAAAGATGGAGTACAACAGTTTCAGCAGAGAAAGTTTCAAAATACTGGAAATGTACCTGCCTGACTGACTTTGTTAGGTTAAGTGCCTAATCAAGGTGGATCTCGATAATAGCATACAGAAACAAAAACAGCACAAATGAACTTGCATTGTAACGTGCGGTAATGTCATCTGGAAAGCAGCATCCCTGCACGGCCAGCAGCCTATTTTCAACTGAAACGGCAACTGGCTGAATTCACCAGCCATGACGGTCCTTAATTGCATTCCACAGTATGTCTGAATCCGTCTCATCAATGAGGGATGGAACGGTGCCCTCCGAACTCTCTGACAGAAGGACAGCCTGTATTACCATAACAACATGTCTTGTGTTTATTCTCGTAAGGGGAAATAAAGAGCTGACAGGAGAAGCACAAAGCCGTTCAATCGGAGAGTTCATCAGTACACGCACACATACGCACACATACATACACACAAACAGTCACATACTCATACACACATTCACAAATGCATATTACCAGCAGCTACTTTGGCTAAATCAATAAATTACACATACTCAGCCCCATACTGGCCGTCTGGACGATCTGGCATTTTCCAGAGTGTCTGGTGTGATTTCTAACTAATGTACTGATCTGACTGAATGCTCACAAAAAAAATGCAAACGTAAAAAAGCATTTATGTTCAATGGTTTTTCATTCAGCTCACTATTGAGATGGGTCGGCCCATTTTTATAAGGGGAAGAGGCCCTCCCCACCGTTTATTAGATACTGGATTTGGCGGACCCCAGGCAGAATCACCCCCTACGACCCCATCCAAAAAGAACTGCTCCATGCCAAGAGCATGCTGTCAACAAAAAAGTTCAGAATTCAAAAACAGCCACCAGCCCCCGCCACAATTAATATTTGTATTAGTGCATTAAAATGGGTGCCAAAGTAAAACAAAGATTGGAGCACGAAAAGTTAAAGTTAAACAACTTAAGCTCTGGTAGTTGATGCAGCAAAATGTGACAGCCAGTGTTAGGTACAGTAACAGCAGCAGTAGCATTAGCATTGCACCCAAAAGTGGGGGAAGCCAAACCTGAGCCTAAGCAGCACAGCATCCCAATCATCATCACCACGAACACCACCGCTAGCTCTGCAGCAACTGCTGACAAGGAAATGCATGGAGGAGCTAACACTACGCAACAAGTTAAAGGGATAGTTCACTTTCTTTGAAGTGCGGTTGTATGAGCTACAAATTGCCACTACTTACATTAGATGCAGTAGAAAGCTCTCTGAGCTCCTCCAGGTAGCCGCACCAGGGCATAGTGCTGGGTGGAAATTTTGGCGATACACTGTTGTGAATGGAAACACAGAAACAGCGTATTTTCGCGGCCTAAAAGAGGTCCTACCTGAAAATAATACACCATTTCAATTGTACGCTATATTAAAAAAAATGACAGCACTTTGGCTGCTCGGAAAAAAACACAGTTGCTCTTGAACTAACCAACTGACGTATTCCTCCGCGAGGCGCATCGTAGTTCACTGCGCGCAGTAGCGATCAGCTGTTTGGGTCAGACTCTGAGCGGTTTGCGGCAGAGACAGCATTCCAATGGCATAGAATCACGTCTCAAATTTAAAAAAAAAAATAATAATAATTCCCTATAATAACCAGCACAGCAGATACACAGTATGTGGCTGCATAGACCCTATGCGATATCAATTTGTGCTGCAATGTTACATTAGACCTTTTCACAGGTGTTTCACTCTTTTACCTGATGCTTGGGTACAGCAGTGCTCTTCAACGTGCACTGTTGAGATTTCCCTGAATGTAGCCTAACGAAATCCTCTTTGGAAAAATGAATACTGCAAACACGGAGTTCTTTTAGGGATACGGGTGGCGTATCAATATCCGTGTTGAGGCAACTAGCCACAGCTACAAGTCAAATATTCCGCAGAGGAATGCGGTGGAAGCTGTAAGTGTACCAGGATACAGCTTTGCTTTCACGTCCAAGAAAGCGACACACACGGACCATTTTCAAAATATTTGCACAAGTTAAATGACTGTCCGACCTCGCAACCGCAGTTAAGCTGCTTGCGCACTGGACGCGAAACAAATTTTTCGCACACAGATTACATTCAAAGTCAATGCGCAGACGTGAATACACGTGTTTGTGCAAGCAACTTTACTGTGAGCCAAACAGCTGATCGCTACAGCGTGCAGTGAACTACGATGCGCCTCGCGGAGGAATATGTCAGTTGGTTAGTTCAAGAGCAACTGTGTTTTTTTCCAAGCAGCTAAAGTGCTGTCATTTTTTTAAATATAGCGTACAATTGAAACGGTGTACTATTTTCAGGTAGGACCTCTTTTAGGCCGCGAAAATACGCTGTTTCTGTGTTTCTATTCACAACAGTGTATCACCTAAATTTCCACCCAGCACTATGCCCTGGTGCGGGTACCTGGAGGAGATCAGAGAGCTTTCTACTGCATGTAATGTAAGTAGTGGCAATTTGTAGCTCATACAACCCCACTTCAAAAAGAGTGAACTATCCCTTTAGCATCACAGTGGCATCACAGCAGCTGATGACAGTGCTTGGCCTGTTAGCATTAGCTAAGGGTGCACCGCCACCATCTATTAATTTTCTATTCTATTTAAATATGTGGCCTCTTCATACAAAATATTAACTGGTCACGTAATGGCATAGGCCTTATTTAAGCCTGTTAGCCATGCGTGTTTTAGCTGCCGTGCCATGCATTTGGCAGAAAATTGGTATGAAGAGTAGAATTACTTGCCAAGTGCAATTTGTTATTTATTTATTAAAATGTCCTTGTGATTTCTGTTATGTTGGTATAACTAAGAGAGAGAGAGTTAAAAATTAGGATAGCAGCACACAAGAGTAATATTAGAAATAAGGATGAAAATTCCCCAGTGGCCAGACATTTTAGTATTATAGGCCACGATGTGTGATCTTCAAGGTTCTGAGGGACAGAAATAGTACAGCCTGTAAAGAGAGGCAGTGACAGAGAGCAAGTACTCCAATGGAGAGAAGCTTATTTGATGAACAGACTGCAAGTCCCAAAGGTCAGAATGAAGAAATATTGTTGGGCTGTTTTTTATTAATGCTATTTTTGGCTACTTGTCTGCGACTTGTACAACTTATTTTATGGGCCAGGGGGTATAATTGTGTATGCCTATAGAAAATGCACACGTGTTGGCAGATGTATTTAATGCATTATTTGCTATTGTGCTTCATATTGTATGTCTTTTTTGCATATGTACGGTCATAGATGGCGTTTCACCGGGGGTCAGATACCATAAAGGCCGTGGGTTCTTTTTTCTGTGAGAGCTTTTGATAGACATGTTTATGTCTTTTTTGTGCTTTAATCTGATCTTAAATCACTTCTCTGATTGTTGGATCTCACTGAAGAGACCTGATTGTGACAAATTCTGTATTATTTTTAGAGGTATCAGTTGCACAATCCAATATGTTATCTGTGGTATTTTGTGTACGAGCGATTAGTTCTCAGGTTAGGTCCTTTGAAGAGACAGTATAACGCCACAACCATGGATTCAGTTATCCATCATTGGGCTTGAAGAATATTATTCAGCGATTGTATAAGGTTTGCTATGATCAAGACTAGGAACTAGACGCAAATTCAGGGTACAATCCACAGGGGAGTATTTACTGATAGGAATACAGTAATAGTAGCGGTAAATGTCAAAGCCCAGAACTGAGAAGGTTGGTTATGACCCTTGATTAATCAATTATTTCGTAAATTACTATTAAATTTTGACCAGGATTGCTTTGTGTCGAGACCTCACCACTACTAATGTTAAGCCAAATTTAAAGAAGATTCGAGGTATCACAATTAAATGTCCAAACTTTGCCGAGGGTGGCGCTGGAATATATGTGTTGTGATACACACTTCGGGTTCCAGCGAAATTGGTTTACGCTTTTCATGGCCATGCCACAGGCAACCCAAGTCAGTTACTATTTTGGAATGGATAATGTAATTTTTTGTCTGGAGACACCGTCTAATAGCAGCTTTCTAGTGTCTCTGCATAATTTTTGGATTCAACTGCGGAGCAAATACCATAGCTGTATATCATACACTGACCTGCCGTCATGTTGCTAGCAAAGAGAATCAGTTGCTGTGTTTACCAGCAGTGCACATTCTAAGACGGATAACTGATCTCTTTTAACCTCCAGCGCGTCAGTCAAATACACGCAAGGATTTGGCAAGAATAGGCCTATCAGAGGGGCCATTGGCGGCAAAATTTGGAAATTTAATTGCAATCCCTTGAATTAATAAACAATGGTAACACAAACCGTACTGAAAAAAACATTCCATAAGGTGTTGATGTACGGTTTCATTGTGGCTGTTTTCTTATATGGTCTTCTTAAAAACGTGAATGCAGACGTAAACTACAGGCTGACACTGCAGGTAAATATTGCCAGATAGCAGCGTTATCTTAACCAGCTCTCAGAGTTTCAGCAGTTTGGTCAAATTAAGCATATTCTTGCTCTGCTGTTAGTTTTTGGCTTCTTTTTTAACTGGTGACAGTAAAGTTACATTGTATGGACCCAGTACTGGATTGACTGTGCCTTCTAGTTCATTGCTGCCCCCCATTTGTTTAAGGCAGGTGGCACAATCTTACCTATGGCGCCACATTTTCCAAATAACACTGTCAACTGTAAATGACACAACCATTCCGAAAGAGATAAATTGCCGGTTTCTTGCTGCAGACAAATATTTGATAATATCTGATTAATTCTTAGCTTTAGGCAAAACCACAGGACAACATCAGGTGATAATCACACCCCTTGTAATTACATTATTAACCACATTCTCTGAATATGAAGACCATTTGGGGCAGTGCTATTTTACTGGGGCCTCTGAGAAACTAGTAAAACTCATTGAACTGAGAACAGCAAACCTTTAAAATACAGTCATTCTTCTGGGATTCAGTCATTTTCTTCACCACTTTTCTCCAGGGGTGCTTTCTCAGTCCACCAGCCTAATGCCTAGGTCCCACTGGGGAAAAATCATCGGCGATGTGGAAATAGACAAATTTTCTCCCAATGCTCCCGATGTTTTTGCCAAAAAAATGGAATAGTCCCATTAGAAATTGCACTTACTAGGCATCGGGGATGGTCCGGTGAACGTTCACTGATGCTTCGGCTATGGTCACAAAACTTCTGGGAATGTCCCCCGAACAATGCCCGTGAAACATCGGGGATGGCTCCCAATGCTCGGGAAAACTCCGGGGTACCTTCGCCGATAATCGGCGAAGGTGCCCCGGAGCTTCCCCGAATTTGAAACATCATCAGGGGAATATCTCCGTAGATTAGGGGATGCATCGGTGAGTACTTGCGAACCATCCCAGGTGCCTTGTGGAAGGGTTATTGGGGAAGTATATATTGTAGCGAGCTACAAGGTGCCACCATCCTCTATAATTATCGAACAGTTTAGATGGGAATCCAGTGCGAGACGCCAAGCAGGGTTTGGGAAAGAACTTTTTTTTACTGAAAAATCCTCTAACCTCCCTGTAACTCATCCCACCACAAAAACTGATAGCCTATCGCCGAATGAAAACTTTTTTTTTAATCACTCGAATTCACTCCACTTAGGCTACTCCTGCCCCGAGTTATTTTGAACATTGTTTCCCCCTCTAGCCTTTATTTTTACGATTTTGTTTCCTTAATTTTTTCTCTTAATTTTGAGATATAATTGAAGTTTGTTTAATGACAAGAAGGCTGTCGGGCATTGCTTTATTTAGCTGACCGCGACTTGCATCTGGCAAACACATCTGGTTGTTATAATCTGTACTGCAGCGGCCCAATCTTTTCCTTTAGAAATTAATCAACTATTCTATTTTATTTTATTTTTTTTTTTTTTTTGAGCGGCTAGATATACGTATTTAGTTTTCTTGCAGGTGTCTAGGCTGGGGCCTGCAATTTGGGTTATTTTTGTATTTTCCACGGATAAATGTGTTTTTTTTCCCTCAACCTGTTCATTTTTTCTCTTGATGTAAATAACGCTATGATTTGAGCAAACGGAAGTGCCTCTTTCTTTGTTGGTACAATACAAGTTATTTACTTTCTCATGGTTTTGTTGATGAGTTTTTCCGTGAGATGTTGTCGTGGAGCTGAACACAACTAATTTATTTTGGTCTAACAGACGACCTGGCGCCCGGACAAAACATTGATAAAATAACTGTGTTTGGCTACGCTATAATATATGCACATTTTGGGCTCAGCATCATTCTCTCTCTGGCATATACTTATATGAAATGTACTTATAGTGCGCGCAAATACAAAATCCAGCCAATCAGCGCCATGGGAAGAACGCACTTTTCAACCGTCGCCGAAATTTCGGCGAATATACTGGGATGCAACCCTGACATCGGGATTGTGTCACTGAAAGGTCGCCGAACTTTCGCCGAAGATTCAAATATCCCCGAAGGTCCCCTGATACTTCAGCGAGACATCACCGATGCTTCAGGGATGCCTCGGGGAAAACAATATTTCGCCGAAGCTCCGGGGAAGCATCCCCGGAGCTTCCCCGTGGCTCTGGAAAGCTCTGGCGAGGCCTCCCCGGCCTGTTTTCCCGATAAAACGTCGGGAACACATCGGGGAAAATTTCAATGCAAACGTTGAAATTTTTAGCAATTCTCCCGATGCCTCCCGATGGTTCCAGATGGCTCGCGACGCTCCCGAAGCTTCCCCGGGACATCGGGGAACCTGTTCCCGACGCCTCCCGAGGTGCATCAATTTCCTTCGGGAGTACATCACCGAGGCAAAAAATGCCCAGTGGGACTGTGCCTTAAAAACCATCTCTCTGCCCACTGCATGTGCATGAGCTTGATATTCGCAAACCAAATCTCTATGTTCATGAGAAGGTAATTTGAGATGGAAGTATGCACTTGCCTAGAGACAGACACACACACAATCATGTCTGTTTTTCTATCCCCCTAATCCTAACCCACACACCCCCCAAAACAGCTGAACCTTTAACCTTAATGTATGGTCTTACCTTAATGTAGAGCCTAATTTTAATAATTAACCTTAAAACTAGACCTAAACCAAACCACAATTCCAATAGCAACCCTAGACCTAAACCTAGCCCTAAGCCCAGAATTAAGATTTGTACCCATGGGGACCCAGAAAAGGTCAGACTTTACCATCTTTGTGAGGTATTTTGGTCCCCAGCACGATATAAAAACAAAAACATACACATGCACACACACACACACACACACACACAAAAATCACTATAATGTCTCTGTTGTTACTTTGTTGAACTTAGAGTGTACTCATTGTCTATCTCCTTTATATGCTGTTATAGAACACTGATTACCTATTGAGAGCTTCTTTGAAACAGTGAAATTGGACGCTGAGATGAAATGTAAAATATGTATTGTAAGCGTGTTTCAGCAGTGTCAGCTGAGTGAATAATTATGATAAAACGATGTGGGAAAAAAAAAATCTTAAGCCAGCTGTCAAAAAGAACCGAGAAATACACGAGGAGAAGAGCATGCAGTTGGGAATGAGCGACCCAACCCTGCAAGTTCAGAGCTAGTCTGGATCAATAAAAAGTGGAAAATTGAGCGACTCAGTTCTGATATTTACTATGCCATTTTCAGTTTTTATTTATTGCATAGAAATTCTCTCCTCTGTTAGATCTATGCTATTCTTTCTGTAGCTGTAGAGCAGCTTCATTAGTTGAAACTTAGTCATTCCATTTTTACCTGTAAAGAAATATTATTGCAGTATGCAGTTGAGGTATTCCTTACAGGTATTCCTTATAGGTACAGTGAGTGCTGACCATGGATTGCCCTGCATCAGTTGTGTACTGCACTGTTATTTGATATCTTCCTAGTCTTGCTACTGGGGTTGTCCTTCTCTCTTAACAGTGGTTTTGCTTCCTCCACTGTGTGTGTGTGTGTGTGTGTGTGGGAGTGTGTGGGTGTATGTGTGTTATGCACATCAACTTAGAGTGAGCTGAAGGGATAAATTCCACAAGGAAAAATAGCACCACATGCATACACACATACACTGTAGTATATATCAAACCGATAACACCAGTGACAGAGCTCGACCATACATCAAAGAAGTCTGGGTTGTTTTAGGCGCTAAAGACTGTCCAGGGTGTATTCAGGCTTCACCCATTATATGCCGACATCTGCTCCAGTCTCTATGATTCTGACCAGGATTAAATGGGTTATATGATGAATAAATGGATGGATGGACAAATAGACATCCCGAGGGAATCTCATTCCATAGTAGCATGTGGCACTCCATTTTAAATAAGAAGTGGCTCTATGAATCAAGTTTCCTTTGTGTCAAAAGTGCAGCGGGTCAGTGTGAACTTCAAATTTACCTCATTGATTGCCACTGTATGAACTACAATCTTTTTGCTTTCAGCCAGTATTGCATAACTGTCCCGGTGAACCAGATTCACTGGGGCACATAATAATGTCACAGTGAAGGAAACAATGAGGCCTTTTTTCTTAACACCCAGATGCACAATTCATTGCATCTCCACCCACAGACAGACCAGCAGGTCGTGTCTGCCTTGCGGTACCAAGATGCCCTTACCCCGGTCGGTATCGTAGAGAAAGACAAAGCGGTTCCAGTCGTAGTGGTCTAGCAGGCTCAGGAGAGCGCCGCGTATGGAGGGCCGCAGCTGCAGGACAAACTGGCTCTCGCCCTCGGTGGGGAAGCTGGGCGTGATGAGCGAGATGTGCAGCGCATTGCAGAAAGAAGTTAGGGTGTGCACGGAGCGTTTATCATACAGGCCAAAGATGGCGAAGACCCCACGGGAGTACTGTGAGCAGACTGCAGAGAGGGAAAGAGAGACGGTGAGAGAGAGAGAGAGAGTTAGGTCTATTCTCTGAAATGCTAATGGAGGAGGAGGGCTGATTAACAAAATATGATGATTATGAAGTAGATATAACAACAGTGCAGGAGACAAGTACATAGTAGGATATTTAATTAATTGCATTTTATCAAACAATTAAACAATAAAGTTCTGTTCTTTGATCCTGCCATTGGCTACCCCTGTGCTCAGTTTGTAAGTTTTTAATGTATGGCCCAAGACATTTCAATGAAAACTTTAAATTAATCATTTTGCAATTAATTAATTTGAGAAATTTCCTCATTTTTTAATTAATGTCAAGAACTATTGACCAAATATTCATATACTTAAGAGATCAATATACACTGCCTATGAAACACTCTAAAACAGACTCTATCAATACAATAAGTTTTAAAATTGTACGCAACTGACAAAGACAGTTTGTGGGCATATTGTGCTCAGAGTGATAAAACATTTACTTAAGAAATGGTATGCTCCATAATTTATTTTACAGTGACATTTTTTCTGGAATTGGATCTGTATCCAGTTGAACATGCATTTTACATGCTGAAGAGGACACTGAAACCAAAAAATGCCCGAAACAAGCAGGAAGTGAAGATGACTGCAGTACAAGTCTGGCAAAGCGCCACCAGGAAAGATACCTACAGTAACATCCAGTGGTGTCCGTGCATCACAGACCTCAACCAAGCAAAGGGTGTGCGACCAAATATTAAAAATGATTACTTACCATTATGTTAAACCGTCCAGTATTTTTTGGTATGCATAGAAATTGGGGCGGTATTTGTACAAAAGGTGGTGTCATCTAATGTGGATGTAAACACCCTCATATTAACCCCATAAAACCCAAGAACCCATATATGAGATCCCGCAGCTGTATTTGTACATGTGCATGTGGAACTTCAGCCCTATGTTAGATTCTAGTGGAGATCCTAAGGTTTCCAAAGATCCCAAATATGCTCTGCTGAATTGCAGGAAAATGTGTACAAAATGATGCACAATACTGCTGCCATAAAAACATGGCATCTTGAGTTTGAATATTTCACTCAATATAGGTGTAATGTAGTTTCAGTGAAGCGCTGCAACCAGCAAATACAAAATATGTACGTTACAATGCCCTACAATAAGACAAATATCATTTGTCTGACTTTGAACCTATTAAGGCAAAACTTGAGCAAAAAATTAGTGTTTAAGGGGCAGTCCACCCCTCAGTATCATTGTCACTGTAGCCTTTCAAACTAAAAATGTTGGCATAGATAACCAAAATAAAAAAGTGTCACTGTCCAATGAATTATGGAGCTTCTTGTATGTTGGAAAGTGAGCTTGTTTTATGAAAGTAATACATTTTGTATCAAAAAGTTTTTTTTTTTTAAACCTAGACACGCTTAAGGCAATAAAAATTTGAATAAAATGATTTACTGCCAATGTTGTGTGAAGAGCAAATGCTCTAATACAGCAGTCATATGGACACAGTTGATTGTAGACAAGAAACCAGGAAGTCACAGTATTGATTACAAAAATGTTAAAATTTATTACAAAAAAAGACAAACGAAACATGCCATTGAACTTAAAATTATTATCTTCTTACATATTCAACTACATTCAAAACCGGATGTGTGACATAATGCAATACAAGAGTCATCAGGAGATGGCAGATCCCCCCGGCCCCCCATCATCAACCTCAGATTCACAAAAGGCACCACCTCAGGTCATGATTAATGTGCACACCAAGTTTTGTGAGAAAATATGGAGTGGTTTTCAAGTTATGCTCCGGAAACGAAATGTTCACGGAAGGACGGACGGACCGGCAACCGCACCCATGACTATATCCCCCCACATTATATGCCGGGAGGATAATAACAATAACAAAACATGAAATAAGGAAAACATGGAGAATGGAGACAATTTTTATAGTTTTTTCACCGAAGTTGATAAAAATATACCAAAGGCAATTATGGACTTAATTTTTGGCCAATTGTGGAGTAGCATCACTATGGGGAAGTACTATTTATGTTCCATTGCGCTGCCCAGCTCTTTTCTCCTTAAATCATTCAAAAATTTCCATTTTGCCATGTGAAGACTGCTGTGATCAATGTGAATGTAACCCAAGAGAATGAATTAGTATCATTTTTTAGCTCTGATCAATTTCAAGTAAAACAGCAACAAAAACAGCAGCTTTACAACCAGCATATAACTGCAACATCTGACCCAATTTTATTCCTGAGAGCCACATCGCTAAGATGATGCACAAAAAGACATTGCAAAACAGTGATGGATGATTTGTGAAAATCCCACACATCATCATGACAGTTCTTAAGCATTTGAAAAGAGCTGCATCCCAGGAGTGGATTCTGGACATGGGACAGGTGTTGATGAGAGAATATTTTTGACTCAAATCTATCGATTCAGTTTGCTTCCTGCAATCACACACTGCGATCACTGCAAAATAAGAGTAACCAGTTAAAAGGATGTCTGCAAAAGCTTTTGGCTGTTCAATACCTGGTGCAGAGAAGTGCACTGTCGTATTAAAACGCTGAACAAATCATACCCACCAATGCCCTGCACCCCACACCAATTCCCATGAGCAATTCACACAGCCAACCTCTCTGCTTCTCGACATTTTCTGCATCTGCTCTTGTCCCAGGTGGGACCCTGACCCTTTATTGTTGCTTACCCCTACTAAAGCAGGAAGGAGTCCCTCACAGTAGCATTCAGTGTCTCAAGGGCAGTGTTATGGGGGATGGGGTAGTTACTGCTTGTCTCTATGGAAACTCTCGTCCACACTGAAAACTTGTAACTCTCTTTCTGCAAGCATGTGCACAGAAACTGCAGATCACCCTTTTCACAGACACACATTTTGTGAGAGATCTCACTCAATTGACCAGAGACTCACACTGCAGACACCTGATATGACCCATTTACAGAACAGTGCCGCAGTAACACCTGAGAGAGGAATTCCACACAGTCTGTTCACACAGGCTCCCGAGACAATATTTATCACAGGCATACTATGAGATCATCAGAACAGGGCAGTGAGAGGCTGTGCATCTAAACATGGACATTATGGGGCTGCTTATTTGGAGATTCAGATGAATATATGCAGAAACATTAAGCACAAACAGACTTCATCGGCTTCAATGCATGATGATGCTATGGTCCTTAAAACTGAAGTCTATGTCGTGTGACTTGGAACTACAGTGCAGCCTCCAAGCACTTGAAAATGAACAAGAAAAAAAGGCTGCAATTGCTTCATGCTTCGAAAGACATGGATGTACAAAGCAGACAATCTCTATCACTATAAGGTCATCTTCATCATTTTCAAATCCAATTTTCTGAAGTACCGAGTTAAAAAGTGAAAAATATGTTTCTGTCCAGACTGTACAGCAAATGAGACTTGCCTTATGGGGGGGGCTCATGAAGTCTTTTCAGAGCATGCTGTCTCATAGGCCATGCCAAGACAGAATAAAATTGTGTTCTGGATCTGTGTAACAGTCATTACTATGTTGAGCTAAACCAGGCGTGACCCTGTAAACAACATCCACACCATTCCACTCAAATGAGCATACAGGTCAACAAGTAATTCTGCTCGGTTCCCAATCAATACTCATGTGTGGGCCAGTATATGCACACCAAACACATTTTTGACTCTGGACTGCAAGTTAAAAACTCCTGCCAATCTGGAGTTTAACTTGCCCTCTCACATTGGGCCAAAGAGCAGCAACCTTAGGGTACCCTAGCCTCCGTTGCAGATGTCTTATGTGATTCCCTTCTCTCGCACAATAAGGTCTGTGTACTCGAGCCAGGTTTTGAGTTCCGTGACGTAATGGCATTGCAGGAAATAAGCAAATCTGAATGCTCGTTAAATGATAGTCCTTATGGGTTTCCCCTGTCAAATATTAATCAACAAAAATAGCGGGTACAGAAACTCCTGAAAAACACGTTGATAATGGCATTTGTTTCATAAGTAAAATAAAAATCGGATCAAAGAAAGAAAAAAAAAAATGTGTATATCATGGAAAAAGCCAACTTAATGTTCCTTCAATTGTAAGTTGTGTTCTTTCCATAAATACTACTGTATATCCCTCAAGTGAACCGTTTGTGTACAGTACAGGATGTTACCGTTTATTCGACAAGTTCTCAAGAATAAAAAGAGAATAATTAGCCGACTGCATGGGAACGTAAAGGAAATCAAGCGACTTTATAATGATAGCGACTGGCCCCGTGTCAAAAGTCTAACTACCAAAACACTGACCGAAGTGTGCTGCTCTGCTGCAAACAAACTTTTGCTCAGGTAGACTTCAACACTGAAGAAACCTGGAAATTCCACCTTTTGAACATTTTCAAAATGTTGGTGTTGGTTAGCCTCCACTGCAGACATCTTATGTGTTTCGCTTACCTCCCACAACAGCATGTGCACATAGCTGTTAAATTTCAGAGTTTCTCCCTGATTGGTTGAACACATAACCTGGCTAGAGTGCGCAGACATTTTTGTGTGAGGGAAGCGCACCACATAAGACGTCTGCAATGGAGGCAAAGTGTACCCCTCTGTGAGAGTACTATGCTAATCAATCCGCTGCGAATCAAAGTATATAAATGGGTTAAAGAATGTCATAATGACTTCTGCTCCCTGCTGACATTATGTGAACCATTTGCCATGTCCTCTTGGACAGGAAAAGCCGTGATGCTTGCCACATGACTGATGCTGACAGTCAAAGCATATTTCACCCATATGTCTCACCTTACATATCAGAAAGATAAAAAGTAGTAACTGAAATGTCACTGTGGATCATGTGAGGTCAAAAGTTGGTATTCCAGAGTCCATTCAAATAGCTGAGGCATGCTGAATACGAACTCTGATCTTATCCCCGCTGGGATGTTTAGTGCCAGCAGATGTGGAGCTCTGGATGTGAAGAGCTGCAGCCACACACATGGGTGGGTGAGAGCAATTTCTTGCAGAGCTATATTGGGCATATATCTCAGACAGAACATAATGCAGGGCTCTTTTCTCTTTTATTGACTGATATCAGGGAAAATAACCTGCTATTGTTTCTCCACATACATCAAGAAAGTATTTCGTTTTTGTCTACCATCAGATAAAACCATACCAATATTAGTTACATAACCAGATATATTTCCCGAGGAAAAGGGATTAAGCTATCGGCCTATGAGTAATTGGCTGCCTATCAAAACCCCAGATGCTTCTAATTTTGCTATTCTTTATGCTTCAAGTGCACCCTATTCGTGATCGTGAATTTTGAGTCATGAGAAATAGTGCTGATAACAACAAAAGGCTTGTTTTCTCGCACTTGTGATGTTTCCGTTCACAGACAGAAAATACATTGATCAGCCAGGATTCACTCTTGGCTCACATATAATCAAAACAGCTTTACTCATTCAGGCAAAATTATTAGCAATCAATAAGTACATTTTTAAAAGAGAATAAATAACATTTCATTTTCTTTCAGGGCATTATTAATTGAAATCAGAAGACATTTCTGCCTTAATGGAAGTTTAAGAGGCCAGTGCAGAACTGACCGCAACCGCAAAAACTGCTGCAACTGCTGCTTAAAAAAACAATCCCTCAGAGGATTTATACAATTTTCTACCAAATCAGTATGTCAATTGACATATTAGACACATCTTTCTTCTCTTCCATTCAGACGAAGGCCATTTTCATTGTCAGTATTTTCTTTGGATCCATGCACAGCAAGGAAATGGTGAAATCCACCAAAAAGTGTCAGTCAGATGAAACAAAAGTAGAAATCAGCTCCTGGACATCCCTTGGGGAAGATAACCAGTATATCAAGTTGAAGAAAGACTGGGGAAGCCAGGGCCAGGATATGAGGGCAGCCCACAGTATAAACACACAGATAACACAGCAGAATATATGAAATCCATAGTGGGCCACTCTGTTGACTCTCAAAGTCTGGAGTTGGTGATGGGAACTTAGTAGCTTGTTAGCTTACCGGCCCTATGGGTCGATAAGCTATAGGGCTCTAATTTCTTGGCGCAGCGCAGGGTGGCACAGCGTGGTGTAGCGCACGCTGTGGTAATTTCGTCCGGTGCAGCCCGCGCAGTGGTAATTTCGTGCGGTGCAACACTGTGCGCAGCCACTTTGGCAATTTGGTAGACGGACGTGCGCCGAGATGGGTGCGGCGGCGTAGTAGGGGGAGGTGTCACATATTCATCATGACGCAGTGACAATTTTGTGGATAAAGGCTCCGCCGAAAGTGCGCAGAGAGCTCGCCAGCTCCAACCTGGTTTACTTTCTGTGCAGTGGTAATTTGGCTGACCGGCGCACAGTGCGCACACGTCACCGAAACCTCACAGGCAGGTTTCCAGAATGTCAGGCACATTTCAATGCAATAAATAATTACAGCAACCACAATTTAATACAACTACCTGAATCAGCACATAAATTATAGTATCTATATCGATTGTCCTGATGTCAGATCGAAGGCGGTTGGCACGCGTAATGGAAACTCAACCTGACAGCCCTCAGAGTGTCAGTGCATTCTCTGTGGCATGTTGCGTGCTACACAACATAGCTGTACGCCATGGATGTCACTTTGACCTCACTCTGGAGACATTACAGGACTTGAGACAGAGAGAAGCCGAACTGCATGTGCCGTATCAGCAGGGAGAGCAGCAGCGCGCACGGGAGAGGAGAGACCACCTGGCTGCACAGCTCTGTCCTTAACACTAGAACCGCGGCACTGATGTTAGTAATGCATGGTATTTCATGTCAGTAAAAGATATGAGTCCATCCGTCCATGACTTTTTCTAAATATGTGTTTTCTATGTTATATCAAAGTTTTGAACTTCTGTTATAAAATGTAAGTGAGTATTGATATTAAATTACTTCGAGCGCCGTAGCCACTTTTTTGCGGCAGTGGCTTTGACTGCAAATACCCCTGTCTGCAACGTATGAGAGAAAGAGTGAGAGAGAGAGAGCGAGAGAGAGAGAGATGTGTGTGCATGTGGGCGTGTGAGTGCGTGTGTAGGCTATGTGGGTATGTGTCCTTCAGCTGCTTTTACACCGGACGCAAAACAAATTTTTTGCACGACTGATTACATTCAAAGTCAATGCAAAGACGCGAATACACTATTCGCGTCTTTGCATTGACTTTGAATGTAATCTGTCGTCTAAAAATTTGTTTCAAGGCCCAGTGTGCAAGCAACAATACTATTATTGTCACTTAGGTTTTATCGTTTTTAGTGGGGGAAAGGAATACAGCCTGATTGCTATGATCTCGTACTGAGTTAAGATCCCATATTGAAAATAAATGTGTAACGTATCTTGCATTGTTGTCCATGCATGTTAATCCCAAAATTTTAAGCAGCAACAGGATGTAATAATAGGAACACACTATCCATCGTTTCTCTTCCCAATGATGCAGGCAGAAGAAATAAATGAGCAACCGTCGTATTTCATTCCAACTTCTTAAGTTTGAATGATCTGACGTAGTTTCTTTTTGAAATTCCATTCAAGTTCGCTAACGGTAATAATTCGCGAATGCCCTAGCTGGTCAGCTAACTCGTATTCGTAATGCTTAATATAGACGTAAGCGGTGCAGAAAACATGCCTGAAGCAGCAAAGTAAAATGCAACATTTACGCATCATGCAGATATAGGACAGAGGCTTCTTTATTCCAACACTTTAAAGGTGAGGAGAGGAGCTCATTTGATTGGTGAAGATTTGACTTTGGCTGTGTTAAACCCACTCACGCCTTCTCTCCTCCCTCTTTGCCACTTGCGCTGGCAGGAGGGACAGAGGCAGGACAGAGGAGTACTTGCGCCGGGCTATGCCGGGCACGAAATTGCAAAATACGCCTGAATACACCCCGTTGGCGCGGCGCTCCCCCCATTCACCGCGCCTGCGCTTGGTCAACGAATTTAGAGCCCATTGTGGTTTTTCGTCCGTCGTCCAGAACATTTTTTTATCTTTTTTTTTCACCCACTGAATTTTCCTGTGAATTTGCCATAACATACAACTAGACCATATCTTCAGACGTGTTTTTTTTTTTTTTTTTTTGGATTTTTGATTGAACTGTTTTTGTCCATTTTACAGGCCCTTGAAACTTGAAACACTACTGTTAAAAGATAAGACTTAAAAATCAAGATTTCAAAAAATTATTATCAATCAAAAATGCCTGATATTTTTTTCTAAAACAGGCAATCAACGTACCTAGGTCCCCTCAATGTACAGTGCGAGTGCCATTTTGATCGAATTGACGGAAGTGGGTCTAATGGGGGTGCTGTACTTTAACCTCTTAAGCCCTGAGCCTCTGGTTCAAAAATGACATGCCCAAAATGAAATGAGTATATCTCTTTAACGACTTGGTCCATTTGAATAATCTTGGTATCTTAATAAAGGTAACACCTTGGGGATTGGTGGTGTAAAAATCAGTAAAATCAGTAAAATCAATGAAGATGGAACACAGCATAAATGAAAGATCTCATTTGCGCCAAACAAAATTTTACTTTTATCCTTTTTGAAATTATTTAGTTGCAGTCTGAAACCTCTACAAAATTACAGCACAAAATCCCCCCATTATCTATGCCAAAGTTTATTCTAATCAAGTGAATTACGTTGTAGAACAAAATTAGAGAGGTTTTAGCTTGGGAATGTCTAGGTGTCATCTCCAAATTGGCACTGAGTGCCATTTGAGATTTCTCAGGTACCAAACTGTACAACTCATTTAATGTCACTTATATGTCACTACAGGCATACATTCAGTCTAATTACTAAAATTTTTAAATTTATTTTCTTTTATTGCAACCAGTCCTGTATACATTTTTCCACTGAAATAAAATACATACAAAGGAAATGAAGTTTGACTTCATTGGAGCAGATTTACTTTCAATAAAAAAGCAAATAGACAAATTATAAATACAAAGATAAGGTAAAAAAAATGGTAAAAAGTAGAAACAACAAATGCCTTAGTAATTATTTATATACAAACTATGCCCCTGCTGCTTACAAAAAAAAAAAAAACAACCTCACCCTCAGCTGAGATTGGAACCCCAGATCTATTGCATTTGAACGCATCACCTTAGCCACTACTAAGGACCTGACATCTTTTTAAGCAGAAAAAAGCATGCATGGAGACCGGCAGATGTAGTTTCCATACAACACAGACACATTGGGCTAACAATAGCAAGCGCAGATTTACCATCGAGATTTACCATCGAGTTTTTTATTACAAAATATCAAAGGTAAGAAAAAGTTTTTGCTCATTGCTGTAGAATGTAAAGTGCATGCCTGCTGTTCTTTGAGTGTGGTGTTGTTTTAAAATGACATGGCTTATATCGTTGGTATTTGTGGACTTTCCTCTTTCATTTGATGTATCGCTTGTATGCATAGCTTAAATTCAGTAGAAACTTTAGTGATTGAGCACTGATATTATTTTATCCTATGTTTTGCAAATGCTTATTTACTTGCTTTGTGCTTGGGTTGTGTTTGGTTTAGATAAATACGGTTATCATGTGCTTTTCACCAAGTTTCTTCCCTGTACATGGATATGCCATATGGCGATGCAGCTATTACAAAACATGCTGTATGATGCATAATAATCACTCATCGTACCGGGGGCATTCGGGTTTAAGAGGTTAACATTGGGTCTTATGAAGAAAATGCAAAATGGGCTGTGGAGGCCAAATGGTTGCAGATAGAGCTTAAGTTTGTCTTATAGACATGTAGGAAATCATATATGACCTATATTTTGACAATGTTAAATTTGACCTCAGATGATGTTGAAAGGTCAAACTGGAGGTCAATCAAACTGTTATTATTTTCAAAGATCTCTAGGCTTGAAAATATTGAAGATAGAGTATATATGTGTATTAAACACTTATAGGATGTCAGATATCAACTTTCATTTGGTGACCTTGAACTTGACCTTCGGCGACCTAAAAGGTCGAAATTGATAGGGCAAAATTTAAACGACTTCTTTCACCAAAACTATTACTGACAGAGCGTAGATTTGTATTTGAGGCATATAGGAAATCATTCAGGAAATTTCATTTAGTGACCTTGAACTCGACCTTCGGTCACCTTTTAAGGCCAAACTTAATATAGTGTAATTTCAAAGACTTCTGTCACCAAAATGGCCGCAGATAGAGCCTAGGTGTGTATTAGAGACATATAGGAAGTCATTTATGAACTTTCATTGATGATGTTCAGCCTGACGTTCAGTGACCTTTGAATTGCAAATTTAAAATTGTAAAATTATGATTTGCAACAGTACTACTGTCACAGATAATTCTTTAGTTTGTATTTATGACATATAGGGAGGGATATGTGAACGTTAACTTTTGAGCTTCATTTTGATGTTTGAAGATCCAAGTTGACCAAGTAAAAATTCAAATGCTTGTTTCACTGTAACAGATGAAATATATTTTACATGAATGCATATGCTGTGTGCTTGATGTTGTACTATGTTTTCATCCCAAAACTATTATGAAAAACAAGTTTTTCAATTGAAAAATATTTATAACAACTGGTAAAAACATAACATTACTTGTTTTTATGTTTCTATTTCTTTTAGATTTCTTTTATATGCTTGTATTTTCCTTTTAACAGTGTTGAAATAAACCTATATACTCATCACGATTTCAGAACATACATTTGCTGAAGTCAGCATATGCACTCATAGATCAACTTGAATCATAATGTTTTTGGGTGATAACAAAAATTATTTGCTTGCCAAATCGCTGCTGCCTCCTGGAGAATGTTGAGTGACAAGTCACATAATCTCCAGCAGAGTGAGCTAAATATTGCATGATTTGGACAAGATTTTGTGAAAGCTGTGCGAGTGAGAAAATAACAAGGGCAACGGTCATTAGACTGCATTGTTATGTGCAAAGTACAACTTCAAATGAGAACTAACGGACTGAACAACATAGACCAGCCTCGATATTAAAACTTGAGGAGATGGCAATTGCCCAGTTTCATTGAAAGCTCCAGTTTGATCAGAAACGGCATGGCCATTGGCCATTCACTCGTATACAGTTGGGTCAGTGGGTGAGTGGGTCATTATGAACATTTGGTTGATATGATTTGGTACAAAACCATAGGTGAAGTAAAATTAAATCATAATGATAAATTGTAAATAGATGTAGATATGGTCAGTGAATTTATTTATTTAAATGTTCATGAACAAATGATGACCATGCTTTTAATGACATTTACTGCAATGATTGCGCCACATTGTTAAAACCTAAAGTGTGTATCTCATTGGGCGTTTGACAGTTGGTGACTGTGGCGAGTGGACATTCGCCACATTCGCCATTTATTGTGCAAAAAATTTGCAAATAGTCTCCAAGTAGTTGCCATGTTCGCCAACCATTCGCCAATCTCACTTTCATTCAGCAAGGAGTTTAGAACATGTTCAAAATTTTGAAGAAACTTTGGCAAACATGTCTTTTCACCAGATGGACTGCAAATACTGCCCACTGTCACCAACTGTTATCCAAACGACCTGGAAATGTTCTATGTGGTCGTCAACTGTTCTTCACCTCCTTCAGGAATGTGGCGACTTGTTGAAGAATACTTGCAGAATAGTTGGCAAATAGATCAAATGGTTTTAGACTACTTGCAGAATAGTTTGGGAATAGTTGACGAATCTTGTATTCGCCATGCTTTAGGGCAGGACTCCGTATTTTACAGTTCATTCATGAACATTCATTTTGCTTGTGTGCACTTTGTTGTTAGTGCACAGCTGTCTGGCCATTGGCACTGAAAAGAACCGTGACGTTACCTCAGTGTAATCTCAACTTCGAGCCAAAACGTAGAAAATCGTGGATATTCGAGGGAATTATATTCTCAGTTATATTGCAAGAGATCAAACTCACTTATGAATACCAAGATCATGCACAGCTTTAAAATCTCACATAACCCGACCACTACACAACCTTGGTCGTGTCAGTGCCCCTATAAAGTCTGATGTCGCCGTTGAGCGGCAGTTGCTTATTTATCAGCTGCATTCAATCCATTAATGAGTTAATGAGAATGTTCAGAACTTCATTTATAACTTAGCTTTTGTTTCTCTTTAAAGCACAAATCGAATGTCGTGTTTCAATTGTGTTTGTAATGTACAAGTTCCAATTGAAAATCTGATTAAAATAATCATTTCTTCGCTGCATAACGCTGCAGATCCAGACTGGTATTAAACTATCAGCTACTGAATATGCGCATGATTTCATAACAGTGTCTCCAGGCAATGAAATTGCGGGATGGAGTCTCAATTTGCAGGACGCTGGGAAAGAGAAGAAAATGCTGTGCGGTACAACGCAAAGTGGGACACCTGGCCACCCTAGTCGCAAACTATTCACGGACTCTTCGATTAGTTGCCAACTGTTCTCAAACAGTCGCCAAACAGTTGCCACATTCATCAAATTGTCGCTGACTGTTCACAGGGATTTGCCAACTGTTTGAGAACTGTTCATCAACTACTCACCAAAATTTCACCAAAGAGTCGCTAGAAAGTAGTCAACAAATCACCAAATTAGTATCTCACTAACTGGCGAATACTTGGTGAATAGTTCTCGACTCTAGGATCGCCAAAAAGTCATCAAAAAAGTGGCAAACCACTTTTCACCACTTTCGCCAAACTTTAGCCGCTCAGTGAGATACTTAATTAAAAGACACAAGAGTTGTAAATAGAGGAAAGCTGAATCTATGGCTGCGTTCAGGTGTGCAGCTGTGCCTGCAGATCCACTAGATTCCTGAAAAATTATGTCAGAATCTTGCTGGGAATCCAGAGATGGCTGCAGGATGTTGCAGAAAATTGTTCGAGCATCCCGCCTGCGTGACCTTTGACTGGATGCTACAAAGACGCAACAAAAAAATCTGCACTACTCCGCAGACCCTGGATTCACGTTTGCACCTGGTAATAAGCGCTGCTGATAGCGCTATCTGATGAAAGACCAAATGATGTGCAGTACTTGATGCATGTTTTGCAACCATAATGCAGGAAAAGATTATTTTAAGAAAGTGATTTTTGCTGTTTAACTAATGTTTTAATTTCATAATGTAGCTAATTGATGGAAATCTTGAATGAGAAGACTTCAGATGCTGTTTATCTGAGTTTTATGTTGAGCAAATATTGCATTGCCGACACATGTAAAATGTTGCACTCCCACTTTGACATATTTTTTCAATGAGATTGACAGTGGTTGTAAGTCACTCAAAAATATGATAGAAATGACTGAAATTATATATAAGCGTACACCCCAGTCCTTGGTTTCTTATTTCCTCTTATCATTTGTGTGCAGTCTCATACAGTTCATAACTATACCTGGTTAATATTTATATGTGCTATTTTGATTTGCTCCATATTGCCTCCTACATTTTCTGTGCACATACTAAAATAACCTTAATGGTACCAGATAGTACATACTGTGACTATGAGACAAAATACTTGTCCTCGCTCTATGCAAATGATGTTTGTGTCATTTAATGAAAGTGTTGTGTAAGTTTACACTAAACTCAACGTCATTGTGATAATGTACCCAATGGGATAAAGCTCAGTTAGCCATGATGCAGGTAGCAGGCAGAGCTTTCTTTCAAAGTTGTTGGCCTTTGTTTCCCCTCTTGCATCCTGACTTCAAAGAGTGATGTGTTGAATAATCATTAAGTGACTTCATTAGCTACTCATTGTAATTGTCAAGTCTTTTTTAAAAAAGTAATAAACACTCTTTTTAACCCTTTCATGCATGGAGGTCAGTACAGTGTACAGCTGTTTAAAAGTGTTTTTTCTCTATATATGCCTGCAATTTTGGGCACTGCTGCATATCAACCACTCTAGTGGACGCTATTGCATCATACCATACAAAAAATCACATTGGCAGGTCATTGCAATGGGAAAAAAGTAGTCATTTATAGAATAAATATATAATTTTTTTTTTTCAAACCTTGTTTTACATCCCTAAAGATGTATAAAAACACTTAGCAAAAAAATCCTGTTTTTTAATAATTCATGCATGAGAGGGTTAATGATTCATCATGCTTCTTTTACGTTGATTAGCTATAGCAAAAATGCCAGTCTTGCTCTTCTTAATCTATGTACATAATGCACTTGCTGTGTTTGGCCATTTCATCTGTATGAACACCTTTTTCAGGAAGAGATGGACACTTATGTGACATCATTGGTCATTGTGATATTCATCTACTACATGGTTACTATCATAACCATGTCTTGTCACTTGACTAAGAGAGCCCGTAGTGCTGGGTAGACAGGACACAAAAGTAGAAAAAAAAAAAAATAATTGGCATTAAATAGCTAATTCTGCATTCATAACACTTGTGAATTACTCCTGCAATCTTTATATGTTCCTCTTCCTTCAAGAACACAAAAATATGAGGATTAAGAGGCATTCAAGAATCAATCATGGCTACTTTAGTGAATACATATAAGTAAACCACTGTCATGTCCTCTTTCCACCTGTAATTTGTAATATTTTAAAATCATTTGGCCTCTTTGTACAATGCAGTGAAATTCAATTGGTGTAATTCTGATGCAAACCACAGAATGTCTTTCTTGGGTAGACGGCCTGATGAAGATTGCTCCTTTCCAAACAGTTTCTCACTTATGAGTTTTATGAAGTTCACCCATGCATCTGGGATGCATTGAGTTATATGCATCATCTCCACTGTTTAAGTGGTAACTTAAGAATCTGCTGAAGGCCCTAGCAATGAAATACTCTCCAACTGACCATTGAAAAGGCTAGAGTGGACAAAAAACTTCTGTTCCTTTCTTTCCGTTCTTTTTATTCTAATTCAAATGCATTTCACCTGAGATGGCTATGGTATGGCTGCTCATGGGAGTATTAATATTTTGAGCACCAAATGAGAGCGTGAGAAATTTGCGCTATTTCAAAACTAAGAATGAAAGAAGTATTGGCTTGGTATAATCGCTAAATCATTATTTCAAATGAGCATACCTGCTTTAAAGTTATACCCCCATTCCACACAACCGTTCTAGCTACCGTTCTCAGCCGTTCTAAACCATCCTCAGGACGGCTGCCTCTACCGATCAGACGCTAGGAGAACGGCCATTTTTGGCATTCTTGCGTTCCAGTAGCGATCTGTTAACGACCGTAACAATGCTGTAGGGTTCTAATACAGTTCATGTACCGACCATGTAAGGTCCGTACAGCGTGTCCATAACGATCTTTACCATTTTAGTACCGATCACTAGCGTTCTAGCAACGTTCCTTTCAGATCTCACACCGTTGCTGTACCGAGTGTACCGTCCTCTACCGTTCATTATCGATTTCACAGCGACCGTAGCGTGCTGTTAGCAATCCATTAACGATCCAGTAACGTTATGTTACCGTTGCCGTAACGATCTACAGAGGTTATAAAAGCGAGACACATATCAAACATGTATTCAGTTGCAAAAAAATAAAATGCAATGTATTGGACGACATTTTACATGGCCTAACAAAATACTATAATTAATAAAATAATAATGAACTTGGAAGGAAATCTATAAAGGGAATACCGGTATAACAATATGGGTGTTAAACAAAGTCAAACATGTCATCTCGCCATATGAATATTTATAATACTCACCGATGTTTTGTTGTTGAGTTTTTCCTTTTGAATGTGCTTCTGTGATGATGTGCGCTCTAGCTCGTGTGAAAATAAACTGATTGGTATTGGAACGTGACACCTATATTCAGCAAAGCAAATTTGTTGAATTATCTGAAAAGCTTAGGAGCAGATCCTCCACGGTAGTGTTCTCCGGGATTCTACCGGTACCACGTGCAAGCAGAGGGAAGCAGAATTTTATCTGGAGGTTTAACACGTGGCTATGAACCTGGTGTAGGAAAGAGGGGTATAGGTTTATGGGGCACTGGAACTACTTCTGGGACAGGGGTGACCTGTTCAAGCCGGATGGGCTACACCTGAACCGGAGGGGTACCTTTGCACTGGGTCAGCATATGTTGAGGGTAGCAGAGAGTTATTTAAACTAGGGACTTGGGGGGCAGGGAGGTTAGAGAGTGTTACACAGAGGGAAATGCAGACTGCCCTGATGGAAGCTGACAGCGTTACATGCACTATTGATGATATATTTTTAAAGCAAAAAAAAAAAGTGGTGAGGGGCTTTGAGCAGCGGGCACATGGGAAATCGAAGGGGAAGAGCGTTCATGATAACCTGAAATGTTTTTATCTAAATGCAAGAAGCATTAAAAATAAATTTCGAGAACTTGAGGCAGTTATGATTAGTGAAGGCTATGACATAGTTGGGATTACAGAGACATGGCTTAGTGAAGAGGATGGAGATGAACATAATAGGGAAGGTTATAAGCTCTTTAGGAAGGATAGATGCAATAGGGGAGGAGGGGGTGTAGCACTCTATGTGAACGAAAACATAAATGTGCAGGAAATTCCTGAAATTGAACATTCCTTGCCCTGCGAAGATATCTGGGTCAGGCTCACTGGCAAACACGAGACTGGTTTAAACATAGGTGTATGCTATCGACCACCAGCTTTGGACAGTACAGTCAATGAAATGCTTTTTAAGAGGATTACGCAAGCTTGTAGAGGAGAAGGGACTATTATTATGGGAGACTTAAATTATCCTGGTATTGATTGGGAAAAGGTGAAAGGACAGGGGAGGGGGGAGGAAGAATTTCTAGATGTCATAAATGATAATCTTTTGGTGCAGTATGTTAATAAACCTACAAGAGAGAAGGCAATTTTAGACTTAGTGCTCTGTAATGACCCAGATAGAATTAGCAATGTTGAGGTACGGGAGCCACTTGGGACAAGTGATCACTCTACTATTAATTTTGAGGTTTCATGGGAAGTTAAAAAGGTGTTTTCAAAAACAAAAATTTTCAATTTTAGGCGAGCAAACTTTGACAGGATGCGCTCATATCTAAGTGGAATAAAATGGGAGACACTCCTGGACTATGAGTCTGTAACTGAGATGTGGGAAAGATTTAAGGGGGTTTTACTTGATTCACAATGCAAATTCATTCCAAAGGTGTCCAAAAGTAAGCTGAAAAAGCAGAATCCTCAGTGGATGACCGCAGCTATTCGTAGGAGTTTGAGGGAAAAGAGGAATCTTTATAAGATGTACAAAGAGGATAACAATGAGATTGCTAAGGCCGAATACTGTAAAATGCGGGCTGTGGTCAAAAAAGAGCTGAGGAATACTAGAAGACTGTATGAAAGACAAATTGCAGAGGGGGCAAAAACTAACCCTAAGCGCTTCTTTCAGTACTGTAGTAGAAAAAGGAAAGTCAAAGAGCAGGTTAAGTGCATAAAGAATAAAAATGGATCGCTGCTATATAATAACAAGGATATTGCGGATGCCTTAAACGGTTACTTTGTTGAGAATTTTACCTTAGAGCGGGTCTTTATTCGGCCAGAGGGCATGTCCAATGCTCAAGATTATTTAGTGGAAATTGAGGTTAGGGATAACGCAGTATTAGACAAGTTGCATAAACTAAAGGCAGATAAGGCGGCGGGTCCTGATGGCTTATATCCTAGAGTGCTCAGGGAAGTTAGTGAGATCATCTTTAAGCCGCTATCCGCCATCTTTAGACGGTCTTTAGAAACTGGAGAAATACCAAATGATTGGAAACAGGGTAATATAATACCAATATATAAGAAAGGGGACCGTACTGAGCCAGGTAATTACAGGCCAGTCAGTTTAACTTGCATTGCATGCAAAATATTGGAATCTATCATAAAAGATGAGCTGGACTTATTTCTTGAACGTAACAATATCTCGAGGGATAGCCAACATGGTTTCCGTGAAGGAAGGTCATGCCTGACAAACCTTCTGGAATTTTTTGAAGAGGCCACCAAGACTTATGACCAGAGCAGGGCTTATGACATCATATATTTGGATTTTCAGAAAGCATTTGACACAGTACCGCATAAGAGACTAATTTTTTAAAATGAGCTCCACTGGAGTTACAGGAGGTATTCTGAAGTGGATTCAAAACTGGTTGCAGGACAGAACACAAAAGAGTGGTGGTCAGTGGTATCTCATCTGAGCTAGGTATGGTGGGGAGTGGCGTCCCCCAGGGATCGGTGTTGGGACCCCTGCTGTTCCTCATCTACATTAATGACCTTGATAGGAATATTGAGAGCAGATTAGTGAAATTTGCAGATGATACTAAATTGGGAGGTTTGGCAAATAGTTTAGAGTCCACTAAAGTGATTCAGGATGATTTGGATAGAATCCAGAATTGGGCAGAAATGTGGCAAATGAAATTTAATGTAGCGAAATGTAAAGTAGTTCATGTAGGTAATAAAAACATTAGACGGGATTACTTCATGGGACGTTTTAAACTGGAATGTGCTCCACAAGAGAAAGATCTGGCAGTGATTGTTGACCAAACCCTCACAGGCTCTAGCCATTGTGCCGTAGCAGTTAAAAAAGCCAATCGGATGCTGGGATACATTGCCAAAAGTATTGAGTTCAAATCCAAGGAGGTGATGCTTCTTTTGTACAACACATTCGTCAGACCACATCTAGAGTATTGTGTACAGTAGTTCTGGGGACCATACTTTAAGAAAGACATAGAGGCTTTCGAGAAAGTTCAGAGAAGAGCCACGAAGCTAATTCCGGGTATTAAAGATGAAAGCTATGAGAAAAGGCTGAAGATCCTTAATCTCTTTAGTCTTAGGAAAAGGAGACTAAGGGGTGATCTGCTTGAGGTCTTTAAATATGTTAAAGGGATTAACAAAGTGAATTATGTAGGATTCCTTCAACCAAGTGTTGTTAGTAGAACTCGGGGTCACAAATGGAAGCTGACCAAAGGTAAATTTAGCACTGATATTCGGAAATATTTCTTCACCCAAAGAGTAATTTCGGTGTGGAACAGCTTGCCTGACCATATTGTTGAGGCAGAGACCTTGGGAGTTTTCAAGAGCAGGCTTGACTTAAAGTTAGTTACCATTGAGTCATTGAGTTATCTGAAGTGATATATTCACGATAGTACAAAGGAACTGGCGAGCCTAGTTGGGCTGAACGGCCTGTTCTCGCCATTCATGTTATGTTATGTTATGTTATATACACATCGGCTGGCACGGTGCGGCAACGCTAATGTATCGGTATTGGAATGGTTGGGACGGTATCGGAATGCTACTGGAACCTTAATACAACGCTAGGGGAATGTAAGACAATCTGGTTGAAACGGTGAGGTGGAGATTGGGTCGGATCAGAACGTTACCAGATCGGTATGAGAATGGTAGGGGACGGTAGCAACGGTATGAGAACGTTACGGCTGCGGGGCGAATATTAGCGACCGTTCACTCCCGATGCATTAGTGTTGCGTTACCGTTGCTTACGTTCCATTAACGACCCATCAGTTCTCATAACGATGTGCTAAGGATCCATTACCGTTCATTCAGAACGGGAGGGGAACGGCCAAAATTTTGAACATGCAGCCCGACCTCAGCCGTCCCAACCGTTCCTACCTTTCGATGGAGTTCGGTTAACGTCCAGTGCCGTTCCAATAAGGCTACATTAAGGTTCCTTCCCGACCTCTCCCATTCCAGTACCATTCCTTGATCGGTATGGGAACGGTAGCTTGAACGGTTGTGTGGAATTGGGGTATTAGGCATTCAGATGGACGACTGCTAGGAACAGGAAGATTGTGGTATGCTGCCTTTTTCATTGTGCTAAATTGTTCATGACTTTCGTGCCTTAAACCATAATTTACAAAAGCCCCCATTACCAGGATTATAAAACTGGGTGGTCATCAAAAATGCCACTAATTGCAGATAAAACTGGCTAATCAATAACTATAACAAAAATACAGAGATACATAGAAACAAAGAACCAGAAAATGAAATGACACTTCCATGTAAGAGTACTACAAAACCTTTGTCATGAATGGGCAAATGTTAACATGTAAAGCTAATATATAGGACAGCAGCAGTGCTGGGTGTATGATGAGGGTGTGTACAACACAGACGGTGAAGGCCGCATTCTCTGTAACAGATGCTCTCTCTACTTTGGACTCTGTGTCCTAATGGAGCTTGTGCTGAAGTCTGTGCTCTGCCCACTGGCAGTACCTCACAAATTAGTCTCTCTCTCTCTCTCTCTCTCTCTCTCTCTCCCATCATTTCCTCCTTTATCCCTCCCTTCAATGACATTCTCATTGCTTTATTGCACTAACAGGTATTCAGTAAATTCTACTGGTGATTACACAAGATTGTAAGAATTCTGTTATACTTTCTCAATGGGGTTGTATTGTTATTTTTACATTATCAAGGAGGTTTTCAGATATGTTACTGTACACATCAATCATTTTACGTCAAAAAGTGCAACATTGATCTCAGCAGAGAACTCATGAGACATCTCTTCCAGTTCACTATTGAAAGGAGAGCACACCCAGACAAAACTGCCCACTTAATGAAAAGGCCTAGGTACATTCCCATTCCCCTCTCTGACTGCAGTTTAAATAACTGACCGTTGTGGCCACTGATAGACACAGTGCCAACACAGGGTCACATACGTACAGCAGCCCAGCTCCACAACATGCATTTTCCCTGAACCCCCTGATAGGTTCAACCATGCACTCTCACCTCATTTGACTCGCACCTCACAACTGGAAGACTTGGTTATGAATAAATCAGTTCATATAGTAGAGGGCTGAATAATTAAATATGAATCTAAATAAATTTAGTATTGTTGCAGTTTTTTGATCTTCTTTGTGGTGAGGGAGTGGGAGGTGAATCTGGGAGCAAGTGGGGCTGAATTGCAGCGCACAGCATGAAAATCTGGATATTTGCAAAATTGGCAGCAAATTAATGCCTATTTTATTGCTTAGTCATGTCATGTCCTTTTAGGCCCATAGGCATTAATTTCTTCAGAAGTATCTTAAAACCGCAGCAAAAGAGGATTTTTAAAATATGTATAGGGACAAAGCCTAGTAGTCAGCTCCACTCAAGTGTGTATTGCCCTTGCAAACTCACATTGATAGCTGCAAAAGTGAATTGTTTGCCTAATGCTTTGGTGGCATTAGTACTGCGGGATATTGCATAGGAGTATCATGGGACAGAAACAAATGGGCCCATCTCTTCCCTTTGAATGGAATAATAGGCAGGAACCCTCAAGGGAATTGAACCATCAGTCTTAATGCAGTTAAAAATCTGTATTTCAAACGATTAATCATTAGTTGGTTCCAAAGGGCAATTAAACTAATTGCTAATTCATTATGTGCTATTCATTAATTTATTCATGTTTATTCATTTTAATTGCAGAATTATTTATTGTTAGATAATTCATGGGCTGAGGATTAACTGGGCCTATCTCCACTTTTTACTAAATGAAGAAAATGGGATGTGAAATTTTGCTGCATCATAATTTCTCACTCCAAGTATACTTTTCAGATATTTATATTCAGGGGAGTTATTGGGACTGAAAGGTATAATATCATGCAGTTATACCTTTAGTAAAATTATTTTAGATAGGGGATCTAGGAAAATGTACATGGAGATAGACCTTTGGAATTTTCAAAATGTCATAAATGTTGCAGGTATATGGTTCTATCGCTTAGACAGCTCCTTGTATTTCCAGAAATGTTTAGCCACAAAGTTCTGTCTGGCCTTGTGTTTTTTAAAAAAAGAACACAACAATGTGACTCCACCCAAATCTGCAAATTACATGTTCATGGTAAAAGGTAATACAGAATTTGAAAGAAAAACAGAGTATGTGACAGTAATAATCACAGAAAATGGGCAGCCACCTCCTGTCTGAGAATAAATAGGAAATAAACCCTGTAACACTGAAATGAGCTATGGAGTCTCAAGGGTGTTCAGTGCCAACTGCTCCTATCTCTATAGCCAGTACAAGTTCATCTGAGTACATTTAATGCAGACATGAAGCACACTACATAGTATACAAACTCTGGCCTTGGGCTTGGTTTCAACTAGAACTATGTCCATCATATTATACTTGCAATGCATAAAATATAAGATTGAAAATCAAGTAGTACTATCTTAAACTGCCCCCTGGAATAAGACAAATGAAGGGTTTTAAGACATAGATGCTTCATTCAAGTGCTGTGGTACCTACCTATCTAAAATATCCCAGATTTCATCATCTTACAACCTTCGATTTGATATTTTAGAGGGATTTTGCTTCAAAATGGTAGAGTGGATAGAACCTTTGCTCAGCGATCTTGTCATCCTGATCAGATGACCCTATATCCAGCTCCCTGATTGGACAATGTGGACACAGAACTTTTTAAACTGAAGTGGATTGAAAATTCATACAAAGTACTATGCACTTTCTGGATGTTTCTCCCAGCTGCCATCTATCATTGAAAAAATTACACCAGGATATAGTACCTGTTAATACTGAGATGATTTCTATGGTAGAACGTGATTTTTGATGTAAAGTGGAGATAGGCCCAGTTAATCCTCAGCCCACGAATTGCAGTTACTGTTGACTGTACAGTTGACCAGGCGAGTGTTTAAACATCAAAAACACCCGCGCTGAGCCTGAACAAGGGGAAGTGATCTGCGGATTCTGCAAACATTTTTGGAATTAATTTATAAATTAATCAGCTAATGTTATCATGAAGTGTCTCACCTCGATTAAACCAAACTCACTGTGTATGCCTAACAAATGGCATTTCATAAGACACTGACTTGTGCAAAAAAAAAAAAAAAAAATTGGATATAGTGCTGCATAAACAACTAATTAAAAATACTATGATGATGCCAAGTATTCATGCCTTTTTAATGTATCCACAAATGCTCTCCAATCGTTGAAATCAAGGAAGGAACAGAACCCCAGAGAAGGAGAGTGCAGCTCAACACAGGTGTAACAGACGATGCTGATCTGTCAATTGCTCGCTGTTGGGCTACCAGAATAACAGTCAGGAGGAGTGCACACTTCACCAGAGTCAAACTGTCCCACGGGGGGATGAAGTGGCTGAGGGGAAGAACCCTTCAGTCCTGATGACCACAGAAAGCTTGGGAGCCTGCGCCTCACAAACTGGACAGAGGAACAGACTTGGGAGGGTGAAAGAGAGCGCGGTCCTAATCCTGGACCCTGGTTAGGCTTGGGGGCTCGTTTCAATTAAACTTGACAAAGGAACAGACTTGGAAGCATTAATTACAGTGTGGTCCCAATCCTGGAACCTGATTAGGCTTGGGAGCTTTTCCCAATAAAATTGGACATAGGAACTGTCTAGAGCTGAGTTAACTTCAACGCGATCTCCAGTCCGGTCCAATTTGAACTTACTCCCATTGTCCATGTCTGTACCACTTTTCCATCCCGTAAATGTAACCAGAGCTCTCCTGGGGGATCATGGAACTTGTAGCATGTAGTTAAGCGCAACGGCGTCCCCCATTGATGGAAATGTTTGCTGCAAACTGTCCATTCAGAGTGAGCCGAGTACCACCGCTTGTTGCGCTATGAAACAACTTGCCATAGTGAACGCGCTCCCGGGTTGCTTTTGGTAGCATGTTTTTTTTCAATGCATTTTCAATGATAATCAGGAATTTGAAATATGATTAGTGATTGATTAGTGATTCATAATAAAACAAATAAAAGTAATCCTTGACTAATAATAACATTATTTGTTGAATTACAGAGTGAAATTCACAAAAAAATCACAAAAATCAATCAATCAATCAATCAATCAATCAATCAATATTGGTTATTGATCACCAATTTACAGATATACCGTACACTTGAAACCAATACCAATCGATAGCCCAGACAATACCTTTTCCAAAAATGTACAGTTTATTGGGTTTATCACCAGATTTAAAATTATCTGTGAAACCTACAAAATCTCAAGAAAAACTCTGGTACAGAGTGTATTGAAAGCTCTGGGAGCCAAGAGGCTAATAACTTCATAAATCTGTCTCTCCACTGGAAAATAATTGTTGTTCGCCCCAGTCAGGGTTAGTTGACCGGAGGTCTCCCAGACTCCAATTACAATTTACCTTGATCACAGAGAACAAACCAAAAAGAATGGGATATGATTGGGTTTATTTTGTATAACTCAAAAAGTATCATACAAGAACCTAGGCTGATCTGCGCAGATCATAAAAGAACCAAACACTCAGCTCACAAAAACACAGTGAGCACCTCAAACCAAGGAAATGGAGTAAGGAACTGATTCTTCCAAGAAGTTCTGTTTTATAGACATTTTTTGCCATTGTTTCTGATTAGATTACACCTCACACCTTATACTTCCTGTAATATTTACCATCTGCATTTGGTGTTGACTTCTGTCCCCTGCGATTCCTGTCTTCCATCTATTTTTATTAACAAAACAATCAAAACCAGTCACCACGAATCATCCCTTACACCCCTTCTGTCCCAAACTCAAGCTAGTACATCAATCAATCATCCACTGCTTGACTGCCTGTCCCTTCTCCATTTGTGAATGGATTTACAACTTATTGCCTTAGTGTCCTCTGAGTCCCCTTTATGCTATTGCCAAGTTGGCCCATCATACCCAGCATTCCAGCTATTCCAAGCAGTCCCCACTCCTTCTCAAAATTTCATACAGAACACTTATGCGCCCTGTATACAGCCAAAGTTCAGCTGTGATTTTGACTCATTTGTACAGAAGGCTTAATACTTTATCACGGAATGTATATAGATACATGAAACTCATTCATAATAACTACATTTTTTGAATGAATATAACTATAATTTTGCGGTTGAGAGTACCAGAGATAATGGCTTTAAAGTATATTCTATACAACATACCATATGGTGTCATGACATACTGTCGATAATGACTTTATGATTCTATTACTTAATAATTGATAGCATTAATATTCATTCGTGACTTATCATTCAAATATCCCCTATCATATTACATTTTACCCCAAGTATTGTTTAAACTTCAGTTTGATATGGGAAGTCAAAATCAGGTTAGGTTGCACAGCTGCTTCTTCTGGGATGGTGAGCAGGACACCAGCTCGTTCGGGACACGGATGCACCAAAATTGAAATCAAGGTGCACAGACCAAATCTAAGGGACAGGGGTTCAAGGATGCAGGTGATAAACTATAGTTATAAGTGGCACCCTCAAGCAAGCTTGCACATGTTGTGCACAATTATTTTCTGGACTTTGGGCCCATCCCTGAATTGATGAACTTTTGGCACCTGGAATCCTTCCAGGTGACATGCAGTGTGACATTTTTCATCTGTGCTTATTCAGTTCTAACTATGAGCACTATAGGAATATAATAATTCCTAATAATTATAATCTAATTATGTGCACAAGAATATAAAGAGAGGTTTAAAAGCTTTGCCATTTTATGCCACATATTATGAATATTTGATTATGAGTGTATGAAGATAGTGGGAGTGGTAAAGGGCAATTTTTTTTTAAATCTCACACTCCTCAAACATACACCATGGTTTTGACTCAAAAAATATTACTTTGTAATTAAGGAATTCATTAATATTTGGCATATAAGGTCTGAAATTATTATTTTGACCTTCAAAAGGAGGGAATTTAGATCTCTTAGATCATAGATGATTCCGATGACTCATAGTCAGTTAGATAAAGTCGACAATGGAACACTTTTTAATAGTAAATGTGTCTCTGCCTCTGTGAGATTTTGAATTCCAAACTCTGTCAAGTGATGCAAATGAAGGCTACAGTACACATTTTATTCCAAAAAATGCAGTTACAATTCAAGTGGGTTGAATCAAATAGGGTCTAGTGAATAGATAACTTTTAAACCTCACTTTATGTTGCAAACACAGTCTGAGTATTTTTCAACTACACTATTAATTATGTGCCTTGTGATTTTGTTTGTCAGCCCCTCTTGGTAAACTAAGACAGACACTATTATTTAGCTTAGATTTGGTTCTCGCAAGTCATACGCAAATGGTCTTGCATTACAGGAACATTCCAAATATCGGCTTACCCGATCACATATGAATCACCCTGCGATTCCATCTAATTTCCACAGAAAAGGCCCCATGATATACAAACTGTCATTGCTATGCAACTTTCAGTGCAGTTCTGAGTGGCGTTCACAGGAAATTACCAGTTAGTCCTCGCGGCTGGAAAAAATAAGAAAGCAGCAATCAAAGAGCCCAGTGCTAAAGTGATTCAGTCACATTTTCACACACAGTGAGGAAAGGATGGGAAAATGTCCTTTAAGTTTAAGCTTCGATTTTCTCAATTTTCTGAACATTGACGTTTTGTGACTTTAGTACTTTTAGCACTGGCCAAACACAACATGTTTTTATGCTGAACTTGAATTGTCCAAAACGTCACTTAATTACTTTTAGCACTGGGGTCTTCAATCTGTCGATGAGCTTATTGTCAGACATAGCGTATGCGGAAAAATCGGGCCATTTGTGCTTTATGTAAGCTCAGAAGAATCAGTCAGCAGCTGAGCCATGTACGTTTGGCACTTAGATCCAAAAAGCCATCTGAAGCTACAGTGCAAATCAGAAAGATCAAATTAGAATTTTCTTTTACTTCAGACAGAATCATTTGCTCTTTTCCTTATTTCCGGGAAGATACATTCAAATTACCTTCAGAGGACAGACAGCCACTGGCCCTTTCCAATACTCATTTTAAGTGACACGGAGCGACACTAGATACAGTAATAGCAAAATGCCTAACAGTACACCGATCAGCCATATCGAAACCACCTGCCTAATATTGTGTCGGTCCTACTCGTACTACCAAAACAGCTCAGTAAAACTGATGTCTACTGGAATTCCCAGACCCGGGTTTCCCAGCAGAAGATTTTCCAAAGCTTTACACTCTCTTCACCTGTGATAGCTGGTATTTCGAAACGCCAAATGCAGTGGCCGGAATGAAAGGAAGCACAGCAAAATGACAAACACAGATAAAACAAGAGAGAGGGGCTTGCGCTTCCAAAGGACATAAATCTCGTCCAAATAATAATCAGAAAGCAAAGCGAGCTAGACAGAACGAAATAAAGGAAAAATCTCGGAAGCCGAGATCAAAGATTAAGCACCAAGACGGTGCACAGACAGAGGAAGGAAGAGGGATGAGAGAGAGAAAATTTCCCTTACTAACTAACACTTTTACTCTTTTGCAACTAAATCCTAAACAACTCTCTAGCTAGAGAACTTACAGGCTCTATTGCAATCCTAACACTGACACTCTAGCAAAGGTGGCGAGGCGGAACTTGGGCTTAAATAGAGTCCGGGCGCCGCCCATAATTAATGCCAGCTGGCCAAAGAATCCGATGTGGGCAAAACAATATCGTCCTGGACGAGAGTAACAAAAAAAGCTCCCAAACAAACGCCAACCTCCAAAACCATGACATCACCAGCTTGTCTTTTGCCCACAGAGCATCCTGGTGCCATCTCTTCCACAGGTAAATGGTGCAAAAGTTCCCCGCCGATGCACATGATATAACAGAAAATGGTACCCACTGGACCCGGTCACCTTCTTCAATGGCTCCAACACTCAAAAAAATGAAACCCCTTGAAATGTTAGATTTACTAAATAATGTTATGTCAACTTTTTCCACAAAACTGAGTTAAGTACATTCCACTCAATGCAATTAATTAAACTGGCCAAAAAATGTTAGAAGTCAAATAAAGGTTACGCAAAGTAATTGTGTGGAAACTGTTGACATAACATTATTAAGTAAATCTAACATTTCATGGGGTTTAATTTTTTTGAGTGAAGGTCTGACGCTCACGTGTCCATTGTAGGCACTTTTAGCGGTGGACCAAGATTAGAATGGGCACTCCAACTGGTCTGCAGCTATAAAGTGCTACATGCAACTAGATGCAATGCACTGTGTGTTTGCAGAGTGTTCCCAAGAAATGAGAGTAGCAGGTTAAATGAAAAAAGTACCTTGTCAAGAGCTGCATGTGGCGCCACACCATTGCTTAGCCTGTAAGGGGTGCATTTTGGTGCATTCTAGTGCACCTTAGACAGCTTAATGCTTTGTTTTCAGGGGATAGTGTCAGGATTTTCTGGTCAATTTTCACTTTTTTTTTTGTGAAAGTTGAATGTCCTTACTTAAGCAACACGTTACTATTTCAATCACAATACCAACTAGCTCCACAAACACCAATACATTTAATACTAAAAGCAAGCATAAATGAACTCAAACACCAAAGCAATTATTTGTTTGAACCATTTATTCTATTTTATTATTACTTATTCTTTATCTTGTATCGGTCTGTGGCTTTTTGTTTGGCACTTAATTATTAGCCATTTGTTATCATAACAATATGGGGATTCAAGGAACAACTTGAATGAGTTCCAAAAAACTGCAGTAATATCAATATAAAAATTGCATTCAATCCCTGGGGAAAAACAAATATGAATCTCTAGTCATAGAGGATGTTCAGATAGCTATTTTGTGTCATATCAAGTAAACAAATCACAGATATGACACAAAACAATTTCAATTTTTTAGCTTAACATTCAGCCTTCATGAAACACACCTCAAACAAATTTGATTAAATTGTTTTAATAAATGGAATTTTTAAAAATTAAGTTAAGGCAAAAATATCAAATCACTCATTTACTTCACAGTTAGTGGGTTGGTAAGCACTGTGGATATCTGTGGAAGTGAGTTTTTCACATGTCCCATTTAACATGCAAAAATAAGCTGATAAACCAGTCAAACAGAATTTGAAATTTGTGAAATATGTCCTATCAATGTACACAAAATATATGTGCCTAAAAAGAGTAATGATAAATTCACAGATTTCAAATTTGGACCTCACCCCGCCCCATATCTACGTCATTAAACACAAGACAAAATGTGCATTAAATTTAAAAAGAGCTAACCTGTTTAACCCGAATGCCCCTGGATTTTCTGACAGATCTTCTGTTGCCTGCCATCAGAGGCATTGAAGCCTTACTTTTTATGCGTAATTGCTATCACCATTTTCCTATTTAAGATCACCTGATTAACAATCAAACAGTTTTTTTAAATGAATAATCAAGACCGCTACATAAGCCCATTATGATTAAGAAATGTTAATGAATGGGTAGAAGATCATCGATAGGTAATACTGACAACGTAGATAATACACGTAATTGTAAGAATGGCATTAATCCAAATAATTAATTCATCCAAAAATTACCATAATGTTCATAACGTGAAACATCTCGAGTGTATCAAATTACGAACAATGGTGCAAAACGGCGTCAGTTGCAGCGTTAGTCCAGCTAAATATGTACCGTCTCACAAGCTACAGGATTCAGATTAATCGAAAGACAATTGACGCTTTATGTCCTCATTAACCCTCGTCCAACCAAGGGGGGGTTGCCACCAGCGTCAATTTTTGCCTGTTTTTGATACAAAATATGCTTACAAATTAGTTGCAAATAGTATGCTATTATTATGTTTCATGCTGAATGAACTTTGTAGACCACACTGATTGTCATCCTTATTGATTTATTGATGTAGCTTGTCCTTTTATTAGTAAATCTTGGAATTACAATGACCAGCAGTGATCAGTAACCTTGAAGTGATCTTCACCTAATAATATTAGAAATGCATGACCGACATACTTTTACTTGTGTGTTTTACTGGTTACTGTATACTATTTTTATACTGTGCTATAGGCCTACTATTATACAAGTTCATAGAATAGTTCATAAAGTTGTTCTCGTAATTCATAGATAAACCTTTTATGCAAGTGTGTTTTTGAATTTTTTTCAGATATGACATCTATAATGACGTCAATGTGACGTCAAAGTGCTTAAGTTTGTAATGTTTGATTCTTGTTTTGAAAGAGAACATATGTACCAGACATATTACTGATATTACTGATATTGTTCTATCATAGGGAAAAACAGTAAAGAAAATGTGAAAAATGTTCAGAAAACTATTTGTTTTCCTTTTGTGTATATATGTCCCAAAATGAGTAATTTATGACATCATAGTAATGTCAAATTTATGTTACTCATGAGTTTATAACATTTATAATAATACTAAAATATTAATTGTAGTATCAGTAGTTCTAGAGGTTACAGAAAGTTACTTATTTTCAGCTAAAACTAATAAAAATATAAAAAAACATGGATTTTTGTCATTTTGATGTTTTCTCCTAATATGGTGTTAGTTATGACGTCACTATGACGTCATAATGTGTTTTATGAAATGTGAAATGTGTTTTGTGAAATGTGTTTTATTTGTACTTGATTTGAAGAGAGGACATCTGTAGCTGTACACTGATACCAAACAAGATGATGTTTATCGCATAATTTCGAAATAATGGTAACCACCCCCCCTTGGTCGGGGATGTAGTAGAAAAACCCTTGGTTGGACGAGGGTTGAAGAAAATGCGTGATAACTTTTTGATGAAATGAACAGGAATCAAGCTAAAAACGAATTTAATAGTTGTTATATTGGTTCAGCAAATGAGCTAATTAATGATTGGATACGGACTACATGTGAAGAACACACTGGCACACTTGCAGCCACAATGTGGTAACAGTTTATACAATTACCTACGTTCCGACACTGGTATGTTAATATGTTTGATTATCGCATAGTGGCTGTGAGTGGCCCTGGGCTGACATTGGGGAATTTACAATTAGTAAAATGGGTTTACTTTATCATAGCTGATGGGCTGACCTCTCAACAGAAATCTTATCTATTCAATGTGTTGCGTTGAAATTACTTCTCCTTATAAAGGGCATCATTGATGTTCACCTGTTAGACGCCTTGCTAAAACTGATAATGTAACAACGGACCAATAATGTAATAACTGCCCGATAATGTAATAAAATTAACTGATAATGTAATAACTTCAACCGATAATGTAATAACTGCCTGCCCGATAATGTAATAACATTTTGACCTATAATGTAATAAAAAGTGTCTGCCTGATAATGTAATAACACTCAACCGATAATGTAAGAACTTAGTTCATTCAATTCATCGGGGCGTGAGTAGGTGACAGTGTTGCCAGATCATCGAGCCAAATACATGTGGGCGTGAGTGGGTATCAGTGTTGCCAGATTATCGAGCCAAATTCATTCGTGTATGAGGGAGTGGCAGTGTTGCCTGACGTGTCGGGCCAAATTAATCCAGGGGTGAGTCGGCAGAGTGTTGCCAGATGCATCTTTCGAAAATCCATCTATTCATAGTCATCTGGCAATAGAATATGGCCAGCAATAAGAGCAATGGTGCCATAGGGTGTGTGAGGACCACGCATGTGTTTGTGTTTGTGCATGTGACCTAGCTCCTAGTGACTGTTACATCAACAGTTCCCCCGTCATTGTTCGAGCAACGGCTGATAAACTGTTGACGTCACAATTACTTAGGACTTAGGTCACGTGGTACCCTCACGCGCCTATTAAGAATCCAGGCGGATTTGGTGGGTGCTTCGGAGACAGACGTCGGATTGGATGGGGTGGACAGAGTCAGTATCGGAAAACGCGGGTAACGATCTGGATTCAAACAAACGGTTTCAGTTGGAACAGCTGGTATGGGTTCGGGCCAGTCTGTAAAGGCCATTTTGTTCTTGGGAATGTCGGGCCGACCGATTTTAAATTTCTGGCGCGCCTCTTGGCGGGTAATTGGGTAATCTAAAGCAGAAGGCATTGGGTGGATTCGTGAAAACTTCAGTTCCGAATGTGGTTCCTTGCAGCTTGTAGTTCATGGCCAAGCTCTATATCGAAGTGTCAACCTGTTGCCCAAATCGCAGGATCAGCACGCCTATTTGAATTTTGAGGCCAATATACAGTGGTGTGCAAAATCTCAGAAACCATTGCATAAGGTGATATTTATTATCAATAGTTGGCTCACCCTTTGCCTTCAAAATCTTTAGTTTGATTTCTGTACTGTCTAGTGGGATATTTCCCATTCTTTCAGGACAGTCTCCAGTGTTGTGCCATTTAGAGATCTAGGAAACGGACTCATAGCGCCACCTGCTGTTGAGCAGGGTGAATAACTTAGCTAGGACATTTGTTAATAGATCGGCACCACATCACAAAAATGCGACAAAAGTCACATGATTTTTTTGTACTTTCAGAAAAAATTCTCGTACGAATTGAAGCGTTGTGTATTTGTGAAAGGTACTTTTCGTATTTGTAAAACATAATATATTAGTTTGTTAATGGCGTTTTGTATTTGCAAACCACTCTTTTTGTACGTGAATCATTTTCATTTCTGCAAACCACACTGTTTGTTTGCAAGTGAATCATTTTTGGGCTGGGCCGCGAATAGCGGCCAGGCCCCTGTAAACGCGAATGTCGCTGAGTATCTGAGTGACTGACTGACTGCCTGAGTGATCAAGTTCAACGATTGGCTGGCCGGCGGGGAAGAAGTTCAGCAATTGGTTGGCCAGCGGGGAAGAACTTCAAAGATTGGTTGGCTGACGACTGACTTCAGCGATTGGTCGGCCGGCGGGCAAGAACTTCAACGATTGGTTAGCCGACGATTAGCTGGCTGGCTGGCCGGGCGTTTGTCACTCGTGTCTCCTGGGGGGTAGCCTATACCACGAAGTTCAACATAGACAGGCTATATTTGAGTGAGCCAGCTCAACAAACCCTGAACTCGCAATCAGAGATAATTGGTACCACAACAGTGGTTGTAATCTTTCTTTGTTAATCTCCTTTTTGTGCTTTCAACACTGTACGCGCTCTCAACAAAAAAGCGTTTCATGTGTCAACTGTCCCTATTTCCGTTCACAAAATGACCGATCGCGTGCTGTACGTTCCGTGAGGACATTATCCCTGATCCAGAATCAGTAACACTGCGGGTTATCTCCCCCCGCCACACCAGGGGGCGCCGCCAGCGGCTTAATGGGAGACACACATAGGCAGGCTATATTTCAGTGAGCCGGCTCAACAAACCCTGAACTCGCAATCAGAGATAATTGGTACCACAAAGGTGGTCGTAATCTTTCTTTGTTAATGGCGGTTTTGTGGTTTCAACACTGTACACGCTCTCAACAAAAGAGCGTTTCATGCGGCAATTTACCCTCTTTCCATTCATAAAATGACCGATCGCGTTCTGTATGTTTCTCAAGCTATCCCTGATCCAGGATCAGTAACACTGCGGGTTATCTCCCCCCGCCGCACCAGGGCTTAATGGGAGACCCATATGAAGTTTTACACTCATTGGTTGGACACTTGAAAGACTGCATGATTATGCATGCGCTTACTCAGGTGGACACTTGGGAAATTATAATTGAGATTTATGTTAGTGCATTCATGTTGGTTGATGTATGCACTTGTTCGTTGGATGTAATGTTAGTGGTTGCTGGGTAATTAATAAAATCTTCAAAAAAAAAATAAAGATAATCTCCTAGGAGGAGTGGGTCGTCATTATGGACAGTTACGAAGAATGTAAATATATAAAAAACAGCAAAAAGCAACACTGTTGCTGCTCATAAGGCCAGACAGGAATTCTGGTGGAAAAATTAAATTGCAATTAAAATTAATTGCATTTCAATTTTTTGTCACATCGTTAACCATATTCATTCATCACTGATATCAAATAACGCTTTATGTAAACACATGGCAGCTCCTTCACTCGAACATGTTTATTGAGCGGTTTTACTCGAAACTGTGGATTCTTTGTCCATAACATGCCCTAAGACGAAACATGGGGAAAAAAAGGAATCTTTGAAATTTGTTCTTACACCCTCACTATATAGGAACTGCCATGTGTTCACAAAAGTGACGTCACGTTACCAGTTAGCACAACTGTAACAATAACTTTATTGTTTCATTACGATTCAGGAGCAAGCATACATACTTTATCTGCTATCTACATCTGTTGCTGCTGTCTCTCTCTCAAATTCACATTCACAAAATCAATAACTGCTACTCTTACTCTTGCTCTTTGTCTATTCAAATGTATAACTTGCTTTTGATATGTTTTCCTTACTCAAGACCCCCACCTCCCACTCCCACTACCTCACACACTCTCACTCACTCCCACTCCCTCACTCACACTCTCACACTCACTCTCACTCTTTAAAACTCTCACTCTCACACTCTCCCACTCTCCCCACCCACTTCGTAAATAATTTATCAGCTCCAGCTCATTACTAAACTTGCACTTCATATAATTGCGTGAGCTTTGCCCCATTTAGCACCCTTTTCTTGGGCCCACATTCTCATACAGCACTTGGCAGCCCAGCCATATACTAGGTTGCACATAGTCTTGTTATATTTGCAAACTACACTGTTTCCAATGGGGACCCGCCTGATATCTAAAAATAGCCTGTACGTAAGGTGAACGTCATTCTCCGAACCTGGAAGTCGGGCAAACGAACAACAGGAGGCAATGTGCCGAGTTAGACAAAGTAGGTTTTTAGGCGATTTTATCAACTTTTATTTTAGATGTAACTTGTGCTGACAATTGAGACCTGGGATGCATTTCCCAAAAGCATAGTTTTTTAGCTACGCTAGCAACTTACGTAGTTTGTCCATTCACTGTCAATGGAACCAACTATGTAAGTTGGCACCTGTTCTTCCAAGAAACGTATTCCTGGCTCGGCAGAGCAGACCAATAGCAACAATAGATCTGAAAAAATTCACTTCACCATCGACAGCTAACGGCGGAAATACAGATAAGGGGCAGTCCAGATAACACAAACCGCGACAATAACAACCCTTTTTTCGTTTGCGCTTAGCCAGCTAAAGAAATGCAAAAGCAACGTGTTCAATGCTCGAATCACGGCAGGATAATGGGGGAGACTTTGTATTCATACTTTAATTTGTGACCCCTGTGACAGGTTTGTAACGGCAAGCTAGCTTGGTAACAGTTCGTTAACCTACTTGATAATACACTAGTTGTATGATTCTATTTTTTTCACTGGCTGTCCTTCTTCAAACAGAATAAAAATGTTATGGAATCGTGTAGCACAGTGGCGGAGGGGTAGCGGTGGGGAGTGGGGGCATAGTGGAGGGGCGGGGTACACCTGGGCATACATCATATGGAAGTGCCGGCTGTATTGTTGTAATAACGCAAAGTTCCTCTAGGGGGCGACAGATGTTACGCGCTATAGCTCTAACACTGCTGACTGGAAGCACCCCCGAAGCCTTGCCCCTTTACTGATGCTCTGATCTACTTATCTGGCCATATGAGCTGGCCCTTGTAAAAGTTGCTCAGGTCCAGTTTTTCCCCCATCCAACATATCGGCTACAAGAACTGACTGTTTGCTTACCGTCTAAGGTCAGTCTGCAGACCTTGATGCGCGCTATTGGTACAACATGATTATTTCTTTATGATCAAGTTATTTGTTTCATCTGAGAGTGGTTTTAGTGTTTTAGATTACCAGACTATGTAGTTTTTCAGAGAGCAGACTTCACACTTTCAAAAACCATCGCAGCTATCCTAATACCCTGGTAAAGGGTACTATTAAAGGAAGATAGGTATGGTTTGTAAAAATTTCCACAGATTTGCTAGAATTTTAAGCTTCACCTCCCACACAGTCTCATCTGATGGCAGAGATTATTTTGTGACTCCTCCACATCAATGCAGCCCCAGACAGTGTCTGGCAGTAGTTAGAAGAGTGGGAGAATAAGTGCCTGTGCTCAAATGCCAGGCTAGCATTGACAACCATACTAGAATTCTGTTGACTGAGAGATCAGTATCCTGAGTACGAGCTGATAAGCAGAAGTTGTGCTGCTGCAAGGTAAGGTTTCTGTGAGGAAATAGGTTCAGCACACCGCTGTTCGTAAGTTGTACCCACATCAAATGCTGAGCAATGGTGTACCTTTTCCCTCTGCACCTCAATGAATGCTCAAGCACTGTAAAAACATACTGTATAAAAAAAAATTCTTGTTATATAAAAGCAAAAGAAGCATTGTAAGCATGAAAGGCATTTTTTCCCGCAATGAAAATGAAATTCACAAGGCTTTTCTTACTTCACAGAGGAGTCTCACTTCACTTTGAAAATATGGATTGTAGGCAGCCAAAAAACAAAATCAAAAAGATAGTATTCCACTGAGCTTGTCATATTTTCTAGTAAATTTCTGTAATAATTTTTTTAAAAGTAAATGCACTGTACCCCTCATTTATTTGCCCAAGAATGGGTAAAGTCAGTCAATCGCTCCTGCAGGTTATGCCTGGAACTTCACTGTACTCATATCAGTGAACAATCATGATAATAGTAACCAGGACATAAGTTTATCTGACCAAGAATGAACAGTGTGAACCCTTTTCATTTTTAATGCTAACCTCATGTTTCATCCACACACAGTGGCAGCACCACACCACATTCACCTTATTCACATTACAACCAGGGACGTCAGGCAGCAGGCTATTTTGAAACCAAACTTCCGTTTCAGCACACAACTCAGGTCAGAATGGTCCAGATAAATAGAACAGGCTGTGTCATCTGTTGTTGCTGCTAGCTTGGAAGGTTTAAGATCAAATCTTAAAAATGAAACATTATGGGGAGTGTAGTGAGAGTTGAAAGATGTTGTCTTGACATTTTGCTTTCTGTAAAAATTCATTAGCAAGGTAGCCAGTAGTGACAATGTCTTTACCTTTGCCTGAACCAGCTTTTTATTGAACCAGAAATTAACCACTTTCACCCGGGATTTTCAGTAACGTGCCATTAGAGATGTGAAAGCCCTTCAGTAATCTCACCATGAAATGCATAATAACTCCAAACTCGTTTTGATTTAATTTTCCTAATTAGAAGAGAGAATGCACGAAAGTGTTGGAGCGGGGCAGTCAATCTCAACAAAAGGTTACTTCAGGGCATTGAATCATCCCTCAATGCCCTGAGGAAGACATGCGGAAACATTGATAATTTCATAAATTAAAATAAATTAGGTTGCACTGCTGAATAAAATGCTAAAATGGGAGATGGAATTCAGAGATAGTGTTATAGTGATAATTGTGGGATTTTTGGGAAATTTATGGACCACGATGCCTCTGCTTGCATTGGCCTTATTGTTGCAGCCATATACAAGGCAGATATTTGGCATTTTCCCTAGGTGCTAATCCACAGTTACGAATCACTGAGTCCAATGTCATTGACGTGTTTTCTACCGCTGGCTAAGTTCCTCACGTAACATCGCCAAAGACAGCCGAAGATAAACTCTTCCTGAGACTGGGTTTCCCGCAGCGCTTTATAGTTAGGGCGGCCGCCTTGACAACAAATGCCCCCCGTCTTGACTACGTCCCCACGAAAAAAAAAAAAAAAAAATTCTGCTGCATTTACGCATGCATAGACAGCAAAATAAGGCCGCATCTCGATGAGGCCGAATAGCGGCCGGCCTCTGTTGGTTAAATATGTTACTGCGCCATCTATCACCTGTTGCTATGCCAACATTATTTTTTTGTATCGGGATAAGGTGTATATTTTTTTATCATGTGAAGTGTGAATGCAATGCGCTTCCGTACATAATACCGTTCTCCTCTCCCATAACATAACCACAACCGCAAAGCATTTGGGGAATTAAAGTCAAAACAGATAAATACTTTTTCCGTTCTTACATTAATTTTCGTTTAACCCTTAGGGACAGTTGTGCGCATTTTACGCGCTTTTCATTCATCTTTTTTTTTTGATAATTTTGGCTGTGTTCATGCATGTAGCATGAATTTTGCTAAGATTGTGTGTTTTTATTTGATCTTGTTATTTCCAGCTCAGCTCTTACAGTAAGGCTAAAATACACTGTGTACAAGCAAGTGTTACACAGTAAAAACTTTGTAATAAAGTTACAAGACTGTTGACTTTGTCACTTTGATATTGCACTTGAACTGCTTATTTATAAAGAGTAAATAAACGCTGGCTGTTGCACCACACACATTAAAATGCAAATAAATTTGTAACAACTCATTACAAATTCAATGACCAGTGCACAAAGGATCAATGTATATTTAAGATTCTGTGGTCCAAATCTTATTTTTGGAGGAACATGCACTTTTATTTTTTTATTCACACTGTAAAAGATCATGTAATATGATGTTAGTGTTCTCAGTATAGAAAAAGGTGAATAAATTTTTCAGATCATGGCATGATGTGCCAACTTTTACGGAATTAGGGTTGCGGAAACAAATTCCTCCTGCCACTATTTCTGCTTCATGATGCAAATCTGTGGAGCTTGGCAGCTCATGTTCCAGAGAGAAGTTCTGAAGAGTGATCAGATAACTTGCGTAGGCTACCTGTTCGCCACTTCTCTCAACAGTGGTAAGCTCTTTCTCCTTCTTTGTGCCAATCAGATGTTATTCATGATGTGTGACTGAGAATTAGAAAATAAAAAAATATTGTCTTAGGGTTTTTTCATGAGTGATGAATGGTTCCAACTCTTAACTGAAGGATGTATTCTGCAGGGAGAGTCTGCTAGTGGCTACAGCCAATCAGGGCTCAGAAATCTCTTAAATTTTAGAGTAGCAAAGTCGTAGAACAAGAACACGTATTGAATTACATTTCATTTTGAAACAAACACTTGAAAGCCACCATACTCACAACTGCAATGACAGGCGTAGTTGTACCATGATGTTTCCTCTGTCTCCATTTATCTGTTTTATCACTGCGTCATGGCTCTGGTTTTATTTATTTACTTGCTTAACCATTCGGACTGCATAAAATGCTGTCTTCAATATTAACAAGGCCCACTGATCACATCTCTCTTCTTACCAATCCGTCTACAAAGCACTGCCACACACACAGGCCTACACCATCCTGGGTTTTTATATGCATCATTATCTACCCATCAGCCTAATTTTACTTCTCACTAGCTCCTAGAATGGCAGCAGAAGGGACTGGAAGGGTACAGAGGAGCAGGGTAAAAGGGTTAAGGAACAGAGATATTTAGAGGGGTATATTTTAAAGAGAGGAGCCAGGTGGGGGAAAGAGTTCAGCATTCATTAGTGTAGCTTGAGCTGGCTTTCTGAATCAGATTCGGGCATATGTCATGGCCATGGATTTCTTTTGATAAGGAAAGGAAGGTGTGAGGCCCTAATTGATAGCAGTCTGGCAGTTTAAACATAGATGTTTTAAACTGGAATGTTAGAGTATGATTTCTCAGACATGACGCTGATCACTAGAGGCTTATAGACCCAGATAATTCTTCTTACCATTATCTAACCATGCGAAAGTAAAAATACTGCATTTTGACTCATCGAAAGTATACCAGCACAATACATTTAATGACACATTCGTGTTTGAACAAAAACATTTTTTTGTGAATGACAGTTGGGACATAGTGATACTATGAAATTTGATATTCTGTTAACTATCAACAACACCATTTCAAACGATTTAATTTTCCTTCTTGTCAGGTGATAATTTAAGAAACTACAGTATTTGCAATATTGATGTTATTATTGTAGGATAGCACCACATGATTTCTATGAGTGGACATTTCCCCCTAAAAGGCCTTAAAAGGGCACAGGAATCAAAGCAATTGATCACCAACAGTTGAGAAAAACAATGCGTGCCCTTCTCTAAGCCAGGCTTCTGGTCTGGTTTGCACAATGTCAGGAAAACCAATAAAATTCTTGCGTGAGGGAGCAATAGAACTAACCAGCCCAGCCGTCAAATCAACAAAACGAGTCAAGACGCTAACACTGGCCATTGTCATTGCTATTTCGACTTCAATGCACAGTACACACTTTACAAAACATAACTAGGAAGCAGTGGGGGAAGGGTGGAAGCTGATTGCAGTGACGGGAACCACAGATAAGCAGAGCGCTGGTCATGGTCTTCATCTGAGGAGGCAGAGATATGATATCAGATTTTTGCTCAAAGACTCATTCGTACACAGGGGAATGAGTGAGATGAGTCAGACTGGATGGCAGGAGTTCCTTGCAGTAGCTGATTTGGTCTACGCTGTATGCTAAGATGCCAACAAAATCCTCCTTTTCTCCTGCCTGCATTTCACAGATGCAATCGTCACTCTCATCTGCTGGCCCAATGCCACCAGCCAACAACTGCAGGCTCACAAAAACAAGCACTGTTGCAGATGAATGCAGAAAATCACTCTAATTTCTCAGTCACAGTTTTTGTCTGTTTATTACAGCCTACTGTTTCATCCATCTTTACTGGTCCAGGATGTAGAACAACTCTGAAGCAGAAATTTAAAGAGCAACTTGCAGGTTGAATTGAAAACTCTATTTGTACTTGATCTGGTTTGAAAATGTCTTTTAAAAACATCTATGTATAAATTACCATATTTCGCAAAACCCACTAGTAGATATTTACATAAAATGTGCCCATTTTCAGTTAGTTCTGAGCCACGCCTTCCCTGATGAGGGACGTAAGAAAAGGAATAATAAGCCTGCTGGCGCACCATTGTCCCTGTGGTGGGTGTAGATGCAGGGCTCTCAAATCTCACGCAATGAGCGTGATTGTCACTCATTTCAGACGGATGTCACGCACTTACGCCACAAATAGTATTTCTCACGCAAAAAAAAAAAAAAGATTAAAACGAAAACAATTTCCAACAGTAGGCCTATGTGCTGCAGCACCGCTATAACTGTGGAAACCGCAGGAATCCAACACGTCTCCCCTGGAGTTCTCGGTGGCAGCTTGAGAATGGAAAGGGGCTACACGATAGCCAATCAGATAACAGCACTGTCTTATCTGGGTGAGATTTAGGGAAACAACCAATGAAAAAAAAAAAACACAGTTACGCTGCTTATCCACCTAATGTGTTCTGTCATTGCTCGCTGTACTGAAGGGAGATCGGCAGCCAGAATGCGTTCAGGCTCCACTTGTTCCGTTGTTAGTTGTACCAATAACTCTAAAAACATAAAAGTTTTTTATGGAAACAGAGTGCTTTATTTACAAGGTGATTATGAAAGATTGCCCTTACCCAGCACCTTACGGTATGCCAGCGAGTAGGTGCTTGGAGTGGCTAGCCGCGCTGAGACTGAAATATCCACCCAAGAGGATACTACGTATGTACACACCATTTCGTGAAGGAAGAGTAGTCCGATATTTTGCCGTGAGCCGTTTTTACATTTCAACGGCTGTTTGGCCGTGCCCTCCAGTACACCTGCGCCATTGTATTATTTTTGGACTTGCTCATAGAAGTCAATGGATAATAGTGAATAGTTATAACTTCGCCATTTAGGCACCTAGCTCGTATATACATACATTAAATATAGCTAGCTAAGTTGGCATAAAGGCTCTCTTGCTAGCCATCTAATGTTATATTTCATGCATTTAAATTTATTCAATTTAAAATGCGTATAGCCATTATTATCTGCGAACTAATTTGGCTGGAGTTGCACATGACATCTAGCTTCGCTAGCTGGCATTAAAATGGGCGAATAAAAAGGTTGCCAGCTAAAGCCGCTTTCACACCGGATGCGAAACACGACGGGTTACATTCAAAGTTAATGCAAAGACGCGAATACACGCGTTTCTCGTTGACTTTGAATGTAATCTGTTACACGCGTCTTTGCATTGACTTTGAATGTAATCTGTCGACGAAAAATTAGTTTCGCGTCCGGTGTAAAAGTGGCTTTATCCTGAAATTATTTACATGATCCTGCTACAACAACGTTCTGAAAGCTGCATTATTCATTCACCCATGGTGGAAAACGGGAGTATCGTGCACCCTGTAAATGCGTAGTTACAGCAGTTACGAGAGATTGGCTAAGGGGTAAAATGATGTCTGAACTCATTCCGTCCCTCTTCAAAGTGGGACGACTCTGGTCAAACTGTGAAGTTTCCGTGCATCGGGGTTTCAGTACAATACTACACAGAGAGAGGGAGACTGGACTCTAGAGCAGGTTTTCCATAATTTTTCGCCCTCACATTGATTTCTTCATGGCTAGCTAGCTACAATGTTGATAGCCCATCACTTGACAATTAGCCCATCGCTAACTGTTTCTCATCTCCCGCCGCCATCTCCCACCTCACGGCAATAGCTATTTTCCAGTCATAAAGTATTTATTAATTGCTATTGATAAATCTCCCACACTTTGCTACTGAAATGTTCATTATTTTGGCTGGTAGAGGCTCTCTTCATATGTCCTGTTTTTGAAATAATTTTCAGAATCCATTACTGACATTGTGCAGAACTTGCTCATAGTGCCTTATGCTACGTCACTTCCTGGTTACGCCCCGTTTTTGATGTGAATGTTATTTTTTTACGATTTAATGTAAAAAAATGCTTATGGTGCCGTTAAATGTCTGATTCTTTCTCGGAACATTGTTATTTTATCATGTATCTACATTATGGTTTATAGGGGTGCCTAACCTGCAAGTTACTCTTCAATCTGGAGATTGATGAAATTCATTACATTCTTCAATGAGCCTCTCTACTGTACAGTACAATAATGAACCTGCCAGCATTTATATACAACTGAATTTATTAAAGATAAATAAAACAACAAACAAAAAACATTTATTTGAATAACTGATGCAAACTTTTTCTGATGTAAAGCATTGGTCTCACTGCGGTATTTTTGGCTTACGTATGAGCCTCGTATAGATTTTTTAAAGTTTGCAGAATAATAGCTGTGAAGTTTGAAAAAATACCCAAACGGAATATTGGCCCTCATACCCGTCACGCATGACCCTCGTAAAACCTCACACATGCTACGTAAGAGCCTTGTATTTTTTAGGAGAAGTCAATACATAACCGCCATGTAAGAGAATAACGCGCCATATAAGAGCCGAATAAGGTACGTAAATGCATGTAACCGGTCTCAGGTATAGGTATTAGCTGTGCTTTATCTGTAAAGTTTACCCAAAATTCTTGGGAGCTCCAACCCCGATAAAAGGGGTGTTTTCAACAATCCACCATCATTTCGTATCATGGCTAGCTATGCTGCAGTTGATGTGAATACATGGCTGTCGTAGGCAGAAATGACAGAGCGAGGTCAATACGCAGCTTTTATAGGAACTGGCCACGTCACAGAGTCGTAGACGCCAGGCTAGAAACCCAAGCGACACTATTATGCAGCCAATATGCAGTGAGTTTGCTGCACATGCACAGTGGGTTTGCAGCATGTTAGCAGAGCATATGCAGCATATACGTTGCGTGGTTACAGCGATGACGTGTCGACCTGGCCTGGATAACTGACCTCGCTATGGCATCAAATTGGAATAACTAGGCACGTACTCGCCCCATAGCAGCTACGTATGTTACGAACTATCCTCGCTTTTTCAGTAGCTTGCGAATTTAAAAAACTTTTTGAACACTTTGAACACTTTTTTCCACCGCGTAAAAATAAACCCTGCAGACACTAAAAAAGTGCTGGGTAAACTCTAAATAACTCGCCTCACATTATCCTCGTACTCTTGATAACCCGCCACGAACTTTAAAAATTGATTATGTGGTGAGTTATTCATCAAAATAACTGGCGTTTTCTCAGGGACAGGGATTAGCATGTGAACTCTGACAAGTCAGCAGGTAAGCAGCCCAGTATTATATTTTTATTTCATTTATCCTTTATTTAACCTGGGAAGTCTCGCTGAGATTGAAATCTCTTTTTCAGCGAAGCCCTGGGGCTTGGGGTGAAGAGGGAGAGGACAAATTGCATAGCCAGTTAGATGGGGGGATGATTAGGTGGCAAGTTAATTAAAAGAGCCCAGTCGGGAATCTACCCATGACAACAGGGAACACCCTACTCTTGTTGAAGATTGTCGTAGGATTTTTAATGACCACAGTGAGTCAGGACCTCAGTTTCACGTCTCATCCCAAAGACAGCGGCTCCTTCAGTACAGTGCACCCATCATTGCACTGGTGCATTGGGGATTATCCCACCAGATGGAAGATTGCCACCTATTGGCCCACCAACACCTCCTCCAGCAGCAACTAGTTATTCCCAGGTGGTCTCCCATGGAAGTACTACCCAAGCCCACACCTACTTAGCATCAGCCAGCAGCTGGAGTAGGTCAAGTAGTGGTATGGCTGCTGTAGGCAGCTGAATGAGATGCAGTAGCATACTCATATCATCATTATCATAACCTTTCCATCAGCTTGTGCCACAGTGGCCCTTCTGTCAGTTTGGATCAGAAGGGATAGCCTGCATTGCCCGTACTGATTGCATTGGGTGCCCAACCCTGTATCACTGGTTCATCATTTGACCCTCAGACCCATCAGTAGGGATTCATTACAGCTAACCAGGAGCAGCCCAGAAAACTGGCCATTGTGTAACCATTTGGCCTTTGTCAAAGTCACTTGGGTCTTTATGCATGCCTATCTCTCCCACATCCAAAACATTGATTATGAGAACCGACAGTTCGCTTCGTGTTAGAATATATCCCAGACCATCATATATGCATTTTAAAAAATAATCCCTTATTCACTTCGTCTATGAGTGATCCTAATCTTATGCCACATTGTCAATTCAAATGTTAATTGAAAATATATTATGATTTTACAGTAAATCTGATGATTGCAACAGATTCCAAAAAAGTTTATGCAGGGGCACTTTAGGACTAATGATGTGACAAACGAAGACACTGCCACCAATATCCCCTGCCACCATGGAATTCTATTTTTGAACCCAATGAATGTCATGACTAGTTGCATACACACTCAAAATTTCTATCATCTATGTCAAATAGTTGCTGAGAAAACTTTTTACCACTTATCCAGGTGGATGGACAGACTGATGAAGAGACGGATAGATGGACAAGCTTCATTGCAATATCCCTCGCTTCGCTTCTTATCATGGCAGGGGATGAATAATAACATAATGTGAAAAAGGCAATGTAACCAGAAGTGCTTATTGTGTTATTGCATTAAGCAGTCTCCAAAAACGCCAAGTCCCACAAGAGTAAATTGGGTCGAGGCAAGCCAATTTTCCAATACATGCAGAAGCTTATAATATTTCACCATTGTTACAAGGTTCTCCAAAGACAAATTGGTTGGATTTTGGATATTTTACCCTGTACAGCGTGTAATATAATTAAAACATACTGGGATCTGGTTGAACCTCAGTGTGTAAAGGGAAAGGCCAAAGACCACTTCTGAATGTGCTTGATCTCCGATCCCTCAGATGTCACTGTCTAAAAAGCAGTCATTCGACTCCAATGGATTTCACAACATGGGCTCTGAAATACTTAGGTAAACCTTTGTTAGTCAACAAATCCTTCAGATCTTCTGACAAAAATAGGTATCAAAGATCAATGAATATTATCGAATATGCTGGCAGTGGCTGGCAACTTAGAAAACACACAGGCGAGGAAAGTGTTAAAAGACAAGGTGATGTTACAAAGTGGTGAACAGTCAACCAAGCCAAATTTTTTGGACTCAGTTGCAGTCATAACATTGTACATTTTCTATAAGCAAATAATTTCACATTTTTGAATATCAAATAAGGTGTTGTATCGTTTTCAATATATTATAGATGGACTGGACTCTTCAAATCGGTCCTTTTTGATTTTAATTGCATGTTCCATGATGTGCCAACTTTTCTTAGAACTGGGCTGTAGATAGTTGTGATCGGCAACGTACTTCCAAATTCCTTAGTTCCTGCTGTTCAATGTTCAGAACAAATCATTATTTTGTCCCATGCAGCAACCCATCGAAAAGAAAAGTGCTCACCTACCGCACACAGAGGATGACCAGTAACATAGTCACTGGAAATATCTTGTTGCTTTGCCTCTGCTAACCACACTCATGTCGCCATAGAAACAGATTCATCTGTGACTGTTGTATGCATTTTCCTGAGTGGATCGCCATAGTGGGTATTGCAATTCTAAAAATATTTTAATTTGAAGATTATTAGGTCATATCTCAATGAAATAGCAGCAGCGTGATTTCTTTGAACTGCCTTTCTGTGCAGCCTTTTTGTACCGCAATAGAATAAGGGCAATGAGTTCAGCCTGCTGTCATGGGAAACTTATTGTGTTGGCAGTGATGTGCATCACCCCTTGGTTCTTCAGAATGCAAGACATAATCATCCATAATCATTAAGAAAAAATTCTGAAAGCTAGATTATTTGAAGTCCTAGGGAAGGCCTAAAATAGTTGCCAACCATTACTTGTAAGCTGTGAGATGCATTGTATGGCAATAAACAATTAGCCAAGAGATGGTCAAGAGATGGTGAGCATGTAAGCCATCTTATGCACAGGTCACCATGTTTCCAAATGACAACAGGCAGGGTTTATGTGCAGGGCACTGCATGATGATTAATGCGGCAGTATACCAGTCAGGCGCTGAGGCAGTGCTGAAGAATGGTGCCGCTGCAGCTGCTCTCTTATCTTTTTGATAAGTTAGGTTGCTTTGCCTTTATAACAGATATCTGTGGAGAATTGAGGTAGTCAAGTGTTATAAGTTAACTTGACCGACTTAAACCTAATAATAAAATCCGAGTGCGCCAAATGATTTAATATATTAAGAATTTGGAATTATAAGCATAAGGTAGTGCTAACAGCCCTCACTTTGAGGCGAGGAATCATCACATCACAATACATATTAGCCTTTCATAGAACTGAGGTTGATTTTTAGAGCAGTTCAAGCACCAAGAAATTTAAATACTTTCTGTGCCAACCTAATCAAAATATCCATTTAACTGACTAGTTTAATAGTAGCTATGTCACTCAAATTTCATCACCAATAGCAATCTCTGCAAGCATTCAGACCTTCCTGCAAGTGCATATAAAGCAACTCGGTCAGGTGACTTAAGTTTCGAAATGGCGTTGTAAACCTGTGTCAATACTAGAAGTGTCCAACGTGTTAAAAATGTATCGAACTTAAGTGTTGAAATTGCATCAATTCCGTTTTCCCTGCCATCATCCCTCCTTTTGCCAGCACAAATAAAATGGCGGAGGTGAAAATTTTACAGAGGGAGAATGAGCAAAGCATTCTGGGTAATATCAATGCTTGGAGGGATGTTTTTTGTTAGCTCTGTTTAAGAGCCAGAGTCTGTAACTATGAACCAGGGGGTGATATATCATGTTCCAGTAGGCCACTGAAGATTTTTATTGGCGTAGATATATCGTCCAAACTGACAAAAATTAAGTTTTTTATCAAAAGATCCCTTCGGGGTGGAAATTACAGCCCTTTTTAGGGTAGGGGTCAAAAGGGCCAAAATATTGACATGATCAAAATCTGGACTTTTTTCCTTCTAATATCTTCGTGCACCCTCTGTAACCCTCCTTAATCTTGTGATATGAATGTATAGGTAGAGTTCTTCTATTTAGCATAATAATTTTCAAGGTTTACTGAGGGCGCCGCCTATAGGTGGCCCTTCAAATCATGACTTTCTGCATTTTGGGCTACATTTGAGACCCTCCCTGGGCCTGGGCCCTCATTAAACCTTGCTTATTTATGTGTATTTGGATACATTGGGACTAGTTCTTTCCAAATTTCAATAAATGGCGGTGGCTTAGTTGGGGCGCTTTTGCATATGTGGCGCTTTTTTTGGCAAGAACGCGGTTTTAGGTGATTTTCATTTGGCCTTATCTAAGTGCGCCCCAATGGATTTCAGTGAAACTTGTTTTATTATGTTTGTCTATTTGTCTGCTATTCATGATAAAAATTACAAGAAGGCTTTTTGCTTCATTAACCCTTTACATGCCAGAGTTTGGCGTATGTCGCAATCAAGCACCACCTCCGAAAAATGCCCATTTTTGTTTTAGTCCCCACCAACCAGTGGGGAGAATTATTTGAGTGTTTTCAAAGCATTGAGGCAAGAGAACTAATTCAAAAAAAGCAACAATTTATTAATATGTTAAAACTGAAAAGTCAGAAAAAGAACAATCAAGGCACCCATAGGTGCTGAAGATACTTAGGCCTTATTGGACGGCATCTTTCTGTTGATGCCACCACCACAGAATAATGACTCGATAATTCTAGAATTGTTTGGCATGGAATAAAAACTATATAAAAATTGTACCAGCAACAGAGGTTTCTGTGTTGGTATTCCTGAAATAGTCTGAAATAAATGACTGCCTGTCATTCTAACTAAGGGACACGCTCCTCAAGAGGTTCTCAGGACAGCAACAGAATTGCACATAGTTCACAAGTGACTAAAACATTTGGACAGATTTGTCCGGAAAATCTCACAACATAGTTCAAAACGAACTGAAGGACATCCTTGTACAGAGGTTTTAACCCACATCAACTAAAAATATGGCACAAACTTGTCCAGAAAATCTCACGACATAGTTCAAAACTAACTGAAGGGCATCCTTGTCCAGAAGGTAACCATAGTACTTTTCAGAGGGGGTTGAGGACCTTGTCTTTACATTCTGCATTGCTGCATGCATTATGCATACACACAGGCCAGGCCCATTCAAAAATGTGATTAGAAAATATATGATCTAATATCCTGGGAGCAAAACTAATCGTTAGCATAATATCCCACAAGGTAAAGATGGAACGATGTACCGCTCGCAGGTCTTAAAATCAGAAGATGTTCATGATAAAGCAGGATTTCCACGGCTCTATTCAGACTCTGAACATGCCATCAAAAAATGTGGACCCAGCAGTGCTGCCACCTGCCATATGAGCCGCCTACTGGAGCATTGGAGAACTAACCTTTTGTCTTTCTTGATTGGAGTGGAGTGTGATCAGGTGTGAACGTTTTAGCACAAAGAGGATTAACGAGGCAAAAAGCCTTCTTGATATTTTCATCATGAATAGCAGAGATATAGAGAAACACAATAAAACAAGTTTCACTGAAACCCATAGGGGGCGCACTGAGATATGGCCAAATGAAAATCGCCTAAAATCGCGTTCTTGCCATAAAAAGAGCCACCTATGCAAAAGTGCCCTAACTAAGTCACCACCATTTATGCAAATTTGGAAAGAACTAGTCCCAATGTATCCAAATGCACATAAATAAGCAAGGTTTAATGAGGGCCCAGGCCCTGGGAGGGTCTCATATGTAGTCCAAAATGCAGAAAGTCATAATTTGAAGGGCCACCTATAGGCGGCGCCCTCAGTAAACCTTGAAAATTTTAACGTTAAATGGAAGAACTCTACCCATACATTCATATATCCTAAGATCAAGGAGGGTCACTGAGGGCGCACCAAAATATTCAAAGGTCAAAGTCCAGATTTTGACTATGTCAGTATTTTGGCCCATTTCACCCCTACCCTAAAAAGGGCTGTAATTTCCATCCCGAAGGGATCTTCTGATAAAAAAAGTAATTTTTGTCAGTTTGGACAATATATCTACCCCCACAAAAAACTTTAGTGTTCTACTGGAACATGATATATCACCCCCTTCTATGAGCTGGTCCAAAATTACAGACTCTGGCTATTAAAGAGGAAAATTAAAGGCTTGAGCAAATGAAATTTGCCCCTCCCTCAACGAAACTGGATTGGAATCACCCTTTTGATGGAGGCCATCTTACATCCGGAGTTTTTTATTTCCCCCTCCATTATAGGGTGAAAGAACACGAAGAAGCAAGTATTTTTTCAGATTGGAACGCAGCCCTAGTAAACGAAAACTTGTGGCACGGACGAGCCAGATGTAACTGTAAACAACCGAAGGGGGTTTCAATTCAAAAATGTGCCAGTAAGCATCTTCCTTTGTGGTGAATTTTATGGAGGAATTTTATGCTCATATTATAAATGTTAATGTATGCATATTTAGAGTTAATCGAAATTACTGCAGTAAATTGAAAGAAAAAATTGTTGCATAACTGTATGAGTATTCATTTATATTTATTGATCTAACACCATTAATAAGCTGGAATCTTTAGATTGCCTTTTGGGTGCCGATGCTGTGTTTTCAAGTCCTTGCAGCCTTGATATCTCTCCTTGTCCCAAGCCATGACAAATAGGTTGGCTCTATTGCTAGCCACATAGCTAGTTAATGCTGAGTCCGATCAGTAAGGAAAATGTAGAGTCATCTGCAGGAGAGACCTGTCTTTGCCAGAAATTTTGATGGAAGAGGGTGGTCTGAAATGTTAAAGAAACAGCACACACATGAACCAAGCTATTGAGTTGCAGGAGAGTGGTTTCGGTTAACAGTTGTTTACCTTGACTGGAGAATTAATTGTTTTATATTTGATTGCCTTGTTCTAATATCCCCCGTACAACAAATTTAAGCATTATTAGCCTAGTTCAACTTCATTTTTAGCTCACCTGGACCAAAGAGCTTTTGCCATCATTGGCGTCCGTTGTGATCTGTCGTTAACATTTTTCATAAATCTTTTTCTCTTAAACTACTGAACAGATCCAGACTAAAATTAGCTGCATCCTTAGGATGTCTACTTTAAAAGTTGTATTGATTATGCACGCTGTCTGAATAACATTAACATTGTTACTACAAATAGAACATGGGGGTAAAACCACCTATTTTCAGCTATATCTCAGGAACTAAAGCAGCTAGAGAATAAACCATTACCTCAAAGTGATCAGCAGATGAAACTCTACTAAAGTCTCCTTGTAGAAGTTACTGGCCTTGAAATGTCAAATTTGACAATTTTGCATTTTTTTTCTTTTTCTTTGGCCTATATAATGAAAACTGTAAGAGATAGAGAAAAACATTCAATTGCTAAAATGATCAGCAAATAAAGCTCAACAAAAGTCTCCATTACACTGAAATTGTAGAATGGCTCTTTGTAGGACTTATTCGCCTTAGAACATCAAATATGATGATTTTTGTTGTATTTCACTATAGCATCTGAATAAACCATCACATTCAATTTGCTCGTTAGATTCTTGAAATGATAATCAGAATCCCCTGGAATTTCCGTTTGAATCAAACTGATTTATTTCTTTTCCATTTAAAAATTGATTTTGGGAAATTATGGGACGAAGTCGGAATCATAATAATGTTTTTGGTGTTTCATTAAGATGCTGCACCTTGTTACTTGTATGGTGCAGTAGATTATGTTTCTGTGATTTTAAGAATTAGTTAATTTTCATTCAGATCCAGGTGAGCGATTCAGGCTCTCTAGAGTTTCTTGATACTTTTGAATTGCCTGCTATAGTCCCATAGGTCAATGTTTTGTTAGATTTTTTAGACGCACTGATGGTGAAATAAATTGTACAGGCATTTTTTCAATTATTTTATATATATATTTTTTAATGCTACTGACAGTACACAGGACAACTGAAAATTCTTGATGACAACCTGATTTGTTTCCTCTTTCCTTATTTCTAACACTGTATACTCTATCACTGACACTATTTGCCAATATTTCGTAGGGCTCACACATTATGCAGTTTTTTTTTCCCAAGTTACTATACTCTTGGATGTCCGAAAGGGAGGTTTGTAACACATTCAGAAAAAAAAAAAAAAACCCCATTAAAATCCATTATTTTCAGGCCATTTGCTGCCAGTCACTCTTCCCATCATAGAACAGGCCGTTTTGAGTGGGTGACCCCACCATGAAATGAGCTCTGTTTTAATTGGCCGGCAGAGAGAGCCACTGGCCCTTTACACCATGTGTCAACACATGCAAATGCATCAAAATCTCCAGGCGTATCTAGCCGCAGTCTCTAAATACACATGACATGATTAATACTAATCAGCACAAGGAATATTCCAATTTTATGAAAACTAAACAAATTTTTATTTGCAGTGATGCTGCAGTTGACACCTGACATGCAAACAAGGATTTTGAAATGAAAAACATCAAAAATAATTCTAAAGAAATAAGAGCACTGAATGGAGATATAAGGAAAATGTGGGCTTTTACTAGATTTTTCTGAGGGTGATTATAACCTGCATCTTCACATGCACAAGATTGTCTGATCTGGCAATTACAATGAGGAAATGCCAATTGGCAATGTCCTCATTACATGCATGTATCATGTGTTCAATTAAATGTCAAGCAAATGCTCAGTTATTGACTTCCAGTATGATTGGCTTTCTTTCTCTCCATCCTCGCACACATGGCATCCACATGCAGGGCACATTTGACGTATCCTCTTATCAGGTTCTCGTGGGCACAAAATGCAGCAACGTTTTGCCGCAAGCTGTCCACCAAGCATTGCCTTGTATACCAATGCACTCTTGGCACCCTTTTGCAGAGCCCTAGGATCCTGCATTCTCTGTTGCAATAGATCATGAAACACTGCTTTACCAAGTGACCTCAAGAACTCTCTGTGCAGACTCTCTTTCCTTTGTGCCATCCAATATGGGTGGTTCAAAAGCCAGATCACTAGAGCCACAAAGCCTGCTACATCAATCACATTGAAGAACAGCACAAGGGGCCACCTGATGCTCTTACGTTTCACACTTCACACAGTACGAGCCTACCATGTGATCCATGTTGTCAGCACATCTTAGTTTGCATTCACCTCTTGCCAATCTTTCACTCTAACCTGTAATATAACTGAGGAATCAGAATGTCAGGATGTTGCAAGGGAGAAATACTCACCTCGTACACAAGTGCAAAACATATTTTTGCTTATGGTCAAGAATTAATTATTCCACGGGTTCATTCCGACCCTAAGAGGAAAATCTGATTTTCAGTTCTATACTTTGCAATTTTTTCAAAAACACTTTTGATTCATGAAGTGGACACATTTTGTGAGGAATATAAAAAAGATTTGACAGGAAATCCATTAGAAGTTTTTTTTTTTTTTTTTTTTAACAACATTTTAACCATCTGGGGTCCACATGGATCCCAGGTGCGCTTATTTGAGTAAAGTTATAAATTAAACTCTGTATGGAAGGGTAATAAGTGCAGGCTAAGCAACCATGAGGATGACACGTACATACACAGCCAAACATGACTTGCTGTCGCCATACAAGTTTAAATATGCTTAGAATTCAAGTGTGGTCATAAACCAATGCACTTACAGCTAGAACATGCTTAAGCTAGAATGAATGCATTTCATTACTATGTTTGTCAACAACCTATGCATTGATATATAGATATGCTAAAATTAATAACAGTTCCCTTGGGGCGGGATCACTACCGCCTGTTAGCCACATCTATTTTTTGTTAACCAAACAATAGATAGCCTGAACAATACATTTGTCTTTCTCTGTCTAATTTTAGGTGACATGTTTCCCAATGGAAAGTGTGAGATAGCAAAACCATTAACTTTACTGACAGAAGTTTTAAAAATAAGTTGGGCAGAATAAAACTTAGAGGACATGTGCAGCCATGTAGCTAACACTACAGGTTGTAGCTATCAACAACAGACAGTCCTCACAAACTGTAAATACTCTCACAAAGTAGCAGTACTCACGATTTGCACATCCGCAGATGAGTCTTGTTGAGTAGGATTGCCTCCACTTTTTCAAACAAGTTTGTTTACAAATCCTATTTTGTACCGGCCTTTGTTGCTGAAGCAGTCTAACACAAAGTGCACTTAACAAACAAACCAGGCACCCTAACTTTAGCTGGAATGTTCTCTTTGAAAATAAATCTATGCCACTGCTTCTTTGCATATTCTGATGCTGGCTGAGAACAAAGACATTTATGTAGGTCGTTGCAGTTGACCAGAGTACTTGTTGTTTTGCCTCTAAACTTGCCAGCACAACAACTTCGAGCTCATACTGCTTCTGTTACTAGGACTGCACCCGCTACTTCCACTTTGACCTTTTCTTTGTTTTTCTAGTAAAAGTGTGAAGTGGGAATAACTTCCCTGTTCATGGGTTGTCTTATGCAAATGCACTGCGTTCTACATAGAAGATGCAGCCCAATCAAAACCATGCAATTTGCCTCAAAAACTTGCAACATGTTTAAAAATGACGATCTCGAGCTGCCGGATAGCTAACTCGGTTAAAGCATCGCACTGCGAAGCAGAAGTGACTATCACGACGCTGGTTCGAGCCCCGGTCGTACCAACCGGCAGTGGTCGGCAGCATTTTCAGCGTAGCACACAATTGGCCATTGCACTACAGGGATGCAAATTGGGAAGGGTCTGCCTGGAAGGGTAATATAACATGGTTCCGTTTTTTGTTGCTTAGGCGCCTCCTGTTGGCCAAGACGGGTGCTTGTCAGGAAGATTCTAAGCTTGTTCATGTTCGGGTATCCTCCGCCCTTGCTCTGAACTTGCGATGATTCAACTAATGAGTGTATAAGAAGCAGTGGCTGACGGGCGCGTGCTTCGGAGGAGAGCCATGAACTGTCTGCACTCTCCTGAATTGGCAACAAGGGGTCGCATGCGAGCAAGTGTTGTATATAGTTCCCAAATTGGGCATTCCAGATTCGGGTGGGACTGGAGATGCCAAATTTTTAAAAAAAAATGACGATCTCTCAAAAATGGGTTGTTTGCCTGTAATCAAGCTCATGTGGGAGGGCAAGGAAAAAGTGGATTTTCATAACACGGGACCTTTAATATCACAAACGATTTTTTATACTGTATGTGGACTACTAATTGAATAAACCCACCCACAGGTGCTCACGCAGGCAATAATTCACTTCCTCATCCAAATTTTTCCCTTTTCTAATTTTGGTATTTTAGTTTAGATACAACACTATTAGTTTAATAATCCAGTTTTTTTCAAAACCATGTCATTCCATCAGATTATAATTTGAATAAGGGTTTGAACCTACCTCCTCAAAAGACTTATGCATTTGATTAAACTATTACCCAAATAGTTGCCTGAAAATGGAAAGGTATTGTTTTCGGTGGCATCAGTTTGTTTGCTTGCATGCCTGTCAGCAGTTTGGCACATAAAAAAGTATGACCAAATTACACAAAACGTTCAGGAGAGGTGCACAATAGTCCAAGGATCACCTGATTAAATTTTGAACCTAATTGGGCCATTTTCAAGGTCAAGGTCACCAAAAAAACCAACAATTGTTTAAAACATCTCTTTTGGGCAGGGTATATAACGCCTGGCACTACTTGTTTAAATATTTCATATTAGCATTTTAATTTCAGTTGACAAGTGATTTATGAGACTGATTAATTTTATGATTACCACAGCCACTGGTAGGCCAAACATCATCGTTTGTCCTCGTTATTTTATTTGCAGTAATTTAACTACAAAACAGTCCCCAGCTTTTGCAGGATTAGACCTGAGGCCACATTTACCTTGTTTGGATGTGCAACAGTACATCTGTACCACAATTTATTTGGGGCTGCTGAAATCAACATGATGAATGGCTGGCTCTGCCGATCAATTGGAATGACACAGCAACTTTTTGATGGTCACTTTCCAAACGTTTCAATATGCTGATATACAGTAACTAGGCTTTGTGCAGTATAAAAAATGCACAAAATGGGCATTGCAATTACACAAATTTTCTTTCTGGATATGGAAAATGCCCATTATTCCATTCAAACTTTGCTTTTGTGACCAAGATAATGAAATCTAGGAATTCACTTATTTTCTACGTAAAAACGGGCAAGTTTGCACATTTTCATTTACATAAGATCTGAAAAAAACAACATTTGGATCAAATTTTATTAAACATGTATAATATCAAATCTTTCTATTCAAGCGAGCAAAATTGTCTGTCTTACCTTCTTGAGGTTTTTTTTTTTTGCGTTGCTCGCAGGTGAAAAATGAGGTGCCCAGAGTTTGTGCTGATCACTGACAAGCATGCCAAAATATGTCTTGTAGTCTTCACACATTTTAGCAAATGCTGTCACAGAGTGCATTTTAGCTCATTTTGATAAATTGGTCAAATACATAGCAAAATACATCAGGAAAATTTTTGCAGCTTCTGATGCTATCTCTGAAAAAAATCCAGATACAAAGCAAAAAATCCATCTGTGTGCACGGACAGACGCGGACACCATTGTCACAGTAGTTGCCAATTCAATTCAACGCGCAACACATACTTCAATGCACTACAAATGAACTTTGACTGAGGAGTAAAAATAACCAACCCTAACCCATTGGCACCACAAAATATAAAATACTGCCATTCGGAATATGATATGAACGCAGGAAATCGGGCAACAAACATTTCAAAACCGTTTACAACTCTCTGAAAAACCTTGTCTACTGAATCTCAAAATCAAGAACGGCAATGATCTGATTGATGGGCCAAAATCTGATCATGCTGCAGAATGTATTGATCAGAACCTGAAAATAAATGTGAAATGTAACTTTAGAAGTGATCTGTATGTTTGGGGATTTAAATAGTCAATGCGGTTACACTGCTGTCTCGTGCGTAATTGCACACACGGCAGGAGACACAAATGTTTCTATTGGGGGGGGAACGCTGCTAGTATTTACACTTAAACTTTTCACATTTTAGATAATGGAATAAATATTTTTCTCATTGATGGTGTATTATTTCACCCAGCGCAACCCATTAATCAGAATATCAATTTCATGAGCTGGCGGATCATCCGAAGTGTCTGCGGAGGTAACCACAATCAGCTACCTGCTAAGTGTGTAAAAATGGATGTTTGAAGCTTGCTTTGGCAAAATGTATAGTGTTACGTCTTGCCAATAACGACATCGGAACACCCATCACAATTCAATGCTAAACATGAATAATTGGCAATAGCTCTTACCTAAACACAGAAGCGACCACAGAGGCCTGGGATCAGCTGCCTTTGCAATTCGTCCTGAAGCCCATGATATGGCATGGCGATGACCTGATTTAATCCAAGATGCGACTAAAGCAATTCTTACCTTTCTGGCATGTCGCACAGCACTTAGTAAAAATTTGAACATGAACAACTCCGCCCCCCTCCAAAGTCCCACCCTCTTCCCCCTACCTGATGTCTGATGCTCCCCTCCTCCCCTGACGCTTGCGGTGAGGAAGTGAGCAGTGCGAGTGAAACAGGTCAATGGAGTCAAATTCAGAGGCACCGGTAAGCGAAAACTAACCAACAGTTATTACATAATATTCAATTCTATACGTGGTATAGAAAAAAATGCCCTCGTAACGTTTAGTTACATTTGTAGTCTGATGAACTACTATGAACGTTATTATCGTAATTATAGCATTTCAGCGCCTGTTTGTTTACAGTCAAATGCGTCGTTTTTTGGCAGAATTCATACATATTTTCTTGCAGAATTGCTGTCATGCTGTCAGAGGTGCACGACTCGCAAGCAGTGACAGCGGCAGGCAACTGGAAGGGATGCAGCGACAAATGACAACCAGGAAGGTTGGCGAATCATTTTATTCGGACCGAATAAAATTATTGGTCAGACTTTTATCAGAAATATATGAGAATTGGATATTGATGAGTTTCAACACCTGGAGGATTTCTTTTACATTTTAGTGTGCCATATGCTTATTAGGAGCATTTTAAGATTAAAAAAGAAAAGTGTAAAAATGCCAGAAAGGTAAGAATTGCTCTAAGGGTGTTGGGTCGAATTTTTCTAAGGGAGGTCCATTAAGATCAAGAAAAAGGAGCACCGAGAAGCTGTTCTCTCGCAACCATCTCTGATTTTTGCAGACTGCTAACCACGGAAAATAATGTGACTTGGCGCGGAAACTGAGAGGACCTAAGAAAGTTTTTTGTTGTTTCTCTATTTTCGTGAGTGACGTTTAAGACATAGCGCCGCTACGCTTTGGTGGTCATGGCAAGAAAAAAAAGTAAATTAATCCTGAATCACCAGCATAAATCATGCATCAGTAATTGCCATTTTAATGCAGCTTCTATGATAAGAATACAGAAAAATGAAAATGCAGTGCAAAAATGACATATTGTCAATATTTTGGAGACCCAGCAAAATTTCACAAATTGTGTTTTCAGGGTAGCTCATGTCTTATTAAGGGGAGCCGAGCTTCCTCTAGCTCCCCCATAGTCCGCAGCCTGCCCACGGGGTTCAATAAAGTATACCTTAATCTTAATCTTAATGTAGGCAGCTAGAACTAAACTGAAGTGGTGAGTGGTGAGCCGCTGCATATATATTACCATGGGAAGGTCTAGAAAATTCTAGAAGGTTCTTGAAATTATCTTAAGGGGACCTATAGCTAAGCAAAATGCCAATTTTGTTTCAAAATTTTAGTTTTAAGGTAAGAACATGAAGTGGTCCTTCAAATAGTCTACTTTTAAGATATATATTCACTTTCTGCCTAATTGGTCTTAAACTTGCTCTAAAATTGCTCTGAAATTACTCTTTTACACTAAAAAGCACTTTCAAACCTCGATAAAATTGATCTCAAAAAAATACAGATTTCTCAGCAACTGTACATCCAATTAACTTCATATTTGGCAGTTTTCTTCATTTTGTGATGATAAATGTCTTTTCAGAGCTCTTCTTGCAATATGTACCTCTAAATATGAGTAAATCAAAATATGCATATTTAATTAGCTGTTTCCCGCCAAATTGATTTGGGGGGGTCAAAATCAATACTAGAACATGGAAACCTGGAAAAAAAAGCTCTGTAGTGACATTAGGGATGTTTTTTCCTTCACATTACAGCTGAAATTATAACCAAACACTGTTTAGTTATCTCAATAACTGTGTTTCTCCGAGTATCTATGTATTCATTAAAACAGCAGTTGCCATGGCAACCACTGATGTGATGCTACAGAAACTCAGTGTTTTAAGTTGCAATTTCTAATAGAATTATTTTGAAAATAATTCTTAGTTTAAAAAGTTAATATCTTGGAAAAATGTTTGCTTATCTATAAGTCCCCTTAAGTTCTACAGTATCCTAAAAAATTCTTGAAACTTCTTGTAAGTTGTACAACATTCTAGACAGTTCTTGAAAATTCTCGTAAGTTCTAGAAAATTATCTATTAGTAAGTCAGCACTGAATCTACCTTTAATGTTCTGGAAAATGGATACATTTGAAAATTTCATTACCCAGGTCACAAAAGCAAAGTTTGAAGAAAAAATAGGTATTTCCATTTACTTTATGCACAAGCAATGGGGAAATCACACTCTCTACCCAGGAACAAGAAAAAGTCAAAAGTTTGTCGCATGGTGTTATCATGTTCCTGTTGCTTATTCTACTTTACATCTTTCTGTCCATGCATAGCTTTAAATTAGAAGAATGTGTTGGAGCACCTTCAAATCAAGTGGAAATGCAAATACTTGTATTGTAACTGGAAAGATATGGCAGGTTTTCCACAAAAGGGCTAAATATGTTGAGCACATATTCAGCTGTTAATAACTATGATTGGCAGATCTGCAACAAACCTTTGGAAATGAAATATCCTATTTGAAAACCAATTGGAAGTTTTAAAATACAATCTGAGGCCGTGACAAAAATGGCTTACTTGCTATTTCATCACATGAATAGAGTATATTGGATGAGAAAATTGCTTACAGTGTGCATACATAGCCAAATGAACTAAGTAAATATGTACTGTATTTGCTGAGCATGGCCATGTTCTAATCTATCTACAATGTTCCATCCGAACATCTGCTAAGACAGCTCTGCCTCCTCATCTCCATATTTCGGTTACTTCTCGTGTTTTCACTGAGTCACAATCCAAACTTCATGAATGTGTGGAAATCTGGTAATTTTAAGCAAACTAGGATATTTCCTAAACTCAACAATCATTTTATCCAACGCATTCAATTTTCTATTGCCAAAAATTGCTTATATTTGGGTGCACAGTAAGTAATAGTAGACAGTGCATTAATAGGATAGAACAGGAAGCTATTTCAAAAACAGCCAGAAATTTCAGAAATGGAAACATAAGATTTCTCATTCATAATCATTGGCACAAAAATAATTGCATATGAAGCACAATTTAATCTTTTTCAACACATAAAATGAGGAGGATTGGCCTCATCCAGAATGGAAGTTTACTTGTAACTGATTTTGTTTGTACAGACTCAATTTTAAGTTCTTAAAGGAGGAGACCGCACTTTGGCAAAGTATATTTCAGCGGAAAGTAGAATTCTTGAAGTGTCTAAAATGCATATTTTAATTTGATAGTAATCCAGTGTGACGCATTTTTAAACAAGCGAGTCTTCAAATTGGCAGACATTTTTACTTGGGGAATCTTCTGACTTTGAATTTGATCTTCGGAAACCTCACCTATAAATGCTTACTAATCTAAACCTCTCGCAGTTTACATTTCCCGATCAGCCACAGTTGCTCAGACTAATTGGTAAAAACCGATGACAGTCTAATTTACTTTTGACAGCATTGCACCACAAAATTATGAGGCGTCTTCTTCTGCACATAAATGCCAACGTAAAATTCAATATGTCTTTATAATTTCAGCGCTTGTTTTGCTCGTTAAGCAGCACAGATTTGCGAAAATTAGTTTGCAAGGCTGCGAGAATCCGTTCTATATTCTGTCACACGGCTAAAGGGCGCTGTAAGGCAAGTTGCACAGCTGTGTGACAATCCTAAGGCAAAAATAAATGCTGTTAGCGAAAGTTTTGGATTTACAATCCCATATCAATTATATAAATGTAGGCAATAGGAATTCACCTTTTCATTATCGTTTCTAATTAATAGTCATGTATTGGTCTTGGACGCTCAGTCGATAAATTGTTTGATTGATAATTAGGCCAGCTTAAATAAAAACAGCTTGCGGGCAGTCAAGCCGTAAAGGGTGAGCTTATTGAAGGCCCTCTAAACAACTCTATGGCCCAGATGAACGGAAAGAGAACAACTGACGTCACGAAAGAGAATAACTGACGCTACAAGCACCGCGGCACTGGTGTTTGATGTAAACTCACCCACTATATAGTGCACTATGTAGTGAATGTTCTGCACTGAAAACAATATAAAGAGAGTGAGTGAGGGAATGCACAAGTGTGCATTCTGAACGCAGCCTTAGATTCCACAAGTAAAAATGTCTGCTTCCTGATATTGACACCGATTTGAAGACTCGCCGGTTTTAAAATGTGTTGCACTGGATCATTACCAAATTAAAATTTATAAAACTATGCGTTTCAGACGCTTCAATTCTACTTTCCGCTGGAATATACTTTGCCGCGGTGCGGTCTCCTCTTTTAATTATTACAACAAATTACAAAGAAAATGTCTGTTTCTAACTTCAATTTCTCTAATGGCTGGCAGCAGTGGCGGTTAGCCAATAGAGGATGTTAGGGCGCCACCCTCCTTTGTGGAGGATGTGTTTTTATTATGTTTTTTAAATTAAAAAAGAACATTAACATTAGCGATGATTACTTATTTAAGTATATACATATTTAAAATTCACAATAACGTATATTTTATAAAATATAAATAACATGTTCAGTGGAATTGTGGGAAACGAGAATTCAGGGGTGCTAGAAACGGCACCCGTGATGCGTAACCAATGAGTAATGAGAAAAATTATTAATTATTTATTGGCCCCAACCAATAAAGGACTGCTGCTGGGGTAAGAGAGGGCCATAGCAATATAAATCTGGCCAATCAGCATTGTCGAAAATAATGCCCGAAGGGCGATTCTGGTAGTGCCCAAGCCCAGTCACGAACACTGATCTGTGTAGAATTACAGATCAGTGGTCACGAGCTGCATGACATATGTTGGCTAGATAGCCACCCAAAACCAACATATCTGACTAGATATCTGGCATACTGGCCTAGTTTTCTACAAGGATGAAATCTTGTCTCTAGCCATAAATGTTTTGTCAACTACTGCGGCTACAGGAGTGGAGTGCACCAGCAAGGTGTAAAAAAAAGTAGGTATCAACTCTTGGGTTGGTCATACGGACGTCCGACTTTGTGATTTATGTTTACATCACGTGCAGCAGGCCTGACAGAACATGGTCGTTCACGTAAATACAAGGAAAGCGTTGCCTAGCAAAACCCATTATGTAAAGCCCGCTCTTACTTCTGTGTTCAAACAGGCTTGCTTACAAGTTGGGTAGCTCGCCTATGCATGAGGTTGACCCAAAGATGAGGAAAATAGCAAAATAAAGAAACTTACAGAGAAGTGTTCACAGAATAGAAATGTTCTCACAGCTAAATTAATTATAATAATTTGATTATTCTTTTTTTGTCATTTTTCCCACAGATGTTCAAGCAAAATACACAAGTCAATTCATTGTTTTCAAGTTCAGTTTCAAATGGAAAGCTTTAGTTTGTGCAGAGTGCAGTATATTGTTAGCTGTCTGTTTTTGTGTAAAAATGACACAGATGTTTATAGACAAGTTCGTTTTAAGGCTGGAAGTCCACATGTGCATGCGCAATAGAGCTGATGTGGGGCAAAAGGAACTATGGTGGCTACGTGGTGGGGTGCACAAATTGGTATCGTAAAGACAGGGGCATAAGGTTTTTTGTGTGCCCCTGGCAGGAGACAACGACAGGCGTGGATTCGAGCTATAAATCGGAAGAACTTTGTCCCAAATGATCACACTAGAGTCTGCAGTACTCATTTTGTCAGCAGCTGGCCCGACTTCACTCTGTGGATCTCACACCGACACAAGCTAAAAGGAAAGAGCGATCTGATCGGAGAAATATAGTTAAGGTACTGGTTGATATCAAATCATTTAAGTTGGCCCACTAATCGACTAAGAATTATTTCATCTGTTGTTGTTTCAAGGTGTTATTGTTGTTGCAGTGTCCAGTTTTTGTATCCACATTTTGAAAAGGACTGGCTTTGTTCAATCCTATAGGCTATATACGACGTTAGGTAGATGTTAAACTCTACGCAAACAAATATCAAGCCAAAGGGGAATGTTGGTGCCATGACGTTTACAGTCTAGGTCAGCTCTGAGGGGCTTACATTATAGAACTTAGCCCCTCAGAGCTAAGTGTGGCCTAGGTGTGGTTTTAATTTCGCTGCTTGCAATAATCATTTAGTTTCCTTGTGATTTTGATTTCATAATTACTTGCCATATATAGCCAACAAAGTCGAATTTGTTTGCCAGTTAGTTTTGCGGACGTGAAATGTCATTAACACCACTATGATTGGGTCCCACGCCATAAGTCAGCTAATGGCTACAGTGTGCTTGTGACAAATTCACATTGTTCAAAACAACCAGCAAGCACACATGATCCTAATCTCCTCTCAACATGGATAAGTGCGCAGGTACACAAGTAAAATACAAGGCCATATCATTACTGTTTAACTGAACGCTACACATTTGATTTCGGATTTTCATCCGTGCTGAACATAACAACATCAAGGACTTACCTTGACAGTATCTCCCGATATAGTCTCTCAAGTCTCCGTTGCACTGAGGAAGTCAATGCTTTCAGTTTGTGGGAGAAAACTAATGGAGCTTAGTCTAGCTATATTGTAAGGGGAAATAATTTTGTATCCAACCTGCAATTATTTCAGGCCTTTTATTTGCCAGAACGATGTTAAAAGGGGGGTGCCAATATATTTTATGGAGTTTTTATCAGTGAGAAGGGGATTTAAAATTTAACATTAATATTTAATATTGAGAATGCAAATGCTGCGCCTGCCCCAGCAACCCGGTGTGTCATCAGTGACATGGCAGCCGCCGTTAATGATATGCTACTTACACGAATAGCAGCACTTGAAACTAAACTTGAAATTTCCTTGACTGGACGTACGCTTCACGGCCCTCATTTATCAAACGTGCGTACACCAAGAAAATGGGTGTACGCCACATCTCCCGCAAGGATCAGCATTTATCAATCTGAACATGAGTGAACGGTTCGCAAAAATCTCACGCCAGGTCTGACCAGGCGTACGCAGATTTGAAACCAGCAAACAACATGCAGGAACGGGTGCAGCTGTCAATATGAGTAATAAACCATATGCAGCGATGTGGACGTCATGCTGTTGTTGCTTTTATTAGTAAAATGAATAAATAGGCTAAATAGATAAATAGGCAAAATAAATAGATAAATAAATGAATAAGACACCTATGTTGAGAAATTAATTATATTAATATAATAATAATATAATTAATTAATTAATAACTTATATTAATTATAAGTTATATTTTGAGATAAACTGCTTGTCAGGCCGGACAACTGACAATTACAATCAATTTGATTAAGCTTGGCATATATGCAGTGTGGTATGTCAGATGCTCATCCAGTCAGATATAGGCCTATACTGAACAACATAAGAAATGCAAGTTAATTAAAGGCAGACTGGAAAATACGTTTGCCTGTAATTATTTTAGAAAATCAAATTTATTACTAGCGCGTGCAAATTTATGCTCGTTTCATCAAATTTTCTTTATTTTGCGGTCACTTTGACTGAGTTACCACAAGAGTACATTAATTAACTAGCTAACTTGCGTTTCTTTTGTTGCTCAGTATATATAGGCCTACGGGCACTTTGACCGTGATCACATTTTGACAATGGCAGATCTTCTATTGTTAGAGAAATAAGCTTCTGTCCGACGTGAGAGGAACTGTCGGCACAGAGAAGATCTCTTCCGGGAAAGAGACGAGTGGCTGCTCGTTTTGTGTGGCACCCAATAAAATTTCATGGAGTAACACTAATAAAAGTACAATGAAGAGTGATCTCTTCAGACTTTATTTTAACAATTACCCTCATGCAGCTCCGATCGAGGCGGGGGGGACTCATCCGTGTCCCCACCGCCTCGTATTTCCACGATGGAGGGGGAGCCCTGCTGCCATGCGCTCCTCGAACGGTGACAGCTGGAGGTTCGAGTCTGGTGGGCCTCCACCGGTCCGTGCGCTGCTGCGCCTGAGCGCCGCAACCCGTTTTTTGGTGGCGATCTTAAAATCGGACCACTTTTTTTTTACCTTCATTTGGATTGTCAATTATGTAGGCTATATAACATGAAATATCATGGATCTATAAATTGAATTTATTAAGGCCGATGTTATTCGCACTTATATGTGTGGCCAATGCTACATTTTTTCTTGGCCACACTTATAAGTGCGCCAGTTGAGGACCATTCCAGTGCTTATTTTTCTTATTTTCTTATATAAAGTACCGCTTAAAATAAGTTTGGCCAAGAAAAAATTTTTAGCTTTGGACACACTTAAAATAAGTGTGGGCAATGGAGAAATGTGTATCTTGGCTACACTTATAAGTGCGTCAAACTCAAATTTCGATCAATTTTTGTGCTTGGACGCACTTAAATAAGTGCGAATAGTTGCTTCGATTTATTAATGAATTAAATCAAATGTCTGCTACACTCGATGTTTACCGCAGCAGCAATAGTTTTCCAAACTGCAACCTTCTGGGCTCCCTTTATGCCACTCTTAAGGCTTCCAAATAAAATTATTTTGTTTTTCTCCACCTCAGACGTGATAATTTATATTTCCTCCTTGGTGAGGTTCTTTCTTCTTTGCCGTCTTTCGAGAGTCCATGTCGTAAAGTGGGCAGGATTATGCCTCCCGGAGAATGAATTTATAGGGGCGTGTCATGTAAGTTACGATGGTTTCAGCCACCAGATTTATCAACGCCACGCCAGTTCTACACCGAAATCGGCAACATACACACTTTCAGTAAATCAGATGTGACACCTGGCGAACGCTGATATTTACATCAGAATCTACACCAGATCCTACGCAAGTTTGATAACTGAGGGCCCACGTGTTTACATATCCTAATGTTTCTCTGGGTACCCAAACATCAATCGATATTGGCGTAGGTTGAATACAGAATACTTAATCTTGCCATCCGGACACAAATTTTACGCTGCACACCCTAGAATGTTCCTGAACAAAAATTATTCCTGTTTATAGTCCACGCTGTAAGCTGCATTTTACCATGGGGAAAGCGAAAGAACTTATAATTCCCCACCTTTTCAATGCGATTTGTGCATCTTCTGCCCCACATTGTCTGCAAAGAGCACATGCACTCCAAGCCTCGCTTTTTCATGTCCTTAAACCGAAAGGGTCCATTACTGGAATGAAATAATTACCGACTATTCCACAAAGCACTGCTGTCCTGCTATTTGTGTCGAATCCTAGAAGGATGGTTACTGAAAACTGAGTACAGCACAGAACAGCCGCACCTGGAATATTTTTCACCAGCCGCCACTGGCTGGTTGCTTGACCAGGGTTAAAAAAGGAGCAGGGCAGATGTGAAAGATGGCACAATTATGCAGCAAGCTGCGATAATAGTTTCACATTACTTCTTTGAATGAGATTTAATTGCAGCATCTGGATCTGTTTCAGACAAACAATATGCTATGCTACACTACATGTCTATAATTTATTTATTTTCATTTATCCTTTATTTAACCAGAGAAGTCCCGCTGAGATTGAAATCTCTTTTTCAAGGGAGCCCCAGGGATTGAGGGAGAGGACAAATTGCATAGACAATTAGATCAGGGGATTATTAGGTGGCAGGCTTGAAAGAGCCATGTTGGGTATTTAGCCACGACAATGGGGAAACCCCAACTCTTGTCGAGGAGTGTCATAGGATCTTTAATGACCACAGTCGGTCTTATCCAAAAGAATGTGGGTATTCTTTTATGGGTCTGTCGAGGCCTCTAAGTTCCACTGAAGGGAAAACATTATGCTATTACAGTATCATTTCAACCATTTCCCATACACAAACTGAGGTTTGAACATGGTTGATCCGGATGGGAGTGGAAGAACTTAACAGACCCACACAGAGCCCTCATCTTTAGCTCAGTGATCACTGTGGAATCAACTGAAAATCCTACTTCAAGCTGAGACTGATTGCCAATCACCACTCACTGACCTTACTAATGCTTTTCTGGGTGAAATGGAGACCAATTCACATAATAATACTCCAAAATCTGATGGATAGCCAACTCAGAAACACGAAGACCTTTCTTATTGCAACAAAAACAACTTAATAAATCATCATGAGACGGATGATCAGGTCAGTATTTTCACAAGTTTGAGAAGTAGGAAATATGTTGAGTCGAGTAGCAATTGCCCTGTAGGGGGCCTGGGGTATGCCCCCCTGTCAGAAAATTTTGAAATTCTGAACTCCTGGAAATAATTTTTCCAGCATTTTGATTGAGAAACTAGCCATATTAAAACCTCTGATATACTGGCGCATTTAAATGATTTTAATAACATCAGCCAGACCACTACATAACTTTGTTCATAAAAGTTTTCAGATAACTCACTGCACAGCCTAGATATGTTTAAGGCTTAGAGACATGCAGTCTTCTTACCAATGCAATCAAAATTTTGGAAAGTCTTATTTTAACCTTTATTTTACTTGAGATTATTGATATCTTTTTCTAGCAAGACCTAGCCAAAAAAAATTTTCCATTAAAAATTTTTTTTTTTTATTATTTATCTATCAAAATATTTGGTTTATTTCATAAATCAATGCAATGCAATGTCTTACTAAAACAAATATATTTCTTTTAATGAAATGTAGGCTATGCTCGTGCACTGCAAAGCTGATTTTAATCAGAGCAGTGAATGCGTCACATGTTGAACAAACTCTTTTCAAATATATTTTGAAATCAATGCAAAAGACATGGCAAACTTAGTCAGGATGCCCGTAAGTTTTACAGATTTTTCTCCATTTACACAGCTTTTATTAGAAAAAAAACTTTGGCCAGAATATAAATTATTGAAGACTATTCATTTTGAAGACACAACCATGAACACAACCACAGTAAACAAACAACAACTGGATACATGTTTTTGAAGCACAACAATTTACCGTTGGCCATTGAGGAACATTTTCCAGAGCTTCTGCTATAATGAGTATGTACCATACATTGTCTAGAAAAAGGTACAGTCTACACAATTGGAAAAAGTATCAGTTGCAAATGTACAAACACAACACAAATGATCAAGAAGAGCTTGGATCCTGAGGCTACAAAGCATTGGCTATTACTGGATGTCACCCTTCTCCCTTGTGATTGATGAGCGGAATGATAAAAAATATGGATAATAGATTGGCGATTCAGGTCAAGATTTTCACAGAGTGGAGCAAAATCAAGGATCCTTACATGCTTGTGTGTAACACTGGCACACAGCTCAAGGCTCTGCTGTAGCAAGTGTGGAATGTAATAGGGCAAAAAAAATTTAATTTCCCCCAAACTTGTTGACGGTATGCCAAGGAGACTACAAGCAGTGATCGCGGCAAAAGGCGGGCAAACAAAGTATTGAAAATTGCCACAAACTCTTAGTGCTTGTGTACAAATAATTCTTGGGTTGGTGAAATAACCTAAGAGGGTACCAAAAATAAAGGGTTTATTTTGTGTATTTCAATTTTGTTACCAAATAATGGAGGATGTGACTGGTGTGTATAATTAATGACTCTTTGTGATCTTTGTCTACGTTGTATCATTTTCTTAACTTTTTCTAAGTGTACAAATAATTTTGGGGTGACTGTGTGTTATAAGAAGTAAGACCAGTAAAAACAGCGGAAACAAATAAAATTGCAAAAGAAAATTGAAGGCAGAGTCTGCTTTCCCCAAACATCACTACCCACCAGGAATGTAAGAATTGCTCCAGTTGGTTAGAGTGCCACAGTCAAGTACTACAACAGAAAGATGAAAGTAATCTCTACTGACCTTTTCAATGCCTTCAATCACTCAATTTCTTTGTCTAAGTTCAACATTTCCACTCCAGCAGGAAGCCCCCACTTAAAGATGTTTGAAATTACAGTTACCTGATGTAACATTTTCTTTCACTCCACACAAATTCATTCAGGGAATTTCAGCAAATTAAAAATACACAGATTTTTGCAGAATGAGATATTCTAATATTGGCATTATGCACTTATCTAGACAGGGGAATCATCACAGAACAGACAAATTGTCATAGGAAATAAGATACTGCAGTTATTAATAGCTAAGTGCCAAAAAGTTCATGTGAACAATGACTTATTTAATGCCAGTTAATAGGAATTCGAAAACAGCAATGCATGGTGCCTTCCACTAATTTTGGCACTCCACGTAAACATAAGCCCATGAAAAAAAATGTAGCTGCTGTTGATTTTCAGAATGTTGACTAAAAATATCAACAAGAATCAGACCCTGAATTCAAATAATTTCATTGAATAAAACATCTTTAAATAATTATTACCTAAAAATGACTTTTTTTCCCCTAAAACATGCGAGAATCATTGGCACCTATACAAACTTTTATAAGACAAATCTATTTGAAATACATTCCCATTCATATTCTTCTTTAAGTTCACCGGAATGATTACGAAACCTTAGTTGTTACCGGTAACTTTCAGTTTCCCTGGGATATGAATATGACACATAGGCAGTTACATTCAACATCCATCAGCACAGTTAAGACCAAAGAATACACCAACTGGAGGGCACTCAGTAGAGCGCATACCTCAAACACGCCATATACCTGTTCCTTTGGTTACAGATTATGATCGGAATCACTTCCAAAGTAAAATCAGCTCTTCCTTGGACTACCATCTATCATCCTGCCAAATTTTGTGCCAAACCATGCATAACATTTTGAGTTATCTGGTCAGAAAGATCACACAGAGCCCCATTAGACAGATATATTTTAATTCTACCGGATCCAGAATCCAGAGTATGTTCTGGATCACTTCCAATATTGAATCAACTCATCCTTGGACTGCCACCTACCATCAAACCAAATTTCATGCCAAACCACACATACATGTTTGAGTTATCCTGTTCACAGATGGACAAACAAACGGGTGAAATCATCACAGCCTTGGCGGAGGTGATGATGCGCAACAGAAAGTTATTGTATTGTATTTGTATTGTATTTATTTCCACACGGTAAAACTCGCTCAGCCATATGACTGCTTTTCAGCGAGTCCGTGCATAATAAAACATAACATACATCAAATACACAAATTATACATTAGTACAAATATACAAAAATCCAAACCATGAAATAAAACACAAAAACATCAAACACACACAACAAAGAAATTACGCTAAATAGTGCATTATACATATTGAGCTTCAACTAGTAGAAATAGCTGTATAAAAATAGCTAAGAAGTTGAGCATGCCCATTTTGACTATCAGTGCAATAATTCAGAATTCTAAGGTCAATAGGAATGTTAAACATATGTCATATAAAGTCAACTGTGAGGACAGTTCAAGTGGTGAAGGAAATTCCAATCACTGTTGGAGAATTGCACAAATTAAATTGTACCTTTGGGGTCAGAAAATCTCCAAAAATATGAGTTGATGCTATCTGCACAACTATGAGATGTTTGGGAGCTTTGCTAGTTAAAAGGTTCAGTAGTCATCAAAAGCAAACTTGCCCACCAACAGTTTTATAAACGGTGCCAGAAATTTCAATAGGACTGGGGTCTCTGGTCAGATTAGTCATAAAAAAATCTCCTAAGCAGTAAACACCAGAGGTAAGTTTGGCATAGAAACAAAGACAGCTATTCAGAGAAGAACTTCACACTCTTTGTTGTTGTGGGGCTGTTTTTCTTCAAAAGGCCCTGTAGAACTTCTTATGGTTGATAGTATCATGGATTTAATCACAAAACACCAGATATTAAATGAAAAACTGATTGTTACTGCCAAACAGCTTAAAATGGGCCATAGCTGGATATTCCAAATGACAATTATCCAAAGCATATATCAAAATTAATCAAAAAAAAAACTACCCCAGAAACAAGGTTTTGCTATTGCCATCCCAGTCCCTAGTCTGAAACCCAATAAAAACCTTTCAGATGAGCTGAAGAGGAGAGTCTAGAGTCTATAAATGTGGAATGAGGAATTTTAAGGATCTGGAAAGATTTTGCAAGAGGGAATAATCTCAGATCTATTTTCCAACCTCATTAAGTACTATAGAAGACGACTCAGAGCTGTTATCTTGGCAAAGGGAGGCTGCATAAAGTAATAAATAAATGGAATCCAAATAATTGTGGCACACATTTTTTTTAATGTTTTGTGATTTTTTTTTTTCATATTTATATAAAAGATTATATTTTTCACAATATTCTCAATTAAATTTGAAAAGGACAAAAAAAAAGACACTAACTCATAGCCACTATTGTTCATAGCAACCAAGAGTGCCAATATTAGCTGAGGATACTGTATTTTTTAGTGGATAACTGATTATAAGTTCATCCAATTCTCTGCTAATGAATAAAAATCAGAAATCAAAGTTCTGTACTTAATTAGCTCTATGCATAATGGCATACATAATTAATACCGCAAACAGCAGCATTAGTTACGGTCAGTTCATATGATGTTACTGTAAAATCTGGTTGCTTAATAAAGCCACCATGGCCCATGCACAAAACAATAGGAGTCAAACACACTGCACTCATGCTATATGCCTTTTTCTGCATGAGAAAGGATGACAGCAATTTTGGATGATGACGGCTGGCAATTCAGCCTGTGTCAGCTGATTACATACACAAAGAGAACGCGTGCATGCGCGCACAAACACACACACACACACACACACACACGCACATACACACGCACATAATCCCTCTGGTACACTTATACACAATATAACATGTGTAACCCATCTTCCCTGTAATTGTGAAGGTACAACCTTTCAGTGCACATTCCCCGAGGGCCTAACTAAACTATTTTATCAGATGTGTCCATGGAGACCAATTGCTAGTGTACACTTTTACCCCTGGCCCCAGTGGATCTTTATTTGCCTTGCCTCAACCCCAGCTCCGGAATAGCGTAAACCGTACAAACCGTTACATTAATTACCGGCTTGAGCAAATGTACCATGTTTTACTCTTTATTTGTGGGTTCACTGAGACAATTACAGTTGTTCAACAGAGTGGCAGAGCCATAACATCTGAGAGGTCAGTTCTTGTACAAAATCCTAAGGCTTTGCAGTTGTGACTCATCCAGCACAGCAGGCAAATATTTTAGAGCAGAAACTATTTTTGTGAGCTAAATCATCAAAGTTAGACAGTTTCCGAACTCTCCTGAAAAAAAGCCCTTTGGTGTCTTTATAATGTGATGTGCTAGTCACAAAAACAAAAAAGCAACTTGCCCTAACAAGTCATTATATCCCACAACCTTGCGGTGAGATTTGAGGGCCAAAATTAGACTACAGGAGGCTGCACAGAGGTAGATGTAACAGTGAAGACCAGCTTCTGAGACTGGAACTGCAAAGTGTCAGGCCAAATTTGAGACTATGGGCTCTAAATTCGTTGACCAGGCACAGGTGCGGCAAATGGGGGGAGCGCCGCGCCAACGGGTGTATCCAAGCGCATTTTGCAATTTCGTGCCCGGCGCAAGTACTCCTCTGTCCCACCTCCATTCCTCCTGCCAGTGCAAGTGGCAAAGAGGGAGGAGAGAAGGCGTGAGTGGGTTTAACACAGCCGAGTCAAATCTTCACCAATCAAATGAGCTCCTCTCCTCACCTTTAAAAGCGCCGTGGGCAAGGCACAGTGCAAATTTCTTTCAACAAGGATGAAGTAGGACACAGCAGCAACACCAGACAGCCAAACTTCAGCCAGGAGGAAGCTGATGTTCTGGTCCGGGAGGTTCAAGCTCGCAGTGGCCGAATATATGGTCACGCGAACAGACCTCCACGGGCTGATGATGCAAAAAGCGTCGCGAATTCTAAACCCCTTAGAACCGCTGCTGCTGCTTTTTTCGCGGCAGTGCAAATGTGAGGCCATTTCATAATATTGTGTGATTATAAAGAGGGAATCAACAATATATTGTTTTTGAACGAATGAAATAAAAAAACTGCCAATAAATACATGTGGATTTATTACGTACAATAATTAATTATGCTGACAAACACGTTATATGAGAAAACAGCAACTTGAGTCAACATTTGCCCAATTGCGTAGCCCTACTGCAACCAGAACGAATTCAACAAAGAGTGCACTTGACAGCTGTGTAAGCCAATAGACTACCTTTAGTAGGCTAATAGTACACAACAATAAAAGTAATAATAATAATAATGTTTAGATAAATGTAGCCCAGATCAAGCTGTGTTTCTAAAGCCGCGTTCACACTGGACGCGAAACGAATTTTCCACGCACGATAGATTACATTCAATGTCAATGCAAAGACGCGAACGTGTGTATTCGCGTCTTTGCATTGACTTTGAATGTAATCTGTCGTGCAAATTCGTTTCGCGTCTGGTGTGAAAGCAGCTGAAGGACACATACCCACATAGCCCACACACGCACTCACGCGCCCACATACACACACATCTCTCTCTCTTTCTCTCTCTCTCGTACCTTGCAGACAGGGGTATTTGCGGTCAAAGACATGACATTCTGGAAACCTGCCTGTGAGGTTTCGGTGACGTGTGCGCACTGTGCGCCGGTCAGCCAAATTACCACTGCACAGAAAGTAAACCAGGTTGGAGCTGGCGAGCTCTCTGCACACTTTCAGCGGAGCCTTTCGCCACGAAATTGTCACTGCGTCATGATGAATATGTGACACCTCCCCCTACTACGCCGCCACACCCATCTCGGCGCACGTCCGTCTACCAAATTGCCAAAGTGGCTGCGCACAGTGTTGCACCGCACGAAATTACCACTGCGCGGGCTGCACCAGACGAAATTACCACTGCGTGGGCTGTGCCACGCTGCGCCACCCTGTGCTGCGCCAAGAAATTAGAGTCCTATGTGTCTCCATCTAAAACATCTCCACTGGGAAATTTTCAATATAACCAAATCCCCAATGGTCAGCTGATGCCTCTTCATTGTACCTCTAAACTGGTAACACAAGCAGAAATGCTGGACACAGGCCTGGAGCTCTGGGATGAACAATCATTTTTGAAACTGTTATCCAAGAAACATCAGGGGCAGTGCTTGCAACATCAGCTGGCCTCCCTCTTTGTGAGCGAGTGTGAGTACCTTTGGGAGAGAGTGAGTGAGATCCCAGTATGTAGCACTGCCCAGTCAAAGTCTGGGTATGTTGTAGTGGAAAATCATTCTTCACAGAGAAAAGTGCTTTCACACTATTGTACACCTCTGTCTGCAGTGCCGTGAAATGCTTGACCCACTCACAGGAGATGGCTTGTAGCTCTTGGACCATACCATGTAATTCTTGCTGTGCAGTCTTAAAGAGCTGGCTGTAGAAAATCACAGCCCATTTTTCCAAAAGCCAATACAGAATCAGCCCTCAATGACATAGAATATGGTATTTAGATTGGTGGTAAATGTTGTGGTATATTCACATCCACATCATACTACTCACAGTGAATCAACACACTGTAACATATTTTGTCTTTATTCTTGCAGCAGTACATGGCATCACGCAGAATTTAATCCAACCTGTTTATTGTCACATTATTTGCGGTTTTAATGCCCCCCCCCACTCCTTAATTCCCAAGGAGCATCTGCTGGACTCAAGGCTGCTATGTTTGCAATTAATTTTGCAACGCTCAGAGAAGAATGTTCAAGCTGCTGCTTCATGACATACTGCATTTAGTTAGGCTTGGACAGAGCTACAGTCGGAGGCATATATTTCAAGAGCTGGACTGGCAAGCACCATATTGACCACTATGGATTGTGAATGTGTGATTAGACACAATCATTTCGGCACGGTCAAGCACTGGTACAATCTTAGATACCGTACTATGAAGCCCCTCGAGGCACGACAAGAGCCAAGCTAGGATAATAAGGTTTTAATCTTCAAGAATGCACAACATGAACAGAAAATGCTAATTTGGGAAAGGCTTGCATTTGGCATAGCTGGCATCTGTTGGCTCTAATGTCATTAGGATTTGATTATGTAATTTCAACAGCATGCCTGTTCTGTTATTTAGCTCGATGCACCATATGAAATAATATTTTCAATTTCAATATTTAATTTAGCGAGCCTGACCAAAGGAATACTTTTACAAATGCAGCTGGACATGAAAACATGTCTCAATGTCAGCTGGGAAAGATCACAGATACAGCACATAGAATTTCCCACACTTTTGAAGAGGCCATGCCACAATATTTTTCTGCCTTATTAATCAATTTAAACTCACGAAATACTTTATGAAGAGCACCTGTACACCTGCTTATTCATGCAATTACTTAATAAGCCAATCATAAAGATACGATCAGGAGCTACAGATAGTGTTCACATCAAACAGCAGAGTGGAAAAAAGAGATTTCAATTGCTTTGACTATAGCATGGTTGTTGGTACCAGAAGGGGTGTAATTATTTGAAACTTCAGGAATTTTTATGTACGACAGTCTTGTGAGTTTACAAAGAATGAGGTGAAAAACAAAAAAAATCAAGTGAGTTGCAGTTCTAGGAATGGTAACACCCTCTAGAAGTGGAATATCAGTGGTGAATGACCAGACTAGCTCCAGCAAAGATGGCAATAAATGTGGGGAGCAAAAAAGAATCTCAAAGTGCACAACACGTCAAACCTTGGCATGGATGGTCTACAACAGCAGAGCAACATGTTGGATTCCAGTCCTGTCAGTGAAGAACATAACTCTTGGGTTGCAGGGGGCACAGACTCCCTGAAACTCAATAGCTGAAGATTGGAGAAACAGAGAGTGGTAAAATAAATCTCAATCGTTGCTGCGGTACACAGATGGTTAGGTCATATTTGGTACCAACAACATGAATCCATGGACCCAACCTGTTTTATGTCAACAATTCAGGCTGCTGGTGGAGTTGTCGTGGTGTGGAGAATGTTGTTTGGCACAGTGTAGGCCCCTCGCTACCAATCAATCACAGTTTGAATGCTACAGCCTACCTGAGTATTGTTGCTCACCATGTGCATCTCTTTATGGCTGCAAAGTGCCCATCTTCTTACGATAACTTCCAGCAGTATAATTCACAATGTCACAAAACAAAAGTCATCTCAAACTGCTATCTTGTACAAGGCAGTAAGTTCAGTGTACTACAGCATCCTCTGCAGTCATTAGATCTGAAGTTAATAAAGCACTTCTGGGATGTAGCAGAGCATTAGACTCACAGCATGATTGTGTAGCTGACAAATCTGCGGAAATTGTGTGATGCAATCATTTCAACATAGACCAGAATCTCAAAGGAATGTTTCCAATATCTTGTGGGCCCTACCCAGTATTAGTAAGGCGTTCCTAATAAAAAGCTCAGTGAGTGTATTTCACAAGTAATACCTCACCCAAGATAAAGCCATCTTGCTAAATTAACACCAACCACAGAGATGAATTCTTTACTCTAATATCAATAATGTAATATTGTAACTTTTAAAAAAATCATGACAGTTCTAGAGACAGCCATAAATCTAACATTCCCTGGACAGTTAACAATATATTTAAAATAACAGGGGAATTACATTAGTCTCATCTCTTTCATTGATATGCAAAATGCAAACAGAGTCTTCAGAATGGTAACTATTTATATCAAGAAAAGAGGATTTCAAGCGGCCATTCTTGATACAGCTGTATGAACTCATTTAGTTTTATTGAAACAAAACTCAAATGAAATGAGAAAATGTATTTGAAAGATGTTAGCCTGAAAAACTGCCATATTTATGATGCCAGTAAGTGAAATTATGGTTATTGTAAATCAGCCATTCCCAAACTCAGTCCTGGGGACACCCTTTGTGTGCTGGTTCTTGTTCAAAACACGATTACAATCCCAAAAATTTAATGTGTAGCTAATGCTGCTAAATGGCACTACTGTCACAACCCTTGTGTAAATTCTTTTTGTGTCTTGCTCAATTCAGCAACTTGCGTGTCTATTAGGCAGATGTCTCATGTGATTGGCTTACGTTGTGTGCATCTCCCCACCCCCGGCTGCATCTCATTCCCTGGGTAGACAGGTGACTGGTACTTAAGCCCTCTTCTCATTGTGGCAAGTAGCTGGATTGTAATGTGATTCTATGTCCTTAGAACCAGTCAGTATTTGAGTATAAACTCTTCGTCTTCGTTAAAGGCAACTTGCACTTTAGTGGCAGCAGTTCTGGAATTCTGTTCTCGCAACTTAGTTGATTCGAACAAGCTTCCAATCCTAATCAGCGTCCAGGATTGGGACTGCGTTCAAGTTAACCCAACTCAGTTCCAGTTTAAAAGAACAAGCCCCCAAGCCTAAGCAGGGTCCAGGATTGGGACCGCATTCTTACAAACTTCTCTGTGTTCCCCTTTGCAGTTTGTTAGGAACAAGTTCCCAATCCTTCCACAGTCTTCTATATTGGAACTAAGTTTCCCTCAAGCTACTCCATCCTCCTGTGGGACAGTTCAGTGCTGCATTTAGTCCCTGGTCTGGATCATAAAACTCTGTGTATCTTAGTGTTCTCCTAGTTTATATTTCCCTACTTTGAATGAAGGTCTGAAACCATTTCTTGTGATAACTGTGCTAAAGTAGATTAAATCAGGAGGGGCTAAACACTTTTCACAGCACTGTAGCATTGTATGAATGCATTCTTGCATACTGAGCCTTGACACATTAACATTCATTAAAGGGCATCTAAAGTGGATTCCCATTGTTTTTGTTTATCAGCCAATCAGCGAGCTGCATCTGCGCAAATGAACCGAAATAGAAGGATTATCTACGCAAGTACACAAAGCATTGGTTAATGAATGAAATTGGTCATGTGACAATGCAAGATATCAATAAAAGCAAGTGATTTGTTTGTAAACATCGGACGTTCAACGTCCCGTCTGAGAATCGACCCTAGATGCCTTTTACTACCCAATAAATTGTAATACGCTACAGGCCAAAAGTTTGGAAGCAAGATCAGATTTGTACAAAAAAGATCAGACAACCCCAATTCCGAAATAGTTGGGACGAAGTGTAAATTGTAAATAAAATCAAAATGCAATGACTTTCAGATCACATGAGCCAATATGTTATTTACAATAGAACATAGATAACATTTCAAATGTTGAAACTGAGACATTTTGCATTTTTATTCACAAAATGAGCTTATTTCAAATTTTCTGGCTGCAACAGGTCTCAAAAAAGTTGGGACACAGGCAAAAAAAAAAAAAAGGGCTGAAAAGGCAATTAATATTTAAGAGAATCAGCTGAAAGAACATTAAGCAAGTAACTAAGTTAACTAGCATCAGGTATGTAACATGATTCACTATAAAAGGGATGTCTTAGAGAGGCTGAGTCTCTCAGAAGTAAAGATGGCCAGAAGCTCTCCAACCTGTGAAGGCTTGTGTAAAAAAATTGTGGAACACTTTAAAAACAATGTTCCTCAAGGTCAAATTGCAAAGGCTTTGAAGGTCTCATCACTGACAGTACATAACATCATCAAAAGATTCAGAGAAACTGGAAAAATCTCTGTGTGTAAGGGACAAGGCTGAAGACCTGTACTGGATGCCTGTGATCTTCAGGCCCTCAGACGCCACTGCATCATTCACCAGCATGATTCTGTCATTGACATTACTAAATGGGCCCAGGAATACTTCAAGAAACCACAGTAAACACAGTCTGCCGTGCCATCCACAGATGCCACCTAAAACTCTATCATGCAAAAAGGAAGCCATTGTTGAGCATGATCCAGAAGCGCCACCGTGTTCTGTGGGCCAAGGCTCATTTAAAATGGACTGTAGCAAAGTGGCAAAGTGTCCTGTGGTCAGACGAGTCCAAATTTGACATTCTTGTTGGAAATCATGGGCGTCGTGTCCTCTGGGCTAAAGAGGAGAAAGACCACCCTTCCTGTTATCAGCGTTCGGTTCAAAAGCCAGCATCTCTCATGGTATGGGGATGCATTATTGCATATGGTGTGGGACACTTGCATGTTTTAAAAAGCACCATGAATGCTGAAAGGTGTATAAAGGTTTTAGAGAAACATATGCTCCCCTCCAAACGACATCTATTCCAGGGAAGGCCTTGTGTATTTCAGCAGGACAATGCAAAACCACATACTGCAGCTATTACAACAGCATGGCTTTGTAGTAGGAGAGTCCGTGTGCAGAACTGGCCTGCCTGTAGTCCTGATCTTTCACCGATTGAGAACATTCGGCGCATAATTAAACGAAAAGTCCGTCAAAGGAGACCCAAAACTCTCCAGCAGCTGGAAGCCTGTATTAAACAAGAGTGGGATCAAATTCCAATGGCTAAACTCAAGAAACTTGTCTCCTCAATGCCCAGACGCCTCCACTCTGTGTTAAAAAGAAGAGGGGATGCTACACCATGGTAAACAGGCCCCTGTCCCAACTTTTTTGAGACCCGTAGCAGCCGTCAAATTTGAAATGAGCTCATTTTGTGCATAAAATTGTAAAGTTTCTTAGTTTCAACATTTGCTATGTTATCTATGTTCTATTGTGAATAAAATACTGGCTGGTGTGATTCGAAAGTCATTGCGTTTTGATTTTATTCACAATTTACACTTTGTCCCAACTATTTTGGAATTGGGGTTGTAGTTTCATTGGCATACTTTGCAACAAATAAACATGATTATTATATAGAGAGTCACTTATCAGAATACATTTTTACTCAAATTATCAGGCCCATGGTCCTAGTGCCCGCCGGATTGCCGTTGGCATCCTGTGGGCTATAAACCATGACATAAAGTGAATAATGCAAACCGTGATTTGTTTTTTACTTTTTCACTGAAGTTGTGACTCTTGCAAATCTTCTCAACCCAAAAACTAAGCCCCTCCATCTTTTGTTAACATTTATTCAGCAATGGTCTGGTAACATCAATGTATACAGTACCTAAAGGTAAACAGAGGAAAATGGTGCAAATCAATGAAAGAAAAGTATAATCATGCAGTTACTACATCCCAAAATCCATAGATTTCATACTGGTTTTTAAGAAAGGCACTGTGAACAGAAATTTGAAGTTGCTTCCAAATTTTTGACCTGTATTGGCCTTGCTTCCAAACTTCTGGCCTATAGTATATATAAAAATGGGATTTAAATAAATCATCCTTTCATTTCCTCTTTTTCTTTTGCTCAGATCATGTAAAAATACCTGTGATTCTCAAAATATTGGAAATAATAGCAATTTTTTTAAAGTAAGCAAAATTTTATGGATGGAACACTTTGAACTAACCTATAGGCTCCATTCACATCAAAATGTGATGTATGCCATGGCCTGTCCACAGGGTCTCAGCACAAGAGCAAGGGAAAGGTCAAGAAAAGTCAACTTTTCTACTCCTGAAAATGGCATTGACTCTCACTGCTTATCATAGACTGCCCTGCCACACTATTTCTTGACAGGCAAATAAATACAATATATAGCGAAATGTACGTGGATACGTGCATGGTATGGCATAAACTACATAGTATGGTATAAATGCATGCAAGCTTAGTGTTTACTAAGCTAAAAATACAAAATGAGGAACAATACAGGCTAGGGCAATAGTTTTGGGTTCGGCTGGGACAAAAGAGGCTGGGGGCAACAGTGGTTCAGACTGAATCCAGGGTCAAATGGGGCTCGGAGCACTGATAGTCCACCATGAGTCGAGTTTTAGATATGGCTGGCTGAGGCAGAAAGTCAGGCGTTAGGCAGGGTTTAGGGCTGTCCAATGAGAGTGCAGGGTTCTTGATGGCATCACAATGGTGCTGCACAGTCTTCATGCTCCAACAAAGTAAGCAGAATAGCATAGCTTCACCGTCATGGTGCTTCAGCACATAGAAGATATTAGGGTAGGAAAGGGTGTAGAGGGAGAACAGTGTCGATGAGAAGCCACATACCGTTGGTTTTCAGAAATACGGAAACAAATAGATGCTCATAAAGACCTCCAACAGATTAAGCCTATGGCAGCATGACTAAGCAATGCAATAGAGAGCCAGCACCATGACGAGGGCAGGCTGAAAAGGCCGCACCCAATCACAAGAGTCGTGGAAGGACAAGAGCAAAGACAGACTAGTCCACCAAACACTATAGCTGGTACCTGACTACCACATGCCATGCCTAGCTATATGCTTGGCTAAAGAGGTAGATTTTGCACCAGAGGGCGTCTGCTCTCTGTATGTCAAATGGAAGATTGTCCAATAGTTGTGGGGCTTGAAAACAATAGGCTCTTCCCCCCACTGTTATTTAGTCTTGGAGTGGCAAGAAAGCCTGCACTTTGTGAACAAAAAAATCCTCAGGGACAATAGGGAGCTATTAGATCTTAAAGATATGTAGGAGCCAGGCACTTTTCATACCATGGAAGGTAACAACAGTATTTTGAAATCAACTCAAGCTTTCACTAGTAGCTAGCGTAGGGAGCCTAGCACTGGGGAAATGTGTTTAAAACACCTAGTTGTGGTTATTTTGCGAGTACCGGAATTCTGCACTGACCGGTGGCTTTATAGCAACTTGTTGTGCCTCCAGATCGGGGTGCATTACAGCAATCCAGCCCAGGGGTAAGAAATGCATTGACTAATTAGTATCATGTTGAGACAATAATTTCCTCATTTTTGCAATATTATGCAGGTAAAAGAAAGCAGTCTCGGTGATGTTCTTCATATGCAAATCAAAGGGAGGGTTTTGATCAATGATGACGCCTAAGTCTTTAACAGAAGTGCTGGAGGTTTGAGTCAATTCGTCAGCACCAATACGAGCTGAGGCCTAATGTTAGTTCAGTCGAACATAACTTTTTCAGCTATAAAGCCAGCTATCCTACGAGCAAAGTTTTTCAATTGTTCATTGTAGCTGATAATTTCCCATTTTAGTTTGTTTATGAAACTATGCTTCAGCTTAGCATGTTATGAGCATGTCTGTCTGTGGTCTCTTTTCTGAGAAACAATTACCATTCTTTCAACAAATAAAGCCTACTTACTTCTTTATCTGTCTTTTAATGCTGCTTTTACAATCGCCCTCTACCACAGGCTTTTTGGGGAAATTGAAGCACTTAAATATTGGAAGTTTGTTTATGACCTGGTACTAAAGCTGCACTTGGTTATGAAGAGGACAATCAATATGACGTCTTCCTTTGTGAAGAGAGTAAAGATACAGGAGGATGAAGAGGAGAGGTGACAAAGCACAGAAGGGCGCAGTGATGATTATACACTTAACAAAATGAAGATAAATCAGAAACCACTCCTATTCAAGTGGTTATTTCATGTAATATTGAATCATATTGATGAAAACAAGTAAACAGATCACAATGTGTAGTAAAACAAAAATAATACTGTCTTTTTGAGAGAAAAGGTTAATATCTAGTGTGACCACCCTTTGCTTTGATTACAGCATTCAGTCTTTGAGGCATAGTTTTCACATTTTTTTATTTCCTCACTTGCTAAACGATTTAATATGTTTTATATTCATTATAAAGAGATTCCTTTGATGTTACCACAGATTTGCTCAATCGGATGAAGGTCAGGACGGGTCAAGTCATAACTTTTGTGTCACCAGATGTTTCTTTCTGACTGAGATAATTCTTGCAAAACTTAGAAGTGTATTTAGGATCATTATCTTGTTGAAAACACAATCACCGACCAATCAGTCTCTTTCCAGATGGCAATATGTACCTTACAAGGATGCTGTGATACCTCTTTTGATCCATGATTCCGTCGATTTTTAAGAGATCACCGGCTGTTTTCAAGCACACTGAACCCCGAACCATAATATTAACACCTCCCTGTTTTACTAAAGGGGTTGAACAGTCTTTTTTTTTTTTTTAATAAATTTGGCATCTCCAATCCCACCCAAATCTGGAATGCCCAGTTGAGGAACCATGTACAAGCCTTGCTCGTATGCGACCCCCTGTTGCCAATTCAGGAGAGAGTCCTAGCAGGTGCCCAAGATGGTTCTGCTGCCCTAGGCCTCCCCTGAGAAGACGGTTCACGGCTCTCCTCCATCTGAAGCACATGCCCATCAATACTGCTTCTTTACACTCATTGGTTGAATCCTCGCAAGTTCAGAACGAGGGTGGAGGATACCCGCACATGAACAAGCTTAGAATCTTCCTGACAAGCACCCGGCTGGCCAACAGGAGGCGCTTGAACAACGAACAAAGCAACCATTTTATATTTCCCTTCCCGGCAGCCCCTTCCCAATTTGTATCCCTGTAGCGCAATGGCCAATTGTGCGCTACTTCTGAAAAAGCTGCCGACCACTGCCGGTTGGTACGACCGGGGCTCAAACCCGTGCTGTGATAGTCACTTCTGCTCCGCAATGCAGTGCTTTAACCGAGTGAGCTATCCGGCAGCTCTAAACAGTCATTTTTGAAACATTCTCCAACTCTATGGTGCACATAAGTTCTGCATTTGGGTGAGAAAATTTTTAATTTTGATTAATCTGTCCAAAGGACTTGTTCTTAGTCTATTGGTGTCCAATCCTTGAATTTCTGGGCAAACTCAAGTCTTTTTTTTTTTTTTTTAATGTTGCCAGCTCTTGGCAGCAACACGACCAATCAGACCATTTTCACACAGGCATCTGGAAATAGTAGATCTTGATACTTTCATCTCTTCACTTCTGGGGCTATTAACAACATCGCGGAGTTACCATGTTGTCAACAGCTGATTTCTTTTTTGATTGTCATACACTGATGACGAACATCAGAGGCACTTAACTTCCATTTTGCACCACTATTGCCACTAGTTTTCAGCAAACCAGTCTCTTTGAAACACTTGATGGTGTTTCTCACTGTGCCATGGCAGCATTTAAGGTCTTCATCAGCATGTAAGGCCACAATGCGACGTCAAACAATCTCAGAGAGCTCTTTTCATCGTGCCATCGTTTTTAACACCGTGACCAGCTCAAAGTTCATGCCACCTTATTTACTGGAAAAACTGACCATCAGAGGTAATTTTGCTGAATAATGTTGCCTCAAACCAGTTTAAACTAATTTTTCTTTGCATCAATAATCATGAAACAAGCCTTTAAACATGCATTCAGGCTAAGCAAAAGTAAAAAAAAAAATTAAACTTGCAAAACCTTTCAATTGTTCTAAAAAAATGAATCTTTTCAGTGTCTCTGTTAATTACCCATATTTTTATATCAACATACTTGCGGGAATGATTTTTTTTTTCATTCCCTACAGTAGTATTTTTCAATACATCTTCGACAAAAAATTATAGAGAAGTAATATATTAGGACCCCTTTTAGACAAAATTGGTGGTGTATAATCATCACTGCACACGACTGAATACAAGAATCAACAATCACAATGAGCAGTAAGCACTGATATTAAATAGGTGGTTCACATTCTAATAATATATTATCAAAATATTTAAGTAGGCCAACACCAGCTATCCTGCCAGAGGCCTGAATACAGCAGTATGAAGTAGGGCAGCTGAGAGCAGCAGTTATGATCCAGACAAAAAGCCAAATGCAGACACAGAGTACAATCCAAAGATGGGCATTTATTGACAGAAACACAGTAATGGGAATGATGAGGTCGAAGCTCAGAACAGTAAGAGGGGCAGTCCAGCTTGGTTGTTGTTAACTGGAGAGAGAAGGGGGCGTGTCTGCACATGACCAGTGCCTGTATGGGGGCAGAAGCCAGGTGATGAATGCCCAGCTCTGAAAAAGGACCACTTGACAGCAAGACCGGTGAGTTTAGCAGGAATGCAATCTTAATCCCGGAGACCATGAAGGCTGGGGAGGCGTTCCCAATAAACTGGCCAAAAGGAGCAGCTAGGACAGATGAGCATACAGAACATGGTCCCAATCCTGGAGACTGATATTAAGGCCTGAGAGCTTGTTGGTATTAATAAGAGTAATTACGTTTTTTTATATCTTTGAATCACCAAAAAAATACACAAAAAGAGAACTTTGCTCAATACTTGAATGTAAACTGACTGGTAGGATTTAGAGGGACAAAGCGGATTAGTGGAAAGGGGACCGAGACTATAAAGAAGAGGATTCTGACAGCAGCAGAGAAAAGGGAAGGATGAGTTTTACCTCTAAAACTTACTTTTCAGCTGAGAAAACCCTGCATCTACTTCTATATACCTGAGCCAAAGTTAAGCACCACACAATTCTTAAAACAAGTTCCATGGGACTAAATTAATAACATCAACAGACACTGCCCAATTCTTGGAAATATGGAACGGAATAAAATATGGAAATATTTGTTTCCTGGCATACAAAATTAGTTTGAAAATGAATTTGATCTTTTCTTCACTCTTTATAACCTGTTAACGGAAGGGTTTATTTTCAGCACATTTAATGCTAATAAAGACATGTGCCTGCCGTCCTTCAAAGATGGCTTGGAGACCTGTGTTTCCTGAAAAAAAAAAAAAAAAAACTGTCCCTGTAATGTCAACTTCAATTAGAAAAAAACAGAACCAATATCTAACTAAGATGGAACCTATGTAAGTCTTTGTGTTACATGCAGTTAAGCATGATTCATTACACAGACTTTTGAGTATGAATGCATGCAAAATGCATGCTAAAACTTTCATGCAAGTCTACAGAGTTCATGTCTTGCCAATTTTTTGAAATTTTAATTTTGAATTTCGCGGAGCTTAACTTTTCCCCAAGTGTATGTTTCAGCCTGAAAAGCATTTGTGAGGTTGGGTATTGATGTTGAGCAATTAAGTTTGGCTCAATTTCAGATTTCTAATAGACCCAACAGGTGTTTGAACAGGTGGAGTCTCAAGTTATTCTACACTTTTCTGAACTAACCATATATGTGCTGTGCTCTGTGCATGGGGCACGGTCATGTCAAAACAGGAAAGAACATTCAAGAAATTGTAGGACGCTCAGTATCACCATCATTAGGAATGTAACTGAGCTTAAGAGCATCAGGAAAAAAGCATTTTTTAGACATACAGTATATGGCTCGGACAACAAGGACTGTATCTTTCGGCGAAGCAGGTCGTAATGCAATCTAAAGCTGAAGTTAACCTGTAAAAGCAGATAAAATTAATTTTGACAAGCATGAAATACTCAAATCCCTCAACATGGGATAGCAGATATCTGGCCTGGAAGCAAAACGTGGTGGAGAGACGGACAGATGGACAGGAGGACGGATGGATGTATGAAAAAGCCCATCTACACAATAAATTTCCTCGAAAAATTGAACATTTTAGGAAATCTGTCCCTAAAAAGAAAGCGATAGCAGATATCTGGCCTAAAAACAAAGCACAGTGGAGGGATGGACAGACTGAAATTAAAATTTATTGAAAAATATAGAACAGTTTCGAGGTTCTGGCCCAGCAAAGAAGCGTCATAGAAGGAAAAATGGATGGATGGACGTACAAAAGGACATGCCGATAAATCGCATTCCTAGATCCCCATCCACTTCGTGGAGGGCACAATAACTCCAGCTAAGGTCAGCTACTTGACCAAAGCCCAGGGTACATTTTCAGCGATTTGTGAATCAAATATTGTTGGAACCACTGCAATTTTTTGCCATTCATTCAACTTAACTGGAATAAATAAATAGTCCACAAAACATTCTTATTATGTCATTGTGTGAGTTTAAAAAGAAGCATTGAAATTATTTGGTGGTCTGTGAAATGAAGTTTTATTGCCTTCTGTAGCAATAGTTTGGAAAAATGTATTTATAGCGAAATTACACAGAATCCTCTCAGGCCCTGCATTAATGCTTGTTCTACTAGGCAGAGTCTAAATAAAAATGACATGAGTGGGTTCAGTCTAGCCTGTTGCATAACCAGTCAGCACAAAGGGCTGATGACAGCAGCCCTTGGGGTTAAAACAAATAAATGGGATTAAACGAGTCCCATCGCCACCCCCACCCCCCATTCCTGCGGCCGCCTGGAGACTATCAATACTTTAGTGATCAGTTTCTTAAGTTACAATTTAGATATAGGCAGTGGGACGACAACATATAGCCACATTTTTTATTGAATGTTGAGTTCAGGGAGCAGTCCTGTCTCTGTGTAGCAGGATGTAATTTGCAGCTCACAGTCACTGTGTGCGCTAATGCTGTTTCAGCACCACGGACAGCGTTGAGACTGTTCTCGTGTGCACTTCTGAAGAAAATGATTTTGCAGCAAGAAGGAGAGAAAACTTTTTTTCATCTCAGATACTTACAAATGAAAAGTTCCATTTATTTTATATTTAACAGCAATGGAAAGCAATCTGGAAACCCCTACTATTGAAGTGCCTGCCTCCACCGATGGAGAAATCGGACTGATGTTTCACTGTGATTTTCTTTGCTATTCATGTGGCAACTGAGAACTGTAAAAAAGACATAGAAATATCCAGACAACTGCCACATAGGGCAAATGACTGACTGAAAGTGATGCCATCAATCTATACAAGTTGAATGAATCACATGAGATTGTTCAAATTAATATATAATGAGGTGAGCAGGCACACACACACACACACACACACACACACACACAATTCTGTAGCACACTGGAGAATGAGGTTAGCTTTTTATTCCAAGGTGAAAAGGTCCAAATCTCTTGTAGCTTTAATATTTTTTTCATCAAAAGCTACACAAACATCATGTCAAGCAGAGGGAGCAGAGAAACAGCATGTCTGTGCTGCAATGCGATCATTCACAGATCATGCACGCATGCTGACTGTCATGCACAGCAGGAGTGCAAATCAACTGCCTGTGAAGGATCTTCTCTCATCTTTTCAGGAGCGCAACTGCAGACCAGCCCATCTACTCACTGCACCCCCCACCCCCCCTTGCTCATACTGAAACAGGGCCAAGTTCAAACGATTCATTCAGTGAAACCAGGGAGGCTGAATGCGGAACTTCGGGCTTGAGAAGAATAAGCAAGGCCTTCGTGTGACCCAAAAACAGCAGCGGAAAATAGATCAACAAGCACCTTTCTTTTGTGCCGTGGTGCTTTGAAATGCCATAGATTTTAACTATGGGGAAGGGTGTATATAATGTAACTGCACACGGCAATCTTTATTGATATGTATTTAGAAACCTGTTTTGGACATTTTGGGGTGCTCATATACCCCACTGAGTAATAACTTCCCATTGGTTCCCCAGGCAAATCCTGCCTACATTTCATCTCTATGCATCTCTTAAAATGCAGCTATTATAATTTTTTTTAATTATTCTTGTGTTTTTTCGTAAATCATATCATTTTTATTCACCTTTAAGAGGTCTGTGCTGGAAAACAATTCAAAGTCACCTCCAGAAGACGCTCTCTCTGCCGCAAAACACACTGCACCAGAGCTGACTGAAATGCCCCGATAGCTTCTGGCCATTATTTTCTTCAATTGGTGATGTCACCAATAGAATTTTCGTGCCAAGCAGATAGTTTGGCACGCTCTTGAATCAAGCACATTACGCCCTACAAGGCTGCACCGAAATTGGTTTCTAAAGCTCATTTGTGCTCTTGAGCAGAAATCCATTTATGGTAAGGGGCATGACATTTCTAACACACGCTAAGCAGTTGACCAATTGCAAGTGAGTGATTAAGTTGACCAATCACAGCACGCAGGGGTTTTCAGGAGGGCGGGGCCAGGACCTCAATAGAGCAATTCACACACAGGTACTGCAGAAAAATGGCCAGCATGAGAAAACTCAATTGTTTTTTTTTTTAAAATTACACATTTACACCCTTTTCAGTAGACTTCGAGAATACAAGAATGACTAATGAAAAGTAAGTCACTTGGTGCACTTTAAAGAGACAATCATTCTCAAGACAAAAGAAGCAAATGAAAAGGTAGGGGGACCATGGAAACTATCAGATACTATAGACTGACGTACAGATCTCAGAAGAGGGACATAAAACAACAAATGAACATTTTATCATGTGTGCAGAGTAGACTGCAAATGGAGACAGGGAGATGAGCCCAGCCTAGCATTGAGAGCCCCCCTTTGGCACAGTCTCTTTCAATTACACGCTTCCCAGCATTCCCCAGCCATACGCTCCATTGATTCGGTCATGGATTGTGCTCTGCCTTAGCTCTGAGGGACACACAGCATGTCCGTTCATTCGCCACTAACACACTTCATACAGACGGCAATCATTATAGGGTGTGGAAGCCCATTTCGCTCCCTCTTTTAATAGAGTCTTTTCAACAACAGTGCAGGTAGAGAAAAATTTGTAACAAACACAATTGATCTCCCTTTATTTAACTTTCAGTCACGTTAATCCACTATCATTTGATACTGATTAAGAACTGGCAAACTTATCATTCGGCACAATATAATACGACCAGCCTGTGCCACATAGTACCTCTGCATGAAGTTTCTTGAGTCCCTCTCCCAGCCTTTTTTGCTGCCCTTGCTGAGCAGCAGAGAGTTGAACTCTGTTTCCCGGTACTCACAATGATAAATTATCATGTGAGATGTGAGTAAATAATTCTCTCAATGACTTCTCTCCACAGCTCCATGGTGGACAAAAATATCACCAGCTTGATATTAAATCTTCACAGGGAAAAGTGGCATTTTGAGCAACCCTGCAGTCAAAACCCACAAGGAACAGCGTTAAAATAAATAGTAACGGTCAAACACAACTGTGTCGTATCTTCATTTACATCTATTTATCTTCTATTGTCTCATGAGTCAGAGACATAAAAATATAAATTAATATTTTATCAAACATGATACATAAACTTAAATGTTTTTTAGTACTGCGCAAACGCCCAAGACACCTAATTTTTTTTAAATGTGTGCATTTCATTTCAGATGTTTATTTTTATTGCTTCTGCCTGTTTCCCATTAAACTGTACAAATAGTTATACAGTGCATTGGTCAATGCCATTGCTAACATTGCTTATAACATTGCTTAACATTCAGCCTGTAAAGAAAATGGCAGTTACATTGCACATTTCTAACCAGTTCAAAGACAAGCGTAACATCTGCCTGCTCTGAAAAAGGCCATAGAAATTTTGGAGCAAGTCCAGCCAATTTATCTACCACTAAAACTTAATGACCTACATTGATAATGTACGAAAAACAAAATTAGACAAGTAATCTCTTTTTTTTTTTAGATGAAAAGATAAAATGCAGTGAGACACTCCAATTCACACTGCTTTTTGGCGAGACGGGGATACTGAGATTGCAATGTAAAGGGACTTCCACTGCTTCCAACACTTACAAGAGGCTTAAACCTTAGCAAAGGGAGATAAAAATCCAGCAGGCCCAATATGAATAGACCATGCATGTGCAGTACTGTGTGCAATTCTTAAATGAAACACACTGATAAAAAGGCATCGCAGTTTATGACCTTTTCATGCTTCTGCAACCACAAAATCCTCAAGGTCAAAGTGTCCCCTTTCAGAAAAATCAGCCCCCCATGCACATTCTGTGCTTGATTTAGCCATTGATTTTCTAATACCACACTTTAGATAAAAGAGAAAAGAAAAATTGCTTTGCTTTTCAGTATTTATTGATACCACAGGCAAAAATGTATTGGGACTGCCCAGTCATCCCTTCTCAGAGAAATGTCTCCCAAATGAGACATAAAACAGCCATGCGAACAGAAGAGAAGAAAATCAAGAAAGAATAGACACAGGATCCAACGAAGGAGAAGGCAACAAAGTAGCCAGGGTTTGCTCTGATGTGACATCGATGAAAACCACCGCCGTGTGACACTGTGCGTGTGCGTGGGCGTGAGTGTGAACCCGCACAGTGACCGGGCCTTGGTGACCTCAGGGAACAGCAAGCGTGAGAATGATGGGACATGACAAAAGCCTGAACGTGGAGCAGGAAGGGGGGCTGGGCTGAGCCATCATGTGGCATCATAAAAGCAGAGACACCGAGTCATTGCATAGTCAGACCAACACTGCTTGAAGCCCACCGCTATGTTTATTCCAAAAGCTCAAACTCAAGGAGGCACAAACTACTGCTCTCAAACTAGGATAATAAAATTAGCCAGTATTGCTGAGCAAAGCAAATGAAAAGCATACACAGGACACCACATGCACATACACAAACACACACACACACTCTCTCTCTCTCTCTCTCTCTGATTCTCACAATGTCACACTCACACAGCCATGTCATGGGAACACAGTAAGATCCTTTTGCAAATCGGATACCTTTTTCCAATATTTTTTTTCCTGCTGGACAGTCAATCAAATTCCTGACTGTGGGTTTGAAGAAGATATTATTACACATGCAGGAATAGTTTCATCCAAACAAAGTAGCGATTAATTGATATTTGAAGTTGACTTACACATCACAGAGGTCTTGACAGGGGTTGCTTTCAAAACTGGCAGTCACTAACAAAACCTCTTTCAATATTTCACCCACTCCTAACGCCACCACCATCACTGCAGTCCAATCACACTTATTATATTGTCTATCAGCATGCTTACTTACAGGCATTGGTAACTGCAAAGCTGTTGGCTGTCTCAATGTTGTCCACATGGGGGACCAAATTAAAAGGTGCTTCTGAGGCATTGGGGCTGGTGTTGTGCAGAAAGATTGCTAAACGAAATGCAGTGTATTCCTGATCTGTGTTTCTGATGAACAGTCCACCTGCAGAGAAGGGGGGTAAGGTATGGATTTTTAATTTCACACACCAAAGGACACATTGCATTTGAACACCAACAGAAATTAGCAATACATTTTAAGTGCTTCATGAGCAACCATTAACGCCAATTAACCAGGGACAAACATCACATTATTGTGCGCGTAAAATCTTAAATATGATTTGGTGAATTCTAAAATGCAACGACGAGAGACAGAATTTTTTTAAATGTAAATGCTTAAAATTGCAACATTTCGGCAAAGCTCTGCAAGCAACGCCGAGTGAGACATTCAATTGCGGTATAAATTTTGCGTAGATTAAACGAACGTTTATGAAATCAAGGGACCATGTTTCACATTTGAAGCTTGAGACGACCGTCATCTCATCAGATCAGGGCTTTGCTACTTTACAATAAATGATGCAATACTGGAGTAAATTAGTCCAGCTTCGACAAAAGAAAGCAAAAGACGACGACAACAATCGTTTGCATTGAAAATGGCCGTAGAAACACCATAGAACAGCGATCTTTAATAAACTTTCAAAGGAGCGCATCAATGATCCAATCGCACAAGCGAAGCATCCCGTCCAAGACTGATAGAGAGCATGCTGCAGTGATGCTGAAAGCGAAATATACGATTGATAGATTGAAGTACGCGCAATCAAATATGAGCACGAACATGCATGTTTTCACTTTGATACGTGAAATGTGAAAAAAAAATTTCTGAATAAAATACCAGGTACATTGATCTGCAATGCCATTTGCTTTCGCTCAATGAGAGAAAACATGTTTCATAAGACCTAATAACTAGTGCAACCGAGACGCAAGTCAAAAACTCAGAAATTCAATCCCAGCTGTAAAAACGCAGCAATCAAGACAAAAAATTAATTAACTCACTTACCAATCTGAACGCTGCTCGGAAACGCACCCATTGTCATCCCCCAATAGCCAAAAAACAGCAAGAGAAGCTGTCTAAAATGAATCCACATTTTGTTTAGTTAAAAACTGTTGAGAGACATTGAGGATGGTGACACATGAGAAAGGGAAGAGAGAGAAACCGACTACTAGCAATCCATTTCGAGTTTTTCCCGCAGTGCCCACGGCCGCTGTTGTGGACCCGTCCAGTGGTAAACGCTACGTGCAAGACGGGGGAAAGTCACCAGTGGTGGGCAGTCTAGCGGCTGCTTGCACTGAGACATGCGCTTTCACTCGACCCCCTAGCAACCCCATCCCCCTCCCCAGCCAAAGAATTGTATTTCCCCTTTCCTCTCCGCACACTCTTTCCGTTGGTTATGAACCCAGTCCTTCCAATTTGAATGATTGCCTTATACTTCATCTCATATAAGGCATTGGTGTTGTGCCTAAATGTTTAACTCTCTTTGGTACCTCGTTCGGGCTGCTTGACTGAATTTTTGAAGAGATTATCTATTATTCTGTCCAAGTTTTTGTAAGACATAGTGCGCAAATACGCGTGTTAACTAGTCAACGAATCGCGCTACAGTTCGGCACTTGCATTACAGCATCGTAATCCCGGACACACGAAGTAGGCTACTGAAAAGAATTCAGATTCCGTGCATTATTTTTGAAACAATGAACAATACTCTGTTGCCTGATCGGTGACAATTTATCCATACATGCTCTGTTTTGTTATGCTCTCTGCTTTGTTTTAAAGGTGAAATTTCCGACTGCCAACGCTATGCACACATTCGCAACAACAATTCTGGCATATGGTGTAAAGTGCTATCGCATAGCAAAGTGAAATTGCGGAACAGCCATTCCTTTTTGTTTTAACCAGGCCTTTCCCATTTCGGTTGCAGATCAGTTAGTTGATGGTATTTCCCTCGCGCATTTCTCTACCAATGTGACCCTGCCCGATAAGTGAAAGGTGGGCAACTGCAGTAAGAGCTGAAACTGTCTTGTGCTCTTGCGATTGACCAGTGACGGCGCCAGAACTGGAAATTCGGGGGCTACAGAACATCCCTCTAAAATAATTACTAGTCCTGACTTGTTCTCAATCATTTTCATAATTAACAATAGATTCACTCCCAGGGCATTCCACACTATCAGGTGCTGTTAATTCTCCCCCTTTAGGAATGACGACAATCATTCATTTGGACGCGTAATTTGGTGCATTTAAATCATCGTTATTCAAAATTGCATACCCGTCAACTCTCTGGCACAAGTTTTACGCTGTTTAGTGGCATATCACGTTCTCATGTTGAGCGCATGAGCTAATAATTTAATGATGTGCGAGTGTGGAAGAACATTATCTATGGCGACTGTTCTTAGCAGGCAGGTCTCATCTGACAGGTTTAACTTCTCCGGCATGTTCTTTTCAGAACTGGTATTGGCCATTAGTTGTGTTTCCATCCAACTTGTATCGCAAATCTTAAGTGAATTTTCGTAAATGTGGCAAAAAGAAATGGGCATTTGTGCGCGTTTCCATCCACTACAGTTATGCACTTTTGTTTCATGAGATAAGCCATAGGAGCTGATAGGTGGCGCTAATACTTGAGTCAGTTGCCATTGCCTCTGCAGAAGAACATGGCACACAAAATGACGTCAATAAGCACAGCGAAAAAGAAAAAAAAACGGGAAAGCGTGTGGCTAAAACAAAAGAAAGTGGTGAAAGAGAGAAGAGAATGGAAAATTTTGAGCAAACATTTTTCCAGATCTGTGGTCTTGAAGGAGTTATAATAAAAGCTGTGTCTGCTTACTTGGCCGTGTTAAGAACAGTTCAGAGATGCCGGAGATGGCACGCTATGGCAATGGGCAAAAGTGACGTAGTTACTAAACGTCATCATTTATTTGCATAACTTGATCGCTGACACATCATTATGGAACCCAGCTACGTTCTCGCAAAGACACGCCTCTAGAGCTTTCAAGCCCTAAGTGAGCCCAGTGCAGAATGGTTCAGTTCAGTTCAGATAGTGCAGGCTTGAGTGCAAGGGGCATGTCCCTGCCCAGACAGTGGTGTCCCGGGACAGCAGCCAGATGGAGATCACAGTCGCTAGAGCAGAGCTGTCAGATGACAGGACTGGGGATTTTAGCAAGAACGCAGTCCCAATTCTGATGACTGTGGAAGGCTTGGGAGATGTTCTTTATAGTCTAGGCCAGAGGTGGGAAACAAGGGCCGTATCTGTCCCTGGTTTTCACACCAACTTCTTGCCTTTAATTAGTTGATTATCTAAATTATCCAAACCATTAATAAAATATGACATTTCAGGCACATTTTTTGAATTATCATGACTGACTGCCAAAGACTGTTCTTGTCTGCCTACATAAAACATTTTTATTTGATCTAATCTTTGCACAAAACTTTATTTGTGTATGCAATCAATTAACTCAATTAGTCAGGGTAATTGACAGAAGTAAAAACCTGCATACACACCAGCTGATCTAGGCAGATGAACATACTGAAAGATGATTAACTATGATGCAGTTCCAATCCTGGAGACCAAGAGAAAGGCTTTGAAGCTTGTACCTATTAGTAAAACTAGGATGAGTGCTTCCATATTCATCTATCATGACAGGTTACATATAATTTCTGAAGACGAGAAGCTTTTACACTTGAAAAATACTAATTGGTACCTAAAAGGCATAGAGCAAGTGACAATCCAGCTACTTGCTCTGTCAACATCAGGGGTATATATGCTAACCCCTTCATAAGGGAATGGGAAACACAAATGTATAACACCTGGTGGTGGAGGTACGCACAACATCAAACTAAATCAAAGGAGACAGGATGTCTAAAAGCTGCTGGATGGCAGGAGACATGAAAGGTATTCACATGAGGGTTGTGACATAAACCAAAGAACTGGTCATGCCAGCAAGTTGTTCACACAAATGCCAGCCAGTGAAAATGTAACGAGCTGAGAAAAATGTCATTTCCCAGTGTAGGGCAATGAAAGTAAATGACATCTCAGCAAATTCACATCAATGTTGGCCTCCAGTGACCATACAATCTACAGTCACGTGCCTAAAACTTAAATTAAAATATGTTCTATTTACACCTCCATCAATTGTCTAGAGGTATTTGTGAAGATATGACACATAAATGAATTACGTTACTGAAAGTACATGTAAGTACATGATTTAAACCAGCTGGGGGACCTATGCAGGGTAAAGAAAAACAGAAAAATAGTCCTAACAATTGCTGCACTGGAATAAATCTACATGATCAAGATCCACATGTGTACAAGCAATAATCTAAATGTCAAATAAAGACATGCTGATAGGTATCGTTCAGGAACCAGACGCGAGAACAGAGCAGTGCAGAAAAATGGGATTTTATTTGGAAAGGGGGCGAACCCCCGCAGAGCAGGAGGCAACGGTACAAAGTCCACAATCCAAAAATCAATCCCAGGGACAGAATCCAAAGTTGAAAAACCAGGACAGCAAAACAGTAATCGTAGTCGGGCAGAAAAAGGGTTCGAAAACAGATGCAGACAAAAGTACAAAAGAGCAGAGCCAAAAATCGTAAGTCGGGCGGTCCAGTCAGAAGATTAACACTATGAATACAAAGGCGAAAAGATAGCAGCACAGGTAAGCAAGAGGAAACGTTCTGACGGGGAACTGCAGTGAGAAGACAGCTTAAATACACTCAAGGGAAGTCACATGCTATGATTAGGCTCAGGTGATGAGGACCAGACTAATTACAAAGGAGGGAACATGAGGGAGAACCTAATCACATGAAATTGGCAAAAGCCGAAACGCGGACAGGGAACACGAGACAACCTATGACAAAACATACAGCTCCGGTTAGGGAGTTCTAATGTGCACAGATAAGAGGTAGGACAGAGTGGAGCAGGTGCAGAGGATCTGCTGAATTGCAGCAAAGACTAAGTGCAGGCAAGAGGCGGAGACTAGAACAGGGCGAGTGCTGAGAGCTTGTTAATCAATTAGTAAGTGCAGCTATACAATCCCTAGTGCTCGTTAGTAAGTTAGTATTATATACAATGTTAGTTTGGGTTAGTAACTTTAACTTGAAAAAACAACAAACTGTTAGTATTGGTTAGTAATATAGAAAAGAGAGGCGAAGGAAGCAAACGAGATTGGAAGGAATGTTTGAAACCCAGAAAACATGAAATCACCTAAGCATGTGACACGCAGGACTGGGGAGAAGCTGTAACTTAACAAGAGACCAGACAGGGGAGACAAAGTGCAATGCAGGGCATGAACAAAGACATGGACCGGAATCTAACAGAATAGTGGATTGGGAATGGCAAAAACAAAAACATGGCAAAGTACAAAAACTAAACAGAACATGGCAAAACCTAACAGAACTGATCATAAATATAACAGGGAATGGCAGAAACATAATAAACATGGCAGAATCAGAACAGAAAGAGCAGAATCATAACACATGCACATTGTTTTTTAATTTTTTATCCAAGAAACGGCTTGTTTTTTAAACTGAATAACGGCTGTTCAAGTACTTTTGGTCCTTGGGTAGGGCGTTCTTAAAATAGTACTGTAATTCCTACACTTCCCACCCAATTTCGATGTGTGTAACAAAACTGAAGCAGAATGTCTGCACTGGTATATCTTATTTCATTTCAACTGTAATATTCTACAGTCTAACAGCTAAAATAACACTATGTCAATGTCCGAATATTTATTGTGTTTATAAATAAATAAATAAATATATATATATATATATATATATATATATATATATACACACATACAGTGCTGTGAAAAAGTATTTGCCCCCTTCCTGATTTCTTTTTTTTGCATATTTGTCACACTTATATGTTTCAGATCATCAAACAAATTTTAATATTAGACAAAGATAACCCGAGTAAATACAAAATGCAGTTTTTCAATGATGACGACCCCCCCCGTTAAGTCATTAATTAACCGTGATTAACCAAATTTTTTTAGTTCAATTTCAGTAGCCGTGAAATAAGATCATTGGGAACAATGGAATTGCATAAAGACGTTTCAAATTATCTTATTTCATTTAAACTATTTAAAAGATAATGAAGCACGTGCATTGCTTCCAACCCCTGAGTAAAGAAAAGTGTGAGAAGTCCGCATTCATAACACAGGTGAAACTGATAAACCTCAATGCACAAGGACTTCAATTCTGTGCAAGAATCTCTTACACATGCGTTGATTGAATAATTGCTGACTTCAGCAGGGGAACGTAAATATACCACTAAAACTCACGCGGAATGTCAAAGAGTTGACAGGTGTGCGTTATTAATGAAAACTGACCACACCTGGTAATGTTGAGAGTTTTCAGAGCTTTTGTGATGGTAATTTAAATGAATGATTGAAAACCGGTCATGACCAATCATTATTTTCAAGGGATGGGTTTGAGCCTCCCCTATCGCCAGTTCACCAGCCGCCACTATATATATATATATATATATATATATATATATATATATATATATACACATTAGGGGTGGAACGGTTCACAAAAGTCAAGGTTCAGTTTGTATCACGGTTCTGGTGTCACGGTTTTCAGTTCGGTATGTTTTTTTGTACAGCAGGAGGGGAGGCATTGTCAATTTCAACATACTTTTCATTTATTTGGTAAAAAAAGTTCACAACAAACAAAATTCTGGCTAAGAATATGAGGAACTTAAACACTTGACAAGACACACATTGAATTTCCAAATGTCTTGCTCCTCTAAAATAATTTTCCGCAGTCTCTATGGCACAAATACTGAGGTATAAAGCCTTAAACAGGCTCATGCACAACAGGAAAAATTGGCATTATTTGTAATCTGCGCAAAGGGGTTAAATGTTAAGGAAAGGTGTCTCTGCGCTTCCTAATTTTCCTCCTTTAATATAGGGTACAGAGAACCATCCTTTTTGAAAAGAAAGGAGATAACGCTATCCCACAGTTCCGTGTGGCAGCAATATTTAAAGCGACTGCCATTCATCCGGCCAATCATAACAAATAAGCATGACGGGTGAGAGATGCATGATCACGTTGCCTAGTGTAAGTGCATTCAGATTCTCTAATTAGCGCGCTTGTCTTCCTAAACTCTAATGAATTACGCTTTACACATTTCCTTTACCTCATGACGTTTTTTTTCAAAGGTGCAAGGAAAGGTGTTCAGTGGCGGCGCCAGAACTGGGAATGGAAGGGGGAGGGAGGGCGGCGGCACAGAATAGGCCTATCCCTTTAAAACAATTTCATTAGTCCTGAAATAAGGGTTAAATGTTCTCAATCATTTTCAATCATTTTCATAAAAATGATAGATTCACTCCGAGAACACGCCACACTATCAGGTGCTGCTAGTTCTCCACGTTTAAGTAAGACGACAATCATTCATCTGGACGCGTATTTGCTGCATTTAAATCAACGTTATTCAAAATCGCATACCAGTCTGCTCTCACGCATATGGCTTGAGTCTCACACTTTTAATATTTAATTGCCGCGTCCGACTTTTAAATCAACCCACGCTGTACCGAGAGTGAAAGGCGATATTTCGTTGTGCAATCAACGCGAATTTCAGAGATTCTCACGCGGAATTTAAGTCTTTATGCATGGAAGTTTTTCCATTTTTAAGCAGGAATTTAAACGATCGTGAAGCGCAAGTTCAATCGCCTGAAAAGGCAGCGCGGAAGTTTCAAAGCAGTTTGTCCTTCGTAAAGCATAGGCCTATTAGCCTACAAGTAAATTATTTTTCTGTACTGAATTTAGCGCATCGCCGTTAGATCGCATGGGGAGAGAAGCCGGGTCTTCAATTGCCAATGGATTATTACTATAATTGAAAAACGCGTCAATAAGGGAAAATGATTGAGAGCTAGCTAGGAGTAATTGTTGTCATAAAGGCATGCATCTTTGCCTGCTGTCACAGTATGCCTACACCATAGGACACTTCAAGCATGGGGGATGAATAAGGTGTGGAATATTGAATTTGATTGTGCCTACACTTAGAAGTATGGAAGCATATAACTAACAATATTAAAATGACAATCTCAGAAATGTGCTCGTTTTCAAGACACAAGCACATTATTTGTATCATAATGAAAAAAAAAACTGTGATCCTCCACTTTGCATTTTCATTTTCAAGTCCATGCATGCAATTTTTAAATTGAATTATAAATTGGAATACATTCCCCATTTGCATTTTCATTTGCAAGAAGTGCTCCACCATGTCACAAACAAAATGAAAGCTAAAATGCATATCTTATCGTTCAAATACATTTGTACATTCTCAGAAATCCATTTTCTTTTTCGAGCAGCAAGGGCATTATTTGTATCATCATGTAAATGAAAATGTTATTGTCCACTTTGCTTTTTAATTTTCAAGTCCATGAATGCACTATTTATAACAAAATCGGAAATAAAATTATATTCCCCATTTGTGTTTTCATTTTCAAGAAGTGCTCCTCCATATCACCAACAAAATTTAAAAAATCCTAATCTTATAATGCAAAGACATTCTCAAAAATTCTTTTTTCTTTTTTGACAAGGAGGGACATTATTTGTACCATCATGAAAATGATAGAAAAATTGCCCATTTTGCATTTTCATTTCAAGTCCATGCATGCACTTGGTAAAAATTGAAAATTAAAATGCATTCTTCATTTGTGTTTTCATGTGCAAGAAGTGTTCTGCCATATCAACAACAAATTGAAGACAAAAACACAAATTTTATGCAAGCATAAAAAGTTACTCCACTGTTCCATGGCCAAAACGGAACCCGCATTGCTCCTCTTGAATCCGAGTTTGACAACACCCCTTCTAGCACCATGGTATAAGCATTCCTAAGGAGGCTGAGCAGTTTGATCCCCCGATAGTTGGAGCACACCCTCCGGTCCCCCATTCTGAAAATGGGAACCACTACTCCAGCTAGCCAATCCAAGGGTACTGTACCTGACATCAAAGCGATGTTGAACAGGCATGTCAACCATGACAGCCTGACAACATTGCCACTGCAGAGCTTTTCGACCACCTCAGTGATTTCCATCAGGGGAAATGGGCCAGGACTCACCAAAGTCTTCTGTCTCTGCTGCCACCATGGAGAGCATGTCTGTCAGATTCAAAAGTTCCTCAAAGTGCTCCTTCCACCTCCAAACAAAATCCCCAGTTGAGGTCAGCAGTTCCCCATCCCTGCTCAAACAAGCTTGAGTGAAGCCCTGCTTCCCATCCTAAGTCATCTGACAGTTTGTGAGAAGCTCTTTGAGGCCACCGGAATGTCCTTCTCTATGGCCTCTCCAAATTCCTCCCAAGCCCAAGCTTATGCTTCTAACCACCACCTGTCGATACCGGTCTGCTAATTCAGTAGTCCCCTAGGCCAACCAGGCTCGAAAGGCCACCTTCTTCAGCTTGACGGCCTTTCTCACCACTGGTGTCCACTAGTGGGTCCTTGGGTTGCCGCCACATATGGCAGCAATGATCTTCAGGGAACAGCTCATGGCTGCCGCTTCCACACTGGAGACTTTGAACAGGATCTACTCAGACTTCATGTCCCCAGTCTTCCCCTGGATGTGGGAAAAGCAATTCCTGAGGTGAGAGCTGAAAATTGTCTGGACAAGGTCCTCTACCAAAAGTTATCAGTCAATCCTCACAACACATTTATGTTTGCCAGGTCTGTCAAGCAGTCTTCCCCGCCATCCAATCCAGTTCGCCACCAGGTGGTGATTAGTTGACAGCTCTGCCCCTCTTTTCACCCAAATGTCCAAAACATATTGCCGCAGATCCGATGACATGATTACAAAATTGATCATCGACCTATGGCTAAGGGTGTTCTGGTACCAAGTAGACTTATGAACACCATTACGCTCGAATTTGGTGTTCGTAGAAAATTATGAGAAGCCTGCCCTGAATAGGGACATGGGGGCCACCTCCTGGAGCCAGGCCTGGGAGGGGAGCTTTGTTGGAAAGCACCAGGTGGCTGGGTTTTTCCTAGGACCCACCTAAAGAGGCTGCAGGGATCCGCCTCCGCGTGGGTAGGGATCGGGTATTATGTGGACTGGGTGGTAGACAGCGGCAGAGAACCTGGCATTCAAGGACCCAGCTATGGAAACTGGCTCTTGGGACATGGAATGTCACCACACTGGTGGGGATGAAGCCAGAGCTTGTGCGGGAGGTTGAGCGGCACCAGCTAGATTCTGTACAGTTGGAGTCACCTCTATGCATATTTCTGGCTCTGGAACCAAACTCCTAGATAGGGGTTGGACTCTCTCCTGTTCTGGGTTTGCCCAAGGTGAAAGGTCGCGAGCAGGCGTGGGGATACTTATATCTCCTCGGCTGAGTGCCGCTGTGTCGGAGTTCACCCTAGTGAATGAGAAGGTCTCCGCAACACAATTCAGAGAAGATAGAAGAGGCAAGGCAAGTGCCAGGAGAGCAATTGCTTGAGGATTGGGACTCATAGTGTGGGTTTTATGACTGGAAGGGGGCATGAGATTGTTAGCTTTAAGGAGAGAAGGAAGATCAAGATACTATGTGTACAGGCAACCAAATGGAAGATGAGCAAGGAAAAGGAATTATGAAATGGCTACAAGCTGTTCTATCATGGAATCTGTGGGATATGGAATGGCGTTGGTGTCATATTGGACAAGGACCTGAAGAATGGAGTGTTGGAAGTCCAGAGGGTGTCTAACAGATTAATGTGGATGAGGTGTGAGGTGAATGGCCAAAAGATTAATGTTGTTAGTGTATATACACCACAAAGTGGATGCTGTGAAGAGGAGACAACCACATTCTGAGAGAGCTTGGAAGATACAGTAAGAAAGATACCACATAACAAGAGGATCTGGCTGGATGGCGATGTAAACGGACATGTGGAAAAACAAGGAGCAGGAAATGAAGAAGTGATGGGAATATATGATACAGGGGAAAGGAATGCAGCAGGGGACATGATCATTGACATTTGACATTGATCATTGCAGTCAACATGAACATGGCCATCCTGAACACATTTGTTAAAGAAGCAGAAAAACACAAAATGACATAAAAGAGTGGAGGACGAGCATCCGAGGTTGATTATATTTAGTGTAGGAAGGAGGGGTGGAAAGAAGTAAAGGACTGCATCGTCATATTGGGTAAAAGTATGACTAACTAACAGACCAGTGATCAGTGGAGCTGAGGAGGGAAAAACACATGAAGAGAAAGCGGTGGAATCTGAAGAAACAGGAGTACAGATAAGCATTTTTAACAGAAACGAGAAAGAAGATGGATGTTATGCAGGTGTAGGAATGAATGGATAGCGCTTCCGCAATTAGATCTGTAGCAGAGCAGGTGTTGGGAAAAACAATGGAAAGGAGGGAAAGTAGGAGTGGTGGTGGGATGAAGAGGTACAGGTGGCTATGAAGGAGAAAAGGAAAGAAAAGGGATTTTGAAAGCTCATCAGCCAACATACAGAAGTACAATATCGCAAAGAGAGCAACAAAGAAAGTGGTGGCACAAGCAAGGCTGCAGTCAACCAGCAACTGTACAACAGTCTGGACAAAGCTGACAGCCAGATCACAGCAGTCAGGATTGCGAAGCGAAGCAACAAACATTAGAAGGATGTCATCCAACCTAAGACCATTAGGGATGAAAATGGGTCCATACTGACAAAGGAAAGAAAATTCCTTGAAGGGTCGCATAGGTACTGTACTTCAAGAAGCTTATAAATGAGGAGAATGAGAGGGTAGAATGACAATGTGAAGAAGAGGAGCAGATGAGAGATGTGGTGGACATCACAGAGGGAGAGGTGAGACTACCTCTAAACCAAATTGACAAATGGAAAAGCAGTACGGCTGGACAACATCCCAGTAGAGGTATGGAAGTGTGTAGGGGATCGAGGTATTGCTTTCCTCAGTTGTCTGTTCAACTAAATCCTGCGGAGTGAGTAGATGCCAGAGGAATTGAGAAGGAGCACTCTGGTCCCCATATTCAAGACCAAAGAGGATATTAAGGACCGTGGAAATAACTGAGGGTTAAAGCTAATGAGTCACATACTGAAGATGTGGGAGAGGGTGCAGGATAGCAGACAAAAGGATTAGGTGGACATTAGTGTGGAGCAATTTGGCTTTATGAAAGGAAGAGGGTAAGTGGATGCGATCTTTGCATTGAGACAACAGCTAGAGAAGTACAGGGAAGGGCAGAAGAATGTGCATTGTGTGTTTATCATCCTGGAGAAGGCTTATGATGGAGTGCCTAGAGTTGAATTGTTGTAATGCATGAGGAGGAAAAAAGGTTACAGAGAGATGCATTAGTTAGATGAAAGACATGCATGGGACGGTGAAACGGTAGTTAGGTGTGCTGCTGGGACCACTGAGCCATTCACTATAAAGATTGGAGTGCATCAATGATCAGCATTGAGCCCATTCCAGTTTACCATCATCACTGATGTCCTGACAGTGGAAGTAAGGAAGAGTACACCAGGGCAAATGATGTTTGCTGATGATGTAGTCCTTTGTGATGAAGATGAGGCTCAAATGCGGAAGGATCTAAGTGACTGGTGCAAAGCCTAGGAAGATAGAGGAATGATAGTCTCAAGAAAGAAGACAGAATACATGTACTGCCAATGTAGAGCTGAAATGGAAATGAAGATCGACACGAGTCAAGTTCAAGTACCTAGGAAGCACTATCAAGCGTGAAGGAGGGGTAGGAAGTGAGGTGAACAGACAGACACAAGCAGTCTGGAACAACTGGAGGAAGATGAGTGGGATCCCATGCCACGAGAAAGTACCAAAAAGGATGAAGGGGAAAATCCAGAGGGTAGTTGTGCAGCCAGCAATGCTGTATGGATTGGAAATGGTAGGGGAGACTGGGATCCGATGAGCCTTGGGGATAAATGAGCCATATCACTATTTTGCCTATTTTAAACACCTTTGGCATCGACTGATCGCAAAATAGTGATATGGCTCATTGGTACCCATCGCTCATCGGACCCCAGTCTCCCCTACCCCTGACTCAGAGGCAAGAGTCTAAGCTGGATGTGGAAGGTTTGAATATGAGTAGGTGGATATTGGGACTGATGAGGAAGAACGTGGAAAGAAATGAAATGAGGTAGTACGCAGAAGGCTGAGGACAGTGGAGCCAAGTCTGTAAACAAGCAAGATTGTGGTGGTATGGTCATGTGAAGAGGAGAGATGAGAATGACATACATGTATATAGAAAGACAATGGAAATGGCAGTGCCTGGAAAGTGGAAGAGAGGAAGGTTGATGAAGTGGTGGAAAGATTGTCTTAAGGAGGATATTAAGGTGGTGGGGGCAACAGAGGAGGACACCTTTGATTGGAGTGTGTGGAAGAGCAAGGTACATGTGGCAGTGGCCCCACACACATAAGTGGGACAAGCTGGAAGAAGAAGAGGAAAAAGATGCATAATTCCAGTAACATTCCTTGTTAGCAAGGTTGTGAAAATTGGACTTCGGTTTCGGTTTCAGTTCGGTTGTTTTTTAAAGAGTTGAGTCTCGGTTTCGGTTTTGGTTTTATTTAATAAGCTTAAAAAAGGCTCACAACTTGTGAGAAACGTAATAACAGAATATATTAATTCAACAAAATAATAGAAACAAAAGTAAATTAGCCTTAGTTAGGCAGAAACAAGTAAACAAAATGCCAGGGCTGAGACCATGCAATATCGAGGGCTGACTGCAATAAACAGTTATGTCCAATATATAACATCTGGACATAACTGTTTATTGCAGTCAGCCCTCCATATGTTTCTCGCAGTGCCCCGTTTACATATCCAAAGTTTCAAACAAGACAATATTGTAGGTGTTGACAACTTGATATTGGTAAGTCATGCATGCAGTCATGCAAGCCATTGCACGGCACTGGTTAGTGGTTACAAGATTAGACTTATTTGGGGAAGGCCCAAAACCTATGTTCCAAATTCCAATTCTGTTATTATTTTTAGTAAAGCTTTATGCCAGTCTAAAATTGTAAGTCTAACCCAGTAGGAAGTGTGTGTTCCTTCAAACGTGCCCCCACCCCGTACTGCCCGCAGTGAGCCCCCTAAGTTGGCCCTAACATAATTGTTCTATTAATGAGAGGATGGCCCATCAGGGAACAGAACTGTCAATGTCCAATACGCTTGCATATTTTCACTTTTACATGCATTGTCGCAGCCTCATTTCTATCAGTTTGAAAACATAAGTCAATAAAAATCAATAAACGTTCAAGACTCGCATTGTTTGTTTACATAAAGCGACAACACTTGTTTCCGTGAAGAGAAAGTTGGGGATTACAAAAGAATCAACCAAATATAGAAGTTGGTCACGTGGTCCAATGCAATTGGGTGTAGACAAATTCTTGTTTTGTCGCCCAATATTATAACACCGATCATTTGTAACTCCCGATTAGTTGGTATTTTGTTCCGTAAAATTATTAGTTTAACGGAATAAGGGATATTAATTGGTGACACCACAAGACAAAATGAACCTGGGTATATGGGCCAGGCTCACGAAATTTGCGCTTCCCCCTCCCCCCCGGGTACTGAAAAATAATGAAAGTACCCATAGAGCTTAGCTGTGAGTGGTTTTTTCGTGGTACCTGGTCAAAGTTGGGTCCCTCAACTCATTTTTTGGGCCGGGTTTCTGCCTTAGTTCAAAGACATGCATATCTTCTAAAGCCTCATACATGCATAGATATAGCTATATCTTCTCAAAATGCCCTGATATGTATAGAAGGATATGATATGTATAGCTGATGGAAAAATGGTATATAGGTAATATGCTGTTGGGATTGTCAACCCTGCCATGGCCCTGAAGTTGGGGTACGTTTTGCGTGCGGCTGCAAAATTGCTGCGCGAGTGCAAACTGCTCTCTAACACAATGTGTAAAATTAATTCAGGCAACCCTATGCTCTCAGTGGTACTGGTATGTGATAAAGGTATATGTCTACTCTCTAAATACCAAATATCATGGTCATTGGTGGAATATTTGGTGAGTTATTCGCATTTCCCTATACCCTTGCTCATCTAAGTCAGAAACACGAAAACCTACTGTTTGCCTATAATCCATCCATAGGCCTATAACTAGTGATAATAAAGTTATTTAAGCCTCCAATCAGTGTTATAATTGTATATAAGTGATGTCCAGAGGTATATCACCTGAAATTAGAAACCCTACAGTGATTTTTTTCCCTCGGGATCCCGTCGCTGCTGAAAAAAAGAAATTCTGGTCTGCAAATACCTGAAAAATGTTATAAAAACCTATATCAAAACTCAAAAATCTCCTAGAAACACTCCTTATGGCTTAAAAGTATGTAGCCTAGGCAATACTAAGCCAAAATTAGCTCAAAATATCGGTATATCGGTCAGACACCGAATCTAAGTCAGAAACCGCGACTAAGTCAGAAACCCGTCAAAGTGTACCAAACCCAACCCGACTGACTTTCCATTGCCATAATACTTAACTAATAGATATAATAAGAGTCTCAAGTAGGTAATTGATCACTTACCAATGGAAGATGCCACTTGTAGGCTGGTGGACAGGCTACTTGACAGTTCTTTTTTTTTTATTTCGGGTCCTAGGTTTCCCCCTAGCCTGAGCCCGGGAGTTTTTTATGATGATTGCATGTTTCTGTCTTTTAGTTATTGTTATTTTGTTGTAGGTGTTGTCTGGTGTCACCAACCACCTATGCATGTTATTTGAACAAGTTTATGACTGATTGGCCATCGATTGCGGCCACAGCGGCCGCCACGCCCCACGTCAGTTTTTGCCTGAGATCCCGGTTTCTGACTGAGAGTGTGGGCTGACGCCACCGATATTTTTCAATTAAATCTTCAAACATACAAGTCGACATGTTTAGAAAACACAATATATCATGTCCCCGACCACCCATGCATGTTATTTGACCAAGTTTATGACTGATTGGCCACCGCTTGCGGCCACAGCGGCCACCCACGCCCCGCGTCAGTTTTTGCCTGAGATTCCGGTTTCTGACTGAGAGCGTGGGCCGATTGGTCCGATCTTGGGCCTCCGACCGATGAAGTGTAAATTGTGAATAAAATCAAAATGCAATGACTTTTAGATCACATGAGCCAATATGTTACTTATAATAGAACAGAGATAACATAGCAAATGTTGAAACTGAGACATTTTACATTTTTATGCACAAAATGAGCTCATTTTGTGGATAAAATTGTGAAATTTATCAGTTTCAACATTTGCTATGTTATCTCTGTTCTATTGTGAATAAAATACTGGCTCGTGTGATTTGAAAGTCATTGCATTTCAATTTTATTCACAATTTACACTTTGTCCCAACTATTTGGAATTGGGGTTGTATTTTCGATCAAATCAGTGTAATGACTGGGGCCACATTTGGCTGAATACGCCCGGTTTCTGCCTGAGATGCCCGGGTTTCTGACTTCTGAAATCTAAGGCAGAAACCGACCAAAATGCTTCGCGCGCTGTAGCTATGTTGTTATTCAATAAATAATTGATCTAAACAGTGATTTTCACTTTGATTTAGGCCAACAACAATACCTGAATTGCATTTGGCCATATCTTTTACAGTTTTTTAAAAATACATCTAAGTCAGAAACTTTTCTTAAAAAGGTCAAAAGGGCAAAAAAGACAGGGAAATATTTATCGCAGACCGACAAAAGTGGGGTGTTCAAAGTTGATCTTGGTGAGCTCTATCCATTCATGGTGGTTCTGGAATGATCTAAGCAAAATATAAGATTTGCTAGCCTGTGGACACATTTGGGGGGAGGGGGCAGGCGCACATTTTGTGAGCCTGGCCCATATATTGATAACAAAACGGGCACAAATTAGCTGGTTTCGATGGATCTAATTTGCGTTCCGTGCTGAAGCGTGCGCTGAAGTCAGCCCAAAAATAGTTGACAGTTCTGCGGCCCAAGTCCCGGGAAGCATGAATTCGGGAAGGGATTGATTACGGCGTTTCCTCCAGGATTTTTTGAAACTGTGGCAGAGAGCTTCAGCATTGGGTCAAAACTCAGCATTATCAGGTGTGGCCAGTTTTTATTAATCAGCAAGTATAGGCGATGTAATAATTGAAGTCTATGTGCCCGGAGGTTCATCAGTTTCACGTGCATGACGGTGGATTTCACATATAATATGAAAACCGACTATGACTCCGGACTCCAGACTTGGAATTAAATAATCATGAAGATACAATTAGGTAGAGCAGGATGTTCTCACAGCAAACACAGAAGTTAACATCGTAGTTTATCGTTTTGCAAAATGAACAAAATAGTTTTTTTCTAATCGTTGCACAAATTGCATTAAGAAGAAAGCAGCGCGTTTTACTGCCGATGGCTAATTTTTATTCATTGGAAAACATGTTCCTCGAGCAAAATGATTGACAACAGGTCACGCGCTCATTTTAACTTAACAAGGAGGACTGGCGACACCTGATTGTCTGTAGGATTTTTGGAGTTTATGTAAAGTCATTTTACATAGGCGTGGGGGCTTTTATTTTGCCGTGGCAGCGCCACGATCAATTACATGTAGCGGAAACCTGGATAATAAACACAGTAACAAACACACAATTGATATTTATAAACATATTTTCATAATAAAATATACATATACGCAAGTAATTTTATTATAACAAACATCTATAACCTTCATTTTACGTTTGAGTGCAGCTTTCTTTTCTAGAGCTTTTTTTAGCTCCTTTGCCTCGGCCTTGTGCGTTGATTCAACATGCCGCGTGAGGTTGCTGGTGTTGCCATACTGTGCTGCAATTTTCCTTTGGCCCATACTTACAGATAGCACATTTTTTGTTTTTTCCCGGTTTCTCAAAATATAGCCACATTGGGCTTTAATGTTTTTCGTCTGCATCAGCCATGAGTGACGCTATCTTGTGACTGTTGACAAAATGTGAACTGAAACCGAAAGTACGGTTGTTTGCACACATGCTCGGTTGTGACTTCCGGTTTTCTCAGACCGAGTCCGAGTTGGTTTTTCGGTTAACCGGACAGCTCTGCAATCATTACGCATAATAAATACAGCATGTTTCCAAACAGTATCATCGTAATGCGGCATATCCTCTTATTTTTTATTTATTTATTTTTTTAATTTTATTGTGAAACAAGACAGAATACATAAAAGGACATGTACAGTGAGGCTACATACGTACGTGGAAGCATGACTTAAGGGTTCATAGAACATGATGAAAGAACAGTCAGTGACTGTGGGTGTGTGAATGCGTGGGTGCGTGCGTGCATTGCAAGTAATGAGCAACAGAATATAAATGGTGGCGACAGACATAGCAATAATAATAATAATAATAGTAATAATAATAATAGTGATAGTAATAAATAATAATAATAGAGATAGAAATAGTAATAATAATAGTAATAATAATAATAATAATAATAATAATAATAATAACCATAAAAGTGGTAATGATCAATAACATCATTATCATCGTAGGCATTGGAGGGAGGGGACAAAAGAGAAAACAGACAAACAAATAAATAAGATAAGCAAATAAAAGAAAAAATAAATTAACAAGTAATAATAATAATACTAATAATAATAATAATAATAATAATAAATAACTGGATGAAGAGAAACAAGGATCTGCCTCAGATCCCCATACAGCCATAGAGCAGGCCGATCCCCGCCTATGTCTGCTATGGGACGCATGGGGGGCAGGCTACCCCATGCAGCTCTCGCCGGCAGTTACCCACCCATCTTCCCCTCCCGGCCAACCCCTCCATCTCCAGGCACCCCAGGCCCCATGCCGCACGCCCCAGCTGCCCTATATACATATAGTTGTGTTTGTCTGTAACTAGACGTGTAGTGCATTAAAAACAATGTGGGCATTCCATTGCGGTACCCGTCCTACGACCGGCCGCCACATGCATGCCCCACTTGCCCTATTCTTATTTTTATTAATTTTTATTTATTTATTTTTTTTAATTTGATTTTTTTTTTCTTGTTTATTTTGATTTGTTTTTGTTTTGTTTTGTTCTTTTCCTAAGCTCGTGTGTGATGCATTAAAAAAGTGAAGCGAGCAGCATGGACCCAGCCCAGGGAAGAAACCAGAGCTGAGAGGAGGCCGAGAGGGGGAGGAAATACTACCCCACCATCAGCCACCGGGATCACTCAATTGCAGGCAGGGCCCGGCCTGCCCAGGCCCATCAGGGACCCGAGGCAGAGCCTATGTAATCATAATAGTAATAATAATAATAATATTAGTGACGACGACGATGACAACAAGGATAACAACGACACCGGTAACAATGATGACGACAACAACAACAATAATAATGATAATAATAATAACCAATAATTATAATAATCAATAATAATAACAACAACAACAACCAATAATAATAATAACAATAACCATAATGAATGAAAAGCAGGAATACATTTTTTATGTTTTATCTGTGTCCCCTCCTTCTTTATCCCAAACTAATCATCTAATAATAATAATAATAATAAATCAATAAATTAGAAAGATAATAGTATATATGCATGTTTTCTCTCGCTTTCTTTCCCTTTTTTTGTGTGTGCAAATGTGTATGTATATGCATGCGTGCGTGCGCGCAGTAGGATCCATGTATGCATGCGTGCGTATTGCGATGCCCCGAGAGGGCCAGGAGTTCTCAGCCCCTCAGGACATCGCAACACGCACGCATGTGAAGATATTGATAAAGATATTGGGTAAATTGGCTGACAGACAAGAAAATAAGTCAGATGGAATTCAGGAATTCATGTTAAAAAATTACTGAAAGCTGACCAGACGGACTGAGGTTCTGTTGTGTTAATGAGAGGGGAGGGTGCGCATTCCAGGGAGATGTAGTCAGTGAGTAAGTTTTTCCAGTGAGCTAGATATATGGTGTTCCGTGATTTCCAGTTCATGAGGATAGTTTTCTTGGCGATAGTTAGGCCACAAGGAGAAGTCTATGGTTTGTTCCATCTAAGCTGAATGCTGATAAGTCTCTTAGGAGGCAAAGTAGGGGGGATAATGGAATGCGGCAGCCCATGAAGCGGGATCGTGACTCAGTGACTTCTTTCCAAAAATGTTTGATGGGTGCGCAGTGCCAGGTGGCGTGAATGTAAGTGTCAGGACAGTTTTGTGTGCAATGTGAGCATATTTCTGATGTGAAACCCATTTTAAACATTTTTTGCCCAGTGTAGTGAGTTCTATGGAGTATCTTATACTGTATGAGTTGTAGGTTAACATTTTTAGTCATGAAATAAATATTTTTACAGATTTGGGTCCAGAAGTCAGCATCAGGAGCAATGGAGAGGTCTTGTTCCCACTTTATTGAAGGTAGAGATATGGTTTTGTCAGATTGTGATATTATTTTATATATTTTGGAGAGGAGTTTTTTTGGGGAGGGTATATTCATAAATTCTGAAATTACAGGGGGAAGGCATAGACTGTTGGTTTTAATATTGATTTTCGATTGAACAGATGATTTGAGTTGTAAATATTCCAGAAATTGATTACTCCTGATGCCGAACTCCTGGACCAAACGGGGAAAACATACCAGGGTGTTAGTGTGAAAAATATGTTTAAGATGTGTGATGCCCTTTTCTGCCCATGTGTGGAAGTTGAGTGGTTTCTTATTGCTCAAGAGGTCTGGATTATTCCAAATGGGGGTGAAATTGGATGGTGAGAGAGAAGAGTTGGTGATTTTGTGAAATTTCCACCAGGCTGTCAGAGTCGACGCTATTGTTATTGTATTGAAGCATGAATGACGTTTGATCAATTGACTGAGAAATGGAGTGTCCGAAATCTGGATGTCTTTACAGAGTGTTTGTTCTATGTCTAGCCAGGTGCGGTCTGAGTGATTGGGGTGTGTCCACTTGTATATATACTGCAGTTGATTTGCCAGAAAGTAGTGATAGAAATGTGGTGCATCTAGGCCGCCTTGTGGTTTTGGTTTTTGAAGTGTGGTCAGTTTGATCCTTGGTGTTTTATTTTTCCAGTAGAATTTAGTGATTATTGAGTCTAGAGTTTTAAACCAGGTGAGAGTAGGGTGGGTTGGAATCATTGAAAAGAGGTAATTTATTTTAGGAAGTATTGTCATTTTAATAGTTGCTATTCTGCCCAGAATGGATAGTGGTAGGTTTATCCAACGGTGGAGATCGTCATCTATTGTTTTTAGTAGTGGAGTGAAATTGAGTCCAGTCAGCTCCGACAGCCTGGGGGAAACATTGGTGCCTAAATATGTAATGTGACCCGTGCATAGAGGAATGGGTGATACATGGGCTGCCGCATCCCATCTGGTGTTGTGCAATGGGAGGATAGAGGATTTGTTCCAGTTTATAGAGTAATCGGAGATCTTGGAGAATGATTCGATGAGTTTAATTGTTTCTTGCAGAGATGATTGAGGGTTTTGAAGAAAGAGTAAAATGCCATCTGCATACAAACTAATCTTATGCTGTGTTTGGGGTGTTTGAATCCCTTGGATATGGAGGTTCTGACGGATGGCTGCTGCTAAGGGCTCGATGAAAATGGTAAATAAATAGGGAGAGAGTGGGCATCCCTGCCTAGTCCCCCTGGGCAGTGTGAAGCTTTGTGATGTTAGTCCATTTGTGGTGACGGTGGCTGAAGGTGCAGTGCAGAGAATCTTGATCCAGTTGATAAATGACTCCCCAAAGCCAAATGTTTGTAGAGTGGTAAAGAGAAATTTCCAGTTTACCTTATCGAAAGCTTTTTCTGCGTCTAAAGTGGCTATGATGATGTCTTTCTGTTGTAATGATGAATAATGGATTAAATTAAACAGTCTACGTGTATTATTGGATGCCTGTCTGCCTTTGATGAAGCCGGTCTGATCTGGGTGAATTATGTAAGAAATGACTTTTTCTATCCTGTGAGCGAGAACTTTACTGGTGATTTTTATGTCTACATTAATTAAAGATATGGGGCGGTAATTTGACGGCAGGGTGTGATCCTTATTAGGTTTTGGGAGGATTGAAATTACGGCTGTGTTCATATGTGCTGGAAATTTTGAATTTTGTTTTATTTCAGTTATTGCTTTAATGAAGAGTGGGGCTAAGATGGACCAGAAGTGTTTATAGAACTCAGCAGGGAAGCCATCAGGACCTGGTGCTTTGTTGTTTGGCATGAGGTTGAGGGCAGTGGAGAGTTCTTTTTCTGTAATTGGTGAGTCTAGTGTATTGACTTGTTCTGTATTGAGTCTTGGAAGTTTAATACTCCTAAGAAATGAATTGATGTCCTCCTGTTTTGGGTCATTTTCAGATGAATATAGTTTAGCATAAAAGTTTCTAAAAATTTTATTTATTTCCTGTGGTGAGTTGGCAGGCTTACCCGCTGAGTCCTTAATGGTGGAAATTGTTGCTTTTTCTTTGTTTCGTTTAATTTGATTTGCCAAGTATTTACCAGATTTGTTGTTATGCTGAAAATTTTCTTGTCTGAGTCTATGAATTAGAAATTGAGTTCTTTTGTTTATAATGTCATTTAGTTGTAATTGATATTTTCTTAATTCATTTTGAGTTTCTTCCGTTGAGTTATTTGCATTCAACGTTTCTAGTTGTTTGATTTTTTGTTCTAGTCTGACTTCTTGTTCCTTATCTTTCTTCTTTTTATGGATGGAGAATGAAATGATTTTGCCTCTTAAAACTGCCTTACCTGTTTCCCAAAGAAGTGTAGGTGATGACCCTGGGGAATCATTTATTTCTAGGAAGGATGCCCACTCTCTTTTAAGGTAACTGTCAAACTCTGGGTCTTTAAGTAGAGATATATTAAAACGCCATCTAGGGATGTGTTTATGTTGATTGTTAGGATTCCATATAATTGTAACTGGTGCGTGATCGCTAATAATGATGGGGTGGATTTTTGAATCGGAGATGTCTGATATAATTGAGTTACTGGTCAGAAAAAAGTCAATGGGAGAGTAGGAATGATGGACTGGTGAGTAAAAAGTGTATTCTCTGGTAGTTGGGTGTTGTGACCGCCAACTATCACCAAGACCAAAATCACCCATGAACTGTTTTAATGTCTCGGTGGATTGCCAGTTGCGTTTATTGCTTGTATTATTAGATCTGTCAAGTGATGAGTCGATAATTGTATTAAAATCGCCTCCTATTATGATTGGGCAGTTGGAAATGTTTGAGATGGAAGAAAAGAAGATGTGAAAAAAGGATGAATCATCAGTGTTTGGGCCATAAATATTACCAATTGTTAGCGGGTTATTGTTGATTGATATGTTAATGATGATAAAACGTCCTTCAGGGTCTGTGATGGTTGTATTATGGACAAATGAGATTTTTTTGCTAATTAATATACACACACCTCTTTGTTTTGAATTGTAATGGGCGGAAAATGAGTGGATAAATTGTGATGTTTTTAATTTGTTATGGTCTATATGTGAGAGGTGAGTTTCTTGCAACTCCTCTTTCTTGCATATCCTCTTAAAGGGAAGAAACTCAGCGAAAAGTTCATGATGACCATTTTTACCTAAACCGAACACAGTTCAAGCACCAAGCAAGTAAATAAGTCTTGTACAGACGTCTTCAAAGTGAGTAGGTGCAGCGAACCTACCTTATGACACTCGGATCAATAGTTAGAAAGGAGAGAGGCAGCTGCCAGATAGCTCACTCAGTTAAGGCACTGCGTTGCAGTGCAGAAGTGACTATCACGTCGCAGGTTCGAGCCCCGGTCATACCAACCAGCAGTGGTCGGCAGCTTTTTCAGAGTAGCGCACAATTGACCATTGCGCTACAGGGTTTCAAATTGGGAAGGGACTGCTGGGAAAAGGGAAATCGCTAAATAGCTTTGTTCGTTGCTCAAGCGCCTCCTGTTGGCCAGACGGGCGCTCGTCAGGAAGATTCTAAGTCTGTTCATGTCCGGGTATCCTCCGTCCTCGTTCTGAACTTGCGAAGATTCAACCAATGAGTGTATAAGAAGCAGTGGCTGACAGGCACGTGCTTCGGAGGAGAGCCGTGAACTGTCTTCGCTCTCCTGAGTTGGCAGCAAGGGGTCGCATACGAGCAAGCTTTGTACATAGTTCACCAATTGGGCATTCCAGATTCGGGTGGGATTGGAGATGCCAAATTTATAAAAAAAAAAAAAAAAAAAAAAAAGGAGAGAGGCAAAGTCAATCACAAAAGGGGGCATGGCTGAATCATTTAACATATGACCCTTTCCTCAGTTCAAAAAACCCAACCCCAAGCTTACTACGACAAGGAGTTCAGTAGTTATGAAGGATGAAAAATTCTACAATCAGGAAAGGGGCAGAACCTTGTCAATTCGCTTGAGATCCTGTCAGTCCAACAACCCAATAACCAACTCTCTATAATGGCTGACTTTGGGCGCAAACCAGACTCGAGTCTGGTTCATGCCACTGCACGACGAGCATTTGGTGTCGATCAAACAGCTTCCCATTGACTCTAGTCACGCAATGATGACAGACTGCAGTGATTTCCGTCAAATGTTTGTAATATAAGAGAGTCGCGTTTACGTTTACCCACCCTTACAATTGATTTGTCGAACTAAATTACTGTTCTGTGATTTGATATTTATGCATCCACCTAATGCATGACTTCTGCTAACAATCTTTACAGTTGAAGTTTTACAAAATTGTGTATTACTAAACAGAAATAGCCATTTTTTCATTTTATCAACGCCACTTAACATTCGCAAGGCCGCCATCTTTGAACTGGACAAACCCTCGGAGTGTCGAGGGTTAGACTCTGGTTGTGCTGTGATGTCTCTCTAGTCCAGGGATGGGGAACCTTTTCCAGAAAGGGTCAGTGTGGGTGCAGGCTTTCATTCCAACCAGGTAATTACACACCTGATTCTACTAATCAAGGTCCTTCTCAAAGATTACAGAGATGGTGCACTCTGATGCTCTCAGGCAGCAAGATCTTGACCAGCAAGACCAGAGCCCTATCTCTTTGAATGGGTAGATGCCTAGACGTTGTATTCTGGCTAATGCATTACCATTTGATTTCCATATTCATGGACGCTGTCAAATTGTGAGCAACATTGAGTTATAAAATTTGTTCGGAAGGACACTCATCATGGCTTTTCTGCATGCACTACCACAGCTCCAAGGAATGGAATGATCATGAAATTCCGCTTTGCAGCAAACTTAACCCATGTCCTAGTCATAGTGATTGTACTCTGCCGTATCAGCCAGAGCCGTTAAGAATATTTACCATTGTCTGTAAAGTATGAATAAACACCACACTTGTAAGTTACAGTTGCAATCAAAATTATTCAACCCCCATTGCGAATTGGGTTTACTGGCAAAATTTACAAACTTTCAGCCGTTTGTGATAAAGAAATTAAACAAGAACATTTTAAATAGCTCAACACAACTAATATTCCAAGTGGTTTTGTTTTTAGCACAAAATGCCACTTTTAATGATTACTGCAGTCTCAAAATTATTCAACCCCCCGAATAGAGTCCGTCATTAGAGCATATTTGCAAATCAGGTGTTGTCTCAAGCACATTTAATCAAGGGCCTAACTAGTTGCATCAGGTTTGCTTGAGATAGAACACATCAAATACTTGCACTCACTAGGGGTTTTTGACAGTGACATTTGATTGCTTATCAGACATATGGCTGTCAAGAGATTTGTCCAAAAAGCTAATAGAGGAGATCATTGCCTGGCACAAACAAGGAAAAGGATACAAAAAGGTAGCACAGGCACTGAATGTTCATAGAGATACAGTTGGAAGCATAGTTCACAAGTTCAGAGTTAAAGGAAGAGTGGCTACAGTACCAGTATGTGGCAGAAAGAGGAAGCTATGATTGGCTGTCACCAGATCCCTGAGGAGACAGGTGGTCAAAAACCCTCGAGTGACTGCAGGAGACCTGCAGCAAGACTTGGAGGCAGGAGGCACTGAGGTCTCAGTTTGCACAGAAGGGCGCATACTAAACATTGAATGTCTCCAAGACATACACATACATCCAAAAGCACAAACCCCAATAAGCTCAAAACCATATAAATTAGCCACAACAGTTTTGGGATACTGTTCTGTGGAGTGATGAACAAAACTGGAATATTTTCGGCTTATGAATCAGTGGTATGTCTGCAGGAGGAATGAAGAAGCATACGCTGAAAAGTACACCCTGCCTACATTAAAGAATTGTGGGGGCTTTTTGATGATCTGCTGCTGCCTTGCTTCCTCTGGCACTGGAAACCTGCAAAGTGTGGAGGGCAAGATTGATTCAGTCAAGTACCAGGATATCCAAGGTAAAAATGTCATGCCGTCTGTAGGGAAGCTGACGCTTGGGCATCATTGGACCTTCCAACAGGGCAATGATCCGAAGCATACTTCAACATCCAACAAGGCTTGGTTTCAGAAGAAGTCTGGGAAGATTCCAGAGTGCCCATCACAGTCACTTCACTTGAACCCCATAAAAAATCTCTGGTAAGATTTGAAGAAGACAGCTGCAGCATGCAAACCCTAGAATATTAGTGAACCGGGGGCCATTGTCCATGAGGACTGGGCTAAGATTCCTTGAGAATGCTGCAAAAAGCTGGCATCTGCCTATGCATCACATTTCCAGCAGGTCATAGCGGCAAAAGGGTGCTCTACTAATTATTAAAGATGCTTGTCATGAAAGGTTGAATGATTTTGAGCCTGCAGTAGTCATTAAAAGTGGCATTTTGTGTTTCATTTAGAGAAGCCAGTTTTAATATTTGTTATGTAGAGCTATTTTAATTGTTCTTGTTTGATTTGTTCATTGCAAATAGCTGAAAGTTTGTAAATTTTGCCAGTAAACCTAATTTGCAACGGGGGTTGAATAATTTTGGTCGCAACTGCATCTCAGTCTTCTTGCAAGGAATATATCGGACATGAATCAAATATTCTTTATATTGCTTTTTAGCTATCACAATAGCGTTTATCACTAGCAGTGAGTGCTACGTTAGTCCATGGTGATCAGAGGTGGAAATTACGGGCTCAGAAAGTAAAAATCCAACCCAGAATTTACTCCAACCACTTGGATTTACTTCTGACAGGAGATAGAGCTAATATGAACGATCAGCTCATTCTGTCGGAGGGAGAAAAACTTGGCAGGATTTTTACTTTCTGACCCCTGGATTTTCCACCTCTGATGGTGATGATGCATAGCAGCAAGTATGAATCTGAACATCTACTGCTAATTCAACCACAATGAGTTGTACAATAGGGGTGAACATTGAAATGTCATTCCTGATAAAGCAAACAACAGTACTAAAACATGTTTGTATGTATATGCCCAAATTCCTCCGTCGTCTTTGACATTAAGCCAAAGTATTCCAATCATAGATTGATGTTGCATCGTTGTTAAGCTTCAAAACTGTATAGTCTGTCGTAAATATTAAAGTTGTACTGTTATGAAAAATCTGATGGAATGACTAGCTGACAGTGTTTATGTTGATGTGCTGCCAAACTTAGAATTTCAAACTTTTCCATTGTGAAACAATGCAGTGCACCATCTCCTTACATTTAGAAAGTCTCGGATGTAACCTTTTCCTGAGTTCAGAAACCCAACCTCCAACTCTCTATTACAAATGTATGTATGCCCAAACACACTCCTTACATGTCAACAGCGAAAGTTCACACTACCTTGTATAGTATCCAAGATTAAGACTACCTCAATGCAAAACATTTTTTCAGAGGCATTTTAACCAGGCGGATGATGGCATGACATTACCTCTTCCCCATGTGACCATTTCATAAAATATCTGAAGAGCAGGCCAGCTTGCAAGACAAAAATAGGGCCCTATAGTCCTTCATCATTTGACATTTTCTGCAAAATTTTGAATGGTACCCACCACAACCCGTAGTAGTAAAACTGATATTTCTGATTTAATGACTGTTAGGATTTTAGAAATGCATGAAATGTCAGGTAACTAAGCACAATGGCACATTCCTTATATTCCAAAGGCAAAATTCAAGTGAAATGAGAAAACTCAGACAGGCAACGGGATAAAGAGTTATTCCATCAATTTCAACTGCCTCTTCACTGCATTGGAAGTCATTTGAACAAAAATAAGACTGGTGTCTAAAAGCCTATTGTGTCTATTAGTTAAAGTTGAAAAACAGTGAAATCTCGCAAAAGGGTGCCGTCTCATAATGCAAGCTGGTCTATAAGCTCTGTGAGGTGATTTAGCTCATATTAACACACAGAAGCGATGAATATGCACCATCCCAGGGGTTCAACCTCACCCAGATTAGGAACAATTACCCTCATGATAATTATCCTCTGCAACCTTCATGCCTCTCAAACATGACATTACTCTTGGGAATTAATTTGCAAACAAGGCGCTGCATTGGTGGAATGACTCATGGGACTTGGCAGTGCTTTTAAAAACCATGTGGCCGCAGGGTAGTTTTTTACGTGCAGAGGCCCTATTGTAAATGGGGCATTGCCTCCTTTAGTTGTTACCCCTGTCAGTGAGGAGTGCACATTGCCCCTCCTGGCCTCTATCTCATTCACTGTTGCAGGCCTAAATAAAGGTGCAAGTTTAGAAATTCCAGAAGCAATGTATTTGACAGTAATGCTTGAGACAGACACAGTGATGGCTGGTGGCCATTTGAAAGTATTATGCAGAACAATGTTGACCAAGGACAAAGGGTGGCCTGCATGCTCCATCGGGAATTTTTTTTTTTTTGAAACAACTTAGATGGTCACGTCTGATGATTTTTCTGGACCTGTAAAGTGAAAATTTCTACTCTTAAACTAAAGGCCTGTACCATCTCATGGATAATGTAATTCCTATGTAGCTGATTATACTCCTAAGTGACTTATTTTAGAGACAGAGTTCCGTGTTCATTATTGAAAGTGCATCTGTGGTGGATAAATATAAACTCTTTTCCATTCATGAAATAGCTTTTTAAATTGCAGTATTAAGGGCCCCTTAGAAATGAGTCAGAATCAATTATGCAGATAATCTTTTTTATTTTGGAAAACATTTTTCATAAAAACATTAATAATAATCATTAATCATAGAATATTCGATTTACCGTGCAATGGCGTATCTATTCAGCATTACCAAGGATTTCTAGGCTGCTGGTCCAAGTTTTCTTTGACAAACTGTTTGGCAAACAAGAGTATCTGAAGAGTCAGTCAAAGAAAAACAACATCATCATTGATGGAGTCCCAGAAGAAAGGAGCGAGTCAAGTCAAGTCAAGTCATTGAAGGTAAAGTCCAAGTACTGCTGGTGGAAAAACTAGAGCTTGACCAGAAATCAACGGAGTTTGAATATGTACATCGCAAGGGAAAATATGAGGAGCAAACTAGGCCGAGGTTCATTGTGATGAAGCTGCTCAGATTAAAAGACAAAGAGGAAATTCCGAAGAGGAAAGAAGCTTAGGGGAACCAGGATCTTCATAAATGAAGATTTTACAGACAATGTTAGATGGAAACGGATGGAGCTGAGGCCAAAAGTTATGGAAGCGTGAGAAAAGGGTCAGACTGCTTATCTGCGTTATGATCAACTCATTGTTCACCAGCCACGCTCTTAATGAATGACAAATTCCTGATGATATTTTAACATCTTCTTCTACTTCTTCTTCTTCTTCTTCTTCTTCTTCTTATTATTATTATTATTATTATTATTAGTTTTTAGTAACTGTCTTTGTTTACCTCACTATGATTCAAAATAACAAAACAGACACATTTAAGTTTCCTTTCTGAAATCTGGACAGTAATGAATTGTTTTCTGTAATGTGCTGTACATCAATGCAAGTTAAAGATAGAAGTCCTGTTTTTTCTCCATTAGAAAATTACACAAGCCATAGATATAATGGACATGATCCTGATTCAAATTTTCTAACCTCATTGCAAAGATCAGATATATGTGAATATATGATATATGATAGTAAATATAGTAAAAAATAGTAAAAATAGATAGTATATGATAGTAAACTGATGTACAAAAATTTTCAATCTTCTGCTACTTCTGAAACATTTTCTCTTTTTCACCTCAATATTAGGAGCTTATCCAAGAATTATGACAATTTAAGCCATTATCTCTCAGGAGTTTTCTATTATAGCTTTAACTGAAACACGGCTTAATGATTCCATAGTTTCAATATATGACTTGCCTGATTACAAAGTTACTCATTTGACAAGAGAAAGAAGAACTGCAGGAGGTGTATCTCTTTATACACAATAATTATCAATTCATCAGCAGAGGTGATCTTGGGAATTTTGAATCTAATGTTGCAGAAAGTGTCTTTCTTGAAATTACTTCTTGCTCCTCTTTTTGGGGACAGAACATAATTGTAAGGGCTATTTACTGTCCACCCAGTACAGATGTTAATCTTTTTAATCAGCAATTAACAGATATACTTGAAGTTATATCAAAAGAGGGGAAAGTTTGTTACCTTGTTGGGGATTTCAACATCAATCTGTTTAAGAAAGAGAATCATCCACAAACTGCGGAATTCCTTGATACAATATATTCGAATTACTTTTATCCTCTAATTCAGGGGTTCCCAAACTTGGTCCTGGGACTTCCCTGTGTATGCTGGTTTTCGTTCTAACCTTAACTGCCATCATAGGATTTTAATAAACTGTTAATTTGTCCAAATTAGGTGCATTCTGTCTTAAGCCAAATTGAAATAGAAATATCCATGTGTGCCATGAAGAGTATAAGACCCCTAAATATACTGGGTTTTTTTTCTATGTTGCAAGCAATTTCAGGTTATAACATTCTTAAACAGATCAAGTGAGGCACTGAGATAATCAATACCCTCCAAATCAGGTTGCTGAACACAGGTGAGTAGAATTCTTACAAAATAATTTGCTTGCACTCAATAACGAAACCATAACATAAAACAGGTTTGACTCTGTCATTTGCTTGTCTTGTAAATTGATAGTTTTTGCAGCCATGTGCCCACAGTTTCACCAATTAGGAACTCGTAGATTTTTCTCCCTTTGATTGGGTACATTTTTTCCTCTTTTTATGCTATTGTTAAACATATATCACAATGTGGATGTGGAATTTATTCCTCATTGTATGTATGCATATCTGTCAAAATACTGTATGTCAAGAGAGGAAAAATTGCTGCTATAAATTTAAATGCACGTAATCAAGACAAATTGACAACCTGTTAAGATCCTATGATTGCAATCAAGGGTGGAACAAAAACCAGCATACACAGGGAGGCCCCAGGACCGAGTTTGGGAACCACTGCTCTAATTCTCAAAGTCGCGGTGTCATCACTTCCGGCTGGCCCAATTAGGCACTTGGTGAAAACAATTAACCTTGTGTGTTCGTCTTCGTGTTATCTCATCAACAAATGTCAATTTCTAATCCACCTTATTAGTATTTGTATCTGCGATTTTTCTTTTCTGCGAGTAAATACAGCGTGTGGGCGTTATTACAAGGTACTAGAGATATCATTTGACTATTTTGATCATCATTGTGTCACAGACACAAAATATTGCAGGTACTTAGAGTTGTAAATTAAAAGCATGAGAGCAAATGGCAAAAGTAATTCCAAGTTAATTCCCAGCTAACAAAATATTTAGCTATTTACTATTTCACCTCCGATTAAATGCTTCCCACACAGCACTGCATGAGCTGACGGTTCCCACTTGCTGCTGCATACATGCCAACTTTGCCACTTTTGGGGCATTTTTTTCAGAATGAAACGCCCCGAAAGCGGTAGAGTTGGCATGTATGCATCAGGGTTCTGTCTTTTGACAGCTTGTATCCATGCTTCACGCCGCTTACTTTCCTTTGGAAATACGTGACATGAAATTTTCTCTCCCTGTTTCATGTTGTGATTCGAACAACCAAACGCTACACACGACTTGGGCATGTTTTTTGATGGATTATTACTTCGTTCGCATCACTTTCAATTCGGTTTCACGGGCCATGTGGGTTTTGTTTTCACCGAGTCACCCTGCACCGGAAGTGGGCCCGACTTTGTGGATTCATTAGGCAACAAGGATCTCAGATACAACTGCAACTAATTGATAACATTTTCACAAATTTCTTTGACTGGGACTTAAATAGCAGCATACTTCATGCTGATATTTCTGATCATTTACCAATTTTCAGTTTTGCCAATAAAATTTCTAAAATAAAAAAAACAGCTGTTATTAGATACAAGAGATTTTACAATAAGAAAAATTTGGTAAATTTTAAATCTAAGATAGCAAACATTTCATGAGAAAATGTTCTCCATGAAAAAAAAAAATCCAGAGTAGGCTGATTCCCATTTTATAGATTCAATAGGTAGCTTATTTAACCAGTGTTTTCCACTAAAAAGGGTAAGGTATAAGAAAGCAATATTCACAAACCTTGGTTCACTTTAGGTCTTAAAAATTCATCTATAAAAAAAATAAGTCATACAAAAGATATATTTTAAATCCTACTCCCCTAAACTTAAATGAAAAAAAAAAACATATAAAAATAAGTATGGGCATATTTTACATACAGCAAAAAAAAAAAATATATATATATATATATATATATATATATTTTCAGATAAATTTAAAGAATCAAAAATAATATGAGATCCACATGGAATATTATAAACCAACTGCTAAATAAAAACAAGAAACCCTTGTTTTGGGCCCTGGTTCTCAATTTCTAAATGGTGATAAACTAATAAGCGATCCTTAGGAAATTTCCTGTGGCTTGAATAATTTTTTTGCAAATATGGGTACTTCTCTTTCAAGCACAGTTGATAATATTGTGGGCAGCCCTTTAGATTATTTGGAAAAACACTGTAGCAGCATGCTACATTTTGAGCCCCCCCAACTAAAAGAAGTAAGGGATATTTATAGAAAATGTAAAAAAGAAAAAAAAACACCTCTGCTGGCCATGATGAAATTAATAGTTAATTAGTGAAACAAATATCTTATGACATCTTCGATACTCTCACTCATGTTTTAAGTCAATTTTTGGCAACTGGTGTTGTGCCCAAAGAGCTTAAAAAAGCAAAAGTTATACCATTGTTTAGAATTGGTGATCAAAGTAACTTTACAAATTATCGCCCTATATCCATTTTACCATGTTTTTCAAAAATTCTGGAGAAACTGGTTTACAATGGAATTTTAAGACATTTACAAGAAAACAGTATTTTATATGAGCATCAATATGGATTCAGAAAGAAAATATGGCCTTTTTACAGCTCGTATTCCTCTTTTGGAAACAAGATGGCGGCGGCGTGGGATTACAGCGTGGCAGGTCCCGCGATTCCACATCCCTTGTTACATCGAGGACGCCGTTTATTTTGTCCTAGAGGATGCTTGTTAAAATCCTCAACAACCGTTGGGCAACTTTTCAACAAAAAAAAGATATGGGCTTTGTTCCATGGTGTGCTGTTTGGACTACTGCTGCTTCTCACATTGGCATTACCTGTTCGCCCCTGTTTGGCCGGAATAATCAGTGCTGATGGAAAACTGGCCAATCGCGGTGCACTGTTGACGGCTGGTTTCGGGGCAAACATCGGTTCGCGGTCGATTGACGCTCCTACGTTGAGTTTCTGTCATAACCTGCTGGACTGTTTTACAATCTACGATAATATCCTGCAGGATGGACGTGCCCGGTTGCCAGTGCAAAACACTGGTCCAGCAGATTGATCATCGGCTCTCCCGTTTCGGCACTTTAAATATTTCCTGTTTATGTTGCTCCTGCTCTCCGGAGATATTCAGCCAAACCCCAGACCAACTAATCCTGGAATATCACATAATCTCGGCGCTGTCACCTGCCCGACTGAGTGCGGGACGTCTCCGGTATCGGCGGCAGTGAGTGAACATACACTTCTTCAGTCGGATTTTTCCCTGAATAGACTGAACTATGATACTATCGGACATGTTTTAACTGATAACCTTTCGCTGCGGGGATGTGGAGACCTTGACAGGCCCCTGCCCTGCCTGCAGCATCTGTAAAAACACTGCTGTGCGCCATAACCCAGCGGCAAGGAAGCAAAGGTTATTCAAAACTTTTCAAACTGTTAATCATGCGAAGGTTTTATGGGACCCAAAGCTAAAACCGAAGGGGCTTTTTGGTGGACATTTCAATATCAGAAGCATCACGGCAAAGAGTAGCAAATTAATACATCTTTTGTCTGACTCCAATCTTGACTTTCTCTGTATAACTGAAACGTGATTAAAAGAAACTACTCCTACAAGTGTTTTCACAGTGCCCGGATATAAATGTTTTAGACGTGATAGATCCGATGGGAGGGGTGGAGGGGTGCTTTTTTATGTGACAGATAATATTAAATGTGTGGTTTTTAAAGCGGGTAAGATGTTAGAATATGTAGGGCTAAAAATAATCTTGTCCCCACAAATGTCATTTACTATCTTAGGTGTCTATAGGCCCCCTTCTGCAGGTGATACGTTCTTTGATCAGCTTACCGAAGTTTTAAAGGAGTGCAATCCGAACAAAGAATAAATTTTTATGGGCGATTTTAATGTGAACTGGGAGGATAAATCTAAGAGGAAAAAATTTAAGATGATCACTGATAAGTTTCACCTAGATCAATTAGTGAAAGGTCCGACTAGGATTGCTAAATTCTCCAGGACTCAAATCGATTTATTGTTTACTAATAAATCAGAAAGGATAACCAAAACTTATAATTTATTCACTGGTTTATCAGATCATAACTTAACCCTATTTGCTAGAAAACTGACAAAAAATAGATTTAGAAACACGGCAATTAAGACAAAAATGTTACGGTGCATACCTAAAGCTATGCAAGAAGAATTTTCTCGGGAAATTAACATCTTGAATTGGAACGATGTGTTGATATCTGATGATCTAGACTATGGCTGTAACACCCTCTCCAATAGAATTAAATCGGTTAAGGAGAGATTTACTGTGACGCTTAGGCGCAAATCCAAAAATAAAAATAATTTACCCTGGTTCAACAAAGATTGTGGGAACTCATGAGGTCTAGAGATACGGCGCTAAAGAAAGCAATTAAAACCAGAAGAAACACGGATATGTTGATTTATAAAGGTTTAAGGAACAAAGTTGTTCAGCAGCTTAGACTGGTTAAATCTCGTTTCTACCTTAACATATTGGCTGAGGCAAGAGGTAACAGTAAAATAATTTGGAAAAATATTGATAATCTCATGAGGAAGGATGCAAAGCTTTTCGATTTTCAACTTAAGGTACAGGGAGAATTAATTGAAGATCCATTTGCTGTCGCTTCTGTCTTGATTACTTTTTTATTGAGTCCATAAATGAGCTGGGAGAAAACAAAAATACAAAAATGAAATCAGATACTGTTCCTATTGTTGCTACAGAACAGGCTTTTGAGCTTGGAGAGACTAATGAGACACACGTAAATAAAATCCTTAGCTCTCTAAAAAGCTCTAAATGTAGAAATGCTCTCCAATTTGATCACATATTCATTAAATCACACAAAGATATTTTATCTCCCCTCATTGCTCATTTAATAAATTTGTCTTACAGCACCTTCCCAGACGATTGGAAACTGCCATTGTTACACCTATTTTTAAATCTGGAGACCACCTTGAAGTCAGTAACTATAGACCAATAAGTATATTGCCTGTATTCTCAAAGGTTGCTGAGAAAGTTATTGTACAACTGACAACATTTCTTAACTCCAGCTCTTTAGGCTTGCATCCTATGCAGTTTGGCTTTAGGGCTAAGCACAAGGCTGGACTGGTAATCTGGCATACCGGACAATGCCCGGTGGGCCGACGCACATTTTGGGCAGATGAAATCATAGTTTATAAAATTGTAATAACATCGATAATTTTGTACGACCGCGCCGGCCTTTAAAACACGGAAAGTTGCCCATTAGTTCATTTTCTACACTGACACAGGGCTGGCCCAATGAAATCTCTGAGCCCTCCCTCCTCAGGGAAAGAAAAAAAAACGCAATTGTGTATAGCTCGTAGGTAGCCAGTGGCCCACATTAAGGCAATCAAATGGCAGAATGATTTCAGTTAGCTCAAAGTGGTATTTCATACACAGAATATCAATACGTACGTACTGAATTTCTCCCCTGACACTACGTTATATAGAGACCTCGCCCTGAGATTATCCACATTTTGATTTTCAGGTGATAGATGCTTTATATACCACTTTTTATTCTTCTACTTCACTATTCCAGTTATCTTGCATCTTGGCCATTTTTCAGTATCTACTTATATATTTGTTTTATGATATAGGAATTACCGAAAAATTGTATTCTTGCAGATAAAAAAAACGATGCATAGGCTTAAGCCATGTACAGTTTATTTAATGTTGTTGCTTTCGTCCTAAAAGTTTAAGAAGACAGGCTTGCTGGGAAATTAGTTTGACCAATGGCTTTGCTTGTCCCCAGTTGCGTTAACAGTCTAAAAACACGTTTGGACTACGAGCTCAGACAAAAATGTCAGAAAGCAGTGGAGAGGCGGAAAAGCTTCGAGAATAAAGTAAATGGACATTGGAGCCTCAGGCTTTCAAACGCTAAAAAAATTGAGCAGCTGTTTGGCCACGATGATCCTCATGTAGCAAGCAGTTTTCATTTGGAGGGGGACACGGAAAGCGGTAAGACTGACGTTAAATTAATAGGCTATCGCAAGTATGTATTCGTTTAAATTTGCTTGAGCTTACAAAAGGTCCCCACTGATGGACCAGCTGCTGATAACCTACTATTTGATGCATATTGATTCGTTGTTTTACGGTGGCAAAAAAAATTTGTCCCAGAATACAGCAAGGAAGACTTTCAAATTTTCCTATTTAAAACCCTGTCTTGACGTTGAGAATCACCTGCCAGTAAACTTGCAACCAGCGAGTACTGCGGTTCTGAAGCTAGTGAGCTATTCTATGCCCTGTTGAGTCTGTAAGATATGTAACGTTATTTAAAAAAGGTTATGTATGAATCAATCCAAATAGTGCAATGGTCTTATTGAAAAATTATAAATGGCCCCAAAGTCACATTCCTTTTTCACATTCATTCATATAACTAAATTAATAATAATAATAATAATAATAATATTATTATTATTAATAATAATAATAATAATAATAACTTCTTCTTTGTCATGGTGGTACAGTGATTAGCACTGCCACCACACAGCAAGAAGGTTGTGGGTTCGATTCCGGCCTGGGGCCTTTCTGTGTGGAGTTCTAGGGCATGTAGGCTACAACTGAGCTTAATTTTAACTTTTGGTAACAGCAAAGTGTGCGCGTATGGCGGGCCATCACGTCACAATCAGGTTGGGCCGCCAAGGCCGAAAATGCCAGGGCCGTTTTTTTGTCCCAGTCCAGCCCTGGCTAAGCAAAGTACTGAAACCGCTACCTTGCACCTAATAGAGCAAATTAAATCAAGGCTCGATAATGGAGGAGTAGTTGGTGCTGTGTTTTTAGACCTGCGTAAAGCATTTGATACCATCAATCACAATATTCTACTGTCCAAACTCTCTAAATTTAATTTCTCCTCTGGAGCAATGTTTTCATATTTATCTAATAGGATGCGTCAAAGTCGGGGACGTAATGTTTAGTTATCTGAGGTGCACAAGGGGTGTACCGCAAGGGTCAGTGTTAGGTCGCCTATTTATTTTGTCTTTAGATTAATGATCTCCCATAGCAGTGTCATGATGTCGAACTGCAAATGTATGCAGATGACACTGCAGTATATACCTATGCAAAAACAGCTGAGCTAGCTGCTGTCAAGCTAACTACTGTGCTGGAAATGATCTCACATTGGCTTGACCAATCATGTCTTAGTCTAAATGTTAATAAGACAAAATGCATGTTTTTTTCTAAAACTCTGGTGCAGCCTCCCAATGTTAATATTCTTATTAAAGGTGAAAGGATTGAAATAGTAACTGATTTTAAATATCTTGGTGTGATGCTGGATCCAATTTTGTGTTTCAAGAAACATATTAAAAAATATCTAAAACTATACTGTAAGGTACAACTTGGCAAATTTTAGATAGATAAGAAATTGTCTATCTTTGGATGCAGCCAAGATATTTATGCACTCTTTGATCTTTTCACATTTCTCTGTTATGGCCCCAATTTGTTATGGCGTCAATTTGTTATGGCGTCACGGACAGCAAGGGATGACAGACAAAATTCTTAAACCTCAACAGATTTAATTAAACAAACAGAACCAATCTACTCTCTACCCTACTGACCAAGATTGAAATAATAATAATAAAAAAAGATAGTTACAGTCCCTTGGTAATTGAGATGGGCTGCTATGTTGCGATGTCCTGGGACAGGAAAATGCTCCAACACAGGCAAAAATCCACAAAAAGCTTCACAGGTCTTGAAAAGAGTGACAAGTCTGGTCAAATGTATCCTTCCACTATTTCTCCTTGCAATGTCTCCTACTACTCCACTCTCTCGATTTTTCTCCTTATATACTTTTTTCCAGCCCCCTCTGAGGCATGCCCGGGACATGCCCAAACCTAGTTTTAGATTGCTTAACAAAAAAATTGTCAATACTGCCATCTAGTGGCTTTTAACCACATTACACCTCCATTCCAAAAGGGAAATATTTTGACTTACAAAGGCAAAATTTTTCTTTTCAATACAAAAATGGTTAAGTAGACACTTGTATATATATACATATAATACAATATGCTAATAAACACATGTGATATATATACACATACTCAAACACGGGATAAGCAATCCGCAATTACATTGTCAGCACCCTTTACATGCTTAATTTCCAAGTCAAACTCTTGTAAAATCAAACTCCAATTCAACAATCTCCGATTCTTGTTTTTCGTCTTACTCAAAAACATTAACGGATTGTGGTCAGTATATACAATCATTGGCTTTTGCCCTGTACAAACATAAACCTCAAAGTGTTGTAAGGATAGAAGCAGAGCCAACAGCTCCTTCTCAATTGTGGAATAGTTCTTTTGGTGGCGATTGAACTTCCTGGAGAAGTATGCCACGGGATGCTCAATGTCATCAGAGTCACTTCTCTGTAGGAGCACAGATCCACAAGCTTGGTCGCTAGCATCGACCGCCATGGAGAACGGTTTGTTGAAGTCAGGAGATTTGAGCACGGGGAAGTGACACAGCAGGGACTTCAGGCGATCGAAGGCTCTTTGGCATGCGTCATCCCAAGTGAACTTTAAGACTTTCTTCAGTTGGTTGGTGAGACTGAGAGCAATCTCAGCAAAGTTCTTGCAGAACTTGCGGTAGTACCCGATCATTCCAAGGAAGCGGTGCAAAGCTTTTTTGTTGTCAGGAACTGGAAAGTCCATGATGGCTTGGACTTTAGCATTTATGGGTGCCACCTTACCCTGGCCTATGACGTAGCCAAGATACGTGACAGAAGCACAACCAAAGTCACTCTTGTTCAGGTTAACAGTCAACATCGACATCATGAGAGGCTATAGAAACTCTCTTTGGAACATCAGGAAATAGATCTTTATATTTCTTGATCAACTTCTCAAAATAATCTCTCTGTGAGGGTTCTAAGTGCTGGAGTTTTACATCAAGATTTTGCAACACTTCAGAATTTGACAATTTACATGAAAGAACTTCAGCTTTAATTCTAGGTTCATCATCTTGAAACTCCCCCTCATCTTCACAAGTCTCGACCATAGGAGGATCTGAAGTGACAGCTGCAACCCTAGCATTCCTATCATGATAAGGCTTCAGCATGTTAATGTGACACAACTGTTTTGGCTTTCTCTTATCTGGAGTCTTCACAATGTAATTGAGATCATTGAGTTTTGTCAGAATTTCATAAGGACCATGAAATCTAGCCTGCAATGGATTGGACTGCAAGGGAAACAACACAAGGACCTTGTCTCCTGGTTTAAACTCACGGCTTCTAGCCTTATGATCATACCAAGTTTTCATTTTTCCCTGACTTGATTTCAAGTTCTCTTTGGCTAGGTCACAAGCTGCACGCAGTCTTTCCTTGAACTTGCTAACATAGTCTAACAGACTGATATGCGGCTCTTTCTCTTGCCATTGTTCACTCAACAATAGCAAAGGTCCTCTCACTTCATGGCCAAACACTAGCTCAAACGGACTGAATCCAGTAGACTCCTGCACTGCTTCTCTAGCTGCAAACAACAGCAAATGAACACCTTCATCCCAGTCTTTCTCATGATCATAACAATAAGTCCTCATCATTGTCTTGAGAGTGGAATGAAACTGCTCTAAGGCACCCTGACTCTCTGGATGATAGGCACTGGAAAGAATCTGCTTCGCACCTAGTTCATACACAACTTGCTGAAACAATCCGGAAGTGAAATTGTCACCTTGATCTGACTGAATTTCCCTGGGAAGGCCAAACAACGTGAAGAACTTTATCAAAGCCTTCGAGACTGCAGTTGCCTTGATGTTGCGTAGAGGGATGGCTTCGGGGAATCTGGTAGATGCACACATGATTGTCAACAAGTACTGATTTCCAGATCTAGTCTTGGGTAATGGACCAACACAATCAACAATGACCTTGGAGAAGGGCTCCCCAAATGCTGGGATAGGCTGCAATGGAGCTACAGGTGGGTCTAACTGGTGTTTTCCAACTACCTGACAAGTGTGACAGGTTTTGCAAAGGTTGGAAACATCTTTCCGAAGTCCAGGCCAGAAGAAGTGTTTCATGATCTTGTCAACAGTCTTGTTAACACCAAGATGACCTCCTAAAGGCAAACTATGAGCCATTGTTAAGATCTCATTCCTGTAGACCTTCGAACAACAATTTGCTTGACCACTGCCCAATCTGCATTGGCAGGGATATCAGGAGGGCGCCACTTCTGCATCAACACTCCATCCTTGAGATAATACCCAACTGGAACTGCGTCTATTTCTTCATCAGGAAGGGCTCTCTTCTTTAGTACACAAATTTCAGGATCATTGTTTTGCTCCTGAATCAACCGCTTTCTGGACAGAGACAAGTCTCCAGACACATCAGAATCACCAGACCCATCTGGCTGGCTGAATAGAGAACTGATAAAAGTGTCTGATAAGTCCTCAAACGGAGAAACCATAGTAGGCTGAACAGAGTCATGAGGCGAACCACCTGAGTCATGACTATTCAAGGTGCTGGACGGCACCACATCATCTTCTTCTTGAGCCTTCTTAGCCATAGCACGAGTCACTGCACAGGAAGGATACAGAGATGGGTCTTCATCGCCATCTTCAGTGCTCGGCTGCGAAGTAAGATGAACAGGGGGAACTACATTGCCCCCAGCCAGGTCATTGCCTAGCAACAGAGAAACACCCTTGATAGGTAGACTTGACATAAGTCCCACCTTTACCTGTCCTGTAACTAAATCTGACTTCAAGAATACAGAGCGCAGGGGTACAGATACAGTCCTCCCTTCAATACCTTGTACAAGTATGAAATCCCCAGAAGCGGTCTCATCACGTAACTCCAAGGAGGATACAACAAAAGTGACTGAGAAGCTCCGGTATCCCTTAGGATATATATGGGGACAGGAGGAGAATGCTCATTCAGAGCCACAAATCCCTCTGACACAAATGGAAGAAATTCCTCCCTTACAAAGTCAGCAGTATCAGGCTTCTTAGCCTCACAAGGAGCAGGCAATTTAGCAGATCGGTCATCTACTACAGGGGTTTCTAACCTTGTCTTCACAAAGGCATTGGGTTTGGTATCCTTTTCTTTTTCTTTCTTAGCTTTAAGGAACCAACAGTTAGTTGTAACATGACCAGATTTCTTGCAATAATTGCAAACTAGACCACTTTTGTCACTGTCAGCTTTCACACTTTGTTCAGACCTTTTACTGGATTTCTGAGCACCATCACCAGATTTGTCTTTATCTTTGGGTGAGGAATCTTGGGTATCACCGTTACCTTTCTTCTGAAATTGGGACCATCTATTGTTACTGCTAGACTGAAATTTGGACTTATGTGTGAGAACATATTCGTCTGCAAATTTGGCAGCTGATTGCAAATTCAGTGCTTGCTTCTCATTAAGGTAGGTCTTAATATCATCCTTGACACAGTTCTTGAATTCTTCAACTAACACCATCTCTTTTAGTGAGTTGAAATCATCCTTGACCTCCATAGAAGTACACCAGCGCTCAAAGCAAACCTTCTTCTCGTTAGCAAATTCAACATAAGTCTGATTGTCAGATTTCTTCAGACCTCTGAATTTCTGTCGGTAAGCCTCTGGAACCAACTCATAAGCTGTCAAAATAACCTTTTTGACCACCTCATAATCAGAGGAATCATCTTCAGACAAAGCCGAATAGGCTTGTTGAGCTTTTTACCCTTGAGGACAGTTTGCAACATCAGAGGCCAGTGTTCCTTTGGCCACTGACAACTCTTAGCTACCTTCTCGAAGCACTGGAAATACTTATCAACCTCCTTTTCTGAGAATGGAGGCACCAGCTTTACCTCCTGGCTAGCCCGAAATTTGTTTTCAGCTTGAATTTTGATTTTTAGTAGCTCCATTTGGAGCCTTTCTTCTCTATCTAATTTTTTCTAAATCGAAATCTCTCTGTCTCTGTCTCTCTCTTTTCTGCTCGATCCTCTTTCTCTCTTTTTCCTCTTCTCTTGCTAATTTTTCTAACTCAAACTGCCTTTGTTTTTTTCTTTTTTTTTCCTCAATTTCTTTTCTCTCTTTTTTTTCTCTTCTCTTGCTAATTTTTCTAACTCAAACTGCCTTTGTTTTTCTTTTTTTTCCTCCCTTTCTTTTTTTCTTTTCTCTCTCTCAAATTCTCTTTGTTTTTTTTTTTTTTTCTTTTCAATCTCTAGCATTTTTAATTTAAGTTCCAATTCTACATTTGGATTTTCCACCGGAAACTGTTCCAGATCTCCTGGTGCAAACACATTTTCATCAATGTAATATTCATCAATCTCTCTAGCCAGTCTTGCTTTTTGCATGGCTGGTTTTACATCTGTCAGCTCTAACTGTCTGCATATTTCTAGCAGTTCTGTCTTTTTAAAAGACTTCAAAACCTTTACGGTTGGTGATGCCAAGAAATCATCCATTGCTGTTGATCTGCCAATATATATCTCGGAAAATTCAAAAAAACAATTTCACTATTTGAAATTTTAGATTTTCAATAAATGACTCGCACAATGGTCTATCCCGGACGAGCCCCCAATTTGTTATGGCCCCAATTTGTTATGGCGTCAATTTGTTATGGCGTCACAGACAGCAAGGGATGACAGACAAAATTCTTAAACTTCAACAGATTTAATTAAACAAACAGAACCAATCTACTCTCTACCCTACTGACTAAGATTGAAATAATAATAATAAAAAAAGATAGTTACAGTCCCTTGGTAATTGAGATGGGCTGCTATGTTGCGATGTCCTGGGACAGGAAAATGCTCCAACACAGGCAAAAATCCACAAAAAGCTTCACAGGTCTTGAAAAGAGTAACAGGTCTGGTCAAATGTATCCTTCCACTATTTCTCCTTGCAATGTCTCCTACTACTCCACTCTCTCGATTTTTCTCCTTATATACTCTTTTCCAGCCCCCTCAGAGGCATGCCCGGGACATGCCCAAACCTAGTTTTAGATTGCTTAACAAAAAAAATATCAATACTGCCATCTAGTGGCTTTTTAACCACATTACATCTCTTACTGCATTACTTGTGGGGGACAGGCTGGTGAAACAGCCATAAGACCTCTTGAGTCCTTACATAAATGAACACTTAAAACCTTGGACAAAAAGCCATGTCAGTTCCATCACTGTAATGTAGTGGAGAAATATAACTTATTCAGCTTTGAAAATTTTTGATTGTTTTCAAATTTATGTCTGATCTACAAAATTTTAAATGATTTGGCTCCTCCTCCACTCTGTGACTTTGTTTATTCTCGTTCATTGAATTCTCTTAGATCCTCAAGAATATCTTCCATACATGACTGCACCATACCTTTTTGTCGCTCTGCATTTGGGCAATCAGCTTTCTCTGTAAAAACTGCTAAACAGTGGAACACTCTGCCTATCAATGTGAGGTGTTGCAGCTCTTTGAAAATGTTAAAATCAATCTTAAAATGTCTGCTAAAAGCTGAACAGCTCTGTGCTCACTAACTTTCAACTCTACTATATAGAATCCTGATTTGTTTTTATTCATTTGACAAACTTACTTTCGCTATGTGCTATTGTGTGCATCTTTGTGTTATATGTGTGCTTTTTTATTTATTTGTATTTATTTATTTATTTATTTATTTTTTAATTCTAGTCTGTACTTTTCGTTGTGTGGTTTTCTTGTTTGGACCTGCCAAGGGACTACAGATGCAAATTAGCTTGAAGCTATAATCTGGTACAGTGCATCAAATGGTGACATTTATGTTTAAACTGTACATGGTCCTTTGTAAATAAAAAGAATAAAATAATAAAAAAAAATACAGTCATCCACAGACAATAATGAATATGCACTTGACCTTTTCTGAGATTTATCTAAAGCTTTTGACACTGTCAACCACAATATTTTGCTTGCTAAACTACAACACTATGGTTTTCAAGGTGAAACACTGAAGTGGTTTACCAGTTGTATGAGAGAGAGAGAGCAGTATGTGACAATCAATGGCTGCGCTTCTAGTACTGTTAATTCAACATGTGGCTTATCACAAGAATCCATATTGGGACCTTTATTGTTTCTTATTTATGTTAGTGATTTTCCAGTAGTTTGTAAATTCTCCTTTCCCACTGTTTGCTGATGATACTAATATGATCTATCACACAGTGAATTAAATATTCTCATAAAAAATACCAATGAGGAACTGGTGGAAGTTGCAAGATGGTTTAAACTTAACAAACTTTCATTGAATATTAAAAAGTCAAATTTCATAATATTTGTGGGAAGGGGTAAGAGGTATCAAAGGGATATTGCTCAAGTGTCAATAGAGGGAACTGAAATTTCACAGGTCTCTCACACCCAATTTTTAGGCATCCTTCCAGATGAACATTTAAAGTGGAAAAATCACATACATTTTATTCATAAAAAAATTGTTAAGTCATTGGGGATCATTGGCAAATTTTATCATTTCATAAGTTTGTCTTGTTTGTTTACTATGTATTATCCTATGATTAATCCTTATTTAATTTCTGGTAATATTGTTTGGGCAAATACCCATCCTTCTAACTTTTTAAAAATCCATTTACTTCAGAAACCTTTTATAAGATTGGCAAGATCATCAAATCCATCAGATCCCTCTGCTCCACGCTTTAAAAAATTCAACATTCTTTCTGTGTATGATATAAATTCACATCAGATCTGTGTGTTTATATACAAGTATATTTTCTTTCCACATTTATGACCATAATCATTAGGAAACTTTTTTTAAATTAAATTCCCAGATTCAATCGTGTACAACCCCAATTCCGAAATAGTTGGGACAAAGTGTAAATTGTGAATAAAATCAAAATGCAATGACTTTCAGATCACATGAGCCAATGTTATTTACAGTAGAACATAGATAACATTTGAAATGTTGAAACTGAGACATTTTACATTTTTATCCACAAAATGAGCTCATTTCAAATTTTCTGGCTGCAACAGGCCTCAAAAAAGTTGAGACACAGGCAAAAAAGGGCTGAAAAAGCCATTAATATATAAGAGAATCAGCTGAAAGAACATTTAGCAAGTAATCAAGTTAACTGGCATCAGGTGTGTAACATGACTGGCTATAAAAGGGATGTCTTAGAGAGGCTGAGTCTCTCAGAAGTAAAGATGGCCAGAGGCTCTCCAACCCATGAAGGCTTGCGTAAAAAAAATTGTGGAATACTTTAAAAACAATGTTCCTCAATGTCAAATTGCAAAGGCTTTGAAGGTCGCATTATCGACTGTGCATAACATCATCAAAAGATTCAGAGAAACTGGAAAAATCTCTGTGCATAAGGAACAAGGCCGAAGACCTTTACTGGATACCCGTGATCTTCGGGCCCTCAGACGCCACTGCATCACTCACCGGCATGACTCTGTCTTTGACATTACTAAATGGGCCCAGTAATACTTCAAGAAACCACTGTCAGTAAACACAGTCCACCGTGCCATCCCCAGATGCCACTTAAAGCTCTATCATGCAAAAAGGAAGCCATTGTTGAGCATGATCCTGAAGCGCCGCCGTGCTCTGTGAGCCAAGTCTCATTTAAAATGGACTGTAGCAAAGTGGCAAAGTGTCCTGTGGTCAGACAAGTCCAAATTTGACATTCTTGTTGGAAATCATGGGCGTTGTGTCCTCCGGGCTAAAGAGGAGAGAGACTACCCCTCCTGTTATCAGCGCTCAGTTCAAAAGCCAGCATCTCTGATGGTATGGGGATGCATTAGTGCATATGGTGTGGGACACGTGCATGTTTTAAAAAGCACCATGAATGCTGAAAGGTATATAAAGGTTTTAGAGCAACATGCTCCCCTCCAGATGACATCTATTCCAAGGTAGGCCTCGTGTATTTCAGTAGGACAGTGTAAAACCACATACTGCAGCTATTGCAACAGCATGGCTTCGTAGTAGAAGAGTCCGTGTGCTGAATTGGCCTGGCTGCAGTCCTGATCTTTCACCGACTGAGAACATTTGGCGCATAATTAAACGAAAAGTCCATCAAAGTAGACCCAAAACTCTCCAGCAGCTGGAAGGCTGTATTAAACAAGAGTGGGATCAAATTCCAATGGCTAAACTCAAGGAACTTGTCTCCTCAATGCCCAGATGCCTCCACTCTGTGTTAAAAATAAGAGGAGATGCTACACCATGGTAAACAGGCCCCTGTTCCAACTTTTTTGAGACCTGTGGCAGCCATCAAATTTGAAATGAGCTCATTTTGTGGATGAAATTTTAAAATTTCTCAGTTTCAACATTTGCTATGTTATCTCTGTTCTATTGTGAATAAAATACTGGCTGTTGTGATTTGAAAGTTATTGCGTTTTGATTTTATTCACAATTTACACTTTGTCCCAACTACTTCGGAATTGGGGTTGTACTACCAGACAAACCAATCATCTTCTCCTTCGTTTCTATAAAACTAAACATGGTCAATTTTCTCTTAAACACCGCAGCGCACAGTTATGGAATACCAAAAGGCATATTGTCACAAGCTCATCATCCTTAGAAAATTTTAAAAGGAAACTGTCCTCCCATCTAATTCATGAAGTGCAACTTTTAATGTACGCATGTTTATTTTTGTCTTCTGTTTACTGATTATTGGATTTCATTTTAGGAAGTTTCTATTAATTGTCAGATTGGTTAGTTTAGATATTTGTCTATTGCATGCTGTATGTACGTGCATCTGAGTGTATTTATATGTGTATATATATATATCTGTGTAAGTGCATGTGTTTACGTGTGTATGTATATGTATGTGTGTGTTTATATATATATGTGTGTGTGTGTGTGTGTGTATGATGTATATGTATGTGTATGTATATATGTATAAATATATGTATGTGTGTGTATATATATATATATATATATATATATATATATATATATATATATACAGTGCCTGACAAAAGTCTTGTCACTTATCCAAGTTGTAGGAACAACAAATAATAACCTGACTTGTAGTTGATCAATTGGAATCAAAAATGGCTTATATGAAAGGCAAAGTCCTCTAGATTATGCGAAATATACCAAAATAGAGTTTTGTGTCATTGATTGAGTTTTAGAATTTAATTTGTACAGAAAGGTCAGATTTTGCTTGGACAAAAGTCTTGTCGCATTGAAAAAAAATGTGGAAATTATACATACACTTTATTTTGAATACACAAATATGCCACTATAATATCAGAACATAAAGCCATGGTGCCTTGGAAAAAAGAATTAATATTGTGTATGACTCCCATGAGCTTGGAGGACTGCATCCATATGTTTTGGCAATGACTGAGATAACTTGATGATGAAATCATTTGGAATGGCATAGAAAGCAGTCTTGCAGGACTCCCAGAGTTCATCAAGATTCTATGGTTTCATCTTCCAAGCCTCCTCCTTCATCTTACCCCTGAAATACTCAATAATGTTCATGTCAGGTGACTGGGTTGGCCAATCCTGGAGTACCTTCACCTTCTTCGCTTTCAGGAACTGTGACATGGAGGCCGAAGAATGAGAAGGAGCAGCAGTATAAGTAGGGCAGCAAGAACTTCTTGATATTTCAGGCTGTTGATGTTGCCATCCACTCTGCAGATCTTTCTCACACCCCCATGCTGGATGTAACAACAAACCATGATTTTCCCTCCACCAAACTTGATTGTTTTCTGGGAGAATCTTGGGTCCATGAGGGTTCCAACAGGTCTTGTACAGCGACTGGCATGCAGTTCAATGGATGATTCACCAGAAAAATAAACTTTCAGCCACTTTTCCAGTATCAATCCTTTCTGCGAGCTGTGGGCCTTGGCAAATGCAATGCCGGTTTTTTGTTTTCTGTTTAATGCAGACTTCTGTGTACTAATTTGGCTATGAAAACCACTTTGTGAGAGAATTTGACAAACTCTTCTTGTAGATAGCGGGATTTTTGGTGACATTTCCTCATGTAGCTTCGCTGTAGTTGAAGAAGGGCTGGCCTTGTACAGTTGAAGCAACAAACGGTCCTTTCAAACAGTTGTCATACCGGGGTCTGTCTGAGCTGCGCTTGCCATGAACGTCACCAGTTTCATCAAATCTTTTTCTCATCCCCTCCACTTGACATTTGGACACATTAAAGATGTCTGCCACCTCAGCAGCAGACTCAGTCTTCAGGCTCTTGATGATCAGCACTTTGGTCTGTGGTTGAATCTTTGGTATGTTGTCAGAGGTCTAGTCGCACCTCATATGAAAGTCTGGTGTGCTGGGGTTATTTCTATACATATCTGGGAATGTGTTAATTACAGTATTTGTCATAGGTTAAACTCTAATCTGCGATTTGTTGCATCATCTGAAGAGACGACAAGACTTTTGTCCTAGCAAAAACAGATGTTATGGGCTTAGCCAAGCTGTGAACATCAGAACACTTTTTGACGGTTTCATTTTGCACCAAATTATTAATGTGAAAGCCCTTGACATTAAAATGGACCATTTATTGTAACAATTGATTAGTTAGAAATAAAGTTATATGCTATTTTTAGTTACTATGTCCTTATGCGACAAGACTTTTGTCAGGCACTGTATGTGTATGAATGTGTGTATGTATGTATGTGTGTATATGTATAAATGTTTGTGTACATATATTTAAATCATATGTTTTATTTTGAATATTTGTATTGGTTATTTATTCTTAAAATTTTTTTTGCCTGTTCAGGAAGGTGAGGTCCTGTGCAAAAGCCAGTCGGCTTCTTGACCTCTCCTAACACATCCATTTTTGCATATATATTTTCAGAATCAGATTTTATGCATTTTTATATGTGTGCAAATAAATAAATAAATAAATATAAAAATGAATAATAAAGTATTCAAAGGCATTGCCACTGACAGAAAGTTGTAATGGATTGACAATTCTGATTCAGTGTAAATTTCTTTCATCTATTTCATTATGCTGTGAGTAAATTGCTTAAATTGACCAGCTGTCTCTGGACAAGCATTTCTTCATTATTTGGTTCTGTGCTACAAATTTTTTAATATATTAAAACAATTTGTGTGATTAACCTCTTAAACCCGAACGCACCTGGTACCAGGGGCAGTCATCACACATAATAATTACAGCATGTTTCCTAACAGTATCATCGTAATGCGGCATATCCTCTTAAAGGGAAGAAACTCGGCGAAAAATTCATGATGACCATTTTTACCTAAACCGAACACAATTCAATCACCAAACAAGTAAATAAGCATGTAGCAAAACATAGGATAAAATAATATCAGTGCTCCATCACTGGCGTTTCTACTGAATATGTGCTATGCATACAAACCATGCATCAAATGAAAGAGGAAAGTCCATAGAATCCAATGATATAAGCTTTGTCATTTTAAGCCAACACCACACTCAAAGAACAGCAGGCATACACTTTACATTCTACAGTGGTGAGCAAAAGTTTTTCCTTACCTTTGCTATTTTGTCATTAAAAAAACTGTGTTCGTGGGTAAATCTGCACTGTCTACTGTTATTCCAATGCATCCGCGTTATATTGAAACTACATCTCCCAGTCACCATGCATGTATTTTTTCCGAGTCACTGCTTCCAAAGAGGACAAGCACTGAGCATTCCCATTGGAACAATGTTTTTTCTCCTCAGTGATTGGCTTGTGATGCCGTCAATTTGATTTTGGGGGCGGCCAAAATCCAACGAGCCCTCAACAACCGCAATCGCACAAACCTAGCCTGAGATGGAGCCTTGCATTCCCAGTGCGTGAAACTAAGCGTCCATGTGCCATTACACTCATCTGCTTGCAGAGCGCTACAATTAAGACCAATTCGTTTTTGGTATTTTCGCTATAATTATCCACTAAATATTCAGCAGACGTCATCAAATTAGTTTCTATGGCTTGCCGGCTGACTCTTCATATGGCAATGAAGCATAACTGGATGACTCATTTGAAATTGCATTGTGGGTAAGTCACTGAGCTGTTGTGCAGGTAATGGCCGTATACATACTTTCATTTTGAGCACACATAGTTGAGCATACACCACTGCAATCACTGTTTTTGTGTATGTAGTTGCTGGGGTGTTTGTTCTGATTGCATTTTTTTCTTTTTCTGCGTTCCGGCTGCCAAGCAACATTACGCACAAAGACTAGCGCAGCAATGAGCGCAGATATACAGTCACTAAACCAGTTTCTTTTTGATATTTTCACTATGACTGTCCATGAAATATTCAACAGTCGTTTTCGAAGTCCTCTTTTGAAAGAATCCATGCGTAGTTACTGAGAGGATGCTGAAATTCAAGAGCTAGATCGGGGTGCAAGATGTGTTTTGCTGACTTACTCTTGAAATTATCAATGCAATGTTAACAAAAGTGATTATCATCTAGCTCAATAATTAAGGTGGCATGTTCAGGTGCGGGAGGTTTACAGTTCAACTCTCTGTTTGAGTTGGTGACTTTTTTTAGCAACAGGGGCATAATTTGTGTATAAATAATTGCTAGGTGTTTTTTTTTTTACTTTTTTACCTTTTTTACCTTATCTTTATTTTGATAATTTTCTTTGATTTGCTTGTTTTGTTGAAAATAAATCTGCTCCAGTGGAGTCAAGCTTCATTTCCTTTATATGTATTTTCTTTGAAGGGGAAAATGTATACAGGAGTGGTTGCAATGATTAAAAAATAGCTCTAAATAAACAAATAAATACATAAATAAAATAGTTGTAATTAGATGGAATGTAGTGACATATAAGTGAAATTAAATGAGTTTTACAGTTTGGTACCTGAGATATCCAAAATGGCACTCCATGCAAATTTGGAGAAGCCACCTTGACATTCCCAAACTAAAACCTCTCTAATTTTGCTCTGATTTACTTGATTAGAATAAACTTTGGCACAGATGATGGTGAGATTTTGGGCTGTGATTTTTCAGAGGTTTCAGACTCCAACTGAATAATTTCAGGAGGGATAAAAGTAAAACTTTGTTTGGTGCAAATTAAATCTTTCATTTATGCTGTGTTCCATCTTCATTTACTCTGACTCAGTGACATATACACTAATTTTTACACCATTACACAATGAAAAAAATGCCTAAGGTGTTACCTTTATTATGATACCAAGATTATTCAAATGGACTAAGTAGTTGCAGAGATATACTCATTTCATTTTGGGCATGTCATTTTCGAATCAGAGGGTCAGGGCTTTAGAGGTTAAAACGCATATTGTCTGCCTCTTGTTGATCATTCATTTTTAATGGCCATATGCAGCTCCCTCAATATTACACACATCCATTCAGAATAATTTAAAGAAGAGATGTATTGAGAAATCAAGAAATGGGCAAATTATACCTCCACGTAAAGCTAATGTCATGGAGATGATAAATAAGACACTTTCTGGACACTCACTCAAACAGGAAGAGAATGAAAGTGGCATTTTGAACACACTTTTAACTCGTCCACAACCCCTAAAAAACAGGCAAAAATAGCCCCTTTATAAAGGCATAATTTGTGGAAAACAGGGACACTCAGTAAGGAAGTCGAGTGCATCAACCATCGTCTGCATGTTCTATATTTTATATTTCCAGCGGATTGGATTTAGGATCATCAAAAGTATGTCATTGTTTGGCTACTAGGTTAGATCACCCGGTTAAAAGTGCCACTTTGTGCAGTAGTACTGAGCACCATGGCCCAGGTTGGAGCCCAGGTCGCGCCAGTGCCTGGTAGCCTTTTCAGAGCAGCACACAATTCGCTCTGTGCTGCAGGGATATAAATTGGAAAGGACTGCTTCCTGGTTTTGGATTATGGGATTATAGCATTGTTCATCGCTTAAAAGCTTCCAGTAAGTCAGCTGGGTGCTCGTCAGTAAAATTCTAAGCTTGTATGTGTTCGAGTCTCTTAAGTTTCAAATCAATAGCTGTCTACTTTAACTAATTCCAGAATTATGCTTCTGCACAGCACTGCTCTGCCTCTCTGTATATATATACACAGACACACACACACACACACACACACAAGAATAAAGTAGTCAAAGAATCAGCCAGATACTGGTGATGGAAGTCAACACTATTGTGCTCTAAATGTGGCACATTTGTCACACTGTTCCTAAAATAATAATCCTTTGCTTCGTCATTGGAGGTAAGCTGAGAACTTCAAAAGACTGTATTTGTTTAAGCAACCATGTTGAAGAAGGTCACTGCACAACCCTTGAACTAGGTCAAGATCCCTCAAGAATACATTGGATGTTATTAACCTCTCTGAAAATGTTGCACACTCCAATAGTTGTGGTTAAATGAAGAGGGTGAGTGAACTTATCAGTCTAGTCACTGAAGAGACAAGATTTGGAATTTCTGGCATCTCTTAAGCTGAAGTCTTAAACATAAAATGACCTGAACAACAGCAGAGTCTGCTGTGTCAGCAAGTGAAGGAATTGGAAACTGATTTCTAATACAGGGCCCTTACAAGCCAGTGCGTGCTTCTCAAAGTGTCACAACCCTTGTGTGAATCCTTTTTGAGTCTCTTCCCTTCCATCAGCTTGCAAGTCTTTTGGATAGTTTGTCTCCTTTGATTAGTCTGATGTCCTGTGTGTCTCCCTCGCCAGGTGATATGCATTCATGTTTCCCATTCCCTTATGTGCGTATTGGCATATATATTCTCCTTATGTTGAAAGTGTAAGTCATTGGATTGTCACTTGCTTTAAGCCCTTTAGCAACCAGTCAGTACCTTCCTAGCAAAAGTTTAGCATCTTTGGAAATTATTTGTAATCTTTAATGATAGAAGTTTAATATGGAAGTGCTCATTCTAGCTTTATTAATAGGAATAAGCTCCCAAGTCTTATGTTCGATCTCCATGATTGGGTCCGCAGTCCATTTAATCAGTCAATTCCTCTGCCCAGTTTATTTGGGACACCTCTCTCAAGTCTTCTGTGGTTATCAAGATTGGGACTGCATTCCTGCTAAACTCCCCGGTCCAGCCAGCTAACAGTTCTGTTCTGCTCAGGCAAGAATGCACTCCACCTGGCTGCTGTCCCGGGATGCCACTGGCCAAGCACAGACACACCCTTGCAGGGCTTTACCATCTGAACTGAACTTTGTCATTCAGCTTTGGGCTCTGTCCCTCTGTTATTACTATATCACTATCATTTAACCCTATTACTTGATTTTACTTTGACTCTGCATTTGGTTCCTGGTCAAAATCATGAAACAAAGTCGAGCAAGAGTCCTTCAACGGCTTAATTTCAAGCATGCAACATCATCCAGTCCCACCTAAGTACTGTTCCAATGTGAAGAATCCTTCAAATTTGATTGAGTCTTTCATTCAGAGAATTTTTAAGGATGCAGTTATGTATCCTTGACAATGTTAAAGCACCCACAATCCTGCGTCCACATAGCGAATACGCAATGTCTTGTTCCCAATTTGTAATCAAGGAAAATATGATTTGAAATGTTCAGTTATTTCACCTCAGCAGTGAACTAAGATCTGTTTCTGAACAAATGTGAGGCAAGAAATGGGCAATCTATTAGCTGAATATTCACTCATGCTAGATATACAAGGCCTGACCTAAAAGTTCTTCTTACATTGGGAAGGCAAAAGTGCTGATGCGTTGACGAGCACACTTGCAAGTATGAAATAGTTTTCCACAGTACTGTAAAATGATAATAAAAACAAAGTTAAGTGATTTGCAAATTCTCTTATCATCATTTCATTAAAAAATGGCATTACAAAAAAAAATTGTTTCACCTCATCAGCTGTATTGATTTTTGTAACTACTCATAAATTCCATGTTTGTAGCCAGCAACATGTTCCAAAACAATTGGGACAAGGGAATGGAAAGACTGGAAAAGCCTTGGGATTTTCAGAAAAGCACTTGTGTGGAACATCCAATTGGTAACAGATTAATAGGTAACAGTTGATTCAATTATGACTGAGTGTAAAATGAGTAGTTACAAATGGCACTGTCATTTACCAGCAAGATGGTTCAAGTTTTGCCACTTAGCCAAAAGCTGCATGAGCAAATAGTCAAACAGTTTAAGAACAATGTTTCTCAACATGCGATTCCACAGAAATTAGGGATCTCGTCATTGATGGTCCATAATATAGAAGATTTTGAGAGTCCAGTGAAACCGGAGCAATATCCTATGTGTAAAAGATGAGGCCAAATTCTAATATTGGATGTGTGTGACCTTCGAGCCCTCAGACGCCAATACATCAAAAACAAACATGCTTCTGTAACGGACAAAATCACATGTGCTTGTTTGTCAGATGACCTGTGTCAGTGATCACAGTTTTCCATGGCAATACCAAATGCAATTTCAGACTCAACCAGGCAAAGAGGAAGACATACAGTATATCGAAACCATCCAGAAGCACCACCGACTTCCTAACGTGGAAGCAAGAAGAAGTGCTGTGGTCCATCTTTCAAATGGTCTCTGCAAATAATGGATAACCCAACAGTTATCAGCAACATGCTCAAAAGTTAGCACCTGTCCTGGTCTAGGGCTGCATTAATGCACCCGGCATGGGTAACGTAAGCATTTTTGAAGGCAAAATTGATATGAAAATGTAAACACACATTTTGGAACATCATATCCTTCTTAAAGATGTTGTATCTTTCAGAAACGCCCCTGCTTGTTTCAGCTGGATAACGCCAAGCCACTATCTGCATGTGTTATGTAGTCACACAGTGCACCCCGCATCTCCCACTGAAAAAGTAAGATGGATAGTGTCAAATTTGACAATAGAGACCCTGGACTGTTGTCCAAGTGAAGTCATATATCAGACCAAAATGGGAACGAATTCCACTTTCGAAACTCCAACAATTAGTGTCTTCAATTCACAGGGTGGCAGGAGGGTGGCATAAAAATTATAAGAGGCAGTAACTCCAAACCCTGCAGAGACTCTCTTGACACACACGAACCACACAGAACTCTAATTTCAGAGTTACAAGAGCGTTATTTTTGCAAATTGAGGACAATAGATGACTGACTACCACTCAAAATCAAAAAATCAATTACTACCAAGTGTAGCACTAGTAAAAAAAAATGTTTTTCAATATAGAAGGGGGTGAATAGACTTTATGGATCACTCCTTTTTGATTTTTTCATTTGCATTTTACATAATATGCCTACTTTTTTGGAATTCACTCTGAGATGCTGAAGGCTGTGGATGTTGTTTGGCAGTCACAGTTGACATGCCTGTTTAACATCACGTAGATGTCAGGTGCAGTGCCCTTAGACTGGCAGTCAGGTGCAGGTTCACATTTTTAAGAAAGAGGATCCGAAGGTGTGTTCAAACTATCGGGGGATCACATTGCTCAACCTCCCAGGGAATGTTTATACCAGGGTGCTGGAAGGTAGACTTCACCCAACTGTCACACCTCAGATCCAGGAGATGCCATGCAGGTTTCATTCTGGTCATCGAGCAGTGGAACAGCTTTTTACCCTTGCATGGATAGTAGTGGGGTCGTGGGAGTTTGCCCATCCAATCTACAAGTGTTTTGTGGACTTGGAGAATGCTTATGACTGTGTCCCACAAGGTGTCCTGTGGGGGCTGGGACTTTTTGGGGACTCTTTTTCCCTAGACTTTTTGTCACCGGACTTTTCGTCCCCATTTTTTTGTCCCTGGACTTTTTGTCCCCATGAACTTTTTGTCCCCAGACTATTCGTCCCTGGATGGTTCATCCCCAATAATCCTTTGCCCTCTTCCTGTATTATAACACTATCCCTAACCCTAAACCTAACCTTAACCATTATTATAGTCCTCCGGGACGAAAAGTCCTCAGGGACAAAAAATCCATGGGGACGAAAAGTCCGGGGACGAAAAATTGGGGGACGAAAAGACTGGAGACAAAAAGTCTGGGGACAAAGAGTCCTAGAGCCCCCACAACACCCCCCACAGGATACCTTGCGGGACACAGTCATAAGCATTCTCCAAGTCCACAAAACACTTGTAGATTGGTTGGGCAAACTCCCTCGACCCCACCAATATCCATGCAGGGTAAAAAAAAAAAAGTCCGGGGACGAAGAGTCCTGTAGCTGTTGTGGGAGTATGATACTGTCGAGTCCTTAGATCAAGCCATCTGTTCATTGTACAAACAAAGCTGGAGTTGTTTCTGCATTCTTGGCATTAAGTCAGACTTGCTTTCAGTAGGTGTTGGACTCTGCCGAGGGTGTGCCTTGTCGTCAGTTTTCTTCAAGATTTTCACAGACAGGATATTGAGGCACAGTCGAGGCTAAGCAGGTGTCCAGTATGGTGGCTACAGGGTTGCATCTCTACTTTTTGCAGATGATGTGGTCCTGTTGGCTTCATTGGGCTTGGACCTCCAACACTCTTTGGAGTGGTTTGCAGTTGAGTGCGAAGCAGTCAGAATGAGGATCAGCACCTCAAAATCTGAGGCCATGTTCTTTGCCAGAAAAAGGTGGATTGTCCCCTCCAAGTGGAGGGTGAGTCATTACCCCAAGTGGAGGAGTTTAAGTTGGGGTCTTTTTCACAAGTGAGGGTGGGATGGAGCATGAGATTGACAGATGGATTGTTGCAGTGTCTACGGTGATTTGGCCATTGTACCATCCGGTCATGGTATCAAAGGAGCTGAGCCTAAAAATATAACTTGCGATTTACCTGTTGATTTTCATTCCAAAATCACCTATTGCCAAGAGCTTTGGGCGGAAACTGAAAGGAAAAGATCGCAAATACAAGAGGCGGAAATTAGTTTTCTCTGAGGGGTGGCCGGGCTCACCTTTAGAGATGGTGTTAATTAAACATGCATCAAAGAAATACAGCACATGCCCCAAAATGTTTTTTTATTCAAAATGTGTAAATAGGGATGTTTGAGTCATCGCAAATATGTGAGGATTGAATGGAAAAGGGAAAATAAAGTCAGTGCAATGCAAGTTTGAATATTTTAATGAAGTGTTGGCTCAGTCATGAAGGTGACTGATAAATAGTTTACCTTCTTTCTGTGCAATGGATTAGTGTCAAAGCTGGTTCTTTTTAGTAATACAATCCTTTGCACCCACAAATTTTCTTAATTGCAATATTTGTACTCCTTTATTGCAATGCAACCAGTTGAGAATAATTGTATTGACTTACAAATCAAATGGGACTGCAGCGTTTTGCCATAGCACATTGTTCATTCTTTGCAATGCGTAAGGTCCTGCGGGAATACTTTACTGCCAAGGTACAATGCTTGGTCAATTGTTTGTTCAGCACCAAGTCCACCTCAATGCAACACATATTCTTAGTCTTAGATCTATTTATGCTTGGTAAATAGAACCCCCCATCTCTCTGAAATTACCTGGACACAAAGCTTTTTTTTTTTTTTTTTTTTTTTTGCTTCCCCTTCCCCCCTGCACCATGACACATGCTGTGGCTCTGTATTGCTCTTTTCCTGCGACCTTCACAAACCAAAAAAAACATCATTAGTATTCTGAGCCAGGATTCAGCACGATGCCTGCAGAATGCACCTTACATCATTGCTTTTGCAGCAAAGCTCTTATTCTTCCCAACCGGAAGCCAAAATAAACCTCCCTCCCCTGCACACAAGCTGCAGTGGTCAGTCGATGAAGCACTTTAATGCGCACAAGCAAAATGGAAATCACGGGTCTCAAAGGATGTTGATGCGGATGTCTTGAAGAGGAAATTAATTCACACAGATGACAGGTTTATCTCATCTTTTGATGAATTAGTGAAATACAAATAGTACTAGTGGGACAAAAATCCTTGTCATTTTGCTTTAGTGGTAGCGCATTTGTCTTGGAGGTTGACGCCTTTAAGATTTTCAACTGCTGCCTTAATATTTGTATTTCTGTCTTGTCTTATACCTGAGCCCTCACTGTTCTTTTGTTTTCTCCTGTAGCTATATTGCAAAAGCCTACGTGTCAGTGATTAACGCCGTTCTGCCATCGTCTTCCATGCTTTCTCATCCCAAGTGCTGTGCTGCACTCCCTGCTGATGTGAAACGTTTACAACAGGACTGAAAATTACGGGCAATTTTATTAGCTCTTAACCCTTAAAGTGCTAATCACTGCTACAGTCACACAGGACACAGAATATACTAAGATAAATTTCAGATTTCAGCCTTCAAAAGGTCAACAATTTAATCAATTTTCAGTTGGTAATTAGCAATGACCTTCAAAAGGTTCACAGGTACCTGCGAGTCCTTCTGAAGGTCATTTGTCAATTAAATAATGAATGATTAACTTTTGGAGGGGTAGGGTGAGTAAAAATGAAGCATTTTAAGGGTTAAATACTTGTCTGCTTCTTTTTTAGTTTCCTCCATTTGTTTGCTTTTAATATGTCTTACTGCAGTATCCAGATTTTTTTAAATGAAAAATAGAAATAAAAATAATACATGATATGGTCTTTTCATCCAACTTACAACTGAATGTTTGCATTGATCAGTTGATGACTATATTTGGAAAAGAAAAAACCAGTGAGATTATACTGGTCATCACTGTGTTGCCTAAATTTGAAAATAGTTTTTCTTCCATTTAGGAGCCAGTACACTGAAATTTCTTAAGTAAACTATTGTTACACCATTTTTTATAATTGGTCAAAAAGTAACAGCTTTATTCACAGATGTATTAATCAATTATGTTGAAAGACTATGCCATATGCAAAAACTGTAAATTGAGAAAAACTGAAGACTGTATGCATTTCTTCAAGATGAGCTCAAACTGAATGTTGCAAGAACAGAAAAAGAATAATTTGAAGGCCTAAAAATAATTTTTTTTTTTTTATTTAACCTTCATTTCACCAGGGAAGTCCCGTTGAGATTGAAATCTCTCTTTCAAGGGAGCCCTGGGGGGTTGAGGTGGAGAGGGAGAGGACAAATTGCACAGCCAATTAGATCAGGGGATGATTAGGTGGCAGGTTGAAAGAGCCAGGCTGGGAATTTAGCCATGACACCGGGGAACCCGGTTTTTGCTCTCAGCTGGAGAATGAATCAGTTCTCTATGGCAAGCCGTTTTAACTTTTAATGAGTGGCAGTGATAACCATCGTAGATTGTAATGGCCGGTAGAATACGGAGGCCAAATGCAACGACCAGAGAGAAAGAGAGTAGCACGGACACAGTACAAACACAGAGAATAATACAGACCAAACGAAAGCACTCACACTTCCAAAGGACGTATAAGAGTCCAAACCACGGAAGCAAAGCTAGATAGAAAAAGGGAGAAATTAGAAGATAGAAAGTCATACAAAACCTGACTACAGACGTCTTTGGCTATAGTGCTTAGCTACAAACAAACACTCTAGCAAAGAGGCATGGTGAACATCCGGCTTGTATAGAGTCCGGGGAAGCGCCGCCCCAGTTCAATCAGCCAGCTGGTTAAAGAATCCGATGAAAAGGAATACGATATCGTCCCGGGACGAGAGCCACAAAGAAAAGTCCAAAACACACGCACAAACATCCAGAACCAGGACAGGACCCCCCCCAAGGGATGGCCCCAGAACTTCCCAAAGAACCCCGAGCACGGGACTCCGAAATAAGGGTGGGACCCAAGATATCCCGAGAAGGGACCCAGCACCGCTTCTCAGGACACCAAACCCTCTGGCCAACCTGATAAGCCGGTGCAAAACGGCGCTTCCTATCAGCGGCAGCCCTCCGTTTATCCACCGTCATGGGGACAAACAAACAGCCAGACGGCTGCCCACCAGAACCAGGGTCGGGCTGCAAGGCCTCCTGCACAACAGATTCAGTATCCCAATGCATGGGAGCCACAATCCAAGCCGCCGGAATAACCGGCCCAGAAATGGGATCATGGCCCGAGCAGTCATAAATCCGTGACAAGGCGCCAGGCTTGATGTTTTTGGAGCCGGGGCGGTAAGTTTACATAAAGTCAAAGCGATTGAAAAACAATGCCCACCGCGCCTGCTGGGAATCACGTCGCCTAGTCTGCTGGACACACTGGAGATTCCAGTGATACATCCAAACGGATGTTCAGCCCCTTCCAACCAATGGCGCCACTCTTCTAACGCCAATTTAACAGCTAACAACTCCCGGTCACCAATACTGTAATTCCGTTCAACCGGTGACAACGACCGGTAGAAGTAGACGCATGGGTGCAACTTATTGTCCCGAAGGGGGCGCTTGGACAAAATGGCACCCACCCCGACCTCCGAAGCGTCAACCTCCACCACAAATGGGAGGGAGGGGTCGGGCAAAATAACAATAGGTTCAGAGCTAAGTCGTTTCTTCAACTCCTGAAAAGCAGCCTCCGCGGCTGGAGACCAAGCAAATGACGAGGAGGAATTCCTCTTAGAAAGCGCAATGATGGGGGCAGCCACAGCGCTAAAATTGCGAATAAACCTCCTATAAAAATTAGCAAAGCCCAAAAATCGTTGAACCTCTTTAACATTCTGAGGGGCAGGCCAATTCCTAACCGCTGCCACCTTGTCAGGGAATAGTTTGATCTCACAATCGTAATCACGATGCAGAGGCAAAGACGAAGCTTGTTGTTTGCCAAAATCCTCCGCGAGATCAACATAATCATCTGAAACGTTGGGAGGTAAACCAGGGTTCAGCGCGGCTCCTACACACCAATCTTGTTCAGAACCTGACACCTCCCCCATGGGTAGAAATTCAGGGCGACTTGCCAGAGTCTCACTACAGTGAGACCTACGGTCAGAGCCCCTCTGGACGAGTGGGTTATTTTGACTGCCCCATAAGATCTGTGGCCTATGCTTAAGCAGCCACGTATGACCTAAAACCACAGGACAAGCCGGGGAATTAATTAAGAAAAAACAAATTTTCCCTGAATGACCACCAAAAGCGATAAACGTAGTCAAAAAATCAGAGACCTCGGTTATAAGCCTCCCAACGGTCGCACCATCCAAAGCTTTTGATCGAAAAGCAATGTGAGAGAGGGATGAGAATGGAATGTTTTCTAGCCCACTCCACATCCATAAAACAATCAACAGCCCCCGAATCCAAAAAGGCTTTAACCCATATTCTCCTTTTACCCATAGTCAACTTTACTGAAATAAGAGTTCGATGGGAGATTGGGTCTGTCCCTCTAGCGCCCCCCTACCGCCAGAGAGGCTTCCTGTCTCCCTGTAAGCTCGGGGCAACTTGGACGGATATGTCCCGGTTCGCTACAATGATGAAAAATTATTTGTCTGTGAACAGGCTTACAAGCCCGGTTCTCATATGATCCATCAACCTGCATGGGCTCACTAGAACTGGGCATTTCAGTGGGCGGAGTCGGGGCTGTATGCGTGTTCTAAGGAACATTAACCCCATTGCTAGCAAGAGCCAATGCTGTACGTTTCTCCCTGTTACGGTCGCGGATGCGATTATCAACTCGCACTGCAGTACGTATCAACAAATCTAAAGAAACACAAGGCTCTAATGTAGCCAGAGCGTCCTTAACCTCCTCAGCCAAAGCGTGAACAAACACTGTCGTAAGAGGTGCTTCTGACCACCCTGTCTCTGTGGCTAAGGAGCGAAACAAGATAGAAAAATTAGTGACGCTCTCAGCGCCCTGCTTCAAATGCATTAGACGCGTAGCTGCGTCCTGACCATGAACATCCTGATCAAAAACATTAATCATTTCTCTCACGAGAGTTTCCACTGAATTTACTGCCAGCGATCTAGCTCAAATAAGTGGTGATAGGATTCAGCAACTGGTTTAAGGTTTTTCTCTCAGCACACACAGATCCACACACGCACCCATTCCCAGCCCCCTCCCCTCGCTTACACACACACACACACACACACACACACACACACATACACACACTCATTCCCAGCCCCCTCCCCTCACTCATACACACTCACATCAATATCCTCCCACAGTGAGGGGCGCCTGGCGTCTGGTCACACTTGGTAATTGCTGTATTGTGCTCAGAAGGAAGGTACATGATCAAAGGTAATATTAACATCCTGTAAGTTTGGCTGGATTTCTAAGGGAAGGTGTTACATCCACCACTTACTCTACCACTGATCTTGTACTTAAACCCCGAGATGTGAACAGTGTGTTAGGATTCTCTGCGAATGCTATGTCGGACGCTAGAATCCTCCCTTGCGCATTGTAATAAAAGCCTTGTCAATTGGAAAGTGGTCATTGGTGTGTCACTTCATTGGTCCCGACTTGACTCCACGACAGAAAACAGTCTTAACAGTGGCCCCACCCAAGTGAGAGCTGTGCTGGTCAACAGTGATAAAATAAATGAAACCCGTGATTCTTCATTTGAGAACTGTTAGGGTTGCGCTTTAAAAAATATTTCACATTGAGCAATGAAATCTTTACATTTTCCTGCCTCGCCTCCATATCTTGGGGGTAACTGGAGTTTAGGCTCTGGAGGAAGGTGTACTGATTGTGCTTGTGAAAGACTTTGTGTAATCTGAGCAGACAATGCTCTAATACTCTCGGAGAGACTTATTCAAAGGCTTTCCTGTCTCTCCATAGCATTTTCCTGAAGACGAATTCTCTCTGTCAGCTTCACCTGCCAACTGTCCAAGCTAGAAAGACCCTAGCCATACGCAGTAAGGACAGACTGCTGATCAGCAACAATGCTCTCTAGCATAGCCGCTGCTAGCGAATCCATGTCTGGCTAGAGTGTTCTGTAATGAACACCGCCCCAGTTCAATCAGCCAGCTGGGTAAAGAATCCGATGAAAAGGAATACGATAGGACGAGAGCCGCAAAGAAAAGTCCAAAACACACGCACAAACATCCAGAACCATGACAGTAGATATCAACAATTACTGTTTGACTAGTGAGAATTACAAGCCGACATATCCATAATGTCATTTTGATGAGTGGAACTTCAAATTCAAGATATATATACAACTCAGTTCTCACTAATCAAAATGTTACTTCTTGATATCAACAATTACTTTATTACCAGTGAAAATGTTCATTATAGATATCTAAAACTCAGTTACAACCCCATTGCCCGAAAAGTTGGGACGCTGTGTAAAATGTAAATAAAAAAAGAATGCAATGATTTGCAAATCATTTAAACCCTATAAAAAAATAGTGCAAAGAACATATGAAAAACTGATTTTATGTTTTGAAATTTATTACCAAAAATGTTCATTTAAATCCTATTATTTAATTGAAAATAAATAAAAAAAGTGCAAAGGCAAATCATTTAAACCCTATATTTAATTGAAAATAGTGCAAAGGCAACATATGAATTGCTGAAACTGAGAAATTATATTATGTTTTGAAAAATCTTTGCTCATTTTGAATTTTATGACAGCAACATGTTTCAAGAAAGTTGGGACAGGGGCAATATTTACCACTGTGTTGCGTCATCTTTTCTTTTTACAATACTCTGAAAGCCTTTGGGAACTGATGTGACCAACTGTTATAGTTTTGGAAGCAAAATGTTTTCCTTTTGCTTGATATAGGCTTTCAGCTGATCAACATTTTGCAGACTCCTTTGTCATTTTTATTTTTTTTTCATAATGGGCCAAATATTTTTAGTGGGCGACAGGTCTGCAGGCAGGCCAGTTTACCAACCAGCCTCTTTTACTACAGAGCCATGTCGTTGTAATATGTGTAGAATATTGTGTTTGGCATTGTTTTGCTGAAATAAACAAATAAATGATCCCTGTCAAAGAAAACCTGCATATATTTTTTAGCATTAATGGTGTCTTCACAGATGTGACAAGTTACTCATGCCATGTGCAATAATGCACCCCCATTCTAAATTGGATGCTGGCTTTTGAACTGTGCACTGATAACATGCTGGATAGTCCCTCTCCTCTTTAGCCCAGAGGAAGCAGTGTCCATAAATTTCCAAAAATATTTCACATTTTTAATTGGTCAGACCACAGGACAGTTTCCCACTTTGTCTCAGTCCATCTTAAATGAGCTCGGGCCCAGAGAAGGCCGTTGCATTTCTGGATCTTGATTTAATATTTGCATGGCAGAGCTTTAACTTGCGTGTGCAGATGCAGCAAAAAATGGTATTTGCTAACAATAGTTTAAAGAAGTGTTCCTGAGCCAATCCAGTGATTTCCTCTTCAGAATCTTGCCTGTTTTTAAGGCAGTGCTGCCTGAGAGCCTGAAGATCATTAACAGCATTGAATATCGGTTTTTGGTCTTGTTCCTTGTGTAGAGAGATTTCTCTGGATGCTCTGAGTCTTTTGATAATATTATGTACTGTAGATGATGAAATGTGGATGATGATCCCAAATTCTCCGCATTTTTACATTAAGAAACGTTGTTTTAAATTGAAAAATTGAGTTTCCAAAGGGCCCATCTGCAATGAATTAGAGGTCTTTTAACAAAAAGGGTCACATATGGGTCATAACATATGGGCAAAAAAAGAATACATTTTTCCCTGTCGTGAAAAAGAGTGTTTCTTGGAGTTGGGCCCTTTGGAAACTCAAGGATTCAATTAGTCAACATGCTACACCTGTGACAATTACCTCTCCCCGACAATGCTCCCCAAGCCACTCCCCCTATATCTCTCATCTCCAGCTGAGCCCAGCCAAGCTCCGCCCCCACATGGAGGTTTAACCTTGCACTTATGGGACAGTGATTCGACCATGTACTTCTGTGCTTCCTTGTCTAGATTTTTGAAGACCACGTGAGAAAGCAAGTGCATAACATCCAATATCCTCAGTATAACTGAGTGAGGAATCTAAGCATTTTCACAAGGAAGGTACATGGAAGGTTTAGCCCATGATTTCATCGTTGTTAGATCGCATATGGAGAGAAACCGTGTCTTCAGTTGCCAATTACGATAATTGGAAAATGCGTCAATAAAGGAAAATGATTGAGAACTAGCCAGGACTAATTGCTGTCATAAAGGGAGGTGTCTTGGCCCACCCTCTGGCTACGCCACTGAGTTATGCTCAAGAGGTTGCATTTGCCTTTCCAAAGGCAATTTATACCCGACTCTGAGATGTGAACAATTTTAGAAAAGAATAAGGTAAAGGACATCATTGAGCTGAAAGGATTAACCTTGCACTATCATTGGCCGCATTTAATTTCGCCACCAGGGGCGATGTAGGCTGGATGCAAGTACTGGCTATCCTCGGCAATGTATTAAAGAAATTTTGAATTCTGATACACACCGCTAGTTTTTTATGAAAATGAAGAGTTTGGTTTGGGACCATGCTGGGTTGATAGCTTTCTGACTAAAGGTGGCGCTCTAAAGAGCCAATGTTCTACTGACCTAATGTTCCATATTCTCTCAAGCCACCTGGCTAGCTGCCCCTCAAGCTCCTTCATTTTTGTTAACCACCGAAGGCTGCTATGGTCAGTGCGGACGATGAAGGCCTGCCTCAGGAGGTACTGCCCGAAGTGTGACTTGAAATACACCGCTGCTAGCAGCTCGTACCACGTGGTGCAGTAATTCCATTCAGTTTTTGACATTTTGCGACTCACATAGGCCAGCACATGCTCCTGTCCCTGCTGAATTTGTGAGAGGACTGCGCCTATACCAACATCACTCACATCAGTGTCCAGTGTCGCCTTGGTCAAGTGGACAACGCAGGACTGGTGTGGTGGTTAGCAAGTGTTTGATTTCATTGAACGCCGCCTGGCATTCCTCGGTCCACTGAAACCGGGCATGTGTCTTTGTCCGGGCATGGAGGGGCTCAGCAATGGTAAAATCTCTCACAAACCGCCGATAGTATTAGGCAAGGCCGAGGAATTGGTGGACCTCTTGGAGTGATGTGGGCCTGTGCATGAGGCTGGTGAAATACAATGCCGCTCGCTTGGTGGTTTTATAGCAGCGGGCAATGTTTTACACCTGGGCTAGCATGTGGGGCCGCTGTTCTTACGGTTTCTGTACAATTTCTGCATCACCTACAGCATTTGTGAAAACTTCAACGCCCTGCTCAGCCTCAGTCCTATCACTATAAGCTCCTGACCCTTGATCATATATGCAGTCCCTTAAAACCTAAAGAGCCTCACCCACTTTGCGGACCCACTGTCTCAGTTCAATAGCCACCATAGCTGGGTGTTCTGTAGAAGGGCCATCGGCAGTCTTCATCTCCTCCATCAGGTGCCTGTAATCTCTCTGTGCAGACTGTGGAATTCTGTGGACGACTGCCCCTCCTGTGCCCACCGAGCAGAACTTTAACTGGACAGCCATTGTCTTTTCCAACTAGTCATTAGCTTTAGCACAGCTCTCAATCCTGTGCAGGAGCTCCTTCCAAGCAGAGATGCCATGGAAGGAGGGGGACCCTCTCCCTGTGATCACAGTCCCCCTCACTCTCGGAGGAAAGCTGGTAGAGTGCATTGCGGGGCCGTCGCACACATAACTTTGGACTATTACATTTCGTAACTGCACAGTCTCACCATGTGCTTGGTCTGGTAAATGTCCATAATTAGTGTCTTTTGGCGAGCTTCAGCAGGGGGTGAAAAATCGCTTGATAATGGCCATAAAGAAGTATCCAGCCTTCTTGGAGTAATTTGGACTCGTCTTGGAAAGGACTCTGACTGGGGATTCCAGAGTTTTACTGGGGGACACAGGCAATGACGGAGTCATTAAGAGGGAAGTGATTAGAAGAAATGACCTCCCAGATCTGAACTCCAGTGGTGTTTTACTGGATATCGGTGCTCATCATGGATTAGCCATATCAAAACACCATTTTCAAGCATGAGAGTGTTCATGAGTGTACCTGATACCAAAACACCCTTAGCCAAAGGTCAGTGATCGATTTTGCAATCATGTCATCAGATCTGCGACAGTATCTTTTGGACACTTGGATGAAGAGTGGGACAGAGCTGTCAACTGATCACCACATGGTGGTGAGCTGAATCAGACAAGAGGGAAGTCTGCTGAACAGACCTGGTAAACCTTAAAGTGTTGTGAAGGTTGACTGGGAGCATTTGGTGGAGGAACCTGTCTGGGTGATTTTCAACTCTCAACTCCAGAAGAACTTTTATCATATCCTGGGGGAAGCTGAGGACATGAAGTCCAAGTGGAAGCGGCTGCCTCAAGTTGTGGCCAGAGGTTTGTCGATGCCAGTCATGGCGGCAACCCAAGGACCCGTTGGTGGACACCAGCAGTGAGTGAGGCTGTCAAGCAATAGAAGCTGGCATTTCAGGCTTGTTTGGCCCCGGTGACACCTGACTCTGCAGATCGGTATCAGCATGCTAGAAGGACTGCAGCTATGGTACTTGCAGAAGCAGAAACTCAGGTTCGGAGGAGTTTGGGTAAGCCATGGAGAAGGACTTTAGGGTGGCCTCAAAGAGGATCTGGCAAACCGTCAGGCGACTCAGGAAGGGGAGGTAGGACTTCACCTAAGCTGTTTTCAATAGGGGTGGAGAACTGCTGCCCTTGACTGGGGATATTGTTTGGCGGTGGAAGGAGCACTTTGAGGGACTCCTGAATCCAGCAGACACACCCACTTTTGAAGATGCTGGGACAGAGGACTCAAGTGAGGCTTTGCCCATCACCCTTGTGGGAGTCACTGAGGTGGTTGAAAAGCTTCACAGTGGCAAGTCACCGGTGGTGAACAAGATTCGCTCTGAAATGCTGAAGGCTCTGAATGCTGTTGGGCTGTCATGGCAGACGCACCTGTTTATTTGGATGTCAGGTTCAATGGCCTTAGACTGGCAGACTGGGGTGGCAGATAAGATTTTTAAAAAAGGGGCTCGGAGGGTGCGCTCCAACTATAAGGGGATCAAACTGCTCAGCCTCCCAGGGAATGCTTACGTCAGGGTGCTGGGAAAGAGACTTCACCTGATTTTTTTACAGTGGATTCAGGAGGAGCAATGCAGGTTGCGTTCGGGCCGTGGGCTAGTGGATCTGCCATTAGCGTGAACTATCTGATCCCTTTACAACCAAAACTGGAGCTGTGTCTGCATTCTTGGCTCTAAGTTGGAATTGTTTCCAGTTGGAGTTGGACTCCGCCAAAGGTGTGCCTTGTCTTATATATTTTTCGTGTTTTTCATAGACAGGATATCAAGAAGCAGCTGAGGATTAGTGGGTGTGCTGTTTGGTGGCCTCAGGATTGCATCTCCGCTACCTGCAGATGATGTAGTCCGGTTAGCCTCATCAAGTTGAGACCTTCAGCATGTGCAGGAGCAGTTTGCAGCCAAGTCCAAAGCAGTTTTTAAAAGATTCTTAACCATTGCAGCATTGCACAATTGGAATAAATGCCATACATCTTAAAATCCATGAGCCGTTAGTAAAGTTCAATGTGAAAAAAAAAAAACTTTGTTAATTGTACAAATATAATGGTTGCCCTTGCAGATATGCATATCATAGAGGAGTGGAATATTGGTACCACTGTAGTTCATGTTTGTTGTGCACTGACCCTCATCTGTTTACTGACAACAAGTTGTCTTACCTGCATTACCCTGTCTACTGTGAACTGTACCTAGACTGTAAACCACACATTGAAGAACCTGCCTATTATTGTTCCTGTGTCTGCATGTGGTTCCTGTTTTCCTTGCCTTATAGAGTTACTCATTTTGGTTTATCATGACTGTAATCAAACCGTTGCTGTTCTATCAAAATTTGTTCAAACTTAAGAACAAATCGATCACTTCAATTATACTTTAAGCTGGGTTTACACATAGGCATGATGCGTTACAAATATTATTTTTCCGTCATTCGTGGCACATTTGTGACATTTGTACTTAACGCATCTGAATAGGGTTCTTAACAGTGCGTGTCGGTTCGTGATATTCGTGGAGCATGTTTTTGGCTGCCAAAAAATCTTCCACGAATGTCACGAATCACCCTCAATTCATGGAGTTTGCAACTGAGCGTGTCGATTCGTGGTGATTAGTGGTGAATCGTAATGGAGCGTGACAGCATTCGTAGTGTATTCTTGCCATTCTTGGAGCCCATACTGTCATGCGTCGTTACAAATCGACACGAAAGCTGTCAAGAACTGAACTGAATGACGCGTGACGCCTCTGTCCCGAATCATCAAATTCAATTCAAATTCGCGATCCTTGGTCATGAATTTAGATTCGTGGCATTCGTGACGTCGTTATGTGTAAACCCAGCATTAATGAACTATGTTCATTTCATCATTAATGTTTTTATCATTTTCCTGTGTTCCTCTCCTCATACTGCAATGGTCAGACTGTGGAATTGCATTAACAAAACCATTGGAAAAGGCCTTGAGACATATTAGTCCATTGTGGCGTTTTTTCAAAAAATACCCTGCGGCCCATTGTGATTAATCCCTGAAACAATCGGCTTGATTGAAGCCAAAAAATTGATGCTGTACTGTATGTGGCTTCATCATTGGGGAAGGTCAGTTGCTCTGGAATGAAATGCTCTTTTTCTCAAAAAAGCGCTTAGTTCTCTCAATAAGAGGATTAGATTGAAGAAGTGCTTCAGGAGGAACTGAATCTGTCTATATCACATTTTTTTGCTCTCTGGCTACTGGTCTTGTTTAATCTTTTTTTCCATGCCCACACACTACTTATTCTCATATGTCAGGTTAGGTCAATAAAATTTAAGGCTGCAGTTCACTGAAACTTTGGTTCTCAAACTTGTTACTGGGCAACCCCTGTGTATGCTGCTGGTGTGAGTTTCAATCTGAATTGTGATCCCAGAATTTGAACAAGCTGTTCATTTTTTAATCAGGTGCTTTTAATTAAAAAAATACTGTATATATTTACCTTCATAATCATCTTTATGCCAGAAAAAGCTTTGTAGTGCTTCTAAGAATAAATTCTATTTTTCATATTGTGCTTATTGCACTATGTGGCCCACAAAAAAGACTGGTGAATAAGTGACAATGCCATTCATATATTTTCCTTACAGTCCAAAATAATGTGGATTTCCTCATAATTATTTGCTATGTCGGTCACACTTTATTTGAAGTGTTGCTCATAAAGGCTTTATACAGCATGTATAATGCCTTCATAAATGAGACATAATGTCTTCATAAATCATACATAAGCAAATGTTGTACTTTGTAAAGGTTGAAATAACACATCCTTCTTCAGCATGTGATGCCAGCAGTGATATAACTGACAGTGTCAATTAGCTAGTGGCTAAATGCAATAAAGGGCGACATTGTCAGCTAAGTGACATTGTCATTGTCGCATCTTGGCATCACATGCTGAAGAAGGATGTGTTATTCCACCCTTTACAAAGTATGACATTTGCTTATGTATGATTTATGAAGACATTATGTCTCATTTATGAAGGCATCATTCATGCTGTATAAAGCCTTCATGAGCAACACTTCAAATAAAGTATGACCGCTTTGTCTTTGAAGTCTTCACAAACTGACTGTTGGGTTGGCTCACTCGGTAAAGGTGCCATTTTACTGTGCAGAGCGACAACCAGGGCAAGGGATCAAATCCTGCATCATGCCAATGCGAACTGTGGCCAGCAGCCTCGTGAGAGCAGGGCATAGTTGGCTTTGGGCCACTCGGGGAAATGGGTGGGATAGTCTTAGGTTAGCATTGTTCGTTGCTCGGGTGCCTCCTGCTGGCCTTTCCGGTTATTTGAATAGGCAAATGTGCGGGTTTCCTCCACCCTCGTTCTGTGTATGTGAGGTTTGAATTTATGAGTGAAAAGCAGCATTGGCTGACAGGCAAATGTTCAGGAGGAGAACTGTGAACTGTCGAGCTCTCCTGAGTTGGCAGTATGAGTTACATATGAGCATGTTCTCTGATTGGACATTCCAATTTCAGATGGGATTAAAGATGCCAAATTAAAAAAAAAAAAAAAAAAAAAAAAAATTCTGCACAATCTTCCAAATGGTTAGGTGTGTTGGCCATATGTTGACTCTTACAGGAATTAGAAATCATCAAAGTCTATTTTGAACAGTTTTAGATAACTGACCTTTCATTAATAATTACCACTCATTAATACAGGTCTGCAGCTCACCAAATGTGTGAGGCCTTAGTTGCCATATATTTCACTTTATAATAGGCCATAAATTCTCAATCAGTGACGAATCTGGACTAGTGCCAGGCTAATCTAAGCAGAATGTGGTTTGGCATTGTGTTACTGGAAAATTCTGCAATTTCCCTGAAACAGATGATATCTGGATGGCACTTTATGATGCGCCAAAATTCAGACATATTTTTCTGCAGGAAGGTTGCCCTCACAAATACGCAAGCGACCCATGCCATGTGGACTTACCCCCATTTAGCAAGACAGACGAGGGCTTTTAAATATGATGCTGATGGCAGCTTAGGCTGTCTCTTTTGTCTTTGGTCCAGAGAACATTTAAGGCTATTTAAAGTTTAGGCCTACTGTCCTTAAAAGACGGCAATGAAACCTGTGTTCACCAAAAAACTTTCCCCTGAAGTCTGACCTTTTATTGGAAGAAACAGAATCAATGTCTAAGATGAAATCTAAGTTTTCGATAGTTTCACCCAACTGCAAACATTCAGTGCGTGCAAATAATAATACGATGAGATCACCTGTTTCACATCACATTGCCAGCAGCCATACCACTATTCGATCTACTCCAGCCGCGTGGGCTTGGTCAGTACTTGGATGGGAGACCACCGAGGAAAACCAAGTTGCTGCTGGAAGAGGTGTTGGTGGGCCAGTAGGTGGCGATCTTCCCTCTGGTGGAATAATTCCCCAATGCCCCAGTGCAGTGACGGGGACACTGTACTGAAGGAGACGTCATCTTTCGGATGAGACGTTAAACCAAGGACCTGACTCACTGTGGTCATTAAAGATCCTATGGCACTCTTCGATAAGAGTAGGGGGTTCCTCGGTGTCATGGCTAAAGTCCCAACCCGGCTCTTTCGACCTGCCACCTAATCATCCCCTGATCCAATTGGCTGCGCAATTGCCCTCTCCCTCCCCATCTCAACCCCCAGGGCTCCCTTGAAAAAGAGATTTCAATCTCAATGGGACTTCCCTGGTTAAATAAGGGTTAAATAAATAAATAAAAATTATTATTGCCACTTGTCTTTTCATTATTAAACCTAAAGTGTCCAAACACCAACTTAAAGCATGAAATGAGATGGCACACTGAAGCAGTGAGTAGAGCTGTCGCCTCTCAGCAAGGTCGAGGGTTTGAATCTGGTCTGGGGCTCTTTTGTGTGGAGTTTGCTTGATTTCCCTGTGTTTGCGTGGGTTTACTCCAGGTAAGAATTTAATTCATCCCTTTGCGCTGAGGAACAGATCATAGATACTAGCATCTATGGACCTGCTCAACCAAACCATTGAGTTGCTATATGGAGTAGATGTGAAATGTATATTGAATATTCACGAGTAAGCGGTTCCCATAAACTATTAAGAATATGGACACAAGTTCCACCACTGTTGCCCAGGAATTGTATGAATTCAGCTCCTTAACAAAGCCTCATCTGGAAACAGCCTAACTTACAGTATTTGTCAATGGCATTCATCTAGCACTTGATAAAAATTTGGTTTCTGTTGAAGCAACAAGCTAAAGCCTCAATAGCCCGAAGGTATGGCAATTTAGAAGAGAAGAAAAATCAGCTTTCTGCCGCAAAAATTCAACATGGTATTGATATTTTTTCATTCTACAGTGCATTATAGCCATCAGATAGTAAATGAATGTACTATCCTACCATTGATTTATGTGCAGATATTTTATGACCCTGTACATAAATGCTGCCTCTAGTGGCAGGAGGACTGTTTTTTGTGTGCGTCTTGTATGTGTTTAATTGCAGGACTGGTGGCACCTGGCAACACCCTATAAAAGGAGTTTGGCGATGTGCAAAAGAGACCTCAACTGCCAGCTTGTTCTCCAGCAGCCACTCAGTGTCCTGGCCAACTGTTTGTTTAATAGAGTGATTTTTGCAATTAAATCATTCATTTTTTATAACAATGTTTTCTCTGCATTTTATGTTGCGATCAGTCTGTGGGCTGGTCGTAAGAATAGGATTCAGTGGTCAGTCAAACTATTTGTCCTGGAAATGCAGTCTATTTACTACCTGCTGACTTTGTACTGCGTAAAGCACAGTTGTAAGAAAGACAACAGCGATATGATAGGCTAACAACTTGTTATGGTTCTGCCTCGTGTGCTGTCTTGTCATTGTGCTTATTGCTTTTGTATTTGTGCTTCTGCTTTTTCTCCCGTGCCTTACTCTTGTTTATTTTTCAGCTTTCTTTCCGCCGTCTGACGATTGATTCACTCTTGCCCTAACTCGTGTGATGTCGTGTGACAGCCTTCAGCATGCCTGCATCTCGTTGTCCAATCACGTTTCCTCATTCGGAATCGGCTGTGGTATTTTGTTCATTACTTCCACCTGTGTTTAATTCTGGGTCTCGCTAAACTCTGAGTGAATGCATTCTCCGATAGGATAATTACTAACCCCTACTAACCAGCACTTATTTGAGGGTGTTTGTATATATTTTGTCACGTAGTATTAACCTTAATTAACTCATTAGCGAGTGCGAGCGTTTCTAGCTTTTGTAATTCCTTCCTAAGCTTTCCCTGATTAACTACGTTTAAAGCTATGCTTTCCTTTGCTTCTCTCGTGGTGCTTTTTTACTCGTCACGTTTAGATTACCTCAATCTAAACCGTCTAGCTTGATTGATTGTCTCAGTGTCTTGTCTCGAGTCATTATTTTTAACCCGGTTCTCGTGAATTTGTTATTAATCCCATGTGTTTCTGTTTCCTTTCGAGATTGCCTTCTGAGTCCCCGCCTCCTCCCATGGGTATTTCAGTGGGCAGGAGTGAAGCTATCGTCAGACGGAACTTTGCTGGACTATGCGTTGCATTGTGAAATCTCAGCTCCTGAGCCTTCCCGAGTATTTCCTTTGTGCGATTTCCGAGTCTTGTGTTTTGCTGCGCCCACGTCTTGTCTCCCCTTTGTCTAAGTCTCCCAGTGTTTCAGTCAGTTTAGTTAGGTCAAGTTTTTGTTTTCTAGTTAGCCACTCATTGAGTGTTTTTCTGTTTCCCCCTGCCTTGGTAGTGTACCTTAGTTTCTCCCAGTCGTTCAGTGCATGTGCACGGTGTTTCATTTCTGGCTTGTTTGCCTACCTTTCTCATTTAGTGTTTGTGTTTTCAATAAACACTTTTTGTCCCTGCATCTGGTGTCCCCCCCGACTACTTCCTAACACAACTTAGGTGAGTCTCAGTGGTATTGGATGGATGTGATCAGCTGACGGGACACCATCAGGAATCATGAGGGCATGCGTGAGAAAGCAGATTGAATTATTATTTTTTTTTTTTTTTTTTTTTTTTAAACTACTGGGATGCGAGAGTATAGCCTGCCTGAACTTTTGCGCGAGCTTCATTTGATCAGGTAAACCATTAACTATTTTGTTTTGCTCTGTTTTCAATTTAATACAGGCCAGAGATGATTTACAAATCACTGCTTACCTTTTTACTCGTAATTTCCCCATCTTTCTTCGGAGAGGGGGTTGCGGTTTAAATTACAGTCAATCAATTTATATAACCAAGAGAAAATAAATATTTGTCATTCCTGACGTTACTGTGAAATTTATCCAAAGCATCACATCACGGAAATTTAGTTGATTAAATAAGAGCACATGTTCAAGAAATGAATACAGTCCCCACTCTACTCCTGTCATACATCATTCTGTTTGAAACTCACTTGTCGAATGTGCCGTGGAATTGAATCAGGTCTGGAGCCACGGCCCTCTGTGATGCATTGCACCATGAATCAATGAGCTGCATGCAGTATCTCTTGTTCTTTATTCCTTCACTGTTGATGGAGCTGGGCCCGCCTGCAATTCTGTCTCCCTCCATTTCTCATGTCAACTCAAGCGTTTTATAAATTCCCCTAGATGGAGCCATCGTGGCCTCCCAGCCCTGAAATCTGTCTCCAGAGATTGCTGGTGGGATTGTACTAATGCCGAGGGACAAAGGAGATAAGTGGTCTGGGTTCAGTCTCTGGAGCTCCAGTAGCATCGCTCACTATTCTAAACCTTGTCCAAGGGTGCATTTTGTGTAAGCTAATAGCATATTCTGTCACAGTCAGTCATATTTTGAATTATTGATGGTTCACGAGAAATAACTTTAAGACATGTAACTCTTACGAGGCTTTACATGAAGCATTTAAGGGAAGACCTCTAATCTGGGAAAAGCTACATTGAAAATCAATGGGAAATATGGTTTGTGGCTTGAATGAGTATAATTCATTGGTGGAACTCGCTGCCAGGAATCAAATATATTAACCCTCTGTTAACCAAGTACCTTTCCAACTGTGTAAAAATCATTTCCCTAGGCAAATATGTTGATTATGGGCCAATATTTGGAAAAATAGTTTAAAAAAAAAAAAAAAATTTGACCCTTTGGCCCACCTTTCCAAAATGTAGCAGATCTGCTACATTGGGTAATAATGCGAATGGAAAAATTAAAGTGACGGACCATTCAAGTTATTCTCAAATGTTTATTTGGCAATAAGAAACAAAACCAAGAGGGTGTCCAGGCTGTTAACCCTTTCACTTTATGTAGCAGATATGCTACGGTGGTTAATAGAGGGTTAAGATGGAGAAGCCATCATATTTTTTCATACCTCAACCCAGGTCTCTCTCTTCTTTTCAGTGGTAGTATAATTTAGTGCAATTCTTTCGCATTTAATTTCCAGTGATGAGGGTGACCCGGACATGACACAACAAAGTCCAGCAACCAATTGTCTGGACATTTTTATTTTGCTGTCGGACAGTATCTGATGTGAAATGGCTGGTAGTCACAGGGCTTCTTGAATTAGGGGCTCAGAAGACATCAGTTTTCCCCACACTCAAAATTTAAAGCACAGCATTGCAGGAAGTGCAAAGGACACCTTACTTCTTTTGAGAAATGCAGCAATGATCCCACACTGTTCCTCAATTTACATACCTACAGATGTGACCTCAGGCAAGTCTAGCAGTTTGTTTACCTAACAATACAGAATAAGCATGCAATAATCACCAACATGCAATATGCTCACCAGTTTAACCCTTTAAGGCCTAATGCAAAAATCCCAGCAGAGAATCATGCTGCCATGTTTACCATAGTAACCTGTATTTGGGCTGAAGCACAGCTTCTCAGCTTTCAGGAACAGTTGGAATTTTTTTCTATTGCGCAAAACTTACAGTAATTACGGTACTTTCAAAATCACGCGCATATCTGTGTCGGCAACGACACGTTCTTAAAATGCGCACATGCTGTTCCGGTTTAAATGGGTTAAAGTCTATATTGACATACACATGACATGCTGCATAGCATGAAAACCTTACCAACTGGGTAAAAACGATTAAATACTGGCATGTGGTGACTTTAACAGATAGGTGAGCAGAGCCCCCCCCCCCCCCCCATACACAACCCCACCCTATAAACCACCACCGTAATGTGCGATTCAGCGGTTTATTGCTTCAACCAGACTAAAACATACCACTTCATGACTTTGTTCTGCCTGTGTTTCCTGTTCTGTAATTCTCTAAGGGCAGATCTACCATGCAGTTAAGTTCCGCAAGAACAGTTTAGCTTGTGTAAATTTATGTAAACCTTTATTTGGTAGTCAAATCCATAGCGCTTCGCAAGTGACATTAAAGATCTGCAAACTTACGTGGAAGTGGATCTGTGATCACGTGAACATATGGAAACCGACACATTCTACTATGGAGGACTTTTTTCCAGCATGCTGGAAAACTTGTCAATAATGTTGAATTATTTAGCTTAAGGTGAATCCATTTTTTTTTTAAATATTGATATATCTCATAGATACTCTGACATATTGGTAGCTGGTTACTGCATGCTGCGTATTCTAACGTACAGTAAATATACGTCATATTGCGTGGTAGACTTTTTTCCAACATGCTAAAACCATTTGCATGCCTAGTGCCATCCGCAAGTTTCTGCAGGACCCTCAATTTGATGCTATCTAGCGTGGACTTACATACATATCATTCCATAGAAGCTCATAAATTGGTTTGCAGTAAGCTTCCGCAAGAACACAAATTTCTGCGGTAAATATATATAAGGCATTACGTTAACTTGGCTGCGTAACCTCACTGCATAGTGGATTTGCCCTGTCTCCTGCATCTTGCTGCACCCTGTCTGGACATCCTCACCTTTCTGCGCTCCTTCCTGACTAAAGAACCATAAGGATTATTTATTTGAACTGACAGCGAAAATATCCAATGTGTTACGATCCAGACAAGGAATCAGATGCAGACTCAGGATGCAGTCCAATGAGGGTAGTTATTGCAAGGAATATGGTAACAAAAGGAGATGGGCCAAAGCCCAGAACAGGATGAGCACAGTCCAGCTTAGATGGTATAGAGTGGTGAGGGTTATGGACATGTCTCCGCCTGGCCAGTGGCATCCTGGAGGAGAAGCCCGGTTGTGCTAATCCCTGTCTCAGAAGCCCTGTCTCACCATTCCCTTACCCAAACCAATTTACCAACCCTGCTCCCACCTAGTGAAGAAGGTGAGCTTTACTGCGTTGAATAGCGTGTCTGCTGGTATAATTGCTAGGGCTGTTTAAATTTCTTTATTATTATGAAAAAAGTAAAAATGATTAAATCCTTTTCAATAGTTAGAATTCAAACTCTGTAATTATTTTTCCACATAATGATCATTATACGAAACAAAATCAGCCTATAGTCCGGAGAAACAAAAAAATTCTGCAGGGTTCAGTGAAGTTTAATTTTGTCCATGGTGCATGCAGTTAAAATAAGTCAACAAATTGGTAGTAACTGAGATTTTGGTTATGACGTTATTACAAATGGTATTATATTATTGGACCACTTCATTTCCATTTCCATGTCCATTTCAATTTTGTTTTCTGTTTCCACTATTACAGCAGCTTGTTTTCTTGTCCGACTCTATACTTAGTACAAAAATCTGCTGATTTTTAGTCTTTTTTTATATCATTATATAGATGATCATGGTAATTAATTTTAATGAACGAGGTTCATTTATGATTAACATATATTTATTTAAGTCATTTTCACAGCTCACGATCAGTAAAGGGAGTGAAGGGAGTACTGGACTACAAGAGAGTTGCAAGCTTGGAGAGGTTGAGTTGTTTAAAGCTTTGAAGGGGTCAGTTGGGCTCTTGAGGTGTGGTTACTGTAATTGCGCAGGGTTCATGTGGCCTGTGGTGGCGAGGCCCAATGTGATATCTTCTCATGTGGCCCACAATTCTGTACAACGCCCCCCGATAACACATGCCTGTGGCAATGCGGAATCCTGTGTTTTCATATCTCAATATGTTCTCAAACATTTCAAACTCCAGTGGATATGGCGAAAGCCTTCAATGAATATTTCATTAACTCTGTCATCGAGATAGCACAGTGCTTCTCTAACAGGCATGAAAACCTTAACCTCACTCCAGTAAATACCAATCTGCCCGCTTTTAACATCAACCATATAACGCAAGCTAAAGTACAAACGTTGATAGACTCACTCAAACCCTCCACAGTGAAAGATATTTGTGGCATGGACTCAGCAATGCTTAAACACCTCAAAGAATCCCTGGCACATCCCATAACACAGATTGTCAATCTGTCAGTTTCACAGGGGGTTTTCCCAAATAGCTGGAAGACAGCTGTTATTTCACCAATTTTTAAATCAGGCGATCCAAAGGACATCTGTAATTACAGACCAATCAGCATTTTACCTGTGGTGTCCAAAGTTGCAGAGAAGTGGGTAGCAGAACAATTAATTTCCCACTTAAACAACAGACCTTTCTCACTGCATCCCATGCAATCTGGTTTTAGAGCCCTCCACTCTACTAAAACTGCTAACTGCTTTTTTCTTGAAAAGTTAAAATTTATGATGGACAAGGGAGGCACTGTTGGAGTTGTATTACTGGACCTGCGAAAGGCGTTTGACACAGTTAACCACAAGGTGCTCATAGCCAAACTCTCCACATTTAACCTGTCCCATGATGCCCTCCGGTGGACAGAATCATATTTAAATAACAGAACCCAGTGTGTAAAGGTTCACAACCACCAATCAGCTGTCCTTGAAATCCACACTGGTGTCCCACAAGGGTCTGTACTGGGACCACTTCGGTTCAGTCTCTATATAAATGACTTGCCCTCTGTGTGCTCAGACGTGGAGACCCAGCTTTATGCTGACGATGCAGTGACTTATGCCCATGACAGCACAAAACAACAGGTTGCTGCAAAACTTAGTAACGCATTACACCACATCACTGTTTGGCTAAATCAATCAATCAATCTTCAACTCAACACAACTAAAACTGTCAGCATGTTTTTCCCTAAAAATCCATCCACCACTTCAGAACCAGTCATACTGCTACTAGGTAAAAAATTGCAAGTTGTTTCTGAATATAAATATTTGGGCATCCTGATTGATTCTCATTTGTCATTCAAATCCCACATTAAAAACGTATGTCACAGAGTCAAATTCAACTTATCCAACTTCCGATTTATCAGAAACTCAGTGAACACCAACGCAGCCAAACTATATATGTACTCAATGATACTGTCACACCTCACATACAGCCTGACAAGCTTTGCACAGGCTAAGAGAGCAACACTTAAACTTCTTGAAACACTGTACAAGCAAACCCTCAAAGTTCTGGATCGCTAGTCAAACAACTATCACCACTGCCTTACTTTAACAAAGTATAAACTTTTGAGCTGGGACAATTTAATGAAGTACACAAACATTTGCCTTGTTTTTAAGATATTGAATAACACTCCTCCTCCTCCACTTCAAACATTCATCACACAGAGGTCAAGCACTAACCGGGCAACCAGAGGTTCCACTCAAGGAGACTGTGTCATACCCATCAGAAAAAGTACTTTTAGCCTCTCAACATTTTCAGTTAAGGCGTCGCAGGACTGGAATACAGTACCAGTGTATATCAGAGAAAGTAGTACATGCCATTTGTTCAAAAAACAGCTGAAAACATGGCTTATCAATAACCAAACTTGTACATATTAGTACTGCAATTGCTGCTTCTGTTCGTATCTTAACAACTGCTTGCTTATTTCTAGTACATGCTTATTCTTGTCCGCTCTGTTGATGTGAATGCTGTGTGACTAAGTGTTGTCATGTGTTTTGTAGTGGATCTGCCTTGCTGTGTCTGCTGTGCATGGGTGTTAAAGTTATCCTGTTGATTGTGTCTGCTTGTTTGTCAGCCTTTGCTAATGTCTGTTTTTTGCTTTGTTGCTAAACAGTTCTGTGCTGATTTTACTACTGTTATTATTGCTTTGTTGCTCATATTCGTTTTTGCTTATGTCTGTTTTACTCATGTTTGCCCTTGCTGATATTTGTCACTGTCTGTGCTTGTTTTTGGCTGCTTTGTAATTGTTTGTTGTCATGTTTGCCATGTTTGTGCCACTATGTCTGCCTGTGCTCTACTTTCATCGTAACTGCATGCAATGATATTGTTTTAAACTTGTTTTCTATTTTATTTTAGGCTGCCAGGTTTACATCTGGCCAGGGACTAAGGACGAAAACTAGCCTTTAGCTAATTCCGGCATGTTTACAGTATACTGTTCATCAATATGCACTGTCCCTGACAACTAAACAAACAAACAAACAAATAAATAAATAAAAATAAACTTACTGAGAATCAAACGAAGAGAACCCAGCATCTTGATTAACAGAAAGGAAAAGATATTCATACGGTGACTACAAAGCAAAACAGAATTAAAAGGCTTGGGTATTATGTAACATAGTTAACTTTAAGCATGTAAATTGAATAAATATGAAACATCAAGGTGATGTAATTAAATCCAGACATACCAGGTTATCTAACTGAGGTGGACTAGGGTTATGGAAAGAGAAGACCAGAACTGCTGAACGGAGTACAGAGGAGCACAGCATCTGATAGCAGTGTTACTGACAGAGGTATCTCACAGAAGTGCTTTAGACTAGTCTGTGAAAGTAGTGCAAAATTAGAATCCATTCACTCACTGGGTTAAGAGGTTGCAGTACAACATTACTTACCATCCTGACTGCAATCTTTTTGGCCATGCTTGGAATAGCCTACATCTACAAATCTTGGCTACAGTATTTATTTTTACAGATTTACAAATCTTGGCCACAGTAGCAACTACTGTATTGTATAGTACGCAATTAACAAGAAGTTAAACAGTTCATCAAAATGATGGAATGTCTCATTACAATGACCAAATTTTATAGTACGCAACCAGAGCTGTCATCAAAGAGTGCTGTATTTCACAATACAATGTAATCAATGCTAACATATCACCGAGACCCCGATCAGCATACCTTTAGGTGTGGAAAAAGTCAACCTCCATGTTTCTGTAACCAGACTCCCGAAGTGAAGTATGAAAAAAAAGAAGAAAAAAAATCAACCATAACCTTGAACAAGGGCATGGGCTCATTAGAGAGCTGATAGCCAACATCAAAAAAAGGCAATATGCTTGCACCCTGAGGCACAGACCTGTCAATCATTTCTTGAGTCAATGTGCTGCTCACTGGATGATCTGCCGCCCTCTCTGTTTGTACAGGTTTTGCATAAACAGCAAAACAATCACAAATTTGCATTTTGCTAAACTTTTACCACCCAAAACACTAATCACTAAGTTTATTTTGTCAAAGAGATGGATCTGTGGAGTTTGTTGGGATTTGACCATTTGGATCAAATCCCGCATGTTAAATATAGACCTGACCATGTTGTACACGAGGGCCCCATTATGATCTGGACTCCTCATGAGTGAAACCTTTCTAGCAGATAATCATAGATTAGTCACTCAAATCAGATGCTTTTTAAGTGCATTACTTTTCAATATGGAGACAATGAGGAGATGGCAGCTGAATAAAGACACTATGCAGTCTACAAGCCATTCGCTCTATGTTAAACATGTAGAAAAAAAAAAAATCTTGGGAAACTGAGTAAACTGATTTTGTCTGATGTTTTTGCAAAGAATGATATTTAGGACTGTCATGATTCAGTGAGGTGTAGCTTCTCCCAGCAGCCTCAGGTGATTTTCTTGCATAGTACAAAGTGCTTTCAGCAGCAGAAGGCTTTAATGGTACAAGTAATCACTGTGCGTTGATATAGAGACCTAAAAGACAGAGGAAACAAAGGACAGGGGAAATAGAACTATTAAAAAAGACAGAAACAAAATATTAAATGAGCTAAAGAGTGGAAAGATGCATATGAAATTAGGCTTAACTTGGTAAAGCTCTCTAGTGCAGTGGGGTGAAATTTGAATCACAAAGGCTCCAGTTGACATGATTCAGACAAAATAGCTTTGAGTTCCTTAACACATGTACTTTTCCAAATGGAACTTTCCCCATAAATGTAATTAATACCCCTCCCCCTCAAAGGGGTAGGGCGAGGGTGTTGTAATCAACTTAATTTGTGCTTTATTCTATTTCTTTCTTTATTTTTTTCTTTGTTCATTAGCATGATTGCACGAAAAATATTGCCTCAATTGATACAAAATTTGACCAAAAGTTGGGCAATGACCCAAAACAGATCCCATTAAATTTTTGTATGGCTTGGATCAAGGTCAAGATTAAGGTTGCTGCAAAGGTCAAAATTGTGTGTTGGCCATGACAAAAATGTCCAATTTACATCAAACCAACACCAAAAAGTAATCTTTAAGTTTGCAAAATATCTTGCTATCCATTGATATAGTGGAAAGGGAATAGTTAAAAAAAAAAAAAAAAATGGTTAGAGGTCAACAGTCGGGGGGGTCAAGGTCTTTGATCTGCTAATTTTTTTTGATCGCATAATTTACCCTATATCTCAAAAACTACTGTAAATAGCTACTTGGTTACTATTAAACACATATAGGAAATCATAGATGAAGATTAAAATTCCACCATGACCTTTGACTTTTAGTGCCCTTGAAAGGCCAAATCAAAGGCAAAAAGATTTCAGAAGGCTATATCTCAAAAACTACTGAAAGTAAGTAGCTACTTGGTTACTGTTAAATGCATATAGGAAATCATGCATGAAGATTAAAATGACACCATGACCTTTGAGTGACCGTGAAATATCAGACCAAAGCTCACAAGATTTCAGAAGGCTATACTTCAAAAACTACTATAGATAGCCACTTTGTTACTGGTAATCACATCCATTAACTTATCCACCGTTCCAACATTACCCATAATTACCCGGGGCAGGAACAGTTTCCGGTTCACTGAGCGCTTAACTTAGCAGTGCTGAATACCGGAAACCTTTGAGCTCAGTGTCATGGTTTGGTCCCGCCGGATGCAACCTGCAATCCGGCGGGCACTGGGACCATGTACCCAAAAGCAGAGAAAAGGGACCCACTCGCACAGGCTGAAAGAAAAAACGCAAAAACATTTAATAAACATACTTTAAAAATCCAACATAAGACAACAGGGGAGCAGCAGCACCACACGGCAGGGATAAAAACCCAGAATGGAGGTGGCAGTTGCAGTGCTTAAATAGTCTGCCTTCACCTCCACCTCAACGAGCCACACCTGTTGCCCGTTGAAGTGGAGGCGAAGACAGCAGGAGGGGGAGGGACTGCAAGGCAAAACCATTACACTCACCTGGAAATTACTGACCGTGAATAAACATTGCTCCTTGCATTATTAAGTTTCAAACTGACAAGGTATGTGAGAAAATAACAACAACATGTGTGAAAAATATGGACTTTGAATATATGGTGAGTAAAATGACATTATGACCTTTGACCTTAAGTGACCTTAAAAGGTCAAACCCAAGTGCACATATACCTGAATAGTAGATCAACTCATTGACGGGCTAACATATGTTCGAGGGGAGGGGTTTGCCGCGCTTGGCATCGCTTGTTAATCCTCTCAAGTCATTGTTAGTTTTTAGCTCGCCGGGATGAACGTCCTTGGAGAGCTATTGCCATACCCTCTGGGTCGGCGTCCGCGTCCGTGGACAGCAAGGTTAAAGTTTTCCAGCGAGCTGTGTTGTCTATGACAACTCTTGTTTATATCAGCAATCTACTCACAAAGTAATATAATATGTATATCAATAATCAACAGTTTGACCTGAGATGAGAGCAATTTTATGCTAATACCCAATAAAAGAGAGAATTTAAGGTTTTCATGATTCTGTAATGTGGGAAAGAATGTGTGATGACATTACGCACAGAACAAGGAGCAGCAATAGTCTGTGTTTTAGCTAGTGAGCAACCATCCTTCCATCAGCTGAATTTTGGCATTAAGTATACCTTTGTCTATGGAGACTCAAAGGCAGACACTGAAATTCAGTGCAGCAACAGCCCAGTTAGGGTTCTAGCATATATTATGGCCATGCCTATTAATGTTCTTGGCATCTTGGCACTTTCCCTATTCTATAGACTAATACTAAAAATTGGGGTGGTTTTATTGCCTTTGCTTTATTCCAAGTCAGTGACCATGTCCAAGATCGCCTCCACGCAGGCGAGAACCTTCTTGCTATGGTATGCCAACGATTTAAGTGGATGATATCTTTGTGTACTTCATATATCATGTTACTTTAATCACTGATTTTCTTATTTCTGGTAAAACCTCAATTCCAGATGAACTCGGACAATGTGTAAAATGTTAATAAAAACAGCTAGCAGAAACAGGCAAATTCCTTTTAACCTGTATTCAATTGAGAAAGTCAAATATAGAATGTTTCCAAATGTGATGTGACACTTTCCAACTGATTTCGGACAAGTGCATGCTCACCACTATGTAACGTTACCTCAGTTGTTGTTTTGGAACTAAGGACATTAATAGCTGGTGTTTCAATGGCAGAAAATTTTCCTAATCTTGCCTGATACAGAACCTCAGTTGGTCAACAGTTTGTGGTCACTGGTGTTGTATTTTGTACTTCATAATCTGCCACATGTTGTCAATGGGAAACAGGTCTGTGCTGCAGGCAGGACCTGCACTCTGTGACTACAATGCCATGCTGTTGTAATTCGAGCACAGTGAGGCTTGGCATTATCCTGCTGGAACAAGCAGGGACATCTCTGAAAAAGACAATGCCTGGAAAGCAGCATCTGTTGTTTCAAAATTGCCATGTACCCTTCAGCAGCAATTTTGCATTCATGGACGTGCAGGTTGCCCATACTGAGTGCACTATTGCAGCCGCAGACCTTGTCAGAAGCTGGCTTTTGAACATATCACTGAGAACGTCAGGATTGTGCTTCTTGTCTTTGGCCCTGAGAACACAACGTCTATTATTTCCAGAAATATTTTTTCATTTTCATTCATGTGAACTCATACAGAACTTCCCCCATTTACACAGCTTACAGACATACAAATAAAGTTGTACAAATTTTTTATTAGAAAAAAATCTTTATTCAAAATCATAATTATTGTAAGTTATTTATTTTGAAAACAACGGACCAGCATGTAAACACATGCCATGGCAAACAAACAACAACTGGATGTTTTATTTTTAGCACAACACAATTTGCCATTGGCCATAATGGAACACTTTTAGGAGCTTCTGCTAAGTATGCATACGGACCATAGACTGTATAAAACAAGATACGGTCTGCACAATCGCCAAAAGTTTCACCATCCACACACAACACAAATGATCAACAAGAGCTCGATACCTGAGGTTGCACAGCACTGGTTATTACTGGACGTCGCTCTTCTCTCTCATGACTTGAAGCGTGGAATGATAAGAATATGGATAAGAGATTGGTGATTTTGGTCAAGATTTTCACAGAGTGGAATAAAATTGAGGATCCTTGACATGCCCGTTTGTAACATCAGCTCGAGCGTAACAATTTTCACTGCCCTGGATGAGGCTTTTTTATTTACAGTACATAATTGAACCAAAAGCTTTTTAAGCTTTTAGAAGTATTTTCATTATATTTTCATACTCCACTAACAATTTCATAAATGAAAAAAAAGTTTTATTGAAAAAATACTTGAAAAAAATGTTACAGATTTTTTAAGGATTTTATGGGTATCGTAAGACCATCTTGGTATTACTGAAGGTAATACAGGTGGGAACCTTAAGGGGTTGACATGCATGTATTTTAGATGAGCTTGAGCCCAGAAATGTTGGCGGTGCCTGTTGTTTGTTTTGATTCTGTCTTTGTCTAACAGAGTCTTACTTGCATTTGAGGCCAAGAACAAAGTGACACAAGCCCATATAGTTATCTCCATTAAAGAGGCTTGTTGGTTCTTAATGCAGTGCCACAGTCATGCACATCCAATTTTTTCTCTGAATATTTTCACTGTATTCTGGATATTGGATGGTGAGATCCCTAAATTCTGTGCAATCACACATTGAGAAACGTTACTGGAATAAATAAAATTGATCTGGTGAAACTTTTAACATTTTTCTATGTGCTTTTTCAAATAAATGTTGGTTAAAGGTCCCATATTATGCAAAATTCACTTCACTATGGTTTTCTAACGGTAATATATGTCCCCTAGCCTGTCTGTACACCCTCAGACATGAGAAAATTCTGTCCTCTACCTGTCTTGCTTGCTCCACCTTTCAGAAAATGTATGCTCAAACAAGCAAATCAGAGATTTTCCCAGCATGATGTCAAGGAGAGAAATTACTCCTCCCCCCAGGTTGGTGAAACTCCCTTTGACACTCCCCTAGGCAGATGAGTTCTGCCCCCTGAAATTGCCTTGCGGCCATTTTTGTTCCCTCATAGCACAAATATGGCAAAGCCATGATCAACGCATGGCAATTGTGGTGCTGTTGGATGTAATAATGAGCACAGAAGTCTATTTTTACTCCCTTCATCTGATCCTCTGAAGACTCAGTGGATTGATTTTATTTTTAGTGGAAAAGTCCCCACAAACATTCCTAAAGTGTTGTATGTGTGCGTTCATCATTACATTGACAAGTGCTTTCTTAACCTGGGTCAGTACAAAGCAGGCTTTGCGAAATATTTGACAATAAGGCCTGGATCGGAACCAACTGTCCGTGACTCAACGACAGATGTGGAAGCTGTAAGCTTTACAATGTTGTGTTGCTTTACTGCATAAGCCTACCTAACTTGATAGCCTGTTGAATGTGGCTTTAGCACTGCAGCTAACGTAGCTAAGTTACTGTTGCTAATGTTTGTATCATAAATATGCAAGAGTTAATAATATCAGGAGACATTCAACAGAAAGTGTATGAACATAAACCTCATTTGAAGCTAACTTTTTATTCTTGTTTGTTATTTAGATGCCTGGTTCAAGTGTTCACGATAACAGAACTTACTGTCTGTTGCACTTGTTTTTAGTAATTTCATTGTAATGATGTCACTGTACCTGTTGATATGCCTGTCTGTCATTTATGTTTGCCTTTTTTTTTTTTTTTTTTTTAGTGACTGCTCCTGGTGTCGCCTCTTGTCCAGATCGTCATTGTAGATGAGAATTTGTTCTCAATTGACTCATCTGGTTAAATAAAGGTTAAATAAAATTAAAAATAAAAACTTGCATTGCAGGGTAAAGTTTGTCTCTGTTGTTGTTATGAACGCTCGGTACCATACGCAATCGCCACAAAAGTGTGTCTGTCACTACCGCATGTTTGTTCGCGTGCCATGCCACTTAAAAAATACTCCTGGTTAACTTATATGCAGGAATTCTGATTGGTATGCTTGTGTTACTTCTGTTCGAATCAAGGTGTTAGTTTCATCATAACGTTACCTGATCGTAGCCATTACAGTTGAATCTAACCTGAGAGAAGTTGTGCGTGTCTGCAAAGTTGGGCTGATAAGGCCATAATTAGACCAGACATAGGCTTTGCAGAGCTTGGGGTATGTGTTTGGGTTTGTTTACTGCTGCCATGAAATGATAGTTTTACTTATCCATGACCGGGGTCAGCCGGGTACTTTGCCATTGTGTGGGCTACCTCTCGCACTTTAACGTGTCTGGTATAAAAAACAATCTCTCTGCATTACCGTGGCGGAATTTCATCAAACTTTCAATATGGTATTTGAAAATTGAGGTGCTGCATTACATCAAAGCCTCGTTGAAAAAGTCTGATCATAGATGAGTGAATGTTTTTACCACGCTTCAGAATATTAAATTCTAAATCCCCTTACCACTAATAAAACCCAACAAAATATTGTAGCGCCCTCTTTAAAAATCATTCTGGCAAATAAAAAGCCGAAAAAAAGTGGAGGTTGGATAAGGAATTCTTTCCAGTGGAAGTTTGCGATTCGCTGTCTTCACACAAGCAACGCTTACACCATTTGTGCGTTTTAGCCACGAGCTCATTAATAGCATGGTGTTGGAATTGTGTTTTGTTTTGGTAGAAATGGTTATCAGGAGCTTTTAGCAAAGTTTCTTCCAGATAATAGGATAGGATTTGTCCTATTTGTAGAGCTGCTAATACAGCTACAACCACATGCATGCACGGTGAGACAATACGAGCAGAACACAAAAAAATTTCAACATACCACTAATTGACATCCTGCTGTAAACGTTGCTGCAACACTTCAATAGCTTCCTCCTCCCGTTCGGGGTCAGATTCAGGATCAAACATGTACTGTCTTACAGCACTATATGCCGCAGAGAGCTGTCCTGAATTACCTGCCATCTTGATTTCCTGGTTTCTCGGGTCTGCACCGTCCCTGGGGTTCAAAGCAGCCAGACAGCCAATCAGAGCACTGCCTCATTAACATAGCATCCCCGCCCACTCAAAACAGCTCATGCCGGCACAGACGTGGTGAGAGAAGAGGTCTCTCAAGGCCTGGATGTGTTTTTTTTGGAACTGAATTCATAGCATTTTAAAGACACATTGGACATGTTTTAAACAACTCAATACAGCATAATATGGGACCTTTAAAGCTTATTTAAAAATCACTTAATTCTGTTTTATGTGCATTTTACATACTGTCCCCATTCTGAAATTGTGGTTCATTTGAAAGTGAAGCTCTCCAAAGTGAGCAGGCGTAATCTATCCCATCTCGCAGTACTTAGCTTCACATCTCAACTGAAATAAGCCCAAGGGTGGCCAAATTAATTTGATGGATTTTCAGTGTCCATCATTTATACTGTAATGATAGACCTGGGGCTAGTTACAAAAAGTTGGATGACATCTGGGCTATGTCCTAATTTTGAACATTCAGTCAGGCAAAAATGTAATGCCTGTTTTAAGTCTGGCAAAAAAGTGACACTATTTACGGACAGGCTAAGCTGATGTGAGCGGGAGCAGATGGGATGTGTTGTGTGCCTGTGCCAAAGCATGCTAGAAACAAGGGTAGGCACCTCCATCATCCATATTTTTGTTTTTTGATATCAGAATATCTCAATTTGTTTTTGATACTGAAATTTTATACATAGAATTATTTATGTCTGAATCTATGTCTGTACTTTGCAGGGCAAAAGACCACAGGTCATCGTAGCATACTTTGTTCCATTGTGGCATATAAAAGGAAAGGGTCATTCAGCCAGTGTGTCAATCATGAATTACTGGAAATGGCAATAACTTTCCAATGCTTGGCAGTGCTTTTGTTCTGCTTGGTAGTACTTTGTTCTGAGGTAAATTGAATATTTATCTGTCTCCTGTATATGGTTTATCTGTATGTATTTCAGTTTTTGCAGTTTACCAGAGGCATGCTAGCATGTTATATAAGATCGGCACCAGGTTGTTATTTTTCTGTTAGACAAGTCAGACTGTTAAAAGATATTTTTCCTCTGTTACTGTGTATGCAGCTTCTACTCCTGAGAGACATCTTGTGCATTTTTTAAGTCATGATCTTGTTATCTTTGTGTCCACAGTCATTTTATCTGCACTGAAGGAGAGATGCAAAGGTCAGAATTGTTGAGCTAAATTTGACTGTGCTGAACATAAAAAACCTGAGAGAATAAGACATGGTAGGTACTAGTCACTGTGTCATGGCAGTAATAAAGACAGAATGCTGGGATGTATTGCCAGAGGTATCAAATACAGATCCTGTGAAGTTGTTTTCACTGTATTGTTATGACTTGAAAATCACAACAAAGAAAACCAGCAATGACAACTTAAACAAATTTATTCTTCCCTGAATAAAAAAACCTTCTACAAATAATCCACTGTTCAATCCTCTAATAACACTCTAATGCCACTATGTAACTTTGTTGCCAAAACAAAAACTCTGCTCCTGGTGACCAAATTCACAGCATTTATATAGACTAGCAACATTCTGTAAAGATCTACAGGATTCCTGAGTAATCCCGCCCCCTCCAGGCAGGAAGATGCCAGAAGCTTCTAGAAAGCACTAGTCTATTTCATCACAAAGAAGGGGGTATTGCATCAGATCATGTTTTGCTATAGACACACCACCAGAGGGTGCTGATGAACAAAATAAATAGCTGACCAGCAAGGCAGCAAAAAAAACATTTAACAAATCTCCATTTACAAATGATATACAATGCTGTACATAAAATACTCATACATAACAGTATTCAACTCCTTTGTCAAACCACACCAAAAAGTGTTGGGTGCAGTTCCGGGGACTGCATCTGAAGGAGGATATCGACCATAGCGGTTGTGGAAAAGCATCAAAAGGACCCCAAAACATTTTCTTGTATATAGGATAAAGGCTATGATTCTGTAAGATGAAAGTCACAAGTGATTTAATTTGGAAGGTTTGATTAAATTCATAACATGGGTTAAAAAAATCAATGATAAGATTATTTCAGTTGAGTTTTGTTTTCAAAACAAGTGGTCATAACAGTAAGTTGAAAGAGCACATTTCACACTGATATTAGTCAGATGGCTTGGCTGGTCTATCTGGGAAAACATACTTAGTTTTTTGTATTTCAGTCACTTGCCCTAAATGACTTAGCCTGGAAAGGCTTATTCTCTTACATTCTGGGCACAGACACCTACTCAAATCACGAATCTGATTGGCTGATCTTTGCAAGACCTTTCTACTTTTGCAATATGACTGTTTGGCAGAAGGTGAACAAGGTTCCCCAGAGAGTGGCGCATGCCTTTTAGACTAAAAGATGTGACTGCAGATGTGATTATTGTGAATGGACCCAAGAGATCAGTATCCATGGTTACAAAGTGATCTCAGAGGTCATAAGAGCGAGCAGAGGCACATTTTTTAGACATCAAGTTAGACATCTTAATAAATACAGAGAAATAAACCCATGCTGAAACACGATGACTTCAATTTTGCTCTGTAATTTTGGGAATGTGGTAACAAAAGTGGAAATGAAGATATTAGGAATTTCCGTGGTCGATGAGCTGGCCAACACGCAATGATGCATCAGAATTACTGAAAACCTAATCAAGTTAAGGCAACATAAGTTGACCTCAGGAGGACATTACATGTCTGACAGCAGACACTACACCATGAAGAGCATCTGTTAATTTCCTCCAAACAACCTATAAAACCACATAAACCTGTAATATCTTGGGGTATATGCTCCATGACATCTGAAGAGGCCAGATGGTTCATATCAAATCATCTATCTGATAATTTTGCCCCCAACAAGAGTCAGAGGATAATCTATGAAAAAGAAAGTAAGAAAAATGAGTACAACATATAGAAATGTACATATTATTATTACTTCAATGAGTTGCTTCCTGCCGTCCTCTATGACTGGGCTCAATCCTGGGTCCTGGGGTGTTGAGGGGTTGTTATAGAGAATTGATGGATAGACAGAAGCCTAAGTATATGTGCCATTTGTGAAAGAGAGATTTTTTGCAGCTTAGTTGATTGCGATTACATCAATGATCTTGTAATAATGCTGCTCAATCTCCTGTTTAATCAATTAATTCACCTCCGCCAAGGAGGCATATGTTTTTGCCGGCGTTGGTTGGTTTATTTTTCGGTCTGTCTGTCTGTTAGCAACATACCTCAAAAACGGTTGCATAGATTTTAATCAAACTTTGCAGGATGTTTAAGTAGCACAAGAGGAACAAGCGATTAAATTCAGGCATATCTAGGCCAAAGTAAAGCTGAGATATAGGCCAAAGTTCACATCCAGCCATGCTGGCGGAGGTATGGGCTCTCAAGTCCAGCTCAGAGAAGGTCAGAAATGACACAAGGACCAATTGATTAGATTATGGGAGTGATCCAGGTTAGGGGTTAGGCTTAGGGTTAGGGTTAGGGCCCTGGGCGGAGGTGCTGCACTCTCTGAGTGCTCTTGTTAATAAATAGATTAATGTATTATTATTATTATTATTATTATAGTCATTGTCTTAACTGGCTGATGATCAGTGTGTTCATTTGTGGAATGATGGAATGATTAAACCCTAAGGCATGTTCATCTGCATGTTGTCTGTTTCTTGTATTGGTGCAATCTCTGAAATTTTCTGCAATGACAATCAGTTAAAATTTGCATTATATGAAAGGAAATTATTCCTTTTAGAGTCTATTAAAACTAATTTATTGGAAGAGCAAGGCCCTTTAATCTCACTTGAGTTAATTAGATTTGTGAGACTAAGAACCCTGGGAACTTTATTTGTTCTAAATTAAGCCCAAATGATTATGGGTGAAGTAATGATGCTCTGAATATTTCATTGTATATTTCTGTGACTTTCCATCAGGAAGAATGTTTTAATGTCCTTGCAGTTCTTTAGTTCTAATCTCTTTGTGGGAAAAGAAAAAAGATGTATGGGAATTTAAGGAAGCCCCTGCATGTTATTGTGCTCTTGTAAATGACAAAGGATTTTTCAGCCAGAGTGGAACCAAGCAGCAAAGTCCATATAACAAAAACTTTAAGAGGTCATATCACTAAATGAAGTACTTTATACTGCCTGTACCTTTCCAAGTGGTAAAGACATGTTTTCTTCGGCAATGGCTGTGTCCCAGCATGAAGGCAGCGGCTTTGATGGAGCATTTTTAGAAGTGAGCTGCCTCCAAAGATAGAGTCCAAATGAATAAAGCTACCTCAGAAAGCAACTGATTTGCATTCTGATGGCTGGATGGTGCAGCAGAATATGCTTGAGCCCAAGGGCAATCAGTGTTTTCTTGTACTAATTAAGATTAGCATGGGTACTTCCCTTTGTTTCGGAAAACAGGATTTGTTTACATTAAAGGGGATCTATGATGCCATTTTATTCCAAGTGATGATATTCTTGGATGTCCAAAAGGAATTTTTTAAGTAAAATAAATAAAGAAAGAAATATAAAATCTCTGTTTTCTTGGCCTTTTGATTCTTGCCATTCGTAACCCTCTGAAAAACAGGCTGTTCTGAGTGGGCGCCCTTCTATGAAAGGAGCTCTGCTCTGATTGGCCAGCAAACAGAGCCACCAGTGCCGTGTGTCAATGGACAGCAACCATGTTAAAAGCCATGGTGTAAGGCCAGACCTCCAGCCGTCCAGCTCACCGGTCTTCTAAATCCCGGATCGTATTTCAGTCATTATTTTATTATCATAGACAACTGTTACACATTACCACTAAGTGGTAGCAGTGGGTATTTAAGACTGAGCCTCCCTCAGTCTCAATTGCCCTCATTTATCAAACTTGTGTAGAATCTGGTGTAGATTCTGGTGTAAATATCAGCATTCGCCAGGTGTCACGTCTGATTTACTACAAGTGTGTACGTCGCTGATTTCGGTGTAGAACTGGCGTGGCGTTGATAAATCTGGCGGCTGAAAAGATCGTAATTTACTTGACACGCCCCTATAAATTCATGCTCCGGGAGGCATAGTCCTGCCCACTTTACGACATGGACTCTTGAAAGACGGCAAAGAAGAAAGAACTTCACTGAGGAGGAAATATAAATTATCACGTCCGAGGTGGAGAAAAACAAAATAATTTTATTTGGAAGCCTTAAAAGGGGCATAAAGGGAGCCCAGAAGGCTGCAGTTTGGAAAACTATTGCTGCTGAGGTAAACCCCGTTGGGGTGGAAAACCGGAGTGCAGCAGACGTTTGATTTAATTAATTAATAAATCGAAGCAACTATTCGCACTTATTTAAGTGCGTCCAAGCACAAAAAATTGATCGAAATTCGCGTTAGACGCGCTTATAAGTGTGCCAAGATGCACATTTCTCCATTGCCCACACTTATTTTAAGTGTGTCCAAAGCTGAAAAAAATTTCTTGGCCAAACTTCTTTTAAGCGGTACTTTCTATAAGCGGCACTGGAATGGTCATCAACTGGCGCAGTTATAAGTGTGGCCAAGAAAAAAAATCAGCATTGGCCACACGTGTAAGTGCGAATAACATCGGCCTTAATAAATTCATTTATACATCCATGATATTTCATGTTATAAAGCCTACATAATTGACAATCCAAATGCTTTACATGTAGGTAAAAAAAAAAAAAAGTGGTCAGATTTTAAGATAGCCACCAAAAAACGGGTTGCGGCGCTCAGGCTCAGCAGCGCACGGACTGGTGGAGACCAACCAGACTCCAACCTCCAGCTGTCACTGTTCGAGGTGCGGATGAGTCCCCACTGCCTCGATTGGAGCTGCATGAGGGTAATTGTTAAAATACAGTCTGCAGAGATTACTCTTCATTGTATACTCAGAGGCAATGAAAATGCAACACCAGTTTGGATTCAAATAATTTTGTGACTCAAATTTATTTTCTTATTTTAACAATTCAAATATGTTGGGTGGGTTGACTTTGATGAATTAAATGTGTTAATGGGCCGATTTGGACAATAATAAACAGATGAATTAAACATAATGAGCACAAGTTGAAAATGAAAAATCACAACAAGACTGAACAGAACACACATTTAAAAATGAACTCAAAAGAACAGTCAGTATCAGGTGTGACCCCCACGAACATCCACACAGGCAGTACAATGTCTCCTCATGGACCTGACTAAGCATCTTAGGTTGTCTTGGGGAAGTTGTCGCCACTCTGCCTGTAGTGCATTCTGGAGTTGCTACCTGGTTTGAGGTCTGGGTACTCTTGATGAAAGAGCTCGTCCCAGTTGGACGTACTACACCCAAAAACGTGCTGATGCTGAACGTACTATGAAACCCAAAAACGGTAAGCCACTTGCTGGGCACTTACTCCCGCCTCTAGCATACCCAGGGCCCTGTTCCGTTGTTCAGTCGACAGACGTGGGATTATGACACTTAAAAATGTTTTGTGAGGCTTTTATCATGCCTTTACATAGGGAAGACAACCCCGCCTTCATTTCAACCACTGGACTTGCACAACTCCTAATCCCATATGTTGTACTCAATATGGATTGATGAGAGACCAACTCACACTGTTGAGTTAAATGATGATCATTCATGTGTAACGAGGTACACATTGTGACCCCAATGGTCACTTAAGAACTCAAATTGGACCACTCAGGTCCTGAGCAAAAATAAACCAAAATTTAGTGTTGCGTTTTCATTGCCTTTGAGTATACTTTTATTAGTATTATTCCATGACATTTTATTGGGTGCCACACAAAACGAGCAGCCACTCGTCACTTTCCCGGAGGAGATCTTCTCTGTGCCGACAGTTCCTCTCACGTCGGACATAAGCTTATTCGTCTAACAACAGAAGATCTGCCATTGTCAAAATGTGATCACGGTCAAAGTGTCCGTAGGCCTATATATACTGAGCAACAAAAGAAACGCAATTTAGCTAGTTAGTTGATGTACTCTTATGGTTACTCAGTCAAAGTGACCGCAAAATAAAAAAAAATTTGATGAAACGAGTGTAAATGTGCACGCACAAGTAATATATTTGATTTTCTAAAATAATTATGTTGGGTTTATTTTCCAGTCTGCCTTTAATTAAACTTGAATTTCTTTTGTTGTTCAGCGTATGTCTGACTGGATGAGCATCTGACATACCACACTACATATCTGCCAAGCCACGCATTGTGCTTAATCAAATTGATTGTAATTGTCAGCCATCTGGCCTAACAAGCAGGTTGTCTCAAAATATAAGTTTAATTAATTTCTCAACACAGGTGTCTAATTTATTTATTTATTTATTCATTTATCTATTTAGCCTATTTATTCATTTTATAAATAAGAGTAACAACAGCATGACGTCAGCATCGCTGCATATTATTCATTTTGACAGCTGCACTCGTTCCTGCATATTGTACGCTGGTTTCAAATCTGCCTACACCTGGTCAGACCTGGCGTGAGATTTTTGTGGACAGTTCGCTCATGTTCAGATTGATAAATGCCGATCCTTGCGGGAGATTTAGCGTACACCCATTTTTTTGGTGTACGCACGTTTGATAAATGAGGGCCATTGTGAAGTCCATGTAATCTCATGCCTGTTTGTCAGAGTAGTCTTATATAGGCTCATTATCGAATTTATACTAAAACCTAGAACCTCGTACTGTTTATTGTTTTACCAGCACATTATTTTTTAACCTCTTAAAGCTGGGTTTACACATAGGCACGATGCGTTATGAATATCATTTTCCCATCATTCGTGGCACATTTGTGACATTTGTAACGTGACTTAATGCATCTGAATAGGGTTCTTAACAGCGCGTGTCGGTTCGTGACATTTGTGATATTTGTGGAGCATGTTTTTGGCTGCCAAAAATCTTCCCACGATCGTCACGAATCACCCTCGATTAAATGGAGTTCGCAACTGAGCATGTCGATTCGTGGTGATTAGTGGTGATTCGTAATAGAGCGTGACAGCATTCGTAGTGTATTCTTGATGGTTCTTGGAGCCCATACTGTCACATTCTGTACATTGCTGCCGAAAATAGCGTCCACAGTGCAGAATATGCTCTTCAGGGTGCTAGAAAGCAACATTTTTCACCGAAAGTAATGATAAAATGCATAAGGAACGCAATTTTAAAGCTGCCGCGATTTATAAAGCCAGTCGGTCCCAGAGGGCGGTGGTGGGTGGCGGGTGGTGAAAGAGCAGGAGCAACCAGTGTCAGGTGGAGAATTAGAGAGGAAAGAAAAGTACAGGTATAAGCCGATATTAGCTGGGGTGGGGGGGTGATACAAGCAGATGCAAAAGTATATGGATGTTCCTTGGTCTGATTCTGTGGAGCCATATACAGTATATACCAAATTCGCTCGATTCGCAACATTCGTGACAGATTTGTGACAGAACGTGGCGATTCGCAATGGCGCGCAGCAGCGCACAACAGCGCGGGACAAAATTTGTGACCGTGCGAAATGATTCGTGATGATTCACCAGCAATTCGTGCTATTAATCATAACCCGTGGTAACAGGTTGCGACAGTTTGACGGACGGCGTGACGCCTCTGCCCCAAATCATCAAATTCAATTCAAACTCATGATCCTCGGTCACGAATTTAGATTCGTGGCATTCGTGACTTAACATAACATAACATGAATGGCGAGAACAGGCCGTTCAGCCCAACTAGGCTCGCCAGTTTCTTTATACTATTGTGAATATATCCCTTCAGATACTCAATGACTCAATGGTATCTAGCTTTAAGTCAAGCCTACTCTTGAAAACCCCCAAGGTCTCTGCCTCAACAATATGGTCAGGCAAGCTATTCCATATCAAAATTACTCTTTGGGTGAAGAAATATTTACGAATATCAGTGCTAAATTTACCTTTGGTCAACTTCCATTTGTGACCCCGAGTTCTACTAACAACACTTGGTCGAAGGAATCCGACATAATTCACTTTGTTAATCCCTTTAACATATTTAAAGACCTCAATCAAATCACCCCTTAGTCTCCTTTTCCTAAGACTAAAGAGATTAAGGATCTTCAGCCTCTTCTCATAGCTTTCATGTTTTATACCTGGAATTAGCTTAGTGGCTCTTCTCTGAACTTTCTCTAGAGCTTCTATATCTTTCTTAAAGTATGGTCCCCAGAACTGTACACAATACTCCAGATGTGGTCTGACAAATGTGTTGTACAAAAGAAGCATCACCTCCTTAGATTTGTACTCAATACTTTTGGCAATGTATCCCAGCATCCGATTGGCTTTTTTAACTGCTACGGCACAATGGCTAGAGCCTGTGAGGGTTTGGTCAACAATCACTCCCAGATCTTTCTCGTGTGGAGCAGATTCCAGTTTTAAACCTCCCATGAAGTAATCCCGTCTAATGTTTTTATTACCTACATGTACAACTTTACATTTCGCTACATTAAATTTCATTTGCCACATTTCTGCCCAATTCTGGATTCTATCCAAATCATCCTGAATCACTTGAGTGGACTCTAAACTATTTGCCAAACCCCCCAATTTAGTATCATCTGCAAATTTAACTAATCTGCTCTCAATATTCCTATCAAGGTCATTAATGTAGATGAGGAACAGCAGGGGTCCCAACACCCCGATCCCTGGGGGGCGCCACTCCCCACCATACCTAGCTCAGATGAGATACCATTGACCACCACTCTTTGTGTTCTGTCCTGTAACCAGTTTTGAATCCACTCCAGAATACCTCCTGTAACTCCAATGGAGCTCATTTTAAAAATTAGTCTCTTATGCGGTACTGTATCAAATGCTTTCTGAAAATCCAAGTATATAATGTCATAAGCCCTGCTCTGGTCATAAGTCTTGGTGGCCTCTTCAAAAAATTCCAGAAGGTTTGTCAGGCATGACCTTCCCTTACAGGACTTGTCGTCGTTATGTGTAAACCCAGCATAAGCTGTGAGCCTCAGGTTCGAAAATGACATGCCCAACATGAAATGAGTATATCTCTGCGACTACTTGGTCCATTTGAATAATCTTGGGATCATAATAAAGCTAACACCTTGGGGATTTGTTTCATGGTGTAAGAATCAGTGTATATGTCACTAGGTCACAGTAAATGAAGATGGAACACGGCATAAATGAAGCATCTCATGTGCACCTAACAAATCCTTTTTGAAATTATTCAGTTGCAATCTGAAATCTCTAAAAATTACAGCACAGAATCTCACCATTATCTGTGCCAAAGTTTATTCTAACCAAGTAAATCATAGCAAAATTAGAGAGGATTTAGTTCGGGAATTTCTAGGTGGCCTCTCCAAACTGTAGCTGGCCCCTCCATAATTTAATATTTCTCAGGTACCAAACTGTAAAACTCATTTAATTTCATATATGTCCTTACAGACATACATTCCATCCATATGCTAACACTTTTTTAATTTTTAGAATTTAATTTTTTCTTATTATTATTATTTCCGCCAGTCCTGTATACATTTTCCCATTCAAAGATAATACATACAAAGAAAATTAAGTTTGACTCCACTGGAGCAGATTTATTTTTTTTAAAAAAGCACATAAACAAAGTTATAAATACAAAGATGAGGTAAAAAGGTAAAAGGTAAAAAGAACAAAAACCCCAGCAATTATTTACTGAAGAAAAATGCTATTACTGCGTAAATTAGTACTTGCCGCTTGGGGATTTGAACCCTCATCACCTAGGGTGAAGAGCACCACCCTAACAACCAGGCTACTTCGGCTGACTAATTTCTAGCAGTCAAATTGCCGATACAAAGAGTAAGTCAAGAAAGAATGCACCCCACTTGTATTGTTGCGCTCTCAGTATTCATGCGGAATGACAAAAGGATTTCCAGTGAGAAAACGACTTTGAAAAGTCTGTTGAATATTTAGCGGATAATTATGCAGAAAATACTACAAACAAACCAGTTAAGCGTTTACATTGTCACGATATTTAAGTACATGCGAATGGCCCATGGACTCAGTTTGACACACTGGGAACCAAGGCTCCAGCTCAGGTTAGGTTTGTGCGATTAAGGTGGTTTAGCGCTCGTTGGAAACATCAGAACCCATAGAATCAAATGGCTGCCAGCAATGTCTTACTGACAACGTCACAAGCCGATCACAGAGAGGAAAATACATTGTGAGCAAGCTGAATGCTCTGGAGCTGACATCCTTTGAAGCAGTGCCTGGGGAAAAAAACATGCTTGGAGACTGGAAGATCGAGTTTCGATATAACACGGACACGTTGGGCTTACAATAGCAAGTGCAGATTTACCTTCTAACACAGTTTATTACAAAATATCAAAGTTAAGAAAATTTTTTTGCTCATCTTTGTAGAATGTAAAGAGTATGCCTGCTGTTCTTTAAGTGTGGTGTCATTAAAAATTACATGGCTTATATTGTTGGATTCTGTGGAGTTTACTCTTTCATTTGATGTATAGTTTGTGTACCAAGCACAAATTCAGTAGAAACACCAGCGATTGAGCGCTGATATTATATTATCCTGTATTTTGCTACATGCTTATTTACTTGCTTGGTGCTTGAATTATGTTCGGTTGAGGTAAAAATGTTCAACATGAGCTTTTTGCTGAGTTTCTTCCCGTAAAGTGGATATACCGTATGACAATGTTGCTGTTAGGAAGCATGCTGTCTTTATGATGCGTAATGATCGGGTTTAAGAGGTTGAGGAAGCTTGTTTCCATTTTCCTTTCCTATTTGTACAACCCCAATTCCGAAATAGTTGGGGCGAAGTGTGAATTGTGAATAAAATCAAAATGCAATGACTTTCAGATCACGAGCCAATAAGTTATTTACAATAGAACATAGAACATTGCAACAGGTCTCAAAAAAGTTGGGACACAGGCAAAAAAGGGCTGAAGAAGCAATTCATATATGAGACATTCCGTATCAATTGGACTAACCGTCCCGGATGACCATCTCCGAATTTCTTCCTACTTTGATATATCATTTATCAATGTATCGAAAGTACTCTCCCCAAATATTTAATCAAAATTCCACATAGTCCTCGAGTTTCAGGCCTTTAAGTGTGAGGGGTTCTGTGCTCCTGAGCAAATCCTTATTTCTGGGCCATTTTGAGGGGGCTACTATGAGACATCCAAAAGTGGTACAGGTCTAAGTTTAATTACACAAGCAGTACTATTTATTGGCCGCATTGGCTTCACTTTTCAGACTCGGGTGCTGCGTCCATCTTTTTATACAGTCTATGATAGCGCACGGATTGTTTATGGTCGTAACACAATATTAGGTCACGGAAAAATTTTCATTATTTTCAAAAGCATGGTACATGCGATTGTCTGACGCCTTGTGAAATTTTATTCCAAATTGCATACCTGTCAACTCACACATAAGGAGTTTAATGCCTTAAGTGGCATATTGTGTACTCTCGCCGTAGTCTGCAATCTTATACTTAGTTGATAACAAAAGTGAAGATTGAAAAATTTTAATTCGGCAAACAATATTATATTTAATTGCCGAGTCCCACTTTTTAATTAACCCACGACAGTGAAAGGCGATATTTCATTGGAATGCAGATGCGTCATTATTCAATCAGTGCATATTTAAGAAATTATCACGCGGAAATTAAGTCTTCTCTTGCTTTTCTTTCCTCAGGGTTTGGAAGCTAAGAAAGTGCATAAAGACCTTGCAAATGGTTTTTTACAATGTAGTTCATTTAAACAATTTAAAATGATCATGGAGCGCAAGTTAAATCACCAGATGCGCAGAAAAGGTAGCGCGGATGTTTCAGAGCAGTTTCTTGGTAAAGCATGGGCCTATTTATTTATAAGTTATTTTTTCTGTACTGAATTTAGCCTATTGTTTCATTGCTGTTAGATCGCATGGGGAGTGAAGCCTTGTCCTCAATTGCCAATGGATTATTCCTAAGGCTGGAAAATGTGTCAATAAAGGAAAATGATTGAGAACTAGCCTGTATTAATTCCTGCCCTCCACAGGTCGCTGTCATGGTTTGGTCCTGCCGGCAGAAGGCAAGAAGCCGGCGGGCACTGGGACCATGTACCCAAACGACAGGTGAAGGGACCCACATGCACAGGCTGAGTAAAAATATAAAAATCTTTACTTTAAATAAAAGCAAACGAGAGGAGCAGCAGCACAAACAGGGCTCAGCACACAGAATGCAACTGCACTGCCAAACTGGCAGTACAGTGCTTAAATAATCTACACTGCACCTCCACGAGCAACAGGTGTGGCTCGTTGAAGTGGAGGTGTAGACAGCAAGAGGGGGGAGGGACTGCAGGGCAGGACCACAGTACCCTCCCCCAAGGCACGCCTCCTGGCATGCCAGGAACCATGACAGGAGCCCTCCTCCGGAACACATGGCGCCACCTGGCGCCTAACCTGGCGCCCACCTCCGGGAACACTGGCGCCCTCATCCGGAGCACGCCCTCATCCGGGAACACTGGCGCCCTCATCCGGGAACACTGGCGCCCTCATCCGAACACACCTCCAGGCTACAGGGCGCCCACCTCTGGGAACACTGGCGCCCACATCCGGAGCACGCCCTCATCCGGGAACACTGGCGCCCTCATCCGGAGCACGCCCTCATCCGGGAACACTGGCACCCTCATCCGGGAACACTGGCACCCTCATCCGGGGCACGCCCTCATCCGGAACACACCTCCGGGCTACAGGGCGTCCACCTCCGGGAACACCTGGTGCCACCTGGCACCAGACTTGTGACAAATTCCTTTTCGTCAATTCCAATTCCCCAATTCCTTTACCAATTCCTTTTACCTCAAAAAGTCCAATTCCTTTTGGTCAATTCCTTCAATTGGAATTGAAGAATATTTTTTAAAAGGAATTGGAATTGAACTTTGAGGTAAAAGGAATTGGAAAAGGAATTGGGGAATTGGAATTGACGAAAAGAAATTTGTCATAAGTCTGCCTGGCACCCACCTCCGGGAACACCTGGTGCCACCTGGCACCCACCTCCGGGAACACCTGGTGCCACCTGGCACCCACCTTCGGGAACACCTGGCGCCAACCCGGCACCCACCTCCGGGAACACCTGGCGCCAACCCGAACTGCTCCCCAACTGGGCCCTGGGAAAAAAAAAAAAAAAAAAAAAAAAAAAAAACACTGCCGCTGCTCCCCTCACTCAGCCTGGCTGGGTCCCATGCTGGCAGCTACATTCTGTCATGGTTTGGTCCCGCTGGCAGAAGGCAACAAGCCGGCGGGCACTGGGACCATGTACCCAAATACCGGTGAAGGGACCCACACGCACAGGCTGAGTAAAAATATAAAAATCTTTAATTTAAAGATTAAAACCAAACAGGAGAGGAGCAGCAGCAAAAAGACAAACTTCAGGGCTCCAGGACACAGAATGCAACTGTGCTTAAATAATCTGCACTGCACCTCCACCTCAACGAGCAACAGGTGTGGCTCGTTGAAGTGGAGGTGCAGACAGCAAGAGGGGGGAGGGACTGCAGGGCAGGACCATCACAGTCGCACATGCGCAGATTAAAAAAAAACAAAAGAAATCAGCTTTTGCTGTATTCATGCACAGAATAAACAGATTATTGGGCAAAAAGCTAGGTGTGTTTACCGGATTTCTCATGAACCGACAATGGCCTTTATCTGATAACGATTATCAGACTTTGCCGTTTACATGACCACTTGAATAATCCAATAACTCCAGTAATCCGATAATAATCGTTTTATTAGTGTACATGTAAACGCACTCAATATCAGAAGCATAATTTAAATACATGCAGCGAAGTGGACAATGTAGAAAAGACCAAAGCCATCAGGAGCCCAGGGATGAAAAAGAACAGGAGGAAAAATGTGAAAAAGATAGAGGTAATGTGCTGAATTATTGACGGTGGTAGAGCAGAGTATTACTACCTTTGTTTGGATGATGGCAACATGTGCTAACTTAATAAGCTGGTTTCAATTACCAATAATCATAGAAGAAACTTACCTTCTAGATTTCGACTTGCAGTTGAGGGGATTTACTTCAAAATGGCGACCATGTGCAGTAATCGTGACACAGCTCTAAGGTAGCTAGACTAGGGCACTTAAATTTGTTCATGGTGACACTTCAATCTGTCATCCATTATCATTTGCAGAAATGTGCATGATATGTTTTTTCTGCCACTGAGACATAGTCACAACTCCTAATCATCTCCATATAAAGAATAATTGATCATGAGCAGATTTGTTTTGTGTTTCTTTTAGCTTTTGTTTAATTTTTAAAATAATGTTGGCCCAATACTTTTAAGTCAGTAACAACAGCAGTACCTACAAAGAGCCATGACACTGCCTAAACCCTCCAGAAAGCTAGGGAAAACCCTGTTATTACCTCTGTTGTTTAGAATGTTTACATTGTATTTATTATATTTATATAAATTTAATGTATTTATTTTTATTGTATTTATAAATAGTTTTATGCCACATATACTACTGTTTTTTTTATTCCAGTTTTTATCTCCGTTTATGAGGGTATGTGATATTAAAACAAGGAAAATCTGTAAGACATAAAACTATATGCAGTTTCTGTCTAAGTCTATGAATACAATGTGGAACTGGCTGAAATACAAGTGCATCAGCAAAAATCTTGCCTAAGGCACCAAATTGGTTGGGGCCAGCTCTGAGGCTAATCAATGAGTATGGAAACTTTGCTGGCTAAGCAACCATGAGCATGGTAGTTACATTCACAAAGAAGCATGACATGCAGTCACGATTAAAGTTTACCTGCACTTGTACATCAGTCTCTAACATTAAAAATGGATTGTGGTTAGACTTTATGTTACATTACATTACATTTATTTAGCAGCCTCTTTTATCCAAAGCGACTTACAGTAAGTGCATACAGTAAGGTCACTGACACCCAACAAACTGGACAAGGTACAATTCACATCAAGCATTAGTCACCTGAAGTCATGAACAGGTAGAGCAAAGACTACAGAAGGCAGTAGCACACGAAAAGAAGCAAAGCAAATGGAGACAAACAGTAAGGGTTTTTTTAAGTAAACAAAAAGTATGTATGTAGTGACAACTGTGAGCAAACATCCATTATTGTGAATAGCTGCACTATTCTTACGTAACTGAATTCCATTAAAACTTTCACCCATTCTGTCTGTTTCTAACGATGTGTCTTGTACATCACCTCTGGTTAAACCAGCAATAGTTTGGAAAACGCCTTCAATTTAATCATCAGCCAATAATCTACACAATGATTATGGAAAGGAAATGCGTACATGCTGTGCGTACTTTTGAGAGCGGCACTTGGCTAGCTAATTACATAGACAACCAAGCCATACAAGTATAAATAATGTTAATGTGACACTTGGAATTCAGCTTAAATATTTACAAAAATCTTCAATACTTCGCAAGCTAGCAACACCTTCTCCTTGAAATTTCTTTGTATTTTCTGATGCTGACAAAAAAAAAAATGAAGATATTTAACTTCATGTTGGTCATTGCAGTTGATGACAGAGCGCTTGGTGTTCTGCCAGAATAGGAGTCAGTGACGCTGTGCTAGGAGCAGATGATCTATAGACAATTCAAGTTCTCTGAGATAACCATGTTTAAAAAAAAAATTGTCACGCTATGACATCATTTACGGAAGCTTATTGCTGCCAATGGAAAAAAAAAAAAATTAGATTTTTTTTTTTTTTCCACAGCTTATTGCTGCCAACAGGGGGGAAAATTAATTTTTTTTTTTTTTTCCCACAGCTTATTGCTGCCAACGGGGAAAAAAAAAAAAAAATCCACAAAATATTCTCCTGACTTACTTAACATCCAAATTTGCAAACCCTCGCTTTGCACTGAATTCACTTCTTGAGCACCCAGTGACTGGAAAACAAAAGATTCAGTTGCCATCTCCTGCCACAGCTGAAAGCCATCTCACTGGAACTGCATGTGCAAAGAACCACGAGTAACCAGCTGGGATTAGTTTCAGTAAAATGGAAAACTTTTGCTTCTTCTGTAAAATAGAATACATGCTACCTTTATTTCTTTTCTCATTGCTTGCCACACACCCAACATATTGGACGGTTCATGGTCAAAAATAATGAATAATGAGGATCAATCAACAGCACTCCTTTCAAGTACAGTACCATAAAATGGGGTAATAAGGGACGGCCGGGTAACAAGGGACAATTTTTCTCGGAAAGTTTTTCAAACGCAAAATTCAAATTTTTTTTTCGACACTCCCTGTCATGATACATTATTTTTATGATACCTTGGTAGGTACTTGAAAATTGCAAGGTGAGTTGGATATGATTCTATTGTTTTTTTATGATTGACAGCAATAAACAGATTTGACACATACTTGGCCAGGATGCTTTGGGAGGAATCAAAAAAAATATCTCAAAAGTGTCTCTTATTACCCCATTTTACAGTATATTGCCAAATGTTCGTGGTGACTATTTGGTCTGGGCATCTTTTTCATTAAGGCTCGACCTCTTAATTCTGCTGAAGGAAAATCTTAATGCTGTATCAATCAATCACATACCAGATTATTTTATGCTTCGAGCTGTTTGGGGAAGGCCTTTTCTTGTCACAGCATTACTGCAGTGCTCAGAATGAGGTGCATATGTGGTTTGCTGCCATCACTATGCGAACTCTTAAATGCTTCTGCGGATGGAATGGTTACAAATATCCAGCGATGCTTTAACATCTAGTGGGAAAGGCTTCCCAGAAGTGTCTGTCGCAGCAGCAAATGGGGGACCAACTCCTTCTTAATGCCCACAATTTTGGAATGAGACGTTGGATGAGCAGATTTCCCCATTCTTTCGTCGATTCAGTTAATTAAAACACTGGTGGTTTCAAATTGCATGCCTCGGGCCAGAATGAGGTGCTCATTTCTATTCTTACTCAGCGCTAACACACAAGATGCGCTGATCACCTAATGACAAAGCCCTTGATTACCAAAATCAGGCTGCTCTCAGATAGTCCTAAAGAAAATTGTTCATTGCTTGGGTCCCAGCATTGAAAACCATGGTTCTAGATTTACTCCTCCTTTCCTAAGTACAAAAATCAATGTACAACAATAATCACTGAGATATGCACAAAGACAGAGATGACTCAATGGCAACATGAATATCAAAATATTCCTTTCTAAACATAAACTTTTCTTCAAGACATTGTATTACTAATTACGTCATGTCTCTGTGACATGTGTACCAATATGCCAACAAACATGAGTATAAGTACCTGCAGATAGCGTGGCATGCGTAATGTGCGACCATATTTTGCTACCAGGTGAACCTTTTCTTTTTTTTTCCATCACGAATGTTGCTGCCAGGTGTAAAAAAAATAAAATAAAATTTTTCAATCACGAATGTTGCTGCCAGGTGTTAAAAAAAAAAAAAAAAAAATCAACCATCAATGTTGCTGCCAGGTGAAAAAAAAAAATAGCTTAGCAACCGAGCAAGCTATTTTTTTTTTCCCACTTTCAGTGTTACTATATTTAGAAACAAATATTTTGTGCGTCTGAACTGTACTTTCAGGTATCTGGGACGCTTTGCTAGTGAGGTTAGGGCAAAAACCAAATGGTGTCGCTAAACTACGACGATTATTTACAAAGATTTTCCCTAAATACCGTAAGCTAGTTAGCAAGATGGCCATATAGTCTGAAGAGAAAGGTAATACGCGATTGCATACGTTAGCTACATAGCTCAGCTGCAATTTGCAATGAAATATACGTCTCAGCCCGAACTGCCTGCTTGCTCCGCAGTTAACAAAACCTGTTAATCAAGCCTGAAGCAGAGCCATGCATAGAAGTTATATGGCTATATGGCTTTGGGTTGAAGGAGGTTGTGTGGGTGTTGAAAGTGACCAGTCAGGGCCAGTAGAACTTCTCCCATAGCTAGCTAGCTAGCTATCTGGTTCGCGTCTCAGTGACCATTTGAAGTGAAGTTAGCTATGGCTCTCACCACCCACACTACCTCCTTGAACCTTGATGAACGGCTTTTGTCAACTGAAGAGCATGTAGACAGTTTGAGCCAAGACTGAATAATTGCAGCCGCGTTTCAGCACTTGAATAATCGTCGTATTTAAGCGATATTATTTGGGTTTTGCCCTAATCTCACCAGCTAGCTAGCTGTAACCGTGATTGCTCTTACGATAGCTTGCTAGCAAGGTAGCCAACGACGTGCTCGCTCTGGGGAGACATAATGATGAAGTCATGGTGACTGGACTGCGCTCCTCCAGCTGTAATCATAGACAGTAAAGGCTTTAATAGGCACGACCTTCTCTGATATGTTTTGGGGCGCTTTCATACTTCTGAACTGAACTTCCAGACATTCGGGACGTTGCCTACAATGCTAGCAAGCTAGCTCGAGACCAGCCTCGGTTACAGCTAGCTAGCGGATGATGTTCGGGCAAAAATCAAATGATATCGCTTAAATAGGACTATTATCCAAGCGCTGTAACGCAGTTGAAATTAGTGATTCAATAATTCAGTCTCGGCTCAAACTGTCTACATGCTCTTTAGTCGACAGAAGCCATTAATCGAGATTCAAGGAGGTAGTGTGGGTGGTGAGCGCCGTAGCAAACTTCACGTTAAACGGTCACTGAGACGCGAACCAGGTATTTGCGAACCAGATAGCTAGCTAGCTAGCTATGGGAGAAGTTCTACTGACCCTGACTGGTCACTTTCAACACCCACACAACCTCCTTCAACCCAAAGCCATATAGCCATATAACTTCTATGCATGGCTCTGCTTCAGGCTTGATTAACTGGTTTTGTTAACTGCGGAGCAAGCAGGCAGTTCGGGCTGAGACCTATATTTCATTGCTAATTGCAGCTGAGCTATGTAACGTTAGCTAACGTATGCAATCGCGTATTACCTTTCTCTTCAGACTATATGGCCATCTTGCTAACTAGCTTACGGTATTTAGGGAAAATCTTTGTAAATAATCGTCGTAGTTTGGCGACATCATTTGGCTTCTGCCCTAACCTCACTAGCAAAGCGTCCCAGATACCTGAAAGTACAGTTCAGATGCACGAAAGCGCCGTATATTTTAACACATAACATTTTCAAAACTTGCTATCATCACTAGCTATTGCTAAACAAGCATACAACGTGGTTGCCTCTCAGACCGTAAGAATGCCGTACTCAGCTGACTCACTAGAGGGCCATGGCCCTGTTTCTAAAAATAGTAACACTGAAAGTGGAAAAAAAAAAAAAAAAATTAGCTTGCTCGGTTGCTAAGCTAATTTTTTTTTTTTCACCTGGCAGCAACATTCATGGTTGAAAAAAAATATACATATTTTTTTTTCACCTGGCAGCAACATTCATGGTTGAAAAAAAAAATTTTTTTTTTTCACCTGGCAGCAACATTCATGGTTGGAAAAAAAATATATATTTTTTTTAACACCTGGCAGCAACATTCATGATTGAAAAAAAAAAAAAAAAAAAAAAGGTTCACCTGGTAGCAAAATATGGTCACACATTACGCATGACACACTATCTGCAGGTACTTATACTCATGTATGTTGGCATATTGGTACACATGTCACAGAGACATGACGTAATTAGTTACGGAAGCGTATTGCTGCCACGCTAAAAAAAAAAAAAAAAAAGGCTCAGTATCACGTAATTTAGAAAAAGTTTCACGTTTTTACAAGATAATTTTCACGTTATTTACGTGATAATAAACTCAGTATCACGTAATTACGTGGAAAGTTTCACGTTTTTACAAGATAATTTTCACGTTATTTCGTGATAATAAGGCTCAGCATCCGTAATTATTGAAAAGTTTCACGCGTTTTTTACAAGATAATTTTCACGTTATTTAAGTGATAATAAGGCTCAGTATCACGTAATTACGTGAAAAGTTTCACGTTTTTACAAGATAATTTTCACGTTATTTCGTGATAATAAGGCTCAGTATCCGTAATTACGTTGAAAAGTTTAAGGTTTTACAGGATAATTTTCACGTTCCTACATGAAATTACCACGTTATTTCATGGTAACATGTTCAAGACTATTGTTTGTCGCATGTCATGCGTCTCCAAGTGAACTGGCATGTGTCTAGTGAGCTCCTGCTACTTCGCCATGGCTCAAAATGTGGATTCTCCACTGTCCAGATTTCTCCGAGTTCGTGGAGTACCGGAAGACTACCTTCTTCGTATTGAGCAAGATCGTGTAAGTGAAGTCTGTTTTTAATACCCGCTGTCTAATTCAAACATTGTGTATGGTTAGCTTATGGTGGCTAATTTAGCTAACCAGTAATGGTAAGCAGCTAGCTACACGCTGACTATGATGGAGAGAAAATCACGCTTATAGAATTTGCTAAGTTAGTTCTCTGGGTTAGGGAATTGCCTTGTAGGTCTACGCAACACTGTTTTATCTTAAGTACATTTTTAGAGAGCTATAAGACGGGAAACCTTTTGACCCCAGTGTCAAAGCAATGGTAGTGCTGCTAGACGTCCCCGTTTTTGGATGCTTGCCCCCGGGAAAATTCAGCGAAACTCCCTCTGTCCTCGTTTTTTGAAGACAAAAGACATTAGATATATCAATTATATCGATGGTCAAACTGGAAATGTCCCCGTTTTTTCTCGCTTTTTTTGGGATCATGTCCCCGGTTTTGATCACTGACGTGTGGTCACCGGTTGCCAGCTTTTTAGCAATACTTCAGCGTTATTATATCCACAGCTCTGTTTTCCGGGGTCACAGCGAGATATGAATGGGATAAGAAACGAGAAATATTGGTACAACGTAAGCCGAACGTAAGCTGCTCAACCGGGCACTTTAGTTTCGGTCGTAGCCTATGCAAAGTGCCCTGTTAAGTTAGCTTTAGCTACAGTACCAGCAGGCTAGGCTATTCGGTTTATGTTGTCCTAAATTTTCTCGTTGTTTGTTCACTGACTGTCTGAACTCGGGCTACACAGCTTTGGGTAGAATAACGCCGGAGTAGGCTAATGTGGGGGAGCTATTAAAGCAGTGTTGCGTATATTGCCTGTTTTTGGCTTTCCCTGCTCATGCGTCTGCACCTGGCCCTTTGTCCAACCTAGAGCACTGCCATGCACATGATGACCAAAGTGAAATATTGTGTTTTACTCAAAAAGCGTGGATAATAGCCTTCTTAGTCATAAATGATGAGAACAAACTCCCATGGGTTTTTGTGAGACTGTGGCAGGGAAACAGGCTGGAGGGACACAGTGATTTATTAATTCCCATTTATGAAAGTGCATTTACTGCAAGGTAGACTATCCACTAAATGGCAATAGTATATCATTATCTACGGTTGTAGCCTACAGCTGAAGCCTCTGATATAGCCTATACAGCAGAGGTGGGCAAAACATGGACTAATTATTCGGACCGCGGAGTCTTCACAAAAAAGGAAAATTTCTCCATAAGCCAAAGTAAGAGAGGTTGTAAGCTTGATTTGTTAGAAAAAGTGTCAGCCCCCCCCCCCCCCCTTCACCCAGCATGCTCAAGTGTCCTCTCAATAAAGTGGGGCCAATTTACAGGCTCTTCAAAATATTTTCCTTGACAATATTCCATCAAGCACGATTGTTAGTTAACCCCCAGTCCCCATATGGGGGTTAGTTTCCCGCACCACCAGGCCAGCCTGTCGATCAATATCTAAAACCCAATGTGGCCCTTCAGACGACATAATTGCCCACCCCTGCTATACAGCCTTTGGCCAATAGTCTGGCGCTAGTAGCCTAGTCTAATCATATAGTGTCAGTGTCATCAGAGATAGCCTAGGGCCAGGCTAAGTGTTTTTTTTTCATGCGTCAAAGTAAATTGATTTGCAGTTATATTTTTTTGATATCAAAGACTGTTTTTAATGTGAAGGTTCATAATAACAACAACAACACTAATAAAAATAATAATACAAACAAACCTCTGTCTTTCCTGTGTGTGTGCATAAGAAGGTAGTCTTGTACTTGAGTTGTAATTATTATGTCTGTCTTGACAGATCGATGCCACAGTCATTGATTGTATGGACGATGACGCACTGGCTGTCTACATCCCAATTTATGGAGATAGGATTGCAGCAAGACGCTTCTGTGTGGAACATCATGGTGCAAGCACAAAAGAATCAACAAAACATTCATTGCTTGAAAAACTGAAGAAAAGGATAGGCCTTGGTGGGAGTGATGATGACACTAATAACCAGCAGACTTCGATTGAAAAACGGAAAAGAAGTTATGGGAAACACAACAAATGGGCTGAAAAACCGGCAAGGAAAGTTGAATTGGGGTGGATCCACGAAGGTAAACAAGTCCGAAAACGCAAAGGGGGGGGGACAAGGACCCTTGATGTCCCCAAAGAATCAAAAAAAGCAGACATATTACAGTATGCTAAAGACATTTTTTTCCCAAAAGGAGAAAATAAATGTGGAAAATTTGAAACATTTAGTCATGACATATTAGACTATCAGGAGGAAGCTATTTTTGATGAAGCCATTACAGTTGGAGAACTGTACAGCATACTAAGAATGGGAGTATTGAGATTTTACCTGTGCACTAAGGCCCCAAAAGATGAGGATGATGAAGAAAGTGATGGGGGAAACTCAAATGTGAACATGGATGCACAACTGAATGACGCGCATGAAGAAGAAGACCAGCTTTTTCAAACTGTTGAAATAGAGGCGTTCCTTGACACATCCGAGGTGATGATTGGCCCCTATGTTGGAGAACCCACGGCTGGCGAAATGGATGACACTTTGACATATCAACCTGGCCTACAGATTGATGAGGACCTTAGCATCACATCAGTCATCTTTCCCAGAACAAGCTCAGCACTCATTACTCCAGACGCAGCATCTAGAAGTGACACATCCAGCATGCTTCCGCCAACAAACACAGCAAACATTACTCCAGAGTCAGCTTCTATAGGTGATGTAGCAAGAAGTTCAACAGCTTCACCTGATGTTGTGAGTATCACCATAAAACTTCATAGGGTCAATCTACTGGAGGAGATGATAGGCCAATTCAAGGATGAGACACTTCTCAAACACCACCTGAGATACACTTACATTGATGAAAAAGGAGCTGACGTAGATGGTGTCTCAAGGGATGTGTATGCTGCCTTTTGGACAGAGCTTATGGACCACACAGCTGAAGGGGAGGACCTCAGGGTTCCATCTCTGTGTCCTAAGTGGCAAGAAGACGAGTGGAAATCCATTGGCCGAATTCTACTTAAGGGATTTCAAGACCATGGCTATTTTCCCTGTCGCCTTTCCCCTGCCTTCGCAGTGGCACTTATTTTTAGTGAGAATGAAGTCTCAGATGATGTGCTTTTTGAAAGTCTTCTTCTTTATGTAAGTCAGTCAGACAGGAATCTGATCACCACAGCCTTAAAAGAAGGTCTTTCAGAGGAGGACAGGGATGAGCTGATTGACCTTTTGGACCGTTTGGATGTAACGGCAATTCCAACTCAAGAGAATTTAAAAAGCATCCTTCTAAAAGTTGCACACAAACAGTTGATCCAAAAGCCAAGATATGCGTCTGAAAAGATGTCCCTAATTGCAGGTTCCTCCCTAAAAGAAGCTTTTGGGAGCCCACAAGATGTCTTGCACATGTATGAGAACAAAAAGCCAACAACTAAAAAGCTCTTGAAGTTACTCGATGCCTCTCCTTCAACTCAAGCAGAGAACCAGAGCTTTCGTTTCCTGCAACTGTACATTCGAGGATTAGATGATGCAGGTCTGAGAAGAATGTTAAGATTTGTTACAGGGTCAGATGTAATCTGTGTTAACAAGATTGAGATCATGTTCACGGCAGTAGATGGACTGGCGCGACGACCAGTAGCGCATACATGTGGACCAGTTTTGGAACTGCCATGGACATATACTTCCTATCCTGAACTACGCGCTGAATTTGACAGTGTACTGATCGATAAAAGCGCCTATACATTCACCATAGTGTAGGTTTATTATGGTATGCTCAGCTGTCAATCTGTCATGTTGATGACTTCCAGACTTGACTTCTATACTCTTGTTACCTGTTGTGCTGCTGTTGTTGTTTACATCTGAACCTGTTTTTTAGCCCGCTTAGCCGACAGGCCCAATCGGGCTTATGCTGTGCTTAGGGTCATTAGTGATGGACTGTCGTGCGTGTGTGCGGCCATCCACAATTGTTGTTTCAGCGCGATACAGCCTTCAGTTTTCCACAGATCCTTTTCCAATTTTATGTGCATGTATATGGGCCCAAGATCTAGCCCCAGTTTGATTTTAGGCGTGCTGCGATTCTTGGTTAGGCCACCAGGCGGCTTTTTCTGCAGAACTTCAAACAGCTCTAGCTCCCTCATTCTACGAGCTAAGATGCTCAAATTTTTACTGTAGGTTGTTCTGCCAAGGGTTCATTATGGAAACGTATTGCTGCCATGCTAAAAAAAAAAGGCTCAGTATCACGTAATTACGTGAAAGGTTTCACATTTTTACAAGATAATTTTCACGTTATTTCGTGATAATAAGGCTCAGTATCACGAAATTACGTGAAAAGTGACAACATATCCAGCTTATGTGCAGTTGAGATGGTGGAGCTTGTACCCATAGAGCGATCCTTGCCCCTCCAGTTGATCAATGAGGAACGACACTACCTCAATAGGGTCGGATTCGTTCTTCCTTCGATACAACCCCATGCATTTCAAAATCCTCCTCAAAGTACGCATACTGATATTAATATCATCCACTGTGCTCAATAAGTTTAGGATCTCACCATGTCTCAAACCAAGCTTAAAGTACAGTTTAATCGAATCGCGCAAAGGAACCATAGTGCCTAGCTTATGCCTCTCGTTTCGTTTAGTTTTGTTATCACGAAATAATGTGGAAATTATCTTGTATAAACGTGAAACTTTTCACGTAACTTCGTGATACTGAGCCTTATTATCACGAAATAACGTGAAAATTGTAAAAATGTGAAACTTTCTCTTAATTACGTGATACTGAACCTTATTATCACGAAATAAAGTGAAAATTATCTTGTAAAAAATGTGAAACCTTTCACGTAATTGCGTGATACTGAGCCTTTTTTTTTTTTTTAGCGTGGCAGCAATACGCTTTCGTAGTTCATCATATGTGTAATGGGTTTTTGATTAGACCTCAATTTTAAGGCTATGTTGGTCAAAGGTCGTAAAATGCAGATTTTGTTTCACTGCAATGGTGCCTTCAGTTTTCAACTGATCCTTGTCATATTTTATATGCATGTATATGGGCCCAAGATCTAGCCCCAGTTCGATTTTGGGCGTGCTGCGATTCTCGGTTTGGCCACCAGGTGACTTTTCTGCAAAACTTCAGATAGCTCCAGCTCCCTTATTCTACGAGCGAAGATGCTCAAATTTTTACTGTACGTTGTTCTGCCAAGGGTTCATTACGGAAACGTATTGCTGCCACGCTAAAAAAAAAAAAAAGGCTCAGTATCACGTAATTACGTGAAAGGTTTCCCGTTTTTACAAGATAATTTTCACGTTATTTTGTGATAATAAGGCTCAGTATCACGAAATTACGTGAAAAGTGACAACATATCCAGCTTGGATGCAGTTGAGATGGTGGAGCTTGTACCCATGGAGCGTTCCTTGCCCCTCCATTTGATCAATGAGGAACGACGCTACCTCAATAGGGTCGGATTCGTTCTTCCTTCGATACAACCCCATGCATTTCAAAATCCTCCTCAAAGTACGCATACTGATATTAATATCATCCACTGTGCTCAATAAGTTTAGGATCTCACCATGTCTCAAACCAAGCTTAAAGTACAGTTTAATCGAATCGTGCAAAGGAGCCATAGTGCCTAGCTTATGCCTGTCGTTTCGTTTAGTTTCATTATCACGAAATAACGTGAAAATTATCTTGTAAAAACGTGAAACTTTTCACGTAATTATGTGATACTGAGCCTTATCACGAAATAACGTGAAAATTATCTTGTAAAAACGTGAAACTTTTTCCAAAATTACGTGATACTGAGCCTTTTTTTTTTAGCGTGGCAGGAATACGCTTTCGTAGTTCATCATATGTGTAATGGGTTATTGATTTTGACCTCAATTTTAAGGCTATGTTGGTCAAAGGTCGTAAAATGCACAGATTTTGTTTCACTGCAATAGTGCCTTCAGTTTTCAACAGAGCCGTTTCATATTTTATATGCATGTATATGGGCCCAAGATCTAGCCCCAATTCGATTTTGGGCATGCTGCGATTCTCAGTTTGGCCACCAGATGACTTTTTCTGCAAAACTTCAGACAGCTCTAGCTCCCTTATTCTACAAGCGAAGATGCTCAAATTTTTACTGTAGATTGTTCTGCCAAGGATTCATCATAAATGTTATGGGTTTTTGATTTGACCTCAATTTTAAAGCTATGTAGGTCAAAGGTTGTAAAATGCACAGATTTTGTTTCACTGCAATAGTGCCTTCAGTTTTCAACGGATTCTTTTCATATTTTATATGCATGTATATGGGCCCAAGATCTAGCCCCAGTTCGATTTTGGGCATACTGCAATTCTCGGTTTGGCCACCAGGCGGCTTTTTCTGCAAAACTTCAAACAGCTCTAGCTCCCTTATTCTGCGAGCTAAGATGCACAAATTTTTTGCCCAAAAATTTCATACGTGTATATAGCGTCATAAGATCTAGACCAAGTTCGATTTTGAGCCCAATCGGACCAATACTTTCGCCAATAGGGCGCGTTCCATTTTGGCCACGTTTGGCCAAGTGGGCACAGTGGCTTTGCCACTATTTTTATTTTTAAGTAATGTTGATGAGTTCCAGAGTGCTATGAGCTCAAGACCTGACCACATTTGTGTTTCTGATTTTAATGATAGTTGAGCTCAAATCTATTGACCAGCTGTTTTTATCAGGTAGTAGGCTACATGTTGATGAGTTCAGAGAAAGTAGTGTGATACTACAGTGGTTGCTATACATGTTATTAAAAAATAAATTTTGTCTTGCACTCAACACTGATTCGTTCATTGATTATATTGCACCTTAATGTGATACAACAGAAATACAACAGTTTATTTTGTGTTAAGTTTGTTTTATTTTGTAAACAAAATTAAGAGGTACCAGGTACTTATGGAAACAAATCTAAAGTATTTGTTGCTGTATTCGGATGAGCAGGACGCAGCACTGTATACACACTATACAGTGTGGGACTTATTGTTGATCTCAGAGACCTGATCCCATTTTGGTAGTTTTAACTGTGCAGATGTACAGTGTTGGCAAAATAGATCAAGAAATAAAAAATAAAAAAACATGATGGTTGGGATCTTGCTATTCCTCATACAGTCCTACTTGGAAGATTGTGAACTCGAAGTCAGTAGTATTGACAAATATAAAGTTAATAGCACAAAATATTTTTTTTTGTCTTTGCCACAAAACATTCATAATGGTGGTGGCAAAAATGTGAACCCCAAGTTTAATACCTCCTACAAAAGCAAATTTGAGTCAAAAGTTATCAAATATGGACTTAAATCAATGAAACAAGTTTGAATGTGTGGTCTAGAGCTTTCGACAGCCCACAGCTCAAGAAATTGTAATACAAGGACATGATTGAGTATAATGGCAAATGTGCATAGACAAGGAAACCAAGCCAAGAGAACAGTAAATGCACACTGCAGAATTGTCAATGAGGTAAAGAAAAGACATTTAGTAATAGCTTAACGCACAAGGGAGTCATTGAAACCAATTAATGTCTCTGCTTTTGATTAGACCATGGGTCAAACTTTGAGCATTGAGGGTGTCTATATCACACTGGAGCCACTGCGGTCTGAAAAAAACACCATCTTGTGTGTGTGTGTGTGTGTGTGCATACGTGCGTGTGTGTGTGCGTGCGTGTGTGTGTTCGCGCGCGTGTGTGCGTGACAGAGAGAGATGTACACAGGAACATTTCAGGATCGGAATAAAATGAAAAGTTATGTCATATGTGCAGGGCCACATAACTGAGTTGGTTTTCTATCCAACCATAGTGCTAAACAAACAGATGGACATCAACAAAAGATAAACATTAACTAAAACATAAGACATGAGTCTGCTTTGCTGTTGAGCTCTTTCTGCTTTGCTGAGTCGCACTTCGTCTGGCACCTGACCTCCCCCTCAACCTTGCCGCCAAGGGTGACCCTACCAGGAGCTCGGCTCCAGACGGCATTGCTTTTTGGATCTCTGCTACACACAGGCCTCTCCCCCGCGACAAGGTGGCAACTCTCCGGAGAGGATGGCACTGCAGGTGAGTGTCCAATGGGGTGCGGGCTGGCACTGCCGGTGAGTGTTCAATGGGGTCGGATGGGGTGGGGGAAGGTGCAGCGTGGCACTACTGGTGAGCGGCGTCCAATGGGGTGGTGGGTGGCACACAATGGGATGCGGGTTGGCACTGCTGGTGAGCGGCCCAATGGTGAGGGGTGGTGGTGATGGGGGGGGGTGTTCACGGGTGGCACTGCCGGTGTGTCCAATGGCGGGGGGGGGGGGCACTGCAGGAGAGTGTCCAATGTGGGGAGGAAGGGGGCAGGGTGGCTCTGTAGGTGAGCCTCCAGTGTGATGGGAGGGGAGTGGCACTGCAGGTGTGTCAAATGGGGTGGGGGGTGGCTCCGGGATGGCACTGCAGGTGTGTCCAATGGGGTGGGGGGTGCGGGGTGGCACTGCAGTAGAGTATCCAATGGGGTGGGGGGTGCAGGGTGGCACTGCAGGTGAGTGTCCTCTTTCCCTTTACAGTTGAGATCCTGATGTGTCCAAAATTGCTGCAGCAAATAATTCCAATGAGTTCACAAACTTCCAAATAGGACTGTATATTAAATAGAGCTGCGACGATTCAGTGATCGCGATTATTTTAAGCGCAATAAAAGTAACTGCCACTACGAGGCAGACAGACGTGCTTGCTTATTACCTTTTGAAATGCTTCCGGGGCGGGGAGAAAACTGATTTTAAGTCATAGAGCTATATATAAGTACTAGAGTGCGAACTCCGCCAAAGCTCTGTGATTACGTGGAGCGCTGTCCGCCATTACGAAGAGGGTGAACTCATCCTTTGCATCAGTGCCAAGATGCCAAAGTATTGCTTGGCTTACGGCTGTTCCAACAATTACAGCAAAGCGAACGGCATAGTCTCTCACAAGTAAGTACTTGTAATATTATAATGACAGTGTCTAGAGCTGAAATGGAAAAAAAAAAAAAAAAAAAAACTTTTGTTAAAATTAAAGTCAAGTGGTCAAGTTAGGAAGTGCGAATCAGCGCTCTCATAGCCCGAGATTTCTCGTTAGCATCGGCCGGTTAATGTTCATTAATTTATCGGTGATGTTAATTGGAGATGACGGAGAGACTGAAGAATACGACCTGGATAGCATAACTATAATGATAACGGTTTCATCGTGATTCATGAAATCAGTGGCGGTTCTAGAACCGGGAATTGGGTGGGCGCAGACACGTCCCTTTATGGCAATTAGTCCTGGCTAGTTCTGAATCATTTTCCTCTACTGACGCGTTTTCCAATTATCGTAATTGGCAGCTGAAGACACGGTTTCTCTCCATATGCAATCGAACAGCGATGAAATCATGGGCGAAATTCAGTACAGAAAAATAATTTACTTATTAATAGGCCAGTGCTTCGCGTTGATTGATCAGGTCTGCGTTCCAATGAAATACCGCCTTTCACTCTCGGTATTCCGTGGATTGATTAAAAAAAAAAAAAAAAAAGTGGCACTCGGCAGTTAAATAGGCAGCGTGCTGCTCAAGCTATTTGCGTGAGATTCGACAGGTATGCTTTAAATACAGCAAATACTCGTCCAGATGAATGATTGTCCTCTTACCTAATCGGAGAGAACAAGCAGCACCTGTTAAGTGTGGAGTGCTCTCGGAGTGAACCTTTTGTTAATCACGAAAATGACTGAGAACAGGTCAGGACTAATAACTGTTTTAAACGAATGTTTTGTCACAATTCTCAGTTTTGGTTCCGCCACTGTATTTAATTTAGCCCATGATTTCATCGCTGTTCCATCGCATATGGAGAGAAACCGTGTCTTCAGTTGCCAATTACGATAATTGGAAAACGCGCCAGTAGAGGAAAAATGATTCAGAACTAGCCAGGACTAATTGCCATAAAGGGGACGCGGTTCGCGCCCACCCAATTCCCGGGTTCTAGAACCGCCACTGGTTTTGATTAGTCAGTTGGCTGAATAAATAGCTTGATTGCAAGTTCAGGAAAGTACACGGGAATTGATTTAAGGTGAGCTAATTATGCCAAGGCGATGGAGGCTGTCCAACCTCGCTGGTAATTAGCGGACTTCAAATCACAGGGTGTGTTAGAGTGCGTCTGCAAGTAAGCCAGTTGCGCAATTCTGCGAATCTTGCAGTTGCGCGATAAGTCCTCCAAACCCCATGATAGCTGCAGCCATCGTGGGGTTTGAGGGCTTATCGCGCAACTTCGCAAGATTCTCGCCAATTTTTTCGAATCTCACGCAGCCGCTTACTTTGCAGACGCCAAACGCACCCACAGTTTTTCGCCCGAAGCATTTCAAATGACCGCATTAGGTATATGTCATAGAAAAGGTAATAAGCAAGCACGTCTGTCTGCCTCGTAGTGGCAGTTACTTTTATTGCGCTTAGTTTAATCGCGATCACCGAATCGTCGCAGCTCTATTTAATATACAATCCTACTTGGAAGTTTGTGAACTCATTGGAATTATTTGCTGCAGCAATTTTGGACACATCAGGATCTCAACTGTAAAGGGAAAGAGGACACTCACCTGCAGCGCCACCCTGCACCCCCCACCCCATTGGATACTCTACTGCAGTGCCACCCCGCACCCCCCACCCCATTGGACACACCTGCAGTGCCATCCCGAGCCACCCCCCACCCCATTTGACACACCTGCAGTGCCACTCCCCCTCCCATCACACTGGACGCCACCTACAGAGCCACCCTGCACCCCCTCCCTCCCTACATTGGACACACCTGCAGTGCGACCCCGTAACCCCTCATTGCTCCACCCCCACCCCATTGGACACTCTCCTGCAGTGCCGCCAAACCCCCCCACCATTGGACACACTGCAGTGCCACCCCAGAACCCCCCATCACCACCACCCCTCACCATTGGACGCCGCCACCAGCAGTGCCAACCCGCACCCCATTGTGTGCCACCCACCACCCCATTGGACGCCGCTCACCAGTAGTGCCACGCCGCACCTTCCCCCACCCCATCCGACCCCATTGAACACTCACCGGCAGTGCCAGCCCGCACCCCATTGGACACTCACCTGCAGTGCCATCCTCTCCGGAGAGTTGCCACCTTGTCGCAGGGGAGAGGCCTGTGTGTGGCAGAGATCCAAAAAGCAATGCCGTCTGGAGCCGAGCTCCTGGTAGGGTCACCCTTGGCGGCAAGGTTGAGGGGGAGGTCAGGTGCCAGACGAAGTGCGACTCAGCAAAGCAGAAAGACCTCACTTTTACTGCGCTTAAAATAATCGCGATTTTTGAATCATCGCAGCTCTAATATTAAATGTTCAAAACTAACCAAATCAACAGTTTACAATATAGTCTTGCCTCAAAACTTCAGAAATCATGGGGTTATTTCTAAGTTTTTTAGGATGCATGCTCTCAGGAAAAGATACAGCTCTATAGCTTCATCTGCTGTGGCGGGTGGGTGTAAGAAGTTCTCTGCCATTATGAGGCAACACATGTTGAATACTGTTTCATCACAAGGGTAAGGTCCTCTCTGTTGGCACTCTTGTTTACAAGCCTCCACTGCTTCCTGAGAGACCTCTTTCAGGTGATCTTGTCCTCCAAATAGATGAGGGATGGTGTACATGAGAATCGGACGTCCATTTGGAGCAACTGCATTTCTGCTCCTGCGGATGACATGGGTATTCCACAAATGTGCAACGTGCTGCAGTTCTTCCTATATAGAAAGACAAAATATCATGGACCACACTGTTACTCACAGGCATAGGATTTTTGACAACTGCTCAAGGACTGGCTGCATTAGCCTACTGTGTTATTGTCGTAGTGAAAACAAACTATAACCTAAATGAGCCATTATTGGCTCGATTAAAACCAGACTTCAGTTTCTTGCAGCACTCTCGTGAGCCCTCATTTATCAAACTTGCTTAGGATCTGGTGTAGATTCTGGTGTAAATATCAGCGTTCGCCGGGTGTCGCGTCTGATTTACTAAAAGTGTGTATGTCGCTGATTTCGGTGTAGAACTGGCTTGGTGTTGATAAATCTGGCGGCTGAAACCATCGTAATTTATATGACACGCCCCTATAAATTCATGCTCCGGGAGGCATAGTCCTGCCCACTTTACGACATGGACTCTCGAAAGACGGCAAAGAAGAAAGAACTTAACTGAGGAGGAAATATAATAAATTATAACGTCTGAGGTGGAGAAAAACAAAATGGTTTTTTTGGAAGCCTTAAGAGTTGCATAAAGGGAGCCCAGAAGGCTGCAGTTTGGAAAACTATTGCTGCTGCGGTAAACACCGTTGGGGTGGAAAACCGGAGTGCAGCAGACGTTTGATTAAATTCATTAACAAATCGAAGAGACTATTCGCACTTATTTAAGTGCTTCCATGCACAAAAAGTAATCGAAATTTGCGTTAGACGCGCTTATAAGTGTGGCCAAGATGCACATTTCTCCATTGCCCACACTTATTTTAAGTGTGTCCAAAGCTAAAAAAATTTTCATGGCCAAACTTATTTTAAGCGGTACTTTCTATAAGCAGCACTGGAATGGTCATCAACTGGCGCAGTTATAAGTGTGGCCAAGAAAAAAATTCAGCATTGGCCACACGTAAAAGTGCGAATAACATCGGCCTTAACAAATTCAATTTATAGATCCATGATATTTCATATTATATAGCCTACATAACTGACAGTCCAAATGCTTTACATGTAGGTTAAAAAAGTGGCCCGATTTTAAGATCGCCACCAAATAAAGGGTTGCTGCGCCCAGGCATGGATGCATTATAAGAACTGGATACTGAACCGAAAATGGCCGCCCATTCATTTCAATGGAAATTGCTCAGTGGCGCAGCACGCCGACATGGGGCCATAGTTCCGGGGGCACGCAGACATGCGCTGTGTGACTTTTCGTTCGCACATGCGTAGTGTGGGGCTCATGAACGCGCTGATGTCTGAGGCATGTATGACAACGGCCCGCGGCCGTGGCACTCCCACAAAGGACGCGTGTTCATGATCAATGTTCTCCGGAAATGTAGCTATTTCCATGGTGAAACCCATACAACAGCTCTGTAACGAACGGGCAAACAGCACTCGGCTTAAATATAGTTTGGAAAAACAATTTATATACCTAATAGGGATATAAAATGTTGATGAACTATTTTTATTTAACAGGGAAATAAAATAATTCACTATCGCAAACAATGTCAGCAAAACAGTTGACTTGCTACTGTATAAGATGACAGTTCAATCTCGTTTTCCACACAGTTCAAAGCTAAATGTATTCGTAGAAAGTGAAATGCTTCGAGCTTGTAAGCTTGCAGCCTCCTCTATTCTTACTGGATTCATGACGATAACCCAACCGCACAGAGCACTGCCCCTGCTTCATGAACTGATAAGTTTTATAGTAGATGACGTTGATCAAAGTATATAGCCAATTCTGACAAGCGAAATTACTTTTAGTGTACGAATGCTCAAAGCTCATTAAATCCATTCTTTCTCTATACTTGGAACTGGAGCCCATCCCAGCTGACTCGCAGGGTGCACACACCATTCATTAGAATTTAATTTTAATATTTAATATCGCGAATGCATATGCTGCGCATACTCTAGCAACCCGGTGCGTCATCTGTAACATAGCTGCTGCCGTTATATGCTATTACCACGTTTATCAGCACTAGAAATTAAACTCTAAATTTTCTTGACTAAATTCATGCTTATGCTTTTCAAACCCGAATGTTTCTCTGGGTACTCAAACATCAAGGTAAGCCCGAAAAAGCCGCTGACTTTATTCGATATTAGTGAAATTTGAATACGGAATTATTTTCCTTCCCCTTATACAGGATTAGCAAATTCCTAAGTCCTCACATGATCAGCAGCCCAGTTATAAAATATACATAAAGTCGATCTTCGTTTCATTCTCATCCGTTCCTTTCTTCTGGGACTCTCGTATTTTTTCTGCGCAGATGGAGATCAGCTGCATCTGCTGCATCAGGGAATCTCCATCACTCCCATACCCTGATGCCGCTCACGCACAGTGTGTAGTTCACATCACAGGCTGAACAACAAATACTGTCTGTTTGTGAAGTGCTGTCATGCAAGCTCGGCGCATGCATAAAATAACAGAAACTTCATAGTTTGTATCTTAAAAGTTGCTGAAAAGTCACGACATCAAGTATGCACATCTGCTATTGTTTTAATAATTAAGAATGAGCATGCAATGGTAAATAAATGATTAGCTGTGTAGTTTTTTGAGCTGAATTTATACCATGCTGAAAGTGCACATGGATGTAGTCAATGCTACTTAGCCAGCATATAATACATGAAGCAGCAAAGCACAGTACCTTGAATCGGTGTAAGATATTCAAAGTAATAGAAATAAACAACTCAGCTTAGGTGCATCTTGAACATGTTAGCTGTTGTTAGCATGTTGAAGGTGTTAGCTACGTGCACGATTATAGGATGTCACCTTCAATAGTTACCGAATACAGGCCCGCTATCCAACCTAAGTTAACTAATAACAGCCTTTGCTACCTTACTGCATATTCTGTAACGCTACATAAAAGATCGGTGAAGCAGTCGAGTCCCTACATAACAAAGCCATTCATCGTATACAATAAATGAAAACACTGGTGTCGTTACACCTGCTCACTTTACCGACTTGGTAATAATGTAAGCCGACAGCACGAAATCTCCACACCAGTGCTACAAGCAGAGAAGCGCTTAGAGACAAGGTCCCCTTGGTGTTCGCATAGCCTGAATTAAAATAAAAAAATTTGTCGCTGCCGTGGAAAAAAAGGCACCAATGATTTAAAAGAGAAAAAATCAACAGATTATATATTGATCATTTGCGTAGTCAAAAAATTTATTCACGGATTCATTAGTGTCTTTTTCAATTGTTCCCTATGGAAAAATGTTCTTATTGCCCCCCATGGCATCACGTGACCTGCAATATCAGCTTGACCGCTAAGCCCTTGTAGGCGTGCGTTTTCGCGCTGGCTCAGTATCCAGTTCTTATAATACATCAATGCGCCCAGGCGCAGCAGCGCACGGACCGGTGGAGGCCAACCAGACTCGAACCTCCAACTGTCAGCTTTCGAGGAGCGCGTGGCAGCAGGGTTCCTGCTCTATCGTAGGAATACGAGGCGGTGGACACGGAGGAGTCCCCACCGCCTCGATCGGAGCTGCATGAGGGTAATTGTTAAAATTCAGTCTGCAGAGATCACTCTTCGTTGTACTTTTACTAGTAGCCGATAACTCCGTGATATTTTATTGGGTGCCACACAAAACGAGCAGCCACTCGTCACTTTCCAGGAATAGATCTTCTCCGTGCCGAAAGTTCCTCTTACGTCGAACAGAAGCTTATTCCTCTAAGCTTCTGTCCGACGAAGATCTTAGAGGATCTGCCATTGTCAAAATGTGATCACGATCAAAGTGTCCCTAAGCCTTTATATACTGAGCAACAAAAGAAACGAAAGTTAGCTAGTTAGTTAATGTACTCTCATCGTTACTCAGTCAAAGTGATCGCAAAATAAAAAAAAAAAAAAGTTTGATGAAACGAGAGTTTAATTGTGCACGCGCTATTAATACATTTGATTTTATAAAAAATAAAAAAAAATTACGCGCAAACTTATTTTCCAGTCTGTCTTTAATTAGCTTGAGTTTCTTTTGTTGTTCAGTAGGCCTATATATCTGACTGGATGAGCGTCTGACATACCACACCGCATATCTGCCAAGCCACGCATTGCGCTTAATCAAATTGATGTCAGCCGTCTGGCCTGACAAGCAGGTTGTCTCAAAATATAAGTTTAATTAATTTCTCGACACAGGTGTCTTATTTAGCCTATGTATCTATTTAGCCTATTTATTCATTTTACTAATAAGAGCAACAACGGCATGACGTCCCCATCGGTGCATATGGTTTATTACTCATTTTGACAGCTGCACTCGTTCCTGCATGTTGTTCACTGGTTTCAAATTTGCGTACACCTGGTCAGACCTGGCGTGAGATTTTTGCAGACCGCTCGCTTACGCTTCAGATTGATAAATGCCGATCCTTCTGCGGAGATTTGGCGTACACCCATTTTTTGGTGTACGCACGTTTGATAAATGAGGGCCCATGGTGATTCAAAGACAACCTCTACTGCATAGACCTATACAATATTTAATATCAGGTCAGGTCAACACATGATTGGGTGGAGCACACAGCTAAAGATGCTGGATAGCTTTTCCCTGTGTCCATTGCTTTACCCAGTTAATGGATAGTATGAAATTAATTTCATCTGCAATATACTTTTTTAAAATATAATTTGTGACTTTGATGGCCTGTTACGTACGCACTCTCTCTCTCTCTCTCTCTCTCACTCACTCACTCACTCTCTCTCACACACACGCGCGCGCGCGAGATGGAGCATGCATCAGTAGGCCTACCTCGATGATGGCCAGGCAACTAAACAATATAAGCTGCTTGTCCAAGAAGTCTCCAGAGAAACAGTCTTCGTCTTTCAGTTCCTGGAAACGATTAATCCAAAACTGGGCATGATGTCTTCTCAAAAAGGCCCACCAGCTTTCAATCCGCTGGTTGTGATTACTCGACCCAGAGATGTAACAATTACTGACGAGGCGATGGTCCGTACTATATCGTAAGAACCTTTGCATTTCTGCCATTGTGACATTTTCTGTTCCCAAATCTGCGCGAATTCTGGAAGGTGTCCCCATCCTCCTCTCAACTTCTCTAATGAAATAACCAGCGATGATCTTGGGATTGCTGTTTGTGGAATAGGCATGAAGCCATATCATGAGTCTTGAAAAGCCATCTGTAGCTCCATTTATGCTTACACCAAATGGCTTTAGTTTGTCGTACGAGTCGACATGCCACATAAAATTAGGCCCAGGGTTAAAGTACATGCGTCGCATCAGGCGATTTCTCCATCTTTTTTCAACACCGCGGGGGTCGAGAAACTTTAACAAATGCCTCACCGTGCTTTGGGTGACAACATATCCAGCTTGGATGCAGTTGAGATGGTGGAGCTTGTACCCATAGAGCCATCCTTGCCCCTCCAGTTGATCAATGAGGAACGACGCTACCTCGATAGGGTCGGATTCGCTCTTCCTTCGGTACAACCCCATGCATTTCAAAATCCTCCTCAAAGCACGATACTGATATTAATATCATCCACTGTGCTCAATAAGTTTAGGATCTCACCATGTCTCAAACCAAGCTTAAAGTACAGTTTAATCGAATCGCGCAAAGGAGCCATAGTGCCTAGCTTATGCCTGTCGTTTCGTTTAGTTTCAGAATCACGAAAATAACGTGAAAATTATCCTGTAAAAACGTGAAACTTTTCAATGTAATTACGTGATACTGAGCCTTATTATCACGAAATAACGTGAAAATTATCTTGTAAAAACGTGAAACTTTTCAATGTAATTTCGGATACTGAGCCTTATTATCACGAAATAACGTGAAAAATTATCTTGTAAAAAATCGTGAAACTTTTTCACGTAATTACGTGATACTGAGCCTTTTTTTTTTTTTTTTTTTTTTTAGCGTTTTTTAGCAGCAATACGCTTCGTAATTAGTAATACAATGTCTTGAAGAAAAGTTTATGTTTAGAAAGGAATATTTTGATATTCATGTTGCCATTGAGTCATCTGTCTTTGTGCATATCTCAGTGATTATTATTGTACATTGATTTTTGTACTTAGGAAAGGAGAAGTAAATCTAGAACCATGGTTTTCAATGCTGGGACCCAAGCAATGAACAATTTTCTTTAGGACTATCTGAGAGCAGCCTGATTTTGGTAATCAAGGGCTTTGTCATTAGGTGATCAGCGCATCTTGTGTGTTAGCGCTGAGTAAGAATAGAAATGTGCACCTCATTCTGGCCCGAGGCATGCAATTTGAAACCACCAGTGTATTAATACACTGAATTGATGAAAAAATGGGGAAATCTGCTCATCCAACGTCTCATTCCGAAATTGTGGGCATTAAGAAGGAGTTGGTCCCCCATTTGCTGCTATGACAGACACTTCTGGGAAGCCTTTCCCACTAGATGTTAAAGCATCGCTGGATATTTGTAACCATTCCATCCGCAAAAAGCATTTAAGAGTTCGTGATAGTGATGGCAGCAAACCACATATGCACCTCATTCTGAGCACTGCAGTAATGCTGTGACGAGAAAAGGCCTTCCCCAAACAGCTCGAAGCATAAAATAATCTGGTATGTGATTGATTGATACGGCATTAATGTTTTCCTTCAGCAGAATTAAGAGGTCAAGCCTTAATGAAAAAGATGCCCAGACCAAATAGTCACCACGAACATTTGGCAATATACTGTAAAATGGGGTAATAAGAGACACTTTTGAGATATTTTTTTGATTCCTCCCAAAGCATCCTGGCCAAGTATGTGTCAAATCTGTTTATTGCTGTCAATCATAAAAAACAATAGAATCATATCCAACTCACCTTGCAATTTTCAAGTACCTACCAAGGTATCATAAAAATAATGTATCATGACAGGGAGTGTCGAAAAAAAAATTTGAATTTATGCTTTTGAAAACTTTCCGAGAAAATTGTCCCTTGTTACCCGGCGTCCCTTTATTACCCCATTTTATGGTACTGTACTTGAAAGGAGTGCTGTTGATTGATCCTCATTATTCATTATTTTTGACCATGAACCGTCCAATATGTTGGGTGTGTGGCAAGCAATGAGAAAAGAAATAAAGGTAGCATGTATTCTATTTTACAGAAGAAGCAAAAGTTTTCCATTTTACTGAAACTAATCCCAGCTGGTTACTCGTGGTTCTTTTGCATGCAGTTCCAGTGAGATGGCTTTCAGCTGTGGCAGGAGATGGCAACTGAATCTTTTGTTTTCCAGTCACTGGGTGCTCAAGAAGTGAATTCAGTGCAAAGCGAGGGTTTGCAAATTTGGATGTTAAGTAAGTCAGGAGAATATTTTGTGGATTTTTTTTTTTCCCCCATTGGCAGCAATAAGCTGTGGAAAAAAAAAAAAAAAAAAAATTTTCCCTGTTGGCAGCAATAAGCTGTGGAAAAAAAAAAATCAATTTTTTTTTTTCCATTGGCAGCAATAAGCTTCCGTACATCATACTGTAGTGAGAGTTAAAAAAAAAAGAAGTTTAAAAAATTTTCAAAACAATTTTCATAGCTGTGGGAAATTGAGGTTTTTTCTGACACGTATGATTTCTACATACGTTTACCTCATGACAGACGTCAAATTTTGGAAAGGTTTAATATGAACATCCTTCATTGTAATACCATGTAAGACACTAAATACTGAATAGCATTAACCCTTAAAGTACTTCATTTTTACTCACCCTATTCCACCACAAAATAATGATTCATTATTTAGTTGACAATTCACCTTCAGCAGGACTTACAGGTACCTGTGAACCCTTCCGAAGGTCATTGCTAACTAATTTGCCAACTGAAAATTGATAAAATTGTTGACCTTTTGACAGGTGAAATTTGAAATTTTGCTTTGTATATTTTGCACCTTGCGTGACTATAGCAGTGATTAGCACTTTAAGGGTTAATAGCTCCCCTTTAAGCTAAGTAAATATTTCGTCTTGCCATTTTCCTCTTTTTTAACCAGATTGTCAGTTTCGCAGCAAAGCCAGCATTGCACTGACCATAGTTGATGGAGCAGTCTGAGGTGAAGTGGTTTGCACAAATTAGCCAGAACATTGTTGTTGTAAATAAATTGTAACCATCATTTCTTTTTGTCTCGCGATGGTGGTAGTCAATAAGTACATTCGTGCTGGTTTCTGCAACCAAAAACTGAACAGTTGGTGTGTCCTGCCCTACCCTACGACACCACAAAATTTATAGTAGCATAGAACAACAACGATAGCTTTCATTATGGGACTTTATTTCTCTGAATTTTGTCAATAATGTTTGCAGAGGTTTTTGGATGGAACCCAAGTAGAAATGACACATAAAAAGCACTATCTATCTTTTAGTCCTTCAGTGTCACTGTTCAAGGATGGCAATATTTAAGTAAAGAATTTCTCAAGAAATTTTGTTGTCTGATGCTTGGCTTGTGTTCTGAAAAATTCTTTAAAAAAAAGTTTGGTTGGGGCTTATTTTACGATGATTTCCCATTAATCCAGATGGAGAAATTTTTGCAGTTTTTTTTCAATTCACACTTGTCCTGATCATCTCACATGTTTTGTTTTATTTTTTGCCTGTGTGCTGGCAATGCAGTGGGACTAGATGTGTGCCAAACAAAAACAAACAAAAAAAAAAACATATAGAAGAACACCAAGTTGAAGAAGCTGACTGCTGAAAGGCTGGTTGCTAGGGGCTTTTTACTTGGTAAGTAGGGTGTGTTGGATGGTTTCTGCAGTGTTTTCAAGTGGATTTGAGAGTGTACATGGTGATTTCTGGGATGTTTCTTGGTGGTTGCTAGGGTGTAAAGGGTGGTTAGAGCTGTCCATCTGGGTGGTTTCTAGAGTGTTTCTAATGGGTTGCCAGGGTGTACAGGGTGGTTGCTGGGGTGTTTTGGTGCTTGCTCAAGTGTGCAGGATGGTTGCGAGGGTTTTTCTAAGTGGTTGCTTGGGTGTGTCTTGGTGGTTGCTAGGGTGTATAGAGTGACTTATTATGTGTTTTTTTGGCACTTGTTAGGGACTGCAGGGTGGTATCTAGGGTGTATCTAAGTGGTTGCTTGGGTGTGCAGGGTGTTTGCTATGCTGTTTCTAAGTGGTTGCTGGGGTGTACTAGGTGGTTACTAGGGTGTTTTTAGGTGGTTGCTATGGCATTGGGGGTGCTTAGTAGGGTGTTTCTAAATGGTTGCTAGGGTGTACAGGGTAGTTTCTAGAGTGTTTAAAGGTGGTTGTTAGGGTGTTTCTGTGTGGCTGCCTGGGTGTTTTTAGATGGTGGCTCTGGTGTACAGGGTGGTTGCTAGGGTGCTTCTAGGTGGTTGCTAGGGTGAACAGGGTTGTTGCTAGTGAGTGCCTTGTGGTTGGTATGGTGTTTTTTAAGTGGTTGCAAATGTTTTACAAAAAATACTAAGGAAACTAGATATCAACAGTCTGTAGCCAGGAGGGTGGATAAAGGTAATCAATTTGCTGGAGGTGAGGAGGCAAACAGGACAATGGTTCTAGGCAAGCATTGAATTCAACACTAAAATGGTTTACTGAGCACAGAATAATGGTTTTACTCCGGCCATTCCTGTCCCCTGACCTGAACCCAATAAAGAACATATGAGACTAGCTAAAGAAAACAGTCATCTCATGTGGATCATGGAAGTTAAAGGATCTGGAGAGATTCTGCATGAAGGAATGGTCCCTTGCCATGTCTTTTCTGACAGTAAACACAATGGGAGGAGACTCAGAGCAGCTATCTTGGAAAAGAATCAGAATCAGAATCAGAATCAGACGACTTTATTTGTCCTAAAAAAGGCAATTCAGTTTCTCCAGTCTTCCATGGAAGGTAGACTGCAGCGGGTCGCACAATGAGAGACGCCAAACAAAGTATAAATGAAGTAAATGCAATCATTTTGGCTCATGTTTCATTAAACTTAAATAATGGTTCTTGATTATACTTTGTTTCATTCATTGTATTTCACCTAAAGGTTATATTTCATGAAAATTTTGTGTTAAAAATCATGAGATAAATATGGCATTCATTCATAATCACTTTTGTTCATATTTACCATCAGAATGCTCATAACAAAAGGAGCCAATTGCGGAATCAGAATTAACAGGTTTTTTATTGTCAGTCACCAATCCCAAACCAGAACTTGCAGGGCAGTGCAATTTAGGCTTGGCAGTTCATATTTGGAGTCAGAGCACTGCAGATGGTGCACTAGAGATCAGGCAGGACATAATTGAGGAAGCAAGCTGTGGAGATATCCAGGAAAGCAGTCCGAGGGGAACTGGGGCAAGTGAAGTGGGCAATAGTGAGGTTTAAAGCAGGGAGATGAACACAGGGAACAGGGAGACTGCAAACAAACACTGAGTAGGGCAGAAAATATGCAGACCAGGAGCAAGATGAGTAATATGCAAGAAAGTGATGATAGGCACGGCATGGCACAAAGACAATCTCGCAATGCTGACAGAAAACTAAGGAATGTAAATGTCCACGATCAACAAGTGAGAAGAAAAATGTGCGGCAAGACACGAGGAATGTATTAAGGCAGGGGTTCCCAAACTTTTCCATGCCAAGGCCCCCCATATAGCATTGGCTACTGGCTGGGGACCCCCTAAGGCGAGACATCTTTAAAAAACCCATTGACAATACAATGGCAAATGTAAGAAAAACAACTTCAGACCATATTTCCTTAATTAACACAATAATAGCTTAATTACATTTTCATTCCATAATTCTGTTTACCATTATAAAAACTGACAATTTAGTTAAACAACATTCAACAGCATTGTGTGTGTGTGCGCGAGAGAGAGAGAGAGCGCTAGTGGGTGGGCTTGAGGGGAAGGCATTTCCTTCTCAGCCAGGGCAGGAAAGTCCTTTCTTACATGCAGCCAGTAGCTAGGGAGGGAAAGAGTTTCAAATTTTATTTTCAAATCACCTGAGTCTGTCATCCCAATTAGCTCTTCCTATGACTAAGTCCAGACTACCACCGACACCAGGGGCAAAGGAGTCCCTCACCCAGTTTAGATGAGTTTTTTCAAGTTCAGGGAAATAGTCCCTGAAATATCCCCAGGGGTGCTCCAGGTGGGACTGGATCAGGGGAGAAATGGTGCCCAGCTCACCAGACGACAGCAGCTCCTGATGAAGCAATGGGAACATTTCTGCAACTCCCTCCTGGAGCTTGTTTGACCATAGTGTGATCTTCTTGGAAAACACACACACTTTGTCTGGTGCATGCAACGTGTCACGTCCTTGCATGCTTTGATTCAGTACATAGAGACGCTGGAAAATGTCTGAAATGTATGCAAGTTTGGGAATCCAGGCTGCATTTGCAACAACGGTCAGCCTGCTGATGCTTATCAGATGAGAAGAACTCTGCAACCTCTGTCCGCAGCTCATACGCACAGTTCAAAACTGACCCCCATGACAGCCAGCAATAGGGTGGAGCAACAACCCTTCAAAATGGGCGCCCATCTCGTTACACAGCGGAGTAAACAGTCTGTCTTTCATTAGGCGGGCTTTTGTTATGTCTGGTGAAAGGAACCAAATGCAAGTAGTCCAAAATGCAAAAATCATGGTCTTTATTACAGTCCAAAGCCAGGTAATCAGTGACAATACAGAAGGACAATCCAAAAAACAGAGTCCAAAGACAGGCAGGGGTTGAAAAGCCAAAAAGCACAGGTTACAGTTCCAAACCGTAAGGCAGTGGGAGAGTAGAGTGTCCGAAATCCGAATTCAAAAGCCAAGGCAGCAGTACACAAATCGTGGTCGGGCAGAAAAAGGGTCGCAATAAGACGGCAAATAAATCCAGACAGGCACAGACAGAAATTGGGATCGGTCAGAGGGGTATCACAGAATCACAAACAAATCACTGGCGTACAAGGAGCTCGGCACAGGAAAAGTTGATCTAGAGTCTGACAAGAGCTAAGCAGAAGTGAGGGACTATATATACACAAGGGAGGTAACGAGCTAGGTGGAGCAACAGGTGTGAGGAATAATCTGAACATTAACTGAGAGGGAAAAACGTGGTAATTAAACAATACAAAATGGGAAAAAATGACAAAGACTAGTTTTCATGGGACATCCTCAAACAATGGCTCTATTCAAGGAGTGGCTAAGTGGGGAGAGATGGAAGAAACAGATTAGTATAAGCGATAGTTGCAAAGTCTCTGCAGAAACAAAGGAAAAGCACTGGGAGAGCAAAGAGGGCGGAGTTACAGATTAGTGTGGAAAGTGGAGAGAATCAATTAGTGGAGTTAGTAGTCTGTGCAGAATTAATATTATATTATTATTAATTCTATATAATATATTAATTAATATTAATATATTAATACCCAAATGTGCAAGTTAGTAATGTGTATGTTAGTTATTTACAGGATTAGGATATAGTAAGGATTAGTACATAAACTACAACCCCAATTCTGAAATAGTTGGAACGAAGTGTAAATTGTGAATAAAATCAAAATGCAATGACTGTCAGATCACATGAGCCAATATGTCATTTACAATAGAACATAGATAACATTTCAAGTGTTGAAACTGAGACATTTTACATTTTTATCCACAAAATGATCTCATTTCAATTTTTCTGGCTGCAACAGGTCTCAAAAAAGTTGGGACACAGGCAAAAAAGGGCTGAAGAAGCAATTAATATATAAGAGAATCAGCTGAAAGAACATTTAGCAAGTAATTACATTAACTGGCATCAGGTGTGTAACATGATTGGCTATAAAAGGGATGTCTTAGAGAGGCTGAGTCTCTCAGAAGTAAAGATGGCCAGAGGCTCTCAAACCTGTGAAGGCTTGCGTAAAAAAAATTGTGGAATACTTAAAAACAGTGTTCCTCAACGTCAAATTGCAAAGGCTTTGAAAGTCTCATCATCGACAGTGCATAACATCATCACATGATTCAGAGAAACTGGAAAAATCTCTGTGCATAAGGGACAAGGCCAAAGACCTTAACTGGATGCCCGTGATCTTCAGGCCCTCAGACACCACTGCATCACTCATTGGCATGATTCTGTCATTGACATTACTAAATGGCCCCAGGAATACTTCAAGGAACCACTGTCTGTAAACACAGTCCACCATGCTATCCACAGATGCCACCTAAAACTCTATCATGCAAAAAAGGAAGCCATTGTTAAACATGATCCAGAAGCGCCACCGTGTTCTGTGGGCCAAGGCTCATTTAAAATGGACTGTAGCAAAGTGGCAAAGTGTCCTGTGGTCAGACGAGTCCAAATTTGACATTCTTGTTGGAAATCATGGGCGCTGTGTCCTCTGGGCTAAAGAGGAGAAAAACCACCCCTCCTGTTATCAGCGTTCAGTTCAAAAGCCAGCATCTCTGATGGTAGGGGGATGCATTAGTGCATATGGTGTGGGACACTTGCATGTTTTAAAAAGCACTATGAATGCTGAAAGTTATATAAAGGTTTTAGAGCAACATATGCTCCCCTCCAGACGACGTCTATTCCAAGGAAGGCCTTGTGTATTTCAGCAGGACAATGCAAAACCACATACTGCAGCTATTACAACAGCACAACTTCGTAGTAGCAGAGTCCATGTGCTGAACTGGCCTGCCTGCAGTCCTGATCTTTCACCGATTGAGAACATTTGGTGCATAATTAAACAAAAAATCTGTCAAAGGAGACCCAAAACTCTCCAGCAGCTGGAAGCCTGTATTAAACAAGAGTGGGATCAAATTCCAATAGCTAAACTCAAGAAACTTGTCTCCTCAATGCCCAGACGCCTCCACTCTGTTAAAAAGAAGAGGGGATGCCACACCATGGTAAACAGGCCCCTGTCCCAACTTTTTTGAGACCTGTAGCAGCCATCAAATTTGAAATGAGCTCATTTTGTGGATAAAATTGTAAATTTCTGAGTTTCATCATTTGCCATGTTATCTCTGTTCTACTGTGAATAAAATACTGGCTGGTGTGATTTGAAAGTCATTGCGTTTTGATTTTATTCACAATTTACACTTTGTCCCAACTATTTCGGAATTGGGGTTGTAGACAAAACATACAATGTTGGTGTGATTATTAGTGTTGAAGGAAGTAAATAAGGCATGGGGGAATTTGTGAAACACCGTAAACTTCTGAAATCACCTGAAATGTGACAGCTCGCAGACTGGGCCGTGCACTGGCAAAGAACATAGAAACCCAAGACATCACACTGAAGAGTAATGTGCATAATATGGCAGATAATACAGAATGCATGAACTAAACAAATCAAGTAGAAATAAACATAAAACCAGAACAGGCAGAATAACAGATCATAACAGCTTTAATGAAATTCACTACTTGAATTATGTCTTGTAGTACCTGATTAAGCTCTTCGTCAATCCTCTTCGCAACGACCGCTTCGCGGCGGAGCATGCAGTGTGTGGCAATTGCATTTGGGGTTTTCTGCTTGATGAAAGCGGTCACTCCACTATTTTTCCCGGTCATGGCCGCGGCCCCATCCAGACACACCCCCAGACAAGACCAATGAATTCCATTAGATTCAATGTAGTCCTCCAAAACATGAAAAATGTCTCTCCCAGTGGTTCTGCTTTCTACTGCTTTACAGAATAGTTTTTCCTCAACAAACCTCTCTTGGGAAATGAATCTGATGTACATGAGCAGTTGGGCAGCATTAGCTACGTCCGTGCTTTCATCCAGCTGAAGTGCGAAATATTCGCTGGCTCTCACCTGCTCCATCAGTTGAGCGGACACGTCCTGAACCATATCACAAATTCGTCGGCTCACGGAATTGTCAGAGAGTGGTACAGCGTCAGTTTTCTGGGCAGCATCCTCACCAAGCAATTTTCTAACAATGTCTTTGGTAGCTGATAGAATCAAATCCTCTCCAACTGTGTGCGGTTTCTTAGCACAAGCAATATGGTATGATGCCAAAAACAATGCCTTCAATACCTGTTCGGGGACAGTAGCTTGCTGCATGAATGTAGATGCCTAAGATGCTCTTCTTTTCGTTTGAAAAAGTCCAGGTGTTTTTCGGCTTCTGCGGGGTGCTTTTGTTTCAAGTGATGCTGAAATATAGATGGTTTATAACACTCATTTGAGAGGGTCTTCAGGCGGAGAACGCACTTGGGGCACTCATAGCCATTATAACTTGCGGCGGTAAATGCATACTTAATGTACGCTGCTCCATACTTGCGAGTTTTAGTCGGCCAGGAGTTCTTCAAATTTTTTTACAGCTGAGCTTTTGTCCCAGGACTGAGCTACTGTTCGGCTCCTCAAGTTTTTTCCTTTTCAAAAACTTTGTAGCAGGCCGTGCAGAGGTTACCAGGGCAACACTGGGAGTTTATTTGATATGATCTTGTGACTGGCAGGCAGATGGGCTTGGCAAATAAGATTTAGATGTTATAGATAATTAGAATGATTTTACAATAGTACACAAAATAATAATATTTAAAAAATCAATTTTACAACAACAACAACAACAACAAAAAATTTCATTTTCCCCCAATTTGCTGAGGCCCCCCAAGCACCCCTTGCGGCCCCCTCTTTGAAAACCTGTGCAGTAAGGAATATCCAAGTAAAAGGCACAATTAATCAATTAATTAAAAAAATGATACAATAACCAAGAAGATGTGAAATCCACAGACAGAATGAACAGGGCATGAGAACTAATTAGCCTAAAACAGAAATAGGAAGTTACTATTTACCAGAGGTGTCAACATTAGTGACGGGCATTGTAAAAAATTCAGTTACTCATGGCGAAGAATAAAGTCAAGTGCTGTTTTCATGGCCTCCTAAGACACACTGTCTATCCAGAGAGATGCAGAGAACCAGCACATTTGTTTGCTGCATTCAGGATTGATGGGTGTTTGGAGTGGAATAAAGAAAAGTAGCACTCCCTTTTGTGTTATCACAAACAAGAATCAGACCTGCGTGCTCCTGGATATGGACAATGTGGCGCTGCATTCCATATTCACGATAAAAATTAAAATGCAAGCAACAAGGTTTATTAGATTATCAGTAATGTGCTGGATGTGAAGAGGAATTGAACAAGGTATTTACACTGAATGGAATAATTTGATGTTAGCGATGTTTTTGTTTTTCCCACAATCCCTCTAAAAATAAAAGGTACACAGGAGGAAAGTGTGGCATCCATGTAGATAAACAAAATAATTTACAGGCTGTCTAACAATATTTGCAGAGCCCATGAGTAGACTCAAAAGAGAAATTTATTAATGTCATTTAACAGGTCATACTTTATGGTATCGATTTGCTGTTAATGAGTCACACTGTCCGATTAGTATGGCTCACTACACAACACACGCAAGGGTACAGAAAAGTACCAAGAATAAAAAACCTCTCATATGAGCACAGTGTGTGCCACTACTGTGAGCTAATTAAATATAAACTGCACTTTTTTTTTTTGCAGAAAACTAATTACTTTTTCGATGAAGATGTGAACATGGTGCTAGTGAATCATTTATTTATTTTAGGCCAGTGATTATAAGCTATCTAATAAACCAATTTCTTCACTTTAATAAAACAATTTCTTCACTGCTTTAAATGGCAAGAACTGAGGAATGACCTGATGCTTCAAACCATTCCATGCGGAGCACTTGATCCATGGCAGAGGAAAAATGTTCACTTCCATAAAAAAGCAGAGGAAAAGATTGAGAGTGTATCACATCTGACCTTAAAAACTGTCTTTTTCTGAGTCTAATTTTTTTTTTTTTTAACCTACATATGTTGGCAAAAAATGATGGCACATCACCAGCAAATGCCTCAACTACAAGTAGGGTGACCAGATACTCACAAACCAAATGTGGGACAAATGGTATGTTTGTATGGGATAATGTTGCCCATGCTAAAAGGTAGACCAAAAATTACGATAAATGAACATTGGAATTCTGTCCCTTAGTTTGTTTTATCTTTGTGCTTTACCCTGTGGCTAATTCAGTATCATAAAATATGCTAGTAGTAGGTCTGAAACATGGTTAATATGACCACACTGAGCTGCCTATACGGGTCTCTTTGCACAGAGACAACTTAACAATTTGGCAGTATCTGAACAAAACTTAAATTGCCTCATCTGTGCGTCTCATCTATCATGAAGGCAGCAGGCATCACTTGCTTCAGCTTTGTCATCCCTCTGACTCATGCCAAACTATGGCCATTTTAATTAAAAAAGGTATACAATAAAAATAAATATAAATAACAACTAAAATGAAAGTTCTATTTTCCATCACTGTAATAAAAGACAATTACTGTGCCAGCAACGATAACTGTCCTCAACTAAAGCTGAAATGATTTTATACCAAGTAAAGGCTGATTCGGGGAAGGTGTGACGAGAGCAATCATAAGTGCTGCATTGAACACATACTATGTCTATATGTGTCATTTCACAATACTGGAGAGATTTCAGGGATAGTTTTTGTTCATTTTTTTATTATCAGCAGATAATGATTGATGCTTTTACTTCATGTTAATTTTGTTTAGCACACGTAAGAGATACAGTGAGGACAAAACTACCACTTAAACCCAAGTAGGTTTTTTTTAAATCAAAGTTATTCAAATTATTTTTAGCTCAAAAAAGGACACCAAATGCGACATCAAAAATTTTTTTATTAAAACGGATGTGGGAAATTAAAATTAATAAGTATTATGTGCATTTGCCCATAAGTTATTTACTCACAGTCCAGTGAATAAATTCCACTTCGTTAAAAAAACTTTTCTTGTCAGCACATAGGTCGATATTAGATTGATATTATCAAGTTACGGTCGTTGCCCGACGTGTCTGCTGTGCTAATGACTGTTACTCAGGCAGGCAGGTCTTGAGTTAGTAGCACTGCTCAAATGTACCGCTACTCCACAGAAGAACGGACTTTCCTTGCGGCGATAAACCAGCTTTTCTTTACTTAAGTTCCGTCGATTTTGAAAAATATTAACTCAACTACTAAAAATCATGTCATGCTCAGTAAATCACGACCATTACCAAAGACGAATTTTGATCTTTGATTTTTTGATCAAATCTTTGATTATACGCATCAATTTATTGATTTTCGTGTCCTACGAAATGAATCTGTGCACACATTTTATCGGCAATGAAAGTTTTGCCGTCTGCTGCTGTAAGTCGGCTGATATCCGCGACCGTACCTTTCATGTCCACAATTTTGTGCAGCAAGGACGGTAAAGTGAAAAGGGAGTTATGATAAACATTGTCTATATCCATCCATGTTCTTGATCATTGTGCAGCAATTGGCCATTCTCCCACACGGTAAGATGTTACTGACTGCTATGTTGATGACTTTTCTGTATAATTTGCATTATTGATTCAATATTTTAGGATTATAATGCAATTACTTATCATGCATTGACGGATTCATTTGTACCCATTTCTTGTCCACTGTAATCCATCATGATGAAAGTTATGCTTCAGAATAACGTCATCCTATAACATATCACATGAATTAATCCTACAGTTGATGTTATCCGTAGGCAGTGATGACGACTTTCGAAATTCAACATGAGTTGGCGTTTTCTTGCTTGTTTCACGGTCACGGTTTTGTTACCCAGCATTGTGAAAAGACTCACATAGCATCTGTTATGCAAGTAACTGGTGAAATGTTTGACGTTATCATGTTTAAAAATTTAAGGTGTGTTTAATTTACGTTGTACAATGTCAATTAAAGCATCCAACCGGAGCCGAGACATCGAATGCACCTTAAAGGGGCATTTTCACGGCCAAGCTAGCATAGTAAACTTGAAAAGGTGGGTGGTCCCAAAATGGTCCCATTAAGGGCGTTTTCTGGCCCAAACCACCGAATTCAAAATAATTATCAGCATTGATAAACCACCCCATGGGGTTCATGAGTCCACCAGAAAAACCTGCGATATCAATTTTCTTTATGAAAAAAAAAGACTTTTAACATTTTTTAGTTTTTGGGAGGGGCAACCCATTCTGGGGCCCCACAAAGTGTCACCAATGATTATAATCATGTGCTTTTCAATGCACTTTGTTGCTGATATATTTTCCTAATTAATGAAAAAATGAATTTGTAGTAATTAATGTCATACTGCAAGATAGGAAGATATTTGGTCAAAAAATATGTTCTGAAATGGAGATTTCTAATGGCCATGAGTGTAAACGACAGTACATTTGACAAAGTTCCCGGCCATGACACACTAAGGGAATTTGCTGAAATTTGCCCAAGGATATGGCCAACATTCAACGAAAAAACCAGGATGTGTCGACACCGGTAACATCTTCATCCAAACACTTGCATCAGCAAACCGTTGTAAACCCTAAAATGGGGTGTGTTGAAATGAAATGGATTTTGTGAGAATGGCTCTCACTTAATTCTTCTATTTTAGGTTTTTTCAGCAATGTAGTTATGTGTTCAATACTTTTTCCTGGTGTCATTCTACTTTATTACTCATAACTTAAGCCCATAAATTATTTGTTTTGATTTCTTTGTATGTGTGAATTACTTGGGTTGTGGTTTACTTGGGTTTGCTGTGAAAAATTCATGTCAATAGCCCCATTAGAAACATATTTACTGAGAAAAATGTTGAGGCATTAAATACTTATTTTTCCCGCTGTATGTGCGAAATCTGGTCTGGCATTGTCTTGCTGAAATAAGCAAGGCCTTCCCTGAAAAAGATGTGGTCTGGATGGCAGTATAATACTGTTCGCGAAAAGACAGAAATCTAACTAGTTACAAGGCCGTGAGGTTAAAGTGAGAAAGACGGTAGTAACTGGTTAGGGATTGGTCGTCACGGTCGGCTGAGCAGCTCATGTATATATATATATACATATTTACATATATATATATATACATACATATATATATATTATCGGTAAATGTAGTCCGGTGCAAGCCTCGCCGTCTGTTGGCTGCATGAGTCTAACCTTGTGTTAGTACACCAAGCAGCTCAATAGCTACGTGTATTGCAATGTTATGTAGCCTTACAGGGTCAAATACTGGCCTTGGTAAACACTGGTCACCGGCGACGAAAACAGCCGAAAGGAAACAAAAGCCCTAATTATGAACCCCCAGAAACATGCAATTACGGCGAGAACAATCCTAAATATTAATATAAATGGGTGTACAGCAAGCTCAAATTTACTATTTTACTTAGAGAAGGCACTCTTACATTTGCATCTCTGACAGAAACCAGTACCGTCCAAAGCAAAATGTTATTAAATGTCCGACCGATACTTTCCCAATGGGCTACTTGGGGGTTCTGTGTTATGATATTTTGTGCCAAGAAAATTGGTATACATTTTGCATATATATTCTGTAATAAGTGTTTTTCACTCATTTAGGATATATAAAGCAGAATCACTGACATATAGTCACTTCGTCTTTCACTTCTCAAATCTTTACATCAGTTTACACATTCCACTTGCTATTTCATACGCCAACCCAGTTTTCTAAGTCTTTGAAGCTTTGTTTGGTCTTGCAAGATGTCTCGACATAATGAACTTAGAGGTTTGCTTAATTTTTTTTCTCAATTAATTTCTGCTTGAATTCGTATACATTTTGGTAGTCCTAATATAATATATGTTATTAATTGCTTATTTCCGTATTGCCTTGTTATTGGCCTGAGGGTTGCCGCATTGGCCCGAGGCTGCAGGCCGAGGCCAATACCAAGGCAATGTGAAAATAAGCAATTTATAATATTTTTAATTGGTTACGTATGTTGTGCTATCATGACAATATTATGACTATGACTTATGAAGTACGCAACTTCAAGACTCATTAAAGAGCTAAATGCTAGGTCCGTGACTGTAGTCTGCTTCTTTGAAGAGAGCGAATGCAACAGTTACTGCAACCGAAAGGCCAATACCAAGGCAATGCGAAAATAAGCAATTTATAATATTTTTATTAATTGGTTAAGTATGTTGTGCTATCATGACAATATTATGACTACGACTTCTGAAGTACGCGATTTCAAGACTCATTAAAGAGCTACATGCTAGGTTCGTGACTGTCGTCTGCTTCTTTGAAGTGAGCAAATGCCACAGTTACCACGACCAAAAGGCCAGTACCAAGGCAATGCGAAAATAAGCAATTTATAATATTTTTATTAATTGGTTAAGTATGTTGTACTATCATGACAATATTATGACTATGACTTCTGCAGTACGCGACTTCAAGACTCATTTAAGAGCTAAATGCTAGGTCTGCGACTGTCGTCTGCTTCTCTGAACAGAACAAATGCCACAGTTGCCAATGGTTACTTGTGCACGCGCTGAACTCGGCCAATACTGGTCGGCCAAAACAAGATGTGTTGGAAGGCCGTTTTTACTGTATGCGGGCAATAACATACATAACCAATTAATAAATGGTAATATTGTGCGGTAATACCACCCATAGAGGAAGACAGGTTCCATGAAAATTCTGTCACTGTAAGCAGACCCCCCTTGGTGAAAACCAAGTTAGTCATATTTATTAACCCGATAGGATATCAAAACCATACCGTTAGCTAACTGGTTAATGTTCTGTCTTTTTGCGAACAGTACTGTATAGGGAACTCCATATCCTGTTTAATTTAGCATTAATGGTGTCTTCACAGATGTGCAAGTTAGCCATTCCATGAGCATTAATGTGCCCCTATACCATCAGGGATGCTGGCTTTTGAACTGTGCGCTGATTACAAGGTGGATGGTCCCTCTCCTCTTTTGCCCACAGGACACGACGTCCATGATTTCCAAAAAGAATCTGACATTTTGATTGGTCAGACAACAGGACAGTTTCCACTTGGCTGCAGTCCATCATAAATCATCCTGGGCCGAGAGAAGGAAGTCGCCTTTCTGGATCTAGTTTACATAGTTTCATCACTACGTGGTAGAGTTTTAACCTTTATTTGTAGAAGCAGTGACAAACTTTGCTCATTGACATTGGTTTTTAGAAGTTTTTCTCAGCCCATGCAGCAGAGTTGTGACCAAGTCATCATGTCCAAGTCGAATCAAGTCACTGGTCATTAGCTCAAACTCAAAGCAGACGAGGGAGAGCAATGAGGAGTGAAAGGGGGCAGGGGAACAAATTAGACAATTAGCTAACTAATTAAAAAGCAGAGTGGGGAAAGCTGAGAGAGTTAAAAGCTTAGATACATTTCGGATCAGAAAGGGGTCAATGTCAACATGAAATGCAGCTCATGGCTCTCTCAGCTTTCTCCACTCTGCTTGTTAATTAGTTAGCTCATTGTATAATTTGTTCCCCTGCCCCCTTTCGCCCCTCATTGCTCTCCCTCGTCTGCTTTGAGTTTGAGCTAATGACCAGTGACTTGATTTGACTTGGACATGATGACTTGGTCACAACTCTGCCATGCAGTAATTTCGACAACAGAATCCTCTCTGTTTTTGATGCAGAGTCACCTGAGGGCCTGAAGATCAGGGCCGTTCAATACTGGTTTTCGGCTTTGTCCCTGCCGTACAGAGATTTCTCTGGATTCTGTGAATCTGCATATGATTTGATGTACCATAAATAATCAAACCCCCAAATTCTTTTTCGTTTTACATTGAGAAGCGTTATTCTTAAATAATTGGATTATTTTCCCATGCAGTCTTTCACAGTGTGGTGAACATAAAGCTAAAATTACACTAGAGTGGATATGCCATTGGCTGACCACGGCGGAAGACGTATAACAAGGCCACCATCTAATGATGGTATTCATCGGCCGAGCTCCATGTAAACAAACATTGACTGGACTTGCATCTCCATTCTTAATCTGCATTTTCATCCAAATTTGTTGATTGTTACATTGGAGAAGACATTCTTAGATGAGTCTCGAGCAAACCCAAGACTTTTCAACCCCCCTTAGCACCAATCTTGAGCAATTTACTGTCAAGGAATGCAAATAATTTATGTAGTTAGTGGATGAATTCTTGTGCTCTCAGTCAAACTAAAGTGAACAATATAGAGCAAAAATAAGATTTTTATAAACGTATTTCAAATGCCTTTTTCTCTTCTAGCGTATCAGGAGCGGCGTGCACCAGGTGGGCGTACGCTTGAGGGTGAAGTTATGTCTGAACAAGAACTGAAAGTTATGACCAACTTAAGGTTATGGCTAGTGTAGTAGTTGTAGACTAAGCACTATACTGCTTTCTACAAATGATCAAGAATAGAGTCTTAAAGTGGTGACACGATACCATGACGCTAAAATTTTCAGTTCCAAACAAACCCGCATTCCATTCACAATGGCAACGCTATTTATCACTTTGCTGCTTTCTTTTCATTTTTTTTTCAATGCGACAAGACTTCTGTCCAAGCAAAATCTGACCTTTCTGTACAAATTAAATTATAAAACTCAATCAATGACACAAAACTCTATTTTGGTATATTTCGCATAATCTAGAGGGCTTTGCCTTTCATATAAGCCATTTTTGATTCCAATTGACCAACTACAAGTCAGGTTATTATTTGTTGTTCCTACAACTTGGATAAGTGACAAGACTTTTGTCCGGCACTGTAAACTTAAAATAATTCAGTACTTTCTCCAATTCAAAGTGTTATTCAGGATTCATTTCTTCAAAGCTCTTTTTTGGCCCAAATCTACCCAAACATCAATGACACCTGTGACAAATGTCAGTCTTCTCCTTGCAATTTATCCCACATGTTCTATTCTTGTCCCTCATTAGAAACCTTTTAGAAGATGTATTTTGACACAGTGTCTAAAATTCTTTCAGTTACAATTAACCCCTTTGCACAGAAGCCAAATCTGGCTATTTGGCAGTTACCTTATTTAAGGCTTTATAATTCAAGATTGCAGCTTCACAGACAGGAAAGAAGTGGGTGAACTGAGTCTAGACACTTGAAGCATTCAGACTCCCATCATATTTCAGTTTATTTTTATGATTTTGATAGAGAATAGGGGCTGCAAACACAAAAAATCTTCATGAAATTTCAACATTGAGATTGCAAAAAAAAAAAAAAAAAGTAATACTGAGAATTAAAAAACTGCTGGGGCTTAAATCTATAAATTTCTGGGATCATAAACTCCTTGACCACAAGTATAATTCATCTTGAACATTACATTCTAGATTACCTACTTGCTATGAGCCAAAACAGACAGCTATCCTGGTGGCTTCCCAAAGTCTGAGATCCCTCAAAATGGTGCTCTGTCAGATCATAAAATAATAATATATTTAAGACAAATAAAGTTTTGAGGCGTGAAATTTAATATGAACTAATGATTTTCTGGTTGAGACTTAAGCATGAATTTGTCAGTATCAGTGCAGTTGAACATCAGTGGTCACCAGTAACCTCTCCAAACACAAAACATGCCTCTTATCCATAATAAAGTTTAGAGTTTTGTCCATTTTTCTTCAAAGTCCCCAAAGCCAGCATACATACTCATTAAATAAACTGCTGATTAAACGGTCAGAACATTTCCCCTGCAATGAAAGCTAGCAGTTCCCACTTCCGAGCTCACAACCTTATTTCAACACTTTCTATACCTCATAAGGAACAAGTAAAACTCACCAGTTCAGTAATATCTGATTTCTGAAATATACCTTATTTTAACAGAACAGACATTCCACTTTCAGGGAAAATCAAACAATATATGCTTCCCTAGATTCAACAGAATGGTGCAATAAACGTATCAGGGGGTCCACTGAAATGCATGACCAGTTAACATTTTAAACATGAAAAAAACCTTGGCATTCGATTTTGTTGAATACGGTATACATTCCAAAACAAAAAGCAAAATTAGCAGCCTAACCTTTTTCATTGAATCCCTCCTCCAGAGACCGAACGATCCAGTAGAAGGAACCCTCCGGTCCTGTTTCATTCAAAATAATTCCCACAGACCATGTCCTTACCTCATTTATATCCTGTAAATGTAACTGAACACTTCAGGCCGGTTTTGGAAGTCTTTTTTTCAATAAATCCCATCTATTTCCGCCGCGCAATGTGCGCAATGTTGACACGGTACAACCGAACTTGCTGATACGCGAAGGCTTGTAATACTTTTCTGACTGTCCAACGCATTTTGTATATGATGATTGTAATTGACAGTAGAATGTGAGAGAATCAATACCATGTCAAATTTTTTGCTTCAGAAAACTGATTTTTCTTAACCACTAATTGGAATACTGTTGGCTCACTGTAGCTAAAGCAGTTGCTACAGAGGACAACGATTTTTTCTGTCGCAAGAGATCATTTTTTTAAACTGCTGGATCGATACTATGGGCAAGGATATTGACCAGTTTGCACATCAGGCTTAACTGAGTTTAATACATGCAACTCCTGAAAAACAGGGATTTGAGTAAACTTTTCCATATTCTAAACTGTCTTCGAACTCTGCTTGCTTGTAAATATTCAATAACTGATCTGGGGGTGCCATCTAGTGATTGAGTACTGTAACTGCTTGCTTAAATTTGCTGTTCCATGTCCGTGGACATCTACATCTGCACAAAGGGGTTAATGTCTCCCCTCATATTGCCATATTCGGGTTTCCCGAGAACTAGGAGCATTTCTCATCTAGACAAACCAATATTTTGGCTTTTACTTCTTTACTGGCTAGACGACGGCTTCTTCTGCATTGGAAGTCAACTAAACCTCCCTCCAGCATTCAACGGCTTCATGACACAATGTCCTTCCTAAAGCTGGAGAGGATAAAATACTCTCTTAGAAGAAATTCTGATTACTTTTATAATAAGTGGCAACCTTTTCTAATGTATTTTGACACCCTCAAACACCCTCCAACATAACATTGGTGAAATAAGAAAAACAAAAGCTTTTCCTGCTGCATGCATAAAGCGATAACTTCAAAACATGAGCATTCTTTTCTATTGGCAAAAGCCCAAACAAAACATCCAGGTCTATGCCCTTGAATAATTTTCATATGGCAAAATTATCTTAATTTTTTTTTATTTATTTAGGGACAATGCACAATAATCAACATATCATCAATATGCATCAATGTAAATATGCCAGAATAAGCCCAATAGCTAAATTTCATCTGCAGTCCCAAGGCAGGTGCTTACAAAAACATGAAGCAAGTTTTCAAAGTACAGGACACCTCACAGAACAGTCCAAAATACAGCACAATGAAAAGGCCACTCAGTTTTACATAAAAAACGGACACTAACAGACCCACATGCAATGAGTAGGTTGAAATGCAAGAAGAGCCTGATGCCCCCAGGAATGGGCAAAGGGGGAAACGGATATTATGCATAAGTATATGACTGGTGAGTTTTTAACCAGTGTTTGAGTTTTTTAAGGGTTAAATAGTTGTCACAGTCTGGTAACTATCACTATGTACTGGTATTTGTAAATATGGTAAATTTCTTTTCCTTCTTTGTTGTATGGTATGATAAAAGATGTAAGGACATGTGACAGAATACAGAACTCACACAATCTTGAGGATACCCAAACCAACGATCACCACTGCAGTTACTGTACATATGTGTAAAGCTTGCATAGACTAGCAACTGTATCTTTGTCACAGGTTCGGGCGGTTCAGTGGAGTATTTTAACCACAGTCCCAGCCAATATCAGCTTGGATTTACCGGGAGAAGTCTTTGGGTAAATGTGTTAAGATAATAATTTTCAAATGATTGAGATGATGCGCAGTTTAAATCACTGGTCAGATGCAGAGGCAGCACTGCCCGCTGCTGGTGCAAGGAGGGTGGGTGAGGAGCACTGCTTGAATAGGGCACTCTCTGTTAAGGAGCAAGTTCTGGAGCCTCTGAATACCAGCCAACTGCAGCTGTGACAATATTAGTTGTGCCTGAATTATGTTTAGGAACCCAAAATTTGAGCATAATGATCATTCAGTTAAATATAAGTGTAATGTTATCAATCTGGACAATGCTATTTATCATATTAAAGAAAGAAGTTTAAATTAAGCAACTGACTGCAACCCAATAAGACAGGGGTCCCCAATCTTTCCCAGAAAGGGCCAGTGTGGGTGCAGGCTTTCATTGCAACCAAGCAATTACACACCTGATACTACTTGTCAATCTCTGGACTCTTTGCTAATAAGCTTGATTAGTAGCATCAGGTGTGTAGCTGCTTGGTTGCAATGAAAGGCTGCCCCCACACTGGCCCTTTTTGGGGAAAGTTTGGGGACCCCTGCAATAAGACAGTGGGTGATATTTAAGTGCACGCCTGAAGCTTGCAGTGCAAGTGAATTTAGAGCGAGTCCAAATCCACTTTTGCCTTTTAACACCAAATAATCTGAGCACCAAGTAAGGTGCATGATTGAAAAGGGTTACTCTAAGTCTCTTAGTTAATCAAGGGCATGTTTTAGGTACTGCAGGCTCAAAATTTACTGGCACCCCTGACTGGCAATGGATAAACAATACTTTAAAAAATTCTTAAAAATATATTTATGGACAAATACTGTATGATATTAATGTTCCAGTGGAACAAACCAAAATCATTTACAGATTGAATTAAAAATCAATTTCCTCCAAATAAAGGTTTCACAAGTGATGGCATCCTTAAAGATTATTTAAAATAACATCTACCAAAATTAACCCTGGTATTAAATTCCACTTAAGTTTTATCTAAGTGTTAAGGAACTATATTGAGCCATTACTTCACTTCTTGTTTCAATGGGGTTTAAAAATGAGGTAACACATATGCAATACCCCTTTGTCATCCAACACCATGAAGAAAACTGAACAACTGTCGGTTCAAAAGAGGCAGATGGTCACAGACCTTCCTAAATCTGGTAATGGCTTCATGAAGATTCTCAAACATTTGAAATTGCCTCTGAGCACTGTCGTGGTAGTTAATTAAAAATTCCAAAGATATGGAACTGTTGAAAAACTCAAGGGTAGAGGGCACAACTGCTTTTTGCCCCCCAGGGTACTGAGGAGGATAATGAGAGAAGCAACTAAATCCCCAAGAATTACTGTGAAGGAATTTCTGGCCGCGGTGGCATCTTGGGGTCACCAGGTCCAAAAAGCACCATCAGGCACCACCTCCACAACCACAGGCTCTTTGGACGAAGCGCCAGAAGGAAGCCTCTTCTGACCAGAAGACACAAAAGAAAGCGCTTGGAGCTTGCCGAACACAATTTAAATTATGACTGGAACAAGATGCTTTGGTCAGATGAGACCAAAATTCATGTTTTGGTCAGATACATAATCAACATGTTTGGCATCGAAACAGTGATGCATACAAGGAGAAGCACCTCATACCCACGGTGAAACATGAGGGTGGGTCAGTCATGTTTTGGGGCTGTTTTAATTTAAGAGGTCCAGGGGCCCATGATGCCTTGGCCATAGGTGGACTTTCCAACAAGACATCGACTCAAAGCATACTTCCAAGATCCACACAGAAATGGCTCTGTGAGAACACTAATCAACTGCAATGGCCATCTTTGTCGCCAGACCTCAAACCAGTTGAAAACCTATGGGCTGAGTTGAAGAGATCAGTTGATAAACGCAATTCAAGAATGTGAAGGATCTTGAAAGGATCTGCTAAGAGGAATAGTCCAAAATTCCCCCAAATATGTGGCTTAACCTTGCCGAAAATTACAGGAAAAGACTCCATGTAGTTATCCTTGCCCAGAGGAGGTTGCACTAAGTACTTGATGAAGGGTGTCTATAATTATGGAACATTGATTTTGTTGAGATTTTGTTAATATTAGCAGTCACACAAAAAAGTTTAAGATATTTTTATTAATTTTCCTGGTGAAAGTGTTTCATATGTTCACAGTGGAAGAAATTCTGGGAGGAAAGACCCCAGTTTGGAAAGACAGCCCTTCATAAAATGAACCTGAGCGGATGTTCTCAAGGGAAATTGGGTTGGTACTTTCCGCAGGTGCCACCAATTAAACACGTCATTGGAGTTATTGTGTAAATGAATTACAATGGCAGAATCTAAGGATTCCATAGAAGTTGTTGGTTAACATGGTAAAAAAAACAGGAAAATTCAAAATTGTATTGACTCAACCGGAAAAGAAAAACAGCAATGGCCGCGAAAATTCTGAAGGAGAATGTCCGACCATCAGTTTGTGACTTAAAGCTCTAATGCACTTGCGTTATGTAGCAGGACAATGATCCGAAACACACCGGCAAGTTCACCTTTGAATGACTTAAAAAAAACAAAATGAAGGTTTGGGAGTGGCTAGTCAAAGTCCGGACTTAAATCCGATTGAGATGCTGTGGCATGACCTAAAACAGGCCGTTCATACTCGAAAACCCTCCAATGTGACTGAATTAAAACAATTCTACAAAGATGAGTGGGCCAAAATTCTTCCACAGCAATCTGAAAGACTCATTGCCAGTTCTCGCAAATGCTTGATTGCCGTTGTTGTCACCGAGGGTGGCACAACCAGTTATTAGGTTTACTTTTTTCACATACGGCCAGGTAGGTTTGGATAGCTTTTACCCTCAATAAATTAAATCATAATTTAAAAACTGCATTTTATATTTACTCAGGTTAATTTATTTGATGATCTGACACATTTAAGTGTGATAAATATGCAGAAAAATACGAAATCAGGAAGGGGGCAAATACTTTTTCCACAGCACAGTATGAGTGAAATTAAATAAGTTTTACTGTTTGGTACCTGAGAAATCTCAGTTGGCGCTCTGTGCAAAAAAAAGGTGCCCAAACTGCTAATTTGGAGATGCCACTTAGACATTCCTCTCTAATTTTGCTCTGATTAACTTCATTAGAATAAACTTTTGCATAGATAATGGTGAGATCCTGTGCTGTAATTTTTTAGAGGTTTCAGACAGCAACTACATAATTTCAAAAGGGATAAAAATGAAATTTAGTTAGGTGCAAATGAGATTTTTCATTTATGTTTTGTTCCATTTTCATTTTCGCAGACTCAGTGACATATAGCGGGGAAAATAAGTATTGAACACGTCAACATTTTTCTTAGTAAATATATTTCTAATGGGGTTATTGACATGAAATTTTCACCAGGTATCAGTAACAACCCAAGTAATCCACATATACAAAGAAATCAAAACAAATAAGACCATAAATTAAGTTATGTGTAATAAAGTGGAATGACACAGGGACAAAGTATTGAACACGCTAACTGAAATTTATTTAATACTTAGTAGAAAAGCCTTTGTTGGTAATGACAGCTTCAAGACACCTCCTGCATGGAGAGACTAGTCGAATGCATTGCTCAGGTGTGATTTTGGCCCATTCTTCCACACAAACTGTCTTCAAATTTTGAAGGTTCCGGGGGCCTCTATGATCTTTGGTTCTCTCCAAAGACTGGGTTCAAGTCGGGTGTTTGACTGGGCCATTCTAGCAGCTTCTGAAACCAACTGAGAGTTTCCTCGGCTGTGTGTTTGGGTTTAGTCTTGCTGAAATGTCCACCCTCGGTTCATCTTCAGCATCTTGGTAGATGGCAGCAGATTCTTATCAAGAATGTCTCAGTACATTTCTCAATTCAACCTTCCTTCAATTACATGAAGTCTGCCAGTACCATATAATGAAAAACTGCCCCACACCATGATGTTCCCACCACCAAACTTCACTGTTAGTATGGTATTTTGGGGGTGACGTGTAGTGCCGTTTGTCCTTCAAACATGGTGTGTGCTATGACATCCAAAGAGTTAAATTTTGATCTCATCTGACCAGACTATATTCTCCCAGTATTTCATAGGCTTGTCCAAATGTTGTGCATCAAACTTTAAACAGCTTCAGCATGCTGTATATACTTATTTAGCCAGCACACCAGTCATGGGCTGATGTTGCATAGAAATGTTTTCTTGCTAGTGGCATTTTGCCAGCTGATAAAGAATTGAACAATATGTGAATATGGATGCTGCCAGGTGGGAGCCTACGTATAATAAATTAACACAAAGTTCAAGTCCTATCCCTTAAACCATGGCAAAAAAAAAAAAAAAAAAAAAATTCTGGTTATTCTATGTGTTACCCAGCAAGTAACGTTAACACTTTGAAATTGGAGCGCGTTAAACGGTATCTGCAGCTGGCTGGCAACCTTAGCTAGTAGCAGTTAGCAAAGTTACTGTTCAAGTGAATGGTAGTCCAACTCCAAGTTTTACTTGCGTACCAATCACTAATTCTGTCTGATACTTGTACTTATTTTATTTGCTATGGGCTAAACCATGCATGTTCACATGAGTGTTCCCTCAGTGCACGGGCTCAGATGGCCAATGAGCTTGCTGAGGCCTGCATTGTGATGTCCTGGAAAACCACGTCCATCCAAGTCAAATACCAAGTTTAGAGAGTCCTGTGTGACAGAGGGGAGAGGGGTAATGTGGGAGGCAACGGAGGAGCTTATTGTTTTGCTGGCGCAGAAATTTAGAATATATAAACCAGGCAAAAACACCGGGCTGGCTATGAAATGTATGGTGGAAAGAAACCTACAAATGATGATGCTCACTTTGTAATGTTGCTTAGTGTAGCTTTATTTAAAACTGGTCTGATTATCCCTATATTGGTCACTTTAAATTTTTCTGTTCAAAATGAATTGTGTGCACTGCGTGGAAATCAGCGAAGTACACTGTGACTGCTCTGGAAACATTTGTTTTTTTGTTTTTTTTTAAAGTTCCCTATTATGTTGTATTTAGTTGTTCATAATATGTCCAATGGGTCTTTAAAATAATGTTAAGAATTCAGTTACAAAAAAAACCACACACATCCAGGCCTAGTGAGACCTCTTCAAAAGCGTCTGTGCCGGCCTGAAACACGAGCTGTTTTGAGTCGGCGGAGAGGCTTTGTTTATGAGGCGCTGCTCTGATTGCCTGCCTGGCCGCTTCGATTCCGGGGGAGGTTGCAGACCCGAAAAACCAGGAAACCAAGATGGCAGGTATTTCAGAACAACTCTACGCAGCATCTACTGCTGTAAGACCGTACTTGTTTGATCCCGAATCCAACCCCGAACTAGAGGAGGAAGCAAGTGAAGTATTGCAGCAACGTTAACAGCAATGAGTTGTAAGTTGAAATTTTAGTGTTTTGCTCGTACTGTCTCGCCTTGCATGCATGTGATTGTAGCTGTACTGTTATATAGTCACGTTATATACCCACTTAGCTATCCGGAGGAAACTTTCCTTAAAGCTCCTGTTAACCATTTCTACCAAAACGAAACACAATTCTGACACCAAGCTACTAAATGAGTTTGTAGCAAGATTGTAGCTGTACTGTTATATAGTCATGTTATATACCCACTTAGCTATCTGGAGGAAACTTTCCTTAAAGCTCCTGTTAACCATTTCTACCAAAACGAAACACAATTCTGACACTAAGCTACTAAATGAGTTTGTAGCAAAAACACACAAACTGTATAAACGTTGCTTATGTGGAGCTAGCGAATCGATAACTTCTACTGGAAATCCATATCACACCTCCACTTCTTTTTCAGCTTTTTATTTGCCAGAACAATTTTTAAAGGTGGATGAAATTCTGCCACAGCAATGCAGAGAAATCGTTTGTTATACCAGAGACGTTATAGTGCGTTTCGCGATTGCTCTCACCAAAGTAGGATCAGAGAGCTAGCCCACACCACGGCAAAGTACCCGGCTGACCTCGGTCATGGATAAGTAAAATGATTGTTTCACAGCAGCAGTAAACAAACCCAAACACGTACCCTAAGCTCCGCAAAGCCTACGTCTGGTCTAACTGCAGCCTTATCAGCCCAACTTTGCAGGCACGCACAACACCTCTCCGGTTAGCTTCAACTGTAGCGGCTACGGTTAGGTAGAGTTATGTTGAAACTACCACCTTGATGCTAACCAAAGTAACACAAGCATACCAATCTGAATTACTGCATGTAAATTAACCACAAGCATTTTTTAAGCAGCACGGAACGCGAACTAACATACAGTAGTAACCAAGCGGTCATCATAACGACAGAGACAAACGTTACTCTGCAATACAGGTTTTACAGACAGTAAGTTCCGTTACCGTGAACAGGTGTACCAAGCATCTAAATTACAAACAAGTAATGAGGTTTATGTTCACACACCTTCTGTTGAATGTCCCCTGATATTACTCTTGCATATGTAGGACACAGACATTAACAACAGTAACTTAGCTATGTTAGCCGCAGTGCTACAGTCACATTCAACAGGCACATATTAGGTACAATGCAGTAAAGCAACACAAAATGGTAAAACTTACCGCTTCCGTGTCTGTGAGTCACGGACATTTGCTACTGATCTAGGCTTTATCTTCAGATATGTTACAAAGCCTGCATTTGAGGCCAGTTGTTAGTGCTAACTATTGTTAGTGGTCCTGCTAGCCACCCGTAACACTTTACCTTCACTTACATTATTTGCTGTTATATTGTTACAGCTTGCAGCTCCAAGCGCTTGATCGATGCAACTGCTCCAGGTCTGAGAAGTAGCTGAGACGCATGTCCAGCGTCGAATTATCCTTTATTGACAAAGCTGTCTTCGGTGAAATGCCAAGCACAAACAGCTAACGTTCCCTTTGAGTGTGGCTGTTTGCCGCCAGCAAACAAAAAAGCTACCCACTGATTTCTGAGGGTATCGTCTTTTGGAAGAGAAAATGGTTTTGCTTTTTTTTCGCATCAAAAAAACACATACGAACAGCTTTTGGAGACATACCGATAAATTTACACGTTAAATGATTTGGTCTCGTTTGTGTCTGATAGAATAAATTCTGGGGTGGGCAGGTCCAGTGCCGTGATTGGCTCTGGCCAGGTCTGTCCTGATTGGACGCAACAACCCAGATTTTGCCCAGATCTCTTGAAGATCTCGGGACGAGCTGTTCAGAGAGGAAATCGGGTTCAGGAAATCACGTTTTCGGATTACGGCAAAACCCCTGTATCTTATGTATAGAAACTTTGCAGAGGTTGAGTAAGGACATCCAACAATATAACATTACTTGTATGTATTAAAAGAAGGATCAGCATAATAGGGGACCTTTAAACATCCTTCAATCTCTTTTGCTTTAACTGATTTTCATCCTTCAAAACATTTCAGCGGTTTCCCTAAAACTGACAGCTGCCGTTTTTGTTTGGCAACAATCTACCTCTGTCCTCTGTGATAACCTCTTTTCCTTTTGTCAGTGTTTTTGTATTTTGAGAATGGTGTTACAGCCATCTCTTCAGCAAGTAAATAATATACTAGGGCAACTTTTTACAATGTTCTCTGTACTTGGCTTATTCCTGGACAGACTCTTTTTTTCTCCAAGATTTTTTCTGAAGCATTTGAGTTAGACCCTCCCCCACTAGCAAGACCCTAAGGGCCAGAATCATTTGCCTGAGCCACGTTCCAGATGTTGCAGTGAGCTGCAGCGTTCTCATATGTAAATTTGATGATGTTTTGATAGGATGCTTTTTGAAGTCCTATGACACAATTATTTATGGTGCGATTATTTTTGCAACACGCGTTTCTGTTTACTGGACAATGTAAGCATTATATAATAAAACAGAGTATCCTTTCACCTTTTCATTTCATCAGAATTTTATCTACTCATTCTCAATTTCCCTTCCTTTCAAATTGCTAGAAATGCTTCAGGCTCATGAATATCCATTCTCCCCATTGGTAAGGTTATATTACTACTTCTACTAATAACAACATCTGCTCATATCCAAAGTCATCCATAACAGCATCTGTTGCTTAGTGCCAAATGCAGGACAAACATGCAACCAAATTTTCCGCATAAAGTGCCTTCCACTAATATTGGTATCCAAAATGGCTATTAAAAATGTGGTTGATGTTGATCCATCCAATATTTTTCCAAAAATGCATAATAATTTAAGAACAAAAATACTGCATCATCTCTATCTCATGGTAGATAAATGCACTTTGATACTTACAGCGGAAAAACCCAGCAGATGAAATATAAATCACAGCAAACCCTTGAATAAAGCTTTTGTTCCTCTCTGCGCAAGGTTTTATTCTGGGAAATGCAATTCCTGCTCTACTTATTCAAACTACTTCTGCAGAACTATAATAAAGGGAAAACAGGAAAACTACTATTAAAAAAAAATACAAAAAATGCAAAAAGACTGTCAGAGCAGTCAGAGCATAAATACACAGGCTGAAAATATGTGGGACAATGACAAGTGCTTTAAAGATAAAAAGCACATGTAGCTTTTTTTATAGAGAGATGGTAATCATACCACGATTGAAGAGTAATCCAATCATGGATAGGAAATCAAGATCATTAACCCACATAAGGTGAACCCTGATAGAGATTGGTACACTTTACATGCCATTAAAAAAATGCAGCATAAAAACAACGAGAGGAATGTGTTCAGTGATGTCAATTCATTCAGATCTAACATCCAGTGGTATGGGAGGTACATTGGTGATCTAATATTTATATTCTCAGGCTCTGAACAGCAACTGATCGCCTTCCATCATTACCTTATCCAAACCAACCCCAACATCCAACTCAGCCTAGATTACAGTGCCACTGAAATTAACTTCCTGGACCTGAAAATTACAGTGGATCAACAGGGCTACCTTCACACGTTCATCTATAGAAAGCCCACCAACAGAAATACTGTTCTCATGGCAGACAGTTTTCACCCTAAAAGCCTCACATCCAATATCCCTTTTGGACAATTCCAAAGGCTTAAGAGAATTTGTGACAGTGAATCTGATTTTGATAAACAAGCTAAAGAAATGCATCACAGATTCACACAAAGAGGGGACAACAGAAGGGTCTTAGACCAGCTCTCACTACAGCCAAGTCCCTAGATAGGAAGTCTCTCCTCAGCATGAAACCTCGTCCTCAGAACCACAACTGAAGAGTCTTTTTTACCTCCCAATATAGCACTATGGCCTATGACGTCAAACATACAATAATGAAAAACTGGGACATCCTGCGAAGTGATCCTATCCTGGCCTCAGCCTTTCAAGAACCGCCCGTGTTCTCTTTTAGAAGAGCCCCCACACTCCAGGATACTCTGGTGAGTAGTCACCTGCCACCCTCTAAGCCCACCACTTGGCTTTCCAAACCCGCTGGCACCTACAGATGCGGCTCCTGCCACCACTGTAACAACACACACAGAACCAATGCCTTTTTTGATGTGTTCAGTGGCAGGTCTTTCCAGTGCCGTCATTTTGCCAATTGCAACACGAAGATTAAAGGACAGATTAGCGGAACACAAATACGCCATCCGAACTCATAATCCCAATTATCCCATGGCGGCCCGCTACGAAAAGGCTGGACACACAAACGCTGAGAAGCTCAAGGTGATGGTGCTTGAAGTTATCCCTGTAAATCCACATGGGAGTGACAGACTTAGACGCCTTCTCCAAGGCGAGACCTTTTGGATTAGCACTCTCAGGGCCACCTGTCCCCCTGGACTTAATGAGGACATTGACTTTTCTCCGTTCCTCTAAACTCCCTCCCCTACCCCCTCCTCCCATTTTTCACTTTTTCCCCTCCCCTTCCTACACATATTTATACATCTCACAGATATGCGCTTGATTTTTTCTGCAGTGTTTTCTTATTTTTAGATGGTTCATTTTTTGGGGTGTTTGTCATTACTTTAGTAATGACAGTAGTAGTTTGTCATTATGCATTTTTTTGAGAACTTAGCTATAGAGGTTGGCCAACCTTAGCTCAAGAAGAATAGCATTTTAAATATGTGAGAATATCTCTTGCACTTGTTTATGTAGTATTATGTCACTCCTTTTTATGTCTGTGTAATGTTTTTATGCTGCATTTTTTAATGACATGTAAAGACTACCAATCTCTTTCAGGGTTCACCTAATGTGGGTTAATGATCTTGATTACCTATCCATGACTGGATTATTCTTCAATCATGGTATGATTACCAACTCTCTATAAAAAAAGCTACGTGTACTTTTTTATCTTTAAAGCACTTGTCATTGTACCACATATTTTCAGCCTGTGTATTTATGCTCTGAATAATAATTCTTTATGCTGTATTGTTAATGATATATAAAGGGTACCAATCTCTTTAATTGATTCACCTGAAGTGGTTTAACAATTTAATATAATGATATGATTACTTGTGACTTAACTACCCATTCAATTATGATGATTACTCACCAGCCTATAAAAGAGTCACATGTACCTTTTGCCTGCCACACCCTGATGAAGACTGTGTCGAAACGCGTCGGTGTTATCCCTGTTTAAATAAAGGATTTTTATTCCACATCTGAGTGCCTCGAGGTTACCTCCCTCTGACTGCTCTGACAGTCTTTTTGCATTTTTTGCAGTTTTCATTCCTCTGAAGAGCACCGGATTTTTATTCACATTTATACTTTCTCAAGACCTTAAGCACCCGCCCCTTTTTCCTTTTTTCTAATTAAAAAAAATTTTTGGAACATATTGAAATACAGTATATGGAAACATAGACGTTCCTTCTGGTTGGGCAGCGACTTCATCTTTAATGCAAGATTACTCTCGAGTTGCCACCAATTATGAATCACAAATTAATTTGCTGAATAATAAAAACCAACGCTTTGCCAATTATGATTAAGAGTTGATGAGGTCAAAGAGGTAACAAGGCTACAATATGAGATTGTAAGGATGTCAATTGTCTGCATAATTAATATGAAACAAAATCCAATATTTCGCTAAATTTCATTTTTATGTATTAGCTTTTTTTTTTTTGTTTATTAAACTTTGACACTAAGAGATCGCACAGTGACAAAGCACCTGTAATGAGCAATCCTCCAGTACATAAACAGACAATAGAAAAAGAAACAAAAGTTTTTCAAATCAGCATTGCAATATAGGCTACAGACTTCTGCTTTTAGAACAGTCAGCCTTGCAAACACAAATCTGTGGTGTTTCATGAGCATTTCATGAATGCAATAATGCTAACTAAACATACTTTGTCCAGTTATGCTACTGATTACTCATTCTCATAAATCTTTATGGAAAATTGACTTAATTACAATGTATAACATGGCTTGGCTATTACATAAGGTGTACCAGCAGCCTCTGAATGCTAATAGAAATGGCTCATGGAATCCATCACAGAGTGATAGGATGACTATGAAAATGACAAATTAGTTGCTTTAACATATTTTGTTTGTTTACTCATTGCAAAAATGCTGAATATCATTTTCATGAGGCTGAACTTGGAAATTCATATTCCTTGCAGTTAAAGGGAAGTTCATGCTGCAAATGCAAAGTGTATTATTTTCATTCTAATGTCAATTCGCAGTATTGGAGTTCTTTTACCTTAATTATTAACACCATCAAATTATACATTAAAGTGATCAGGTCAGGAACCCATAGGTTCATGCATTTATCCCCTTCTTGCATTTAGTATTACTTGAATATGTGTTTTGACTTTTGACTGTAGCTGAGGTTACACCATAAAAACAAGTGCAATTTCCAGATTCCCGCTACCTTCTTTTAAAAAACGATTACCTGGTGTCCAATGACTTAACTTATTACAAAAGGAAATGAAAACTGTCTGCATATACCCTGAGGAAAATGGTGCCGTTACGCAAATTGTTAAAATAAATAGCTAATGGAAATGTCCAGCAAAATTTCATATTTTTAAAAATCACAAAATCTCAGGCTAAATATCATCCTAAATAAAGATTATTTATTTATTTATTTAACAAACTTTTTTCTTTCACTGAGTTTATCAAGTGGATTTTCCCTATTGTCAAAGACTCTATGAGGGGTACATTTGTCCTCATCATCAGTAAAGATGAACTCTGTCATATCGGTAAGATTGAGCTGAAGGTACCTTCAGTTTTTTTCTCTTTTTTTTTGGTTTCTTAGGTGTATTGCGCAACGCCCAACAGACGTTAACAAATTCCTTAAGAACTGAATTCAAGTTAAGGAGAAAACCTTAAGTTCCTGTAGGAAACATCTTAAAGATAAGAATTAATGTCTTTATGCACATGCCAAATCAAGAAAGTGTGCATGACCCCTATTTAAGGGTTCATCATCAGGATTTGAGTGTTACAGACACTGGAAAAATGATTTCAATGATTCAAGACACTGGTTTCATTTGGAGTTAAAACTTATTTCCCTGCTTCAACCAGCATCTAAAGTACTGCAAGGGTCACTTACCTCAGTTAAAGTCAGTGTTCATGATTCCACAATAAAAAATAGACTTGGGCAAATATGGCCTTCATGGGAGAGCTGCAAGGTGAAAACCTCTGCCGACCAAATGGAACACAAAGGCTTGTCACCAATTTGCCAAAAAACTTGACGACTCCCAGACTTTTGGAATGATACACTGTGCACTGATTGGTCAAAAGTATAACTTTTTGGTAGACATTAGCCATGTGTGAAACTAACGGGGCATTCTACAAAAATAAAATCTTTTCAACAGTCTGAAATCATACTAACTCTGAAAGAGAATATCTGGCCATTGTTTAGAGACCCAAAGCTCAAGGGCAGGTGAGTTATTGCCGCAAGATAATGATCCAAAGCACACCAGCAAGTCTGCCTCTGAACCGCTTAATAGAAACAAAATTAAGATTTTGGAGTGGCTAGTCAAAGTTCAGACTTGGATCCCATTGAGATGTTGTGGCAGGACCTTAACCTCTTCAACCCGAATGCCCCCAGATTTTCTGACAGATTTTCTGTGGCGTACCATCGGAGGTATGGAAGCCTCACCTTTTAATGCATAATTGCGCTCACACTGTTTCTGTTTAAGATCGCTTGATTATTCAGTAAATTGTTTCATTGTTAATTAAAACCAAAAATAAATCTACAATGATTAATTAAGAAAAAAAAAAAAAATCAACAATGGGCCACACTTATAATGTTAGTGCGATACAGGCAATATTGTAGAAATGTCAACAATGCAAATAATTAAATAATCCAAAACTTACTCTTAATTCCATTTTACATATTCCCATTTTTTCAGCATTTTGATTTATTTTAACTTATTCAAAATGTTTTCACTATTAATAAGAATACAACTGAAGTAAATCAAGTTATGAACTTTGGCACATCACTTAAAACCCAAGCTAATATGCCATTTTCGGAGGAATAGGCAGCCCGACTCTTTGAAAGACATAGATTTTTTTAAATGTCATCATTAATTTGGATAGGAAACTACCTGATAACTGTTTTATACATTGAACAATAATTCCAGCTAAAAACAAAATGGCTGGTCATTTTACTGATTAGTCTCTATAAATGGGGGAATTAATGTTTAGTTGCTAATTAGATGTGATGAGGGCGGAAGAGGGCACACTCACAGCCACAATTTGATAATAATTTATTCATCAAATTACCAACATTTCAACAAGTCTTCAGGGCATTTGAACTATAAGTTAACACCCAGCAGAAGACCTGCGGCAAAACCTGCACAAATGTAAGAAATTAACTATTGCATCGTGGCTACATTTCTTCTCCTACTTATGAAAAGTAAGTGGAAATTTACTTTTAAAAATTTAAATTTGAGTTAACATTCATTTTAAGGTGAGGTTACTAAAGGACTTATATACCTTTGATGGCATGGCACTGAAAATCACTTTTGGAAGAGGTTACACAGGCAGTGCACCACTCGGTGGGAATGGTGATATGTTGATATTTCAAATTTGTTGTCCCAGATACAAAACCAGCTTGCAGAATTTTTTTTCTCTCAGTGCACAAATGCTGGGGAGTGCTTCATCACAAGGCTCCCCAGCACCCTGCCAGTGCTTATTTGCCAGGAAAAAATGCTAGGTGGACACAGGTCTTAATTTTACAGGCAAATGGTGTATGTACACACTTAGTCCAATTATCAGCCAATGCAAATTGACTATTTTTGCATTAATCTCAGCCAGTGGAGTTATTTTTGGTGGCTTTCCAGGCCAGCCCAGTTGCGTGGGTATACCTCTTTCCTTGTCATTTTGAGGAAAGCAAATGCTGTGTTCAGACAAAGACAAAAATAATTACTGAAGCTGTTTTCAGCATCAGGTTCAGAAATCAGCATCTGCCAATGTATGGGGGTGAGTCAGTGCACATGGCATGGGTGATTTCCGCATTTGTGTGGGCACCATTATAACAAAAGATGTATTCAAATTTTGGAGCAACGTATGCTGCCAACTAGATTGTCCAGTAAGACAACACTTACCCCCATTCTGCATGAATAAGAGGAGTATGGCCGCTAAGCAGAGATTGCGGGTGAAAGATTGGAATCCCTGCAGTCCTGATCTTAACATCAAATGGATGTTTAAGAAATGTTTAGGCAGTTATTTTTAAATGTGTATGTATAATGTTGATAAAACCAAAGTGAACCTTTTTACCAAATCTAAGCAACAATCGGACCATCAACATATAATGACGAACAATGGCTGACCCGTTGAATTTGTATCTGCTTTCAATGATTTAACATTCTTGATCGACAGTGCACTGTCTTTTAATTTGCACATTAATCCACTGACAAAAAAATTGAAGGCCAAGTTGGGTTTTTATTTTTGTAATTAGAATTGTTTCTCATTTTTAGGTAGAAAGAGGCTTGTTACTACCACCTTTATGCTGCTTCTTGAAATATGGTGATGTCTTGTACCATGTTAGGAGAAGGTATCACAGAGGGTAAAGCAAAACTTACTTTTGACTCAAAATAACTTTAACTCCGCATTGAGGAGGAGTAGTGACTACCACGTTGCGGGTTCGATCCCTGGTCGTACCAGCGGGCAGTGGTCGGATGCCTTTTCAGAGCAGCGCATATTGGCTTCGCACTGCAGGGAAGTAAATTGGGTTGGACCGCCGGGTTGGGATATAAGAATAGTTTGTAGCTTTGTTCGCTGCTCAAGGGCGTCCTGTTGGCCAGCCAGGCGCATGTCAGTAAGATTCGAAGCTTGCTCACGTTCAGGTTTCCTCCGCCCTCGTTCTGAACTTGTGAAGTTTCAAGCTGAGTGTAAAGAAGCAGTGACTGACAGGCGTGTGCTTCAGAGGAGAGCCGCGAACTGTATTCGCTCTCCCAAGATAGCAACATGGGGTCACATACAAGCAAGCTTGTGTACATAGTTCGCTAATTGGGCATTCCAGATTAAGGTGGGATTGGAGATGCAAAATTAAAATAAATAAATAAATAAAAATAAATTACTTTAGTGCCTATAAGGGTTGTGCTTCGCGCACAGGTGATGTGCATGGAGGACAGGAAGTTGAGGACTGGACTCAGGTGCAAGGATGGACTTGGTTGTATTTATTATGCCCACTTCACAGCAGAGGGGCACATATGAAGCAATACAAAACAAAGAGGAAACAAGGTTCTTTAGCAATGCTATTAGTAATACAAAACACAGGGCTTTAGTTACAGCAACAATGTATTACTAAAATAGAAAAAGGAAAGAGGAAATGAGGTTCCTTAATGATAAAGTTAAAGGATCCATTACCTGAAAAGCACATTTTTCCTAGTTATTGCATGTATACATTAGTCATCCCTAACTCTAACAAAATCTGAGATGTTTTTGAGTCAAACAGCTTCCTTTTTTTCCTCATCAACTCCGGAGGCATGACAAATGGCGATTTCAGTTTGGGCATACTGATGACATGTACCTGCGTGGAGGAGGAGTCGAGGTGTGGCTAGGGAGTAGCAAACCGCGCCCACTGTTTTCCGCAAACACGCCCAAGGGTCATTCCATGTCAATTGACACAAATCATATGAACCTCCCCAGTGACACCTCTCAGATTTCCTGGTAAAAGTGTTCAAACATTGGATTTAATGTCAAATGAAAGAATCCCAAATTTTAGCTTGATATCTCAACTCGTTTTGGAGTTATGGCCCTTCAAAGTTAGGGTGCCATACCCCTTTTTTGCACATGTGAATTATGAGTTTTATTTGTAAGCATTTTTGGAGTCCTTTATCTTTTGATTCTATTGAGCTAGAGTGCTGAAATTTGGCATGTCTTCACTCTGACCCTTTCTACCAAATTCTGAACTTGAAAAGAACCTATTTTTGATCATTTATGAATTATTAACCCCTTTAAACCGGAATTTGCATTACCGAGAAGTAGATTTTGAGGACTTTGGAGGTCCAGAGCAAGAAATATCAATGGATTTCTTTGCAGATATAGACTTCTTTATGTTATTTGGCAACTGTACTTTACACTAAAATAGTGGCATTGAAATCTGACCTTTAATGGAGGTACAGTGTGTCCCCAAAAATGGTTTCCTGGCCCTTTGCTACCCCCCACTTCAAGCCATCCGTTGACCCCGTGGGCACATATTGCAGGAAATGAGCTTCATGCCACATAAATTTTCACCTTTTCCCAAGGTATAGAGCCAATAAAAACTTTAATTATGCACCTCTTTCTGTATAAAATAAAACCTTTGAAAATGGGTACTTTTTAATCATATTTTCACAAAAAACATCTAAGTCCAGAAAGTAGGTCAACTGTTATTAACTGATATATTTAATTCACATGGTCAAAAATAACTGATGGCCTCAAATTAATTTGAGGAAGGTTATTCAATAACACATAATAACTTTTTTTTTACAAACTAAGTCCTCCAATAAGTCAAACAATGGGCATGCTCATATAGTACATTACACAAAAATGAGGTATATAAAATTCATTAGATAACCCAGAAAAAAAAGAGCAAGCACTATAAATTACAATGAGCATATTGCATTCGTCCAAAACGGGTGAATTAATGCCAATAAAAGCTTGCTGGGATCCAACAGATCGAATGACTGAATATCAGCTTGAGTGAGTACTCATCAAGTGGTACAACTGTGATTAAAATTCTTCAGAAGTACAACCCCAATTCCGAAAAAGTCGGGACAAACTGTAAATGGTGAATAAAATCAAAACGCAATGACTTTCAAATCACACCAGCCAGTACTTTACTCACAATAGAACAGAGATAACATAGCAAATGTTGAAACTGAGAAATTTTACAATTTTATCCACAAAATGAGCTCATTTCAAATTTGATGGCTGCTACAGGTCTCAAAAAAGTTGGGACAGGGGCCTGTTTACCATGGTGTAGCATCCCCTCTTCTCTTTAACACAGAGTGGAGGCGTCTGGGCATTGAGGAGAGAAGTTTCCTGAGTTTAGCCATTGGAATTTGATCCCACTCTTGTTTAATACAGGCCTCCAGCTGCTGGAGAGTTTTAGGTCTCCTTTTATGGACTTTTCGTTTAATTATGCGCCAAATGTTCTCAATCGGTGAAAGATCAGGACTGCAGGCAGACCAGTTAAGCACATGGACTATTCTACTATGAAGCTATGCAGTTGTAATAGCTGCAGTATGTGGTTTTGCATTGTCCAGCTGAAATACACAAGGCCTTCCCTGGAATAGATGTCATCTGGAGGGGAGCATATGTTGCTCTAAAACCTTTATATACCTTTCATCATTCATGGTGCTTTTTAAAACATGCAAGTGTCCCACACCATATACACTAATGGATCCCCACACCATCAGAGATGCTGGCTTTTGAACTGAACGCTGATAACAGGAGGGGTGGTTTTTCTCCTCTTTAGCCCGGAGGACACAACGCCCATGATTTCCAACAAGAATGTCAAATTTGGACTCGTCTGACCACAGGACACTTTGCCACTTTGCTACAGTCCATTTTAAATGAGCCTTGGCCCACAGAACACGGTGGCGCTTCTGGATCATGCTCAACAATGGCTTCCTATTTGCATTATAGAGTTTTAGGTGGCATCTGTGGATGGCACAGCGGACTGTGTTTACAGACAGTGGTTTCTTGAAGTATTCCTGGGCCCATTTAGTAATGTCAATGACAGAATCATGCCGGTGAGTGATGCAGTGGCGTCTGAGAGCCCGAAGATCACGGGCATCCAGTAAAGGTCTTCGGCCTTGTCCCTTACGCACAGAGATTTTTCCAGTTTCTCTGTATCTTTTGATGATGTCATGCACTGTCAATGATAAGACCTTCAAAACCTTTGAAATTTGACATTGAGGAACATTGTTTTTAAAGTATTCCATAATTCTTTTTACGCAAGCCCTCACAGGTTGGAGAGCCTCTGGCCATCTTTACTTCTGAGAGAATCAGCCTCTCTTAGACATCCCTTTTATAGCCAATCATGTTACACACCTGATTCTAGTTAACTTAATTACTTGCTAAATGTTCTTTCAGCTGATTCTCTTATATATTTATTGCTTTTTCAGCCCTTTCTGCCTGTGTCCCAACTTTTTTGAGAACTGTTGCAGCCAGAAAATTTGAATTAAGCTCATTTTGTGGATAAAAATATAAAATGTGTCAGTTTCAACTTTTGAAACATTATCTATGTTCTATTGTAAATTACATATTGCCTCATGTGATCCAATTTGAAGTCATGAACATGAAGTCATTGTATTTTGATTTTATTCACAATTTACACTTCGTCCCAACTATTTCAGAATTGGGGTTGTATCTGAAATGCAGTATTATGTTATCACTGATGCAACAATGAATGTTCATGACGTGAAGTAGAAAATGAAATACTGCTGATTACAGTATTAGGCGCATACATTATGAATGGGCGGCGCTGGGGCAATGAGTCATAATGATTGGGCGGCCTGCCCGGTCATTAACCACAGTGGAGAACCCTGGGCATATGACCTTCATTGACCTTCATGTCTCATGATCTTATATAGGCCTATGTGCCACATGTTTGTTGTTAGAAAATAAAAAAATTTGAGTTTAATTTGCAAGTTTTATTTTTTTGGCTTAATCAATCAAGATGTTTTTGCTGGAATCAACCACCTGGATGCCTGCTCTTGATACATTAGTCATTCCCATGAAAACATTTGGTTTATGAAAAGGGTTAATATACAATTTTGTCAAAATTAATCAAGTCTTTTCAGGTTGATATAATTATTTATTATTGAATAACCTTCCTCAAGCTAATCTGAAGGTGTTGAGTGTCTTTTTTACCAAATGAATCAATGATGTAGATTAATCACAGTTGACCTACTTTCTGGACTGTTTTTTGTGAAATATGATTAAAAAGTACCCATTTTCAAAGGCTCATTTAACACGGAAGGAGGAGCATAATTAAAGTTTTTATTGGCTCTATACCCTGGGAAATGGTGAAAATTTAGGGGCGTGGCACCCTAACTTTGAAGGGCCATAACTCCAAAATGAGTTGAGATATAAATTTGGGATTCTTTCATTTGACATTAAATCCAACGTTTAAACACGTTTACAAGGAAATCTGAGAGGCAGTGGCGGATCTAGCTACCTTGGCTCCCTGGGCGAACCTCCCCTTTGGCACCCCCCCACCACCACCACCACCACCACCATTCCGACTACAGAAAAACAGAACAAAACCATATGCACAGAAAATTTTACTGCACATGTGCTAGGAACTTAGTAACATTAATTAATACACAAATAAAGCAATTCGCACCCAACATGTACATTCAAAATAATAATAATAATGAATAAATAAAAAGACATTAAATAGACAATGCCAGAGGGTGTTACCAAATATTTCAGAAGCGCCCCTTAATTTGCATTGAAATACAATAAATAAGTCTCTGCCACCATACGCACCTGTTAACTCATTTCTGCAGATGTGTCCGCCAGCGGACATGGAGCTGCAAATTTATGCATGCAGTTACAATATTCTATCACTAGATGGCAAACCCGGATCAGTACGCGTCCAAATGATAGTTGCCTTACTTTAATGGGGAGAACTATCAACGCCTGATGGTGTGGGGTGTTTTTGGAGTGAATTTATTGTTAATTTTCAAAATGATTGAGAACAAGTCAGGACTAAAAAGTGTTTTAAGGGTAACAAATTCGTTCTTTATCCGCAACCTTTTTTTCACATAATTTGCCAGGCTGTTGCAATTAAAAGATTTGTGTGTAAGTTTTAATGTCGTCCTCGACCTCTAACAAGGATAAATTCCAAAGGAAAGCAATCACTCGACCGTTACGGTCAGCCATTGTGGCTGCTGGACTGCGGCCATTTCAACGTGCCTACTACTTAATACGCATGAGTGATTTGCATGAAAAGTCACGTCAGATCAGTCATCAGATTCGACTGCTAGTTAAATAAATTACGTTTATGCATTAGAAATTCATTACTATAAATATGTCTAGGTACAAATATGGGATGATTGCAAATATATTAACGATGTGAAAGTGCTAGGAAACAGGGAAATCGGGCATTTTGCAGCAGGCATCAAGTTTAATTACGTATCTAGCAAAAGTTTGGCCACATCTTCATCGGAAATATCTCCAAACCTGGCTTTAAAAGTTTTCCAGCGATCACTTTGGCCTTTCACATTTATCCTGTTCTTCAATCGATCTTCTTCCTGGCCTTTTCTAGCACTTTTACGGGCCGAATTAGTCAGATATTTCTTTGGCCACAGCATTTTGAGGTTGGCCAACTTCTCTTCATTTCTACATCCACCACGCACATCCGCTTTCGTGTGACATCGTTTTTGCATAATCGTGGATACTAAGGAGGTATTTCAAATGGCGCGGGGAGTTTTTGTGAGTTGCAAAAACTATTTTCACATTCAATATTCGGGGATTGCAAGCGTTCTCGGAGAAAACATTTTTTTATTCCCGTTTGTTTTGGTCATATCTATTAAATTATATCCAAAAAAAAGAACAGATTGGTTACCTTTAAAGGCAAAAGGCTGTGCACCCCCAAATTCCAGTTCTGGGGCCGACTAGGCAAAAATCTGAAGTGCTTATCTGATCGATAAAGGACCCTGCTCTCCTCTCACAGTGGGGCGACCTGGCAACAGGTCGTCCCCCACACCAGCCCCTCCCTTCTTTTGAGGCGCTGAGTGAGTGAGTGACAGTGACTGACAGGCACCTTCCCAGGCAGGTAGCTGCCTGCCAAGTTGACATAGAGGGCACCCAGGCACGTATCTTAAATCCACTGACTGGATATACTGTGTATTATCGTATTATCAAGTGACGGCAGCAAATGATTTTTTTTTTTTTCACCCCAGCCGGTGCCCCCTGTCAATATGCGCCCTGGGCAGTTGCCCATATGGACCATATCTAAATCTGCCACTGCTGAGAGGTGTTACTGGGGAGGGTGTGTGAATTGACATGGAATGACCCCCAAGAAAAATATCGGTGACATCAAGAGCTACAGGTTCTGGTGCACACAAATGCAAGGTTGTTGGCTGCCAAAATGCACATAAAAACGTTTTTAACATTCTATCGGGCAATAAATTGCAGAGGATTAAGTGGATTGCATTTATTTTTGCTGACAATGTTTCTGCGGCCCCTGCCACAAACCTATGCTCAGCATTTCACGTTGGACTCTTTCTCCAACTTAGGAGAGCACAAAGCTTGCTTAGCTAAAAACCTGCGCCTCCAGAAAGGTGTTGTTCCAACTCTACGGAACCCGCCACTTTAATATTGTCTGTAAATGTCAAATTTGTCATTAAGTGACAACTTTGTCCCCCCAACTTCAATGTAATGTATCATTGCATTACCGTAAGCTATTGCATGGAGGGTGATGTAGTTTCAAAGAAACTTGGCAGTATACCCAATGCGTAAACATTACCCTCACAGCCTGAGGGTTCTCCCGATATGCGACATTTCCGAGGCTGTAGCGGGCTCAATTTCAGCTAAGGGGAAGATACACACATCATATGAAACTAGACAACCTAAGGAATCTATAGATACCAAAAACGCTATGCTATGATATTAGTGAGCTGGCAAAATAACGCTCCAAACATACACTAAATTTCCGCTAGCAAAAAGCTAACGTTAGCTAGCTAAGTTAATTTAGTCCAGGGTTAACCGTGAACATTCTGTTAATTTGTTGATGGATTGCTGAATATTGTGTCCAAACGCTGCGTGTTACTCTTGATTATATGATCAAGGAACTTAGATGTGCTGTCGTTAGGTTGTACCCAATATGTAAACGTTACCCTCACAGCCCGAGTGTTTGCCCGTATTTCCGAGGCTGTAGCGGGCTCAGTTTCAACTAAAGTGAAGATACACACATCATATAAAACTAGACAACTAAAGGAATCTATAGATGCCAAAAATGCTATGCTATGATGTCGGTAAGCAGATGAAATAATCCTCCAAACATATGCTAAATTTCCGCTAGCAAAAAGCTAACGTTAGCTAGCTAAGTTAATTTAGGCCAGCATTAACCGTGCACATTCTGTTAATTTGTTGATGGATGACAGTATATTTGTTATGATTCTGTCAGTTTGCCATGTCTGTTCTGTTTTGCCATGTTCTGTTTAGTTTATTCCATGCCATGTTTTGTTTCTGCCATGTCTTGCCATTTTTGCCATTACCCATATTTCTGTATATAGTCCGTTTCATGTTTTCCACCATGCCCTTCTTTGCACTTTGTCTCCCCTGTCTGGTCTTTTGTTACTACAGCTCTTTCCCCAGTCCTGCGTGTCACTTGCTTAGGTGATTTAATGGTTTCTGGGTTTCCACCATTCCTTCTAGTCTCGTTTGCTTCCTTCACCTTACTTTACTATTTTACTAACCCATACTAACAGTTTATTATTTTGTTAAGATACTAACCAAGACTAACATTGTGTATATAATACAAACTTACTAACGAGCACCAGGGATTGTATAGCTGCACTTATTAATTGATTAACTAGCTCTCAGCACTCGCCCTATTCTAGTCTCCGCCTCTTGCCTTCACTTAGTCTTTGCTGCAATTCAGCGGATCTTCCGCACCTGCTCCACTCTGTCCTGCTTCTTATTATCTGTGCACGTTAGAACTCCCTAACCGGAGCTGTATGTTTTGTCATAGGATTGTCTCGTGATCTCTGTCCGCGTTTTGGCAGTTGCCTATTTCATGTGATTAGGTTCTCCCTCATGTTCCCTCCTTTGTAATCAGTCTGACTTCTTGCACTTGTGTCTTGTTAAGCATGTGACTTCCCATGAGTGTATATTAGGAGTCTTCTCACAGCAGTTCCCTGTCAGAACGTTCTCCTTTGGCCACGCTTTTTTCGCCTTGTCTTCATTGTGATTACCTTTCTGACTGGACCGTCCTTGTTTTACGATTTTTGCCTATTCCCTGTACTTTGCCACATTCTCTGTGTATCGAACCTCTTTTGTCTGACTACGATTTTTGTTATTGGTGCCCTGTTTACGGTTTTGAATTTCGCCCTTTGGATTCTGATTTTTTGGATTGTGGACATTGTACCGTTGCCTGCTCTGTTGGGGGTTTCCCCCCTTCAGAAATAAAGCCTCCATTTTTTTTTTTTTTTTTTTTTTTTGTATTCACTGGTTCTCACTTCTGGTTCCTGAGCGTATCCTCACAATATTGTTGTCTTTTTCTGCTGTCCAAACGCAGTGTGTTACTCTGAATTATATGATCATGGAACTTATATGTACTATCGTTAGGTTGCATGTGACATTTATATTCCCCTAGTTTTTAGACCAGTACATCTCACGCAGGGGCCAGTGCATCGCACTCAGATGGCAGCACATCTAAGCAACCCAGAATGGTCAATAGATTCAGCCATGGTGAGGTCACACGTTGTGTTACTATGGACGCGTTGCTGTGGTTGTGTTTTCAAGCCACTCATCCCTCCTCCCACCTTCTTCCCTTGCACCACCCCCTCCGCCCAGCCATGCCTCTTCCAGCGGAGTCAAAATCTCAAAGTTCACGCGAGAGCAAGATTGGCTTGATAAAAAGGGCAAAATAAATATGAAAGTTGCGTAATTTTTGCAAATTACCACAAAACATTATGTTTTAGACCCAAATCACTTATTTTTAACGGGTGTAAATACCAGGTAATGGATCCTTTAAAGTGCTGATATCAAGAATAAACAGCACTAAGTTAGAGAATTAGAATATACATGCGATACATGGAGGATAAGTCTATATAAGACTAGCAATACAACACAGACATGTGGTCTACGAGACTTCGCAAAAACTAAATGCGAGGCTCAGTTTTAAATAGCACAATACTACCGCACAGAGGAAATGAAAAACAGGTGCATGCGATAATTGCGGAGCTGAAGAATGCGGTCCGGCTCTTAATAGACTGGTGAGTCTGAGGGCTGGAGGCGTGACGTTACAGCTTCACTTCAACTACACAGCATCTACTGGCAGAGGTAGCACAATATTATACATACGGTCTGTTTGTTCTTCTCCTCTGTTTTTCTCTTTCTCCTTTAAGAAGATTAAATAAGGTGGATTGCCCTGGCAGAAATCCCTTGTGCCTCCTCTTTGCTGGTTGTCAGCAGAGAGCATACCGACCTGAGATATCACACCGACACAGCCAGCATCAGACTCTCTCTAGAGGGGCTTAGCCTTGCTGGAACAAATGGGAATATTGCCAGTCATGACAATATTGTACAACACTTCACTTAGCCCCAGCAATACAAAAAAAAAGAATATATATATATATATATACACACAACACAAACAAACAAGCAATCATAAACACATTAAAATAAAGATAATGACCTTTTGCTCCAGCAGTGCTTCAACACAGAGCAAAAATTGATGGGCAGAGAAATAATTTCTCTTATGATCTGTTTGCACTTCTTGATAATCTAAAAATTTCCTTTTAATGTGCTGCCAGTGTCATATAAATGGAACATCAATGCTTAATAATTAATTGACCCATGTTAGTGTTTTACATTTTTTCATTTGCTTGCCTGACTTGCAGTTTAAACCAAAGCCTGCTGAATAAAACATTCTGTTATATACTAGCAATCAGCTTGCGATACAATAAACTACAAACTGCATTTAATAATTTCCAACAGTTTTTATGTTTTTTGACCTTGATTTTCTCTTTATTTCTTTTTAATAGCTTGAGAGACAGACTTTCTTACTTTGTGTTGAAGTGGCACAAATATTCCAATAATGACTGCATTTTGACTTGACAGGAAATCTTGTTTGAATCATAAATTCTCCTTACAGAATAAAACCCTTTTCCTGTTGTGATTTCATGTAAAAGGAAGCCAGAATATGGCATTGTCTGTACATAACCGCATTTGTACTGGTGGTGCTGTGTCTGCGCTGACCAGTATGCTCAAGAGACGCAGGGTGACTCTCATCCTCTTATCTATGCATGTATTGTTTTGGGGAGTTTTCTTTAATTCAGTAGAATTTTTATATTAATGCTGTTTGATCTTTGACATTTTGGCGACGCAACTTCCTCCAAATTCGCGGTATTCTCAGTATTCAGCTCTGCATTGGAGAAGTAAGATGAAATAAGTGCTCTTCAGTGGTTTTGTAAAATGCAGTAAAATGCTAAACAGAGATGCTAAAACAAATGCTAAAAGATACTTCTTTGTAAAGGTCAAAGATTTTGTTTATTATTGCTTCGATGATTACTTTGGAGTTTATAAATTTTTATTTTATCGTGTACGGCACTTTTGTGAAGCATGCTAATTTACCTATTGTAAGTCCAGGCTAATGGAGCATTAGGTGGCTTCTCGTGTGGTTCGCCGTTTCTTCCATCTCTAATTTGAAGGTGTGCTTGTAGACATGTGACATGCGAAGTTGCTGTACTGACATTAAAGGTGCACTATGCAAGTTTGTTTATTTTCTGCGCGATTATATTTTTGTCTCAATTCGCCGACATCTCCCCACGATCCGCTAGCTGCCTGCCCCTGAATTCACTGTAAAAAAAGAAACCTGGGCTCTGGACACCGCACAGGTGTCACAAACTGCAAATAAACACAAGGGGCACAGGCTGTGCCCCATAACATAACAAAGCGTTCCAGCCAATCACCGACAAGAGTTGACAGTTACGGAAGCATGGGAGGGAGGGAACTATGGGAGGGAGGGGCGAGCTACCCCTGTTTTGTTTGAATTCGAATGTCAGCGTAAGTGATTTCAACCAACTTGCATAGTGCACCTTTAATGCGTTGCACGCAGGTATGTGAGCACCCCGTTTCAAAATTACCTCCGCCATCTAAGGTAAAAGGAGGTTATGTTTTCAGTCCCGTTAACTGGAAAATGTTATGATATGCTGTATACTCAGTTAGTATTAAGCTCTGCCGTGGATAGCTGTCGATGTAGAAACGTGACATGCGAAGTTGCTCTACTGATATTAATGCGTTGCACGCAGAATAAAAATCTGTTGGCTAGCAAGAGAGGAGTGGTCTTCGCCTTGTTATTCATTACACGCAACATAACGCTGAACTATAAGACCGGCTATATAAGTATATCAAATCGTGTGTATCTGATAAAGAATGACATTACTTTTCAAATTTACTATGTTATTAATTTGTTTTTCGGGATGTACTAAGTTTTATTACCATAAAAAAAATTCAGATATCTCTTTACCTCTCATCTCAATATATCTGAACAAAATAGTTTTCTTCTCTTATGAGTCCTCTCTTAATGTTATTACCTTACGGGCCCTATGGGCCGATAAGCTATTGTTGTGGTGTGGCGTCTGTCGTCCGTCGTCTGCCGTCCGGAACATTTTTGATCTTTTTTTTGGCCTGATGAATTTTTGAGTCAATTTGCAATAACATACTACTAAACCGTATCTCCAGAATTTTTTCTCGGATTTTAGATTGAATCATTTTTGTCCGTTTTATGGGCCCTTGAAATTTTGGCCCCTATGTTAAAGATAGGACTGAGAAATTTTAAAAAATTATTTCTCAAAAACTGTGTAATAAATTTTTTTTAAATCAGGCAATCAACTTACCTTGGTACCGTCAATGTACAGTGCAAGCGCTATTTTGATAAAAGTTCGACGGAAGTGGGTCTATTGGGGGCGCTGTACTTTATGAATATGCAAGATGGCCTGTGGAGGCCAAATGGTTGCAGATAGAGGTTAAGTTTGTATTATCGACATATAGGAAGTCATATTTGACCTATATTTTGGCAATATTAAATTTGACCACAGATGAATTTGAAAGGTCAAACTCGAGGTCAGGGAATATATTAACAATGTTAAAAGATACGACTTGAAATTTCAAAAAATTATTTCTCAAAAACTGTCTGATAACTTTTTTTCTAAATCTGGCAATCAACTCACCTTGATACACTTTATGTACAGTGCGAGTGCCATTTTGATTGAATGGATGGAAGTGGGTCTATTGGGGGCGCTGTATTTTATGAATATGCAAGATGGCCTGTGGACAGTGGCACCAACTTCAGGTCAACATTGGGGGGTCACAATATTTTTTTTCAGTCTGCTGTATTCCCAAGGGTAGGCTATTGACTAATCCGGCGAAACCAGGAAGTTGCATTTGCCGCCATTGCTGCGGTCCAAACGTCATTGGAAATGAGCGGATGTCTATGGAGAGTGCCGGTGGCACTCTATATTTTAGCCCTCTCTATTTACAAGTTCTTCTTTTTCTGAACTCACATGCCGGGAAGAAACTGTTATGTGTTCAGCTGCTCAAATAGCAATGGGAAAACTCAAATTTGGAATAAGAGTATATACGAAATCCATACACCTTTGGCACATAGTGACTGCCCCAGTTTAGCACCATATTCACTGTACAGATTCCCTGCAAAGGAGGACGACGTTCGCCAGCAGATAGCCGTCCTAAGCTGCTGAGGTGAATGTTTGCGCCACCTGCTAGTGCTAATAACGTGGTAAAACACACAGCTGCATTATTAACGCAAACATTTGAATAGCTAATATGACCGTCAATATAAAGTAATCCGGAATTGGCTACCTGTAAAAATAGAGTATTATCCGCTAGCCTACATTAGCGATGCCTACATATCTGTAGTTGTATTGCTGTAGGCTAATTATTAACACAAACATTTAGCTAATAACTGACTTTATCGGTAGGCCACTACCTGACATCGTCCACACAATCTGCCATTTCAGCAATTATTGATGCTATCGACATAATAATGACACTTCTGCCAGTGGCACAACCTGTCAAGCAGGTGATTTAATCAGAACTGTCACCGCAGTAATGGCACCGCCATCTCCCACAAATCTCTCGCCGGATTAATCAATAGGCCTTGTCCAAAGTCCAGCCTTTTAGAATGTTAAAAAGGTTTATTTAGAAAATATCAGCCGGCTACTTTATTTGATTAATGTTAAATCTGGTTGTGATCCGTGAAATAGCGTAAATTGGCTGAATGGATGCGATGTATGAAGGCATACACGAATTGAATGTCGGAGGGAGCATCCATTTTCCATCCCCGCATTTATGGACGTTGGCTAAACTGTTTTCAGTCAGTTATTTAGCCTAGGATTTGAAATTGCGAACGGGACCTGAAACATTGCGTTAGCCTATAGGATACTCATGTGTCGCATTTTTTTCAGCTTGCTTCAAGACGCACACAATATGCGCACACAATAATTATGCATGCAACGCGTGGTTCATCGGCCGAGGCGGCTGTCTCTTAACGCTTCTCCTACTACAACGCTATATGCTACATATCTTCCATCATCCACACATCTGCTGTGTTTAAATGGGAATATTGCTGCATGCTGCAGACGCATGGTCAATAGTACACCCTATCTCGACTAAGAAAATGAAATCCCAATCTGCAGGTTAAAAGCCGATATAACCTCAGCGCTAAACTGAAGCATATGCTAGCCTACTGATTAAGGCAATACGGGACCTTTTTTAATAAGGCTAATGCAAGTCGTCTACACTGTTAAAAGAAAAAGTTTCAACACACTGGTTTTGTGTCCTGAGGCACCAGATCTGGAGGCTGGTGAGTGAAATCTGGTGTTTGGAGGGTGTTTGCTATGAAACCAAATGTTGGTGTTTCGGCACACTCAAAATGAACTTTAAACACAGAAAACAGGGTTTCTTGAGTGAGGTGTGGTGTTTGGAGGGTGTTTGCTTTGAAACCCAGTGTTGGTGTTTCAGCACACTCAAAATTAATTTTAAACACAAAAAACAGGTTTTCTTCCAACTCCGGAAGTTTACTGCTGTTCCTATCGAAGTGCAACATACCATAAACTCTAAATCAATTAAAAGAATCTCCAGGGTATAATAACCAAAATATAGCCTATGACCAGAAATGAGTTTTGCATTACATTTTGTTGTTGTTACGCAGTTAATAGAAATTTCAAATGAAATGTGTGAAATGTATTTCTATTGTTTATGCTTCCATGTCCCAGGCAATCTCATCGCTGACTTGCCCACACACTCACAGAGGAACACATCTCCTGTGCCTCACCGAGGGGAATGGGAAGTCTATAATTTTCGCGTTGAACAGTGTCCAACGCAGGATCGCCGCTCATTCGCTATCGTCCACATTTATGTCAGTCAACATAAAAAAATACAGATATGCAGGAAACCTATACAGAATTATTATTTTTTTTAATAATTACAACTCACATACATGCAGAATCACATGACTACAGTGTAATTGTTGGAAATGGTTCATAATTATGAATGAATGACTTATCCAGTAGGCCTACACTAAATTCTGTTTCCATACTAATGCCAACGGTTATTAACGCAGGGCACAGCACAGTGGTTAAAGCACTAGGTTCAACATTAAAGACATTCATGTTCGCACCCATGCGAGAATGCAGTTTATGTGTGTGCGGTACTTGGACTTTCCCAAAAGGCATTCGTACCTTGAGTTTTTCAGTCTAAAAATACGTACATATGTATCTGATCGTTGTAAAGTACGGACGGCAGTCTCGGAGCAACTTTATTAGATTTAGGCACTGAAAGTACTTAGTAACATTTAAGGTTGGGAATAGAACTGGGGTCCGGCCATAGACTGTGTAAAAAGATGGACGAAGCAACCATGATGTCACCCACTGATTTCAGCATACCATTTAGGAAGCCTCGATTTTGGCACTTTGTACTGCGCCATTTTGTCATTTTGAAACTGGATGTTATTCCAATTGGACAAGAGCGTGAATTGAAGATCCAGGGAGGAGCGAAGGGTGGATCTAAGGGTGGATCTGACCTTATCTGACGAGGACCAGAGGATAGCCATGCTCCAAAAGCACATCTGGCTTTATCCTTTGTTCTAGTCCATTTGGGACTATAATTTCCAAAATTGAACATCATGATATATTGAAGGAGACTTGAAACTTGCGATAATAATAATGTGGAAAATCATTATTCAAATAATAAATCAGGTGGGAAAGTCGGGTCATTTCCTCATAGACATCTATAGCATTGAACTTCATCCTGCAACTACCGACATTGCCATCTGCTGCCCATTAAATAGAATGCAATTTTTTGAGATATTCGCATTGGCTTCACTTTTCAGACCCAGATGCTGTGTCCAACCTGTTACAAAGTCTATGGGTCAGGGTGAGGTTTAGGCACGAAAACTACTTGGCTATGTTTAACTGCTTGGTTGTGTTCAGGGTTCGGGTCAGGATTACGGTCAAGGTGAGGTTTAGGCATTGATATTACTTGGTTTGGTTCAGACACCAAAACTACTTGCAGAAGTTTGGCAGTCGGACCGGGTTTGCCATTACGGGTACAAAAAAAAAAATAGTAATAATTTCACTAGTGCTTGCGCTAATAGCCGAGTGGAAACGCAATGGTTTGAGCGACTGACTCGTGTGTGGAGAATAAGGGTATCAACAACCTGAAACAATTAGACCTATTTTCTAACCAGACAGACAAGTAACATTTAAGTTGACCCCAGGATTTTTTTTGAATTTGAACATGAGCTGAAACTTGTTGGAGACACTTTGTTCTTTAACCATACCCACTTTAGAATGACCAATGCTATACATCGTTCGGCACAATTTAAAACCAGATATTTAACCATCTAATTTTTAGAGGTGGCTTAAATTAACTTCTTTATTCATGTCATTTGGTTGCAATCACATCTGGAAAGCCATAAGACCTCTGCATTTGCTTGGCTAGTTAATGTTCCCCTCTGGGGCCAATGTTGGTATTTTGTTCATTCCCTATAAAGCTAAAAAGAAATATGGAATCACGTTTTTTTTTTTTTTTTTTTTTTTTGGTTCTAAGACTGTCTGCATGGCTTCTTGTATGTTCATCTTGAGTTCTGCAGAATGCTCTTCTGAATGGCTGTTTTATAACAGAAGCAGTGAGGAAATTGTTACAAATGAATTAGAGAAACACAAAACTCTGCAGATTCACAGCACTCATTAAATGGACCCTGATTTTGTCCAAAGTATATTTTGCCACAAAGACAATGTGACATATGCAACTGACTTAGTAGTCAGTTTGCAGTAGTCAGATTTCTATTTTATTCAATTAATTGAGCAATTGAGCTTTTTTTTTCTTCCAAATTGGCAATTAATGCAATCTGCAAATCTGAAATGACCTACAGGTGAGCAGAGATCTGGAGTGTTTCATGTGAGTCTCTGCGAAGGATCAGGTCTTTATAAAATGTTTTCCTTCAGGTTTGCCGAGAACGTCAAAGGTATAAGTATCTGCCTTCTTTGCAAAATGTTGACTTGTCCATTATGTTGCATTAACCAATGCAGAAACATAGCAAGATTGATGACCTGTCTGGAATTCATAGTAATGAGCCAAATTTCACAGTGTCTTGTAACCTTCCCTATGTTGAAAGGGAGTATTGCTGCAAAATATTCTCAAGCATTGGATATTGTACAAAGCACATGTGTAGAATTCATATAAATATGCTCTCTGATAAATTCCCTGATTCTAGTATTTGAAACCTTTAGATTAAATGTCCAACATGTGATCACAAAGTGGAGAATTTGAGAGCACTGACCTCATATTATGATGCACACTGCAGAAAGTCAATTTATTGTTTGTGTGATGAAACACAGTAATGTAACTTTTGAAGTATACCCTTCATACACTTTTCATATAAGCAGACATCACACGTCACCTCATTAAAAGATGAACTGAAAGAGAATATTGGAACAGATTTGCCAAACACTGCTCATGATGTACAATGCAGTGGCTGTAATGAGAGTGATGACTATGGAGCAAGACGCACAAGGTATGATGTTACACGAAGCTTGACAATCACTTTTCTAAAGTAGCAGGAAGTTAGTATGCTTGGTTCTAGCTCAATACAAACCATAATTGAGGATTGCACCAATTCTGTTGATGTGTCTGATGAACACACACTGACTGAAGTAATAAAGACTTGTGAAAAACATATAATTGACAGTGCAGTTTTGGGGGAAATTTGTGAATCACTGTAACATAATATTTTACGACAAAGCTTGAAAGAACTGTCCACACAGTGGAAAAGAAACAAATGCTATCAAACTATTTTCTTCTGTTTAGCCTACTGAGTACAAATTTGGAGTTGCGATGAAAAACAGAACATTTATATACAGTGGGCTCCAAAACTACTGGCACCCTTGACTGGTAATGCACGAACAATAATAATAAAAAAACAATAATTATTGAGAAACGGAATATACCAACATGAGTGAAATACTTTGTTTCAGTGGAAACAACCAAAATCGTAACCATTTCATGCAAAATAAATTTCAACAAAATCAAGGTTTCTTAATAATTGGCGCCCTTCAGTTAGTACTTCTGGGAAGTACAGTTAGTACAACTGCCTTAGACAAGGATAACAGCATGGAGTCATTGATTTTTTTTTTTGTCACGGAACCATTTCTGTGTGGATCTTGAGGTATGCTTTGGGTCATTGTCATGCTAGAAAGTCCACCTGTGGAAAAGTCCCAGCCTTCTGGCAGAGGCAACCAGATTGTCAGCCAAAATATCCTGATAATTGATGGAGTTTATTATGTCATTAATCTTTACCAGTGCCCCTGGACCTCTTGAATTAAAACACCTCAAAACATGACTGATCCAGCATCATATCTGAGCCCCTAAGAGCCATACTGGGCCAACCCATGTTGGGGAACTTTTGAGAAAATGGGACTCAAAGTTGCCAGCCTCCTGTGTCATCTAGAGTATCTGGGAACTAGAAACACTGCTTATGTTAAAAACTCAAGATATGTAGACTTACGTGATGCACTTCTCATGTAGGCTTTGGATGCCCTTCTGTTTCATTTAAAGTGAAAGGTACCTCCTTCTGAAGCGGAACCATCATCTTCTGATTCATTTGGGTCAAACTCTGGGTCTCTGTTATCTTCCACTTCACCATCATCATCAATCATAGCAAGCAGTTCCTCATCAGTGAGATACCCAGCCGCCATGTTTACATTGAATTATGGAAAAGTTTTGGGATGGTCCACTATGGCTAAGGCAGTGCAGTGCATATGTACAGTGGCAGAGAGGACGTTTGCTTGTATGAACAATCCATGTGGGTAGATTGGGTTGGCTCATTTAGGAAATGTAGATCTCAGTTTTCTGCACATGCTGACTACCTCAACTCAATTTCGCCAAAAGTGCGGGATGGCCCGGTATGGTTCTTAGGGGCTCATTTCACCATAGGTATGAGGTGCTTCTCTTTGTATGCATCCCTGTTTCCACGCCAAACATGCTGATACTGTATCTGACGGAAACGTCTAATTTTGGTCTCATCTGACCAAAGCACCTTGTTCCAGTCATAATTTAAATGACGTCTGGCGAACTCCAAGCGCTTGCTTCTGTGTCAGAAAAGGCTTTCTTCTGGCAACCCTTCCAAAGAGCTGGTGGTTGTGGAGGTGGCACCTGATGGTGCTTTTTGAAACCTGGTGACCCCAAGATGCCACCAAGGTCTGCGATCCCTTCACAGTAATTCTTTGGGATTTTGTTACTTCTTTCACTATCTTCCGTAGTAACCTGGGGGGCAAACTGCTGTTGTGTCCACTATGTTTGAGGTTTTCAACAGTTTCATATCTTTGGGACTGTATGATAATTGCCCCGACAGTGCTCAGTGGCATATTCAATTGTTTGTGAATTTTCTTATAACCATTACTAGATTTATTAATGTTTTTGACCAACTGACAGTTGTTTTGTTTTCTTCAAGGAGTTGGATGACAATAGGACTTTGTATCTGTGTTATGTCATTTTTATACCTGAGTAAACAGGAAGGGATGTAATGGCTCAATATAGTTCCTTAAAACATAAGAAGCGTAGACCTAATATAGTGCAGATTTTTAGGATATCACGAATTAAAAAGAATGAAATGGTCGCACACTCAAATACCATGCAGTTTAATATTACCAACAGTTCACCAGACAAGCTGGCTTCATCAGGGTTTGTGGCCAAGGCGAACAATGTGCAAAAGATTTAATTAAAGGTTGTGGTCATCCAGGTGTTCTCAATCAGTTGTTAATCAGCCATAGTCACATCCATCAATCAGTGTAGTTCAAACAGATATCAATTTCCACATCCTATACTAAAAGACAACAAAAAAAGCCTAATTTACACATTAACACTGTCATGATCTGTTTTTCTGTATGTTCTGGTTTTATGTTTAATTAGCTCCCGCCGCCTGAGCGGTGTGGGAGCTATGGTATCGGCTCCGTCCGTGTGTGCGTCCGTCAACAAAAACTTTGACATTTTGCTTTGGCGGGAGATTCTGGGGCTGCCAGTGCCCTATATTTCCACTTGGTTTATTAGTTTATTGATTCTGTTGAATTTTGTATTATCTGCCACATAATTGCCGTTTACCAGTTCCGTGCACATTGTTCTGCCTGTGATGTCTTGCCTTTCTTTTTATTTACTGCCAGTGCACGCCCCTGTCTGCGAGCTGTCACATGTCTGCTGCTGTCACAGCTGCGTTTTCTAGACACCCTGTTGCAGACAAATAGCTGTTTCAAAGTCTGCGGACACCAGGCTATAAACGCAAATCGTGGAGTGTAAGGTATTAAAATATCTGCATTGCCTGTCAAGCACAGGAAATAAGGCAAGCTATGTTACAAAAATGATGCACTGAATAGTAATTATACATTTTCTTACATACAAAATGAACGTTACCTCTTTGCGGTCGGTCATGCTTTGGCTACTGAAGAAACAGGCGGAACGTGAACAACTTTCACGATACAAGTTATTCAGGGCTGTGTGGTTTGTTCCGTTTGTCCTAGTGGTGTGCCGTACCTTGCTGTCCAACTGGCGAAGTCGCTCAACCAATTATATTCGGGGGTTGGCATGCCCTCATGCCTGCCTCCTTACTGACAATAACGGCCTCCTCACTGACAAAAATCAGCCACTGAAAAAAACCCACTCTCAAATCAGCCACTGAAAAAAAACCCACTCGCGAGCGAGCAGTGGAAAGTCTTGCGCGCGAGCAGGTGAACGTTTTGCGAGCATGTATTTCTCCTTGCAGGCTAAAATATTGCTCAAGCGAGCAAAGATGCAGGATACAATATAGCTCGCAAGTGCTTTGAAAGCGCTCGCAAAAAGTTTTGCGAGCATGTATTTCTCCTCGGATGTTTGATTTGCGCGTGCGGATATTGTGCGCTGGGCTCATTCGCGTGCACGATTTTTGTCAGTGTTCTAACGCCATATGTAATGCTGAACTTTCTCTGTATTATGTTTGGTAGTAGTACAGCGTAGGTGTATTGTGGTTGCAGTAACTCTGTTCCGGCACAATTAATTTAATCCTGCAATTGAAGATATAAACCTGAAAGATGGAAGCCTGTGTTTATAAAATGTAAATTTTTGGTGTGATTTTGACTAAAAAGCTGCGTTCGAGTGCCTTATAAAGGACTGTCAACCCTCCAGTTTTTTCTGGGATTCTCCCGCATTTTACTCCTCTTTCCTGCTATCTTCCCGTTCGAATATTTTTCCGTATTTTTATTTATCCTTTAAAAAAAGTCTGCTGACGTGACGGCGGTAGGCATAAGACCACCTATTTATTTATTTTTTTAAATTATACATTCCCCTCTGCTAAACCAGGCGGCAGCATGTAGCCTAATATCTACTTACAAAAGTTATTCAATAAAGAAGAAACGCGGCTGCATGGGAAAACATCCTTGCGCGGGATGCGTGTTTTGTTTTTACACTCTGGTGAAGGGTTTGCTCAGGATTCTGACCTTGTGAGCATGCGCAAAGGACTCGCTCGTGATTGCGGCTTTACTTGTGATGCATTGAAATCAATGGATAACACTGAATATCTTGTATAACTTCACCATTTAGTTAGCAAGTTAGCACTTAGATGAAACAGATATGACTAACAAAGTCTGCAAAAATGTTTTTTAGCTAGCTAACGTTAGTACGCTTGCTCAGCTAGCTAGTTTGCTAGCCTAAAAGTAATTTTGGGTGCATGTAGCCATTAACCATGTCAATAGAAAATAAGTGAATGGCCATTACTTCGCTAACTAACTTGGATGGAGTTGAACTGCAAGCATGTAGCTTGCTAGCTGGCCTGAATAGCACCAAATAAAAAGTTTGCCAGCTAATGTAAACTTAAGAAACCTAGCTTAAGGCTTAGAAATTATGCATTGCCATACTTGACTGTTTATCCTGGTGAGACTGCTAATTAGCTAGCCTACTTAGCTTAGTTTACCCAGTTACATATCAAGATTTGCAACTAAAGCTAATTTACATTCATAGCCAAGTATCTTTGTCCTGTGTTTGCGTAAAAACTGAGTTGCTAATGAATGAGCTAATCAACCTGTCAAAGCGTAACTGACCTTGCTACTCTGCTAATTCATGACTGCTTGCTAATCTATCACTAGTTAAGTGGCAAAATAATTGCGATTTTCCATTTTATTGATTTATATGCAACAGAAATAGCTAGGTAGCTGAGCATGTGAACTAGCATGCTAGCCTAACGTGTAAGATAGTTACACGTTACACTAGCCAGCTAAGCAAGCATTTTCAGTGTGATCAAGGATAGTTAACCTATCAATGTTTACCTGAAGGAGTTTCGGCTAGTCGATGGAACTTGGTATAAATGGACATAAAGGATAAGAGATTACTTGTATGAAACATTTTCGGCAAATTTTAACTGTCGACATTACAATTTACCAAATGGTACTAAACGGCACTATGGGCGTAGTCGGCAAATTTCAAAGGCCTGTATCTCAAAAACTATTGCACCGTTGGCTCTGAAATTTGGGCAACTCATTATTGGTCCTAAGGGCTATTCTTAAAATAGGTTTCACGGAAATCGGAGGGGGTATGGCCGGGAGCCCTGTTCAGTTTGGCGTGGAATGACCCGTAAGCGAAAAATACCCTGTAATGCATTGTAATCAACTTTAATCAACAAATCAACCTAAACATCATTCTGATTTTTTTTTTGTCAGACACTGTTCACATTTGTAAGATTGCACAGTAAAAATTTGAGAGCGATGAATAACTGGTGACATGGTAATTTTTTGCCCCAAAAAAGGGCATTTTGGGGCAAAACTGGAAAAATTTACTTAGAAAACTTCTACAAATGATATTACTTGGATTACTACATTTTTACAGAGAGATATATCATAAAATAATAAAAAATGAATTCTAGCCTTTTATCTTACTTAGTTTCTGAGTTACAGGTCATAAAATGTCTCATTTTTGGGCGTTTTGTGTTTTCGGCTGATTTTGAGGCTTTACCATACAAAAGTGGATCAAGATACACAGAAGCTAAGGCCATTTTCAGAATATAGGGGATGAATATGGTTAGTATACCCAATTTCAGCCTTGTATAAGCAATTAATTTGGAGCAATAAGTTGCCAAAGTTAGCTGAAAATGGGTTTGCCAAAAAACTTAAAATACTATTGAAATTTTGAAGGGCTATAACTTGAAATGTTTTTGAGAAACTGGCCTAATAAATGGCATTTTTTTGTTTTGTGTGAATATTTACTCGTGAATTTTTGAAAAAATTTTTGAGGAGGTGACCTGGAAAATTTTTCAAAATCTGGATGATTTGACATGGAATGACCCTATTGCTAACAATAGCTAATAAAGGCTATCCTGACCAGAGGACACCCCATTGACCCCATGTCAGTTTTCTGACTTAATTTATAGAACGGTCAGCTCGGGTATGACGTCATTCCCAGCCCCGACTTCCAACTTCTGAGCCAAATCGAATGCAGCATCAGCAGCGTAATCACGAGTCCCCTGCCCATCGATATACGTTTATGCAATTGGCCAGATGAATGGTCGCTGCTTTCAATGTTGCTGCTGCTCAGATTTGTGGGATAGTGTTATCTCCTTTCTTTTCGAAAAGGATGGTTCTGTGTACCCTATGCTAAAGGAGGTAAATTAGAAGCACTGAGACACCTTTCCTTAATATTTAAAGAATTCTAATGCACTCATCATGGCTGCCACGTAATTACCATCCATCCATCCATCTTCTTCCGCTTATCCGGGGCCGGGTCGCGGGGGCAGCAGTCTAAGCAAGGATGCCCAGACTTCCCTCTCCCTGGACACTTCCTCCAGTTCTTCCGGGGGTATCCCGAGGTGTTCCCAGGCCAGCCGAGCGACATAGTCCCTCCAGCGTGTCCTGGGTCTTCCCTGGGGCCTCCTACTGGTGGGGCATGCCCGGAACACCTTCCCAGGAAGGCGACCAGGGGGCATCCGATATAGATGCCCAAGCCACCTCAGCTGGCTCCTCTCGACGTGGAGGAGCAGCGGCTCTACTCTGAGCTCCTCCCGGGTGACAGAGCTTCTCACCCTATCTCTAAGGGAGCGCCCCGCCACCCTGCGGAGGAAACCCATTTCAGCCGCTTGTATCCGAGATCTCGTTCTTTCGGTCATGACCCAAAGTTCCTGACCATAGGTGAGGGTAGGAACGTAGATTGACTGGTAAATTGAGAGCTTTGCCTTTCGGCTCAGCTCCTTCTTCACCACAACAGATTGGTACAATGACCGCATTACTGCTGCCGCTGCACCGATCCGTCTGTCAATCTCACGCTCCATCCTTCCCTCACTCGTGAACAAGACCCCAAGATACTTAAACTCCTCCACTTGAGGCAGGAGCTCTCCTCCAACCCGGAGGGGACTAGCCACCTTTTTCCGGTCGAGAACCATGGCCTCGGACTTGGAGGTGCTGATTCTCATCCCAGCCGCTTCACACTCGGCTGCAAACTGCCCCAGTACATGCTGAAGGTCCTGGTTCGAAGGAGCCAACAGGACGACATCATCCGCAAAAAGCAGAGATGAGATCCTCTGGTCCCCAAACCGGTCTCCCTCCGGCCCCTGGCTGCGCCTAGAAATTCTGTCCATAAAAATAATGAACAGAACCGGTGACAAAGGGCAGCCCTGCCGGAGTCCAACATGCACCGGAAACAGGTCTGACTTACTGCCGGCAATGCGAACCAAGCTCCTGCTCCGGTCATACAGAGACCGCCACGGCCCTTAGTAGAGGGCCCCGGACTCCATACTCCCGGCACCTCCCACAGAATGCCACGAGGGACACGGTCAAATGCCTTCTCCAAGTCCACAAAACACATGTGAACTGGTTGGGCAAACTCCCATGAACCCTCAAGCACTCTGCAGAGGGTATAGAGCTGGTCCAGTGTTCCACGACCAGGACGAAAAACCGCATTGTTCCTCCTGAATCCGAGGTTCGACTATCGGCCGAATTCTCCTCTCCAGCACCCTGGAATAGACTTTGCCCGGGAGGCTGAGGAGTGTGATCCCCCTGTAGTTGGAGCACACTCTCCGTCCCCCTTCTTAAAAGAGGGACCACCACCCCGGTCTGCCAATCCAGAGGCACTGTCCCCGACTGCCACGCAATGTTGCAGAGGCGTGTCAACCAAGACAGCCCCACAACATCCAGAGACTTGAGGTACCCAGGGCGGATCTCATCCACGCCCGGTGCCTTGCCACCGAGGAGTTTCCGAACTACCTCAGTGACTTCAGCCCGAGTGATGGATGAATCAGCTTCTGGGTCCCCAGCCTCTGCTTCCTCTATGGAAGGCGTGTCAGTGGGATTGAGGAGATCCTCGGCATTCCTTCCACCGGCCGACAATATCCCCAGTCGGTCAACAGCTCCCCACCTCCACTGTAAACAGTGTTGGCAGGGCACTGCTTTCCCCTTCTGAGGCGCTGGACGGTTTGCCAGAATCTCTTCGGGGCCGACCGATAATCCTCCTCCATGGCCTCCCCGAACTTTTCCCATACCCAAGTTTTTGCTTCCGCCACCGCCCGGGCTGCAGCATGCTTAGCCTGCCGGTACCTGTCAGCTGCCTCAGGAGTCCCATGAGCCAACCAAGCCCGATAGGACTCCTTCTTCAGCTTGACGGCATCCCTTACTTCCGATGTCCACCACCGGGTTCAGGGGTTGCCGCCCGCGACAGGCGCCGAAACCCACGCCACAGCTCCGAACGGTCGCATCAACAATGGAGGTGGAGAACATGGTCCATTCAGACTCAATGTTTCCAGCCTCCCTTGGGATCTGGTCAAAGCTCTCCCGGAGGTGAGAGTTGAAAACCCCTCTGACAGAGGGTTCCGCCAGACGTTCCCAACAGACCCTCACAACACGTTTGGGCCTGCCAAGTCTGTCCAGCTTCCTCCTCCGCCAGCGGATCCAACTCACCACCAGGTGGTGATCAGTGGACAGCTCAGCCCTTCTCTTCACCCGAGTGTCCAAAACATACGGCCGAAGGTCAGATGACACGACCACAAAGTCGATCATTGACTTCCGGCCACGGCATCCTCGTGCCACGTGCACTGATGGACGTCCTTATGCTTGAACATGGAGTTCGTTATGGACAAACTGTGACTAGCACAGAAGTCCAATAACAGAGCACCACTGGGTTCAGATCGGGAGGCCGTTCCTCCCAATCACGCCTCCAGGTAACACTGTCGCTGCCCACGTGGGCGTTGAAGTCCCCCAGCAGAACGATGGAGTCCCCAGTTGGAGCACTTTCCAGTACCCCTCCCAGGGCCCCCAAGAAGGCCGGGTACTCTGCACTGCCATTTGGCCCATAAGCCGAAACGACAGTGAGGCACCTGTCCCCGACCCGAAGGCGCAGGGCAGCGACCCTCTCGTTCACTGGGGAAAACTCCAACACATGGCGGCTAAGCTGGGGGGCTATAAGCAAACCCACACCAGCCCGCCGCCTCTCAGAATAGAAGAGAGTCCAGCCTCTCTCGAGGAGTTGGGTTCCAGAGCCCAGACTGTGCGTGGAGGTGAGCCCGACTATCTCTAGCCGGTACCGCTCAACCTCCCGCACAAGCTCAGGCTCCTTCCCCCCCCAGTGAGGTGACATTCCATGTCCCGAGAACCAGATTCAGTGTCCAGGGATTGGGTCGCCGGGGCCCCCGCCCATGACTGCTACCCAAAGCACAATGCATCTGCCCCTTTGAACCCTCCCTCCCACAGATGGGCCTACCGGAAGGCGGGCCCACGCCGCTCGCTCGGGCTGTGCCCGGCCGGGTCCTGTGGGTGGAGACCCGACCACCAGGCGCCGCCTGCCAGCCCCAACCCCAGGCCTGGCTCCAGGGTGGGGCCCCGTGACGCCAATCCGGGCGACGAACTGTCCTTGATGTAGATCTATTCATTGGGGCTTTGGAACCGCTCTTAGTCTGACCCGTCACCTAGGACCTGTTTGCCCTGGGAGACCCTACCAGGGGCAAGAAGCCCCAGACAACATAGCTCCTAGGATCATCCAGGTACTCAAACCCCTCCACCACGATAAGGTGGCGATTTAAGGAGGGGACGTAATTACCTCCAGATCTTTTTTTAGTAGTTAGGAACTTTTCAAGGCAAAAGAGGCTATTCGGACGCAGCCATCGGTCCAATTCCAAAACGCTCCCTCACCACTTGTACTTCACTACCGAGTGTCACTCTGTGTGAAGTCTCCCTCACAGCTATGGAGGGAGCTTCATAAAGGGGAGGGTGTAAAAACATGTATAAACTTTGGGATGCCCTTGCCCTTTATCCGATGAGAAGTGATTTTTACTGTGCTATCTCTCTGGAGTGCATGTGAGGCCAGGACAGCATTGTTCTAAACCAATGGAAAAATTTACTTAGATAAGGTAAATGAAGGTCATTGGTGATATCCATGAAGGTTTTCCTGTGGCACCTGCCCGGAGAAATTGACTACGCGCTTGAATGCCTGACAGCGCCCCCTCCTGGCATAGCAAAGAACTCCACCTTAATGCCATAACAAATTCTTATTTTTTTCTCATCAGTCCAGTTAATATATGAAGTTTCCAAAGGTTTTACTGTGGCACATCGATGGAGATGCTGTAAAATAAGGTACAGACGAAAGCGCCACTTAGTGGCAGTTTTAGCTGAGATTACACATCAAATATCTGGCTTACCATATAGAGTGCCATAATAATTCCACCTTTTCTTGAATCTACATGGTAGAATCTGACGATATTCCAAATTTCAAATATCTATCGAGCTGGAGTAAATTTTATGGACTCCTAAAGATGGTCCCAAATCAGCCGAGAAGGTCGTATTGGCAACTTTGACAGGGGGCAGCACTAAAATACTTAGGAGTGCCATAGAAATTTTTGGCACCTTTCATACACCATGTAAGAAGGTATAAATCAACCTACTCATTAACTCCATTCTTGTCTGGAGTATTGAAATATCTGACCTCAAAATAGGGCCAAAACAGCTGAAGTTCACTTTTCAAGGCCAAATATCCCAAAACTCGAGCAAGATACCGGAGGTGTTCTCACATTATGCCATTTCATGTTCATAGACCTTTACAATAAAGTATAGTTTCTCAAGGCATGTTGCTGGAGTAAAACAAAAATAAAGTCCAAAATGTGGATTTTCATTTCTTTTTTTCCCCAAACTGTGAGCCCCTGCCACACAATTCTTCAAGTTACCACTTGGTGGCAACTGATACACGGGAAAGTTAACATAACATAACATAACATGAATGGCGCGAACAGGCCGTTCAGCCCAACTAGGCTCGCCAGTTTCTTTGTACCATCATGAATATATCACTTCAGATACTCAATGACTCAATGGTATCTAGCTTTAAGTCAAGTCTGCTCTTGAAAACTCCCAAGGTCTCTGCCTCAACAATATGGTCAGGCAAGCTGTTCCACACTGAAATTACTCTTTGGGTGAAGAAATATTTCCGAATATCAGTGCTAAATTTACCTTTAGTCAGCTTCCATTTGTGACCCCGAGTTCTGCTAACAACACTTGGTTGAAGGAATCCTACATAATTCACTTTGTTAATCCCTTTAACATATTTAAAGACCTCAATCAAATCACCCCTTAGTCTCCTTTTCCTAAGACTAAAGAGATTAAGGATCTTCAGCCTTTTTCTCATAGCTTTCATCTTTAATACCCGGAATTAGCTTCGGGCTCTTCTCTGAACTTTCTAAAGCCTCTATGTCTTTCTTAAAGTATGGTCCCCAGAACTGTACACAATACTCTAGATGTGGTCTGACGAATGTGTTGTACAAAAGAAGCATCACCTCCTTGGATTTGAACTCAATACTTTTGGCAATGTATCCCAGCATCCGATTGGCTTTTTTAACAGCTACGGCACAATGGCTAGAGCCTGTGAGGGTTTGGTCAACAATCACTCCCAGATCTTTCTCTTGTGGAGCACATTCCAGTTTAAAACCTCCCATGAAGTAATCCCGTCTAATGTTTTTATTACCTACATGTACTACTTTACATTTCGCTACATTAAATTTCATTTGCCACATTTCTGCCCAATTCTGAATTCTATCCAAATCATCCTGAATCACTTTAGTGGACTCTAAACTATTTGCCAAGCCCCCAATTTAGTATCATCTGCAAATTTCACTAATCTGCTCTCAATATTCCTATCAAGGTCATTAATGTAGATGAGGAACAGCAGGGGTCCCAACACCGATCCCTGGGGGACGCCACTCCCCACCCTACCTAGCTCAGATGATATACCACTGACCACCACTCTTTGTGTTCTGTCCTGCAACCAGTTATGAATCCACTTCAGAATACCACCTGTAACTCCAATGGAGCTCATTTTAAAAATTAGTCTCTTATGCGGTACTGTGTCAAATGCTTTCTGAAAATCCAAATATATGATGTCATAAGCCCTGCTCTGGTCATAAGTCTTGGTGGCCTCTTCCAAAAATTCCAGAAGGTTTGTCAGGCATGACCTTCCTTTACGAAAACCATGTTGGCTATCCCTCAAGATATTGTTACGTTCAAGAAATAAGTCCAGCTCATCTTTTAAGTTCAAGTACTTAAACATACATATCCATCAGAAATAGTTTGGCAGATTGAACCGATTTCCCATTAAACTGCATCTTATAAGACTGGTTTTTTCCTATTTTGGCCCTGAATTTTCGGTTTCCAGGTGGCGCTGCAACCAAACGAAGCGACCAATGGCAGCTTAGTTGCCACCAATTTGGGGGTTTCAAAACACTTTCTTTTAACAGTGTACGATTGCAGTTGCAGGTTTAGAAGCTGAATCCATATTGGAATTAATATTCAAGTCCAGAAAATTTCACGAAAGTTGGCAGTGGGCTTATTCATTAAATCGGCTATTGCTACATAAACATAATACAGACAGGGTAACAAAAGACAAGTATCAATATCAATGGGCTCTTTTTATAATGAACTAGATTAAGAAATATAATTACATAATATAGCCTGCATGTCATTTTCCGGAAATATAACATTATGTTAATTAACTACGGTACTTTATATTTTACGGCGTTAAATCTCAGCAAGGGAAATTCTGAAGCCAAAGTCACAATTCATTTCCAATATGTATCCAGCTGGACGATGAAAATGAGGTCCAGATACAAGTAATTAATCCCACTTGCGATCGAGCGCTGTCCCTCGATGGAAACATTTGAGCAAAGACACGAAAAACGGAACACTTCTGTAAAAAATTATGGTGTGCATTTTATTATTGCCAATAAAGGAACTGTTTAATTATTATTTAGGTGTATTTTTTTTTCACATTTATGTTAAAAAATAGCCTTTTTTTACCTTAATTTGGCTACTGCATTGCCAAAAACCAATGAATCCTGCCAAAATTTACTTGACAAATAGTCAAGACCATAGGCCTACGTTCTTCAAATAAAGCACACGTCTAAATTATCATGTTGAAAAACCTATTTATTTATCCACATTTCTGGGAAAAATTAAATTGTACCGTTTTTCGTCCCTGCGCTCATATGGAAGTGGGGAACACTTTTTATTAAGGCAACTGCATATTATTAACGTATTCACGTACGCGAAGGCATTAAAACGAACCAAGGTACATTGAAAGTAACCGTTCAGGGGTACGTTTCCTAAAACCTTGGTTTGAACCGGACGATGGAAGTTGTTGAAAGTTTGCAAATAGCAACGCTTTTGGGAAACATACCCCAGTTCAGTAAATTGCAGTACGGCCGCCCCATTCTGTTACAATCTACCTGAGTTGCTTGGCTACAGCAGCAGCAAAGAACGATGTGTTATTCACTATCAGATTTTTTTAGAGTAGGCCACGGCAACGAATCAAGGACACACATTTTCTGGACATGAATATTAATTCCAATATGGATTCAGCGTCTAAACCTGCAACTGCAATCGTAGACGTAGAGGGCTTGCATAAACCTTACTTTTTTAAAAAAAAGGTCCCACATTACCTTAATCCGTAGCTTGACTGAACGGGGCAGACGAACTACGAAAACTTGCGGTTTTAATATTGCAGGGTTTTTGCACCCCGAACCTTAACTTTGGAGGTGCAGGAGACCCAATGCCCCCCACAAATGGCGCCTATGCCTGTGGAGGCCAAATGGTTGCAGATAGAGATTAAGTTTGTATTATCGACATATAGGAAGTCATATATGAACTATTCTTTGGCTGTGTTAGAGTTGACCTCAGATGACCTTGAAAGGTCAAACTTGAGGTCAGGCAAAATGTTACAATTTTCAAAGGGTTCTAGGCGTGAAAATATTGAAGATTGGGAACATATGTGCATTGAACACTTACATGAAGTCATGTATGAACTTTCATTTGGTGGCCCTAAACTTGACCTTCGGCGACCTTCGAAGGTCAAACTTCACATAGTGAAATTTCAATGACTTCTATCACCAAAACTATTACAGATAGAGCTTAGGTTTGTATTTTGGGCATCTATGAAGTCATGTATGAAGTTTCATTTGGTGACATTGAACCTGACCTTCAGTGACCTTGAATGAGCAAACTTCACAATGAAATTCCAATGACTTATATCAGCAAAATAGTTTCAGATAGTTTCGGTTTGTAATGGAGATTTATAGGAAATCAAACATGAGCTTTCATTTGGTGGCCTTGAACTTGACCTTTAGTGCCCCTCGAGGGTCAAACTTCACATTGCGAAATTTCAATAACTTCTATCACCAAAACTATTAGAGATAAAGGTTAGGTTTGTATTGTGGGCATATAGAAAGTCATGTATAAAGTTTCATTGGGTGGCCTTGAACTTGACCTTCAGTGACCTTCAATGGCCAAACTATACAGTGAAATTTCAATGACTTATATCGGCAAAATCGTTACAGATTGAGTATAGGTTTGTATTGGAGACGTATACGAAGTCATGTATGAACTTTCATTTGGTGACCTTCATATTGACCTTCGAAGGTCAAACTTCACCAAGAGAAAATTCAATGAATTCTGTCACTGTAAAGGTCACAGATGGAGCCTTGGTTTGTGTTACTGACATAGGAAGTCACACATGAACTTTCATTTGCCGACATTCAACTTGACTGTTGGTGACATTTGAAGGTCAAACTTGACATAATACAATTACAATGACTTGTATTGCCAAAACGGTCACAGATGGAGTCTAGGTTTGTATTAGAGACATATAGGAAGTCATGTATGAACTTTCATTTGGTGACCTTCGTATTGACCTTCAAAGGTCAATTGTGACCTAGTGAAAATTCGATGACTTATATCACTAAAATGGTCACAGATGGAGCCTAGGTTTGTGTTACTGACTTCTAGGAAGTCACATATGAACTTTCATTTGGTGACATTCAACTTGACTGTCAGTCACCTTTGAGGGTCAAACTCGACAGTGAAATTACAATGACTTGTATCACCAAAATGGTCACAAATTGAGCCAAGGTTTGGATAGAGACATTTACGTTGTAGAAAGTCATATATGAAGTCCATTTGCGGACCACAACTTGACATTCTGTGACCTTTAAAGTTCACAATTGACATATTGAATACATATTGACATATTTCAATGACTTGTATCACCAAAACTGCTTCAGAGCTTAGGACTGTATTACAGAAGGTCTTATAAATGTATATGAACTTTTGTTTAGCGACCTTGACATTGATCTTCATTAATTCAAATGTCAAACTTCACATGAAATTTTCATAACTTGTATCATCACTGTAAGACTGCTTGCCGGTAAGCTACAGGACCCTTGGTCCTATTTTGGTTATTTTAAACTTACTACATTTTGGGACTGTGTGAGCATGGATGGATATTGGCTTGGAAGCAGCAGTTAAAGCAAATCTGCCTTTTTAAACTTGGTACTTGTACTGTTAACCATGGTAACTGATACAGTTGTGAGGTTATCAAAATAAAATACATGTATGGACAATAGGCTTTACTCTTTGCAACATACTAAAGGCAGTCTATAAGCCATGGACTGGACAGGACACCAGGGCAGGTGCAGAATGGAGTAGGTGGCTTAGTGGTAGCATATACCAGTGTTTCCCACACATAGACCATTCTGTGGCGGGCTGCCACAGAATCAACTCGGACCACCACAAATTGATTCCGCCCCAACGGGATTTTCTATATCACATTCTCATCTCCGTGTGCGCAAAAAAAAAAAAAAACTGTAAAATTAAAAGTACTTGGGGCGCCCCGGTGGCTCATCGGTCTAAGTGTGCGTACCATAAAGGCTGTGTCCTTCCCGCAGCGACCTGGGTTCGAATCCGGCTCGGGTCATTTGCTGCATGTCTTCCCCCATTCTTCTCCCCAACTTTCCTGTCTCTCTACACTGTATAACTATCGAATAAAGGAAAAAATTCCCAGAATAATAATAATAATAAAAAAGATTGAAAGTACTGGAAGATGCGGAATTTGAGCAAAATTAGTGCCATGCCCCCACCCGCTCAACAAAATAGAAAGCATCAAACCCCCCCCGGTCCTACAGCAACCATCACCATCAAAATAGTGCCTGCTGGAGAATTGGCGGGAGTGATTGATAGTGCCCGTGCAGTTTTCTCCTGGCATGCACTTTTTTTATATGCATTTACATCATACAGATGTGCACAATTGAGAGAATACAACCTTACTTGATGTTGAGCAAGGGTTTAAATACTTTTCTGAGGGTCCAATCAATGTCTTTCAATTACTGTGGAAAGTTTATACTGTCTTTAATTAGATAAAAAATGCGCCTATCAATAGATACTTACCAGGAAAGTTTCACGTGGGCGTGAACTATGACTGTGCTTTACACAGATAAGCCTGAATAAGCATTAAAGTGACTGGATTTCAGTGAGAGGTTGTATGAGGATTTAAGTGACTACTGAATTCTTTGAGGGATGAATATATGCGTAAATTAAGGACTTCCACTCCGCAGTTGTCATCGGAGGGATATTGGCACTTGCCAATATCACCTTGCCTTAAAGGAAAAGTAAACGCATGGTAAACCTTCATTGCCAGGTAAAGTACATAATTTCTGCTATCCAAAACGATAAGCCATTATTTTTAAAATTTTGTTTACATCATGTAATCTGCTTTCAAACATCGCAGGGAGGGGGGATAAAACAACGGTGATTGGGCCTATGACCCACTGATGAAAGCGCTTGTGTTTCATTCTTTGCCAGGTAAAGCGATCAGTGTGTCTGTGGCGATATTCCCGTGCTATATTCAAATACAGGCAGACATCTAGTGACGCTTTTTACATCAGTAAGCAGTGTTTGGTCTGTCCAGAAGGTAGGAGGAACCGCAAGCTAGCTTGAAGGAAGTAAGGAACCCCGGGAGAAGCAACGGCAAGGTAGACGTCAGAAGGGATCCAGTAGCGGTACTTTCCCTAACCTGAACCTTGGCTCTATCCCCTAACCCTAAATCTACCTTGTCCCTTACACTATATATCAGTTTTATGGATGGAATTAAGGGAGGACCGTTAAAAATGCAGCCTTCCAAGAAGCGGAAAGTACCGCTACTGGATCCCTTCTGACGTCTACCCAATGGCAATGGCAAATACCATACTGTGTAGCTATACTGTGCACAGTAGAAACTAACGTTAGCTGAGTCTCTGTTGAGGGTACTACTGAAACTAAAATAATAGCGTAATTTCAGGAAGCAAACGGGAAAAAAGATACGTTAAATGCCCCGACAAATTATTTTTATTAAATAAAAAAGTTATAATGTTACCTGTTAACCAGCTACCGTTTTCATTATTTACACAGGGCTCTCAACTTTCACATATTAGGCTTGACTTTAAATGACATATTCACGTTCCTGTGCTGTAGTCAGAAATTATTCTATCAGACCGTTTGTTGAGATTCTCAGGTGGAATTGATTTGAAGTCCTTCTGCATTGAAGTTTATCAGTTTCACATGTGCTACGGTGGATTTCGCCGCTAGTAATATGAGAACAATTATGATTCCGGAATACTCACGCTTTTCTTCACTCAGGGGTTGGAAGCAGTGGAATTGCATAAAAATGTTTCAAATGGTTTTATTTCATTTAAACAATTTGAACGATCATGAAACACACACATTTCGTTGGTTGAATAATTACTGACTACAGCACGGGAATGTGAATGAAGCACAAATTCTCATGGCGAATGCATGAGAGTTGGCAGCCCTTTAAGTTAATCGATTTTTCATAATAGCCTAACATGTTACTGGAATGAGATGATGCTAATGGATGACTAACGTCACATAATTTTTACTTTAATTGAGTTCAATTGTCGTGTCAAAGAGCATCTTTCCCGTCTGCATGAGAGTTGAGGAGGCGTGGAACTGGTAAGAGCCGTCAATTTACCGACGTCATACAGGCGACAATGTTGGGTCTCGACGAGTTATGGGAAATGAGGTCCAGAAGCGCATCTGCAATTACAACTTACTGCCAAAGATGTCAATATAAACAAACCAATTCAAATCTTTCGGATTACCACTTTACCACGTGCTATCGGAGCTCAGTTAGGTGAGGCAGAATCCTCACTGTTAAACAAACGAGTACTCCCTATTACTTTGCTTGATTCGCAATCAGAGGATTGACTAACTAATTTACAAGACTTAACAGCAGAATTTGCCTGACTCTGCCAGCCTACGTACTTCCACTCAATTTCATTTCGCTTCACCTGTGTACGAAGCACAGCGAAGTAGCAGAGTCTGGTATTACCAGGCTACGGCAGAATGGCATGCCGTGCCAATTTCATCCATGACATTATTGCTCAGTGCATCAAACTTAAAATGCCCACGAGACAGCAAATTTGTTCATGTTCGCTTAGAGTGCCATTAACAAATACCAAAACCTTTCTCATGCTATGTTCACCGTGTGGTCAATATGTTCACGATAATGTTTCCCCCTTAAATATGTACTTTTTTTAATGCCATTCAAAAATCATATATATAGGGATTTTATTTTCAGTCCTCTTTCATAATCTGATAAACAAAAGGTCAAAACATGGAATTACAAGGTATACGGAATTACCAAGAGAGTTGAGATTTTTTTCCAATTAGCCTTATTATTAAGATTTCCATCCTTGCAGTCTCGAATCAAAGCATAAACGGAAATGAATCTTTTTGTCACTATCACCTCGTAATCATTACAGGCTGCATATAGCCTAGGCTCAGTCTTAATTGTTTGGTAAAACAAACAAACAAAAAAACATTGATTGATTGTCAATCAGGAAAAGAACGTGGAAACAGGTTGCGCGGCTGTTGCGTGTTCCAACGAAACAGGCGATCCAAACCTGACTGATGTGAGCCCAAGTGACGCAGACATTCTCTTCTAGCCCAACGAACATGGCTGCTTGCTTGAGCGGTCTTAGAGCAGACATTTACATGCAGATTACTTGGCGTAAAAATAATAATAATGGCTTATCGTTCTGGATAGCAGAGATTATGTACTTTATCTGGCAATGAAGTTTTATCATGCATTTACTTTTCCTTTAAAGTGCCTTATGTCTCCAGACTCGATCCCATTTACAAACGTAGGTTTCCTAATTACCAAGTGTTAATTTGTTCAGTTGCGAGGATCAATCCATATTCATTTCGCCCAAGCTTGCTTTATTGTTCACTGCTATAATTAGGGGTTCAAGCCCGTAGGGCTGTAACCCTATTGTTTTTGTGCTGCTTTATTATTAGGCCCGAGCCTGGCCGAAGCCGGTGAGAGACTATTAAAACCGCATGGTTCCATTATTATTATTATTATTATTATTATCCTTTCCACTCTTTGATCGCAAATTTGACCCCTTGAACATTAACGAAAAGTCAATTTTATTCGACCAAAAATTCAAGCCTGGCAAAAAATTTTTTTTTTTGAAGTCCCCAAGAAAAATATTGAAAAATGACTTGGCCCATCCCCATCAAAAATCAAAATACATTACGCAGATGGGAGCCCTCCCCAAACTTCATTCCACATAGAAAAATGAAACTTGGTAGAGACATAGCCCATGTTAGGACAAGTTAAAAATTACATTATGGCCCCACCCTAAACCCAACAGGAAGTCGGCCATATTGGGCTGAAGCGTGGATGTATATAAAATCACACCCCTCATACTTTCAATATCTCCTCCTAGGGTTTTAATCCAATTTGCACCAAAATTGGTGAAAATCACCATCACACATTTGTGGTCAAAAGTTACTAATTACATTTTTGATAAAATGTTGGGCGTGGCTGTGATTCGGTTACAACGAAGCGGCAATTTTCAGAAGTATAAAAGTGTGTCTATCTCACACAAAGAGTGTTGGATTGAGTTGGACCCAATTTAACATCTGTGCGGAATGACAACCTGAACACAATGATATGTAACTCATATAGATGTATGGTAAAATGGCTTTTTGACGCCCCCTACATTTTTTGAATTGGAGAAAAAAATATTTTGACATAGTTAAAATAATTGGTACACACATCTCTCATGTCAAACTGAACCAAAAAGCAAATGAGGACACACCCCAATTTTTAATTGTGTTCCCATGGCAACAACAAAAATGCACAATGTACACATTTTTAAATTACATTGGAAATTGTGCACTGAAAGACAAGGTATGCGGTCCTCTCATTGCTGAGTGGCCCCAACAATCGGCCACTGATAGGGGTGCGAAAATTCAAGAAAAACAGTTTTTCACTTTCAAGGTCATAACTCCTACGCTGTAAGTCCGATTTACTCGAAACTTGGTACAGACATTTCTTGGTCCAATCTCTACAACTTTCCTCTAAAGAGCCTTAAGGTCCGCCATATTAAATTTGCCGCAATTTTGAATTTTTTGAAAAACACATTTTTGAGATTTCCTCCTAGGCCGTAGGTCCGATTCCTTCGAAATTTGCTGTGGATCATCATTGGACCAAGCTTATTAAGAGTTGCTTAATGCTTGTTGAAATCTCTTTTCGTTTCTAAGATATTGACCAATGAACTTCAGCAGGGGTGTGGCTTAGCACATAAATGGACAAAAGTCAACAACTATTGGACCAATCATCACGAAACTCGCAGGATATGTCCATATAAATACCAGGAACATACTTTCGCAGTTTTATGCAAATTGGCTTATTGGGGATGCTATAAATGCAAAAAATGGGCAAAATAAATCAGCAATTGTTTGTCTTATAGCCAAAAAACTCGCAGGACATATTTATATAAGTACCTGAAACATACCCTGAAATTTTCATTCAAATTGACTGATAGGGGGCGCTATAAATGCAAAACAAAGCAGCGTGGTATAACATAAATCGGACTATAAATCAGCAATTGGTTGTCTTATAGCCATAAAACTCCCAGGATATATTCATATAAGTACCTGAAACATTCCCTGAAAATTTCATTCAAATTGACCGATAGGGGGCGCTATAAATGCAAAACAAAGCAGCGTAGTATAACACAAATTAGACTATAAATCATAAATAGTTTTCCCAATCATTGCAAAACCACAGGATATGTCCACATAAGAACCTGAAACATAGCCTGAAAGTTTCAATCAAATCGACCACTAGGGGGCGCCACAAATGCAGAGAATAGCCGAACATAACACAAATCGGACTAGACATCATAAGTTGTTGGTCCAATCATTACACTGGCAAAATAGGTCCACATAAATACCTGCAACATACTCTTAAAGCGGTTTTTGTCCCCCGCCGCCATGGTAGCAAGCGGAGTGGGGGACATAGTATTCAGCTCTGTCACGTCTGTCTGGCCATCCGGCCGTCTGTCATGTCCCATTTGTTCTGAACGTGATATCTCAAGAACAGGTTGACCAATTCCAGTCATCTTTGGTGTTAAGGTGTATTGGTGTAATATGCCGACCCCAGTCGCTTTCCGTGACCTTGGCATTATTCTTAAGGTCATTACGACCATTTGACCACTTACAAATACCTTGTCAACATGATATCTCAAGAACGGTTTGACCGATTCCATTCATCTTTGGTGTCAAGGTGTATTAGGGGCGGGGGACATTGTATTCAGCTCCATCCGTCCATCTGGCTGTCCGTCCGTCCGTCACGTCCCGTTTGCTGTGAACACGATATCTCAAGAACGGTTTGACCGATTCCATTCATCTTTGGTGTCAAGGTGTATTGGTGTGATACGCCGACTTCAGTCGCTTTCCGTGACCTTGGCATTATTCTCCAGGTCATTACGACTATTTGCCCACTTACAAATACCTTGTCAACATGATATCTCAAGAACGATTTGACCGATTCCATTCATCTTTGGTCTCAAGGTGTATTAGAGGGGTGCTCACAGCCCACTCGATTTACGTGACCTTGCCATTATTATCAAGGTTATTACAACCATTTTACAACTTACAAATACCTTGTCAACCAATTCCATTCATCTTTGGTGTCAAGGTGTATTAGGGCCGGGGGACATAGTATTCAGCTCCGTCAGTCCATCCGTTCGTCCATCACGTCCCGTTTGTTGTGAACGCGAAATCTCAAGAACGCTTTGACCGATTTTATTCATCTTTGGCTTCAATGTGTATTTGTGTGATACGCCGACCCCAGTCAATTTCCGTTACCTGGCGGGGGACATGGCCACGTTTAGTGGCAACACTTGTTAATTAAGCTGTTAAAGCTTTCAACTACTAATGGTCTTTCTTGGCTTGAACCCCGGAATTGCCGCTTGCGGCTATATTTATTATTATTTCTTTTCCTCTTCAGAAATGTTTTTGCAAATTCCCGTGAGATGGTAAATGATAGAGACCTGAAATTTTGCATATTGGTTGGAAGTTTTGTGCAAATGCTGCCCAAGCCATTTTTTACTCAATCGGCCTGATGGGGGCGCTATAATTCAAGAAAAACAGTTTTTCACTTTAAAGGTCATAACTCCTACACTGTAAGTCCGATTCACACGAAACTTGGTACAGACATTCCTTGGTCCAAACTCTACAACCTTTCCAGGGACCCTTAAGGTTCGCCGTATTGGATTTTCCGCCATTTTGAATTTTTTTGAAAAACACATTTTTGACATCTATTCCTAGGCCGTAGGTACAATTCCTTCAAAATTCGTTGTGGATCATCATTGGACCAAGCTTATCAAAAGTTGCAAAGGCTTGTTTCAATAATAATAATAATAATAATAATAATAACAACTTTATTTATCTTTTGCACGAAATTACATAGTCACAACAGCTTCATCACTTCAAAACACATAATAATGTTGCACACTCATACTATACTATTTCGTCAATAATGGTAATAAATAGAAAAATAGGGTTGATGAGTGGGTAAATAAATAAATAAATAAATAAATAAAAAGTTAAATATGTACACCATAAAGGAAGGAAGCAGCAATCAAAAACTAGCGTTTTGTGCATTAAAAAGTCTTATGGCAGCTGGAATAAAAGACTTCCTGAAGCACTCTGACTTGCATGCTGGTGCAATCAATCTTTGACTGAAGGTGCTGCTGTTAATTACCCCCAGGACATGGAGAGGGTGTGCAGAGTTGCTCAGTATGGACTTGAACTTTGACAGTATTCCTTTCTCTGCCACCTGTTGGACCAGCTCCAGTTTGACCCCCACCACAGAACAAGCCTTCTTGGCTAGCTTATCTGCTCTGTTCCTATCTGCTGTGCGAATGCTCTCTCCCCAGCAGGCTACTGCGAAGAACAGAGCCCTGGCCACTACTATATGGTAGACATTATACAGCAGGGGTTGGCAGATGTTAAAGCCTCCTTAGGAAATATAGACAGCTTTGCCCCTTGCTGTATGTCACCTCCATGTGGCTCTTCCAGTCTAGCTTTCTGTCCAGCTGCACACCTAAGTATCTGTGGTTGGGGACCACCTGCACCTATGTGCCCCTGATGGTAATTGGTGTTAGTTTGATCTTCCCCCTCCCCCCTCTGAAATCCACAACCAGCTCTTTGGTTTTGGTGGGGTTCAGAAGGAGATGGTTGCGCTCCCTCCAGTCCACAAAGTTATTGATGGTTTGTCTGTATTCCTTCTCCTCCCCTCCTGTATTGAGGCCAACAACAGCTGAATCGTCAGAGAATTTCTGTAAGAAACAGCCGTCAGTGTTGTGCTGGAAGTCGGATGAATATATAGTGAACAGGAAGGGGGCCAACACAGTTCCATGCGGTACCCCGGTGCTGCTTAGTATCGTGTCAGAGGTGCTGTTTTGCGGACACATATTCTGTGGTCGTTCAAACAAGTAATCCAAGCACCACAACACCAATGATGGATCCACACACATCCCTCTCATCTTCTCCCCAAACAGGCAGGGCTGTATTGTGTTGAATGCATTGGAGAAATCGAAAAAGGTGAACCTCACAGATGCATTGGGGGTGTCCAGATGTGCATAGGCCCTCTGCAGCATGTAAATAAGAGCATCCTCAACACTAATTTTTGGCTGATATGCAAATTGCAAGGGGTCCATATGAGTAGACACACCAGCCCAGATGTGGGAGAGGACCAGTCTTTCAAACATCTTCATGACATTGGAGTTGAGTGCTATGGATCTGTAGTCAGAGGGATTACCCCTCTTTGGAACAGGGACCAAACAGGAGGTCTTCCAGAGCCTAGGGACTTTCTGTAGGTTCAAGCTGAGATTGAACAGATATGCTAAAATATTCCCCAGCTCTACAGCGCAGGTCTTCAGCAGTCTTGGGCTGATGTCATCAGGCCCCAGTGCTTTCCCTTGCTTCAGTCAACCAAGCTCCCTAGTGACCTGAAATGGCTGGAGCAATATGGCCCCCGATGTAGAGGAAAAGGGAGGATGGAGGACAGGACTCTGATATGTTGATGTAATAGATGAGTTGCCTGCAGTATGCAAATGGGAGGAAGGGGAGAGAGCAGCTTTAGACAGGGAAAGAAGGGCTGGAGCAGAACAGGACTGTCAAATCTGTTGAAAAACCTGTTCAAATTATAAGCCAGATTCTGATCACCATCAGGCAGTGAGCCACTTCTCTGCTTCATGCCAGTTATCTTACGTATTCCGGCCCACACCTGCTTCACTCCATCCTGCTGCAACTGTTGTTCCAATTTGAGTCTATATGCTTCCTTTCCCTCCTTAATCTTCACTTTAAGTTCCTTCTGTAATTCTTTGATTTTTTTCCTGTCCCCTTCCCTAAAGGCATTTTTCTTCTTATTAAGAAGGGCCTTGAGACTGTGGATAACCAATGGTTTGTTGCTAGGGAAGCAACGAATTTCCCTGGATGGCATGACGTTATTGTGGCAAAAATTAATGTAAGAGGTTATGCATTCTGTTAACCCCTCAATATCATCCCCATACTCCTCCCTGAAAATATCCTAGTCTGTTGTCTTAAAACAGCATCATAGGGCTTCCTCAGCCTCAGAACACCAGCATTTTGCTGTTCTTATGGTGACAGACAGCCTCTTAACTGCTGGGATATAGAAAGGGGAGAGATGTACCATGTCATGGTCTGATTGGCCAAGAGGGGGCAGTGCCTCATTTCGTTTCCAAGATATTGACCAATGAACTTCAGCAGGGGCGTGGCTTAGCACATAAATGGACAAAAGTCAACAACTATTGGGCCAATCATCACAGAGAAGCAGGATATGTCCATATAAGTACCAGGAACATACCCTCACAGTTTCATGCAAATCGGCTCATAGGGGGCGCTATAAATGCAAAAAATGGGCATGGCATTACATAAATCAGACTATAAATCAGCAATTGTTTGTCCTATAGCCATAGAACTCACAGGATATATTTATATAAGTACCTGAAACATACCCTGAAAATTTCATTCAAATTGACCGATAGGGGGCGCTATAAATGCAAAACAAAGCAGCGTGGTATAACACAAATCAGACTATAAATCATAAAAAGTTTTCCTAATCATTACAAAACTCACATGATATGTCCACATAAAAACCTGAAACATAGCCTGAAAGTTTCAATGAAATTGACCACTAGGGGGCGCCACAAATGCAAAAAAGGGGCGTGGTATTACACTAATCAGACTATACATCATAAGTTGTTGGTCCAATCATTACACTGGCAAAATAGGTCCACATAAATACCTGCAACATCCTCTTAAAGTGGTTTTTAATTAAGCTTGTAAAGCTTTCAACTTTCTAATGGTCTTTTTTAGCTTGAACCCCGGAATTGCCGCTTGCGGCTATATTTATCTAGCATTTTCCTTTCCACATTTTTGGTGACATAATACATCTGTGTCTTACAAAGTTTCTGAATTCCTTCAGCTCACAAAGGAATTTATTTCTGTGTCCGCATCCAATCGGCTTGATACGCCTAAGAAAACGTTTCTATTCAAAGTGACACTATCCTTAACTCCTGGATAAGCTGTTTATTTATCTTACCGCCCCATGGTCGTGCTAACGGCAGATTGATTGATTAGTGAATGACGCTCAACTCTCATCACAACTTGCTAATTGCTTACTCCTTCCTAAACTTTGCTTATCTAGGAGTAAAAATGCGGTTTTGCTGACTTAGGTGCACGTGTCAAGGCTGCTCGTGTAAAAATAAAACTCCCTCTACTACCAGTGACATTATCAAAATGCAGGTTAACACTAAACCTATTTCCGAGAAAGAATCGGATAACAAGCCGAATTAATTTACTGAACAAAAGGGCTTCCAATAAGTTGCGTTAAAGTTTTTAACATATGGCTTTGCGACAAGGAGGAAGGCGACTATGAGATTGCATGAATGGTAATTAAGTGAAATTTCTTGAAAATCCATCTTGAAGTAGAGTGTAGTAAATTCTGAAGATGGCATTTAGACAAGGCTTACATTTTGTTTAATTAGATAATTGGCATTCATACAATCTCATATTATAGCTTTCGTACAACTCTCCCAGAAGCTGAACTGTAAAGACCGAATGAATGACTTTGCTACCTTGAAGGTTCGATGCATGGCATGCATACTAAATGATTTTAATTGCATGCCATGCCTCGAACTTTCAGGATGCACTAATATCCAATTTACTAAATCATTCAATCAGCAACGCTTTGACAAAAGAAGCGTGGATAATTTAATGAATTATTTTATTAACACTTGGCGCCGCAACCAGTGTGCAACTACGCTCCCCTGCAAATGCAACCTATTATTTTGAATGCTGAAAACATTATGATTAAGTGAAATCTTAAATAAATTAGGTTGCTCTGTAAAAAAAAAACCCTAGAACGGGAGATGGAATTCATGAAAAGCACTGGGTTAATTAATAATTTCTATTTATTTATTTATTTATTTATTTTTCATCCATGCAGTATCACTATTTTTTCTGCTGGCAATATGACCCTTCAGTGATCTGTCATTTTTTAATACTTTCTTAATAATCACAGGTTTATGTATTGGTCTTGATTATCCCGTAAATAAATTGTGTGATCATAAATTATTGATAAAGCGAACTTAAACAGGGTCATCTTGAAAGCAATTATATATTTAATGGTCAGGGACTCACAGCAAGTCACTTGAATTTCCCTTAATGCCGGTGTTACCGCTAGGGGCTTTAGGGAGTTAATGATAGGGAATCACACATTTTTAATATCTGATTACGATAATTGATAGTAGAATGACATAGTATAAATACCATGTTGAATTTTTTCTTCAGAGAACTAATTATTTTTTCATTACTTAATCGGGATACCTTAGGCCTATTATAGCTGAAATGGTTGCGACAAAGGAAAACAATTTTTCTGTCACAAAAGATCATTTTCATTAATGGCTGGATAGATACTATGGGCAAGTATATTCGGCAGTTCGCATATCTGGCTTGGCTGAAGAGTTTAATTCATACAAGTCCTGGGAAACAGCAATGGGACTTTGGTCATCCACATTCAACAACCCCAATTCCGAAACAGCTGGGACAAAGTGTAAATTGTGAATAAAATCAAAATGCAATGACTTTCAGATCACGAGCCAATGTTATTTACAATAGAACATAGATAACATTTCAAATGTTGAAACTGAAAAATGTTACATTTTTATCCACAAAACGAGCTTATTTCAAATTTTCTGGCTGAAACAGGTCTCAAAAAAGTTGGGAGACAGGCAAAAAAGGGCTGAAAAAGCAATTAATGTATAAGAGCATCAGCTGAAAGAACATTTAGCAAGTAATCAAGTTAACTGGCATCAGGTGTGTAACATGATTGGCTATAAAAGGGATGTCTTAGAGAGGCTGAGTCTCTCGGAAGTAAAGATGGCAAGAGGCTCTCCAACCTGTGAAGGCTTGCGTAAAAAATTTGTGGAATACTTTAAAAACAATGTTCCTCAACGTCGAATTGCAAAGGCTTTGAAGGTCTCATCATCGACACTGCATAACATCATCAAAAGACTCAGAGAAACTGGAAAAATCTCTGTGCGTAAGGGACAAGGCCGAAGACCTTTCCTAGATGCCTGTGATCTTCGAGCCCTCAGACACCACTGCATCACTCACCGGCATGATTCTGTCATTGACATTACTAAATAGGCCCAGGAATACTTCAAGAAACCACTGTCTGTAAACACAGTCCGCTGTGCCATCCACAGATGCCACCAAAAACTCTATCATGCAAAAAGGAAGCCATTGTTGAGCATGATCCAGAGGTGCTGCCGTATTCTGTGGGCCAAGGCTCATTTAAAATGGACTGTAGCAAAGTGTCCTGTGGTCAGATGAGTCCAAATTTGACATTCTTGTTGGAAATCATGGGCGTTGTGTCCTCCGGGCTAAAGAGGAGAAAGACCACCCCTCCTGTTATCAGCGTTCAGTTCAAAAGCCAACATCTCTGATGGTATGGGGATGCATTAGTGCATATGGTGTGGGACACTTGCATGTTTTAAGAAGCACCATGAATGCTGAAAGGTAGATAAAGGTTTTAGAGCGACAAATGCTCCCCTCCAGACGACATCTATTCCAGGGAAGGCCTTGTGTATTTCGGCAGGACAATGCAAAACCACATACTGCAGCTATTATAAGAGCATGGCTTCGTAGTAGAAGTATCTGTGTGCTGAACTGGCCTGCCTGCAGTCCTGATCTTTCACCGATTGAGAACATTTGGCACATAATTAAATGAAAAGTCCGTCAAAGGAGACCCAAAACTCTCCAGCAGCTGGAATCCTGTATAAAACAAGAGTGGGATCAAATTCCAACTGCTAAACTCAAGAAACCTGTCTCCTCAAAGGCCAGACGCCTCCACTCTGTGTTAAAGAGAAGAGAGGATGCTACACCATGGTAAACAGGCCCCTGTCCCAACTTTTTTGAGACCTGTAGCAGCCATCAAATTTGAAATGAGCTCATTTTGTGGATAAAATTTTAAAATTTCTCAGTTTCAACATTTGCTATATTTTCTCTGTTCTATTGCGAATAAAATACTGGCTGGTGTGATTTTAAAGTCACTGCGTTTTGATTTTATTCACAATTTACACTTTGTCCCAACTATTTTGGAATTGGGGTTGTAAATCTTTTCCAGGTATCGCTTCCTCGGGAATATTAAATAACCATTTCTGTGGTTAGACCTATAGGTAGTATAGTGTAACTGCGTCCATAAATGTGTGACAGGGCTTCCTCAGTGCCCCTCCCACTTACCTGTTAAACCACTCTACCGGGTTAGTCATACGATCTTCTACTCAGGTCGTGGCGTTTCCGTATTAGGAAGATGCCAAAGTTTTTATTCAATCACAGGATTACGATAAAAACCCCCACGGAACACCTGTGTAAGAGAGCTGTCCTACCGTAAGGCTGTGTAATCCATTGTCAAAGTCAAAGTAGCCGGCAAACGGGAGACGTGAGATTTAATCGTGGTAAATTATTTCTCCAGTAATTTGAGTGACTGGTGTCGGAGACTGGGATTAACCCCACCGGGAGAGGTAGACAGTTTGGTAGTGCATATTAAGGCTTTCCATGGCTTCTTCCGGTATTATAAGTTTGTGCATTAATACAGGTGTTTCGTGGGGGGATATTGTGGAGTGAGCTGGTGTTGGCTGGCATGATCATCGGAGAGGTAGGGTTGAATAATCGAGCCATTCATTTAAGCCTTCTTGAACTGCTTGGGCTTACCTTCTCATTGTTTTCTTTTATAGGAGAGTTTGCTACTGTTTTGCCCATAGATAATATTGTATGCGTTGCTTGGCATCGCCCAACTTGTTTTTATTTGCGAATCACGAGTTTTAGTCCTACTGAGTGTTTATTTATATTGTGCATGTGAAACGAACCAACTGTGCTCTAAACCATGGGTTTAGCCGTATCGAGTGTTTATTTTATATTGTGCTTGTGAAACGAACCAACTGTGCTCTAACCCGCGGGTCGGTATACCGAGTGTTTGGCTATATTGTGAAATAACTCTGGGCTGTAATGCTGTTTCTGTGCCTTTTGATATAGGAAGTAACTGGACTGAACTGCTGGAGGTGCTGGCCATTGGTTGTGGGCACCGGCACGCTGACAAGTATTGCTGTGCACCTATATGATTGCAGTAATCGTGTGTGTGTAATGTAAAAGGGAATATCTGCTAATTTGTGTGACAGAGCACGGGGTGTTTTAGGGTCTGCCCCTCAGTGGTAAGTCACTTCTTGTTAATTCTCATCTGCTGCTATATTGTCATAGTCGGTACAGTAATGGTATAATTCATGTATTTTTTTCCTTCCTTAGGCTTGGAACCAGCATTACCTTGTATTGTTTGGCCTTCTAGCCCTTAAGACCTGTATATTGCAACTCTGCTTATTTTTGGTTCTTGTTAACTAAATCTGCACTCAATATTTTTATTTTGTTGCTTAATAAACATAATTATACCTAAAGCTACGTCCTGTTCAATTCTCTTTACACGTATCTGTGTTGGCCTGTATGTAAGAGTTTGTCTGGAAGAGGCCCAGATTAAGGTGTGATGGTGTCTCGTTGACCAGTCCAGGAGGTCACACATGGAGCAGCTCCATGTCCGTTGCCGTCTACATCTGCACGGTGGGGTTAACGATTACATCACACTAAAGATAAAGACTTTCTACTTGGAAAACTGACTGGATAAAGATATTATACTATACATCATGACAACGAAGAATGACCACTGGGAATACTGACTGGTGAGAACCACAAGTAGTGCATTACAATCCAGCAACTTGCGACTCAAAGTAAGAGGCATAAATACACGTCACGTTATCATTAGGAGATAACAATGAAACATGACACAGCCGAGGAGGGGCGAATACGCAAGTCGTTAATCAATCATGGGCGGCATGCTTCTAATAGACTGGCAAATTGCTGAAGTAAGGAAAGTGAAAGGCATTCACTCGAGGGTTAGGACACAAATTATTATTGTATCTACTACGATGCTTCAATGAATTGGGCACATTTGAGCTGCCTGAGTAAATTTGATTTGTATTTCTTTCCAACCACTTATGACTCTTTTTTTCTATTTTTAAACTTTTTGAAACATTATTTTACAAACTCCTCTACGATTGTTTCGCATGTGCCTTAGACTTATGCTTAGCGCTGTGTAGGTATGTCTGGATGAACTCCAGGAATGATCGACAGACTGTTCTTGTCCCCGTACAAACAGTTCTACTGTGGTGTATTCTTCTATTGGGCACATGATTTATCAAATCACCTCTAGTAAATGCTTTAACTTTGAGTCACAAAATCTCCAACTCAAGCCCCTCCGTCAAAAGGTAACCAGAAGAATTAACTGGGAGTTGCTTATTTACAAAGAGTGAGAAGTTAGCCAAGCTCATATTTATTACTAGTCAGGCCCAAAGAAAATCTTTCTTCTATCCCTGCATTCCCTCCCGATTTGATTAAATTAATAAATAAACAAACATAAAAGGCTGAAGCATGAAAGAGACTTCACAGGACATACACTCTCATGAGTTTTTCTTTGAGGACTGCAATGTCTTTTCTGCCGTTTTGTGGTATTCACCATCTGTCAGCGTAACAAGCTCTGTGACTGGTTTCTCCCCGTTTTGCTGGGATAAGGCCCCATGGAAATGTTGTTTTGTAAAGTAATTCTCGTTCTCGAAAAACCTAGGGAGGAAAAAAATGAATCTGGAGGTATCAGTCAAAATTTCAGGTGCCTGACGTCTTATGCTCGTCTTGGTAGGTGTTTAACTCCCACAGAGCAATGGTTTAAAGAAAAGTTACAGCCTGATCTGACATCTGTATAGCCATAGGAGTGATTGTCATCACAGCACTGTCACTCCTCAATAACTTTGATGTTATTTTTATTGAGCCTCTGCCAATGGTTTTCCCCGTACAGCAAACGATGATAAATCAATGGTGGTGCAGCCGAATAAAGGAATTACTCACACAGTTTTGTACAAACCCTTGATATCGTTGTCATCGCAAAGAATGGCAATTTTACCACTGCATAACCTTTCATTAATTCATGAAAATGTTTCCTGTATTTATGACTTGGCTAGTAAGGAAGGAGAATTATAAGATTACATCCATAAAATTTTCATCATAAAACTTCTTTATTTATGTGGTACCACATGCGCACAAAGCATAATATGTGATGCACTGAAGCCAAAATCATCTTAGGATTTTGAACACGTTGTCACTGGTGTCTGTAAAGGCTAGGCAATTTGTTGCGATAGCATGCAGGGACAAGCAAATGTGATCTGATGTTCCTGTGGAAACTATGAGGTTAGATATAATAGAATATGACAGACTAAAGACACATTGGTGGAAAACAGTTTTGTTGACTAACTGCTGTGAGACTCATTGTAGATAAGAGTGTCACCCCATTGAATGAAAAAAATGAATTATTTACTGACTCATGAGATTGAGGGGAGAGCCAGCTTTGTGCTGTGATTATTGCTTGGCAATTAGTTCTGTCAGGTAAAGACACAGAACAAGAGTCATGCAGGACTGGAAATGTCTGCCCTGTCTGGACTGGAAATGGACACAGATTTGTTTTTGTCAAGATCTAGCATCAGAGTGAATTTTAATATTGGGCGGAACTAACTGCGAGTCATTGCCTTCTTCCTGGAAAAAATGACTAATACAGTTTACCCACTGAGGAGAACAGCTACAGTTCCTGATCTTAACATTTTTCAACACAGCCATGAATTTTCTCAGGCGCTTATACCAGAACCTGGCAGGTAACAAATGTAAAAAGCAGCTGTAAAAATGAATGAGGGTTGTATTTGTGATGTGTAAAATGCAAATAAAAACAGCAAGCTGTAATTAGCACATCTTTTTAACCTGTACTCAATCAAAAGCAGTACTATGCCAGAATAAGTAACAATTTAACTCATCAACTTGTTTCTTGAAAGTTACAGCCATTATTACGAAAGATTTCTGCAGCAGGGTCCAATGAATTTGCGCAAAATGCATGTTCACCTTTGTGAAAAAAAGTCCTCTCCTTTTAATAAACATTTTCACTGGGAATAATAAATTGTTAGAGATTTGAAAATCTTATTTGTTTCCATTCTTGTCTGTACATCGGTTGGGATTCTGTTACCCTCTTTTGCGCTTCATAATCTGTCATACGTTTTCAATGGGAGACAAGTTTGGGCTGCCAGCAGGTCATCTAGTACCCTAAATCCATGACTGAGAAGGTACATATGTAATATGTGCAGAGTATGGCAAGGCATAATTCTGTTGGAACAATCAAGGGTGTCCCTGAAACAGATGACGTCTGGAAGGAATATGCCGATCTAAAATATGCATTTGCCCTTCTGTATCAATTGTGCCTTTGCAGATGTGCGATTTGCCTGTGCCGAGAGCACTAGCGCAGCCCCAGAATATGACTGATGCTGGCTTTCATGCCAAAAATGGGAAACAAGCTGATAAAAGTCAGGATGATCCTTCTCCTCTTTGGCCCTGACAGCACAATATCCATTAATTCCAAAAACAATTTCAAAACTAGATTCGTCAGACAACATCATCCCTTTCCACTTTGAGTCCATCCATTTCAGAGGTGGAATCCAGAGATGTTGGCAGTGTTCCTGGATAGTGCTGATTGATGGCTTCGTCTTTGTTAAGCAGAGTCTTAACTTGCAATTTATGATGCCATGATGAACTGTGTTCAATGACACAGGTCTTCTGAAGTGTTTACAAGCCTATATGGTTATGTCTGACACACAAGCATGTTGGTCCTTAATGTAGTGGCGTCTGAGTGCTCAAATGCCATGCAGATCCAATAGTGTATTTTGCTTCTTTTAAGCTCAGAGTTTGCTATGGATTTTCAAAACCATAGGCAGATCCAGGGTCAGAGATGCACTGGCCCCTGCTGAAATCTGATTAGCCCCAGAAGTGTCTCTGTCCTGTAAGTGCAGTCACTTAACTCGCCTCAGAGCTCTTCATTGAGTTCATTTTAAAAGAGCGTAGATGTCTCAGTTTGTTTAAAATCAAACTTGCAAAGTCCTTTTCAAATGCATCTTGTACCGAATCCTCTTATTTGTGTTGTGACACCAGAGTCGGCTGTAATTTTTGGTTAGGCCAATTAGAAAACAATGTGGGTTACATTTTGCGTTTGCTTACAACACATTTGGCTTATGTCATTCAGACGTGGTTATATGTCTAGAATAACCCAGCTTGCTGGAGATTTTTTCCCACTAGCTAGGACAGCTTTTCATATTTAATATAATAAAATTCTTATTCACATGAAGATTTCATTTTCAAAAAATGATGCAACATAATCCACCAGTGGAAGCATTGATCAGCATTGGGTAAGCTTCCTTATTTCATTAAAGACAATGGATACTGTGAGGTAGCGTTCAGGAACCAGAAGCGAGACCAGAAATATCCCGTAAACTTGATCTTTATTGGATCTGGGGTGGAAACCCCTGCAGGGCAGCAAACAACGGTACAGAGTCCACAATCCAAAATCAGAATCCAGTAGTCGTAATCCAATTCGTATACAGGGCAGCAAACACAAAACTCAGGGTCGGGCAAAGCAGGTTCGGTTCACAGGCACAGGAATATCAGAGGTGAGACCAAAGCCAAAATCCAGTAGACGTACTCCAATTCGTAAACAGGGCAGCGAAGACTAAACTCAGGGTCGGGCAAAACAGGTACGATACACGGGCACAGGAATATCAAAGGTAAAGCCAAAATCAAAATCCGGGACGTTCCAGTCAGAAGTATAACACTAAGAGTACAAGGCATAAACGATCGCAGCACAGGGAAAACGTTCTAACAAGAGCTGGTTGTGAAATGGCTGCTTAAATACACATACGGGAAGTCACATGCTATAATAGGGAACAGGTGAGCTGGATCAGACTAATTAACAAGGGAGTGCACAAGAGGAAGTGCCTAACCACATGAAATTGGCGAAAGCCAAAACGCGGACAGGGATTACACACACAGCCTATGACAAACAGATGACTCCAGTTAGGGAGTTCTAAAGTGCACAGAGTGAGAGGCAGAACAGTGATTAACTAGGTGCGGAGAATCCGCTGAAGCACAGCAAAGTAAATTGAGTGAAGGCAAGGGGCGGAGACTAGAGCAGAGTGAGTGCTGAGAGCTCGTTAGTCAATTAGTAATGTGCAGCTATACAATCCCTAGTGCTTGTTAGTAAGTTAGTACTATAAACAATGGGTCTCATTCATAAAACGTTAGTAAATTTGTGCGTAGATGTGCACATAAAAGCCTACGCCACTAAAAACCTACTCCGGATTCATGAACACCGCGGGAAACTCCGATCTGATCGTAAACATGTGTGTATGATCATGAATGCCAATCCATCGTAAAGTGACAGCGCGCTCCCGGTAATCAGCTATTAGCATAAATCCCCGCCCATGAATTGCCAATGACCACCATATAAGATGGTGTAGATGCATCCAGTCGGCTTGTTAGTCATGGCGCGAACAAAGAAAGAAAAAAGAATTATTCCGAAGCGGAGATAGAAATAATTTTGGGTGAAGTGGAGTAAAGAAAAAACTTTTTTTTTTTTCATCTGTTAGCAGTGGTGTGACAGGGACAGGCAAAGCCAAGGCCTGGAGGGAGGTGACAGATGCCATTAATGTTGTCTCTGTAGTCCGAAGAACTATGTCCGAGGTGAAGCGTAAATGGTTTGACATGAAACTGGAGGCAAAGAAACGTATAAGCGCACAAAAATAAAAAATAAATAAATACATCAGCCACAGGAGGAGGAGGCTCACCGTCCCAACTCGTCCCATGAATAACAAAAGGTCGCAAGTGACATTCCTGATGAAACCTGTTCTTCTGCACCACGAAGCTGTGGTACTTCGTGCTGCAGAAGAACAGGTTTCATCAGGAGTGTCAACTGCAGACGAGAGCATCGCGGGCATAATTGGGGAGACCTCTCTGTCAGGAATTATACCTGACGGAGACAGCGACATGCCTCCACTTTTATTTTTTTATTATCATCATTCAACATGTAGTGTAATGTGGGGGGAAAAAAAGCCACTAGATGGCAGTATTGACATTTTTTTTTGTTAAGCCCAGTCTGGAGTTAGGTTTTGGGGCATGTCCTGGGCATGCCTCAGAGGGGAATGTCCCAGAGAATTGAAAAAAGTCTGGAAGGTGGGAGGGGGCTGGAAAAGAGTATATAAGGAGAAAAACTGAGAGAGTGAAAGGTAGGAGGAGAAAGTGCAAGGAGAAATTGTGGAAGGATACATTTGACCAGACCTGCCACGCTTTTCAAGACCTGTGAAGCTTTTTGTGGATTTTTGCCTGTGTTGGAGCATTTTCCTGTCCCAGGACATCGCACCATAGCTGCCCCATCTCAATTACCAAGGGACTGTAAATATCTCTTTTTTTTATGTCAATCTTGGTCAGTAGAGTAGATTGTAGATTAGTTCCAAGAGTTTGTTTCATTAAATCTGTTTAAGTTTTAAAATTTTGTCTGTCATCCCTTGCTGTCCGCTACGCCATAACAAATTGGGGCCAAAACAGTAGAAAGAACGTGTAATCTATTGAGTCGATTCACATAGATAATTCACAATCATGAACCTAATCTGGATCTTAAACCTGCCAATTGCCAACTAATTTAACTAATTGTGTTATATTTTTAATCGTTTGTCATGTTTAGGCTATATCACGTGTTTCAAAGGCATCTGCGTATTGTGTACATAACAGAGCGCAATATGAATTAAAATTGTAATTTCCAATACTGACAAGCATTATTTATGTGCATTCTTAAATTTACACAAGCACTACGCGTGGTCAGCAGCATGTGTAGATTTTGTTAGAAGCTACGAAAAGATCGGAGCTACTAAAATATTGATGAATGCGGAGATGCACGTAAATTTCCATCTACGAACAGTTTACACACAAATTCGTTCTGCTCACGTTTCATGAATGAGACCCAATGTTAGTGTTAGTAATTTATCTAAAATAATAAACTGTTAGTAATGTTAGTAAAGATAGAACAGTAAGGCGAAGGAGGCAAACGAGACTGGAAGGAATGTTTGGAAACCCAGAAACCATGAAATCACCTGAAAGCGTGGCACACAAGACTGGGGAAGAAAACGGTCACATCACATCAGACCAGACAGGGGAGACAATGTGCAACGCATGGCATGAGAAATACAAAAACCAGAAAGATAATATAAACTAATATGGGACATGGCAGGCAAAGGACATAACAAAGAAAGACAGGCAAAATACAAAACATGGCATGGACTGATTCAGAAAACATGGCTTGGAATCAGGGTCATTACAAAAACATGGTCAAGCAACAGCAGAATCATAACAGATACAATCTGCTGTAGTTAGCTAGGTATAGCTTTAGTTTAATAATGTAACAAACTTTAATATAATGAGGAAGGGAGCCACATGTGACAATAAACTAGCTTATCCTACGATCACAACATCCTAGCTCAGGGGTCACCAACTCCGTTCCTGGAGGGCTACCATCCTGTAGGTTTCTGCTCTACCTCCTGTTCAGCACACCTGATTCAACTAATTAGCTACTTAACAAGATCTCTAGCTGGGCAATTGAGTGGCTAATTAGTTGAATCAGGCGTGCTGAATAGGAGGTAGAGCAGAAACCTACAGGATGGTAGCCCTCCAGGAACAGAGTTGGTGACCCCTGTCCTAGCTATTCTGCCCAGCTATATTGCTAGCTGTATGTAATCAGCAAATCAATGCTGTTCTTTTGTAAATAAAAGTATTATAAATTGGCCAATTACATTAGAGGGGTGACCTGTTCAAGCCTGACGGGCTACATCTGAACCGGAGGGGTACCTTTGCACTGGGTCAGCGTATGTTGAGGGTTGCACAGGGTTATTTAAACTAAGCACTTGGGGGGCAGGGAGGATAGAGAGTGTTATACATAGGGAAATGCAGACTGCCTTGATGGAAGCTGACAGCGTTACATGCACTATTGATGACATATTTTTAAAGCAACAAAGCGTAGTGGGGGGCTTGGAGCAGCAGGCACATGGGAAATCAAAGGGTAAGAGCATTCGTAATAACCTGAAATGTTTTTATTTAAATGCAAGAAGCATGAAAAATAATTTTCTGGATCTAGAGGCTGTTATGATTAGTGAGGGTTATGACATAGTTGGGATTACAGAGACATGGCTCAGAGAAGAGGATGGAGATGAATATAATATAGAAGGGTATAAGCTCTTTAGGAAGGATAGATGTAATAGGCGAGGAGGGGGCGTAGCACTCTAAGTGAACGAGAACATAAATGTGCAGGAAATTCCTGAAATTGAACATTCCTTGCCCTGTGAAGATATCTGGGTCAGGCTTATTCGCAAACACGAGACTGGTTTAAACATAGGAGTATGCTATCGACCGCTAGCTTTGGACAGTACTGTAAATGAAATGCTCTTTAAGAGAATTAGGCAAGCTTGTAGAGGAGGAGGGACTATTATTATGGGAGACTTCAATTATCCTGGTATCGATTGGGAAATGGTGAAAGGATAGAGTAAATGGGAGGAAGAATTTGTAGATGTTATAAATGACATTTATTTGGTGCAGTATGTCAATAAACCTACAAGAGAGAAGGCAATTTTAGATTTAGTGCACTGTAATGACCCTAATAGAATGAGCAATGTTGAGGTACTGGAGCCACTTGGGACTAGTGATCACTCTCCTGTTAATTTTGATGTTTCATGCGAAGTTAAAAAGGTGTCTTCTAAAACCAAAATTTTCAATTTTAGGCGCGCAAACTTTAACAGGATGCGCTCATATTTAGGCGAAATAAAATGGGAGACACTCCTGGACTGTGAGTCTGTAAATGAAATGTAGGAAAGATTTAAGGGGGTTTTACTTGATTCACAATGTAAATTCATTCCAAAGGTGACCAAAAGTAAGCTGAAAAAGCAGAATCCTCAGTGGATGACCACCGCTATTCATAGGAGTTTGAGGGAAAAGAGGAATCTTTAGAAGATGTACATAAAGGATAACAATGAGAATACTAAGGCTGAATACTGTAAAATGCGGGCTGTGGTCAAAAAGGAGCTGAGGAATGCTAGAAGACTGTATGAAAGGCTAATTGCAGAGGGGGCAAAAGCTAATCCTAAGCGCTTTTTTCAGTACTGTAGCATAAAAAGGAAAGTCAAAGAGGAGGTTAAGTGCATAAAGAATAAATATGGATCGCTGCTGTATGATAACAAGTATATTGCGAATACCTTAAACAGTTATTCTGTTGAGAATTTTACCTCGGAGCGGGTTTTTATTCGGCCAGAAGGCATGTCCAATGCTCAAGATTATTTAACGGAAATTGAGGTTAGGGATAATGAAGTATTAGACAAGTTGCATAAACTAAAGGCAGATAAGGCGGCGGGTCCTGATAGCTTTTATCCTAGAGTGCTCAGGGAAGTTAGTGAGATCATCTTTAAACCGCTGTCAGCTATCTTTGGTCTTTAGAAACTGGAGAAATACCAAATGATTGGAAGCAGGGCAATATAATACCAGTTTATAAGAAAGGGGACTGTACTGAGCCAGGAAATTACAGGCTGGTCAGTTAAACTAGCATTGCATGCAAAATACTGGAATTTATCATAAAAGACGAGCAGGAATTATTTCTTGAACATAATAATATCTTGTTCTTTATTTCTTTATTTATTCACACACATCAGTTATAACCATGTTCAAGATACTCATTTTGTAGTTATGTGAAATGGGACACCCTAGGAAGCTTAAGAAGCTTCTTAAGAGGGGCCCAGGTACAAATTAAATACATATACGATTAAACATAATCCAACCGCCCCCCCCGCCCCAAAACAGAAAAATACATATTCACATATATACACATACAAATACACATAACACTCTCAGCCAAATACACCCATACAAGAGATACCCTACCCAAGGCTAACCTAACCTAAGCCCAACTCCTAACAAGGTCCAAAAGGGTCATGTCACCAACAGTCCAAGAAGAATTAAGCTTCAATGTAGGAAAGAGAGAATACCACATCAAAATCCTGACTGAGAGTATTTCAGCAACAGATGCCTCCTTAGTCTATCTTTAAAAACAAGTATAGATGGGGACATTTACAAGTCTTTATCAAGATTGTTCCATACCTGTGGACCTCTACAAGCAATACTGAGGCTGGTACATTTGAGTTTCTGGTTTTTTCCCTCAATAAAATGCCTCTTCCTAGTCTGATATGAATGTGGAGGAAAGGAAATTGGAATCAGGTCACAAAGTCTTTCATTAAGCTTATTAACAACACAGAACATAGTACAAGCATTATAAAAGGTATTAAGTTCAGTAATTTTCAGAAGGCCATAACGATGGAAAAGCGGGTCAGAGGGAGCGTCAAATTTAGCCCAAGACATACCTCGAATAATTTTCTTCTGCAGAATTATCAATTTCCCTAGGTAGCTGGGAAATGTATTGCTCCAAATAATATTGCAGTAATTAAGATGAGGCTCAAATAATGACCGATATAATGTTTTAAGTGCTTCACCAGGTAAAAAATGCCTCAACTTAAAAAATAATCCAATATATTTTGATAGTTTCTTAGTTAATACATCTATATGGCCCCTGAAATTTACGAACTCGTCCATATGAACTCCCAGGAATCTAGTGGACTTCACTCTCTCAATAGGACTATCATAATTTTAATATCAATCAGTTCAAGGTTGCTTCAATTTCTGTTTGAACGAAAAATTATGAAGTTTGTCTTATTTATATTTAGTGACAATGTATTGCATTTTAACCATGTATCCACCTTGATCAATTCATCATTGAGACTATTTTGCAGATCATGTATGTTCTTGTGTGATAAAAATAAATTAGTATCATCTGCGAACAGAACTTTGTGTAGAATGTTAGAACAATGTACAAAATCACTTATATATAAAATAAAGAGGAGCAATCCAAGGATAGATCCCTGGGGGACACCATATTCTACTATTCTACATTCAGATTTGTGATTGAATATAGAGACACATTGTTTCCTCCCAAACATGTAGCTACGAAACCAACTGAGGGCAGTACCTCTGAAACCATAATATTGAAGCTTATTTAAAAGAATTTCAAAATCTATCGTGTCAAAAGCCTTTGACAAATCAAGGAAAACTCCAATGCCTAACTCGCCTTTGTCAATACAATCATAAATTTTTTCCAACAGATTCAAAATCGCCATTGAGGTGGAGTTCTCTTTCCTAAAGCCATACTGTTGCGGAGATAGGATTTTGAATTTTTCTAAAAAATCACTCAGTCTACTATGGACAACTCTCTCCAATACCTTGGAGAAGACAGGTAAAATAGATATAGGTCTATAATTACGCAAGTCATTTTTATCCCCTGACTTAAACACTGATACCACTCTTGCAATTTTTGACATATCAGGCACAACTCCACAGAGTAAGGACAGATCGATAGAGTAGACCAGCGGCTCCTGAATTTCACTTATTATATTAATGGGGTTGACTTCCGGGTCTAGCGCCAGGTAGTTGGTGAGTTTGTCGCAGCACGTCTTACAGGCATTTTTGCGCCGCGTTTTCACAAATTTCAGAAACCGAATTAAATGCATGTTTGATGGCCGAGGGCGGCATGGAGAATTCAATTGGCAAGGCACGATTCGAGGTCTGTGAGCTATTAACTTACGTATTTCACCACATGAAAAGCTATGCGTCTGACAACATTGCGAATATTTTGCTGAGTTTTTACTGTGTCAACGCCATAACTGATGCCAAGAAGATGCTGTGGAATCACTATCTGGCTATTCTACCGACCTTCACAAAACGAACCGGATGAGGACAAAAGACTGTCTCTGAGAAAGAAGTCGACGACATCATGAATACCGTGAAGATGATTGACTCAAATTACTGTGACAAAAAGTTGCCTGTGGTGTTCGTGGCAGCTGATCTTGCCAACATCCCTGATACGAATCCCGGCAATGTTGATTCATTATCACTCGCCGACAGAGTCGCCGACCTTGAGAGACAGATGGCCAGTGTGTGCTCTCGTTATCAGTCGACCGTCTATGATGCCGATTCCGCTCCATTGACGAAAGAACCGGCGTCACAGCGTCCCCCTGATGCCGGGCCGTCCTCTGCCTGGTCTGGTCTGGTGCCGCTCCAGGTGATGATGCCTCCAGAAAAGCCTGCTGTTGCCATCGGAACGGGTGATGTTGGTTTCCAGCGACCGCTAGCATAACTGATCGACGCCGTAATTGATGCGACAGCGGTGGCTGCCAGCAGGACAGTACCGGCAAAGCTCGCACTAAGCCGAAGGCCGTGTACGGCACGCGTCAGGACACCGGGCTGCGCGCTGGACCGCGCCGCCACAAACTGTTCGTCTTCCGCGTCGACAAGGACATCTCGGTCGATGAGCTTCGTTGCTTCCTCACGGACAACAACGTCAATGTACATGAGTTGGAGTGTGTGTCGAATGAAAGTTCCTGGACTAACTCATTCTGTGTTGTCGTGGAATCGAGCAACCTGGAAGAGATTCTCAGCGCTGACTTTTGGCCAGATGGGATAGGGTGTCGCCGCTTCTGGCGTAAGAAACTACAACATAATGATGGAGAACAATGACACTTCTGACCGTTTAAACATTTTGTCGAACAATTGTGATGGCATCTCTCGCTCTAAGGATTATCTACATAATGTCTTAAATGAAGCTAAAAGTGATTTTCTCTGCTTGCAGGAGACTTGGCTACTGGATAGCAATATTGATTTTCGTAATAGTATTCATGAAGATTATTTGTTTCACGGTAAATCCGGGGTTGACGCTACCCATGATATTCTCATTGGTCGGCCGAGTGGTGGTGTGGCTATATTGTACCGCAAAAATATCTCTCAGAATGTCACCAACGTGAAGGTCGATAACAGACGAGTGTGCGGGTTTACTTTTAAGATTAACTCTGATTTTACTCTACTGATTCTCTGTGTGTATGCCATGTGATAGCTATTCTTCCAGAACTGTTGGCTCGGATTATGCTGATGTTATTGATGAATTAGAATGTGCACAGAGTGAATATAACTGTAACGGGTGTATAATTTGTGGTGATTTTAATACTTGTTTTTTGCGGAGCAACGCTCATAGTGCTTTATTCAAGGATTTTGTCCACTGTAACAGCCTGGCAGTTGGGTGGGACCACCCCACGGCGGTCCGATCTAACACTTACACCAACTTTGCTCTGCAACACGAGTCGTGTATTGATCACTTTATATTGACTCCTAATCTATTTCAGCATATTAACGGTCACTATGTTTATTCTGATCCCCTTAACCCATCTAATCATAATATTGTTTCATGTTGTATAAATTGTAATATTATTAGAATGGTAACTTGCTCAGTTTCCGGTGATGGATCAGCCTAGAGATGTAAGTGGTACAAGGCATCGCCTAATGATATATTGTCATACCAACGTGATTTAGACTGTCTGTTGAATAAGGTGTCGGTACCAAGTGCTGCATTATATTGTCAAAATATGTGTTGTGAAAATGATGCTCACAGGTCAGACATTAATCAGTTTTTTTTCACTCTATTATTGATTGTTGTATTAAGGCTGGGTCAGATAATATTCCACTACAACGTCTCAGTAAACGTCCCATCCCGGGATGGAATGATATTGTAAAACCAGAGAGGGAACAGTCTCTCGTCTGGCATTGGATATGGTCTGACTGCGGTAAGCCAAGGCACGGTCATGTGTATGATATTATGCGTAGAACACGGGCTTGATATCATTACGCCGTCAGGCGAGTTAAATCTGATGAGCTTTCCATGCGGAAGGAGAAGTTGGCCGCGTGCGTGAATGGTTCCACTGATATGCCGCGGGAGTTGAAGAAAATTAATCCGGCGGCAAAAAGTATACCGTCGTCTGTGGACGGGGCTCGTATTCCTGCCGATATAGCCGAATTATTTGGTGCTAAATATGAATTATTGTTCAACAGTGTACCCACCAGTCAACCTGAACTGGATGAATTGAATAATGTAATCAGGTGTGGATTAACCAATGATTGTAGTACATTATCTTATGTTTCTATTGATACAATTCATGAGTGTGTTAGTAAACTGAAAGCTGGTAAACGAGATGGTGGATCAGGGTTCGATTCTGATCACCTGCTTAATGGTACAAACAAGTTGTTTGATTTTGTATGCATGTTATTTAACAGTATGATTATTCATGGTCACACCGCAGATGATTTGTTGAACTCCACTATTGTGCCCATTCCGAAAGATCTTCGGGCTTCTCTATGTTCATCCGATAATTATCGTGGCATTGCTCTCTGCTGTTCTTTGTGTAAAGCGTTGGATATGGTTATTATTAACATGTATGGTGATAATTTTTAAACATCCAATTTACAATTTGGTTTTAAAAGCGGATTATCAACAACAATGTGTACGGCTGTGTATAAGGAAACCATTCATTATTTTCTATCAAGAAATAGCAATGTGTATAGCTGTCTGTTGGATGCCAGTAAGGCTTTTGATAGAGTTCATTACGGTAAATTGTTTAAACTTTAGATTTTTCGTGGTTTACCAATGCCAATTGTTCGCTTGTTGTTGGACAGTTATACCCAGCAGAAAGTTTGCGTGTCTTGGGGTTCGTTTAAATCTTGTGTTTTTACTGTTTCAAATGGTGTTAAGCAGGGGGGCGTGCTGTCGCCCATTCTTTTTACTGCGTCTGTTGATGAACTTATTGTACAGTTAAAACGATCAGGTTTGGGTTGTCATGTCGGCTCACATTATGTTGGGGCTCTTGGTTACGCCGACGATATTACTCTCGTTAGTCCCAGTATTAATTAGCTCAACGAAATGTTATTTATATGTGGTGAGTTTGCCAAAGAGTTTAATATTATGTTTAATGTAAAGAAAACTATGTGTATAAAGTACGGGTCATGTGTTCAAGATTGCGAAAAGGTTTACTTAGATGGGTCGCTCATTAAACGTGTAGACCACGTCAAGCATCTTGGTAATATTGTAGACTGTGATTTAAGCAATTTTCGTGATTGTTGTGCAAAAAAGGGCACAACTAATGCTGCGGTGAACAAGTTGTTTGGGTCATATGGTAAACTTAATGTACCCAATATATTGTGTTTATTTCGCTCCTATTGTTGTGCATTTTATGGTTCACACTTGTGGGACTTAAAGTCCCCTGGTTTTAAATCTTGTTGTGTCCAATGGAACAAAGCTGTTAGAAAGGTAATGCATCTCCCCTATTGTACTCACATCTGGCTTTTGGGTCCCATATCAGGGCAGCCGCATTTATCTGTTCAGTTGTGTATAAAAACACTTTGTTTCTTGTATAGTATGTTGTATCATGATAACCCTGTTGTTTCTCACGTGGCAAGGGCCGCTCAAGCTTGTGCCTCGTCTCCTCTGGGTCAGAATATTGCTTACTTACGGTATCAATATAATGTCAATTTTCTTGAATCTGTTCACAGCAGTACAAAATGTATCCATAAAAAGCATGTCTTGTCTCCTTCGAAGAAATCGCTAGTCAATATATGTATTGAACTCTTAAGCTGTAAACAATATGACATGGAAGTACCTGGTTTTACACACACTATGTATAGTGACTTGCTTTAGTTTATCTGCACAGACTAAAATGTAATACAGGGGCATCTCCCCCTATCTTCTTGTTCTTTTGCTCTGTTTCTTTGTTCCTTTTTGTTCTTGTTCATCTTCTTTTTACTTGTACCATGAGTACGAAATAAAATAAATAAATAATAATAATAGCTTTAAGAATTTTACTGCAAATTTTGTCTACACCAGCTGTGTGTGAGCTCTTCATTTTCATAACAATTTCCAACACTTCCTCTCTATCAGTTGGCCCAAGGAAAAGAGAGTTTGGATAATTGCCTTTGAAGTATTGTCTAAATGTGGCATTGTGTGGTTGATCAATCTTTTGCGAGAGGTTTTTTCCAACAGAAACAAAAAGATAATTAAATTTATTGGCGAGTGTAAGATTGTTGGCAACATTTCCAGTGGTATTTTCAGCATTTTTGGAGTTTCCCTTGATTTTGTTGTCAGGGAGAGTAGTATTTTTATGTTTACGATCGAAGATTTCATTTAGAACCTGCCAAGATTTTGGTCACCCTGACAAACTTTAATGCATTCAGTATAGTACCTTCGCTGACACATGCGAATTACTTGTGTAAGTTTATTTCTATACTTTGTATACAATTCTTTATTTGCATCAGTAGGGTTTTTAACAAATCGTTAGTATAATTTATTCTTTTTATTGATCGATTTAAAAATACACTTTGCGAGCCAATATCTCTGTCTAATGGCACTTTGCTTTATAAATCTTACAGGTATAGTACAATCCATAGAATCGGTGATTTCATTAATTAGTACATTATATGCGGGACAGCCAACATGGTTTCCGTAAGGGAAGGTCATGCCTGACAAACCCTCTGGAATTTTTTGAAGAGGCCACCTAGACTGATGATCAGAGCAGGGCTTATTACATCATATACCTGGATTTTCAGAAAGCATTTGACACAGTACCATATAAGAGACTAATTTTTAAAATGAGCTCCATTGGAGTTACAGGCGGTACTCTGGAGTGGATTCAAAACTGGTTACAGGACAGAACACAAAGAGTGGTGGTCAGTGGAACCTCATCTGAGCTAAGTATGCTGGGGAGTGGTGTCCCTGAGGGATCGGTGTTGGGACCCCTGCTGTTCCTCATCTACATTAATGACCTTGATAGGAATATTGAGAGCAAATTGGTTAAATTTGCAGATGATACTAAATTAGGAGGTTCGGCAAATAGTTTAGAGTCCACTAAAGTGATTCAGGATGATTTGGATAGAATCCAGAATTGGGCAGAAATGTGGCAAATGAAATTTAATGTAGCGAAATGTAAAGTTGTACATGTAGGTAATAGAAACATTAGACGGGATTACTTCATGGGAGGTTTAAAACTGGAATGTGCTCCACATGAAAAAGATCTGGGAGTGATTGTTGACCAAACCCTCACAGGTTCTAGTCATTGTGCCGTAGCAGTTAAAAAAGCCAATTGGATGCTGGGATACATTGCCGAAAGTATTGAGTACAAATCCAAAGAGGTCATACTTCTCTTGTACAACGCATTCGTCAGACCACATCTGGAGTATTGTGTATAGTTCTGGGGTCCATACTTTAAGAAAGATATAGAGGCTCTACAAAAAGTTCAGAGAAGAGCCACTAAGCTAATTCCAGGTATAAAAAATGAAAGCTATGAGAAGAGGCTGAAGATCCTTAATCTCTTTAGCCTTAGGAAAAGGTGACTTAGGGGTGATCTGATTGAGGTCTTTAAATATGTTAAAGGGATTAACAAAGTGAATTATGTTGCATTCCTTCAGCCAAGTTTTGTTAGTAAATTTAGCACTGGTATTAGGAAATATTTTTTCACCCAAAGAGTAATTTCGATTTGGAATATTGCCTGACTATATTGTTGAGCGAGAAACCTTGGGAATTTTCAAAAGCAGGCTTTTTTTTTTGTAAATTTGGCATCTCCAATCCCACCCGAATATGAAATACCCAATTGGTGAACTATGTGCAAGACTTGCTCGTATGCGACCCCTTGCTGCCAATTCAGGAGAGTGTAGACATTTTGCGGCTCTCCCCCGAAGCACGCGCCTGTCAGCCACCGCTTCTTATACACTCATTGGTTGAATCTTCGCAAGTTCAGAGCGAGGGCGGAGGATACCCGGACATGAACAGGCTTAGAATCTTCCTGACGAGCGCCCGTCTGGCCAACAGGAGGCGCTTGAGCAACGAACAAGGCAACTATTATTTTCCCTCCCCGGCAGTCCCTTACCAATTTGCAACCCCTGTAGCGCAATAGCTATTTGTGCGCTACTCTGAAAAAGCTGCCGACCGTTGCCAGTTGGTACGAGGCGGGGATAGAACCCGCAACGTGATAGTCACTTCTGCTTCGCAACGCGATGCTTTACCCAGTGAGCTATCCAGCAGCAGCAGGCTTGACTTAAAGCTAGATACCACCTAGTCTTTGAGTACCTGAAGTGATATATTCACAATAGAAAAAAAAAACAAAAAACTGGCAAGCCTAGTTGGGCTCAATGGCCTGTTCTCGCCACTCATGTTATGTTCTGTAATGTTATGCAGTTTACGAACAAAATAATTAGCTAATTTTTGCTTCAGTGGGTTCAGATTTTTAGAAGCAGCACCCTTTCAGAGCAGGACAGCACGGATACAGAGAATTTCTGAGTCCACTCAGCAGAGACAAGAGAGAGATTCAGAGAACAGAACTAAGAAGGTAAATTGACGTCAGAGCATAGACCGTATAAAAAGATGGACGCAGCACCCTGGTCTGAAAAATGAAGCCCATGCGGAAGTTACGTAAAATGGCATTCTATTTAATGGCCAGCAGATGGCGACGTCGGTGGTTGCAGAAAGAGGTTCAATGCTATAGACGTCTATGAGAAAATGACCCTACTTTCCCACTTGATTTTTCATTTAAATAATAATTTTTCACATTATTTTATGGTAGCTATAGCAAGTTTCAAGTCTCCTTCGATATATCATGATGTACATTTTTGTAAATTATGGTCCCAAGTAGACTAGAATAAAGGATAAAGCTAAATTATGCATTAGGGGTGTGACTATCCTCTGATCCTCGTCCGATACGGTCAGATCCACCCCTCTCGTCCCTCCCTGGATCTTGATTCTCGCTCTCGTCCAATAGAAATCACATCCGGTTTCAAAATGACAACATGGCGCAATTCAAATTGCCAAAATCGAGGCTTCGTTTCTGGTATGCTGAAACCAATGGGTGACGTCACGGTAGCTTCGTCCATCTTTTTATACAGTCTATGCGTCAGAGAGCAAGAGATCGTGGTGGGTACCCATGGACTTATTAGCTCACCGGCCTTACGGGCTGATAAGCAATTGTCGTGGCTTTTCATCAGTCGTCCAGAATGGTTTTTTTAATCTTCATTTTGGACAGATGAATTTTCCTGCAAATTTTCCATAACATACTAGCATACCATATCTCCAGACAATTTTTTTTTTCAGATTTCTGATTGAATCGTTTTTGTCCGTTTTTTTTTTTGAAAAGAAAGGAGATAATGCAAGCCTACGAATCTGTGCGAATGGAAGATTTAAAGCAACAACCATCTATCCAGCCAATCACAAAAACAAATGACCATGAGGGGCAGGAGATGCACGATCATGTCACCTAGTGCTAGTGCATTTGGATTCTCGTAGCAGCACAGTTGTTTTCCTAATCTGTTATTAATTGCCCTTGACACCTTTCCCTTACCATACAACATTTTCCATCGAGGTTAAAGAAAAGTGGTTAGGAATGAGATGATAAGATGTAATTTTAATTTTACTATTCAAACGCAGCCCTGGTGTAAGAATTTGGTTTACTTAATTTGCGGGGTGCTGCAGTGCCAACAGGACCCCCAGCACACCACCTTCCTGCGGTAATGCATACACTAGTTTGCAAGGGTATACAGCACAAGATTGCGGTTTGCTTTTTGACTTTTTTGTCCGATTTGCACCAACCTAGATTCATTTTACATCCTTTATTTGAAAATTAAAACCATTAGTTTACCTGCTTATATTGCCAAAAAAAATTTTTATTAACTACAAAATTTAGATCCCTGTCCTAAATTTGCCGATTCCCTTAGACTTCTCACTGTACAAATCTTGCACCGCACCATTTGTTTTTTGTTTTTTGCAAAATATTTTTTTTTAAATCAAACTTGTCCTTTCCAACTGAAATTGCGTTTAAACACCCCAGCAATGATGAAGTCAAAACAATTTTTTTCTTTTTTCATGTACTCAGATTTCTGCAGGTTGTTCAATATTACGACTCATTGTATAACACATATTGTGTTTCAGTGAGAATGTTCTCCTGTCATAATGCAAAGAAAAAAAAAAAAACAACCAAGAAGTGGCTTGAGAAGAAAACAGTGAGTTTCATTGGTCAGAATCCTGACTGAAGCTCCCTGCTGTATCTTCGCATGCATTATGTGGGCGGGAAATATTTTTCAACCCGTGATCGACTGTGTTTTTTTTTTTTTTTATCTCCCACCCCACTCACTTATCCCAAAAAGAGCGATAAAAATAAACAACACAGTAAAAGTAAATATTAATACATATACCTAAACAACACCTATATGCGCACAGGAATGTATAATATCTATTTAACTTATGTAAGTTTGGCTCAAGAAGTGTCTCAGGTAATGCAATTTTATTTTTGTATAATATGTGTTTTCTATATTCTCTCCCATCTAGCATCGAACAATGTTGTTCATTTTCTGATCCTTTGATTTATAACCTTCATTTTTTGAATTTCATTAATTGTGTCCTACCATTTACTTCGTTGATGGACCGTAGGCTTCAGGCAGTTTGTTGTTATCTGCTTACGTGCTGCAGCTCTTAAATTTCAGAAAAGATACCTATCAGTTTTTTGGGAGAGCAGTGATGGTGTTCTACCAAGTAATTATTGCTCTGGCCCCAAAAGGAGAGTACACTGTAATATGCTGTCAGTAGCTTCACATATTTCAGTCCAATATTGCTGCAGAGATGGACAGACAAAAAATTAGTGTGATTAGCTTCTACCTCCACACAACTTTGCCAACTGTTTGATAAGACCACGTTTTAAAGTTTTACTTGAATGACCAGTGTTTTAAAAAGTACTTGAATTTTCCAAGAATATTGTCTCCAAAGTAGTGAACTTGTATTGTTACTCATTGCCCCCCGCATTGTGCCATTTGAGGTCATTTACGTGGCTTAAAATTGCCTATCGTTCACTATCACTAACTTGGAATAATTAAAATATGAGTAACGTGTGCAAATATTTTTGATCAGTAGTTCATATAAAGCTCAATGAACGAGGAATTATGCATGAATGTAGGAGATATACTTGGCTCCTCTGTGTAAAGTGCGGCCCCATTATGGACCCTGATTTAAGAAAAAAAAAATCCTGATCCGCCCCCGCTCAGAACCTTTTCATTGTATAGTTCATGCAATCGCACTTCAAGAAATTATTTTCTTAGACTTCTTGACTGCTTCATCAAACAGCTTTTGGAAAAGTCTTGCTTGAAAATGATTGTGCCTTTTTCTGACAGCTCATTTTACACCCAATCATTATAGGATGACTTATAACCTATTCTCCTGTTGACTGTTCTGAATGAGTGGTTTTTAAAAATTCCACAACTTTTCCATTCTTTCCTTTTCCCCGTGCCAATTGAATTAAAATGTGTTGTAGGCATCAAATTCAGAATTTGAGAATATATTAAAAAATGAACAGTTAATATGTTGAAACTTTGACATTTTTCTTTTTGCTGTTTTCAACTAAATGTAGGCAAAAGAAAATTCGCAAATCACTCAATTCTGTTTTAATATGCATTATACATACTGTCCTGATTCTTCTCGAATTAAGATTGTATATACTTATTAATATTAAAATATACATACCGCTGTAATTCTTTTGTAACCTTACTAAATATTCTGCCTAAATTATGATACAGTACTTCTAATTTCCTCATTGAGTCTTGGGTGAAATATCACATTTCACAAGTTGCAGACGAGACATAATCTTTAATATGACCTCAGTGTCTGAGCTTTTACTTCTGTTTGACAAATAAGCATGCGCCCAGTGAATCATCATGCAGTCTAATACATCTTCAATGCAAAATAAGTGCCCTTAAATCAGAGCATGCCATTTACCATTATGAAAGCATGATGAGAAACCCACGCACCCACGCATGATAATGACTCTACATAAAAAGGACTTTGATAATCTAAGGACCAAAATATCTGAGAAAAAGTGTCCTCCTTTCACTAAGCAACATGCATCTGTGGTAATTAAATTAGCCTTTTCCCTTCCATCTGAATTCAGAGCCAGTTAATTCAACCAGATACTGCAATTCTGCTTTTAATTTGCTCTTGTGTTTGGAAAAGTAATTTATCTTTATCTGTCTGAAAAGCTGCTTTTACTTGGCTGAGGTTTGTGACTCAGTAAAGAGAATAAAAAAAAAAAATATATATATATATCAATAAATCAAACATTTTGACCCAACTCTGTTATTATTATCTTCTTGAAAATGGTGACATCTGCAACTGAAGCTTTCTGTATGCATTTAGAAATATATATATACAGTTACGAACAGAAGTATTTAGACAATGACGTAATGTCTGTAATTTTAGGTCTGGACACCACCGCAATGGATGTGAGATAAAACCATCAAGATGTGAATAAAATTCAGGCTTTCAGCTCTGATTCAAGGCCTTTCATAAAATCTTGCATTAACAGTTAGTAATAACAGTCGTTTTTAAACATAGTCCTCCAATTTCAGAGGTTCAAACGTAATTGGACAAACATACAGTTACAAATACTGAAGAGTGTGGTGATGATTATACACCCCCACTTTCATCTAAAAGGTGTCCTAATATGTTACTTCTCTATAAATTTATGGTGAAAATGTATTAAAGAATTTTATTGATGTCTCAGACGCCGTTGCTGTACGGAATCTGTCACTTACAGGCTGTAACCACATGTGGTGCTCTTGAGCTACCATAGTCACTCATGGCTGCCCTAAGCGGGGATCGGTCAGCGATGGCGGCTGTTTTCCATTCTCGAACAGACAGCCGACTGATTGTTGATCGGTGACAGTGTGGCTGAGACCTGCCCATAACATGCTAACGCTCTTTTTCTTCTCCTGTGCCGTAAGCCGTTAGATTTTCTTGACGTAGAATTTTTAATTTTTTTTTGGTTGGCTTAATGAAGGCGATTAACCACACCCAAAAGAACAAGTCAAGCATCACTTTACACATCACAAACAGCTCAATGTTCGTTATTACTGAAGTGCTTGGCGCATTCACATGGTGTGCATCAGCATTACAATACCATGTGGTTTTCTTAATTTCCACTCGTATCTCACTGGAAAAGCAGTGAAATTCAATTGATTCTTCAATTTGCCGCAAATACAGTGCATACTTCACTATTGCGTTTTTAACTGCGCTCGGCATATGAATGCTGGTGAATATTAGATTGTTGACATCTCATCCTCAAAGGCCAAGCCGGATGCATTGGAGACATTCCAATCTATTAGGCAATGAAAACATCCATTGTCATCCATTGCTTTGCTGCTTATTAAAAGTGCCGCCTTCTAAGGCTGCTTAATTAGCCAAACTGCAAATTATAATAAACATGTTTCAAACAAAATGCAATGCAGTGTACTTGATATTAGAAGTGGGTCGGAGGAGTTGCAGGTATTTTATTATTGGATCAAATCGGATTCAAAGTTGGTTTCAAGATAACTGCTGGTTATGGGAAGACCTATGCAGGACTCTGACCTGACTTATCCAAATATTTGAAGCGAATTAAAGTACAGCCCCATTTCAAAAAAAAGTTCGGACACTGGGTAAAATGTAAATAAAAACAGAATGCAATGCACATAATATTTATTTGAAAATAGTACAAAGACAATATATCAGATGTTGAAATTGATAAATTTTATTGTTTTTTGAAAAATATCAGCTCATTCTGAATTTGATGACAGCAACATGTTTTTAAAAAGTTGGGACGGGACAATAAAAGACTGGAAAAGTTGCATGAAGCTTAAAAAAAGACAACGGGCAGAACATCTCAAGGCTAGTAAGATTATTTAGTAACAGGTCAGTTACATGATTGGGTACAAAAAGTCCTCCTTAAGTAAATATGGTGAGGGCTTATCCACTGTATGAAAAACTGCATGGGGAAATAGTTCAACAATTCAAGAATACCATTTTCAGCTTAAAATTGCAAAGAATTTGGAGATTTTATCCTCTCTGGTACATAATATCATTAAAAGATTCCAAGAGTCCAGAGAAATATCTGTACTCATGGGACAAAGCCACATCCAATTTTGAATGGCTATGATTTTCAGGTCCTCAGCCGGCACTCCATTAAAGACAGATGGGATTCTTTAGTGGAAATCACTGCATGGACTCAGGAACACTTCTGTGAACCATTGTCAGTAAACACAGTTTGTCACTGCATCCACAAATTCAAGTTAAAACTCTACCATATAGCGATTAAACCACATATGGATAAGATTCAGAAACACTGGGTCCAAGTCTATTTAAAATGTACTAAGACGAGATGGAAAACTGCCCTATGGTTTGACTAATTAAAAAGTGAAATTCTTTTTGTAAATCAGGGATGCCACGTCCGCAGGGCTAAAAAGGTGAGGGGCCATCCAGCTTATTATCAGTAAACAATTCAAAAGTCAGCATCCATGATTGTATGGGGGTGCATTAGTGCACATGGAATGGGTAACTTGCGCATTGGTGAAGACACCAATAATGGTGAATGATTTTTACAGATTTTGGTGCAACATTTACTGCCATCCAGATGCCATTTTTAAGGGAAGGCCTTGCTCATTTCAGCAAGAACATGGCAAACACCATGCTCTGCACGTATTACAACCACATGGCTCTGTAGTAAGAGAGTCTGGGTGCTATCGTGGTCTGCCTGCAGTCCAGACTGGTCACCCACTGACAATATTTGGCGCATTATGAAACAAAAAATATGAAAAAAGGAGGATGTAATGTACTGAGCAGCTGAAATCCCGCATGAAGTAAGAATGGGAAAACATTTTGCTTTCAATACTACAGCAGTTGTTCTCTTATGTTCCCAAACACGTACAGAGTGTTTATTGAAGAAGACGTCATGCAACACAGTGGTAAACATGCCCCTGTGCCAACTTTTGTTAAATGTGTTGCTGGCATCAAATTCAAGATGAGCATATATTTTCCAAAAAACATTAAATATTTCAGTTTCAGCATCAAATGTATTATCTTTGTTTTATTTCCAAAAAAAAAGTTCAACTGATTTGAAAATCATTGCATTCTGATGTTATTTACATTATACACAACATCACAACTTTTTTGGAAGTGGGATTGTACTTCAAACATTCATTCTCTTTTCGTAAGCTTACATGTCTTTTTGATTTAACGAAAATTCATGCAGTTATATGTCATTTTTAAACCTTTGTCCCCTAACAGCCACCTATCTAGGGAGGAACACCTTGAAGACTGCAAGAATGATGGAGTTTGCCAGTATAAAGGAGTCAAGGCTGTAACTAGAATAATTTGTGAATACCTATATGAACAACCTTGCATGTTGAATTGCAAATCACATGGATGCTGATGGAACAAGTTCCCTTGCAATTCTGATACATCTGAGCATTCTGTAATGCTTCACGTAGTTGCATGGGCATGCAATCGATCGCACTCACCATTATAATGTGTATTTTTAAAAATATCTTGATTTACACAATAATATTAATCTTACACATTATAATATTTTAATTTAATTTGTGTGCATTTGTGTGCGGTGCTGCTCGTCCCAGTGTTTAACAAGCAGGGAGTATGTGCGTTTGGGCATTTCAATCAGGAAAGACTGAACAAGGTGATGATTTGAAAATGATAACAATGATGTTTATTAATTACATAGAGCAAGATCTTTGGCGGTTAGACCCCGGCATGAAATAAGTATATACCATTGTTGATCATTCTGTAGATTATATGCTCTATATGAGAAATGAAATTCCCCCTGGGATCTAAACACTGGTGGTGGTGGTGGTGAGGAACTGCTGCTGGGACGATTCCTGAGAGCCGACTTGATCGAGGAGCTGGTAGAAGAGTCTGGGCGTACTTCAGAGGATGGTGCTGGGGTGGAGGAGGGTCGCAGAGCACATCAAAACTGGTTGACAACTGAACGACTGCAGGGATAGAGAAAACTTTTAAGTTGACGGCAAGCAGATGATTGGTCCAGCGACGCCGTGTAAGATTCTGATTGGTTAATAATGCGCCAGTGTAATTAAAAGGACAAGCTGGAATCTATGCTGGAGACTTACGGCGCATGTGCAGGGAGATAGTCTTCCTGCTTGAATTTTCGTTAAACTACATTTCAGTCAGGAAAATTGAAAATGATAACAATGTTTATTAATTAACATAGAGCAAGATCTTTGGCGGTTAGACCCCGGCATGAAATAAGTATATACCATTGTTGATGATTCTGTAGATTATATGCTCTATATGAATAATGAAATTCCCTCCCAAAAAGAAAGAAATACCATACCTTCTGGGACTGCTCCATCTAGTCACAGAGAACCGAGAAGGTAAATTTGCAGATTAATGAGAAAACAAAATGCAAATCACGTGGAGAATACGCCCGTGGAATTGTGTGACATAAATTAGATGAAGACCAGCCACGGTGCAAAGCAGATAAGAAGGTTAAGGTATGGAACGAATGAGGAAATAGGATGAGGAGAGATGGAGATGCCCAAAAAGAAACCAAAGCGTCCCATGAATAACAAAAGGTCGCAAGTGACATTCCTGATGAAACCTGTTTTTCTGCACCACGAAGTACTACAGCGGTGCCCCCTTTAGTTGGCAAACAAAGGTAGCAAGTGACATGATAAAGTACTTGGAAAGCAGTGACCATCACATGGTAGCAAGTGTAACTATGCTTAGATGATCCCTAACACAAGCTCATAAGTGCACACTATAGTGAAACACAAGGTCGCAAGTGACATCTGGGCGTGCGCAAAGGACGTCTTCCTGTTTACCCTGAGGAGGAAGCATGGCTTCAAGCAGAAACAAAAGACTCACTTTTAGCCAGGTTATGGCTGCTTCAGACTCAGAGTGCACAATATATATAAATATGTTGGTGATTTCCTTCAATGGCTGATTTTTCACGGTTCTTCAAAGTTTCAAACTGAATTTACGCAAAAGTAACATAATGTTACTTGCGACCTTGTGTAATTCATGGGACGAAAGGATCTGAATTCATGAAGGGTATGAGATAAACAAATGTTAAGAAGCAAAGTTATGAGGAAGTGATATTTAAGATTCACAAAAATGTACCGATTAGCGAATGCAGGGAAGATGAACATTTCACAATGCAGGGCAGTGGCTGATTTGTGATGCAGGAGCGATGATGATTTACAATGTAGGGCAAAAGAAAAACCAGGGGCAATACAGGGAAATGCAGGGCAATTACCAGAAAGCAATGCAGGAAAATGCAAGGAAATTACCAGTTGCAATGCGGAGGAAATGGCCAGATGGTAATACGGGGAAATACAGGGCGGTGGCCACTTTTCAATGCAGGGAAAAATAGGGCAGGGCAATGGCCAGTCTGCAATGCAGGAAAGTGCAGGACAATGGCCAGTAGCAATGCAGGGATGCAAGGCGATGGCCAGTTTGCAACGCTGGGAAATGCGGGTGATGGCCCGTTTGCGACGCTGGAAATGGGGGGCGATGGCCAGCTTGTAATGCAGGAATGCAGGGCGATGACAGTTTGCAATGTGGGGATGCTGGGCGGTGGCCAGTTTGCAATGCAGGGATACTGGGGCGATGGCCAGTTTGCAATGTGGAGATGCTGGGCGGTGGCAAGCTTTCAATACAGGGATGTGGGGCGATGGCCAGTTGGCAATGCAGGGATGTAGGACGGAGGGCAACAGCCAATTTGCAAAGAGGGAACTGCAGGGAAAATGGGAAGTTTGCAATGCAGAGAAATGCAGGATCGATTTGCAATGCCTGGAGTGCATGGGAAATGAGGGAAATGATAAATTTGCAATGCAGGGGCAATGACCGGTTTGTGATAGGAGGACAAGATTGGTTTAGCGATGAAAGGACAATGACAGGTTTGCAAACACAGACATTGAACAAATTCAACATTTATGGAACTAGGGGCTTTTCAAATTGCGAAGTGCGGTGTAGGGGCAATTGCCAAATGAGCTGTATACAATCATTGAGATACGAGGTAAAGGCCAACCATGCAGAGGAGAGATGGTACAAGCATGAGAAAATACACTTGCGATGCTGACGCAAACAACCAAGCATAATTAAATGACAAAAGAGCAGGAGCATGTAAATAAAACCACCACCAGTTATATGCATGAATTACTAGTTACTCAGGGTTTTCGAGTTCTTTGAGCAGCTAGGATTGAGGCGACATCTGGTCTTATGTAGGATGAATAAGCAGATGACCAGGGCCCCAATCGCTGAAGGGACACTGCAGAGGTTCCTTGAGATGCATGAGTAATGGCAGCGTCTAACGAGTGCTCTAAATAGTACTCACAGGACAGATTGCTTTTTTTTTTTTTTTTGGGGAACTTTCTGAAAATGGTGATTAAACCAGGATTTGATTTTGGATTGCCTTATGAAGAGGGGGGGCATTAAGTTTAAACTGGTTCTCAAATTTTTTTTTGGTTTATTTATTTATTTATTTTTATCATGGCTTAGAGCAGGGCTCCTCAAATCACAGTCCTCGAGGGCCGAGAACTGCTGGTTTTCCACCCTCCCTTTACCTGGGAGTCAGGTGAGATGACAATCTGGCCAATCAGCAGCATTAATTGTTCACTTAATTGCCTGGAAGGAAGGAAAACCAGGACTGTGTTTGGATTCGAGGGCTGGATTTGGAGAGCCCTGGCCGAGAATGACAAAAGAGGAAATAATGCGAGCAACAATTAGAAGAGCTTTTCACCTCACCAGATTAAACTCATTTGAAGTGGAAGTAAATTCACCGATTCTAAAACCATATCTTGAACCATAGACAGCCAATAGGAATATGCTTCTGAGAGGGCTGCCGACCTACGAGGAATTGAACCATCCCGTAAAGCTGATAACATTTCTTGCAGAATTGCAGGGGTAATGGAATGTCGAGAAGAGGAGGAGAACACTTTGAAATTACATTCGATAGCAATTATATTATATGAGGCACACACTATATTAAAACTACGAGTTTTAGGGACCATTGACTGATGTGCGAAATGAAGCAAAAGTAGATTATACAAAAACATGAGATTAAAGGGTGGAAGCAGCGACACTTTTCTGAAGTCTGGAAGTTAAAATGAGACGGGATATCCGTAATTAAACTGCGGCAGCCGGCGCATGTCTTGCAGTGACAATGAAATGTACTTTGAGGATAAGGAAGTAATGTGCCTCATGAATGGCATGATATCGTTGCTGTGGAGCAGCCTTATTGATTATGCCCATGGCTTCCTCGTCAGCTCATAAAACTGATGTGTGTTTGTGAAGCCATAATTGACCCCGAATAGGACTAGTTCTTGTTTACTAACATTGAGGTCATATTCAGACATGCGAATTAGCGTGGTTGGCAAGAACAAGTGTAAATCAATACAACAAAACGGGGAAGTATGGCATCCCGCAGTTGTGGAACCGATTCGGCAGTCTCTGAATATGTACAAAACCTTGGCAGTACCGCAAAGACAAGATATTTCTCTAAGCTTAAGTACAACGAAGGTTTGTGTAGGCTTCCGGATCCTAACGAGCTGAAAGGTTGGAGGAACGACCCCTCTTTGGGTCTGGGTCGGCTGGATCATCACTTGATATTCCTTCATCGAACATAAATTCTACATTTGTTGATCATCGTTGAGCATCGTTTATTCGTGATAAGGGGATTTAGAATTTATCATTAATATTTAATATCGCGAATGCATATACTGCGCATTCCCTAGCCAGCTGGGGTGTCATCAGTAATAAGGCAGCCGCCGTTACAGCTGCGGTAGACATTAAATTCTAAATTTTCTTGACTGGATGTACGATGGACATTTTTACACACTCGAATGTTTCTCTGGGTACCCAAAATTCAAGCCAAAAAAGTGCTGATCTTAGTCGATACTGATGAAGGTTGAAAACGGAATTATTTCCAATACTAATATCCGAACTGTCACTCGCTACTGGAAAGCATAAGGAACCGATCAAATTACCCAACACGAAAAGGAAGATCATTCCCTTGCTATGACCGAATAATAAAATGCGATAACTTAGCAAAAGGTCATGTTAGAAATTATGGAAAATAACTTGCGACTTACCTGACAGAAAGTGAATAGTACAAACACGCGAGCGGGTCGACGGCACCCAGTTCTGTCGTCGATTGAATTGATCCAAGCGGATTTTTAGGTTATTGTTCAGGAATACAAAGGAAACGTATTCCTGAGCCCTTAATTAATCGGTTTGTGCAGTTAATTACACTGCAACTAACTGGTATTATTACAGAAAGTGGAAGACAACTGTACTTCGCCTATTAAATCAATTGTAATGTTGATGCTTTTTGCCAACCACGCCAGTCAACAAACCCACGTGACCAGGTTCGTGACATCACGAGAACTACTGCTATATGATGGGCAACAGCAGTAAGGTAAATTTTATACAGTGCAAAAGATATTACGATTGAATTACGGGCGAATCATTGGCGTTAAAATAATCCCAAACTCAGGGATGGGGCAGCGTAGGAAAGCCACCTCCATCACATGCGATTTGGACATGAAAATTTTAAACTGAAGAGGCTTAGATCGAGTTTGAAAGAAACGGCCTGGAGAATCACATGCATTGCGAAATTCAGGTGACCTTGGAAAGAGAGGACCTTTTGTTTGTGATAGAGTGATTGATTGATTGAAGTGAAGGAATACACAATTGTCAAATTCGCTGTAATTTGGCTGCCGGTAATGATGCTATCCTATAGTACCGAGTACCGAGGAACAGTTTGTAGCAGGACCAAATATTTTCTCATTTGCTTGCGGTACGCTGAGGTGATTAAACAAATATCTTAACTGGGCCAATCAAAGAGGTGCCGCTGGGACGGATGAACAGGGACAATTTGATGGCGTCAAATATACCCACTTTTTACTGGAAAGCGTCCTGGCCTATCGATTTGATGGCATGATCGAAGGTGGCTTAGTGAACGGAAAATTGTACAAGGGAATAAGATAATTTGCTCTTTCAATGGGACCGACGAGCGAAGCGGATAAATCATGATTTAACCTTTCTTTCCCAAGTACAACCCCAATTCCGAAGTAGTTGGGACAAAGTGTAAATTGTGAATAAAATCAAATCGCAATGACTTTTAAATCACACCAGCCAGTATTTTATTCACAGTAGAACAGAGATAACATAGCAAATGTTGCAACTGAGAAATTTTAAAATTTTATCCACAAAATGAGCTCATTTCAAATTTGATGGCTGCTACATTTCTCAAAAAAGTTGGGACAGGGGCCTGTTTACCATGGTGTAGCATCCCCTCTTCTTTTTAACACAGAGTGGAGGCGTCTGGGCATTGAGGAGACAAGTTTCTTGAGTTTAGCCATTGGAATTTGATCCCACTCTTTTTTAATACAGGCTCTCAGCTGCTGGAGAGTTTTGGGTCTCCTTTGATGGACTTTTCGTTTAATTATGCGCCAATCAGTGAAAGATCAGGACTGCAGGCAGGCCAATTCAGCACACGGACTCTTCTACTACAAAGCCATGCTGTTGTAATAGCTGTAGTATGTGGTTTTGCATTGTCCTGCTGAAATACACAAGGCCTTCCCTGGAATAGATGTTATCTGGAGGGGAGCATATGTTGCTCTAAAACCTTTATATACCTTTCAGCATTCATGGTGCTTTTTAAAACATGCAAGTGTCCCACACCATATGCACTAATGCATCCCCATACCATCAGAGATGCTGGCTTTTGAACTGAACGCTGATAACAGGAGGGGTGGTCTTTCTCCTCTTTAGCCCGGAGGACACGACGCCCATGATTTCCAACAAGAATGTCAAATTTGGACTCGTCTGACCACAGGACACTTTGCCACTTTGCTACAGTCCATTTTAAATGAGCCTTGGCCCACAGAACACGGCAGCACTTCTGGATCATGCTCAACAATGGCTTCCTTTTTGCATGATAGAGTTTTAGGTGGCATCTGTGGATGGCACGGCTCACTGTGTTTACAGACAGTGGTTTCTTGAAGTATTCCTGGGCCCATTTAGTAATGTCAATGACAGAATCATGCCGGTGAGTGATGCAGTGGCGTCTGAGGGCCCGAAGATCACGGGCATCCAGGAAAGGTCTTCGGCCTTGTCTTTTACGCACAGAGATTTTTCCAGTTTCTCGTAATCTTTTGATAATGTTATGCACTGTTGATGATGAGACGTTCAAAGCCTTTGCAATTTGACTTTGAGGAACATTGTTTTTTAAAGTATTCCGCAATTTTTTTACGCAAGCCTTCACAGGTTGGAGAGCCTCTGACCATATTTACTTCTGAGAGACTCAGCCTCTCAAAAGCTGTGTTTCCATCCAACTTGTATCCCAAATCGTAAGCGAATTTTCGTTAATGCGGCAAAAGGAAAACCGCATTTGTGCACGTTTCCATCCACTTCAGTTATGCGCTTTTGTTTCACGAGATAAGCCGTAGGTGCCGTTAGGCGGTGCTAATTCTCGATTCAATTACCATTGCTTCTGCAGAAGAAGACGGCGCATGCTATGACGTCAATAAGCGCGACGAACGAAAAGGAAAATATTAGGGGATTAGGGATTTGGGATTAGGGATTTGTCTGGGCTCTGCCCTTTTCTCTCTGTAAAGCGTCTTTGTGACAGCCTGCCTGTGAAAAGCGCTATACTAATAAAATTGAATTGAATTTAATTGAATTGAAAACAAACGGGAAAGCTGGTGGCAAAAACGAATGAAACCGATCACTTAAGCTAGCGGTTTCTAAGTCTTTAATGTTACAGCTAGCACAGTAGTGTAAGGTTACAGTTCGCTTCTACTGTATTAACCACTAGCTAGCTAGCTAAAGTGATAACGAACTCTAACGTTATAGCTAGCACACCAATGTTGCGAGGTAGCAATCTAGCTAGCTAGCTTGCCAACGTAGGCAAGCAAAAATGACGTAGATACTGAACATCATCAGTTATTTGGATAACTTGTTCGCTAACCCGTTTCCACTGCACTAAAGCGCATTTATTTTTATTGATTCTGAAAATTTTCCACCCCCTCCTTGCGCAAAAAAAATTGATGCGATATTTCGAGTTGATGCGCATTTAGGCCGTATCCACTCAGGCTTTTTTAAGCGCCAAATCAAAATACGCATTAAAATAGGTGGATGGAAACACAGCTACTGACATCCCTTTTATAGCCAATCATGTTACACACCTGATGCCAGTTAACTTAATTACTTGCTAAATTTTCTTTCAGCTGATTCTCTTATATATTAATTGATTTTACAGTGCTTTTTTGCCTGTGTCCCAACTTTTCTGACACCTGTTGCTGCCAGAAAATTTGAAATAAGTTCATTTTGTAAAAATGTAAAGTGTCTCAGTTTCAACATTTGAAATGTTATCTATGTTCTATTGTAAATAACATATTGGCTGATGTGATCTGAAAGTCATTGCATTTTGATTTCATTCGCAATTTACACTTTGTTCCAACTATTTCGGAATTGGGGTTGTATTACATAGCGGCGATTCCAATGGGATTAGAAAGAAACGCACGGATTAATACAGAGAATGGAACTCAAAACAGATTGCATAGTCACCAGGAGGGCATCTGGAGCCGCCATGTCTGCAGAGCTGAAGTGGCTTGCACTGCTGAAACAGCTGGAGTGGAGGGAAATGCAATAGAAACTTTGGGCGACTTCTTTATAAACCTGGGGAGCAGCGGATTTCTGGCTCGTTTGTGCCCCATAATATGCCGTGGAATGCACCCCTGTCGGAATTTCCTAATGCGAGGATCCTGGTTAGAAGATGCAATGCAAGATTTTTACGTTGACCCACTGAAGAAAGGGTTGATTCGGGCAAAGCCTCGCTGCTTGGATTAAACTCTGAACGAGTGTCATCGTTGGCGACTGACATTGTTTAAACTACTTGCAAGGTAGGAATATAAGGGGAACAAAGTGTTCGCAGAGCGCATCAAAACTGGTTGACAGCTGAACGACTGCAGGGATAGAGAAAACTTTTAAGGTTGACGGCAAGCAGATGATTAGTCCAGCGACGCCGTGTAAGATTCTGATTGGTTAATAATAATAATGCGCCAGTGTAATTAAAAGGACTAGCTGGAATCTATGCTGGAGACTTACGACGCATGTGCAGGGAGATAGTCTTCCTGCTTGAAGTTTCGCTCAGCTACATTTGTCTAGGAAGGCACATACATGGGCAGTAGCCGGGAAAATATTATCTGCGCCAGTCATAAACTAGCAAAGACATTGGCATTGTTCTTGGCGCTGCTATGCGCCAGGTGTAAGATACAGCACATTGTATTTAATGCAGTTGTACCACTGAGTAAATCTAGCACTATAGCAGTTTTAATTTAATGGGCTCTATCTCTGCCAGAAAGCTTATCCTGGGCCGTGGTTAGATCTTCCAGCCGGAAAATGATCCAAAGCGTGTATCAAAATCAACACAAAAATGGTTGTCAATAGTGTCAACATTTTCCCAAAGCCTTACTAGTCCCATGACCTGTACTCAATAGATGAAGAGTAGAGTAAGTAGTGATTCACATTGCGCAACATTGCCTCTTTATTTGTTCCTTAAGTCCTTTGCCCTGAATGGTCTCAAACACGGACATGCTTGCATCTTCAAGGGTGTCTCTTGTGTGTAAGGTACATGCTCGAGGGTTTTTCTTTACTACAGTGAGAATAGTTTTTCACAATGATCATACTTGTTTTTCTCAGGCCATTTATTATTATTTTTTGTCCTCATAAAGTCTGTCCACTACAGTGGTCCCAGGTCAGGGGTGGTCAACCCTGGAGAGCCGCAGTGTCTGCTGGTTTTTGGTGTCACTTAGCACTTGATTGATGAATTAAACTAGTTGATTACACACTTAACTTATCTCACCCAGGGTTTCCACTACATGTAATTGATCGTGGCGCACCGCCACGGCAAAATAAAAGCTGCCACGCCTATGTGAAATGACTTCACATAAACTCCAAAAATCCTAAGGACAATCAGGTGTCGCCAGTTCTCCTTGTTAAGTTAAAATGAGCGCTAATAATTCTTGACCTGTCAATCATTTTGCTTGATGAACACGTTTTCCAATGAATAAAAATTAGCCATTGGCAGTAAAACACGCTGCTTTCTTCTTAATGCAATGTGTGCAACGATTAGAGAAAAAATATTTTGTTCACTTTGCAAAAAGATAAACTACGATGTTAACTTCTGTATTTGCTGTGAGCAGTGGCGGAGCTAGAACTGGGAATTGGGGGGGCACTGACACGTCCCTTTATGACAACAATTAGTCCTGGCTAGTTCTCAATCATTTTTCTTTATTGACGCGTTTTGCAATTATCGTAATTGGCATCTGAAGACACGGTTTCTCTCCAGATGTGATCAAACAGCGATGAAATCATGGGCTAAATTCAGTTCAGTGGCGGAACCAGGACTGAGAATCGAGGTGCACAAAACATCCGTTTAAAACAATTATTAGTCCTGACCTGTTCTCAGTCATGTTCATGATTAACAAAAGGTTCAATCCGAGAGCACTCCACACTTAACAGGTGCTGCTTGTTCTCTCCGATTAGGTAAGATAACAATCATTCATCTGGATGCGTATTTGCTGTATTTAAATCAGCGTTATTCAAAATTGCATACCTGTCGACTCTCACGCAAATAGCTTGAGCCACACGCTATTTATAGCCTACTTAACTGCCGAATGCCACTTTTTTTATCAACCCAAGCAATACCAAGAGTGAAAGGTGATATTTAATTGGAATGCGGACCAGTTCAATCGACGCAAAGCATTGGCTTGTTAATAAGTAAATTATTTTTCTTTACAGAATTTAGCCCATGATGTCATTGCTATTAGATCGCATATGGAGAAAAACCGTGTCTTCAGTTGCCAATTACAATAATTGGAAAACGCGTCAAAGGAAAATGATTGAGAAATAGCCGGGACTAATTGTTGTCATAAAGGGACGTGTCTGTGCCCCCCCAGTACTCAGTTCTAGCTCCGCCACTGATTGTGAGCACATCCTGCTCCACCTAATTGTATCTTCATGATTATTTTATTCCAACTCCGGAGTCCAGGGTCAAAATCAGTTTTCATATTATATGTGACATCCACCGTCACGCACCTGAAACTGATAAACCTCCGTGCACACAGACTTCAATTATTGCATCACCTATACCTGATGGAATAATTGCTGACAACAGTACTGGACTATGAATAGGTCACTAAAAACTCGCGTCGAGTGAGAGTTCATGGGTATGCTTATTAATGAACACTGGCCACACCTGATAATGCTGAGTTTTGACCCGACGCTGAAGCCCTCCACCACAGTTTCAAAAAATCCTGGAAGAAACCCTGTCACCTGTTGTCTTAGGTTTAAATTGGGTGGATAAAACCAAAGCCAGCACACCGTGTGCCTCTCCAGGACCAGGGTTGGCCACCCCTGTCCCAGGTGATGAGTCCAAAGATGATACTGATGTGAAACTATATTGGTTTTCAGTTTTCATTTGGCTGTTCTTGAATGAATGCAAAAATCACCGTTTAACTTCCCAAATTTCATCTTTGCATGTTAATCATGTATTCTTTCCCCAGATTTGCATACAGAGGCAAACTGTAGAGTGTGTGGATGTGATTTCAATAATTTTCACTTTGACTGTTACTGATGGCTGATGAGAAAGAACTGATATGCATGACTGCCTATGGTGGGCAAAAAGAGTGGATTACCCTTATTTTATTTACCCAGCAACTACACTGCCAAGTCGTACACAAGTGTCATTTTGTGGAAAAAGGGATTATTTTTATGTAGCGGGGGAGGCATGAAGCATCTAAAATGGATTCTACACCATATCCTCTTTGATCAATCATTTGGAAACAACAGCTGTAAAATTCTTATTGTCCTCACTAAGCACTCATATGCTGGTGAGTAGGATTTTTTCATATGTCATTTAAATGTTCGTTTGCAATTAGCAATGCTTTAATTTCTAATATATAACACTATGACTATTGCCTAAGATCATTAGCAACTGAATGCGACTTTAATTATAATGTTCTTTTCTGAGCAAATGTGTGCAGTAGGGATACCCTGGCTGTCTTTTAAAATGATTTTATAAACCTGCTTAATGGAGTTGGCACTATAATTACATGCCAAAGATATTTGAAAAACATTTGTACAGTGCTGTGGAAAAGTATTTACCCCCTTCCAAATTTCCTCTATTTTTGCATATTTGTGGTATTTCAATGTTTTCGATCATCCAACTAATTTTAGTATTATACAAAGACAGCCAGAGTAAACACAAAACAAGGGTTTTAAATGATGATTTAATTTATTGAAGGAAAAAAGATATCCAACCCTACCTGGCCCTGTGTGAACAAAAATTACCCCTTTAGATACTAAATCAACCAATGAAACAAATGCATTTCATAATTTGGTTCAATTTCACTAGCCACACCCAGGCATGATTGCTGCCTGCCCTGTTGGATCTAAACATCACTGAATTAGAACCTGTTTGGCACTGTAAAGCAGGCAAAAGGCAGCACAAGACACCATGAAGAAAATAAATTCAAGGACAGACATAGAACAAAGTTGTTGACATTTATTAGTCTGAAAAGGGTTACAAAGCCATTTCTAAGGCTCTAGGACTCTACTGAACTACTGTGAGAGACCTTACGTGCAAATGGAGATAGTGGAACTGTGTTAGTCCTCTCCAGGAGTACCCAGCCAACCACAATACCTTGAAGAGCACATTGACAAGTCACTTAGAAGGTCATAAAAGAACCGAGCCCAAAATCTTTAAAAAAAAAAAAAAAAATGCAGGTCTGACCTGTCACAGTTAAGGACAGCATTCACGATTCCACAATAAGAAAGAGACTGGACAAAAATGCCACCCATGGAGGAGCTACAAGGTGAAAACCTCTGCTGACCAAAAAAGAACACAGAGTCCCATCTCACATTTGCCAAAAAAAAAAAATTCTATGGAACAGAGTGGGCCAAAAGTCTCTGACATCTCTACCCGTTCTGTCAAAAATCTTGATTTTGTGCAAATATCCTTAAGTTAAATAGTTAAGCCCTCGCAGTAGAACTTTCCTAGACGCATTCGGAAAAAAACGCATCACATTAGTATTCAGAATACACGAGAGAGGGAGGTGGTAAAATTTCTATTAAGGGATCCCTATTTTGGAAATGTGCGGCAAAGTTTGTGGGACCTAGCAACAGTAACTAAGGGGGCGGAGCTTACCGCTGCATTTGGGAAAGGTCCATTGTAATCCTCTTATGATAGTTTTGGGGGATAATATCTATCAGCGGTTGTCCCTTGTCCGCGTACACACGCCGCAGAGATTTTCTCGTTACCGCTCTGGAGGTCACAGTTTCTCTCTGATTGTTTTCATATTTGGAGTCTCCCTTTGATATAAATGAAAGACAAAACTTCGCAAATTTTGGAAAAATAGGATAACTAGTACTAGCTGTAATTTTAAAAAATTAGTGACATATAAAAGGCTTATATACTTTATACATGCACATGTAGATGTACCAGATACAAATGTGCTTCCCTGGGGTTCTGCATGTCATTGTTGTACTGTAATAAGAGTATTCTCCTCTACAGGGGATACATCTCCAGTTGATGGCAATCAAATTTTCTAGTTCATTACTGAAGTCATAAATGGTGTTACTTTTAAAAAGCGTATCTAGTGAAAATCTGACTTTCTGGTAGAAACTTCATATCTAGAGTTTATTTTTATGGTTTTTTTAACTCATCTGTGCAGATGTAGACGCCTTCGGACATGGAGCTGCTCTATTTATGCACGCAATTATACTATTCTATCAATAGGTGGTACACCCAAAACGGTTACTGAATATTCACGAGAAAGCCCAGCCTGTTACCGATGTAGAATACTGACTAGTCAAGTCCGATCCCTGTTTCCCAGGGATTGTACGAATTAAACTCCTTAGCCAAGCCTGATGTGCAAACTGCCTAATATACTTGCCCATAGTATCTATCCAGCAGTTAATAATTTGATTTTTTGTGACAGAAAAAAATCATTGTCCTTTGTTGCTACCAGTTCAGCTATAATAGGCTACAGGTATCTTAACTGAGTAGTGAAAAAAAATCTGAAGCAAAGTTTTCTGAAGCAAAAATTCAACATGGTATTGATACTATATCGTTCAACAATCAACTATAGTCATTAGATATTAAAACGCATGATTCAATACCATTGAATTACGTGTAGATTCATTCCTTGACAAATACACTAGTTTCTTACAATTTTATACTATGCCTCACTGATATCCAGTCTCTCTAACGCTTGCTCAGGCTTGTCTGCGTAAAGCACAGTCATAGTTCATGCCTACCTGAACTATGACCCTGTAATTATCCATTTATTGACACATTTTTATCCAATTCCAGACAGTATAAACGTCCCACAGTTAGTGAAAGACTTTGATTGGACCCTCAGAAAAGTATTTAAACCCTCGCATAACAGCCAGTTAGATTGTATTCTCTCAACTGTGTACAGCTGAATGACGTAAGTACAAAGAAAAATAAAGACTTCCAAACCAACATATACGTGCCTAGGTTACATTTATATGATAGCAATTTGATACTGATATGATTATTGGGAGTTATACTGAATGGAACAATGCTGAAGATTAAGAGTTCCTCGTACCGGAAAGGCTCTGTTGCTCTGTTTCTCTGGAGGAGGACTTAAATGATGGAGAGTTCGGTTTTATTTTGAGTGATTACAATGGAGTAATATGGAACTCTTATGGCTATCTAGCTAGCTGGCTAGCTGTTTTGCATTTTCAGTTTACCATAGCTACGATGATCACAGAGCTTGTTTGCCACATTGGTTAGAGTGAGTAACCATTAGCCTTTGCTAATAATACTGTACAAGGTGGCATTTTGCTCAATGCAGTGATGTTTTAAAATTGAATGCCTAGGTTTTCATCTGTTTAAACTGAGAACAGCTCCAGTACTTCGATAAAACCCCTGCTACATTGATTGCACCGATTCTGCTCAATTTAGAGTGGCATATTACCTGCTTTTTCCTGCTAGTGGAGTGTCTGTTTTGTTAAAATGAGGTATACCTCAGATATTACTGTGTTAGTGAGTTATACTTTCTCCTTACAGGGTGTGAAAAGCGTTTAATCAAGCTTGCGTTTCACTTGGATGATCGCAATTGTAAATAGCAAGCTTTCCGTCGCAGGGTGAACATTCTGACTGTAAAATAAGCAGTTCCTTCAGTGAGTATGTGTGCTTGCTGATGTGGCTTTGTAGAAAAGTGGACTCCGGACTTTATCATAGAGAAGGGCATGTTTTTGGTTTGAAGAGGTTACTGGTGACTATTGATGTCCAGCTGCACCTTTAATAATAAACTCATGCTTGATTCCACTAGAAAATCATTAATTCATCTTAAACTTCAAGAGATAAAAGTTGATTTTTGTTAATGATTATTTTATGAGTTGACAACGTGTACTTTTGAGAGCTCTGACAGCTTGGGGAGCCACCTAGAAAGCTATCTTATCTGGCTCATAAATGGTAGATAATTTTTAAAAAATCTCTGTCAGATGAAGTGCACTTGTGGTGAACGAGTTTATAATCCGAGAAATGTATTGTTTTAACTCCCAGCCATTTTTCAATTCTTGGTATTTCAAAAATAATTGCTGAGTTTTCATGAAGGTTTTTTTGTGTTTGTGGCCCTTACTCTGAACAAAAATTCAGAAAAGAACCTGAACTATGATATAATTCTAAATGTTACAAGTGTCTAGTTTCATTAAAGCCATTGCCCTCCTCTCTGTTAAGCTCAAATGTTGAATTATGAAGCCGTAAATAGGGTAAAGCATAAATAGCCATGTTCGGCTTCTCGCTTGACAATAAAAAAATGGAAAAATGGAAATAGAGAACCCTGCTCGCAAACTACATTGTTAATCGCTGAAGTTTTTGTGTACCATGCAGATCTGTCACTGAATAAATGCACGAAGGTTTCCACCCTTTTTAGGTTTAATAAAAAGGAATGACACCAAGAACAAGTTTTTTTCTTTTAAGGTGGTGAGGGTTACTGGATTGATCTGGGAAATAATTATCTGGATAATGGAGTAAAATTTGGACTAAATCCAGACATTGACATCCCACCAATATAATTTCATTTTGCTTGTGTAGACTAATTTTAGCAGGACTAATTTATTCATCTTGCCAGACCCAAAAATTCGATGATCTGCACAATATAAACAGTACACAAAATGATTCCCTCTGCTTTGTCTGTGAATAAGGCAGCATTTGCCGAAGCCATAGGTGTTGGGACTATACAGGGGTGCATTTCCGGAAAGCATAGATGCTAACTTGCATAGTTGGAACCACTGACGGTGAAGGGAAAAACTATGTAAGTAGCTAACTTTGTTAGCAACTATGCCTTTGAGAAACGCACACCAGATCTATGGCTACATTTTTTAGTGTGTCCACCGATTTAATGTTTTGTTTTATGCAATCACAACATCATGCAAAGAACAGAACATGATTTTTTTGCTTAAAGTTGATTTAGCTATGCTAAAACACACGGCTCAGCTTGTATGCTCTAAGAATTATTGTTGGGGATGGTAGCGGTATTGGCTAACATGATTTCAGTGAATTATACAAAAAATTACGAGAGTATTATCTAGCTGCCAGCATTTGTAGAGTATGAATAAAAACCACACTTCTAAGCATGCTCATTCCTCATTCAACTGATAAAGTATTAAAGAGTGGCTGCAAATTCTCTTAGTCGCTGCTGCCCTAGTTTACTGCGGCTAAATGGTGGCTTCCTTACTCAGACTTGAACCTCTCCGAAAACAAATTTCCAGGTCTTATTTGGAAAACTAATGAATTGTTCACACTCGTTACCGAAAATAGGGTTGTAGCAGAGGGTGCGGCTTCTTGAGAAATCACACTGAAGCCACTGACATAAAAATGTGCTTCGTGGGAGTGAAGGCAGTACCTCTCAGCCCCGACATATTGAATGATAGGTGAAGGTGACTAAGTTGAAGTGAAAGGTCATTGTAGAGCAAAACCTTGACCTGGTACACCTAACCAGCAAGTCAGAGCAACATAGGGAAAATGAACTCCAAAATTAAAGGAGTTTGAGAAAATGTTGTGGACCAAGTTCCTGACCCAAGCGGTTTGAGATAAACGGCCTGGACAAAGTATCAAAGGTCAAGGTCACTGGCATAGGTCAAAGGTCATTTGGGTACAAAACCTGGATTAGGCATGGCTACCGGCCAAGGCAAGTCCAGATATGCCCAATGAAGTTCCGAACCCAAGTGGTCCGAGAGAAACCGCCCGGACAAAGTTTCGAAGGTCAAGGTCACTGAGCAAAGGTCAAAGGTCATTCGGGTATGAAATCTTGACGAGGCATGGCTACCCACCAAGGCGAGTCCACACATGCAGAATGAAGTTCCTAACCCAAACGTTTGAGAGAAACGCCCGGACAAAGTCTTGAAGGTCAAGGTCACTGAGCAAAGGTCAAAGGTCATTTGGGTAGGAAACCTCGACAAAGTACGGCTACCCAAGGCAAGTCCATATACGCAAAATGAAGTTCCTAACCCAAGCGGTTTTAGAGAAATGGCCTGGGCAATGGCTGGACACCTGGATGCCCGTCAGCGAAGGGGACGACAATACCTCTCTGCCCCTTAGTCGGGGCTGAGGGGTAATAAAAACAGTAGATGTCCTGCGCTGATTGGCTGGATGCTTGCATACAGCCGCAATATTCACACAGTATTCATCAGCTGTATGTCAAAACTGGGCCATTCTAACCTGAAGTGAAATCTCAGAATGTCAGTTTTTTGTAGTTTTTGGGTGTGGAATAAGCGCATAGTAGAGACAAGAGTGCGGGAATTTTCTATCTATGTGTTCATCAATATCTTAGGAAAAGCAAAATGTATATTATTTGTCGTTAGGCTACAGCATGCACTTCTTGTTAAGACAATAACAATTCCAACGAGAAATACATGTCTTCTTGACTTTGTTTACATGAGTTTCTATGGCTGTCTACGCGGACAAATACTGCACCAATATGACAGCTGTACACACGCATCCATCACAGTGTTTGAGATTGGGTGTGTGGCATCTAGTGTTTTTATATCTATGCCTGAGAGTACCCAGCAAAGGCCTGAGAGCAATCCTAACAGCCCTACCAAACAAGCGGGGTGCTGGGGGAGGGATCCGATCAATGATGTGTTACTGGGGGAGTGTGCTCTACTGAGTGCACTCTTCTCGTTAATTTATGAAGTTATTAGGGAACATGGTATAGTTCAATGCAAAGAACAAAAACTGATTTGGTGGTAGAACTTATGAAATGACATTGAAACTGAGCTGGAGTGAGCAAAAATAATTGAGTGAAAATACACTAACTGCTCGGATTTGTTTTTATCTGTTTATTTCATGTTCTCAGTGCACTACAGTTGTCTATTTTTTTCCTTTCTTGAAAGTACCTGAATAACATGTTCAAAGTATTTTTCAGACCATGGCCTAGACTTCTTGTATCCTGGTAATGTTAATCCTCTGAATGCATGGGTAGACTCCAGACCATACAAGTTACTCACTGTGGCTGTGTAGCAATGCATAATTCACCCCAGTTTTTCTCATGCTGAGTGGATGTAAGCAGGTGGGTATCACGAGCACTTTGCCTCCCCTTAGCGATAACCGTATAGGTCAATAGATTAGCTCCAGAGGCAAAGACAAATATTAAAAATATGATTTACATACGAAGATGTTTCCTACATACATTTTAATTTCAAAACTAAAACGCAAAAAAAAAAAAAAAACAAATTGACCTGAAATGAAAAAAACTTAAATTTTTTGTCGGTAAGGGGGTATGCTTTCACGTAACTCTCCTAACGGATCACGCCCCTCATTTGGACTGAGCGAGAAAACATCCTGCAACATGGCTGCCTCTAGCAGAGGAAACAGCCAAACCAGTAGTAAAATGTACAATTATGTGCTTAATTTAAACATCGTAGGACTCGACAATGATTTTGGTAACTTACAAAAGAACCAGTGGTCCATAGACATGAACAAGTGGCCAGAATTTGGTCTTCTTGACCTTTAAATGCACCTAATTTTGATGCCAGGGAAATATGCAAAGCAAAGCTTGAAGCCAAACAAAAGCCTTGACGCTTGGTTGTACTTCAAGGCGTTATTTGTTGGCGAAATTAACCTGGGTGTGTCTTGGCTAGCTAACAATGTCTGGCCACCCTCACCCCTTTTGTTTGTAGCACACAAGGCTAATCATCATTTCAGTAAAAGCTGACAAAGAATATACAATTATGCAAAATATGAATAAAAGATGTTGAATATTTGATTGGTGAAAGTTCAATACAGAAGATAACTAACCCCAGAATTTAATATAGTTCACACAAAATGGCAACCGCAAATCCACAATTCATTGCCCGGATTCCAGTTGTTTCTCTCAATTGCAGCAATCTACTTGCTTCTATTTTCTTAAACTTTTCGCAGTCTGTTAAAAGATATCAGTGAATTCTAGTTGAATCTGAATTTCAATGCGAATTTTGTGATCAGATGTGGAAGATGGGAACTCAGTTGTGTTGGGCGTCCACTCATGATACTTCAATGCTACCTGCCAGATCAGATATATTCCCGTGCAATAGGTGCACCCTAAATTGCCCTTTTGCAAGAAAGAGCCTTCTTGTCTAAATATTTTGTTTATTTTGTAATGGTGGCAGGGCTGGTACAAGAGATGCTTCGTTGAGGGGAGGGCAGCAGAGACGAGTGATAAACACAGCTGTTGTTTTCTTCAGTGCAGGAACGTCTGCAATTTTCTCAAATATTGCTTTATTTGTGTAATTGCTCTGAAGTGTAGCATGCACAGTGGTGTCCTGCCACAAGGCAAGAAGACATGGGGCTTTAGCTATGCTTCAGGCCTGGTTCTCCTCCAACTTTGAATATTAACCCTCAGCTCAACATGCTTGGGAGAGGAATTCCCATGTCACGGGAAGACAACACAAGACCAGTGTTTGGTAAATTTTAAAGATTCTGCCCAAATGCCATCCACCCCCAACCAAGATCTGAACTCAATGCGAGCCAGACCACTTCAGCATATAGTCTGGTTGATCAGATCTCAATGCAAGCAAGATCCGATCTTGGAGCGTACAGACTTAACAGTTAAAGTGTTCTCACATGATCGTATCACATTGAAAAGACAAGCGTGACCATAGCCTATTCATACGTTGTACTTGTCCTGCTGTAAACTTATCACTGGACCACCAATCCTTTCGCTGACAGAATATAATTTACTGTGTACAAGGAGACAAAAGGGCTAGATTCTGTATTAACTCAGGACAGGATTGGAAGGGTAATTTTTACTTTGAAACATTTGTTTATAGACCGTAAATTATCAAACTTTTTAATGGATCCATTTTAATAAATCACTCTTTAAAAAATCTTAGGCCGTCTCTGACTGCATAGAAGACCCTGACAGTTCACCTCTGCTTTTTAACCCCCTTGTGCAGAAGCCAAATCTGGATATTAATGAGTTACCCTATTTAAGGCTTTATAATTAAAGATTTGAGCTTCAAAGAGAGGGGGCAAATGGCTTAACTGAAACAAAACACTTGTAGCATTTAGATTTCCATCATATTTTAGTTTATTTTTATAATTTTGCCACAGAAAAAGGGCCACAAACTAGAATGTGTTTTTACTTGTAAAAACTGATGTCTCCCCTGGTCCCCTTCTCTATATATATGTTATTTGTAGAAAAGCATATCTAGGCTTAACATGGCATAATTATGAATGGCAAGCGAGATAGGTGCCTTGGTCCACAATTCTATTCAGACAGTAGAGTTTACTTGGCAGTTCTGTTAGATGGGCATTGGACTGTACAGTCAATGCTTCCGAGATTGCAGCATACCACTGTCTTGAGCCAGTCTTCACATCGAGCAGGGCGAATAAGGACAGTACAATTCCAGTGGCCCGAGACAGTGACTTTGTGCCCCGAGCCAGTCATCCAGTGGAGCAGGATAGTAACTGCAGTACAATTCTTGTGACCTGAGATGGAGGCTCAGCGCCCCAATTGCATAATTGCGTTTATATACCATCAAATAATGTACTATGTTGCAGAATGATATATCGTTTAAAAGTTTGAGGACTCAGAATTCTAAATGCGTAAGCCATTTTATGATGCAAGTATGACAGTGAAAACAGTATTTAAAATTTTGTCTTAACAACCCTAGCAACAGCCTGACTGCAGTCCCCTAGATTCAATTGTGCAGCATTGTTCAGATTTGTCAAAATATGGTGAAATTGATGTTTTTTCCTTGATAGCAGCCCAGAGATAAAAACCTGAGATGGTTTATAATCCGCAAAACAAGCAAGCTTGGACAAATGTCACTAAATGAACTTTGACATAGAGGTCGCAGCCACACGTCTTTGTGAATTTCACCATAATTTTCTTTTTTACTCATGATGCAGTGCTGTAGATTGTACAGTAGTCCTTTTGGAACAAAATAAGTGCACCCACTGGCTATTATATGGCAATCTAACAGTAGAGTAAGCGTTTTAGCCCATCAGCCCTCACTCCAATATAACAGGAAAATTAAATTCTTTTAGTTTACACAGACAGCCAATGGTCTGAAACTTCCAAAAGACGAATGTGTATGGTAGCCAATTGATTTTTTCAATGCTTTCTGACAAGACTTCATTTCAAGTATAAAATATTTGGCTGTATCACACCCCTCTGCCTGAGTATAGCTGTAGCCTTCTATTTAAAATTAGGGAATTTAAGCAACGGCGGATTATGAGACGGCTACTGCACCCGGAAATACATCTGCGCTCCGCTGATCGAGACTTAAGCCGGTGTGCCGGCGTTGCCTTGCCATAGCAGGCTGATCTACTATGGGGGAAGAGCCAATCTCACGTAGTCGCGACAACGCGTGGTTCAGGTGATTGCATTAAATGGTTTAATTGGATTTCTGAGATGACGTGTTCTACAATTGATAGTAATACACTACATTACATGTTTCAGCGAACCATTCCTGAAAATTACGGTACTTCTATGAAGCAGATTGAGAAAATTCAAAGACGAGGCTAATGCGGGGAATGTGAACTATAACATCAGTATAAGTGCACAATTTAAACCGCGCATCCAGGACACCAAAACACGCTGAAAAAGACCGCGATTTTCAGCGAGCACTGCACTGCAACCAACCCGGAATTTTAGTAAACATACGGACAGCCTGGCGCCTAATGTCACGTACCTATACTATGTATATTTCACTGTATAAAACCAAAGTTAACTACTCTTCTGCTGTAGGCTATATTCTCCCCTCAACCTTGCATTGCATACGGTGTATAATTTCTCTGTATACCCTATAAATATCTACATTTACTCCAATGTACATTAGTGACTTTATTCTACTCCCGTGCATATAGCACATATTTGCTATAGATATATTTGCACACTCCCATGCACTTTACCATTCACGCTCTGAATAGATGTGTGCTTAAATCAGCTGACTGCAACTGATTTCCCACGGATCGATGCGCGTACTGACGGAAAATCCAAAATGCCGCGGAAATGTCACTTTCATCTGACGACGTTTCATCAGAAGACGTTTTGAGCCATTTCTGTGCGCTGTTGTCCGTTAAAAAAAATCTTGTACGTCATTCATCTGTCCAAAGGCGTTGTGGTCCGCTGCAGAAAGTCAGCCACTCTGCTGTTCTTATACGTAACCACACGCTGTCAGGAGGTTGTGTGAAGTCGCCTGTACCGTTGTGAAAAGTCAGCCCGTGGCTTAAAGTCCCTACTATGGCTTTGACGGCTAAGGCACCAGCGTCAGGAGAGATTTATTTCCGGGTGCCGTCGCCGTCGCAAAATCCATCGTTGCTTAAAGTCCCTATTATGTTTCTATGCTGCAGAAAGAAAGCACAAAAATCAACTGAGATTTACAGCCAACTGCAAAGTGTGAATACAGTTGAGGCCCTCCATGCAAGAACCAGTTATGTCACTTTTTCACATTTTGAGAAAAATGTTTAGCATTTCAGCTCAGAACTTTTTAGTTACCAATCTTTAGGACAAATATGTTTACACATATTCCTGGGACTGGTAATTTTTTTAATCAGCAGTGAAAATGGTGGTAGGGTCACTGACCTCCTTGTAATTTGACACCAAAAAGTGACATAACTGGTTCTTGCATGGAGGGCATCAGTTAATTAACACCATTTTCCAAACTTGCCGATTATTTTTTTTAACGCTCACTAGCTGGGCTAGATAAAAATAATCTGTTCAGAGCATTCATATTTTCGTGAATAAGCTGACACACTCTCAGTTATTTCATCTTTATATTCAGTGGGTTTTTTTATGTGTCATCAGCTTGATTATTGATATTTCAAATGAGTGCAGTAAAAAGCAGCGAGCTGTGCACTGTTAGGCTACATTGATTGTAACTAGCTCATTTTACCAGCTTCAAATATTTTGAACAATTACATTCATAATGATTTATTAATCAAAATGGTGGGCTAGATAAATGAGTTGGCCAACAGTTATGCTGAGGGTAAGGCAGGCATTTACGATGTAATTGCAGTATTCTGCACATGGACTGTACAGTCAGTGGTTCTGAGACCGTTGGCTACAGCTGTCTCTAGCCACTTTCCTCTGTGCAAGGCCAGTAAGGACAGCAAAATTCCTTGGTGTTGAGACACTGGTTCATTGGTCCGGGCCAGTCCCCTAGTGCAGTGTTTCCCAACCCAGTCCTTGGGGCACACCAGTCAGATCCAGGTATTTATTGTGTTCTTCCTAAAGCACACCTGATGTGACTTATCAAGCTCACGATTAGCTGCATTAGGTGTGTTTATTGTGGAACGGCACAAAAACCCGTATCTGGATGGTGTGGCCGAGGACTGGGTTGGGAAACACTGCCCTAGTGGAAAAGGACATTTACTGCAATGGTAAGCCGCTGCCATGAGTCAGTCCACAAGTGGAGCAGGGCAGTTACTGCACTCCTAGCTCAGTGGCCCGTGCCACAAGACAGTGCAGTACACAAATGCAGCACACACCTTTACCCCAGCTCTACCTGACAAGTACCTCATTCATTATCCCTTTCTATAACGTATCTTCCTTTGACGTCACTGCTGTCTTTTTTCTATGGGGGAGATTAGTTGCAGCTTCCTGCCTTCGGTTCCATATTTGGACCAGGAGGGATGTCTCAGAACAGGGCCATGTCGTCCAACGCAATGTATGCACATATACAATTATGCCCTCGAGAATTTGCTGCCTTTTTGACAAAGTAGTCTGATCAGAAATGTCAATTTTTACTTGATGTGCTCGCATATATGATTGCCCATCAGTGCAGGGAATTGGAGGGATATATTGGAGAAAAAAATCAGCAACATATGGGGAAAAAGCCTCAAAGAGGGAAGTTGTAAAAGCGAACGTGACCATGACTAGGAATGCAAGGAAATTTGGACTCTCCAAAATTGAAATGTTTGTTGAAACATGCCCAGACATAACAAAGGAAAAATCCAGAAGATATTCATTTTTGGTAACAGCATATTTGAACCTGCAGTAGTTTAGGTGTCTGGCTGTGGCTTATAGGCTGATGAGGCTTGGTCACCGTACCACAGGGGCAGAAGAAAAAATAGAATCGATTTCTGTCAGTCAAAAACTTATATTTCCAGTGTTGTTACTCAATTCGGGTAATATTCTCAGCAATCCCGACTATAAGAGAGCAGCATACTGAGTGTCACCTTTCAAAAGAAACCATGATTATGCCTGCAGTCAAAGTGGTTCAAGAACTGTAAGCAATTTAGTTTGAAAGGAAATTGGCTCAATAAAGGACTGCACTTTCAGGGCTCTAATTTCTTGGCGCAGCGCAGGGTGGCGCAGCGTGGCGTAGCGTGGCGCAGCCCACGCAGTGGTCATTTCGTCCGGTGCAGCCTGCGCAGTGGTAATTTCGTGCGGTGCAACACCGTGCGCAGCCACTTAGGCAATTTGGTAGACGGACGTGCGCCGAGATGGGTGTGGCGGCGTAGTAGGGGGAGGTGTCACATATTCATCAAGACGCAGTGACAATTTCGTAGAAAAAGTCTTCGCTGAAGTTGCGCAGAAAGCTCGCCAGCTCCAACCTGGTTTACTTTCTGTGCAGTGGTAATTTGGCTGACCGGCGCACAGTGTGCACACGTCACCGAAACCTCACAGGCAGGTTTCCAGAATGTCAGGCACATTTCAATGCAATAAATAATTACAGCAACCACTATTTAATGTAACTATCTGAATCAGGACATAAATTATAGTATCTATATCGATTGTCCTGATGTCAGATTAAAGGCGGTTGGCAAGCGTAATGGAAACTCCACCTGGCTTAATCAACGCAGCTGAATCTGTGATGCAAACTAACGACTTCACATCTTTCTCAGCCAACCACAAACTCCCTATATATAATGCTTATGTTCTATGCTCAGTAAACCCGCTTGCACACTGGACGCAAAAAGAATTTTTCCCACGACTGATTACAGTCAAAGTCAATGCAAAGACGCGAAAGTCGGACAGGGTTTTAATATATCTCCGTGTCCGAAAGTCATAAAAGTTCTAATTTTTCGAGTATTCCAGGAATTATTAGGCGTGCAAACTTGGCCATGTTTGTGTTCGACCTTCACAAAATGCAAATTGATAGCTATCGACTTTTCTTGGTCTTTTTATTTGTGTGTTTTCTTCCGTTGAAGATATACAACAGTCTTTATTCGGTCTCTCTTTTGAAAATTAGTCAGATGGATCGAACAAATTCACGCTTTATTTCCACACCAGAGATAAAACAGTGCTTGTAGTCAGTGAGCAAATCAATTCCATGACCATTGACGGTGTGAATAAATTATCGCATGCACGATCAAGACTGTCCGAGGCGAAATGCAAAATACTCCATGTACGGCAGCCAGCAAAAAGTAAAAGTATTAGTATGAGAACAGATTTATAACGAAATAACATAACATAACATAACATAACATGAATGGCGAGAACAGGCCGTTCAGCCCAACTAGGCTCGCCAGTTTCTTTGTACCATCGTGAATATATCACTTCAGATACTCAATGACTCAATGGTATCTAGCTTTAAGTCAAGTCTGCTCTTGAAAACTCCCAAGGTCTCTGCCTCAACAATATGGTCAGGCAAGCTGTTCCACACTGAAATTACTCTTTGGGTGAAGAAATATTTCCGAATATCAGTGCTAAATTTACCTTTAGTCAGCTTCCATTTGTGACCCCGAGTTCTGCTAACAACACTTAGTTGAAGGAATCCTACATAATTCACTTTGTTAATCCCTTTAACATATTTAAAGACCTCAATCAAATCACCCCTTAGTCTCCTTTTCCTAAGACTAAAGAGATTAAGGATCTTCAGCCTTTTCTCATAGCTTTCATCTTTAATACCGGAATTAGCTTCGTGGCTCTTCTCTGAACTTTCTCTAAAGCCTCTATGTCTTTCTTAAAGTATGGTCCCCAGAACTGTACACAATACTCTAGATGTGGTCTGACGAATGTGTTGTACAAAAGAAGCATCACCTCCTTGGATTTGAACTTAATACTTTTTGGCAATGTATCCCAGCATCCGATTGGCTTTTTTAACAGCTACGGCACAATGGCTAGAGCCTGTGAGGGTTTGGTCAACAATCACTCCCAGATCTTTCTCTTGTGGAGCACATTCCAGTTTAAAACCTCCCATGAAGTAATCCCGTCTAATGTTTTTATTACCTACATGTACTACTTTACATTTCGCTACATTAAATTTCATTTGCCACATTTCTGCCCAATTCTGAATTCTATCCAAATCATCCTGAATCACTTTAGTGGACTCTAAACTATTTGCCAAGCCCCCAATTTAGTATCATCTGCAAATTTCACTAATCTGCTCTCAATATTCCTATCAAGGTCATTAATGTAGATGAGGAACAGCAGGGGTCCCAACACCGATCCCTGGGGACGCCACTCCCCACCCTACCTAGCTCAGATGATATACCACTGACCACCACTCTTTGTGTTCTGTCCTGCAACCAGTTATGAATCCACTTCAGAATACCACCTGTAACTCCAATGGAGCTCATTTTAAAAATTAGTCTCAGATGCGGTACTGTGTCAAATGCTTTCTGAAAATCCAAATATATGATTTCATAAGCCCTGCTCTGGTCATAAGTCTTGGTGGCCTCTTCAAAAAATTCCAGAAGGTTTGTCAGGCATGACCTTCCTTTACTTAAAAAACATGTTGGCTATCTCTCAAGATATTGTTACGTTCAAGAAATAAGTCCAGCTCATCTTTTATGATAGATTCCAATATTTTGCACGCAATGCAAGTTAAACTGACTGGCCTGTAATTACCTGGCTCAGTACGGTCCCCTTTTTTATATATTGGTATTATATTGCCCTGTTTCCAATCATTTGGTATTTCTCCAGTTTCTAAAGACCGTCTAAAGATGGCAGATAGCGGCTTAAAGGTGATCTCACTAACTTCCCTGAGCACTCTAGGATATAAGCCATCAGGACCCGCCGCCTTATCTGCCTTTAGTTGATGCAACTTGTCTAATACGACGTTATCCCTAACCTCAATTTCCGCTAAATAATCTTGAGCATTGGACAAGCCCTCTGGCCGAATAAAGACCCGCTCTAAGGTAAAATTCTCAACAAAGTAACCGTTTAAGGTGTCCGCAATATCCTTATTATCATATAGCAGCGATCCATTTTTTACTCTTTATGCACTTAACCTGCTCTTTGACTTTCCTTTTTCTGCTACAGTACTGAAAGAAGCGCTTAGGGTTAGTTTTTGCCCCCTCTGCAATTTGTCTTTCATACAGTCTTCTAGCATTCCTCAGCTCTTTTTTGACCACAGCCCGCATTTTACAGAATTCGGCCTTAGTAATCTCATTGTTATCCTCTATGTACATCTTATGAAGATTCCTCTTTTCCCTCAAACTCCTACGAATAGCTGCTGTCATCCACTGAGGATTCTGCTTTTTTTCAGCTTACTTTTGGACACCTTTGGAATGAATTTACATTGTGAATCAAGTAAAACCCCTTAAATCTTTCCCACATCTCATTTACAGACTCACAGTCCAGGAGTGTCTCCCATTTTGTTTCACTTAGATATGACCGCATCCTGTCAAAGTTTGCTCGCCTAAAATTAAAAATTTTTGTTTTTGGAGACACCTTTTTAACTTCCCATGAAACCTCAAAATTAATAGTAGAGTGATCACTTGTCCCAAGTGGCTCCAGTACCTCAACATTGCTAATTCTATCTGGGTCATTACAGAGCAGCAAATCTAAAATTGCCTTCTCTCTTGTAGGTTTATTAACATACTGCACCAAAAAATTATCATTTATGGCATCTAGAAATTCTTCCTCCCCCCCTACCCTGTCCTTTCACAATTTCCCAATCAATACCAGGATAATTTAAGTCTCCCATAATAATAGTCCCTCCTCCTCTACAAGCTTGCGTAATCCTCTTAAGGAGCATTTCATTGACTGTACTGTCCAAAGCTGGTGGTCGATAGCATACACCTATGTTTAAACCAGTCTCGTGTTTGCCAGTGAGCCTGACCCAGATATCTTCACAAGGCACGGAATATTCAATTTCAGGAATTTCCTGCACATTTATGTTTTCGTTCACATAGAGTGCTACACCCCTCCTCGCCTATTACATCTATCCTTCCTAAAGAGCTTATAACCTTCTACATTATATTCATCTCCATCCTCTTCACTAAGCCATGTCTCTGTAATCCCAACTATGTCATAGCCTTCACTAATCATAACGGCCTCAAGTTCTTGAAATTTATTTTTAATGCTTCTTGCATTTAGATAAAAACATTTCAGGTTATCATGAACGCTCTTCCCCTTCGATTTCCCATGCGCCTGCTGCTCAAAGCCCCTCACCATGCTTTTTTGCTTTAAAAATATATCATCAATAGTGCATGTAACGCTGTCAGCTTCCATCAGGGCAGTCTGCATTTCCCTCTGTGTAACACTCTCTAACCTCCCTGCCCCCCAAGTCCCTAGTTTAAATAACTCTCTGCTACCCTCAACATACGCTGACCCAGTGCAAAGGTACCCCTCCGGTTCAGGTGTAGCCCATCCGGCTTGAACAGGTCACCCCTGTCCCAGAAGTAGTTCCAGTGCCCCATAAACCTATACCCCTCTTTCCTACACCAGGTTCGTAGCCACGTGTTAAACCTCCAGATAAAATTCTGCTTCCCTCTGCTTGCACGTGGTACCGTAGAATCCCGGAGAACACTACCAAGGAGGATCTGCTCCTAAGCTTTTCAGCTAATTCAACAAATTTACTTTGCAGAACCTCAAACCTACCCTTACCTATGTAATTTGTCCCAACATGGACCATGACAACTGGATCCCTCCCCGCTCTGGCCAGGAGCTTGTCCGCCGCGCTCAGGAGGTCTCCTACCTGGGCACCAGGCAGGCAACACACCGACGAGACTCCTTGTCGCCATGAACAGACTAAACTGTCTATTCCTCTAAGTATTGAGTCCCCCACTATCAATAACTCTCTTTTCTGAGGGGTAGAGGCCAACAGGGTGCCCTGCTGCTCATCAGTCCCCTCACTCTCAGGGTCAGGGGCCAATTCGAGTTCCTGCAAGGGCCGGAATCGGTTGGACACCTCAACCACTGGAGGAGCTGTCGCTGTACGGTGTGCACGCCCTTTCCTGCGCTGACGTCCTACCGTCACCCAACTTTCTCTCCCCTGCCTGCTCTGGGGTCCCCACACCACCCTGCTTTGGCGTACAGACCATTTCTCTAAACGACATACTACTTAGTTCCTCTAGGAACTCTACTGATTATGAACTATGTCGTGTCACGCCAACTGGCCCTGAAGAACAAGGATCTTGCTCTCCAGATGCTCAATTAGCTGGCACCGGTGACAGACAAACCCACCCTGGAAATCTCTTTCCAAAAGTGCGATCATCCTGCAACCGTCACATAGTTTTGGCCACATTTTGAACCCCCTACCTAATGACCTCGCTCACCCTAGATAACAAAGAAAATTACTAATGCCGAGACAGAAGCTCAGGAACCACAATTTATTAATTAATTAACCTGAGAAGCCCTAAGCAGCAGTCACAATAGAAACCGTGGGGAAACTATGTGAATGGATAATAAGCCTCTTTTAACAGGGGCTTAGTTTTAGTGAACAGAAATGAAATACCAAATTGAGAAACTCTATCGATAATAAGCACTCCTAATAAGCCAACTTGAATTTATCTAGACCCGCTACTATTAATATACTAACCCAAAAGTCTCACAGGGCTTAGCTGAGAACCCAGATAAAAGACTGGCTATACTACGCCCAGGAGAAACTGGAGGAGGGAGGAGGCGGAGCACTCGGTAAAGCTTTCGTTTAAATTCAAGGGTAACCGAACGACGACTAAAGTGACTGCTGTCCTATTGACTAAATACTAAATCTCAGATCCCCAGCCAAAAAAGCAAACAGTAACTATCTAGCTAGCCAGCCACAAATACAACCAAGAGTAACCGAGATAAGAGTTAAGCCTCGGTTCCCTTTAATTAAAACGGACCGAATAAACAAGTCGTTTACTTCGTGAGCGAACTAAACACGGTATCTCCCCCAACAAGCTGTCGCTGAGCACTCAAACAAGCAGTTAAACTTTAATCAGCTGATCAAGGCACCGCAACCGGAGGAAAATACAAAGATAACGTGATTTGCAATGTGTTTAATCAGAAGAGCCCTTCGATGATAATAAAATGCGAAAAAGACAAAAACCCCGGTTCGCGTTAATATTCAAGCTTGGAAATGCGTTTATGCGGTAATGCGGTCAGGATAGAGAACGAAGGGGACTAAAAAACCCCCGTGAACGTCAATATTTATTGGCTAGAAGACTGTATGAAAGGCAAGCGACCAAGTATGAAACCAAGCCAGATAGTTAGATATCCCGGTAATTTGATATATTCCTGGCGTTGAGAGCTTACAATAGTTCGTTAGCTAAATCAGCTACAGAAAAAGCAGGCGACAGTGTACCTCAGACCTTGAAAACAACTCTGACTTACTTTGTATATCACACAATTCACTAAGTTAGACAATTACTTCGCGTTTAGTTTATTCTTTAAATTTAGCGTTTAAATTTATTTTACTTTACCTTACTTTGCTCCCGGAGACTGAAAAAAAAAAAAACCCCAAAAAACCCCCGTCGCCTTTGTTTGACCAGATTAGCGACTTAATTTGGCTGTTTGCTCACCGAGTTGTTAAAGGGGGAAAAAGGGGAAAAGAAAGATGATGGAGGAAGATTCTCCCTGCCCCTAATGCGACAAAGGTTATACCTCGGGAGCAAATTGTCTAATCTCTAATACTGTTTGAGCCTGAACACACAAATTAGTTTCAGATAACTCCGTTTAAACAAGAGTAAAACTTCAGATTCGAAATAAAGAATAAAAATATATCACCAACAAACAGAGCATCCAAAAAAGATGGCCCGCAAATAAATAAATCGCTGTGTTCATTGGATGTTCTGTTTGTTGTTAAAATGTTTCTTTTTATTCTTTATTTCGTTATCAATCTGTTCTACTCGTCCTCTTTTTTTTGGCTGTCAGACACGGAGTATTTTGCATTTAATGTCCGACAGGCATTGTGCATTGTCCCGCGCCAATGTCGACTCACTTTATTGAGCAGAGCTTAAACAGAAACATTGATTGAAATTCTCGGTACTCATCTTGAAGAACTGAGCCCTCTCATCAAAACATTCACCTTTAATATCTAAAACATTCAGTAGATTTGAAGAAATTAAAAACAATAATCGACTGTCGGACACGGAGATATACTAAAACCCTGTCAGACTCTCGGACACGTAGACACTGCGTTCAACGCAAATCTGTCGTCTTGAAAATTTCGTTTTCGTCCCAGTGTGCAAGCGGCTTAATACTAGGCTACTATTTATTGTCACTTAGGTTTTATCGTTTTAGTGGGGGGGAAGGAATACAGCCTGATTGCTATGATCTCGTACTGAGTTAAGATCACATAGTGAAAATAAATGTGTAACGTATCTTGCATTGTTGTCCATGCATGTTAATCCCAAAATTTTAAGCAGCAACAGGGTCTAATAATAGGAACACGCTATCCATCGTTTCTCTTCCCAGTGATGCAGGCAGAAGAAATAAATGAGCAACCGTCGTATTTCATTCCAACTTCATAAGTTTGAATGATCTGACGTAGTTTCGTTTTGAAATTCCATTCAAGTTCGCTAATGGTAATAATTCGCGAATGCCCTAGCTAGCCAGCTAACTCATATTCGTAATGCTTAATATACACGTAAGCGGTGCAGAAAACATGCCTGAAGCAGCGAAGTAAAATGCATCATTAACGCATCATGCAGATATAGGACAGAGGCTTCTATGTTCCAACATATTAAAGGTGAGGAGAGGAGCTCATTTGATTGGTGAAGATTTGACTCGGCTGTGTTATACCCAAACACGCCTTCTTTGCCACTTGCGCCGGCAGGAGGGACCGAGGCGGGACAGAGGAGTACTTGCGCCAGGCTACGCCGGGCACGAAATTGCAACATACGCCTGGACACACCCCGTTGGCGCGGCGCACCCCCCATTCGCCGCGCCTGCGCCGCGCCTGCGCCTGGTCTACGAATTTAGAGCCCTCAGTGTTAAAAACAAGCTCGGCACCCAGTGCAAGGAGGTAAAAGCACAAGAAAGTTTTGAATTTTGGTTTATAAAAGCTGATAAAAGTTGATGTGTGGAGTGTGATTGAAGATTATGAGAAATGAATCTGTGTAAGTGATTTGTCGATTGAGGAAACATGTTCACGTGTTACTGATGAAGCTGACCAGTCTGCTTCCAGTCTAAAAAAAAAAATCCTGTCTCTGAACCGTTAGTATCTGCTGAGGAAATTGAATCATTCAGTTTCCCAAGGGCCCAACATCAATGAATTAGAGGTCTTCATAATTTGTAACAAAAAGGGGAACTTTCCTGTAATTTCAGCCAAAAGTATCCCAATGAAACTCTCTTATAAAGAAATAAACTAATAATACATGGGTTATAACATATGGGCAAAAAAAAAAAAAAAAAAATCACTTTTTCCCTTTCTTGAAAAAGAGTGTTCCTTGGAGTTGAGCCCTTTGGAAACTCAAGGATTCAATTGAAAAATGACAAAGCAAAATGTGATTTCTGGCAAGTATGTCAAATATGCTATCCAGTGGCGGCTGGTGGAGTTTTCTTCAGGGGGGGTTATAACTCCAAAATAGACATATACCAAAAAGCAAGCAAACATGTACTAGGGTATCACACCAGTGTATTTACATAAATGAAAATAACAAAAGCAACATTATAATGTCATGTAGTGTTCTACTTTTTGTACATAAATTTTGCAGCCAATCAGCGACCTTGTGCCGGACTTCTGAAGGAGTGTCTCGAGACAGTTAAATTTTTTCTCTCTTCACTGGCCTTGCACTAATATTGTCAAAATAACTGAGATTGCGTCAGCTTATTCTAGAAAATATTGAATGCTCTGAACAGATGGTTTTATCAATCCTAGCTGGAAACATCAATATTGATTGGCAAGTTTGGAAACGGCCACCGCATTTTCAAATGAAGGACAAGAAGATTTAATGATTCAAAACCTCTTTCAAAGTATAAAATCATTAAGCTGTACCACACCCCTCTGCCTGAGTATAGCTATGGCCGTCTACTTAAAATTATGTTTCTATGATGCAGAAAGAAAGCACCATAATCAACCTATATTAAAAGCCGACAGCAAAGTGCGAATACAATTCATTAACAGCACTTGCCAAACCTGCCGATATGTTTATAACGTTCAGTAGCGTGGCTAGATAAAAATAATCTGTCGGCCTACAGGGCATTCATATTTTCGAGAATAAGCTGACGCAATCCCGGTTATTTCTACTTTATTTTCATTGGATTTTGTTCGGTGTCACGAACTATTTTATTGTTAATATGCCAGATCAGTGTAGGATAAAAAAGCGGCGAGCTGGGTATTGCTAGACTACATTGATTGTAACCAGCTCATTTTACCAGCTTCACTATTTGAACAAATACATTCATAACAATTCATTTATCTAAATGGCAGGCTAGACGAATGATTTGGCCAACAGTTATGCTGAGGGTAAGGCAGGCATGTATGATGTAACCGCAGTATTCTGGGCTTGAACTGTGCAGTCAGTGGTTCCGAGACTGTACCTCAGTGCAAGGCTCTTAAGGACAGAAAAATTTCACTGTCTCATGACACTCCTTCAGTGGTCCGGAACAAGGTTGCTGATTGGCTGTATGCAAATGAGTTTCTGTTGGTGTCCGCAACTCTCGTGGGGAAAAAAATTTCGCTGGCGGGAGGGTGGTGGAGTGTAAAGCCAGCTGCATTCAGCTCTGGGTGCAGGTGAGGTGTGCCCCAACATGGCCCTATCTCTTGTATTGATGAGGAGCCACTGCGTATGCACAACTTTTAACGAGAGTCTATGGGCAAAGATTTTTGCGCCCCAGGGCGGAAACATGTCACTAATCGGACAACACAGATGAATGAAACAACTTTACTCATCATTAACTTTATAATATTTATCTTGCTCATCTAAAAATAGATAAACATATAGTTCAAAATATTTTTCTTTTATTATTTCATTTTTATTTCATTTATTTTTTGTGTCTTATTCAAGGTAATGTGGTGAGTGGTGAGTGGGGCGTGCTGGGGCGGCGCCCTAGCGCCCTCTATTGGCCAGCCGCCACTGATCCTATCCCTGATGGACAGACACAAAACTCCTCTTTTCTGTTTATTATTAGCAACTTCGATTTATCTTTCTCTGCTCCGCCGAAAGAGCTTAGCCTGCAGACTAATTCCCCCTGTACCCTGCCGCTTTGAAGTCTTCTGCAAGAGACTCACAGCATTTCTCTGCCTGATTAACATAAGCCCTGTCCTGCATGCACACAGGGTTATCTATATAACCCTCTTTACAACCTTAGATAGTATCCATATGTATATTATTCAGAGGACCTTGGAGTAACCACATGTGCTGTCACAGAATGATATTTTGCACTAATCACTGAAACTGAGCATGGATCTATCTTTGTGTGTCCCCTACATGCCTCAATTTATTTTTCATCAACACTTTCAATGAGCTCAAAGACTACACAGAACGCAACCCATGTTCATAAAATGAATTCCCATCACACTCAGGGGGGTACATCAGTATAACGATACACAGTGTAGATCCATGTATAATGTCTTGGGTGCTGAGTTCTGCTCATATCCGCTGAAACACGCAGTCACAGACTATTTTGCAGCTTGCAGGCATGTCTAAATCATTGCTGTTCAAAGTCGGTGTGCCACTTTACAACTCAACCACTTCACAATGAATTATGCATTTCCAGTTAAGAAACCAAGACAGCGAGGCTTTTCTTTTTTATTATTTTAAGGCATATATAGACAATTTGAGGGTGAGAACTGGTCATGCAATGCTTTATTTTGTATCCACTCCCCACGTTTTGCGGGCGGGAGAGCACATTTTTGCTAGACCGGCATTTGCACATCTCTGTGAATCATGGCAGAGCATATCCAGATTTATATTTCCTCTGGAGTGACTTGACAGACTTATGTCACACTGAATTTTTCAGTTGTGAGGTGGAGCTGAAGTTTTTAATTTCAAAACTGGTTAGACATTTTTTGAAATCCCTCATGGCCATTGGCTTCCTACTATTAGCGCACAGTGATACGTAGCCCAGTGAAAAAGATCAGTAGTTTCCCTCACAATTGCGCTTTGAAGTAATTATCAAAGTTGAGCTCAAAATGAATTTCCACAATCCTAAAAAAAACCATAGTGTGTTACACTAAGCCAGTGAGTGAGAGTTTTGATATGGCCATAGCCGCGGGAACGTATTCTGAACAGGGGTTGCTGAAGAAACAGGGGTGTGTGTGGGTGTTTCTGGCAGGAATGACATTATCAGTGTGCATATAAACGCTTAACTATCAATTCATAAATTTTGTCCACCGGCGGGCGCGACTTTAATATGGAGTGCTTGTACGCTGTTCGTGCTTAACACCATGGCAACTGTAAACAATATATCGCAACAGTACTTTGGACGCTGCATGTTAAATCTTTTCAGTCCCTCTCTGTTAAGACTGAAAGGCTCTAGGACACATCTGTTTTATCCTCCTATTGTTTAAGTCACCATATGCTGGAGTATGTTAACATTCTCCTGGAAAGAATTCCGTATCCAACCTCCACTTTTTTGCGGCTTTTTATTTGGCTGAACGATTTTGAAAGGGGGTGCGCGCCAATATATTTTGGGGGATTTTATTAGTGAGAAGGGAGTTTAGAATTTAATATTAATATTAACTACCGCGAATGCATATTCTGCGCATGCCATAGCAACCTGGTATGTGATCAGTAACATAGCTGTCACTGTTATATGCCATTACCACGTTTATCAGCACTAGAAATTAAACTAAAAATTTTCCTGACTGGATGCACACTTGAAGTTTTGCACACACGTATGTTTCTCTGGGTACTCAAACATCAAGGTCAGATGTTGGTGGAGGTTGAATACGGAATGCTTTCCCTTCCACTTACAGGAAAATCCAAAGTCATCTCATCATCTGCAGCCCAGTTAAATAGAGTACATAAATGCGAACTTTGTTTCGCGCTCTTCTGGTTTTTTTCTTTTGGGACTCCCGTATAGTCTTGGTGCACATGGAGATCAGCTGCATCATCGAATCTCCGTATCATCACTCCTGGGCACTGATGCTGCTCACGAACAGTGTGTGGCTCACATTTAATCTTTTCCAGCGTTTCCAACCCCCTCAAAACTACTAGCTAATAAGGCAACATTGGCACTAGGGTTTAATCCCGGGAAACGGGATTCCCGGGATTTGACCTCCAAACCATTTCCCGTTTCCCGGGAAATAGAAAAACGGGAAACCGGGAAAAAACATTTTGAAAATATTTATAAGATAATGGAATATATTTCGAAAATATGTAGGCCAACTTTACTTTCTTAAAACATATTCAACAGCTGTGTGTGTGCATGCGTGCAGGGAAAGAGATTTAAATTAATCTAACTTATTTAAGTGCGTCCAAGCACAAAAATGGATCGAAATTCGCGTTAGACGCACTTAAGTGTGGCTAAGATGCACATTGCTCCAATGCCCACACCTATTTTAAGTGTGTCCAAAGGTAAAATTTTTTTCTTGGCCAAACTTAGGCTGTTTTAAGCGGTACGTTCTAAAAACTGGAATGGTCATAAACTGGCGCAGCGAGTAAGTTGGCCACACGTATGAGTGCGAATAACATCGGCCTTAATTAATTGATTAACAATCACAAAACGCCCTGAATTCAAACACTTCTGACCGTTAACGCAGTTAGTTAAGTAACTTGTGGCTCTATAATCTGAATTAGACTAACACAACACGATTTTTGACATCAGCTGTGAGTGGCAGCACTTCATAATAGCCTACTTCAAAATATTAAATAATAAGGACGCGCTGCGCTGTCTGAGGGAGGGATCAAATGCGCGAGACGAGGTTCAACAGTCCGCTCACTGCAACATTTAAAATCTCAGACAAAACTCTAGGTGAAAGCTCAAAACTACAAGAACACTGGATTCATTCTTTATGCAAAACACTTCAGACAGAGATGCAACGGGCTTTGGTGTAATGGGGCTCTCGTTGAATAAAGAAAAATCTCCTGAATCCATCTGAAACCTCACACCCAGTGAGTGGATGCGTTTTTATAACTTTGCCTTTTTAACTTTGAGTGATCGCTGACTTTATTTAGCTGACAGTCTTGACACACTTGCAGCACACACCGTGCCGCCACCCACAGCGTCTGAATGCGAGCAGGTTATGGAATCTATCTGAGCTCAAAACCATGACCATGAAAGCACCAAACTACTTGCCTTAACGAATTTCGTTCGTTTATAATATGAAGAATTGTAAAATATAATTTCCATGAGGCTGTTCAGTCAGACAGCGACAGATCACAGGCGTTTTCTCCTCTCGTCTGCAGCGAACGTCAAGCTGCATCATGCTAAGCGCAGTTTATATTGCTATAATATTGATTAATGTTGAAATTACATTTTTGTGCCTCGATAATTATATATACCACCAGATAATACATTAAATCTGTTATGTTTGGGACCCACGTGTCTCTTTGTTAAGTATGGTGTTTCCTGAACTATGACCAATTTTATATAACGGTAGTCAAAATTATACCTTAAAAACAAGTTAATTTCCCGGGATTCCCGGGAAAATGTGCTTCTTTTCCCGGGATAGAAAATGTCTCATTTTCGGGAAAAATATTAATCCCTAATTGGCACCAATATCCCCCACCTCGGTAAGAATGGTTACGGGGGAATGGGGAAAACTTGTCCCCATTAAACACCCATACACCAAGTTCAGAGTCAAGGGCCATAACTCCGTGAAAAAAAATTTCTCGTAATCAATTGTCGAACTCATGCAATAGGGTCATTAGTACTGGCCACACACAAAATTCAATTCACGTTGGTGCCATTGTTTCCGAGAAAACTTGTCCCCATTGCAAATCCCATACACCAAGTCGATGAACAGAAACAAGGACCATAACTCCGTAAAAATAAATATCTCGGAATCAACTGTCGAACTCATTTAATAGGATCATTAGTACTGGTCACCCACTGAATTTCATCCACGTAGGTGCAATAGTTGCCGAGAGAACTTGTCCCCATTGCAACACCCATACACTTAAGTCCACGAACAGAGTCAAGAGCCATAACTCTGTAAAAATGAATTTCTCTGAATCAATCGTCGAACTCATTCAGTAGGGTCATCAGTACTGGCCACATACAAAATTTCATTCACGTAGATGCAATAGTTTCCAAGAAAACTTGTCCCCATTGAACCCGGACGGACGAACGGACGGACGAGCGCCATTCCAATATCCCCCGATCCACTTCGTGGCGGGGGATAATAAAGACTGAACTACAAATACTGTTTACGTTTGTGCAGTGCTGTCATGCGAGTTTGGCGCATGCACAAAGTAATAGATACTTAATGATGTGATACTCTCAACACAGAGAATAGTCGCACATCCAAATTAAACAAGAGCACGGAACACCCCTAGAGATGTTCTGTTAAGAGATAAGAATAAATTGAGTGGTCACAAACACATTTGTTTCATAACTGAGGTTAATCATTGTTCCAGCAAAATTAAGAAAATCATTCATCAACACTGGCCAATTCTTAATGTAGAACCATCTCTCATGAATGTACCTCCACCATTATTCTCCTTCCGGAGAGCAAGAACCATAAAAAACATTGCCATGAGGACACAAGTTACTGCGGTTAAATCTACGTGGCTCTCTCCTGTTGGAATGTATTGTTGCAACAATTGTGCTCAATGCAATAACACTGTCAACACGAAATCTTTTAATCACCCACTGACTGGATGCAAAATTCCTATACGTCAATTTATAAATTGCAAATCAACGCATGTTATCTAAATGCTTACAAGTCCTTGTGGTAAGATATATTTTGGTCAAACAAAAAGATGTTTAAAATTACGTGTTGCGGAACATAAAACTGCGATTCGGTCGGCCAATTAAGATTATGCAATGGCGAAACACTATATTGAAGCCAATCATGGTTCCCCTTCATCTCTCAGATTTGTTGGGATCGAGAGAATTATTCCACCCCCAAGAGGAGGTGATACTCTCTGGAAGTTAGCTCAAAGAGAAATGTTTTGGATGTACACTTTAAAATCGATGACTCCTAGTGGTCTGAATGAAGACTTTAGTCTGAAATGTTTTTTGTAATTGTATGTATTACATTCCATTCTTGTGTTATTATAATAGTGTTTTTCTGTGTGCATTCATGTTTATCTAGTTCCTGAGTGACTTTGCAATATATTGTCTGATTGAGTATTGGAATGATTGCACAAGTAGGATTTGTGTAATTGCCTGCAACTGCTATTTGTGCACAGTGGAAATTTATATTCTAGCCATGTTTCATTCATTGTTACGCCCTGACGAAGGCTGGATTCAGCCGAAACGCGTTAGCACTTTTTAAGAGGTTGCCTATAATAAATGGTATATCTATATTCCGTCTGTCTTGTTTAATTTGTATGTGCGACCACTCTCTGTGTTGAGAGTATCACATCATTTGTCCTTTTTTTGTGGTCGGCACTCCCTGTGGCATTCCACCTGTTGCAGCGCAACTTTTTTTCTATTTTTTCAATAGATACTTAATATTTTGCATCTTATCTTAAATGTTGCTGAAAAGTTACAACATCTAGATTGCATATCTGCTATTGGTTTATGAATTAAGAGTGTGCACGCAGTGGTAAATAAATGATTAACTATGCAGTTTTTTGGGCTGAATTTATATTGTGCTGAAAGTGCGCACATGCACGTAGTCACTGCTACTTACCAAGCACATAATACATTTAGTAGCAAAACATGGTGCCATGAATCGGTGTAAGATATTCAAAGTAATGGAAATATACAACTCAGGTTAGGTACATCTAGAACATTTTAATACGAGAAAGTAAAGCAAGTGTTAGCTACAGGCACGATTATTGGATGTCACCTTCAATAGTTACCGAATACATGGCCGTTATCCAACATTAGTAAACCAACAACAGCCTTTGCTAGTTTAGTGTTTATTCTGTAGCGCAGGGCTGCCCAACCCTGTTCCCGGAGAGCTACCATCCTGTAGGTTTCTGCTCCAACCCTAATTCCACACACCTGATTCAGCTCATTAGCAACTCGTCAAGATCTGTAACTGGGAAAGCAAGTGTGGTTTGCTTTGGTTGGAGTGATAACCTTCAGGATGGTAGCTCTCCAGGAACAGGGTTGGGCAGCCCTGCTGTAGCATTACATAGAGGCTAGGTGTCGCAAGTAAGTTGAGACATAACGAAGCCATTCATCAAACACAATAAATGAAAACATTCTTATCGCCTGCTCACTTTTTGGCAATCACCGTTGACAGCACAGAATCACCGAAGACTCCAATGCGCTACTCTTAGGTACTCACATCCGTAACTGGACTACGAGAATGCGCTAAGTGACAAGCTCCCCTTGGTGTTCACGTAGCTTGAATAAAAATAAAACTTTTTGTCGCTGCCGTGGAAAAAAGACACCAAAGATTTAAGTAACAGTATGACAAAAGGTTGCTGTCATTTATGGCTTAATGTTACAATTATAGTGTTTCTAATGAATATTAATCAATTTTCATAAATTAAAAAAAAAGTGTTTAATTTTGGATAAATACATTTTTGGGTGCGGGTGCGGCTGCGCCAACAAGGGTTGCTGCAGCGCCTCTAGCACCCCTAGTTCCCGCGGTTACGGATATGGCAGTTATTCATATGGTCAGGGGGCCTCACATTGTTGGTTGAGCTACAGATCTTCAGATATCTGTTATCTAAATATAGAAAGTAATATTAACTCCTAGTGACATTTACTACAAAAGAATATCAAGAAAATTTCCAAACACTGTTTATGCTAATTTATTAGTTATATTTTAGGCTGTCTACCTGCAGTATATGCATCATCTGTGTATTTATAGTGGGCCCCTGTTTTTAAAAATGCATCGGTTACACACTGCAGATGCAACAGGCGAGTTATCGTGAGCAAGTTATTACTATTTTCATGGCTCAGTTTGGAAATAATTTCATTTTCGAGGTCAACATTGCAAGCAACTGGATTTGGGTACTGTAAGTCATGAAATGCTGTGGAGGACACTAACAAGTACCGCATTACCACATTTGAGAACTTGCTTGGACTAGTATCGACCGTGGTGAGATCAGAGTCCGCAAATTGGAGGAGAAGTGTTCATCAATATCCAAGCTCTGGTAGGTTTGGAACCATTTCTGTTGTGCTCATGAAGACTCATAAAATGTCTGCCCAAAAGAAAAATGATGAAAGCGAACCACCAAGCTCTCAGATCAACCGGGGGAGTGCTTCATTCTTGCCGAACTCTCCAGCTGGTCAGCCAACTGAACCTGATTTGATTGATGAGATACAAGTAGCCATTGACAGTATTGAAGTCAGAATCAAAGATGCATTGTGTTTGCCTGACGTAGTGAAAGCATGACTGTGAAAGAGGCCATTATCGACCAGGTTACTTAGCTTGTCTGTGCTGCAATCGGCACGGACATTGAGAAAAACAAAAAGAATTTTTACGCCCTATCAAAGTCAGTTTCAGAGTTACAAAAGCAGCTGATGAGAGCAAATGAAAAGCTTGAGGCGGAGGAACAATATAGCCAAAAATTGTCTGTGGGTCTACAGGACCAAGGAAACGCCCAGCGAGAACAGATGAGGTAATCACAAACACTATGCAAAGAAAATCTCGATATCCAGCCCAACCCTTCGGACATAGAACACAGCCACAGGATCATGCCGAAAACTAACACCACTACCTTGAGGGAAAAGACCATCACTGTAAAACTTTTGACATACAACGCTTGACAGAAGGTGTACATTGCGAGGTCAAAACTGAAACAAACCAATATTTACATCAATGAAGGTATGACTACCCAGCGACTCATGCACAATGAGCGGAAATGTGACGCGGGTACATCTATGCGCTGATCGCAGGGGGGGTAAGAGCAGAGAGAAAATCCTTATCAGAAGCCAGCATGACATTGAACGTCTTGTGTAGAGTTTCTCAGTTAAGTGCGTCTCCAAAATTTTGTTATTATGTCAATTAAATATCTGTGTGGATGCAGCTTGAAAGCGATCAAAGTTAATCAAAAAGCACTTCTTTGCACGAAATTTTAGAAATGGCACCTTATTGTTTGTTTTACAAACTTTCTGGTATTACAATTCAACAATGTGATAACCCCACAGAGAAATTTATAGACTGGATATGTCCAAAGTCTATTTTTTCCTCAATTACCCTTTTCTGATGTGGAATATCTCAATTAATTGGTAAATTATGACACTGGTCATTCTGATCGAAATGATGATGTCAAGAAAAAGGTTCTTTTAATACAAATGCTGAATTCCCCAAGGGTAAAGGTATTAAATTTGTCCATCTCAATGTTAGAAGTTTGAGAAACAAGAGAGATGAGGTACAATATTTTTTTGAACGATAACCCATTTGTCGTAATATCAATTTCTGATATGATATAATACGGCTTGATGAGCAGTTCACTTCAAATTTGTTAAAAATAGGAGGATATAATCTGGAAAGAAAGAACCAAAACTCGTATGGTGGAGGGATAGCATAACATTAAAAGCTATCAAAATTTTATCAGAAGATTTAATCTTGAAGTGAAGGAATTGGAATTGATGTGGATTGAAATTCAACTGGTGAATGAAATGTTAGATTTTTTGGGTGTAGCGTTTCGTAAACTAAGCAGCTCACTTTTATTTTTTGAATCATGAGAAACTAGTATAGATCACGTAAATAATATAATTTTCCAGCGTAGTAGCCTGAAATGATATTGTTTTACCTTGTGATAAGAATTGTAATATGCTTTTAAAAGATTGAAGTTTGTGATATTTTTCTATTGAGTCAAATGATTACAGAACCAACTACAGTAACTCCCTTTTGTTCTTCCTTACTTGATATTATTTGTATAGCAAAGTGCTAGGATTTATTAGCATCCGGTGTTCAATCATTGGGGCTCAGCGACCATTCACTTGTTTACATTGTTGTGAAAGCCAGTTTTCAACCGCGAACCTCCACATTTGGTTAATTTAGAACCTTTGTTGAAAACGGTTCCCTGGATGATCTTGCCAGCTTAAACTGGGGCCGTGTCCTGTCTCAAACAGAAGGTGTTGATAATATGTGGGCAACATTTTCTGAAAATTTTAAGGATTTGTGCAATGAACATGCCCCTTTTGTTACAGTTCACTGAAACATAAAAGGATATTGATAAACAATGAGTATATTTTTCTAGCTAGGGAAAGGGATATTTACAAATAGAAGTTTGATGAATGTGATAAAGTTTATTTAGAAACTGGCGAGGAGCTTACGGAGAAAGATTCATTATAAGCAGATTACAAATATTATTGTAACAAGGTTAATAATTTGAATAAGAAACTGAAAACAGCATAATACAGAGATAAATTGCCAAATATAAGTAGAGATTCTTGGAAAAGTTGGAAAGTGATGAAAGAACTTTTATTTTTGAAAAAGCCATCAGCTTATTCAAATGTTATAATCGATGGTAATGATATTTATGATAAATATGAGATTGTAAAGTAAATTGAATAAAATGTTTTTAGTTGTTGGATATATTGATATGAGTAATGACGGTGGTCATGATATTAATAGTATTCTTTTTTTATTTATTCTGTATTTACTTATCCTTTATTTAAACAGGGAAGCTTTGCTGGACCTTTTCTCAATGTGAGTCTAAATTTACTTTTATTGATATCGTTTTAGATTTTATTTATAAAGAATTATGTAATATTGATTATAAAAATCAGTAGGCATTGATGGAGTACATCTAAAACTTTTAAAAATTGCTGCTGTTCATATTAGTGAGCCACTTACAAAGTTGTTCAATATTTCATTGCACAAGGGGGTTTATCCTACAGACTTCAAATTAGCCAACATTATTCCAGTACCTAAAAACAATGATTCAAATGATGTTGCTAATTTCAGACCAATTTTTGTTGCCATCTGAATCAAAAATACTAGAGAAAGCAATTCATTCTCAATTATTTCAATATTTCAACAATGTTAGTCAACTAGATTTTAGACCAAAGCACTCAACCTCCTCATGTTTGACTGAGATACATGATTTGTTGTCAGGCAATATTGATTCAGGGGAGGTTACAGGAGCCATATTTTTCGATTTCAAAAAGGCGTTTGATATTTTGCCACGGGATTTATTTTATTTTATGAACTACCTTTTTATGGAATAGTTGGTCGTGAACTAGGATGGTTCTCGTCATATTTAACAGGCCGTAAGCAATGTATGTCATATCCAATGCTGTAAGTGATTTTTTGCCTGTGAAGTAAGCTGTTCAACAAGGGTCAATTTTAGGGCCACTTTTGTTTTGTTGCGGTTAATGATTTACGTAATTTAAAATTTCATGTGGGTACCAAATTGTCATTTTATGCTGATGATACTGCAATTTTCATGAAAAGTAGTAATGTGGCAGCAGCTCAGTCCATGTTGCAACAGGATTTTAATGCTGTTTGTCAATGGTGTGATATGAATAAACTGCCGATTAAGTCTACGAAAACAAAAGCTATGATTTTTAGGACTTGAAAAAAAGTTTCAAATAACTAGTTTGTTATTATAAAGACAGTGTTATTGAAAGTGTCTTTATGTTGTGTCTAGGTGTAGTATTTGAACAGTATTTGGGTTGGTCTCTGCATATTTTGAACATTATCAAGAAATACAGCATGTATTCACAGAATTTGTTTTTTTTTGTTCATATTTACATGCACTGTATTCTTCATTGATGTTATCTCATTTTTAATAATGCAGTACTGATTGTGGTAGTGGGAGAAAAAACCTTTTACAATTGCAACAAAGTCAAAATAAATAGGCTCAATTATTTGTAAATGCTGATTTTTATACACCACACCGCACCATAATCTTTTGAAAAGACTTGGCTGGCAGTGTGGAACAGAGAATTAAATTTAGATATTATGTAGGGACTTACAAGATTTTGAATGACTGAATCCTGTTTACTTGATTAGCCTTACTGGTAGTCGTCTTACTCATTATTGTACAGTTACTCTATTAGTAGTCCACTTTTTGTTCCCAGACCCAAAACAGATTACAAAAAACATTATTCTGCTACATTGCCTCACTGCTTTACAATAAGCTTCTGAAGTGCATTCAATCGGCCATTTCTTTAGATGTACTGTATATTACAAAAATGCTGGTTAAATGTTACATTGTAAAACCTGTGTAATTGTACAGAGTCAGATTATTTGCCTCCTCCCAGTTTCTTCTATTTTTGCTTATTTGTCCCTCTTAAATGTTTCAGATAATCAAACTAATTTTAATACAACCCAAAGATAACCTCAGTGAACACAAAATTAAAAATATTTCAACTTTTTGAGCACCACCGGGTTCATCAATGTCATTTCTAACTGACCAATCAAAAAGAGGGAGGGACAATATCAACAACAAGAATCCTGATCCTACTGCCACAGTCATGTTTATAATCCGTTAGCTACAGTTTAGGTTTTCTAACAAGTTAGCTTGCTAGCTAATAGCCTGGTAGAATTTTAATGTTTACTACAACTGTTGAGACGAATAGCTGTGGCTGGGCTCTCTATTATCCCTTGAGTCCCATTTACATTTCCAAAAAGCACAGTCGGTAACTATGTTAGCAACTTACCTACTTGGAACAATTTTTTTTTTTTGATTTATTCGATAAATAATGTAAAAGTACAGACAAGTACAATATACATTTAAAATCAGGATAGCACAAAAAAGTGCAAGCACTTATTTCCATTATGGTCCTATTTCTGACTTGACAAACATAGAAAACAGAATTAGAATTACAAAACATTTACAAAATAACAAAACCAAGAAATATGACTGATAAGAAAAAAAAATAAAAGAACAGCAGACACTAGTAAAGTATAAGAGCAAAAATGACAGAGATATAATAAATCACAATAGACTAAACAGTAAGACTAGACATGAAATAGTTAGAAAATTTGTAATACATAAAACTGCTGGATTCCTGAGCATATTACATTGCAGTCAATGGTATGAATTATACAAGTTAGCAACGCTGCTTTTGAGAAACGAATCCCTGATAAGCAAGCAAACATTCATTCTCTCAGTTGCTGCGAAGAATCGAGATTTATTTCCATCATTTTAACCTAACCTTTCTTAGGGTTGCCACCTCTCAGAACAAAAAATAAGGAACGGGGCGAAGGAAATAGGGGCGCGGACAATGCATTCACCAAATGGGTGGATATTATGCCAATATGACAGGCTAATCTGTCAGAATGAACCTGACCATCTTTTTCCTCTTATATAGACACACACACAACCACATACACACACGCGCACACATTCATCGGCCAATTCAATAGGTACACCTTGCTAGTTGGCCTATGGGATTTGTTATGAAAATGCATCAGGAAAAAAAAGGCCTGGTTGCAATCAGGGCAAATTAGAATGGAAAAATTGAAAAGTATTTTGTTTCCAACCTCCACTTTTTTCGGCTTTTTATTTTACAAAACGATTTTAAAAGGAGGCGTCAATATATTTGGGGGTTTTATTAGTGAGAAAGTGGTTTAGAATATTAATATCGGACATTAATATCACCAATGCATATGCTGCGCTTGCCCTAGCGTGTGTCATCAGTAACATGGCTGCTGCCGTTGTATGCTAGTACCACGTATAGTAGCACTCAAAATTAAACTCTAAATTTTCTTCACTGGATGTACGCTTGATGTTTTTACACACCTGAATATTTCTGTTGATACCCAAACATCGAGGTACGGATTTTATTCAGTATTGGTGGAGGTGGTGTATTATGTTCAAAACATAAACGAGCTCACTCTAGCTATCGCGTACTATCCATAAAGCTGCTTTCACATCAGACGCGAAACAAATTTTTTTGCGGGACAGATTACATTCTAATTCAATGGAAAGACGCGAATACATGCGTTACGGGCGCGTTAAGCAGCTTTCACACTGGACGCGGAACGAATTTTTTGTGCAACAGATTACATTCAAAGTCAATGCAAAGACGCGAATACACGCATTATGGGGCGCGTTTAACAGCTTTCACACCGGACGCAAAACAAATTTTTCATGCGACAGATTACATTCAAAGTCAATGCAAAGACGCGAATACACGCGTTATGGGCGCTTTAAGCAGCTTTCACACCGGACGCGAAACTAATTTTTCGCGCAACAGATTACATTCAAAGTCAATGAAAAGACAATGCATTGACTTTGAATGTAATCTGTCGAGCGCAAAAGTCGTTTCGCGTCTGGTGTGAAAGCGGCTTATCGCGCCCATTTTCTGCGAGCAAACGCTGATCATTCCGACGCAATAAGTAAACCATTACCACGGGCAATTTCCGAAAACGCCGTTTATTCTGGAGCTTTCGCCCCTCCGTCATATACCAGCGCAGAAGCTGTTCGTTACTCCACGCTAAGGACACACCACAGTTATGCACACGAACCAGCAGGTCCTTATAATACACACCGAAGCAGTTTATAAGTTGTTGGCCCACTTTTTGCTGCTCCTCACTGTCCATGTTTCCCTCTAAACTCAGACCCACCAGATTTCTACGGTCTCCAGTCAACACTTGGGTATGTCGACCCGTTCTACAAATGTGTCTGTATGGGGTGGATTCTAGCTTTCCCTCAATCCTAGCTATAGAGTAGAAACACCACTGTACTCACCATAGTAGCCGTGGGTAGATAGCAAATTCGAGCTTGAGCTGCCAGACTTTCGCGCTGCGTCCTCCACTTTCGCCGTTGCGTTCATTAGAACTAGTTCATTTCATTAGATCTAGACACATGTACTGCGTTTGATTGCGGAATTTGCCCGTTGATTCCTTCTCAGATGGCAGACGCGTCTCAGTTTCACTCTGGGGAGGCGGACCCGGAAAACTGCGTTCTGCTGCCTCCTCCCGCCCAGATCCGCCCTCCACAGAGCTGGCCAGTAAGAAGAAAATGGGCATAGGGGGAGTGGGGGCCATAGCGGAAGAGCCGCCCCAACGAGGTGTTTCAGGCAGAGACTACAATGGACTACAAATGGGGTTTTTTTGAGGATGGCAGTATGAGCTAAATAAGAACCCTTTTTTGGACTTTGAATGATCAGGAATACTCTAGGGGAGTCCAAGATCAAAATATAAATTTGGAAATGGAGCATAATAGGTCCCCTTTAATTACTACAGAGACATGATAGTCCCAACGATGGATTGCGGAAGTGCTTAAGGATGTATTCACACGTGGCTCACTTGCTTTGTTCTGATTCAGGGGCAAAAATGATACAATTGTTGCATTTGTACTTTGGCTCGTTTGTGTTCATACGGCAACAGTCTCTACCAGTCCGAAGTTGTAAACAAATGCCATGCGCGAATAAATGGTTTTCTCATTGGTCAGAAATCTTACCCGGAAAGGAAGGGGCGTTTCTTCTTCTTTCCCTGGAAAACAACAACAACCCAAACAACCCACTACCGGAGTGTTAACTACAGCTATGAGTCAGTTGTGCCAGTTGCTGAGACGATAGTGTTCTCACTGCAAACGAACCGCTCCAGGCTTCGAATGGAAGCGAGCCGAGACCACCTTTTCTGGCGATCTCGGCCTGCTTGTTTTGTTCCGCATCAGAGTGCATTGGCTGTGTTCACACTAGCCCAAACGAACCGATCTCTGGGGGAAAACGCTCCCTGTGTTGGAACAATTGTTCCAAATGAGCCAAGTGTGAATATACCCTAAAAGACAGTTTTTGAAACCTAGCAATAATATGCACTTGAGAGAAGTGCTCTGAAAATGAGGTCATGGGTGCTCCCAGCGCAAAAAAAAAAAGAACTCTGTCTGTGGACACAGCCCTAATTGCGCTCATTACCAGAAAATCCTGAAGGAAAATGTCCGGCCATCACTTTGTCACCTGAAGGTCAAGCGCAGTTGGGTTATGCAGCCGGACAATGATTCGCAGCATACGAGCAAGTCCACTTTCGAGTGGCTCAAAAGAAATACAATGAAGGTTTTGGTGGTCTCGCAGAAGTCCTGGTTTGAACTCAATTGAGATGCTGTGGCATGACCTTAAACAGGCAGTTCATCTAATGTGGCTGAATTAAACAATTCTGCAAAGAGTGGACCAAAATTCTTCAACAGCAATTTAAAAGAGTCATTGCCAGTTATCACAAATGCTTGATTGCCCATGAGAACCTAATAACTGGTTGTGCCACCCTTGGCAGCAACAACTGCAAATATTTTTTTTAACATCGATGATAAGGGTAACTTTTTACCTTCAATAAATGAAATGAGCATTTAAAAGCAGCATTTGTATTTGCTCACATTGTCTTTGTCCGATATTAAAGGTCCCATGTAATCAAGATAATTTTGCAAATTTTTACATGTAAATATGTATACTGATTGATATTTTTTGCTTGTTTTGTCTGTGAAATCACGACTTTGAGAAATAAGCGGAAATTTCTATTCAGTTTTTAACTTCGAAGCGCCGCCCCTTAAAAAAGTTTACTTACCACGAAAGTGAGTTTTGTGATCGTATATGTCATATCCGGAAGGGAAGTTTTGTAAAACCCACAAAACAATAACCAACAGCGGAAATTGTAGGGCGAAGTTTCAACGTGTTCTTTTTGGCTAGTATTATATCGCGCGACGTCCTGGCTGGTGCGAATCACAATAAAATGGATATATTTTCTCCGTTTGAAGGACGGGGCACAAAAGCACAACGGTTACAATTAATCTGACTCCATAATAAATTTAGAATATCAAATTTAGTTATACCCTCGTTAAATATCTGACTCCAAATTAGAATTAGAACTTATAGTTTAGGGACACATGCGTGAATCTCGGGGCAGCTACGTCGCCAGACTCATCCGTGAAAACCAGTTACTCAACCGACGCTCCCGGGTAATAGCGCAGTTGCCGGATCTTAGTTCGGTGAGAGTTCTAGAGGATGGAAGAAATTACCATGATAGTAGCAACTTTGGCATAAACATATCATGAACCCAGATTTATGTGCACCACAGGGCCCTTAAGGGGGATCGACCAGGCACCGGCTTATAAGCCCAAGGGTGCCCTTAAGGCCAAATCCCCAGGACCGATACTACATAAACCCTTTATATAAGTAGACCGTAATCTGCAATCCAACTTAAAACCCATCACTACCTTTAAAACATCAGCTAGCTAGTCTGGAATGTAAGGACTCGCCCCCTAAGTACCGGTCGTAACGTGGCAAGAAAGAACAAAAGGATTAGGAGTCACGGAGACCACGCAAGCTTAAAGGAATGACAATAATTTATTCACCAGGTAGGCAAAAACTTAAATCAAACAAATCAACGTTAAGCCAATTACAAGTTACACATAATTTAGAAGAGGAGAATAAAGTCATACCTGGAGGAAAAGGATACACGCACTAACGTGCGCGGGAAGTTCAAATACGATGTTACATCATTGAAAAAGGCTACTCACGCACTAACGTCTGGCGCGGGAGATCGGATACGATCTTCCCAGAATGGATTGTTTCTCTTTGCTTTAAGCCAAACCACGTCTTTGATCCAGGCGGCATGGCCATAAACACCTAGAAGGGGGGTCGAATCCGGTTTTTGGGTTCCCACCATTGGAAGGATGTAATAAAACACTTCAGCAGCGAGAGGAGAATAGGGTGATTACCAGAGAGTATTCGGACCAAATTCTCAGGAGTTTCCAAAAGGGAACGAACCATAATTTCAATGGGAATGAAACATACTCCATTCAACTCCTTAGATTCCCCCGAGAATAACAAGACCAAACATGATATGAATATATACTAATATGATGCAGTTGTCATGAAAAAGTCTTAAGATGAATTAATATATAGTTTAATTGGGTTATAAGTATATAAGTGATTTCTTAACAGGATATTGAACATATAAACATATTATGCTCTTCTCAGAGGTTTAGATTATTTGAAACAGATTAATATAACTGGACTTTAACGTAAGACTTAGGCCAGTAATATGACTCGCACAGGGGCATTGTGTCAGCCAGAGCCTTGCAACTACACCCCCGTACAAAGTAACAGTAAGACCATTAACACCTTAGTAAGCATCTTGGGGAGGAAGTCCACAAAAGCTTTATTGCTATCTGGCATGGCTCTGGACTGAGCTTATCAGCCATTTGTCGCATACAGTCGCTGGGCTCCCCCACGCATCAGCGTTTGCAGATCTTACAGAGGTGCCGCTCAGAACCCAACCCAAAGGCACAGATGAATTTTACTGGTTTCGGAATGGAACAATCTTTTATAAAATGAAATATGCAATGTCTACAGTTTCCTGGTGCAAAGTCAGTGTATCGAAAACGTGAATTAAGATATAGATTTCTTTCTTTTTCGTGGAACATAAAAGGTAGAAATTTCATGCTTACTTGATACATAGATTATGGCCTGAAACATCAGCCTCTTCCTATTGCTGCATGCTGTACTTACATGTTTGTTTTACATTACTGGGGCGCATTTCCCAAAAGCGGTTAGCAACTTACGTAGTTCGTCCATTCACAGTCAATGGGCCCAACTATGTAAGTTAGCATCTGTGACTTTGGGAAACGCACCCCTGGGCAGTAAGAGGCAGCTGGCTTACATACCAGTCTACATGTAATAGGTAAGCTCGATGCAACTTTGCAAGTCAAAATATGCACCATCACATGTCAGTTAGCAAGAATAAACAATGTCAAATGTCAATAATGTAACCTTGCAAATCTAAGCAAACTGCAGCTAGCTACACCACAGACACGGCCATGGTCATACGAATACTGTACACCTGTGACATGGTGAAATAAAAATTGGTGACGTGCTGAACATCCCTTGGAACTAATTTCTAGTCTTGAGCTGTTTTTAATCATTAATCTATTTTAACATTACGTAATCTCCAAAAACACTCAATATTATCAGATTTGACAAATTTTCCTCAGTAATTTACACAAAGAAAATGCGTCATTTTGATATGAAATTCTATTTCAATCAACATTATTCATTTGTGGATTTTTGTTGCAAATTTTTGCTTTTTTTTGCCGTAATTACTCATGAAGCTAAGATTTGATATGACAGGATGTGCTTAAAGCAAAAACAAAAGTCAACATCGTAGTTTATCTTTTTTTTTTGTAAAGCACATGTACATAAAAGTACACTTTGTAAACATTCTTTCTTTAATCGTTACAACACTGCATTGGGAAGGAAGCTGTGCATTTAAGGCCATATTCTGAGAGAGTGGCACTGGTAGTGGAGTTGACATCTCAGAATTGCATGAAATTCGGCAGAATGGTTCCCATACATGTGTCACGGAAAATCCCAGAGTTTGAGCTCATAATTTTTATCGATATGGTTACAGCACCACCAAGAAGTGGAAAAGTCAGGTACCAAATTGAGCATTTTTTGAGGAAAAATACCTATTTTTTAAGGACTATTGTGGATAACTGATTCAATGCGCCAAAGAAGTTGCGATTGTTTCTGATACTGGAATACCCAAATTTTTTAAATGTGAAAGTTCCACCTGGTAATCATGTTGGTTATATTCAAATTCATACTTATTTTAATTTTTAAACCAGACCAGTGCCAAATTCATCTTATCTGTTTTGTTTTCAGACATTAAAGGTGAGAATAACCAAGATGTTAGAGCCTTGAAATTAGCTGAGTCTCCAGCCCTTTCAGGATATTTTAACATGACAAAGGAAGTGCCCATAGAGGTACCAACAAACCAACAGACTCAACTCTCATGAATTTCTCTGTCGTAGTGATTGTAGCAATATACTACCAAATGTATCAAAATAATATGTTGCTTACCTCTCCATGAAACCTTATAATTTATCTTGTACCTGTACCTCTCTGGGCACCACCTATCTCTGTAACTAGTTAAACCAGCCAACTGCCAAAGTAAAATCAGTGTTTTTACTATGTATACATTGCACATATTTCATTTCAAGAGATTTCGCCATGGCACATGTCTGGTTTTGAGAGATCTGAATAAGGTGGTACGGTGAGGCGCCACCTATTGGCATTACTAGTGAACCCAACATAGTGGCAAAACAAAATCAGTGTTTTCACAATGTACATAAGACACATATTCCATTTCAAGAAACTTCTCAATGGCACATGTCTAATTTTGTCAGATCTGACATATTGGTGACAGCACCCCCGATACTGATATATTTTTGAACATTCGTCCCCTTATATCCAGACATTGGCAAAGAGTGCCATAAAACTTCCTTTGTCATGTTAAAATATCCTGAAAGGGCTGGAGACTCAGCTAATTTCAAGGCTCTAACATCTTGGTTAACATTTTTATGGCCCCCTGAACATCACTGCAAATAGGCGAATTGGAAATTTTGTCAAAATATCTGTAGCGCTGCTCCAAGATGGAGCATAGTGCCAAAGATGTTTCTGGTGTGCTTTGTTTAGCCCAAAGGAAGGTTCAAATTAATGGTCTACCCATTCCCACAGGTGTCTGGTTATTAATGTTAATCCACTGTGCAAACAGGAAAAAATTAGCCCGCACCCAACTTTGGGAGCAAATACCTTGAAAAACCAAAAAGTGCCAGACTAAATACCTCAAAATATTTCTCACCTTTAATGGATTTGGCACTGGTCTGATTTAAAAATCAAAATAAGCCTGAATTTGTAAAAATATTTTTTCCCGTTGTACACAGATTTCTTGTCATTGCACGTAAAACCAACATGATCACCAGGTGGAACTTTAACATTTTAAAATTTGAGTATTCCAGTATCAGATACAATAGCAACTTCTTTGGCACATTGAAGCAGTTATCCACAATATTCTTTTAAAAATGGGTATTTTTCCTCAAAAATGCTCAATTAGGTACCTGACTTGTCCAATTCCAGGTGGCGCTGTAGCCATATCGATAAAAATTGTGAGCTCAAACTCTGGGATTTTTTGTTACACATATGTTGGCACCATTCTGCCAAATTTCATGCAATTCTGAGATGTCAACTCCACTAAGTATCTCAAAAGTGCCATTCTATTAGAATATGGCTCTTAACTGCCAAAGGCTTATTTTTATCATTGGAAAATGTGTTAATCAAGGATAATGATTGAAAACAGGTTGAGGCTAATGAATGCTCGTCTTATCTTAATGGGCAGAACTGGCTACACCTGATGGTCCCGACTGTTTTTGGAGTTCATGAAAAGTCCATTTAATTAATCGATTGAGAACAAGTCAAGACCAATCATTATTTTCAAGGAATGGTCTGTGCTTCACCAATTTTCAGTTCACCTGGCACCATTATTTTATAAGCCCTCACCTTTTTGCTGACTGGATAGCACAAAAAATAACTTTATAACTACAAAACCCAAAACCAGTGAAGTTGGCACGTTGTGTAAATCGTAAATAAAAACAGAATACAATGATTTGCAAATCCTTTTCAACCTCTATTCAATTGAATACACTGCAAAGACAAGTTACTTAATGTTCGAACAGGTAAACTTTGTAATTTTTTGCAAATATTAGCTCATTTGGAATTTGATGCCTGCAACATGTTTCAAAAAAGCTGGCACAAGTGGCAAAAAAGACTGAGAGAGTTGAGGAATGCTCATCAAACACTTATTTGGAACATCCCACAGGTGAACGGGCTAATTGGGAACAGGTGGGTGCCATGATTGGGTATAAAAAGCAGCTTCCTGAAATGCTCAGTCATTCACAAACAAGGATGGGGCGAGGGTCACCACTTAGTGAACAAATGCGTGAGCTGATTGTCGAACAGTTTAGAAACAACATTCCTCAACGAGCTATTGCAAGAAATTTAGGGATTTCATCATCTACGGTCCGTAATATCGTCAAAAGGTTCAGAGAATCTGGAGAAATCACTGCACGTAAGCGACAAGGCCGAAAACCAACACTGAATGCCCGTGACCTTCGATCCCTCAGACGGTACTGCATCAAAAACCGACATCAGTGTGTAAAGGACATCACCACATGGGCTCAGGAACACTTCAGAAAACCACTGTCAGTAACTACAGTTCGTCGCTACATCTGCAAGTGTAAGTTAAAACTCTACAATGCACAGCGAAAGCCATTTATCAACAGCACCCAGAAACGCCGCCGGCTTCGCTGGGCCCAAGCTCATCTAAGATGGACTGATGCAAAGTGGAAAAGTGTTCTGTGGTCTGACGAGTCCACATTTCAAATTGTTTTTGGAAACTGTGGACGTCGTGTCCTCCGGACCAAAGAGGAAAAGAACCATCCGGACTGTTATAGGCGCAAAGTTCAAAAGCCAGCATCTGTGATGGTATGGGGGTGTATTAGTGCCAAAGGCATGGGCAACTTACACATATGTGAAGGCACCATTAATGCTGAAAGGTACATACAGGTTTTGGAGCAACATATGTTGCCATCCAAGCAACGTCTTTTTCATGGATGCCCCTGCTTATTTCAGCAAGACAATGCCAAGCCACATTCTGCACGTGTTACAAACAGCATGGCTCCGTAGTAAAAGAGTGCGGTACTAGACTGGCCTGCCTGTAGTCCAGACCTGTCTCCCATTGAAAATGTGTGGCGCATTATGAAGCGTAAAATACGACAACGGAGACCCCGGACTGTTGAACAACTTAAGCTGTACATCAAGCAAGAATGGGAAAGAGTTCCACCTGAAAAAGCTTCAAAATTGGTCTCCTCAGTTCCCAAACGTTTACTGAGTGTCGTTAAAAGGAAAGGTGATGTAACACAGTGGTAAAAAGGCCCCTGTGCCAACTTTTTTGCAATGTGTTGCTGCCTTTAAATTCTAAGTTAATGATTATTTGCAAAAAAAAAAAGTTTCTCAGTTTGAACATTAAACATCTTGTCTTTGCAGTGTATTCAATTGAATATAAGTTGAAAAGGATTTCCAAATCATTGTATTCTGTTTTTATCTACGATTTACATAACGTGCCAACTTCACTGGTTTTGGGTTTTGTAGAAAAGGCTAAATTTTCTGAGGAAAATTTTTGTGCTTGCTTCAGCAAGAAAAGTTGAAGAGGTTGGCTTATAAAATGAAGGTGCTTGGAAACTGAGGCAAAGTAAATTGCTGAAAAAATGTTGAAAAACAGCTGAAATATAAACACAAGGCTTTAAAGCTGAAAGTAATAGTTTAAGGAATTCTGACCTTTCAGCTGCATCATGACCGAGTCTACTCCGCTTCAACCCAGCTGTAAAAAAAAAAAAGGTGAATTGGAGTCAATGAGGTTGATTCATCTCTCTCTATGGCTTTGAGCGTATCTAGGTAAAAAGTGCATGCTGAGAAATTAGCTTTATGGCGGAGCAAACATGGCAGGCCATATTGGCAGACTGCTGAAGCTGCTGAATTCTTATAGCTCATTGTCAGTGTCTCGCCAGTCCCGAACTGTACAACGCTGACCTCGCCAAGTAGTGAAATGCTACTATTCGCGGCTCTCTGCTCATTTATGTGAACTGTGTCTTCGCTAGCTAAATAGCTAATAATAGCAAGCTGCAAGATATCGTTATTACATGTTGTGATATTATGCACAGCTCCCTTTTTATCTGTGTGCTATTATTAGCTAGTTAGCTCGCGAACACACAGAACGCACAGAAAGTGTTCGAAATGGGTAGAACTTGAGCTTTGAAATTGCCATGACTGCAGATGACATAATCAATAGCTAGCTGATGTTAACTATTGACCTACTCAATGAGTATGGAAAAGTTACATCTGCTGGCTTAACAAGGATGGCAGTTACGGTCATTTTGATACCAGTATTTCGCCTGTTTTAGATATGATCGTAAATATATTTAGGTAGTGCGAACAGTTGCTTGTATATACAAGAATAGGAGCTCTCTGCTTTGCAATTTTTTACTGTAACGTGTTCTCATGGACCCGCCCTGCAAAAAGACTGGTCTTTGCTGCACTAAATGTGCTCTCTTGGAGCTGGTTTGAGCGACTGAACAAATGACGATACTGAAAATTCTTCCACTGAGTTTGAAGCAGAAGAATGAGATTTGTCTAAAAGTCGTATCAATCTTAATCCAAACGATGATAATGCTGAGGCCAGGAAAAAGTCCAGCAGAGGGCAGAATTGAACCGCAATACCGCGATGCCACAATTTCGCTGAGCCATTGGAGTTAATGGGCAAAGCATTTGGTCCAACGGAGATTTTAGCTATGAAAGGAATGGCTTGAGACTCCAAATGCAGTTCAGCAATGGCAGGGCGTTTATTGGGATTAACCAAGCTCATGGTCAAAACAGAAATGGATCAATAGCCAGGCAAACAGACAAATGCAGACTAGGCAGAATCGAAGTCAGGGGACAAGCAAAATAATCCAGTAACCAGAGAATCAGTCCGCACAAAAAGACAGTAACAAAGGGGGGGCTGAAACTAAGGGAATGGAAGGGGAAGGAAAAAGGGAGTTGGATGGGATAAGGGAGAACACAGGAGATACTAAACAGATAGGTACAAAATGGGGATCAGGGAGAACGAAGTACTAATCAACCAAACCGCAATCTCACAACGCAATACAAACAATCAAATACAAGACTTACGGAGAATCACAAGAAACGAAGCAACAATCAAACGAGAAAATAGCGCAGAAACGAGACTGACCAAGAACGAGCTGTGGTAGAAACGAGTCGACAAGAAGCAGCAGGAAAGTGGGTCTTTTATACACAAACAAATTAAGTGGAGGCCCAGCTAAACTCAGAACAGGTGAGAGGAGAGGCGGATCTAGAAAAGCAAGGACGGTGATAGGAGAGAGAGAGAGGAAGTAGGTGGGATCCTAACTTTGAACTAACTAATCACCCGTGCCTAACTGAACTGCTCTAAGTGTGGATAGTCCAATCAGAACAGCAAGAGAGAAGGAAGAGGAATTACCAAACCGAAATGGAAAAGAAAGAGTGAGAATCTTTTAAAGACACCACACAAAGAAACAAGAGGAAAGTAAGACATGAGACTGCAAGCATTCATTCTCTAAACATGAAACATGTAACTCAGAATAAATATATAAATACAATAAATACACTAGAATGGACTAAAACCAACTAAAACCAAGCATACAAACATCACTTCTTAACAAGCTAAGGCATTTCTTACATACTACTGCCTCTCCCTCAAAGATAGTAAGTCCAATCTATGAAATGGAGATACCATACTAAAGAGGAGAGTCTGCTGAGCAAAATATGTAAAATTGTGTGTGTAGTGGCAAAAATGTGGGAACAAGAGCAAGTTATAAAACTGTTTTTCAGCTATCCAACCGGAATTTTCTCTCATTTAATATAGGAGTTAACAGAGTTTTGGTTTGTGTTGCCGTCGCTTTTCGGCTCATACTGCCAAAACCATCTGTCCGATTGCTTGCATAGTTACATTTTCGTGACCAGCACAACTTTTCCTACAACTTGGATATAATAATATTTATGTGGGGTGAAAACTGTGGGAGTTAGAGCAAGTTTAAGATAAGACTTCTTGACGATTTTACAGCTGTTCGCCACTCCAACAGTGACGTCACCACAATGTAAGTTCCCAGAATGTATTGTAACAGAAATTATAATAAAAAAATTGTAGAAGTTACGAAAAATTTGAACAGTGAAGAAATTATACAAGCTTAACTTAACGTTTTGCAGTTTGAATGACATTTCTAGCTAAAAGTATGACAGAGTAAAAAAATAGCAGAAAATAGCTGAATCAGCACAAAAATGGCTTGATTTAATAGGACCTCAAAAAATGACTTTTAAAATTAATTATCTCAAAAAGTAAAAGGAAAATCAACAATCTGTACTGATGCAACGTAATTCAGATTAAGCTACATTTTTTGAAGTTTGAACGGAATCAATAGCTGAAAGGAGTTAGTCAGCTAAATTTAGGCGGATGAAGAATAAGAAGAAGAAGAAGTAAGAAAATAGAGTGTGCTGCTTCTGCTGAAGCAAGCACACAATTATTTATTTTGCATCATATTGACATCGCATTGAGTTTCTAAAACTTGTTTCCACCTCGGGCTCATAATGATATGGCTGACCTATTCCAGCTGCCTAAATTCCAGCTTGAATTTCATAATCTCCTGACAAATCTGATATTTCAGCGGACTCCGAAAACAAGGCATTTCTCTCTCATCCTCACTACTGTTGCTGGAAGTGTTGTACATGATTTGTATCGAATTTGAAAGCAAAAAATACGAATGTTTGTTAGTAGCTCGAGACAAATGTGTGGGGTTCTGTATGCAAAACCCCCTCCCCCCTACTCTGCTCAGAGCATTGTCCTTCTGGAGATGACTTAACTTGGATTATGTAATCTTTTAGCAATTTGCAAGAGGCGTTCTTGAACAAGGATTTAATTTGCATTTTACACTTCTTATGAATATAAATATGAAAATCTAGTGTCAGATTCAAATTCATGTGGTATAAGTGCTGTTGAGAGGTTAAAAAGTAATTTCTTGGAATTTTGGGTGTCATGGGACCTTTAAAATAAGTTGAATGGTGTGAAATATTTAAGTATGACAAATAAGCTAAAATATAAAAAATTGGGAAGTGGGCAAATACTTTCTCACAGCACTGTGCAGGACATATGCTATCACAGCCACAGGCTGAGCACATATTGTTTCCCGAAGGTGCCATTTTGCCTGGAAAGCAGATGCAACAGTTGCTTGTCTCAGTGTCACTTACCTCGCCCCCCCCAGCAATCAGGCAGAGGCTCGTCCTGGCTCCTATTGCTGTTACTCAGATAGTCACTTCTATCTCTCATTTGTTTTTTTCTATACAGTTTCTATACCTATAACTAACTGCAAGTTGATTCTTTTTCTTTTACACTGAGTGCTAAACTTTGAAGAGCGCTAACATTTTTACCAGTCCAATCTTGTTTGTATCAGAAAACTGTGAAAAGCTATTTTATCATAGTTGCTCGGATCTGATTTAGATAGGGAAAGAGCATGGAATCTTGAATAGAGGGACTTCGTTGTGGATATGTCCAATAGATTCATAGTAGAGATGCGCGGGTCAGCTCTCACGTCATTCAAACCTGCATTTACGCTTAAATCCTCAACCCTCCACCCATCCGCAATTATTATTTTTGCCGACTTCCAGGCTATCGTGCCTTTTAAAATATATGGTTTTCATTGATGTATGAGAGGTTTCATTAATGATTAACTCTAAAGATTAGAGATGTTGCTAGTGTTCACAACAAAAGAGTTGTATTAGCGCTGATCCATAAAATAATTTATTTATTTATATATTTTTGGCAATGAAAAATTACCTGTAGCCTTCTCAATTCAGTCAGGGGGGTGTGGATTATTTATCATTCACTGTTGTTAGACATGCCTGACATGCTTACTTAATAGTCATGCAATGCCAGTGCAATCAAACAATTAAATAGATTACATTAGCCTAATGTAGGTACTTGACAAATCAACGTCATCGCCTTACTGCTGCGAGCCACTTCTCAGTGTTATCATTGCCGCTGTAGCTGGTAAAATACCCATTTGAAATTCGTTTCTCTCCTGCTATTTTAGGCTGACTACGTACTTTACATCCAAGGCTTCTCCCTCGTTATTGAATTTTTCCAACTGGTTGTCAGCAGCGCTCCAATTCAAATTCTAACTTAATTGAACAGAGGTCCGAAGTTTGCCCTCATGTTGTTTGCAGATGGGAAGAAAAAATGTTCAAACCTGTGTAATGTTGATTGGGCATCTGAGCAATACAGGGCTAAGTTATATTCAAATTGATTATTGCAAAATGAACAAACAATGTATTGAAAAAAAATGGCAGCAGCAGCATTCGTCCCCTATCAATTGATGACTGTGGGCTTAAATCTTAGGTTGCAGTAGAATTTTGCAGGGTTTTTTGAGCTCATACCAGTGGTATTGGGAATCGGTTGATCCAACATATGTATTTTTGTCACGGAGGGACCTTATGGTTTTTTAATTTATTGTATAATTCGATTGCCCTGCCACTGGCACTATAGTGCCACCACGTCAGCAGCAGTATCTGCAGGAGTAGCGGATCACTTTCCGATCGGATGCTAATTGCATGAATTCTATTGAGAACTCAATGAAAAAATCAGTATCGTTTTAAAAGTTTTTTCTTCTGGTTTGCAGTGACACAAAACACATAGTGAGCAGTCTTCCATTCTTGCATGGAAAATAGTTTACTCTTGAGCTACCGTTTAAGTAGTGGCACATCAAATTTAGTATCGAATCATTCCACTGGCAGCAAATTCCATCACTCAGCAACTCGCCAAGAAAGGTCCATGTGAAGATATCACACATATTTACGATTTCAGAAATGATTATAATGCAAACAACAAACCTTATCTTGTTTAGCACCCCTTATCCATCCATCCATCCATCCATCCATCCATTTTCTGCTGCTTATCCGGAGTCGAGTCGCAGGGGTAGCAGACTAAGCAGAGAAGCCTAGACGCCCTACTCCCCAGCTACGTCCTCCAACTCTACCTCGGGGACCCCAAGCCATTCCCAGGCCAGCCAGGAGTAAGAGTCTTTCCAGCGTGTTCTGGGTCTGCCTCAGGGCCTCCTCCTAGTTGGACATGTCCAGAAAATCTCTAAAGGGAGGCATCCAGGAGGCATCCAGACGAGATGCCAGAACCACCACAACTGACTCCTCTTGACACAGAGGAGCAACGGTTCTACTCTGAGCTGCTCCTGGAGGTCCGAGCTCCTCACCCTATCCTTACAGGTCAGCCTAGCCACCCTACAGAGAAAGCTCATTTCGGCTACTTGTATTCACGATCTTATTCTTTCGGTCACTACCCAAAGCTTGTGACCATGGGTGAGGGTTGGAATGTAGATCGACCTGTAAATCGAGAGCTTCGCTTTTACGCCCCGCTCCTTCTTCACCACAACAGATCGGTACAGTGCCTGCTTCCCTGCAGATCCTGCAGCAATCCGTCGATCAATCTCAGGCTCCATCCTGTCCTCACTCGTGAACAGGACCCCGAGATACTTGAACTCCTCCACTCGGGGCAAGAACTCACCCCCCACTTGAAGGGGACAATCCACCCTTTTCTGGGAGAGAATCATGGCCTCACAATTTGGAGGTGCTGATTAAAATTAAAATATCATTAATCACAATCCAACTGGAGTGCATTTTGCATTGAATAAACTACTCGGTGGGGAAGTATTTTCTATACATATACCATGGTTTGAAGGTAGTATTATTATATTTGATAAGCAAATTGAATTGGAACCATGAATAAGTTATCAAGCGATCATGTAACGTCATGCTGACACTAAAACCACCCTTCAGTGAATGCACATGTATATGCATGCTTACGCATATTGTCATACGTAAGTGTGCATAACAGCACAAGAAACTCGCTTGAATTAACACAAGACAGAATGAAACAAAAGTCGCTGTTTACGTTACTGCACAAATCCAAAACATTTGAGCTGACAAAAGACGGTAAATTGCGGTGTTAAAAATGCATACTGTTCAACGAGTGAGCTATATGGCAGCCAAGTTTCTTCTCAAACCAGAAAAAAAAACATTTTCTTTTGCACCGGTCAGATCTCTTATTTTCATAGTACCACCCATGCTATGAAACATCAAAAACACCGAAGTAAAATCCATTTGTCATGTCGATTGGTATGAGCTAATTTGCAATAAACAGACCTTTTAAGTCCTAAAATGGCAGTTTCAATGACATATATGTGAAAACACCGTCTGTTAAAGACCAAGTGATCCGCTACTCAATATGATCCGTTACCTCTTCGTATACTGCATGAACTCGTCAGTCTAGGAGCCCTTGCAGAGCATGTACAATTATCAATAAACCCTTCGCGCAACAGCAAAATGAACAAAAACTGCCAAACATAGAATATGGGCCCCTTCTTCATTTAGCTTGTTATTAAGTTATTTATTTAATTTGATGGTCTTGGAATTCTGAGAAAACAAAGACATCATTCACCTCATCTCCAGCTTTAATACTATGTTGGCTAAATTTAATATGTGTTCCTCGAGTACAAAGGCCAGGTTATTCCAAACATATTGTACCTCTTTTTATGGCTCGGTGCTGTGGAATTTGAATAGCAATCATATTCAGCGTTTCTATGTTTCATGGCGTAAGGTGTCGTGATGTACTTGGCGTGTCCCTTATAATACACACTGCAGTTTGCTTCCCTCTCTTATGTCTGCTCCTAGCATTGAAAATCAGTTACTGTGTCGGTTTGCCATGTTAATGTGCAATATTGCTAATGGCGTTAACAATTTAGTTTGTCTGTTTTACAAGGGGCTTATGTTTAGTAAATCGTCAGCAGCTGTTAACATGAGACATCTTATGTTCAGATTAAATGTCAATACTCTGTGCTGTGACCGTTCTGCTTTGAAACGCAGTTTAAAAGGTGATTGTAATGATGAAATTGCCATGTGTATTGCCAAACTTTGTGATGTAAGGGATGGCCTGAGAGTATGCGACTTTGAAATGAATGATATTGTATGTATGATCACTTCACTGGCATGTATGTAAAGCTTACAACTACTGTACCTGATTAATGCTTCCCCTCCCTTTGCTGCACTTATTCTGTGTGAATAAATGATTATTATTATTTAGCAGCCTATCATGTGCGAGCTATGCGTTTTGCGGCTATCGTAAACATATTGCGCTTTGCAGCTGTTGCATAAGACATACCCCGCAATGGACTCGCTGTCATGGTTAATTACTTCACTGACACGCTCCCACGCAGAACTTTACTGCTCTTCGTTTTTAATGCTCCTTCTTAAAGTGCAAATTCATCCCATTTTCTCGAAACAAAACTAATCTGCTGTACATTTGACCAATTAGTTCATGAACAGTATCCTGGTAATTAAATGCCCCAAATTTAGCACTTTTTCTTGAAAATGAGCCTTTATTGCGGTCCGAGTGGAGATTTTCGAAAAAAAAATGAAGATTGATCCAAATTTGCCAATTAGCGGATGTTGCGTAATGGGAGGAGTTCCAAACGCGGAAGTTTAGCTGAAAACAATAAAAAAACAACATTTTGTTTAAGAATATTATTTCCATAAATTGATGAAAACAAACATTTTTCACATCAGAAGGGGAAAAGGAACAAGGCGACAATCAGCCTGTAGGCATGGGGCACCGAAACAACTTACTGAGAGTTTTATTGGGCCATGTTGAGGAAAGGTGTCTGAAAATAAATAGCCTACATACATTATGACAACACGAGACCTTCAGTCTATTAACTCTGACTCCACAGTGCACACTTGACAAACAACATGGCTCATGCAGGTCAAATGAAGCCCTGTTTGCTTACCTTGGGTGCGTTTCCCGAAATCACAGATGCTGACTTGTATAGTTGGAACCACTGACTGTGCATGGACAAAATGAAAGTTGCCAACTTAGTTTGCAAACTATGCTTTTGGGAAACTCATCCCTGGCTGGCTAGCATACTTTCGCTATCAAATTATCAAGTTACATGTGTAATAATTTTCGCTGATACTTGAATTTATTAATTCAGTGGTGGAAAGAGTAAGCATGCTAGCTAGCGAATTATTCATCCCATTGACTTGAACAGACTAGAAGCTTATGCTTTTTCTATTCTCCAGTTGCTGCTCCTGGTCTCATTCTGGCTTCGCTAACATGGCCGAAGTTTCGATTTTACTCAAGGTCTCATGATGGAGAATGGATTTAGTTTAGTTTTGAGTAATATTTTGAGTAAAATAATATCTGCACTCATTTTAGGATGGGCTTATTAAGCGGCACCCTAGGCCTCTGAGTACAGAATAGATGTGGACGATTCGGAACTGGAGCAGTTTGGGCTCGGCCAATTCACCAGTGGCTTATTACGCGGCGATTTCAGTCATTTCTATCCAGACTTTTCCTGTTACTTGGGATCTGGCTAATAAAAGCAGTCATCAGTGAAGTGTTTAGAGCGGGGCCCAGTTTCAGAAAGCAGGGTAAACAAACTCTGAGTTTGTCCTCTAACTCTGAGTTGACTTACTCTCAGTTGCTGACCATAGAGTTTTCGGATTCAGAACAGGTGATGATACTTGATTCAATCAACTCTGAGTTAACTTACGCCAGAATCAGGCGTGTGCATGAGGATATTAAAAGCCCTCATCAATGGAACACAAATTACAAGATTCACCATGGCAACGGTGGAGAAAAAAAGTTGCGCGTCTTACTTTTCTCCAGCGGAGTTGGAGATATAATAAAGGTATACAATGAGTACGAACACATATTTTTAAAAAAACGAAGAGCTACGCAATTTGTTCTGAACTGAGAGCATGTCTTCGGTGTGTCACATGAGCAATATGCGGGCTGAGAATTTTGTTGAAATAAATTATAGATTCCACAGAGAAACGGAACGTTCAAACAAATATTCGTCCAGAAATGATAAAACATCTAAACGTGGTGGGATAACTCTCTCTTAATGAAGATTTATTCTCAGTATTTGCACTTCAATGTCCACTGTCTCTTCAAGGAATGGACATGCCATGTCTAACATCTCCTCAGTCTACAGTCCCTGGAGGAGAAGAAACTGAGTTACTTGAATAAAACCTGCCAGTGAGCGGGTTAGCTTCACAGAGGATGTTGCCATGGCAACTGACTCAGAGTTGTACTGAACTCCACGCTTTCTGAAACAGGGCCCTGGCGTTGTCATTTTTACTCCGGTTTTTCTCAGCTCGTTTTGTTTCTGAGTCCTTTTTTGCTCCAGCGTAATTTGTATTCGAGAAATCCTAGCTCCTGCATTTCGTTACTGCAGTGGCATAGCCAGCGGGGGTGCTAAGACACGTCCCTTTTTGACTGCAATTAGTAGTTCTCAATCATTTTCCTTTATTGACACGTTTTCCAATTATCGTAATTGGCAACCGAAGACACGGTTTCTCTCCATATGCGATCTAACAGCGATTAAATCATGGGCTAAATTCAGTACAGTTGCGGAACAAGAACAGAGAATTGGGTTGCACAAAACTTCCGTTGGTAACACTTTACAATAAGGGTACAACAATTAACATTAATTAACATTAGTTCATTAACTATCAGTTAATTAGCAGGTAACTGATGTGTTAGATAGCTGAATAAGCATTACATAACCATAATTGAATATTTATTAATTTTCTGTGTATCCCTTATTGTGAAGTTGAAAACATCCCTTAAGTATCCCCTATGTAGCACTTCAAACTATTGAACCATAATTTATAAATTAATACCTTAGTTCATGTGAACATCATTTGTAAATGATTACCAGGTGCATTAGTTAAATGTTAATTACCTGTTAGTAAATGCTTATTACTGCATTGACTAATGTTAATTGTTGTACCCTTATTGTAAAGTGTTACCCTTCCGTTTAAAACAATTATTAGTCCTGACCTATTCTCAGTCATTTTCATAATTAACAGAAGGTTCACTCCAAGAGCACTCCACAGTTAACAGGTGCTGCTTGTTCTCCCCAATTAGGTAAGACGACAATCATTCATCTGGACACGTATTTGCTGTATTTAAATCAACGTCATTCAAAATTGCAAACCTGTCGACTCTCACGCAAATAGCTTGAGCCGCAGGCTTTTTATAGCCTATTTAACTGCCGAATGCTACTTTTTTTTCCCAACCCACACAATACTGAGAATGAAAGTCCAGTTCAATCATCGCAAAGCATTGGCCTATTAAGTATCTAAATTATTTTTCTGTACTGAATTTAGCCCATGATTTCATCGCTGTTAGATCGCATATGGAGAGAAACCGTGTCTTCAGTTGCCAATTCAGATCATTGGAAAACGCGTCAAAAAAGGAACACATACAGACACATTTGTGGAACGGGTCGACATGCCCAAGTGTAGACCGGAGACTGTAGAAATCCGGTCCCAGATATCAAGCACCTCCGCTCCAGATCTGCCCCGGCTCTGTGCCGACTCCAGCTGATACGGCTCAGAGCCGGGGAAGATCCGGAGCTGAGGTGCTTGCTATCTGGGGTGGGTTTGAGTTTAGAGGAAACCATGGACAGTGAGGAGCAGCTAAAAGTGGACCAACAGCTTATGGACTGCTTCGGTGTGTATTATAAGGACCTGCTGGTTCGTGCGCATAACTGTGGTGTGTCGTTAGCGTGGAGAAACGAACAGCTTCTGCACTGGTATGTGATGGAAGGGCGAAAGCTCCGGGCTAAACGGCCTTTTCGGAAATTGCCCGTGGTAATGGTTACTTATTGCGTCGGAATGACCAGCATTTCCTCGCTGAGAATGGGCGCGTTATGGATAGTGCGCAAGAGTTAAATAGAGCTCCGGTTATGTTATGAGAATAATACAGGTTTTACAGACTGTAAGTTCTGTTTGCATGAACCGTTGCTTAGGTGGAGCTAGCGAATCGATCACTTTTACAGGAAAGAATTAAATATTCAATCGCCGATTTAATATTCAATCGACAGCAATGCAGAGAAATCGTTTGTGATACCAGACACGTTATAGCCTGTGCGTTTCCCTATTGCTTTCACCGGTAGCATCAGGGAGCTTACCCAGATATTGGAGAAGTATCAGGCAGACCCCGGTCATGGATAAGTAAAGATCGTTCACAAGCACCCAAAAACGCACCCCCAAGCTTTGCAAAACCTACGTCTGGTCTAACTGCACCTCTCCGTTAGCTTCAACTGTAGTGGCTACAATCAGGCAACGTTATGATGAAACTGTCACATTGATGCTTACCGAAGTAACACAAGCATACCAATCAGAATTGCTGCATGTAAGTTAACCAGGAGCATTTTTAATTAGCAGAGCATGGGAACTAACACGCAGTAGCTGATAAGCGGTCATGACTTTGAATGTAATCTGTCGCGCAAAAAATTCAGTTCGCGTCTGGTGTGAAAGCGGCTTGACGTGCCCGTATTCGCGTCTTTGCATTGACTTTGAATGTAATCTGTCGCGCGAAAAATTAAGTTTCGCGTCCGGTGTGAAAGCTGTTAACGCTCCCATAACGCGTGTATTCGCGTCTTTGCATTGACTTTGAATGTAGGCTAATCTGTCCCGCGAAAAATTTGTTTCGCGTCCTATGTGAAAGCAGCTTTATGGATAGTAGGCGACAGCTAGAGAGAGCTCGGTTATGTTATGAACATAATACAGGTTTTGCAGACCGTAAGGTCTGTTCGCGCGGACAAGTTGCTTATGTGGAGCTAGCAAATCGATCACTTCTACAGGAAAGAATTTCCTATTTAATCTCCGCCTTTTTCGGCTTTTTATTACCCACAACAATTTCTAAAGGGGGATGAAATTATGTCACGGTAGTGCAGAGAAATCATTTGTTATACCAGACACGGTAGAGCTTCTGCGTTTCACATTGCTTTCTCGGTAGCACCAGAGAGCTTTCCCAGACATTTGTGAAGTATCCGGCTGATCCCGGTCATGGATAAGTGAAGCGATCACAAGCAGCCGTAAACAAACCCATACACGTATCCCAAGCTCTGCAAAACCTACGTCTGGTCTAACTGTGCTTTTCAGCCCTATTTTGTGGACACATACAACACCTCTCCAGTTAGCTTCAACTGTGGTGGCTACAGTTGGGCAACGTTATGATGAAACTGCCACATTGATGCTTACTGAAGTAACACAAGAATACCGATCATAATTATTGGACATAAGTTAACCAGGAGAATTTTTAATTAGCACGGCACGCGAACTAACATGCAGTAGCTGGTAACCGAGCGGTCATAACAACCACAGAGACAAACCCTTGCAATACAGGTTTTACAGACAGCAAGTTCCATTACCGTGGACAGTGGCAGCAAGCATCCAAATTACAAACAAGTGTAAAAAGTTAGCTTCAAATGAGGTTTATGTTCACACATCTTCTGTAGACTTTCCCCTGATATCACTCTTGCATATTTAGGACACAAAAATTAGCCACCGTAACTTGGCTAATTTAGCCACAGTGCTACAGCTACAATCAACTGGCTATCACTTCAGGTTGGCTTATGCAGTAAAAGCAACTTGCATCTTCTGTGTCTGTGAGTCACGGACAGTCGCGACCCATCCAGGATTTATCTTCAGATATTTTAGAAAGCCTGCGCTTGAGGCCAGTTGTTAGTGCTAACTATCGTTAGCAGTCCTGCTAGCCAGTAGCCACCCGTAACACGTTAGCTTCACTTACATTATTTGCTGTTATATCGCTACTTTACAGCTTGTGGCTCGAGCGCTTGATCGATGCAGCTGCTTCAGGTTTGAGAAGCAGCTGAAACGCTTTATCCTGTGTCGAATTATCCTTTATTAACAAAGCTGTCTTTGGTGAAATGCTCAGCACAAGCAGCTAACGTTCCTTTGGCGTGGGCTGTTTGCTGCCAGCAAACAAAAAAAAGCTACCCACTGATTTCTGGTGGCATCGCTTTTTGGAAGAGAAATAGGTGTTTTTCTTCGCGTCCAAAAAGTAAACGGACAAGCAGCTTTGGGAGAGATACTGACAAAACTGCACCTCAAATGATCTCATTCTTCTTCTTTTTGTATTTCCCAAAGTGTAGACGCTTACTAAGGCATGCCGTTGTTAGTGCCTGCTAGAATAGTTTCTGGTGTGGGCAGGTCCAGCGCCGTGGTTGGCTCTGGCTAGGTCTGTATTAATTGGACGGCACAACCTGACGTCAGGTTTTGCCCAGATCTCGTGAAGATCTCGGGAGGAGCTGTTCAGAGAGGAAATCACGTTCACGAAATCACGTTCTTGGATTACGGCAAAACCCCTGTATCTTATGTTTTGAAACTTCTCAGAGGTTGAGTATGGACAACCAACATTATAACATTACTAATATGTTTTAAAAGAAGGATCAGCATAATAGGTCCCCTTTAAATTCGGTACCGGAACCGCTTTAGTGAGGCTTCAGTTTCAATACTCTACTGCGGGTACCCGGTAGGTATCAGTAACCCATCGGAACCGACGCCTCTATGGGTACCCGGTTCTGAAAAATATCGATACCCGGAGCCGGTTCTCAATTTTGGAACCGGGTAGAACCGGGTACCCGCCGGAACCGCCCAAGCTTAATTTTCAATGATAAATAAAAAAGTTATGGCTGCCACAAACATGAGAAACATGGAAAAAGTAACACCTTAGGAAATCAATGGAAAATGCATTAGATCGCATTGAAAAGTTGAGTTCAGTCTTAGTCTGTGGCTTACACCCATTTTTCAGTCTGTATTATCTGATGATTCAAATGTTTATCACTTTCCTGGAGTGAATAGTATAAATTTCATCATCACAGCTGCTTTTAAATCATGATTTTATGGCAAAATTCATTTTTTAATCCTTGTAGCAATTAGTGATTATTAAAGGTGGGTTATTATGGAATATTTTTATTAAAAAATTTTTTTTGGAAAAATAATCAAATTTTGCCCATTTAACCCCAGATCACCCCTTAAGAGAATGTAGTTGAGTGATTTTTAATAGGATTGCAGAATGGCTTTGACCCAAAGAGGTTATTTCTAACTTTAAAACAGATTGAAGTGTTGCAAATACACAGTTATGCTGACGATTTGCCGTATAATTGCCATGGGAAAAAACATTGTAGGCACACTTATTGATTCCCGTGGGACGTTGCGATACGTCTGCAAATTGTTTTGATTGAAATGCATTGACTACTTGCAAGTTTAAGTATATCAATTATTTTAGGATCATTCTCCATATACCCCATTTTTTGTATTCTATTAAATTCCCAAAAATAGATATTTTGACAATTTGTCAATTATTTCATCCCACAACATAAATGCATTTCCAGGAAAATTAATTGCCTGTCTGATACACACTGCTTTAAATTACAGGACTTGAAAGCTGAAATAATAATAATCCATGAAATAATAATTTTTTAATAGAATATTTATGTCGCTGGCTTCAGTTCTTGGCTTCAAAAGGTTGGCACGCTGAAGCAGTACACACGGGGAATACCCATGCAAGCAAGCTCATGAGATATATAATGAAATAATGTAGAAAATACATATTCATCAGCAGGCTGCTATAACTGTGGTCTACTGATGCATGTGGATGCATCATTTTCTTTAGGATTTGTAATTTGACCTTGGCGTGAAGTTCATGTAGCTATCCTGCATGGCTGCGTGCTTATATCTGTGCAGGCATGTGGGTGTTTATGCGTCTTCAGTATTTATATTCAGGTGATGTCCCTATCCCTGCTAATTCATGTGCTATTCATTATTCACTTATACAGCTGAGTATTTTTGAAACAAACAAGTTAGAACTGCAGTATTGCCCTCTGCCCCTCCGAGAATTAAGATCTCTGGATTAGTATGCAATTTGTCAAGCCCATAAAAATAGAATATCTTTGAGGTATGTGCAATCTGACTCACCATTTTCATTTGCATGTATTCGTTGCAAAAAGGCTGTCAAAATGTTACTCTGGTGCATCCTGGTTGTGTTGCCGTGAGCTACGTGTTGGCAAGAAGTAAATGTGGACAGTCTTTTATATTTCACTGCAAAATGCAATAGCCTGCTCTTGACACCATGTGATCCTTCCGAGAAATTTTTCACGATGGCAGCACATTTGATCAAAATGAATATCAAAGTTTATAAGGCCCCAGAACACACTGGAAATGTTTGTGTTATCTGCCTTTTCAATAGTGTTAGTTATGCCCTCCCCCAGAGGGAGAGGGGAGACATATTGTTTTAGGCTCGGCTCCCGTTCGCGTTCCCCTTACCGTTCGCATTCCCACTTCGTTTCCGGAGCGTGACTCCAAAACCATTTGCATGATCTTAACAAAACCTTGCACACTTACTACACAGGTCCCGAAGTGGAGCCTTTTGGTATGTGCCTGCCTGTCTGTCTGTCCGTCTGTCAGTCTGGATGTAATCAATTTTTGTCTGGAGCATAACTCCAACACTGTTTGCATAATCTTAACCAAACTTTGCATACTTACTACTCGGGTCCTGCAATGGTGCCCTTCGGTGTGTGCCTGTCTGTCTGTCCGTCTATATGTCCGTCTGGTGGGTTAGGCAGGGAAGGGTGCCGGGGGTGTCTGTTTTTACGAGTAAAAATTCACTATAATTGATAAATTGATTAATTGATAAAATGCAAAGGTGATGGATCTTCTGCAGTGTTCAACACAGTGCACAGTGTTATGTTGGCAATGGTACGCTCTTTGCATGTGCTCTTTTATTATTCTGTCATGTTTCATTTGTCAATCAATAAATTTATTTAATTTTACCTGTATCTAATATTTTTATCATTTCCTGTGTACGTTTGTCTTGCTTTAAACCCTCTTCATTTGTTTGAGATGCCCCCTCCCTCAAAATAATTATTAGATAAAAATAGTCAATGAAATCGACCCAAATTTACAAAAAAAAAAAAAAAAAAAAAAAATGTTTGCAAAATTTGTCTGTGTGAATCTTAAAGGTCCCCTATTATGCCACCAAGTGCACAGCTAATTAGCCATTATGAGGCAGTTCAAAGTCTCTCCTACCTGACATCACAAGGGGAGTGACCACCCAGAAAAATGAAATCTGATTGACTGCTCGGCTGAAAGTGATCAGTTCTTCTTGCCTCTGACTGGTTACGTCCCCATGTGATGTCAAGAGGGAAAAGATTTTGAAATGGTTTGTAATACCTAATTAGCTCTGCATCTGGTGACATGATAGGGGACCTTTAATCTTATGGAAATATCTCATTTGGATGAAAATGGGTCTGGATATCTTGCACTGTGCAAAAAGGGGAATATCTCTCTGGGGACAGGCTCATCAAGCAAGTAGCGTGATCCGCCACTAAAAATAACGTGACGCCATTGACAATGAGGCCAAATTTGGTTGAAACATGCCTGTCTCCATTGACAATGAGGAGCACGTCTGTGATCCGACAGGACCATCCCATCACGTGCTCTGATTGAAGAGCTGCTTTCATCCTGGAGCTGTCTTCACACCGTACAACATTGTATTAGGCTGAAGTTTGCTTCTGTTTCACAAGCTTCCAATTGAAATTTTCCGATCCACCTTAGAAAAAGGCTTAATGTCTGTATATGAGGTGCTCGGACAATCTCAATTGAACTTGTGAACTGAAAACGTAACATCTGAGAATTAGGTGAGATGGAAAGGACTCGTTGAAAGAAATGGTATTTTATGATTTACAATCCATGGTGTTGATCACTAGTGTAAATAAGCCCCTCAGAACAATAGTGGTCTAACTCCATTTTTTCTCATTTTGAGAAAACAGCTTCCAAAGTTCGACATTGTCAAATTCAGCATGCCAGTAAGTGTTTAAACCTATCTTGAAGTGACATCCTTTGAATCTTCGCTTTCATGGTCAGAAAGTATTTTGTTGTCAACGTTGACATTTTTGTTATTTTTGCATGTTTTGCTTAAAAACTAAGAATTTTGGAGTTAGACCACTCTTGCACTACTATCTATATTTCAGAGGTGGAACTAACAATCTTCTGGCCCATTATTGCATGAATAGATTTTATCTTTAGCATGAAAAACGTGGGTCTAACTCGGAAACTTAGAAAATCGGAGTTAGACCACTATTGTTCTGAGGGGCTCAAATATAGGTGGTGCAGCCAGTGCAGTCTCACTGGGGCCTAGAGAGCTGGGGCGCTTTCACACCTCGGGCATGTTCAAGATCTCGGGGTCTCACACAAGGTCTTACGAGGGTAGGACCTGTGTGTTTTGAATGACTCACGAGTTCTTGCACGTTTTCCAACATGGCTACCAACCAGGGTTTGCATTAAATTCCATTTAAAAAAACAAGCTGTGCAGAAGTGGACGTCATATTGAAAAGCAAGGCGAGACCGCTCGCCTTTGTTCTTGCTCATCTACGCAAGACCAAATGTAGTTCAATCATTAACGATGCAAGAACTCGTGGGTTCTCGCTTGATCTCTCAATCTTGAACATGCCCCTAGTACAACTGTTACGAATGTCCCCTCTCCCCTCTTCCCCCTCTGGTCATGAAATTTTTTTCTGCAGGTCGGTTGGAACCATTATGTACATCAGCTACTCACAGCTCAGCTGTACTCATGCATTATTGAGAATGGCAACACATTCGACATTGTCATTGCCAGCTGAGTTGTGCACGCGGCTTGTGTGACAATAACCATCGAAGTGCTCTGCATTATGCAAAATTACAGGCAAACTAGCGGGTCTGCAGCAGAAGTCAAATAGTCTATTTGTTAGGCCTTCGCTTCGGCGACTAATACAGCAGATCTGAGAGCACATTTCATGATATCAGAAAGTGAGGATAATTTCCGATGTTATTAGCCCAAAATACACCGCTTCGTGACCATAGACTGTTTGAGACAGTCTCCTGGTTTAGGCATAGAGCTGATAAGCACATGCTCGTCACTGGAGCTAGCCAATGCAAAGGACCGACCAGCCACTGATTTCATACAAAGCAGATGATTATTCAGAAATCAGAAAATTTTTCACAAATCTTAAGCTATTTTCTAAAAAATAGCATCTCTGGGATGATGTACTGGTTTGATGGGACTTTTACGGTAGGTCTTTTGTAGCGCTTTCACGCCAGGGTAGTCCAACGGACTTGGTTCGATAGGGTGGGGAATGCTCAAAAAGTTCACACCTTCATTTCCTTTGATTCACTTTCACACTGCACTTTTGTAAACGGACCAAACCGCCTGGACAACATCATGCAATTTTGTACAACAACTGCTCATTGGGCGGTATTGCCCGAAACAAGCTCTGACCAGAAAGAAAAAAAGCATGAGGAAGAAGAAAACTCGGCTCATCAATTGGCCAGGACCTCTTTTTGGTTCACTTCCTCTCTTTGATTCGCTGGATAGTTGGTTTGCATTTCCTATTGTAAGCAAACCGCACCAGGGTTCACTTGCAAGTGAACCGAGACCTATGTTTTCAGGCGGACCAGAGTTCGCTTGTTTGGTCCGCACCAAAGTTTGGATGAGCTTTCCACACCAGCCCAAACTAAATGGACTATCCAAGGAAACGAACTCTGGTCCATTTAAAGCGGACCAAACAGCTCTGGTGTGGAAGTGCCCTTAAAGCAATTCTTACCTTTCTGGGATGTCGCGCAGCACTCAGTAAAAATTTGAACATGAACAACTCCGCCTCCCTCCAAAGTCCCACCCTCTTCCCCCCAATTGCCAGACTTCTCCTACGAAAAAAAATATAACTGATATCGTAGTTCGTCAGACTACAAAGGTAACTAAACGTTACGAGGGCATTTTATTTTATACCACATATAGAATTGAATATTATTTCATAACTGTTGGTTGGTTTTCACTTACCGGTGCCTCTGAATCTGACTCCATTGACCCGTTTCACCCGCGCAGCTCACTTCCTCGTGCCGCACGCAATATTTTTTTTCCTAGGAGAGTGAAACGAGTCAATGGAGTCAGATTCCGAGGCACCAGTAAATGAAAACTAACCAACAGTAATGACATAATATTCCATTCTATATGTGGTATAAATAAAATGCCCTCGTAACGTTTAGTTACCTTTATAGTCTGACGAACAACCATTAACGTTATTATTGTAATTACAGCATTTCAGCACCCGTTTGTTTATAGTCAAATGCGTCATTTTTTTTTTTTCTGCCAGAAAGGCGCGTGACTCGTAAGCGGTGACAGCTATAGGCAACTGGAAGGGGCGCTGCGACGGATGACAGACAGAAAGCTCGGCAAATCATTTTATTCGGACCGAAGAAAATGATTGGTCAGACTTTTATCAGAAATATATGAGAATTGAATATTGAAAAGTTTCAACACCTGGTGGATTTCTTTTACATTTTAGTGTGCCATACGCTTATTAGGAGCATTTTAAGATTACAGAAGAAAAGTTTAAAAATGTCAGAAAGGTAAGAACTGCTTTAAGCAGATCGCCTCTTTTTGGGGAAAAAAGGTGTGAAATCAACCTTTTCGTTGGTTTCACTGATCAGGAAAACATTTCACACATCTGACGCATGGTTTATTGTTAATATTTCTCAGGTTTGATGAGTTCAAGTTTAGCAATTTTTTAAAAACATAGACCTGCTACTCTGTGGTCTGTATCATCCAGTCCATATTTGGCGAGGTCAAATAAAGTGGTTTTTGATCAGGATGAGGTCCTTCATGTTCTAGATGTGAAAAAGCTTGGGAATCTCTTGAAAAAATGCTGCAGTTCAAACTATCAACATCATAGATTGTAAATTAATTAAAGACCATTTAGTTCTTTTCCATCCCCGATACATTACGTTTTCAGTTCACAAATTCGCTTGAGTTTGTCTGAGCACCGCATATACAGGCATTAAGCCTTTTTAAGGTGGACCAGAAAATTCCAATCGGAAGCTGCAAATCCGAAGCCAACTTCAACGTCGTCAACATTGATGGACGAAAGCGGTCTCTGAGGCGCATCGCACGAATGCTACGGCTTTGCAAACGCATAATCACGCATAGCTGCCCAGACCACAGTCGATCGCAAGTGCTTTCTGTCTGTCTGTATTACATTTGCAGACATAAAATGTCGCACAATGCACTTCGAAGTGTGCCACGACTTTAGCTGTACTCATTCCAGCCATCAGCATTCAATCACCCGATCCTTGTTTTATTGTGTCAATCGCAGCTTCATGGCTTTTCACAGATGTAAATTTTTTAAGCCAGGATTTTTGTAGCCAGGGTTAATGTTGTTCTCAAACTTTTGCGTGACATATTGTTTGTCAAAGTAGCACAAAATTGTACCGTGCGAAGACGCATTTATTCCTTGCAGTCGTCCTCAGTCTGATGCTTGTGAAAGGGTTAACAGTGTTTAACATTGTTATTGGGAACATAAAAATGAACTTTGATGGTACCAGAGAACTGACGCAAATCTGTTGTTTTGTCACCATTAGAAGAGCATTGATAGCTGTCACATCAAGTCCTCTGCAAAAATATTTTACAAACAAAGAATTGTGTTCTAACAGTGCAAAGTTGTTTTTTTTTTCATTGTGAAGGATTAGGTTATGTAGCCAAAGCAAGACCATTTGTCCCATTTTCTGCTGCAAAAGTGAGATAAGCACCTGGGGCCTTGGAGCTGCCTGCCAGGTCTGCCCATTGGGAAATGACTAATGGAACAAACTCAGCAGTTCATTCTCCTAAAACAGCCTTTTCCTGGGTCAAGGTAACAGCATATACCCTCTCACCTGTGCCCCTGTGGTCAATGTGGACTGAGAATATCCATGGTGAAAAAAAAAAAAAAATATCCATTCTGAATAAAATGAGTCTTTATGAGAGTTATCTCCCAAATAAGTTGTCACTTCTCAGTTACCAGCAGATGGCGCTACAAGAAAGTATGTAAGTACTGCCCAGTGTCAAGATAGACAGATTATCAACTAATTGAGGTCAGAGAGAAGGCGATTGTTATTTCTTGTTCTTAAAATTTCTTTTAATAATTTCTTCACATTTCAAATGATTGACTGAACTATTAGAAAAAATTAGGGTCATCGGAAGGATTTCATCAAAAGGACCAGGGCAGAAAATCCTTTCAAAAGATTAAGTTAATTCTGTGAATGAAAAGGGAAATGCGTGCTCTCTGGAAGGCCCAACCAACCTCAACCAATCAATCAACCAGTGTAGGTCTACGGTGCACTGTGGAGCACTCTATCAGCAACTCTACTGTTCTGTCTGCGCAAGTATGGCAAATGAGGAAACCATCCCAGAGCTACTGTTTTACAGCTGGACAGAGAAAATTGTGATTCTTTTTTAAATGTAGAAACCATCCCAGAGTAGCTTTTTTACAGGTGGGGAGAGAAAATTGTGATTTTTTTTTTAAGTCTCTTGTCAGTCTCTATGTTTCCTAATATGTTTCTGCTAAAATTAGCAATGAGAAATAAAAATGGACGTAGGTGGGAGGAGCAGGAGAATTAGCAGCAGGAGTCATATATGCGCTGTATGGTAAAATCTAATGCTTATCCGCAGAACTCCTGCTATAGTCTGCTGGAATTTACTATGTTAAATTAGGCCGAATAGAGAATGACAATTTTGTCTCCCCAGCAGAAAAAGAGCAAGCTTTGAGCAGTATAAGCCCCTCTGGGTCCTCAGCTTTGATGGGTGGTGACAGGATTGGATTTCTTCAAAATAGAAAGAGGCCAACAAGACTGACTTTTAACATCACAAATTCCTGCAGACAAATGCTGAGGTTTTGGGAATGAGAATTACATTTTGGTGCAATTACACAGGCTTAAATAAGAGGTGTCACTAGCATGGCCGCAGTCCTTTTCAAATCTTTGCATACTCTAACATGACATACAGTATATCACAGAGCCAGCACTAGAACAGGGAATTGGCGGGGCACAGACAAGTGCCTTTATGACAAGAATTAGTCCTGGCAAGTTCTCAATCATTTTCCTTCATTGACGCGTTTTCCAATTATCGTAATTGGCAACTGAAGACACGGTTTCTCTCCATATGCGATCTAACAGCGATGAAATCATGGGCTAAATTCAGTACAGAAAAATAACTTACTTATTAATAGGCCAATGCTTTGCGTTGATTGAACTTGAACTTGTCCGCATTCCAATGAAATATCGCCTTTCACTCTCGGTATTGCGTGGGTTGATTAAAAAAAAGTGGCACTCGGCAGTTATTTAGGCTATAAAAAGCATGCGGCTCAAGCTATTTGTGCAGGTATGCAATTTTGAATAACATTGATCTAAATATAGCAAATACGCGTCCAGATGAATGATTGTCGTCTTACCTAATCGGGGAGAACAAGCAGCACCTGTTAAGTGTGGAGTGCTCTCGGAGTGAACCTTTTGTTAATCATGAACATGACTGAGAACAGGTCAGGACTAATAACTGTTTTAAACGGATGTTTTGTGCACCCCAATCATCAGTTCTGGTTCCGCCACTGTACTCAATTTAGCCCACGATTTCATCACTGTTAGATCGCATATGGAGAGAAACCATGTCTTCAGATGCCAATTACTATAATTGGAAAACGCGTCAATAAAGGAAAATGATTGAGAACTTGCCAGGACTAATTCTTGTCATAAAGGGGCGTGTCTGTGCCCCCCCCAATTCCCTGTTCTAGCACCGGCCCTGGTATATCATGCAAACATTCCTATTATTCAGGTCCATTATACCGTTAGGTGCAGAAGTATTTGGACAATGACACAATTATTGTAATTTTGCCTCTGTACATCACTGGACAAAGTAACACAATTATGAATATAAGGTTTATTTTTAATACTTGGTTGAAAATCCGACCAGAGTTTATATGAAGTGTTGCTCATAAAGGCTTTATTGAGCGTGTACTATAATCACTTCATTCATGAGTCACAATGTCCTCATAAATCATACTGTACATTAGCAAATGCCATGCTTTGTAAAGGGTGACTAAACACAGTCTTATTCAGCACATTATGCCAGATGTGATATAACTCATAAAGTCACTTGACTAATGGCTAAATGCTACAAAGGGTGACATAAAACTTGCTTATGAATGACTCCAGGCTTTATCCTGAATACCCCAGTTCCACAGAGCTTTCTGGCTTATCGGTCACTCGTCGGAAGCAAAGTTTATTTCTTTGATCCGATGAGGCGAAATTGTCCGATGGAGGAACTAAGCAGCTTAGTTTCTTGATCGGACGATTTCGCCTCATCGGATCACGCCCGACACGTCGGACACTGACCCGATAGTGGACAAACACAAATCGGATTCATTGGCCTTTGATATGATAGTCTTCCGTGGGTGACCGGAAGAAATAAACTTTGCTTCCGACGAGTGACCGATGAGCCAGAAAGCTCTGTGGAACGGGGGTAGAAGGCTTAATAAATCCAGCATCATGCTTTCATTAACTTTCTAAAGCCCAACGTCCCCCTAGTGGTAACATCGGGGTTATGGGATTTTCCGTGACGTGAGCCTCTGACCCTTAACCGCATAATTGGTTTCAAGCTGTTCCTGTTTAAGATTGCTTAATTAGTAATCATACAGTTTATTTACTGAATAAGCAAGACCAATAGCCTGTAATTATTGAGAAATTATTAAGAAATGACAGATCACCAGGGGCAATACTGACAACATACTCAATGGTGGTATTGTAAGGATGGAGAAAACATAATTGCAATTATAAATTAATTCAATACTTCCTCTGAATTTCATCTCCCGTTTTAGCTATTTTTTCAGTAGTGCATCCTAATTTACTTTAAGATTGCACTTAATCAAAATATTTTTAGTGGTCATAATAACAAGCTACATTTGCAAGGAAATGCAGTTGCAGAGGATGCATTAATAATTTATTGAAATACCATTGCTGCTTACTTCGTAGTTTGGTAACTTTGTCTGCTCCTTACTTTCAGTTGGTAACTGAATAATTTAGTAAATTGGTTATTATTGGATCGTGAAAGTTTGATGCATGGCATGCATTTAAAATCATTTAAAATTCATGTCATGCGTCGAATCATGGCAGAAAAATCATTGATGAGGTTTTTATAGTCCACCCTGTGGGAAAGTTGAAGGAAGGCTTCAATATGAGATTGTATGTCTGGCAATCATCAAATTAATTAATTAGAAACAAAATCTAAACCTTATCTAAATGCCATTTTCTGCAGTATGTAGTACATAACATTATACAATATAGCAGTATAGCAGTCGAGTAGAAGAGCACTTCAAAAAGACAGTGAATGTGACGATTGGAGGGTGAGCAAGGAGGGGCGTGTCTGTGATAGAGTGGCAAGCCAAGATGGGAATTCTCCTCCCCTGCCAATAGTAGCAGATCACTACTTTACTGTAGAGAGAGCCAATTGCTACAAGCCTACGTTGCAGAACAGATTAAGCTTCCGATCCCAGCACTATGAGAGATGGCGTACAAAAGAACCTGTAGAGGAACAGATAGTCAAAGAAGAAAAAACGGGAAATGACCAAGAGCCGTGTTGGTGCCGCTTTTGGGAGGTTGAGAAAGCGAGGAATCTAAGGGTGTGAAAAGCGATGCGCAACTAGCCTTGCGGCTACTGAACAGGTAAGATTTGTTTTACTCTGTAGTAGTTATGCAGTTTCATCAGTCTTGGGTACATTACAGTACATTACATTATAGGTTCTTCGCAGACGCTCTTATCCAGAGCGAAGTACAAAAAGTGCAAAATCGGTAGAAAAGTGCAGAGCTCCTAAGAGACAGGTACTAACAGTAAAAGTGACTGAGAACACATCATTCATTTGTTACAAGTCCAAATAAATAGGCAAACACCAAATATACTGACAAAAAACCAAGTAAAATAAACAAAATCAAGGATAGGCACTTAAGCAAAGGGGGATGTAATGTCAGAGTTATTCAGGGTAGTGGAGTAGGGGAAAGGTGGAGCCTGAAGAGGTGGGTTTTCAGGCTGCGCTTGAAGGTGCTCAAGGACTCTGACGTTTGGACCTCGATAGGTAGATCATTCCACCAACAAGGAACCAGGACAGAGCAGTCTTGAGCGGCAAGGGCAGGAGCGGAGAGGGGGTGGAGCCAGGTGACCAAAAGTGGCAGAGCGGATTGCTCTGGGAGGCGTGTACGGTCTGAACAGTCTCCAGATGTCTGCTGGAGCTGTTCCGTTGACTCCCTGGTAGGCTTGCACCAATGTCTTAAATTTGATGTGAGCTGCAACAGGCAGTCAGTGGAGCCTTGTGAGCAAGGGGGTGACATGGGAGTGTCTTGGGAGGTTGTGGACCAGACAAGCTGTAGGGGTCTGATGGCGGATGCTGGGAGTTCGGCAAGGAGGGAGTTGCAGTAGTCCAGGGAGGAGAGGATCAGCGCTTGGACCAGGAGCTGCGTTGAGTAGCTGGTGAGGAAGGGCTGGATTGTTGGTGGTTTTTAATCCTGCTAACGTTAGTTTATAAATGTACTGTCGTCATTTGTGGCCGACCACAGCTTGATTAGCTGTATAGCAGCAAAACTTGGTAGCTACTGCTATTTGTTCTGAAAAAGAGAGGCTGTTGTATTACTGGGCAATGGCATGTATTTATATGAGAAAAAAATAAAGCATGCTTTAAAATGGCTAGCAGAAAAGTGCTTTTGTATAGACAATTGTGATTTTTTCTGTAACAACAATCTCCTCACCATACTAATATCGAAGTTTCTGTATGGATGTAATGTGCCGTTGGTCCTTGTTTTCAGTATGACTCTCACATGAAAATCACTGAGAGTGTTTGTTTATATTGTGATTTTAACTGGGTCGCTACTCTCAATCTCTCTGCCTTCGTCAGAAACCGATGTACGTGCGTGTGTGGTTTGGGGATGGGGAGCGGGGACTGCTGACTTAGTCGAGGGGCAGAAAGTCAGCTAAAATGCCGAAAACCATCTAAAATGACCATATCAGTAACAGCAGCTTGAAGTAAGCCAGGATATTATTGGTCAAACAATCATCTGACAGCAAAGTCAGATCACAGTCAGGTGCACTGAGGTGATTCTCCAGCCTGAGAAGCGGCTCCTCTATGTTAGCAAGTATTTAGTAGAAATTTTGGTTGGGACCACATCCACTTAATACGAAATTTTTAAAAATCGCTGAGCACTCTAGTAACTAGCATTTGCCGTGGGTTTATTGTCTCAAGGTGTATGCAATGTGATTTGCAAACCCTTACCTTAACAGGACACACCTACAAATGGCAGCATCTGCTAGGGATTGACGAATAACACTAACAAGGAACTAGTTGCAGCATGACTATTGGAAACAAGTAGAATTTAACCAGCATATCGGCAACTGATTTTAACATCAATGGCAATTATGATTTGGTCCAGTCATTTCAACAGCAGTAAGGCAACCATCATCTGAATAACAGTTAATCTATTTTTGGCCTCGGTTATTCAAATTTCCTGCACCAAACATACCATTGCTGAAGCATTGATGAAGAATCAATGGCTTTAAATGAACGTGACTGAGACATTGCATTAACCCTTAGGAGTCTCTAAATCTTCCAAAAAAAAACTCTGTATCGCTCTCTCGTATCTATCGCGTCTCTCGATCTCCTGCTATCCATCTCCATCCCGCTATCTATCTCTTCTCCCCTCCCATCTCTGCTCAGTTGGCCCCTCCCCCATCTCCCTCGAGCAGAGTCAGCAGATTTGCATATTTTTTCCATTTCGTCATATGACAAAAAACGCTGAAGCTATTAAAATAAAGGCATCGCCCACCCCATCCCATTGTTCGTACTTTTACGCACGCATAACTATTATCTTTATATGAAATATGTATTATCCTCTCTATTTCTACTAAGTCTAACAAACTCAAATAAAAACTAGCATGGAGTTTCAAGCCAGCACTTCTGACGGAAGTTGACGGCAAGGCTTTTCGTGTCTTAGTTATGATGTCTTGAACTAGTCTCGTGTTGATCATGGGGGCATGAACGGCGACTCCTGAGGGTTAAGAATTTTTAGCTTACCGACCCTAAGGGCCGATAAGCTATTGTCGTGGTGTGGTGTCCGTCGTTCTTTGTCCGGAACAATTTTTATTATCTTTTTTTTGGCCTGATGAATTTTCGTATAAATTTGTTATAACATACTAATAGACCATAGCTCCTGACGTTTTTTTTTTTTTTGGATTTTTGATTGAATCATTTTTGTCCGTTTTATGGGCCCTTGAAATTTTGGCCCCAGTGTCAAAGATAGGACTGAGAAATTTAAAAAAATTATTTCTCAAAAACTGCATGATACTTTTTTCTACATCAGTCAATCAACTTACCTTGGTACCGTCAATGTACAGTGTGAGCACAATTTTGATTGAATCGATGGAAGTGGGTCTAGTGGGAGCGCTGTACTTTATGAATATGCAAGATGGCCTGTAGAGGCCAAATGGTTGCAGATAAAGATTATGTTTGTATTATCGAGATATAGGAAATCATCTATGCCCTATATTTTGGCTATGTTAAATGTGACCGCAGATGCCTTTGAAAGTTTGAACTCGAGGTCAAGGAAAGTATTTACAATGTTTAAAGACAGGCCTTGTAATTTCAAAAAATTATAACTTTTATTCTAAATCTGGCAATCAATTCACCTTGATACACTTTATGTCCGTGCGAGTGCCATTTTGATTGAATCGACGGAAGTGGGTCTAGTGGGGGCGCTGTACTTTAACATTGGGTCTTATGGAGAAGGGGCAAAATCACCTGTGGAAGGTAAATGGTTGCAGATAGAGACGAAGTTTGTATAATCAACGTATAGGCAGTCCTATGTGACTAATATTTTGGATGTGTTAAAGTTGACCTCAGATGACCTTGAAAGGTCAAACTTGAGGTCAAGCAAAATTTTACAACTTTTAAAGGCATCTAGGCTTGAAAATATTGAAGATTGAGAACATATGTGTATTAAACACTTCCAGGAAGTCATAATTGAACTTTCATGTGGTGGCCTTAAACTTGACCTTCGGTGACCTTCAAAGGTCAAACTTAACATAGTGAAATTTCAATGACCTCTATCACCAGAACTATTACAGACAGAACTTAGATTTGTATTGTGGGCATACTGGAAGTCATGTATGAAGTTTCATTTGGTGACATTATATAACATAACATGAGTGGCAAGAACAGGCCATTCAGCCCAACTAGGCTCGCCAGTTTCTTTTTACTATTGTGAATATATCACTTCAGATACTCAATGACTCAATGGTATCTAGCTTTAAGTTAAGCCTGCTCTTGAAAATTCCCAAGGTTTCTGCCTCAACAATATGGTAAGGCAAGCTATTGCACATTGAAATTACTCTTTGGGTGAAAAAATATTTCCTAATCTCAGAGCTAAATTTACCCTTGGTCAACTTCCATTTGTGACCCCGAGTTCTACTAACAAACTTGGCCGAAGGAATCCTACATAATTCACTTTGTTAATCCCTGTAACATATTTAAAGACCTCAATAAGATCACCTCTAAGTCTCCTTTTCCTAAGACTAAAGAGATTAAGGATCTTCAGCCTCTTCTCATAGCTTTCATCTTATAAACCTGGAATTAGCTTAGTGGCTCTTCTCTGAACTTTTTCTAGAGCCTCTATATCTTTCTTAAAGTATGGTCCCCAGAACTGTACACAATACACCAGATGTGGTCTGACGAATGCGTTGTACAAGAGAAGTATGACCTCCTTGGATTTGTACTCAATACTTTTGGCAACATATCCCAGCATCCGATTGGCTTTTTTAACTGCTACTGCACAATGGCTAGAACCTGTGAGGGTTTGGTCAACAATCACTCCCAGATCTTTCTCATGTGCAGCACATTCCAGTTTTAAACCTGCCATGAAGTAATCCTGTCTAATGTTTTTATTACCTACATGTACAACTTTACATTTCCCACATTTCTGCCCTATTCTGGATTCGATCCGAATCATCCCAAATCACTTTATTGGACTCTAAACTATTTACCAAACTTCCCAATTTAGTATCATCTGCAAATTTAACTAATTTGCTCTCAATATTCCTATCAAGGTCATTAATGTAGATAAGGAACAGAAGGGGTCCCAACACCGATCCCTGAGGGACGCCACTCCCCACCATACCTAGCTTAAATGAGATTCCACTGACCACCACTCTTTGTGTTCTGTCCTGTAACCAGTTTAGAATCCACTCCAGAATACCACCTGCAACTCCAATGGAGCTCATTTTAAAAATTAGTCTCTTATGCGGTACTGTGTCAAATGCTTTTTGAAAATCCCAGAATATGATTTCATAAGCCCTGCTCTAATCATAAGTCTTAGTGGCCTCTTCAAAAAATTCCAGAAGGTTTGCCAGGCATGACCTTCCCTTACGGAAACCATGTTGGCTATCCCAAAAGATATTATTACGTTCAAGAAATAATTCCAGCTCATCTTTTATGATAGATTCCAGTATTTTGCATGCAATGCAAGTTAAACTGACTGGCCTGTAATTTCCTGGCTCAGTATGGTCCCCTTTTGCATATATTGGTATTATATTGCCCTGCTTCCAATCATTTGGTATTTCTCCAGTTTCTAAAGACCGTCTGAATAGAGAGAGCGGTTTAAAGATGACCTCACTAACTTACCTGAGCACTCTATAAGCCATCAGGACCCGCCGCCTTATCTGCCTTTAGTTTATGCAACTTGTCTAATACTTCATTATCCCTAACTTCAATTTTTGTTAAATAATCTTGAGCATTGGACATGCCCTCTGGCCCAATAAAAACCTGCTCCGAGGTAAAATTCTCAACAAAATAACTGTTTAGGGTATTCGCAATATCCTTGTTATCATATAGCAGCGATCCATATTTATTCTTTATGCACTTTATCTCCTCTTTGACTTTCCTTTTTCTGCTACAGTACTGAAAAAAGCGCTTAGGATTAGTTTTTGCCCCTTCTGCAATTTGCCTTTCATACAGTCTTCGAGCATTCCTCAGCTCTTTTTTTGACCACAGCCCGCATTTTTCAGTATTCAGCGTTAGTATGCGCATTGTTATTCTTTATGTACATCTTATAAAGATTTCTCTTTTCCCTCAAACTCCTACGAATAGCTGTGGTCATCCACTGAGGATTCTGCTTTTTCAGCTTACTTTTGGACACCTTTGGAATGAATTTGCATTGTGAATCAAGTGAAACCCCCTTAAATCTTTCCCACATCTCATTTACAGACTCACAGTCCAGGAATGTCTCCCATTTTATTTCGCTTAGATATGAGCGCATCCGGTCAAAGTTTGCTCGGCTAAAATTGAAAATTTTGGTTTACGAAGACACCTTTTTAACTTCCCATGAAACATCAAAGTTAACAGTGGAGTGATCACTAGTCCCAAGTGGCTCCAGTACCTCAACATTGCTAATTCTATCAGGGTCATTACAGAGCACTAGATCTAAAATTGCCTTCTCTCTTGTAGGTTAATTAACATACTGCGTCAAAAAAAGTGTCATTTAGAACATCTGGAAATTCTTCCTCCCATTTACCCTGTCCTTTTACCATTTCCCTATCGAAACCAGGATAATTGAAGTCTCCCATAATAATAGTCCCTCCTCCTCTGCAAGCTTGCCTAATCCTCTTAAAGAGCATTTCATTGACAATACTGTCCAAAGCTGGCGGTCAATAGCATACTCCTATGTTTAAACCTGTCTCATGTTTGCCAATGAGCCTGACCCAGATATCTTCACAGGGCAAGGAATGTTCACTTTCAGGAATTTCCTGCACATTTACATTTTCATTCACATAGACTGCTACACCCCCTCCTTGCCTATTACATCTATTCTTCCTAAAGGGCTTATAACCTTCTATATCATATTCATCTCCATCCTCTTCACTAAGCCATGTCTCTGTAATCCCAACTATGTCATAGCCCTTACTAATCACAACGGCCTCAAGTTCTGGAAATTTATTTTTTGCCTTGACCTTGAACTTAAGTAACCTTCAACAGCCAAACTTAGTGAGATTTCAATTACTTATATCAGCAAAATTGTTACCGATAGGGCGTAGGTTTGTACTAGAGACGTATAGGAAGTCATATATGAAATTTCATTTGGTGACCTTTATATTGACCTTCGAAGGTCAAACTTGACCTAGTGAAAATTCGATGACTTCTATCACTAAAAAGGTCACAGATGGAGCCTAAGTTTGTATTACAGACTTGAAGGAAGTCACACATTAACACTCAACTTGACTGTTCGTGACCTCACCTTTGAAGGTCAAACTTGACCTAATACAATTCCAATGACTTGTATCGCTAAAATGGTCACAGATGGAGCCTAGTTTTATGTTACAGACCTCTAGGAAGTCACATATGAACCTTCATTTGGTGACATTCAACTTGACGGTCAGTGACCTTTTAGGGTCAAACTCGGCGGTGAAATTACCCTGACTTGTATCACCAAAATGGTCACAGATGGAGCCAAGGTTTGTATAGATACATTTAGAAAGTCATATATGAAGTTTGTTTGCATAGGCTATCTCAACTTGATCCTCTGTGACCTTTAAAGTTCACGATTGACATATTGAATTTTCAGTGCCTTGTATCACCAAAACTGCTTCAGAGCTTAGGATTGGGTATTTCAGGGGGTCTTATAAATGTATGTGAACTTTGTTTAGTGACCTTGACATTGACCTTCAATAATTCGGAGATCAAACTTCACATGAAGTTTTCATTACTTGTATCATTACTAGAAGATTACTTGCTGGTAAGCTACGGGATCCTTGGTCCTTTTTAATATATATAAAGAGTCAAAGACAAATCGGAACAGCGGGACATTGGCCGATTGATACTCAACTGGTATGACCATCATGAGCGCTGAGACACAATAGGACACAAAGCCCTATGCAGTACATTCAGAGGTGGAAAATACAGGGGTCAGAAAGTAAAAATCCAGCCAGGTTTTTTTCCCTCCCACAGAATGAGCTGATCACTCATATTGGCTCTATCCCCTGTCAGAAGTAAATCCACGTGGATGGAATAAAGTTCTGGGCATTTTTACTTTCTGAACCTGGACTTTCCACCTTTTGGTACATCAGATGAAGTATGCCGGGCAGTTCAATTACGCGTCTGCAGCAGATTATAAAACATAAGGCCAGTGTTCTGACAAACCGAGCTGAACTGGATAAACAAATAAAGCGTACAAATCCTTAGTGAGCAGAACTTGTGCATTTTACTATGATGTATAAATAATACTTCTAGAGATGGCGATTTCGAAACTTAAGTTTGATTCATTTTGAACACTTTGACACTTCTGATAACACGTTCAGATACAAAGGACTTTTTTTATTTTAACCAGAGTTGAAGCACTGTGGGGAGGTGGATAGAACTCAAGATATCACGGCGCCGTTGACTTAACAGGAAGTTTGCAAATTTCAAACTTGATCTCCATGATATTTAAAAAGCATGAAGTAAATCAAAGCTTTGGAAAATGCATAAAATAATGCTAAAAGTACAAACATGGCATATATAAATGGGAATAACTGGCAAATTGTAGTAATTCTGCCCACAAATTGCTATTAATAAGCCTGAGAAAAGGCAAATGAAGTTTGATCCGCAATCCACAAGACCTTAGAACCTGTTCGAGCGAAACTCGGATTGAACAAGCGCAGTTATACCATGTGACGTCATTTTTTCGTGAACCCAGGTAGAAGTAGAGTTAACCAATCGAACTAAGCCAAGCAGTTTGAAACTTAAGTCACTTGACCAAGCAGCATCTATCCCAGAGGTGCTTAGAAAAGTTTGATTTTGCCATCTCTTAAATATTTCATTATAGCCGAGTGAATTAGGTCCAGCTAGAAGACCAAAATTTATTATTTGTAGTAATCCATAAGGCATCAGGCATGAACAAGATTCAAAAAAAGCCATGAGCTGGTTCAGTGCCACAGTGAGATAATGTTCGCGATGCGCTTCCTAATCGTATACCTCACCGTACGAAGGAAACTAGCGAGCATCCTGTATGTACAGAAAAACGAGGGTTAACTAACAGCTGGGGTAACTTCACAAAATGAGATATTACATCAGCTTACTGCGCTGCAAGTACAAACACTGCCGAGACTCCATTAAAAATTTGCACTCCAGCACACTTTTGTTTGCAAGACATGCAGGCCCAATCACCATGCTCCCGATTAAGACAATACCTCAGTACGCTTACTGCATTTTTAATGCATCCAAATGTTTTTTTCAACACCCGGAAAAGATCAGTGTTTGAACAGTGGTGATTCGCCAGAATTGGAGCAGATCACAATTTTTTGCCATAGAGGTAATTATTCACTGACAATAAGAGCATTGCCTCGCTAAGCGAGAATTGGAAAAGCCCAGTGTTCGTGGCTGCATCCGGATAAGCACGTGCTGCTTTAAATTTATGATTTAACAAATCACACACTAATTATTAAAAGTTCCTTCAGCCAGCCGGAAGAATGCAGAGACCCCTGGGCACAAAATCTTTGTATGAATTTTCAGACCATTTCAGTTTAAAAAGTTCTATGTCCACATTGTCCAATCAGGGAGCTGGATATAGGGTCACGTGATCAGGATGACAAGATGGCTGAGCAAAGGTTCTATCCACTCTACCATTTCAAAGCAAAATCCCCCAAATATACCAAATAGAAGGTTGTAAGATGATGAAATCTGGGATATTTTAGATAGGTGCACTACAGCACTTGAATGAAGCGTCTATGTCTTGAAACCCTTCATTTGTCTTATTCCAGTGGGCCATTTAAGATAGTGCCACTTGATTTTCAATCGTATATTTTATGCATTGCAAGATGCATGTGTATGCATATGAACAAGTACAATATAATGGACATAGTTCTAGTTGAAACCAAGCCCAAGGCCAGAGTTTGTATATTATGTAGTGTGCATCATGTCTGCATTAAATGTACTCAGATGAACTTGTACTGACTGTAGAGATAGGAGCAGTTGGCACTGAACACCCTTGAGACTCCATAGCTCATTTCAGTGTTACAGGGTTTATTTCCTATTTATTTTCAGACAGGAGGCAGCAGCCCATTTTCTGTGATTATTATTGTCAGATACTCTGTTTTTCTTTCAAATTCTGTATTACCTTTTACCATTAACATGTAATTTGCAGATTTGGGTGGAGTTACATTGTTGTGTTCTTTTTTGAAAACCACAAGGCAAGACAGATCTTTGTGGCTAAACATTTCTGGAAATACAAGGATCTGTCTAGGAGATAGACCTTTGGAATTTTCAAAATGTCATAAATTTTGTAGGTAAATGGTTCTATCTCCATTTACATTTTCCTAGATCCCCTATCTAAAATCATTCTGCTAAAGGTATAACTGCATGATATTAAACCTTTCAGTCCCAATAACTCCCCTGAATATAAATATCTGAAAAGTATACTTGGAGTGAGAAATTATGATGCAGCAAAATTTCACATCCCATTTTCTCCATTTAGTAAAAAGTGGAGATAGGTCCAGTTAATTCTCAGCCCACAAAGTTTTATTATAGCCCAATGTTTTCTAAAAAACATAACCAATATCAACTGCTTCTCATAGTATAAATGCAACACCTTGGAGAGAGGAATGTATATCTTAAAATAGGATAATCCATAAAGTGTGTGTTATATGAGAGATAGATTAAAAAAACAAGACAACAATCTATTTTTCTATTGTTCTTAATCTAGTCTTTGGTCAGCTGTATTTAATTACTATTACTGTTATCATAGCTTTAAAATAAATTTTATTAGGGCTACATTTTTATAATTTTTATTTTCTTGGGTGCACTCTCACGACTGAAAAAGCCATACAGAACAATAAGAAACAGGAACACATAAGGACAGAAATACAGCAACGTCAAACATCATTCATATAGCAAAGCAAGCAACAAACAACAAAATACAGCCAGGCTGAGCCATCAGTACTGACCAGAACCATCTGTTTATATATGCAGACATGCAGAATAGCACTAAACAGTGGACATAAATAAAATACAATAATCATTATGTTGATCTTGATAAATATTTAAAGATGCCATCATGAATAAGTAAAATGATGGTGTACACTAACACACAAGCCATGCACCACTGAGCTTAATCTGTGAGTTATATTAGTTCAAGCAAATATGAAGACGTAGGCTAATGTTAAGAGTCACATTCTGAGAGAACGGCACTTTTGAGATACTTTGTGGAGTAGACATCTCAGAATAGCAAGAAATTTGGCAGAATGGTGCCCATACATGTGTAACGGGAAATCCCGGAGTTTGAGCTCACAATCTTTATTGATATGGCTACAGTGCCACCTAGAAGTGGAAAAGTCAGGTGCCAAATTGAGCATTTTTGAGGAAAAATACCCATTTTTGAAGGAGTACTGTGGGTAACTGCTTCAATGCGCCAAACAAGTTATGATTGTATTTGATACTGGGATAGTCAAATTTTTTAAAATGTGAAAGTGCCACCTGGTGATCTTGTTGGTTATACGTGCAATGACAAGAAATCTGTGTACAACGGGGAAAAAATACTTCTACAAATTCACCCTTATTTTAATTTTTAAACCAGACCACTGCCAAATTCATCTTACCTGTTTCCTTTTCAGACAAGGTGGGAAAAATTGAGGTATTTTGTCTGGCACTTTTTTGTTTTTTCGAGATATTTGCTCCCAAAGTTGGGTGCGGGCTAATTCTTTCCTGTTTGTACAGTGGATTAACATTAATAACCAGACACCTGTGAGGATGGGTAAACCATTAATTTGAACCTTGCTTTTGGCTAAACAAAGGACACCAGAAACATCTTTGGCACTATGCTCCATCTTCGAGCAGCGGCTACAGACATTTTGACAAAATCTCCAATTCGCCTATTTGCAGTGATGTTCAGGGACCCATAAAAATGTTAACCAAGAAGATAGAGCCTTGAAATTAGCTGAGTCTCCAGCCCTTTCAGGATATTTTAACCAAAGGAAGTTTTATGGCACTCTTTGCCAATTTCTGGATATAAGGGGACGAATGTTCAAAAATATATCAGTATAGGGGGCATTGTTCGCAATATGTCAGATCTGACAAAACCAGACGTGCCATGGAGAAGTTTCTTGAAATATAATATGTGTCTTATGTACATTGTGAAAACGCTGATTTTGTTTTGGCTCTATGCTGGTTTAACAAGTAATGCCAAAAGGTGGCGCCCCATTGTACCACCTTTTTCAGATCTCACAAAACCAGACGTGCCACAGAGAAATCACTTGAAATAAAATGCATGCAATGTATACATAGCGAAAACACTAAATTTGCTATGGCAGTTGGCTGGTTTAAGTAGTTAACAGAGATAGGTGGAGCACATAGAGGTACTGGTGCAAGATAAATTTTAAGGATTCAAACAGAGGTAAGCGATATTTCGTTACATTTGGATAGTACAGTGCTGTGAAAAAGTATTTGCCCCCTTCCGGATTTCTTATTTTTTTGCATATACGTCACACTTTAATGTTTCAGATCAAACAAATTTTAATATTAGACTAAGATAACCCGAGTAAATACAAAATGCAGTTTTTAAATGATTTCATTTACATAGGGAAAAAAGCTATCCAAACCTACCTGGCCCGATGTAAAAAAGTAATTGCCCCCTCAACCTCATACCCGGTTTTGCCACCCTCGGCGACAACTGCAATCAAGCGTTTGCGATAACTGGCAATGAGTCTTTCACATCGCTGTGGAGGAATTTTGGCCCACTCTTCTTTGCAGAATTGTTTTAATTTAGCCACATTGGTGGGTTTTCATGCATAAATGGCCTGTTTAAGGGGTCTTCAGGGTAAAGTGTAGGAATAACCATAATAATGTAAAAAGAAAAAAAAAAAAAGTCAACGATTTTAACCTCAAAATGTATTTTGATAAAAATTTACATGGTTGCCATGGAAATGGCACTTTAATGACAACATCTGAAAATATTCTGTTGCACTGATACTTCAATAACCCACGGTTTTGCTCAAACCCTCAGATTTTACTCAAGTCTCTTATGAAAGGTTTTAGATAGTTCTGATATAGGATTTTTCTTTGTAACATTTATGAATATTTAATGAGCTGTTATGTAACCATAACAAAAATCGCTAACATCAACTTGCTTCATTTTCAACATTAACCCCCTAGGTATGCACCGTCTAGAAAATCCTGTCATTTCATAGATCCAACTTCACTCCAAATTTCAAGTTAAATGAATATTTTATGAATGCCAAGGTTGAAAATCAGTCAAAATTGTGATTTGTTAATTTGCATTTAAAGTCGTAACAATCAAGGCAGAGGAAAAAAAAACGTAGATTCTTGGTGTTCACTAGCATCTCACTGCATTCCTTTATGTGAAAATGAAAATTGAAATTTTTGAAAAAAAAAAAAAAAAAAAAAAAAAAAAAAATCATTTTACCCTGAAGACCCCTTAAGGTCATGCCACAGCATCTCAGATTTAAGTCCAGACATTGACTAGGCCACTCCAAAACCTTTTTTTTTTTAAAGCCATTCAGAGGTGGACTTGCTGGTGTTTTGGATCATTGGTCCTGCTGTATAATCCAAGTGCACTTGAGCCTAGGGTCACAAACTGATGGTTGGACATTCTCCTGAATTTTCTAGTAGAACTCAGTTTTACTAATTACGGCAAGTCATCCAGGTCCTGAAGCAGCAACGCAGCCCCAGACTTTCACTCTACCACCACATTTGACTGTTGGGATGATTTTCTTTTTATGAAATGCTGTTAGTTTTAGTTTTACGCCAGAATGTAACGGGGTGCAAACCTTCAAAGTGCAACTTGTGTTTCGTCAGACCAGAGTATTTTCCTAAAAGTCTTAGGGATCATCAAGATGTTTTTTGGAAACTGTGAGACAAGCCTTTGTGTTCTTTTTGTTCAGCAGTGGTTTTTGCCTTGGAACTCACCCATGGATGCCATTTTTGCCCAGTCCCTTTCTTGTTGAATCATGAACACTCACTTAAACTGAGGCAAGTGAGGCCTGCAGTTCTTTAGTTGTTCTGGGTTCTTTTGTGACCTCCTGGATGAGTCGTCAATGCGCTTTTGGAGTAATTTTGTGAGGTACCGTTCTGGAACCAAATGCGAGACCAGGAAGTTGCAGCAGAAGTGATTACATTGTAGTTGGGGGGTAAACCCCAACAGGGCAGAAAGCAACGGTACAGAGTCCACAATCCAAAAATCACAATCCAGTAGGGCAGAATCAGAGTCGAAAACCAGGGCAGCAATAACAGTACTCGTGGTCGGGCAAAAACAGGTTTGGTACACAGGCAAAGGTTGGTTTTTGCTTCTCTGACAAAAATCCAGTGGGCGTAATCCAAACCGTTAACAGGGCAGCAAACACAACTCGTAGTCGGGCAAAAAGGGTTGGTAAACAGATGCAGACAATAGTACCAAAAAGCAGAGCCAAAAATCAAAAGTCAGGTAGTCCAGTCAGAAGAGAAACACTATGAGTACAAGGTGAAAATGATAGCAGCATAGGTAAACAAGAGAAATGTTCTGACAGGGAACTGTAGTGAGAAAACAGCTTAAATACACTTAAGGGAAGTCACATGCTATGATTAGGATCAGGTGATGAGGATCAGACTAATTACGTGGGAGGAAACACAAGGGAGAACCTAACCACATGAAATTGGCAAAAGCCAAAGCGCAGACAGGGAACACGAGACAGCCTATGACAAGACATACAGCTCCGGTTAGGGAGTTCTAATGTGCACAGATAATGAGGCAGGACAGAGTGGAGCAGGTGCGGAGGATCTGCTGAATTGCGGCAAAGACTAAGTGAAGGCATGAGGCAAAGACTAGAACAGGGCGAGTGCTGAGAGCTTGCTAATCAATTAGTAAGTGCAGCTATACAATCCCTAGTGCTCGTTAGTAAGTTAGTATTATATACAATGTTAGTCTGGGTTAGTAACTTTAACAAAAACAAACTGTTAGTATTGGTTAGTAAAACAGAAAAGAGAGGCGAAGGAAGCAAACGAGATTGGAAGGAATGTTTGAAACCCAGAAACCATGAAATCACCTAAGCATGTGACACGTGGGACTGGGGAGAAGCTGTAACTTAACAAGAGACCAGACAGGGGAGACAAAGTGCAATGCAGGGCAAGGCAAAACATGGACCGGACTAACAGAAAAGTGGAAAGGGAATGGCAAAAACGAAAACATGGCAAAATACAAAAACTAAACAGAACATGGCAAAACCTAACAATCATAATCATAAACATAAACAGGGAATGGCAGAATCATAACAAACATGGCAGAAACATAATAAACATGGCAGAATCAGACAGAGCAGAATCATAACAAATTTTGGTAGGCCAGCCACTCCTGGGAAGGTTCACCAATATTTAAAGTTTTCTCCATTTGTGGATAATGGCTCTCACCATGGTTCGCTGGAGACCTAATTCCTTAGAAATGGTTTTGTAACCCTTTACAGACTGATAGATGTCAATGACATTGTTTCTCATCTGTTCTTGAATTTCTTTAAATCACAGCATGATGAGTTGCTTTCTGAGATCTTTTAGCCTGCTTCACTTTGTCAGACAGGCTCTATTTCAGTGATTTCTTGATTCAACAGGTCTGGCAGTAATCAAGCCTGGGCGTGGCTAGTGAAACTGAACTAAAAAATGAACAGTTAGCATGAAATACGGCTGTAATTCAGTCTGGAAACTCTTTGCAGCTGCAGCATCGCAGAATTCGGACATCACATGTCCTCTCACTACCCAATCATGTCTGCACACATTGCTTCAGAAATGCAGCGCACTCTTCAAAAATGGCTAATCAAGCTAATGCTTTGCAGCTGTTCACATTGGTGCCTTGTTTGCAACAGTCACCCACTGCGCAGCTTGCATTTGCACCTCATTGCTGGTTATTATGCTACTATTTTGTTTCTGCTCAGTTTAAATGTGTTGTTGCTTTCGCTTTTTCCTTGGTTTATTGTTTTTTGGCATTTATTCTCTCAATAATCTTATGATTAATTGGCGCGTCTCATGAAACTGGATTACTACTGCAACCAGATGCTATCTAAATTGTGTTTAGAAATGCGACTGGTAAAGTGTGCGTGAACGTCCCTCAAAACGTTATTTCAAGTTGGAAATCCAAGTTACTTCTGTTTCAAGTGAGGTTCCTCCAATAAGTCAAAATGACAGTCAATGGACTGATTCAGTTGGAGACCTGGGCCCGTATTCACAAAGATTCTCAGAATGTTTTTACCCCTTAAGAATTCTTATATCAGGTAGTTTTTCTAAGATTTTCCATTAAAATTCTAAAATGGCCAAGAAATAGTTCAGTACTATTCATAAAAAATTTTCATCTGTGAAGAATCTTCTTAACTCTAGAAGGACCTGTGAGGACTCCTAAATCGAATAAGAATTTTTTTTTTTTTAACCATAAACAAACATAGCGGCCACTCATCCAAACAGACGTCAGTATATGGTACGTAGGAATTGTTTGCAAGGGTGCAGTGATATGGAGTTTTGAGATCGATTTAGAGTGGACTTCACAGGTATACGGTGCATCGAAGCATGAGTTCGGGGATAAATTGTGAGTGCATCAAACAGGAACTGAGCACTGAGCCTGACGCAAAAAGTTTTCCTTACTGCGTTTCCTGGCCACGGGGGAAATGCAAATATGGGATGGAGATAAGGGCGTCTCTCAACTAACTGTATCAAGGGCTGTCTCCGCAACTCTGAGAAGTCTTTCCTCCAACTGACTTGTGACACAATTTATAAAGTTCTCATATTATTAATCAAAATATTTATGTCACACTGTAAATATTTTGCCAAACTGAACACCACGTGTAACAGTAAAATTGGTAGGGCCAAGCACTGATAGCAACCAGCTAAGTGCCACTCTCATAATTAACGTTACTTAAATAACTCGCCAGCGTGCACGCAGTACCTTTCCATAACTATTATGTCATTTTTTGTTGTTAACTAGCTAGCTTACAGTAAGCCTGCCCCAGATGGTGCAACTTTCCCTGAGGCAAGTGACACGGGTGTATACTGGATCAGGCAATGTTGCACCGTGTGGGGATGGTTTTTGCTGCGTAACTTCCTCTCGTAACAGTGCAGCAGCATATCTAGCATGCTAGATATTTTCGCTTCACGCGAGGAAGTTACTCACCGTGTAGGGGCTACCTGCTGCAATGTTACACGTGCTCGACCAATCACAACATGCAGACCTGTCATACAATGTTGAGAGTTTTTCGAGTTTCTGTAATGGTAATTCAAATGAATGATTGAAAACAGGTCAAGACCAATCATTAATTTTAAAGGTTTGTTTGAGCTTCCCCTATTGCCAATTCACGAGCTGCCGCTGATCACTATCATTGTAAAGTGCACACCCAGTGTCGTCTCAGCCAGTTAATCAGCACAGTTAACCTGAGCTCTGTTTGTTAACAGTGTGTTGGTGAGCTATGAGTGGTCCAGCCAAATGTTTTGTTGTTTTTTTACATCGATATTGCCTTGAAAACCCCATCAAAGCAGCATTCAGCACCGCTAAGTTAAGCGCCCAGCAAACCGGAACCTGCTCCTGCCGCGAGTAATTATGGGTAATTTTGGAACACCGAATACCATCAGAGGTCCAAGCTTTTAAACTGAGCACTGATAACAAGCTGGATGGTCCCTCTCCTCTTTAGTCCGCACGACAGGGCGTCCGTGGTTTCCAAAAAGAATGTCAAATTTCGATTCATCTGACCACAGAACAGTATGCCATTTTGCCTCAGTCCGTTTTAAATGAGCTTTGGCCCAGAGAAGACGGTGGCATTCCTGGATCGTGTTCACGGGTCAATGACAAATAAGCCTTTAAAAATGTTTTTTTTTTAAAATAAATCTTTAAAAATGTACAGAAGACATTTATTTGAAGCTGGAGGAGTGTGTATAAACAAGTCTTAATGGTTGCACAACATTTACAGGGTTTTAATACAGTTTTAGACCGTATTTGCAATTTCACCAGCCAAGATATGTCAGGTGGCACAACCAAAAGTTTCTTGAAAAAAAACTTCCCTCTTTTTTTTCTAAGTGATTTTTTTTTGTAAGTATACCTGAGAGTATCTACTCTGCCTAAAACATCACTATTTTGTAATTGAGCTTGGTATTAAAGTAACTTATGGATTCTTTATTGTAGGGGGCGGGTATTTTGGTTTTACAAACAATTTAAGAACAAATAAACAATTAAACTTTGTTTATTTGAAAGGTTTTCAATATAAAATTATGCCCCCATATTAATATTATATTAATTCATATTTTAAATTACATATTTAATACATTTCACATTTTGTTAACTTGCTCGGACGGTTGCGCCATCTGACATTTTGAGGGTTTGAGATGGAAAAAATAAAATATATATCATTTTTATGATAAACTGGAAATATGTTCAAATTAAACAGGTTTTATAGAATAAAATGATGCTTATTATGAATCATTTAAAATTATTTTAAACCAAAGTAGTGCACTCGGACAATGTCACGTCATTGACCCTCACATATGGCTTCTTCTTTGCATGATACAGCTTTAACACGGCAAACTTTGTTCACAGACAATGATTTCTGGAAGTGCTCCTGAGCCCTTGCAGTAAATTCCAGTGCAGAATTATACCTGCTTTTAATGCAGTGCCGCCTGAGGGCCCGAAGATCACGGGCATCCAGCATTGACCTTCGGACTTGTCCCGAGTGCACAGAGATTTCTTGAGATTCTCTAAATCTTTTGATGATATTATGTACTGTAGATGGTGGGATATTCAAAATCTTCGCAATTTTACATGGAGGAACATTTTTCTGAAATTGTTCCACAATTTTCAGACTCAGTTTTTCGCAGATTGGTGAGCCTCTGCCCATCTTTGTTTCTGAGAGACTCTGCCTCAGTAAAATGCTCTTTTTAAACCCAGTCATGTTACTGACCTGTTGGCAATTAACCTAATTAGTTGTAAAATTCTACAGCTGTTTTTTATTTGTATCTTTTACTTTTCCAGCCTTTTGTTGCCCTGTCCCAACTTTTTTGAGATGTGTTGCTGCCATCAAATTCAAAATGAGCTAATATTTTTCAGGAAATTTTCAATTTTTCATGAGTTTATGAGATTTACAAATCATTGCATTCGGTTTTTATTCACATTTCACACAACATCCCAACTTCATTGGAATTGAGGTTTGTATTTGGATTGGCATGCCTAGTGGTACAACCCCAATTCCAAAATAGTTGGGACAAAGTGTAAATTGCGAATAAATGTTGAAACTGAGAAATGTTACAATTTTATTCACAAAATGAGCTCATTTCAAATTTGATGGCTGCTACAGGTCTCAAAAAAGTTGGGACAGGGTCCTGTTTACCATGGTGTAGCATCCCCTCTTCTTTTTAACACAGAGTGGAGGCGTCTGGGCATTGAGGAGACAAGTTTCTTGAGTTTAGCCATTGGAATTTGATCCCACTCTTGTTCAATACAGGCTTCCAGCTGCTGGAGAGTTTTGGGTCTCTTTTGACAGCCTTTTCGTTTAATTATGCGCCAAATGTTCTCAATCAATGAAAGATCAGGACTGCAGGCAGGCCAATTCAGCACACGGACTCTTCTACTACGAAGCTATGCTGTTGTAATAGCTGCAGTATGTGGTTTTGCATTGTCCTGCTGAAATACACAAGGCCTTCCCTGGAATAGATGTCATCTGGAGGGGAGCATATGTTGCTCTAAAACCTTTATATTCCTTTCAGCATTCATGGTGCTTTTTAAAACATGCAAGTATCCCACACCATATGCACTAATGCATCCCCACACCATCAGAGATGCTGGCTTTTGAACTGAACGCTGATAACAGGAGGGGTGGTCTCTCTCCTCTTTAGCCCGGAGGACACAACGCCCATGATTTCCAACAAGAATGTCAAATTTGGACTCGTCTGACCACAGGACACTTTTCCACTTTGCTACAGTCCACTTTAAATGAGCCTTGGCCCACAGAACACAGCAGCGCTTCTGGATCATGTTCAACAATGGCTTCCTTTTTGCATGATAGAGTTTTAGGTGGCATCTGTGGATGGCATGGCGGACTGTGTTTAGACAGTGGTTTCTTGAAGTATTCCTGGGCCCATTTAGTAATGTCAATGACAGAATCATGCTAGTGAGTGATGCAGTGGCGTCTGAGGGCCCGAACATCACGGGCATCCAGTAAAGGTCTTCAGCCTTGTCCGTTACGCACAGAGATTTTTCCAGTTTCTCTGAATCTTTTGATGATGTTATGCTCTGTCGATGATGAGACCTTCAAAGCCGATGCAATTTGATGTTGAGGAACAATGTTTTTAAAGAATTCCACAATATTTTTACACAAGCCTTCACAGGTTGGAGAGCCTCTGGCCATCTTTACTTCTGAGAGACTCAGCCTCTCTAAGTCATCCCTGTTATAACCAATCATGTTACATACCTCATGCCAGCTTGCTAAATGTTCTTTCAGCTGATTCTCTTATATATTATTCGCTTTTTTCAGCCCTTTTTTGCCTGCGTCCCAACTTTTTTGAGACCTGTTGCAGCCAGAAAATTTGAAAGAAGCTCATTTTGTGGATAAAAATGTAAAATGTCTCAACATTTGAAATGTTACCTATGTTCTCTTGTAAATAACATATTGGCTCGTGATCTGAAAGTCATTGCATTTTGATTTTATTCACAATTTACACTTTGTCCCAACTATTTCGGAATTGGGGTTGTAGTTGCATCAAGAGGGGTGCCAGTGCCTTCTTTGTGAAGCACTTTGGATCAAATTCCTAGTATTGCACGAGTGAAATTTGTGTGCTGTAAAAACCAACTTGGCTGTTCCATGGTAATCACTGAGTATACAATCTGAAGTCGTTCATGACTGCGGCCCTGATAACGAAAAAAAATAACAAGCAGATGTTTTTATTTGCTAAAAATGTCTGAGGCACTGTGCCTATCAGGGAGCTCGTGCAGAAATCCGGGAGACTCCCGAAGCTTTCAGGATTGGGTGGATATACGTTTGTGTGTGTGTGTGTGTGGACGGGGGGGGACTGATTTGTACCCTCTATGGGCACTACTGAAAGAGTTATTGGTGAGAGATATGATGACAAGGAAATTTGGCTCCTTTTTTGCTGCTTGTAAACTATGGAAGGCATGTGCATGGAAAAAGGCTGTACATGACACAGATCCACAACTCATTTTCAGGTTCGAGCACTATGCCTGCAGACACACTTTATGCTGCCTCACTTCTTACATGCCAGATAGTCTTACCTGATGCAAAGGGGTACAGTGGCACCAGCAGGGGAGAATGGCTAATTACAGCACACACACAAAAAAGAAAAACTACATTCCAATGTGGATATATGAACTTATTGGGGAATCACTCTCAAATTTTTGTAAATGCCATGACAATATAGCCATAATACTGAAATACATTTTTTTTTTTTTTAAACTTACCACAGCAAAAAATAGCTGAGCCATTGTCTAGTTTTCAGCATAATGAATGGAGGGTTGAAGTTGCTTGTAAAAGGCTAGCTGGTTTCAGAAGGTAATGAAAATGATGTGTTTAATTTAGCATAATTACATTGTGTTCTATCCCATCATGTATGTCCTATATTTCTGAGCAGATTTTCAATGGTTCATTCTGATAAAAATGACCCCCCCCAGGACTGATTATTAATCCCCCCTGTGCCACCCCACTTAAAAAATCCTGGAACCGGCCCTGCTCGTAAGTGAGGTGGTCCACTTCAAATTGTCTACATTAGTGATCTGAACATTGTACCCTATTATAATGAACCAAGAAAGTCAATTACAGTACAGCGAAGGTCATGAAGTGACAAAGAAGGGTATTAGCCTGCGTCTGATCACACAATGTCGACTCATCGTCCAATGTAAAAATAACTTTTCAACTAAACAAAGTCATGGCTTAGCTGCCTCAACATTTTCAGTGAAGTTCAGGCTGAGAAGAGTACTCATTCAATCTAATCCCACAGGTGGATATAAAGTTCACTTATCTTACGGCAGCGTGGGCACTGTTGTTTACATTGCAAAGTTGATGGTTTTGAGTCTTGGAAAATTGAGCCCACCCCTGAATTGCCATTATTTATCATTCACTTGTGTTCACTGTTCAACATCGAGCCATTTATGAGCCAAATTACAAGCAGTGATTGAGTTAATGCACGGCGCTTTCCTGAAGAGTTCACGTCTGACGCAAAAGTACTGAACGACCTAGTCAGGATGGAAGCTAGTCTAGCTAAGCTAGTGATGTATAGGAGTGCTCTCTATCCTTGTCCAGCTACGTTAAAATTGCGTCTTTAACAGCGAGATTTTCAAAATTTTCCCTGGGGAGAAACCCCCGTACCCCCAAAAAAATGGTTGGGTCAAGGGGGCTGAATCCCCCAATGTTTTCAAGTCCCAACAATGCCCCTGACGGTCCTACACGGTGCACAGTAGAACCCCTTGGCAAGAGATCCTGGTAATTAACGGCACAGCTAAGCTGAGACTACCGCAGGGAGTCCGTTGGTGCGAGGAGCCAGAACTGCTGCCGAGTTGACAGACAAAATGGCCGTTTGCCTTTGATCCTAGGCAGGGAGGCAAGAGGGTACTATTCCTTGCACAATGTGAACCCTCAGACTAGTGGAGGGAAGGACTCGTCTTACTTCTCCATTCTAGACCAGCTCCAAGCAAGGTCTAGCCATTGCCCTGAGTATGACTTAACACAGCAACTTTGTGTTCCACACACACTCTTTACTCCGTTGCTTCCACACAGTTTTTTTGTCAATTTCAGACACAGCACCCATTGGGTGCGCCTTAAAAAGGGCATTTTAGGCAAATGTTACCAAAGTGAGAAGGGGTTAATCTCTTGTATTCATCTGTTCCATAGTTTTACACCACATATTGCAATAGAAAAGCTTCTCAGTGTAGTACAGACAGCAAGTACTTTTAAATTTAATGCTTTTCTGAAATTATAACTGCTATCTCTTTCCCTAAACCTTTTTTGAATATTTACTGGCGGCAAATTGTCTTTTACTTTAAATATAATAAGTGCTGTTTGAAATTCCACAAGATCAGCAAATTTTAATCATTTTGATTGTAAGAGTATGGAACTAGTGTGCTCACAGTATCTGACATTGTGAGTTATTCTTATTGCTCTTTTTTGAAGAATGGATAAGATATGTAGAGAACTTCTGTAAGTGTTGCCCCAAACCTCAGTACAGTAACTTAAATATGGCAAAACCAGGGAACAGTACAGAATGCGCAGTGATTTTTGATCCAGAGCCTGTTTGGCCTTGTTCAGTATTGAGATGCCCGTTGATATTTTCGTCTGAACATGTTTTATGTGAGATTTCCAGCTTAATTTATGGTCTATTGTTACTCCAAGAAATTTTGTTCCATAAACTCTCTCAATCTCCACCCCATTTATCCAAAGCTGTATTTCCTCTACAATTCCTCTACAGTTGCCAAACAGCATTACTTTAGTTTTGTGTAAGTTTAATGAAAATTTGTTTCTATCAAACCATATTTTTAGCTTATTTATTTCTGAGTTAATCTCCTCCAGTAATGCTTGTAAATTATCCCCAGAACAGAATATGCTTGTGTCATCCGCAAATAAAATCAATTTCAATGTATGTGAAACGTTACAAATATAATTAATGTACATGATAAACAATTTAGGGCCCAACACTGACCCCTGGGGGACACCACACGTCATGTACAAGCATTGGGAACAATATTCACCTAATTTCACAAACTGCTGCCTACCATTCACTTCTTGAACTGCCACTACAAAGAAAATGCCATTATTCTCATCCTTTAACAGTAAGAATGGAAATAATTGAAAATTTAATTTTAGGCTTACCACACTAAGACCGAACCAGCACCCACACCTGCGTGAATAAAGAAATACTTGAGATTTCTGTTCCCTATATGAAACAGTACCTGCACACTCCCAAAACGTGTGCTAAATAAAAGGGGCCAACTCACTCTGCAGCATATTTGACCTATCCTTTATTTAGGTAAGTGGATCCCAAATATGGTACTGGAATACCCCCCTGTATGCTGGTTTTTGTTCAAACCAACACTTCATTCAAGGAATTTAAGCAAGCTGTTAATTTTTCTTGAGTTGGTTCTTTTGACTTTTTGAGGCATTACTTATATTCTTCATCAACATTATGCCACTAATAGCTTTCATATAATTCCTAATTTCCAGGTTTCATGTTGTGCTTACTGCATTGTGGCAAACACACAAACAGAGGCAAAAGAGATTAATGGGCTCCTAATTTGGTTGTCAATAATTTTCCTTCAGTAAACATCAAGATAATGCAGATTTGCTCATTAGCATCAACTTTGTATTTCATTATCTACAGTACCACAGTTGGCTTTTTTTTTGGTTCCAATCACAACTGTAATCACTAATAGACAGTTGTTAACTCTTCTTTATTAGGTCCTTTTACATTTTAATTGGATTAGTTTCCCTCTTTAGCTACATTGTCCAAAATAGCATTAATGAAGCAATCTGAAAATGAACAATTAAAACCCTTTTTATTGTAATAACAAAAAAAAAGTTTTATTTAAAATTTACCTCCATTTGCAATAGTAACTGCTGAACGGCTTCACTCATTTGGCTCATATGGATCACACCAGCATGGCTGTAGAAATTCTAGCAGATGTGCAACACTTGAAGTTTTCTTCTCCTTGACTTGTCAGTCCAAACTCACTTGATTTTAGGTCACTTCTCATAAAATGGACAGTTATTGTTCTTTGGTTTATTTTGCCAAAAAATGGCATTTTTAGAAATGCCAAAATTTTGAATGTTATCCCCTGACATAAATTACTTTTTACATTTTGACTGGTACTTTACATTGTTAACAAATGTACAGAAATGAAAGTAATCACTAGTCGCCTATTAAATATAGTCTAAACCAAGTCACAACCCTCATGATGGGCCATTCCGCGTTACGTGCGTTACAGTTCGGACACACATTTTGATGATAAATATGACTACAATTTTTTATTGCTTGGAGTTTCCATCCTGTTTTAACATTGTTTGTGGTCCTGGGTCAGTACTCTTTCATGGAAAGTAAGAAAAATTTCCCTCCTTTTGCCAACTTTTTTGCTACAGCCTCATTTTCAGCGTCACGTGTGTAACATTCAGAGAAAAATGAAACGTTGTCACTTTTTTCAAATCCTTAAAAGTCTGTGAAGTGTGCCACTGAGTGCATTTCTCTTAGTTATGATTTGAATACCCAATATATCAAGTTGTCATATCAGGTATTGTTGGGGATTTTAGAAATACCTAAATCTTTTAATAGGGGAATTTGGGCGTTACGTGCGTTACGTAAAAAAAGTTACGTGCGTTACGCGTCCAAACTGAGTATGAAGAAATCAATTTCTGGAGCATTTTATGAACATCGAGTGATTTCTTTTTCTTTGAAATAAATATTTTTTACAAAATGAAGTGGTTTAGGAGTGCTTTCTTTGTGATGGGTTCAGATAGGAAGCCATTTATCCCAAGGAAACTGCAAGAAGCCATTCTTGCCGAGACCAGTTTCTGTTGTGAAACCTTGTTGTTTTTCTGCAAGAAGCCATTCTTGCCGAGACCAGTTTCTGTTGTGAAACCTTGTTGTTTTTCTGCAAGAAGCCATTCTTGCTGAGACCAATTTCTGTTCTGAATCTGAAACCATGTTGTTTTTGAGCAATTTCTTGACACAACTGACAGTGACAGGGCCACCAAGTCTTCTATAAAGGAATAGAGTGGAAAAAGCCCTAGCAGACCTATGTCCTCCATGTAACACAGAGGACCGATTCTCAGGACCACTCACTTTATTCAGACAAGTAAGTTTCGCTCTTTACAGAATTTCCAATTTCTGTTCATGATTCTCACTTTAATTTAAGATATTTGAAGTTTATTTTCACCCAGGGCTGTACAGTGTGACAGTTTTGCTCGCATTCGCAATAAAAAGAAAATTATGCGCGAAGATAAATTTGAAAACACTTGCACACGTGCGAAAGGTTGCATAATTGCTGTTGATCTGCCCCAACTTTGTCTACTGCTAAAGACGAGTGGGTGTGATAGATATGAAGGAGTGATGCATCAAGGGAAATGTAATTTTAAGTATCTACTGACCATTTAAATGCTATCGCTAAAAAAAAAAAAACTAAATTTCCCGAACAAGAGCGCGCCGCACCGTCAAATTACATCAATCAGGTTCCTGTAAACTGCTTCAGTTTACACAGGTCGTCACTTATTTCCCCAACCCTATACCAACACCCAACCCCTAACCCAAACTCAAGCTCTGAACTCTACCTTTTTTTTTTTTTTTCCAACTTTTTTTATTGGACTTTGCAGGATTATACAACATTCGTATCAGGGACAAGTATAACTGTCTTTTATAGTGTTTCATCCGAAAACAACAAAGACTTATTTTTATAAAGTAAACTGCTAAACCCGGAATAGTAAAATACAAACGTACACCTTCATACACATGCACCTGACAAGAAACTTGTTAACCAAATTAAAAAAAAAAATAAAAAATGAAAAATAAATAAATAAATAATAAATAATAAATAAATAAATATTAAAATTATAATTAAAAAAAAGGCAACATATAAAGGAAAACATACAGTAACCAGTAATGTTGTTTTTCCACTCATAATCACAGAAAACTAAACAAAACTTGTCACCCTTTACCTACAATAGATAATATACTAAGTTGGGATATCTGGAAACTTTGTATCCTTTACATACTTGAAAAAGGGGCCCCAAACCTTGGGAAAAGCATTGGACCTTCCTTGAAGGGACAGTCTTATTTTTTCTAACTTAAGAAAGTACAGCACATCCCGGATCCAGTGTGTATGAGACGGAGGAGCAGAAGATTTCCACTTCACATCAGGATCAGTCTCCTGGCCAGTAAAGTGGTGAAAGCAATTACATTCTTTTGGGATAAGGAGAGGGAGGGTAAAGAGACTGACACCCCAAAAAGAGCACTGAAAGGGTTAGGGTCAAGTTTCCGACCTAAAATTTCAGACAAGGTATTAAAAATCATTGTCCAAAAGTTAAACAAGGATGGACAGAGCCAGAGCATATGTATAAGAGTGGCAGGGGCTTGATGACATCTGTCACAGATCGGGGAGACATCTTTATAAATCCTAGATAGACGAGCCTTGGTAAAGTAAGTGCGATGCACCACCTTACACTGTATTAAGCCAAGCTTTGCACAAACAGAGGAGCTATGTACTCTACCCAAAATCTCTCCCCAAACCTCACATGATATTTCCTCTCCCAAATCCGCCTCCCACAGTGCCCTAATCGAGTCAAGTGAGTCTGTGTTTAGATTATGAATCTGATTATAAATTCCAGAGATGGCCCCTTTCAAAGTTGGAAATGGCGTCAGAAAATTGTCAAGAGGGGGATCCACTGGAAGATTGGGAAAACCTGGGAAGATATTGCGTACAAAGCTACGGGCTTGCAAGTATCTAAAAAAGTGCTCTTTAGGAAGCAAAAAATTATCTGACAGCTGCTGAAAGGAAGCAAAAACTTTGTTAATATATAAATCTTTGAAGGATTTGATACCTGCATTGAACCATACAACAAATGCGCCATCTATTAAAGAGAGGGAAAATACATGATTAGAAACTAAAGGGGCATTGGAAGAGAACAAATGTAAACCAAAAAAACGTCTAAACTGGAGCCACATCTTAAGCGACGACTTCACAATTACATTTTTTGTGTATGGAGATACAGAAGAAGTAATTGGTGCGTACAAAAGGGCTTTAAGAGATGTTGGGTGGACAGAATTCGCCTCAATGGTTAGCCAAGCGGGTGGAACTTCAAAACCTTCATACTGTACCCAGTAATTCAAGGATCTAATATTAGTGGCCCAAAAGTAAAACAGAAAGCTAGGCAGAGACAGTCCCCCCAAAGACCTAGGTCTCTGCAAGTATTGCTTGCGTAGCCGTGGAGATTTATGATTCCAGACAAAATCTAAAAGTAAACTGTCCAATTTCCGAAAAAAGGCCTGAGAGAGAAAGAGTGGGATACACTGAAAAAGGTAGGCGAAACGGGGGAGAACGTTTATTTTAATAGAGTTAATCCTTGCAGCCACGGACAAATTAAGCAAGGACCAACGAGCAAAATCATTACGAGTTCGTGACAACAGAGGTATAAAATTCTCTTTATAAAGGTTCTCCATCTTGTGGGGAATTCTAATTCCCAGATATACTAGTACTTGTCTAGCAATTTTAAATGGAAAATCGGATAATGGATAATCTTGGGCTGCCTTATTGATGGGAAATATTTCGCTTTTACTAAGATTTAATCTATAGCCAGATATTTCACCAAAAGTTCTAAGTATTTCCAGAGCCATGGGGATAGACAAGGGCAGGTTGGAGAGAAATAAAAGTAAATCATCTGCATACAAGGAGGCCTTTATTTCTACCCCATTCCGATGTATGCCAAAGATGTTGGGGTTGTTCCTAAGAGTAACTGAAAGAGGCTCGATGGCAATAGCAAATAATAAAGGACTTAGGGGACAGCCCTGCCGAGTGGATCGATACAATTGAAAATATTCTGAACTTATATTATTGGTTCTGACTGAGGCTTGGGGGGAGGAATAAAGTAACTTAACCCATGAAATAAAATTGCTACCAAAACCAAATTTTTTAAGAACAAAAAACAGATAATCCCACTCCACTCTGTCAAATGCCTTCTCGGCATCCAACGATATCAAGGCTTCGGGAAGAACAGAGGAAGCAGGATTATAAATGACATTAAACACACGCCTAAGATTAACCCGTTTTGCCCCACTGTCAACAATTGTTGCCAAAGTGTATCACTGTCATTTTCTACTCACAATAAAAAATCTCAAAGGTACTAATGCAACTTTTTCCACTTATATGCTAGTAGACAACTTAGACAAAGGTTTTGGTTAATAAAAAATAGTTTCCAAGTGCTTCCTGTCACTTGACATCATCTGCTACCTGCTCCTTCCGGCTGAAGACATGACAAATGCAAATCCTCCTGGAAAGAGGTAATTTTCATAAACTTTTTCCCCCCAAACATATTATAATTATTTAATCATTCAAGTCTCTAGAGTAACCCTCCCCCAAAAAATTGTACCTGGGATAAATATTTTTTTGTTCATGGGCTTATTTCTGTGAGTGGCAACAAAAGTTGCCAGTGGGCACATAGCTTGTCGCTAACTCTGTCTGCTGGATTGCTCATAATTTACTTATTTCAATTTGTAGAATGATGTACAATGGCTCATTTTAGTCCTCTTAGAATACTCTCCTAGCTAAATAAATTCACAGGTATTCAAGGCCTGTGTCTATAGGATTTTGATAACGCTACCATACATCAATTTCTTGCTAGGTGCTGTTTATCTTTCTCTGTTAGCTAACATTAGCTTGTGTTTCACTGAGGTAAAAAATTTTGATGTGCAGTTGGAGGTGCACTTTTCTTGACACACAAGTACTTACCATAGCCAATGCCCACACCTTCAACCCCCCCCCCCCCGCCCCCCCCACCTCTACACCCCCCACACACACACACACACACACACACACAAATCTCCCTTTTCCCTTTGGTATGCTATGTATGTAAGCAATTTTCATAAAATAACATGGGTCAAAATAAAAATCAATCATGTATGTTGTCTTTTCCTTACGTACTCCGTGGCAGAGGTCCTGGCCATGCTGCAGGACTCTGAAACTGTGGCGGACATCACAGTTGTGGTTGTCTGTAGGTTATCTATTTCATATGCATTGCATTTCAGTGACATTGAAATTATTATTTCTGTTCTGTTTCATTTGCAAAATCAGCAACAACATATGATTTTATTTCCACCAACTTGTTCCCACGCTTGTTTGGCGGTTTTTCGATTGGCAGCGAGAATTCAATGTTTGAAACCTTTTGTTGTTATGTTTTAACCTGTTGGAGATTGTTTTTATATCATACAGACTTGGTCTGAGATGTACATCTGATACAAAGGTTATTTATGAATAAAGAAACCAATTCAAATTGTTTGTTGTTTTGAATTTTATACAGGGGGAACCAAGGTTTGAACCATGATCATTAGCTACCTTCCTGGGATGATAATATCCATTGGTATCCATGTGCAGTTTTACTTTTTTTTTTTTTTGTTTGTTTTACAACCCCCACCCCCCTCCACCTTTTTGTTATTATTTATTGTGACTATATTATTATTTTGTTATTGCTATATTATTATTATTATGTCTATATTATTATTAAGTGACATTTGACCTAGTGACAAGCTGTGTGACTACTGGCAACAATTGTTGCCAGTCATAAAAATGCTATTTTCTTCAAAACAAAGTACAAAATGGAAAAAATAAATACATAACATGATTTAGAGGGACTCAACTGATAAACTTATATGCCTTACAACTCCGAAAAAAATCTGGGCATAAACGGGTCAAAAAAAGAATGCCTATTTCGAATGAACCCAGTCTGATCTGGGGAAATGATAGAAGGGAGGACAGACTCTAACCGCTGTGCTAACAATTTAGATAATACTTTAAAATCAACATTTAAAAGACTGATTGGACGGTATGACACACAAGACAAGGGATCTTTGCCCTTCTTCAGGATTAAAAAAATGGAGGCCTGGGATAGCGTCTCCGGAAGAGAACCCGAGTTAAACGATTCACTAAACATATCAATAAGAAGGGGAGCCAATTGGTGCCAAAACCTCCTGTAAAACTCTGGGGGGTAGCCATCTGGCCCAGGGCATTTCCCACTTTGCAAGGAAGATACAGCCATTTCGAGCTCTTTAACAGAAATAGTTTTTTCTAATTCACGGGACACTCTCTGATCAAGTAAAGGGAGATCAATTGCATCAAAAAAGCTATTAAAATCAGCAAGAGTTGACTGTTGTTCAGATGAATAAAGTAATGTATAATATTCCTTGAAGGCCTTATTGATTTCCAGGGGGTCAACTGTTGTACCTGAGTCAGTTTTGAGCTTCGGGATTAAATGAGATGAACCGGTCTGGCGTAGGCAATGTGCCAACAGCTCGCTAGCTTTATCTGCCCTGAACTCTACCTTAACCCAAATTGTAATCTTGTCTAGATGTTTTGAGAAAGCTGGAACCACCAGTTCCAGTAGGTATGGTTGGAGCAGGTGGCAAGGAAGACATTTTCTATGAATTCAATACTATTGTATAAATCAAATGTCAACATGCACGCAAGCAAAAAGCAGGCTAGAAATCACCAAGACTGTCACTATTTTCTTTGAAAAATGACCTTTAAATTTTCGTAACGCATGTAACGTTACGTGCGTTACACATCTGACAGGCAAATTTCCATTGGGAGAATATGAAAATCTCAGTGATTTCTTTGGTTTATTTTTTTTGTTCACCCATTCTACCTTTGCATATGAGAAATTCAGGCCAAATATGGTCAATTGTTTGTTCTACATACATAAAAGGGTAATTTTTGTTACGTGCGTTACACAGACAACTCCCTAAATCTTCATCGGAAATTTTTCAAAAATCGTCAGTAAGTCGGACATTGAGCAATTGTCATTGATTAAAGTATGCCTCCATTCAGTAAAAGAGTGTGTGACTGTATTTTTTGTGTTGGAAATGATAAAAAAGAGAAAAAATATATCATTGTTTTTGCCTTTTTTTCTAATCTTGAAAGTGGCTTATATTTGATGATGTGGCACGGATGGCACACGTGATGAATCAAACTAAAGTTATAATTTCCTGCTGGTTTAGATGTCTAAGTTTCCAAAAAAAAATGTATCCCATTGACAGAATTCAAAATTTTATTTTTCTGACCCAGGACCACTTTGCCTAGAATGGCCCTGATGTACTCAATTGTTCCCTCCTTCCATGTGTAATCATGTGACCAGTCATGTGACTTTGTAGCGATAGGGGTCGCTACCATCAGTCTTGCGCAGTGTATTCCCCACGAGCAGACATGCTCAACGAGTGTGATGGGGAAAATGGCATGTTCTCCTTTGAAAGAATTTCTGCTCAGTTAGAGAGCATCAGCCAGCGTCAGTTAGACCAGGAACGCCAGTTCAGTCAGAGTTTTGGAGCCAGTGGACACTTGAATTCATCGCCCGACATTGGAGTCAGACCACATGGGTTGAGCGATACTGGTGGCCTAACCGGCTGACGTCTACTCAGTCGCCTGATGGCGATTTTGTAGACTATGATTTGCAAGGCCAGTTCCAAACTATAAGGGATAGCCTTCAGCATATTCGTTTGCCTTCTGGACTGAGACTTAATGAATCACGGCGTGGTGTCCGTGCTGCCGACAAGCCGCACTTCAACACATTGGCCCTTTCAGCACGTTAGGTCGAAACGGCCTTGAAAGTTCTGGCTCCCATTGAAGACGGCGGTTCACCGACTCCGGATCAGATTTCATCATTGTTTACAACCCTGAAGGCTCACATCAGCTACCTTCAAGATGAACACTCAGCCATTATTGTCCAAGAACAGTTCGATCCTAGCACTTCCCGATTTTTCCGTGCTTTGCAGAACAATACAAGTGGTTTTTCTTCAAGTGCTTTTGAGTGTTTGAGAAGTGCCGTTTCAATCGCCGCAGTTACCGGACAACAGAACAGACAACAGACGGGCAGACAACAGTGCAGACGGAGATTCAACAGAGGCCGCGGTCATGATGTTTATTAACAGTTTTCAAGTTGTGGTTTTCCCCAGGCTCAATCTCAGAGCAGCGGTCACGGACAGCGAAATGAGAAAGAAAACTACTGATTAGAGTTACCTCCTGTGGCATGGTTAACTGTTTACATCGTGTTGATCCATGGAGACAGATCGACGCTCCAGAGACAGTGATTGACTGGATTCGTGATGGGGTTAGGATACCTTTTGTGAATTTTCCTTCAACATTTCACTTAAGCAATACAACGTTTTCTGTGAAAGAGTGTGAGTTTATTGGTACTGAGATAAATGACCTATTTACAAGTGGGGCTATTGAACCGTGTCATAACTGTAACTTTGTATCTGCCATAGCATGCGTATGGATGAAAAATGGTAAATTGAGACTTGAAGTTGAAGTATCTTAACTCGTACTGTAATGAAAGTTTCTACTTTTAGAGATGAAGACATGAGAGACGTTGCATCTGTAATCAAGCGAAAAGACTACATTGTTACACTTGATGTAAAAAATGGGTTTCATCATGTCCCTGTGCATCCAGATGATCGACACTTTTTAGCTTTTAGATGGAGGGACAATGTTTATCGTTGGTGGGTTTTACTATTTAGTTTAAGCTGTAGTCCTTACTATTTCACCAGGTTCCTTAAACTTGTAGTCAAATACCTTCGTTCTCTGGGTGTGAGAGTCGTTGTTTATGTAGATGACTTTATACTTTTGTCAGATAGCAGACAGATGTCTGATCACAGGGACTTGTTATTAGATTCTTTACCAGAGTTAGGTATTAAAGCAACACTATGTAGTTTTTTTCACTCTCAAACTATACTTTCAATATCATTCTGGTGATACATCAACTCACAATAGGTTGAATGACACCTTTGTCATGGCTCGATCACACCTGCATCGCCTTCACTCGCACTATGTAACTTCGGGTTTCGGGAAGGAACCCAGGCCACAAGAACTACAAAACTTGCTTACTGCTTTACGGCATATGTCACGCAATCCCCCTCCCCCACGTCTTTCAAGACCAGCGAGCGAATGTAGAATTAGGCAGAGGTAGAAGTGGTTGTAATGGCTGAAGCGGTGAGGACACCGAAGAAGGCAAAGGTGTTGTCCAAGGAGACATTGAAAAGAAAAAGAGAAAGCGATAAAATAAGAGCCAGGACTAGGGTGAACATTGGACCGGCTTTCGTTCGCTGGTGAGAGCTGAAAAAGGAGGAGGGATGTCCGACTGATGGCGACCTGGCGCTGTTACTTTTGGACAAGTAAGTACAAATTGTTACCTTAATCCTTCATTCTAGATCTAGTCCTAGTGCGTTTGAACTTGCTTTGTGTCAGGCTGTGTCATTGAAATCATCTAGCGACCCGTTTATGCTCAGTAAAATAATCGTCTACAGCGATTTATCTAGCTAGCTGGTATCTGACATGCTAGCTAGTTGTCATGCCTTCGCGAACTGGCAAACATTGCTAAACTAGTCGCCAGTCGAAATGTTTGATCATAAACGTGTACTTCACTCCCATACAGGGTACTAAAGGTAGAAGATTTGTTGTGTTTTATTTCGGAGGGATAAGGTAATGATCTAGGTTGACATTTACTCATGTCGTTTCAGGGATTTTCTGTCAACTCCCCTACCTTCATATTCACTTTGGAAGTTTGATTCTTCCGTTTTCATTGTTGTTATAGTTGTAGTGCGGACTTCGCCATCTACGTGAGTTAGACCGATATTTAAGTCTCCCTTACCTGGTCTGAAGACATGGTTGATCGGATCGCACATTACATGTCCTGCTTCAGAAAGTTCGCTGGTGTCATTGGCTTGTCAACAAATGCACATGTAGACAGATTTTACGACAATTGTTACAAACAATACCGTTTATGAACTGTACGGGGACACCGCAATGAATCCGGCGAAAACTACATAGTGTTGCTTTAAGATTCATTTTGAGAAAAGTGTTTTAGAATCTTCTCATTGTGCAGAGTATTTAGGTTTCAGAATTTTCACAAATACTGACAGTGGTTTTGTTGAAATTAAGGCAACACAGAAAAGCATCCAGCGTATTAAGAGAGACCTACGTAGAACTTTACACAAACAGGTAGTTACTGCTCAATTCTTGGCACGTGTGTGTAGACAGTGTGTGTTGGTATCATGGGTAGGGTTGCCAACTCCCTGAAAAATAAATAAGGGACAGCTCATTGGCAAGGCCGGCCAACCCGATTGCCTTCACCCTTCCTGGCGTGGTAAATTTTTTTAGCCCTTTTTGTGTGTGTGAACGATTTTTAAGCTATTTGACTCGAACCTGAATTTAATTAGATGCATGTTTTTGAGTGATATGAATACATGGAAAACAAATTATTATTCAAAAATTTATTTTTAGTGCAAAATAACAAAATTAACAGAATGAAATAAATATCTTTCTAAACCAGAAACCTGTCCTGCTTAACTTCACTGAATAAAAATAAATATCTTCTTTAACAGAACTCTGTCTGGCTTAACTTAAAACAGAATAAAAATAAATATCTTTCTTTAACAGAACTCTGTGCTGCTTAAATTAAAACGGTATAAAATAATAGAAAACAATAGAAAGCAGAACATTCCTGTAATAGTGCACATTTAGTTCAATAAGAAAAGTGCAAACAGAGTCTGTGGAAAAGTTGTAAACATAAAATATTTGTGCCTCAAAGGCCATGGCTGTACAGTTGCAGTAAAAAAGAAAAAAAAAAAGATTGAACTCATGAACTCAAAAGCTCAATGCTACATTACATGGAGACAGCCTATTTTATCCATTTGTATTTCTTTTGAGCTGTTGCTGCAGTAAGGAGTTGTTTGTCTTTCAGTGCTACTGCGTAAAACTCTGAGCAAGACATTTCATAATTTAGACTGACAATGAGCTCACTTCTAATTAATTCAGCAGAACATTTGTTCCGCACATCAGACCACTTATTCTTCATGAAGGAGAGAATCCTCTCAACAAACCCAGTGGAAGATGGGATGCTGAGGACAAAGGATAAAACTGTAATGGCCGGTAGAATTTGGAGGCCAAGCGCAACGACCAGAGAGAAAGTGAGCAGCACGGACGCAGTACAAACACAGAGAATAATACAAACCAAACAAAAGTACTCGCGCTTCCAAAGGATGTATAATAGTCCGAAACACGAAAGCAAAGCGAGATAGAAAAAAGGTAGAAGAAACTCCAATAATCAGAAGATAGAGAGTCATACAAAACCTGACTATAAATATCTTCTGCAATAGTGTGAAGCTAAAAACAGACACTCTAGCGAAGGGGGCGTGCCGGACTTCCTGCTAATATAGAGTCCGGGAAGGCGCCGGCCCAGCTCAATCAGCCAGCAGGGTGAAGAATCTGATAGCGAAGGAATTCGATATCGTTCCAGGACGAGAGCCACAAAGAAAAGTCCAAACCACACGCACGCCTCACAAACCATGACAGGACCCCCCCAAGGAACGGCTCCAGAAGTTCCCAGAGAACCCCGTGCATGGAACTCTGAGAGAAGGGTGGGATCCAGGATATCCCCAGAAGGAACCCAGCACTGCTCCTCAGGACCATAACCCTCCCAGTCGACTAAAAACTGAGCCCCACGACCCACATGCCTCTCGGCTAAAATACGACGCACAGTGTAAACAGGCCCCCCTTCTATCATCCACGGCGGGGGTTTGTCAACCGGAGCCAGGACGCAAGTGCTAACAGGTTTGAGCCTGGAGACATGAAAAGAGGGGTGGATCCGTTAGGATCTAGGGAGCTTCAACCGGACTGTGACAGGATTGATCCTTCGCACAATCTTGAAAGGACCAATGAAGCGGGGAGCCAACTTCCATGACTCCACTCTCAAGGGCAGGTCCTGCGTGGAAAGCCAGACCTTGTGGCCAACCTGATAAGATGGGGCTGAATGGCACCTTCTATCTGCAACGGTCTTTTGTTTCCATCCAGAGCGTAACAAAGAGGAACGGACCCTAGCCCAAACTGACCAACAGTGCCGAACAAAGTGATTGACCGAAGGAACCTCTGAATCCCTGTCAGTCTCAGGAAACAGGGGAGGGTGATAACCCAACTGAGCCTCAAACGGGGAAAGGCCTGTGGAGGAGTTACCCAGTGAATTTGGGAATATTCGGCCCATGCTAAAAATCGGCTCTATGAAGATGGGTTGTCAGCCGCTAAACATCGAAGAGTATTCTCCAACGACTGGTTGGTTCGGTATGTCTGCCCGTTAGTCTCTGGGTGGAAACCAGAGGAAAGGCTCACGGTGGCCCCCAACTGGTTGCAAACGCACGCCAGAATTTGGCCAGAAAATGAGGGCCCCGTCAGAAACCACATCTTGAGGGAGACCATGCAGCCGGAAAACATGGTCCACAACAAGAAGGGCCGTCTCCCGCGCCAAAGGCAGCTTGGGCAGCGTGATAAAGTTGGCGGCCTTAGAAAAACGGTCAACCATGACCAAGATGACCGTGTTGCCTTCAGAAACAGGCAGCCCTGTAACAAAATCAAGAGCGATATGGCTCCATGGGCGCTTAGGGATGGGCAACGGCCGCAGCAGACCAGAGGGGGGGAGGTGGGAAGTCTTGTTCCTAGCGCAGATACAGCACGCCGCTACAAACTCCCAAATGTCCTCAATCATGCTGGCCACCAAAAACGTCGGGCCAAGAACTGCTTGGTCCGATGAACCCCTGGGTGACCTGCCAGATGGGAAGAGTGCCCCCACTGGAGAAGTTTGGACCGTACTGCCAACAGAACAAACAGCCAGGCGGCTCCCCACCAGGACCGGGATCAGTTCTCAACGCCTCCCGCACAACGTCCCACTGAATGGAAGCCACAATCTGAGCTGCTGGGATAACCGGCTCAGGAATGGGGTCGCGACCAGAGTGGTCGCGAATCTGCGACAAAGTGCCGGGCTTGATGTTTTTACAACCCAGGTGATAGGTTAACGTAAAGTTAAAGCGGTTGAAAAACAACGACCACCGCGCCTGCCGAGAATTACGTCTTTTTGTCTGTCGGATGTATTGGAGATTTTTATGATCCATCCAAACCACAAACAGATGTTCAGCCCCCTCCAACCAATGGCGCCACTCTTCTAACGCCAACTTGACAGCGAACAACTCCCGGTCACCAATGCTGTAATTCCGTTCGGCCGCAGACAACGACCGGGAAAAGTAGGAGCATGGGTGCAACTTATTTTCCCGAAAGGGGCGCTGGGACAAAATAGCACCCACCCCGACTACTGACGCATCAACCTCCACAACAAATGGGAGGGAGGGGTCGGGCAAAATGAGAATGGGCTCTGAGCTAAATCGTTTCTTTAACTCCTGAAAAGTAGCTTCAGCTGCTGGAGACCAAGCAAACGATAAGGAGGTATTCTTCTTAGTGAGCGCGATAATGGGGGCAGCCACCACGCTAAAATTACGGATAAACCTCCTATAAAAATGAGCAAACCCCAAAAACCGTTGCAACTCCTTGACGTTTTGAGGGGCAGGCCAATCCCTGACTGCTGCCACCTTGTCAGGATCCATGCGGACGGACCCTACCGAAACATCGAAGCCAAGAAACGAAACTGTCTTGGCATGAAAAACGCATTTTTTAGCCTTGACAAAAAGCTTGGCTCTAAGGAGGGCCTCAAGCGCTTGTCTGACGTGTTGTTTATGCTCCGAGAGAGTTGAAGAAAAAATCAGAATATCGTCAAGGTAGACAAATACGAATCTCTCCAACTTCTTTTGGAGGGCGTCATTGACGAGTGCCTGGAAGACAGAAGGGGCGTTAACCAATCCGAACAGCATGACCAAATATTCGTAGTGCCCGTCATTCGTATTAAATGCCGTTTTCCACTCATCCCCCTCCCGGATCCGAACCAAGTTATAAGCATTCCGGAGGTCTAGCTTAGTAAAAAACGACGCCTCCTGCAGACATTCAAACGCGGAATTCATCAACGGAAGGGGGTATCGGTTTTTAAGGTGATATTACTCAAGCCCCTGTAATCAACACAGAGTCTCAGACTGCCATCTTTTTTGTCCACAAAAAAGAACCCCGCTCCGGCAGGAGACGTGGAGGGCCAAATAAATCTGTTGGCCAGAGCCTCCTGAATATATTCTCGCATGACCCTTCGCTCAGGCCCTGACAGCGAGCATAATGAACCCCTGGAGGGAGTGGTACTCGGGTAGAGATTGATCTCGCAATCGAACATGCGATGAGGTGGTAAAATCGAGGCCCGTTGCTTGCTAAAAACCTCCGCGAGATCAGCATAATCGTTAGGAACATTAGGAGGCAGACAAAAGCTCAGAGCAGGCCCCAAATTCTCACCCGGTTCGGAACCTGCCATCTCTATGTCTGATTCCGTGTCAGAGAAATCCTCCGAATAGCAATCCTCCTCTGGCTGCCGCCAGTCAAATTGAGGATCCCACTCCAACCCCTCTTCCGCCCCTTTCTCTAGATTAGGAGGGTTGTGTGAGACAAACTCCTCAGAATCACTCCAGGCGTCAGCCTCCCCCATAGGTTGATGCCCGGGATGACACGCCAAAGTCTCCCTACAGTGGGACCTACAATCAGTGCCCCACTGGACGATCGGGTTATTCTGACTCCCCCAAATGATGTGAGGCCTATATTTCCGTAGCCAAGAGTGTCTTAAAACGACAGGGAAAACAGGAGAACTGATAATAAAAAACCGGACCTCCTCAGAATGACCACCAAAAGAGATGAACATAGTCAATGATTCAGAGACTTCGGTTATAAATCCAGTTCCCACCGGGCGACCATCCAAAGATCTTACAGTGCGTGAATGTAAAAAAGGGCGGATGGGAATGGAATGTCTCCTAGCCCACTCCGCATCCATAAAACAGTCCGCGGTGCCAGAGTCCACAAAAGCTTCGATAAATACTCTGTCTCCCTACAGTCAATTCTACAAGAATTAAAGTTCGAATGGGAAATTGGGTCTGTCTCTCTAGCGCCCCCCATACTGCTAGAGGGACTTCCCGTTTCCCTGAAGCTCAGGACACCGTGGACGGATATGTCCCGTTTTGTTACAATCTTAGCAGATAATACGTCTGCGAACGGGCTTACGAGCCCGGCTCTCATATGAGCCATCAACCTGCATAGGCTTGCCAGGAGTGGAAATCTCAGTGGACAGAATGGGAGCTGTATGTACGCTGTGAGAAGCATTAGCCCCATTGCCAGCAAGAGTAAATGCAGTACGTTTCTCCCTGTTATGTTCGCGGATGCAATTATCAATTCACACCGCAGTGCGAACCAACGAATCCAGGGAAACACAAGGCTCCAATGTAGCCAGAGCATCCTTAACCTCCTCCACCAAAGCGTGAACAAAAACTGTCATAAGAGGCGCTTCTGGCCAGCCTGTCTCTGTCGCTAAGGAGCGAAATGAGATTGAAAACTCAGCGACGCTCTCAGAGCCCTGCCTCAGATGCATTAAACACGTAGCCATGTCCTGACCACAAACATCCTGATCAAACACCGATACCATTTCTCTGATGAGAGTCTCCACAGTATTCACAACCGGTGAATTAGATCGAATAAGTGGGCCGACCGAAGTGAGTGCTGTGTCGGTCAACAGGGATAAAATAAATGAAACCCGAGACTCTTCATTCACAAACCGTGAAGACTGCGCTTTAAAAAATATTTCACATTGGGCAATGAAATCTTTACATCTTCCTGCCTCACCTCCATATCTTGGGGGTAACTGGAGTTTTGGCTTTCGGGGAAGGTGTACGGATTGTGCTTGTGCAATATTTTGTGTGATCTGAGTGGACAAGGCTGTGATACTCTCAGTTAGAGTTAACAGAACGTTTCCCCGTCTCTCCATGGCATTCGCTAGATGGAGGACTCTCTCTGCCAACTCTGCCTGCTGTTTGTTTAGGCTAGAAAGACCCTTGCCATATCCAGAGAGAACAGCTTGTTGATTAGCCACAACTTTCTCTAACGCAGCTGTTGCTGACGACTCCATGCTGGCTAGAGTGTTCTGTAATGACCGGTAGAATTTGGAGGCCAAGCGCAACGACCAGAGAGAAAGTGAGCAGCACGGACGCAGTACAAACACAGAGAATAATACAGACCAAACAAAAGTACCCTCACTTCCAAAGGGCGTATAATAGTCCGAAACACGGAAGCAAAGCGAGATAAAAAAAGGGAGAAGAAACTCCAATAATCAGAAGATGGAAAGTCATACAAAACCTAACTACTGATATCTTCGGCTATAGTTCGAAGCTAAAAACAGACACTCTAGTGAAGGGGGCGTGCCAGACTTCCTGCTTATATAGAGTCAGTGAAAGCACCGCACCAGCTCAATCAGCCAGCTGGGTAAAGAATCCGATAGCCAAGGAATTCGATATCGTCCCAAGACGAGAGCCGCAAAGAAAAGTCCAAACCACACGCACACCTCACAAACTATGACAACAACAGCCTGGATGTTGGGGAGGTCAGGTGCCTGAACAACTTGCATACACCTCTCTGCTGTTCCCTTGGACTGCCACTTTTTCTTTTGCTGAGATACTGTAGTGAGGCGCTGCATAAGGCCCGGGCATCACTGCTTGCAGTACCAATGCTGATTCCGCATACCGCATGCGTATTTTCATTTCGGCTCCCATGTTATTCAATGAGAGCGGCCACACAGCATGCCGAAGCTGCGCGACTCACGCACGTAAAATCCGTACTGCTACCATGCGGAAAATATAGATTCAGACTCTTGCCGAATTTTTCCGCGCTATACATGCGGAAAAATGCAAAGCAGAGCCGAAAATGACTGTCAGAAACAGTCATATTGCCATTAATACATTTTGCTATATTGCCGAGGATGCGTGTCTGTTACAAGCATGAAGCAGACAACCAAAAAATGTAACAACACTTCCGGCATGATTATCATATTAAAAGCCCATTTATATGAACATAATTCCTTCCGCTCAATTCAGCAATGCTTCATGAAATATTGGAACATGTAGTGGGAAATTCGCGACTTTCATCGTAGGCTGCTGTCATTGAAGGGAATATATGGGGAAGTATTTAGTCATTCCTAACTCATTTTTTGAAAGCTTTAATACGCTGTTGTTCATTTTCTTTTGGATTTAGATGTTCGGGGGAGGGGTGACCATCAATGTATTTTGCGGGAATATGCCATTTATTGCGGAGCCAAACCAATGAACATAGCTTATTATGTTGATGATTAAAGAGTATCAGGGCAGTACTTTTCCGTATCTCTCACTCTGGCCATGACACCCACACGATTGCTAAACCTACATACAACCCTCCACTTGTATCAGCAACAGTTCAGGTGACTGTTTCCACTGGTAAAGGAAAAAAAAAAACTAAGCTGGATACAGTGGCTAGACTAACGTACAGCACATCAGCCAGTTTCTGAGTTGTCTGAACTGTTCCTTTTACGGTCTTTCGGCGCCTAGCCTATACGAATGGTTTCAGCCTCGACTAATGTAAATTACATCGCTTTTGAAAGCACAGCACATTCCACATCCCGACACCCTCCCCCTACCCCGAAATTACCTTCAGAAAGAGCAAGACCAATTCAGAAGGGTTTGCTGTGTATTGTAATATGATCGTGTAATTAAATTGTTTGTACGATCAAGCATGCTTCCCCTACTGTCAATACAAAATATAAATCACGTGTAGACTATAACAACGTGAGACGAAATAATATATTATTTTATAGTGGTTTCTTGGGCAAAGTCGTGCAGAGACAGAGTTGGAAGGAGGAGCCTGCGGCAGACCTGTCTCTGCACATACGCAGGCAGTGTGACCGAGCTGCAAGCGGTAAGCGGTTGCAGTGCTCGGCTTGCGGAATCCGCATCGCTACTGCAGGCAGTGGGGCCCGGGCCTAAGGCTGTTTGCAGTCACACACTCTTCATAAAGCTCATCCATAGAGATGTTTAGCCTGCCAACAGAGATAAAAAGTTGTATGACCTGAGTCGTAAGTGGCACATTGGTCATTTACAGTGGTAAAAAATGGAAAAAAAATCTTATTGTATATATTCATTATTTTGTATAGCATTTTAACTGCCTGCATAGATTATTTATTTATCCATCCATCTATCAAGTATATGAACTGTTTGAATTTGTAAGATTGCATATGTGTGTATACTGTAGAGTAAGTTTATGATTATGTATTTATTTGTATATATTATCTATCAATTGTATTTATTTTTTTATAACCATCAATAATATTAAAATATAGTTTATCACTACACTGGCAATTGTTTCATTCTTACCTGTCAACCAGGCGAAGCCGCTCAGTGATCTTCGCCATGTCATCAAAGGAGATCTTCCCAGATGCTAGAGAGAGGGGCTGCAGGTAGAAGAGCCAGTTTTGCTCTGAGAAGTCGAACCACTTCTGGACATAACTGATGGCAGTGTTTAAGAAGGCTGTAAACTCCTGCCTGGCAACATTAGCATCAGATGGCGAGAGATGCTGGAGCTTTTGTCTTGTTAGATACCCGTAGAACCCATCATCTCTTCTCTGAATTAGTCTTCTCAGGAAAGAGTCCATGATGGAATAGAGGTCAACAGACATGGTTACATTCCTCTCCAGCTTTTTCACCACCTCTTCAAACAGGGACATGACATTATTACAGAAGAGGAGGTACACTTCCACAATGTCTGCCTCCTCCTCAACTCCAACAGCATCTTCTGTCAACCTCAGCAATTTTTTTAGGCGCCTTGGACATTCCTCACCGATGCTGATGAGATATGACCTCAGCGGGACCCAGTTCTGCAGCAGGCGGGTGATTGCAGGGTTGAGTGACAGCCATCTCATCACCACATGGCGCAGGATTTCATGAAATTCAACGTCACAAAACTCGCAGAACTCCTTCAGGGACTCTCTCCTTTTGGCAGAGGTGGAAAAGAAACTGTATGAGGACAGTATTTTCCACATCCACTGAGAGCTTGTCCAGGGCTTTTTTCACAGTGTTATGGACAATGTCTGCATGGCAGTTGCCACGAAGGATCTCACTGTTGGCCTCTCTCAATTTTGTTAAGACCAAGTTGTGGATGTCATAATTGACATTTGCGTTGTCAGCACTGAATGCAGAAACATGATCAAGGGATAGACCCATGTTTTCAAGAGAGCTTTGTATTGTTTTCACTATTCCCTCTGCAGACTGTTATGGCCCCAATTTGTTATGGCGTCAATTTGTTATGACGTCACGGACAGCAAGGGATGACAGACAAAATTCTTAAACTTCAACAGATTTAATTAGACAAACAGATCTAATCTACTCTCTACCCTACTGACCAAGATTGAAATAATAATAAAACAAAATAGTTACAGTCCCTTGGTAATTGAGATGGGCTGCTATGTTGCGATGTCCTGGGACAGGAAAATGCTCCAACACAGGCTAAAATCCACAAAAAGCTTCACAGGTCTTGAAAAGAGTGACAGGTCTGGTCAAATGTATCCTTCCACAATTTCTCCTTGCAATTTCACCTACTACTCCACTCTCGATTTTTCTCCTTATATACTCTTTTCCAGCCCCCTCTGAGGCATGCCCGAGACATGCCCAAACCTAGTTTTAGATTGCTTAACAAAAAAATGTCAATACTGCCATCCAGTGGCTTTTTACCACATTACACCTCCATTCCAAAAGGGAAAAATTTTGACTTATAAAGGCAAAATTTTTCTTTTCAATACAAAAATGGTTAAGTAGACACTTGTGTATATATATACATATAATACAATATGCTAATAAACACAGGTGATATATATATACACATACTCAAACACAGGATAAGCAATCAGCAATTAAATTGTCAGTACCCTTTACATGCTTGATTTCCAAGTCAAACTCCTGTAAAATCCAATTCCAATTCAACAATCTCCGATTCTTGTTTTTCATCTTACTCAAAAACATTAACGGATTGTAGTCAGTATATACAATCATTGGCTTTTGCCCTGTACAAACATAAACTTCAAAGTGTTGTAAGGATAGAACCAGAGCCAACAGCTCCTTCTCAATTGTGGAATAGTTCTTTTGGTGGCGATTGAACTTCCTGGAGAAGTATGCCACGGAATGCTCAATGTCATCAGAGTCACTTCTCTGTAGGAGCACAGATCCACAAGCTTGGTCGCTAGCATCGACCGCCATGGAGAACGGTTTGTTGAAGTCAGGAGATTTGAGCACGGGGAAGTGACACAGCAGAGACTTCAGGCGATCGAAGGCTCTTTGGCATGCTTCATCCCAAGTGAACTTTACGCCCTTCTTCAGTTGGTTGGTGAGACTGAGAGCAATCTCAGCAAAGTTCTTGCAGAACTTGCGGTAGTACCCGATCATTCCAAGGAAGCGGCGCAAAGCTTTTTTGTTGTCAGGAACTGGAAAGTCCATGATGGCTTGGACTTTAGCATTTACGGGTGCCACCTTACCCTGGCCTATGACGTAGCCAAGATACGTGACAGTAGCACAACCAAAGTCACTCTTGTTCAGGTTAACAGTCAGGTTAGCCTGGGTCAAGCGCTGGAACAACGTCTCTACATCTTTCAGATGTTCTTCCCAGGAGTCACTCCATGTGATCAGGTCGTCGATGTACGCACACGTGTGTGGCAATCCGGCGATTGTAGACTGTATCATCCTTTGGAACGTGGCTGGGGCATTTTTTCATGCCAAAGGGTAGGACTTCATACTGGTATAACCCAGATGGTGTGGCAAAAGCAGAGATGCTCTTGGCCCTCTCAGTTAAAGGCACACACCAATAACCCTTCAATAAATCAATCTTAGTCAGAAACTTTGCTTGCCCTACTCTATCGATACAATCATCAATCCTAGGTATTGGAAACACATCAGTTCTAGTTACAGCATTGACTTTGCGATAATCTGTACAGAATCTAGTACTTCCATCAGGTTTTGGAACTAGAACACCGGGTGAACTCCAATCTGAGTTAGAGGGTCTGATAATATCATGTCCTAACATGTACTCAACCTCTTTCTCAGCAATCTTTCTCTTTTCAGGATTCATCCGCACGGATGCTGTTTTATTGGTTTGGCATCACCAACATCTACATCATGAGAGGCTATAGAAACTCTCTTTGGAACATCAGGAAATAGATCTTTATATTTCTTGATCAACCTCTCAAACTGATCTTTCTGTGAGGGTTCTAAGTGCTGGAGTTTTACATCAAGATTTTGCAACACTTCAGAATTTGACAATTTACATGAAAGAACTTCAGCTTTAATTCTAGGTTCATCATCTTGAAACTCCCCTCATCTTCACAAGTCTCGGCCATAGGAGGATCTGAAGTGACAGCTGCAACCCTAGCATTCCTATCACGATAAGGCTTCAGCATGTTAATGTGACACAACTTTTTTGGCTTTCTCCTATCTGGAGTCTTCACAATGTAATTGAGATCATTGAGTTTTGTCAGAATTTCATAAGGACCATGAAATCTAGCCTGCAATGGATTGGACTGCAAGGGAAACAACACAAGGACCTTGTCTCCTGGTTTAAACTCACGGCTTCTAGCCCTATGATCATACCAAGTTTTCATTTTTCCCTGACTTGATTTCAAGTTCTCTTTGGCTAGGTCACAAGCTGCACGCAGTCTTTCCTTGAACTTGCTAACATAGTCTAACAGACTGATATGCGGCTCTTTCTCTTGCCATTGTTCACTCAACAATAGCAAAGGTCATCTCACTTCATGGCCAAACACTAGCTCAAACGGACTGAATCCAGTAGACTCCTGCACTGCTTCTCTAGCTGCAAACAACAGCAAATGAACACCTTCATTCCAGTCTTTCTCATGGTCATAACAATAAGTCCTCATCATTGTCTTGAGAGTGGAATGAAACCGCTCTAAGGCACCCTGACTCTCTGGATGATAGGCACTGGAAAGAATCTGCTTCGCACCTACTTCATATACAACCTGCTGAAACAATCCGGAAGTGAAATTGCTACCTTGATCTGACTGAATTTCCCTGGGAAGGCCAAACAACGTGGATAACTTTATCAAAGCCTTCGAAATTGCAGTTGCCTTGATGTTGCGTAGAGGGATGGCTTCAGGGAATCTGGTAGATGCACACATGATTGTCAACAAGTACTGATTTCCAGATCTAGTCTTGGGTAATGGACTAACACAATCAACGATGACCTTGGAGAAGGGCTCCCCAAATGCTGGGATAGGCTGCAATGGAGCTACAGGTGGGTCTAACTGGTGTTTTCCAACTACCTGACAAGTGTGACAGGTTTTGCAAAAGTTGGAAACATCTTTCCAAAGTCCAGGCCAGAAGAAGTGTTTCATGATCTTGTCAACAGTCTTAACAGCAAGATGACCTCCTAAAGGCAAACTATGAGCCATTGTTAAGATCTCATTCCTGTAGACCTTCGGAACAACAATTTCCTTGACCACTGCCCAATCTGCATTGGCAGGGATATCAGGAGGGCGCCACTTCTGCATCAACACTCCATCCTTGAGATAATACCCAACTGGAACTGCGTCTATTTCTTCATCAGGAAGGGCTCTCTTCTTTAGTACACAAATTTCAGGATCATTGGTTTGCTCCTGAATCAACCGCTTTCTGGACAGAGACAAGTCTCCAGACACATCAGAATCACCAGACCCATCTGGCTGGCTGAATAGAGAACTGATAAAAGTGTCTGATAAGTCCTCAAACGGAGAAACCATAGTAGGCTGAACAGAGTCATGAGGCGAACCACCTGAGTCATGACTATTCAATGTGCTGGACGGCACCACATCATCTACTTCTTGAGCCCTCTTGGCCATAGCACGAGTCACTGCACAGGAAGGATACAGAGATGGGTCTTCATCGCTATCTTCAGTGCTCGGCTGTGAAGTCAGATGAACAGGGGGAACTACATTGCCCCCAGCCAGGTCATTGCCTAGCAACAGAGAAACACCCTTGATAGGTAGACTTGACATAAGTCCCACCTTTACCTGTCCTGTAACTAAATCTGACTTCAAGAATACAGAGCGCAGGGGTACAGATACAGTCCTCCCTTCAATACCTTGTACAAGTATGAAATCCCCAGAAGCGGTCTCATCACGTAACTCCAAGGAGTCCATCAACAAAAGTGACTGAGAAGCTCCGGTATCCCTTAGAATATATATGGGGACAGGAGGAGAATGCTCATTCAGAGCCACAAATCCCTCTGACACAAATGGAAGAAATTCCTCCCTCACAAAGTCAGCAGTATCAGGCTTCTTAGTCTCACAAGGAGCAGGCAATTTAGCAGATCGGTCATCTACTACAGGGGTTTCTAACCTTGTCTTCACAAAGGCATTCTTTTTCTTTCTTAGCTTTAAGGAACCAACAGTTAGTTGTAACATGACCAGATTTCTTGCAATAATTGCAAACTAGACCACTTTTGTCCCTGTCAGCTTTCACACTTTGATCAGACCTTTTACTGGATTTCTGAGCACCATCACCAGATTTGCCTTTGTCTTTGGGTGAGGAATCTTGGGTATCACCGTTACCTTTCTTCTGAAATTGGGACCATCTATTGTTACTGCTAGACTGAAATTTGGACTTATGTGTGAGAACATATTCGTCTGCAAACTTGGCAGCTGATTGCAAATTCAGTGCTTGCTTCTCATTAAGGTAGGTCTTAATATCATCCTTGACACAGTTCTTGAATTCTTCAACTAACACCATCTCTTTTAGTGAGTTGAAATCATCCTTGACCTCCATAGAAGTACACCAGCGCTCAAAGCAAACCTTCTTCTCGTTAGCAAATTCAACATAAGTCTGATTGTCAGATTTCTTCAGACCTCTGAATTTCTGTCGGTAAGCCTCTGGAACCAACTCATAAGCTGTCAAAATAACCTTTTTGACCACCTCATAATCAGAGGAATCATCTTCAGACAAAGCCGAATAGGCTTGTTGAGCTTTACCCTTGAGGACAGTTTGCAACATCAGAGGCCAGTGTTCCTTTGGCCACTGACAACTCTTAGCTACCTTCTCGAAGCACTGGAAATACTTATCAACCTCCTTCTCTGAGAATGGAGGCACCAGCTTTACCTCCTGGCTAGCCCGAAATTTGTTTTCACCTTGCATTTTGATTTTTAGTAGCTCCATTTGGAGCCTTTCTTCTCTATCTAATTTTTCTAAATCGAAATCTCTCTGTCTCTGTCTCTCTCTCTTTCTACTCTTTCCTCTTTCTCTCTCTCAAATTCTCTTTGTTTTTCTTTTTCCTCCCTTTCTTTTTTCTAGCATTTTTAATTTAAGTTCCAATTCTACATTGGGATTTTCCACCGGAAACTGTTCTAGATCTCCTGGTGCAAACACATTTTCATCAATGTAATATTCAACAATCTCTCTAGCCAGTCTTGCTTTTCGCATGGCTGGTTTTACATCTGTCAGCTCTAACTGTCTGCATAGTTCTAGCAGTTCTGTCTTTTTAAAAGACTTCAAAACCTCTACGGTTGGTGATGCCAAGAAATCATCCATTGCTGTTGATCTGCCAATATATATATAGGAAAATTCAAAAAACAATTTCACTATTTGAAATTTTAGATTTTCAATAAATGACTCGCACAATGGTGTATTCCAGACCCGAGCCCCCAATTTGTTATGGCCCCAATTTGTTATGGCGTCAATTTGTTATGACGTCACGGACAGCAAGGGATGACAGACAAAATTCTTTAACTTCAACAGATTTAATTAAACAAACAGATCTAATCTACTCTCTACCCTACTGACCAAGATTGAAATAATAATAAAAAAAATAGTTACAGTCCCTTGGTAATTGAGATGGGCTGCTATGTTGCGATGTCCTGGGACAGGAAAATGCTCCAACACAGGCTAAAATCCACAAAAAGCTTCACAGGTCTTGAAAAGAGTGACAGGTCTGGTCAAATGTATCCTTCCACAATTTCTCCTTGCAATTTCACCTACTACTCCACTCTCTCGATTTTTCTCCTTATATACTCTTTTCCAGCCCCCTCTGAGGCATGCCCGAGACATGCCCAAACCTAGTTTTAGATTGCTTAACAAAAAAATGTCAATACTGCCATCTAGTGGCGTTTTACCACATTACAAGACCCATTCGGATTTTCAACGAAATCTATTACCTTGTTGACAACCCCATTCTCTGGCGTGAAAAACCGCACGGCCAAGGGAAACATCTTCCAATTTCCCTTATTCAAGGCATCCGTGTGAGGAGAGAATGTGAGTGGATTTCCACCACTTTTCAATTTTTTGATCACCTTCTCTATTGCCTTTGGAGAAAGGACATCTGTGACAACTGCCTCAGCTTTCGTCCTCCCACCGGACATCTTCTTGGCAATGCTGGAATCATTCAGCATTCGGAGAGTCAGCTTAAGTGCACAGTCAGCTGAGTTATAACTTAAACCATGCTTGACAGTGTGGTAGACATGGGTTATCTCTGCAGCAGTCACCTGTAAAGAAGAAATCTTACAGTATATATGTACAGTTTATGTGTAGTATATCAACTGTCTGTACAGTACAAATTATGCATGTTATATCTATCTATCTGTCTATCTATCTATTTATCTGTGTGAACTTGTAAGAAATTTGTAAGGTTGTATATATGTGTGTGTATAGTACAAAAGTATAATGTGTATTACTGATCTAGTATTCATCTATGTATTACTTTTATGTATTTTTTTATCTATTTAATGTATTCATTTATCAATTACAATACACAAAAATAATATTATAATATCTTTGGCCATACAATGCTGACATTCATTGCACTTTCCCTTATTAACCTTAACCAGAGGCTTTAAAAAAATCTTTCTTTACATACCATATCTGCCTGGTGGACAACAAATCAGTCTAGGGTTCCCCTAGTTTTGTTGTCCCTCATGTTTCTCATGTGTCCAGCACTGGAATTATGTTGTTTAAGGTCAGTCAGTCCACCATGGGCAACAGAAAAAGTGCGCCGGCAGACGATGCAGTGCGCTTTGTAGATGTTTTCCTGCACTTTTTCCACCCAGGTGTTTTCTTTTTCCCATTCCTCTTTGTATTTTTGCAGCCTTTTCTGTTTTTTTCTCAGAGTAGTTGCATTGCTGCTCGAAGGCTTACCGTCCAAGACTGTAAGGCACTGTCATCCGTGTCACTGTCACCCAGGGGCGTAGCACAGGGGGGAAGAAGGGTACTGATTACCTGGGCCCATAGTGGGAGGGGGGCCCTTGAGAAGCCTTGAATGAAAAGTGTAATTTTTTTTAATTAATTTAATTTTTTCTTTGTAATTAATGTCATTATTGAATCAAAAGCAACTAAATGGATTGGCCAAAAGATTAAAATTGGTCTCAAATAGAGTAAAATAAAATACTAGGGGCCTCTGCTCCCCCCTTCTAAAATGTACGAATGGTATAGTCCACCCCTTGCGCTGTGCGAGAGAGCAAGCCTAGAGGAGAGGAGAAAGCTGACTAAACAGGAAGAATGATGAGGTATCGTTAGCTGCTACACCTGCTAGCACAAGCGACTTGCTGGCTGGTTGGACAGTGAAGCAAGTGGGCGAATGGACCAATAGATGAGTGTGTGCGACTGTGCATGTGTCCTTTCCGGCTTCAGCATACTGCATGGTTATGTAGGACTTGTGGTTGGTTGTGGTCTCAGTGAAGCAGGCTAGCCTTGGAGTTGGAGAAGTTGGGGTGATTGCGTGCGTGTATCTGTGTGTAAGAGAGCGAGAGAGAGCACCCGCTGTGGTGATGTTTGGCTTGTTGTTAGTAGGCTGTCTTGTCAGCATCCGCCATGGTGCTTTTTTCAGTTTGAGAGATTGCCTGTTTGCACAGTCAGGCGAATGTGCTTTGTGTATGAGTTCAATGATGTATCTGTCTGATCGTGTTTGTTGTAGATGGATGGTTAAATAATGTCACACCATCGGTCATACTGCAGGCTCTCATTTGCAAGTGCGCTGATTGTGTGCCAGTCTCCGATAGGCTATACCTGGCATTTTTTCAGGTGATTGCTTATGTAAATGCGCCAGATTGGTGGCAATTTTTGTTGCGTCTGAATTGTAATGCACAACTTTGCCTCTCCTTTTTATTAAAACAACGCGCATCCAAAAAACTTTAGCCAATGCAACCTCCTATGTCAGTGTTGCTTTACGAATGCTATAGCATATCACTGGATTATCAAAAATTGTTAAGTGTGTGCGTGTGGGTTGAATACTTTTTACTTTCACTTGAATAGATTTATTTATCAGTACTTTTAGTTTTGCTTAAGTTAATTTTAACCAGAGTAACTGAACTTCTACTTGAGTACAATAGTTGTGTACTTTTTTCACCTTTAAATAAAACCCAGCAGTTTGAATCCTTTTCAAACTTGAAAGAACCTGGTGTATTGTGATTTTATAAAGTGCAACCGTGCAAGGTACATAAAGAACCACAAGTGATAAAGTCAAAAAATATACATGCAGTGTTATAAGAATTGTCCTAATGTGGGGGTTAGATGCTTAAATGGTAGATATTATATCCTACTTTGGGAATAAGCTAATAAACGCAAAGTAATGTGAAGGAAATAAACTATTGCTTTTAATAAAAGGAAATTAAGAGTAAAAAAAATACATAAAAATGCTTAGATATTTGTAAAAAAAATAAAATAAAATAAATATCACACTTTTCTTGTTTGGCTGGCCAGCTTGGGGGGGCGGGAGCTGGCTGTGTAATTTTCTTTCTGGGGGCCCAAAATCCCTAGCTACGCCCCTGCTGTCACCCATGCTGCTTTGTTGTCATCTCTTGTCTTCCGGTACCTTCTTCGCAAGCAACAGTACCTCGACCAATGAGATGAGCGGGATTCTCTATTGTCATACTCGTATGTCAGTGTGTTGTTGGATCATTGGCCACAGAGCAGGAGAGGGCAGACTGGGAATTCATTTACCGTAAATTTTCATATGAAGCGCCCTGTTATTAATTAATTCCATTGAAATTTTACTGACAATTTTTGATTCTCACGGTAATAGGGGACAAAGTGCGTCCCTTTTCAGCTCAATACGGGACCCATACTTTTGTTTCTAAATACGGGACGATTCTGTTTTTCAAGGGACGGTTGGCAACCCTAATCACGGGCTGTAGGCCCGGCTAAGCTCTTCCTTAGAGCAGGGGTTCTCAAGTGGTCTCACATTGGGACCCACATTTTCCCATGGTCATTACGTCGCGACCCACTTTTATAGAGTCCAAACCAAGCAAATATATTTTACAAAAACAGCCTTTGAAAACACATACGTCATCTTTTTAAACATAGATACACATTTATTTATACATGGAAAGTGCATTTCAGAGCACACTATTAAGAAAACGAGGAACATGAAAACTGCATAAGTGAATAAGATGCAATTAAATACCAAAACTGCACAGAATGAATAAGGCCACAAAATTAAATATTTAACTTCTGTGAATATTTCTGCATTCAGAGCACAAAATCAGCAGGAACATGACAACTGCTTGTGTAAAAGTGAATAGAATAAAATATAAAAACTGCACAAAATAAATAAGGCCATAAAACTAAATATGTCACTTCTATGAATTTCTTTGCATTCAGAGCACAAACTGAGGAGGAATATGACAACTGCACGTATAAAAGTGAATAAAATTATCAAAACTGGACAAAATAAATAAGGCCACAAAACTAAATATTTCACGTCTATGAATCTCTTTGCATTCAGAGCACAAACTGAGGAGGAAAATGACAACTGCATGTAAAAAAGTGAATAAAATAAAATGATCAAAACTTCACAAAATAAATAAATGTCCTCAATGTGTGAAAATCCACATTTTAAATACTACGGGTCATATTTACGCTTTGCCATCTTGCCTCAGAACATTAACACAACACTTCATCTTGTGGATTTTCGGCAGTGTAGATGCTATTAGCCGTATTACTGCCCACCACAGGTCAGATATATCATATGATACATCTTGAATACACAAAAAAAAAAAAACCTCCATTTCACACAAACTCATGCTTCAAGTTCAAACTCCTATCGTCACTGTCATGGTTCTGTGTTTTGATGTCATGCCTTATGTTTTTGGTTATGTCTTTTCTTGTTTCTTTTTTGTTATTGTATATTCCAGTTTTCTGTTCCTGCCATTCTAGGTTTCATTGCACTTGTCTCCCCTGTCTTGTGATCAGTTGGTTCAGTCCGTCTTCCCAGTCTGTGTGCTTACCTGCTTCGGGTGATTTCAATGGTTTCTGGTGTTTCATATTATTACTTCAATTCTCGTTTACTTCCTTCACCTTGCTTTCCTAGTTTACTAATAATACGAACATTTATATTGTGTATCATAGTCTACTAACTTAACTAATCCATGTATATATTACTAACTTACTAATGAACACTTCGGTTAATTTGTAAAGCTGCACCTCTACTAATTACTGCTAATTCAATCTCAGCAATCGCCCTGTTCTAGTCTCCGCCTCTTGCTTTGCTTTCTCTGCCTCTCCCTGCGTTTCCGCGAGATCTCTCGCACGTGCTTAATTGCTTTCCTGCACTCATTGTCTGTGCACTTAGAACTCCTTGACCGGAAATGTTTATCTGTCATAGGTTGTCTGCGTGGATCCCGTCCATGTCTTGGCTTTTGCCAGTTGTTGTGGTTTAGGACTTCCCCATGTGTGCCTACCTTTGTAATTAGTTCTCATCCAATTCACCTGTTCCCCGCATAGCATGTGACTTCCCTTGTATCTATTTAGAGTCTTCACTGCAGTTCAATCCTTTCAGAATGTTGATCAGTATTCTTTTGTGCAGAGCTCCTTGTATGCCAATCGATTATTGTTTCTTCACGACTGTTTCGCCCGACCTTGATATTGCCTAGCCCTTCTGTTCTTGTTTCGTCTTTTTGGATTTTTGACCCTTTTTTCTGTACGACCATGATTACTGTTTTGGATGCCCTGTGTATGACTCTCTGTTCTGGATTTCGACTACGATTTTGGCCTGCTGTCTATGTACCGTCGCACATCTGCTTTACTGGTTTTGAGCCCTGCCTGTCTAGTCGACTTCGCTTTTTGGATTTCGTTTTTGGCTTGGCAATTCTTGTGTCTTGTGGTCCTGACCCTGTTTTCAATTAAGGCTTACGATTTTAGGAATTCCTGCTCACGCGAGTGCTTCCTGAACGCACCGTCACAGTCACTTGTTAGCTGAACTCTCCTGGCTTCTTCCTCTTCCGCTCAACTCCCCCTCAACTCTTCAGAACCTCAACACAACACTAAAGTGAACGTCAATCAAATGATGGTTACCATGACTACAGGAGAGAACCACTACACCAGTTGAGAACCACTGCCTTACAGCCTGTTATAGACTTCTTAGTACTCATCAGTCCTGGGATTCCCATTTATCTCTTTCAGGTTGTAGATGAGTGGCAGTGGTGGTTAGATTCTGTTGAAAATTTTAACTGCATGGAAGTTAGCCATAGAACATTTGATGCCCAGATTATCACTGACGCGTCTAAGGTAGAATGGGGTGGTTCCCTCCACATGTCAGAGACTCTGCAAGCCTCAGGCAACTGGAGTATAGACGTTTCAAACAGATCATCAAACTTCAGGGAACTGTTTGCTATTCTAATGGTAGTTATGGCATTTATGCCTCTTATTCGCGGACTGTACACGCAGATTCTCACAGACAACAGTACCGCGCTAGCTTATATCAACAACAAGGGCAGACCCTCTCACCCGTTAACAGTATTGGCCAAAAGTATTTGGTCAGTAGCAACAGAGATTGGAGCCTCTCTGCATTGCAGTCACATTGCCGGCGTCAACAATGGACAGGCAGACATGTCTCGCAGGAGAGACAACCACAACTGGATGTTGCACCCAAAGTTGTTCGGTTACACAGACAGGTTGTGGGATCTTCACAGTGTGGACCGTTTCATGAGTGTGACAAACTCTGTTACCCAGATTCAACAGCCGCTTTTGGGAGCTGCTAACAGAGGGAGTGGGTGCCCTCGCCCAGAGAAACTGGTCAATAGAGAACAATTATGTAAATGCTCCTTTCTGTATCCTGGGCAAGGTATTGGATGTGATTGTCAAACAGAAAGCAGTTGCGACTGTTATAGCCCCTTATTAGCCAAGTCAACAGTGGTTCAGTCTGTTACGGCAGATACTGATAGACACATCCTTAAGGATACCAAACAATCCGCGGACATTTCTATCTCTGGGTCTAAACCCAGAACCGTTAAGGAACAGGGGATGGAAGATTTTTGCTTGGAGGGTGTTTGGCGGACTTGTCAAAGAGAGCGTGAATGGTCTGATAGATCAGTTTCTCAACTGCCGTTGTGTTTGGCAGAAAGTACATGGAAATCATATATTGGTGTACTTCGAAAACTGAAGCATTTTTGTGAACACAATGATCAGTTTCCCCCCTTAAAGTAAAGAGGGTGATCTTTTATACTCTTTATCATGGCAGTATTTAAAAATTTTGCATTTGAAATTTCAATACATTTCTGCAAATTTATATTTGTTGTGTTCTGACTGGTCACTAATGATGTAAGTTTGACTAAAGTGTAATCATGTGACCAGTCATGTGACTTTGTAGTGACAGGGGTCGCTACCATCAGTCTTGCTCAGTGTACTCATGTATTTTGTGACGGAGAATCTGTTAGTGTTGAAGGGGTTATTCCCCTTTTGTGTAGCAGTATTTAGTATAAGTTTGGTAGTACCTCATGTTGGCATGAGGTCCCCGAATCCCAGGTGGTGGAAAAGGTCCCATCAATTTAGCATTTGATAATGGAAACGGGACAGCAGGCACCGTATTAATGGATGAGGTCTGATTCAATTGTTTTTCACATAACTGCAAGTAACGAGTCTAGCCATGCAGGACTTATCCAAACTTCTGATGCATATTTTTGTCAGCATTTCAAACATTCGTTCAGTTACAGTTTGAATTTCTTGTGACAGACCAAAAATCCATGCGCTATTCAGACATTATATGCCATGTAGCCTATTTGATATTTGGCCAACCATTGTCGCCGAACAGCCACCTTTCCAGGCGGGATCCTCTGGAAGACAGCATGAATTACAGAGTTTGCCAGTATTAGAGTTGTGGCTTTATCCAGTATGATCTGCGTACATGCATAACCTCACATGTTGAATCGCAAATTATCCAATGGAATAGGTTCCCTTTCGATTAAACTAGCCTGGATCACAGCATGCTCTGATATGGGTCCGTGGAGTGATCGCACTCACCATTCTGACACAAGGTTTTTTTTAAATATCTTGAAAATAATCTTTCTCATCATCATTTTTTAATTTTTAATTGTTTGCTTTTGTGGGTGCTGCAGTTCGTCGTTGCATAGGTCTAATATGTAACAAGCAGAGGGTACGCACGTTATGCACTCGCTGACAAAAGCGCATAATACTCATGAAAATGTGCCCTTAAAATTGCAGTGAAAAACTATTGACTGTAGGACAGGTTTTCGTTGATCAATCTTGCAAGAGTTTTGCGCTGCCGCTAGACAGGAACAGGCCAGCATTGCGCCTGACCACACCTCATTTTAAGACCAACACACCCATGGGCGCTCAATTTGGCGTAAATGAATTGGCTTTTTATGCAGCAAGGGTGCTGGACTGGAAATAACATTTTGCGCCCCGCTGCGCTGGGTGCAAGATAGAGGCCATAGACGTGAATTTTACATTTTCATCAAATTTCATCATTTCTTAAGCATTCTTTGTCAAAGAGGATATATCATACTTATTTTGACCTGTTTTCTAGGATGAAGGTGAAGATGGTGATCTTACTTTTTTCAGTCTTGATGATTTCATCCCTCAAGCAAGGTTCTGCTGTGGTTGTTTCGAGCAAATATGGACAAGGTATTCTTCACCCTATAAACATCACTGCCATGGGAACTACCTGTGCCTGGAAAGTTAGCTCTGATATCATGATAGATCTATTTGCATCTGTTATCTGACCAGCGGCGTGCCGTCAGATGTTCAGAGGGCCTTCAGTAGCCTCACCCTTTACTGCTCGCTTGTGCTCCAGCTGTTCTCGTTCAAGTTTGCCTTATTAACAATCAAACAATTTATTGACTGAGCAACCAAGAACAATCCATGGCCTATGACAAGAAATGATAATTAAAAAGCTGAATGCCTATTGCCTACATTTATATAATTGATATGGAATTGTAAGGACGGCAACAACAACATAAATGCAAAAAATCCGAAATTTCCGCTGGCTTTGCAGCATTTATTTTCGCCGTCACTCAGCTGTGCAGCCCGCCTAACAATGCCCTTTAGCGAGACCACATTCAGTATATAGAACGGATTCTGCTTAGTGAGCCTCGCAAACTAAGAAAATCTACGCTGTTTCACAAGCTACAAGAGCGGAGAAATTATAAAGACATAATCATATTTTACATCATCATTTTTGTACGATAGAAAATGCTTAATAATTTTGTGGTGCAATGTATAACAATGCTATCAAAAATAAATTATATTGTAGCCAGTCCTCCCAATTAGTCTGGGCAACTGTTGCTGATCGGGAAAAGTAAACTGCGACAGGTTTGGGTTAATGAGCGTTGAAGGGCAAGGTTTCTGAAGGCCTTTGTTACTGCCGACGGACCGCCACTGTATCTGACATAAATGTTTTGACAGCTTGAGAGGGAGAAAAAAAAGGAAAGAAAGTTTGAGAAAAAGAGAAATGCCTTAAGCGAAGTCTTTTTGCTATCTTTTCATTTGAACTGATCAATTCTGATCAGAGAACTTTTGATGGTGATACAAGGGGCAAGTGGAAAGAATCCAGGGGGCTGGGATGATGTGGAAATGGTTACAGGCTAGTGTGTTGAAGTGTTCTGGTGACCCGTGTGAGAGCTGTGAAAACCCGTTCGGAAGGGAGGTCACGTTGAACACACTCCTGATAATTGAACCAGTGAGCAATTAAAGTGATAGAATATTTGGTCCCCATTTTGTATCACTTGTGTTCATTTCCCTACTATGCAGAGAATGTGGCTTTACTCGGGAAGGCAACTCAGTCGGCCTTACTGCCTGGGGAGAATGCAGCTTTCAGCCATGCAGGCAATGCCATTGATGGAAATCGAGATTCTAATTTCTCCCATGGATCCTGTTCTCACTCTACAAATGAAGACCCTTGGTGGAGGGTAGACCTGTTAAAGACGTACAAAATCACCTCTGTCACCATCACTAACCGAGAAGACTGCTGTGCAGATAGGATCACTGGAGCTCAGATTCGCATCGGAAGCTCCCTGGAAAATGACGGAATCGATAATCCATGGTCAGTACCAATTGTTACTGTGGCGAACCGTAAATTCAGTATATAAGCTAAAAAAAAACCCTTCTCTCAATTTGAAATGCCGGGTTGTAGCAAAAGTGTCCTTGTAATATCTGCATCATCCTCAGTCTATTCAGGTGGGTGGGCTGTCAGCAGCTGCCTCTGTTTAACTCCTTTGCACTGACTGGTGCACTGACTTGCTAACAGGTCAAAAAGGAGACCAAAAAGGAGATAAAAGTCAGCGAGTCACTTATTAACTTTATTCTTTTCTCTCTTGCAGGTGCAGCACAATTACTTCTATGTCAGCAGGAGAGACAAGAACCTTTCATTGTGCTCAGCCAACGTATGGACGCTACGTGGTGATTCACCTTCCAAAAGCAGAGTACCTTCATCTCTGTGAAGTGGAAGTGAATGCTTTTGTTTCTTCCCTGGAATTATATTTGGGCTGAAAAGATATCTACTTGCATAACTGACCTTTTGTTTAAGCCCAGTACAATATGTGAGAATTCTGGTAATGAAACCATTCATATTATTTTGAGATTTTGCAATCATAGTATATTTCCAGGTTTTCATGTACACAGATCCAGCTGAAGTTCAACTTGAGCTGTTTCTTTTGTTGATTTGATTTCACTGCTTTTGTATCACTGTAGCACATCAAATAAACATTTCATCTCAAGCAATTACATATGTTATGTGTGAGTTTAATACACATATAGGTACCTGGGTTAAATCATCTTGCATGACTGTGACTGGAATTAGCATTCACTTGCGGTGGTGTCATTTTAATGCATTTTACTTATGCAAACACTTATTTAGATGTTACTTTACTTTTCTAATGTTATTTTATTGTATCAGTACATTTGCACTGTCTCCAGACGTTCCAGAAATAATGAAAATTTTATTACCAGATCTGGAAAAATGACTGAAGGGATACTTTGCCGATTTTCAACTGGCTTTGTAAAATAGTATATGTAAATGAACAATATTTATTTTAGTCAATATTGCCCGGACCAATAATTCTCAGTTTATTCATCATAAATGATCTGCCTGGTATGACTAAGTCGTGTGTGTGTGTGTGTGTGTGTGTGTGTGTGTGTGTGTGTGTGCGTGTGCGTGTAAGAGAAGATGTATAAAAGAAAGGCGGCTCTCCCCCACCCTGTTTCCAGGGCTGCTTGTAAGTTCACAAGTTTTACAAAAAATGAAAATTACGGCTCTCATTTCATTTGATATCTCGGGCTCACTCATCTGAGATTCTCTATGTATATATATGTGTGCGTGCGTGCGTGTGTCTTTTCACAATATTGGGTAACAAAAGTGTGATACAAACATGAAAATGTCAAAATCATTCAAGGAACAGAAAACCAACTTGATTTGATTCTTCACTGGTATAAGACTGGCATATAACAGCAAGAAGATAGTCTGTCCGCAGCAAGTATGAGAAAATGGCATCAGAATACAGCATACAGAATAGGGGATACTGGGGTCCGATGAGCCATGGGGACCAATGAGCCATATCACTATTTTGCGATCAATCGATGCCAAAGGTGTTTAAAATAGGCAAAATAGTGATATGGCTCATTTATCCCATGACTCTTCAGTCAATGGTCAAATATTTTGCCTATTTTAAGCAGCTCTGTCATCGATTGATCGCAAAATAGTGATATGGCTCATTGGTCCCCATGGCTCATCGGACCCCGGTCTCCCCTACAAGATCCTGTCAGCATTCTATTTGACTATTCCAAAGGAAGACTACTCGATATTTACAAAACAGGTAAAAAAATGTTTGTTTCAAAGCTCAAATTCGACTTTTTATTCTGTCGTTTTATAAGTTTTATAGGTTATATTATATTTATATTACCGTTTTATGCATAACACATTCGGTATGGAACCTGCGCAGGCTCATTCTATATACTTCATCTGTGTGTCTGTTCGTAAATCTCTGAATGAAATTGGTGTGTTTTGTGAAGTTAGCGGCGTCGCTCTATTTTCTTTTCATTTAAAAGCATGGATTTTTAAAACCGCAATTTATCAGTATTTTTTTCATGACATTTAATGGTTTGAACTTCTGCGGTAACATAAAAGGCATCTAAAGTCGATTCCCATTGTTTTTGTTTATCGGCCAATCAGCGAGCCGCACCTGTGCAAATGAGCTGAAATAGAAAGATTATCTACGTGTGTACACAAAACATTGGTTGATGAATGAAATTGGTCATGTGACAATGAAGATGTCAACAAAAGCAAGTGATTTGTTTGTAAACATTGGACGTTCAACGTCCCGTCTGAGAATCGACTTTAGATGCCCTTTAAGCTGCGAGATTTGTTTAATTCTCTGGTGCGATAATTCAGTTTGTATATCCGATCGTTTGTGTTCTACACTGCCTGTCCAAAATTTGTTGCTGTTTGGATTCAAATAAACAAATACTACGACCGGATCATTACTGCAGCTATTAAAAGCCTATGTTTCAGCTGGCAATAATTATTTTAACCCTAATGGATTTAGTGCGTAGCTCCTCATTTATTTAAAAAGTCTTGTCGGAAGATTTGGAGGTGGCAAATTACAGGCCCTCACCATCATTAATTATAAGTTATCATAAATGTTATTAATGTTATTAAAAAATCCACATAATGATGGGTTATGACCATTTTTTTAAGGTAAGGAAATGCATCATACCATTATGGAAATCTTAATAAATATGGTTTGTTTGCTGAAAGATTTATTGAACTTTGAGCTGTTGGTCACAAGCATTCTAGATTATTTTTTGAAGATATCCTACAAACCCATACATAGTCATGATGTACTTTCTAATTGTAATAAAATAACAAACAATTAAAACTGATTCAAACTGCTTTATAAGGAGACTCTATTTGTGGCCCAAAATATAAATAGATTGCAGAACTTCTGCGCTTCGCATGCGATCCCCAACAGTCCAATTAATGATATTTTCAAAGACAGTTTACAAAAATCATTTACTGAAGCATAACGTTCATCAAGGTGGAAAAAAAATGGGTACGAATCAGAGACGTGCGGTCAGGAGAGGCCATGACTTCACCATTTTATCTAGAATTTTCGACCTGTTTCCAAGTACTATGCCTGATTGACAATCAATCAATTTTAACTTTTTTTAATACCGAACAATTAAGAACTAGCCTACACTATATTTAGCCTATAATGACTAAGAGGTGATAGTGACAAAAAAAAAAAAATTACGTTTACACTTTGATTCCAGACTGCAAGGATGGAAATCTTAATAATTAAAACGTAAAAATCTCAACTCTCTTGGTAATTCTGTGAATCGTTTTGCCCTTTTGTTTATCGCATTATGAAAGAAGACTGAAAATAAACTCCATTTTTTTTTTGTTTTTTGAATGGCATCAAAAAGTACGTATTTAAGGGGGAAAACATTATCTTAAACATATCGACCACGCATTGAACATGGCATAAGAAACATTTTAATATTTATTAATGGCATTGTGTTTGCTTCCAGGAAGCAAATATGAACAAATTTGCTTTCTCGTGAGCATTTAAGTTCACTGCACTGAGCAGTGATGCCGTGGATGAAATTGGCATGCCATTCTGCCGTTTAGTCTTAGTAAATTAGTGAATCAATCCTCTGATTGCTAATCAAGCAAAGTAATAGGGAGTTATCGTTTGTTTAACGGTGAGGGTTCTGCCTTCCCTAACTGACCTCCGACGGCACATCACTGGTAGGAATGTACCCCGTCATTGCATGATAAGAAATCGCATCCTAAAATATGAAATCAATTGATCAAATTATTCGGGAAAATCTGGAAAATAGCAGTCAGAAATGTCTTACCTTGCAGATGGACAGCCAATTGCTGAACGATGGTCAAGAATAAGGAAGTATTCAGACGATTTTTATCATAATTCCCTTTTCAGTAACGGTCGTGGCATCATACAAAATTGTGGACTCCATAGGTGCAGCTGAGGAAATCAGCCGACTCGCAGCAACTCACTAGAAAACTGTAGTTGCTGATCAAAGGTGTTTATGGAGTCATTCCAGGAAACATGAAAAACAATAAATTGATCATAGAATACAAAACAAAATATGTCTTCGGTAACGGTAGTGATTTAGTGGACAGGAAATGATTTTTTCATGTTTGAGTTAATTATTTTAAAAAAGACGGAAATTAGCGGGAAGGAAGTTGATTCGTCGGCATAAGGAAAGTCAGTTCTTCTGCGGAGTAGCAGTACATTTGAGCAGCACCACTCACTCAAGACCTGCCAGCCATGGTAACGGTCGTGAGCACAGCAACGACCGTTACCCGATAATTTCAGGCTGATATCTTCTTATATTCTGTCTAGAAATGTTTTGTAACAAAGTGGAATTTATTCACTGGACTGTGAGTGAATAACATAACGGCAAATCTGCATGATTGTCTAATTTTAATTTCCCACATCCTTTCAGTTAAAAAATCAGTTTTTATGTCACATTTTGGTGTCCTGATAGAGCTAAAAAAAAAATTTTAATTAACTTAATAATATTATACATATATATATATATATATATATATATATACAGTCGCGCCCAAAATTATTCATACCCCTACGAAATTTTGTTTTTTTCGAGATATTTTTTGACAAATCAAATTTTATTCTTGCACAAATGACACAGTAAGTTGACATAAGGCTGTAAGAAGTACAGTAAACAATTTTTCAAGAAATACAATACTTTTTGGAATTTTATTTGACAGATTTACAAAAAATGCCATGTCCAGAATTATTCATACCCTTTTCTCAGTAATTGATGGCAAAGCCTTTATTCACGATTACAGCCTCCAAACGCGTCCTGTGGTTTCTACAAGTCTGCATGGGGATTTTGGCCCACTCCTTCTTGGCGAACTTCTCCAGGTCCTTAAGGTTTGAGGGTGTCCTTGCCATGACCTTGGTCTTCAGTTCCCTCCACAGATTTTTGATAGGATTGAGGTTGGTGCTCTGGCTTGGCCACTCCAAAATGTTCACTTTGTTGTCCACTAACCATTTCTTGACAGATTTGGCTGTGCATTTAGAATCATGATCCTGTTGGAAGATCCATTCATTCTCAAGACCAAGTTCTTCGGCAGATTGCTTAATGTTTTCACTGAGGATCTGGATATACTGGTCCTATTTCATGATGCCATTAACTTTAACAAGGTGTCCGGGCCCATTAGCTGAAAAGCAACCCCAGAGAATGACACTCCCGCCACCTTGTTTGACCGTTGGGACCATGTTTTTCAGATTGAACGCTTCACCTTTCTTACGTCAAACAAAAGCTCCATCTCTGTGCCTAAACAGCTCCATCTGTGTTTCATCCGTCCATAACATTTACAGGCAGAAGCTTGTTTCTTCATCCAGGTGAGCTTTTGCAGGCTAGAAGAGCTCTTGTGTGTCTGGGTTGGAGAAGTGTAAGTGGCGTAAGAAAGGTGAAGTGTTCAACCTGAAAAACACAGTCCCAACGGTCAAATACAGTGGCGGGAGTATCATGCTCTTGGGTTGCTTTTCAGCGAATGGGCCCAGAAACCTTGCTAAAGTTAATGACATCATGAAACAGGACCAGTATATCCAGATCCTCAGTGAAAACATTAAGCAATCCGCCGAAAAACTTGGTCTTGGGCAGGAATGGATCTTCCAACAGGATCATGATCCGAAACACTCAGCCAAATCTGTCAAGAAATGGTTAGTGGACAACAAAGTGAACGTTTTGGAGTGGCCAAGCCAGAGCACCTACCTAAATCCTATCGAGAATCTGTGGAGGGAACTGAAGACCAAGGTCATGGCAAGGAAACCCTTAAACCTTAAGGATCTGGAGAAGTTTGCCAAAGAGGAGTGGGCCAAAATTCCCATGGAAACGTGTAGAAACCTTGTGATCGACCACAGGAAGCGTTTGGAGGCTGTAATCTTGAATAAAGGCTTTGCCATCAATTACTGAGAAAAGGGTCTGAATAATTCTGGACATGGCATTTTTTATAAATCTGTCAAATAAAACACCAAAAAGTATTGTATTTCTTGAAAAATTGTTTACTGTGCTTCTTACAGCCTTATGTCAATTTACTGCGTCATTTGTGCAAGAATAAATTTGAGTAGTCAAAAAATATCTCGAAAAAAAACAAAAATTGGTAGGGGTATGAATAATTTTGGGCGCGACTGTGTATATATATATATATATATATATATATATATATATATAAAATTCAGTCAGGTCCACTTTGTCAAAACCCTGAATTATATTTGCAGCGAATTTATTTGCAATATTTGAATTTGGCTGCATGGATGGCTCTGTTCTGGGGCTTCCCCGCACTACCATGCGTATGCATGAAAAGCCAGTGGGCAGGAAGAGCCAAAAACCTGCCCTTCCATGCATATGTGTGAAAGCCATTGGCGGAGAGGGCAGCAGCAAACCCCCAGGAGTACAGAGCAGAGCAAACATCAGTGACAGCGGCATCATTGTATAATTCAGAAAAAACATGTAATGGAGGAGCTGGGGATGGAGGTGGGTTGCAAAATGAGCAGAGAAAGTGGCAATAGTAGGCAGGCAGAGCATCATTAAATAGGGCACCTTGTTTGGGATTCGCCAATTGAGTGCCTGTAATGAGGGCCTGGCTTGTGATCTGTACTATCACGAATAAAGGCAGGCTTGCGACGAAGTGTAAATTGTGAATAAAATCAAAATGCAATGATTTTCAGATCACATGAGCCAATGTTATTTACAAGAGAACATAGATAAGATTTCAGATGTTGAAACTGAGACATTTTACATTTTTGAGCAAATTTCAAATTTTCTGGCTGCAACAGGTGTCAAAAAAAATTGGGACACAGTCATAAAAGGGCTGAAAAAGCAATTAATATAGAAAACATTCCGCTGAAAGAACATTTAGCAAGTAATTAAGTTAACTGGCGTCAGGTATGTAACATGATTGGCTGTAAAAGCAATGTCTTAGAGAGGTTGAGCCTCTCCGAAGTAAAGATGATCAGAGGCTGTCCAACCTGTGAAGGCTTGTGTAAAAATATTGTGGAATACTTTAAAAACAATGTTCCTCAACGTCAAATTGCAAAGGCTTTGAAGGTCTCATCATCGACAGAGCATAACATCATCAAAAGATTCAGAAAAACTGGAAAAATCTCTGTGCGTAAGGGACAAGGCTGAAGACCTTTACTGGATGCCCGTGATCTTCGGGCCTTCAGACGCCGCTGCATCACTCGCCGGCATGATTCTGTCATTGACATTACTAAATGGACCCAGGAATACTTCAAGAAACCACTGTTTGTAAACACAGTCTGCCGTGCCATCCACAGATGCCACCTAAAACTCTATCATGCAAAAAGGAAGCCATTGTTGAGCATGATCCAGAAGTGCCGCCGTGTTCTGTGGGCCAAGGCTCATTTAAAATGGACTGTAGCAAAGTGGCAAAGTGTCCTGTGGTCAGACGTGTCCAAATTTGACATTCTTGTTGGACGTTGTGGGCGTTGTGTGTTGTGTCCTCGGGGCTAAAGAGGAGAAAGACCACCCCTCCTGTAAGCAGCGTTCAGTTCAAAAGCCAGCATCTCTGATGGTAAGGGGATGCATTAGTGTATATGGTGTGGGACACTTGCATGTTTTAAAAAGCACCGTGAATGCTGAAAGGAATATAAAGGTTTTAGAGCAACATATGCTCCTCTCCAGACGACATCTTTTTAGGGAAGGCCTTGGGTATTTCAGCAGGACAATGCAAAACCACATACTGCAGCTATTACAACAGCATGGCTTTGTAATAGAAGAGTCCAAGTGCTGAACTGGCCTGCCTGCAGTCCTGATCTTTCACTAATTGGCGCATAATTTAATGAAAAGTCCATCAAAGGAGACCCAAAACTCTCCAGCAGCTGGAAGCCTGTATTAAACAAGAGTGGGATCAAATTCCAATGGCTAAACTCAAGAAACTTGTCTCCTCAATGCCCAGATGCCTCCACTCTGTGTTAAGAAGAGGGGATGCTACACGGTGGTAAACAGGCCCACGTCCCAACTTTTTAGAGACCTGTAGCACTCATCAAATTTGAAATGAGCTCATTCTGTGGATAAAATTGTAAAATTTCTCAGTTACAACATTTGTTATGCTATCTCTTTTTTGTTGTGAATAAAATACTGCCTGGTGTGAATTGAAAGTCATTGGGCTCTAATTTCTTGGCGCAGCGCAGGGTGGCGCAGCGTGGCGCAGCCCACACAGTGGTAATTTCGTGCGGTGCAACACTGTGCGCAGCCACTTTGGCAATTTGGTAGACGGACGTGCGCCGAGATGGGTGTGGCAGCGTAGTAGGGGGCGGTGTCACATATTCATCAAGACGCAGTGACAATTTCGTTGAAAAAAGTCTTCGCTGAAGTTGCGCAGAAAGCTCGCCAGCTCCAACCTGGTTTACTTTCTGTGCAGTGGTAATTTGGCTGACCGGCGCACAGTGCGCACACGTCACCGAAACCTCACAGGCAGGTTTCCAGAATGTCAGGCACATTTCAATGCAATAAATAATTACACCAACCACTATTTAATGTAACTATCTGAATCAGGACATAAATTATAGTATCTATATCGATTGTCCTGATGTCAGATTAAAGGCGGTTGGCACGCGTAATGGAAACTCCACCTGGCTTGTGTGTTTTTTGTTTTTTCGTGTGTTTTCTTCCGTTGAAGATATACAACAGTCTTTATTCGGTCTCTCTTTTGAAAATTAGTCAGATGGATCGAACAGATTCACGCTTTATTTCCACACCAGAGATAAAATAGCGCTTGTAGTCAGTGAGCAAATCAATTCCATGACCATTGACAGTGTGATAAATTATTGCATGCACGATCAAGACTGTCCGAGGCGAAATGCAAAATACTCCATGTACGGCAGCCAGCAAAAAGTAAAAGTATTAGTATGAGAACAGATTTATAACGAAATAAAGAATAAAAATATATCACCAACAAACAGAGCGTCCAAAAAAGATGGCCCGCAAATAAATAAATTGCAGTGTTCATTGGATGTTCTGTTTGTTGTTAAAATGTTTCTTTTTATTCTTTATTTCGTTATCAATCTGTTCTAATCGTCCTCTTTTTTTTTTGGCTGTCAGACACGGAGTATTTTGCATTTAATGTCCGATAGGCATTGTACATTGTCCCGCGCCAATGTCGACTCACTTTATCGAGCAGAGCTTAAACAGAAACATTGATTGAAATTCTCGGTACTCATCTTGAAGAACTGAGCCCTCTTATCAAAACATTCACCTTTAATATCTAAAAAATTCAGTAGATTTGAAAAAATTAAAAACAATAATCGACTGTCAGACACGGAGATATATTAAAACCCTGTCAGACTTTCGGACACGTAGACGCTGCGTTCAACGCTATCTGTCGTGCGAAAAATTTGTTTCGCGTCCAGTGTGCAAGCGGCTTAATACTAGGCTACTATTTATTGTCACTTAGGTTTTATCGTTTTTAGTGGGGGAAAGGAATACAGCCTGATTGCTATGATCTCGCACTGTTAAGATCACATATTGAAAATAAATGTGTAACGTATCTTGCATTGTTGTCCATGCATGTTAATCCCAAAATTTTAAGCAGCAACAGGGTGTAATAATAGGAACACGCTATCCATCGTTTCTCTTCCCAATGATGCAGGCAGAAGAAATAAATGAGCAACCGTCGTATTTCATTCCAACTTCATAAGTTTGAATGATCTGACGTAGTTTCGATTTGAAATTCCATTCAAGTTCGCTAATGGTAATAATTCGCGAATGCCCTAGCTAGCCAGCTAACTCATATTCGTAATGCTTAATATAGACGTAAGCGGTGTAGAAAACATGCCTGAAGCAGCAAAGTAAAATGCGACATTAACGCATCATGCAGACATAGGACAGAGGCTTCTATATTCCAACACATTAAAGGTGAGGAGAGGAGCTCATTTGATTGGTGAAGATTTGACTCGGCTGTGTTATACCCAAACACGCCTTCTTTGCCACTTGCGCCGGCAGGAGGGACCGAGGCGGGACAGGGGAGTACTTGCGCCAGGCTACGCCGGGCACGAAATTGCAACATACGCCTGGACACACCCCGTTGGCGCGGCGCACCCCCCATTCGCCGCGCCTGCGCCTGGTCTACGAATTTAGAGCCCATTGCGTTTTGATTTTATTCACAATTTACACTTTGTCCCAACTTTTTCGGAATTGGGGTTGTGTATGTATATATATATGGGCCAGGCTCACGAAATGTGCGCCACCCCCCCTTAAATGTGTCCACAGGCTAGCAAATCTTATATTTTGCTTAGATCATTCGAGAACCACCATGAATGGATAGAGCTCACCAAGAGCAACTTGGAACACCCCACTTTTGTTGGTCTGCGATAAATATTTCTCTTTTTTGCCCTTAAATTTGGAAAAGTGGCCAAAAATGGCACTTTTTGATGTCCATGTAAAAAGTGAAATAGTTCACTTTTTGTTTTTTATATTTAAGTGTGTTCTATTTTTTTTTTTTTGTGCATAATAGACATGTGTAGGCTATGTCTGACTATCGGCATACGTCCCTATCGTCCTTTTGTGTATTGCGGTGACATTTAATAAATTGTCCACAAGGTACTGGTTTCTGACTTAGATTTTACATTTAGCACTCTAGAAAAATAAAAAAAGGTCCCTACACCCCAGGCAATTGGACTCGAGTCATAGGGACTCGGACTCGAGTCAACTCGAGTTGCAAATTTGACGACTTGCGACTCGACTCGGACTTGGGGGGCAAAGACTTGAGACTCGACTCGGACTTAGGAGACAATGACTCCAGGCTCGACTCGAGGCAAGATGACTCAGACGATTTGTTCTTTTCATTGTATGTTTTTTTTTTCTTGTTGATATTATTCTTTCTAGTATGACAAGAGTGGTCCGTTTGTGTGCAGTGCACGGCACGCGCTCTAGCAGGTTGGTTCAGGCAGGCTCCGTTTTTTTTTTTTTGTCTGAAGCGGGAGCACGCACTTTTGATGATCAGTGCGCTTGATTGCATGGATAATAATGGCAGCTGCGAGTTCCAGTACGCCCAAAATAATTCAATTTGCTTTTAAAAACTTCTACTCCGATGGAAAACAAAGGTCTGCTCAATGTAAGACATGTTCAACAACCATTAGCGACAAAGAGGGAACCACTTCAAACTTTGTTCGTCACCTGAAGACCCATGATGACAAGTAAGCGAAACCTGATAGCTAGCAGCCGTGTGTGTGACATGAAGTGTGTGTGTGTGCGTGCGTGTGTGCATACGCGCGCGCCTGTGTTGGAATAGTCGGTCGTGTTTTGTTTACGCCCGCTAACGTCAGTTAACCTAACGTTAGCTAATTATCGTTGGCTAGCTACATTGAGTCGGGAGAATAGTGGTGCACTGCTCACTAGCTATGTTTCCATCCACTTGTTAATCGAATTGTCTGAAGTTCGCCAAAAATATTCATGCGAATAAATGCAGTGAAAATGCAGTTCCATCTAACAGCATTAAAGCGAATAAAAACTTGTGCGTAATGACGTCACTTGCTGTTATGCAATCAAATCGGTGTATCAAACAGATATATGACATTTTAAGCTGTTGCCATTCATTTTCGCACTGAATCGCAGAACTTTCGAGTGAACAGAAGTAGTGTGGTAGCCAACAAAATTAGCTGGTTAGCCAAAATGGATCTACCAAAAAATGATGATAATTGTTTACAACAAGTTGTAATAGTGTGTATGTGCCATCTATTAGCAACATAGCAAACCATTATCAGAAGGCAACGACGACATCAAAACACCGTCACGATGCAGTCGCAGATTTATTTGGCAAATAACGTTTCCATCAGCATTTATCACATGAACCTTTTACCGATCAAGAAAAAATCTGATGAGATCAACTGTATAAACTTTGTGTCGATATCCTTGAAATCAAGTCGAATTTCACCGTTTCCATAAGGCATTTGTCTCTTTACATAAGCACTTTGCTGCTGATGAATTCTGATGAATTTTCATGTTTTTGCAAAATGTTCAAAATAAAAAATTTTTTGCATCAAACATGTAATTTCTTTAATGGAATGTAGCCTTTCCCATCTACCTAGGTCTTAATGATCAGACATGTAATGTTGTAATGGATAAATGAACAGCTTTATGCTGGTTTAGCCATGCAGAATAGTCTGCACTCTCTTTTTTGAGGTTGACATTAGGTTTTTCTCTTCAAGATATAAACCTGAGTGCTTTGTGGGTGGGCTGGGGGACAATGGTGAGGGACTTGACTTGACATAACCTGTGACTCGACTCGACTTGACTTGCTCACAAAAGAAAAGACTTGGGACTTGCTTGAGACTTGGACCAAATGACTTGAGACTTGCTTGGGACTCGGATCGGAGGGACTTGGACAATTGTCTGCTACACCCTAATAATCCTTCAGGATGAAGCAAATATATGGTGCATTAAGGCAAAAAAAAAACAAAAAAACTCCAACCTACAGGGATTGAGTGGGATTTTTGTGTCCCCAAAAAAACAACCTTTTTAAGAAAAGTTTCTGACTTAGATGTATTTTTAAATACATTAAATACATCTCTGTTTTCCTCAGGTCCTCAGGCAGACTGTTTCACAAATGTGGGCCGTAATGGTAATGGAGGCCTCACCATATGTTTTGGTAAAAACTTTTGGAATAATTCAAAGGCCGCTGCCTGGAGACCTGAGAGTTCTAGAGGGCCCATATGTTAAAAGCAAATCAGATAAATAATTAGAACCAAGACCATTAAGACCTTTAAAAACCATTAAAACGTTCTGAAAATCGATTTTGAAGCAGACAGGTAGTGAGAGCAGACTTCAAAATTGGTGTAATGTGTGCTCTCTTTCTGGTCCTCTTCAGAACCCGTGCAGCTGAGTTCTGAAGAAGCTGTAGTGGAGCAATGCTTTTCTTAGGGAGACCAGAAAGAAAAGCATTACAATAATCAATTCTACAGGTGATAAAAGCATGCATTAGTGTCTCTATGTTGGCTTGAGATAAAAATGGCCGCACTCTGGCAATGTTCTTGAGATGATAAAAACCACTTTTTGCTATACTCTTGACGTAAACATTAAAATTTAATGTCAAATCTAAAATAACACCAAGGTTTTTTACCTGCTCAGATATGTTAGAGGCCAGGGCTTTGAGTTTTAAATTAAGTTTTTCTCTGTGTGCTTCAGGACCGATGACAAGTACTTGTGTTTTGTCCTGGTTGAGCTGTAAGTAGTTACCTGCCATCCTTGACTTGATATCTAAGATGCATTTTAAAAGGGCATCTATTGGCCCAATGTCATCAGGAGACATGGCTGTGTAAAGCTGTGTGTCATCAGCATAACTATGGAAATTAATGCCGTGTCTCCTGATGACGCCCCCCAGTGGCAACATATGAACAGTAAAAAGAGGTGGACCCAAGATTGAGCCTTGGGGCACACCGCAATTCAATTCATAGCTTTTTGAGGAACATTCATCCATACTTATGAAAAATTCTCTGTCGGTAAGATAAGATTTAAACCAGTTAAAAACAGTACCAGAGAGGCCAATTAGGGTATGAAGTTTGTCCAGGAGAATTACGTGGTTAACTGTGTCGAATGCTGTGCTTAGGTCAAGCAAAACAAGAACAGAAAGTTTCTTCATTTCCATGTTGCACTGTGTTTAGCCCGGAAACATACAATTTTGAAAAAAGAATTTTTTGGTTGTTCCAGTTATCACGGATGAGTTTTGAAAAATGTGCTTGATTGCTTTATTGCCTTATTATAGATAATCAGCTGTACACGGTAAATTTGGTAGTTGATAGTTAATTTGTTTTTCCTCCATCGTCTCTCAGCTATTCTACAGTTTCTCTTCAATTTTTTGATTTCTTCATTTATCCAGAGAGGTGTCGGATTAGAAACTTTTTTTTTATTTTAAAGGGTCTACTGAAAAGTGGACCTGAGTTTACTGTTAAAACTTTCAACCATGAAATCACATGAGGATGGTAGAATATCTGCCAGAATGTCATGTAAAAGATGAAAAAATTGCAGCCACTTCCGAGGTAAGATAGCGTTTCCTCACAGTTTTTTGTGGAATATCCTGTTTTATAAAACAATTGACAGTAAAATATACACAATAATGATCAGATATGCCAACATCCACAACAGAGGAGACACTGACAGATAAGCCGTGGGTTATTACAAGGTCCAGTGAATGACCTCTGTTGTGGGTTGGCAAAGTGATATGCTGGTTAAAATTCATACAGTTCAACATGTTTTAAAAATCTGAGCTAAAAGAGTCTGATTGTCTACATTAATGTTAAAATCTCCTACGATAATACGCTTATCATAGTTAGTGTGGATGATTGAAAGGACTTCTGAAAAATCCGAGATAAAAGAGGAACATTTTTTTGGTGGCCTGTAAACAGTCATACATAATATGGGAGGGCTGTTAAAAACAAATGCAGGATATTTGTCAAATGTATAGTCCTTTAAATTCATTGCTGTGGAGAGGATGGTTGCTATTCCCCCACGTTTTTATCAGTCCTGGAAGAGTACAAAAAATTATAATTGGGTGGGGAAGCTTCCATAAGGGTTGCTGGACCATTTATGCCAAGCCATGTCTCAGTTAAAAACATGCATTGGATGTTGTTGTCTAAGATCAGGTCATTGATGAGAAATGATTTGTTTGAAAGAGACCGGATTTTTAAAAGTTCCATGTGCAGTGTAGCTCTGAGGGGAGGGTTAATTGTTGATGGTTTATGTCTGTGCATAGTTTTAAGATTATTTAGAGTTATTCTAGAAGTCTGTTTGATGGTGTGTCTAGTGGTGATTAAAACAGGGATTGATGACCAGGAGGTGACCATGTACTCACAGCAGGGGGCGCTCGCCAGCAGACTGGGGCATGAGCCGCATGACGGTGGCAGAGAGGAAGAGTTGTGTCCAGTGACTGTTATGGTGTTCAGGTACAATACGGGAATAATTTGTCATGTGAGCCTGTTTGTGGTAACAGAATGAAAAATATTTGCTGCCAGGGCACGGGAACCATGTGGACTGGGGTGAATTCCATCTCTGGTAAAAAATGGCGTGCGGTTCCAGAAGAGGTTAAAATTGTCAATGAAAACCACATTATGAGAGGAGCAGACTGACTGTAGCTGGGTGTCGAGACTCAGTAGCCTGCTAAAATGCCCTATGCCTCAATGGAAGGAGGGGAGCGGTGCCGTAATAAAAATGGATTTGTTACGGTCCCTGAGAAGGTTAAAAAGACTGTTAAAGGGGACCTATTATGCTGATCCTTCTTTTAATACATATAAGTAATGTTATAATGTTGGATGTCCATACTCAACCTCTGAAAAGTTTCTAAACATAAGATAGAGGGGTTTTGCTGTAATCCAAGAACGTGATTTTGTAAACGTGATTTCCTCCCTGAACAGCTCGTCCTGAGATCTTCACAAGATCTGGGCAAAACCTGACCTCAGGTTGTGCTGTCCAATTAATGGAGACCTAGCCAGAGCCAATCACAGCGCTGGACCTGCCCACGCCGCAAACTTTTCTAGCAGGCACAAACAACCGCTGATCATACTATGCCTTAGTAGTGCCAGACATCATTGTGCAGCCCTTTTCATTGACCTGTCTAAGGCATTTGATATGGTTGATCATGCCCTTCTCTTGAAAAGATTATCAAACGTTGGCCTTGACAAATCTGCTTGTAATTGGTTTAAAAACTATCTTGAGGATAGGACTCAATATATTTCATTTGAAAACATTCAGTCTCGAAGTGCTCAAATCAGCAGAGGAGTTCCACAAGGTTCAATTCTTGGCCCTTTGTTATTCACTATCTATATTAATAATATTGGCTTGTCTTTGGATCATTGTAAACTGCATTTATATGCTGATGATACCATAATTTACTCAACTGCTTCTTCAGTTCAGAAGGCCATATCTAATCTGCAGCATGATTTTAGCTCTATTCAAAGATCTCTAATTGATTTGAAGCTTGTCTTAAAAGAGGACAAAACCAAGTTCATGGTATTCACCAAAGCTATGAAAAAAGACCCCCTTGATTTTCAAATTTGCACCCTGCAGGGTAGCCAAATTGAGCATGTCCCCCATTAAAAATACTTGGGCATTTGGCTGGACGACAAGCTGACTTTTTACATGCATATTGAAAATTTAACAAAAAAGATAAGGAGTAAAATTGGCTTCTTATACAGGAATAGGGCTTGTTTCTATTTCAAAAATAAAAAGAAGATTGTGCATTCAGTAATACTCCCCATGCTTGATTATGGTGATGTGATTTATAGAAATGCATCTACTTCTGTTTTAAAACCTTTAGATTGTGTTTATCATTCTGCTATTCGATTTATCACTGGTCTTGATTTCTGCACTCACCATTGTGTTTTATACAAGTCAGTAGGGTGGGGGTCATTGAAAGCTAGACGTGACTACCACTGGTTTTTATTTGTTTATAAATGTGTTTTAATGAAAATCCCTCCTTATCTAGCTAGTCTACTTATGCAGCGAGTGGGTTGCCATGGGACACGGTCACAGGACTTATTGTGTCTCAATGTTCCTCGTGTAAGAACAGAGCTTGGTAAGACAGCTTTTTATTATAATGTCCCACATACCTGGAACCAGTTGCAAGCTGAACTGAAATTTAAAGAACTGGTTCCTTTTGGACATTTTAAAACTCTGATCAAATTATTTTGTCAAGAGAATTGTTGTTGTTTTAGTTAATGTTTTCCCTTTAATAATGGCATTATTTATTTATTTATTTTTTTTTTGTACAAATGTCCTTGAAAACTGTTATTTTAATTGTCTGTAATGCAGGGCCCTGCTGAAAAGGAGACATGGTCTCAGTCAGGCCCCCTGCTTAAATAAATCTAAATAAATAAATAAATAGTGTCTACACTTTTGGAAATACTAAAGAAGAACCACAGATCATTTGAGGTGCAGTTTTGTCAGTATTTCTCCCAAAGCTGCTAGGCCGCAAAAGTCTTCCTCAGAATCATCAGAACACAGGAAGAGGTGGGGTATAAATAGCTATCCCCTTGATGATAATTGACAGCTGCTATTTGGGGAAATAATTACAACATAAATAAAAAAATTAAAAAATAAATAAAAGGCAGAAAAGTGAACAAAAAATAAGGCATTCATGTAGAATGAAGTGCCCAGGTGAAAAGTTTTCCTACTGTTAAAATCCTGTTTTAAAATTTCACTCTTGCAATCTGCAGTATTGTTGGCCCTAATGTGAATCACAACGTTTCTGGCGCATGGATGGTCACTCAGGAGAGCAAGGATCTTGTTGACCATGTCCAGGACTTTGGCACCAGGGACACAGTAAGTTGTAGACGATGTGGATTTGATGTGTCTCACGATGGAATCACAAACAACTAGTGTGACGGATAAAGGAGGCTCGGAGGGCTGGACTGGAGGGGGTACTAGACCGACGGACTGCTCGCTGTTACCTGGGGGGGGTGTAGCTGCTGACATGCCCTCCTCGACCCAGCTGTAGGATGCGGGGTGAACTGCATGCTGCCAGGACGGCAAGTGGGATGTGCTGTTTAGAGCGATGGTCAGCGGTGGAGGGCTGAGAAGGTGACCTGTCTGAACCCGGAGACGACGTGGGGGTGTGTTGCCTGCTGAGTGGAGGGGAAATCCCTCTCGTCCAGGACGGAGAACTTGCTGTACAGCTGGAGATCCTGAGGTGGATATGACCGGGAAAGGAGCTTCCCACCGTGGTTGCCCTTCCCCACAGTGATCCACAACTCCCTGTGGCTAGGTGTGGAGCTAGCCCGGGACTTGGGTTTGGCTCTTAGCTGAGTCCAGTGGTCTTGAGACTGGTCAGCGACGGTGTCAAGGCACAGGACAGTCGACTCCAACTCAGCGGCGTCTGTGGTGGGGACAACATGGCCCACGGTGACCAGGGAGTCCAGTAGCTATTCCTCTTCTCGGAGCTGGGAATTCACCTTGACGGAATTCCCCAGTGATGCAGTGAATTTTGAAAGCAAACAAAGTAAAGTTGGGTTGGTCTGGGTCCAGTTTTTAGAATAGTGTTCACATTATGTACATAACAACTGCAGTTTTCTAAATCACTGGAATCTTAGATCATGTGTATGTTATGATGAAAATGTATTGTTGTGTTGTGTTGTTACTTTAGAACATTACCAAGTTTGTTGGTTAATAGTCGTACTTTTCGATAAATTTGTGTTTCAGTTGAGGAAGTTCATACTGATAGTGTAATGTAACGCAAAGTGTCCAGATTTAAAACGAATCAAAGTGCGTATTTTTTTTTTCCGATATCTGCTTATAGTTGCCCCTGTTGTATAATAAGAGACACTTGGAAAAGATAAAAATTCAGTAAGAGTTCTTACCTGAGGTAGTGGCAATTTTTAATGGACACCTTGCAATGAACATTACACTGACTGATGGTTTGCAAATGTGTGATTTTCTCAAATTCTGGTTAGAATTCCAGAATTCTTGTTTCAATTCAGGGTAGTCATGTAATAGGCTAAAGCTTTCAGAAGGAGCAAATTTGTTGATTTTACAGAGAACTTCTATTTCCTGAATGTGACATATTGTTTCATATATATAGTGGCGGCTGGTGAACTGGCAATAGGGGAGGCTGAAACCCATCCCTTAAAAATAATGATTGGTCATGACCTGTTTTCAATCATTCATTTAAATTACCATGTCAGAAACTCCGAAAACTCTCAACATTATCAGATGTGGTCAGTTTTCATTAATAACGCATACCTGTCAACTGTGGCATATTTACGTTCCTCTGCTGTAGTCAGCATTTATTCAACACATATGTGATAGATTTTCGTGCAGAGCTGAAGTCCTTGTGCATGGAGCTTTATCAGTTTCACGTGCGATTATGACTCCGTACTTCTCGCGCTTTTCTTTACTCAGGGGATGGAAGCAATGCATGTGTTTCATTATTGTTTAAATTGTTTAAATGAAATAAGATCATTTAAAAAGGTCTTTCTTCCAATGATCTTATTTCATTTAATTCACAATCAAAATCATATTTTAAACGATGGCCCCTCCGCCATCTCCCTAGAGCAGAGCCAGCAGATTCGCATGTTTTATTGTTTGATCATATGACAAAAAACGCTGAAAATATTTCAATAAATGCATCGCCCACCCCATCCCATCGTTCGTACTTTCACGCATGCGTAAATATTATTTTTACATGAAATATGTATTATCCTCTCAATTTCTATTTGGTCTACCAAACTCAAATAAAAACTAGCATGGAGTTTCAAACAAGCACTTCCGACAGAAGTTGATGGCAAGGCGCTTCGTTACTTAGTTTCTATGCTATGACGTATTGAACTAGTCACGTGTTGATCATGAGGGCGTGATCGGTGACTCTGGAGGGTTAAGAATTTTTTTTTTTTTTTTAATATTATGAGGCTCCTCAGAGCCTGTACTCAGGCCGGGTCTTGGCCTGGGCCAATCGCGAAATTGCACGCGCGCATGAGCAGGACAATCGTGACCCCGAAAAAGAAAAGAAAGAAGAACGGAGTCAAAACTTAGATTCGTGGCCTACCGGCCCGAGTAAAGAGTCAAAGACTAATAGGAACAGCAGGACGTTGGTCGATTGACACTCCACTTGTATGACCATCATTAGCGCTGAGACACAATAGGACGCAAAGCCCTATGCGGTACATCAGATGAAGTGTCGGGAAGTTCAATTATCCGGCCGCAGCAGACTATAAAACGTAAGGCCAGTGTTCTGACAAACCGAGCTGAACTGGATAAACAAAAATTATAAAGCGTACAAATCCTTAGTGAGCAGAACTTGTGAATTTTACTATGATGTATAAATAATACTTCTAGAGATGGCGATTTCAAAACTTAAGTTTGATTCATTTTGAACACTTTGACACTTCTGATAACACGTTCAGATACAAAGGACTTAGTTTTTTTTTTTTTAACCGGAGTTGAAGCACTGTGGGGAGGTGGACAGAACTCAAGATATCACAGCGCCGTTGACTTAACAGGAAGTTTGCAAATTTCAGACTTGATCTCCACGATATTTAAAAAGCATAAAGTAACTCAAAGCTAGGGAAAAGCATAAAATAATGCTAAAAATACATACATGGCATATATAAATGGGAATAACTGGCAAATTGTAGTAATGCTGCCCACGAATTGCTATTGATAAGCCTGAGAAAAGGCAAATGAAGTTTGGTCCGCAATCCACAAGACCTTAGAATCTGTTCGAGCGAAACTCGGATTGAACATGAACAGTTATACCATGTGACGTCATTTTCATGAACCCAGGTAGAAGTAGAGTTAACCAATCGAACTAAGCCAAGCAGTTTGAAACATAAGTCACTTGACCAAGCAGCATCTATCCCAGAGGTTCTTAGAAAAGTTTGAATTTGCCATCTCTTAAACTTAATTACTTCGTTATAGCTGAGTGAATTTGGTCCAGCTGGAAGACCAAAATTTATTATTTGTAGTAATCCATAAGGCATCAGACATGAACAAGATTTTTAAAAAAAAAGCCGCGAGCTGGTTCAGTGCCACGGTGAGATAGTGTTCACGATGTGCTTCCTAATCGTATACCCCACCGTACAAAGGAAACTAGTGAGCATCCTGTATGCAAAGAAAAAAAAAAAAATGAGGGTTACCTAACAGCTGGGGTAACTTCACAAAATGAGACGTTACAACAGATTACTGCGCTGCGAGTACAAACACTGCCGAGATTCCATGAAATATTTGCACTCCAGCACACTTTTGTTTGCAAGACATGCAGGCCCAATCACCCCGCTACCGATTAGGACAATACCTTAGTACGCTTACTGCATTTTTAATGTATCCAAATGTTTTTTCAACACCCCGAAAAGATCAGCGTTTGAACAGTGGTGATCAGTGGCGGTTTTACACGGGGGCCTACAGGGGCCTGTGCTCCCCTACCGATGTCCTGTGCCCCCGTGCTGGCCCCTGTGCTGACTGAATAATAAAATTATATACAGTATATTTTTTACGATGATATGCGCTAGCGCCAAAACCGGACCTAATGTCACTCAACATTCTACACGGACTGATTAGAGCGATGCACCAAAGTGTGCTGGCTACCTGCGTTTGCTCTCACTGATCTAAATAGGATCCTTTATATTTCTGTGGTTTGCTCTACGTTGGCTGGGATTTGAATATGAGTGCGGCAACCAGCAAGAACAACCTATTGCAAGAGACGAAGGTAAGCTAAACGACTGCACCTTATAAAGTAATTTGTTGTAGACGTGGCTTTATTACTGTTGTTCCCCATTCCAGCAACGAAATCTTGTTGTCAAGTTTGTAAATAAATGTCTCTTAGAATTACGTTAGGAATCACACTCGGCAAAGTATTTATGGAAAGTTCCACACGATGGTGTGATGTTAACCACTAACCTCATCTGACTAGGCTGTTGCATTTTGAAAAATAATAGGTTACCAAGTAAAGTAATCTACAGTAGTCTATCTGTCCGCGCTAAGTAGGGATGGTTATTTGTGAGATGAGGTGCATGCATCTCTGTACATATTTTTTCTTCTAAGACTGTCTTGAAACGAGGAGGGGATATCGCCTCCTTTTTTGCCCATGTAAATAAAAAAAATTTGAATTACAGGAAACCAAATAAATCACTTATATGGCAATATTTGCCTAGTATTAGAGCAATTCACAAATCTGAGATTATATTTCAGTTGACCACAGCATTTTTCCAATTCATATTTTCAATCAATCACACCACAGTAATATTGGCTTCCATAAATGGAAATGACACATTGTGTCTGAGAGAGTGGAGGGTATATATATTTATGTTTATGATTATGGTGATTACTTATAAAATTTTATTGTGATTACAGTAACTAAAACCAGTTGTTTTGTTAGTACTATTTTGTTACATTTGTATGAATAAACACCTTTTCAAAACTAGTTTCAATCCACAGATAGCCTACTGTATACTGTATGTTCGTAATTTTGATTTATGTTTGAAGAACTATCACTCCTCAATTACCAGATCCTTCTAAGTCTGTCACTAATTTAAGTCAGCATGACATGCACACCTGTGTGAGCTGCTATGTATTCAGGCACTTGGCAGCATATTTTGTAAATAAGTGTGAAGACTGGACTCTCAAGTCTAGTGGCCATGAATACAGACGAGTTTGTACAAATGTTACTTGTGTGCTATGGTTCTGATAAGCCCAATAACTGATGTGGAGTTTTGTTTTCTATGAACGAGTCGCCCATTCTTAAGGGCATAAGCCATTTGATTTGTCTGATACTTCACGCTTTATTATGTTGTATTTTATTTTCCATTTTTGATGGCCATCAGTCAATGCACTTTTTTCTTCGAGAAAAAATCTTCAGCATGATTTTATAGGCTAAAGCAAAATAGAAGTTTTCAATGCTTTAATATCATTGTTGTCGCTTTTTAAAAGTGTTTTTGGGCTTTTTGCCTTTATTCACACAGGAAAGTTTAGAGAGCCAGGGAGAGAGTGGTGTTGCAGCATGTCTCAGCTGCAGGCCCATGTCTAGGGCCATCATTGTTAATTTTAATGTGCCCCTCTGATTAAACACTGGCCCCATGTGGGCCCCCCCACTAAAATTTGTCTAGAACCGCCACTGGTGGTGATAGCATTTGAGAGCATTTTAAGCATTTGAGATCATTTTAACTGAGCATTCGATAATTTGTTTCACTTCCTTATACATTTTTCCCTCTTCAACCAACTTTTTAATCAAATTATGTTGTTTCTCTGAACAATGTTTGGAATGGCCCCTTTTGCTTTGCAATTCGGAAGGAAATATATTTTATAACAATGTGTGAAAATTTGCTTTCCTTTTTCCTTAATAAAGGACAATTAATGACACCTGTTTCTTCACAGAATGAATTAATTCTCTAATTAAACTCCACACTGCTATTATTTTGAACATGCCCCTTAAAATGCATGAGCCAATTACTCAAGCAGCGAATGTCATGACAGTTGGGTCTGTTGTTTTTCTATTACACTACTACATCTACAAGTAAATTATTTGCCATGCAGAAATATCTACTGATAACAGTGGTTCATCAGGTCATTGATGTTATACTGCTATTTTTTGAACACAACTGTATATGCCCTGAACTGCTAGAACATCTGTCCTTCAAATATTTCAGCAGCTTTAAATTCTGAACCGCTGAATAGCACCAAGCAGTGGCGCAGCCTAGCGTTAACCAAGACACGTCCCTTTATGACAGCAATTAGTCCTGGCTAGTTCTCAATCATTTTCCTTTATTGACGCGTTTTTCAACTATCGTAATTGGCAACTGAAGACACGGTTTCTCTCCACATGCGATCTAACAACGATGAAATCATGGGCTAAATTCAGTACAGCAAAATAATTTACTTATTAATTGGCCAATGCTTTGCGTTGATTGAACTGGTCTGTGTTCCAGTGAAACGCGGACTTTCACTCTCGGTATTGTGTGGGTTGATAAAAAAAAAAGTGGCACTCGGCAATTCAATAGGCTATAAAAAAGCGTGGGGCTCCAGCTATTTGCCTGAGAGTAGACAGGTATGCAATTTTGAATAACGCTGATTTAAATACAGCAAATACGTGTCCAGATGAATGATTGTCGTCTTACCTAATCGGGGAGAACAAGCAGCACCTGTTAAGTGTGGAGTGCTCTCGGAGTGAACATTCTGTTATGAAAATGACTGAGAACAGGTCAGGACTAATAATTGTTTTAAACGGAAGTTTTGTGCCCCCCCTCCCCACCCAATTCTCTGTTCTTGTTCCACAACTGTAGGCCTACTGAATTTCGCCCATAATTTAATCGCTGTTAGATCGCATATGGAGAGAAACCGTGTCTTCAGTTGCAAATTACGATAGTTGAAAAACGCGTCAATAAAGGAAAATGATTGAGAACTAGCCAGGACTAATTGCTGTCATAAAGGGACGTGTCTTGGCCCACGCTGTGGCTGCGCCACTGCTTGGTGCTATTCAGCGGTTCAGAATTTAAAGCTGCTGAAATATTTGAAGGACAGATGTTCTAGCAGTTCAGGGCAGATACAGTTGTGTTCAAAAAATAGCAGTATAACATCAATTGGGAAACGCGTCAATAAAGGAAAATGATTGAGAACTAGCAAGGACTAATTATTGTCATAAATGGACTGTGTGTGCCCCCCCAATTCCCTGTTCTAGCGCCGGGTATATCATACAAACATTCCTATTATACAGGTCCATTATACAGTTAAATCCCAGTCTTGGTGGGTGTTTTCAGCATAATGACACACTATTGCATTTGGAAATTTACAGCAACATTTTGAAAAGGATGTGGACAGAGTTTTTAGGTTCAGTCAGCGCTAGAGTAATACTGCCCTCCAGAGGAAGAATTTACGTCAACGCCTGGCACTGGAGAATGAAGAAGCATAATATTAAATCAGGTACGACACATTTTACCTTAAGAATGAATTTTTGTCATTATAAAATATAATAATAACATTGAAGCCAAAAGTTTTTGTTTGTACTTTTTGTTTGTCTGAATATCAAGAACAAAACACTGAGAGATAATCCCATTCAAACTTCCATCACAACTTTCTTTGAAAATCCAACAAGGAAATCATTCCTATGCCAATGTCAGTAGACTTTTTCCCCCACCTGAAGTGGGAGCGGAGTCGGATAAAGTATTTGGTGGCGTTTGTTTGTCTGTTTTCTGTCAGCAATTTTGAGCAAAAATGGTTTGATAAATTCACACTAAATTTTTGGGAAAGGTTTGCAGTGGTACTAGGGTCACCTACTTACATTACAGTTCAATGATTTTATTCAAGCTTTTAATCTGGCTCAAAACCAAAGCATTCTCAAGCAATTCAAAATGAGCTAATTTTTTTTCATGAGATGGTAAAATGTCTCACTTTCAACATCTGTTACGTTGTCTATGTTCTAGTGTGAATAAATTGTAGGTTTATGAAATTTGCATTCTGCAATCATTTGAAATCATTGCATTCTGTTTTTATTCACAATTTACGCAGCACCACAACTTTTTTGAAATTGGGGTTGTATTTGCCCATGCAGGCTTTCACATAGAGCTGAAGCCCTCACTATTTTCACTTCTGAAAGACTTTTTTATTCGCAATTATGTTACTGACCTGTTGCCTCTTAACCTAATTAGCTGTGAGATGTTCCCCCAGGTGTGCTTCATTCACATAGTACAACTTTTCTAGTCTATTGTTGCTACTGTCTCAGCTTTTTTGAAACGTATTGCTAGCATCAAATTCAAAATGTACAGATATTTTTCAAAAAACACTACAATTTCTCAGGTTGCCTTTGAACTATTTTCAATAAAATTAATGGCTTAACTGATTTGCAAATCATTGCATTCTTATTTATTTACATTTTACACAGCGTCTCAACTTTTTTGGAGATGTTGCTGTATATTGACACAAGGAGGTAACAGGCCCTGAACATAGATAAGACTTTTCTGCAAGACTCTACAATCATGGGGAGACCCAGGGTATCCCACAAATGCATACAAGGAATTTACCGGTAGGGCCACAGACTTGTTGCATTATAATTGACAGATAAATCTTTATATTAATGTGGCACCATCTTGTAGCTGTTCCAGGTGGCTTTATTCATCTAGGACACTCATTTATGGCTCCTGCACCTGTTCAGAATGCATTGTCCAGCCAGCTGGCAGAACCCCTCTCCAGTGGCTTTCAGATCCCCCCAAAAGGGAGGAGGATAACTCTTGAAGAGAGGGGCATCATGTTGTGCGATGACATGAAACAACCTTTGTGCTTTGCTGTGTGTGTGTGTGTGTGTGTGTGGGGTGGGGGGGAATGAGAATGTAGATTGCCCTCCCTTAGAGAATGTAGATTGCCCTCCTGTTCCCCCCGTATGTTGCAGTGTTTCACTCTTGAAATATGTTTGCTGTGAATAAACACCTTTCCTAAGTTCTGTCCGAAGTTTGTTTTCTCTTGACACCAAGCGGTTCAAATTGGAAACTACTTATGTCAATTTAAAATATTTACATGGTGTGGAGAATGACTGAATAGTAATACCATTTCAATGAATGAAGAGTATGTTGCATAAAATGAGTTGGTTTATTATAAAATGTTTCGGTGAGTTATATTAGTTCAAGCAAATATGCAGATATAGGCTAATGTTAATTACTTTAAACTAGCTAGCTGAAGTATTGCCCACAGAACTGACATCAGTGTTGACAAGATGAATGTCCCCTGGAGCACTGTCCTCACAGCACCTATCCAGATGGCTGGCCTTTGTCCATTTGGAGTGATTATTGATCGCCACCTTTGTCCTGCAGCCAAGCCTTTTTCAATTTTGAACAAAACCCCACGAAAACTACCATAGCGACAGCAACAATTAATAGTTCCACATTTGATGTCTAACAACTGGTTAACAGCTAGAAAATAATGTGCAGGAACGCTGTTATTTACAAAGCAAGAACATCACTTCATTAGGTTGCTTGCACACTGAATATCCATCGAAGCACTAAATATCCATGAATTCTCTCCAGACTTATGAACAAAATCAAAAATGAGAATTCAACTTAAGTGATGAGCTATATCAACTAATTGTATGTGCATTTACTGAGTAATTTCACAACGTCAGCCGCATTCCCTCAGTTTTACTAGAGCATCATCGAATAAAACATTGAATGGTGAAGGTAATGGATCAGATGTCACCACGAAGTGCCAGTGCATCCTATAATGTCCACAACTTACACTGCTACTGCACTTCCACATTCCTCACACTCGGAAGCCATGACTGAAGTGTACAATCAGGAGCAGAGTAGGGCACAGCATGCAAGTGTGCAGCTTGAGACAGCCTCTGTGTATAAAGGGCTCTGCACATCATAAAAACGAGGCTGTGCGCAAGGTAGCCCATATGTATGCCTACTTGGCAACACTTTGATTTAAGACATTGGTCTCACATTTTTCCTTCACTATGAAATTATGGAAATATTAGGTATTCAAACAAACACCAAATTGACACTTAAGGACAGGCAGTGGGTAGAAAAACGTTTTGTGCCCAATAGCACTTGAAAAACGCTCATACTGTATCTGAAACTTCATCACAAGTGGGACAGAATTCTTTCTATGTAAAGCCTCCAGTGTATTGAATGGCCTGGAAGCTCCTCCACCCCCGCCGCTGGTAACCATATCAAACAACATAGGGAGAAAATATTTTCCTCATCTTCCCCAAACCTTAACCAAGGGATTAACAAACTGGCCCTCTAGTCCAAATCCAGCCCTGTTTTTCTCTGCTTACAGGCAAATAAGTGAATGAAGGCTCCATTCTAGGCCCTCTTTGATCATAATTTGGGGATGAGGGCTCTAACCCTTACAAAAATAGTGCAGTAGATGTTACTCTGCTTTTGAGCGATAGCAGTTAATGAGGTTTATGGCCCATAGCCTTTTTCATGCTTTCAGGCTGGTAAAGTTAGTGTGGCTCATTGCTTATGTCACTGCATCAAGTTTAGTGCACTGGTTCCCAAAATTTTTAGGTCCAAAACACCTCTGTAAATAAGGTTGCCTCCATGAATGTGAAAACATTAACAGTGCACGTGCCTGCCCGGCTCAAGCTCTCACCCAAGTCATTTTTCATGTGTCTATGAATTTACATTGCTTATGGATTGTAGAATAGAAAATAATCAGCACCCTAAGTGAATATGAGAAAAATGGACGGTGAAAAAATATCTTTGCTGATTATTCTCTTGGTCTCTCAATCAAAATATGAACAAGTATCTTACTTATACTTTATTTATACTAAATAGGACCCATGACCTATTTCACTTGAATATAAATTTGAGGTGACACAGGCCAAAATTCCCTTAGTCATTCTTCACTATGGGACCCGAGAACACAGCGACAATGTCCAAAGAAAAGTTGTTGAGCTTTGCAAATCAGAAAAAGGTATGGAAAAAAAAGTCACTTAACAATTAAAAATACCAATTTCCAACTGTCAGGTCAACAGTTGAGCCTTTTCGCCTTTCGGCTCAGCTCCTGTTATGGTAAAGAAGGAGCTGAGCCGAAAGGCGGAGCTCTCAATTTACCATTCAATCTACGTTCCTGCCCTCACCTATGGTCATGACCTTTGGGTCATGACCGAAAGAACGAAATCTCGGATACAAGCAGCTGAAGTGGGTTTCCTCCGCAGGGTGGCGGGGCGCTCCCTTAGAGATAGGGTGAGGAGCTCGGTCACCCGGGAGGGGCTCAGAGTAGAGCCGCTGGTCCTCCACGTCGAGAGGAGCCAGCTGAGGTGGCTCGGGCATCTATGTCGGATGCCCCCTGGACGCCTTCCTGGGAAGGTGTTCCGGGCATGCCCCACCGGGAGGAGGCCCCGGGGATGACCCAGGACACACTGGAGGGACTATGTAGCTCGGCTGGCCTGGGAAGGCCTCGGGATACCCCCGGAAGAACTGGAGGAAGTGTCCAGGGAGAGGGAAGTCTGGGCATCCTTGCTTAGACTGCTGCCCCCGCGACCCGGCCCCAGATAAGCGGAAGAAGATGGATGGAGGACAACATTTTAGAAGTTTAAAGGGACAGGCGATGTCAAGAATTAACCTGGAAGAGGACTTGTTTGTATATGGACCCCATACACCTTGAGGAGGATGGTTTGACTGGAAAAAGAATCTTCAAGGATCATAGCTAGAGAATTGCAGAGGTAAGTTGAGTCTTGGTTTCAGAGAGTCTTAAAAACTACCATCAAACACCACCTACATCTCCACAAGTTCTTGACAGAAAAAAAGCCTCTGTTGTCAATCAACAGCAGATTAAAGTGCCTATAGTTTGTCGAATGGTACTGGAACTTTTAATGGGAATGGTTGTTATGATAAGAGGAGACAAAAATATAACTTTTTGGCCACAAACATCAAAGATGGACTATAAAGACAGAAAGATAGCTATACAGAAAAGCTCCTCATCTCACAGTGAAGTATGGTGCTGAATCTGTCATGGTTCTGGATGTTTGTGTGGTTAAGGACTCTTCTTTGTGGCTCTCGTCCCAGGACGATATCAAATTCCTTTTCTATTGGATTCTCTACCCAGCTGACTGATTGAATTTGGGCGGCGCCTTCCCGGGCTCTATGTAAGCCGGAGGTCCGCTGCGCCTCCCTCACTAGAGTGTTGTTTGTAGTAAAGCACGATAGCCGAAGATATCTGTAGTCAGGATTTATTTTACTTTATATCTTCTCATAATAATTGGAGTTTCTATTTCCCTAGGGTTATTCCCTTTTCTGTTTTCCTCTATATTCTTAGTATTGCCCTATTTGAGGTGCTTTGTTTATCTCGGTTCTCGAGATACTTCTCCTTTCATCTCTCTCGCGTTGCCTCTGTGTTGTCGGATGGTCGGACGTCCTTTTGGAAGCACGAGAGCTGTTCCTGTCGTGTGGTCTGTATCATTCTCTGTGTTTGTATTAAGTCCATGCTGCTCTGTTTCCCTCTTTCCGCTGCACTTGGCTGCTCAATTCAATCAGCCATTACAGAATCATTGATGTTGTTGGGCTGCTTTTCTTCCAAAGGTCCTGGATATTTTTTTTAGGTACATGGTGTCATGCACTCATGGTATCTTACGTTGTAATATACCAGCAAATATTAACATCCTAAACCCCAACGTCCCCCCAGCAGCAATGTCGTCATTACAGGATTTTCAGTGGTGTGCAGTGAGTGTTATATCTGGAGCAAGGATTCAAATGCAAGTAGTCCGGTATAAAAAAATCGTGGTCTTTATTAGCAATTCGAGTCCAATGCCAGGAGATCAAAATGAAAGATGGGCAATCCAAAAACAGACTCCAAACACAGGCGGGGGTTCAAAATCCAAAAAGCACAGAGTACAGCACCAAATCGCAAAACAGTGCGTGAGTCAAGAGGCCGAAATCCAAGTTCATAAGCCAGAGCAGCAATACGCAGAAAACGTGGTTGGGCAGAAAAAGGGTTGTGATCAGAAGGCAAACAAATCCAGGCAGGCACAGACAAAAATCTGAATCAGGCAGAAGGGTGTCACAGAATCACAAACGAATCACAGGCGTACAAGGCGCTTGGCACAGGAAAAGTTGATCAAGAGTCTGACAAGAGCTAAGTAGAAGTGAGGGGCTGTATCCGAAATCACTCACTCATTCACTATTCCCTACTCACTATAAGGGGACTCACTGTGTAGGTGACTATATAGTGAGCTCATTGGCAGAGGGAAGAAACACTTTCGGACACTACCCGGCTCGTTTTGTTGCAGCGGTCAACAGCGTCATTGCTGTCGCAAAATCAAATCGTACCTGTTCAACTTCAGCTGAAGGATTTGGACATATTTTTGTAATGAACGAATATATTTCCCGTCGTGTTTGAGTTTACCATTATCGTTTAAATAATAAAATTTGCCTTAAATTTTTAATATCATCTACCATTTTTTGTCCTTAAGTGTACCTAAATATCTGTTCGAAATCTCTCTCTTATCTTTACGTTACGTGCACTGGCCTTAATGAAATATCCAGTGTAAACAAACGGGTCTCCTACGCTGGTCGGTTTCCAATTAAAAAAAAAAAAAAAAACATTTTCGCACCTGAAGTTGAATGAATGTCTTGTGCCTGTTTTCACAAAATAAACCAAACTCCCCGTTGACTAAACGCAGCTCTTTCAGAGCTTTTCAGTTTATGTGCAGTGCATGATGGGACATATAGCTGGGTTAGTGACCATCGGATGTTCATTACATTTCGCGGTGGATTGTGGGATGTAATGAGTTCACTATATAGGGGATAAAAATACTTACAATTTGGACAGCACTACAAAATGGCGAACCCACTATATAGTGCACTATATAGTGAGGAGTGAGTGATTTCGGACACAGCCATAAGTATATGTATATTTCCATAAGGAAGGTAACAAGGTAGGCGGGGCAACAGGTGTGAGGAATAATCTAAACATTGACTGAGAGGGGGAAACACAAGAGGTAATTAAACAATACAAAATGGGAAACAATGACAAAGACTAGTTTTCACAGGACATCCTTAAACAACAATGGCCCCATTCAAGGAGTGTCTGCGGGGGGAGAGATGGAAGAAACAGAATAGTATAAGAGATAGTTGCCAAGTCTCTGCAGAAAAAAAGCAAAGCACAGAGAGTGCAAAGAGGGCGGAGTTACAGATTAGTGTCCAAAGTGGAGAAAATCAATAAGTAGAGTTAGTAGTCTGTGCAGAATTAATATTACCCAATGTGCAAGTTAGTATGTTAGTTATTTACAGCATTAGTATATTAGTATGGGTTAGTAGATTAACTAGACAAAACATACAGTGTTAGTGTGAAAAGTACTTAATCAGTAATTAGTGTTGAAGGAAGTAAACGAGGCATGAAGGAACTTGTGAAACACCGGAAACTTCCGAAATCACCCGAAATGTGACAGCTGGCAGACAGGGGCATGCACTGGCAAAGAACATAGAAACAAGACATCACAGGGGAAAACAATGTGCATAATATTGTAGGTAATACAGAATGCATGAAGTAAACAAACCAAGCAGAAATTAACAAAAAACCAGAACAGGCAGAACAAAAGATCATAACCCTTGAACGCATTATTGCTTTCAAGCTGTTCCTGTTTAAGATTACTTGGTTAATAATCACAGAATTTATTTCAAGAATAATCAAGACCAATATATAAGCCTGGACTCATGAAGAAATTATTAAAAAATGACAGAGATCACTGCTGAGCTACATTGACAGGATACTTCATACTGATATTGAGTGTATGAGATTTGCAAATCATTGCATTCTGTTTTTATTCACATTTCACACAACGTCCCAACTTCATTGGAATTGGGGTTTGTATTTGGCTTGGCATGCCTAGAGGTAGTTGCATCAAGAAGGGTGCCAGTTCCTTCTATGTGAAGCACTTTGGATCAAATTCCTGGTATTGCACGAGTGAAATTTGTGTGCTGTAAAAAACCAACTTGGCTGTTCCATGGTAATCACTGAGTACACAATCTGAAGTTGTTTATGACTGCAGCACTGATAAAAAAAATGACAAGCAGATGTCCGAGGCACTGTGCCTGTCAGGGAGCTTGTGCAGAAATCCGGGAGACTCTCGAAGCTTTCAGGATTGGGTGGATATGTGTTTGTGTATGTGTATGTGTGTGTGTGTGTGTGTGTGTGTGTGTGGGGGGGGATGATTTGTGTGGGATTTTTGTGATTTCTATCCTCCGTGGCCACTAGAAGAGTTACTGGTCAGAGATATGATTACAAGGAAATTTGGCTCCTTTTTTGCTGCGTGTAAACTACGGAAGGCATGTGCATGGAAAAAGGCTGTACATGACACAGATCCACAACTCATTTTCAGGTTTGAGCACTATGCCTACGGACACACTTTTATGCTGCTTCACTTCTTACATGCCAGATAGTCTTACCTGATGTAAAGGGGTACAGTGGCACCAGCAGGGGAGAATGGTTAATCACAGCACACACACAAAAAAGAAAAACTACATTCCAATGTGGCTACAGGAACTTATTGGGGAATCACTCTCAAATTTTTGTAAATGTCATGACAATATAGCAATAATACTTAGCCCCTGAAATAATAATTAAAAAAACTTAGTTATCTACTGAAAAAAGTAGCTGAGCCACTATCTAGTTTTCAGCGTAATGGTTGGCTGGTTGAACTTGCTTGTCAAAGGCTAGCTGGTTTCAGAAGCTAACATGAAATATAGGCAGTTCTGAAGGAATATGGAGTAATGTAGGGGCAAAGATGGAGCTAATTGCCCAAACAAAAAATAAGTATACCTCAAGTTTATTTTTAAAGTTAACTTCAAGTATATTTCCCAAGTATACTCGTTGTATACTTGTAAGTACTTCTTGGGCCTAAATTGGCACACTTTGTAGTTTATAAAAGTATATTTTTTAGTATAATTTCAATGTAAGAGTAATAAACTTTGAGTGTATCTCTGGTTCACTTAAATCAAAAATGTTTATTTCATGAAAGTATACTTTGAAGTATACGGCAAGAAAACTGAGAAAAAAATTAACATATGAATAATCCAACTTTTAGCCCAGTATTGATGACTATATTATGTCTGCTGGATTCTAGTAAATATACATTGAAATTTGTGATCATGATATCCACTCAGAAACTCATATGAGGGAATAACTAAACATGGACTGACCCCAGCGTGGAAGTGATCCCATTCCTTCTGTATGCCAAGCTGCAGCTTTACCCGCTGCACCATGGTGTAACTCAGAGAATCTTTTAGTGATTTAATACCATGACAACCCTCCTGAGGGTTTTAGCTATTCAATTCAAATACAAGTAAAGAAAAGATTCAGTGACAGGCACGGCAAACCTTGCCCCTTGCACATATTTTAGCTATTAAATGAGTTTATCCAGTTTTCGGGCTGTTGGGAAACAGGATTTTTGGGTGTTAGCAATATGAGGTGAGCCAGACGGTTTGATCAATGGGTGATGAATGTGTATTAGGAGATAAAGAGAAAAATAAAAGGGTCCGACAGGTCATATTTTGCGACTTCCAGCTGGGATCTCCGTTTGTCTTCAGTTCCGACAGGACATGATCAAGCGCCTTTTAATTGGAGGTTCCGTATGCCCACATATGGAGCTCACTTCCGAGGGTTCTATTGAACCAATTAAGTGGAGTGGTTCAGGAGAGGCCCAATTGTAGAGTATTCCTTTTTATCAAAAACCCTTCAGCAACAACTTCTGATAACATTAAAGAAATCATATGCAAATATCTGTACTTTTAACATGTATAAAGTTTCTTATTTAAAAATTTTAGAACTTTGCATCACGCTGTTGCCCCCCATCGGCTGTGTAATAAACTTTTTCCTGCTTTTGCTACGAACATCGAGTCTGCTTCTTCATCGGGACAACGTTCTTGGTTTTTATAATTTACCAACAGGGCACATGTACGCTTGGATTTAACTTTCAGGGTTAATAAAAAAATAAAAGGATCTTAATGTCATTTCACTTGCCATATATGAGGTCCTTTATGTGATTAATAGTCTCCAAGTGGCTATTTACAGTAGTTTTTGAGATATTGTGTAAATTAAGAGATTTCAGGTCAGACTATTTGACTCCCCTGAACTTTGACCCTGATCGATCTTTGAAACTATGCTCTTTTCACTATAGCAATGGATAGAACTATACTTTGTACTTGAAGAAGGAAACGATTGATTGATTGATTGAAAACTTTATTGAACAATGTTCAAAAAGATAAAAATACAATAAAGCCCAAGGGCTTGTTTCTATTGTGGTCCTTTATGGCAGGAGGGGTGCAACACACAGGCTATTAGACAAGACAAAAACAAACAGCGCATAACTTAAAAACAGGGACCAACACGGGGAGCGCTGAGGACAAAACAAACCAAAGGTTTTTTGGCGTTGGTTTGTAGTAAATTGGATCATTTTTGATAAGCTATGGGCAAAAAAAAAAACAAACAAAAAAAAAAAATTTTGACTGTTTCAGTGACCTATGACCTTGACCTTGATCCAATTTATTCCAGAATTTAAAGGGATCTATTCTGGGTCATGGTCCAACTTTTGGCCAATTGGATATAAATTGAGGCAGTGGTTTTCTGGTAATCGTGCTAATACCCCTGTCACACCAGACAGAGTTCCCACGGAGTTGTCACAGCGATCTGAAATTTATCAGAACTCCGTGGGATTACAGAGAAATTTGGGATTTGTTTTGCAAATTATTTGAAATTTTCACAAGCTGCGCACACCCTGGTGTTCCACAATTTTGTGAATGCTGCACGAACTCCGTGAGAGCGCAACTCTGGTGTGACGGGGTATAACAAACAAACAAACAAACAAACAAATAAATTAACCCTTGCCCTACTCCTTTGGGGGGGTTAACAACACAAGAGTATGGCTTTTTGCAATGGAGTAACAAAAATAAGGATATTAAAGATAATATTAATAACTCAGATTTTAAAGATATTAACACTGTATAGGTTGAGATACAATCAATTCATAGAACTTGAATAAAGCATTATTTACCGAACCTTGAAAAAGTTTTCAGCACCCTCGATTTTTTAATGTAAATGTGATGTTACAAGTTTATTTTCAGTTCTCTACATTTGGTGAAATGGACACTCACAAAATTAATTGGAGGCCAATGTGCACTAAAAAATGAGGCAGTTCCACACCACTGTTTTCAGTAACCTCTTCATACCGGTAAATTCTTTGATTTTTGACCAGTTTAATTAATCTAATTAATTTCAAGTTATTTAACTCAGTTGTGTGGAGCTGTTTTACTTTTTCAATTGTCGAGTTTAAGCACAAGCCCTCTTTCTCCCACATTACACATACTAAAGTTGTCAGGAAGGATCCAATGCATTATTATAACCACTGATAATTTCCAAAAAAATCTGACGAAAATACGGCAGTAAAATGATTAATGCCGGTTAATTGTGTGCCAATCTGAGCATAACGTAATGTTGCTTAATGTTACTAGTGAAGCTAATGTTGGGCTGTAATATCAGTTAATTAAGCAAGATTCAGTATAATGTCACTTTCATTGACTAAGTCAGTGGTTCCCAACCCAGTCCTCAGCTCTACTCTTTCACACCAGATCCATTTAAGGGCTTCATGCTGATTGGTTTAAAAAAATCTACCTGAACAGGGTGTGCATGAAGGTGCACTGGGCCTTAAATGTATAAGGTGTGCAAAAGTAGAGCTGCAACAAAAACCTGCAGGACAGGGGGTCCTTGAGGACTGAATTGGGAACCACTGGACTAAGTGGTTATAACTTAGGTTAAAATAGCTCAATAGCTACTTTAAAGGGGCGTTAATGCCAACAAGAAAAAGTGAAATTTGAAAATTTTTAGATCGCGAAGAAAATTGATTTTTTTGCGTGTGTGGACATAAAAAATTTCATTTATTTTCGCAATTCGCATTGTGATTGAATTTGCAGTAAGTCTTGCGCTTTTTCAGGAATTATCGCAATGCTACTTATGTAGCATCTTCTATATATTTAGACTGATCCAAACAATTCTTCAATGTGAAGGTTAGTAGACACATACCTTAGCATTAGATACCCTGTCACTGACTGATACAAGTGGCGGTTGTGCTGTTGCCTGCAACTTTTGACTCCCAGTTTCTTCAACATCAGGAGTAATCCGTATTTGGAAGGCTCTTTGCCGGCCACAATAGCACCCGGGAGCACATAATTTGTTCTCCGAAGTTTTCGCTCCACGAGAGGCATAAGGTGTCAGGTCCTAGCATAACGCGCACACGGCTAATCTCTAATCTCTGAACCTCAACCTCTTGTAAAAACTCGCTTAATTATGACCTCATATAATAATGACTATTCACGGTGACCTGTTGTTCTATCCAGGCCCATTTTGAAATGGTTCTTCACATCTTTGTCGATCTTGCAAACTTGAAGCTCATCTTTCTGTTCTCTTGTTTTGGCCATGCTTCAGGCCAAAATCTTTGCATGAGCGATGTCACTGTTTTGCACATGGCCGCTCTTAGATGACATCGCGGTAGATGACTGTTAGACTCTTTTGCGGTGGTTTTTGCAGTCTCTCTTTTCCAGAGACATATCGCTATAAGGCTGGTTTGCTGCCATGGTGTATACACCAGCGTGTGCGTTTGCTTAGGTGCCTTGATCTCTGACACAAACTGTTCTGACATGTGCACTCGGAACCGTGAGCTCGCCTATTCAGGCGTGTGCGAAGACCGATGATGGGGTTAATCTTAGGTCAAGTTTCAGGCAAGCGCAGTTCAGACCTTGATAGTGCTTCATTTAACGTCAGGTGAGAATTTTCCCTGTGAGTGAATGGTCGCAAAAAAGATTGATTTTTGGATCGCAATCCAAATTTCAAAAATTCACGTGTGAACGCCCCTTAAGTTACAGTTATCAACAGTGGTGGAAGCATGTGATAATGGGCCCAGGTGCGAGAATTATTTACGCCTCCCAGCCCAGTCATTCGCAAAATATGCACCTGATCAAATCCCATTAGTGTGCACATACAACTACATCCACAAAGAGCAATATACTGGCAGAATGTAAAAGTATCATATCAGCTTGTGTTTCAAATGATGGCTCTTTAAAGCTAAAAAATGCTGTTAATATGAAAATATTAGACCAACATTGATAGAAAATGCACAAACTTTGCATGTTACAAAACCGTGTTAATTTTAAAAATTTTTCAAAATTGTGGTTTTTTTTTTTCCCTGATTTCTGCAATACCCAGTTCCGCCCCTAAAAGGAAGAAGTGGTCATGCTACTCTGTGATTAACCAGAGGTGCATTTCCCAAAAGCAAATGTTAGCAACCTGCGTAGTTTGTCCATTCACAGTCAGTGGCTCCAACTCTATGTTAGCACCTGCGCTTTTGGGAAACAAACCCCAGTATGGCTACGCCTGATCGGCACATTCGATCGTACATTCTCTATTTGTTTTGTACAGTATTGCTTGGATTTTTTTACATGATAAAAAGATTGGTTTTATTCCAAATTTGTTGTGAAAGTTGACAACTATACCTTTGAGATGTGTTGTTGCTGGTTGTAGCAACACCAGAAAAGACAGGGTTAGCTCAGTGCTGACATAATGGGAATTACTGTAGGTACCATAGTGGCGCTACCAGAAATGAAGTTTGTTTTCCATTAAATTGCACGATTCAGTATTGTGATAAATTCTGATGGTTCGGTTTCTTTTGAGACGCCAAATGCTATGGCCGGAACAAAATGAAGAACAGCAAAACAAGAGACAAACACAGACAGAAAACAGAGAGAGATACTCGCGCTTCCAAGGACCCAGATCCAGTCCGTGTAACAATACGGAAGCTAAGCGAGTTAGACAGAACACAATGAAAGGGAAAAAAAATCTCGGAAACCGAGATAAAAGAATAAGCACCAGACGGTGCTCAGAAAGAGGAAAAACAGAAAGATTCCCTTGCTATCTAGCACTTTCCTCTTTTGCAGCTAATGCCTCAACAACTTTCTCACTAGAGACCTTGCCGGCTAAAGTGCAAACAAACACTGACACTCTAGCAAGGGCAGTGAGCCGGAACTAGGGCTTAAATAGAATCCGGGCGCCGCCCCCAATTAATACCAGCTGGCCCAAGAATCCGATTGTGGGCAAAACGATATCATCCCGGACAAGAGCAACCAAGAAAGCTCTCAAATCCACCACTAGCCTCACAAAACCATAACATAAATAGAATTTTATAGTCTTGGTCATGTCATTTGAAAGTTAAACTTAAAAGTTTTACTTTTAAAGTAATGTGTAAATAACGTATTACTCAAATTTTAGGATATGAGAACATTTCCAAATTATTACTTGCATGTTGAAAACAGGGTAAAGGAGGTTTTGCAGGGTATAGGCAAATTTGCCGACAGCCCAATTTGAACCTTCTTCTGGTTATATGTACCTACTTGTGGAACTGTCCAGAAAATAGATTTGAAATGTGAAATTTGCATACAGGAAGTAAACTGTGACCTATTTAGTGAGTTCAAGATTTTTTTGTGGGACAAGGCCTCAAAAGGTCCATACTTAAACCCATAAATGATTGTTCTGAAGAAACAGATGATTTTAAATGGCTACACAACAACATGACAGACATTTTGATACCAAACATACGTATATATTTGAAAAACTGAAGAAGTTTCAGACAATTCTCCATTGAAAAAATGCATCTGTCTTGACCAAAATTGATGCAAAACGTAAAGTTCATCTTGAAAAACAACCAGGTTCCTGTGAAAACAAAACTAAGATATTTTAATTAATTGTTTATTGTTTATTGCGGTCTCAGTTACAATCCATTGGCATTTTCAAAGACTGATTGAGCGACAGAGTTTTAATTCATTGTCCAATTTGTTCCATAAAGATATCCCTTTAACGGATACACATTTGCTTTTGTTGGTAGTTCCTATTTTGGTGTTTTTAAACATACATATACCCCTTAAATTATGATCACTCTTTCTTAACAAGAAAAGTTCCTGGATGCAGTGTGGAAGCAGATTAATTGTAAAGTACAAGGGTAAAAATAAAGTGTTTAGATCAATAATGTCTTGTAGTTTTAAGGTGTATAAGTTAATGAACAGTGGGTTTGTTGGTTCATAACAGTCTTTTTGATTTACAATTCTTATGGCCTTTTTCTATAAGAGGAAGATCGGATTTATTTTAGTTTTATGTGTGTTCCCCCACACCTCCACACAGTAGTTAATGTGTGGAAACATGAGAGAGCAGTACAGAATATATAGTGAATTTTTGTTTAAGAAATATTTCATTTTATATATTATGGCAATTGCTTTGGATATTTTTCTTTGCAAGATATTTACGTGTGGTTTCCAGTTGAGTTTATGATCAACTGTAATACCCAAAAATTTATTTTCATGCACACGTTCGAGTTCCACATTATTGGCCTTGAGTTTGACCGGTATGTTAATTCTTCTATTTCCAAAAATGATGTATTTTGTTTTGCTTAAATTCAATGACAATTTATTAATGTCAAACCATTTTTTTAGTATTGCTAATTCCTGTTCAACTGTGTTCAGAAGCAGTGCAAGATCTTTTCCCGAGCAGTGGAGGCTGGTGTCATCGGCAAACAGAACACATTTCAGATGCTTTGGCACATTACAGATGTCATTGATAGATAGAATGAATAGTTTAGGGCCCAGCACAGAGCCTTGAGGGACTCCATATGTAACCCTATTCAGGTCAGAATCATTGTTTTCTGTATGGACATATTGGTGTCTGTCGCTGAGGTAGCTTTGTAACTATGAAAGAGCAATTTCTCTGATTCCATATCTTTGTCATTTATTAACTAGTATTTGATGATCAATGGTGTCAAAAGCCTTTTTTAAGTCAATGAAGACTCCCACCATAAATTCTCTGTTATCCATTGTATTACATATCTGTTCCACCAGCTCTATTACTGCCATCGAAGTGGACCTGTTAGACCTGAACCCATACTGTTGATTGCTGAGTAGATGGTGTTTGTCTATGAAGTTGTCTAGTCTTTCAGCAAAGAGTTTCTCTCGGACTTTGGAAAATTGTGAGAGCAGAGAGATAGGCTGGTAATTAGTAAACAGGAATTTGTCTCCCCTTTTAAAAACAGGAATAACTTAAGCCACTTTCATTTTCTGGGGAAAGATGCCTGCAAGAAAAGATTGGTTGCATATGTATGTAAATGGTGTTACTATGTATTCAGTTATATTTTTAATCAGCATCATATCGACGTTAGTGCAGTCAGTGGATTTTTTGTTCTTAAATTTTTTAACAATTTCAAGTATTTCGTTTTCATGTACACTCTTAATAAAAATGGAGGAGGTGTTTTGATTGATTATCTTTTCACCTAGGCCTTCTCTATTGGCTGTACAATTTCCTTTGCTAGACTAGGGCCAACATTTATAAAGAAGTTATTAAACTCATTTGCAATTTCTTTTGTTTTATTTATAATCATATTATCTTTTAAAAAACAATTAGGATAACTAACATTAACAGTACCCTTCTTAATTATGTTATTTAATATTCGCTATGTCCCTTGGACATTGCTCTGATGTTGCTGCAGTACCTTGTGGTAATAATCCTTTTTATTTGTTCTAATAATACTTATTAATTTATTTTTATACATTTTGTACCTAGTTTCGGCTTCTTTTGTTCTATGTTTTAAAAATAACTTGTACAATACATTTTTCTTTTTGCATGCATTTACTATGCCTTTGGTCATCCAGGGCATATCGTGCCTATGTCGCTTGATAATTTGTGACTTCCTTAAAGGACAGTGTTTATCAAACAGTTAAGAAATGTGGTCAGAAAGGCCTCATAGGCCTGGTCTGGGTCAGTGGTAGCATAAACCTCACTCCATGTCTGTGTACATAAGTCCGCTTTGAAGGCAGCAATGGTTTGTGGTGTTCTGCATCTAGTCAGTACATGTGCGTAATTCATACTTTTGTTCTCAATTTTGGGATGTCTAAAAATAGCAAAAACTGGGAGGTGATCACTTATATAATTAATTAGGAGCCCAGTAGTTACTTGGTTTTTGAGGGTGTTTATGAATATATTATCTATCAATGTGGCATTATCTATCAGTTGTTATTCTGCTTGGCTTGGTGATAACAGGGAATAGGCTATTACTCTACATTGTATTGATAAAATCTGTTGTCTTAGTGTTTCCATGGGGGTTTAGTAAATCAATACTAAAGTCACCACATAGCATGTACATCTTATTATTATTTAGTTTGCTGAACATAGTATCTTCTTTATGACTGAATTTGTCTAGGCAAGATCCTGGCTTTCAGAAAAGCTGCCTCATATAGTTGGCTAAATAATGTGCAAGTGTCGTTAAATTGCGAGACCGGTAACATGGATCCGGACTGCAAAAATTGGAACCATCCCATCCTTGGTTTTTTATGTTCACTGTAGCAAAACTCTGAACGGCAGATTAGCCAGCAATCCTCACAACGAATTGATTTGGACCAATGCGTATTACAATCAGTGGTGAGACAGACGTTTCAGTAGCGAGTGCATTTATGATCACAATTTGACATGAAAGGAGTGTAACAGTACTCACAAACATAAGCTGAGCGGAGAAAGCCTTTTAAGGACTTGATACCATAGTAATGACCGTTGTCCAGGTAGAGAAAAAATGTTTTGGGATTGTGTACGGAGGATGTTTGAAACTTTGTCAAAGGACCATTAGCCGCACCATAGTACCAGACAACTACCTTAATACCCAGCAGGTTTTCAAATTTTTGAATGTCCGAAAAGCCGACCTTATCGTGCGCACTCAAACCTACAGCCCTCTGCATACGTTCTGCCTCCCGCAGAGCCTCGCAAACAGTGAACAATGGATTCATAAGATGCGCTAAGCAGATAGAAAAACAAAGCTGATTATCTTAATTGCAACTGTAATGGGGTAAAAAGCCACTAGATGGCAGTATTGACATTTTTTTTGTTAAGCAATCTAAAACTAGGTTTGGGCATGTCCCGGGCATGCCTCAGAGGGGGCTGGAAAAGAGTATATAAGGAGAAAAAATCGAGAGAGAGTAGAGTAGTAGGAGAAATTGCAAGAAGGATACATTTGACCAGACCTGTCACTCTTTTCAAGACCTTTTAAGCTTTTTGTGGATTTTTGCCTGTGTTGGAGCATTTTCCTGTCCCAGGACATCACAACAGAGCAGCCCATCTCCATTACAGGGAACTGTAAATATCTTATTTTTTTATTTTATTTCAATCTTGGTCAGTAGGGTAGAGAGTAGATTGGTTCTGTTTGTTTAATTAAATCTTTTGAAGTTTAACAATTTTGTCTGTCATCCCTTGCTGTCTGTGACGCCATAACAAATCGACGCCATAACAAATTGGGGCCATAACAAATTGGGGGCTCGGGTCCGGGGTAGACCATTGTGCGAGTCATTTATTGAAAATCTAAAATTTCAAATAGTGAAATTGTTTTTTGAATTTTCCTAGATATATATTGGCAGATCAACAGCAATGGATGATTTCTTGGCATCACCAACCGTAGAGGTTTTAAAGTCTTTTAAAAAGACAGAACTGCTAGAAATATGCAGACAGTTAGAGCTGACAGATGTAAAACCAGCCATGCGAAAAGCAAGACTGGCTAGAGAGATTGTTGAATATTACATTGATGAAAATGTGTTTGCACCAGGAGATCTGGAACAGTTTCGGGTGGAAAATCCAAATGTAGAATTGGAACTTAAATTAAAAATGCTAGAAATTGAAGAAAAAAAAAAAAAAAAGGCAGTTTGAGTTAGAAAAATTAGCAAGAGAAGAGAAAAAAGAGAGAGAGAAAGAGAGAAAAGAAATTGAGGAAAAAAAAAAAAACAAAGAGAATTTGAGAGAGAAAAGAGAGAAAAGAAATTGAGGAAAAAAAAAAAAACAAAAGAGAATTTGAGAGAAAGAAAAGAGGAAAAGAGCAGAAAGGGGAGACAGAGACAGAGAGATTTCGATTTAGAAAAAATTAGACAGGGAAGAAAGGCTCCAAATGGAGCTACTCAAAATCAAAATTCAAGGTGAAAACAAATTTCGGGCTAGCCAGGAGGTAAAGCTGGTGCCTCCATTCTCAGAAGAAGGAGGTTGAGAAGTATTTCCAGTGCTTCGAGAAGGTAGCTAAGAGTTGTCAGTGGCCAAAGGAACACTGGCCTCTGATGTTGCAAACTGTCCTCAAGGGTAAAGCTCAACAAGCCTATTCGGCTTTGTCTGCAGATGATTCCTCTGATTATGAGGTTGTCAAAAAGGTTATTTTGACAGCTTATGAGTTGGTTCCAGAGGCTTACCGACAGAAATTCAGAGGTCTGAAGAAATCTGACAATCAGACTTATGTTGAATTTGCTAACGAGAAGAAGGTTTGCTTTGAGCGCTGGTGTACTTCTATGGAGGTCAAGGATGATTTCAACTCACTAAAAGAGATGGTGTTAGTTGAAGAATTCAAGAACTGTGTCAAGGATGATATTAAGACCTACCTTAATGAGAAGCAAGCACTGAATTTGCAATCAGCTGCCAAGTTTGCAGACGAATATGTTCTCACGCATAAGTCCAAATTTCAGTCTAGCAGTAACAATAGATGGTCCAAATTTCAGAAGAAAGGTAACGGTGATACCCAAGATTCCTCACCCAAAGACAAAGACAAATCTGGTGATGGTGCTCAGAAATCCAGTAAAAGGTCTGAACAAAGTGTGAAAGCTGACAGTGACAAAAGTGGTCTAGTTTGCAATTATTGCAAGAAATCTGGTCATGTTACAACTAACTGTTGGTTCCTTAAAGCTAAGAAAAAAACAACAAGAAAAGGATACCAAACCCAATGCCTTTGTGAAGACAAGGTTAGAAACCCTTGTAGTAGATGACCAATCTGCTAAATTGCCTGCTCCTTGTGAGGCTAAGAAGCCTGATACTGCTGACTTTGTAAGGGAGGAATTCCTTCCATTTGTGTCAGAGGGATTTGTGGCTCTGAATGAGCATTCTCCTCCTGTCCCCATATATATCCTAAGGGATACCGGAGCTTCTCAGTCACTTTTGTTGATGGACTCCTTGGAGTTACGTGATGAGACCGCTTCTGGGGATTTCATACTTGTACAAGGTATTGAAGGGAGGACTGTATCTGTACCCCCTGCGCTCTGTATTCTTGAAGTCAGATTTAGTTACAGGACAGGTAAAGGTGGGACTTATGTCAAGTCTACCTATCAAGGGTGTTTCTCTGTTGCTAGGCAATGACCTGGCTGGGGGCAATGTAGTTCCCCTGTTCATCTTACTTCACAGCCGAGCACTGAAGATGGTGATGAAGACCCATCTCTGTATCCTTCCTGTGCAGTGACTCGTGCTATGGCCAAGAAGGCTCAAGAAGAAGATGATGTGGTGCCGTCCAGCACCTTGAATAGTCATGACTCAGGTGGTTCGCCTCATGACTCTGTTCAGCCTACTATGGTTTCTCCGTTTGAGGACTTATCAGACACTTTTATCAGTTCTCTATTCAGCCAGCCAGATGGGTCTGGTGATTCTGATGTGTCTGGAGACTTGTCTCTGTCCAGAAAGCGGTTGATTCAGGAGCAAACTAATGATCCTGAAATTTGTGTACTAAAAAAGAGAGAGCCCTTCCTGATGAAGAAATAGACGCAGTTCCAGTTGGGTATTATCTCAAGGATGGAGTGTTAATGCGGAAGTGGCACCCTCCTGATATCCCTGCCAATGCAGATTGGGCAGTGGTCAAGCAAATTGTTGTTCCGAAGGTCTACAGGAATGAGATCTTAACAATGGCTCATAGTTTGCCTTTAGGAGGTCATCTTGGTGTTAACAAGACTGTTGACAAGATCATGAAACACTTCTTCTGGCCTGGACTTCGAAAGATGTTTCCAACTTTTGCAAAACCTGTCACACTTGTCAGGTAGTTGGAAAACACCAGTTAGACCCACCTGTAGCTCCATTGCAGCCTATCCCAGCATTTGGGGAGCCCTTCTCCAAGGTCATTGTTGATTGTGTTGGTCCATTACCCAAGACTAGATCTGGAAATCAGTACTTGTTGACAATCATGTGTGCATCTACCAGATTCCCTGAAGCCATACCTCTACGCAACATCAAGGCAACTGCAATTTCGAAGGCTTTGATAAAGTTCTTCACGTTGTTTGGCCTTCCCAGGGAAATTCAGTCAGATCAAGGTAGCAATTTCACTTCTGGATTGTTTCAGCAGGTTGTGTATGAACTAGGTGCGAAGCAGATTCTTTCCAGTGCCTATCATCCAGAGAGTCAGGGTGCCTTAGAGCGGTTTCATTCCACTCTCAAGACAATGATGAGGACTCATTGTTATGACCATGAGAAAGACTGGGATGAAGGGGTTCATTTGCTGTTGTTTGCAGCTAGAGAAGCAGTGCAGGAGTCTACTGGATTCAGTCCATTTGAGCTAGTGTTTGGCCATGAAGTGAGAGGACCTTTGCTATTGTTGAGTGAACAATGGCAAGAGAGAGAGCCGCATATCAGTCTGTTAGACTATGTTAGCAAGTTCAGGGAAAGACTGCGTACAGCTTGTGACCTAGCCAAAGATAACTTGAAATCAAATCAGGGAAAAATGAAAACTTGGTATGATCATAAGGCTAGAAGCCGTGAGTTTAAACCAGGAGACAAGGTCCTTGTGTTGTTTCCCTTGCAGTCCAATCCATTGCAGGCTAGATTTCATGGTCCTTATGAAATTCTGACAAAACTCAATGATCTCAATTACATTGTGAAGACTCCAGACAGGAGAAAGCCAAAACAGTTGTGTCACATTAACATGCCGAAGCCTTATCATGATAGGAATGCTAGGGTTGCAGCTGTCACTTCAGATCCTCCTATGGCCGAGACTTGTGAAGATGAGGGGAGTTTCAAGATGATGAACCTAGAATTAAAGCTGAAGTTCTTTCATGTAAATTGTCAAATTCTGAAGTGTTGCAAAATCTTGATGTAAAACTCCAGCACTTAGAACCCTCACAGAAAGATCAGTTTGAGAGGTTGATCAAGAAATATAAAGATCTATTTCCTGATGTTCCAAAGAGAGTTTCTATAGCCTCTCATGATGTAGATGTTGGTGATGCCAAACCAATAAAACAGCATCCATACCGGATGAATCCTGAAAAGAGAAAGATTGCTGAGAAAGAGGTTGAGTACATGTTAGAACATGATATTATCAGACCCTCTAACTCAGATTGGAGTTCACCCTGTGTTCTAGTTCCAAAACCTGATGGAAGCACTAGATTCTGTACAGATTATCGCAAAAGTCAATTCTGTAACTAGAACTGATGTGTTTCCAATACCTAGGATTGATGATTGTATCGATAGAGTAGGGCAAGCAAAGTTTCTGACCAAGATTCATTTATTGAAGGGTTATTGGTGTGTGCCTTTAACTGAGAGGGCCAAGAGCCTCTCTGCTTTTGCCACACCATCTGGGTTATACCAGCATGAAGTCCTACCCTTTGGCATGAAAAATGCCCCAGCCACGTTCCAAGGATGATACAGTCTACAATCGCCGGATTGCCACACACGGGTGCGTACATCGACGACCTGATCACATGGGTGACTCCTGGGAAGAACATCTGAAAGATGTAGAGACGTTGTTCAGCGCTTGACCCAGGCTAACCTGACTGTTAACCTGAACAAGAGTGACTTTTGTTGTGCTACTGTCACATATCTTGGCTACGTCATAGGCCAGGGTAAGGTGGCACCCATAAATGCTAAAGTCCAAGCCATCATGGACTTTCCAGTTCCTGACAACAAAAAAGCTTTGCGCCGCTTCCTTGGAATGATCGGGTACTACCGCAAGTTCTGCAAGAACTTTGCTGAGATTGCTCTCAGTCTCACCAACCAACTGAAGAAAGGCGTAAAGTTCACTTGGGATGAAGCATGCCAAAGAGCCTTCGATCGCCTGAAGTCTCTGCTGTGTCACTTCCCTGTGCTCAAATCTCCTGACTTCAACAAACCGTTCTCCATAGCGGTCGATGCTAGCGACCAAGCTTGTGGATCTGTGCTCCTACAGAGAAGTGACTCTGATGACATTGAGCATCCCGTGGCATACTTCTCCAGGAAGTTCAATCGCCACCAAAAAGAACTATTCCACAATTGAGAAGGAGCTGTTGGCTCTGGTTCTATCCTTACAACACTTTGAGGTCTATGTTTGTACAGGGCAAAAGCCAATGATTGTATATACTGACCACAATCCGTTAATGTTTTTGAGTAAGATGAAAAACAAGAATCGGAGATTGTTGAATTGGAGTTTGATTTTACAAGAGTTTGACTTGGAAATCAAGCATGTAAAGGGTACTGACAATGTAATTGCTGATTGCTTATCCCGTGTTTGAATATGTGTATATATATCACCTGTGTTTACTAGCATATTGTATTATATGTATGTATATACAAGTGTCAACTTAACCATTTTTGTATTGAAAAGAAAAATTTTGCCTTTATGAGTCAAAATTTTTCCCTTTTGGAATGGAGGTGTAATGGGGTAAAAAGCCACTAGATGGCAGTATTGACATTTTTTTTGTTAAGCAATCTAAAACTAGGTTTGGGCATGTCCCGGGCATGCCTCAGAGGGGGCTGGAAAAGAGTATATAAGGAGAAAAAATCGAGAGAGAGTAGAGTAGTAGGAGAAATTGCAAGAAGGATACATTTGACCAGACCTGTCACTCTTTTCAAGACCTTTTAAGCTTTTTGTGGATTTTTGCCTGTGTTGGAGCATTTTCCTGTCCCAGGACATCACAACAGAGCAGCCCATCTCCATTACAGGGAACTGTAAATATCTTATTTTTTTATTTTATTTCAATCTTGGTCAGTAGGGTAGAGAGTAGATTGGTTCTGTTTGTTTAATTAAATCTTTTGAAGTTTAACAATTTTGTCTGTCATCCCTTGCTGTCCGTGACGCCATAACAAATCGACGCCATAACAAATTGGGGCCATAACACAACTGACTATTAACACGTTGACTGCCAACTACGAGATAACTCGTAATGGCGGGTCAGGGCCGGCGCTAGACTTGAAAATTCGGCGGAAATTATCCATCCCTTTTATTGAAAACAATTCATCCTGGCTAATTCTAGATGGTTTCCCTTTATAAACACGTTTTCTAATTCAAGAATAATCAAGTGGCAATTGAAGACACGGCTTCTCTCCCCCATGCGATTTAACAGCAAATAATGGGCTACATTCAGTAGAAAAATAATTAAATTATAATTAGGTCTATGCACTGGCACTCAGCAACGTTAATTTTTTTTTCCAGCGACAGCGGCATTTCAGAACTCTTCAGCGAATTTCTGGTGACAAATTCTGGTGACAAGTTTCCATCTGACAGCTGTCTGGTTTTGTCCGTTTAAATTACATTTTTCTGAAATGCCGCCCTCTGACAAAAAAATTAATGTTGTCTGCATTTTTTATTTTCAATGTAGCCCAATTTGCTGTTAGATCGCGGTGGTGCAGAAAGCCGTGTAATTGCCACTTGATTATTCATTGAAAATGGAAAACGTGGTTTATAAAGGAAAACCATCTAGAATTAGCCAGGACTAATTGTTTTCAATAAAGGGATGGATAATTTCCCCCGAATTTTCAAGTCTAGCGCCGGCCCTGACCCGCCATTACGAGTTATCTCGTTCTCGTAGTTGGCAGTCAATGTGTTAAGTGCTGCAGTTTTTTTTGGATAATCTCACCTCTAAGACAAGTCGACAATTTTCTGCAGTGACCGCCGCCGCTTGGATTCGAAATGATGTGCGCGATGAACTCCAAAGTATCATCCGACAGACTGTCAAAATTACTTTGAATTAGCTGTTCTAACATGCTCAGAAACACGGAAAGGTCAAGGTCACCACCAGCTGACTGGAGGTTTCTGCCTTCTGCCAGAGAATCCCCATGCAATTCTAATTGCACAATGTCATTTGCTCTGGCCAATTCGCGTACCTTGGACAGTAAAGTTTCCAAAATGTTCAAAACGTGTACATAAAACTCTGCGTAATTATCCACATCATACAACGCACCAAAGTTTAATCGCACACGGATTTCCGTGTTGTTGAAGCGAGGCCTGCGTACCACTTGCATGTCTGAAATATTGTCCCCCCCTCCATTTTGTCGTGTGTGGTTAGTTTAATTATTTTCATGCAAGTTCTCGTCAGGGGCTATGTCCGATGTCATGTCATGGTTAGTTTCATTATTTTCATGCAAGTTATCGTCAGGAGCTATACCCAGTGTTATTTCAGGGTCAATATAACTATCAACACCACGGTTCAACGCATCGAATGCCCGTACCAAGCCTCCAAAGACATCATCCTGTGCAGATTCACCAGCTGTATGCGCATTAAAAATACCGCTGTTAATATCACCGATCATTCGTAATAGATGCGGATTAACAACATTATGTTGAGGCAGTTGCAAATTGTCAGGGTTAGAATTCAACATCCAATTTCTTGCATTAACTTTACCCTCTGCTTCAGAACCCGGACTCCGTGGTTTCTTCGGTGCCATGCATTGATTTGTTCCAAAGACCTCACCAATCGCTCAAGACAACGAAGCTCACGACGAACTTGATCCAGCCTTGCCAAAATTCTTGTTGAGCGCGCTTTCTTCAGTCTCTGTTCTCCAAAGTCAGTCTGCGTGGATCCGTGTTTGTACCATGAGGCCTCAGATGTTTCAGCTACGCGTGCCCCCCGGAGGATGTCTGCGTCCAATTCGATGGCCGACAGCTTGGAGTCAGAGATGCTGTCTTCTATCATACATAAACACACACACACACACCAACCAAAAGAATTACGGTCATTTTGTTTGAATACATAATATATATATTTTTTTTTTCCCTTATATGGCACAATCTCCAAAGACTCACCATGTTTTCTTCTTTGGGTCACCATGGGCTCTTGAGTACTTGGGACCTGCTGTTCATCGTCATCATCATCTCCATGTGTTTCGGGAGCTTTAAAAATAAAACATTAAAAATTAACAATAACCTAAATTTTTTTAAAATTACGGTTAATTAAGAAAATAACATCACTTACTTTTAAGGTTCAGTACGTCTCTATCGAACGGGGCGTGTACTTGTGCGGTATCCGAAAGAGCAGGCCTCAAAGTGCGCTCTGGTGATCTTTCAAGACCTAAAAAATAATGCATAAAGTTAGAAAATAAAAAGCTCTCCAGCCAGCGACTGATCACACAAGCATATGGTGCACTTACTTTGGTCTCAAAGGTAATTTTCTGAAGTTTCAAGATCTCTAGGGTCGACCGCTATATCGATTGTGTCACCCACAGGGCCTGAAGTTAAAATTTCGTAAATATCTGCAAGACAAATCACAAACCAGAAGATTATTCTGTTGTACTATTATGAAGTTAACCGTAAAATATAAATAGTAGCAATATTTTACAAACCTTCCAAGTCGAGCGAAGCTGAATATTCTTCGATGGAGCAATAATGGGACATTTCTTCTGGAGCTTGGACAGGTGTTAAGATGAGTCAGAACGGCCTTCTGATTACCAATACCCAAGAGCCCTAATTTATAGATCCGTGGGGTAACCCCCCTTTCCCCTTCCCCCCCAAAAAATTGACAAGTTTTTAGAAAATCTTACAAACCCCCTACCCTTACAAGAGACCCCCCCCACACACACACACACAAACCGCTCCAAGCACTCCCGCTCAAATGAAAAAACTTAGTTAAAACCTATATTCAACATAAAATTCTAGGATATACTTTGAAACTCGCATTTTCCAGCTTTCTACACACGATTTCATTATGATACATGATGTAACTGATACATTGACCTAAAAGGCCCTGCTTGTTTATTCATACTGAAAGAAAAAATAACGGGTATATTTTGAAACTCTGTTTTTAAAAACAAAGACCTTGCATATAATTTAACAAACTAACACATACACACACACGCACGCACGCACGCATACACGCACACACACACATACACACGCACGACCCGCAAGGACTCCAGCTCAAATGAAAAACTTAGTTAAAACCTATATTCGACAAAAAATTCTAGGATATACTTTGAAACTCGCATTTTTAAAAACTAAGACCTTGCATATAATTTAACAAACTAATGCAGCATTGAAATTTATGAAAATGGTTTATCTATAATCGAGTATATTGGAATTTATTTATTTAGTTATTTATTGTTACTCATTTCAAAGACTGGATGCAATATATTACAAATAAAACACTGATAAGTAAGCATTATCACATACAAAATACAGAAAATATTTTACATGGCCAGTTAAAAATCCTTAATTAAGAAGTAGATGGTGTTGCACGACTTCAATTCATCGTTGGTGCGGAACCGCGATTAACAATGCATTCAATAAGTGACCCTGGGACAAATAACTAGATGTAGGTCTGAAATCTTTCACCGGTGATGGATATTTAAATATGTGCTTGTGTAGGCATTTCTTATGGTGGGAAAGTAGGATCTGTAGCTGTTTAGAATAATTATGTTGCGGTGTTCCCAGGATACGTTTGTGGCATAATTCATAGCATAACCGCGCTCTTCCAAAAATACTTTTGGAACAATTGGCTGGCCTGGAATACAATATTGCTTATATTAGCCAAATCTGCTGTTGTTTAAAAGAATAATGACACCCCCATTAGTATAAACTTTAACTGTGGTGCGTGAAAGCCTAATAATGAAACATCCTGAGACCTATGACCTCAGAGAACAATATCACACCCCATAGCTGCACACTTTCCCACACCTTCAACCTCTCTTATGTTTACGATAGTGTTTTCCCTCTGAAATACACTTTTTAATGCCATTCAAAAAAGAAATATGAAGTTTATTTTCAGTCTTCTTTCATAAACTGATAAACAAACGGGCAAAATGATACACGGAATTATCGAGGGAGTTGAGATTTTTTTCTAATAAATTAGTAAGATTTTCATCCATGCAGTCTTGAATCAAAGCGTAAACGTGAATGAATCTCTTTGTCACTATCACCTCTTAATCATTATAGGCTTCATATAGCCTAAGGTAGGTCTTAATTGTTCGACAAAAAAAGTTCAAATTGAGTGATTGTCAATCAGGCATAGTACGTAGAAACAGGTTGACAAAATGTAGTGATAAAAAGGTGAAGTCACTGCCTCCCATGTCCGCACATCTCTGAGCTGGAGTGTCCTCGCTGTATGCCTTAAACCAATCACTCAATTCATCATTCCAAGTTTGAGACTTGATTGTCTTCAGAAATCTTTGTAACCTGTGATGATAGTAAATTACGGAGGGACTCTTCAAAGCATTATTAATACAACCCCAATTCCGAAATAGTTGGGACAAAGCGTAAATTGTGAATAAAATTAAAATGCAATGACTTTCAAATCACAGCAGCCTGTATTTTATTCACAATAGAACAGAGATAACATAGCGAATGTTGTAACTGAGAAATTTTACAATTTTATCCACAAAATGAGCTCATTTCAAATTTGATGGCTGCCACAGGTCTCAAAAAAGATGGGACAGGGGCCTGTTTACCACGGTGTAGCATCTTCTCTTCTTTTTAACACAGAGTGGAGGCATCTGGACATTGAGGAGACAAGTTTCTTGAGTTTAGCCATTGGAATTTGATCCCACTCTTGTTTAAAACAGGCTTCTAGCTGCTGGACAGTTTTGGGTCTCCTTTGACGGACTTTTCGTTTAATTATGCGCCAAATGTTCTCAATCGGTGAAAGATCAGGACTGCAGGCAGGCCAGTTCAGCACACAGACTCTTCTACTATGAGGCCATGCTGTTGTAATAGCTGCAGTATGTGGTTTTGCATTGTCCTGCTGAAATACACAAGGCCTTCCCTGGAATAGATGTCGTCTGGAGGGGAGCACATGTTGCTCTAAAACCTTAATATACCTTTAAGCATTCATGGTGCTTGTTAAAACATGCAAGTGTCCCACATCGTGTGCACTAATGCATCCCCATACCATCAGAGATGCTGGCTTTTGAACTGAACACTAATAACAGGAGGGGTGGTCTTTCTCCTCTTTAGCCCGGAAGACACGACGCCCATGATTTCCAAGAAGAATCTCAAATTTGGACTCGTCTGACCACAGGTTACTTTTCCACTTTGCTACAGTCCATTTTAAATGAGTCTTGGCCCACAGAACACGATGGTGCTTCTGGATCATGCTCAACAATGGCTTCCTTTTCGCACGATAGAGTTTTAGGTGGCATCTGTGGATGGCACGGCGGACTGTGTTTACTGACAGTTGTTTCTTTAAGTATTCCTGGGCCCATTTAATACTGTCAATGACAGAATCATGCCGGTGAGTGATGCAGTGGCGTCTGAGGGCCCGAAGATCACGGGCATCCAGTAAAGGTCTTCAGCTTTGCCCCTTATGCACAGAGATTTTTCCAGTTTCTCTGAATCTTTTGACGATGTTATGCACTGTCCATGATGAGACCTTCAAAGCCTTTGCAATTTAACGTTGAGGAACATTGTTTTTAAAGTATTCCTCAATTTTTTTTCCGCAAACCTTTACAAGTTGGAGAGCCTCTGGCCATCTTTACTTCTGAGAGACTCAGCCTCTCTTGGACATCCCTTTTATAGCCAATCATGTTACACACCTGATGCCAGTTAATGTAATTACTGGCTAAATGTTCTTTCACCTTATTCTCTTATATATTAATGGATTTTTCCAGCCCTTTTTTGCCTGTGTCCCAACTTTTTTGAGACCTGTTGCAGCCAGACAATTTGAAATGAGCTCATTTTGGATAAAAATGTAAAATGTCTCAGTTTCAATATTTGAAATGTTATCTATGTTCGACTGTAAATAACATATTGGCTCATGTGATCTGAAAGTCATTGCATTTTGATTTTATTCACAATTTACACTTCGTCCCAACTATTTCAGAATCTGGGTTGTAGAAAAAACTCCCAAGCCTTACCCCCGGTCTCCAGGACTGGGACTGCATTCCTGTTATTCTGCCTGTCAAGTTTGTTCTTTTGCTCAGTTTATTAGGAACACCTCCCTGGCCTTCATCGGTCTCTAGGATTGGGACTGCGTTCCTGCTAAGCCCTTCACAGTGTGCTTTAACAAAATGCAGGGTTAAAAAAATTGAGCAGACATTTCCTTGGTACCAAATTTTGACAAGGCCTCCGCCATCATAATAAGCTGAAATTAAAATATTCTGTTGGGAAAATATTGTGTTATGTACAGTTTTTTGTTATCAATGAGGCTTCTACATACATGTATTTATATCATGCGTGAAAAGTGGATAGTCTCATGGATATCCTTTAAAATGCAGTCAGGGGAATAGATTATCAAGACAAACAAAATAATGTAGTTATTAATAATAGCCTTTATCTCTCCACAAAATCATTACAGACCTCAAGCGCATATTCTGTGAATGTACACTACATATAGTACACTGCCGTATATAACCAAGTGTCCATTTATATAATACTCATGGCTTCATATCTTCAGCTATGGTAAGAATGCATCACAGCTCTGTAAAATTTATCTATATAACTTGCGTGGGATATGCCTTTGATCCGGTAGCTATTGAATAACTTGCCAAGTATGGAGCGACAAGTTTCAACCACCTGCTCAGAGAATCGACCCAAAGGCCTGTTGTGGTGCTCAATGGACTCTGGAACATGGTGAATCATGATGTGGACCTTGCTGGTAACTGAAATGTTCAAATCTTTGTATGTCCTGTCAAACCTGGCCACCTTTTCCTTGTACAATGGGTCCAAGGTGAAACCTAAACATGCATTCATAGCACTATGTGAAGAGATAAAGGCTATTATTAATAACAAAAAGCTGTACGTAACACAATATTTTCCCAAGAGAATATTTTAATTTTCAGCTTATTATGATTGTGGAGGCCTTGTCATATTTTGGTAGCAAGGAAATGTCTGCTCAATTTTTTTAACCCTGCATTTTGTTAAAGCACACTGTGCCTTCAGACTTGCCATCTGGAAGCTCTACTCTGGCAAGGGTGAACTCCTCCAGGCCTCTGCTCTGACACGCCGTTGGCCAGGCGCAAACATGCCCCTTACCCAACCCAATATACCATCTGTACTGAACTGTGTTCTTGCTACTCTGGGCTCCATCCCTTCTTGCCATAACCATATTCCTGCCAATAATTGCCTTTGGATTGTCCTGTGAGTCTGCATCCGGTTCTTTGTCTGAATCATAAAAGAACTATGCTTATTCTGTGAAACCCTGCAAATATTATCATCAGCAGTCCATTTCTATACTGTATTGCTGAGGCAAAATTGAGCTCCAAGGCATATGTTTACTGCTGGCCACGAATACTCTGCATGTTCTATGTGCTGACTGTATAAAGGCTCCGATCCACTCGTCTACGCACCAAATGGAAGTGAGCTACGCTTTGCAAACTTTACACAAACCATCCCTACCCCATCCAGAAATCCTTCCTATCCTGGAAACTTTGGCAGTCCCTCAGATTTTGGCATGAGGTCCCCGAATCCCAGGTGGTGGAAAAGGTCCCATAAATCAGCAACCTCCTCCATAGGCAGAGCCTCATAAGCCTTGGGTGGGGAGAGTTTAACATGAGTTTACTTGGAAAGTTGAATGAAATAAAAATGCTTCCTTATTCCTCTTTTTTTATCAATGGCCAAATCCTATATAACATCAGATTATTTATTCAGTGATTAAGATGTTCCAGTCAAGTTGTTTTTCAGCACATCAATTGCACAACTCATCATAAAATGTGCAAACATCAAATTTATTGCATTTTTACTGATGTGCACGCCCATTTTAGGGTATATAAGAGTCATCATCCTCAACATTTCAGCATGATAGCTTGGCCGCTTGATCAAATAATTACCAACAATCAACCTATGAATGCCAGCCAACTTACTGACAGGTGAGTTTACAAACTAGTTCTATCAGCAGTTCCATGCGCAAAGCTCCATTTTCACAACCTGTCAACAAAAATTAGAGCAGTCAATGAGTTTGAAGCTTTAAAAAGCTGTCACACTTTAATCAAACACTTGATCAAGCAGTCATTTCTCTGAGAAAATGTTTAACATACAGACACATGCATTCTGTTTAGAAAGTACATGTAGCTTAACCCTAAATAGTCTTTACAATGAATTATGATCTTCACTGAGAATCTGTCTTTTAATTAGCAGTTTCTTCAGATATTTCATCAGTGGATGTTCATGCAATCTGTTTGGTTACCAAAGCTACATTGGCTAGCAGACATTCCTCACAATGTTCAGCATTAAAAGGCAAAGATGACATGTCAGACTTAATTGAGGAACAAACCAATGTCATATATTCTTTCTTAGATGTAGACTTGTGAATTTTACATTTTCATCAAAAACATTTCTTAAAACATTGTTTGTCAAAGAAGATATATCATGCTTATTTTCACCTGTTTTCTAGGATGAAGGTGATCTTACTTTTTTCAGTCTTGATGATTTCATCCCTCAAGCAAGGTTCTGCTGTGGTTCCTCACTACAAATATGCACAAGGTACTCTTCACCCTATAAACATCACGGCCATGGGAACTACCTGTGCCTGGAAATTTAGCTCTGATATCATGATAGATCTATTTACATCTGTTATCTGACCAGCAGCGTGCCGTCAGATGTTCAGAAGGCCTTCAGTAACCTCACTCGTTACCACTCACTTGTGCTCCAGCTGTTCTCGTTCAAGTTCGCCTTATTAACAATCAAACAATTTATCGACTGAACAACCAAGAACAATCCATGGCCTATAATAAGAAATAATAATGAAAAAACTGAATGCCTATTCCCTACATTTATATAGTTGATATGGCATTGTAAGGAAGGCAACAGCAACATAAATGCAAAAAAAATCCAAAACTTCCGCTGACTTTGCAGCATTTATTTTCGCCATCAGTCAGCTGTGCAGCCCGCCTAACAACGCCCTTTAGCGCGACCACATTCAGTATATAGAACGGATTCTTGTGGCTAATTGCTTAAATGAGCCTTGCAAAGGAAGCAGATCTGCGCTGTTTCACGAGCTACAAGAGCAGAGAAATTATAAAGACATAATCATATTTTACGTCATCATTTTTGTACGGTACAAAAAGCCTCATAATTTTGTGGTGCAATATATAACAATGCTATCAAAAATAAATTATACTGTCGCCGATCCTACCAATTAGTCAGGGCAACTGTTGCTGATCGGGAAAAGCAAACTGCGAGAGGCTTGGGTTAATGAGCGTTGAAGGGCGAGGTTTCTGAAGGCCTTTGTTACTGCTGACGGTTAGCCACTGTATCTGACATAAATGTTTTGACTGCGTGAGAAGGAGAAAGAAAGAGGAGAGAGAGTTTGAGAAAAAGAGAAATTCCTTAAGCAAAGTCTTTTTGCTATCTTTTCATTTGAACTGATCAATAGTATTTTCTGATCAGAGAACTTTTGAGGGTGATATAATGATACAAGGGGCAAGTAGAAGGAATGCAGGGGGCTGGGAAGATGTGGAAATGGTTACAGGCTAGTGTGTTGAAGTGTTCTGGTGACCCCTGAGAGAGCTGTGAAAGCCCATTCGGAAGGGAGGTCACGTTGAACACGCTCCTGATAATTGAACCAGTAAGCAATTAAAGTGATAGAATATTTGGACCCCATCTTGTATCAGTTGTGTTCATTTCCCTACCATACAGAGAATGTGGCTTTACGCGGGAAGGCAACTCAGTCGGCCTTACTGCCTGGGGTTCATGCAGCTTTCAGCGATGCAGGCAATGCCATTGATGGAAATCGAGATTCTCATTTCCACCATGGATCCTGTTCTCACACTACAAATGTCCACCCTTGGTGGAGGGTAGACCTGCTAAAGACGTACAAAATCACCTCTGTCACCATCACTAACCGAGGAGACTGCTGTGCAGATAGGATCTCTGGAGCTCAGATTCACATCGGAAGCTCCCTGGAAAATAGCGGAATCAATAATCCACGGTCAGTACCGATCGTTACTGTGGCGAACTGTAAATTCAGTATATGAGCTAAAAAAACCCCTTCTCGCAATTTGAAATACTGGGTTGTAGCAAAAGTGTCCCTGTAATATCTGCATCATCCTCAGTCTATTCAGGTGTCAGCAGCTGCCTCTGTTTAACTCCTTTGTACTGACTGGAGCACAGACTTGCTAAAAGGTCAAAAAGGAGATAAAAGTCAGCGAGTCACTTATTAACTTTATTCTTTTCTCTCTTGCAGGTGCAGCACGATTACTTCTATGTCAGCAGGAGAGACAAGAACCTTTCATTGTACTCCGCCAATGTATGGACGCTACGTGGTGATTCACCTTCCAAAAGCAGAGGTCCTTCACCTCTGTGAAGTGGAAGTGAATGCTTTTGTTCCTTCCCAGGAATCATATGTAGGCTGAAAAGGTATTTACTTTTATAACTGGCCTTTTGTTTAAGCCCAGTACAATATGTGAGAATTCTGGTAATGAAAGCGTTCATATTATTTTGAGATTTTGAGATCATAGTATATTTCCAGGTTTTCATGTGCACAGAGCCAGCTGAAGTTCTACTTGAGCTGTTTCTTTTGTTGATTTGATTTCACTGCTCTTCTATCACTGTAGCACATCAAATAAACATTTCATCTCAAGCAATTACACATGTTATGTGTGTGTTTAATACACATATAGGTACCTGGATTAAATCATCTTGCGTGACTGTGACTGGAATTAGCATTCATTTGTGGTGGTGTCATTTTAATGCATTTTACTAATGCAAACACTTATGTAGATGTTACCTTACTTTTCTAAAGTTATTTTACCGTATCAGTACATCTCCACTGTCTCCAGACGTTCCAAAAATAATGAAAATTTTATTACCAGATCTGGAAAAATGACTGAAGGGATACTTTGCCGATTTTTAACTGGCCTTGTAAAATAGCATATGCAAACGAACAATATTATTTTAGTCAATGTTTCCCGGACCAAGAATTTTCAGTTTATTCATCATAAATTATCTGCCTGGCATGACTAAGTCATGTGTGTGTCTTTTCTCAATACTGGGTAACAAAAGTGTGACACAAACATGAAAATGTCAAAATCATTCAAGGAACAGAAAAACAACTTTACTTGATTCTTCACTGATATAAGACTGGCATATAACAGTGTGGTAGAGGAAGGCACTCTTCTCCTCCCCCTTTACCCATCATTCTGTCTGTACCTGGCTATTCAACCAATCCACTCTCATTGTCTTGTTTTGAATGTCCCGCCAACCCCCTTCTGTTGATCATTCATTGGTTTTCTCTGCCATTTGTCTTTTTGAATCCAATCACTTCAATCTGTACTGTAAAGTACAGCCCACCTTGTTTCAGTTTAAATCTCTGGGCCTCCATCTTTAGGGCCTCTTGCTATGCCGGTACCAGACAGGCCACAGACTTCAGCAGTTGGTTTTCATTGGTATGATTCACAACTTATTCACAATTTTACCTGTTCAATAAACTTGATAGAAGACTATTTGTCGTAATCTCTCGGTTCTACGACAACAGCAAGAAGATGAGAAAATGGCGTCAGAATACAGTATACAGAATACAAGATACTGTCGGCATTCTATTTAGCTATTCCAAGGGAAAACGCTTCGATATTTACAAAACGGGTAAAAAAAAATGTTTGTTTCAAAACCAAAATTTGACTTTTTATTCTGTCGTTTTATAAGTTTTATAAGATAGATTATAATTATATGACCGTTTTATGCATCACACATTCTGCATGGAACCTGCGCAGGCTCATTCTAAATACTGCGTCTGTGTGTCTGTTCGTAAATCTCTGAACGAAATTGGTGCGTTTTGTGAAGTTAGCAGTGTTGCTCTATTTCCTTTTCATTTAAAAGCGTGCATTTTTAAAAATGCAATTTATCAGTTTTTTTTTAATGACATTTAATGGTTTGAACTTCTGCGGTAACTTAAGCTGCGAGATTTGTTTCATTCTCTGGTGCGGTAATTCAGCTTGTATACCCAATCATTTGTGTTCTACACTGCCTGTCCAAACGTTGTTGCTGTTTGAATTTAAATAAACAAATTCTACGACCGAATCATTATTGCAGCTATTAAAAGCCTATGTGTCAGGGGTGCCCTGGTGGCTCATCGGTCTAAGCATGCACCATAAAGGCTGTGTCCTTCCCGTGGCGACCCGGATTCGATTCCGGCGCGGGGCATTTGCCGCATGTCTTCCACATTCTTCTCCCCAACCTTCCTGTCTCTCTCTACTCTGCAACTGTCAAATAAAGGTGAAAATCCCAAAAAAAAATCTAAAAAAAAAAAAAAAAAAAAAAAAAAAGCCTACGTGTCAGCCTGTAATAATAATTTTAACCCTAATGGATTTTGTGCATAGCTTCTCATTTATTTAAAAAGTCTTGTCGGAAGATTTAGAGGTGGCAAATTATAGGCCCTCACCATCATTAATTTTAAGTTATCGTAAATGTTATTAATGTTATTAAAAAATCCACATAATGATTGGTTGCGATCGTTTTTTTAAGCTAAGGAAATGCATCATACCATTATGGAAATCTTATAAAGAAGTGTAGTTTGTTTGCTGAACGATTTAATGAACTTTGAGCTGTTGGTCACAAGCATTCTACATTATTTTTTGAAGATATCCTACAAACCCAGAAATAGTCATGATATACTTTCTAATTGTAATAAAACAACAAACAATTAAAACTGACTCAAACTGCTTTACAAGGAGCCGCTATTTGTGGTCCAAAATATAAATAGATTGCAGAACTTCTGCGCTTCGCATGCGATCCCCAACAGTCCAATTAATGCATGTTATATTTTTGAAGACAGTTTACAAAAATAATTTACTGAAGCATAACGTTCATCAAAGTGGAGAAGAAATGGGTATACGAATCAGAGACGTGCGGTCAGGGGAGGCCATGACTGCACCATTTTATCTAGAATTTTCAACCTGTTTCCACATACTATGCCTGATTGACAATCAATCAACTTTTTTTTTTTTTTTTTTTTTACCGAACAATTAAGACATAGCCTAGGCTGTATGTAGCCTGTCATGATTAAGAGGTCATAGTGACAAAAAAAGAAAGAAAATCATTTACCTAATTAGCTTTGACGTTCTTATTTTCAGACAGAAAAGGTTTTATCCTACCTTGACATGTTTCGACGGAATACTCCTGTCTTCTTCAGAAGAGTCACTGATGTTACGAGTGACGTGTCTTATCAGCTGATGTTAGCGAGGCATGGCCACCCTGTCAGATTTGACAGGGCGGCCACGCCTCCTGCTATCTGGCCGCTCCTCCAAGATGGCACTGTAGGTGTGGGAAAGCATGTATGCCCCCTCGTCCCAGTTCATATTCCTGTGGGCCCGCTTCCTGATTTCAATTGCCTCCATGATCCAGCGTTCATGTCGGTCGTTCTGAGTGCGGATGATTTTGGCCTTGTCCCAGTCCATAACATGATTTTCCCTCTTGCAGTGGTCTGTGATTGCTGATTTAAGGTTTACCTGTAGTGCTCGTTCTTTAACTGAGCGTGTCTGTCTTACTGTTGTCTCTTTCTCGCATTCTTTTTGGTGTTCTTTTTTACGTGTGTGAAAAGGTCTACCTGTTTCCCCAATGTATGTTTAATGGCAAGACCGGCATGGGATTTCATATATGACGTCACATTTGTTACAGTTGTCAATTTGGTCTTTCGGGTGTACCAGTAGTTGTCGTAATTTATGTATGGTTTTACCGGGGTGTTGATGTGGAATTTTCTCATGGCCCGTTGAATCCGCTCTGTGACGCCTCTTATGTATGGTAACGTAACGACTCCTTTGGTTTCGGTTTCATTTTTTCGTTTCTTTCTGAATGTGCCGGTATTTTGCTTCTGCTGTACCTGTAGTTTGCCTGTGTTTATGGCCCATAGTGGGTACTGGCAATTTCTTTAGTGTGTTAGTTATATGTTCTTCTTCCTTTTTCTTGTCTGTGTCTTCTGTGATGATGGATGTTTGATCACACAGGGTTCTTACCACGGAAAGTTTGTGATTTATGGGGTGTTCAGATGACCAAAGCAGGTATTGATCAGTGTGGGTGGGCTTTCTGTATATTTTAATTTTAATGTCTCCTTCATTAGTCTGATGAATATTTATGTCCAGAAACGCTGTGGTTTTATCTGTCTCTTCTTCGTGTGTGAATTGTATTTTCCCAGTGCGGTCCATACTGTTTAAATGATCTGTAAGTTGTTGCGTATGTCCTGATTTTATTTTTTCTAAGATGTCGTCCACGTATCTTTTCCAGAGCGTGGGACGATTACTTTCGGGTGCCGATGCTGTGGCCCTCGTTTCTGACAGGGCGGCCACGCCTCGCTAACATCAGTTGATAAGACACGTCACTCGTAACATCAGTGACTCTTCTGAAGAAGACGGGAGTATTCCGTCAAAACATGTCAAGGTAGGATAAAACCTTTTCTGTCTGAAAATAAGAACGTCAAAGCAAATTAGTTACTACAGACAGTATGAACCTTTTTGGACTATTACGTGAAAATCATTTACGTTTACACTTTGATTCGAGACTGCAAGAATGGGAATCTTAATAAAAAGAGCCATATTCTGAGAGAATGGCACTTTTCAGATACTTTGTAGAGTTGACATATCAGAATTGCATGAAATTTGGCAGAATGGTGCCCATATATATGTAGCAGAAAATCCCAGAGTTTGAGCACACAATTTTTATCGATATGGCTACAGCGCCACCTGGAAGTGGACAAGTCAGGTACCAAATTGAGCATTTTTGAGGAAAAATACCCATTTTTGAAGGAATATTGTGGATAACTGCTTCAATGTGCCGAAGAAGTTGCGATTATATCTGATACTGGGATACCCAAATTTTTAAAATGTGGAAGTTCCACCTGGTGATCATGTTGGTTATACGTGCAATGACAAGAAATCTGTGTACAACGGGAAATAATATTTTGACAAATTCAGGCTTAGTTTAATTTTTGGGCTGGGCTGCGAACAGCGGCCCGGCCCCTATAAACGCGAATGTCGCTGAGTGAGTACCTGCCTGACTGACTGCCTTAGTGATCAAGTTCAACAATTGGCTGGCTGGCGGGGAAGAAGTTCAGCGATTGGTTGGCCAGGGGGAAGAACTTAAACGATTGGTTGGCTGACGATTGGCTGGCTGGCTGTTCAGCGATTGGTCGGTCGGCGGGGAAGAACTTCAACGATTGGTTGGTGGATGATTGGCTGGCTGACTGGCTGGCCTGGCGTTGACGTCATTCGTATTTAATGGCTGTGTTCGAGCGCGTCTGCAAGGTCTGCGGCTGCATCGCACTGTAACATGACACGTTTCCTGGGGCAGTTCACATCTGCTCGAACAGCTTACTGAAATTGCTGCGCAGCTCATCACATAAAACATCACATGGGACTTCACACCAGAAAAGAATGGCGACTTATTTGGCAACGCTGTAAGTAATCGAGGAGATGGATGCTCTGGACATTCCTCTCCTTATTTATGGACTTATAGATGAAAATTTTGTCCAGAGACGAAGGTATGTAAAATATGACTTGACACTGTGTGCATATTTCTCGCAAATACCAGCTATTTCTGTTTCCTCCTTATTTTCTGAATTTCAGAGAAGTTACATGTTCACAAAAAAATGAAATGTACTTGTATCGCATTTGTCAAATGAAGGCAATAAATGGTTAGATCGGAAGCTGCGGGTGGCTTGGGAGTCTCAGTATTTTTGTATGTATTAGGTAAATTCCATGCACTGTGTCTGTTTGATCCTTATGCATTGGCGCCACCTACAGGTTGCATCCTGAACGTATGGTTGTGTCGTGTAATAGTTAGTTACACGTAAATTACATTATTATTATTATTATTATTAAGACTACAGTCCAAGTTTGTCATAAATGCTTTCTTTACCCTGGGATATTTCCAAGTTAGCTTGGCCCCAAGTTAGCTAAAGTTCTTGGTTTCAGACTTCCGAGCAAAAGATACATGACAGCAAGAATAATCGATAATGTGAATATAATGCGTTGGTCGGGGCAGTGTGATGTTTGGAGCTGAACCTGCTGGTACAGTCTCAGCACCTATTGGCGACAATGCACACAAGTTGCTCAATTAAAAACATCCATTTGGAAACTCATGTGCCACCACTTGTACATGCTGTTCCTACTTTATGTTGGCATCGTTAAGTACTTACACTCTTTTTGGGCCTCCGTGAAAATTTGCCAGGCATTTGTGAAAAGGTCCCTTACGAATGATGGGTCTGCAAAATGCAGTTTCTCATTGCAGTTAATAATAGCGCACAAATAACAATAATTCCTCAGTATTGGTCTCAAATGTAGAAATATGACAACAATTTGTGGGTACCACTATGCTGTAGATGGTATAAAAACTCAAGTGTTTTGTAGATTGTGCTTACCTGATTGGAGTCTTTGAAATATGTCCTCTGTCACAAGCATTTCAACAGAATTGATGCCATTGGTCAGCTTGATTTTTCTTTGTGCTGCCATTTTGACAATATAATCACTTTTTTGATGTTTATTTACCTTTCTCCTGCCCTCCAGGTGTTACCAAAGCCCCAATCTGTACCCTTAAAGGTGCACTATGCAAGTTTGTTTGATATCTTTTCTGTTGACATTCAAAGGCAAGGCAAGTTTATTTATGTAGCACATTTCATACACGGGGGCAACTCAATGCGCTTTATATAAAAACCAAATTATCAGGAAAATAAAAAGCAATTAAGACAAACAGTGATCAGAGAAAACCCAATAATAAAAAGAAAGAAAAAAAAAATATATATACGTATATATATATGAAGAGAGAGAGAGAAAAGAATCAAAATGCTACACTAAAAAAGGAGCGTAAAATATCAGTGCAGTATAAAATAATGATTTGCATTAAAATGTATCAAAAAAATACAAAGTGCAAATGAAAGATTAAAAATTTAGAATAATTTAAAAGAACTTAAAAGAGCTCACCCAGAAGCACGCGAGAAGAGAAATGTTTTTAACCTGGATTTAAAAACATTCACATTTGGGGCCTATTTCAGTTCTGTTGGTAACTTGTTCCATTTGTGTGCAGCATAACAGCTAAATGCTGCTTCAAAATGTTTAATGTGGACTCTGGGCTCTACTATCTGACCTGAGTCGACAGATCTCAGAGCCCTACTGGGTTTACATTCAATTAACATTTCATTTGTGTATTCTGGACTTAAACCATTCAGTGACTTGTATACCAATAGCAGAACTTTGAAATCTATTCTATAGCTGACTGGGAGCCAGTGCAAAGACTGTAGAACTGGACTCATGTACTCTGACCGCTTTGTTCTGGTCAAAACTCGAGCTGCAGCATTCTGAATGAGCTGCAGCTGTTTAATGCTTTTTTGGGGGAGTCAAGTCAGAAGACCATTACAGTAGTCAAGTCTACTGGAGATGAAAGCATGGATGAGCTTCTCCTGGTCTGTTTGGGACATAAAACCCTTGATTCTGGATATATTTTTAAGCTGATAGAAGGCTGTTTTGGTGATTGATTTGATATGACTGTTGAAGGTCAGATCTGAATCTATCAACACACCAAGGTTTAGGACTTGGTCTTTGGTTTTTAGAGACAGTGACTCAAGGTATTTATTAACAGCAATCCTCTTCTTTTTATTGCCAAAAACAATTACCTCAGGTTTGCCATGGTTAATTGAAGGAATTTTTGGTTCATCCAATTATTAACTTGCTCTGGACAGTGACACAGTGACTCTATTGGACTGTAGCCATCTGGGGACAGTGCTAGATATATCTGTGTGTCATCTGCATAACTGATGATTAATATTGGAGTTCTGCCGAATCTGACCCAAAGGCAGCATATAAAGGCTAAATAAAAGGGTCCAAGAACTGACCCCTTAGGAACTCCGCATGTCATAGCTACTCGAACGGATTCATAACTTCCAATGGTCACAAAATAACTCTGCTCCTCCAAGTAGGACCTGAACCATTTTAGACTGTTCCATTTAGTTCTACCCAAGTTTCCAACCTTTTCAATAGTATACTGTGATCCACAGCGTCAAACGCTGCACTGAGATCCAATAAGACTAGAACTGACACCTCGCCTGAGTCATTGTTCAGCCTTATATCATTTAACACTCTAATATAGGCATGGGTAATACAAATGAATAAAATGACAAGATTTCTTGAGTTGCTGAGAACAAAGTTTTTATTATTTTCTAATGATTTTTTGCAGGTAAGTGCAGAAGACACAGAGGAAGAGTTTGCCACAAGTCCAACACCTTTACAGGAAAGGGTCTCAGAGCCACAGGGTCCCAAAAATGGCTGATTTCGGCATATTTCAACAAAGCCCATTGTGAAAATTGGGGGGTGAAGCCTGAGGGCATTTTTGAAAATACAGTCTTTTCAGAAATAAACCAGGCCAAACTATCCATTAGGGTACCCTAACAGAAATAATTGATGCTGAAGTCATCTACCCCTTTTCTGAAGTACAGCAGCGCCCCCTAGGCCCTTTTTAATGGAAAATGCATTGAATTTCACCCAAATATGTTCAACAAACATTAGGTTTTGCATTGATATTAAAAAATGGTATGAATGGGTTGCCTGTGAAATATTTTTTCTGGATCAATGGCCTGCAAAAATGTCAAAATTATCGGTGGGAGGGCAAACGTTAACGCTACTCGCCCATTACTATATAAAATGCAGTGAAGTCGCTGATGCCAGCAGTTGTTTGCCCTCCCACTGCTACGAAATGAATCAAACGTCCCCCCTTCAATAACCCGTGGTAATTTTAAACAAAAAACTTTGCACTGTTTTTTACTGTGTCCATATATCCTTCTCCCATGCTAGTTTCAATGAGCTACTGTGAATAATTCATAGTAAAACCCAGTGACGTGCAGTCGGAGGTTAGTTTGGTGAGGCAGAAACCCCCCTTTGCTTGATTATCAATCAGACGATTAACTAGTTTAGTAAGACTATTCGGCAGAATGACTGGCCAGTTTAAGTGTCCGTGGCGTTATTCCTCAATAGGCTACATCGAACTTGAAATGCTCACGAAACTGCAGATTTGCGAGTACTTTCTTACAGGAAGCCAGAGATGTGCAGTGAGGTAAGGCACTCACCCAAACTTTTATCACAGGATTTTGTGAACCTGTTCCCTCGTACTATTCCTGATTGACAATCAAAACAATTAAGGCCAAGCCTATAGGAAGCCCGTATACTGATAGAGGAGATAATGACAAAAATATTCATTCACGCTTCAATTCGGGACTGCAAGGATGGAAATCTGAATAATCAATTAGGAAAAATTCTCGGCTCTCGGTAATTCTGTATATCGTTTAAACATTGTTAATCGGATTATGAAAGAAGACTGAAAATAAGCGCCTGCTTTTTTTTTTTGCGTGTAAAAGCGAATATTTAAAGGAGAATACATTGTATATTGATTAAGCATTGAACTCTGCATAAATCGAACTGTTTTCATATTTGTTGATGACATTGCTTCGGCTTCCTGGAAGCAAGTATGCACAAATCTGCTGTCTAGTGAGCATTTCAGGTTCGATGTACTGAGTAATTACGCCGCGGAAATTTAAACTGGCCCGTCATTCTGCCGAATAGTCTTACTAAACTAGTTAATCGTCTGATTGCTAATCAAGCAAAGGGTAGGATTCTGCCTCACCAAACTAACCTCCGACCGCACGGCACTGGTAAGAAGATTCATTTCACACGCTGACGAAATCTGGTCGAGCATCACAGCGCTGGCGTCCAGCCAGTTGAAGTGGAGATGGCACGAATTGTGACCAGTGGGCTTCAAACGCCTGGCGCCGGTTTATTCCTTGGTATATTTTACTGAAACTTCACAAATAGGGTCACAGGATATTCTGTCAACAAACTATGTAGGGTAGAGTAAAAATATGCCCACCTTTCTTGCTATTGTTGAGAAGAAATCACGGCGAACTCGCGACGAACTTCACCAACTTCTGTCGAATTTATTTCACATTCCCTGGAGGTCTAGCCTTCACGAACAGACTCGTAATTTCTCAAATTAGATGGCTGTAAGCAAATCAGGGCCATAGCTGGGATATCACGTCGGTGCGGGCTATTTGAAATCTACCTCCTAAATGGTTATTTTTGCCACGCCGTGCACTTGAAAATTTGTAAACACGGCGCAAATTGAGGTCACGCATTCATCCATCGGGCGAACAATAGCTCTGTTCAAATCGCGTTTTTGGCCGTAATACGCAGAGTTCATGTATGAAATGCGGGTGTCCTATTGAAAAGTTTGCTTTTAATTAAACCATGGTGTTCTTTTTGTATGAAAATGGTATTTACATCATTTTTTATAAGTTTTCTGAGGCTTGCTTACCGCCCCAGTTCAGCTGTTACGCATTGCATTAGAGTTTATGCAGAGCGTTGCCCATGCCTATCTATTAAGAGCCGTTTCAGTACTGTGATGAGGTCTAAAATCTGACTGGAATTTGTCAAAAAAGTCCATTGGTTGTCAAGACATTGCTGAGTTGAGTAAAAGCCACTTTTTCAACAATCTCGGCTATAAAAGGAAGATTTGAGATAGGTCTGTAGTTTGTTAACATGGAAGCATCCAGCGTTCTCTTTTTTAAGAGTGGTTTAACGGCAGCTATAGGGGTTTTTTTTGGGGGGTTTAGGAAACGTGCCTGATTGAAGTGAGCAATTTATTATTTGCTGCAAATCAGTTAAGACAGACTTCACTATAGTTTTAAAAAAGTCAGATGGCAGTGTGTCAAGACAGCATGTTGATGGTCTAAACTGCTGAACTGTTTCTTCTATAGTTTTTTGGTCAATTGTATTAAATTCTGACATAGCAGTGGAGTTATTTCTGGGTGGTTTTAGGGATGGTATTATTCTATTGTTTTGCTGATTTGTGTTAATATTTAACTGAATGGATTGTATTTTTTCGCTAAAAAAGCAAACAAATTCATTGCATTTTTCTGAGGAAAGACATTCTGAAGCAATCTGTTTAGGAGGGTTAGTAAGCTTATCAACCATAGTAAACAGAGTGTGAGTATTGGTGATGTTCTTATTAATAATCTCAGAAAAGTGTTGCTGTCTAGCCCTGAGTATCTCATGGTTAAAATTACAAGGACTTTGTTTGTAGAGGTCATAGTGAATTTGCAATTTAATTTTTCTCCACCTACGCTCTGCTTTCCTGCATTCTGTTTTCAAGGCCTTTACCGTCATAGGATTCCTCCAAGGTGTTTTCTGTCTATTCTGTTGTCTTACTTTAAATGTCTCCTCTGACAACACCTTTGCCTTCTTCGGTTTCCTCGCTGCTTCAGCCATTACAACCACTTCTAACTCTGCTTCATTCTACATTCACTCGCTGGTCTTGAGAGATGGGGGAGGGGGATTGTGTGACGCATGCCATAAAGCAGTAAGTAAGTCTTGTAGTTCTTTTCGGGCCTGGGTGGCCTGGGTTCCTACCCGAAACCCGAAGTTACATAGTGCCACTGAAGGCGATGCAGGTGCGATCGAGCCATGACAATGGTGTCATTCAACCTATTATGAGTTGATGTATCAGCAGAATGATCTTGGAAATATATATTTGAGAGTGAAAAAACTACATAGTGCTGCTTTAACTGAGCATGCTATAATTTGTTTCACTTCTTTATACGTTTTCCTCTCTTCAACCAACTTTTTAATCAAATTATTTTGTTAGTCCCAACAATGTTTGGAATGGCCTCTTTTGCTTTCAAATTCAGAAGGAAATATATTTTATAACAATGCGTGAAACTTTTGCTTTCCTTCGTCCTTAATAAAGGACAATTAAAGCTGCAGTTGGTAACTTTGAGGAGAGAGAGGACTTGGCATGAAAATTTGAAAAAATGCAACTTTCAGATCCCTCCCCCTCCCTCTCCACTGCCCTCCTGCCCTAAGACCCTCCCCCAGAAGGCTGCTGTGCACGCGAAGGCACGCAAGCTGTTATGCATGCGACTGAGGAGAGATTTTGCAAGTTCACATTATGAAAATGGCCAAGTTTCCGAGGCTAGACATTACTGTTGTGACCAGTCAACACTGCTGGCCACAAACGAGCAGAAATAAATCATGTCGACATGAAAAGTAACTTACAGCAGTTTGTATTCAATAAAAACCCAGCACACGCTTATTTCAGTAAGTTACCCGTTTTTTTGAGTACAGAAACCGTCGTCAATCCTGCTGAATGGCCAGTAAACCATGTATGACAGCATTTAGCTGTGAGAGCACAGAAACGTTACACATATTTAATAGGACAACAACACAACCGATAAGACTGCCAGGTCACTTCATAAAGATATTTTCGGCTACTTTCTAATAAAACGACGCCAGTAACGTTAGCCCTAGCATTGGAAACAAGCTAGCGTTAGCTCGACTGCAACATCACAGTAACATCACATGCACTACGGAGTACTGTAACAATTACAATACGCTGGCTATTTGAGCGGTGACTGTGCTTGTAAGCGACGTTCACTCGCTTATTTGCAGAGCGAAAATGAATTGATGCCGGTTAGGGCTGGGGTTAGTACCAGCTGTGCATGTGAGCGACGCCAACTTGCTTATTTGCAGAGCATTGCGGAGCAAAAATGAACCAACGAATAAAGCAAGGGTTTACCTGTCAAGCAGAAAAGTCGCCAACTCTGCGTCAGTTTTTAATCCTTCCAGTTCACGGAGTTCCCTCCACCACTGAAAAGCCACTCCGATGTTCACTCTGGTTTTATCCCGGGCTTTGTCTAATTCTTTCTTTTGTGCTTTTTTTTTCTACTGGCTTCCTCTTCTTACTTGTCTTAGCCGTGTGTGCTGTTGTTAGTAACGGACGTATCAGTATTTTTTTCCTCACTGATGGCTGTTGTTGCGCCATTAGTTTCTCTTAGCTCCTGAACCCTCTCTCGGAGATTTCAGCTTGACTGAGCACTGGCGTGAACTGAGGAGGAAGAGGGAGGAGGCTGTCTGCAGCGCGTGCATGTGCACTGTTTGACGGCTGTCAGACACCATCCTGGCTCTAATTGGTTCTTTTTGGTCGGTCCAAACGATTCTTTTAAATTGCAGTAGGAGCAGCAGGTGGGTTTAAAGGAGGCTTTTTTTCATTACAGAGTACTAGTTTTATGTAATACTGTCTGTACACAGTGACAGTTTTAGCAAAAATGACAAAAAGTTACTTTTATAAGACTTACCAACTGCACCTTAACGACACCTGTTTCTTCACAGAATGAATGAATTCTCTAATTAAAATCCACACTGCTATTATTTTGAACATGCCCCTTATAAAGCATGAGCCAATTACTCAGAACAAGCAGCGAATGTCATGACAGTTGGGTCTGTTGTTTTTCTATTACACTACTACATCTACAAGTAAATTATTTGCCATGCAGAAATATCCACTGATAACAGTGGTTCATCAGGTCATTGATGTTATACTGCTATTTTTTGAACAAAACTGTATCTGCCCTGAACTGCTACAACATCTGTGCTTCAAATATTTCAGCAGCTTTAAATTCTGAGTCGCTAAATAGCAGCAAGAACTACATAAAACAGTAGAGTTCCTTGAAAACAAAGACGTAGTGTACCAACCCCTGGACAGAGTAGAAAAATATGGAATAAATATCCAGAAAAGCGGTAAGAAACAGTTTCAAGGTGGAAAGCTTGCCCAGCAGCTTAGCTGTATGAATGAACTGCCTATTCTCAGACAAAAGCCATTAACCTGTGAGCAAAGTTAATGGGGATTGTCCAGATTGCTCAGTACCACTATCCTCGATGGAATCTAAATCCCTGTCTTGGTGGGTGTTTTCAGCATAATGACACACTATTGCATTTGGAAATTTACAGCAACATTTTGAAAAAGATGTGGACCGAGTTTTTAGGTTCAGTCAAGGCTAGAGTAATACTGCCCTCCAGAGGAAGAATTTATGTCAACGCCTGGTACTGGGGAATGAAGAAGCATAATATTAAATCAGGTACGACACATTTTACCTTAAGAATGAATTTTTGTCATTATAAAATATAATAACAGTATTGAAGCCAAAAGTTTTTGTTTGTACTTTTTGTTTGTCTGAATATCAAGAATAAAACACTGACAGATAATCCCATTCAAACTTCCATCACAAATTTCTTTGAAAATCCAACAAGGAAATCATTCCTATACCAATGTCAGTAGACTTTTTTCCCCCACCTGAAGTGGTAGCGGAGTCGGACAAAGTATTTGGTGGCATTTGTTTGTCCGTTTTCTGTCAGCAATTTTGAGCAAAAATGGTTTGATAAATTCACACTAAATTTTTGGGAAAGGTTTGCAGTGGTACTAGAGTCACCTGCTTACATTTTAGTTCAGTGATTTTATTCAAGCTTTTAATCTGGGTCAAAACCAAAGCATTCTCAAGCAATTCAAAATAAGCTAATTTTTTTTCATGAAGTGGTAAAATGTCTCACTTTCAACATCTGTTACGTTGTCTATGTTCTATTGTGAATAAAATGTGGGTTTATGAAATTTGAATTCTGCAATCATTTGAAATCATTGCATTCTGTTTTTATTCACAATTTACACAGCACCACAACTTTTTTTGGAATTGGGGTTGTATTTGCCCACGGCTTTCACATAGAGCTGAAGGCCTCACTATTTTCACTTCTGAAAGACTTTTTTATTCGCAATTATGTTACTGACCTGTTGCCTCTTCACCTAATTAGCTGTGAGATGTTCCCCCAGGTGTGCTTCATTCACATAGTACAACTTTTCTAATCTATTGTTGCTACTGTCTCAGCTTTTTTGAAACATATTGCTAGCATCAAATTCAAAATGTACAAATGTTTTTTCAAAAAAAAAACAATATAATTTCTCAGGTTGTCTTTGAACTATTTTCAATAAAATTAATGGCTTAACTGATTTGCAAATCATTGCATTCTTATTTATTTACATTTTACACAGCGTCCCAACTTTTTTGGAGATGGTGCTGTATATTGCCACAAGGAGGTAACAGGCCCTGAACATAGATGAGACTTTTCTGCAAGACTCTACAATCATGGGGAGACCAAGGGTACCCCACAAATGCAAACAAGGAATTTACCGGTAGGGCCACAGACTTGTTGCATTTTAATTGACAGATAAATCTTTCTGTTAATGTGGCACCATCTTGTAGCTGTTCCAGGTGGCTTTATTCATCTAGGACAGTCATTTATGGCTCCCACACCTGTCCAGAATGCACTGTCCAGCCAGCTGGCAGAACCCCTCTCCAGTGGCTTTCAGATCCCCCTCAATAGGGAGGAGGATAACTCTTGGAGAGAGGGGCATCATGTTGTGCTATGACATGAAACAATCTGTGTGCTTTGCTGTGTGTGTGTGTGTGTGTGTGTGTGTATGTGGCGTGGGGGGGAATGAGAATGTAGATTGCCCTCCAGTAGAGAATGTAGATTGCCCTCCTGTTCCCCCCATATGTTGCAGTGTTTCACTCTTGAAATATGTTTGCTGTGAATAAACACTTTTCCTAAGTTCTGTCCCAAGTTTGTTTTCTCTTGACACCTAGCGGTTCAAATTGGAAACTAATTATGTCAATTTAAAATATTTACATGGTGTGGAGAATGACTGAATAGTAATATCATTTTAATGAATGAAGAGTATGTTGCATAAAATGAGTTGGTTTACTATAAAATGTTCATGTGAGTTATATTAGTTCAAGCAAATATGCAGACGAAGGCTAATGTAAATTACTTTAAACTAGCTAGCTGAAGTATTGCCCACAGAACTGACATCAGTGTTGACAAGATGAATGTCCCATGGAGCACTGTCCTCACAGCACCTATCCAGATGGCTGGCCTTTGTCCATTTGGAGTGATTATTGATCGCCACCTTTGTCCTGCAGCCAAACCTTTTTCCATTTTGAACAAAACCCCACGAAAACTACCATAGCGACAGCAGCAATTAACAGTTCCACATTTGATGTCTAACAGCTGGTTAACAGCTAGAAAATAATGTGCAGGAACACTGTTATTTACAAAGCAAGAACATCACTTCATTAGGTTGCTTGCACACTGAATATCCATCGAAGCACTAAATATCCATGAATTCTCTCCAGACTTATGAACAAAATCAAAAATGAGAATTCAACTTTAGTGATGAGCTATATCAACTAATTGTATGTGCATTTACTGAGTAATTTCACATCATCAGCCGCATTCCCTCAGCTTTACTAGAGCATCATCGAATAAAACATTGAATGGTGAAGGTAATGGGTCAGATGTCACCACGAAGTGCCAGTGCATCCTATAATGTCCACAACTTACACTGCTACTGCACTTCCACACTCCTTACACTCGGAAGCCATGACTGAAGTGTACAATCAGGAGCAGAGTAGGGCACAGCATGCAAGTGTGCAGCTTGAGACAGCCTCTGTGTATTAAGGGCTCTGCACATCATTGGTCTCACATTTTTCCTTCTCTATGAAATTATGGAAATATTAGGCATTCAAACAAACACCAAACTGACACTTAAGGACAGGCAGTGGGTAGAAAAACATTTTGTGCCCAATAGCACTTGAAAAACGCTCATACTGTATCTGAATCTTCATCACATGTGGGACAGAATTCTTTCTATGTAAAGCCTCCAGTGTATTGAATGGCCTGGAAGCTCCTCCACCCCCGCCGCTGGTAACCATATCAAACAACATAGGGAGAAAATATTTTCCTCACCTTCCCCAAACCTTAACCAAGGATTAACAAACTGGCCCTCTAGTCCAAATCCAGCCCTGTTTTTCTCTGCTTACAGGCAAATAAGTGAATGAAGCCTGCATTCTAGGACCTCTGGGATCATGATTTGGGGATGAGGGCCCTAACCCTTACAAAAATACCATACAGGCCAGCAGACACTGCCATTTCTACGCGAGATTATCGGGAGAAATACACGAGACAGACACGAGAATATCGCGACGCAGCTTAAATGTACAAGTCACATATATCGTGCGTAGGAAAAGTAATCGGCCTAGTGCCGGTGATAATTTGCATTTCAGTACATTACATTGGCAAAATCTATACGCCAAACAAATATCAAACTAATAATTACTGTTCACTTAACCAATTCCAATTGAAGGAAAAAAGACATGGAATGTGAGCTCTGTCGTTTTCAGGATTCTGCAACAGTTGCAGAGATCCCAAGTCTCACGCGTTAGGCGTGAATCTCTAGCATTCATGTTCCTGTGCCGTAGTCAGCAATTATTCTATTAATGCGCACTGAAGAAATTCACTCGCGGAATTTAAATGATTGTGCATGAAGTTGATCAGTTTCACGTGCATTACGATTAATTTCCCCACTTGTGACGCGTAAATCGATTATGACTCGGGAATTCTCACGCTTATCTTTACTGAGGGATTGAAAGCAATGGAATTGCAAAAAGATGTTTCAAATGGTCTTATTTCATTTAAACAATTTAAACGATCATGAAACACATGCATTGTTTCCAATCTCTGAGTAAAGAGAAGCACGAGAGGTCCGGAGTCATAATCGTTTTCCATTTTACTTGCGGTGAGGTCCACCTTTACCCAAGTGACACAGAAACTTCAATGCACAAGGTTTTAATTCCGCGTAAGAATCTCATTAATAAGCGTTCATTGAATAATTGCGGACTACGGTGAATAAGCCTAAAAGATGCGCAAGACATACGCTGAATGCGTGAGACTTGGCATCTCTGGCAACAAGGCGTCGCTTTAAATATAATTTGACACGTGAATCGATAGATTTGTTGCTTTATTTATGACACAATGAGACGTGCACAGAAAACATTCTACGGTGCATTTACAGTATAAATGTTTAAGAATAAACCAACATTGTCAAACAGAAGGCTATTAAACAGCAAACATAATATGAGTTATCTCCCTGTACCACATGACCTGATGAAATGATGAAACAGTAAACAGGCTGAAATAAATGCAAAATTACAATCTACATGTATGTAGCACATTATGTTTCATTCAGACCAGCGGAACATGTATACTGAGATTTTACAAGTCATTCTTCAACTGCTGCTAGATATCGTATACTCTTCTTCAGACCACCCTCGATTTTCACGGATTAGTGATTAGCGATTACCAACAACAACGCAGCAACGCAACAATGTATTATATCTATTAAATCCGCATATAAAAAGTAATTCTCAGTAACAACTGTGCATAGGCCTAATTCGGACTACATTACGTCGCGCATTTGGCAGACTCTAGGCATACATGTGTAGGCTCGGCGGCCCGCCTACTGCAAAGCTTGTCTCGGCAGAGTATGAGGTTGATAATAGCACGCGACATACAGAGGAGATTATCGCGAGAAAGCCACAAGAGATACACGAGACATCTTGTGGGTATTAGGCAGTATCTGCTGGCCTCTACGGTAGTGCAATAGATGTTATTGTGCTTTTGAGGGATAGTAGTTAGTGAGGTTTATGGCCCGTAGCCTTTTTCATGCTTTCAGGCTGGTAAAGTTAGTGTGGCTCATTGCTTATAATGTCACTGCATCAAGTTTAGTGCACTGGTTCCCAAAAATTTTTAGGTCCAAAACACCTCTGTAAATAAGGTTGCCTCCATGAATGTGAAAACATTAACAGTGCACGTGCCTGCCCGGCTCAAGCTCTCACCCAAGTCATTTTTCATGTGTCTATTAATTTACATTGCTTATGGATTGTAGAATAGAAAATAACCAGCACCCTAAGTGAATATGAGAAAAACGGACCGCGAAAAAATATCTTTGATGATTATTCTCTTGGTCTTTCAATCAAAATATGAAAAAATATCTTGCTTATACTTTATAGTAACATTAATGAAAGAAGAAAAATGTGTGCTACAATTATTGACACCCCCAGAAAATCCTATGATTTAAATCTTACTGAAGTATATTTCCAGTTATATTTTATATTTTTAAGCTCACCAGTTTGATAAAGAACACTAAATGGTCACCTGTCACCCATGATCTATTTCACTTGAATATAAATTTGAGGTGACACAGGCCAAAATTCCCTTAGTCATTCATCACTATCGGACCTGAGAACACAGTGACAATGTCCAAAGAAAAGTTGTTGAGCTTTGCAAATCAGGAAAGGTATATAAAAAAAGTCTCTTAACAATTGAAAATACCAATTTCCAACTGTCAGGACAACAGTTTAGAAGTTTAAAGGGACAGGAGATGTCAAGAATTAGCCTGGAAGAAGACTTGTTTGTATATGCACCCCATACACCTTGAGGAGAATGGTTTGACTGGCAAAAGAATCTTCAAGGATCATAGCTAGAGAATTGCAGAGGTAAGATGAGTCTTGGTTTCAGAAAGTCTTAAAAACTACCATCACACGCCACCTACATCCCCACAATTTGTTGACAGAAAAAAAGCCTCTGCTGTCAATCAACACTGGATTAAAGTGCCTATAGTTTGTCGAATGGTACTGGAACTTTTAATGGGAGTGGTTTTTAGGATGAGAGGAGACAAAAATATAACTTTTTGGCCACAAACATCAAAAATGGGCTTGGCATAGACAGAAAGATAGCTATACAGTAAAGCTCCTCATCTCACAGTGAAGTATGGGGCTAAATCATTGATGTTGTTGGGCTGCTTTTCTTCCAAAGGCCCTGGACATCTTTTTTTGGTATATGGTGTCATGCACTCATGGAATCATACGTTGTAATATACCAGCAAATATTAACATCCTTAACCCCAACATCCCCCCAGCAGTAATGCCAACGTTACAGGATTTTCAGTGGTGTGGAGTGAGTGTTATGTCTGGAGCAAGGATTCAAATGCAAGTAGTCCAGAATACAAAAATTGTGGTTTTTATTAACAATTCGAGTCCAGTGCCAGGTGAACAAAATGAAAGTACAGATGGGCAATCCAAAAACAGAGTCCAAACACAGGCAGGGGTTCGAAAAGCACAGAGTACAGCACCAAATCGCAAAACAGTGGGTGAGTCAAGAGTCTGAAATCCAAGTTCGTAAGCCAGGGCAGCAATATACAGAAAACGTGGTCAGGCAGAAAAAGGGTTGTGATCAGAAGGCAAACAAATCCAGGCAGGCACAGACAAAAATCAGAATCAGGCAGAAGGGTGTCACAGAATCACAAACAAATCACTGGCGTTCAAGGAGCTTGGCACAGGAAAAGTTGATCAAGAGTCTGACAAGAGCTAGTGTAACGGAGTTATATGGTTAATTCCACTTACAGTTTATTACCAGTCACATATGCAGTGTAAATATATGGAGGATTCTGATTAGTTAATGGGCCTCCCCGTGGCACAATAGACTCCGCTCTGATTTCCGCTCTGTGCCAGTCGCGTTTGGAATGCGCCCATGGTAGGTTCTTCTGAGCACAGCTGCATACGAAAATTGAAATAACCACGTAATTCTATGACACAGCTGTAATGTATCATGCAGGATGAAATGATGGGTGGTTGCAATCTTATTGCACTAGCTGAATTGTGAATAACTCTTAATATCTTGTCAGTATTTATCATTTGCCACGGTAATTAGCCTAGGTTCGTTTAAGCTAATAGCCTTGCTACTCCTTGCTTTAGCTGACTGAGCTGTGCCGACTGCCGAGTGATGTGTGACCTGACCAATCGGTCTCCATATATATTCAACTGGCTAACGGCAGTAAAGTTTCATTAAGCATCCCTGGGTGTCGTCAATGTCTTCAAAACACAACACAACGCAGAGTAACAAAAATCCAAAGGTTACATAAGCAGAAGTGAGGGGCTGTATCCGAAATCACTCACTCATTCACTATTCCCTACTCACTCTAAGGGGACTCACTGTGTAGGTGACTATATAGTGAGCTCATTGGCAGAGGGAAGAAACACTTTCGGACACTACCCGGCTTGTTTTGTCACAGCGGTCAATAGCATCATTGCTGTCGCAAAATCAAATCGTACCTGTTCAACTTCAGCTGAAGGATTTGGACGTATTTTTGTCATAAACGAATATATTTCCCGCCGTGTTTATGTTTACCATTATCGTTTAAATAATAAAATTTGCCTTAAATTTTTAATAACATCTTCTATTTTTTGTCCTTAATTGTACCTAAATGTCTGTTTGAAATCTCTCTCTCATCTTTACGTTACGTGCACTGGCCTTGATGAAATATCCTGTGTAAACAAACAGGTCTCCTGCGCTGGTCGGTTTCAATTTAAAAAAAAAAAAAAAAAAACATTTTCGTGCCTGAAGTTGAATGAATGTCTCGTGCCTGTTTAGCTCTTTTGGAGCTTTTCGATTTGTGTGCAGTGCATGATGGGACATATAGCTGGATTAGTGACCATCGGATGTTCACTACATTTCGCGGTGGATTGTGGGATGTAATGTGTTCACTATACAGGGGATAAAAATTCTTACAAACAATTCGGACAGCACTACAAAATGGCGAACCCACTATATAGTGCACTATATAGTGAGGAGTGAGTGATTTCAGACACAGCCATAAGTATATGTATATATACATAAGAGAGGTAACGAGCTAGGTGGGGAAACAGGTGTGAGGAATAATCTAAACATTAACTGAGAGGGGAAAACACAAGAGGTGATTAAACAATACAAAATGGGAAACAATGACAAAGACTAGTTTTCCACAGGACATCCTTAAACAACAATGGCCCCATTCAAGGACTGTCTAAGGGGGGAGAGATGGAAGAAACAGAATAGTGTAAGACAGTGGTCTTCAACGTCGTTCCTCTGGACCCACTGTGTATGCTGGTTTTTGTTCCAACCACAATTATAATAGCAGGATTTTAACAAGCTGTTAATGTCTTAATTAGGTGTTTTTCATGTTTAGAGTTGTTAATTACTCTCTTTAGCCAAATTTTACCTAGAAACATCCATGTGTGCTATGAAGAAGAAGTTTGTTTATTTCTATACTGCAAGAAATTTCAAGTAATATAACATTTCAAACAGATCAAATTAGACACTGAGGAAATCCGTAAACCCCACATTAGGCTGCTGGACACAACCAAGTTCTTTCAAAAAACTTCAGGTGAACTTAATTAGATCAACATAACACAAAACTGGTTTGACTCTTTACCATTTGCTTGTCGAATAAATTTGTCATGATGTGCCAATTAGTATTCACCAATTAGGAGCCAACAACATCTTTAATTTGATTGGTTACATTGTTTTCTCTTGTTTTACGCTTTTATTTCCAATACATCGCAGTGTGGGTATGGTATTTTTTTATTCTTGATGGCAAACATAGATATTTCTGTTAACTTGTGAGTTAGAGGGCAAATAACTGCTCTGAACATTAAATGCATGTAAGACAAATTAACAACTTGTTAAAATCCTGCAATTGCAAATGTGGTTGGAACAAAAACCAGCGTACACAGTGGGTCGCCAGGAACAACGTTGAAGACCCTTGGTATAAGAAATAGTTGCAAAGTCTCTGCAGAAAAAAAACAAAGCACAGAAAGTGCAAAAAGGGCGGAGTTACACATTAGTGTGCAAAGTGGAGAGAATCAATTAGTAGAGTTAGTAGTCTGTGCAGAATTAATATTACCCAATGTGCAAGTTAGTATGCTAGTTATTTACAGGATTAGTATATTAGTATGGGTTAGTAGATTAACGAGACAAAACATACAGTGTTAGTGTGATTAGTACTTAATCAGTAATTAGTGTTGAAGGAAGTAAACGAGGCATGAAGGAACTTGTGAAACACCGGAAGCTTCCAAAATAACCCGAAATGTGACAGCTGGCAGACAGGGGCGTGCACTGGCAAAGAGCATAGAAACGCAAGACAACACAGGGGAAAACAATGTGCATAATATGGCAGATAATACAGAATGCATGAACTAAACAAACAAAGCGGAAATGAACAAAAATCCAGAACAGGCAGAACCGCAGATCATAACCCTTAAACGCATAATTGCTTTCAAGCTGTTCCTGCCTAAGATTGCTTGGTTAATAATCACAGAATTTATTTCAAGAATACTCAAGACCAATATATAAGCCTGGACACATTAAGAAATTATTAAAAAATGACAGAGATCACTGCTGGGCTACATTGACAGAATACTTCATACTGATTTTGTAGGATGGAAAAAAAAACCAAATTATAAATCCAATACTTTCCCTGAATTCCAGCTCCAGTTTTAGCAATTTTTAGCAGTACAACCTAATTTAATTTAAGATTGCACTTCATCAAAAAAGAATAGGTTATATTTGCAGGGAGGTGCAGTTGCACACTCATGGCCACAATGCAATAACATTTAATTAATTTAATTATTAATGCTTCTTTTGTCAAAAAAGTCATTTAAAATGCAAGCCATGCGTCAAACTTTCATGGCAGCAAAATCACTGATGTGGTCTTAATAGTCCTGTTTCTGGAAAAGTTGTAGGAAGGCCACAATATGAGATTGTATGAATGGCAATTATCTAATTAATTAATTAGGAATGAAATCTAAACCTTATCTCAATACCATCTTCAGCAACATTTACTATATAACGTTTTACTTCAAGATGAAATTTCGAGAAGGTTCAGTTCATTGTTGTCTATCCAATCTCATACTGTAGCCTTCCTTTTTGACGCAAAGCTATATGTCTTAATCATTAATGGCAATGCAGCCTATTTGCTCAGAAAATTAATTGAATTAATTGTCCGATCCTTAATTGCAAACAGGTTGAGAGTTAACCTGCATTATGTTAATGTCACTGGTTTTTTACAGCTTTATTTTTACATACGCAAACTTAAAATGTGGACATGAGTTAGCAAAACTGCATTTTTAAAAAACGTTTTCTTAGGCGTATCAAGCTGATAGGATAATAATGCAGAATATAAATACTGTTTTGTGAGCTACAGGAATTCAGGAGCTTTGAAAGACATTGACATTTTATGTCACTATTAATGTGGATAGGAAAATGCTTGTTAACTATTGCAATGAACAGTAATGCAAGCTAAGGGGAAATGGACAGTCGTTCTACTGACTGATCCTCGCAACTGAACAAATTAACACTTCGTTGCTATTTAGGAAACGTAAACGGGAACAGGTTTGGGGAAGTAATGCACTTTAAGGCAAGGAGAGAGCAGGGCTATAATCCCTCCAATGGAAAGTCATGGATGGAACAGGTTAAATGAAATCCTAACATCCTAGGTTGGGAAGCTTAAAATGGGCATTTCTGGATCGTGTTCACATATGGCTTCTTCTTTGCATGATACAGCCTTAACTTGCATTTGTGGATTACATGGCAAACTGTGTTCACAGACAGTGATTTCTGGAAGTGTTCCTGAGCCCTTGCAGTAAATTCCAGTGCAGAATTATGGCTGTTTTTAATGCAGTGCCGCCTGAGGGCCCGAAGATCACGAGCATCCAACATTGACCTTTGGCCTTGTCCCGAGTGCACAGAGATTTCTCGAGATTCTCTAAATCTTTTGATGATATTATGTACTGTAGATGGTGGGATATTCAAAATCTTTGCAATTTTACATTGAGGAACATTTTTCTGAAATTGTTCCACAATTTTCAGACTCAGTTTCTCTCAGATTGGTGAGCCTCTGCCCATCTTTACTTCTGAGAGACTCTGCCTCAGTAAAATGCTCTTTTTATATCCAGTCACGTTACTGACCTATTGCCAATTAACCTAATTAGTTGTAAAATGCCCCTCCAGCTGTTTTTTATTCGTACCTTTTACTTTTCCAGCCTTTTGTTGCCCCTGTCCCAACTTTTTTGAGATGTGTTGCTGCCATCAAATTCAAAATGAGCGAATATTTTTCAGGAAATTTTAAATTTTTCATGAGTTTATGAGATGTGCAAATCATTGCATTCTGTTTTTACTCACGTTTAACACAACGTCCCAACTTCATTGGAATTGGGGTTTGTATTTGGCTTGGCATGCCTAGAGGTAGTTGCATCAAGAAGGGTGCCAGTTCCTTCTATGTGAAGCACTTTGGATCAAATTCCTAGTATTGCTCGAGTGAAATTTGTGCGCTGTAAAAACCAACTTGGCTGTTCCATGGTAATCACTGAGTACACAATCTGAAGTTGTTCATGACTGCAGTCCTCATAACGAAAAAAAAAAATGTTTTTATTTGCTAAAAATGTCTGAGGCACTGTGCCTATCAGGGAGCTCGTACAGAAATCCGGGAGACTCCCGAAGGTTTCAGGATTGGGTGGATATGTGTTTATGTTTGTGTTTGTGTGTGTGTGTGTGTGTGTGTGTGTGTGTGCGTGTGTGTGTGTGTGTGTGTGTGTGTGTGTGTGTGTGTGTGTGTGTGGAGGGCGGGAGGGGGGTCGGGGAGGCGGTGATTTGTACCCTCCATGGGCACTACTGAAAGAGTTATTGGTGAGAGATATGATTACACGAGATATGATTACACGGAAATTTGGCTCCTTTTTTGCTGCTTGTAAACTATGGAAGGCATGTGCATGGAAAAAGGCTGTACATGACAGATCCACAACTCATTTTCAGGTTTGAGCACAATGCCTACGGACAGACTTTTATGCTACCTCACTTCCATGCCAGATAGTCTTACCTGATGTAAAGGTGTACAGTGGCACCAGCAGGGGAGAATGGTTAATCACAGCACACACACAAAAAAGAAAAACAACATTCCAATGTGGGTATATGAACTTATTGGGGAATCACTCTCAAATTTTTGTAAATGCCATGACAGTATAGCAATAATACATATATATATATATATATATTTGAAACTTACTTACCCACTGCAAAAAATAGCTGAGCCATTGTCTAGTTTTCAGCATTATGAATGGCTGGTTAAAGTTGCTTGTAAAAGGCTAGCTGGTTTCAGAAGGTAACATGAAATTCAGGCAGTTCTGAAAGAATATGGAGTACTGTAGGGGCAAAGATGGAGTCGAGTTTCCAGAGTGAACGCTGGCGCATTTGGCTGCCGCTGCTCTCGGAGAGATCTGCTGCTTTTCTTTTTGCTGTTGTTTCTGGTCTGACAACCAGTCGATTGACAAGTCGACGACTTTAGTCTACTTCGCTGGCAATTCCCGCCTGAGATTTGTTCGGTAGTTAAACTTGATGCACAAAGTTTTGTCATTCTGACATCTTACCTGCCTGGCGTTCTACTGCAAAGTCCTTCGTCTCCTCAGGATCTTTCTGACGTGCCCTTGAATCGCGGAGCAGTAATGCGGGTCAACAAGCCTGTGATCTGGCTGACATGCTCCTGGATCATCATATCCTGCATATTCCACCCGGTGACATCACTTCTGCAATATACAGCAGCTGAACTCTTTCAATTTCGACTTCACTTCACCGAACCTCCTCTGGCACTCCATCTTCACCCGGATATTTCCCGTCACCATCGAAGGAAATACATCCACCGAGGGTCCCGGCGAAACTTCAACTATGATGACAGTAAACCTGTGCGGTCCTTCTGGTCTTCCCATTGGCGTCCGGCGTGAAACCTGGACGCACTTCGAACTATTGTGCGCTAGCCCACCTGGCTAGGTCAGTTAGCGCCAAACCAGCTGTAAACAGTCTCTCTTTCGGATTGCTTAACGTCCGTTCACTCTCCAACAAGGGTCGTCTACTCAACGATCTCATCAGTGATCGTAAGTTCGACTTTTTATGTTTAACTGAAACTTGGCAGCATCCTAATGACTTTGCTCAGCTCAATGAAACAACTCCACCTGGGTTTGCTTTCACCTGTCAACCTCGCGCTACTGGTAGGGGCGGCGGTCTCGCGATACTTTACAACGAGAGGTGGGAGGTATCCTCAGTGACTTTGCCCCTGCATGTTTCGTTTGAGTCTGTTGCATTACAGATAAACGGGCCTTTCCCCACTATTTTAGCAGTTGTCTACCGTCCGCCTAAGAGTAGTACTGGTTTTTTAAATGAATTCTCTGCCTTTGTTACCCTCATCAGCTCCATGTCTCCTAATGTTATTCTGCTCGGTGATTTTAATGTACATATGGATAACACTACAAACACACTCACTAGGGATTTTACATCTTGCCTTGACTGTTTTGGTTTTCTACAATTCATTGACTTCCCCACTCATTCCAAAGGCCACATTCTTGATCTTGTCTGCTGTTTGAGTTTAACCCCTCTTCATTGTACTGCATCCAATTTATCAATATCTGACCATAAACTGGTGTCTTTTAATGTCAACATACAAGTTTCCAGATTTCACCCTTCTCGCTCCATTTCCTTTCGTAATATCAAGAATATAGACCCTTATGCACTCTCAAACAAACTGGACAGCCTCCCCAATCACAACAATCTATCTTCCCCAGACAATCTGGTTTTTCACTATAACAGCAGTCTTAGTGCCATTTTGGATGATCTTGCCCCACTAAAGACTCGCACTGTTCACTTTGCCCACTCTGCCCCCTGGTTTACCCAAGATCTCCGCCACCTCAAAGCCAAAAGTCGTCATCTGGAACGCCTGTTTAAAAAAACTGGACTCACTATACACAAAAACATGTTTTATGATCATTTAAAAATTTACAAAGATTCTCTTTCCAGGGCCAAATCAGATTGCTATGCCAAACTAATTGGCTCCAACACAGGGAACACCAGGGCACTCTTTTTTCTCTGTCAAAACCATCCTACGGCCTCCAGACATTCTTCCACCTCACATGTATTCCGTTGACTACTGCAATAACTTTATGGACTTTTTTAATGCAAAAATTGTCACTATCCACCAACAGCTGTCTTCTTCTGTGAATCCCTCCACCTTTAGTCCTTCTATCTCCTCCCATAATCCTTCCTTCTCTCCTTTCTCCAGTTTTCAACTTCCTTCTGCAACAGAAATATGTAGTCTTATTCACAAATACAAATCTTCTACCTGTCAGTTGGATCCACTTCCTACACACCTGGTTAAAGTTTGTTTACCATCACTGTCATCTTTAATAACTTCTATAATTCACTCCTCTCTCTCCTCTGGTCTTGTTCCATCTTCGCTCAAAACTGCTGCTATAATCCCTATCCTCAAGAAACCCGGTTCAGACCCCAACAATCTAAATAATTACCGTCCCATCTCTAATTTACCCTTCTTATCTAAAACACTCGAAAGAATAGTTGCAGCCCAGGTCCACACTCTGTTATGATTCTAATCTGTTCTGTCATGATTCTGCCATGTTTGTTATGATTCTGCCACTCCCTGTTATGTTTATGATTATGTCTGTTAGGTTTTGCCATGTTCGGTTTCGTTTTTGTACTTTGCCATGTTTTCGTTTTTGCCATTCCCTATCCACTATTCTGTTATATTCCGGTCCATGTCTTTGTTCATGCCCTTCATTGCACTTTGTGTCCCCCTGTCTGGTCTTTTTGTTAAGCTACAGCTTCTCCCCAGTCCTGGGCGTCACATGCTTAGGTGATTTCATGGTTTCTGGGTTTCAAACATTCCTTCCAATCTCATTTGCTTCCTTCGCCTCTCTTTTCTGTTTTACTAACCAATACTAACAGTTTGTTGTTTTTGTTAAAGTTACTAACCAAGACTAACATTGTATATAATACTAACTTACTAACGAGCACTAGGGATTGTATAGCTGCACTTACTAATTGATTAACAAGCTCTCAGCACTCGCCCTGTTCTAGTCTCCGCCTCTTGCCTGCACTTAGTCTTTGCTGCAATTCAGCGGATCCTCCGCACCTGCTCCACTCTGTCCTACCTCTCATTATCTGTGCACATTAGAACTCCCTAACCGGAGCTGTATGTCTTGTCATAGGCTGTCTCGTGTTCCCTGTCCGCGTTTTGGCTTTTGCCAATTTCATGTGGTTAGGTTCTCCCTTGTGTTTCCTCCCACGTAATTAGTCTGATCCTCATCACCTGATCCTAATCATAGCATGTGACTTCCCTTGAGTGTATTTAAGCTGTCTTTTCACTGCAGTTCCCTGTCAGAACGTTCCTCTTGTTTACCTGTGCTGCTATCATTTTCGCCTTGTACTCATAGTGTTACTCTTCTGACTGGACCGTCCGACTTACGATTTTTGGCTCTGCTTTTTGGTACTATTGTCTGCATCTGTTTACGAACCCTTTTTGCCCGACTACGAATTTTGTGTTTGCTGCCCTGTTAACGGTTTGGATTACGCCCACTGGATTTTGGCTTTTGCTTCTCTGACAATCCTGTGCCTATGTACCGAACCTGTTTTTGCCCGACCATGAGTACTGTGATTGCTGCCCTGGTTTTCGACTCTGATTCTGCCCTACTGGATTGTGATTTTTGGATTGTGGACTTTGTACCTTTTGCCTTCTGCCCTGCGGGGGTTTCCCCCCTCGCTTAATAAACTCTCATCTACTGCACTGCTTGGTTCTCGCGTCTGGTTCCTGAGCGTATCCTCACACACTCACCTCTCCAACAATAATCTGAAGAATTTCAATCGGGTTTCCGTCCCCTTCACAGTACTGAGACAGCCCTAGTTAAAATCATTAATGACCTCTTGATCGCCTCAGACTCTGGACTCCTGTCATTACTAATCCTTCTCGACCTCAGGGCAGCATTTGATACCATCTCTCATCACATTCTCCTTGACAGATTATCTTCTATTGGTTTCACTGGCACGTCACTCACCTGGTTCAGATCTTATCTCTCCGACAGACACCAGTTTGTTCAACTCAAAAAATTCAAATCACAGCTCTCCCCTGTTAGCAACGGTGTACCTCAGGGTTCTGTTCTGGGTCCCCTCCTCTTCATCATCTATCTCCTCCCACTTGGTCACATTTTTAGGAAATTTGGTATACATTTTCATTGCTATGCGGATGACACCCAGCTCTACCTCTCCACTCAGCCCAACACCACCCTTCTACCATCTTCCCTTTCTGACTGTCTTTTTGAAATCAAACCCTGGTTTAGTCAAAACTTCCTCAAATTAAACTCCGCTAAAACAATTTCTCCTTGTTGGCACCAAGTCCACCCTAAATAAATCTGACAGCTTTACACTTACAATTGACAACTCCGCAGTTTCTCCTTCCTCCCAAGTCAAGAGTCTGGGTGTCATCCTCGACAGCACTCTATCTTTTGAATCACATGTCAATAACATTACTAGGTCTGCATATTTTCATCTGCGAAACATTAATCGTCTCCGCCCGTCGCTCACTCCCACCAGCACTGCCATCCTTGTCAATGCACTTGTCACCTCCCGTTTAGATTATTGTAACTCCCTCCTCTCCGGTCTCCCTCAAAGGGTCACTCAGAAACTTCAACTTGTCCAGAATGCAGCTGCCCGGACCATCACTAGAACCACTGCTACTGATCATATCACACCCGTTCTGCAACAACTTCACTGGCTCCCCATCAAATTCCGTATTGATTTCAAGATTCTCCTCCTCACCTTCAAAGCTCTCCACAACTTGGCACCTCCTTACATCTCTGATCTCCTTTGCATCTACACACCCTCCCGTACTCTTCGCTTCTCCTCGTCCATGCTTCTCATCACACCTCCCACCATTTAGTTACCATGGGGTCCAGAGCCTTCTCCCGTACAGCTCCTCGTCTATGGAACTCTCTCCCACAATTCATCTGTGATTCCGATTCTCTGTGCTTATTCAAATCTCGGCTCAAAACCCACCTTTTTAGACTTGCCTACTCCTTTTAAGTTGGTAGTATATTATGGATCATTGTTTTCTTTGTTTATCATTTTTGGTTGTTATTTCTATTGCTGCTATTGTAATTTATCATTGTTTTTTATTTTCTTTCGTGTTTTCCTTTTATTACTGTTTGTTCTTAATATTGTGTCATGTTTGGTGTCCTTGAGTGTTTTGAAAGGCGCCTTTTAAATAAAATGTATTATTATTATTATTATTACTAATTGCCCAAACAAATAATAAGTATACTTGTTGTATACTTGTAAGCGTACAATATCAGTACTTCTTGGGCATAAGTTGATACACTTTCAAGTTTATAAAAGTATATTTTTTTTAGTATAACTTCAATGTAACAGTAATAAACTTTGAGTGTATCACTAGTTTACTGAAATCAAAAATATTTCTTTAATGAAAGTATACTTTGAAGTACACGGCAAGTAAACGTAAAGATATACTTGAATAATCCAACTTTGAGCCCAGTATCGTATTATGTCTGCTGGATTCAAGTCAATACACATTGAAATTTGTGATCATGATATTCACTCAGATATATGAATGGATAACTCAACATGGACTTAACCCAGCGTGGATGTGATCCAATTCCTTCGGTATGCCAAGCTGCAGCTTTACCCGCTGCACCATGGTGCAATTCAGAGAATCTTTTAGTTATTTAATACCAGTCCACCAGGCTGAAATTTTCATTTATCATGACTTATTTTTCATTATTATGCCTTTTTATTATGCCTTTGGATAGGCAGTGTATTTACTATATCAGGCATTTCTAATGGCAAAACATTAACGTCTAAGGTCTAAGTTGCCTCCTAAGGGTTTTAGCAATTCAATTCAAATACAAGTAAAGAAAAGATTCAGTGACAGGCATAGCAAACCTTGCCCCTGGCACATATTTTAGGTATTAAATGAGTTTTTTCAGTTTTCGGGCTTGGATTTGACTTTCAGGGTCACTCAAGGTCAAAGGATCTTGATGTCATTTTATTTACCATATATTAGGTCTTTTATATGATTCATCGTAACCAAGTGGCTATTTACAGTGGTTTTGAGATATTGTGTAAATTAAGAGATTTCAGATCAGACAATTTGACCCCCTGAACTTTGACCCCAATCGATCTTTGAAACTATGCCAGGGCCGTACGTTAACTTTTTCTGCTCATAGCACTGGTGCTACAGAGGTTCATAGTCTTGTAGCACAAGACAAAACCTTGTAGCACAGTTAAGCATCTGTTACATCTCTAAAACCAACCACAAGTAGTGCAGTTTATCATTTAAAGACATAAAAAATATTAATAATCTCTTTGTAAATTGAAGTACTTTCACGGTCTCAGAATTCTTTAAATTCATACAATTTTAAGTAATTTCCAGAACTTGTCAAGCAGCCTTGACACAAACAACGTACACTTCAAATATAATGCAGGCACATAACTCGCAGAAATATTAAGAACCTCTTATAAGAGATGTTATCTCTCTTCAAAATTTTGTTTCCTAAAACATATGGATTATCACTCCTAATTTTTTCTGGAGTTTACAGAACAACAACTGATCTCTCTCATTGAAAAGGAGCCAAAGAAAATCTTTTTTTCCATTCCGGGTTGTACTTGTATACTTTCCCTTTTGCGTTCGCATTTACTTTACTTGCGTCTTCATCGTCGTCAGTTTGTGCTTTTAACTTTGTGTTGGATTCATCCTCGCGGGCCCATTTGGAACAGGTTTTATTCAAAACTGTAATGGTTTTTTTTCATGTTCTGTTATCACTTTCATCAACCTGAGCTAGCCCAGCTGAACGCATTTCTAAAATGGCAGTGTTTCCTCAAGGTTTTTTTTTTTTTTGTACCCTGGATGGTGTGCCCGTGTGAATATCAATCAGCAGTTTAAAAAGTTTAAAAAAGACACTTGACTGCAAATCAAGCTTTAGAACATATTTATCAATACCATTTATTTTCTATATATTTATACAAATATTTACTTATTAGTGTATTATAACATTTTTTATGCATTTTATAATATATATTTGTACATATATTATAACATATTTACTTGTACATATCCTATAAAATATGTATTTTTACATTTTTTTATAGGCTATATTTAATTATTTATCCTGGTTTCTGAAATAAGGATATGGTGTTTACACGCACAAACGCAAAAACGGGATTCTCCAGAAACCCGAACATATCCGGGATACTGAAGTCCATGTAAATAAACGCACTCATAGAGAATACATTGCCAATGCTCATTAACTGTAACGTCAGCGGCATTGAGATGCTTCTTAGAGAGGACGTGTCATATGAAAGTTAAAGCTCGCAACATACGTAAAATTTACTCAGCTGGTTTCATAACTTTCTTGCGGTATTTAAAAGACTATAGGATTCTGTTTATCACATAACAGAATAGCATAATTTAACAGAATACAGATGTAACTTCTGTCAGCGCCTTAATGGAAACGTTAATTCGCAGTCATCCTAGCATTGCGCTAACTCCATTACACTTACACTTCGTATTCAGTTTAGCTACATATTAACAGCGTGACGAAACGCAGAGCGGTTTTTCTTATCTTATCTAGTACTACAGCTATATGATTAAGTTCAATCTATTTTAATGTTATCTATCCATAATAATGTACCTTTCTTCTTGTTCTTCAGCTCCAGTAGCGTTAACGTAAGGTGGTCTAACCTCATTCGAAAATTCTATAAAATGATAAGTGCTCGCGCTGTTGTGGTTGCCATGACATCAGGACTGTTTGACATTCTAGCAGTATTCCATTTGCTCGCGCTTGTAGACAGCGTGGGAGACCATTTGTTGACTGCAACTCGGAGTTAAAAAAGAGAGAGAGAGAGAGAGAGAGAAGCCCTGCGTTCCAATCCGAAATAAGATACTCCCCTCACTTCTTCCCTCCACTCGAGTGAGCCCTCCGAATGACGTAGCAGGCGAGTAAGCCCTTCCCGAGCGAGGGAGGGCAATGGAGGGAACTTAGGAGGAGGGTTATGGGAAATCGGATTGGAACGACCCTCGCCGCGTTTCTTCCGCTCTTCGACATTTGTCAACAAGCCAACGAGAAGTTTGTGTTGCCATGGAGCCGACTGAGTTAGTTGCTTGTACGTTTCACCTTTTACAGTTCACGCAGACTCTATATCGCATGTTTACGGCAAGAAGAAGACGGCATGCTCGTTTGATTGCTGCGACACTTGCTACTGTTTTATGGGAAAAAGCTGCTTTCACACCAGACGCGAAACGAATTTTTCGTACGACAGATTACATTCAAAGTCAATGCAAAGACGGGAATACACGCATTTTCCGCGTGTATTCGCGTCTTTGCAGCGACTTTGAATGTAATCTGTCGTGCGAAAAATTCGTTTCGCATCCAGCGTGAAAGCGGCTATAAGCTCCGCAACAGTCCTCGTGGATGCTATAGGCTAGCTACAGCAAAAATGAACGTAATGTTACATGCTTAAAAATAATGCGAAACCGATGCCCCTCACCCCCAAACTTCGCTATTTGCATATAATTGTCATAAATTACACACTACTCGAACACAATTCTTACATTTGTATGGTAATTTCCCTGCCATAATTCCTCCTTTTGCCAGCAGAAAGAAAATGGCGGACGTGAAATTTTTACCGAGGGAGAATGAACAAAGCATTCTGGGCAATATAAAACTTGGAGGGATGTTCATTGTTGGTTTCGTTTGAGGGAGGATAATCGAGGGTTTGAGCAAATGAAAGTGCGCCCTTCCCTCCGCAAAACTGGATTGGAACGACCCTACAAGTGGCAGCCATCTTACATCGGGGATTTTTTGGGGATTCCCCCGATTGGAGGGCGAGTGAACACGACGAAGCAAGCATTTTTTCGGATTGGAACGCAGCCTGCATTCTGAAGTAGCGGCCCACACAGCAAAAGGACACCGCGGCAGATCCGCAGCAGAGGTATGGCGTGCCCTGGAACGGATCTGCATATTGGACCCACATCGGAGTCCACTTGCGCGCAGGATCCGCTGCGGAGGCGGCTTACAGATCTGCCGCACCTCCGCGCTGTATCCTATCCATGTCCGGTCATAACCTCTTACCTCCACAGCGGGTCCGTTTTGGACCCGCGAACCAAAACATACATCCGCCGTGGATCCATTCCGGACTCATGAAACGAAACAGCGCGTCCGGGCCAGGTCCGTTTTGGATTTGTCTTGGACCTGTTTATTCTGTTCAAATCCCCCTGAGTTTGTCATAGGCCTACTGGACAAAATTAGAGCTCTAGCCTATCCCAATCTTGAGTCAATCCCCAAAATATTTTTAAGATAACAGCTAGGCTAGGCTACTTGCCAACCTCCAGATCTACAATAGCTCTGTGGTCTTACATACCCATCAGTAGAAAAACAAAATTGGAATCCTAAAATGTTGGCCTGGTTTCCTGCAAATTCTTGAAAGTTGTACCAGCCTAGCCTAATTCTGCCAAACAATATCCAGGCCTTGTCTTCATTCTGTCAATGGCTGGACATAGTGTCAGAGAAGGAATAAACTGAAGCACGACAAAAGTGCAAACCAAAACATGCTTTTATTACTAAAATGATTATGCCATTTCATCAAAGACAATTAATTAATTGCTGTAGTCTGGTTTTTGTGCGCGGTCGGGGTGGCTGCAGCAGCAACCCGTCGCCTGGCTGCTCCCTGATTGGACGCCAGGTTAAACCACCTGATGGCGTGAGTTGCCATCTCCGCATCGGTGGCGGTGTGGACGGAGGCATTCTTCCTCACAGCAGCTGTAATCACAAAAGCAGATCAGATGGATTACTTGCATTCCATCCATACGGCATTATTAGACCCTCATTATTAGCCTATTATTATTATTATTATTAGGCCTGTTGTCACAATCAGCTTAGTCAATAGACTTGTCACAGAAACTGGTAGTTTATTGAAGTAGTTGATATTTGCATTTCTCATGCGCAATTAAGGGGGCATCAGGGGTAAATGATATGAAAAAATTACAATTACAAAAAAAAAAATCCCTTTTTCAAATTCCAGGTGAAAAAGGGCCCAAAATTTTTTTCTCCCCTGAAAGAAATTAAATCCAGGGATATTAAGCTGTTTGGCTATGTCAGAAGTTTCAAATAAAACAAATTCCACCGTGCTAACATGTATATTTACCAAGAAATCTTGGAAAAACTAAAGCTAGTGAAAATACAGCATGGCTGCCATTTCCATGGCAACCGGCAAATTTCCATAAGTGATCTATACTTACCAAAAAAAGTTAAGGACCACTAACTATTTTTGTTATAATGGAAAATATGGTAATGACATGAAAATTTTGTTTGGCCCTGAAGGACATCCATTTGAGAAGTTTAACCACACATCTTAACAGGAGCATGTAATTTGTAAAATTGGTTGTTGTAACGATGATCATGTTGTATCAGTAGGTGGGTTGTCCTTGGAGTCTCAATAAATATCGTCAGGGAGGGTTTATGGCAGTCTCTCGCTTTTAATAGACTAGGTGCACAGTTAACAACATTATGGCTGGTAGGAGACGTCTGTCAACAGAAGAAGCTGCTCGAGCCATTGGTTTATTGGACAGTGGATTGACATTATGCAAAGTGGGCCGTCAATTAAACGTCAGTCACAGCGTCATCTGTAGACTTCGTCAGAGACAACTGGCTGGATCTGTCAAAGAGAGACCAAGATCTGGTCAACCCAAGAAAACTACGGCTCGTCAGAATCGTAAGATTTCTTTAATTGCCAAAAGAGCAAGGTTAACATCTGCAAAATCCATCAATACAGAGTTCTGGAATGTTGGCGGCATACAGATTTGTAATCAGACTGTAATCAGACTCGAATTTGCCAGATCCTACGTCAACATTGACCTTAATGCTCTAAGGGCCATTCTCTTTACTGATGAGTCTAGGTTTTGCCTGGATTACAATGATGGACGTAGGCGTGTGGAAAGTCGAAGAACCAACGTTTTGCAAACTGTAACGTTCTTGAACATGACAGGTTCGGAGGGGGTTCAATCATGGTTTGGGGGGAGTATCAGTTTTGACGGATCTACAGACCTTTATGTTATCAGGAATGGCAGTCTTACGGCTTTAAGATACCGTGATGAAATTCTTCATCCTATTGTTAGACCATATGCAAGTGCCATTGGTGACAATTTCATTTTAATGGACGATAATGCCCGCCCTCATCGAGCTCAAATCGTGAATGACTATCTTGACCAGGAATCTATGGAGCGTGTGGACTGGCCAGCTTATTCCCCTGACATGAATCCAATAGAGCAAGCTTAGGATATGCTTCAGAGGCGTGTTTCACCACTTCCAGTTGCGCCCACAAACCTCAATCTTGCAGATGCTCTTCAAAATGAGTGGCAACAAATCCCATAGCAGTCTTTCAGGAATCTTGTCCAGAGCTTTCCAAGACATTGCCAAGCCGTATTGAGAGCCCGCGGAGGTCACACAAGATACTGAACTCATTTGTGGTATTGAAATGACATCATGGATGCCTGAACTGTTGTTGAACTGATTCTTAACTTTCCTAAAGAAAACCTGTTTTCTCCTCTTCAACTCCTCTGTTGAAAAATATTGTTCGTAACTGTGCGTTAAATTCCTCAAAATGATGTTCCAAATGAATTCATTTAAATATTATTTTATTCAAGTTCTGGTTTGTGCTGAAACACGGTTGGTCCTTAACTTTTTTTGCTAAGTATATTTTCCATTCTTATCCAGAGAATGTGTATACTCGACTGGCAAATGAATTATGTCTATTACTATGAATGCTTTAAAAGGTTGCCATTTGCCCCCTATGCCCCCTTAAAACATGACTGTCCGCCCCTAAAAGTGCAGACAACGAGAGAGAGAGAAACCCCGCCAAACCCCTGCAGTGACAGCGCAGAATCTGCAGAAGTTGGCAGAGAGCAAGGCATAGGCAGACTGCATGAGCGCACACTGTTACTATATGGGTTAAGCAGAGACAGTTCTAAAGGGATCTTTGTATAAAAGTTCAAAATATTTTTTTTTGCCTGCGTAGCAAATTGTTTATCAAAGGTCTTGGTTTGATTAGCAGTTTTGGTGCTGTGTGTAGCAATTTTTGTCGCACCAATTAAGGACTTTGTTTTAAAGAATAAAGACTATTTTTCACTTTAAAATGGAATTAGTTTATTTACCAAAACAGTAGAAAATAAAGTGGTTCCTACAGAGGACAACAATTTTTTTTCGGTAGCCAGAGACAATTTTTTTGAACTATGGACAAGTATATTGAGCAGTTTGCACATCAGGCTTAGCTGAGTTTAATTCAGGCAACTCCTGAAAAACAGGGATTGGAGTGAACTCATCCATATTCTAAACCATGTTCGAGCTCCGCTTGCTTGTGAATATTCCGAGGGCTCAGAGCCAGAATGGTTCATCTCAAAATTTGCATATGGAGATAAACCTTTTTTCCAGGCAAACTAGACATGATTTGTAACTTGTAGCTGCACTTAACCCAAAATGCCCTAATTTTGGAGATAAACCATTCTGGCTCTGAACCCCTATAGTATATCTCTGCAGACCCGGAGGCTGTAGATTCAGACCCACCCGCAGTTCTGGGACCGCATTTCTAGGACCGCATTTCTAGGACCTTAGGTTTTCTGCGACAGCGCCACCTATTGAGGGTTAGGGTTAGGGATAGGGATAGGGTCCTAGAACTGCGGTCCTGAAAGTGCAGTCCTGAAACTGCTGCCTACAGAGACACCCTACTCCTGAACCCTCGATTCAATAACTGATCCGGGAGTGCCATCTAGTGAGAGAATAGTGTAACTGCGTGCATAAATTTGCAGCTACATATCCGCTGGCGGACACATCTGCGCATAAGATACCCCGCCGAGCTCCATTGTTCTCGAACACGCCACGTCCATATAATCCTTAAATGATGAATTACGTTCATATTTTAATTTGTAGCGAGTAACGAAGTGGCCAGTGTCAAAGTAACGAAGTAAAAGTATGCTTTTTTTCTTTAAAATGTAGTAAAGTTAAAAAAAAAAAAAACTCAAGAAAAGTAAAATCCTCAAAAAACTACTTAAGTTCTGTAACGAAGTACATTGAATGCATGTAGCCTACTTTGTTACTATACACCTCTGCATACAAGGAACGAACAGTGTTGTTGCCAGTCAATTCATACGCCAGCCACTTCTTTTTTGGATCCATTTTGCAATGGCTGGTGTATAGCCTACTTACAAAACCCGAGTCCGAGGTTGATTCTCACCATACAAGTGGCGCTCGCCACGTAGTAGGGAATGCACTGCAAATGACGAAGGATGCACGAACCAAGTCAGCTCGAGTCACTCAGGTGAACTGGGCTGGTCTCACGGCAATAGAGAACATGTAGGACCGTAGACCGTGGCCCGCAGAACCCAGCATAGTGAAAAAAAAAACACATCTATCGCAATTTGCTCATGGTTTATGTCATTCCAACCGCAAATCGTGAATTTTCTATCGCAAATTGCGATGCGATACCACTTATTTTGAGCCTTGCAATTCACTGAATTAAATATCTGGTGAATATTATTCTTCACACTTACCAAACATGCAAACTTTTACATCAGCCGAACTATAAGCAAACTATAATAACCATGCTACTGCATCGTTGGCCCGACCATGAGCTGGGATGCGTTTCCGGTGTTATGTCCCAACTGGTTTCCAAACTAACTGGTTCCCTTGCGCGTGCACGCACTGCATTCGCCTAAACATCTGCTGCTCTGGTGGCTGTCATCCGCAGTTTCGTCAAACATTCACTTCCATAATACCGGCGATTTTTAAGTCGCAGTTCATATCTTTTACAGCAAACTTGATTGCATCAATGAGAAATAATTTTAAAGGCCCCTTTAAAAGAAAAAATATTTGAAAATAAAATGTTTGAAAGATCGCATCAGACTGGATTCGATCCTCCATCAGTAAAAGAAGATATTTAATAGACCGTTACACTAACCTCCAGACCATTACCAGCCACATTATTTGGAGCGTTAGACCAGTATATATTAATAACGTCAGCATTCTGGTAACATTTTGTTTTGGTTTGATCTAAAACAACTGGTTTCCTTTAGAAACATTCGAGCGTGTTTATCATGCTCTTTTTCTCCAGGTTGCGGCCACATTGTCCAAAACATCACAGCCTTTACTGCACGACACATGGTACAAATAAATACTTTTAAATGGTGAAAATCTTACACTGTTAATACTTTAAAAACACACAAATTATTGCCATCGCTTAGCCGCAGGAACTGTAGAATGCGAGTGGTGATGTTCTACCCTCAACGCTGCGCCGAGGTAATGACTGAGTGATGAATCATTCTACCTTATTTTGTGTACAACGTTTTGTAAAATATTGGGACACCCACTCGTATCAACGTTTTCTTGCGATGCTTTTCCAGTGTGGAATGACTCAGACTGTCGACAGGTCCCCAATACAGAACTGCACCAGCTTCTTGTGGTGAAATAGTAACCTGGTTAGGATTTTAATGAAGCAATCGCCAACATCTGGCACAGGAGAATACGTTCATAAAAGGAGAATGGGGCAGATAGGACATTAATTTCCCATGATCGCGCAAAGCTGGATTCGATCCTCTTCCAGCAAAAATACATAACTTGCCGATGGCTGAGACCTCTGCGCCATCGCACGACCGCTCCTACACGCGACCAGTCTTTCATTAATCAACTACGTCAGCACCAGGTAACAGTTTGTTTTAAGATTGATTAAAAGAACTGGTTCCCTTTGGCAAATAGTAGAACATATTACTCAAATGCTTTCTTGAGGCTGCGGCTATATAGACCACGTCATTACAGCCCCTACTTTCAAAAAGTGTTGAAGTATAGTGTAACGATCGAACGCGGTCCAGTAGCAGATTGCTGTGTATAACAGAACTACATTTACTGCTACCAGCAATATATTGCTTACACAATGCTAAGCTGGATTCGATCTCCGAGCAAAATGCAAAAAAAAACTTTGAGCACAACCGATAAATTTCATCTCTGCTTGTAGGACTAACAACGTCAGCATCCAGGTAACATTGAGTTGACCCAAAACAAATGGTTCCCTCGGGCTTAACCAAGTACCCAAACATGTTAAGCCTTTACTCAAAGTTGGACTTACTGACCACGACACTGGACCCCTACGACCACACATGGTGGGTGTGGGTGGGGGTGGGGCGGGCGAGACCTACCAATGCACAGTGTCAAAACTGTTAAGAGCCGCAGGGATCCAAGTGGTAATATTCAACAATTCAGGTCCAAGGGCGTGGACCTGACACAGTCCTCCATGGGTATACTGTTTAACACAAAGCCACCCATCTAGACCTTTTCATTTGTTATGAACTGGTCAGTGAGCTACCATGTTAAGAGCGTCTCACTATGAGCCCAGCATGGTGTTAATCTAACGGTACAATCCAAAGCAACTTAAAGCTAGAAGGGTGCTCAGTAGGTTTATTCCCACTTGGTCTACTCTCATTTTGTCGACAACTTTTTAGCACAATTTCCATTTGGGCTACTGTTTTTACTTGTTTCACCCTGATGTTTTGTTTGAAGTTCCACTCTCATAATGATGGGTTTTTCCATTCAAAGATTTTCATGTGTTTTGTTCCCATTACTATGAGAGAAGTCTTTTTATTCATTTTGTGCACCTCATAATGCACTTACTCATATTAAAAATAATTTTCTTGAGAGTAGACAAAATGGGAAAGGGTGGTCATTTTAAGTAGAAAAAATGAGTAGACCAAATGGGAAGTAGACCAAATGAGAGTAGACAAAATGAGGGACTAAGTGGGAGATTATCGCTCAGTAGAGCACATACCTCCGCCACCCCGAACGTCCTATATGCCAGTACAAGCTAAAATATGAACCAAGTCTGAAAGCTCTGTGACAATTGGATCCAAAGTTTTGCCAACTAAGTGAATGTGACCTTTTGGTTGACTGTGACCTTGACCTTTCAGAATTGAATCACTGACAGATAAGTCATTATTCCCTGCAAGTTTCACCACTCTGCGTGTAAAATTGCAGCCAGGAACTTTGTCAGAGACTGACACAGACAGATGAAAACATTACCTCCGCCAATGAAATTGGGGCAGAGGTTATCAGTCAGCAAAAACACATTTCAGGAAAAGAGTTTAATAGAGAGTCCTTCTGCAGCGTACATTAAGTTTACAGTACTGGACATAGGACAGTCACAGGCAATTTATAGTTCTAGGGTACCCAATCCCAAAAATAGCAAGGAGAAAAATCCTCAGGTGGTTAAAAAAAAAATAAAAAAAAAATATTGATATATCTATATCTCTCCAGTGGATGAAATCTCAGGAACCTGGCTATAGTGGGGGAGCCCATCCTCTGCTGGCCAGCCAATTAAAGATGGATAAAAATAAAAAGTGGATGGGAAAACCAAGCAGTGGCATCAATCACTCCAGGATAGGGTGAGGTGTAAGTGTGGACCAGGTATAAAACCAGATCAGGACAGGAGCAGCCAGGGCCCACACGGGGAGGATCATTGCTTCAGTGGTCCATGGACTCTAAGGGAGGCAGATTTAAAAAAAAAAAAAAAAAAAAACACACACACACACCCAAAAAAAGGTGGTTAGAGTGCTGTTAATTTGATTTAGTGCTGGACTAAAAAGGGTTTTCAGTAAAGTTCCTACTTATACCAACTCTGAAGCAACTGGTCATAATCATGCAGTGGAGAAATGCTGAACCTTTACTTATCCACATGCTGGACAATAGAAGTTTTGCTCCAGTGGTGGTCTCCCTACACAAATCCAATGGAACCATAGACCGCATGGTGTACACTGGATCTGAGGAGAGGCATAGCTGTTGATTACCACCACATGACATTTGTAATTATGTCAGAACCTTCAGTGTATTCTTACCCAGTCATCACTTGCATCATTCCCTCTCCCTGGACTTTGACATGCATTCCCCACATGCTCGGCATACTTCTGAAAGGTCCTCTAAATCACACAAATGCAATTAATGTCTCGCACATACACAAAATATGACAGATAAAATACCTGAATCAGTGACCAGTCTGCAAGCAATTTCCTTCCTCAACTGAGTGATGGAGGCTTCATCAGTGCTGAAATCCAGGACCCCACCAGTCAGGAGAAGCTCTGCAAACTACAAAAGACATCATACAATCAGTTGCATTCATAACAGCATTCAAAGGGTCACCTGCACTCATACCTTGCAGACAAATGCCCCACAGGATGTAGAGTCTTGCTGACGCGGATGGCTTACAGCATGATAAGTCCACCGCGAGATGTGAATATTTTTGTGCCTCATGAAAGCTCTGCAGAATAGCAAAAATGCTTAATTTTAGCCATGAACCATTCAAGACATTACCACAGATCGACTTACCTGGTCATATTCTTGTATTTGGTTATGTGGTCAGGGGTTTCACCTAATGGGTCAATGTACAGTGCCCGCTTCTCTTTTGGATAAATGATCTTCAATACAAGTCATGTAAAGATGAATTCACATTAAAATCAAGTTAGAGAGCCTCAAGTCTCGAAACACCAACATGTATATAGAATTTTATGCCGACATGGTGTGATTACTCACAAGTGTCCAGTGCTGCTTGTCACAGACTGGTCCGATGAGGACATCATAGGCTATTGGGTCAAGCTGTAAACATACTGAATAAATACTTGTTTGTATTGTAAATCATCCGCAAACATTTTTAAAATGGTTACCTTGTTTAATCCCTGGAATGATCCTTGCCACATTGCAGTCATTTGAAAAGAGTCAACATAATAAACCTTTCGCTCAGATTCTTCTTGCAACTTCGCAATGATGGCATAGATGAATGTATTCAAGACCTGAACCAATAATTGTGTCAATTGTTTCTACAAATTGTTGCCAACAAATTTATTTAAGCATGCATTTACCTCTCTCTACCTCCAGTCCAGGGGCCAGATTTTGCAAGTCCATGGCAAATATTTTATATGGTCCACCTTTGCTCCACAGCACACCTTTCCGTTTATTCAGCCAGATGTCAGCTATTACTGAGAATGAGAAAAATGTTTATCATCTTGACCTCAAAATTTAATAGGTCCAGTCCATTCAGGACTGAAACTACAGTAAATATGCAGAGGTTTTTCAGTATGTTGTTGCAAAAATGATATTGAATTGACATCTATACTTACAATCTTCTGGGGAGACTGCAGTTGATGGTTCACGCGCAGTTGGGTCCCATGACTGGAGACTGGAGGACAGGGGGCCAGATTGTGTGCTCATTGTGAAGGTGGGGGATTGGGGAACTCCAGGAGACCTCAAGGGGCTGGGCTGCAGTGCTGGAGAAGTGGAAGTGGTTCCAATCCATTTTGCTGGGATTCGTGGCTGTGGTTCCACATATTTCTTCAGATGGCCAATGTTGATTCTCTCAATAGTGTTCCCCTTCCGCGTTTTTAAATCTGCACTTTTGCCATCAATGTTTGTTATGGTGAATGGACCCAATAAATCCGTTTCCAATTTCCCGCCCTTTCTTTGCTCTTGGCAAATATTTTTTCGCAACACTTGATCCCCCACTGCAAAGCTGTCATCTTCCCCCTTCGATAGCTTCCTCTTCCGCACCCTCGCTTGTCCTTCAGTTATATTGGCCTCCACTTTAGCACAGACGTCTTTGAGGCTTTTAGTTTGGATGCATACGTCCTCGTTTTCGGCCAGTGCATGGACTCTCATCACTAATCTGTAATAGATAAAAATTAAAGATCAACACATTATGGCAGAGATGGTTTTCAAAGCAGCTCCTCCTGCATGGAAATTTCTCATACCTGGCACTTTTCTGGAATTTCTGATGGTTAACGGGCTTCCCTCCCATACATGAGGAAATATGGGGAATATTTGGTGGTTATTTGTTGTTTTGCATGTAGTCCAAACACAGTGGGTTTGATGTGACTATCCCAATCACTAGGATGATCCTGCACCATTACTCAGAGCCCTGAAATTGGAAAATACTACCCTTCAGACATGATCAGAGAGCTTTAAAAAGGAAGAATATAATAATAATAATAATAATAATAATAATAATAATAATAATAATAAGTGTTTTACCCTTGAATGGTGCCATTCAGCTTTTCCACCAACCCATTTGTTTGTGGTTGGTATGGTGCGCAGAGGCTTCTGGCAATGCCAAGTTTTGCACACAAGTCCAGATTGATCTGGCATATACATTTGATAGGAAAACACATTCAGTATCGTTTCTCCCCACCCCCCTTTATCTGCAGACAAATGCACAGCAACGTCATACGTCGGTAATCACTTACTTTATTGACAAATTCTTTACCCCGGTCAGTCAGGATTCGTTTTGGTGCACCATACTTATAAAAGAAATCCATGATGCAGTCCATTACCTCCTCAGTCCTCTTGCTTTTCAAAGGATAGACTTCTAGCCATTTTGTGAAATAGTCCACCATGACGCAGATGTCTACATGTCCATTGTTGGAGCGCTTTAATTTGCCAACAAGGTCCATCCCCACCAGTTCAAAGGGCTCGGACACCTTAAATGCAAACAAAGCACAATGGAATGTTTTACCAAACCAGCACAATAGACCCTCTGCCCTGCTCATTTTAGAACTTTTCATCTTACATGCACATGATTCAGCAGGGCACATGCAGGGCAGTGGCCCCCATGACCAACACTTCAGAACTATTTAACATCATGCAACATGCCAGGAGATTATTCACCTCGATGGGTTTATACTGAGTTTTTTCCTTAATGGAAGCCCTCTTTTTCTGGCACTCACACTGGGCAACCTAAAAAGTGAAAAAAATTACCAACACTCAGGAAGTGCTCCATTACATCCATAATCACCTCAGAAATATGGGATAGTAATGCACTCACCCATTTTGTGAGGTGAGCTTTCATACCAGGCCAGTTATACCGCTGAAGAATTGCATGCATGGTCTTGTCTACTCCACAGTGAGCACCGATAGCACTGGCATGAAACTCTAAACATGTTGTTAGCTTCCTGCGGAGAACAAACTACCTTTGCAAGATGATGCTGCGCCTCATCACGCTTTCTTAGGCACTGGTAATAGAGTTCACCATCTAGGGATTACATTACCATGAGCATTAGAAATGTCATTTAAAAAAAAATACAATGCAATGGATATTGTGCTGCTGGGTGGTTCGACTTACCTTTTAATTGGTAACTCTCTGCCCTTCGTTTCAAAACGTAACGCTGACTTTTCGTGAAGTTTGGAGGGTAGATGTTTTTCGTCTTAAAATCTACAATCTCCTTCACTTTGCTCGGCTCCATGTCAGTCTCCTTTATCAAACGCTCCACTACACTACTGAGAAAAAAACGTTCTACCATCTGCCCCATTCTCCTTTTATAAACGTATTCTCCTGTGCCAGATGTTGAAGATTGCTTCATTAAAATCCTAACCAGGTTACCATTTCACCGCAAGAAGCTGGAGCACTGCTGTATTGGGCACCTTTATCTGTCGACAGTCTGAGTCATTCCACATTGGAAAAGCATCGCAAGAAAATGTTGATAATGAGTGGGTGCCCCAATATTTTACGATACGTTGTACACAAAAGAAGGTAGAATGATTCATCACTCCGTCCATTACCTCGGCGCAGCGTTGTGGGTAGAACATTACCATTCGCATTCTACAGTTCCTGCGGCTAAGCGTTGGCAATTATTTGTGTATTTTGAAAGTATTAACAGTGTAAGATTTTCACCATTTAAAAGTATTTATTTGTACTCATGTGTCGTGCAGTAAAGGCTGTGATGTTTTGGACAATGTGGCCGCAACCTGGAGAAAAAGAGCATGATAAACACGCTCGAATGTTTCTAAAGGAAACCAGTTGTTTTAGATCAAACCAAAACAAAATGTTATCAGGCTGCTGTCGTTATTAATATATACTGGTCTAACGCTCTAAGATATGTGACTAGTAGTGGTCTAGAGGTTAGATTTCAGTTTAGTAATTTTCTTCTTTTGCTGATGTAGGATCGAATCCAGTCTGACGCGATCTTTCAAACATTTTATTTTCAAATATGTTTTCTTTTAAAGGGGCCTTTAAAATTGGTTCTCATTGATGCAATCAAGTTTGCTGTAAAAGATATGAACTGCGACCTAAAAAACGCCGGTATTATGGAAGTGAATGTTTGACGAATCTGCGGATGACAGCCACCAGAGCAGCAGATGTTCAGGCAAATGCAGTGCGTGCACGCGCAAGGGAACCAGTTAGTTTGGAAACCAGTTGGGACATAACACTGGCTTCGTTGTAAACAAATGCACCTGGACGGGGGGTGGAGGAGGTGGTTGCCGTGAGATTTTTTCGACAGTTGTGTGAAATTTGCACACCGGAACTATAGGGGGAACTGCGATTTCTGACCAACTTACATAGTGCCTCTTTAAACAAACGATAACTCCCTAAGTATTTGCTTGCAAGTATTAGCAATCAGAGGATTGATTAACTAATGTACAAGACTAAATGGCAGAATGGTGTGCCAGTTCCATCCACAACATTATTGCTAAGTGCATCGAACTTAATGCTCACGAGACAGCAAATTTGTTCATACTTCCTTACAGGAAGCTAACGCAATACCATTAACAAATCTTAAAACCTCGCTTATGTTTAAGATAATGTTTTCCCTCTGAAATACACACTTTTTAATGCCATTCAAAAAAGAAATATGGAGTTCATTTTCAGTCTTCTTTCATAATCCGATAAACAAAATGGCAAAATGATACACGGAATTACCGAGAGAGTTGAGATTTTTTTCTAATCAATTATTAAGATTTTCAGCCTTGCAGTCTTGAATCAAAGCGTAAACATAAATGAATCTTTTTGTCACTATCGCCTCTTAATCATTATAGGTTTCATATGGCCTAGGGTAGGTCTTAATTGTTCGACAAAAAAAGTTAAAATTGATTGATCGTCAATCAGGCATAGTACGTGGAAACAGGTTAACCAAATCTAGTGAGAAAAAGGTGAAGTCACTGCCTCCCCTGTCCGCACGTCTCTGAGCTAAGGTGTCCTCGCTGTATGCCTTAAACCAACCACTCAATTTATCCTTCCAAGTTTGAGACTTGATTGTCTTCAGAAATCGTCATAACCTGTGATGACAGTAAATCACGGAAGGTCTCTTCAAAGCTTTATTAATAGAAATAAACTCCCAAGCCTTACCCCCTGCATTCCTGTTATTCTGCCTGTCAAGTTTGTTCTTTTGCTTAGTTTATTAAGAACACCTCCCTGGCCTTCATCGGTCTCTAGGATTGGGACTGCGTTCCTGCTAAACCCTTCACAGTGTGCTTTAACAAAATGCAGGGTTAAAACAATTGAGCAGACATTTCCTTGGTACCAAATTTTGACAAGGCCTCCACCATCATAATAAGCTGAAAATTAAAATATTCTGTTGGGAAAATATTGTGTAATGTAATGAAGTTAATAAGTTAACTTAGGTTCGGGAGCAGGGCCACGCCTCAACTCCACCTTCAATCACAGGACAAGCCTATTTTTGCATCTTCAGCCCCTTCCTCTCTGTTTGAATCAGATCTCTTGACCCACCCACCCCTCTTCCCCTCACCTTCACTCATCTCCTTCCCACGTCATCCCTTCATCCTCATCCCTTCCCACCCACATCCCTCCCCACATCCCTTCATCCTCTCCCATTCATCCTCATCCCTACCTATCTCATCCCTTCCCTCGTCCCTTCCCTCATCCCTTCATCCTCTCCCATTCATCCTCATCCCTTCCTACCTCATCCCATCCTCATCCCTCCCCTCATCCCCTCATCCTCTTCCCACTCATCTCCTCCAGTTCAACCCAATGCGTACCTCTCATGTCTCTTCCAGGTACCGTCTGGTGGCCTCGACGTCTGCGCAGGTGGATAACGCCAAGACGGAACCCCCACACAGAGTCTCCTCCACCCAGCCACCTACACGTCCTCCAGACTACCTCGGCAACATCCCTCCTTTACTTCACTACCTACCCTCTCTCCCTCCGTTCATTAAACTTTAAACTTCACTTCATTGTGGCGTGGTCCTTGTAAAACCCACAAAACAATACCAAACACGGAAATTGCAGGGGCGAAGGGTCCACGTGTTCTTTTGGCTGTTAACTTGCGCAACCTCCTGGCGGGTGCGAATCACAATAAAATGGATATATTTTCTCCGTTCAAAGAACGGGGCACAAAAGCACAACGGTTACAATTAATCTGACTCCATAATAAATTTATAATAATGAATTTAGTTATACTCTCGTTATATATCTGACTCCAAATTAGAATTAGAATTAGAATCCATAATCTAGGGAAACCTGCATGGGTCTCGAAGTGATGACACCTCGAACTCTTAGGAGACTACCGCTGTCGCTAAACATGTACTCCCGGCTTTTTAGTACTGTTACCGGATCATAGGTTTGTCGATTAGATTAGAGGTTGGAAGTCCGCCATCACTGCAACAGCATCTTTTGGCGTGAATACAGCGAACCCAGATCTATGCACGCCCATAGGTTCCTTCAGGGAATTTTAGCAGATAACCGACTTTTCGTCCATGGGTTTCCTTAAGGCTAGAATCCCAGAACCGGCAATACACAAACCCTTTATATAAGTAGATCATGATCGTCTCTCCAACTTAATAAAACCAATTCCCATACCAGGCCGCTGGCCAGTCGTACCTCGGTCGGGATTATTCCCCTAGGTATCCGTCACAACGCAGCTAGAAAGAATAAAAGGATTAAGTGTCACGGAGACCACGCAAGTTTAAAGGAATAACAATAATTTATTCACCAGGTAGGCAAGAGCTTAAATCAACAGACCAAATATCAGTTGCCACGAATTTAGACCAATATAAAAGTCATACCTGGCGACAGCTACACACACAGAGTTGGGTGAGTGCAAAATCAGAGAGACGATCCGCCATAGCTATAGAGTCTACTCACGCACTTACGTGTGCGGGGAGAGATCGGATACGATCTTCCCAGAATTGATTGTTCCTCTTTGCTTTAAGCCAAACCACGTCTTTGATCCAGGCGGCATGGCCATAAACACCTGGAAGGGGGGTCGAATCCGGTTTTTGGGTTTCCACCATTGGGAGGATGTAATAAAACACTTCAGCAGAGAGAGGAGAGTAGGGTGATTACCAGAGAGTATTCTGACCAAATCTCAGGAGTTTCCAAAAGGGAATGAACCATAATTTCAATGGGCATGAAACATACTCCATTCAACTCTTTGGATTCCCCCGAGAATAACAAGACCAAACATGATATGAATATGTACTAATATGATGCAGTTGTCATGAAAAAGTCTAAAGATGAATTAATATATAGGTAAATTGGGTTATAAGTCCAGAAGTGATTTCTTTGCAGAATATTGAACATATAAGCATATTATGTAGTTCTCAGGGGTTTAGATTACTTTAAACAGATTAATATAACTGGATTTAAGATTGAGGACAGTAGTACAGGGGCATTGTCTCAGCCAGGGTTTTGCAACTACCCCCCCATACAGAGTAACAGAAAGATCACCGACACCTTCCACATGCAGGCTGCAGGAACATCCTAGGGGGAAGGCCATAAAAGTTCTATTGCTATTTGGCCTGGCTCTGGACCGAGCTTATCAGCCATTTGTCACTTATATTTCCAGATTCTACATCCTTGCTAGTGAACAGTTTTTTGTTGTCAGTGAGGCTTCTGCATATATGTATTTATCTCATGTGTGAAAAATGGATATCCTTTAAAATGTAGTCTAGGGAATAGATGATCAAGACTAACAAAACAATGTAGTTATTAATAATAGCCTTTATCTCTCCACAAAATAATTACAGACCTCACGTGCATATTCTGTAAATGTACACTACATATAGTACACTGCCCTATAACCAAGTGTCCATTTATATAATACTAATGGCTTCATATTGAGGGCTGACTGCAATAAACAGTTATGTCCATGTAAGACGGGAAATCCAGCTGGGACGACAAAAGGCTGACAAACTGGTGGGGCCCAGGAACTGAGGCTCACCCTAAACTTCAAAGGACTGATATTACATACAGTCTGACAATAGGCTGTTAGGACTTCCTCAGGGTGAGCGAGCCGTGAATTCCTCAAGATGTTGGCTAAGTGGCGTCAAAGGAAGTGGAGTCTTCATGGTTGTGTCTGTGGACAAATGGGGGGTTTATGACGGCCCAGGACAATCAGCAGAACTCTGGCGACGTGAGGGGGGTAACTATCACAGTTCCCCCCCTTAACCTCATCCTCAGCCCTGATCATCCCTTTTATGAAACTGGACCTTAATTTATCTGTTTAAATTTTCTGTCAGCAATGTCAATCCTTTTTTTGAGATTCTATGTATCACTGTGAAATAACTTATGTGCTTAGAATCAAAATTGTCCATACAATGATCCAGTTTAAGAGTTTTTAATGACAACTGCATCATATTGATACATATTCATATCATGTTTGGTATCGTTTTTCTCTAGAAAATTCCAGGAGTTGAATGGAATACGTCTCATTCTAATTGAAATTATATTTCATTCCCTTTTAGAAACTCCCTAAATTTTGCTCAAAGCAGGATACCCTCTTAGATAACCATTTGGGTTTTCCTCACTTTGCTAAATTGTTCTATCACCTCCTGCTAATGGCGGAAACCCAAAATGCAAATTCGACCCCCCTTCCAGGTAATCTATGGCCATGCCGCCTGGATCAAAGATGTGATTTGGCTTAAAGCAAAGGGAGACAATTCATTCGGGGAAGATCGTATCCGATCTCTCCCCGCGTACGTTAGTGCGTGTTAGCCAAAACAGGTTTGGTAAGAGACTCTAGCATTCAATAAATATTTTCTAAATTAAGCAACGGACTAATTAAATTTACTATGTGGACCTACCTACCTGTGTAATAAAATTTATTTCGTATTAATAAGTTGTCTTCTTGTAATTTGTGTGGCTTTTATTATTTTAAATCCATCTTGTTTCTTTAGCCAAAATTACGGTGAAATACTTAGGGGAACGGGTGCTGACTGAGACCTACTGTCAGAGGCCAGTTGCAGACGAAGTTTTTAGGGAGCTCTGGTAAGTTAGAACGGGGGCCACGTTCGACTGCTAACGGGATTGGCAGGATATTGGCTCTGGAGGTTTGGCTTAAGACAACCCATGGGCGAATTACGCCGGTTCTTGTCAAATCCTCCTGAAGGAGCCCGATAGGTACTATTAGTGTCATACTAGTTGACCCGGGTCCGTAACTGTTGCGAGGGAAAGGTACTCGCGTATTACGGTGGTTGCTGGCTAACCAATGCAGAGCTCCCCGAACTAAGGTTTTGCGATTGTGTGGGTCCGGAAGCGCAATCGTGTAAAATTGGCGAAAGACTGAGTATGGTATTATTATTTTAAACTCACCACATTTACAACTAAATTTTATATTCAAAATTACTTATATGGAGTCAGATCAATCGTAACTGTTGTGTTTTTGTGCCCTGTTCTACGAACAGAGAAAATTAATCCATTTTTATTATGCTTCACACCAACCCAAAAAGTAGTGCACCAGCCAGAAGAACGCGGAGCCTTCACCTTTGGCAATTTCCATCGTTGGTATTGCTGTGAGGTTTTACAGTTGGTGTGCCCGACGTGATCCGAAGTGTTTCTGCATCGTGCTGACTGGTGTGTAAATCTCAACGTTTGACGTGATCCTTGTTGTGAGTACAGCGGTGTTTCTTCTTTATAGGATTCAGGGAAAGTTAGAATTCACCGCATATGAACAGCGGCTAAGGGATCGACATATCCCCAAATAGGCCTGGGACCGTAGAAACCAGGCTCTAAGTGGTTTACAGCCCTTCACGGGAGCAGAGACTAAGGGCCAGAGAGGGAGAGATTACCTATGCGTTGATACTGTATTGCCCACTCTTAAAGCGGCCAAAGTGTGTGTCATCGGCTGTCGCAAGGCCTTGAACTATGAGGGCTTGTGAAAACTTTGCGCTGAAATTGAGTTTAACGCACTGTCATCAAATAACAGTGTTTACTTTGATATTTTCCAGCTTTTTGTAGAAGGTTTAATGGCAAGTTGGGTAAGATTGTGTCTCTGTTGGCAGCGGAAGTGGGACGTAAATATACCGTGTTGCGTATATTGCGTTAGAAGGTTTGCGCATGTGTTTAGAAGGTAAAAGGCAATTGTAAAGTGTTAATCCAGATGGATTTGGTGCAAGGTCCTGCTGTAACTGTGCAGACAATCTTGCCCAAATACTGGAAGAGATGGGGAGCTGGTGAAATGCCAGTGAGATTTGAAGGAGTCTTGCATGTTGCGGAGTGAGGTGAAAGCTTTGAAAATATCATTGTGTTTACGTGTTTTATTGTTGTACCAATTGTACATGGGTTGCAAGCATGTTCGTTGGTGTTCTGACCCGCATCATCGAGTCGGTTCAATTTGGCCAATATTTACCACCTGTGTAGTCTGTTTCTTCAGCTTTGTGCAGAGGTAATACGGTTTCACTGCCCAGTATATGCACTTTTTGATGAGCGCACTGAGAAAGCTGCGAGCGGCGTTTGAGAAATTGCCATTCATTATCAAAGTTTAGTCCGTGAGTTGCATTCTGCACCATTGGGTTGTTTGAAGTGGGATGAATTTGGCAAATGTTTCGTGCTTGCAGTCTTTCATGATTGAGCAGTACAACAGCCTTGTAGGTGGGTTCATCAAAGGTGCGTAAAACTGAGGATGTGTAGGAGCTGCCGTATTGCCTTTACAGGAAAGCTTAGTATCGAGTTGCACTGCATGGTCTGAAATTTTGGCTCACTTTGTTGGGCCTATAGGCTATGGTTTGATCTGGAGACAGCCATTGATTGATTTTGCATGTGGGTTGGTTCTTCCTCCAAGAGGGGGGAAGTCCGGGTTGGCCAGTTGGGTCACGTGACTATTTGCCGGTGAGCTGGTTGGCTGACACAGCCCACCGGTCAAACCGTGCAATATGGTGACGTGGCCCCGTGACCAGTGGGCTGATTGGCTGACACAGCCCACATCAGAAATCCGAGCTAAATGGCGCTCTCCAAATCGGCCAATCACTGCCACATTTTCATGCTGGTTTCCAGTCTCCCTTCCGAGAAGGAGAAGGCGGAACCAGAGCTAATTTGCATGCTACACACCAAATTGCATGCCTGTGACCACCATCTTGGGTGTGGCTGTTCACTAACAACTTGCTTGCCTGTTAACCCTTGTATTTGAAGCAAACTGCCTGGTCTAATTGCGTTTGTGGATTTCACTAACCACCAAATACGTTTATTGTAATGAATGTTTGTTTGACCATTTGTTGTATACCGTCATTACCACAGTGTATCAAGTAACATCTGAGCTCTAAATGCCTAGTGGGACATTGGGTCTGGGTTGTCTGCCCCAGCAGGGGGATAGTTTACGGCCTCATGGAAGTAGGTAATTCGATATTGGAATGCCTGCAATGAGTTACCTTTTGGGACAAGAATTTTCCTCCCATAAGTTTACATTTTCCTAAAATTCAGTTCTATTAAATTTGCATTCATCCCTAGGTATTGGAGCCAGATGGGTTTGGTCACTTTTGGTAAAGATTGGTATACTCCTATTCCTACTTATTCAGTCTCTCTTTAGCCATCCATTCCTCTTCTGGTGCCCTCTATCTCTGCCCTCACCCTCACCTTTCTTAGCAACTCTTTGTAACTATATGTTCAACCAGAACATATTTCACTTAAAAGCTTGTGCCTGTATTATTGTTAGAGTGCATGATTTAATGTATCTTTGATCTTTCTGTTTTGAACTCTGGTTTAATTATTACAGAAACTATGCAGACGTTAACCCTGCATAGTTTATTCTTTTACAGCTTCCACACTTCAGTCATCAGCCTTAAGATGGATGTCCGAAGGTGCTGGCATCCTCTCAGGCGGATCGGTGGACACCCTAGTTGCGGGGCCATAAACTCATCCAACCCTAATGTGTCAAACACTAATGGTAACAGGCCCCCTGGTGTAGCACCAGAACAAATTCTAAGGAACTAATTTGTTTTATAGATGATCCACCCATCCCGTTTATTATGCTTCACACCAACCCAAAAAGTAACGCACCAGCCAGAAGAACGCGCGGAGCCTTCACCTTTGGCAATTTCCGTCGTTGGTATTGCTGTGAGGTTTTACCTCCAATATATAACATCTGGACATAAATGTTTATTGCAGTCAGCCCTTGGTATCTTTTGATATGGTAAGAATTGAAATTCATCACAGCTCTGTAAAATTTATCTAAATAACTTGCGTGGGATATGCCTTTGATCCGATAGCTATTGAATAACTTGTCAAATATGGAGTGACAAGTTTCAACCAGCTGCTCAGAGAATCGACCCAAAGGCCGTTGTGGTGCTTAATGTACTCTGGAACATGGCGAATCATGATGTGGACCTTGCTGGAAACCGAAATGTTCAAATCCTTGTATGTCCTGTCAAATCTGGGCACCTTTTCCTCGTACAATAGGTCCAAGGTGAAACCTAGACATGCAATCATAACGCTATGTGGAGAGATTTTGTCATGAGGTCCTCGAATCCCAGGTGGTGGAAAAGGTCCCATAAATCAGTAGCCTCCTCCATAGGCAGAGCCTCATAAGCCTTGGGTGGGGAGAGTTTAACATGAGTTTCCTTGGAAAGTTGAAGAAAATAAAAATGCTTCCTTATTTCTCTTTTTTTTTCAATGGCAAAATCCAGTGAAACATCAGATTATTTATTCAGTGATAAGATGCTCCAGTCAAGTTGTTTTTTCAGCACATCAATTGCACACCTCATCATAAAATGCGCAAACATCAAATTTATTGCATTTTTACTGATGTGCACGCCCATTTTTGGGTTTATAAAAGTCATCATCCTCAACATTTCTGCATGATAGCTTGGCCGCTTGCTGATCAACATATAATTACCAACAATCAACCTATGAATGCCAGCCAACTTACTGACAGGTGAGTTTACAAACTAGTTCTATCAGCAGATCCATGCGCAAAGCTCCATTTTCACAACCTGTCAAAAAAATTAGAGCAGTCAATGAGTTTTTGAAGCTTTAAAAAGCTGTCACACTTTAATCAAACACTTGATCAAACAGTCGTTTCTCTGAGAAAATGCTTAACATACAGACACATGGATTTGGTTTAGAAAGTACGTGTAGCTTAACCCTAAATAGTCTATACAATGAATTATGATCTTCACTGAGAATCTGTCTTTTAAATAGCAGTTTCTACAGATATTTCATCAGCGGATGTTCATGTAAGTTGTTTGGCTACCAAAGCGACATTGGTTAGCAGACAGTCCTCACAATGTTCAGCATTAAAAGCCAAAGATGACGTGTCGGACTTAATTGAGGAACTAACCAATGTCATGTATTCTTTCTTAGACAGAGACTTGTGAATTTTACATTTTCATCAAAAAAATTTCTTAAAACATTGTCAAAAAAGATATGGCTCATTCCATACTAAACTGTACAAATGTGTTACAATGGTGATGAAAATTCAAATATACCTTTTCCAGTGGGGACCCGCCCGATATCTAAAAATAGCCTGTACGTAAGGTGAACGTCATTCTCCAAACCCGGAAGTCGGGCAAGCGAACAACTGGAGGCAATGTGCTGAGTTAGAAAAAGTAGGTTTTTAGGCAATTTTGTGAACTTTTATTTTAGATCTAACTTGTGTTGACAATGGGGACCTGGGGTGCATTTCCCAAAAGCATAGTTTTTTTTTTAAACTACGCTAGCAACTTACATTGTTCGTCCATTCACTGTCAATGTCTCACTATGTAAGTTCGCACCTGTTCTTTCGAGAAACGCATTCCTGGCTCGGCAGAGTAGGCCGTCACCAAGCAATAGCAACAATGGCTCTGAAAAAATTCACTTCACCATCGACAGCTAACGGGGAAACACAGATAAGGGGCAGTCCAGATAACACAAACTGCGACAGTAACAACCCTTTTTTCGTTTGCGCTTAGCCAGCCATAGAACTGCAAAAGAAACGTGTTCAATGCTCGAATCACGGTAGGATAAAGGGGGAGACCATGTTCATACTTTAATTTGTGACCCCTGTGACAGGTTTGTAACGGCAAGCTAGCTTGGTAACCGTTCGTTAACCTACTTGATAATACACTAGTTTTATGATTCTATGCTAGAATTTGAAGTTATTCCACCTATGTTGTTAGGATTTTCTTTAGCAGTGGCTGCGATTCATTTCTCCGGTATTGTTCATTTTGGTTCGAAAGTAGGCATTTTTAGATTGTAAATGTGATGCGATACCGCTTATTTCAAACCGCGCAGTGTATGTAAAATATGTTGATGTTCAAGAATAATGGTAGGTAAGGGAATAAAGCTTGTGAAGACTACTAAAGGAGTTTTGTACACCTATTGCTGCTGGTGGGTCTACACACATATCAGAAGGCAGCAGGTTAACTGGGTTACCTGGGCGTAAGTCGCAGCCCGGGACGGGGGAGAAAGGGAGGAGTGTGACTAAATTTACTGCTCGTCATTCGCCCATTCATTTAGTGTAATCAGTTAATATTCATCGATATATGCCTCGAGAGAAGTAATTCTATGCTTAGCTCCATTAAAAATGCACGGGTGAGGTATGCACTGTATTTGCGGCAAATTGAAGAATCGATTGATTTTTATTGCTTTTCCAGTGAAGCACAGGATGAAATAAAGAAAAGCACGTGGCATTGTAATCCTGACGCGCATCACATGCATGCGCCAAGCACTTCAGTAATAACAAACATTGAGCTGTTCGTGATGCGTACCGCAACACTTGACTTGTTCTTTTTGGTGGTGGTCAATAGCCTACATAAAGCCAACAAAAAAAATGCTACTGCATCAAGAAAATGGAATGGCTTGTAACACAGGAGAGAGAAAAAGAGCCTTTGGCATGTGACGGGCAGGTCTCAGCCCCCGAGAGGTGGTGCGTCATTTGCACTGTTACCGTTCAACAATTAGTCGGCTGTCTATCTGAGAATGGAACACAGGCACTGTCACTGACTGACCCCCGCTTAGGGCAGCCACGAGTGGCGATGGCAGCTCAAGAGCGTCACATCTGGTTACAGCCTGTTTCTGACAGATTCCGGACAACAACCAAAACTGATCATGAGATGAGGGACCAAGGCGATTAAGGGTCAGCGTAAGTACCGTTTGGGCAATCTCGTGAAAACCATGCATGCACCGGGCCCTACAGAAAACCATTTTTGCCCATCAGCAAGTGTAACTCTTCACTTCTGACTGGGCACCTGCCTCGTGTCATTTTTTGGCATTTTCCTGTTTCTGTCTGAGAATGGAAAACGACTGTCGCTGACTGACCATGGGCACCTGCAGCCATGCGTCAATGGGCAAAAACAGCCAAACGTCCGAATTCTGTCAAACGATACAGGCCACCGTAATCCAGACCCCTCATCTCACGATCAGTTTTGAGCTGTCCAATCTGTCACGCGCACAGGCTGTAACCAGATGTGGCGCTTTGAGCTGCCGTCACTGTGGCTGCCCTAAGCGGGTCGGTCAGTGACAGTGCCTGTGTTCCATTCTCGGATAGACAGCTGACTGATTGTTGAACGGTGACAGTGCAATGACGCACCACCTCTCGGGCGGCTGAGATTTGCCCGAACATGCCAAAGGCTCTTTTTCTCTCCCCTGTGTCACAAGCTGTTGCATTTTCTTGTTGCAGTAGCATTTTTCGTTTTTTTTAATTGGCTTTATGTAGGCTATTGACCACACCAAAAAGATGCATTAGGTCTATGCTCCGGCGCTCGGCGACGGCATTTCAGAACTCTTCAGCGAATTAAGGTAATTTTGGCGACAAGTACGTACACCTGTTTTTGCAGCACGGTCACGCAACTCGCTGAATAAAATAAACAGCTGTCTGATTGAAAAATGTAATCGGACAGAAACCACATACTAGTCACCAAAATAACCTTAATTCGCTGAAGAGTTCTGAAATGCCGTCGCCGAGCGCCGGAGCATAGACCTAATTATAATTAAATTATTTTTCTATACTGAATGTAGCCCATTATTTTGTCGCTTTTAGATCGCATGGGGGAGAGAAGCCGTGTCTTCAATTGTCACTTGATTATTCTTGAATTGGAAAACGTGTTAATGAAGGAAAACCATCAAGAATTAGCCAGGACAAATTGTTGTCAATAAAGGGTGGGATTATAGCCAATAATTTTCGGGTCTAACACCGCCTCTGGGGCGTTTCATTCTGAAAAAAACGCCCAAAAGCCGTAGTGAGTTGGCATGTATGTGATTGTCTGATGCCTTGTGAAATTTTGATGCAGGAAGTCAGTACCTTATTTTTCCGAGGCCATCTTTATGCAATTTGCATGCATTATGCAAATTAAGCCACAGGGATGGACGTAACACGTGAGAACGCGACTGGTTACGCCCACGACGGTCATTTCAAATTGCATTTCTGATCAGACAAGACCCGGTAAATTAGTGCAGACAATTGAAACCGTTATTATGGGTATTTCTCTGCAATATTTAATTTCACTTTCTTTTGAAGTATCAACAAACACGTCATGAGCATTTTATGAAGTTGGCTGCCAAATCTTGTAACAAAATATGTCCTTCACAATGCCTTGGCTGACATCAGCACACCACTTTTTCTGCTGTGTTGTTGGACCGATGACTCTGATTTTTTCTTATGTATATCTTCAATCTGGGAGTGAATAAATATGAACAATGCAAATCATTTAATTCTCCTAGAAAAAATTTTATTGACCATTCTTATACAACACAGTGAACTGTACAGTTTAGTATGGCGTGACCCATATATCATGCTTAATTTGACCTGTTTTCTAGGATGAAGGTGAAGATGGTGATCTTACTTTTTTCAGTCTTGATGATTTCATCCCTCAAGCAAGGTTCTGCTGAGGTTCCTCCGTACAGATATGTACAAGGTACTCTTCACCCTATAAACATCACTGCCATGGGAACTACCTGTGCCTGGAAAGTTAGCTCTGATATCATGATAGATCTATTTGCATCTGTTATCTGACCAGCGGTGTGCTGTCAGATGTTCAGAGGGCCTTCAGTAGCCTCACTCTTTACTGCTCGCTTGTGCTCCAGCTGTTCTCGTTCAACTTCGCCTTATTAACAATCAAACAATTTATTGACTGAACAACCAAGAACAATCCATGGCCTATAATAAGAAATAATAATGAAAAAACTGAATGCCTATTGCCTACATTTATATAGTTGATATGGCATCGTAAGGAAGGCAACGGCAACATTAATGCAAAAAATCCAAAACTTCCGCTGACTTTGCAGCATTTATTTTCGCCATCACTCAGCTGTGCAGCCCGCCTAACAACGCCCTTAAGCGCAACCACATTCAGCAAATAGAACGGACTCTTGTGGTTAATTGCTTAATGAGCCTTGCAAATGAAGCAAATCTGCGCTGTTTCACGAGCTACAACAGCAGAGAAATTATAAAGACATAATCATATTTTACGTCATCATTTTTGTACGGTAGAAAAAGCCTCATAATGTTGTGGTGCAATATATAACAATGCTATCAAAAATAAATTATACTGTCGCCAGTCCTACCAATTGGTCGGGGCAACTGTTGCTAATCGGGAAAAGTAAACTGCGAGAGGCTTGGGTTAATGAGCGTTGAAGGGCGAGGTTTCTGAAAGCCTTTGTTACTGCTGATGGACGGCCACTGTATCTGACATAAATGTTTTGACAGCGTGAGAAGGAGAAAGAAAGAGGAAAGAGAGTTTGAGAAAAAGAGAAATGCCTTAAGCAAAGTCTTTTTGCTATCTTTTCATTTGAACTGATCAATAGTTTTCTGATCAGAGAACTTTTGATGGTGATATAATGATATAAAGGGCAAGTGGAAGGAATGCAGGGGGCTGGGAAGATGTGGAAATGGTTACAGCTAGTGTGTTGAAGTGTTCTGGTGACCCATGAGAGAGCTGTGAAAGCCTGTTCGGAAGGGAGGTCACGTTGAACACACTCCTGATAATTGAACCAGTAAACAATTAAAGTGGTAGAATATTTGGTCCCCATTTTGTATCATTTGTGTTCATTTCCCTACCATGCAGAGAATGTGGCTTTACGCGGGAAGGCAACTCAGTCGGCCTTACCACCTGGGGAGGGTGCAGCTTTCAGCTATGCAGGCAATGCCATTGATGGAAATCGAGATTCTAATGCCAACCGTGGATCCTGTGCTCATACAACAAATGACAAGCCTTGGTGGAGGGTAGACCTGCTAAAGACGTACAAAATCACCTCTGTCACCATCACTAACTGAGGAGACTGCTGTGCAGAAAGGATCACTGGGGCTCAGATTCACATCGGAAGCTCCCTGGAAAATGACGGAATCAATAATCCATGGTCAGTACCGATCGTTACTGTGGCGAACCGTAAATTCAGTATATGAGCTAAAAAAACCCTTCTCTCAATTTGAAATATCGGGTTGTAGCAAAAGTTCCTTGTAATATCTGCATCATCCTCAGTCTATTCAGGTGGATGGGCTGTCAGCAGCTGCCTCTGTTTAACTCCTTTGCACTGACTGGAGCACAGACTTGCAAACAGGTCAAAAAGGAGATAAAAGTCAGTGAGTCACTTATTAACTTTATTGTTTTCTCTTTTGCAGGTGCAGCACAATTACTCGTATGTCAGCAGGAGAGACAAGAACCTTTCATTGTGCTCAGCCAATGTATGGACGCTACGTGGTGATTCACCTTCCAAAAGTAGAGTACCTTCAGCTCTGTGAAGTGGAAGTGAATGCTTTGGTTCCTTCCCAGGAATCATATTTATGAAAAGATATTCACTTTCAAAACTGGCCTTTTGTTTAAGCCCAGGCAATTTGTGAGAGTTCTGGTAATGAAACCGTTCATATTATTTTGAGATTTTGAGATCATAGTATATTTCCAGGTTTTCATGCACACAGAGCCAGCTGAAGTTCTACTTGAGCTGTTTCTTTTGTTGATTTGATTTCACTGCTCTTCTATCACTGTAGCATATCAAATAAACATTTCATCTCAATGTGTGTGTTGAATACATATAGGTACCTGGCAGTGGGGCTGGTGCTAAAAATTTTGGGGGGTGCAATTTACCTTGGCGCAGCACACCTGACAGCTGCTTTGATGTTGACACAGTCAGTTATTAAGAAGGAAAATACAGCCTATAGATTTTATCAGCGTTTGTACCCTTTTTTATTATGAATTGAGAATGTATTCCCTATGTCCACATGTCCACAGATCACTGTATCTGTCCTTACATTACTTACAGATTGATTGTAAAAGCGGTCATGTTAAAGATAGTCCACCAACTCACTGGGATTTTGATGTTTTGTAAAGATGCAAAAAATAAGTGGAACATAGTTAAACAGAAAAACAAAAATACAAAACACAAATCTAAAAACAGCACTGTAATGCTGTCTTCAGGCTTCGTACACCTTTTCCAAAGTGAAATTCGAGGCACTTTTCAAGGATTTTCAAGGTGCATTTTCATGCTTTTCCAGCACCTTACAGCTGTGGTAAATTACATATTTATTTACATAAATGACAGATTTCACAGAAAGTGTGACCAACAGGTCCCACTTATAATGAAATTATAAAATTAAAAACTCAAACGGTGACAAGATTGCCTGAGCCAATGCCAATAATGACACGATGAGCAGAGAAAAGGGAAGGCACACCAGTGACCAACCCGCTAATCCACAATAAGCAGGGCTCTGTTAAAGCCTGTATATCTACTCTTGAACAGTGACCTGAAATGCACAGTTTTTACCCGGGATTATTTTGTGGCAATAAAATTCATACACTGGATAATTAGTCAATCCTGCCCACTCATTTCCAAGTTACTCTTTCACCTTGTAGTTCTGAGAGGAAGGAGGGACACTTTATTGGGCCACCCTGTAGTATGGATGTGCCAACCACTTTAAGTCAAACCAAGGGTGGCTTGATCCATTCAGGGATTGGACTGAACTCGTCCATATAATAAACCGTGTTCGAACTTAGCTTGCTTGTGAAAATCCAATAACTGATCCGGGTGTGCCATTTAGTGATAAAATATTGTCACTGCGTGCATAAATCTGCAGCTCCGTGTCCACTGGCGGACACATCTGCACAAAAGGGTTTAAATACCCTGCCAGCAGCCACCAAATCTCATTCACAGCAGTGCTGTACTAAGATTACAGGTTGTTGCTAACGTTATTACTGTGGACGGAAATTTTTACCTTTTTGATGAGGGACAGAGGCGAGTTGGTGAAAATTCTAGAAGGCCAGGAAGTAAACATCCGCTCGCGCATGCACGCACATGCATACAGAGATGGAACATTTTATGTTGGTTCAAAAATAAAAGTTGTCAATTGGTCACACTTTCTGTGGAATCTGCCAAATTGGAACAGCAGCAGGGAAAGCAATAAAAGGCATTGCTAACACCACATCCAGCTAGCCAACTCCGTTTGTCGTAACAAGTGCGGGAGAAGCCCCGGGCATAAGCTCGTCCACAATCACTTGCCTGCTGTTGAATCTTCAAATCGGGTCGATCCGGGCCAAGCTACCTGACTTTCTTTTGTTCCTCCAGTAAACGCCTTGAGAAAGGCTGTTTTTGTAAGGAAAGAACCGAATTGTGTTCAGTTTCCGCGCTTCCACTTGAACATGCGATCTCGCTCAGCTACCAGGTTGAGAAGGCGGTGGATGATTTGACAGTCAAGACGAAGCGTCGCGGTGGGTGTGAACATGATTGACAGCCACGAGAATTTTCCAATCACATTAGATCAAAAAATATCAAAAAAATACCAATTCGCTGCCAATAGAAGTGGGAGTGTCTGGGGCGCACAGAACTGCGCCCCGTAAGGAAATCTGAAGAAACCAATGAAACAGCAGCCTCGGATCACGTGCTCACCAAAACTTTGAGAGCTTACCTAAGGTACCGTTTGGCCGGCATCCCTCACCCAGGAAGTATATGTATACAGAGAAATCAACCAAATACCATTTGGAACCGATATTTAGGGGCTGTTGACAGGTGCTCACAGACTGAAAAACACTTTCATTTCATAATTATTTGCATTATACGACTAAATTATATTTAACATGTTTAAGTAAATTTTCATCTCTTGATATTTGAAGGAGGGCGGCGCCCCAGCGCCCTCTACTGGCCGGCCGCCTTGGTACCTGGGTTAAATCATCTTGCATGACTGTGACTGGAATTAGCAATCATTTGTGGTGGTATCATTTTAATGCATTTTGAAAACACTTATTTATAATACAGCTCACATCAAAACGGAATTCTGTCGTGGCAGGGTCGGGAGAAGGTAACGGTAACTTCAGAGCAACTTGGGGGTAGAAACGCGGTAGGTTGTCTGAGAAAGCGCGGCCCAGGTATACAAAGCATTTATAAATACAGTACACTCTAAGAAAAAAAGGTTTGTTTCAGCACCTTTTACAGGTGCACACATTTGCTACAGTGGCAGCTCCTTTGAAGGTGCTCTTGAGCACCTTTTTTTAAAGGAACTCACGAGCACCCTAAAATGGGGTGGACACACGTACCCTAAACGGTGCTCATGAACACCCTAAAAAGGGATGAACATAAGCACCCCAAAAAGGTGTTAATGAGCACCCTTGCATGGGGTGAATGCGACAACCCTAAAAGGTGCTAACGAGCACCTCTGTATGGGGTTAACGCAAGAACCCTACAAGGTGCAGATGAGGACCCTTATTAGGGGTGACCCACGCACCTCCATAGAGGGTGACTGCAAGCACCTTTTAAAAAAAGTGCTAACAAGCACCTCTATAAAGGGTTAACGAAAGAACCCTAAAAGGTGCAGATGAACACCCTTATTAGGGGTGACCACGCGCTCTTCTGTAGAAGGTGACTGCAAGCACCTTTTAAGGTTCTTGTTATCACCATTTCACAGGGTGCACATAAGTACCCGTTCTAATGGGTGCTTGTCTGCACTTCTAAAGGTTCTCACTTATACTTTTTTTAAGCACCCAGAGGGCGCTTGTAGGTCTCAGAGAGGGTGTTCTTTTTCCACCCTTACAGATTCTTACCCTGATTAAAACACCCATGTGCTCGCACACATAAGCAAACACATGCATACACACCCTCAACATAATCCTTAGCTTCCACACTTGTATCAATCATTGTGTAACGTCTCGTGTCCTGTGCAGAGTGACTGGTACGGAGGACAGGAAGCAGTGGACTGGACTCAGATGCAAGGATTGATTTGAGCTTTTATTATGCCCGCACAGCAGTGCAGTGGGCATCAGCGTTGCAATCAGAATGAAACAAAAAGGAAATGAGCTTCCAAAAAGATAAATGGTAATACAGCACTAGACTAACTATTACACAATCAAAGAAAACGGAACAAGGGCTGCTTTAAAGGAAGCGGCTCTTAGTTTATAATTTGGCTTAGTACATGCGAAACACGGGAACTGTCTTACGAAAGACCTACAGCAACGTTACTGCGTGGCATTTAAGAGACATCACAAAGAGCCTTCGCACAGGACTCATGTACAGGTGCATCTCAATAAATTAGAATATTGTCAAAAGTTGATTTATTGCAGTAATTTGATTGAAAAAGTGAAACTCATATATAGATTAATTACACACAGACTGATATATTTCAAGTGTTTATTTCTTTTAATTTTGATGATTACAACTGACAGCTAACGAAAACCCAAAATTCAGCATCTCAGAAAATTAGAATAATGTGAAGAAGCTCAATATTGAAAACTCGTGGTGTCACACCTGAGCCTTTAAATGGTCTCTCAGTCTGGTTCAGTAGGCGACACAATCATGGGGAAGACTGCTGACTTGACAGTTGTCCAGAAGACGATCATTGACACCCTGCACACGGAGGGTAAGACATGAAAGGTCATTGCTAAAGAAGCTGGCTGTTCACAGAGTGCTATATCCAAGTACATTAATGCAAAGTTGAATGGAAGGAAAAAATGAGGTAGAAAAAGGTGCACAAGCAACAGGGATAACCGCAGCCTTGAGAGGATTTAGGCCACCAGCTCGTGCGCGTAGCGTGTATGTTCACTCCCACCATCGGGGGACTACTTTCCATAAATACCACATTGTACAATATGACACACTTTATTTAAAATAAAAAGTTCTCCACTCAAAATCCTGCAGTTAATTTTTAATTACCCTCTTAATTGCGAACTATATAACGCGTAGGGGCACTCTAATTTACCGACATGCAAACCGCCTCAGAAGGTGATCTATCAACATTAACCAATCAGCGGCAAGCTCGCCTGCTCTCCAGCTTGAGGAGATACTCTTTTTGTAAACAAACTGCAATATGGCAGCCTCCGTGTTGGACGTGTCCAGACAAGAGAAAGTGCAAAAATACTTCGGAAAATACCGATTTTAAGTGTCTAGTTCACTACCAGTTCACCTCTGAGTAAGGTGTACAAGATTTCACCAAAAGTGCATTGGCACAAACTTCAATTTTGTGTCAAGGAATGGCTGGATTTGGTGAGTGCTTCCTCTCTGTCCAAGTGAGATGCATGTTAAATCGGAAATACGCATCATTTTATAGCATGGTGCGTCATGACTCTGCTTTTCTAAAGCAAACTGCCAGATGACCAAGTCCGAGGATGTCTAGGGAATCAATTCACCTTCCTGCAAATAAATTTACAACATATATTGGCTGTCCTTGCCAAGGCTCCATTTGGGTTACTGTTTGATCAAAATTTTAATTTATACTGTGTGATGGTCCATCACAGTTGCCTCCTGGCTCTGAAAAGTTGACAGGCTTTTGGGCACGATTAACGTAAGGCCTCCTTTTTGTACAGTAAAGATTTGATTGGCATTAGTGGATGTAACTCCGCATTGAAGTTCCTCACAAAGGTTTGCCAAAGGAATCCTAGACCAATGTGGTTATATCACTTATAGATAAATGATGGTTCTTGATGCAGTGCTGTCTGAGTGGTCAGAGATCACAGGTATTCAGCTCAGGTTTGCATCCTTATGCTTTATGCACAAAAATTCCTCCATTTTTCTTGAGTCTTTAAATTATTTTATGAACTATTGAGGGTGAAATTTCCAAATGTCTTCCTAACTTTCTTTCAATGATTTTCTTTTCTATTTACAAATGATCCTCGGCCAATCTTTGTTCCTGAAGGACTAGGCCCTTCCTGGAAGCTGCTTTTGTATCAAATAATTATGACAATCACCAGCTGACATCACCTGCTTTAAATCACATCATGATTCAGATTTTTATCCCTCATTAGTCTTTTTAGCTCATGCCTCTGTCCCAACTTTTTTTTTTTTTTGATGCAAGCCTGAATGGCTATAATGAATATATATTTTAAAAACGATAAGTTCACTAAACAAAATATTAAATATCTTGTCTGTACAAGTCAAAGTGCATTTAGAAACCACTCAAAGCAAGAAGGTCGTGGGTTTGAATACTAGAGTCAGGTGCCTAAGGTCACCACTAGTGTTGTGTCGTTTTAAACTCCTGATGAGGTGGTATTAGGTTCATCCTGGCATTTACGGTACCAGGTAGGGGTTGATCAGGGGTCACTGAATTGGCTGTAATTTTGGTTTGCAATGTCTGATTCCAGCAGGCTATGTGTCATTTTATTGCTGAGAAAATATTCTATGTATCTATAACAATTGATTATTGTCACCTCTTTCAAAACACCCTATAGATTATTTAAGGGGACCTATAGCAAAGCAAAATGCCAATTTTGGTTCGAAATTTTTGTTTTATGGTAAGAACATGAAGTGGTCCTTCAAATAGCCTACTTTCAGGACATACATTCACTGTGCCTAATTGGTCTTAAATTTGCTCTAAAATTGCTCTGAAATTACTCTTCTACCCCAAAAAGCTCTATAAAACCTTGATAAAAATACAGATGATTTTCATCAAGAAAATAAAGACTTCTCAGCAACTGTACATCCAAGTAACTTCATATTTGGCAGTTTCCTTCATTTTATGATGATCTATGTCTGTACAGAGCTCTTTTTGCAATATAGACCTCTGAATATGAGTAAATCAAAATATGCATATTTTGCATAAAACCTCTTGTGATACAGAATTGGAAGGGTGCCCGCTAAATCAGGATTTTCAGATCACCAAATTTTCCAGCCAATTGTCGGGAAAAATTTCCTTTAACCTTTTTTACCCTTTAAGCCCAGAGGCCTTTTTGGTGAAAACTTTAAAAAATTGCCTAAATCCTTGAAAATCACCCAAAAACTAGCTTGTTGGTATTCACTGGAAAGCTGTCACTGAGAGCTTTCCAATGAATTCCTACAAGCTATGTTTTGGGTGATTTTCTCAATTTTTCAGATATTTAACTTGTGCCTTTGGTGCCAATCACGCACCACTCGGGATCTATAGAGGGTTAAAAAAGAGACTAAATGAAATCAAAAAATAGCTTTTTATTGGAAGCTACAATATCCTACAGTACCGACGCCATATCAAGGAAAGTTGGTTGTAAGGATAAGGTGCCACTACACAGACTTCAGTTGTCCAAGACTGGAGACCTGTAACTCTAATCTGGTTTGGATTTTAAGGGGTTAAATTTTAGATAATGACTGAAGCCAGGTGCTTGGAAATCACCTTGTGTGTGGAAGCCCCTTTTCATTGATATCCTAGAACTAGAAGACTTCTGAAATTTCTGTAATATATCAACATTAGCTAGTAATGGGGTAACCAGGTTAACAAAGAAATTTCCGTTTCTAAAGGGTTAATTCAGACAAACCAGAGGAGTCATGCCTGTGCAAATCTTTAAAAGTTCCACTGTCTGAAGATCCGGTTAATGTCCAGTTTCTAGGGTGTCTGGTAATGGCGCTATCAAGCTCCAAAAACACCTTCCGAGACAATACGTGCATGGATTTTTGTCACAAATTGCCAAAAAGTGCATTTTAAAGCGTTCTAAATCATAAATGGCTTGAGATAAATACTTCTCAATCAAGAACCCCAGCTAGAGTTCCTAGAAGTATAAGAACTTGATTTATAACTTCCTTAGACAATGGCAAGCCTGAGAAAATCCCCTTCAAAAGACCTTCCCACAGCAATTTTACAAAAAAAAACGCTATTTTACAGTTTTGATTACGCAGGGGTTACTCATCAGAAATGCACAGCTCTTCCAAAACTCATAGGAAGTACCAAGATCTAGGAGGAGAAGAGGCCTTATTGCATTATTTTCACAGTTTTGGAGCATCAGGCCTCCCAATATTGCTTCGAGCTAAAAATGGCACTTTTTGCCCGACTTTGGTGGGATTGCAAGCCTCGTGACAAAATACTGCAGGATATCTCGTGGAGAACTTTTAACACAAGATCCAGGTGGTCCTTACAAACAATAATCCGCAGAGAAAAAGTAGTCCCCCTGATGTGGGAACGAAACGTATTTTCTAGGCATCCAGTGGCTTTCAGCTGATGCCCTAATTGTGAAAGGAAGCCCATTCAAGAACTTGGGGGAGATTCACAAGGAGTGGACTGCTGCTGGAGTCAATGCTTCAAGAGCCACCATGCACAGATGTATCCAGGACATAGGCTTCAACTGTTGCATTCCTTGTGTCAAGCCTCCTTGTGATAACGTCAGAGGCGTCTTACCTGGGCTTAGGACAAAAAGGACTGGACTGCTGCTCAGTGGTCCCAGGTCCTCCTCTCAGATCAAAGTAAATCTTGTATTTCATTTGGAAAACAAGGTTCCAGAGTCTGAAGGAAGAGAGGAGAGGCACAGAATCCAAGTTGCTAGTCCAGTGTAAAGTTTCCACAGTCAGTGGTGGTTTGGGGAGTCATGTCATCTGCTGGTGTTGGTCCACTGCGTTTTCTCAGGTCCACGGTCAGCGCAGCTGTCTACCAGAAAGTTTTAGAGCACTTCATGCTTCCCTCTGCTGACCAGCTTTATGGAGATGCTGATTTCATTTTCCAGCAGGACTTGGCACTAGCCCACACTGCCAAAGGTACCAATACCTGGTTTAAGGACCATGGTATCCCTGTGCTTGATTGGCCAGCAAACTCACCTGACCTAAACCCCATAGAGAATCTATGAGGTATTGTGAAGAGGAAGATGCGAGACACCAGACCCAACAACGTAGAAGAGCTGAAGGCTGCTATGTAATTGCCGGTAGTATATGGAGGCCAAGCGCAATGACCAGAGAGAAAGAGAGTAGCTCGGACACAGTACAAACACAGAGAATAATATAGACTAAACGAAAGTACTCGCGCTTCCAAAGGACGTATAATAGTCCGAACCACGGAAGCAAAGCAAGATAGAAAAGGGAGAAGAAACTCCAACAATCAGAAGATAAAAGTCATACAAAACCTGACTATAGATATCTTTCGGCTATAGCGCAAAGCTAAAAACAGACACTCTAGCAATGGAGGCGTGCTGGACTTCCTGCTTATATAGATTCTGGGAAAGCGCCGCCCCAGCTCAATCAATCAGCTGGGTAAAGAATTCGAGGGCCCAGGAATTCGATATCGTCCCGGGACGAGAGCTGCAAAGAAAAGTCCAAACAACACGCACACCTCACAAACCATGACACGCTATCAGAGCAACCTGGGGTTTCATAACACCTCAGCTGTGCCACAGGCTGATCGCCTCCATGCCACGCCGCATTGCTACTGTATTTCATGCAAAAGGAGCTGCGACCAAGTATTGAGTGCTGTACATGTTCAGACTTTTCAGTAGTCCAATATTTCAGTGGTAAAAATCCTTCTTTTTATTGGTCTTAAGTAATAATCTAATTTTCTGAGATACTGAATTTTGGGTTTTCATTAGCTGTCAGTTATAATCATCAAAATTAAAAGAAATAAGCACCTTTTGAACTTTTTAGAACTCTTTTTCACTTTTTGAATCAAATTACTGAAATTAATCAACTTTTTAATAATATTCTAATTTATTGAGATGCACCTAAATCCACCTATATCCTCTGAGGGAACAACAAACAGGTGTGCAGACTGATTGACTAATGACAGATGATAATTTAATAATCATTAGAAGTGTGCTCCAGGGCCTCATGGAGCGATGAGCTGGCTGGCAGGAGGCGTGTCTTTATGTAACGGATGTGTTAAAATAATAGTTAATATTTCACCAAAAATCAATTTTCTATTTTGTTCATTTTTTATAGGCATTATTTCGTTGTTGTACACATTTATTTTGGGGCAGTTCCATGGTGTCGGACGTACATTTCAGACACTTCATAGGTCAATTAAGAGCAAAGTGAAATGAGGAGATAGCTGTCATTTGGGCAGATTACACATCCTGGTTATGGCAATCATCTGGTATGCAGGCGTATAGCTCCTCATCGTAGTGTGTTGCTCCAAAATACCTCGGTGTCGGACGTACTCAGACAAATGTCATTGATGACATGTACATGATTTGTTTTAGGATCTCTGTGAAGAGTTTAAACGTTTTTCAATTATTAATTGATGACTGATTCCCCAAGACAGTATACTTCAACAAGACTACATAAAGGAGTCCATACTTTTTAATTTGAGCATGTAATGTACCACTAAACACAGTGTCGGACGTACATTTTTTGGTATTGGACGTACGGCGTCTGAATGTAATTTAAAATCCAACTGGATGTTAATCTCTAACGAATGTATTTTAAACTTTATCATATAAAATGAAGAAAATACCACAACTTCAAACCTCCACAAGTACATTAATGAGTAAAGTTACTGAAAAAGTAACATATTGTAGCGGTTTCTCCAATAAGCGGAGGCAGAGTCAGGGTCTGGAGTTTTTGCATCGCCCCAGAAGCGGGGCTTCGCTTTATTTCTTCTGCCGTACTCATGAAAACACGATTTCTTCTCAGAATGGCACAACCTCTCAGTAACAGAGCATATCACACACAACCTCAGGCTGCTGATCAGCCTGCTTATATGTATCCCCTGTATCGCTGTGATTGGCTCCCGCCAGAATGGAGTAGTGCAGCCAATCACAGTGGCCCAGGGGAAAACAGAGCTAGTTTTTACCGCGAAACGCTGCAATACAGAATTCTGGCAAAATTGCCACAATATCAAACCATTTTTGGTGTCGGACGTACTTTTGTACAAGGTCCGAAGGTAATTTTACATCAACTGGATCCTCGTCTCCAACAAACATATTTTAAACTGTATCATATCTTAATGAACAAAATACCACATTCAAACCTCTGCAAGTGGGTTTATATGGTGGTCGAGACCCGCCATCGCTGCAAATAAAAGAAACGCTGCAAACAAAAACAAACGCCGCAGCAAATAAAAAGAAACGCTGCTGCCAATAAAATAAACGCTGCAAATAAAAGAAACGCTGCAAATAAAAAGAAACGCTGCTGCAAATCAAATAAACGCTGCAAATAAAAGAAACGCTGCAAATAAAAAGAAACGCTGCTGCAAATAAAAGAAACGCTGCAAATAAAAATCGCTGCTGCAAATAAATAAACGCTGCAAATAAAAGAAACACTGCAAACGGCTGGCACGAGGCCAAGGAACTAAATCAGCTCGATGCCTCATAGTGCGCTATGGGCGAGATGCTGGGTCATATCTGTCCTAGTAAAGGAGTGGAGCTGACAACTTGCTTGCGGTGGCGGGTCGAACGTTGTTTATATCCGCGAAGCAGTTGCGAGACAAATGCTGTACACCGCTGGGAAGTTGCGGTTGTGGGCTCTGTGTATCGATATCCCCCTCGGAGTGCGAGCGAGTGCTCGGCTTAGCTCATTGATGCACCTTAGCCAGGTCCCATTAACGGTAGTATGGTCAGTCAAACGGAAACATTGCATTACGTAAGCTGACGCTGACATACTGATCTCATACTCGCACATTTTGATATGAAGCATTATCATCCTACATTTTGACTTCGGTGAATACTGAATTAATTCGTTACTGTGGCCAGCATACGTATGGGTTATCAATGCTAACGCAGCTAGGCGTCATGCCCTAAGCTAAACCATGGTTCCTTCATCAGCTGCCCAGCTAATCTATGACCTGTGTTACGTTACGATAATTTATAATACCTGATTGTATTGTTTTGCTCAGCCAGTAGTTTCTGTATTCTTGTGTAAGGGTAATGAATAGTCATGAGTGCTTGTAAACATTAGGACTAGCCTGGGAACACCATGGAATCTTCAGGAGCCATCTAGAGGGTTCCATTGTCTGCAGGGTTCCATTGCCTGCAGGTTTCTCCAAGAGCCATCACCTTCAAGGTTCTTCCTTATGACATCATTCAAGATTCTTCTATGACATCGTACAGGAGTACAAGGCCTATATAAAAGGAACGTGCAGCCAACGGAGAGAAGGAATCATCAGACTGGGAATCATCAGACTGGGGATCATCAGACGGAGGAATCATCAGACCAGAGAATCATCTCCGGTCTGCTACACCTAAAAGTTAGACCGGCTTTGCCGAGTGCAAGTGGACTTTGGATTACACAGACACCTCTTGGATACGGACTTTGCGGTGATCAGGACCACCACACCAAAGACATCAGATTCCAGTGGATTTTCACCATCGTCGTGAGAACAACGCAAGGACGGACAGTTTGGGCTAGTGAACAGTATTTCTATCCTCAATGTAGTAATTTCATTACCCATTCCTGTACAATTGTAATTGCTACGTTCATTTGCTCAGTTATTTAATAAACGGTTTAAATTTAATCCTTCTTCTAAATTGGAATCTTCCAGAATAATCTGGAACACACAACTGTCCGTAACACCTGTATATTAGCGAACAATACCACTGCGACGCAGAACTTTCCTATCGTGTCGTATAATTAAAGGTGCTTCTGGATCTTGACGAGGAGCCCTTGCTCTTAGTTTCACTTTTTCTCTCGTGTAAATGGAGCGTCACTGGACACCGAATATAGCCGAACGTGGCTAGTTAGTGACACTGTTTTCCGTTGCCGTTTGGCTTATGAATTAGGTTAATGTAGTTGGCTAGCTTGTGGATGATGGACTTTATGAAGAAACACATTTAGCGACCGCTAGGTAGCTCGCTAGATGACGTAGGATAGGTTTAATTGGCAATTGAGCTAGCTAGCCTCTATACACAATAATATATCGGTTATCGCACTGAAAATAGTGCGAATCCATTCGTTGCAATCGTCGCACTATTAGCTCTTGCTGTGCGTATCTATTGACTGTATAATTACAACAATCTCCGGAGGGCTCTCCAGTGCACTGGGGGATCAGCTGAGGGCCCCGTTATCTGGTAGGGTGCTTTGGTAGTTGGAATGCTGTAGCTAACTAGCCAGCTGATAACTGTGGCAGGCGCACACTCCCTTTGGCACAGCTGGACATCTTAAGCAAAAGCTAACAGAGGGATTATTGTATTCATTCTCTGGCTAGTTGGCGAGCTTTTTCTGAGACTTGCAACTACGTGCCAACATGAAATACTATTAGAATTTCATTCACCTTAGAAAATAGAACACAGACTCCTAACCAAATAGCAAGACATTGTTTCCCGATATTTCAATGAAAACTTCTTCAGTCGCAAACGCAGCCCAAGGGTCAAGCTTCGTGACCCCAATTAGCCTGTGGATAGGCGGCTTTGGCTAATATAAATAGAGTCTTGGCAATGAACCACTATTATTGATTGCATTGACTTGTCAAAGTGGTCACATTTTCTCATTCTTTCCAGCTGTGAATATAAGATGTTATTGGTGTAAAGACACGGACTTTACAAATCCCCCCCTGTCTGGTGATCTCTGGATCCACCACTGACCTCTGCTGTTTGAGCGTTTTTGTGGGAATTAAAAAAAACTAGATGGACAGAAGAGAAATACTGTTCATTTGTGGAGTGGAGACCTATAGCTATGAAATTCCAGCTGTGTCTCGGACTGCATAGTGGTTTTCAACTTCATATTTGGATTGTGATGCATTATTTAGTCTGCTGAAAAATATATAAGGGCTTGCATTGGCAAAAACAGTCCCCGATAATCCACTTCCGTTGTGGCTTTTTTATTTGCATTGTTTATTTTTTTTTATTTACAGCGGCGTTTGTTTTTGTCCGCAGCGTTTCTTTTATTTGCAGCGTTTATTTTATTTGCAGCAGCGTTTCTTTTTATTTGTTGCGTTTCTTTTATTTGCAGCAGCGTTTCTTTTTATTTGCAGCGTTTATTTTATTTGCAGCAGCGTTTCTTTTTATTTGCAGCGGCGTTTGCTTTTATTTGCAGCGTTTCTTTTATTTGCAGTGATGGCGGGTCTCGGCCACCGTAGGTTTATGAGTAGGTGACTAAAACATAACATGTATAAAAACCTTTCTTGGTGTCGGACGTACAGGGTCTGAATGTCATTTTAAGCCAACTCGATCCCCATATAATGAACAAAACACAACTTCAAACCTTGGCAAGTTGGCTGATAAATAAGGTAACTCAACAAATAAATAACACTGCTGGTATCAAACACAACTGGTATCAAACATTCAGTATGTCCTATTGAATACATAACACTTTGCTCAGTAAATTTATACAATCAATTTCCCAATTCTCACTTGAAAATGGGTTGCGTGTTAACCTGCATTTTGGTAATGTCACAGGTAGTAGACAGAGTTTTATTTTTAAATGAGCAGCCTTAACACACGCATCCTAAGTCAGCAAAATTGCATTTTTACTTCTGGATAAGCGAAGCTTAGAAAGGAGTGCTGTGATGAGACTGGAACGGCACTCACTACTAGATCAATCAATCGCTCAATCCGCTCACATTCAGCACACTGATGGGGAAATATATAAAAATGAATATATTACAGGTTTCAATGATTATTTGACTTGCATTCAATAAAACGATCGATGCTTTCATGAGCACAAACTCAAACAAAATGTTTGCGTGAAAAATTCAGTTGGTTCCCGTTTATCAAATCGAAAAATTCAAAATGGCACTTGCGTGCCAATGTGTGAACTACGTCGTCAAAATAAGACTTCCCAACAAGGACGCGACCAACAGAACAACGAGTTCTGACAACGATGCCTAATTTTGTTTTCTTTGTATGATGTGAAAAAGTACACAGTTGTGTAATAAATAGTGCTAATTAGTTTTATTGATGCTAAGTTTCAACAGAATACTTCTAATTTTATTCCCAGTTTTCAGGCATCGTTGTCAGAACTCATTGTTCTGTTGTCAGCTGCATGATTTGCGCACATCTATCATGCAGCTAGTAGGGTTTACATTTAAAGCAGTACACATACATAACCGAAATGCGCTAAGCGATGGGAATATTTCGTTTACATGTTTATTAGCATATCCACCACTTAGGTCCAATCTCAACACTGGGTTTTCAGCAAATATAACGCTCGGAAGTAATCGTTATGGCTTTGGTTGCCTTCAATTAGAGCTTCAAAGCCGACATCGACTCCACTTTCTTGGCCATTGCCATCGCCAGCGGTCTCTGTCCCAGAATTTCATCCATGACCGCGAAACAAATGAAACTGGCTGGATTAGGGCCGCTGGTATTCTTTTGTTTTTGGCAGTAGCTATTTTTACGCCAGTCGTGAGCTTACTTTAATTTGCTATTCTTACGAGCTTCCATATCCGCATGCACAACAGAAAATATGGCCTCGGAAAAAACTGCAACTGAGTTGAAAACATCCCGCTTTCGCCGCGTGCCTTGTGGCTCACATTACTAGACCGGCTAGCCGGCTTACTTACTTTAAGTTGCAGTCAGGATGTCCTCTACTCAAGTTCGGTAGGGTTAGTTATTAGCTAGCTAACTTTGCCAGCTTGCCATCTAACTCCTTAGCCAATTTGAACTCTAGAATTTCTTGCAAGGACAAACTTTGTGCAGCTGTCAGCTCTTCTACACGACACTAATCACTACTGACTATTGATTATGGAGAGTGCCGACCTGACAGTTCCTCAAATAGGCTATTAGGAAGCAAACGTTGAACCTAAAATTACACTCTCGAATTACCTAGCCCGTTTGCTAAGTTAAGCAACTAGCTAGAAAAACATAAGTAATGTTACAGCCGCCCTGGCTAACATCAGCTGATACATTATAGTTAATGCCGTGGTCTAAGCATAGAATGTATAAATCAGCCTATGGGTCCAAGTCCACATTCCCATCATTGCACATGCACATACGGAAGCTCGGAAGAATAGCAAATTGGAGTAAGATTACGATCGGCGAAAAACAGCCACTGCCTGTATTTTTTTTTTTTTAAGCTTTGGAGTATGCCGCCTTCAGAGTTTTCCAGCGATGCTTAACTTGGTTGGCAGTCAACACAAAACCAGCCTCTCCACTTTTCGCACATCTTAAAGATATCATTGTTATGGTGCCAATCGATATATTCCATTATATTAATGTCTTTCATTATCTGAATGCACACAGTCGTCTCCTCCTCCCTCCAAGAAGGATTCAATTCCTTGCAATTGAACAGGCGCAGACGTAGTTGAATATTCTGTTCGGGGCATTTTCCGATTAAGGTGTATACATGAGCCAATATTCCGATTAAAACAGGCATATTCCAGGGCTCTTATTCGGAATATTTCGACTCGGAAAATGACCTTAATCGGGTTATTGCACGCGTTTACATGACAGGTACGAAATCGGAATATTCTCATATTCCGATTAATACAGGAATATGGTGTGCATGTAAACGCAGTCAATGAAAAGTTGAAACTGATCATCCAGGTTCATCCGTGTTTAGGCCTGTCATCATTTTATGCAATCTGGTGCAAAGTGGTTACTGACTTACTCCAAAAGTGACATTGTTGTTCAGGTGAGTGCAGCACAACCTCCACTTACTTGACATCATTAGATAGAAGACATAGTTATGTAACACCAAATGCTATTTTTAATCACAGAATGTTAAGTAATTGTAATAGAATTAATCATTAACTAAGAATTAATTAAGGATTAACTTGGTTTCCTTTTTTTGGGACACACTGTATATTTGACAATGCTCAAGACTGATTTTCAGCAATTTCAGACGTCCAATATGGCTACCGGCACCCATTTTGTCCAAAATTTGGGGATCGGGGAGATACACGACTCTGTCCCTGTGGCGACCAAGTTATCTAGTTGAACTTTGAGCCGTTGGTCACAAGCATTCTACATTATTTTTTGAAAATATCCTACAAACTTATACATAGTCATGATATACTTTCTAATTGTAATAAAATAACAAACAATTAAAACTGATTCAAACTGCTTTACAAGGAGACTCTCTTTGTGGTCAAAAAATATAAATAGATTGCAGAACTTCGGCGCTTAGCATGCGATCCCCAACAGTCCAATTAATGCATGTGATATTTTCGAAGTCAGTTAACAAAAATCATTTACTGAAGCATAACGTTCATCAAGATGGAGAAGAAATGGGTACGAATCAGAGACGTGCGGTCAGGGGAGGTCATGACTTCACCATTTTATCTCGAATTTTCAACCTGTTTCCAAGTACTATGCCTGATTGATAATCAATCAATTTTAACTTTTTTTTTTACTGAACAATTAAGACCTAGCCTAGGCTGTATGTAGCCTATAATGATTAAGAGGTGATAGTGACAAACAAAAAAAAAAAAAAAAAAAATTACGTTTACACTTTGATTCCAGAGGGCAAGGATGGAAATCTTAATAATTAATACGAAAAAATCTCAACTCTCTTGGTAATTCCGTGAATCGTTTTGCCCTTTTGTTTATTGGATAATGAAAGAAGACTGAAAATAAACTCCATATTTTTTTTGTTTATTGAATGGCATCAAAAAGTACATATTTAAGGGGGAAAACATGATCGTAAACATATCGTCCACGCATTGAACATGGCATAACAAAAGGTTTTAATATTTGTTAATGGCATTGTGTTTGCTTCCTGGAAGCAAATATGAACAAATTTGCTTTCTCGTGAGGATTTCAAGTTCACTCCACTCAGCAATAATGCCGTGGATGAAATTGGCATGCCATTCTGCCGTTTAGTCTCAGTAAATTAGTAAATCAATCCTCTGATTGCTAATCAAGCAAAGTAATAAGGAGTTATCGTTTTTTTAACGGTGAGGATTCTGCCTTCCCTAACTGACCTCCGATGGCACATCACTGGTAGGAATGAACCCCGTCATTGCATGATAAGAAATCGCATCCTAAAATATGAAATCAATTAATCAAATTATTCGGAAAAATCTGGAAAATAGCAGTCAGAAATGTCTTACCTTGTAGATGGACGGCCAATTGCTGAACGATGGTCAAGAATAAGGATGTATTCAGATAATTTTTATCATAATTCCTTTTTCAAGTAACGGTTGTGGCATCATACAAAATTGTGGACGCCATAGATGCAGTTGAGGAAATCAGCCGACTCGCAGCAACTCATTAGAAAACTGTAGTTGCTGATCAAAGGTGTTTCCAGGAAACCTGAAAAACAATAAATTGATCATAGAATACAAAACAAAATATGTCTTCGGTAACGGTGGTGATTTAGTGGCCAGGAAATTATTTTTTCATGTTTGAGTTAATTATTCTCAAAAAAGACGGAAATTAGCGGGGGGGGGGGCAGGGTGGCAGAGTTGGTTTGTCGGCATAAGGAAAGTCAGTTCTCCTGCGGAGTTTCAGTACATTTGAGAAGCACCACTCACTCAATACCTGCCAGCCATGGTAACGGTCGTGAGCACAGCATGACCGTTACCCGATAATTTCAGGCTGATATCGTCTTATATTCTGTCTAGAAATGTTTTGTAACAAACAGACTGTGAGTGAATAACATACTGGCAAATCTACATGATTGTCTAATTTTTATTTCCCACATCCTGTCAGTTAAAAACAGATTTTTTATGTCACATTTTGGTGTCCTCTTTGAGCTGAAATTTTTTTTAATTAACTTAATTAAAAAAAACCACTTGGGTTCAAATGGTAGTTTTATCCTCACTATATCTCAAACGTGCTGAATAAGATAATCATGAATTAAATGCATCTATATATATATATGCAGGGTTTGTCAAAACCCTGAATTATATTTGCAGCAAATTTATTTGCAATATTTGAATTTGGTGGCATGGATGGCTCTGTTCTGGGGCTTCCCCGCCCTACCACGCGTATGCATGAAAAGCCAGTTTGGCAGGAAGAGCCAAAAACCTGCCCTTCCATGCATATGTGTGAAAGCCATTGGCGGAGAGGGCAGCAGCAAACCCCCAGGAGTACAGAGCAGAGCAAACATCAGTGACAGCGGCATCATTGTATAATTCAGAAAAAACATGTAAAGGAGGAGCTGAGGATGGAGGTGGGTTGCAAAATGAGCAGAGAAAGTGGCAATAGTAGGCAGGCAGAGCATCATTAAATAGGGCACCTTGTTTGAGATTTGCCAGTTGAGTGCCTGAAATGAATCAGCTGAGCTGTCAGCTGATGTGGGCTTGGCTTGTGATCTTTACTATCACTAATAAAGGCAGCCTTGCAAGCTAGGCGTAGCTCCATGGCCTGCCTGAACTATTGCTGTGCTAAATATATATATATATATATATATATATGATTCAAAATAAATCTCGAACATAAAAAACAGTGTTTGTTATTTTTATTCATACCCATTACATACTTTATAAGCTTTTCATGATAGTCTTTGTTGATAAAGCACTGTTTGAAATGTTGGTGTCTGCAAAAATGTGTTGGTTAATTAGCATAATTATTAAACAATCAATCAATCAATCAAACTTTATTTATAGAGCACTTTTCATACAATAGAAGCAGCCCAAAGTACTTTACATAAAAACAATACAACAAACAAGGGTCACAAGAAATATCCCCTTCTCCCACACATATTCACATGCACGCACACACACACACACACACACACACACACACACACACACGCAGATTTAAAAACACTGAAGAATTAAGAACACTGAAGAAACACTATCCCACACTCACCACTTTGGAGTGAGGAAACACTGGAGAGAAGATAATAGATACTATGGAGAGATTAAGGATAACTGTTCAAATTAAAATTCAGTAAATATTTAAAAGGTTAAAATAATAAATAAAAATTCAGATAAAGACCAAACATAAAAGGTAAAATAATAAAATAAATAAAATTCAATTAAAAAAAACCAGATTAAAAAGGTAAAAATAATAAAATTAAATTCAGCTAAAAACCAGAAATAAAATTCTGTTAAAAAGCCAGACTAAAAAGGTAAAAATAATAAAATAAATAAAATTCAGTTGAAAGTCAGGCTAAAAAGGCAGGTCTGCTTTAAAAAATGTCCGCGTTCTCTGTTTTCCTCAGGTCCTCAGGCAGACTGTTTCACGAATGTGAGCCGCAATGGTAAAAGGAGGCCTCACCATATGTTTTGGTAAAAACTTTTGCAATAATTAAAAGGTCTCTGCTTGGAGACCTGAGAGTTCTAGAGGGCTCATATGTTAAAAGCAAATCAGATAAATAATTAGAACCAAGATCATTAAGAGCTTTAAAAACCATTAAAAGGATCTTCAAATTGATTCTGAAACAGACAGGTAGCCAGTGCAGACTTCAAAATTGGTGTAATGTGTGCTCTCTTTCTGGTCCTCTTCAGAACCCGTGCAGCTGAGTTCTGAAGAAGCTGCAGTGGAGCAATGCTTTTCTTAGGGAGACTGGAAAAAAGAACATTACAATAATCAATTCTACAGGTGATAAAAGCATGCATTAGTGTCTCTGTGTTGGCTTGAGATAAAAATGGCCGCACTCTGGCAATGTTCTTGAGATGATAAAAACCACTCTTTGTTATACTCTTGACGTGAGCATTAAAATTTGGTTTAAATCTAAAATAACACCAAGTTTTTTTACCTGCTCAGATGTGTTACAGGCCAGGGCTTTGAGTTTAAAATTAAGTTTTTCTCTGTGTGCTTCAGGACCGATTACAAGTACTTCTGTTTTGTCCTGGTTGAGCTGTACGAAGTTACCTGCCATCCATGACTTGATATCTAAGATGCATTTTAAAAGGGCCCAATATCATCAGGAGACACGGCTGTGTAAAGCTGTGTGTCATCAGCATAACTATGGAAATTAATGCCGTGTCTCCTGATGACGTCCCCCACTGGCAACATATAAAGATTAAAAAGAGTTGGACCCAAGAGCCTTGGGGCACACCACAATTCAATTCATAGCTTTTTGAGGAACATTCGTCCATGCTTATGAAAAATTCTCTGCCAGTAAGATAGGATTTAAACCAGTTAAAAACAGTACTAGAGAGGCCAATCAGGGTATGAAGTCTGTCCAGGAGAATTGCAGGGTCAGCTGTGTCGAATGCTGCGCTTAGGTCAAGCAAAACAAAAACAGATCCAAGTTGCACCTTAGGTCATTTACAACTTTTGTTTATTCCGTTTCTGTACTGTGTTTAGCCCGGAAACCAGACTGACATTTTTCAAAAATGTCATGAGAGTTTAAAAAAATCATTCAGCTGATTAAAAACAAGCTTTTCTAAAATCTTACTTAAAAATGGCAGATTAGACACAGGTCTGTAATTACTGACAACTGATGGATATAAATTGTTTCTCTTTAGATGGGGTTTGACTATTGCAGTTTTAAGAGAGGTTAGAAAAACCCCGTCGGAAGAGAACAGTTAATAATATTGAGCAAATCTTCATCTAAAAAGCCATAAACTGATTTAAAAAAGAATGTGGGGATGGGATCTAAAACACAGGTTGTGGGTTTAAGTTGAGAAATCACCTTTATCAACATCTCAGCATCAACCAGGACAAATTTCTCTAGTGTTTCCCCACCTGCAAAGAGAGGTTCATGGGTGTTAAAATCCAAGGTTTGACAGTGGGATAAGTTTGACCTTATGGCATCTATCTTAGTATTAAAATAGGCAGCAAATTCTTAATACTTTGAGTTAGATGGCATATTGTTTGGGTTATAAAGAACAGGATTAATTAAACGATCAATTGTTGAAAAATTTTTTGGTTGTTCCAGATATCACGGATGAGTTTTGAAAAATGTGCTTGATTGCTTTATTGCCTTATTATAGATAATCAGCTGTACACGGGAAATTTGGTAGTTGATAGTTAATTTGTTTTTCCTCCATGGTCTCTCAGCTATTCTACAGTTTCTCTTCAATTTTTTGATTTCTTCATTTATCCAGAGAGGTGTTGGATTAGAAACTATTTTTATTTTAAAGGGGAAACTGAATCAAGAGTGGACCTGAGTTTACTGTTAAAACTTTCAACCATGAAATCACACGAAAATGGTAGAATATCTGCCAGAATGTCATGTAAAAGATGAATAAAATTTGCAGCCACTTCCAAGGTAAGATAGCGTTTCCTCACAGTTTGTTGTGGAATATCCTGTTTTATAACACAAATGACGGTAAAATATACACAATAATGATCAGATATGCCAACATCCACAACAGAGGAGACACTGACAGATAAGCCGTGGGTTATTACAAGGTCCAATGTATTGCCTCTGTTGTGGGTTGGCAAAGTGATATGCTGGTTAAAATTCATACAGTTCAACATGTTTAAAAAAATCTGAGGTAAAAGAGTCTGATTGATTGTCTACATGAATGTTAAAATCTCCTACGATAATACTCTTATCACAGTTAGTGTGGATGATTGAAAGGACTTCTGAAAAATCTGAGATAAAAGAGGAACATTTTTTCGGTGGCCTCTAAACAGTCAAACATAATATGGGAGGGCTGTTAAAAATAAATACGATATTCAAATGATGATATTTGTCAAATGTATAGTCCTTAAAATCCATTGCTGTGGAGAGGATGGTTGCTGTTCCCCCACCTTTTTATCAGTCCTGGAAGAGTATAAAAAATTATAATTGGGTGGGGAAGCTTCCGTAAGTGTTGCTGGACCATTTGTGCCAAGCCATGTCTCAGTTAAAAACATGCATTGGATGTTGTCTAAGATCAGGTCATTGATGAGAAATGATTTGTTTGAAAGAGACCGGACATTTAAAAGTGCCATGTGCAGTGTAGTGCTGAGGGGAGGGTTAATTGTTGATGGTTTATGTCTGTGTATAGTTTTGAGATTATTAAGACTTATTCTAGAAGTCCGTTTGATGGTGTGTCTAGTGGTGATTAAAACAGGGATTGATGACCAGGAGGTGATCATGCACTCACAGCAGGGGGCGCTCGCCAGCAGACTGGGGCATGAGCCGCATGACGGTGGCAGAGAGGAAGAGTTGTGTCCAGTGACTGTTATGGTGTTCAGGTACAATACAGGAATAATTTCTCATGCATGCCTGTTTGTGGTAACGGAATGAAAAATATTTGCTGCCAGGGCCCGGGAACCATGTGGACTGGGGTGAATTCCATCTCTGCTAAAAAATGGCACGCAGTTCCAGAAGAGGTTAAAATTGTCAATTAAAACCGCATTATGAGAGGAGCAGACTGACTGTAGCCGGGTGTTGAGACTCAGTAGCCTGCTAAAACGCCTTATGCCTCAATGGAAGGAGGGGAGCGGTCCAGAAATAAAAATGGATTTGTTCATTTATTTATTTATTTATTTATTTTCCTTTATTACATGAAAGTCCCGCTGAGACCGAGGTCTCTTTTTCAGGGGCGCCCTGAATACAATAAAACAATTGCAAAGTGGGTTAACACACAGAGCATAGTATAATTCACACAATTACATATAACAACGCAGAATAAAGGAAAACAAACTTTAAAATACAGTTAAAAATAAAAAAATAAGTAAAACATTCAAGCGCAAAGGACAGAGAACAAGTCCAAAGTTAAAACTAAAGGCAAGTACATCTGGCCTCCTCAAGTAACATCTCCCACAGTCGATTCTTGAAGGATTCATATGGAATGAGACAATCAAGCTTCAGAGTGTCTTGGCATCTATTCCAGACATAAGGAGCAAATGAGCTAAAAGCAGAACAGCCCAAATTTGTCCCAGTCCTGGGTGACTCTAACAAAATCCAACACTGCGATCTGACATGCTTGCTTCGGATTTTGAAGGACAAAAGCCTAGTAAGATATGAAGGAAGTTTGCCAAGCAATGCTTTATAAATAAATAAAATACAATGGAGCTTCCTTCTAAAATAAAGTCCCTGAGAAAGTTAAAAAGACTTAAAATCCTGTAGAGTATACAAAAGTGCAACACGCTTCAGCCAAGTTTTAAAAGTGAGGAAAAGGTGCTCAACAGTGCAGGACCTTACACATAGGGAAAACTTTTACCTGGGCACTTCAGAGAGACTACCCAAAGACAGTGGAGCACTCTTACAGGTCTGCATGTTTAATTGCAGGGGGTGAATGACTGACGTTTCGACAAAAGTCTTCCTCAGAATCATCAGAACACAGGAAGAGGTGGGGTATATACACCCGTCCCTGTGATGATAACTGACAGCTGCTATTTGGGGGAAAAAATTACAACATAAATCAAAAAATCAAAAAATAAATAAAAGGCAGAAAAGTGAACAAAAAATAAGGCATTCGTATAGAATGAAGTGCCCAGGTAAAAAGTTTTCCTACTGTTAAAATCCTGTTTTAAAATTTCACTCTTGCAATCTGCAGTATTGTTGGCCCCACTGTGAATCACAATGTTTCTGGCGTTTGGATGGTCACTCAGGAGAGCGGGGATCTTGTTGACCATGTCCAGGACTTTGGCACCAGGGAAACAGTAAGCTGTAGACGATTTGGGTTTGATGTGTCTCACGATGGAATCGCCAACAACCAGTGTGACGGGTGAAGGAGGCTGGGAGGGCTGGACTGGAGGGGGTACTGCACCGACGGACTGCTCGCTGTTACCTGGAGAGGGGGTGTGTCGCTGCCGACATGCCCCCCTCGGCCCGGCTGTAGGATGCGGGGTGAACTGTATACTGCCGGGACGGACAAGTGGGATGTGCTGTTGAGAGCGATGGTCAGTAGTGGAGGGCTGAGAAGGTGACCTGTCAGAACCCAGAGACAATGGTGGGGTGTGTTGTCTGCTGAGTGGAGGGGAAATCCCTCTCGTCCAGGACGGAGAACTTGCTGGACAGCTAGAGATCCTGAGGTGGATATGACTGGCAGAGGAGCTTCCCACTGTGGTTGCCCTTCCCCACAGCAATCCATGACTCCCTGTGGCTAGGTGTGGAGCTAGCTTGGGACTTGGGTTTGGCTCCTAGCTGAGTCCAGTGGTCTTGAGGCTGGTCAGCGACGGTGTCAAGGCACAGGACAGTCGACTCCAACTCAGCGGCTTCTGTGGTGGTGACAACACGCCCACGGTGACCAGGGAGCCCAGTAGCTGTTCTTCTTCTCGCAGCTGGTTCAGGATGGATATCCTCTTTTCCAGCTCAGAGATTTTCTGGTTCAGGCGGACACAGCCTTTTCAGCCGGATGGTGAGGTACGTGGAGGCATGGTGTGTACAGATGATTCCGGTGACGGGAACAGGCTCGGAGACTGGCCAGACTGTCTGGCTGTGGCTGTTAGCCTTCTCCCAGCAGTGGTGGTAGCTTGCCGGTAGGCTAACGTAAGCTACAATGCTAAAAACAAGCTGCGGTATGCTAGCAGCAGGGCTGTCTGTAGACAGTGATTTGAAACCCCATATAAAAGCGTCCGATTAAAACCTTTTACTTTGACAGAACATAGGGTTAAAACGACCAGTATCTCAAAACATATCTTGGACGCAGCACCCAAACTAGTCCAGAACGCCTCTCCCTACAGCCCTGTTTACAGCTGTAATACCTAAACAGTCTGGCTAAACCTTGAACTTTAACCCCTGAATTGAACGTTAACCCTGAATTAGCGTCACATGAAAACAAAAGCAAAGTTTGCAGTATTTTTTTTCAAAATAAAACATATCACGGATGCAAAAGTCATCAGTTTAGGTGGGGAAGAACACGAGCAACACATTCAGGTAAAATAAATCCTGGAAAAATGGTGACATGTTCAAAAAAATTGTGTCCTAAAATAGGGTAACGTTCCTCTCCAGTCATGCCTGGCAATGTGATGAATGTTCAAGGCTTGACAGGACCATTAAATCATGGTCACTTTAAAAAGTTGTATGCCAGATGTATTGGGAATTTAATATTCTATGTAGCCAGTATCCAAAGTTTTCGACGCCCACACGGATTACCAACATGTTGAATGAGAAACTGTGTCTGTTACCTTATTGTCCAGTTCTGTGATGAACATTTAAGCTGCGATAAAATACCCTGGTTTGGAAATGTTCGACTTTTGGCCCCAGCTGGGAATTCACCTTGATGGAATTCCCCAGCGATGCAGGGAATTTTGAAAACAAACAATGTCAAGTTGGGTTGGTCTGGGTCCAGTTTTCAGTACAGTGTTCACATTATGTCCGTAACAACAGCAGTTTTCTAAATCGCTGGAATTTCAGATCATGTGTATGTTATGATGAAAATGTGTTGCTGTGTTGTGTTGTTACTTTAGATCATTACCAAGTTTGTTGGTTAATAGTCATACTTTTCGATAAATTTGTGTTTCAGTTGAGGAAGTTCATCTGATAGTGTAACATAACGCAAAGTGTCCAGATTTTAAACCAATCAAAGTGCATTTTTTTTTTCTTTCTGATATCTGCTTATAGTTGCCCCTGTTGTATAATAAGAGACACTTGGAAAAGATCAAAATTTAGTAAGAGTTCTTACCTGAGGTAGTGGCAACTTTTAATGGACACCTTGCGATGAACATTACGCAGACTGATAGTCAGGGTTCGCACGGGTGCTTAAAAACCTGGAAAGTCCTTGAATTTCATAATAGTAAAATCCAGTCCTGGAATGTCCTTGAAAATTATTAAAGTGCTTGAAAGTCATGGAATATTTCAAAGTTAATTATAATCATGTACAATATAAATATATGCTTCAACTTCTAAAACAATTTAATGAAAAATATTAAAAACTGCGTCTAAAATTAACAAGAAAACATACGTGGGGGGGGGCGTTGTCATCATCAGGCGTTGAAGGGTGACAGGCCTACAGGCGGGATTGCAGGTGCCCTTTTCATATTAGCCTACAGTGTGCTTTCGATAGCCTCCTTTATTCTTTATTCTTTATTCAATCTCTGAATAGTCTGAAACCTGCGAAAATGCTGGGCAAGTGCTTTTTTAAATTTGAATTGGCTGAAAATGAAGCTTATAAAGACTGGCTTCGAGAAGACAAACGAACAAATACAGAGCGGGATGCTTTTACAGCAAGAAGAAATTTGACATTTGTAACATGGGAGAGGCTGCCGTCAGAAGTCATATGTAAGGACAAAAGCATTGTGAGTTGAAGAGAAGGCAAAGTTTTTTGAAAGTGAAAAGCTTCTTCCCTGTCTCAGCGTCAACTTCGCGGCCGTCTTCTTTGACCCAGGCAAGCAGCAGTGAGACACGACCTAGCATGGCTGCGGGAGAAATAGATCACGTTAACCCCATACGACCTAACGTGAGTTCCAGTTCATCAACCTCGACAGGAATGGCCTCTTTTGTTACCAAAACGGACTGTTTAAAATCAGAACTTTTGTGGTGTTTAAATGTTATGGACAAGCATTATTCGTATAGATCATGCAAGGGTGTCAACAAGCTATTTCAGTGCTTGTTTCCTGTCAGTGAGCTCGCAAAATCTTTCATATGTGGAGAGTGCAAATGTGCATATCTCTCTTGCTATGGACTTGCACCATATTTTAAGTCCATGCTGGTGCAACAAGTAGAAAAAGCAGGTGAATATGTGCTACTATATGACAAGAGCTTGAACCACAAGTCGCAGTCCAAGCAAACGGATGTCCATGTTTGGCTGTGGGAGAATGACAGGGTCATTTGGTACTTTGGATCTCATTTTATGGGTCATGCAGATGCTGACACCATGCTCCAGCATTTCAATGATTGTGTGGACAAGATCAACATGTGCAATTTGGTACAGGTGTCGATGGACAGCCCGGGGAACTGCAGGTTGAAGTGGGGCACCACTATATATATATATATATATATATATATATATATATATATATATACACACACACACACACTACCGCTCAAAAAGTTTGGGATCACTTGGAAATTTTCTTGTTTTCCCCGGCAACACACATGAAATTAGTCTGAATAGGAAATATAGCAAATGAACAGAACATGCTGACATTGTCTGAGTTAGAAATAATGATTTTAATGGAAAATGATGAATATGTACTTCAAACTTTGCCTTCATCAAAAAAACCACTTTCACTGTTGATACTGAAACTGGTGTTTGACGGGAACTATTTAGCGCAGCTGCTAGTTGACAACCTGTGAGGCGTCTTTGTCTTAAACTACACACTCTCAGATATTTGTCTTCTTGCACAGTTGTGCATCGGGGCCTCCCACTCCTTTTTTTTTTTTTTTTTAGTGCCAGTTTGTGCTGCTCTCTGAAGGAGTAGTTGACAGCATGGTAAGAGATTTTAAGTTTTCAATTTCTCGCATTCAATAGCCTTCTTTTCTAAGCACAACAATAGACTGACGGGTCTCTAAAGGAAGTTCTTTCTTTCTGGCCATTTTGAGCCTGTAAACAAAACAAACAACTGCTGATGCTTCAGGTACTAAACCAACCTCAAGAATGCCATGCTCCTTTTTGCGCTCCCTTATTAGTTCAACGGTTTTCAGCTGTGCAACACATTTGCAGAAGGGTTTTCTAATAATCAATTAGCCTTATAAAATGCTTAACTTGGATTAGCAGCCATACCAGGAGATTGATGCAGAGGACTGACAGTTGCTGATAATAGGCCTCTATGCAAAAATGTAGATCATTCTTTGAAAATCATCTGATTAATTTTAATCGTTTGTGAAATGGAAAAAAATGTTTGTGAAATGCATGAAAATGTATTTTTCTTTGGAAAACAAAGAAATTTGCAAGTGATCCCAAACTTTTGAGCGGTAAGTGTATATATATCAGTGGCAGCTGGTGAACTGGCGATTGGGGAGGCTGAAACCCATCCCTTAAAAATAATGATTGGTCATGACCTGTTTTCAATCATTCATTTGAATTACCATGACAGAAACTCCGAAAACTCTCAACATCATCAGGTGTGGTCAGTTGTCATTAATAACGCATACCTGTCAACGGTGGCATATTTACGTTCCTCTGCTGTAGTCAGCAATTATTCAACGCATATGTGAAAGATTCTCGCGCAGAGCTGAAGTCCTTGTGCATGGAGTTTTATCAGTTTCACGTGTGATTATGACACCGGACTTCTTGCGTTTTTCTTTACTCAGGGGATGGAAGCAATGCATGTGTTTCATTATCGTTTAAATTGTTTAAATGAAATAAGATCATGTGAAACGTCTTTCTTCCATTGATCTTATTTCATTCAATTCACAATTAAAATAATAATTTAAACGATCATGGCCCCTCCCCCATCTCCCTAGAGCAGAGTCAGCAGATTTGCATATTTTATTCTGTTTCATCATATGACAAAAAAAACGCTGAAATATTTAAATAAATGCATCGCCTGCCCCATCCCATCGTTCGTGCTTTCACGCACGCGTAAATATTATTTTTATATGAAATATGTATTATCCTCTCAATTTCTATTTGATGTACAAACTCAAATAAAAACTAGCATGGAGTTTCAAACCAGCACTTCCGACAGAAGTTGATGGCAAGGCGCTTCGTGACTTAGTTTCTATGCTACGACGTATTGAACTAGTCACGTGTTGATCATGGGGGCGTGATCGGTGACTCTTGAGGGTTAAGAATTTTTATTTTTTTTTTAAATATAACAAGGGGCTCCTCAGAGCCTGTGCTCGGGCTGGGTCTAGGCCTGGGCCAATCGCGAAACCGCGCGCGCGCATGAGCAGGACAATCACAACCCTGAAAAAAATAAAAAGAAGAACGGAGCGGAAACTTAGACTCGTGGCCTACCGGCTCGAGTAAAGAGTCAAAGACAAATACGAACAGCAGGACGTTGGTCGATTGACACTCAACTTGTATGACCATCATTAGCGCTGAGACACAATAGGACGCAAAGCCCTATGCGGTACATCAGATGAAGTGTCGGGAAGTTCAATTATCCAGCCGCAGCAGACTATAAAACGTAAGGCCAGTGTTCTGACAAACCGAGCTGAACTGGATAAACAATATTAATTAAGCATACAAATCCTTAGTGAGCAGAACTTGTGCATTTTACTATGATGTATAAATAATACTTCAGGAGATGGCGATTTCAAAACTTAAGTTTGATTCAATTTGAACACTTTGACACTTCTGATAACACGTTCAGATACAAAGGACTTCGTTTTTTTTTTTTAACCAGAGTTGAAGCAATGAGGGGAGGTGGATAGAACTCAAGATATCACGACGCTGTTGACTGAACAGGAAGTTTGCAAATATCAGACTTGATCTCCATGATATTTAAAAAGCATGAAGTAAATCAAAGCTATGGAAAATGCATAAAATAATGCTAAAAATACATACATGGCATATTTAAATGGGAATAAATGGCAAATTGTAGTAATTCTGCCCACGATTTGTTATTGATAGGCCTGAGAAAAGGCAAATGAAGTTTGGTCCGCAATCCACGAGAACTTAGAATCTGTTCGAGCGAAACTCTGATTGAACATGCACAGTTATACCATGTGACGTCATTTTCGTGAGCCTAGGTAGTAGTAGAGTTAACCAATCGAACTAAGCCAAGCAGTTTGAAACTTAAGTCACTTGACCAAGCAGCATCTATCCCAGAGGTTCTTAGAAAAGTTAGAATTTGCCATCTCCTAAATACTTCATTATAGCCGAGTGAATTAGGTCCAGCTGAAAGACTAAAATTTATTATTTGTAGTAATCCATAAGGCATCAGACATGAACAAGATTAAAAAAAAAGCTGTGAGCTCGTTCAGTGCCGCGGTGAGATAGTGTTCACGATGTGCTTCCTAATCGTATACCCCACCGTACAAAGGAAACTAGTGAGCATCCTGTATGTAAAGAAAAACGAGGGTTACCTAACAGCTGGGGTAACTTCACAAAATGAGACATTACAACAGATTACTGCGCCGCTAGTACAAACACTGCAGAGATTCCATGAAATATTTGCACTCCAGCACACTTTTGTTTGCAAGACATGCAGGTCCAATCACCCTGCTCCCGATTAGGACAATACTTTAGTACGCTTACTGCATTTTTAACGTATCCAAATGTTTTTTCAACACCCCAAAAAGATCAGCATTTGAACAGTGGCGATAGCATTTGAGAGCATTTTTAGCATTTGAGATCATTTTAAAGCAGCACTATGTCGTTTTTGCCGGATTTGCTCGTGGTGTCCCCCTGCAGTTGATAAACGGTATTGTCTGTAACAACTGTCGTAAAATCTGTCTACACGTGCATTTGTTGACAAGCCAACTACACCAGCGAACGTTCTGAAGCAGGACATGGAATGTGCGATCCGATCAACCATGTCTTCAGACCAGTTAAGAGTGACTTAAAAATCGGTCTAACTCACGTAGATGGCTAAGTCCACACTACAACTATAACAACAATGTTAATGGCAAACGACATCATTGTGGTCACTTTCAGAGCGATTTTACGCACGTTAGAAAAACTGACCACCAATCGAAAGTCGGAATTTACAGGGCGTCGCGTTCATTCAACATGGCAGATGACATCGCAGAGAAAAAAGGGCTCTGACACAGCTGGAGAGCACAATATCAATGTTTACACAGCGATATCATTCAACAGTGTTGATGCTCAAATAGTTACGGTTATGGTTATGGTTATCATTATAGTTATTTTTCTCAGTGTGGGTGGCTCTTTATAGCATTTTATGCATGCACTTTGAATGTCAGGAACGAAACCTAACACGGAAGTTGGTGTCGCTTACATGCACAGCTGCTACTAATCCTAGCCCTAACTGGCATCAATTCATTTTTGCTCTGCTAAGAAGTGAGAGGACGTCACTTACATGCAGAGTCGCTGTTCGAATAGGCAGTCCCTTTGTAGAATCCGATCACAAAGTCGTCATGCACAACACCGATTAGCTTGTGCAATAAAACAAGAGGGCGGCAGGGAGTTGACAGAAAATCCCTGAAACAACATGAGTACATGCTAACTCAGATCATTACCTTATCCTTCCGAAATAAAACATGACAAATCTTCTACCTTTAGTACTCTATATGGGACTGAAGTACACGTTGTGACGAATCCGTCTGTGGCTGAGGGGGTGCGTCCGGGTTCAATGATCGGGAAGGGCTCGCTCCTGCTCCGCCAGTTGGATCGTCTAAGTGGTGAGAGGAGAAGAATGCGGGGTAGGCAACCCGATCCATATACGTAAAGGAGATGGACTCGAACTTGGGGGCGGCTAGACAGTAACATTATTAAGGCACTCGATAGCCATGCGTAACGCCCAATGAGTGGTCCACCATTTTTCTACTCTCATTCTCACTCTCACAAATAATCTGCACAACACCAGATCCTTATATATCATCACGTCGCATGTAAATACACTTCATCACATTGATTCCAGAAAACTTGTATCATTCAGTCACACGCGCATACCGGTTTAATATGCTCGTTACAACGTTTATGATCACACATTTCGACTGTTGACTAGTTTAGCAATGTTTGCCAGCTAGCGATAGTATGACAACTTGCTAGCATGTCAGATACCAGCTAGCTAGATAAATCGCTGGAGACGATTATTTGGCTGAGCATAAACGGGGTACTAGATAATTTCAATGACACAACCTGACACAAAGCAAGTTCAAATGTGCTAGAACCAGATCTAGAATGAAGGATTAAGCTAACAATTTGTACTTACTTGTCCAAAAGTAACAACACCAGGTCGCCATCGGTCGGACATCTCTCATCCTCTAGTCTTTCAGCTCTCGCCAGCGAGTGAAAGTCGGTCCAATGTTGACCCTAGTCCTGGATCTTATTTTATCGCTTTCTCTTTTTTCTCTTAAATGTCTCCTCTGACAACAGCTTTGCCTTCTTCGGTTTCCTCGCTGCTTCAGCCATTACAACCACTTCCAACTCTGCTTCATTCTACAGTCACTCACTGGTCTTGAGAGACGTGGGGGAGGGGGATTGTGTGACGTATGCCGTAAAGCAGTAAGTAAGTCTTGTAGTTCTTTCTGGGCTTGGGTGGCCTGGGTTCCTACCCGAAACCCGAAGTTACATAGTGCCACTGAAGGCGATGCAGGCGCGATCGAGCCATGACAAAGGTGTCATTCAACCTATTATGAGTTGATGTATCGCCAGAGTGATCTTGGAAATATATATTTGAGAGTGAAAAAACTACATAGTGCTGCTTTAACTGAGCATACTATAATTTGTTTCACTTCTTTATACGTTTTCCCCTCTTCAACTTTTTAATCCAATTATTTCGTTTCTCTGAACAATGTTTGGAATGGCCTCTTTTGCTTTGCAATTCAGAAGGAAATATATTTTATAACAATGTGTGAAACTTTTGCTTTCCTTCGTCCTTAATAAAAGACAATTAATGACACCTGTTTCTTCACAGAATTAATTAATTCTCTAATTAAACTCCACACTGCTACCATTTTAAACATGCCCCTTACAAAGCATGAGCCAATTACTCAGAACAAGCAGCGAATGTCATGACAGTTGGGTCTGTTGTTTTTCTATTACACTACATCTACAAGTAAATTATTTGCCATGCAGAAATATCTACTGATAACAGTGGTTCATCAGGTCATTGATGTTATACTGCTATTTTTTGAACACAAATGTATCTGCCCTGAACTGCTACAACATTTGTGCTTCAAATATTTCAGGAGCTTTAAATTCTGAGTCGCTAAATAGCAGCAAGAACCACATAAAACAGTAGAGATCCTTGAAAATAAAGATGTAGTGTACCAACCCCTGGACAGAGTAGAAAAATATGGAATAAATATCCAGAAAAGCGGTAGGAAACAGTTTCAAGGTGGAAAGCTTGCCCAACAGCTTAGCTGCATGAATGAACTGCCTATTCTCAGACACAAGCCATTAACCTGTGAGTAAAGTTAATGGGTATTGTCCAGATTGCTCAGTACCACTATCCTCGACAGAATCTAAATCCCAGTCTTGGTGGGTGTTTTCAACATAATGACACACTATTGCATTTGGAAATTTACAGCAACACACTGAAAAAGATGTGGACAGAGTTTTTAGGTTCAGTCAGGGCTAGAGTAATACTGCCCTCCAGAGGAAGAATTTATGTCAACGCCTGGCACTGGGGAATGAAGAAGCATAATATTAAATCAGGTACTACACATTTTACCTTAAGAATGAATTTTTTTCATTTTAAAATATAATAACCGTATTGAAGCCAAAAGTTTTTGTTTGTACTTTTTGTTTGTCTGAATATCAAGAATAAAACACTGAGAGATAATCCCATTCAAACTTCCATCACAACTTTCTTTGAAAATCCAACAAGGAAATCATTCCTATACCAATGTCAGTAGACTTTTTTCCCCCACCTGAAGAGGGAGCGGAGTCGGACAAAGTATTTGGTGGCATTTGTTTGTCTGTTTTCTGTCAGCAATTTTGAGCAAAAATGGTTTGATAAATTCACACTAAATTTTTGGGAAAGGTTTGCAGTGGTACTAGGGTCACCTGCTTACATTTCAGTTCAATGATTTTATTCAAGCTTTTAATCTGGGTCAAAACCAAAGCATTCTCAAGCAATTCAAAATGAGCTAATTTTTTTCATGAAATGGTAAAATGCCTCACTTTCAACATCTGTTACATTGTCTATGTTCTATTGTGAATAAAATGTGGGTTTATGAAATTTGCATTCTGCAATCATTTGAAATCATTGCATTCTGTTTTTATTCACAATTTACACAGCACCACAACTTTTTTTGGAATTGGGGTTGCATATGCCCACGGCTTCCACATAGAGCTGAAGCCCTCACTATTTTCACTTCTGAACGACTTTTTAAACCCACTTAAGTTACTGACCTGTTGCCTCTTAACCTAATTAGCTGTGAGATGTTCCCCCAGGTGTGCTTCATTCACATAGTACAACTTTTCTAGTCTATTGTTGCTACTGTCCCAACTTTTTTGAAACATATTGCTAGCATCAAATTCAAAATGCACCGATGTTTTTCAAAAAACAATATAATTTCTCAGGTTGTCTTTGAACTATTTTCAATGAAATTAATGGCTTAACTGATTTGCAAATCATTGCATTCTTATTTATTTACATTTAACACAGTGTCCCAACTTTTTTGGAGATGGTGCTGTATATTGCCACAAGGAAGTAACAGGCCCTGAACATAGATGAGACCTTTCTGCAAGACACTACAATCATGGGGAGACCAAGGGTACCCCACAAATGCATACAAGGAATTTACCGGTAGGTCCACAGACTTGTTGCATTTTAATTGACAGATAAATCTTTATATTAATGTGGCACCATCCTGCAGCTGTTCCAGGTGGCTTTATTCATATAGGACACTCATTTATGGCTCCCACACCTTTCCAGAATGCACTGTCCAGCCAGCTGGCAGAACCCCTTTCCAGTGGCTTTCAGATCCCCCTCAAAAGGGAGGAGGATAACTCTTGGAGAGAGGGGCATCATGTTGTGCTATGACATGAAACAACCTGTGTGCTTTGCTGTGTGTGTGTGTGTGTGTGTGTGTGTGTGTGTGTGTGTGTGTGTGTGTGTGTATGTGGGGTGGGGGGGAATGAGAATGTAGATTGCCCTCCAGTAGAGAATGTAGATTGCCCTCCTGCTCCCCCGGTATGTTGCAGTGTTTCACTCTTGAAATATGTTTGCTGTGAATAAATACCTTTCCTAAGTTCTGTCCGAAGTTTGTTTTGTCTTGACAACTAGCGGTTCAAATTGGAAACTAATTATGTCAATTTAAAATATTTACGTGGTGTGGAGAATGACTGAATAATAATATCATTTCAATGAGATTAATGAATGAATGAAGAGTATGTTGCATAAAATGAGTTGGTTTACCATAAAATGTTCGTGTGAGTTATATTAGTTCAAGCAAATATGAAGACTTAGGCTGATGTTAATTACTTTAAACTAGCGAGCTGAAGTATTGCCCACAGAAATGACATCAGTGTTGACAAGATGAATGTCCCATGGAGCACTGTCCTCACAGCACCTATCCAGTTGGCTGGCCTTTGTCGTGTCCATTTAGAATGATTATTGATCGCCACCTTTGTCCTGCAGCCAAACCTTTTTCCATTTTGAACAAAACCCCATGAAAACTACCATAGTGACAGCAACAATTAACAGTTCCACATTTGATGTCTAACAGCTGGTTAACAGCTAGAAAATAATATGCAGGAACGCTGTTATTTACAAAGCAAGAACATCACTTCATTAGGTTGCTTGCACACTGAATATCCATCGAAGCACTAAATATCCATGAATTCTCTCCAGACTTCACAACGTCAGCCGCATGCCCTCAGCTTTACTAGAGCACAGTGGCGTTTTTAAGTGTAAAAACTTGGTGGGGCTAGAATGTATTTCAGCTCTGGGGGGGGGGGCACAGTAAACGAGGGGTATGGGGTGATTTCTATACAACAATTTGTGATAAATTAGTTTGTCTGCCTCCGTTTTACCTTTCAAGCTTTTAGTTAAAAGTCAACATTATCGCACACACGCACACACACGGAGGAGACGAGGGAGATACGACGCCTTGTGAGTTAGAGTTCGCCAATCTGAGGGATCGACGTTTGTTTAAAAGCCATAAGCCACCGTTGCTCCGCAACACTCAGAGCCTTCAAGGCCATAAACAAAGTAGAGCGCTAAACACCACTAAGTGCCACAGCAAACCGCACGCACAGACAACTTATTAGGATCGATCCACTCTATGACGGCATTATGACAACAACCTTGTCATTAAGCATATATGTGACACACTGTCATCACCATCTAGCCTCGACCCAGCAAAACAAGATATTATACATTAGTATACCGTTATCTTACTGTCATAATGTTGCAACATATTGAAATATGTTTAAAATACATATGACAAATATCTATGAACTGCAACATATTTTTTCCAAGTCTTTTTAATATCATTTAAAAATGATAGTAGATTCAGGCCTTTTTAATATTACAAAAATGATATAGAAATTGTGAAAAGAAGGAGCATTTATTTGTATCCAACCAGTATAATACCTGGGCCAACAACAATCTTGTAAACTTAATACTAACGTTAGGATCTGACCTGGCAGCCTTAGTAACTAGCTTTGGAATGCAATCACATCCTCTTTGTAAGTCGTTCAGAAGAAAAGATAGGATTTTAATAAAATTGGGCGGTGTGGAGAAATACCCGGATAACTATACATTATAATTATGATTTATTTGTTATAAAGCCTCAGCTTCCATGACTAGGGCTAGTCTAGCCGAGCTACGTTAGCATTTCGCTGGTGGACAAATAGTTACAGTAGCTCTCAACATAATGTTATAATACACAAATACATCCAAAATCTATCGTTAAATCTTACCAGCAAAAGGTAATTCCACGGGACCTGGTATTGATATCTCGTTCAGCATCCATATGCTGCGCAAAAATCTGGCATCTTTGGTGTAGATTTAAGTTTAAGCGCTCGACTGTTGTGAATACGAAGTTGTATTTTGGTAGTAAAACCGGCATTTTAGAGTATCAGGGCATTATGAATCATAGCTAAATGTGATAAGTTTATAACAAATCAAACCGCTTGGAAATCGGTCGAAAATTCAGCGAGTAATGATTTGTAGAAATTGTTTGATACTTCTAACCCTGCACTAACATGGTCGCCCGGTAGGCACGCCACTCCACCACTCATGCGACGTCTACGCATATGTCTATGCCTGATGAAATGACGCAGTAGTAGGGCTTGGGGCTGTCAGCCCCACATGCCAACAAATTCGTGCTACCTCCACTAATACAGCCAACACTCTGAGCATGCGTACTTATATTTTCACACGTATCGTAAACATTGCATTGCGTAAGGGGGGCTAGCCCCATTCATGCGGACATGGATCAGGAGATCGGTCTGAAGCAGCAAAACAGAGACCAATAAACATGAACTTAAATCCAAACACAAATTCCATGCAATTTAGGGAAATGCTAAATTTATAGACAATACATTTAATCAGATAATACGAGCATGTTTGAGAATTAACAATGTAATTTGCCTACGGTCCTTTCTGGTGACACCAGGTGGGGCTGTGCCCCACCTGCCCCTAATGACCAGTCGCCACTGCTAAGCATCATCCTATGGAGTTAAATTACTGCCAAAACCTAATATACAAACAGAACATGTTTTACAAATGCACTACGATTCACAAACAAATACAGTGTGATTTGCAAATACAAAAATGATTCACGTGCAAACAAAGTGTGGTTTGCAAAATAAAAAACGATTTGCAAACAAACACAGCGTTGTTTGCAAATATAAAAATGATTCACGTACAAACAAGGTGTGGTTTGCAAATGTAAAAACGATTTGCAAACAAACACAGTGTGGTTTGCAAATACAAAACACCATTAACAAATTAATGTATTCAGTTTTACAAATACAAAACGCACCTATTACAAGTATAATGACGTGAACCATTTCCTACACGCATAAATCACTTTTTGGCAGTTTTCTACCGGTGACATGGCGCCGATTTTCTCACTTGTATTTGCCCGAAGGATTTTCTCACAAATGTCCTCACTAAGTTATTGGCCCTGCTAAACAGCAGGTGGCGCTATGACTCAATTTCCTAGATCTCTTCACCGTGAAGTTGAACTGAGTAGAAAACGCCGCCAGCGACAAATCGTGGACTTGAGGATGATGGCTGAAGCTTAATTAAAAATGAGCAGCCAACAGGTGGGTTGGAGGTTTTTGCTGGTAAAAGTATTATGTCCACTAACGGTTTCGTGTGTAGGATGCTTGCTAAATATGTAGCAAGCTGACAAAAAGTGCATGATCTCAAGAGCAAGCTAGCTAGCAAACGGCAACCTAGCTCATATCAAGTCAGACTAATTTTCATTTTGATCTAGCGCTCGGCAATTTAGTCTAGAAGTTGATTGGTTCGCCCGTCCCGATTTCACGCCAGTTCATATTTTAGGTATACCAATCGCAGTTTTTAACTTAAAGATGTCTTCTAGCTAATTAAACTGATCGCATTGGAAACTTCATAGCTAGCTATATAGTCGCGAGGACATATCGGGGCTTGAACCAGATGTGGCTATGTCCAAAATCCTACCATAGCCACTTCTGGTTCGAAGCCCGCGATATAAACCTAGCTATATTAACACAAATTATTTTGTGGGCAGTAATCCAAGAGGGTGTTATTGGTGCATGATAATCGTAAAATGAGGGATTCCTGCTATGGTCTCCCCAGGACAGTCCGCGGCAGTGAAGTCGCGAGCATTTTCATCGACCCGTGTTGAATACATCGACACCCGTTCTCTGGTATATTATTCACGAAGCGGCTTCATCAGGGGTCGATTAATTCAACGCGTTAAATTCACCGTGGGTACGTTCGTTTAAGTGCATCGTGACTTACAAAATGGGTTGATCAGTGACGTATAATGTGATTATGGTTTCTTTACTGTGGTCTTTACACGATTAAAAAAAAAAAAAAAAACCTCATATTTCGCTTCCATTATTTGTAATTTAGAGCCGAAGGGTCGATGAAATAGTCACTTGCCTATGGATTGTCCCGGTCTGAGAATACCTCTGCTCCTCGATAATTTCTTATTGACCGAATCACGGTGGTGGTTTACAGTAACTTCGGGTTAAAAAAAAAAATCGTTGCGTCAAGCACTCATAACCTCGAGTTTATCCACCTGTGATACAGTCTTTTAATGTAATATATCATTGTCACAGATCCTCAGAATTTCTTAAGGAGTGTAATGACAACATCACACATCATTTGTAAATCTAATCAGCCTTTTCTTCAAGCTAATTTGTGAGTTATTAGTCATATCTAGTTTGAACAGAGAAAATATGAGCATCCTAACGTGTGAAACTCATGTTTTCTTTTAGTCTGAAATCATCTTGTGCTTGAAATCATCTTAAAGTTCTCTGATTAGGAAACTGCTTTTGTGCGAATTTAAAATTTTTTTTCACTCTTTTCATTTTTGTTTTTATTTATGCGTTTCCAGAAGCCAGAGTATGCCCATATTGAATCTGCTGCACGGAACTTGCTGTCTCTCTTAACAGCAACAGTCAGTCATGGGACAGTTCAGGATCAGGATCAGAATCAGGGCCAGTCTCCCAGCCAGGGACCTTGCCAGGAATTGAGAGTGAGACAGGCCAATATCCAGCAGGAGATGGCAAAGTTAGAAACATTATAATCTGGATGTATTGTATATTGTGTCTGTGGGCTGTTTTAGCTTTTGTGTGACATGTGCTTGAATTTGCTTCACAGGTCTTTTCCTGGTCTTTTTAGAGGAGAACGAACCAGAGGCAAACGCAGATTTCCTACACCGCTAAAACAGGTGTCAGCAGCACCCACAAAGACCACAAATCTCGTTTTATTTACTCCCAAAACCCATGACCAGAACACCAGGAGGACCTCTAGAGCTCACGCTGTTAATGGCAGGTTTAGGTAAACGCCAAATAACTTTGCCTGAACGCAGCAACCATGCAGAGGTAAGCATTTCTAAAATTATATGTTATGAAGAGGTCATTAATAGTGGTAATTTATTGGTAATAATTGGAGTGCTAATGATTGGTTGTAATGCGTGGTCACATATATCGTCTTCCTTCGAAGATTTCAGCTGCGCTTTTGGCTGAATACCCCAAACTGGAGAGACTGTCTGGTGGATGGCTATTTTATAAGGCATCGGGTAAGAGGATTCAGCATTGACATTGTATGGCACATTTGAAACGGATGTTGCGTTAACACAATAATTGAGTGTTGCTTGACCATGCTGACTATCATCATTTGGGAAATTTCTGCATAAAGTTAACATTATCACTTTTCCTGCCTCTGAAAATACTGAAGGAGGAAGTGGCCAGAGAAAACTGTGATCCCGCCTGAGTCTGAAGGCTATACTGCAAAACTTCTGAAGACCATATCCAATAATGGAAGATGCATGATTTTCATCATTCCACTGCAAGATGAACTGGACACCATGCCACTTCCTGCTGATGCCCCCGAATTCAGCAAAATGCCAAAATCGCAGTGCAAGACATGTGGAGAGATTTTACCATTACAAGTTCTTGCCCTGCATGTGAACTCTTGCAGCAAGTCTGCAGAAGACGCTGAACAAGTAGGTTTTTTGACTTTACTGAGCAACAGTGCCTGGCTCTTGAAATCTTTTTAATTTTACAGGGAATGCATATTAAGACAACTGCTTTACAATGATAGTGTTGTCATTAGTTTAGTAAATTTGATCCACTCAACAGGAAAACGATGAGGATGCTGATGAAAAACAAGATCAGGATGCAGATCATCCAGGGCTAGAGCTGGCTTCTGAAACCTATTAGTCAAATGATTAGCCAAAAAGCAATGTCAATTAGTCAAATAACTTTACCCCTAGTCACTTTTTTTTTATCTGATGTCCAGTTGTGAGGGTATCTAATACCAATCGATTTCTTGTAGGTTTTGTTGCACCGTCGTTGTATTATTTTGATCATGCTTTTACTTAAAACCATGTGCTGTTAAATGTCCTATCTGACCGTGTGCTTTCCTCTGTCCTTTCTGACTTAGCCTCGCCTTCCTTGTTTCCTGTGCTAGTAGCATGCTTTTTTTTAGTATTAACCCCACCTCACTTGGGACTTTCTCCCTTAGCTTGCTTTATTCCCAGTCTGCTTTTTGCATGAATTATTTTTTTAATCTGCATGTTACTGACACAGGTTAAAGAAGCTGGTCCAAGTCCAGAAGAAGAGGAAGGGGGTCAGAAGGCTTTGGCAAAACAGAAGAAGCTACTGCCTATGAAAGAAATGCAAATAAAAAAAGATTTATGCAAAAAACAACTAGCTTTTTATTCAGTACAAAGGACCAAATATTGATAACAAAGTACTTTCAAATGTTCTTTACTGACCATTGAGCTTCAAGGAACAACTGTAGTGTTATGCTGAGTGAGAACTGAACACTTGGACTTGGAAAAATTACATTAACATGGACTACATGTGCAACATCATAATGTTGCATAAATCCAACCACATCAACTTGCTTTTTATTCAGTACAAAGGACCAAATATTGATAACAAAGTACTTTCAAATGTTATTTACTGTCCATTGAGCTTCAAGGAACAACAACTGTAATCAGTACCACTAACAGCTGCGTAGTCTATTGGCTCGAGCATGAGCTGGTGGGTGGAGTATTCCGTCCTAATAATGCTGCATTCATGCGATGTTGGATGGTCGGAGTTCCCAAGTCGGCAAATCGTTCTTCCGACTTTGTTGTGTTCATGTGCTTTGAAGTCGTAAGGTGGGAAAAACATGGATGCTGCAAAGACGCTTGAGTTGTATTTAAATGCTCGGAGCGTTTAAAGAAAACACTGACAGCCGTTTCCAGTTTTTTTTTCGTGACACTGAAGAACAACCGAAACCGATCAGGTGATCCATGAAATATGATTGATTTCATACATATGTATTTTAACACGTTGACTGCCGACTACGAGATAACTCGTTATGGCGGGTCTGGGCCAGCGCTAGACTTGAAATTTCGGGGGAAATTATCCATCCCTTTATTGACTACAATTAGTCCTGGCTAATTCTTGATGGTTTTCCTTTATAAACCGTTTTTCCAATTCAAGAATAATCAAGTGGCAATTGAAGACACGGCTTCTCCCCCATGCGATCTAACCGCAAATAATGGGCTACATTCAGTAGAAAATAATTTAATTATAATTAGGTCTATGCACTGGCACTCAGGAACGGTATTTTTTTTTTCCAGCGAGAGCGGCATTGCAGAACCTCATTTGCGAATGAAGGTAATTCTGGTGACAAGTACGTGGTTTCCTCCGTTACATTTTCCAGTCTGACAGCTGTCTATTTTTTTACAGCAAGTTGCATGACCGTGCTGCAAAAACAGGTGTAGGTACTTGCCAAATTACCTTCATTCGCAAATGAGTTCTGGAAATGCCTCTCGCTGGAAAAAAAAAAAAACGTTGCTGAGTGCCTGTGCATAGACCTAATTATAATTAAATTATTTTCTACTGAATGTAGCCCATTATTTGCTGTTAGATCGCACGGGGAGAGAAGCCGTGTCTTCAATTGCCACTTGATTATTCTTGAATTGGAAAACGTGTTTATAAAGGAAAACCATCAAGAATTAGCCAGGACTAATTGTAGTCGATAAAGGGATGGATAATTTCCCCGAATTTTCAAGTCTAGCGCTGGCCCTGACCCGCCATTACGAGTTATCTCGTAGTCGGCAGTCAACGTGTTAATCAGAAAAACTTCCGTATTTGCTTAAAAGTAAACTACACATCCGCCATTTTTTGGTGAATGTGACGCAAGTTGGAAAAATCGGAGCTCTGAAATGATACCCAAGTTTCCGACCTGTAATTTCCGAGTTCGACGCCGCTCAATTCATTTTTGACAACTCAGAGCGCGTTTTCCGACTTCGAAGTTGTTTTGAACGCAGCATAAGGGTACAGTAGGCTACACGCGGTTCGTTTCACGCTTCTTCATGACGTTCCTGGAGCTTGCGCCCCGGACGGGAGACAGAGTGCGGTACGCGGAGTCGGAGAGCCAGAGCCGGCTTGTGAGGTGTGTTTTCTTGGCCGACCCTATATTATATATTAACCCCCCCCCAAATATTATTGCAGATTTGCGCAAATCTCGTGACCCCACTTTTGAAAGGTCTTCGTCAAATTTATCGTCAAATGTGACTTACAGATCGTCAAACTGCAGGAGAGATCGTCAATTGCGAATTGATGAACGGGTAGCACGAGCCCTGCAGATCATGATCAAGATGTTTCATTTGCACCCTGTAATCCTCACAATAAGTGTAAGTATCTTGTCCTGACACCCTAAAAAATAACTGCACATACTTTCATGATCGATTGATGTTTGATGAAATAAGTTATTGTTGGCTGGATTGTTTGATTTAAATCGCCATTAAGAATGAGCTTATTTGTTAAATTATTCTGATTTATGTTGTATTATTATTTCTTCAGTTTCCATCCCATGTTCTTATTTTATAGTCATGGGACTGATTTTCTTTCTATGTTACTATTTAGTTCCCCTCCCCGGTCGTGTTTTGTTTCCCAGTGACCACAAAGTTGCTGAATTGTCTCCTTTGCTTGCACAGATGATTTAACATGCAAAATTTTGAAACAGTTTTGATCATGTCAGTTTTTCTGGTTTTGGCCTAAATTTTCACTTATTGTTTATTTAATCTACATCTATGCAAAGGAACTGTATATATACAATATACTTCTATGAGAAAGTGCCCTATGGATCATTTGTGAACATTAATATTTGAATTTTTAATTTATTTACTTTACTTACGCTGCTTACTATATTTTACTGCATCCCCAGTTGCTACTGAGACAGTATGCCCCATATGCCAAGGAGTGTACCCTTCTGACTTTATTGAGGTGCATGCCAGTGACTGTGGAGAGAGGTATATTGTCGTCCCATATAGTTTTGCCTTGGTACATAACAAATTTGTCTTTTTCATTGGATACACACAGTTTATTGCAAAACAAATTCTGTTCTTCTTTGAAATGACACAAAATATGGTGAACAGTTTAATCAACAAGAGACTTGTGGGACTATACTGTCAATCTGAGTTTTTGCATGGTTATTACTCCTTGCTGTTGGGGACAAGACATTACTCATGACTTTTTAGGAACGAACAAAGTGAATATTGCTGTGGCCTTCCCGGTCTCTAGGCTTGAGCACAATAGAAAAAATCATTTCACCATGCAACCTGAGTTAGCCGATGTGTACAATTTAGAGGGTCAAGATGCTGCCCTGACCATACTCAGGGATTAGAGAATGCTGAAAGACTGGGAGGACATGCGAGGTGTTCCGGAATTCATTAAGTCGGGTGAACACATCAGAACTTGAGTATTTAAATTTTTCCCCTTCAGCTTTAGACTATTATTGTTACTTTTGATGCTGAAGGAACAGTTTTGAACCTAAATTTGCAAACAAATGTTTATAAAATTTCATTTTTCATCATCTTCATCTTAATATTTTGTTCATTTCCAGGTGAAGCAGTTTTAAACTGTTGTATTCAATTGTTCATTTGTTGTATTGTTATATGGAGAATATTGTGTTTTTTAGGCCATCAGCTCTGGAGGAGCTCTCGTTTGACTCCAGTGGAGTGGATGTAGACGCAATGGAAGGACCATCTTGCACATCTTCTCTGCTGGCACCTTTGCAGAATCAGCCAACAGGTTCTGCTGGGTCTACTGCCGACCAAACTGAGGGTTTGTAGTGTGTTTGTTACACCCCATAAGTGGTCCTTGATTAAAACAATTTGTTGATTGCTTTTGCCGTTTTTGCTTTTATTCATTTGTAGATTGGAAGACCATACCAGACCTGTCCAGGGCTGCTCAGTTGTACAGGGAGACAATGCTTCACAAATACGCATCATGGAAGCCACTGCATTTGCATGTTGACCTCAGAAGCAGCATCTCAGATCAAGAAATGGCTTTCATTGCATTTTATAAAGCACGCAATGTAGAGTGGGCAAGTCCTCTGCATTGCAGACTTGAAGGTTCACCTTGTTTTTTTCCTATAGTTTATTTCAAATTTGTCAGTGCAGTCTGTTTTCTATGAAGTACCCAGAGTTTTTGAATTTCATTTAATTACTAGGCGATCCTGCAATCGGGGAGGGAGTGAACCGGTTCATGTTATCCAGAGTCATGCAGAAGCTGAAAGATGGTTTTAACTTGAACTTTGGTAGGGTGTCTACAATTACTCCTTCATATATTGTTGAGTGGGTTCAAGCACCAATATTCCAAAAGCTGTCTTAAATCTCTCTAGTGAAAGCATATCTAAAATGTACTGAATCTATACCTATGTTTTATTGTCTTCTATTAAACCACCACTGATTTACTGAAAATTTGAGTACATGACCATTGGTCAAGGTGTTTCTTTTGTTTGCACAGGAAATTCGTGTGTCACAAGGCTGTTTGATGGAGAGCCAGACCATCTTGTACCTTCGTCTTCAGCATTCCTGGAGGAGAGTGACCTATTTCTGATGGCGGGCAGAATGATTGGACATTGCTTTTTACATAGAGGGCCTACACTGACAGGCCTTAGCCCTGCTATCATTCACATCCTGTGTGGAGGCACTGCTGAAACTGCTATCATAGAAATCAATGACTGTCCAGACATTGATCTACGGGAAAAAATCAAGTTGGTGTGTGTACTGCAAACTGCATGATTTAAATTTCAACATATTTTAAATTCTTTTTGCTGGGTTTTAAGAGTGTCCATATTGTGTCTTTAAGCTTGAAGGGAGCTGTGATCTCTCAGCTGATGAAAAGGGGAGTGTTGATGCCTTGTGCTTTGCATGGGACCTTCCTGTGATGACGAACGACAACCGAAGATGGCTCTTTGAGAGGCTTCTGCATCATGCAGTACTACATTTCTGCTCAAACTATTTTACTTCATTTCTAACTGTTTTAGCCACTACATGTGAAAAGATTTGATATTGTCTCTTCTCTCACTAGGTAATTGGACGGACTATGAGGCAAATTAAGCAAATTAGAAAAGGATTTAAAGAGACCATGCTGTGGCCATTCCTGAGTGAACGTCCAGATGTTGCTCCAATTGTTTTTCCACGGGAGTCGTATGCTGCGTTGACCCCAGAAGTAAGTGGTTCAGTTGAGACGGGTAATTTTGATTAGTTTGAAATTAAGTGTTTAATTGGGATCATCAACACTGCAGGACAATCCTTTGTTTTACATGGCTTGTCCGCTTGGTGTTTGCCTGTGTAGAGCATTCTGGACCGCGATGACTGAAGATGACGACGATGACGAATGCTCAGTGGAAGATAAGGGACGCGTCACAGGCTACCTTCGTCAATTTATTCAGAATGGTATGTTTCCTAAATGCGACTAACGATTCATGCATGTTTTAAATAATGCATTTTATTTTTTTCTCCGACTAATCTGATAAAGTTAACAAAACAGTGAATTTCTTCTTTATACATTAGTAATTAAGGCACAAAATCAGATTTGGGTTATCTTCTTTATTTTTTAAAAACTGTCCCAGAAGAGTCAGCGTGCTATATTATTAATTTGTGCAGTGTATAATTTATTGGCCAAAGATCTCACCTCTGTCCTTCGTACTGGAAACAAGGTGATTTCTAGAGAGAATTTAAAAAAAAAAAAAAAACAATGGTTGCAAGCCTATCTGGAAAAACTACTCTGGCCAAGTTATTCATTTTGATGATTTACACTGCCCAAAAACGTATCAGTATGGCTCTGAGTTGTTTTGAACAGTTACTGGGAAAACACAAGTTGCATGAGTAATGATACAGTCCATAGTTGGCATTAACTACACGGCCGATACTTGTCAAGCAAAGTTTTTGTTGGTTTTTTTTCTTTCAAAGGATAATTTGACATTAGTGAACTACATGTATAAAAAGAACAGAATGCTCCTTTACAATGAGCATTTATTTATTTATATTTCTAGCATGCACTGATGAGCTGAGGGCACTCATAAAGTTCTGGATTGGATGGGAGGTTCCTAGCAGTACCCTCACGTTGGAGGTCATTCATTGTAACCTGCCAAAGTCATCCACGTGTTTTGAGACGCTCCGTCTTCCTGCCCATTACCAAGACTTCCCAGCATTTAAGAAAGACTTGATGGCATGTGTCAAAACAAATGATACTGGATTTGGGCTGGTGTAAATGGCAGCAGTAATAACACTGGGTTTGGGCTGGTGTAAATGGTAGCAGTAAAATTTGTTACTGCAATAGTAGGGCTTGTACCTAAACAATTGTCTCAACGGGCTTGCTGTTGTTTCCAGTGACTGTTACTGAGATATCTTGTTAGCTCTTAACAATGTTGGCGTTAATCTGTTAATTCTGTTTTTCTGAGCTGAGTTTTCTGATGATTTGAATCAATTTCAAAGACGTGCAGTGATTTTAAATTGGCCTTTTGAATTGGTCTTCTAGGGGAAAAAAAAACCATTCTGCACATGGGTTTAAAAATCTGTGGGCTGTAGATTCACATTTTTATGTTTATATCATTAATCATATTGAATAAAACATTTTTCATAAGCTTCTTGTCCACAGTCTTTTGAACAACAGTGTGCAGAATCCTTCATTTCTTTCCTTTTTCAGTTTTTGGATTTTTGTTTTATCATCAAATGTGGAAATACAAGAAGGAAAGCATTCCAGAAAAAGCACCTTTTTTATTTATCAGTTTGTTACGATTTGAAGGCCCTATTTTCAATCTTCTGGATGTAAAATGAGAACAACCATTCATTGCACATACATTTTCTTAATTATCAAGGGTTAGAAAACAAACCCTTTAAATTTTATCAGTCCTCTGGAAATAAAATTAAAACTGCTAGCAGGGTTGAACAAGCCTGTGCATGTTGGCAGTAGTGGCCATATCCTGGCGGATGCAGGTGTGCACTTCCATGACCACAGGCCACTGCAAAACTGTCTTTAAGATATGTCCTGTGTTGAGTGCGTGGACTTTGTGTCCAGTATGTGGTGCTAGCTATGTAATTCACCAAAAAATTTGCCTTGTGTTACTGTATATCAAGTGTTGACCAAAGAATAAAAATTTCAAGAAAATAAACTGTTGGTCAAACCAGTTTATTTCCTACATCCAGTAGGTGAAACTATGAGTGTGACTAAATATTGTATTGTAAATGTCTTCTGACCAGAGCTCCACGGAATAAAAAAAGTCCTATCGTCAAATTCCTAACCACTTCTTTAATCTTGAAGGAGAATGTCATGAGGTAAAGGAGAAGTGAAAAGGGGAATTCTTAACAGCTTTGGAAGATAACTGGGCTTCTAAGAGAAACCGAATGCACTTAAAGTAGGCAATGTGATCATGCATCTCTCGCTCTGATTCGTTTGTTTTTGTGATTGTTCATCGCTTTAAATATTTCTGACTCATGGAATTTTGGGATGGTGTTCTCTTTTCAAAAAGTATGATTCAGTTTACCCAATGCTAAAGGAGGAAGCACTGAAGCACCTTCACTGAACTTCTAGAGAATTCAAACAAACTTATGGCTACCATGTAAATACTCTGGGTCATTTTCTAGGAGTGGGAAACACTTTCCTAAGCAAAAAAGACTTCAAACGCAGCCCAGGGCTCTTGTCTAGCATGTGAAGATTGGGACTCATTGAGCTATGTGTTTGAGTTGCAATAACTTCCTCTTTCTTGTTAAAATGTGCCACGACACCACGGACACACCGCTCAAAAAACCAAGCTTCGTAATTCATCATAGCCAAGGTCTTCAGACATCATACACCAAATTTGAAATCACTTGGGTTAAATCTCCAGAAGGAGCTAGTTAACGTACAGTCAGGAAAGAAAGTTGCAGATTGAATAAAAACTGGCCAAATTTAACGTAAATCCAAGCACTTCAATCCAACAATGGCCACGTGTTTGGTGGCGACAGCCACCAGGGAATGCCCGAGGTCGAACTACCGTATTTTGTAATTTCACACGCACCTGACATGCAAGCAAATTTCTGCTGAGTTCTTGAGCATGGCACGACCCACAAAATCAGTCTCGCAGTAGAGTAATAATAAAAATATCACAATAATTATGATGATCTCATCAGAAACAACGGGTTCCCAGCACCAATTGGTGCTCGGGCCCTAAATATCCAAAATAATCAAACTGCATGTTCATTATACAAGGTTGGAAAAAAGTTCCGATAATTTTAACGGCCCAAAGTCTGTTTCAAATTTTACTCTACATTCTCTAAGTCTACCAAGTGCTGGACATATTGGACAGTAGCTAGGTAGATGTCTGAGCCATGTGATTGGGAGTGTCCCAGGGGATCTATGGCTGCCCTAAGTGTTGCCACTTGTTCAGGGCTCAACACATCGCCTGTCTCAGGCACAATGACCTCAGAGTGTGAATAATGAGGCTGGCCACTGTCCTCCCAGTCAAGATGAGGTAGGTAGAATCCCTGAAAAGACATGAGCACAGTGGGAATGCAGAGCATTAAAATCCTTTGCACAATTTTATTCTTATCACTGATTGAGTTTAATTTTTATGTAAAATGTTCATGCATATGAATTCAGGTGGACCAGAGCATCCAGGTTCTGTCCCACCAAGATGACTTTGAATAAGTCAGACATTAAGTGATTTTGCCCTTGAGACCCAGATATAAAGATATTTTTGTGTCTAGTCCTAAAATGTGTACTTGCCATACTTGTGCATAATACAGCTATAGTTAAAATGTTAAATTAATCCATTTTGGCCAAAGTTTAGTGCTGCCTTTGAGTTAATGATAAGTTTGCTTTGGTTGTACTCAATAGTTTTTGTTCTATTGTCATACATAAAAAGTGGTGTTTTTTGGACCGAAATAAATTTATAACGGAAGCACAAAATGATCGTAATCGCTGGCGCAAACACTTCACTCTACCTCTGCATTTTCTGGTTCTGCCACAGCATGCTGAATGTTTCCCATCTCCCACAGTTGATTGGGAGTAAGGTTGCCCTCAGTTCTGAGTGGGTGGTTATCCCAACCACTGCGAAGATGTCAAGACTGGCTTGTAGTCTTGGCAGAAATACATAATGACAACTAAAGAGGTGTGCAGTGCTTGACAGGTCAAGCAAACCATTGTCTTCAAGTGAGTACAGCACACTGTGGTATATGTTGGTCACGGCACACCAAAGATCTCGCCAGAGTCGCTCAATTCTGGACAAAGAGGTTGAATAAGATTAGGTGTGTCTTACTTTTATTTATGCAAAAATTTTTCATAGCATTTTTTTTTCACAAAGATACAACTAAAAGGTCAGAAAAGGACATTTCTGTCACAATTCAGTGATTTTTTTTCTCTCCTCTTTTTAGTTCAATTTTCGATCTCATTTCCATTCCAAAGGTAATTGTGAGTGCTCTCAAAGAACTATACTGCTCAAAATTTGATAGGGATCATAGGAATTTTTTTGTGAAATGACATGCAAATTTGGTAACTGCCACTGATGAACAATATATTGGATAAATGACATGCAGTCAGACACAAAACACATTTGCACGTGCATTTCATGACATTAAATGAGCGTGCAGCCTCACATTTTGGCTTTGACTAACACTTCACCATTTCAACTCAGGCGTGTGTGTTTGCTTTGTTGGTGAAAATTTGGAAGTTCCCAAATTTTTTGCATTACATTTAGCAATAACAATGTCTCCTCAACGTCTTAGACGTCGATTGACTTCAGAGCAATTGAGAAGATGCATCGGAATGCTTGACTCTGGCTTCTCACAACGTCACGTTGCTAATGCACTTAACGTCAGCCAAAGCGTTGTGAACAGAGTGTGGAACCGGCATCAAACGTTTGGTACAGCAGCACACCGTCATGGGGGTGGTCGTCAGAGATCGACTACACAACGACAAGACCACTTTCTCACACTTCAGGCACTACGTCATCCTTTCTGGGCAGCCACCACCCAATGAAATGACCTTCATAACGCCTCTGGGGTCAGGGTATCCACTCAGACGATACGGATTCGTCTTCATACTGCCGGCCTCAACTCAAGAAGGCCATGTGTTCGAATCCCACTGACCGTGCTTCATAGGCGTGACCGTTTGGAATGGGCTCACGATCATGTCACATGGACACACAACGATTGGGCTCCAGTTCTCTTTACTGATGAGTCCCGATATTGCTTGGACTTTACTGACAGGAGGCAACGGGTGTGGCGAAGATAACGTGAGCGATTTAATGATGCCTACATCAACGAACACGACCGTTATGATGGCGGATCAATTATGGTCTGGGGAGGAATAAGCAGGAACGGCAGAACGGACCTGCATGTCATGGGGAGAGGGACGATGACAGGGGTACGGTACAGGGATGAGATCCTCAATGTGTACGTAAGACCATACGCTGGTGCTGTTGGCCCTGATTTCATCTTGATGGATGATAACGCCCGTCCCCCATCGTGCTAGGGTGGTGAATCAATTCCTAGAGCAGGAGACAATTGTCCGCATGGACTGGCCAGCAGCGTTCACCGGACCTAAACCCTATCGGTATGTGTGGAACATGCTGCAGGTCGCCATTTCCGGTCGTAGGGCACAACCCACAACTCTAGAAGAGCTCGGAAATGCCCTTGTTGAAGAATGGAACAACATTCCAATTGCAAGCATCCGGGTTCTGATTGACAGTATGACCCAACGTTGTCAAGCCGTCATTCAAGCTAGGGAGGCCATACCCGTTATTGACATTAACTGTGGTAATGAAACATCAAACGAACACTGTCTGTTTTCACTTTTACATGTCAGAGGTGAAACCATGAAGTGTTCGTGAAAAGCCAAAAGTGTGAGGCTGCACGCTCATTTAATGTCATTAAATGCACTTGCAAATGTGTTTTGTGTCTGACTGCATGTCATTTATCCAATATATTGTTCATCAGTGGCAGTTACCAAATTTGCATGTCATTTCACAAAAAAATTCCTATGATCCCTATCAAATTTTGAGTAGTATACTAGTTGGTTGAGGAAGGAGATCAGTCCCCAGCAGTGGCAAGTTTGGAGTAACCAAGTGCGGCACCTGTTAAGTTCCTGGGCCAAAATCCACTGTGCACAGTGCCAACCAGAAGCCAATCAATATGCATAGCATGAGTTGCAGTATTTCGTATCAAATCATATTGATGACAACAGTGGCTCATCAAATTAAGGTAGAATATTGACCTTTGTGACAAAGCTGATGTTTTCTTAAAAAAAAAAAAAAAAAGCATCATATGTGAAAACATGCCTTTGAATGTCAATGTCAGAAAAGGCAGTTGAGGCAGTATGTTAGCAAAGGATTGAAAAAGTTACAAAAATTTACATGCTTCAAAATCTATGCCATTACATAAATTCACGCGAAAAGGATATTTCATGATGCAGGAAAAATAGGCTCGATAGATGGAAGTGGGACTAAACGTGCCTTTGGTTATGCACGCTCTTCCCAGCAATGAAACTGGACCTTCCTGTTCCCCTGACAGAGAACATCAGCCGTGCGATTTCAATGTTCTCAACGCCGTGATCTCCTCTCACCCTAAAAAATAAACAGCCTTTCTGCATTAGTTTAATGTGAATACATGTCTAAAACATTTAACTTCAGACCTTTCCAGTTTCTCCTGTCTTTTCATGATCCTGATGGGCACATGATGTAGACGTACCAGCTTCAGATTCACTGAAGACAACAAAATCATGATAATCAAGTCATCAATACCTTTTCCGTGCTTCTATCCAGTACATTTTTACGGATATGTGGCATACAAAAATGCATATTATTGATAGTGGATGAATAAACTGCGCATCCATACTATGTAATCTAGGCCAGAATGCATAATAAAGAATGTCAATCAGCACACAGTTATTCCATACTCTACTTCTGAACCCTTGAACATGGAAATCTTGTGGGTTATTCCTAGTTAAATCAACATGTCGTGTCACCAACTAATGCAGATGATTCAGAAATATTTCCTGCAAGTTTGAAATGGTTGAGCTAAATATCTCTGTGATATTCTCTTGAGAAATACTACGATATGAGAAATCAAAGTAATTAAAATCCCAAACAGGACATTTTATTTTGGTATGCAAAACAAAGTATTCCATGAATAAATCAAAAATAAAATTCTAACTGTACACCGTGTCAGAACAATTTGAGATGGTGTCAAAAATGGTTTCAGGTTCAAGTTGACATGGAATGACCCAAGTACTAAGTATTATTTACCTTAATGGAAATCCAAATCTATCCACTGACTTCTGGAAGAAGGCAAGGGCTGTTGAGGACAGATTGTTGTTTGCTGCACCCAAGTACATGATCTGTGGAAAATGTAAATAGGGTGTACATTTTTCTTTCTCAAGTTGGCTAGTTGTTTTTCTTTTCTTTTTTTTTTAAAGAATCATACCTTCCTTGAAAAGCCATCAACACCACCAAAGATGACTATGTTGTACCTGTTTAGACAAATGACACCACAATTATGCAGTCATAGTAGGGTCGATCTATTCATTGAAATTGCAGTGTGCTCATGTGCAATATCCAAATCACAGAGTCTACATTTTTGATAAATTTAATACCACTTTAAATAAAGCATTGTGGTGCCACAGAGCTGCCCTGGCTTACAAATCAAACTCTCCTGACAAAAAAAGAATGTTTGTTTGGTACAGACCCCAGCAATTGCATCTTTTTAATATTTTTTTTTTTTCCCCAAAGAAAGAAACTTATGATACAAATGATATAATTTGCTGTGGAACTGTTATATAGTCACAATATCTGTCAAAATAATTGCAGTATGATTTTTTAATTTAATCATTTAGCCCAGTAAGTAGATGCAAAATACCAAGACAAATGCAATTATACAAACAGAATGAGCTTGTGGTTGGTGTCAATGTGCATCAGGGATTTGGGACCAGGAACAGAGTAGGTGCGCCGCACAACACACCCTAGCTGGTTCAAACGGTGAAGGATGCCCACAGTGTCCACACGCTGCATGGATGCCCAGACCCTCTCCCACTGAACTCTGAATCCTCTGGCCTGCAAGCTTCCCTTGACCAAGCGGTACCCAGCATGAGGCATGTCTTTTTTTATTTCTGCTACCAAATGGTCCAATTCTGTGTCTGAACAGGCACTGTAGAGTGCTCTGACGGAGAGGGCCGATTCTGCCATTGTTCTGTAAACAGTGCGAGTAGACACTCCCATTAGATTGGCTATACACGGCACTTGAAGACCTTGGTTGAGAAGGTGAAACAGGGAATCTGGAGATAAATCAAATCTTGGACGCCCAGTAACTCCAGGGCCAACCTGAACTAAAACTGTGGGGACCTGATTTTCTCTTTCCTCAACAACTACCTTGTGTAGTTCTGAGAGTGAATCTACTACTGCCCTTGGAATGAGAATCTGATCAGACAGAGCACTAAAAAGAACAGCCTCCTGAGAACACACAAACTCGAGATAATCCAGGTCAAGTGGCCTCTGATTGACAACACGCAGAATTTGTGCATGGAGCCTCTCCAACATGCTTTGTACAAGCAATTCCTAGAGAGGGAGAAAAGAAAAAGTAAGTGTGGAAGATCAACAATGCTGGTACATCTTTGACCATGGCTGGTGAACTTCTATATTCTGCAGGACATTGGCAGATGAACAATGTGTATTTGGAGGTCCTATCCTTTACAAAAGCCTTAGTTGACTCATGCTAATGTGCCCTCTTCAGAAATAGGAGAGGGCGATTTTTTTTGTATGAGCATAAAAGCAGTTCTCTAAAAAATATGTATTTTCCTCTACCAAGAGAGAACACTTTAACCAATTATTTCAAACTCCCTGATATGATTTTCAACTCAGAGAAAACACGAATTTTGCACTTCAGGGTGCTCATATTTTATCTGGTCACACAGGTTATTACAATTAACTCACAACTTTGCTATCTCAAAAAAGTTTTGCCAATTAGATGAACAAATGATGCGTAATGGTATTACACATTTTAAATCAGCATAAGTTATTAGAAGTACTTCAGCTCTTTGACAGTAATACATAAAATTAATAGACTGAATCACGAGTGGAAAACACAAGGTTATGAGTGCCTGACGCACTATTATTTATTTATTTATTTAATTTATTCCCGAAATTATCGAGGAGTGGAGGTATTCTCAGACCGGGACAATCCATAGGCAAGTGACTATATCATCGACCCTTCGGCTCTAAATTACACATAATGGAAGCGAAATATGAGGGTTTTTTTTTTTTTTTAAATCGTGTAAAAACTACAGTAAAGAAACCATAATCACATTATACGTCACTGATTAACCCATTTTGTAAGTCACGATGCACTTAAACGAACGTACCCACGGTGAATTTAACGCGTTGAATTAATCGACCCCCTGATGAAGCCGCTTCGTGAATATACCAGAGAGAACGGGTGTCGATGCATTCAACACGGGTCGATGAAAATGCTCGCGACTTCACCGCCGCGGACTGTCCTGGGGAGACCATAGCAGGAATCCCTCATTTTACGATTATCATGCACCAATAACACCCTCTTGGATTACTGCCCACAAAATAATTTGTGTTAATATAGCTAGGTTTATATCGCGGGCTAAGAACCAAAAGTGGCTATGTGGCTATGGTAGGATTTTGGACATAGCCACATCCGGTTCCAAGCCCTCGATATGTCCCTCGCGGCTATATAGCTAACTATGAAGTTTCCAATGCGATCAGTTTAATTAGCTAGAAGACATCTTTAAGTTAAAAAACTGCGATTGGTATACCCTATAATATGAACTAAGCGTGAAATCGGGACGGGCCGAACCAATCAACTTCTAGACTAAATTACCGAACGCAAGATCAAAATGAAAATTAGTCTGACTTGATATGAGCTAGGTTGCCGTTAGCTAGCTAGCTTGCCCTCGAGATCATGCACTTTTTGTCAGCTTGCTACATATTTAGCAAGCATCCTACACACGAAACCGTTAGTGGACATAATACTTTTACCAGCAAAAACCTACAACCCACCTGTTGGCTGCTCATTTTTTAATTAAGCTTCAGCCATCATCCTCAAGCCCACAGTTGTCGCTGGCGGCCGTTCTCTACTCAGTTCAACTTCACGGTGAAGAGATCTAGGAAATTGAGTCATAGCGCCACCTGCTGTTTAGCAGGGCCAATAACTTAGTGAGGACATTTGTGAGAAAATCCTTCGGGCAAATACAAGTGAGAAAATCGGCGCCATGTCACCGGTAGAAAACTGTCAAAAGTGATTTGTACGTGTAGGAAATGGTTCACGTCGTATACTTGTAATAGGTACGTTTTGTATTTGTAAAACTGAATACATTAATTTGTTAATGGTGTTTTGTATTTGCAAACCACACTGTGTTTGTTTGCAAATCGTTTTTATATTTGCAAACCACACCTTGTTTGTACGTGAATCATTTTTATATTTGCAAACCACACTTTGTTTGCACGTGAATCATTTTTGTATTTGCAAATCACACTGTATTTGTTTGTGAATCATAGTGCATTTGTAAAACATGTTCTGTTTGTATATTAGGTTTTGGCAGTAATTTAACTCCATAATCATCGAATAAAACATTGAATGGTGAAGGTAATGGGTCAGATGTCACCACGAAGTGCCAGTGCATCCTATAATGTCCACAACTTACACTGCTACTGCACTTCCACACTCCTTACACTCGGAAGCCATGACTGAAGTGTACAATCAGGAGCAGAGTAGGGCACAGCATGCAAGTGTGCAGCTTGAGACAGCCTCTATGAATTAAGGGCTCTGCAAATCATTAAAACGAGGCTGTGCGCAAGGTAGCCCATGTGTATGCCTACTTGGCAACTATTTGATTTAAGACATTGGTCTCACATTTTTCTTTCACTATGAAACTATGGAAATATTAGGCATTCAAACAAACACCAAATCGACACTTAAGGACAGGCAGTGGGTAGAAAAACGTTTTGTTCCCAATAGCACTTGAAAAATGCTCATACTGTATCTGAAACTTCATCACATGTGGGACAGAATTCTTTCTATGTAAAGCCTCCAGTATATTGAATGGCCTGGAAACTCCTCCACCCCTGCCGCTGGTAACCATATCGAACAACATAGGCAGAAAATATTTTCCTCTTCTTCCCCAAACCTTAACCAAGGGATTGCCAAACTGGCCCTCTAGTCCAAATCCAGCCCTGTTTTTCTCTGCTTACAGGCAAATAAGTGAATGAAGCCTGCATTCTAGGCCCTCTGGGATCATGATTTGGGGACGAGGGCCCTAACCCTTACAAAAATAGTGCAATAGATTTTACTCTGCTTTTGAGTGATAGTAGTTAGTGAGGTTTATGGCCCATAGCCTTTTTCATGCTTTCATGCTGGGAAAGTTAGTGTGGCTCACTGCTTATAATGTCACTGCATCAAATTTAGTGCACTGGTTCCCAAAATTTTTAGGTCCAAAACACCTCTGTAAATAAGGTTGCCTCCATTAATGTGAAAACATTAACAGTGCACCTGCCTGCCCGGCTCAAGCTCTCACCCAAGTCATTTTTTATGTGTCTATGAATTTACATTACTTTTGGATTGCACAACCCCAATTCCGAAACAGTTGGGACAAAGTGTAAATTGTGAATAAAATCAAAACGCAATGACTTTCAAATCACACCAGCCAGTATTTTTTCACAATAGAACAGAGATAACATAGCAAATGTTGAAACTGAGAAATTTTACAATTTTATCCACAAAATGAGCTCATTTCAAATTTGATGGCTGCTACAGGTCTCAAAAAAGTTGGGACAGGGGCCTGTTTAACATGGTGTAGCATCCCCTCTTCTTTTTAACACAGAGTGGAGGCATCTGGGCATTGAGGAGACAAGTTTCTTGAGTTTAGCCATTGGAATTTGATCCCACTCTTGTTTAATACAGGCTTCAAGCTGCTGGAGGTTTTGGGTCTCCTTTGATGATGGACTTTTTAAAGTTTAATTATCATAAAATGTTCTAAATCGGTGAAAGATCAGGGGCCTCATTTATCATTGTGGATACACCTTTTTTTTCCCTTTTTCCCCGTTTTGTGCGTATGCACTTTTCTCCATAAATTTGGGATCTATCAAACCCAAACCTGACAGGAAAAAAAAGTCGGTCACTTACACCCTTTTTGACCATGGCGTGCCTTGATTTACACCCTTTTTGAAGAACAGGAGGAATTGGCAACACAGCTGCTGAGTAAGAGAATTGCAGTGTCTTGGAGAGAGGAGGGCGGATTATAGCATATTTAAAAGAACAATCGAAGCCGCGGCAATGTCCGATTTTCCTAATGTAATTGGAGCCATTGACTGCTCTCACATCATGATTAGGGCACCATCGGTGAATGAATTTGTATATGTGAATCGCAAAAATGTCGTCATTTATCAATACCCAAATCATATGTGGCGCCGACATGCTCATAACTTGATGTAGTGGCACGGTGGCCTGGCTCTACACATGATTCATTCACCCTGGCCTTTTAGCAGTGTGGGGCGAGACTGGGGGCAGGCGCTGCGCGTGATGGATGGCTTCTTGGTGAGTGGATGTACACAGTCTACTGTGTCATTTTCATACTGTACGTGTACTCTATGATGGAAATTAGAGAACAGATGACATTAAAGCATAACCCTTTATGGGAAAATGAGATTAGATGGCATTAAAAGCAACCCTTCATGTATATATGCAAATACAGAAATGTAAAAGTTTGAAAGCTAATGCTAACTTGCTAATGCTAACGATCTAATGCTAGTGCTAATATCTGGTCATTTTCATACTGTACGTGTCCTCTTTGATGGACATAGGAGATCAGATGACATTAAAGCATAACCCTTCATGGGAAAATGAGATTAGATGGCATTAAAGCTTAACCCTTCTTGTATATATGCAAATCCAGTTAATGTTAAAGTTTGAATGCTCACGCTAAATTGCTAATGCTAGCGATCTAATACTAGTGCTAATTTCTGCTCATTTTCTTACTGTACGTGTACTCTATGATGGAAATTAGAGAACAGATGACATTAAAGCATAACCCTTTATGGGAAAATGAGATTAGATGGCATTAAAGCTTAACCCTTCATGTATATATGCAAATACAGAAATGTAAAAGTTTGAAAGCTAATGCTAACTTGCTAATGCTAACGATCTAATGCTAGTGCTAATATCTGGTCATTTTCATACTGTACGTGTCCTCTTTGATGGACATAGGAGATCAGATGACATTAAAGCATAACCCTTCATGGGAAAATGAGATTAGATGGCATTAAAGCTTAACCCTTCTTGTATATATGCAAATCCAGTTAATGTTAAAGTTTGAATGCTCACGCTAAATTGCTAATGCTAGCGATCTAATACTAGTGCTAATTTCTGCTCATTTTCTTACTGTACGTGTCCTCTATGATAGAAATAAGAGATCAGAAGGCATTTAAGCATAACCCTTCATGGGAAAACGAAATTAGATGGCATTTAAGCTTCACCCATCTTGTATATATGCAAATACAGTAATGTTAAAGTTTGAATGCTAATGCGAACTTGATAATGCTAACGATCTAATGCTAGTGCTAATATCTGGTCATTTTCATGCTGTACGTGTCCTCTATGATGGACATAGGAGATCAGATGGCATTAAAGCATAACCCTTCATGGGAAAATGAGATTAGATGGCATTAAAGCTTAACCCTTCTTGTATATATGCAAATACAGTAATGTAAAAGTTTGAATGCCAATGCTAACTTGGTAATGCTAGCGCTAATATCTGGTCATTTTCATACTGTACGTGTCCTCTATGATGGACATAGGAGATCAGATGGCATTAAAGCATAACCCTTCATTGGAATATTAGATTAGATGGCATTAAAGCTTAACCCTTCTTGTATATATGCAAATACAGTAATGTTAAAGTTTGAATGCTAATGCTAACTTGCTAATACTAGCGATCTAATGCTAGTCTCGAATATCTGGTCATTTTCATACTGCACGTGTACTCTATGATGGAAATTAGAGAACAGATGGCATTTAAGCATAACCCTTCATGGGCATATGAGATTAGAAGGCATTAAAGCGTAATCCTTGTTGTATATATGCAACTGCAGTAATGTCAAAGTTTGAATGCTAATGCTAACTTGCTAATGCTAGCGATCTAATGCTAACGCTAATATCTGGTCATTTTCATACTGTACATGTCCTCTATGATGGACATAGGAGATCAGATGGCATTAAAGCATAACCCTTCATGGGAAAATGAGATTAGATGGCATTAAAGCTTAACCCTTCTTGTATATATTCAAATACAGTCATGTTAAAGTTTGAATGCTAATGCTAAATTGTTAATGCTAGCGATCTAATGCATGTGCTAATATCTGGTCATTTTCATACTGTGCTTGTACTCTATGATGGAAATAAGAGATCACATCGCATTTAAGCATAACCCTTCATGGGAATATGAGTTTAGATGGCATTATAGCTTAACACTACTGGTTTATATGCAAATGCTGTAATGTTAAAGTTTGAATGCTAATGCTAACTTGCTAATGTTAGCGATCTAATGCTAGTGCTAATATCTAGTCATTTTCATACTGTACGTGTCCTCTATGATGGAAATAAGAGATCAGATGGCATTAAAGCATAACCCTTCATGGGAATATGAAATTAGATGGCATTTAAGCTTCACCCCTCTTGTATGTATGCAAATACAGTAATGTTCAAGTTTGAATGATAATGCTAACTTGCTAATGCTTGCGATCTAATGCTAGTGCTAATATCTGGTTATTTTCATACTGTACGTGTGCTCTTTGATGGAAATAAGAGATCAGATGGCATTAAATCATATGAGATTATAAGCCATGAAAGCTTTACCCCTCTTGTAGATATGCAAATACAGCAATGTTAAAGTTTGAATGCTAATGCTTACTTGCTAAAGCTAGCGATCTAATGATAGTGCTAATATCTGGTCATTTTCAAACTGTACGTGTCCTCTATGATGGACATAGGGGATCAGATGGCATTTAAGCATAACCCTTCATGGGAAAACGAAATTAGACGGCATGAAAGCTTCACCCTTCTTATATATATGCAAATACAGTAATGTTAAAGTTTGAATGCTAATGCTAACTTGCTAATGCTAACGATCTAATGCTAATGCTAATATCTGGTCATTTTCATACTGTACGTGTACTCTATGACGGAAATTAGAGAACAGATGGCATTTAAGCATAACCCTTCATGGGAAAATGAGATTAGATGGCATTAAAGCTTAACCCTTCTTGTATATATGCAAATACAGAAATGGTAAAGTTTGAATGCTAATGCCAACTTGCTAATGCTAGCTATCTAATGCTAGTGCTAATATCTGGTCATTTTCATACTGTACGTGTCCTCTATGATGGACATAGGGGATCAGATGGCATTAAAGCAAAACCCTTCATTGGAATATGAGATTAGATGGCATTCAAGGTTAACCCTTCTTGTATATATGCAAATACAGTAATATTAAAGTTTGAATGCTAATGCTAACTTGCTAATACTAGCGATCTAATGCTAGTGCGAATATCTGGTCATTTTCATACTGCACTTGTACTCTATGATGGAAATTGGAGAACAGATGGCATTTAAGCAAAACCCTTCATGGGAAAATGAGATAAGATGGCATAAAAGCTTAACCCTTCTTGTATATATTCAAATACAGTAATGTTAAAGTTTGAATACTAATGCTAAATTGTTAATGCTAGCGATCTAATGCAAGTGCTAATATCTGGTCATTTTCATACTGTACGTGTACTCTATGATGGAAATAAGAGATCACATCGCATTTAAGCATAACCCTTCATGGGAATATGAGTTTAGATGGCATTATAGCTTAACACTACTGGTTTATATGCAAATGCTGTAATGTTAAAGTTTGAATGCTAATGCTTACTTGCTAATGTTAGCGATCTAATGCTAGTGCTAATATCTAGTCATTTTCATACTGTACGTGTCCTCTATGATGGAAATAAGAGATCAGATGGCATTAAAGCATAACCCTTCATGGGAATACGAAATTAGATGGCATTTAAGCTTCACCCCTCTTGTATATATGCAAATACAGTAATGTTAAAGTTTGAATGCTAATGCTAACTTGCTAATGCTTGCGATCTAATGCTAGTGCTAATATCTGGTCATTTTCATACTGTACTTGTGCTCTTTGATGGAAATAAGAGATCAGATGGCATTATATCATAACCCTTCATGGGAATATGAGATTAGATGGCATTATAGCTTAACCCTTCATGTATATATGCAAATACAGAAATGTAAAAGTTTGAATGCTAATGCTAACTTGCTAATGCTAACGATCTAATGCTAGTGCTAATATCTGGTCATTTTCATACTGTACGTGTCCTTTATGATGGACATAGGAGATCAGATGGCATTAAAGCATAACCCTTCATGGAAAAACGAAATTAGATGGCATTTAAGCTTCACCCTTCTTGTATATATGCAAATACAGTAATGTTAAAGTTTGAATGCTAATGCTAACTTGCTAATGCTAACGATCTAATGGTAGTGCTAATATCTGGTCATTTTCATACTGTACGTGTACTCTGACGGAAATTTGAGAACAGATGGCATTTAAGCATAACCCTACATGGGAAAATGAGATTAGATGGCATTCAAGCTTAACCCTTCTTGTATATATGCAAATACAGAAATGTTAAAGTTTGAATGCTAATGCTAACTTGCTAATGCTAGCGATCTAATGCTAGTGCTAATATCTGGTCATTTTCATACTGTACCTGTCCTCTATGATGGACATAGGAGATCAGATAGCATTAAAACATAACCCTTCATGGGAATATGAGATTAGATGGCATTAAAGCTTAACCCTTCTTGTATATATGCAAATCCAGTTAATGTTAAAGTTTGAATGCTAATGCTAAATTGCTAATGCTAGCGATCTAATGCTAATGCTAATTTCTGCTCATTTTCTGACTGTACGTGTCGTCTATGATGGTAATAAGAGATCAGATGGTATTTAAGCATAACCCTTCATGGGAAACCGAAATTAGATGGCATTTAAGCTTCACCCTTCTAATATATATGCAAATACAGTAATGTTAAAGTTTGAATGCTAATGCTAACTTGCTTATGGTAACGATCTAATGCTAGTGCTAATATCTGGTCATTTTCATACTGTACGTGTACTCTATGACGGAAATTAGAGAACAGATGGCATTTAAGCATAACCCTTCATGGGAAAATGAGATTAGATGGCATTAAAAAGCAACCCTTCTTGTATATATGCAAATACAGAAATGTTAAAGTTTGAATGCTAATGCTAACTTGATAATGCTAAAGATCTAATGGTAGTGCTAATATCTGGTCATTTTCATACTGTACGTCTCCTCTATGATGGACATAGGAGATCAGATGGCATTAAAGCATAACCCTTCAAGGGAAAATGAGATTAGATGGCATTACAGCTGAACCCTTCTTGTATATATGCAAATACAGAAATGTTAAAGTTTGAATGCTAATGCTAACTTGCTAATGCTATCGATCTAATGCTAGTGCTAATATCTGGTCATTTTCATACTGTACGTGTCCTCTATGATGGACATAGGAGATCAGATGGCATTAAAGCATAACCCTTCATTGGAATGAGATTAGATGGCATTAAAGCTTAACCCTTCTTGTATACATGCAAATACAGTAATGTTAAAGTTTGAATGGTAATGCTAACTTCCTAATACTAGCGATCTAATGCTAGTCGATTATCTGGTCATTTTCATACTGCACGCGTGTACTCTATGATGGAAATTAGAGAACAGATCGCATTTAAGCATAAAGCTTCATGGGCATGTGAGATTAGAAGGCATTAAAGCGTAACCCTTGTTGTATATATGCAAATGCAGTAATGTCAAAGTTTGAATGCTAATGCTAACTTGATAATGCTAGCGATCTTATGCTAACGCTAATATCTGGTCATTTTCATACTGTACATGTCCTCTATGATGGACATAGGAGATCAGATGCCATTAAAGCATAACCCTTCATGGGAAAATGAGATTACATGGCATTAAAGCTTAACCCTTCTTGTATATATGCAAATGCAGTAATGTTAAAGTTTGAATGCTAATGCTAACTTGCTAATGCTAGCGATCTAATGATAGTTCTAATATCTGGTCATGTTCTTATTGTATGTGTCCTTTATGATGGTAATATGATATCTGATGGCATTAAAGCATAACCCTTCATGGGAAAATGAGATTACATGGCATTAAAGCTTAACCCTTCTTGTATATATGCAAAAACAGCAATGTTAAAGTTTGAATGCTAATGGTAACTTGGTAATGCTAGCGATCAAATGCTAGTGCTAATATCTGGTAATTTTCATACTGTTTGTGTCCTCTCTGATGGAAATAAGAGATCAGATGCCTTTAAAGCATAACCCTTCATGGCAATATGAGAATAAATGCCATTTAAAAGCAACCCTTCTTGTATATAAGCAAATTCAGCAATGTTAAAGTTTGAATGCAAATGCTAACTTGCTAATGCTAGCGATCTAATGCTAGTGCTAATATCTGGTCATTGTTATACTGTATGTGTCTTCTATGATGGAAATAAGAGATCAGATTGCATTAAAGCATAACCCTTCATGGCAATATGAGATTAAATGGCATTAAAAGCAAACCTTCTTGTATATATACAAATACAGCAATGTTCAAGTTTGAATGCTAATGCTAACTTGCTAATGCTAGCGATCAAATGCAATTGCTAATATCTGGTCATTTTCATACTGTACGTGTCCTCTATGATGGAAATAAGAGATCAGATGGCATTAAAGCATAACGCTTCATGGGAATATGAGATTAAATGGCATTTAAGCTTAACCCTTCTTGTATATATGCAAATACAGTAATGTAAAAGTTTGAATGCTAATGCTAACTTGGTAATGCTAGCGCTAATATCTGGTCATTTTCATACTGTACGTGTCCTCTATGATGGACATAGGAGATCAGATGGCATTAAAGCATAACCCTTCATTGGAATATTAGATTAGATGGCATTAAAGCTTAACCCTTCTTGTATATATGCAAATACAGTAATGTTAAAGTTTGAATGCTAATGCTAACTTGCTAATACTAGCGATCTAATGCTAGTGCGAATATCTGGTCATTTTCATACTGTACGTGTCCTCTATGATGGACATAGGAGATCAGATGGCATTAAAGCATAACCCTTCATTGGAATGAGATTAGATGGCATTAAAGCTTAACCCTTCTTGTATATATGCAAATACAGTAATGTTAAAGTTTGAATGGTAATGCTAACTTCCTAATACTAGCGATCTAATGCTAGTGCGATTATCTGGTCATTTTCATACTGCACGTGTACTCTATGATGGAAATTAGAGAACAGATCGCATTTAAGCATAACGCTTCATGGGCATGTGAGATTAGAAGGCATTAAAGCGTAACCCTTGTTGTATATATGCAAATGCAGTAATGTCAAAGTTTGAATGCTAATGCTAACTTGATAATGCTAGCGATCTTATGCTAACGCTAATATCTGGTCATTTTCATACTGTACATGTCCTCTATGATGGACATAGGAGATCAGATGGCATTAAAGCATAACCCTTCATGGGAAAATGAGATTACATGGCATTAAAAGCTAACCCTTCTTGTATATATGCAAATGCAGTAATGTTAAAGTTTGAATGCTAATGCTAACTTGCTAATGCTAGCGATCTAATGATAGTTCTAATATCTGGTCATGTTCTTATTGTATGTGTCCTTTATGATGGTAATATGATATCTGATGGCATTAAAGCATAACCCTTCATGGGAAAATGAGATTACATGGCATTAAAGCTTAACCCTTCTTGTATATATGCAAATACAGAAATGTTAAAGTTTGAATGCTAATGCTAACTTGATAATGCTAAAGATCTAATGGTAGTGCTAATATCTGGTCATTTTCATACTGTACGTCTCCTCTATGATGGACATAGGAGATCAGATGGCATTAAAGCATAACCCTTCAAGGGAAAATGAGATTAGATGGCATTACAGCTGAACCCTTCTTGTATGTATGCAAATACAGAAATGTTAAAGTTTGAATGCTAATGCTAACTTGCTAATGCTATCGATCTAATGCTAGTGCTAATATCTGGTCATTTTCATACTGTACGTGTCCTCTATGATGGACATAGGAGATCAGATGGCATTAAAGCATAACCCTTCATTGGAATGAGATTAGATGGCATTAAAGCTTAACCCTTCTTGTATACATGCAAATACAGTAATGTTAAAGTTTGAATGGTAATGCTAACTTCCTAATACTAGCGATCTAATGCTAGTGCGATTATCTGGTCATTTTCATACTGCACGTGTACTCTATGATGGAAATTAGAGAACAGATCGCATTTAAGCATAACGCTTCATGGGCATGTGAGATTAGAAGGCATTAAAGCGTAACCCTTGTTGTATATATGCAAATGCAGTAATGTCAAAGTTTGAATGCTAATGCTAACTTGATAATGCTAGCGATCTTATGCTAACGCTAATATCTGGTCATTTTCATACTGTACATGTCCTCTATGATGGACATAGGAGATCAGATGGCATTAAAGCATAACCCTTCATGGGAAAATGAGATTACATGGCATTAAAGCTTAACCCTTCTTGTATATATGCAAATGCAGTAATGTTAAAGTTTGAATGCTAATGCTAACTTGCTAATGCTAGCGATCTAATGATAGTTCTAATATCTGGTCATGTTCTTATTGTATGTGTCCTTTATGATGGTAATATGATATCTGATGGCATTAAAGCATAACCCTTCATGGGAAAATGAGATTACATGGCATTAAAGCTTAACCCTTCTTGTATATATGCAAAAACAGCAATGTTAAAGTTTGAATGCTAATGGTAACTTGCTAATGCTAGCGATCAAATGCTAGTGCTAATATCTGGTAATTTTCATACTGTTTGCGTCCTCTCTGATGGAAATAAGAGATCAGATGCCTTTAAAGCATAACCCTTCATGGCAATATGAGAATAAATGGCATTTAAGCTTAACCCTTCTTGTATATAAGCAAATTCAGCAATGTTAAAGTTTGAATGCAAATGCTAACTTGCTAATGCTAGCGATCTAATGCTAGTGCTAATATCTGGTCATTGTTATACTGTATGTGTCTTCTATGATGGAAATAAGAGATCAGATTGCATTAAAGCATAACCCTTCATGGCAATATGAGATTAAATGGCATTAAAGCTTAACCCTTCTTGTATATATACAAATACAGCAATGTTCAAGTTTGAATGCTAATGCTAACTTGCTAATGCTAGCGATCAAATGCAATTGCTAATATCTGGTCATTTTCATACTGTACGTGTCCTCTATGATGGAAATAAGAGATCAGATGGCATTAAAGCATAACGCTTCATGGGAATATGAGATTAAATGGCATTTAAGCTTAACCCTTCTTGTATATATGCAAATACAGTAATGTAAAAGTTTGAATGCTAATGCTAACTTGGTAATGCTAGCGCTAATATCTGGTCATTTTCATACTGTACGTGTCCTCTATGATGGACATAGGAGATCAGATGGCATTAAAGCATAACCCTTCATTGGAATATTAGATTAGATGGCATTAAAGCTTAACCCTTCTTGTATATATGCAAATACAGTAATGTTAAAGTTTGAATGCTAATTCTAACTTGCTAATACTAGCGATCTAATGCTAGTGCGAATATCTGGTCATTTTCATACTGTACGTGTCCTCTATGATGGACATAGGAGATCAGATGGCATTAAAGCATAACCCTTCATTGGAATGAGATTAGATGGCATTAAAGCTTAACCCTTCTTGTATATATGCAAATACAGTAATGTTAAAGTTTGAATGGTAATGCTAACTTCCTAATACTAGCGATCTAATGCTAGTGCGATTATCTGGTCATTTTCATACTGCACGTGTACTCTATGATGGAAATTAGAGAACAGATCGCATTTAAGCATAACGCTTCATGGGCATGTGAGATTAGAAGGCATTAAAGCGTAACCCTTGTTGTATATATGCAAATGCAGTAATGTCAAAGTTTGAATGCTAATGCTAACTTGATAATGCTAGCGATCTTATGCTAACGCTAATATCTGGTCATTTTCATACTGTACATGTCCTCTATGATGGACATAGGAGATCAGATGGCATTAAAGCATAACCCTTCATGGGAAAATGAGATTACATGGCATTAAAGCTTAACCCTTCTTGTATATATGCAAATGCAGTAATGTTAAAGTTTGAATGCTAATGCTAACTTGCTAATGCTAGCGATCTAATGATAGTTCTAATATCTGGTCATGTTCTTATTGTATGTGTCCTTTATGATGGTAATATGATATCTGATGGCATTAAAGCATAACCCTTCATGGGAAAATGAGATTACATGGCATTAAAGCTTAACCCTTCTTGTATATATGCAAAAACAGCAATGTTAAAGTTTGAATGCTAATGGTAACTTGGTAATGCTAGCGATCAAATGCTAGTGCTAATATCTGGTAATTTTCATACTGTTTGTGTCCTCTCTGATGGAAATAAGAGATCAGATGCCTTTAAAGCATAACCCTTCATGGCAATATGAGAATAAATGGCATTTAAGCTTAACCCTTCTTGTATATAAGCAAATTCAGCAATGTTAAAGTTTGAATGCAAATGCTAACTTGCTAATGCTAGCGATCTAATGCTAGTGCTAATATCTGGTCATTGTTATACTGTATGTGTCTTCTATGATGGAAATAAGAGATCAGATTGCATTAAAGCATAACCCTTCATGGCAATATGAGATTAAATGGCATTAAAGCTTAACCCTTCTTGTATATATACAAATACAGCAATGTTCAAGTTTGAATGCTAATGCTAACTTGCTAATGCTAGCGATCAAATGCAATTGCTAATATCTGGTCATTTTCATACTGTACGTGTCCTCTATGATGGAAATAAGAGATCAGATGGCATTAAAAGCATAACCCTTCATGGGAATATGAGATTAAATGGCATTTAAAGCTTAACCCTTCTTGTATATATGCAAATACAGTAATGTAAAAAGTTTGAATGCTCATGCTAACTTGGTAATGCTAGCGCTAATATCTGGTCATTTTTCATACTATCGTGTCCTCTATGATGGACATAGGAGATCAGATGGCATTAAAGCATAACCCTTCATTGGAATATTAGATTAGATGGCATTAAAGCTTAACCCTTCTTGTATATATGCAAATACAGTAATGTTAAAGTTTGAATGCTAATGCTAACTTGCTAATACTAGCGATCTAATGCTAGTGCGAATATCTGGTCATTTTCATACTGCACGTGTGCTCTTTGATGGAAATAAGAGATCAGATGGCATTAAATCATATGAGATTATAAGCCATGAAAGCTTAACCCCTCTTGTAGATATGCAAATACAGCAATGTTAAAGTTTGAATGCTAATGCTTACTTGCTAAAGCTAGCGATCTAATGATAGTGCTAATATCTGGTCATTTTCATACTGTACGTGTCCTCTATGATGGACATAGGGGATCAGATGGCATTTAAGCATAACCCTTCATGGGAAAACGAAATTAGACGGCATGAAAGCTTCACCCTTCTTATATATATGCAAATACAGTAATGTTAAAGTTTGAATGCTAATGCTAACTTGCTAATGCTAACGATCTAATGCTAATGCTAATATCTGGTCATTTTCATACTGTACGTGTACTCTATGATGGAAATTAGAGAACAGATGGCATTTAAGCATAACCCTTCATGGGAAAATGAGATTAGATGGCATTAAAGCTTAACCCTTCTTGTATATATGCAAATTCTGAAATGGTAAAGTTTGAATGCTAATGCCAACTTGCTAATGCTAGCTATCTAATGCTAGTGCTAATATCTGGTCATTTTCATACTGTACGTGTCCTCTATGATGGACATAGGGGATCAGATGGCATTAAAGCAAAACCCTTCATTGGAATATGAGATTAGATGGCATTCAAGGTTAACCCTTCTTGTATATATGCAAATACAGTAATATTAAAGTTTGAATGCTAATGCTAACTTGCTAATACTAGCGATCTAATGCTAGTGCGAATATCTGGTCATTTTCATACTGCACGTGTGCTCTATGATGGAAATTGGAGAACAGATGGCATTTAAGCAAAACCCTTCATGGGAAAATGAGATAAGATGGCATAAAAGCTTAACCCTTCTTGTATATATTCAAATACAGTAATGTTAAAGTTTGAATACTAATGCTAAATTGTTAATGCTAGCGATCTAATGCAAGTGCTAATATCTGGTCATTTTTCATACTAATAAATTGTACTCTATGATGGAAATAAGAGATCACATCGCATTTAAGCATAACCCTTCATGGGAATATGAGTTTAGATGGCATTATAGCTTAACACTACTGGGTTTTATATGCAAATGCTGTAATGTTAAAAGTTTGAATGCTAATGCTTACTTCGCTAATGTTAGCGATCTAATGCTAGTGCTAATATCTAGTCATTTTCTACTGTCGTGTCCTCTATGATGGAAATAAGAGATCAGATGGCATTAAGCATAACCCTTCATAGGAATACGAAATTAGATGGCATTTAAAACTTCACCCCTCTTGTATATATGCAAATACAGTAATGTTAAAGTTTGAATGCTAATGCTAACTTGCTAATGCTTAGCGATCTAATGCTAGTGCTAATATCTGGTCATTTTTCATACTGTACTTGTGCTCTTTGATGGAAATAAGAGATCAGATGGCATTATATCATAACCCTTCATGGGAATATGAATTAGATGGCATTATAAGCAACCCTTCATGTATATATGCAAATACAGAGAAATGTAAAAGTTTGAATGCTAATGCTAACTTGCTAATGCTAACGATCTAATGCTAGTGCTAATATCTGGTCATTTTCATACTGTGCGTGTCCTTTATGATGGACATAGGAGATCAGATGGCATTAAAAGCATAACCCTTCATGGAAAAACGAAATTAGATGGCATTTAAGCTTCACCCTTCTTGTATATATGCAAATACAGTAATGTTAAAGTTTGAATGCTAATGCTAACTTGCTAATGCTAACGATCTAATGGTAGTGCTAATATCTGGTCATTTTCATACTGTACGTGTGCTCTGACGGGAAATTTGAGAACAGATGGCATTTAAGCATAACCCCTACATGGGAAAATGAATTAGATGGCATTCAAGCTTAACCCTTCTTGTATATATGCAAATACAGAAATGTTAAAGTTTGAATGCTAATGCTAACTTGCCAATGCTAGCGATCTAATGCTAGTGCTCATATCTGGTCATTTTCATACTGTACCTGTCCTCTATGATGGACATAGGAGATCAGATAGCATTAAAACATAACCCTTCATAGGAATATGAGATTAGATGGCATTAAAGCTTAACCCTTCTTGTATATATGCAAATCCAGTTAATGTTAAAGTTTGAATGCTAATGCTAAATTGCTAATGCTAGCGATCTAATGCTAATGCTAATTTCTGCTCATTTTCTGACTGTACGTGTCGTCTATGATGGTAATAAGAGATCAGATGGTATTTAAGCATAACCCTTCATGGGAAACCGAAATTAGATGGCATTTAAGCTTCACCCTTCTAATATATATGCAAATACAGTAATGTTAAAGTTTGAATGCTAATGCTAACTTGCTAATGGTAACGATCTAATGCTAGTGCTAATACCTGGTCATTTTCATACTGTACGTGTACTCTATGACGGAAATTAGAGAACAGATGGCATTTAAGCATAACCCTTCATGGGAAAATGAGATTAGATGGCATTAAAGCTTAACCCTTCTTGTATATATGCAAATACAGAAATGTTAAAGTTTGAATGCTAATGCTAACTTGACAATGCTCAAGATCTAATGGTAGTGCTAATATCTGGTCATTTTTCATACTGCACGTCTCCTCTATGATGGACATAGGAGATCAGATGGCATTAAAGCATGGGCGCTTCAAGGGAAAATGAGATTAGATGGCATACATGAACCCTTCTTGTATATATGCAAATACAGAAATAAAGTTTGAATGCTAATGCTAACTTGCTAATATTCGATAATGTTCTTATCTGGTCATTTCATACTGTCCTCTATGATGGACATAGGATATTTCAGATGGCATTAAGCCCTAACCCTTCATGGGAATATGAGATTACATTGCATTAAAGCTTAACACTTCTTGTATATATGCAAAAACAGTAATGTTAAAAGTTTGAATGGTAATGCTAACTTCTAATACTAGCGATCAAATGCTAGTGCTAATATCTGGTCATTTTCATACTGCGTGTACTCTATGATGGAAATAAGAGATCAGATGCCATTTAAAGCATAAAAGCCTTCATGGCAAATCAAATGAGAATAAATGGCATTAAAAGCTTAACCATGTCCTATTGTATATAAAAAGCAAATTCAGCAATGTTAAAGTTTGAATGCAAATGCTAATGTTAAAGTAATGCTAAATGCTATCTAATGCTAGTGCTAATATCTGGTCATTTTCTACTGTATGTGTCCTCTATGATGGAAATATGAGATCAGATTGCATTAAAGCATAACCCTTCATGGGAAAATGAGATTACATGGCATTAAAGCTTAACCCTTCTTGTATATATGCAAATACAGCAATGTTAAAGTTTGAATGCTAATGCTAACTTGCTAATGCTAACGATCAAATGTAGTTCTAATATCTGGTCATTTTCATACTGTTTGTGTCCTTTCTGATGGTAATATGCATCTGATGGCTCTGCGATGGAAATAAGAGATAAATGGCATTTAAAACATTAAATATATGCAAAAAAACCCAAATTTGCAATGCTAGGATCATAATGCTAGTGCTAATATCCGGCATTTTATACTGTATGTAATGTTCTTAACCCTTAAAAGCATAACCCTTCATGTAAATAGCATTTAAAAACAAATATATACAGCAATGTTCAAAGTTTGAATGCTAATGCTAACTTGCTAATGCTAGCGATCTAATGCATCTAATGGTCATTTTTAGTGCTGTCCTCTATATTTCAGATGGCATTAAAGCAAACCCTTCATAATATGTATGGCATGTCCCTTCTTGATATATACAAATAAGAATGATCAGAATGCTAATGCTAACTTAAAGCAAAACTTTCATGGGAATATGAGATTAAATTCATGGCATTTAAGCTTAACCCTACTTGTATATAAGCAAATACTGCAATGTTAAAGTTTGAATGCTAATGTTAACTTGGTAATGCTAGCGATCTAATGCTATTGCTAAAATTCGTCATTTTACTGTACTTTGCATTATCTCTATGATGGAAATAAGAGATCAGATGGCATTAAAGCATTACCCTCTCTCATGGAATATGATGAGATGGCATTATAAGCTAAAACATTCTTGTATATATGCAAATACAGTCATGTTAAAGTTTGAATGCTAATGCTAACTTTTCTAATATTAGTCATGATCTAATGCTAGTGCAATATCTGGGTCATTTTTATACTGTTCGTGTCCTCTTGATGGTAATAATTGATCACATGGGCATTTAAGCATATCCTTCATGGAATTTGTGATTTGATTGCATTAAAAAGCAACCCTTCTTGTATATATGCAAATACAGCAATGTTAAAGTTTGAATGCTAATGCTAACTTGCAAATGCTTGCTTTCTAATGCTAGTGCTAATATCTGGTCATTTTCATACTGCACGTGTCTCTCTGATGGACATAGGAGATCAGATGGCATTAAAGCATAAATCCTTCATGGGAAAATGAGATTAAATGGCATTAAAAGCTTAACCCTTCTTGTATAAATGCAAATACAGAAATGGTAAAGTTTGAATGCTAATGCTAACTTGGTAATGCTAGCTAATATCTGGTCATTTTTCATATTGTACGTGTCCTCTATGATGGACATAGGAGATCGATGGCATTAAAAAGCATAACCCTTCATTGGAATATTAGATTAGATGGCATTAAAAGCTTAACCCTTCTTGTATATATGCAAATACAGTAATGTTAAAGTTTGAATGCTAATGCTAACTTGCTAATACTAGCGATCTAATGCTAGTGCGAATATCTGGTCATTTTCATACTGCACGTGTACTCTATGATGGAAATTAGCGAACAGATGGCATTTAAGCATAACCCTTCATGGGCATATGAGATTAGAAGGCATTAAAAGCGTAATCCTTTGTTGTATATATGCAACTGCAGTAATGTCAAAGTTTGAATGCTAATGCTAACCTCCTAATACTAGCGATCTAATGCTAGTGCGAATATCTGGTCATTTTCATACTGTACATGTCCTCTATATTTTTTTACATAGGAGATCAGATGGCATTAAAGCATAACCCTTCATGGGAAAATGAGATTAGATGGCATTAAAAGCTTAACCCTTCTTGTATATATTCAAATACAGTCATGTTATAGTTTGAATGCTAATGCTAAATTGTTAATGCTAGCGATCTAATGCATAAAAGTAATATCTGGTCATTTTCATACTGTGCTTGTACTCTATGATGGAAATAAGAGATCACATCGCATTTAAGCATAACCCTTCATGGGAATATGAGTTTAGATGGCATTATAGCTTAACACTACTGGTTTATATGCAAATGCTGTAATGTTAAATTTTGAATGCTAATGCTAACTTGCTAATGTTAGCGATCTAATGCTAGTGCTAATATCTAGTCATTTTCATACTGTACGTGTCCTCTATGATGGAAATAAGAGATCAGATGGCATTAAAAGCATAACCCTTCATGGGAATATATGAAATTAGATGGCATTTAAGCTTCACCCCTCTTGTATGTATGCAAATACAGTAATGTTCAAGTTTGAATGATAATGCTAACTTGCTAATGCTTGCGATCTAATGCTAGTGCTAATATCTGGTTATTTTCATACTGTACGTGTGCTCTTTGATGGAAATAAGAGATCAGATGGCATTAAATCATATGAGATTATAAGCCATGAAAGCTTAACCCCTCTTGTAGATATGCAAATACAGCAATGTTAAAGTTTGAATGCTAATGCTTACTTGCTAAAGCTAGCGATCTAATGATAGTGCTAATATCTGGTCATTTTCATACTTTACGTGTCCTCAATGATGGACATAGGGGATCAGATGGCATTTAAGCATAACCCTTCATGGGAAAACGAAATTAGACGGCATGAAAGCTTCACCCTTCTTATATATATGCAAATACAGTAATGTTAAAGTTTGAATGCTAATGCTAACCTGCTAATGCTAACGATCTAATGCTAATGCTAATATCTGGTCATTTTCATACTGTACGGTATGCTCTGTAAGACGGAAATAAGAGAACAGATGGCATTTACATAACCCTTCATGGGAAAATGAGATTAGATGGCATTAAAGCTTAACCCTTCTTGTATATATGCAAATACAGAAATGGTAAAGTTTGAATGCTAATGCCAACTTGCTAATGCTAGCTATCTAATGCTAGTGCTAATATCTGGTCATTTTCATACTGTACGTGTCCTCTATGATGGACATAGGGGATCAGATGGCATTAAAGCAAAACCCTTCATTGGAATATGAGATTAGATGGCATTCAAGGTTAACCCTTCTTGTATATATGCAAATACAGTAATATTAAAAGTTTGAATGCTAATGCTAACTTGCTAATACTAGCTTATCTAATGCTAGTGAATATCTGGTCATTTTCATACTGCACGGTACTCTATGATGGAAATTGGAGAACAGATGGCATTTACAAAACCCTTCATGGGAAAATGAGATAAGATGGCATAAAAGCTTAACCCTTCTTGTATATATTTTCAAATACAGTAAAGTTAAAGTTTGAATACTAATGCTAAATTGTTAATGCTAGCGATCTAATGCATGTGCTAATATCTGGTCATTTTTCATACTGTAATGGTACTCTATGATGGAAATAAGAGATCACATCGCATTTAAGCATAACCCTTCATGGGAATATGAGTTTAGATGGCATTATAGCTAACACTACTGGTTTATATGCAAATGCTGTAATGTTAAAGTTTGAATGCTAATGCTTACTTGCTAATGTTAGCGATCTAATGCTAGTGCTAATATTCAGTCATTTTCATACTGTACGTGTCCTCTATGATGGAAATAAGAGATCAGATGGCATTAAAGCATAACCCTTCATGGGAATACGAAATTAGATGGCATTTAAGCTTCACCCCTCTTGTATATATGCAAATACAGTAATGTTAAAGTTTGAAATGCTAATGCTAACTTGGCTAATGCTTACATCTAATGCTAGTGCTAATATCTGGTCATTTTCATACTGTACTTGTGCTCTTTGATGGAAATAAGAGATCAGATGGCATTATATCATAACCCTTCATGGGAATATGAGATTAGATGGCATTATAGCTTAACCCTTCATGTATATATGCAAATACAGAAATGTAAAAGTTTGAATTCTAATGCTAACTTGCTAATGCTAACGATCTAATGCTAGTGCTAATATCTGGTCATTTTCATACTGTACGTGTCCTTTATGATGGACATAGGAGATCAGATGGCATTAAAGCATAACCCTTCATGGAAAAACGAAATTAGATGGCATTTAAGTTTCACCCTTCTTGTATATATGCAAATACAGTAATGTTAAAGTTTGAATGCTAATGCTAACTTGCTAATGCTAACGATCTAATGGTAGTGCTAATATCTGGTCATTTTCATACTGTACGTGTACTCTGACGGAAATTTGAGAACAGATGGCATTTAAGCATAACCCTACATGGGAAAATGAGATTAGATGGCATTAAAGCTTAACCCTTCTTGTATATATACAAATACAGAAATGTTAAAGTTTGAATGCTAATGCTAACTTGCTAATGCTAGCGATCTAATGCTAGTGCTAATATCTGGTCATTTTCATACTGTACCTGTCCTCTATGATGGACATAGGAGATCAGATAGCATTAATCATAACCCTTCATGGGAATATGAGATTAGATGGCATTAAAGCTTAACCCTTCTTGTATATATGCAAATCCAGTTAATGTTAAAGTTTGAATGCTAATGCTTAATTGCTAATGCTAGCGATCTAATGCTAATGCTAATTTCTGCTCATTTTCTGACTGTACGTGTCGTCTATGATGGTAATAAGAGATCAGATGGTATTTAAGCATAACCCTTCATGGGAAACCGAAATTAGATGGCATTTAAGCTTCACCCTTCTAATATATATGCAAATACAGTAATGTTAAAGTTTGAATGCTAATGCTAACTTGCTAATGGTAACGATCTAATGCTAGTGCTAATACCTGGTCATTTTTTATACTGCAATGCAAACTCTATGACGGAAATTAGAGAACAGATGGCATTTAACCATAACCCTTCATGGGAAAATGAGATTAGATGGCATTACAGCTGAACCCTTCTTGTATATATGCAAATACAGAAATGTTAAAGTTTGAATGCTAATGCTAACTTGCTAATGCTATCGATCTAATGCTAGTGCTAATATCTGGTCATTTTCATACTGTACGTGTCCTCTATGATGGACATAGGAGATCAGATGGCATTAAAGCATAACCCTTCATGGGAAAATGAGATTAGATGGCATTTAAGCTTAACCCTTCATTGGAATGAGATTAGATGGCATTAAAGCTTAACCCTTCTTGTATATATGCAAATACAGTAATGTTAAAGTTTGAATGGTAATGCTAACTTCCTAATACTAGCGATCTAATGCTAGTGCGATTATCTGGTCATTTTCATACTGCACGTGTACTCTATGATGGAAATTAGAGAACAGATCGCATTTAAGCATAACGCTTCATGGGCATGTGAGATTAGAAGGCATTAAAGCGTAACCCTTGTTATATATATGCAAATGCAGTAATGTCAAAGTTTGAATGCTAATGCTAACTTGATAATGCTAGCGATCTTATGCTAACGCTAATATCTGGTCATTTTTCATACTGTACATGTCCTCTATGATGGACATAGGAGGTCAGATGGCATTAAAGCATAACCCTTCATGGGAAAATGAGATTACATGGCATTAAAGCTTAACCCTTCTTGTATATATGCAAATGCAGTAATGTTAAAGTTTGAATGCTAATGCTAACTTGCTAGTGCTAGCGATCTAATGATAGTTCTAATATCTGGTCATGTTCTTATTGTATGTGTCCTTTATGATGGTAATATGATATCTGATGGCATTAAAGCATAACCCTTCATGGGAAAATGAGATTACATGGCATTAAAGCTTAACCCTTCTTGTATATATGCAAAAACAGCAATGTTAAAGTTTGAATGCTAATGGTAACTTGCTAATGCTAGCGATCAAATGCTAGTGCTAATATCTGGTAATTTTCATACTGTTTGTGTCCTCTCTGATGGAAATAAGAGATCAGATGCCTTTAAAGCATAACCCTTCATGGCAATATGAGAATAAATGGCATTTAAGCTTAACCCTTCTTGTATATAAGCAAATTCAGCAATGTTAAAGTTTGAATGCAAATGCTAACTTGCTAATGCTAGCGATCTAATGCTAGTGCTAATATCTGGTCATTGTTATACTGTATGTGTCTTCTATGATGGAAATAAGAGATCAGATTGCATTAAAGCATAACCCTTCATGGCAATATGAGATTAAATGGCATTAAAGCTTAACCCTTCTTGTATATATACAAATACAGCAATGTACCAGTTTGAATGCTAATGCTAACTTGCTAATGCTAGCGATCAAATGGAATTGCTAATATCTGGTCATTTTCATACTGTACGTGTCCTCTATGATGGAAATAAGAGATCAGATGGCATTAAAGCATAACCCTTCATGGGAATATGAGATTAAATGGCATTTAAGCAACGCTAACCCTTCTTGTATAGAAGCAAATACAGCAATGTTCAAGTTTGAATGCTAATGCTAACTTGCTAATGCTTGCGATCTAATGCTAGTGCTAATATTTGGTCATTGTCATACTGTATGTGTCCTCTATGATGGAAATAAGAGATCAGATGCCTTTAAAGCAAAACCCTTCATGGGAATATGAGATTAAATAGCATTTAAGCTTAACCCTACTTGTATATAAGCAAATACTGCAATGTTAAAGTTTGAATGCTAATGTTAACTTGCTAATGCTAGCGATCTAATGCTATTGCTAATATCTCGTCATTTTCATACTGTACGTGTCCTCTATGATGGAAATAAGAGATCAGATGGCATTAAAGCATTACCCTTCATGGGAATATGAGATGAGATGCCATTAAAGCTTAAACATTCTTGTATATATGCAAATACAGTCATGTTAAAGTTTGAATGCTAATGCTAACTTTCTAATGTTAGCGATCTAATGCTAGTGCTAATATCTGGTCATTTTTATACTGTTCGTGTCCTCTTTGATGGTAATAATTGATCACATGGCATTTAAGCATATCCCTTCATGGGAATTTGTGATTTGATTGCATTAAAGCTTAACCCTTCTTGTATATATGCAAATACAGCAATGTTAAAGTTTGAATGCTCATGCTAACTTGCAAATGCTTGCTTTCTAATGCTAGTGCTAATATCTGGTCATTTTCATACTGTACGTGTCCTCTCTGATGGAAATAAGAGATCAGATGGCATTAAATCATAACCCTTCATGGGAAAATGAGATTAAATGGCATTAAAGCTTAACCCTTCTTGTATAAATGCAAATACAGAAATGGTAAAGTTTGAATGCTAATGCTAACTTGGTAATGCTAGCGCTAATATCTGGTCATTTTCATACTGCACGTGTACTCTATGATGGAAATTAGAGAACAGATGGCATTTAAGCATAACCCTTCATGGGCATATGAGATTAGAAGGCATTAAAGCGTAATCCTTGTTGTATATATGCAACTGCAGTAATGTCAAAGTTTGAATGCTAATGCTAACCTCCTAATACTAGCGATCTAATGCTAGTCTGGAATATCTGGTCATTTTTCATACTGCACGTGTCCTCTATGATGGACATAGGAGATCAGATAGCATTAAAACATAACCCTGAATGGGAATATGAGATTAGATGGCATTAAAGTTTAACCCTTCTTGTATATATATGCAAATCCAGTTAATGTTAAAAAGTTTGAATGCTAACGCTAAATTGCTAATGCTAGCGATCTAATGCTAATGCTAATTTCTGCTCATTTTCTGACTGCACGTGTCCTCTATGATGGAAATAAGAGATCAGATGGTATTTAAGCATAACCCTTCATGGGAAAAAACGAAATTAGATGGCATTTATGCTTCACTCTTCTTATATAGATGCAAATACAGTAATGTTAAAGTTTGAATGCTAAACTTGCTAATGGTAACGATCTAATGCTAGTGCTAATACCTGGTCATTTTCATCCTGTACATGTACTCTATCACGGAAATTAGAGAACAGATGGCATTTAAGCATAACCCTTCATGGGAAAATGAGATTAAATTGCATTAAAGCTTAACACTTCTTGTATATATGCAAATTCAGCAATGTTAAAGTTTGAATGCAAATGCTAACTTGCTAATGCTAGCGATCTAATGCTAGTGCTAATATCTGGTCATTGTTGTACTGTATGTGTCTTCTATGATGGAAATAAGAGATCAGATTGCATTAAAGCATAACCCTTCATGGCAATATGAGATTAAATGGCATTAAAGCTTAACCCTTCTTGTATATATACAAATACAGCAATGTTCAAGTTTGAATGCTAATGCTAACTTGCTAATGCTAGCGATCAAATGCAATTGCTAATATCTGGTCATTTTCATACTGTACGTGTCCTCTATGATGGAAATAAGAGATCAGATGGCATTAAAGCATAACCCTTCATGGGAATATGAGATTAAATGGCATTTAAGCTTAACCCTTCTTGTATAGAAGCAAATACAGCAATGTTCAAGTTTGAATGCTAATGCTAACTTGCTAATGCTTTAGATCTAATCTTAGTGCTAATATTTGGTCATTGTCATACTGTATGTGTCCTCTATGATGGAAATAAGAGATCAGATGCCTTTAAAGCAAAACCCTTCATGGGAATATGAGATTAAATAGCATTTAAGCTTACCCCTACTTGTATATAAGCAAATACAGCAATGTTAAAGTTTGAATGCTAATGTTAACTTGCTAATGCTAGCGATCTAATGCTATTGCTAATATCTCGTAATTTTCATACTGTACGTGTCCTCTATGATGGAAATAAGAGATCAGATGGCATTAAAGCATTACCCTTCATGGGAATATGAGATGAGATGGCATTAAAGCTTAAACATTCTTGTATTTATGCAAATACAGTCATGTTAAAGTTTGAATGCTAATGCTAACTTTCTAATGTTAGCGATCTAATGCTAGTGCTAATATCTGGTCATTTTTATACTGTTCGTGTCCTCTTTGATGGTAATAATTGATCACATGGCATTTAAGCATATCCCTTCATGGAATTTGTGATTTGATTGCATTAAAGCTTAACCCTTCTTGTATATATGCAAATACAGCAATGTTAAAGTTTGAATGCTAATGCTAACTGCAAATGCTTGCGTTCTAATGTTAGTGCTAATATCTGGTCATTTTCATACTGTACGTGTCCTCTCTGATGGAAATAAGAGATCAGATGGCATTAAATCATAACCCTTCATGGGAAAATGAGATTAAATGGCATTAAAGCTTAACCCTTCTTGTATAAATGCAAATACAGAAATGGTAAAGTTTGAATGCTAATGCTAACTTGGTAATGCTAGCGCTAATATCTGGTCATTTTCATATTGTACGTGTCCTCTATGATGGACATAGGAGATCAGATGGCATTAAAGCATAACCCTTCATTGGAATATTAGATTAGATGGCATTAAAGCTTAACCCTTCTTGTATATATGCAAATACAGTAATGTTAAAGTTTGAATGCTAATGCTAACTTGCTAATACTAGCGATCTAATGCTAGTGCGAATATCTGGTCATTTTCATACTGCACGTGTACTCTATGATGGAAATTAGAGAACAGATGGCATTTAAGCATAACCCTTCATGGGCATATGAGATTAGAAGGCATTAAAAGCGTAATCCTTGTTGTATATATGCAACTGCAGTAATGTCAATGTTTGAATGCTAATGCTAACCTCCTAATACTAGCGATCTAATGCTAGTGCGAATATCTGGTCATTTTCATACTGCACGTGTCTCTATGATGGACATAGGAGATCAGATAGCATTAAAAACATAACCCTGAATGGGAATATGAGATTAGATGGCATTAAAGCTTAACCCTTCTTGTATATATGCAAATCCAGTTAATGTTAAAGTTTGAATGCTAACGCTAAATTGTTAATGCTAGCGATCTAATGCTAATGCTAATTTCTGCTCATTTTCTGACTTTACGTGTCCTCTATGATGGAAATAAGAGATCAGATGGTATTTAATCATAACCCTTCATGGGAAAACGAAATTAGATGGCATTTAAGCTTCACTCTTCTTATATAGATGCAAATACAGTAATGTTAAAGTTTGAATGCTAAACTTGCTAATGGTAACGATCTAATGCTAGTGCTAATACCTGGTCATTTTCATACTGTACGTGTACTCTATGACGGAAATTAGAGAACAGATGGCATTTAAGCATAACCCTTCATGGGAAAATGAGATTAGATGGCATTAAAGCTTAACCATTCTTGTATATATGCAAATACAGAAATGTTAAAGTTTGAATGCTAATGCTAACTTGATAATGCTAAAGATCTAATGGTAGCGCTAATATCTGGTCATTTTCATACTGTACGTCTCCTCTATGATGGACATAGGAGATCAGATGGCATTAAAGCATAACCCTTCATGGGAAAATCAGATTAGATGGCATTAAAGCTGAGCCCTTCTTGTATATATGCAAATACAGAAATGTTAAAGTTTGAATGCTAATGCTAACTTGCTAATGCTAGCGATCTAATGCTAGTGCTAATATCTGGTCATTTTCATACTGTACGTGTCCTCTATGATGGAAATAGGAGATCAGATGGCATTAAAGCATAACCCTTCATTGGAATGAGATTAGATGGCATTAAAGCTTAACCCTTCTTGTATATATGCAAATATAGTAATGTTAAAGTTTGAAAGGTAATGCTAACTTGCTAATACTAGTGATCTAATGCTAGTGCGATTATCTGGTCATTTTCATACTGCACGTGTACTCTATGATGGAAGTTAGAGAACAGATCTCATTTAAGCATAACGCTTCATGGGCATGTGAGATTAGAAGGCATTAAAGCCTAACCCTTGTTGTATATATGCAAATGCAGTAATGTCAAAGTTTGAATGCTAATGCTAACTTGCTAATGCTAGCGATCTTATGCTAACGCTAATATCTGGTCATTTTCATACTGTACATGTCCTCTATGATGGACATAGGAGATCAGATGGCATTAAAGCATAACCCTTCATGGGAATATGAGATTAAATGGCATTAAAACTTAACCCTTCTTGTATATATGCAAATACAGCAATGTTAAAGTTTGAATGCTAATGCTAACTTGCTAAAGCTAGCGATCTAATGATAGTTCTAATATCTTGTCATGTTCTTATTGTATGTGTCCTTTATGAGGGTAATATGATATCAGATTGCATTAAAGCATAACCCTTCATGGGAAATGAGATTAAATGGCATTAAAGCTTAACCCTGCTTGTATATATGCAAATACAGCAATGTTAAAGTTTGAATACTAATGCTAACTTGCTAATTCTAGCGATCTAATGCTAGTGCTAATATCTGGTCATTTTCATACTGTGCGTGTCCTCTATGATGGACATAAAGAGATCAGATGGCATTAAAGCATAACCCTTCATGGGAATATGAGATTAAATGGTATTAAAGCTTAATCCTTCTTGTATATATGCAAATACAGCAATGTTAAAGTTTGAATGCTAATGCTAACTTGCTAATGCTAGCGATCTAATGCTAGTGCAAATATCTGGTCATTTTCATACTGTACGTGTCCTCTATGATGGAAATAAGAGATCAGACGGCATTAAAGCATAACCCTTCATGGAATATGAGATTAAATGGCATTTAAGCTTAACGCTTCTTGTATATAAGCAAATACAGCAATGTTAAAGTTTGAATGCTAATGCTAACTTGCTAATGCTAGCGATCTAATGCTAGTGCTAATATGTGGTCATTTTCATACTGTACGTGTCCTCTATGATGGAAGTAAGAGATCAGATGGCATTAAAGCCTAACCCTTCATGGGAATATGAGATTAAATTGCATTAAAGCTTAACCCTTCTTGTATATATGCAAAAACAGCAATGTTAAAGTTTCAATGCTAATGCTAACTTGCTAATGCTAGCGATCTAATGCTAGTGCTAATATCTGGTAATTTTCATACTGTTTGTGTCCTCTCTGATGGAAATAAGAGGTCAGATGCCTTTAAAGCATAACCCTTCATGGGAATATGAGAATAAATGGCATTTAAGCTTAACCCTTCTTGTATATAAGCAAATTCAGCAATGTTAAAGTTTGAATGCAAATGCTAACTTGCTAATGCTAGCGATCTAATGCTAGTGCTAATATCTGGTCATTGTCATACTGTATGTGTCCTCAATGATGGAAATAAAAGATCAGATTGCATTAAAGCATAACCCTTCATGGCAATATGAGATTAAATGGCATTAAAGCTTAACCCTTCTTGTATTTATACAAATACAGCAATGTTAAAGTTTGAATGCTAATGCTAATTTGAATGCTAATTGCTAAAATCTGGTCATTTTCATGCTATACGTGTCCTCTATAATGGAAATAAGACATCAGATGGCATTAAAGCAAACCCTTCTGGTATGAGATTAAATGGCATTTTTAACCCTTCTTGTATAGAAGCAAATACAGCAATGTTCAAGTTTGAATGCTAATGCTAACTTGCTAATGCTTACTGCTAGTGCTCATATTTGGTCATTGTCATACTGTTTGTGTCTCTCTGATGGAAATGAGATCAGATGCCTTTTAAAGCATAACCCTTCATGGCAATATGAGAATAAATGGCATTTAAGCTTAACCTTCTTGTATATAAGCAAATGGCAGCAATGTTCAATGTTTGAATGCATTTTTCAATGCTAACTTGCATAATGCTTAACCCTTCTTGATCTAATGCTAATGTGCTAACAATATCTTGGTCATTTTGGTCATTGTTATACTGTTTGTGTCCTCTCTGATGGAAATAAGAGATCAGATGCCTTTAAAGCATAACCCTTCATGGCAATATGAGAATAAATGGCATTTAAGCTTAACCCTTCTTGTATATAAGCAAATTCAGCAATGTTAAAGTTTGAATGCAAATGCTAACTTGCTAATGCTAGCATCTAATGCTAGTGCTAATATCTGGTCATTGAATGTATGTGTCTTGTATGATGGAAATAAGAGATCTGATTGCATTAAAAGCATAACCCTTCATGGCAATATGAGATTAAATGGCATTAAAGCTTAACCCTTCTTGTATATATACAAATACTGCAATGTTCAAGTTTGAATGCTAATGCTAACTTGCTAATGCTAGCGATCAAATGGAATTGCTAATATCTGGTCATTTTCATACTGTACGTGTCCTCTATGATGGAAATAAGAGATCAGATGGCATTAAAGCATAACCCTTCATGGGAATATGAGATTAAATGGCATTTAAGCTTAACCCTTCTTGTATAGAAGCAAATACAGCAATGTTCAAGTTTGAATGCTAATGCTAACTTGCTAATGCTTGCGATCTAATGCTAGTGCTAATATTTGGTCATTGTCATACTGTATGTGTCCTCTATGATGGAAATAAGAGATCAGATGCCTTTAAAGCAAAACCCTTCATGGGAATATGAGATTAAATAGCATTTAAGCTTAACCCTACTTGTATATAAGCAAATACTGCAATGTTAAAGTTTGAATGCTAATGTTAACTTGCTAATGCTAGCGATCTAATGCTATTGCTAATATCTCGTCATTTTCATACTGTACGTGTCCTCTATGATGGAAATAAGAGATCAGATGGCATTAAAGCATTACCCTTCATGGGAATATGAGATGAGATGCCATTAAAAGCTTAAACATTCTTGTATATATGCAAATACAGTCATGTTAAAGTTTGAATGCTAATGCTAACTTTCTAATGTTAGCGATCTAATGCTAGTGCTAATATCTGGTCATTTTTATACTGTTCGTGTCCTCTTTGATGGTAATAATTGATCACATGGCATTTAAGCATATCCCTTCATGGGAATTTGTGATTTGATTGCATTAAAGCTTAACCCTTCTTGTATATATGCAAATACAGCAATGTTAAAGTTTGAATGCTCATGCTAACTTGCAAATGCTTGCTTTCTAATGCTAGTGCTAATATCTGGTCATTTTCATACTGTACGTGTCCTCTCTGATGGAAATAAGAGATCAGATGGCATTAAATCATAACCCTTCATGGGAAAATGAGATTAAATGGCATTAAAGCTTAACCCTTCTTGTATAAATGCAAATACAGAAATGGTAAAGTTTGAATGCTAATGCTAACTTGGTAATGCTAGCGCTAATATCTGGTCATTTTCATACTGCACGTGTACTCTATGATGGAAATTAGAGAACAGATGGCATTTAAGCATAACCCTTCATGGGCATATGAGATTAGAAGGCATTAAAGCGTAATCCTTGTTGTATATATGCAACTGCAGTAATGTCAAAGTTTGAATGCTAATGCTAACCTCCTAATACTAGCGATCTAATGCTAGTGCGAATATCTGGTCATTTTCATACTGCACGTGTCCTCTATGATGGACATAGGAGATCAGATAGCATTAAAACATAACCCTGAATGGGAATATGAGATTAGATGGCATTAAAGTTTAACCCTTCTTGTATATATGCAAATCCAGTTAATGTTAAAGTTTGAATGCTAACGCTAAATTGCTAATGCTAGCGATCTAATGCTAATGCTAATTTCTGCTCATTTTCTGACTGTACGTGTCCTCTATGATGGAAATAAGAGATCAGATGGTATTTAAGCATAACCCTTCATGGGAAAACGAAATTAGATGGCATTTATGCTTCACTCTTCTTATATAGATGCAAATACAGTAATGTTAAAGTTTGAATGCTAAACTTGCTAATGGTAACGATCTAATGCTAGTGCTAATACCTGGTCATTTTCATCCTGTACATGTACTCTATCACGGAAATTAGAGAACAGATGGCATTTAAGCATAACCCTTCATGGGAAAATGAGATTAAATTGCATTAAAGCTTAACACTTCTTGTATATATGCAAATTCAGCAATGTTAAAGTTTGAATGCAAATGCTAACTTGCTAATGCTAGCGATCTAATGCTAGTGCTAATATCTGGTCATTGTTGTACTGTATGTGTCTTCTATGATGGAAATAAGAGATCAGATTGCATTAAAGCATAACCCTTCATGGCAATATGAGATTAAATGGCATTAAAGCTTAACCCTTCTTGTATATATACAAATACAGCAATGTTCAAGTTTGAATGCTAATGCTAACTTGCTAATGCTAGCGATCAAATGCAATTGCTAATATCTGGTCATTTTCATACTGTACGTGTCCTCTATGATGGAAATAAGAGATCAGATGGCATTAAAGCATAACCCTTCATGGGAATATGAGATTAAATGGCATTTAAGCTTAACCCTTCTTGTATAGAAGCAAATACAGCAATGTTCAAGTTTGAATGCTAATGCTAACTTGCTAATGCTTGCGATCTAACGCTAGTGCTAATATTTGGTCATTGTCATACTGTATGTGTCCTCTATGATGGAAATAAGAGATCAGATGCCTTTAAAGCAAAACCCTTCATGGGAATATGAGATTAAATAGCATTTAAGCTTACCCCTACTTGTATATAAGCAAATACAGCAATGTTAAAGTTTGAATGCTAATGTTAACTTGCTAATGCTAGCGATCTAATGCTATTGCTAATATCTCGTAATTTTCATACTGTACGTGTCCTCTATGATGGAAATAAGAGATCAGATGGCATTAAAGCATTACCCTTCATGGGAATATGAGATGAGATGGCATTAAAGCTTAAACATTCTTGTATTTATGCAAATACAGTCATGTTAAAGTTTGAATGCTAATGCTAACTTTCTAATGTTAGCGATCTAATGCTAGTGCTAATATCTGGTCATTTTTATACTGTTCGTGTCCTCTTTGATGGTAATAATTGATCACATGGCATTTAAGCATATCCCTTCATGGGAATTTGTGATTTGATTGCATTAAAGCTTAACCCTTCTTGTATATATGCAAATACAGCAATGTTAAAGTTTGAATGCTAATGCTAACTTGCAAATGCTTGCGTTCTAATGTTAGTGCTAATATCTGGTCATTTTCATACTGTACGTGTCCTCTCTGATGGAAATAAGAGATCAGATGGCATTAAATCATAACCCTTCATGGGAAAATGAGATTAAATGGCATTAAAGCTTAACCCTTCTTGTATAAATGCAAATACAGAAATGGTAAAGTTTGAATGCTAATGCTAACTTGGTAATGCTAGCACTAATATCTGGTCATTTTCATATTGTACGTGTCCTCTATGATGGACATCGGAGATCAGATGGCATTAAAGCATAACCCTTCATTGGAATATTAGATTAGATGGCATTAAAGCTTAACCCTTCTTGTATATATGCAAATACAGTAATGTTAAAGTTTGAATGCTAATGCTAACTTGCTAATACTAGCGATCTAATGCTAGTGCGAATATCTGGTCATTTTCATACTGCACGTGTACTCTATGATGGAAATTAGAGAACAGATGGCATTTAAGCATAACCCTTCATGGGCATATGAGATTAGAAGGCATTAAAGCGTAATCCTTGTTGTATATATGCAACTGCAGTAATGTCAATGTTTGAATGCTAATGCTAACCTCCTAATACTAGCGATCTAATGCTAGTGCGAATATCTGGTCATTTTCATACTGCACGTGTCCTCTATGATGGACATAGGAGATCAGATAGCATTAAAACATAACCCTGAATGGGAATATGAGATTAGATGGCATTAAAGCTTAACCCTTCTTGTATATATGCAAATCCAGTTAATGTTAAAGTTTGAATGCTAACGCTAAATTGTTAATGCTAGCGATCTAATGCTAATGCTAATTTCTGCTCATTTTCTGACTTTACGTGTCCTCTATGATGGAAATAAGAGATCAGATGGTATTTAATCATAACCCTTCATGGGAAAACGAAATTAGATGGCATTTAAGCTTCACTCTTCTTATATAGATGCAAATACAGTAATGTTAAAGTTTGAATGCTAAACTTGCTAATGGTAACGATCTAATGCTAGTGCTAATACCTGGTCATTTTCATACTGTACGTGTACTCTATGACGGAAATTAGAGAACAGATGGCATTTAAGCATAACCCTTCATGGGAAAATGAGATTAGATGGCATTAAAGCTTAACCATTCTTGTATATATGCAAATACAGAAATGTTAAAGTTTGAATGCTAATGCTAACTTGATAATGCTAAAAAGATCTAATGGTAGCGCTAATATCTGGTCATTTTCATACTGTACGTCTCCTCTATGATGGACATAGGAGATCAGATGGCATTAAAGCATAACCCTTCATGGGAAAATCAGATTAGATGGCATTAAAGCTGAGCCCTTCTTGTATATATGCAAATACAGAAATGTTAAAGTTTGAATGCTAATGCTAACTTGCTAATGCTAGCGATCTAATGCTAGTGCTAATATCTGGTCATTTTCATACTGTACGTGTCCTCTATGATGGAAATAGAGATCAGATGGCATTAAAGCATAACCCTTCATTGGAATGAGATTAGATGGCATTAAAGCTTAACCCTTCTTGTATATATGCAAATATAGTAATGTTAAAGTTTGAAAGGTAATGCTAACTTGCTAATACTAGTGATCTAATGCTAGTGCGATTATCTGGTCATTTTCATACTGCACGTACTCTATGATGGAAGTTAGAGAACAGATCTCATTTAAGCATAACGCTTCATGGGCATGTGAGATTAGAAGGCATTAAAGCCTAACCCTTGTTGTATATATGCAAATGCAGTAATGTCAAAGTTTGAATGCTAATGCTAACTTGCTAATGCTAGCGATCTTATGCTAACGCTAATATCTGGTCATTTTCATACTGTACATGTCCTCTATGATGGACATAGGAGATCAGATGGCATTAAAGCATAACCCTTCATGGGAATATGAGATTAAATGGCATTAAAACTTAACCCTTCTTGTATATATGCAAATACAGCAATGTTAAAGTTTGAATGCTAATGCTAACTTGCTAAAGCTAGCGATCTAATGATAGTTCTAATATCTTGTCATGTTCTTATTGTATGTGTCCTTTATGAGGGTAATATGATATCAGATTGCATTAAAGCATAACCCTTCATGGGAAATGAGATTAAATGGCATTAAAGCTTAACCCTGCTTGTATATATGCAAATACAGCAATGTTAAAGTTTGAATACTAATGCTAACTTGCTAATTCTAGCGATCTAATGCTAGTGCTAATATCTGGTCATTTTCATACTGTACGTGTCCTCTATGATGGACATAAGAGATCAGATGGCATTAAAGCATAACCCTTCATGGGAATATGAGATTAAATGGTATTAAAGCTTAATCCTTCTTGTATATATGCAAATACAGCAATGTTAAAGTTTGAATGCTAATGCTAACTTGCTAATGCTAGCGATCTAATGCTAGTGCAAATATCTGGTCATTTTCATACTGTACGTGTCCTCTATGATGGAAATAAGAGATCAGACGGCATTAAAGCATAACCCTTCATGGAATATGAGATTAAATGGCATTTAAGCTTAACGCTTCTTGTATATAAGCAAATACAGCAATGTTAAAGTTTGAATGCTAATGCTAACTTGCTAATGCTAGCGATCTAATGCTAGTGCTAATATGTGGTCATTTTCATACTGTACGTGTCCTCTATGATGGAAGTAAGAGATCAGATGGCATTAAAGCCTAACCCTTCACGGGAATATGAGATTAAATTGCATTAAAGCTTAACCCTTCTTGTATATATGCAAAAACAGCAATGTTAAAGTTTCAATGCTAATGCTAACTTGCTAATGCTAGCGATCTAATGCTAGTGCTAATATCTGGTAATTTTCATACTGTTTGTGTCCTCTCTGATGGAAATAAGAGGTCAGATGCCTTTAAAGCATAACCCTTCATGGGAATATGAGAATAAATGGCATTTAAGCTTAACCCTTCTTGTATATAAGCAAATTCAGCAATGTTAAAGTTTGAATGCAAATGCTAACTTGCTAATGCTAGCGATCTAATGCTAGTGCTAATATCTGGTCATTGTCATACTGTATGTGTCCTCAATGATGGAAATAAAAGATCAGATTGCATTAAAGCATAACCCTTCATGGCAATATGAGATTAAATGGCATTAAAGCTTAACCCTTCTTGTATTTATACAAATACAGCAATGTTAAAGTTTGAATGCTAATGCTAATTTGCTAATGCTAGCGATCAAATGCAATTGCTAAAATCTGGTCATTTTCATACTGTACGTGTCCTCTATAATGGAAATAAGACATCAGATGGCATTAAAGCATAACCCTTCATGGGAATATGAGATTAAATGGCATTTAAGCTTAACCCTTCTTGTATAGAAGCAAATACAGCAATGTTCAAGTTTGAATGCTAATGCTAACTTGCTAATGCTTGCGATCTAATGCTAGTGCTCATATTTGGTCATTGTCATACTGTTTGTGTCCTCTCTGATGGAAATAAGAGATCAGATGCCTTTAAAGCATAACCCTTCATGGCAATATGAGAATAAATGGCATTTAAGCTTAACCCTTCTTGTATATAAGCAAATTCAGCAATGTTAAAGTTTGAATGCAAATGCTAACTTGCTAATGCTAGCGATCTAATGCTAGTGCTAATATCTGGTCATTGTTATACTGTATGTGTCTTGTATGATGGAAATAAGAGATCTGATTGCATTAAAGCATAACCCTTCATGGCAATATGAGATTAAATGGCATTAAAGCTTAACCCTTCTTGTATATATACAAATACTGCAATGTTCAAGTTTGAATGCTAATGCTAACTTGCTAATGCTAGCGATCAAATGCAATTTTTAATATCTGCTCATTTTCATACTGTACGTGTCCTCTATGATGGAAATAAGAGATCAGATGGCATTAAAGCATAACCCTTCATGGGAATATGAGATTAAATGGCATTTAAGCTTAACCCTTCTTTTATAGAAGCAAATACAGCAATGTTCAAGTTTGAATGCTAATGCTAACTTGCTAATGCTTGCGATCTAATGCTAGTGCTAATATTTGGTCATTGTCATACTGTATGTGTCCTCTATGAACGAAATAAGAGATCAGATGCCTTTAAAGCAAAACCCTTCATGGGAATATGAGATTAAATAGCATTTAAAGCTTAACCCTACTTGTATATAAGCAAATACAGCAATGTTAAAGTTTGAATGCTAATGTTAACTTGCTAATGCTAGCGATCTAATGCTATTGCTAATATCTCGTCATTTTCATACTGTACGTGTCCTCTATGATGGAAATAAGAGATCAGATGGCATTAAAGCATTACCCTTCATGGGAATATGAGATGAGATGGCATTAAAGCTTAAACATTCTTGTATATATGCAAATACAGTCATGTTAAAGTTTGAATGCTAATGCTAACTTTCTAATGTTAGCGATCTAATGCTAGTGCTAATATCTGGTCATTTTATACTGTTCGTGTCCTCTTTGATGGTAATAATTGATCACATGGCATTTAAGCATATCCTTCATGGGAATTTGTGATTTGATTGCATTAAAAGCAACCCTTCTTGTATATATGCAAATACAGCAATGTTAAAGTTTGAATGCTAATGCTAACTTGCAAATGCTTGCGTTCTAATGCTAGTGCTAATATCTGGTCATTTTCATACTGTACGTGTCCTCTCTGATGGAAATAAGAGATCAGATGGCATTAAATCATAACCCTTCATGGGAAAATGAGATTAAATGGCATTAAAGCTTAACCCTTCTTGTATAAATGCAAATACAGAAATGGTAAAGTTTGAATGCTAATGCTAACTTGGTAATGCTAGCGCTAATATCTGGTCATTTTCATATTGTACTTGTCCTCTATGATGGACATAGGAGATCAGATGGCATTAAAGCATAACCCTTCATTGGAATATTAGATTAGATGGCATTAAAGCTTAACCCTTCTTGTATATATGCAAATACAGTAATGTTCAAGTTTGAATGCTAATGCTAACTTGCTAATACTAGCGATCTAATGCTAGTGCGAATATCTGGTCATTTTCATACTGCACGTGTACTCTATGATGGAAATTAGAGAACAGATGGCATTTAAATCATAACCCTTCATGGGCATATGAGATTAGAAGGCATTAAAAGCGTAATCCTTGTTGTATATATGCAACTGCAGTAATGTCAAAGTTTGAATGCTAATGCTAACCTCCTAATACTAGCGATCTAATGCTAGTGCGAATATCTGGTCATTTTCATACTGCACGTGTCCTCTATGATGGACATAGGAGATCAGATAGCATTAAAACATAACCCTGAATGGGAATATGAGATTAGATGGCATTAAAGCTTAACCCTTCTTGTATATATGCAAATCCAGTTAATGTTAAAGTTTGAATGCTAACGCTAAATTGCTAATGCTAGCGATCTAATGCTAATGCTAATTTCTGCTCATTTTCTGACTGTACGTGTCCTCTATGATGGAAATAAGAGATCAGATGGTATTTAAGCATAACCCTTCATGGGAAAACGAAATTAGATGGCATTTAAGCTTCACTCTTCTTATATAGATGCAAATACAGTAATGTTAAAGTTTGAATGCTAAACTTGCTAATGGTAGCGATCTAATGCTAGTGCTAATACCTGGTCATTTTCATACTGTGCGTGTACTCTATGATGGAAATTAGAGAAAAGATGGCATTTAAGCATAACCCTTCATGGGAAAATGAGATTAGATGGCATTAAAGCTTAACCCATTCTTGTATATATGCAAATACAGAAATGTTAAAAGTTAGAATGCTAATGCTAACTTGATAATGCTAAAGATCTAATGGTAGTGCTAATATCTGGTCATTTTCATACTGTACGTCTCCTCTATGATGGACATAGGAGATCAGATGGCATTAAAGCATAACCCTTCATGGGAAAATCAGATTAGATGGCATTAAAGCTGAACCCTTCTTGTATATATGCAAATTCAGAAATGTTAAAGTTTGAATGCTAATGCTAACTTGCTAATGCTAAAGATCTAATGGTAGTGCTAATATCTGGTCATTTTCATACTGTACTTCTCCTCTATGATGGACATAGGAGATCAGATGGCATTAAAGCATAACCCTTCATGGGAAAATCAGATTAGATGGCATTAAAGCTGAACCCTTCTTGTATATATGCAAATACAGCAATGTTAAAGTTTGAATGCCAATGCTAATTTGCTAATGCTAGCGATCAAATGCAATTGCTAAAATCTGGTCATTTTCATACTGTACGTGTCCTCTATAATGGAAATAAGAGATCAGATGGCATTAAAGCATAACCCTTCATGGGAATATGAGATTAAATGGCATTTAAGCTAAACCCTTCTTGTATAGAAGCAAATACAGCAATGTTCAAGTTTGAATGCTAATGCTAACTTTCTAATGCTTGCGATCTAATGCTAGTGCTCATATTTGGTCATTGTCATACTGTTTGTGTCCTCTCTGATGGAAATAAGAGATCAGATGCCTTTACAGCATAACCCTTCATGGCAATATGAGAATAAAAGGCATTTAAGCTTAACCCTTCTTGTATATAAGCAAATTCAGCAATGTTAAAGTTTGAATGCAAATGCTAACTTGCTAATGCTAGCGATCTAATGCTTGTGCTAATATCTGGTCATTGTTATACTGTATGTGTCTTGTATGATGGAAATAAGAGATCTGATTGCATTAAAGCATAACCCTTCATGGCAATATGAGATTAAATGGCATTAAAGCTTAACCCTTCTTGTATATATACAAATACTGCAATGTTCAAGTTTGAATGCTAATGCTAACTTGCTAATGCTAGCGATCAAATGCAATTTTTAATATCTGCTCATTTTCATACTGTACGTGTCCTCTATGATGGAAATAAGAGATCAGATGGCATTAAAGCATAACCCTTCATGGGAATATGAGATTAAATGGCATTTAAGCTGAACCCTTCTTGTATAGAAGCAAATACAGCAATGTTCAAGTTTGAATGCTAATGCTAACTTGCTAATGCTTGCGATCTAATGCTAGTGCTAATATTTGGTCATTGTCATACTGTATGTGTCCTCTATGAACGAAATAAGAGATCAGATGCCTTTAAAGCAAAACCCTTCATGGGAATATGAGATTAAATAGCATTTAAGCTTAACCCTACTTGTATATAAGCAAATACAGCAATGTTAAAGTTTGAATGCTAATGTTAACTTGCTAATGCTAGCGATCTAATGCTATTGCTAATATCTCGTCATTTTCATACTGTACGTGTCCTCTATGATGGAAATAAGAGATCAGATGGCATTAAAGCATTACCCTTCATGGGAATATGAGATGAGATGGCATTAAAGCTTAAACATTCTTGTATATATGCAAATACAGTCATGTTAAAGTTTGAATGCTAATGCTAACTTTCTAATGTTAGCGATCTAATGCTAGTGCTAATATCTGGTCATTTTTATACTGTTCGTGTCCTCTTTGATGGTAATAATTGATCACATGGCATTTAAGCATATCCCTTCATGGGAATTTGTGATTTGATTGCATTAAAGCTTAACCCTTCTTGTATATATGCAAATACAGCAATGTTAAAGTTTGAATGCTAATGCTAACTTGCAAATGCTTGCGTTCTAATGCTAGTGCTAATATCTGGTCATTTTCATACTGTACGTGTCCTCTCTGATGGAAATAAGAGATCAGATGGCATTAAATCATAACCCTTCATGGGGAAAATGAGATTAAATGGCATTAAAGCTTAACCCTTCTTGTATAAATGCAAATACAGAAATGGTAAAGTTTGAATGCTAATGCTAACTTGGTAATGCTAGCGCTAATATCTGGTCATTTTCATATTGTACTTGTCCTCTATGATGGACATAGGAGATCAGATGGCATTAAAGCATAACCCTTCATTGGAATATTAGATTAGATGGCATTAAAGCTTAACCCTTCTTGTATATATGCAAATACAGTAATGTTCAAGTTTGAATGCTAATGCTAACTTGCTAATACTAGCGATCTAATGCTAGTGCGAATATCTGGTCATTTTCATACTGCACGTGTACTCTATGATGGAAATTGGAGAACAGATGGCATTTAAGCATAACCCTTCATGGGCATATGAGATTAGAAGGCATTAAAGCGTAATCCTTGTTGTATATATGCAACTGCAGTAATGTCAAAGTTTGAATGCTAATGCTAACCTCCTAATACTAGCGATCTAATGCTAGTGCGAATATCTGGTCATTTTCATACTGCACGTGTCCTCTATGATGGACATAGGAGATCAGATAGCATTAAAACATAACCCTGAATGGGAATATGAGATTAGATCGCATTAAAGCTTAACCCTTCTTGTATATATGCAAATCCAGTTAATGTTAAAGTTTGAATGCTAACGCTAAATTGCTAATGCTAGCGATCTAATGCTAATGCTAATTTCTGCTCATTTTCTGACTGTACGTGTCCTCTATGATGGAAATAAGAGATCAGATGGTATTTAAGCATAACCCTTCATGGGAAAACGAAATTAGATGGCATTTAAGCTTCACTCTTCTTATATAGATGCAAATACAGTAATGTTAAAGTTTGAATGCTAAACTTGCTAATGGTAACGATCTAATGCTAGTGCTAATACCTGGTCATTTTCATACTGTACGTGTACTCTATGACGGAAATTAGAGAAAAGATGGCATTTAAGCATAACCCTTCATGGGAAAATGAGATTAGATGGCATTAAAGCTTAACAATTCTTGTATATATGCAAATACAGAAATGTTAAAGTTTGAATGCTAATGCTAACTTTATAATGCTAAAGATCTAATGGTAGTGCTAATATCTGGTCATTTTCATACTGTACGTCTCCTCTATGATGGACATAGGAGATCAGATGGCATTAAAGCATAACCCTTCATGGGAAAATCAGATTAGATGGCATTAAAGCTGAACCCTTCTTATATATATGCAAATACAGAAATGTTAAAGTTTGAATGCTAATGCTAACTTGCTAATGCTTGCGATCTAATGCTAGTGCTAATATCTGGTCATTTTCATACTGTACGTGTCCTCTATGATGGAAATAGGAGATCAGATGGCATTAAAGCATAACCCTTCATTGGAATGAGATTAGATGGCATTAAAGCTTAACCCTTCTTGTATATATGCAAATATAGTAATGTTAAAGTTTGAAAGGTAATGCTAACTTGCTAATACTAGTGATCTAATGCTAGTGCGATTATCTGGTCATTTTCATACTGCACGTGTACTCTATGATGGAAGTTAGAGAACAGATCTCATTTAAGCATAACGCTTCATGGGCATGTGAGATTAGAAGGCATTAAAGCCTAATCCTTGTTGTATATATGCAAATGCAGTAATGTCAAAGTTTGAATGCTAATGCTAACTTGCTAATGCTAGCGATCTTATGCTAACGCTAATATCTGGTCATTTTCATACTGTACATGTCCTCTATGATGGACATAGGAGATCAGATGGCATTAAAGCATAACCCTTCATGGGAATATGAGATTAAATGGCATTAAAGCTTAACCCTTCTTGTATATATGCAAAAACAGCAATGTTAAAGTTTGAATGCTAATGGTAACTTGCTAATGCTAGCGATCAAATGCTAGTGCTAATATCTGGTAATTTTCATACTGTTTGTGCCCTCTCTGATGGGAATAAGAGATCAGATGCCTTTAAAGCATAACCCTTCATGGGAATATGAGAATAAATGGCATTTAAGCAACCCTTCTTGTATATAAGCAAATTCAGCAATGTTAAAGTTTGAATGCAAATGCTAACTTGCTAATGCTAGCTAATGCTAGTGCTAATATCTGGTCATTGTTATACTGTATGTGTCTTCTATGATGGAAATAAGAGATCAGATTGCATTAAAGCATAACCCTTCATGGCAATATGAGATTAAATGGCATTAAAAGCTTAACCCTTCTTGTATATATACAAATACAGCAATGTTCAAGTTTGAATGCTAATGCTAACTTAATGCTAGCGATCAAATGCAATTGCTAATATCTGGTCATTTTCATACTGTACGTGTCCTCTAAGATGGAAATAAAGAGATCAGCTGGCATTAAAGCATAACCCTTCATGGCAATATGAGATTAAATGGCATTAAAGCTAACCCTTCTTGTATATATACAAATACAGCAATGTTCAAGTTTGAATGCTAATGCTAACTTGCTAATGCTAGCGATCAAATGCAATTGCTAATATCTGGTCATTTTCATACTGTACGTGTCCTCTATGATGGAAATAAGAGATCAGCTGGCATTAAAGCATAACCCTTCATGGGAATATGAGATTAAATGGCATTTAAAAGCTTCTTGTATAGAAGCAAATACAGCAATGTTCAAGTTTGAATGCTAATGCTAACTTGCTAATGCTTATGCATCTAATGCTAGTGCTAATATTTGGTCATTGTCATACTGTATGTGTCCTCTATGATGGAAATAAGAGATCAGATGCCTTTAAAAGCAAAAACCCTTCATGGGAATATGAGATTAAATAGCATTTAAAAACAGCCCTACTTGTATATAAGCAAATACAGCAATGTTAAAGTTTGAATGCGAATGTTAGCTTGCTAATGCTAGCGATCTAATGCTATTGCTAAAATCTCCTCATTTTCATACTGTACGTGTCCTCTATGATGGAAATAAGAGATCAGATGGCATTAAAGCATTACCCTTCATGGGAATATGAGATGAGATGGCATCAAAGCTTAAACATTCTTGTATATATGCAAATACAGTCATGTTAAAGTTTGAATGCTAATGCTAACTTTCTAATGTTAGCGATCTAATGCTAGTGCTCATATCTGATCATTTTTATACTGTTCGTGTCCTCTTTGATGGTAATAATTGATCACATGGCATTTAAGCATATCCTTCATGAATTTGTGATTTGATTACATTAAATTAACCCTCTTGTATATATGCAAATACAGCAATGTTAAAGTTTGAATGCTAATGCTAACTTGCAAATGCTTAGCGTTCTAATGCTAGTGCTAATATCTGGTCATTTTCATACTGTACGTGTCCTCTCTGATGGAAATAAGAGATCAGATGGCATTAAATCATAACCCTTCATGGGAAAATGATTAAATGGCATTAAAGCTTAACCCTTCTTGTATAAATGCAAATACAGAAATGGTAAAGTTTGAATGCTAATGCTAACTTGGTAATGCTAGCGCTAATATCTGGTCATTTTCATATTGTACGTGTCCTCTCTGATGGACATAGGAGATCAGATGGCATTAAAGCATAACCCTTCATTGGAATATTAGATTAGATGGCATTAAAGCTTAACCCTTCTTGTATATATGCAAATACAGTAATGTTAAAGTTTGAATGCTAATGCTAACTTGCTAATACTAGCGATCTAATGCTAGTGCGAATATCTGGTCATTTTCATACTGCACGTGTACTCTATGATGGAAATTAGAGAACAGATGGCATTTAAGCATAACCCTTCATGGGCATATGAGATTAGAAGGCATTAAAGCGTAATCCTTGTTGTATATATGCAACTGCAGTAATGTCAAAGTTTGAATGCTAATGCTAACCTCCTAATACTAGCGATCTAATGCTAGTGCAAATATCTGGTCATTTTCATACTGCACGTGTCCTCTATGATGGACATAGGAGATCAGATAGCATTAAAACATAACCCTGAATGGGAATATGAGATTAGATGGCATTAAAGCTTAACCCTTCTTGTATATATGCAAATCCAGTTAATGTTAAAGTTTGAATGCTAACGCTAAATTGCTAATGCTAGCGATCTCATGCTAGTGCTAATTTCTGCTCATTTTCTGACTGTACGTGTCCTCTATGATGGAAATAAGAGATCAGATGTTATTTAAGCATAACCCTTCATGGGAAAACGAAATTAGATGGCATTTAAGCTTCACTCTTCTTATATAGATGCAAATACAGTAAGGTTAAAGTTTGAATGCTAAACTTGCTAATGGTAAGGATCTAATGCTAGTGCTAATACCTGGTCATTTTCATACTGTACGTGTACTCTATGACTGAAATTAGAGAACAGATGGCATTTAAGCATAACCCTTCATGGGAAAATGAGATTAGATGGCATTAAAGCTTAACCATTCTTGTATATATGCAAATACAGAAATGTTAAAGTTTGAATGCTAATGCTAACTTGATAATGCTAAAGATCTAATGGTAGTGCTAATATCTGGTCATTTTCATACTGTACGTCTCCTCTATGATGGAAATAAGAGATCAGCTGGCATTAAAGCATAACCCTTCATGGGAATATGAGATTAAATGGCATTTAAGCTTAACCCTTCTTGTATAGAAGCAAATACAGCAATGTTCAAGTTTGAATGCTAATGCTAACTTGCTAATGCTAGCGATCTAATGCTAGTGCTAATATTTGGTCATTGTCATACTGTACATGTACTCTATGACGGAAATTAGAGAACAGATGGCATTAAAGCATAACCCTTCATGGGAAAATGAGATTAGATGGCATTAAAGCTTAACCATTCTTGTATATATGCAAATACAGAAATGTTAAAGTTTCAATGCTAATGCTAACTTGATAATGCTAAAAGATCTAATGGTAGTGCTAATATCTGGTCATTTTCATACTGTTTGTGTCTCCTCTATGATGGACATAGGAGATCAGATGGCATTAAAGCATAACCCTTCATGGGAAAATCAGATTAGATGGCATTAAAGCTGAACCCTTCTTGTATATATGCAAATACAGAAATGTTCAAGTTTGAATGCTAATGCTAACTTGCTAATGCTAGCGATCTAATGCTAGTGCTAATATCTGGTCATTTTCATACTGTACGTGTCCTCTATGATGGAAATAGGAGATCAGATGGCATTAAAAGCATAACCCTTCATTGGGAATGAGATTAGATGGCATTAAAGCTTAACCCTTCTTGTATATATGCAAATATAGTAATGTTAAAGTTTGAAAGGTAATGCTAACTTGCTAATACTAGTGATCTAATGCTTGCGAATCTGGTCATTTTCATAATGCATAGGAGATCGGTATTTATGATGGAAGTTAGAGAACAGATGCATTTTGAATAACAGCTTCTGGGCATTTAGATATCAGGCATTAAAGCATAACCCTTCATGTTGTATATATGCAAATGTGTCCTAATGCTAACTTGCCTAAATTTAGATGCCAAATGCTAGTGCTAATATCTGGTCATTTTCATAGTGTACATGTCCTCTATTGGACAAAAGAATGGCATTAAAGAATATGAGATTAAATGGCATTAAAACTTAATCCTTCTTGTATTTATGCAAATACAGCAATGTTAAAAGTTTGAATGCTAATGCTAAATTCCTAAAAGCTAGCGATCTAATGTCCCTAATATCTGGTCATTTTCATATTGTATGTGTCTCTATGATGGAAATAAGAGATCAGATGGCATTAAAGCATAACCCTTCATGGGAATATGAGATTAAATGGCATTTAAGCTTAACCCTCTTGTATATAAGCAAATACAGCAATGTTAAAGTTTGAATGCTAATGCTAACTTTCTAATGCTAGCGATCTAATGCTAGTGCTAATATTTTGGTCATTTTCATACTGTCGTGTCCTCTATGATGGAAATAAGAGATCAGATGCCATTTCAAGCATAACCCCCACATGGGAATATGAGATTAAATAGCATTAAAGCTTAACCCTTCTTGTATATATGCAAATTCAGCAATGTTAAAGTTTAAATGCTAATGCTAACTTTCTAATGCTAGCGATCTAATGCTAGATGCTAATATCTAGTCATTTTCATACTGTTTCGTGTCCTCTCTGAGATGGAAATAAGAGATCAAATGGCATTAAAAGCATTACCCTTCATGGAATATGAGATTAAATGGCATTTAAGCTTAAAACATTCTTGTATATATGCAAATACAGCAATGTTAAAAGTTTGAATGCTAATGCTAACTTTTCTAATGTTAGCGATCTAATGCTAGTGCTAATATCTGGTCATTTACATACTGTTCGTGTGTCCTCTTTGATGGTAATAATTGATCACATGGCATTTAAGCATATCCCTTCATGGGAATACAGCAATGTTATTAAATGCAATTAAAAGCTTAACCCTTCTTGTCATTATATGCAAAAACAGTAATGTTAAAAGTTTGAATGCTAATGCTAACTTGCAAATGCTACAGCGATCTAATGCTAGTGCTAATATCTGGTCATTTCATACTGCATACTGTTTGTCCTCTCTGATGGAAATAAGAGATCAGATGGCATTAAAGCATAACCCTTCATGGGAAAATGAGATTAAATGGCATTAAAAGCTTAACCCTTCTTGTTTAAATGCAAATACAGCAATGTTAAGTTTGAATGCAAATGCTAACTTGCTAATGCTTGCGATCTAATGCTAGTGCTAATATCTGGTCATTTTTTCACTGTATATGTCCTTTATGATGGAAATAAGAGATCAGATGGCATTAAAAGCATAACCCTTCATGGGAATATGAGATTAAATGGCATTAAAGCATAACCCTTCTTGTATATATACAAATACAGTCATGTTAAAGTTTTAATGCTAATGCTAGCGATCTAATGCTAATTGCTAATATCTGGTCATTGTCATACTGTAATGTGTCCTATATGATGGAAATAAGAGATCAGATGGCATTAAAGCATCACCCTTCATGGAATATGAGATTAAATGGCATTTTAAAGATGAATCCTTCTTTTATATATGCAAATACAAGCAATGTTCAAAGTTTGAATGCTAATGCTAACTTGCTAATGCTTAACGATCTAATGCTAGTTCTAATATTTGGTCATTGTCATACTGTACGTCTCCTCTATGATGGACATAAAGATCAGATGCCTTTAAAAATATAACCCTTCAAGGGAAAATGAGATTAAATGACATTTAAAACTTAACCCTTCTTGTATATATGCAAATACAGCAATGTTAATGTTTGAATGCTAATGCTAACTTGCTAATGCTAACGATCTAATGCTAGTTCAAATATCTGTTCATTTTCATATGATGGAAATAAAGTCGATGGCCAAAGCATTACCCTTCATGATGGATGAAATGGCATTAAAAACTTAAACATTCTTGTATATATGAAATACAGATAGCATTAAAGCATAATATCTGGTCATTTTTTATACTGTTATCTTTGGGAAATAATGATCAGATGGCATTAAGCATAACCCTTCATGGCATTAATTAAATGATTGCATTAAAGAACCCTTCTTGTATAAAAAGCCAGGCACAGCAATTGTTTGAATGCTAATGCTATTCAAATGGGCTAATATCTGGTCATTTTCATAAAGTTTGATGGATTAAAGAGATCAGATGGCATTAAATTGCTAAAAATGAGATTAAATAGCTTTAAAGCCCCTTCTTGTATAAAAGCAAATACAGAAATGTTAAAGTTTGAATTCTAATGCTAACTAATGCTAACCATCTAATGGTCATTTTCATACTATGCGTGTCCTCTATGATGGACATAGGAGATCAGATTGCATTAAAAGCATAACCCTTCATTGGAATATGAGATTAGATGGCATTCAAGGTTAACCCTTCTTGTATACATGCAAATACAATAATGTTAAAGTTTGAATGCTAATCCTAACTTGATAATACTAGCGATCTAATGCTAGTGCGAATATCTGGTCATTTTCATACTGCACGTGTACTCTATGATGGACATAGGAGATCAGATGGCATTAAACATAACACTTCATGGGAAAATGAGATTAGATGGCATTAAAAGCAACCCTTCTTGTATATATTCATATACAGTAATGTCAAAGTTTGAATACTAATGCTAAATTGTTAATGCTAGCGATCTAATGCAAGTGCTAATATCTGTTCATTTTCTGACTGCCCGTTTACTCGATGATGGAAATAAGAGATCAGATGGCATTTAAGCATAACCCTTCATGGGAATATGAGTTTAGATGGCATTAAAGCTTAACCCTTCTTGTATATATGCAAATACAGAAATGTTAAAGTTTGAATGCTAATGCTAACTTGCTAATGCTAACGATCTAATGGTAGTGCTAATATCTGGTCAATTTCATACTGTACGTCTCCTCTATAATGGACATGGTAGATCAGATGGCATTAAAGCATAACCCTTCAAGGGAAAATGAGACTAGATGGCATTAAAGCTTAACCCTTCTTGTATCTCTGCAAATACAGTAATGTTTAAGTTTGAATGGAAATGCTAACTTGCTAATACTAGCGATCTAATGCTAGTGCGATTATCTGGTCATTTTCATACTGCATGTGTACTCTATGATGGAAATTAGAGAACAGATCGCATTCAAGCATAACGCTTCATGGGCATGTTAGATTAGAAGGCATTAAAGCGTAACCCTTGTTTGTATATATGCAAATTCAGTAATGTCAAAGTTTGAATGCTAATGCTAACTTCCGAATGCTAGCGATCTTATGCTAGCGTGCTAATATCTGGTCATTTTCATACTGTACATGTCTCTATGATGGACATAGGAGATCGGCATTAAAGCATAACCCTTCATGGGAAAATGAGATTAGATGGCATTAAAAAGCAACCCTTCTTGTATATATGCAAATTCAGTAATGTTAAAGTTTGAATGCTAATGCTAACTTGCTAATGCTAGCGATCTAATGATAGTTCTAATATCTGGTCATGTTCTTGTTGTATGTGTCCTTTATGATGGTAATATGATATCAGATGGCATTAAAAAGCATAACCCTTCATGGGAATATGAGATTAAATGGCATTAAAAGCTTAAGCCTGCTTGTATATATGCAAAATACAGCAATGTTAAAGTTTGAATTCTAATGCTAACTTGCTAATGCTAACGATCTAATGCTAGTGCTAATATCTGGTCATTTTCATACTGTCACGTGTCCCCTATGATGGAAATAAGAGATCAGATGGCATTAAAGCATAACCCTTCATGGGAATATGAGATTAAATGGCATTAAAAAACAACCCGCCTTCTTGTATATATGCAAATATATAAAACGTTAAAGTTTGAATGCTAATGCTAACTTGCTAATGCTAGCGATCTAATGCTAGTGCAAATATCTGGTCATTTTCATACTGTGCGTTGTCTCTATGATGGAAATAGAGATCAGATGGCATTAAAGCATTACCATTCATGGAATATGAGATTAAATGGCATTTAAACTTAGCGGCTTCTTGTATATAAGCAAATACAGCAATGTTTAAGTTTGAATGCTAATGCTAACTTGCTAATGCTAGCGATCAAATGCTATTGCTAATATCTGGTCATTGTCATACTGTATGTGTCCTCTTTGATGGTAATAATTGATCACATGCCATTTAAGCATATCCCTTCATGGGAATATGTGATTAGATGGCATTAAACTAACCCTTCTTGTATATATGCAAATACAGTAATGTTAAAGTTTAAATGCTAATGCTAACTTGCTAATGCTAACGATCTAATGCTAGTGCTAATATCTGGTCATTTCCATACTGTACGTGTCTCTATGATGGAAATAAAGAGATCAGATGGCATTAAAGCATATCTCTTCATGGGAATTAGAGATTAAATGGCATTAAAGCTTAACCTTTCTTGTATATATATGCAAATACAGCAATGTTAAAGTTTGAATGCTATTGCTAACTTGCTAATGCTAGCCATCTAATGCTGGTGCTAATATCTGGTCATTTCACACTGTTACGTGTCCTCTATGATGGAAAAAAAGAGATCAGATGCCTTTAACCATAACCCTTCATGGGAATATGAGATTAAATGGCATTAAAGCAAGCCTACTTGTATATAAGCAAATACAGCAATGTTAAAGTTTGAATGCTAATGCTAACTTGCTAATGCTAGCGATCTTATGATAAAAGCTAATTTCTAGTCATTGTCATACTGTTTGTGTCCTCTATGATGGAAATAAAGATCAGATTGCATTAAAGCATTACCCTTCATGGCAATAGGAGATTAAATGGCATTAAAAGCAACCCTTCTAGTATATATACAAATACAGCAATGTTAAAGTTTGAATGCTATGATAACTTGCTAATATTAGCGATCTAATGCTATTGCTAATATCTGGTCATTTTTCATACTGTCGTGTCCTCTATGATGGAAATAAGAGATCGATGGCATTAAAGCATAACCCTTCATGGGAATATGAGATTAGATGGCATTAAAGCTTAACCCTTCTTGTATATATGCAAATACAGTCATGTTAAAGTTTGAATGCCTAATGCTAGCGATCTAATGCTAGTGCTAATATCTGGTCATTGTCATACTGTCACGTGTCCTCTTTGATGGTAATAATTGATCACATGGCATTTTAGCATATCCCTTCTTGGGAATATGTGATTAGATGGCATTAAAGCTTAACCCTTCTTGTATATATGCAAATGCTGTAATGTTAAAGTTTTAATGCTAATGCTAACTTGCTAATGTTAGCGATCTAATGCTAGTGCTAATATCTAGTCATTTTCATACTGTACGTGTCCTCTATGATGGAAATAAGAGATCAGATGGCATTAAAGCTAACCCTTCATGGAATACTGAAATTGAATGGCATTTAAGCTTCACCCTCTTGTATATGCAAATACAGTAATGTTAAAGTTTGAATGCTAATGCTAACTTGCTAATGTTTGCGATCTAATGATACTGCTAATATCTGATCATTTTCATACTGTACTTGTGCTCTTTGATGGAAATAAGAGATCAGATGGCATTATATCATAACCCTTCATGGGAATATGAGATTATATGGCATTAATGCATGACTCTACATGTTTATATGCAAATACGGAAATGTTAAAGTTTGAATGCTAATGCTAACTTGCTAATGCTAACGATCTAATGCTAGTGCTAATATCTGGTCATTTTCATACTGTACGTGTACTCTGATGGAAATTTGAGAACAGATGGCATTTAAGCATAACGCTTCATGGGAAAATGAGATTAGATCGCATTAAAGCTTAACCCTTCTTGTATATATGCAAATACAGAAATGTTTAAGTTTGAATGCTAATGCTAACTTGCTAATGCTAGCGATCTAATGCTATTGCTAATATCTGGGCATTTTCATTCTGTACGTTTCCTCTATGATGGACATAGGAGATCAGATAGCATTAAAACATAACCCTTCATTGGAATATGAGATTAGATGGCATTAAAGCTTAACCCTTCTTGTATATATGCAAATCCAGTTAATGTTAAAGTTTGAATGCTAACGGTAAATTGTTAATGCTAGCGATCTAATGCTAATGCTAATTTCTGCTTATTTTCTGACTCTTCGTGTCCTCTATGATGGAAATAAGAGATCAGATGGTATTTAAGCATAACCCTTCATGGGAAAACGAAATTAGATGGCATTTAAGCTTCACCCTTCTTATATATATGCAAATACAGTAATGTTAAAGTTTGAATGCTAATGCTAACTTGCTAATGGTAACGATCTGATGCTAGTGCTAATACCTGGTCATTTTCATCCTGTGCGTGCTCTATAGGGAATTAGAGAACAGATGGCATTTAAGCATATTCCTTAATGGGAAAATGAGATTAGATGGCATTAAAGCTTAACCCTTCTTGTATATATGCAAACACAGAAATGTCAAAGTTTGAATGCTAATGCTAACTTGCTAATGCTAACGATCTAATGCTAGTTCTAATATCTGGTCATTTTCATCCTGTACGTCTCCTCTATGATGGACATAGGAGATCAGATGGCATTAAAGCATAACCCTTTAAGGGAAAATGAGATTAGATGGCGTTAAAGCTTAACCCTTCTTGTATATATGCAAATACAGAAATGTTAAAGTTTGAATGCTAATGCTAACTTGCTAATGCTAGCGATCTAATGCTATTGCAAATATCTGGTCATTTTCATACTGTACGTGTCCTTTATGATGGAAATAAGAGATCAGATGGCATTAAAGTATAACGCTTCATGGAATATGAGATTAAATGGCATTTAAGCTTAACGCTTCTTGTATATAAGCAAATACAGCAATGTTAAATTTTGAATGCCAATGCTAACTTGCTAATGCTAGCGATCTAATGCTAGTGCTAATATGTGGTCATTTTCATACTGTACGTGTCCTCTATGATGGAAGTAAAAGATCAGATGGCATTAAAGCCTAACCCTTCATGGGAATATGACATTAAATTGCAATAAAGCTTAACCCTTCTTGTATATATGCAAAAACAGCAATGTTAAAGTTTGAATGCTAAGGCTAACTTGCTAATGCTAGCGATCTAATGCTAGTGCAAATATCTGGTCATTTTCATACTGTACGTGTCCTCTACGATGGAAATAAGAGATCAGATGGTATTTAAGCTTAACGCTTCTTGTATATAAGCAAATACAGCAATGTTAAAGTTTGAATGCTAATGCTAACTTGCTAATGCTAGCGATCTAATGCTAGTGCTAATATCTGGTCATTTTCATACTGTTTGTGTCCTATCTGATGGAAGTAAGAGATCAGATGCCTTTAAAGCATAACCCTTCATGGGAATATGAGAATAAACGGCATTAAAGCAACCCTTCTTGTATATATGCAAAAACAGCCATGTTAAAGTTTGAATGCTAAGGCTATCTTACATGCTACCCATCTAATGCTCGTGCAAATATCTGGTCATTTTCATACTGCGTGTCCTCTTTGATGGTAATAATTGATCACATGGCATTTAAGTATATCCCTTCATGGGAATTTGTGATTAGATGGCATTAAAGCTTAACCCTTCTTGTATATATGCAAATACAGTAATGTTAAAGTTTGAATGCTAATGCTAACTTGCAAATGCTTGCGATCTAATGCTAGTGCTAATATCTGGTCATTTTCATACTGTACCTGTCCTCTTTGATGAAAATTAGAGATCAGATGGCATTAAAGCATTAACCTTCATGGGAAAATGAGATTAAATGGCATTAAAGCAACCCTTTCTTGCATAATTAGAAATACAGCAATGTTAAAGTTTGAATGCTAATGCTAACTTTGCTAATGCTAGCGATCTAATGCTAGTGCTAATATCTGGTCATTGTCATACTGTATGTGTCTTCTATGATGGAAATAAGAGATCAGATTGCATTAAAGCATAACCCTTCATGGCAATCTGAGATTAAATGGCATTAAAGCTTAACCCTTCTTTTATATATACAAATACAGCAATGTTAAAGTTTGAATGCTAATGCTAACTTTTTAATGCTAGCGATCCAATGCTACTGCTAATATCTAGTCATTTTCAAACTGCACTTGTGCTCTCTGATGGAAATAAGAGATCAGATTGCATTAAAGCATAACCCTTCATGGGAATATGAGATTAGATGGCATGAAAGCTTAACCCTTCTTGTATATATGTAAATACAGTCATGTTAAAGTTTGAATGCTAATGCTTGCGATCTAATGCTAGTGGTAATATCTGGTCATTGTCATACTGTACGTGTCCTCTATGATGGTAATAATTGATCACATGGCATTTTAGCATAACCCTTCTTGTATATATGCGAATGCTGTAATGTTAAAGTTTGAATGCTAATGTTAACTTGCTAATGTTAGCGATCTGATGCTGGTGCTAATATCTAGTCATTTTAATACTGTACGTGTCCTCTATGATGGAAATAAGAGATCAGATGGCATTAAAGCTATCCCTTAATGGGAATACGAAATTAGATGGCATTTATGCTTCACCCCTCTTGTATATATGCAAGTACAGTAATGTGAAAGTTTGAATGCTTATGCTAACTTGCTAATGCTTGCGATCTAATGCTAGTGCTAATATCTGGTCATTTTCATACGGTACTTGTGCTTTTTGATGGAAATAAGAGATCAGATGGCATTATATCATAACCCTTCATGGGAATATTAGATTAAATGGCATTAAAGCTTAACCCTTCTTGTTTAAATGCAAATACAGCAATGTTAAAGTTTGAATGCTAATGCTAACTTGCTAATGCTTGCGATCTAATGCTAGTGCTAATATCTGGTCATTTTCATACTGTACGTGTCCTTTATGATGGAAATGAGATCAGATGGCATTAAAGCATCACCCTTCATGGGAATATGAGATTAGATGGCATTAAAGCATAACCCTTCTTGTATATATGCAAATACAGTCATGTTAATGTTTTAATGCTAATGCTAGCGATCTAATGCTAGTGCTAATATCTGGTCATTGTCATACTGTACGTGTCCTATATGATGGAAATAAGAGATCAGATGGCATTAAAGCATCACCCTTCATGGGAATATGAGATTAGATGGCATTAAAGATTAATCCTTCTTGTATATATGCAAATACAGAAATGTTAAAGTTTGAATGCTAATGCTAACTTGCTAATGCTAACGATCTAATGCTAGTTCTAATATCTGGTCATTTTCATACTGTACGTCTCCTCTATGATGGACATAGGAGATCAGATGGCATTAAAGCATAACCCTTCAAGGGAAAATGAGATTAGTTCACATTAAAGCTTAACCCTTCTTGTATATATGCAAATACAGAAATATTAATGTTTGAATGCTAATGCTAACTTGCTAATGCTAACGATCTAATGCTAGTTCAAATATCTGTTCATTTTCATACTGTACGTGTCCTCTATGATGGACATAGGAGATCAGATAGCATTAAAGCATAACACTTCATGGGAAAATGAGATTAGATGGCATTAAAGCTGAACTCTCCTTGTATATATGCAAATACAGAAATGTTAAAGTTTGAATTCTAATGCTATCTTGCTAATGCTAGCCATCTAATGCTAGTGCTAATATCTGGTCATTTTCATACTGTACGTGTCCTCTATGATGGACATAGGAGATCAGATGGCATTAAAGCATAACCCTTCATTGGAATATGAGATTAGATGGCATTCAAGGTTAACCCTTCTTGTATACATGCAAATACAATAATGTTAAAGTTTGAATGCTAATGCTAACTTGATAATACTAGCGATCTAATGCTAGTGCGAATATCTGGTCATTTTCATACTGCACGTGTACTCTATGATGGACATAGGAGATCAGATGGCATTAAAGCATAACCCTTCATTGGAAAATGAGATTAGATGGCATAAAAGCTTAACCCTTCTTGTATATATTCATATACAGTAATGTCAAAGTTTGAATACTAATGCTAAATTGTTAATGCTAGCGATCTAATGCAAGTGCTAATATCTGTTCATTTTCTGACTGTACGTTTACTCGATGATGGAAATAAGAGATCACATCGCATTTAAGCATAACCCTTCATGGGAATATGAGTTTAGATGGCATTAAAGCTTAACCCTTCTTGTATATATGCAAATACAGAAATGTTAAAGTTTGAATGCTAATGCTAACTTGCTAATGCTAACGATCTAATGGTAGTGCTAATATCTGGTCAATTTCATACTGTACGTCTCCTCTATGATGGACATGGTAGATCAGATGGCATTAAAGCATAACCCTTCAAGGGAAAATGAGACTAGATGGCATTAAAGCTTAACCCTTCTTGTATCTCTGCAAATACAGTAATGTTTAAGTTTGAATGGTAATGCTAACTTGCTAATACTAGCGATCTAATGCTAGTGCGATTATCTGGTCATTTTCCATACTGCATGTGTACTCTATGATGGAAATTAGAGAACAGATCGCATTCAAGCATAACGCTTCATGGGCATGTTAGATTAGAAGGCATTAAAGCGTAACCCTTGTTGTTTATATGCAAATTCAGTAATGTCAAAGTTTGAATGCTAATGCTAACTTGCGAATTCTAGCGATCTTATGCTAACGCTAATATCTGGTCATTTTCATACTGTACATGTCCTCTATGATGGACATAGGAGATCAAATGGCATTAAAGCATAACCCTTCATGGGAAAATGAGATTAGATGGCATTCAAGCTTAACCCTTCTCGTATATATGCAAATTCAGTAATGTTAAAGTTTGAATGCTAATGCTAACTTGCTAATGCTAGCGATCTAATGATAGTTCTAATATCTGGTCATGTTCTTATTGTATGTGTCCTTTATGATGGTAATATGATATCAGATGGCATTAAAGCATAACCCTTCATGGGAATATGAGATTAAATGGCATTAAAGCTTAAGCCTGCTTGTATATATGCAAATACAGCAATGTTAAAGTTTGAATTCTAATGCTAACTTGCTAATGCTAGCGATCTAATGCTAGTGCTAATATCTGGTCATTTTCATACTGTACGTGTCCCCTATGATGGAAATAAGAGATCAGATGGCATTAAAGCATAACCCTTCATGGGAATATGAGATTAAATGGCATTAAAGCTTAACCCTTCTTGTATATATGCAAATATAGCAACGTTAAAGTTTGAATGCTAATGCTAACTTGCTAATGCTAGCGATCTAATGCTAGTGCAAATATCTGGTCATTTTCATACTGTACGTGTCCTCTATGATGGAAATAAGAGATCAGATGGCATTAAAGCATTACCATTCATGGAATATGAGATTAAATGGCATTTAAACTTAACGCTTCTTGTATATAAGCAAATACAGCAATGTTTAAGTTTGAATGCTAATGCTAACTTGCTAATGCTAGCGATCAAATGCTATTGCTAATATCTGGTCATTGTCATACTGTATGTGTCCTCTTTGATGGTAATAATTGATCACATGGCATTTAAGCATATCCCTTCATGGGAATATGTGATTAGATGGCATTAAAGCTTAACCCTTCTTGTATATATGCAAATACAGTAATGTTAAAGTTTAAATGCTAATGCTAACTTGCTAATGCTAACGATCTAATGCTAGTGCTAATATCTGGTCATTTCCATACTGTAAGTGTCCTCTATGATGGAAATAAGAGATCAGATGGCATTAAAGCATATCTCTTCATGGGAATTAGAGATTAAATGGCATTAAAGCTTAACCTTTCTTGTATTTATGCAAATACAGCAATGTTAAAGTTTGAATGCTATTGCTAACTTGCTAATGCTAGCCATCTAATGCTGGTGCTAATATCTGGTCATTTTCTTACTGTTCGTGTCCTCTATGATGGAAAAAAGAGATCAGATGCCTTTAACGCATAACCCTTCATGGGAATATGAGATTAAATGGCATTAAAGCTTAAGCCTACTCGTATATAAGCAAATACAGCAATGTTAAAGTTTGAATGCTAATGCTAACTTGCTAATGCTAGCGATCTTATGATAGTGCTAATTTCTGGTCATTGTCATACTGTTTGTGTCCTCTATGATGGAAATAAGAGATCAGATTGCATTAAAGCATAACCCTTCATGGCAATAGGAGATTAAATGGCATTAAAGCTTAACCCTTCTAGTATATATACAAATACAGCAATGTTAAAGTTTGAATGCTCATGATAACTTGCTAATATTAGCGATCTAATGCTATTGCTAATATCTGGTCATTTTCATACTGTACGTGTCCTCTATGATGGAAATAAGAGATCAGATGGCATTAAAGCATAACCCTTCATGGGAATATGAGATTAGATGGCATTAAAGCTTAACCCTTCTTGTATATATGCAAATACAGTCATGTTAAAGTTTGAATGCCTAATGCTAGCGATCTTATGCTAGTGCTAATATCTGGTCATTGTCATACTGTACGTGTCCTCTTTGATGGTAATAATTGATCACATGGCATTTTAGCATATCCCTTCTTGGGAATATGTGATTAGATGGCATTAAAGCTTAACCCTTCTTGTAAATATGCAAATGCTGTAATGTTAAAGTTTTAATGCTAATGCTAACTTGCTAATGTTAGCGATCTAATGCTAGTGCTAATATCTAGTCATTTTCATACTGTACGTGTCCTCTATGATGGAAATAAGAGATCAGATGGCATTAAAGCTAACCCTTCATGGGAATACGAAATTGAATGGCATTTAAGCTTCACCCCTCTTGTATATATGCAAATACAGTAATGTTAAAGTTTGAATGCTAATGCTAACTTGCTAATGTTTGCTATCTAATGCTAGTGCTAATATCTGATCATTTTCATACTGTACTTGTGCTCTTTGATGGAAATAAGAGATCAGATGGCATTATATCATAACCCTTCATGGGAATATGAGATTATATGGCATTAATGCATGACTCTACATGTTTATATGCAAATACGGAAATGTTAAAGTTTGAATGCTAATGCTAACTTGCTAATGCTAACGATCTAATGCTAGTGCTAATATCTGGTCATTTTCATACTGTACGTGTACTCTGATGGAAATTTGAGAACAGATGGCATTTAAGCATAACGCTTCATGGGAAAATGAGATTAGATCGCATTAAAGCTTAACCCTTCTTGTATAAATGCAAATACAGAAATGTTTAAGTTTGAATGCTAATGCTAACTTGCTAATGCTAGCGATCTAATGCTATTGCTTATATCTGGGCATTTTCATTCTGTAAGTTTCCTCTATGATGGACATAGGAGATCAGATAGCATTAAAACATAACCCTTCATGGGAATATGAGATTAGATGGCATTAAAGCTTAACCCTTCTTGTATATATGCAAATCCAGTTAATGTTAAAGTTTGAATGCTAACGCTAAATTGTTAATGCTAGCGATGAAATGCTAATGCTAATTTCTGCTTATTTTCTGACTCTTCGTGTCCTCTATGATGGAAATAAGAGATCAGATGGTATTTAAGCATAACCCTTCATGGGAAAACGAAATTAGATGGCATTTAAGCTTCAATTCTTCTTATATATATATGCAAATACAGTAATGTTAAAGTTTGAATGCTAATGCTAACTTGCTAATGGTAACGATCTGATGCTAGTGCTAATACCTGGTCATTTTCATCCTGTACGTGTACTCTATGACGGAAATTAGAGAACAGATGGCATTTAAGCATATTCCTTAATGGGAAAATGAGATTAGATGGCATTAACGCTTAACCCTTCTTGTATATATGCAAATACAGAAATGTCAAAGTTTGAATGCTAATGCTAACTTGCTAATGCTAACGATCTAATGCTAGTTCTAATATCTGGTCATTTTCATCCTGTACGTCTCCTCTATGATGGACATAGGAGATCAGATGGCATTAAAGCATAACCCTTCAAGGGAAAATGAGATTAGATGGCGTTAAAACTTAACCCTTCTTGTATATATGCAAATACAGAAATGTTCAAGTTTGAATGCTAATGCTAACTTGCTAATGCTAGCGATCTAATGCTATTGCAAATATCTGGTCATTTTCATACTGTACGTGTCCTTTATGATGGAAATAAGAGATCAGATGGCATTAAAGCATCACGCTTCATGGAATATGAGATTAAATGGCATTTAAGCTTAACGCTTCTTGTATATAAGCAAATACAGCAATGTTAAATTTTGAATGCCAATGCTAACTTGCTAATGCTAGCGATCTAATGCTAGTGCTAATATGTGGTCATTTTCATACTGTACGTGTCCTCTATGATGGAAGTAAGAGATCAGATGGCATTAAAGCCTAACCCTTCATGGGAATATGACATTAAATTGCAATAAAGCTTAACCCTTCTTGTATATATGCAAAAACAGCAATGTTAAAGTTTGAATGCTAAGGCTAACTTGCTAATGCTAGCGATCTAATGCTAGTGCAAATATCTGGTCATTTTCATACTGTACGTGTCCTCTACGATGGAAATAAGAGATCAGATGGCATTAAAGCATAACGCTTCATGGAATATGAGATTAAATGGCATTTAAGCTTAACGCTTCTTGTATATAAGCAAATACAGCAATGTTAAAGTTTGAATGCTAATGCTAACTTGCTAATGCTAGCGATCTAATGCTAGTGCTAATATCTGGTCATTTTCATACTGTTTGTGTCCTATCTGATGGAAGTAAGAGATCAGATGCCTTTAAAGCATAACCCTTCATGGGAATATGAGAATAAATGGCATTAAAGCTTAACCCTTCTTGTATATATGCAAAAACAGCCATGTTAAAGTTTGAATGCTAAGGCTATCTTGCTAATGCTAGCGATCTAATGCTTGTGCAAATATCTGGTCATTTTCATACTGTACGTGTCCTCTTTGATGGTAATAATTGATCACATGGCATTTAAGTATATCCCTTCATGGGAATTTGTGATTAGATGGCATTAAAGCTTAACCCTTCTTGTATATATGCAAATACAGTAATGTTAAAGTTTGAATGCTAATGCTAACTTGCAAATGCTTGCGATCTAATGCTAGTGCTAATATCTGGTCATTTTCATACTGTACCTGTCCTCTTTGATGAAAATTAGAGATCAGATGGCATTAAAGCATTAACCTTCATGGGAAAATGAGATTAAATGGCATTAAAGCTTAACCCTTCTTGCATAATTAGAAATACAGCAATGTTAAAGTTTGAATGCTAATGCTAACTTGCTAATGCTAGCGATCTAATGCTAGTGCTAATATCTGGTCATTGTCATACTGTATGTGTCTTCTATGATGGAAATAAGAGATCAGATTGCATTAAAGCATAACCCTTCATGGCAATCTGAGATTAAATGGCATTAAAGCTTAACCCTTCTTTTATATATACAAATACAGCAATGTTAAAGTTTGAATGCTAATGCTAACTTTTTAATGCTAGCGATCCAATGCTACTGCTAATATCTAGTCATTTTCAAACTGCACGTGTGCTCTCTGATGGAAATAAGAGATCAGATTGCATTAAAGCATAACCCTTCATGGGAATATGAGATTAGATGGCATTAAAGCTTAACCCTTCTTGTATATATGTAAATACAGTCATGTTAAAGTTTGAATGCTAATGCTAGCGATCTAATGCTAGTGGTAATATCTGGTCATTGTCATACTGTACGTGTCCTCTATGATGGTAATAATTGATCACATGGCATTTTAGCATATCCCTTCTTGGGAATATGTGATTAGATGGCATTAAAGCTTAACCCTTCTTGTATATATGCGAATGCTGTAATGTTAAAGTTTGAATGCTAATGTTAACTTGCTAATGTTAGCGATCTGATGCTGGTGCTAATATCTAGTCATTTTAATACTGTACGTGTCCTCTATGATGGAAATAAGAGATCAGATGGCATTAAAGCTATCCCTTAATGGGAATACGAAATTAGATGGCATTTATGCTTCTCCCCTCTTGTATATATGCAAATACAGTAATGTGAAAGTTTGAATGCTTATGCTAACTTGCTAATGCTTGCGATCTAATGCTAGTGCTAATATCTGGTCATTTTTTATACTGTACTTGTGCTCTTTGATGGAAATAAGAGATCAGATGGCATTATATCATAACCCTTCATGGGAATATTAGATTAGATGGCATTAAAGCTTAACCCTTCATGTATATATGCAAATACAGAAATGTAAACGTTTGAATGCTAATGCTAATTGCTAATGCTAACGATCTAATGCTAGTGCTAATATCTGGTCATTTCCATACTGTACGTGTCCTCTATGATGGACATAGGAGATCAGATGGCATTAAAGCATAACCCTTCATGGAAAAACGAAATTACATGGCATTTAAGCTTCACCCTTCTTGTGTATATGCAAATACAGTAATGTTAAAGTTTGAATGCTAATGCTAACTTGCTAATGCTAACGATCTAATGCTAGTGTTAATATCTGGTCATTTTCATACTGTACGTGTACTCTGAGGGAAATTTGAGACTAGATGGCATTAAAGCATAACCCTTCATGGTAAAATGAGATTTGATGGCATTAAAGCTTAACCCTTCTTGTATATATGCAAATACAGAAATGTTAAGGTTTGAATGCTAATGCTAACTTGCTAATGCTAGCGATCTAATGCTAGTGCTAATATCTGGTCATTTTCATACTGTACGTGTCCTCTATGATGGACATAGGAGATCAGATAGCATTAAAACATAACCCTTTATGGGAATATGAGATTAGATGGCATGACAGCTTAACCCTTCTTGTATATATGCAAATCCAGTTAATGTTAAAGTTTGAATGCTAACGCTAAATTGCTAATGCTAGCGATCTAATGCTAGTGCTAATGTCTGTTCATTTTCATACTGTACGTCTCCTCTATGTTGGACATAGGAGATCTGATGGCATTAATGCATAACCCTTCTAGGGAAAATGAGATTAGATAGCATTTAAGCTTAACCCTTCTTGGATATATGCAAATATAGAAATGTTCAAGTTTGAATGCTAATGCTAACTTGCTAATGCTAGCGATCTAATGCTAGTGCTAATATCTGGTCATTTTCATACTGTACGTGTCCCCTATGATGGAAATAAGAGATCAGATGGCATTAAAGCATAACCCTTCATGGGAATATGAGATTAAATGGCATTAAAGCTTAACCCTTCTTGTATATATGCAAATATAGCAACGTTAAAGTTTGAATGCTAATGCTAACTTGCTAATGCTAGCGATCTAATGCTAGTGCAAATATCTGGTCATTTTCATACTGTACGTGTCCTCTATGATGGAAATAAGAGATCAGATGGCATTAAAGCATTACCATTCATGGAATATGAGATTAAATGGCATTTAAACTTAACGCTTCTTGTATATAAGCAAATACAGCAATGTTTAAGTTTGAATGCTAATGCTAACTTGCTAATGCTAGCGATCAAATGCTATTGCTAATATCTGGTCATTGTCATACCGTATGTGTCCTCTTTGATGGTAATAATTGATCACATGGCATTTTAGCATATCCCTTCATGGGAATATGTGATTTGATGGCATTAAAGCTTAACCCTTCTTGTATATATGCAAATACAGTAATGTTAAAGTTTAAATGCTAATGCTAACTTGCTAATGCTAACGATCTAATGCTAGTGCTAATATCTGGTCATTTCCATACTGTACGTGTCCTCTATGATGGAAATAAGAGATCAGATGGCATTAAAGCATATCTCTTCATGGGAATTAGAGATTAAATGGCATTAAAGCTTAACCTTTCTTGTATATATGCAAATACAGCAATGTTAAAGTTTGAATGCTATTGCTAACTTGCTAATGCTAGCCATCTAATGCTGGTGCTAATATCTGGTCATTTTCTTACTGTTCGTGTCCTCTATGATGGAAAAAAGAGATCAGATGCCTTTAACGCATAACCCTTCATGGGAATATGAGATTAAATGGCTTCAAAGCTTAAGCCTACTAGCCTTGATATAGCAAATACAGCAATGTTAAAGTTTGAATGCTAATGCTAACTTGCTAATGCTAGCGATCTTTTGATAGTGCTAATTTCTGGTCATTGTCATACTGTTTGTGTCCTCTATGATGGAAATAAGAGATCAGATTGCATTAAAGCATAACCCTTCATGGCAATAGGAGATTAAATGGCATTAAAGCTTAACCCTTCTAGTATATATACAAATACAGCAATGTTAAAGTTTGAATGCTCATGATAACTTGCTAATATTAGCGATCTAATGCTATTGCTAATATCTGGTCATTTTCATACTGTACGTGTCCTCTATGATGGAAATAAGAGATCAGATGGCATTAAAGCATAACCCTTCATGGGAATATGAGATTAGATGGCATTAAAGCTTAACCCTTCTTGTATATATGCAAATCCAGTTGTTGTTAAAGTTTGAATGCTAACGCTAAATTGTTAATGCTAGCGATCTAATGCTAATGCTAATTTCTGCTTATTTTCTGACTCTTCGTGTCCTCTATGATGGAAATAAGAGATCAGATGGTATTTAAGCATAACCCTTCATGGGAAAACGAAATTAGATGGCATTTAAGCTTCACCCTTCTTATATATATGCAAATACAGTAATGTTAAAGTTTGAATGCTAATGCTAACTTGCTAATGGTAACGATCTGATGCTAGTGCTAATACCTGGTCATTTTCATCCTGTACGTGTACTCTATGACGGAAATTAGAGAACAGATGGCATTTAAGCATATTCCTTAATGGGAAAATGAGATTAGATGGCATTAAAGCTTAACCCTTCTTGTATATATGCAAATACAGAAATGTCAAAGTTTGAATGCTAATGCTAACTTGCTAATGCTAACGATCTAATGCTAGTTCTAATATCTGGTCATTTTCATCCTGTACGTCTCCTCTATGATGGACATAGGAGATCAGATGGCATTAAAGCATAACCCTTCAAGGGAAAATGAGATTAGATGGCGTTAAAGCTTAACCCTTCTTGTGTATATGCAAATACAGAAATGTTAAAGTTTGAATGCTAATGCTAACTTGCTAATGCTAGCGATCTAATGCTATTGCAAATATCTGGTCATTTTCATACTGTACGTGTCCTTTATGATGGAAATAAGAGATCAGATGGCATTAAAGTATAACACTTCATGGAATATGAGATTAAATGGCATTTAAGCTTAACGCTTCTTGTATATAAGCAAATACAGCAATGTTAAATTTTGAATGCCAATGCTAACTTGCTAATGCTAGCGATCTAATGCTAGTGCTAATATGTGGTCATTTTCATACTGTACGTGTCCTCTATGATGGAAGTAAGAGATCAGATGGCATTAAAGCCTAACCCTTCATGGGAATATGACATTAAATTGCAATAAAGCTTAACCCTTCTTGTATATATGCAAAAACAGCAATGTTAAAGTTTGAATGCTAAGGCTAACTTGCTAATGCTAGCGATCTATACTAGTGCAAATATCTGGTCATTTTCATACTGTACGTGTCCTCTACGATGGAAATAAGAGATCAGATGGCATTAAAGCATAACGCTTCATGGAATATGAGATTAAATGGCATTTAAGCTTAACGCTTCTTGTATATAAGCAAATACAGCAATGTTAAAGTTTGAATGCTAATGCTAACTTGCTAATGCTAGCGATCTAATGCTAGTGCTAATATCTGGTCATTTTCATACTGTTTGTGTCCTATCTGATGGAAGTAAGAGATCAGATGCCTTTAAAGCATAACCCTTCATGGGAATATGAGAATAAATGGCATTAAAGCTTAACCCTTCTTGTATATATGCAAAAACAGCCATGTTAAAGTTTGAATGCTAAGGCTATCTTGCTAATGCTAGCGATCTAATGCTCGTGCAAATATCTGGTCATTTTCATACTGTACGGTTCCTCTTTGATGGTAATAATTGATCACATGGCATTTTAAGCATATCCCTTCATGGGAATTTGTGATTAGATGGCATTAACGCTTAACCCTTCTTGTATATATGCAAATACAGTAATGTTAAAGTTTGAATGCTAATGCTAACTTGCAAAATGCTTTGCGATCTAATGCTAGTGCTAATATCTGGTCATTTTCATACTGTACCTGTCCTCTTTGATGAAAATTAGAGATCAGATGGCATTAAAGCATTAACCTTCATGGGAAAATGAGATTAAATGGCATTAAAGCTTTAACCCTTCTTGCATAATTAGAAATACAGCAATGTTAAAGTTTGAATGCTAATGCTAACTTTGCTAATGCTAGCGATCTAATGCTAGTGCTATTATCAGGTCATTGTCATACTGTATGTGTTCTATGATGGAAATAAGAGATCAGATTGCATTAAAGCATAACCCTTCATGGCAATCTGAGATTAAATGGCATTAAAGCTTAACCCTTCTTTTATATATACAAATACAGCAATGTTAAAGTTTGAATGCTAATGCTAACTTTTTAATGCTAGCGATCCAATGCTACTGCTAATATCTAGTCATTTTCAACTGCACGTGTGCTCTCTGATGGAAATAAGAGATCAGATTGCATTAAAGCATAACCCTTCATGGGAATATGAGATTAGATGGCATTAAAGCTTAACCCTTCTTGTATATATGTAAATACAGTCATGTTAAAGTTTGAATGCTAATGCTAGCGATCTAATGCTAGTGGTAATATCTGGTCATTGTCATACTGTACGTGTCCTCTATGATGGTAATAATTGATCACATGGCATTTTAGCATATCCCTTCTTGGGAATATGTGATTAGATGGCATTAAAGCTTAACCCTTCTTGTATATATGCGAATGCTGTAATGTTAAAGTTTGAATGCTAATGTTAACTTGCTAATGTTAGCGATCTGATGCTGGTGCTAATATCTAGTCATTTTAATACTGTACGTGTCCTCTATGATGGAAATAAGAGATCAGATGGCATTAAAGCTATCCCTTAATGGGAATACGAAATTAGATGGCATTTATGCTTCTCCCCTCTTGTATATATGCAAATACAGTAATGTGAAAGTTTGAATGCTTATGCTAACTTGCTAATGCTTGCGATCTAATGCTAGTGCTAATATCTGGTCATTTTTTATACTGTACTTGTGCTCTTTGATGGAAATAAGAGATCAGATGGCATTATATCATAACCCTTCATGGGAATATTAGATTAGATGGCATTAAAGCTTAACCCTTCATGTATATATGCAAATACAGAAATGTAAACGTTTGAATGCTAATGCTAATTGCTAATGCTAACGATCTAATGCTAGTGCTAATATCTGGTCATTTCCATACTGTAATGTGTCCTCTATGATGACATAGAGATCAGATGGCATTAAAGCATAACCCTTCATGGAAAAACGAAATTACATGGCATTTAAGCTTCACCCTTCTTGTGTATATGCAAATACAGTAATGTTAAAGTTTGAATGCTAATGCTAACTTGCTAATGCTAACGATCTAATGCTAGTGTTAATATCTGGTCATTTTCATACTGCACGCAGTACCTGAGGGAAATTTGAGACTAGATGGCATTAAAGCATAACCCTTCATGGTAAAATGAGATTTGATGGCATTAAAGCTTAACCCTTCTTGTATATATGCAAATACAGAAATGTTAAGGTTTGAATGCTAATGCTAACTTGCTAATGCTAGCGATCTAATGCTAGTGCTACTATCTGGTCATTTTCATACTGTACGCGGTCCTCTATGATGGACATAGGAGATCAGATAGCATTAAAACATAACCCTTTCATGGGGAATATGAGATTAGATGGCATGACAGCTTAACCTTCTTTGTATATATGCAAATCCAGTTAATGTTAAAGTTTGAATGCTAACGCTTAAATTGCTAATGCTAGCGATCTAATGCTAGTGCTAATGTCTGTTCATTTTCATACTGTACGTCTCCTCTATGTTGGACATAGGAGATCTGATGGCATTAATGCATAACCCTTCTAGGGGAAAATGAGATTAGATAGCATTTAAGGTAATGCTTAACCCTTCTTGGATATATGCAAATATAGAAAACAGTTCAAGTTTGAATGCTAATGCTAACTTGTTGCTAATGCTAGCGATCTAATGCTAGTGCTAATATTAATATCGGTCATTTTCATACTGTACGTGTCCCTATGATGGAAATAAGAGATCAGATGGCATTAAAGCATAACCCTTCATGGGAATATGAGATTAAATGGCATTAAAGCTTAACCCTTCTTGTATATATGCAAATATAGTCACGTTAAAGTTTGAATGCTAATGCTAACTTGCTAATGCTAGCGAATCTAATGCTAGTGCAAATATCTGGTCATTTTCATACTGTACTTGTCCTCTATGATGGAAATAAGAGATCAGATGGCATTAAAGCATTACCCTCTGGCGGAATATGAGATTAAAATGGCATTTAAACTTAACGCTTTTTGTTTATAAGCAAATACAGCAATGTTTTAAGTTTGAATGCTAATGCTATCTTGCTAATGCTAGCGATCTAATGCTATTGCTAATATCTGGTCATTGTCATACCGTATGTGTCCTCTTGATGGTAATAAGAGATCAAATGGCATTTTAGCATATCCCTTCATGGAATATATGATTTGATGGCATTAAAGCTTAACCATTCTTGTATATATGCAAATACAGCAATGTTAAAGTTTAAATGCTAATGCTAACTTGCTTAATGCTAACGATCTAATGCTAGTGCTAATATTCGGTCATTTCCATACTGTACGTAACCTCTATGATGGAAATAAGAGATCAGATGGCATATTAAAGCTATGAGATTATTCCCTTCATATATAAATACAGTCATGTTAATTTGATTAATCTAATGGCATTAAAGTCTTAACCTTTCTTGTATATATGCAAAAGCATACAGCAATGTTAAAGTTTGAATGCTATTGCAATAAAGTTAATGCTAGCCATCTAATGCTGGTGCTAATATCTGGTCATTTTCATACTGTTGTGTCCTCTATGATGGAAAAAGAGATCAGATGCCTTTAACGATAACCCTTCATATACAAACACAGAATATGAGATTAAATGGCTTCAAAGCTCTGTCATTTTCTACTGTTCGTGATATAAGCAAATACAGCAATGTGAGAAGTTTGAATTCTAATGCTAAAGTAATTTGCTAATGCTAAGCGATCTTTTTGATAGTGCTAATTTCTGGTCATTGTCATACTGTTTGTGTCTCTATGATGGAAATAAGAGGATCAGGAAAATGGATTGCATTAAAGCATAAAATACTTCATGAATGCAATGCTAACTTGCTAGGAGATTAAATGGCAATAAAGCTTTTCAACCCTTCTAGTATATATACAAATACAGCAAATGAGATTAAAGTTTGAATGCTCATGATAACTTGCTAATATTAGCGATCTAATGCTAGTGATCTAATGCTATATCTGGTCATTTTCATACTGTATGTGTCCTCTATGATGGAAATAAGAGATCAGATGGCATTAAAGCATAACCCTTCATGGAATATGAGATTAGATGGCATTAAAGCTTAACCCTTCTTGTATATATGCAAATCCAGTTGTTGTTAATGTCAATGTTTGAATGCTAACGCTAATAAATTGTTAATGCTAGATGCGATCTAATGAGATTAAATGGCTAATGCTAATTTTGCTGCTAATGCTATTTTCTGACTATCTTCGTGTCATTTTCCTCTATGATGGAAATAAGAGATCAGATGGTATTTTCAAATATGATATTCATAACCCTTCATGGGAAAAACGAAAATTAGATGGTTATTTAAGCTTCACCCTTCTTATATATATAATAAGCAAATACAGTAATGTTAAAAATTCATAAATGTTTGAATGCTAATGCTAACTTGCTAATGGTAACTATCTGATGCTAGTGTATAATCCTTATGATGGAAATGGTCATTTTCATCCTGTATGAGATTAAATGGCAATAAAGCTAAACTCTATGACGGAAATTAGAGAACAGATGGCATTTAATATCTGGTCATATTCTTAATGGGGAAAATGAGATTAGATGGCATTAAAGCTTAACCCTTCTTGTATATATGCAAATACAGAAATGTCAAAGTTTGAATGCTAATGCTAACTTGCTAATGCTAACGATCTAATGCTAGTTCTAATATCTGGTCATTTTCATCCTGTACGTCTCCTCTATGATGGACATAGGAGATCAGATGGCATTAAAGCATAACCCTTCAAGGGAAAATGAGATTAGATGGCGTTAAAGCTTAACCCTTCTTGTGTATATGCAAATACAGAAATGTTAAAGTTTGAATGCTAATGCTAACTTGCTAATGCTAGCGATCTAATGCTATTGCAAATATCTGGTCATTTTCATACTGTACGTGTCCTTTATGATGGAAATAAGAGATCAGATGGCATTAAAGTATAACACTTCATGGAATATGAGATTAAATGGCATTTAAGCTTAACGCTTCTTGTATATAAGCAAATACAGCAATGTTAAATTTTGAATGCCAATGCTAACTTGCTAATGCTAGCGATCTAATGCTAGTTCTAATATGTGGTCATTTTCATACTGTACGTGTCCTCTATGATGGAAGTAAGAGATCAGATGGCATTAAAGCCTAACCCTTCATGGGAATATGACATTAAATTGCAATAAAGCTTAACCCTTCTTGTATATATGCAAAAACAGCAATGTTAAAGTTTGAATGCTAAGGCTAACTTGCTAATGCTAGCGATCTAATGCTAGTGCAAATATCTGGTCATTTTCATACTGTACGTGTCCTCTACGATGGAAATAAGAGATCAGATGGCATTAAAGCATAACGCTTCATGGAATATGAGATTAAATGGCATTTAAGCTTAACGCTTCTTGTATATAAGCAAATACAGCAATGTTAAAGTTTGAATGCTAATGCTAACTTGCTAATGCTAGCGATCTAATGCTAGTGCTAATATCTGGTCATTTTCATACTGTTTGTGTCCTATCTGATGGAAGTAAGAGATCAGATGCCTTTAAAGCATAACCCTTCATGGGAATATGAGAATAAATGGCATTAAAGCTTAACCCTTCTTGTATATATGCAAAAACAGCCATGTTAAAGTTTGAATGCTAAGGCTATCTTGCTAATGCTAGCGATCTAATGCTCGTGCAAATATCTGGTCATTTTCATACTGTACGTGTCCTCTTTGATGGTAATAATTGATCACATGGCATTTAAGTATATCCCTTCATGGGAATTTGTGATTAGATGGCATTAAAGCTTAACCCTTCTTGTATATATGCAAATACAGTAATGTTAAAGTTTGAATGCTAATGCTAACTTGCAAATGCTTATGATCTAATGCTAGTGCTAATATCTGGTCATTTTCATACTGTACCTGTCCTCTTTGATGAAAATTAGAGATCAGATGGCATTAAAGCATTAACCTTCATGGGAAAATGAGATTAAATGGCATTAAAGCTTAACCCTTCTTGCATAATTAGAAATACAGCAATGTTAAAGTTTGAATGCTAATGCTAACTTGCTAATGCTAGCGATCTAATGCTAGTGCTAATATCAGGTCATTGTCATACTGTATGTGTCTTCTATGATGGAAATAAGAGATCAGATTGCATTAAAGCATAACCCTTCATGGCAATCTGAGATTAAATGGCATTAAAGCTTAACCCTTCTTTTATATATACAAATACAGCAATGTTAAAGTTTGAATGCTAATGCTAACTTTTTAATGCTAGCGATCCAATGCTACTGCTAATATCTAGTCATTTTCAAACTGCACGTGTGCTCTCTGATGGAAATAAGAGATCAGATTGCATTAAAGCATAACCCTTCATGGGAATATGAGATTAGATGGCATTAAAGCTTAACCCTTCTTGTATATATCTAAATACAGTCATGTTAAAGTTTGAATGCTAATGCTAGCGATCTAATGCTAGTGGTAATATCTGGTCATTGTCATACTGTACGTGTCCTCTATGATGGTAATAATTGATCACATGGCATTTTAGCATATCCCTTCTTGGGAATATGTGATTAGATGGCATTAAAGCTTAACCCTTCTTGTATATATGCGAATGCTGTAATGTTAAAGTTTGAATGCTAATGTTAACTTGCTAATGTTAGCGATCTGATGCTGGTGCTAATATCTAGTCATTTTAATACTGTACATGTCCTCTATGATGGAAATAAGAGATCAGATGGCATTAAAGCTATCCCTTAATGGGAATACGAAATTAGATGACATTTATGCTTCACCCCTCTTGTATATATGCAAATACAGTAATGTGAAAGTTTGAATGCTTATGCTAACTTGCTAATGCTTGCGATCTAATGCTAGTGCTAATATCTGGTCATTTTCATACTGTACTTGTGCTCTTTGATGGAAATAAGAGATCAGATGGCATTATATCATAACCCTTCATGGGAATATTAGATTAGATGGCATTAAAGCTTAACCCTTCATGTATATATGCAAATACAGAAATGTAAACGTTTGAATGCTAATGCTAATTGCTAATGCTAACGATCTAATGCTAGTGCTAATATCTGGTCATTTCCATACTGTACGTGTCCTCTATGATGGACATAGGAGATCAGATGGCATTAAAGCATAACCCTTCATGGAAAAACGAAATTACATGGCATTTAAGCTTCACCCTTCTTGTGTATATGCAAATACAGTAATGTTAAAGTTTGAATGCTAATGCTAACTTGCTAATGCTAACGATCTAATGCTAGTGCTAATATCTGGTCATTTTCATACTGTACGTGCACTCTGAGGGAAATTTGAGAACAGATGGCATTAAAGCATAACCCTTCATGGTAAAATGAGATTTGATGGCATTAAAGCTTAACCCTTCTTGTATATATGCAAATACAGAAATGTTAAGGTTTGAATGCTAATGCTAACTTGCTAATGCTAGCGATCTAATGCTAGTGCTAATATCTGGTCATTTTCATACTGCAATGCAGTCCTCTATGATGGACATAGGAGATCAGATAGCATTAAAACATAACCCTTCATGGGAATATGAGATTAGATGGCATGAAAGCTTAACCCTTCTTGTATATATGCAAATCCAGTTAATGTTAAAGTTTGAATGCTAACGCTAAATTGCTAATGCTAGCGATCTAATGCTAGTGCTAATGTCTGTTCATTTTCATACTGTACGTCTCCTCTATGTTGGACATAGGAGATCAGATGGCATTAATGCATAACCCTTCTAGGGAAAATGAGATTAGATAGCATTTAAGCTTAACCCTTCTTGGATATATGCAAATATAGAAATGTTAATGTTTGAATGGTAATGCTAACTTGCTAATACTAGAGATCTAATGCTAGTGCGATTATCTGGTCATTTTCATACTGCACGTGTAATCTATCATGGAAATTAGAAAACAGATCGCATTAAAGCATAACCCTTCATGGCACTATGAGATTCAATGGCATTAAAGCTTAACCTTGTTGTATATATACAAATACAGCAATGTTTAAGTTTGAATGCTAATGCTAACTTGCTAATGCTAGCGATCTAATGCTATTGCTAATATCTGGTCATTTTCACACTGTACGCGTCCTCTATAATGGAAATATGAGATCAGATGGCATTAAAGCATAACCCTTCTTGGGAATTTGAGATTAGATGGCATTAAAGCTTAACCCTTCTTGTATATATGCAAATACAGTCATGTTAAAGTTTGAATGCTAATGCTAACTTGCTAATGCTAGCGAACTAATGCTAGTGCTAATATCTGGTCATTGTCATACTGTATGTGTCCTCTATGATGGAAATAAGAGATCAGATGGCATTAAAGCTTAACCCTTCATGGGAATATGCGATTAAATGGCTTTAAAGCTTAACCCTTCTTGTTTATATGCAAATAAAGCAATGTTAAAGTTTGAATGCTAATGCTATCTTGCCAATGCTAGCGATCTAATGCTAGTGCTAATATCTGGTCATTGTCATACTGTATGTGTCCTCTATGATGGAAATAAGAGAACAAATGCCATTAAAGCATAACCCTTCATTGGAAAATGAGATTAAATGGCATTAAAGATTAACCATTCTTGTATATATGCAAATACAGCATTGTTAAAGTTTGAATGCTAATGCTAACTTGCTAATGCTAGCGATCTAATGCTAGTGCTAATATCTGGTCATTTTCATCCTGTACGTGTGCTCTATGATGGAAATAAGAGATCAGATGGCATTAAAGCATAACCCTTCATGGGACTATGAGATTAAATGGCATTAAAGCTTAACCCTTCTTGTATATATGCAAATACAGTCATGTTAAAGTTTGAATACTAATGCTAACTTGCTAATGCTAGTGATCTAATGCTAGTGCTAATATCTGGTCATTTTCATACTGTACCTGTCCTCTATGATAGACATAGGAGATCAGATAGCATTAAAGCATAACCCTTCATGGGAATATGAGATTAAATGGCATTTAAGCTTAACCCTTCTTGTATATAAGCAAATTCAGCAATGTTAAAGTTTGAATGCTAATGCTAACTTGCTAATGCTAGCTATCTAATGCTAGTGCTAATATCTGGTCATTGTCATACTGTATGTGTCTCTATGATGGAAATAAGAGATCAGATTGTATTAAAGCATAACCTTTCATGGCAATATGAGATTAAATGGCATTCAAGCAACCCTTCTTCAGTATATAAAGCAAATACAGCAATGTTAAAGTTTGAATGTCTAATGCTAACTTGCTAATGCTAGCTATCTAATGCTATTGCTAATATCTAGTCATTTTCATACTGTTATGTCCTCTATGATAGAAATAAGAGATCAGATTGTATTAAAGCATAACCCTTCATGGGGATATGAGATTTAATGGCATTCAAAGTTTAACCCCTTCTGTTTATATACAAATAAAGCAATGTTAAAGTTTGAATGTCAATGCTATCTTGCTAATGCTAGCGATCTAATGCTATTGCTAATATCTGGTCATTTTCATACTGTATGTGTCCTCTATGATGGAAATAAGAGATCAAATGCCATTAAAGCATAACCCTTCATTGGAAAATGAGATTAAATGGCATTAAAGATTAACCATTCTTGTATATATGCAAATACAGCATTGTTAAAGTTTGAATGCTAATGCTAACTTGCTAATGCTAGCGATCTAATGCTAGTGCTAATATCTGGTCATTTTCATACTGTATGTGTCCTCTATGATGGAAATAAGAGATCAGATGCCATTAAAGCATAACCCTTCATTGGAAAATGAGATTAAATGGCATTAAAGATTAACCCTTCTTGTATATATGCAAATACAGCATTGTTAAAGTTTGAATACTAATGCTAACTTGCTAATGCTAGTGATCTAATGCTAGTGCTAATATCTGGTCATTTTCATACTGTATGTGTCCTCTATGATGGAAATAAGAGATCAGATGGCATTAAAGCATAACCCTTCATGGGAATATGAGATTAAATGGCATTAAAGCTTAACCCTTTTTTGTATATATAAGCAAATACAGTCATGTTAAAGTTTGAATACTAATGCTAACTTGCTAATGCTAGCTATCTAATGTATGTGCTAATATCTGGTCATTTTCATACTGTACCTGTCCTCTATGATTGAAATAGGAGATCAGATGCCTTTAAAGCATAACCCTTCATAGGAATATGAGATTAAATGGCAGTAAAGCTTAACCCTTCTTGTATATATGCAAATACAGCAATGTTTAAGTTTGAATGTTAATGCTAACTTGCTAATGCTAATGCTATCTAATGCTAGTGCTAATATCTGGTCCTTTTCATACTGTATGTGTCCTCTATGATGGAAATAAGAGATCAGATGGCATTGAAGCATAACCCTTCATGGCAATATGATATTAATGGCATTAAAGCTTCACCTTCTTCTATATATGCAAATACAGTCATGTTAAAGTTTGAATGTCAATGCTAATGCCAATAGCGATCTAATGTATGTGCTAATATCTGGTTATTTTCATACTGTTTCTGTCCCTCTCTGATTGAAATAGAGATCAGATGCCTTTAAAGCATAACCCTTCATAGGAATATGAGATTAAATGGCAGTAAAGCTTAACCCTTCTTGTATATATGCAAATACAGCAATGTTTAAGTTTGAATGCTAATGCTAACTTTCTAATACTAATGATCTAATGCTAGTGCTAATATCTGGTCATTTTCATACTGTATGTGTCCTCGATGATGGAAATAAGAGATCAGATGGCCTTAAAGCATAACATTTCATGGGAATATGATATTCGATGGCATTAAAGCTTCACCCTTCTTCTATAAATGCAAATACAGTCATGTTAAAGGTTGAATGCTAATGCTAGCGATCTAATGCTAGTGCTAATATCTGGTTATTTTCATACTGTACCTGTCCTCTATAATGGACATAGGAGATCAGATAGCATTAAAGCATAACCCTTCATGGGAATAAGAGATTAAATTGCATTAAAGCTTAACCCTTCTTGTATATAAGCAAATTCAGCAATGTTAAAGTTTGAATGCTAATGCTAACTTGCTAATGCTAGCTATCTAATGCTAGTGCTAATATCTGGTCATTGTCATACTGTATGTGTCCTTTATGATGGAAATAAGAGATCAGTTTGCATTAAAGCATAACCCTTCATGGCAATATGAGATTAAATGGCATTAAAGCTTAACCCTTCTTGTATATATACAAATACAGCAATGTTAAAGTTTGAATGCTAATGCTAACTTGCGAATGCTAGCGATCCAATGCTATTGCTAATATCTGGTCTTTTTCATACTGTTCGTGTCCTCTATGATGGAAATAAGAGATCAGATTCCTTTTGCATAACCCTTCATGGGAATATGAGATTAAATGGCAGTAAAGCTTACCCCTTCTTGTATATATGCAAATACAGCAATGTTAAAGTTTGAATGCTAATGCTAACTTGCTAATGCTAGCGATCTAATGCTAGTGCTAATATCTGGTCATTGTCATACTGTATGTGTCCTCGATGATGAAAATAAGAGATCAGATTGCATTAAAGCATAACCCTTCATGGCAATATGAGATTAAATGGCATTAAAGCTTAACCCTTCTTGTATATACACAAATACAGCAATGTCAAAGTTTGAATGCTAATGCTAACTTGCTAATGCTAGCGATCTAATGCTATTGCTAATATCTGGTCATTTTCATACTGTCTGTGTCCTCTATGATGGAAATAAGAGATCAGATGGCATTGAAGCATAACTTTTCATGGGAATATGTGATTAGATGGCATTAAAGCTTCACCCTTCTTGTATATATGCAAATACAGTCATGTTAAAGGTTGAATGCTAATGCTAGCGATCTAATGCTAGTGCTAATATCTGGTCATTTTCATACTGTACCTGTCCTCTATGATGGACATAGGAGACCGAGATTAGCATTGAAGCATAACTCTTCATGGGAATAAGAGATTAAATGGCATTAAAGCTTAACCCTTCTTGTATATAAGCAAATTCAGCAATGTTAAAGTTTGAATGCTAATGCTAACTTGCTAATGCTAGCTATCTAATGCTAGTGCTAATATCTGGTCATTGTCATACTGTATGTGTCCTTTATGATGGAAATAAGAGATCACTTTGCATTAAAGCATAACCCTTCATGGCAATATGAGATTAAATGTCATTAAAGCTTAACCCTTCTTGTATATATACAAATACAGCAATGTTAAAGTTTGAATGCTAATGCTAACTTGCTAATGCTTGCTATCTAATGCTATTGCTAATATCTGGTCATTTTCATACTGTTCGTGTCCTCTATGATGGAAATAAGAGATCCAATTCCTTTTATAACCCTTCATGGGAATATGAGATTAGATGGCATTAAAAGCAACCCTTTTGTATATATGCAAATCCAGTTAATGTTAAAGTTTGAATGCTAACGCTAAATTGCTAATGCTAGCGATCTAATGCTAATGCTAATTTCTGCTCATTTTCTGACTGTACGTGTCCTCTATGATGGAAATAAGAGATCAGATGGTATTTAAGCATAACCCTTCATGGGAAAACGAAATTAGATGGCATTTAAGCTTCACCCTTCTTATATATATGCAAATACAGTACTGTTAAAGTTTGAATGCTAATGCTAACTTGCTAATGGTAACGATCTAATGCTAGTGCTAATACCTTGTCATTTTCATACTGTACGTCTACTCTATACGGAAATTAAGAACAGATGTCATTTAAAAGCATAACCCTTCATGGGAAAATGAGATTAGATGGCATTAAAGCTTAATCCTTCTTGTATATATGCAAATACAGTAATGTTAAAGTTTGAATGGTAATGCTAACTTGCTAATACTAGCGATCTAATGCTAGTGCGATTATCTGGTCATTTTCATACTGCACGTGTGCTCTATGATGGAAATTAGAGAACAGATCGCATTTAAGCATAACGCTTCATGGACATGTGATATTAGAAGGCATTAAAGCGTAACACTTGTTGAATATATGCAAATGCAGTAATGTCAAAGTTTGAATGCTAATGCTAACTTGCTAATGCTAGCGATCTCATGCTAACGCTAATATCTGGTCATTTTCATACTGTACATGTCCTCTATGATGGACATAGGAGATCAGATGACATTAAAGCATAACCCTTCATGGGAAAATATGATTTGATGCCATTAAAGCTTAACCCTTCTTGTATATATGCAAATACCGTAATGTTAAAGTTTGAATGCTAATGCTAACTTGCTAATGCTAGCGATCTAATGATAGTTCTAATATCTGGTCATGTTCTTATTGTATGTGTTCTTTATGATGGACATAGGAGATCAGATGGCATTTAAGCATAACCCTTCATGGGAATATGAGATTAAATGGCATTAAAGCTTAACCCTGCTTGTATATATGGAAATACAGCAATGTTAAAGTTTCAATGCTAATGCTAACTTGCTAATGCTAGCGATCTAATGCTAGTGCAAATATCTGGTCATTTTCATACTGTACGTGTCCTCTATGATGGAAATAAGAGATCAGGTGCCATTAAAGTATAACGCTTCATGGAATATGAGATTAAATGGCATTTAAGCTTAACGCTTCTTGTAGATAAGCAAATACAGCAATGTTAAAGTTTGAATGCTAATGCTAACGGGCTAATGCTAGCGATCTAATGCTAGTGCTAATATTTGGTCATTTTCATACTGTACGTGTCCTCTATGATGGAAATAAGAGATCAGATGGCATTAAAGCATAACCCTTCATGGGAATATGAGATTAAATGGCATTAAAGCTTAACCCTTCTTGTATATATGCAAATACAGCAATGTTTAAGTTTAAATGCTAAAGCTAACTTGCTAATGCTAGCGATCTAATGCTTATGCTAATATCTGGTCATTTTAATACTGTTCGTGTCCTCTATGATGGAAATAAGAGATCAGATGCCTTTAAAGCATAACCCTTCATGGGAATATGAGATTAAATGGCAGTAAAGCTTAACCCTTCTTGTATGTATGCAAATACAGCAATGTTAAAGTTTGAATGCTAATGCTAACTTGCTAATGCTAACGATCTAATGCTAGTGCTAATATCTGGTCATTGTCATACTGTATGTGTCCTTGATGATGGAAATAAGAGATCATATTGCATTAAAGCATAACACTTCATGGCAATATGTGATTAAACGGCATTAAAGCTTAACCCTTCTTGTATATATACAAATACAGCAATGTTAAGTTTAAATACTATGCTAACTTTGCTAATGCTAGTGATCTAATGCTATTGCTAATATCTGGTCATTTTCATACTGTATATGTCCTCTATGATGGAAATCTGAGATCAGATGGCATTAAAGCATAACCTTTCATGGGAATATGAGATTAGATGGCATTAAAGCTTCACCCTCTTCTATATATGCAAATACAGTCATGTTAAAGTTTGAATGCTAATGCTAACTTACAACTAGCGATCTAATGCTAGTGCTAATATCTGGTCATTTTCATACTGTACGTGTCCTCCATGATTGAAATAAGAATCAGATGCCTTTAAAGCATAACTCTTCATGGGAATATGGATTAAATGGCATTTAAGCTTAACCCTTCTTGTATATAAGCAAATACAGCAATGTTAAATATTGAATGCTAATTCTAACTTGCTAATGCTAGCGAACTAATGCTAGTGCTAATATCTGGTCATTGTTATACTGTATGTGTCCTCTATGATGGAAATATGAGATCAAATGCCATTAAAGCATAACCCTTCATTGGAAAATGAGATTAAATGGCATTAAAGATTAACGATTCTTGTATATATGCAAATACAGCATTGTTAAAGTTTGAATGCTAATGCTAACTTGCTAATGCTAGCGATCTAATGCTAGTGCTAATATCTGGTCATTTTTCATACTGTACGCGTGTCTCTATGATGGAAATAAAGATCAGATGGCATTAAAACATAACCCTTCATGGGACTATGAGATTAAATGGCATTAAAAACCCTTTTTTGTATATATGCAAATACAGTCATTTTTAAGTTTGAATACTAATGCTAACACTAATGCTAGTGATTTAATGCTAGTGCTAATATCTGGTCATTTTCCATACTGTACCTGTCTCTATGATAGACATAGGAGATCAGATGGCATTAAAGCTTAACCCTTCATGGGAATATGAGATTAAATGGCATTTAAGCTTAACCCTTCTTGTATATAAGCAAATTCAGCAATGTTAAAGTTTGAATGCTAATGCTAACTTGCTAATGCTAGCGATCTAATGCTAGTGCTAATATCTGGTCATTGTCATACTGTATGTGTCCTCTATGATGGAAATAAGAGATCAGATTGCATTAAAGCGTAACCCTTCATGGCAATATGAGATTAAATGGCATTAAAGTTTAACCCTTCTTGTATATATGCAAATACAGCAATGTTAAAGTTTGAATGTCAATGCTAACTTGCCAATGCTAGCGATCTAATGTATGGGCTAATATCTGGTCATTTTCATACTGTTCTTGCCCTCTCTGATTGAAATCAGAGATCAGATGCCTTTAAAGCATAACCCTTCATAGGAATATGAGATTAAATGGCAGTAAAGCTTAACCCTTCTTGTATATATGCAAATACAGCAATGTTTAAGTTTGAATGCTAATGCTAACTTTCTAATACTAACGATATAATGCTAGTGCTAATATCTGGTCATTTTCATACTGTATGTGTCCTCGATGATGGAAATAAGAGATCAGATGGCCTTAAAGCATAACTTTTCATGGGAATATGATATATGATGGCATTAAAGCTTCACCCTTCTTCTATAAATGCAAATACAGTCATGTTAAAGGTTGAATGCTAATGCTAGCGATCTAATGCTAGTGCTAATATCTGGTTATTTTCATACTGTACCTGTCCTCTATAATGGACATAGGAGATCAGATAGCATTAAAGCATAACCCTTCATGGGAATAAGAGATTAAATTGCATTAAAGCTTAACCCTTCTTGTATATAAGCAAATTCAGCAATGTTAAAGTTTGAATGCTAATGCTAACTTGCTAATGCTAGCTATCTAATGCTAGTGCTAATATCTGGTCATTGTCATACTGTATGTGTCCTTTTATGATGGAAATAAAGAGATCAGTTTGCATTAAACATAACCCTTCATGGCAATATGAGATTAAATGGCATTAAAGCTTAAACCTTCTTGTATATATACAAATACAGCAATGTTAAAGTTTGAATGCTAATGCTAACTTGCTAATGCTAGCGATCCAATGCTATTGCTAATATCTGGTCTTTTTCATACTGTTAGCGGTTCCTCTATGATGGAAATAAGAGATCAGATTCCTTTTGCATAACCCTTCATGGGAATATGAGATTAAATGGCAGTAAAGCTTACCCCTTCTTGTATATATGCAAATACAGCAATGTTAAAGTTTGAATGCTAATGCTAACTTGCTAATGCTAGCGATCTAATGCTAGTGCTAATATCTGGTCATTGTCATACTGTATGTGTCCTCGATGATGGAAATAAGAGATCAGATTGCATTAAAGCATAACCCTTCATGGCAATATGAGATTAAATGGCATTAAAGCTTAACCCTTCTTGTATATACACAAATACAGCAATGTCAAAGTTTGAATGCTAATGCTAACTTGCTAATGCTAGCGATCTAATGCTATTGCTAATATCTGGTCATTTTCATACTGTCTGTGTCCTCTATGATGGAAATAAGAGATCAGATGGCATTGAAGCATAACTTTTCATGGGAATATGAGATTAGATGGCATTAAAGCTTCACCCTTCTTGTATATATGCAAATATAGTCATGTTAAAGGTTGAATGCTAATGCTAGCGATCTAATGCTAGTGCTAATATCTGGTCATTTTCATACTGTACCTGTCCTCTATGATGGACATAGGAGATCAGTTAGCATTGAAGCATAACTCTTCATGGGAATAAGAGATTAAATGGCATTAAAGCTTAACCCTTCTTGTATATAAGCAAATTCAGCAATGTTAAAGTTTGAATGCTAAATGCTAACACTAATGCTAGCTATCTAATGCTAGTGCTAATATCTGGTCATTGTCATACTGTATGTGTCCTTTATGATGGAAATAAGAGATCACTTTGCATTAAAGCATAACCCTTCATGGCAATATGAGATTAAATGTCATTAAAGCTTAACCCTTCTTGTATATATACAAATACAGCAATGTTAAAGTTTGAATGCTAATGCTAACTTGCTAATGCTTGCTATGTAATGCTATTGCTAATATCTGGTCATTTTCATACTGTTCGTGTCCTCTATGATGGAAATAAGAGATCAGATTCCTTTTGCATAACCCTTCATGGGAATATGAGATTAGATGGCATTAAAGCTTAACCCTTCTTGTATATATGCAAATCCAGTTAATGTTAAAGTTTGAATGCTAACGCTAAATTGCTAATGCTAGCGATCTAATGCTAATGCTAATTTCTGCTCATTTTCTGACTGTACGTGTCCTCTATGATGGAAATAAGAGATCAGATGGTATTTAAGCATAACCCTTCATGGGAAAACGAAATTAGATGGCATTTAAGCTTCACCCTTCTTATATATATGCAAATACAGTACTGTTAAAGTTTGAATGCTAATGCTAACTTGCTAATGGTAACGATCTAATGCTAGTGCTAATACCTTGTCATTTTCATTCTGTACGTCTACTCTATGACGAAAATTAGAGAACAGATGTCATTTAAGCATAACCCTTCATGGGAAAATGAGATTAGATGGCATTAAAGCTTAACCCTTCTTGTATATATGCAAATACAGTAATGTTAAAGTTTGAATGGTAATGCTAACTTGCTAATACTAGCGATCTAATGCTAGTTGCGATTATCTGGTCATTTTTCATACTGCCGCGTGTGCTCTATGATGGAAATTAGAAAACAGATGGCATTTAAGCATAACGCTTCATGGACATGTGATATTAAAGGCAAAGCGTAACACTTGTTGAATATATGCAAATGCAGTAATGTCAAAGTTTGAATGCTAATGCTAAACTTGCAATGCTAGCGATCTCATGCTAACGCTAATATCTGGTCATTTTTCATACTGTACATGTCCTCTTTGATGGACATAGGAGATCAGATGACATTAAAGCATAACCTTCATGGGAAAATATGATTTGATGCCATTAAAAACAACCCTTCTTGTATATATGCAAATACCGAATGTTAAAGTTTGAATGCTAATGCTAACTTGCTAATGCTAACGATCTAATGATAGTTCTACTATCTGGTCATGTTCTTATTGTATGTTTTTCTTTTATGATGGACATAGGAGATCAGATGGCATTTAAGCATAACCCTTCATGGGAATATGAATTAAATGGCATTAAAACCCCTGCTTGTATATGGAAATACAGCAATGTTAAAGTTTGAATGCTAATGCTAACACTAATGCTAGCGATCTAATGCTAGTGCAAATATCTGGTCATTTTCATACTGTCGTGTCTCTATGATGGAAATAAGAGATCAGGTGCCATTAAAGTATAACGCTTCATGGAATATGAGATTAAATGGCATTTAAACAACGCTTCTTGTAGATAAGCAAATACAGCAATGTTAAAAGTTTGAATACTAATGCTAACGGGCTAATGCTAGCGATCTAATGCTAGTGCTAATATTTGGTCATTTTCATACTGTATGTGTCCTCTATGATGGAAATAAAGGGTCAGATGGCATTAAAAGCATAACCCTTCATGGGAATATGAGATTAAATGGCATTAAAACAACCCTTCTTGTATATATGCAGAATACAGCAATGTTTAAGTTTAAATGCTAAAGCTGACTTGCTAATGCTAGCGATCTAATGCTTATGCTAATATCTGGTCATTTTAATACTGTTAAGTGTCCTCTATGATGGAAATAAAGAGATCAGATGCCTTTAAAGCATAACCCTTCATGGGAATATGAGATTAAATGGCAGTAAAGCTTAACCCTTCTTGTATGTATGCAAATACAGCAATGTTAAAGTTTGAATGCTAATGCTAACTTGCTAATGCTAACGATCTAATGCTAGTGCTAATATCTGGTCATTGTCATACTGTATGTGTCCTTGATGATGGAAATAAGAGATCAGATTGCATTAAAGCATAACACTTCATGGCAATATGTGATTAAACGGCATTAAAGCTTAACCCTTCTTGTATATATACAAATACAGCAATGTTAAAGTTTAAATGCTAATGCTAACTTGCTAATGCTAGTGATCTAATGCTATTGCTAATATCTGGTCATTTTCATACTGTATATGTCCTCTATGATGGAAATACGAGATCAGATGGCATTAAAGCATAACCTTTCATGGGAATATGAGATTAGATGGCATTAAAGCTTCACCCTTCTTCTATATATGCAAATACAGTCATGTTAAAGTTTGAATGCTAATGCTAACTTGCGAATGCTAGCGATCTAATGCTAGTGCTAATATCTGGTCATTTTCATACTGTACGTGTCCTCCATGATTGAAATAAGAGATCAGATGCCTTTAAAGCATAACTCTTCATGGGAATATGGATTAAATGGCATTTAAGCTTAACCCTTCTTGTATATAAGCAAATACAGCAATGTTAAATATTGAATGCTAATTCTAACTTGCTAATGCTAGCGAACTAATGCTAGTGCTAATATCTGGTCATTGTTATACTGTATGTGTCCTCTATGATGGAAATATGAGATCAAATGCCATTAAAGCATAACCCTTCATGGGAAAATGAGATTAAATGGCATTAAAGCTTCACCATTCTTGTATATATGCAAATTCAGCAATGTTAATGTTTGAATGCTAATGCTAACTTGCTAATGCTAGCGATCTAATGCTAGTGCTAATATCTGGTCATTTTCATACTGTACGTGTCCTCTATGATGGAAATAAGAGATCACATGGCATTAAAGCATTACCCTTCATGGGAATATGAGATTAAATGGCATTAAAGCTTAGCCCTTCTTGTATATATGCAAATACAGCAATGTTAAAGTTAGAATACTAATGCTCACTTGATAATGCTAGCGATCTAATGCTAGTGCTAATATCTGGTCATTTTCATACTGTACCTGTCCTCGATGATAGACATAGGAGATCAGATAGCATTAAAGCATAACCCTTCATGGGAATATGAGATTAAATGGCATTTAAGCTTAACCCTTCTTGTATATAAGCAAATTCAGCAATGTTAAATTTTGAATGCTAATGCTAACTTGCTAATGCTTGCTATCTAATGCTAGTGCTATTATCTGGTCATTGTCATACTTTATGTGTCCTCTATGATGGAAATAAGAGATCAGATTGCATGAAAGCATAACCCTTCATGGCAATATGAGATTAAATGGCTTTAAAGCTTAACCCTTCTTGTAGATATACAAATACAGCAATGTTAAAGTTTGAATGCTAATGCTAACTTGCTAATGCTAGCGATCTAATGCAAATTCTAATATCTGGTCATTTTCATACTGTTCGTGTCCTCTATGATGGAAATAAAAGATCAGATGCCTTTAAAGCATAACCCTTCATAGAATATGAGATTAAATGGCATTAAAACGCCTTCTTGTATATATGCAAATACAACAATGTTTTGAATAGTAAAGCTGACTTGCCCTAATGCTAGCGATCTAATGCTAGTGCTAATATCTGGTCATTTTCATACTGTATGTGTCTCGATGATGGAAATAAGAGATCAGATTGCATTAAAACATAACCCTTCATGGCAATATTAAGTTCAATGGCATTAAACTTAACCCTTGTTGTATATATACAAATACAGCAATGTTAAAGTTTGAATGCTAATGCTAACTTGTTAATGCTAAAGCGATCTAATGCTATTGCTAATATCTGGTCATTTTCACACTGTCGTGTCCTCTGCCATGGAAATAAAGATCAGATGGCATTAAAAAACGCATGACCCTTCATGGGGAATATGAGATTAAATGGCATTAAGCTTAACCCTTCTTGTATATATGCAAATACAGCAATGTTAAAGTTTAAATGCCTAAGCTAACTTGCCCATGCTAGCGATCTAATGTATGTGCTAATATCTGGTCATTTTCATACTGTTCGTGCCCTCTCTGATTGAAATCAGAGATCAGATGCCTTTAAAGCATAACCCTTTATAGGAATATGAGATTAAATGGCAGTAAAGCTTAACCCTTCTTGAATATATGCAAATACAGCAATGTTTAAGTTTGAATGCTAATGCTAACTTGCTAATACTAACGATCTAATGCTAGTGCTAATATCTGGTCATTGTCATGCTGTATGTGTCCTCGATGATGGAAATAAGAGATCACATTGCATTAAATAATAACCCTTCATGGCAATATGAGATTAAATGGCATTAAAGCTTAACCCTTCTTGTATATACACAAACACAGCAATGTTATAGTTTGAATGCTAATGCTAACTTGCTAATGCTAGCGATCTAATGCTATTGCTAATATCTGGTCATTTTCATACTGTATGTGTCCTCTATGATGGAAATAAGAGATCAGATGGCATTAAAGCATAACTTTTCATGGGAATATGAGATTCGATGGCATTAAAGCTTCAGCCTTCTTCTATAAATGCAAATACAGTCATGTTAAAGGTTGAATGCTAATGCTAGCGATCTAATGCTAGTGCTAATATCTGGTTATTTTCATACTGTACCTGTCCTCTATGATGGACATAGGAGATCAGATAGCATTAAAGCATAACCCTTCATGGGAATAAGAGATTAAATTGCATTAAAGCTTAACCCTTCTTGTATATAAGCAAATTCAGCAATGTTAAAGTTTGAATGCTAATGCTAACTTGCTAATGCTAGCTATCTAATGCTAGTGCTAATATCTGGTCATTGTCATACTGTATGTGTCCTTTATGATGGAAATAAGAGATCATTTTGCATTAAAGCATAACCCTTCATGGCAATTTGAGATTAAATGGCATTAACGCTTAACCCTTCTTGTATATATACAAATACAGCAATGTTAAAGTTTGAATGCTAATGCTAACTTGCTAATGCTAGCGATCCAATGCTATTGCTAATATCTGGTCTTTTTCATACTGTTCGTGTCCTCTATGATGGAAATAAGAGATCAGATTCCTTTTGCATAACCCTTCATGGGAATATGAGATTAAATGGCAGTAAAAGCTACCTTCTTGTATATATGCAAATACAGCAATGTTAAAGCTTGAATGCTAATGCTAACTTGCTCATGCTAGCGATCTAATGCTAGTGCTAATATCTGGTCATTGTCATACTGTATGTGTCCTCGATGATGGAAATAAGAGATCAGATTGCATTAAAGCATAACCCTTCATGGCAATATGAGATTAAATGGCATTAAAGCTTCACCCTTCTTGTATATACACAAATACAGCAATGTCAAAGTTTGAATGCTAATGCTAACTTGCTAATGCTAGCGATCCAATGCTATTGCTAATATCTGGTCATTGTCATACTGTATGTGTCCTCGATGATGGAAATAAGAGATCAGATTGCATTAAAGCATAACCCTTCATGGCAATATGAGATTAAATGGCAATAAAGCTTAACCCTTCTTGTATATACACAAATACAGCAATGTTAAAGTTTGAATGCTAATGCTAACTTGCTATTGCTAGCGATCTAATGCTATTGCTAATATCTGGTCATTTTCATACTGTCTGTGTCCTCTATGATGGAAATAAGAGATCAGATGGCATTAAAGCATAACTTTTCATGGGAATATGAGATTAGATGGCATTAAAGCTTCACCCTTCTTGTATATATGCAAATACAGTCATGTTAAAGGTTGAATGCTAATGCTAGCGATCTAATGCTAGTGCTAATATCTGGTCATTTTCATACTGTTCGTGTCCTCTATGATGGAAATAAGAGATCAGATGCCTTTAAAACATAACCCTTCATGGCAATATGAGATTAAATGGCATTAAAGCTTAACCCTTCTTGTATGTATACAAATACAGCAATGATAATGTTTGAATGCTAATGCTAATTTGCTAATGCTAGCGATCTAATGCTATTGCTAATATCTGGTCATTTTCACACTGTACGTGTCCTCTATGATGGAAATAAGATATCAGATGGCATTAAAGCATAACCCTTCATGGGTATATGAGATTAGATGGCATTAAAGCTTAACCCGTCTTGTATATATGCAAATACAGTCATGTTAAAGTTTGAATGCTAATGCTAACTTGCTAATGCTAGCGATCTAATGCTATTGCTAATATCTGGTCATTGTCATACTGTATGTGTCCTCGATGATGGAAATAAGAGATCAGATTGCATTTAAGCATAACCCTTCATGGCAATATATGAGATTAAATGGCATTAAAAAACCCTTCTTGTATATATACAATTACAGCAATGTTAAAGTTTGAATGCTAATGCTAACTTGCTAATGCTAGCGATCTAATGCTATTGCTAATATCTGGTCATTTTCATTCTGTTTTGTGTCTATGCCATGGAAATAAGAGATCAGATGCCTTTAAAGCATAACCCTTCATGGGAATATGAGATTTAAATGGCAGTAAAGCTTAACCCTTCTTGTAAAAGATGCAAAATACAGCAATGTTAAAAGTTTGAAAGCTAATGCTAACTTGCTAATGCTAGCGATCTAATGCTAAGCTAATATCTGGACATTGTCATACTGTATGTGTCCTCTATGATGGAAATAAGAGATCAGATTGCATTAAAGCATCACCCTTCATGGCAATATGAGATTAAATGGCATTAAAGCTTAACCCTTCTTGTATATATACAAATACAGCAATGTTAAAGTTTGAATGTTAATGCTAACTTGCTAATGCTAGCGATCTGATGCTATTGCTTATATCTGGTCATTTTCATACTGTATGTGTGCTCTATGATGGAAATAAGAGATCAGATGGCATTAAAGCATAACCTTTCATGGGAATATGAGATTAGATGGCATTAAAGCTTCACCTTTCTTGTATATATGCAAAAACAGTCATGTTAAAGTTTGAATGCTAATGCTAGCGATCTAATGCTAGTGCTAATATCTGGTCATTGTCATTCTGGACGTGTCCTCTTTGATGGTCATAATTGATCACATGGCATTTAAGCATATCCCTTCATGTGAATATGTGATTAAATGGCATTAAAGCTTAACCCTTCTTGTATATATGCAAATAGAGTAATCTTAAAATTTGAATGCTAATGCTAACTTGCTAATGCTAGCGATCTAATGCTAGTGCTAATATCTGGTTATTTTCATACTCTTCTTGTCCTCTTTAATGGAAATAAGAGATCAGATGCCTTTAAAGCATAACCCTTCATGGGAATATGAGATAAAATGGCAATTAAGCTGAACCCTTCTTGTATCTATGCAAATACAGTAATGTTAAAATTTGAATGCTAATGCTAACTTGCAAATGCTAGCGATCTAATGCTAGTGCTAATATCTGGTTATTTTCATACTCTTCGTGTCCTCTTTAATGGAAATAAGAGATCAGATGCCTTTAAAGCATAACCCTTCATGGGAATATGAGATTAAATGGCAATAAAGCTGAACCCTTCTTGTATATATGCAAGTACTGCAATGTTAAAGTTTGAATGCTAATGCTAACTTGCTAATGCTAGTGCTAATATCTGGTCATTGTCATCCTGTATGTGTCCTCTATGATGGAAATAAGAGATCAGATGGCATTAAAGCATTACCCTTCATGGCAATATTAGATTAAATGGCATTAAAGCTTAACCCTTCTTGTATAAATACAAATACAGCAATGTTAAAGTTTGAATGCTAATGCTAACTTGCTAATGCTAGCGATCTAATGCTAGTGCTAATATCTGGTCATTGTCATACTGTATGTGTCCTCTATGATGGAAACAAGAGATCAAATGCCATTAAAGCATAACCCTTCATGGGAAAATGAGATTAAATGGCATTAAAGCTTAACCATTCTTGTATATATACAAATACAGCAATGTTAAAGTTTGAATGCTAATGTTAAATTGCTAGTGCTAACGATCTAATGCTAGTGCTAATATCTGGTCATTGTCATACTGTATGTGTCCTCTATGATGGAAAAAAGAGATCACATGGCATTAAAGCATAACCCTTCATGGGAATATGAGATTAAATGGCATTCAAGCTTAACCCTTCTTGTATATATGCAAATACAGCAATGTTAAAGTTTGAATACTAATGCTAACTTGCTAATGCTAGCGATCTAATGCTAGTGCTAATATCTGGTCATTTTCATACTGTACCTGTCCTCTATGATGGACATAGGAGATCAGATAGCATAAAAGCATAACCCTTCATGGGAAAATGAGAATAAATGGCATTTAAGCTTAACCCTTCTTGTATAAAAGCAAATTCAGCAATGTTAAAGTTTGAATGCTAATACGTAATTGCTAATGCTAGCTATCTAATGCTAGTGCTAATATCTGGTCATTGTCATGCTGTATGTGTCCTCTATGATGGGAATAAGAGATCAGATTGCATTAAAGCATAACCCTTCTTGGCAATATGTGATTAAATGGCATTAAAGCTTAACCCTTCTTGTATATATACAAATACAGCAATGTTAAAGTTTGAATGCTAATGCTAGCAATCTAATGCTAGTGCTAATATCTATTCATTTTCATACTGTACGTTTCCTATATGATGGAAATAAGAGATCAGATGGCATTAAAGCTAACCCTTCATGGGAATACGAAATTAGATGGCATTTAAGCTTCACCCCTCTTGTATATATGCAAATACAGTAATGATAATGTTTGAATGCTAATGCTAACTTGCTAATGCTTGCGATCTAATGCTAGTGCTAATATCTGGTCATTTTCATACTGTACTTGTGCTCTTTGATGGAAATAAGAAATCAGATGGCATTATATCATAACCCTTCATGGAAATATGAGATTAGATGGCATTAAAGCTTAACCCTTCATGTATTCATGCAAATACAGAAATGTAAAAGTTTGAATGCTAATGCTTACTTGCTAATGCTAACGATCTAATGCTAGTGCTAATATCTGGTCATTTTCATACTGTACGTGTCCTGTATGATGGACATAGGAGATCAGATGGCATTAAAGCATAACCCTTCATGGAAAAACGAAATTAGATGGCATTTAAGCTTCACCTTTCTTGTATATATGCAAATACAGTAATGTTAAAAAGTTTGAATGCTAATGCTTCTTGCTAATGCTAACGATCTAATGCTAGTGCTAATATCAGGTCATTTTCATACTGTATCATGTACTCTGGACGGAAATTTGAGAACAGATGGCATTGAAGCATAACCCTTCTTGGGAAAATGAGATTAGATGGCATTAATGCTTAACCCATCTTGTATATATGCAAATACAGAAATGTTAAAGTTTGAATGCTAATGCTCACTTGCTAATGCTCGCGATCTAATGCTAGTGCTAATATCTGGTCATTTTCATACTGTACGTGTCCTCTATGATGGACGTAGGAGATCAGATAGCATTAAAACATAACCCTTCATGGGAATATGAGATTAGATGGCATTCAAGCTTAACCCTTCTTGTATATATGCAAATCCAGTTAATGTTAAAGTTTGAATGCTAACGCTAAATTGCAAATGCTAGCGATCTAATGCTAATGCTAATTTCTACTCATTTTCTGACTGTACGTGTCCTCTATGATATAAATAAGAGATCAGATGGTATTTAAGCATAACCCTTCATGGGAAAACGAAATTAGATGGCCTTTAAGCTTCACCCTTCTTATATATATGCAAATACAGGAATGTTAAAGTTTGAATGCTAATGCTAACTTGCTAATGGTAACGATCGAATGCTAGTGCTAATACCTGGTCATTTTCATACTGTACATGTACTCTATGATGGAAATTAGTGATCAGATGGCTTTAAAGCATAACGCTTTATGGAATATGAGATTAAATGGCATTTAAGCTTAACGCTTCTTGTATATAAGCAAATACAGCAATGTTAAAGTTTGAATGCTAATGCTAACTTGCTAATGCTAGCGATCTACTGCTAGTGCTAATATGTGCTCATTTTCATACTGTACGTGTCCTCTATGATGGAAGTAAGAGATCAGATGGCATTAAAGCCTATCCCTTCATGGGAATATGAGATTAAATTGCATTAAAGCTTAACCCTTCTTGTATATATGCAAAAACAGCAATGTTAAACTTTGAAAGCTAATGCTAACTTGCTAATGCTAGCAATCTAATGCTAGTGCTAATATCTGGTCATTTTCATACTGTTTGTGTCCTCTGTGATGGAAATAAGAGATCAGATGCCTTTAAAGCATAACCCTTCATGGGAATATGAGAATAAATGGCATTTAAGCTTAACCCTTCTTGTATATAAGCAAATTCAGCAATGTTAAAGTTTGAATGCAAATGCTTCCTTGCTAATGCTAGTGATCTAATGCTAGTGCTAATATCTGGTCATTGTCATACTGTATGGGTTCTCTATGATGGAAATAAGAGATCAGATTGCATTAAAGCATCACCCCTCATGGCAATATGAGATTAAATGGCACTAAAGCTTAACCCTTCTTGTATATATACAAATACAGCAATGTTAAAGTTTGAATACTAATACTAATTTTCTAATGTTAGCGATCTAATGCTAGTGCTAATATCTGGTCATTTTCATACTGTTCGTGTCCTCTTTGATGGTAATAATTGATCACATGGCATTTAAGCATATCCCTTCATGGGAATTTGTTATTAGATGGCATTAAAGCTAAACCCTTCTTGTATAAATGCAAATCTAGTAATGTTAAAGTTTGAATGCTAATGCTAACTTGCTAATGCTAGCGATCTAATGCTCGTTCTAATATCTGGTCATTGTCAAACTGTACGTGTCCTCTTTGATGGTAATAATTGATCACATGGCATTTAAGCATATCCCTTCATGTGAATATGTGATTAGATGGCATTAAAGCTTTATGCTTCTTGTATATTTGCAAATACAGTAATGTTAAAATTTGAATGCTAATGCTAACTTGCTAATGCTAGCGATCTAATGCTAGTGCTAATATCTGGTCATTTTCATACTGTTCGTGTCCTCTATGATGGAAATAAGAGATCAGATGCCTTTAAAGCATAACCCTTCATGGGAATATGAGATTAAATGGCATTAAAGTTGAACCCTTCTTGTATATATGCAAATACAGCAATGTTAAAGTTTGAATGCTAATGCTAACTTGCTAAAGCTAGCGATCTAATTCAAGTGCTAATATCTGGTCATTGTCATACTGTATGTGTCCTCTATGATGGAAATAAGAGATCAGATGCCTTCAAAGCATAACCCTTCATGGGAATATGAGATTAAATGACATTCAAGCTGAACCTTTCTTGTATATATGCAAATACAGCAATGTTAAAGTTTGAATCCTAATGCTAACTTTCTAATGCTAGCGATCTAATGCTAGTGCTAATGTCTGGTCATTGTCATCCTGTATGTGTCCTCTAGAAGGAAATAAGAGATCAGATAGCATTAAAGCATAACCCATCATGGCAATATGAGATTAAATGGCATTAAAGCTTAACCCTTCTTGTATATATACAAATACAGCCATGTTAAAGTTTGAATGCTAATGCTAACTTGCTAATGCTAGCTATCTAATGCTATTGCTAATATCTGGTCATTTTCAAACTGTACTTGTGCTCTATGATGGAAATAAGAGATGAGATTGCATTTAAGTATAACCTTTCATGGGAAAATGAGATTAAATGGCATTAAAGCTTAACCCTTCTTGTATAAATTCAAATACAGCAATGTTAAAGTTAGAAGGCTAATGCTAACTTGCTAATGCTAGCGATCTAATGCTAGTGCTAATATCTGGTCATTTTCATTCTGTACGTATCCTCTATGATGGAAATAATAGATCAGATGGCATTAAAGCATAACCCTTCATGGCAATATGATATTAAATGGCATTAAAGCTTAACCCTTCTTGTATAAATTCAAATACAGCAATGTTAAAGTTTGAATGCCAATGCTAACTTGCTATGGCTAGCGATCTAATGCTAGTTCTAATATCTCGTCATTTTCATACTGTACTTTTCCTCTATGATGGGAATAAGAGATCAGATGGCATTAAAGAATAACCCTTCATGGGAATATGAGATTAAATGGCATTAAAGCTTAACCCTTCTTGTACATATGCAAATACAGCAATGTTAAAGTTTGAATGATAATGCTAACTTGCTAATGCTAGCGATCTAATGCTAGTGCTAATATCTGGTCATTGTCATACTGTACTTGTCCTCTTTGATGGAAATAAGAGATCAGGTGGTATTAAAGCATAACCCTTCATGGCAATATGAGATTAAATGGCATTAAAGCTTAACCCTTCTTGTATATATGCAAATACAGCAATGTTAAAATTTGAATGCTAATGCTAACTTGATAATGCTAGCGATCTAATGCTAGTGTTAATATCTAGTCATTGTCATACTGTACTTGTCCTCTTTGATGGAAATAAGAGATCAGGTGCTATTAAAGCATAACCCTTCATGGCAATATGAGATTTAATGGCATAAAAGCTGAACCCTTCTTGTATATATACAAATACAGTCATGTTAAAGTTTCAATGCTAATGCTGGCGATCTAATGCTAGTGCTAATATCTGGTCATTATCATACTGTATGTGTCCTCTATGATGGAAATAAGAGATCAGATGTCTTTCAAGCATAACCCTTCATGGGAATATGAGATTAAATGGCATTAAAATGCTTAACCCTTCTTGGTATATCAGATGCAGCATTAAAGCATATGCAAATGAGATTAAATGGCATTAAAGCAAATACATACAATGTTAAAGTTTGAATGCTAATTCTAACTTTGGTAATGCTAGCGATCTAATGCTAGTGCTAAATATTCGGTCATTTTCATACTGTATGTGTCTCTTTGTGATGTAAATAAGAGATCAGATGGCATTAAAGCATAACCCTTCATGGGCATATGATGATTAAATGTTAAAAAAGTTTGGTCATTATAATGTAGCTTAATGCCCTGGTCATTTTGTATATATTCAAATACAGCAATGTTAAAGTTTGAATGCTAATGCTAACTTGTTAATGCTAGCGATCTAATGCTAGTGCTAATATCTGGTCATTGTCATCCTGTATGTGTCCTCTATGATGGAAATAAGAGATCAGATGGCTTAAAGCACAACCCTTCATGGCAATAATAAATGGCATTTAAACTTGGCATTTAATATATACAAATCTTCTGAATTTGAATGTGAATAGATGGCATTAATGCTGAACCCTGGTCTTGTATATATTTTCAAAATACAGATGGCATTAAAGCATAACCTTAAAGTTGAGATTAAATGGCTAATGCTAACTTCTTGTACATATGCTAGTTAAAGTTTGAATGATAATGCTAACTAATGCTAATGCTAGTGCTAATATCTGGTCATTGTTGTCATCCTGTATTGTCCTCTTGATGGAAATAAGAGATCAGATGGTATTAAAGCATAACCCTTCATGGCAATATGAGATTAAATGGCATTAAAGCTTAACCCCTTCTTGTATATATACAAAAATACAGCAATGTTAAAATTTGAATGCTAATGCTAACTTGATAATGCTAGCGATCTAATGCTAGTGCTAATATCTGGTCATTTTCATACTGTACTTGTCCTCTATGATGGAAATAAGAGATCAGATGGCATTAAAGCATAACCCTTCATGGCAATATGCGATTTAAATGTCATTTTAAGCTTAACCCTTCTTGTATATATACAAATACAGTCAATGTTAAAAAAGTTTGAATGCTAATGCTAACTTACTAATGGCGATCTAATGCTAGTGCTAATATCTGGTCATTATCATCCTGTATGTGTCCTCTTGATGGAAATAAGAGATCAGATGGCATTAAAGCACAACCCTTCATGGAATATGAGATTAAATGGCATTTAAGCTTACCCTTCTTGTATATATACAAATACAGCAATATTAAAGTTTGAATGCTAATGCAAACTTGCTAATGCTAGCGATCTAATGCTAGTGCTAATATCTGGTCATTTTCAAACTGGTCGTGTCCTCTTTTATTGTGGAAATAAGAGATCAGATGGCATTAAAGCATAACCCTTCATGGGGAATATGAGATTAAATGGCATTAAAGCTGAACCCTTCTTGTACATATGCAAATACAGCAATGTTAAAGTTTGAATGATAATGCTAACTTGCTAATGCTAGCGATCTAATGCTAGTGCTAATATCTGGTCATTGTCATACTATATGTGTCCTCTTTGATGGTAATAAGAGATCACTTGGTATTAAAGCATAACCCTTCATGGAATATGAGATTAAATGGCATTAAAAACTAACCCTTCTTGTATATATGCAAATACAGCAATGTTAAAATTTGAATGCTAATGCTAACTTGATAATGCTAAAGGATCTAATGCTAGTGCTAATATCTGGTCATTGTCATCCTGTATGTGTCCTCTTTGATGGAAATAAGAGATCAGATGGCATTAAAGCATAACCCTTCATGGCAATATGAGATTAAATGGCATTAAAAGCTTAACCCTTCTTGTATATATACAAATACAGCAATGTTAAAGTTTGAATGCTAATGCTAATGCTGGCTAGCGATCTAATGCTAGTGCAAATATCTGGTCATTTTCATACTGTATGTGTCTCTATGATGGAAATAAGAGATCAGATGTCTTAAAGTATAACCCTTCATGGGAATATGAGATTAAATGGCATTTTAGCTAACCCTTCTTGTATATATGCAAATACAGCAATGTTAAAGTTTGAATGATACTAATTCTAACTTGCTTATGCTAGCGATCTAATGCTAGTGCTTATATCTGGTCATTTCATCCTGTATGTGTCTCTTTGATGGAAATAAGAGATCAGATGGCATTAAAAAGCACAACCCTTCATGGGAATATGAGATTAAATGGCATTTAAAGCTGAACCCTTCTTGTATATATTCAAATACAGCAATGTTAAAGTTTGAATGCTAATGCAAACTTGCTAATGCTAGCGATCTAATGCTAAATGCTAATATCTGGTCATTTCAAACTATATGTTTCCTCTATGATGGAAATAAGAGATCACTTGGCATTAAAGCATAACCCTTCATGGGAATATGAGAATAGATGGCATTAAAGCTGAACCTTCTTGTATATATGCAAATACAGCAATGTTAAAAGTTTGAATGCTAATGCTAATTTACAATGCTAGCGATCTAATGCTAGTGCTAATATCTGGTCATTGTCATCCTGTATGTGTCCTCTATGATGGAAATAAGAGATCAGATGGCATTAAAGCATAACCCTTCATGGGGAATATGAGATTAAATGGCATTAAAGCTTAACCCTTCTTGTATATATGCAAATACAGCAATGTTAAAGTTTGAATGCTAATCCTTTTGCTAATGCTAGTGATCTAATGCTTTGCTTATATCTTCATTGTCATCCTGTATGTGTCTAAAGATCAGAATGCTAACCCTTCATGGCAATATGAGATTTAATGGCATTAAAAGCTTAACCCTTTTATAAATGCATACTGTTAAAGTTTGAATGTTAATGCTAACTTGCTAATGGAAATAATTCTAGTGCTAATATCTAGTCATTTTCATACTGTGACATCTATGATGGAAATAAGAGATCAGATGGAAAAAGTATAACCCTTCATAGAATGGCATTAAAGCTTAACCCTTCTTGTATATATGCAAATATTAAATGTTAAAGTTTGAATGCTAATGCTAACTTGCTTTAGCGATCTAATGCCTAATCCATTTTCATAGTGTACGTCTCCTATGATAGCATGAGAGATCAATGGCAGCAAACCCTTCATGGGGATAAAGTTTAAAGAAAACCCTTCTTGTAAATATGCAAATACAGTCATGTTAAAGTTTGAATGCTAATGCTAGCGATCTAATGCTTGTGCTAATATCTGCTCATTGTCATACTATATGTGTCCTCTATGATGGAAATAAGAGATCAGATGGCATTAAAAGCCCCCTCATGGCAATATGAGATTAAATGGCATTTGCTTAACCCTTCTTGTATTTATACAAATACAGCAATGTTAAAATTTTGAATGCTAATGCTAACTTGCTTCTTGCTAGCGATCTAATGCTAGTGCTAATATCTGGTCATTGTCATACTGTAAGTTTCCTCTATGATGGAAATAAGAGATCAGATGGAATAAAAGATATCCCTTCATGAATGGCATTAAAGCTTAACCCTTCTTGGGATATAAATACAGCAATGTTAAAAAGGTTGAATGCTAATGCTAACTTGCTAATGCTATTAATAATATCTGGTCATTTTCATAAAGTACTTGTCCTCTATGATGGAAATAAAGAGATCAGATGGCATTAAAAAGCATAACCCTTCATGGCAATATGAGATTAAATGGCATTATATCTTACTTGTATATATAAAAGTTTGAATGCTCATGCTAACTTGCTAGCGATCTAATGCTAGTGCTAATATCTGGTCATTGTCATACTGTACTGTCATGGTAATAATTGAATTATTTAAGCATATCCCTTCATATGAATTGTGAATATGGCATTAAAAGCTTTACCCTGTCTTATAAATATACAAATACAGCAATGTTAAAAAAAAGTTTGAATGCTAATGCTAACTTGCTAATGCTAGCGATCTAATGCTAGTGCTAATATCTGGTCATTTTCATACTGTTACGTGTCCTCTATGATGGAAATAAGAGATCAGATGGCATTAAATATGAGATTAAATGGCTTAAACCCTTCAAATATGCAAATACAGCAATGTTAAAGTTTGAATGCTAAATGGCATTAAATGCTAGTGCTAACCCTTCTTGTAATGGAAATAAGAGGTGATGCAAACCATAACCCTTCAGCAATGTTAAATGACACAGCTTTGAATGCTAATTTGAATGCTAATGCTAACTTGATAATGCTAGCGATCTAATGCTAGTGCTAATATCTGGTCATTGTCATCCTGTATGTTTCCTGTATGATGGAAATAGGAATGATCAGATGCTTGTATTTAAGCATAACCTTCATGGCAATATGAGATTTAATGGCATTAAAAAGCTTTAACCCTTCTCGTATAAAATGCAAATACAGCACTGTTAAAGTTTGAATGCTAATGCTAACTAACTTGCTAATGCTAGCAATCTAATTCTAGTGCTAATATCTGGTCATTTCATACTCTTGACATCTATGATGGAAATAAAGATCAGATCATGATGCCAATTAAAGTATAACCCTTCATGGGGAACATGAGATTGAAATGCTAGCATTAATGCTAGTGCTTAACCCATTCTTATGATGGAAATATATGCAAATACAGCAATGTTAAAGGCATTTGAATGCTAATGTTAAAGTTTGAATGCTAATGCTTTGCTAATGCTAGCAATCTAATGCTAGTGCTAATATCTGAGTCATTTTCATACTCTTGGTGACATCTATGATAGAAATAAGAGATCAGATGGCATTAAAGCATAACCCTTCATGGGGAATATGAGATTAGATGGCATTAAAGCTAACCCTTCTTGTAAATATGCAAATACAGTCATGTTAAAGTTTGAATGCTAATGCTAGCGATCTAATGCTAGTGCTAATATCTGGTCATTGTCATACTATATGTGTCCTCTATGATAGAAATAAGAGATCAGATGGCATTAAAGCATAACCCTTCATGGGAATATGAGATTAAATGGCATTAAAAGCTTAACCCTTCTTGTATTTATACAAATACAGCAATGTTAAAATTTGAATGCTAATGATAACTTGCTTATGCTAGCGATGTGTCAAAATAAGAGATTGGCATGCTAATATCTGGTGATTGTCATAAAATTTGAATGCTGTAAGTGTCCTCTATGATGGAAATAAGAGATCAGATGGAATTAAAGCATAACCCTTCATGGCAATATGAGATTAAATGGCATTAAAGCTTAACCCTTCTTTTATATATGCAAATACAGCAATGTTAAAGGTTGAATGCTAATGCTAACTTGCTAATGCTAGCGATCTAATGCTAGTGATAATATCTGGTCATTTTCATAAAGTACTTGTCCTCTATGATGGAAATAAGAGATCAGATGGCATTAAAGCATAACCCTTCATGGCAATATGAGATTAAATGGCATTATATCTTAACCCTTCTTGTATATATGCAAATACAGCAAAGTTAAAGTTTGAATGCTCATGCTAACTTGCTAATGCTAGCGATCTAATGCTAGTGCTAATATCTGGTCATTGTCATACTGTACGTGTCCTCTTTGATGGTAATAATTGATCACTTGGCATTTAAGCATATCCCTTCATATGAATATGTGAATAGATGGCATTAAAGCTTTACCCTTCTTATAAATATGCAAATACAGCAATGTTAAAATTTGAATGCTAATGCTAACTTGCTAATTCTAGCGATCTAATGCTCGTGCTAATATCTGGTCATTTTCATACTGTTCGTGTCCTCTATGATGGAAATAAGAGATCAGATGCCTTTGAAGCATAACCCTTCATGGGAATATGAGATTAAATGGCTTTAAACTTAACCCTTCTTGTAAATATGCAAATACAGCAATGTTAAAGTTTGAATGCTAATTCTAACTTGCTAAAGCTAGCGATCTAATGCTAGTGCTAATATCTGGTCATTTTCATACTGTTCGTGTCCTCTTTAATGGAAATAAGAGGTCAGATGCCTTTAAACCATAACCCTTCATGGGAATATGAGATTAAATGACATTGAAGCTGAACCCTTCTTGTATATATGCAAAAACAGCAATGTTAAAGTTTGAATGCTAATGCTAACTTGCTAATGCTAGCGATCTAATGCTAGTGCTAATATCTGGTCATTGTCATACTGTAGGTTTCCTCTTTGATGGTAATAATTGATCACTTGGCATTTAAGCATATCCCTTCATCTGAATTTGTGAATAGATGGCATTAAAGTTTAACCCTTCTTGTATATATGCAAATACAGCAATGTTAAAGTTTGAATGCTAATGCTAACTTGCTAATGCTAGCGATCTAATGCTAGTACTAATATCTGGTCATTTTCTTAGTGTACGTGTCCTCTATGATGGAAATGAGAGATCAGATGGCATTAAAGCATAACCCTTCATGGGAATATGAGATTAGATGGCATTAAAGCTGAACCGTTCTTGTAAATATGCAAATACAGTCATGTTAAAGTTTGAATGCTAATGCTAGCGAAATGCTAATGCTAGTGCAAATATCTGGTCATTTCATACTGTATGTGTCCACTATGATGGAAATAAGAGATCAGATGGAATTAAAGCATAACCCTTCATGGCAATATGAGATTAAATGGCATTAAAGCTTTGCCCTTCTTGTATATATACAAATACAGCAATGTTAAAATTTGAATGCTAATGCTAACTTGCTAATGCTAGCGATCTAATGCTAGTGCTAATATCTGGTCATTGTCATACTGTATGTGTCCTCTATGATGGAAATAATAGATCAGATGGAATTAAAGCATTACCCTTCATGGCAATATGAGATTAAATGGCATTAAAGCTTAACCCTTCTAGTATATATGCAAATACAGCAATGTTAAAGGTTGAATGCTAATGCTAACTTGCTAATGTTAGCGATCTAATGCTAGTGCTAATATCTGGTCATTTTCATACAGTACTTGTCCTCTATGATGGAAATAAGAGATCAGATGGCATTAAAGCATAACCCTTCATGGCAATATGAGATTAAATGGCATTAAAGCTTAACCCTTCCTGTATTTATGCAAATCCTGCAAAGTTAAAGTTTGAATGCTAATGCTAATTTGCTAATGCTAGCGATCTAAAGCTAATGCTAATATCTGGTCATTGTCATGCTGTACGTGTCCTCTTTGATGGTAATAATTGATCAGATGGCATTTAAGCATATCCCTTCATATGAATATGTGAATAGATGGCATTAAAGCTTAACCCTTCTTGTATATATGCAAATACAGCAATGTTAAAATTTGAATGCTAATGCTAACTTGCTAATGCTAATCGATCTAATGCTAGTGCTAATATCTGGTCATTTGATCATACTGTATGTGTCCCCTTATGATGGAAATAAGAGATCAGATGCCTTTAAAGCATAACCCTTCATGGGAATATGAGATTAAATGGCATTTAAGCTTAACCCCTTCTTGTATATATGCAAATACAGCAGGATTAAAGTTTGAATGCTAATGCTAACTTGCTAATGCTAGCGATCTAATGCTAGTGCTATTATCTGTGCATTTTCATACTGTACTTGTCCTCTATGATGGAAATAAGAGATCAGATGGCATTAATGCATAACCCTTCATGGGTATATGAGATTAAATGGCATTAAAGCTAAACCCTTCTTGTATTAATTCAAATACAGCAATGTTAAAGTTTGAATGCTAATGCTAACTTGCTAATGCTAGTGATCTAATGCTATTTCTAATATCTGGTCATTGTGATACTGTACGTGTCCTCTTTGATGGTAATAATTTATCACGTCATTTAAGCATATCCCTTCATGGGAATATGTGATTAGATGGAATTAAAGCTTAACCCTTCTTGTACATATGCAAATACAGCAATGTTAAAGTTTGAATGCTAATGCCAACTTGATAATGCTAGCGATCTAATGCTAGTGCTAATATCTGGTCATTGTCATATTGTACTTGTCCTCTTTGATGGAAATAAGAGATCAGGTGGTATTAAAGCATATCCCTTCATGGCAATATGAGATTTAATTGCATTAAAGCTTAACCCTTCTTGTATATATGCAAATACAGTCATGTTAAAAATTTGAATGCTTTCTAACTGCTAATGCTAGCGATCTAATGCTAGTGCTAATATCTGGTCATTATCATACTGTATGTGTCCTCTATGATGGAACTAAGAGATCAGATGGTATTAAAGCATAACCCTTCATGGCAATATGAGATTAAATGGCATTAAAGCTTAACCCTTCTTTGTATATATGCAAATACAGCAATGTTAAAGTTTGAATGCTAATGCTAACTTGCTAATGCTAGCAATCTAATGCTAGTACTAATTTCTTGTCATTTTCATACTGTAGGTGTCCTCTTTGATGGAAATAATTGATCACTTGGCATTTAAGCATATCCCTTCATGAATATGTGAATAGATGGCATTAAAAGCTTAACCCTTCTTGTATATATGCAAATACAGCAATGTTAAAATTTGAATGCTAATGCTAACTTGCTAATGCTAGCGATCTAATGCTAGTGCTAATATCTGGTCATTTTCATACTGTTATGTTATCCTCTATGATGGAAATAAGAGATCAGATGCCTTAAAATGCATAACCCTTCATGGGAATATGAGATTAAATGGCATTAAAAATATCTGGTCTTAACCCTTCTTGTATATATGCAAATACAGCAATGTTAAAAGTTTGAATGCTAATTCAAATTTGCTAATGCTAGCGATCTAATGCTAGTGCTAATATCTGGTCATTTTCATACTGTTCGTGTCCTCTTTAATGGAAATAAGAGATCAGATGCCTTTAAAGCATAACCCTTCATGGGAATATGAGATTAAATGGCATTAAAGCTGAACCCTTCTTGTATATATTCAAATACAGCAATGTTAAAGTTTGAATGCTAATGCTTACTTGCTAATGCTAGCGATCAAATGCTAGTGCTAATATCTGGTTTTTGTTATACTTTATGTGTCCTCTTTGATGGTAATAATTGATCACTTGGCATTTAAGCATATCCCTTCATCTAAATATATGAATAGATGGCATTAAAGCTTCACCCTTCTTGTATGTATGCAAATACAGCAATGTTAAAATTTGAATGCTAATGCTAACTTTCTAATGCTAGCGATCTAATGCTAGTACTAATATCTGGTCATTTTCATACTGTTCATGTCCTCTATGATGGAAATAAGAGATCAGAAGCCTTTAAAGCATAACCCTTCATGGGAATATGAGATTAAATGCCATTAAAGCTTAAAAGTTCTTGTACATATGCAAATACAGCAATGTTAAAGTTTGAATGCTAATTCTAACTTGCTAATGCTAGCGATCTAATGCTAGTGCTAATATCTGGTCATTTTCATACTGTTCATGTCCTCTTTAATGGAAATAAGGGATCAGATGCCTTTAAAGCATAATCCTTCATGAGAATATGAGATTAAATGGCATTAAAGCTGAACCCTTCTTGTATATATGCAAATACAAAAATGTTAAAGTTTGAATGCTAATGCTAACTTGCTAATGCTAGCGATTTAATACTAGTGCTAATGTCTGGTAATTGTCATCCTGTATGTGTCCTCGAGATGGAAATAAGAGATCAGATGGCATTAAAGCATAACCCTTCATGGCAATATGAGACTAAATGGCATTAAAGCTTAACCCTTCTTGTATATATACAAATCCAGCAATGTTAAAGTTTAAATGCTAATGCTAACTTGCTAATGCTAGCGATCTAATGCTAGTGCAAATATCTGGTCATTTTCATACTGTACGTGTCCTCTATGATGGAAATAAGAGATCAGATGGCATTAAAGTATAACCCTTCATTGCAAAATGAGATTAAATGGCATTAAAGCTTAACCCTTCTTGTATATATGCAAATACAGCAATATTAAAGTTTGAATGCTAATGCTAACTTGCTAATGCTAGCGATCTAATGCTCGTGCTTATATCTGGTGATTGTCATCCTGTATGTGTCCTCTATGATGGAAATAAGAGATAAGATGGCATTAAAGCGAAACCCTTCATGGGTATATGATATAAAATGGCATTACAGCTTAACCCTTCTTGTATAAATTCAAATACAGCAATGTTGAAGTTTGAATGCTAATGCTAACTTGCTAATGCTAGCGATCTAATGCTAGTGCTAATATCTGTTCAGTTTCATACTGTACGTTTCCTCTATGATGGAAATAAGAGATCAGATTGCATTAAAGCATAACCCTTCATGGGAATATGAGATCAAATGGCATTAAAGCTTGAGCCTTCTTGTATATATGCAAATACAGCAATGTTAAAGTTTGAATGCTAAAGCTAACTTGCTAATGCTAGCGAACTAATGCTAGTGCTAATATCTGGCTATTTTCATACTGTACGTGTCCTCTTTGATGGTAATAATTTATCACGTCATTTAAGCATATCCCTTCATGGGAATATGTGATTAGATGGCATTAAAGCTTAACCCTTAATATATATATGCAAATACAGTAATGTTAAAATTTGAATGCTAATGCTAACTTGCTAATGCTAGCCATCTAATGCTAGTGCTAATGTCTGGTCATTGTAATCCTGTTTGTGTCCTTTATGATGGAAATAAGAGATCAGATGGCATTAAAGCATAACTCTTCATGGCAATATGAGATTAAATGGCATTCAAGCTTAACCCTTCTTTTAAAAATACAAATAAAGCAATGTTAAAGTTTTAATGGTAATGCTAACTTGATAATGCTAGCGATCTAATGCTAGTGCTAATATCTGGTCATTTTCATAAAGTACTTGTCCTCTATGATGGAAATAAGAGATCAGATGGCATAAAAGCATAACCCTTCATGGCAATATGAGATTAAATGTCATTACAGCTTAACCCTTCTTGTATATATGCAAATACAGTAAAGTTAAAGTTTGATTGCTAATGCTAACTTGCTAATGCTAGCGATCTAATGCTAGTGCTAATATCTGGTCATTGTCATATTGTACGTGTCCTCTTTGATGGTAATAATTGATCACTTGGCATTTAAGCATATCCCTTCATATGAATATGTGAATAGATGGCATTAAAGCTTAACCCTTCTTGTTTATATGCAAATACAGTAATGTGAAAATTTGAATGCTAATGCTAACTTGCTAATGCTAGCGATCTAAAACTAGTGCTAATATCTGGTCATTTTCATACTGTTCGTGTCCTCTATGATGGAAATAAGAGATCAGATGCCTTTAAAGCATAACCCTTCATGGGAATATGAGAGTAAATGGCATTAAAGCTTAACCCTTCTTGTAAATATGCAAATACAGCAATGTTAAAGTTTGAATGCTAATGCTAACTTGCTAATGCTAGCGATCTAATGCTAGTGCTAATATCTGGACATTTTCATACTGTTCGTGTCCTCTTTAATGGAAATAAGAGATCAGATGCCTTTAAAGCATAACCCTTCATGGGAATATGAAATTAAATGGCATTAAAGCAGAACCCTACTTGTATATATGCAAATACAGCAATGTTAAAGTTTGAATGCTAAGGCTAACTTGCTAATGCTAGCAATCTAATGCTAGTGCTAATATCTGGTCATTGTCATACTGTAGGTGTCCTCTTTGATGGTAATAATTGATCACTTGGCATTTAAGCATATACTTTCATCTGAATATGTGAATAGATGGCATTAAAGCTTAACCCTTCTTGTATATATGCAAATACAGCAATGTTAAAATTTGAATGCTAATGCTAACTTGCTAATGCTAGCGATCTAATGCTAGTGCTAATATCTGGTCATTTTCATACTGTACGTGTCCTCTATGATGGAAATAAGAGATCAGATGGCATTAAAGTATAACCCTTCATGGGTATATGAGATTAAATGCCATTAAAGCTAAACCGTTCTTGTATATATACAAATACAGCAATGTTAAAGTTTGAATGCTAATGCTAACTTGCTAATGCTAGCGATCTAATGCTAGTGCTAATATCTGGTCATTTTCATACTGTACGTGTCCTCTATGATGGAAATAAGAGATCAGATGGCATTAAAGCATAACCCTTCATGGCAATATGAGATTAAATGGCATTAAAGTTTAACCCTTCTAGTATAAATGCAAATACAGCACTGTTAAAGTTTGAATGCTAATGCTAACTTGCTAATGCTAGCAATCTAATGCTAGTGCTAATATCTAGTCATTTTCATACTCTAGGTGACCTCTATGATGGAAATAAGAGATCAGATGGCATTAAAGCATAACCCTTCATGGGAACATGAGATTAAAAGGCATTAAAGCTTAACCCTTCTTATATATATGCAAATACAGCAATGTTAAAGTTTGAATGCTAATGCTAAATTGTTAATCCTAGCGATCTAATGCTAGTGCTTATATCTGGTCATTGTCATCCTGTATGTGTCCTCTATGATGGAAATAAGAGATCAGATGGCATTAAAGCATAACCCTTCATGGCAATATGAGATTAAATGGCATTAAAGCTTAATCCTTCTTGTATTTATACAAATAAAGCAATATTAAAGTTTGAATGCTAATGCTAACTTGTTAATGCTAGCGATCTAATGCTAGTGCTAATATCTGTTCATTTTCATACTGTACTTGTCCTCTATGATGGAAATAAGAGATCAGATGGCACTAATGCATAACCCTTCATGGGTATATGAGATTAAATGGCAATATAGCTTAACCCTTCTTGTATAAATTCAAATACAGCAATGTTAAAGTTTGAATGCTAATGCTAACTTGCTAATGCTAGCGATCTAATGCTAGTGCTAATATCTGGTCAGTTTCATACTGTACGTTTCCTCTATGATGGAAATAAGAGATCAGATGGCATTAAAGCATAACCATTCATGCGAATATGAGATTAAATGGCATTAAAGCTTAAGCCTTCTTGTATATATGCAAATACAGCAATGTTAAAGTTTGAATGCTAAAGCTAACTTGCTAATGCTAGCGAACTAATGCTAGTGCTAATATCTGGTCATTGTCATACTGTACGTGTCCTCTTTGATGGTAATAATTTATCACGTCATTTATCCATATCCCTTCATGGGAATATGTGATTAGATGCCATTAAAGCTTAACCCTTAATATATATATGCAAATACAGTAATGTTAAAGTTTTAATGCTAATGCTCACTTGCTGATGCTAGCGATCTAATTCTAGTGCTAATATCTAGTCATTTTCATACTCTTGGTGACCTCTATGATGGAAATAAGAGATCAGATGGCATTAAAGCATAACCCTTCATGGGAATATGAGATTTAAAGGCATTAAAGCTTAACCCTTCTTGTATATTTGCAAATACAGCAATGTTAAAGTTTGAATGCTAATGCAAACTTGCTAATGCTATCGATCTAATGCTAGTGCTAATATCTGGTCATTTTCATAGTGTACGTGTCCTATATGATGGAAATGAGAGATCAGATGGCATTAAAGCATAACCCTTCATGGGAATATGAGATTAGATGGCATTAAAGCTTAACCCTTCTTGTAAATATGCAAATACAGTCATGTTAAAGTTTGAAGGCTAATGCTAACGATCTAATGCTAGTGCTAATATCTGGTCATTTTCATAAAGTACTTGTCCTCTATGATGGAAATAAGAGATCAGATGGCATTAAAGCATAACCCTTCATGGCAATATGAGATTAAATGGCATTAAAGTTAACCCTTCTTGTATATATGCTAATACAGCAAAGTTAAAGTTTGAATGCTAATGCTAACTTGCTAATGCTAGCGATCTAATGCTAGTGCTAATATCTTGTCATTTTCATACTGTACGTGTCCTCTTTGATGGTAATAATTGATCACTTGGCATTTAAGCATATCCCTTCATATGAATATGTGAATAGATGGCATTAAAGCTTAACCCTTCTTGTATATATGCAAATACAGAAATATTAAAATTTGAATTCTAATGCTAACTTGCTAATGCTAGCGATCTAATGCTAGTGCTAATATCTGGTCATTTTCATACTGTTCGTGTCCTCTATGATGGAAATATGAGATTAGATGCCTTTAAAGCATAACCCTTCATGGGAATATGAGATTAAATGGCATCAAAGGTGAACCCATTTGGATATATGCAAATACAGCAATGTTAAATTTTGAATGCTAATGCTAACTTGCTAATGCTAGCAATCTAATGCCAGTGCTGATATCTGGTCATTGTCATACTGTAGGTGTCCTCTTTGATGGTAATAATTGATCACTTGGCATTTAAGCATATCCCTTCATCTGAATATGTGAATTGATGGCATTAAAGCTTAACCCTTCTTGTATATATGCAAATACAGCACTGTTAAAGTTTGAATGCTAATGCTAACTTGCTAATGCTAGCAATCTAATTCTAGTGCTAATATCTAGTCATTTTCATACTCTAGGTGACCTCTATGATGGAAATAAGAGATCAGATGGCATTAGAACATAACCCTTCATGGGAACATGAGATTAAAAGGCATTAAAGCTTAACCCTTCTTGTATATATGCAAATGCAGCAATGTTAAAGTTTGAATGCTAATGCTAACTTGCTAATGCTGGCGATCTAATGCTAGTGCTAATATCTGGTCATTTTCATAGTATACGTGTCCTCTTTGATGGAAATGAGAGATCAGATGGCATTAAAGCATAACCCTTCATGGGATTATGAGATTAGATGGCATTAAAGCTTAACCCTTCTTGTAAATATGCAAATACAGTCATGTTAAAGTTTCAATGCTAATGCTAGCGATCTAATGCTAGTGCTAATATCTGGTCATTGTCATACTGTATGTGTCCTCTATGATGGAAATAAGAGATCAGATGGCATTAAAGCCTAACCCTTCATGGCAATATGAGATTAAATGTCATTAAAGCTTAACCCTTCTTGTATATATACAAATACAGCAATGTTAAAATTTGAATGCTACTGCTAACTTGTTAATGCTAGCGTTCTAATGCTAGTGCTAATATCTGGTCATTGTCATTCTGTATGTGTCCTCTTTGATGGAAATAAGAGATCAGATGGAATTAAAGCATAAGCCTTCATGGCAATGTGAGATGAAATGGCATTAAAGCTTCACCCTTCTAGTATATATGCAAATACAGCACTGTTAAAGGTTGAATGCTAATGCTAACTTGCTAATGCTAGCGATCTAATGCTAGTGCTAATATCTGGTCATTTTCATGAAAGTACTTGTCCTCTATGATGGAAATAAGAGATCAGATGGCATTAAAGTTAACCCTTCATGGCAATATGAGATTAAATGTCATTAAAGCTTAACCCTTCTTGTATATATGCAAATACAGCAAAGTTAAAGTTTGAATGCTAATGCTAACTTGCTAATGCTAGCGATCTAATGCTAGTGCTAATATCTGGTCATTGTCATATTGTACGTGTCCTCTTTGATGGTAATAATTGATCACTTGGCATTTAAGCATATCCCTTCATATGAATATGTGAATAGATGGCATTAAAAACCTACCCTTCTTGTATATATGCAAATACAGCAATGTTAAAATTTGAATGCTAATGCTAACTTACTAATGCTAATGCTAGCGATCTAATGCTAATATCTGGTCATTTTCATGCTAATATCTGGTCATTTTTTTGATACTGTTCGTAGTGCTCTATGATGGAAATAAATAAGAGATCAGATGCCTTTAAAGCATAACCCTTCATGGCAATATGAGATTAAATGGCATTAAAGCTTAACCCTTCTTGTATATATGCAAATACAGCAATGTTAAAGTTTGAATGCTAATTCTAACTTGCTAATGCTAGCAATCTAATGCTAGTGCTAATATCTGGTCATTTTCATACTGTTCGTGTCCTCTTTAATGGAAATAAGAGATCAGATGCCTTTAAAAAGCATAACCCTTCATGGGAATATGAGATTAAATGGCATTAAAAGCTGAACCCTTCTTGTATATATGCAAATACAGCAATGTTAAAGTTTGAATGCTAATGCTAATGCTAATATCTGGTCATTTTCATACTGCCTCTTTGATGGAAATGATCAGATGCCTTTTAAACATATCCCTAATGCTAGTGCTAATATCTTGTCATTGTCAATACGATCTAATGCTAGTGTCCTTTTCTTTGATGGTAATAAATAAGATCAGATGGCATTTAAGCATAACCCTTCATGGCAATATGAGATTAAATGGCATTAAAGCTTAACCCTTCTTGTATATATGCAAATACAGCAATGTTAAAATTTGAATGCTAATGCTAACTTGCTAATGCTAGCGATCTAATGCTAGTGCTAATATCTGGTCATTGTTCATACTGTTGTGTCCTCTATGATGGAAATAAGAGATCAGATGGCATTAAAGCATAACCCTTCATGGCAATATGAGATTAAATGGCATTAAAGCTTAACCCTTCTTGTATATATACAAATACAGCAATGTTAAAGTTTGAATGCTAATGCTAACTTGTTAATGCTAGCGATCTAATGCTAGTGCTAATTTCTGGTCATTGTTATCCTGTATGTGTCCTCTATGATGGAAATAAGAGATCAGATGGCATTAAAGCATAACCCTTCATGGCAATATGAGATTAAATGGCATTAAAGCTTAACCCTTCTTGTATTTGTACAAATACAGCAATATTAAAGTTTGAATGCTAATGCTAACTTGTTAATGCTAGCGATCTAATGCTAGTGCTAATATCTGTTCATTTTCATCCTGAACTTGTCCTCTATGATGGAAATAAGAGATCAGATGGCATTAATGCATAACCCTTCATGGGTTTATGAGATTAAATGCCATAAAAGCTTAACCGTTCTTGTATATATACAAATACAGCAATGTTAAAGTTTGAATGCTAATGCTAACTTGCTAATGCTAGCGATCTTAATGCTAGTGCTAATATCTGGTCAGTTTCATACTGTTCGTTTCGTCTATGATGGAAATAAGAGATCAGATGTCATTAAAGCATAACCCTTCATGGCAATATGAGATTAAATGGCATGAAAGCTTAACCCATCTAGTATAAATGCAAATACAGCACTGTTAAAGTTTGAATGCTAATGCTAACTTGCTGATGCTAGCAATCTAATGCTAGTGCTAATATCTGGTCATTTTCATACTCTAGGTGACCTCTATGATGGAAATAAGAGATCAGATGGCATTAAAAGCATAACCCTTCATGGCAACATGAGATTAAATGGCATTAAAAGCAACCCTTCTTGTATATATGCAAATACAGCAATGTTAAAGTTTGAATGCTAATGCTAACTTGTTAATGCTAGCGATCTAATGCTAGTGCTAATATCTCGTCATTTTCATAGTGTACGTGTCCTCTATGATGGAAATGAGAGATCAGATGGCATTAAAGCATAACCCTTCATGGGAATATGAGATTAGATGGCATTAAAGCTGAACCCTTCTTGTAAATATGCAAATACAGTCATGTTAAAAGTTTGAATGCTAATGCTAACTTGCTAATGCTACCATCTAATGCTAGTGCTAATATCTGGTCATTGTCATACTGTATGTGTCCTCTATGATGGAAATAAGAGATCAGATGGCATTAAAGCTTAACCCTTCATGGCAATATGAGATTAAATGTCATTAAAGCTTAACCCTTCTTGTATATATACAAATACAGCAATGTTAAAATTTGAATGATAATGCTATCTTGCTAATGCTAGCGATCTAATGTTAGTGCTAATATCTGGTCATTGTCATACTGTATTTGTCCTCTATGATGGAAATAAGAGATCAGATCCAATTAAAGCATTACCCTTCATGGCAATATGAGATTAAATGGCATTAAAGCTTAACCCTTCAAGTATATATGCAAATACAGCAATGTTAAAGGTTGAATGCTAATGCTAACTTGCTAATGCTAGCGATCTAATGCTAGTGCTAATATCTGGTTATTTTCATACAGTACTTGTCCTCTTTGATGGAAATAAGAGATCAGATGGCATTAAAGCATAACCCTTCATGGCAATATGAGATTAAATGGCATTAAAGCTTAACCCTTCCTGTATATATGCAAATAAAGCATAGTTAAAGTTTGAATGCTAATGCTAATTTGCTAATGCTAGCGATCTAATGCTAGTGCTAATATCTGGTCATTGTCATACTGTACGTGTCCTCTTTGATGGTAATAATTGATCACTTGCCATTTAAGCATATCCCTTCATATGAATATGTGAATAGATGGAATTAAAGCTTAACCCTTCTTGTATATATGCAAATACAGCAATGTTAAAATTTGAATGCTTATGCTAACTTGCTAATGCTAGCGATCTAATGCTAGTGCTAATATCTGGTCATTTTCATACTGTTCGTGTCCTCTATGATGGAAATAAGAGATCAGATAGCATTAAAGCATAACCCTTCATGGGAATATGAGATTAAATGGCATTAAAGCTTAACCCTTCTTGTATATATGCAAATACAGCAATGTTAAAGTTTGAATGCTAATGCTAACTTGCTAATGCTAGCCATCTAATGCTAGTGCTAATATCTGGTCAGTTTCATACTGTACGTTTCCTCTATGATGGAAATAAGAGATCAGATGGCATTAAAGCATAACCCTTCATGGGAATATGAGATTAAATGGCATTAAAGCTTAACCCTTCTTGTATATATGCAAATACAGCAATGTTAAAGTTTGAATGCTAAAGCTAACTTGCTAATGCTAGCGAACTAATGCTAGTGCTAATATCTGGTCATTGTCATACTGTACGTGTCCTCTTTGATGGTAATAATTTATCACGTCATTTAAGCATATCCCTTCATGGGAATATGTGATTAGATGGCATTAAAGCTTAACCCTTAATATATATATGCAAATACAGTAATGTTAAAATTTGAATGCTAATGCTAACTTGCTAATGCTAGCCATCTAATGCTAGTGCTAATATCTGGTCATTTTAATCCTGTTTTAAATCCTTTATGATGGAAATAAGAAATCAGATGGCATTGAAGCATAACTCTTCATGGCAATATGAGATTAAATGGCATTCAAGCTTAACCCTTCTTTTAAAAATACAAATACAGCAATGTTAAAGTTTAAATGCTAATGCTAACTTGCTAATGCTAGCGATCTAATGCTAGTGCTAATATCTGGTCATTGTCATACTGTATGTGTCCTCTATGATGGAAAATAAGAGATCAGATGGCATTAAAGCAAAACCATTCATGGCAATATGAGATTAAATGGCATTAAAGCTTAACCCTTCTAGTATAAATGCAAATACAGCACTGTAAAAGTTTGAATGCTAATGCTAACTTGCTAATGCTAGCAATCTAATGCTAGTGCTAATATCTAGTCATTTTCATACTCTCGGTGACCTCTATGATGGAAATAAGAGATCAGATGGCATTAAAAAGCAAAACCCTTCATGGCAATATTAGATTAAATGGCATTAAAGCTTAACCCTTCTAGTATAAATGGAAATGCAGCACTGTCAAAGTTTGAATGCTAATGCTAACTTGCTAATGCTAGCAATCTAATGCTAGTGCTAATATCTAGTCATTTTCTTACTCTAGGTGACCTCTATGATGGAAATAAGGGATAAGATGGCCTTAAAGCATAACCCTTCATGGGAACATGAGATTAAAAAGCATTAAAGCTTAACCCTTCTTATATATATGCAAATACAGCAATGTTAAAGTTTGAATGCTAATGCTAACTTACTAATGCTAGCGATCTAATGCTAGTGCTAATATCGGGTCATTTTCATAGTGTACGTGTCCTCTATGATGGAAATGAGAGATCAGATGGCATTAAAGCATAACCCTTCATGGGATTATGAGATTAGATGGCATTAAAGCTGAACCCTTCTTGTAAATATGCAAATACAGTCATGTTAAAGTTTGAATGCTAATGCAAGCGATCTAATGCTAGTGCTAATATCTGGTCATTGTCATACTGTATGTGTCCTCAATGATGTAAATCAGAGATCAGATGGCATTAAAGCATAACCCTTCATGGCAATATGAGATTAAATGGCATTAAAGCTTAACCCTTCTTGTATATATACAAATACAGCAATGTTAAAATTTGAATGCTAATGCTAACTTGCTAATGCTAGCGATCTAATGCTAGTGCTAATATCTGGTCATTGTCATACTGTATGTGTCCTCTGTGATGGATATAAGAGATCAGATGCAATTAAAGCATTACCCTTCATGGTAATATGAGATTAAATGGCATTAAAGCTTAACCCATCTAGTATATATGCAAATACAGCAATGTTAAAGGTTGAATGCTAATGCTAACTTGCTAATGCTAGCGATCTAATGCTAGTGCTAATATCTGGTCATTTTCATACAGTACTTGTCCTCTTTGATGGAAATAAGAGATCAGATTGCATTAAAGCATAAACCTTCATGGCAATATGAGATTAAATGGCATTAAAGCTTAACCCTTCCTGTATATATGCAAATAAAGCAAAGTTAAATTTGAATGCTAATGCTAATTTGCTAATGCTAGCGATCTAATGCTAGTGCTAATATCTGGTCATTGTCATACTGTACGTGTCCTCTTTGATGGTAATAATTGATCACTTGGCATTTAAGCATATCCCTTCATATGAATATGTGAATAGATGGAATTAAAGCTTAACCCTTCTTGTATATATGCAAATACAGCAATGTTAAAATTTGAATGCTAATGCTAACTTGCTAATGCTAGCGATCTAATGCTAGTGCTAATATCTGGTCATTTTCATACTGTTCGTGTCCTCTATGATGGAAATAAGAGATCAGATGCCTTTAAAAGCATAACCCTTCATGGGAATATGAGATTAAATGGCATTAAAGCTTAACCCTTCTTGTATATATGCAAATACAGCAATGTTAAAGTTTGAATGATGATGCTAACGTGCTAATCTTAGCGATCTAATGCTAGTGCTAATATCTGGTCAGTTTCATACTGTACGTTTCCTCTATGATTGAAATAAGAGATCAGATTGCATTAAAGCTTAACCCTTCATGGGAATATGAGATTAAATGGCATTAAAGCTTAAGCCTTCTTGTATATATGCAAATACAGCAATGTTAAAGTTTGAATGCTAAAGCTAACTTGCTAATGCTAGCGAACTAATGCTAGTGCTAATATCTGGTCATTGTCATACTGTACGTGTCCTCTTTGATGTTAATAATTTATCACGTCATTTAAGCATATCCCTTCATGGGAATATGTGATTAGATGGCATTAAAGCTTAACCCTTAATATATATATATGCAAATACAGTAATGTTAAAATTTGAATGCTAATGCTAACTTGCTAATGCTAGCCATCGAATGCTTGTGTAAATATCTGGTCATTGTAATCCTGTTTGTGTCCTTTATGATGGAAATAAGAAATCAGATGGCATTAAAGCATAACTCTTCATGGCAATATGAGATTAAATGGCATTCAAGCTTAACCCTTCTTTTAAAAATACAAATACAGCAATGTTAAATTTTTAATGCTTATGCTAACTTGCTAATGCTAGCGATCTAATGCTAGTGCTAATATCTCGTCATTGTCATAATGTATGTGTCCTCTATGATGGAAAATAAGAGATCAGACCCCATTAAAGCATAACCCTTCATTGCAATATGAGATTAAATTTCATTAAAGCTTAACCCTTCTAGTATAAATGCAAATACAGCACTGTTAAAGTTTGAATGCTAATGCTAACTTGCAAATGCTAGCAATCTAATTCTAGTGCTAATATCTAGTCTTTTTCCTACTCTAGGTGACCTCTATGATGGAAATAAGAGATCAGATGGCATTAAAGCATAACCCTTCATGGGAACATGAGATGAAAAGGCATTAAAGCTTAATCCTTCTTGTATTTATGCAAATACATCAATGTGAAGGTTTGAATGCTAATGCTAACTTGCTAATGTTAGCGTTCTTATGCTAGTGCTAATATCTGGTCATTTTCATAGTGTACGTGTCCTCTATGATGGAAATGAGAGATCAGATGGCATTAAAGCATAACCCTTCATGGGAATATGAGATCAGATGGCATTAAAGCATAACCCTTCATGGCAATATGAGATTAAATGGCATTAAAGCTGAACCCTTCTAGTATAAATGCAAATACAGCACTGTTAAAGTTTGAATGCTAATGCTAACTTGCTAATGATAGCAATCTAATGCTAGTGCTAATATCTAGTCATTTTCATACTCTAGGTGACCTCTATGATGGAAATAAGAGATCAGATGGCATTAAAGCATAACCCTTCATGGGAACATGAGATTAAAAGGCATTTAAGCTTAACCCTTCTTGTATATATGCAAATACAGCAATATTAAAGTTTGAATGCTAATGCTAACTTACTAATGCTAGCGATCTAATGTTAGTGCTAATATCTGGTCATTTTCATAGTGTACGTGTCCTCTATGATGGAAATGAGAGATCAGATGGCATTAAAGCATAACCCTTCATGGGAATATGAGATTAGATGTCATTAAATCTGAACCCTTCTTGTAAATATGCAAATACAGTCATGTTAAAGTTTGAATGCTAATGCTAGCGATCTAATGCTAGTGCTAATATCTGGTCATTGTCATACTGTATGTGTCCTCTATGATGGAAATAAGAGATCAGATGGCATTTAAGCATAACCCTTCATGGCAATATGTGATTAAATGGCATTAAAGCTTAACCCTTCTTGTATAAATACAAATACAGCAATGTTAAAATTTGAATGCTAATGCTAACTTGCTAATGCTAGCGATCTAATGCTAGTGCTAATATCTGGTCATTTTCATACTGTTCGTGTCCTCTATGATGGAAATAAGAGATCAGATGCCTTTAAAGCATAACCCTTCATGGGAATATGAGATTAAATGGCATTAAAGCTTAACCCTTCTTGTATATATGCAAATACAGCAATGTTAAAGTTTGAATGATGATGCTAACTTGCTATTCTTAGCGATCTAATGCTAGTGGTAATATCTGGTCAGTTTCATACTGTACGTTTCCTCTATGATTGAAATAAGAGATCAGATTGCATTAAAGCTTAACCCTTCATGGGAATATGAGATTAAATGGCATTAAAGCTTAAGCCTTCTTGTATATATGCAAATACAGCAATGTTAAAGTTTGAATGCTAAAGCTAACTTGCTAATGCTAGCGAACTAATGCTAGTGCTAATATCTGGTCATTGTCATACTTGCACGTGTCCTCTTTGATGTTAATAATTTATCACGTCATTTAAGCATATCCTTCATGGGAATATGTGATTAGATGGCATTAAAGCTTAACCCTTAATATATATATATGCAAATACAGTAATGTTAAAATTTGAATGCTAATGCTAACTTGCTAATGCTAGCTTTCGAATGCTTGTGCTAATATCTGGTCATTGTAATCCTGTTTGTGTCCTTTATGATGGAAATAAGAAATCAGATGGCATTAAAGCATAACTCTTCATGGCAATATGAGATTAAATGGCATTCAAGCTTAACCCTTCTTTTAAAAATACAAATACAGCAATGTTAAATTTTTAATGCTAATGCTAACTTGCTAATGCTAGCGATCTAATGCTAGTGCTAATATCTCGTCATTGTCATAATGTATGTGTCCTCTATGATGGAAAATAAGAGATCAGACCCCATTAAAGCATAACCCTTCATTGCAATATGAGATTAAATGGCATTAAAGCTTAACCCTTCTAGTATAAATGCAAATACAGCACTGTTAAAGTTTGAATGCTAATGCTAACTTGCAAATGCTAGCAATCTAATTCTAGTGCTAATATCTAGTCATTTTCCTACTCTAGGTGACCTCTATGATGGAAATAAGAGATCAGATGGCATTAAAGCATAACCCTTCATGGGAACATGAGATTAAAAGGCATTAAAGCTTAACCCTTCTTGTATATATGCAAATACATCAATGTGAAGGTTTGAATGCTAATGCTAACTTGCTAATGTTAGCGTTCTTATGCTAATGCTAATATCTGGTCATTTTCATAGTGTACGTGTCCTGATGGAAATGATGGAGATGGCATTAAAGCAGAACCCTTCATGGGAATATGAGATCAGATGGCATTAAAGCATAACCCTTCATGGCAATATGAGATTAAATGGCATTAAAGCTGAACCCTTCTAGTATAAATGCAAATACAGCACTGTTAAAGTTTGAATGCTAATGCTAACTTGCTAATGCTAGCAATCTAATGCTAGTGCTAATATCTAGTCTATTTCATACTCTAGGTGACCTCTATGATGGAAATAAGAGATCAGATGGCATTAAAGCATAACCCTTCATGGGAACATGAGATTAAAAGGCATTAAAGCTTAACCCTTCTTGTATATATGCAAATACAGCAATGTTAAAGTTTGAATGCTAATGCTAACTTACTAATGCTAGCGATCTAATGCTAGTGCTAATATCTGGTCATTTTCATAGTGTACGTGTCCTCTATGATGGAAATGAGAGATCAGATGGCATTAAAGCATAACCCTTCATGGGAATATGAGATTTGATGTCATTAAATCTGAACCCTTCTTGTAAATATGCAAATACAGTCATGTTAAAGTTTGAATGCTAATGCTAGCGATCTAATGCTAGTGCTAATATCTGGTCATTGTCATACTGTATGTGTCCTCTATGATGGAAATGAGAGATCAGATGGCATTTAAGCATAACCCTTCATGGCAATATGTGATTAAATGGCATTAAAGCTTAACCCTTCTTGTATAAATACAAATACAGCAATGTTAAAATTTGAATGCTAATGCTAACTTGCTAATGCTAGCGATCTAATCCTAGTGCTAATATCTGGTCATTGTCATACTGTATGTGTCCTCTATGATTGAAATAAGAGGTCAGATGCCATAAAAGCATAATCCTTCAAAGCAATATGAGATTAAATGGCATTAAAGCTTAACCCTTCTAGTATAAATGCAAATACAGCACTGTTAAAGTTTGAATGCTAATGCTAACTTGCTAATGCTAGCGATCTAATGCTAGTGCTAATATCTGGTTTGTTTCATACTGTACGTTTCCTCTATGATGGAAATAAGAGATCAGATGGCATAAAAGCATAATCCTTCAAAGCAATATGAGATTAAATGGCATTAAAGCTTAACCCTTCTAGTATAAATGCAAATACAGCACTGTTAAAGTTTGAATGCTAATGCTAACTTGCTAATGCTAGCAATCTAATGCTAGTGCTAATATCTAGTCATTTTCATACTCTAGGTGACCTCTATGATGGAAATAAGAGATCAGATGCCTTTAAAGCATAACCCTTCATGGGAATATGAGATTAAATTGCATTAAAGCTTAACCCTTCTTGTATATATGCAAATACAGCAATATTAAAGTTTGAATGCTAATGCTAACTTGTTAATGCTAGCGATCTAATGCTAGTGCTAATATCTGTTCATTTTCATACAGTACTTGTCTTCTATGATGGAAATAAGAGATCAGATGGCATTAATGCATAACCCTTCATGGGTATATTGTATTAAATGGCATTAAAGCTAAACCCTTCTTGTATAAATTCAAATACAGCAATGTTAAAGTTTGAATGCTAATGCTAACTTGCTAATGCTAGCGATCAATTTATAGTGCTAATATCTGGTCAGTTTCATACTGTTCATTTCCTCTATGATGGAAATAAGAGATCAGATGGAATTAAAGCATAACCCTTCATGGGAATATGAGATTAAATGGCATTAAAGCTCAAGCCTTCTTGTATATATGCAAATACAGCAATGTTAAAGTTTGAATGCTAAAGCTAACTTGCTAATGCTAGCGAACTAATGCTAGTGCTAATATCTGGTTATTGTCATACTGTACGTGTCCTCTTTGATGGTAATAATTTATCACCTCATTTAAGCATATCCCTTCATGGGAATATGTGATTAGATGGCATTAAAGCTTAACCCTTTATATATAAATGCAAATACAGTAATGTTAAAATTTGAATGCTAATGCTGACTTGCTAATGCTAGCCATCTAATGCTTGTGCTAATATCTGGTCATTGTAATCCTGTTTGTGTCCTTTATGATGGAAATAAGAGATCAGATAGCATTAACGCATAACTCTTCATGGCAATATGAGTTTAAATGGCATTCCAGCTTAACCCTTCTTTTAAAATTACAAATACAGCAATGTTAAAGTTTGAATGCTAATGCTAACTTGCTAATGCTAGCGATCTTATGCTATTGCTAATATCTGGTCATTTTCATAGTGTACGTGTCCTCTATGATGGAAATGAGAGATCAGATGGCATTAAAGCATAACCCTTCATGGGAATATGAGATTAGATGGCATTAAAGCTTAACCCTTCTTGTAAATATGCAAATACAGTCATGTTAAAGTTTGAATGCTAATGCTAGCGATCTAATGCTAGTGCTAATATCTGGTCATTGTCATACTGTATGTGTCCTCTATGATGGAAATAAGAGATCAGATGGCATTAAAGCATAACCCTTCATGGCAATATGAGATTAAATGGCATTAAAGCTTCACCCTTCTTGTATATATACAAATAAAGCAATGTTAAAATTTGAATGCTAATGCTAACTTGCTAATGCTACCGATCTAATGCTAGTGCTAATATCTGGTCATTGTCACACTCTATGTGTCCTCTATGATGGAAATAAGAGATCAGATGGAATTAAAGCATAACCCTTCATGGCAATATGAGATTAAATGCCATTAAAGCTTAACCCTTCTAGTATATATGCAAATACAGCACTGTTAAAGGTTGAATGCTAATGCTAACTTGCTAATGCTAGCGATCTAATGCTAGTGCTAATATCTGGTCATTTTCATACAGTACTTGTCCTCTATGATGGAAATAAGAGATCAGATGGCATTAAAGCATAACCCTTCATGGCAATATGAGATTAAATGGCATTAAAGCTTAACCCTTCTTGTATATATGCAAATACAGCAAAGTTAAAGTTTGAATGCTAATGCTAACTTGTTAATGCTAGCGATCTAATGCTAGTGCTAATATCTGGTCATTGTCATACTGTACGTGTCCTCTATGATGGTAGTAATTGATCACTTGGCATTTAAGCATATCCCCTCATATGAATATGTGAATAGATGGCATTAAAGCTTAACCCTTCTTGTTTATATGCAAATACAGCAATGTTAAAGTTTGAATGCTAATTCTAACTTGCTAATGCTAGCGATCTAATGCTAGTGCTAATATCTGGTCATTTTCATACTGTTCGTTTCCTCTTTAATGGAAATAAGAGATCAGATGCCTTTAAAGCATAACCCTTCATGGGAATATGAAATTAAATGGCATTAAAGCTGAACCCTTCTTGTATATATGCAAATACTCCAATGTTAAAGTTTGAATGCTAATGCTAACTTGCTAATGCTAGCAATCAAATGCTAGTGCTAATATCTGGTCATTGTCATACTGTACGTGTCCTCTTTGATGGTCATAATTGATCACTTGGCATTTAAGCAAATCCCTTCATCTGAATATGTGAATAGATGGCATTAAAGCTTAACCCTTCTTGTATATATGCAAATACAGCAATGTTAAAATTTGAATGCTAATGCTAACTTGCTAATGCTAGCGATCTAATGCTAGTACTAATATCTGGTCATTTTCATACTGTTCGTGTCCTCTATGATGGAAATAAGAGATAAGATGCCTTTTAAGCCTAACCCTTCATGGGAATATGAGATTAAATGCAATTATAGCTTAACCGTTCTTGTATATATACAAATACAGCAATGTTAAAGTTTAAATGCTAATGCTAACTTGCTAATGCTAGCGATCTAATGCTAGTGCTAATATCTGGTAATTTTCATACTGTTCGTGTCCTCTATGATGGAAATTAGAGATCAGATGCCTTTAAAGCATAACCCTTCATGGCAATATGAGATTTAATGGCAATAAAGCTTAACCCTTCTTGTATATATGCAAATACAGCAATGTTAAAGTTTGAATGCTAATTCTAACTTGCTAATGCTAGCGATCTAATGCTTGTGCTAATATCTGGACATTTTCATACTGTTCGTGTCCTCTTTAATGGAAATAAGAGATCAGATGCCTTTAAAGCATAACCCTTCATGAGAATATGAGATTGAATGGCATTAAAGCTGAACCCTTCTTGTATATATGCAAATACTCCAATGTTAAAGTTTGAATGCTAATGCTAACTTGCTAATGCTAGCGATCTAATGCTAGTGCTAGTATCTGGTCATTGTCATACTGTACGTGTCCTTTTTGATGGTAATAATTGATCACTTGGCATTTAAGCATATCCCTTCATCTGAATATGTGAATAGATGGCATTAAAGCTTAACCCTTCTTGTATATATGCAAATACAGCAATGTTAAAATTTGAATGCTAATGCTAACTTGCTAATGCTAGCGATCTAATGCTAGTACAGATATCTGGTCATTTTCATACTGTACATGTCCTCTATGATGGAAATAAGAGATCAGATGGCATTAAAGTATAACCCTTCATGGCAATATGAGATTAAATGCCATTAAAAGCTTAACCGTTCTTGTATATATACAAATACAGCAATGTTAAAGTTTGAATGCTAATGCTAACTTGTTAATGCTCGCGACCTAATGCTAGTGCAGATATCTGGTCATTTTCATGCTGTACATGTCCTCTATGATGGAAATAAGAGATCAGATGGCATTAAAGTATAACCCTTCATTGCAATATGAGATTAAATGTCATTAAAGCTTAACCCTTCTTGTATATATGCAAATACAGCAATATTAAAGTTTGAATGCTAATGCTAACTTGTTAATGCTAGCAATCTAATACTAGTGCTAATATCTGTTCATTTTCATACTGTACTTGTCCTCTATGATGGAAATAAGAGATCAGATGGCATTAATGCATAACCCTTCATGGGTATATGAGATTAAATGGCATTAAAGCTAAACCCTTCTTGTATAAATTCAAATACAGCAATGTTAAAGTTTGAATGCTAATGCTAACTTGCTAATGCTAGCGATCTAATGCAAGTGCTAATATCTGGTCATTTTCATACTGTACGTTTCCTCTATGATGGAAATAAGAGATCAGATGGCATTAAAGCATAACCCTTCATGGCAATATGAGATTAAATGGCATTAAAGCTTAACCCTTCTAGTATAAATGCAAATACAGCACTGTTAAAGTTTGAATGCTAATGCTTACTTGCTAATGCTAGAGATCTAATGCTAGTGCTAATATCTGGTCATTTTCATACAGTACTTTGTCCTCTATGATGGAAATAATTTATCAGATGGCATTTTAAGCATATCCCTTCATGGCAATATGTGATTAAATGGCATTAAAGCAACCCTTCAAAAAATGTATATATGCAAATACAGCAATGTTAAAATTTGAATGCTAATGCTAATTTGCTAATGCTAGCCATCTAATGCTAGTGCTAATATCTGGTCATTGTCATTCTGTTTGTGTCCTCTTTGATGGAAATAATTGATCAGATGGCATTTAAGCATAACCCTTCATATGAATATGAGAATAAATGGCATTAAAGCTTAACCCTTCTTGTATATATGCAAATACAGCAATGTTAAAATTTTGAATGCTAATGCTAACTTGCTAATGCTAGCCATCTAATGCTAGTGCTAATATCTGGTCATTTTCATACTGTTCGTGTCCTCTATGATGGAAATAAGAGATCAGATGCCTTTAAAAGCATAACCCTTCATGGGAATATGATTAAATGGCATTAAAAAGAAACCCTTCTTATATATATGCAAATACAGCAATGTTAAAAATTTGAATGCTAATGCTAACTTGCTAATGCTAGCGATCTAATGCTAGTGCTAATATCTGGTCATTGTCATACTGTTTGTCCTCTTTGATGGAAATAATTTATCAGATGGCATTAAAGCATATCCTTCATGGGAATATGAGATTAGATGGCATTAAAAGCTTAACCCTTCTTATATATATGCAAATACAGTAATGTTAAAATTTGAATGCTAATGCTAACTTGCTAATGCTAGCCATCTAATGCTAGTGCTAATATCTGGTCATTGTCATACTGTTTGTGTCCTCTATGATGGAAATAAGAGATCAGATGGCATTAAAGCATAACCTTCATGGCAATATGAGATTAAATGGCATTCAAGCTTAACCCTTCTTTTATATATGCAAATACAGCAATGTTAAAGTTTTAATGCTAATGCTAACTTGCTAATGCTAGCGATCTAATGCTAGTGCTAATATCTGGTCATTTTCATACTGTTAGATGTCCTCTATGATGGAAATAAGAGATCAGATGGCATTAAAGCATAACCCTTCATGGGAATATGAGATTTTATGGCATTAAAAGCTTAACCCTTCTTGTATATATGCAAATACAGCAATGTTAAAGTTTGAATGCTAATGCTAACTTGCTAATGCTAGCGATCTTATGCTAGTGCTAATATCTGGTCATTTTCATACTGTGTGTGTCTCTATGATGGAAATAAGAGATCAGATGGCATTAAAAGCATAACCCTTCATGGGAATATGAGATTAGATGGCATTAAAGCTTAACCCTTCTTCTAAATATGCAAATACAGTCATGTTAAAGTTTGAATGCTAATGCTTGCGATCTAATGCTAGCGATCTAATGCTAGTGCTAATATCTGGTCATTTTCATACTGTATGTGTCCTCTTTGATGGTAATAATTGATCACTTGGCATTTAAAGCATATCCCTTCATCTGTATATGTGAATTAGATGGCATTAAAAGCTTAACCCTTCTTGTAAATATGCAAATACAGCAATGTTAAAATTTGAATGCTAATGCTAACTTGCTAATGCTAGCGATCTAATGCTAGTACTAATATCTGGTCATTTTCATACTGTTAGTGTCCTCTATGATGGAAATAAGAGATCAGATGCCTTTAAAGCATAACCCTTCATGGGAATATGAGATTAAATGCCATTAAAGCTTAACCGTTCTTGTATATATACAAATACAGCAATGTTAAAGTTTGAATGCTAATGCTAACTTGCTAATGCTAGCGATCTAATGCTAGTGCAAATATCTGGTCATTTTCATACTGTACGTGTCCTCTATGATGGAAATAAGAGATCAGATGGCATTAAAGCATAACCCTTCATGGCAATATGAGATTAAATGGCATTAAAGCTGAACCCTTCTTGTATATATGCAAATACAGCAATGTTAAAGTTTGAATGCTAATGCTAACTTGCTAATGCTAGCGATCTAATGCTAGTGCAAATATCTGGTCATTTTCATACTGTACGTGTCCTCTATGATGGAAATAAGGGATCAGATGGCATTAAAGCATAACCCTTCATGGCAATATGAGATTAAATGGCATTAATGCTTAACCCTTCTTGTATATATTCAAATACAGCAATGTTAAAGTTTGAATGCTAATGCTAACTTGCTAATGCTAGCGATCTTATGCTAGTGCTAATAACTGGTCATTTTCATAGTGTACGTGTCCTCTATGATGGAAATGAGAGATCAGATGGCATTAAAGCATAACCCTTCATGGGAATATGAGATTAGATGGCATTAAAGCTTAACCCTTCTTGTAAATATGCAAATACAGTCATGTTAAAGTTTGAATGCTAATGCTAGCGATCTAATGCTAGTGCTAATATTTGGTCATTGTCATACTGTATGTGTCCTCTATGATGGAAATAAGTGATCAGATGGCATTAAAGCATTACCCTTCATGGGAATATGAGATTCAATGCATTAAAGCTGAACCCTTCTTGTATATATGCAAATACTGCAATGTTAAAGTTTGAATGCTAATGCTAACTTGCTAATGCTAGCGATCTAATGCTAGTGGTAATATCTGGTCATTTTCATACTGTTCGTGTTCTCTATAATGGAAATAAGAGATCAGATGCCTTTAAAGCATAACCCTTCATGGGAATATGAGATTAAATGGCATTAAAGCTGAACCCTTCTTGTTTATATGCAAATACTGCAATGTTAAAGTTTGAATGCTAATGCTAACTTGCTAATGCTAGCGATCTAATGCTAGTGCTAATATCTGGTCATTGTCATACTGTACGTGTCCTCTTTGATGGTAATAATTGATCACTTGGCATTTAAGCATATCCCTTCATCTGAATATGTGAATAGATGGCATTAAAGCTTAACCTTCTTGTATATATGCAAATACAGCAATGTTAAAGTTTGAATGCTAATGCTAACTTGCTAATGCTAGCGATCTTATGCTAGTGCTAATAACTGGTCAATTTCATAGTGTACGTGTCCTCTATGATGGAAATAAGAGATCAGATGGCATTAAAGCATAACCCTTCATGGGAATATGAGATTAGATGGCATTAAAGCTTAACCCTTCTTGTAAATATGCAAATACAGTCATGTTAAAGTTTGAATGCTTATGCTAGCGATCTAATGCTAGTACTAATATCTGATCATTGTCATACTGTATGTGTCCTCTTTGATGGTAATAATTGATCACTTGGCATTTAAGCATATCCCTTCATCTGAATATGTGAATAGATGGCATTAAAGCTTAATTTTCTTGTATATATGCAAATACAGCAATGTTAAAATTTGAATGCTAATGCTAACTTGCTAATGCTAGCGATCTAATGCTAGTACTAATATCTGGTCATTTTCATACTGTTCGTGTCCTCTATGATGGAAATAAGAGATCAGATGCCTTTAAAGCATAACCCTTCATGGGAATATGAGATTAAATGCCTTTTAAGCTTAACCGTTCTTGTATATATATACAAATACAGCAATGTTAAAGTTTGAATGCTAATGCTAACTTGCTAATGCTAGCGATCTAATGCAAGTGCAAATATCTGTTCATTTTCATACTGTACTTGTCCTCTATGATGGAAATAATAGATCAGATGGCATTAATGCTTAACCCTTCATGGGTATATGAGATTAAATGGCATTAAAGCTAAATCCTTCTTGTATAAATTCAAATACAGCAATGTTAAAGTTTGAATGCTAATGCTAACTTGCTAATGCTAGCGATCTAATGCTAGTGCTAATATCTGGTCAGTTTCATACTGTACGTTTCCTCTATGATGGAAATAAGAGATCAGATGGCATTAAAGCATAACCCTTCATGGCAATATGAGATTAAATGGCATTAAAGCTTAACCCTTCTAGTATAAATGCAAATACAGCACTATTAAAGTTTGAATGCTAATGCTAACTTGCTAATGCTAGCAATCTAATGCTGGTGCTAATATCTAGTCATTTTCATACTCTAGGTGACCTATATGATGGAAATAAGAGATCAGATGGCATTAAAGCATAACCCTTCATGGGAAGATGAGATTAAAAGGCATTAAAGCTTAACCCTTCTTGTATATATGCAAATTCAGCAATGTTAAAGTTTGAATGCTAATGCTAACTTACTAATGCTAGCGATCTAATGCTAGTGCTAATATCTGGTCATTTTCATAGTATACGTGTCCTCTATGATGGAAATGAGAGATCAGATGGCATTAAAATATAACCCTTCATGGGAATATGAGATAGATGGCATTAAAGCTTAACCCTTCTTGTAAATATGCAAATACAGTCATGTTAAAGTTTGAATGCTAATGCTAGCGATCTAATGCTTGTGCTAATATCTGGTCATTGTCATACTGTATGTGTCCTCTATGATGGAAATAAGAGATGAGATAGCATTAAAGCATAACCCTTCATGGCAATATGAGATTAAATGGCATTAAAGCTTAACCCTTCTTGTATATATACAAATACAGCATTGTTAAAATTTGAATGCTAATGCTAACTTGCTAATGCTAGCGATCTAATGCTAGTGCTAATATCTGGTCATTGTCATACTTTATGTGTCCTCTATGATAGAAATAAGAGATCAGATGGAATTAAAGCATAACCCTTCATGGCAATATGAGATTAAATGGCATTAAAGCTTGACCCTTCTTGTATATATGCAAATACAGCAATGTTAAAATTTGAATGCTAATGCTAACTTGCTAATGCTAGCGATCTAATGCTAGTGCTAATATCTGGTCAATGTCATAATGTACGTGTACTCTTTGATGGTAATAATTTATCACGTCATTTAAGCATATCCCTTCATGGGAATATGCGATTAGATGGCATTAAAAAGCTTAACCCTTAATATATATATGCAAATACAGTAATGTTAAAATTTGAATGCTAATGCTAACTTGCTAATGCTAGCCATCTAATGCTAGTGCTAATATCTGGTCATTGTAATCCTGTTTGTGTCCTTTATGATGGAAATAAGAGATCAGATGGCATTAAAGCATAACTCTTCATGGCAATATGAGATTAAATGGCATTCAAGCTTAACCCTTCTTTTAAAAATACAAATACAGCAATGTTAAAGTTTTAATGCTAATGCTAACTTGCTAATGCTAGCGATCTAATGCTAGTGCTAATATCTGGTCATTGTCATACTGTATGTGTCCTCTATGATGGAAATAAGAGATCAGATGGCATTAAAGCATAACCCTTCATGGGAACATGAGATTAAAAGGCATTAAAGCTTAACCCTTCTTGTATATATGCAAATACAGCAATGTTAAAGTTTGAATGCTAATGCTAACTTGCTAATGCTAGCGATCTTATGCTAGTGCTAATATCTGGTCATTTTCATAGTGTACGTGTCCTCTATGATGGAAATGAGAGATCAGATGGCATTAAAGCATAACCCTTCATGGGAATATGTGATTAGATGGCATTAAAGCTTAACCCTTCTTGTAAATATGCAAATACAGTCATGTTAAAGTTTGAATGCTAATGCTAGGGATCTAATGCTAGTGCTAATATCTGGTCATTGTCATACTGTATGTGTCCTCTATGATTTAAATAAGAGATCAGATGGTATTAAAAGCATAACCCTTCATGGCAATATGAGATTAAATGGCATTAAAGCTTAACCCTTCTTGTATATATACAAATACAGCATTGTTAAAATTTGAATGCTAATGCTAACTTGCTAATGCTAGCGATCTAATGTTAGTGCTAATATCTGGTCATTGTCATACTGTATGTGTCCTCTATGATGGAAATAAGAGATCAGATGGAATTAAAGCATAACCCTTCATGGCAATATGAGATTAAATGGCATTAAAGCTTAACCCTTCTAGTATATATGCAAATACAGCAATGTTAAAACGTGAATGCTAATGCTAACTTGCTAATGATAGCAATCTAATGCTAGTGCTAATATCTGGTCATTTTCGTACAGTACTTGTCCTCTATGATGGAAATAAGAGATCAGATGGCATTAAAGCATAAGCCTTCATGGCAATATGAGATTAAATGGCATTAAAGCTTAACCCTTCTTGTATATATGCAAATACAGCATAATTAAAGTTTGAATGCTAATACTAACTTGCTAATGCTAGTGATCTAATGCTAGTGCTAATATCTGGTCATTGTCATACTGTACGTGTCCTCTTTGATGGTAATAATTGATCACTTGGCATTTAAGCATATCCCTTCATATGAATATGTGAATAGATGGCATTAAAGCTTAACCCTTCTTGTATATATGCAAATACAGCAATGTTAAAATTTGAATGCTAATGCTAACTTGCTAATGCTAGCGAACTAATGCTAGTGCTAATATCTGGTCATTTTCATACTGTTCGTGTCCTCTATGATGGAAATAAGAGATCAGATGCCCTTAAAGCATAACCCTTCATGGGAATATGAGATTAAATGGCATTAAAGCTTAACCCTTCTTGTATTTATGCAAATACAGCAATGTTAAAGTTTGCATGCTAATGCTAACTTGCTAATGCTAGCGATCTAATGCTAGTGCTAATGTCTGGTGATTGTCATCCTGTATGTGTCCTCTAGATGGAAATAAGAGATCAGATGCCATTAAAGCATAACCCTTCATGGGATTATGAGATTAAATGGCATTAAAGCTTAACCCTTCTTGTATATATACAAATACAGCAATGTTAAAGTTTGAATTCTAATGCTAACTTGCTAATGCTAGCGATCTAATGCTATTGCTAATATCTGGTCATTTTCATACTGTACTTGTGCTCTATGATGGAAATACAAAATGAGATGGCATTAAAGCATAACCCTTCATGGGAATATGAGATTAAATGGCATTAAAGCTTAACCCTTCTTGTATAAATTCAAATACTGCAATGTTTAAGTTAGAATGCTCATGCTAACTTGCAAATGCTAGCGATCTAATGCTAGTGCTAATATCTGGTCATTTTCATTCTGTACGTGTCCTCTATGATGGAAATAAGAGATCAGATGGCATTAAAGCATAACCCTTCATGGCAATATGAGATTGACTGGCATTAAAGCTTACCCCTTCTAGTATAAATGCAAATACAGCACTGTTAAAGATTGAATCCTAATGCTAACTTGCTAATGCTAGCAATCTAATGCTAGTGCTAATATCTAGTCATTTTCATACTCTCGGTGACCTCTATCATGGAAATAAGAGATCAGATGGCATTAAAGCCTAACCCTTCATGGGAACAAGAGATTAAAAGGCATTAAAGCTTAACCCTTCTTGTATATATGCAAATACAGCAATGTTAAAGTGTAAATGCTAATGCTAACTTACTAATGCTAGCGAACTAATGCTAGTGCTAATATCTGGTCATTTTCATAGTGTACGTGTCCTCTATGATGGAAATGAGAGATCAGATGGCTTTAAAATATAACCCTTCATGGGAATATGAGATAGTTGGCATTAAAGCTTAACCCTTCTTGTAAATATGCAAATACAGTCATGTTAAAGTTTGAATGCTAATGCTAGCGATCTAATGCTAGTGCTAATATCTGGTCATTGTCATACTGTATGTGTCCTCTATGATGGAAATAAGACATCAGATGGCATTAAAGCATAACCCTTCATGGCAATATGAGATTAAATGGCATTAAAGCTTAACCCTTCTTGTATATATACAAATACAGCAATTTTAAAATTTGAATGCTAATGCTAACTTGCTAATGCTAGCGATCTAATGCTATTCTAATATCTGGTCATTGTCATACTGTATGTGTCCTCTATGATGGAAATAAGAGATCAGATGGAATTAAAGCATAACCCTTCATGGCAATATGAGATTAAATGGCATTAAAGCTTAACCCTTCTAGTATATATGCAAATACAGCAATGTTAGAGGGTGAATGCTAATGCTAACTTGCTAATGCTAGCAATCTAATGCTAGTGCTAATATCTGGTCATTTTCATACAGTACTTGTCCTCTATGATGGAAATAAGAGATCAGATGGCATTAAAGCATAACCCTTCATGGCAATATGAGATTAAATGGCATTAAAGCTAAACCCTTCTTGTATATATGCAAATACAGCAAAATTAAAGTTTGAATGCTAATACTAACTTGCGAATGCTAGCGATCTCATGCTAGTGCTAATATCTGGTCTTTGTCATACTGTACGTGTCCTCTATGATGGAAATAAGACATCAGATGGCATTAAAGCATAACCCTTCATGGGAACATGAGATTAAAAGGCATTAAAGCTTAACCCTTCTTGTATGAATTCAAATACAGCAATGTTAAAGTTAGAATGCTCATGCTAACTTGCTAATGCTAGCGATCTAATGCTAGTGCTAATATCTGGTCATTTTCATTCTGTACGTGTCCTCTATGATGGAAATAAGAGATCAGATGGCATTAAAGCATAACCCTTCATGGCAATATGAGATTAAATGGCATTAAAGCTTAACCCTTCTTGTATTAATTCAAATACTGCAATGTTAAAGTTTGAATGCCAATGCTAACTTGCTAATGCTAGCGATCTAATGCTAGTTCTAATATCTCGTCATTTTCATACTGTACGTTTCCTCTATGATGGAAATAAGAGATCAGATGGCTTTAAAGCATAACCCTTCATGGGAATATGAGATTAAATGGCATTAAAGCTTAACCCTTCTTGTATATTTGCAAATACAGCAATGTTAAAGTTTGAATGCTCATGCTAACTTGCGAATGCTAGCGATCTAATGCTAGTGCTAATATCTGGTCATTGTCATACTGTACTTGTCCTCTTTGATGGAAATAAGAGATCAGGTGGTATTAAAGCATAACCTTTAATGGCAATATGAGATTAAATGGCATTAAAGCTTAACGCTTCTTGCATATATGCAAATACAGCAATGTTAACCCTTTCGCAGGCACTGCGACATTTTTGCTCGTTTTAACCAACGTGTTTTTATAAAGTCTTCTTTAAATTCCCGATTTATAATTCCTTGTTAGTTACATCATTACCATTGGCTGTCTCTCAGGTCACCCAGCACTGTATTTTTAAATACAGCACTGAACGAGGCATGGGATTTCCTAAACGCTAAATGGGGACTACTTCCGGTCAAATTGTGGGACATGTGAACATGGCATCGACTTGAAAATACAAATAGCCGGCATTCTAGCCGTGTTTCTAACAAATACAACGTGGATGAAGTTTTTGCTTTATTGAATGACTCTGAATGAGTTTGAATATCCAGAGAGCGGGAGTGACTTGGATCCAAACGATTTTAGCGATTATGGAGAGGATTAAAACATAAAAACATCAGTTATGGGAAACTTATTATGAGATTTGGTGTTATTTTATTGTTATTTTGAATAACAATCATATTTTAGTAAAACCCAAAATTAATCCGTCCGGCATTAAAATGCATCTGGGCCAAAATTTGCCTGCGAAAGGGTTAAAGTTTGAATGCTAATGCTAAATTGCTAATGCTAGCGATCTAATGCTAGTGCTTATATCTGGTCATTGTTATACTGTACTTGTCCTTTTTGATGGAAATATGAGATCAGGTGGTATTAAAGCATAACCCTTCATGGCAATATGAGATTTAATGGCATTAAAGCTTAACCCTTCTTGTATATATGCAAATACAGTGATGTTAAAGTTTGAATGCTAATGCTAGCGATCTAATGCTAGTGCTAATATCTGGTCATTATCATACTGTATGTGTCCTCTATGATGGATATAAGAGATCAGATGATATTTAAGCATAACCCTTCATGGCAATATGAGATTAAATGGCATTAAAGCTTAACCCTTCTTGTATATTTGCAAATACAGCAAAGTTAAAGGTTGAATGCTAATGCTAACTTGCTAATGCTAGCGATCTAATGCTAGTGCTAATATCTGGTCATTGTCATACTGTACGTGTCCTCTTTGATGGTAATAATTGATCAATTGACATTTAAGCATATCCCTTCATATGAATATGTGAATCTATGGCATTAAAGCTTAACCCTTCTTGTATATATGCAAATACAGCAATGTTCAAATTTGAATGCTAATGCTAACTTGCTAATGCTAGCGATCTAATGCTAGTGCTAATATCTGGTCATTTTCATACTGTTCGTGTCCTCTAGATGGAAATAAGAGATCAGATGGCATTAAAGCATAACCCTTCATGGGATTATGAGATTAAATGGCATTAAAGCTTAACCCTTCTTGTATATGTACAAATACAGCAATGTTAAAGTTTGAATGCTAATGCTAACTTGCTAATGCTAGCGATCTAATGCTATTGCTAATATCTGGTCATTTTCATACTGTACTTGTGCTCTATGATGGAAATAAGAGATGAGATGCCATTAAAGCATAACCCTTTATGGGAATATGAGATTAAATGGCATTAAAGCTTAACCCTTCTTGTATGAATTCAAATACAGCAATGTTAAAGTTAGAATGCTCATGCTAACTTGCTAATGCTAGCGATCTAATGCTAGTGCTAATATCTGCTCATTTTCATTCTGTACGTGTCCTCTATGATGGAAATAAGAGATCAGATGGCATTAAAGCATAACCCTTCATGGCAATATGAGATTAAATGGCATTAAAGCTTAACCCTTCTTGTACTAATTCAAATACAGCAATGTTAAAGTTTGAATGCCAATGCTAACTTGCTAATGCTAGCGATCTAATGCTAGTTCTAATATCTCGTCATTTTCATACTGTACGTTTCCTCTATGATGGAAATAAGAGATCAGATGGCTTTTAAGCATTACCCTTCATGGGAATATGAGATTAAATGGCATTAAAGCTTAACCCTTCTTGTATATTTGCAAATACAGCAATGTTAAAGTTTGAATGCTAATGCTAACTTGCTAATGTTAGCGATCTAATGCTAGTGCTAATATCTGGTCATGGTCATACTGTACTTGTCCTCTTTGATGGAAATAAGAGATCAGGTGGTATTAAAGCATAACCCTTTATGGCAATATGAGATTAAATGGCATTAAAGCTTAACCCTTCTTGCATATATGCAAATACAGCAAATGTCAAAGTTTGAATGCTAATGCTAGCGATCTAATGCTAGTGCTAATATCTGGTCATTATCATACTGTATGTGTCCTCTATGATTTAAATAAGAGATCAGATGGTATTAAAGCATAACCCTTCATGGCAATATAGAGATTTAATGGCATTAAAGCTTAACCCTTCTTGTAAATATACAAATACAGTGATGTTAAAGTTTGAATGCTAATGCTAGCGTTCTAATGCTAGTGCTAATATCTGGTCATTATCATACTGTATGTGTCCTCTATGATGGAAATAAGAGATCAGATGGTATTAAAGCATAACCCTTAATGGCAATATGAGATTAAATCGCATTAAAGCTTCACCCATCTTGCATATATGCAAATACAGCAAATGTTAAAGTTTGAATGCTAATGCTAGCGATCTAATGCTAGTGCTAATTTCTGGTCATTGTTATACTGTACTTGTCCTCTTTGATGGAAATAAGAGATCAGGTGGTATTAAAGCATAACCCTTCATGGCAATATAGAGATTTAATGGCATTAAAGCTTAAGCCTTCTTGTATATATACAAATACAGTGATGTTAAAGTTTGAATGCTAATGCTAGCGATCTAATGCTAGTGCTAATATCTGGTCATTATCATACTGTATGTGTCCTCTATGATGGAAAAAAGAGATCAGATGGTATTAAAGCATAACCCTTCATGGCAATATGAGATTAAATGGCATTAAAGCTTCACCCTTCTTGTATATATGCAAATACAGCAAAGTTAAAGTTTGAATGCTAATGCTAACTTGCTAATGCTAGCAATCTAATGCTAGTGCTAATTTCTGGTCATTGTCATAATGTACGTGTCCTCTTTGATGGTAATAATTGATCACTTTGCATTTAAGCATATCCCTTCATATGAATATGTGAATCGATGGCATTAAAGCTTAACCCTTCTTCTATATATGCAAATACAGCAATGTTAAAATTTGAATGCTAATGCTAAATTGCTAATGCTAGCGATCTAATGCTAGTGCTAATATCTGGTCATTTTCATACTGTTCGTGTCCTCTATGGTGGATATAAGAGATCAGATGGCATTAATGCATAACCATTCATGGGTATATGAGATTAAATGGCATTAAAGCTAAACCCTTCTTGTATAAATTCAAATACAGTCATGTTAAAGTTTGAATGCTAATGCTAACTTGCTAATGCTATCGATCTAATGCTAGTGCTAATATATGGTCAGTTTCATGCTGTATGTTTCCTCTATGATGGAAATAAGAGATCAGATGGCATTAAAGCATAACCCTTCATGGGAATATGAGATTAAATGCAATTAAAGCTTAAGCCTTCTTGTATATATGCAAATACAGCAATGTTAAAGTTTGAATGCTAATGCTAACTTGCTAATGCTAGCGAACTAATGCTACTGCTAATATCTGGTCATTGTCATACTGTACGTGTCCTCTTTGATGGTAATAATTTATCACGTCATTTAAGCATATCCCTTCATGGGAATATGTGATTAGATGGCATTAAAGCTTAACCCTTAATATATATATGCGAATACAGTAATGTTAAAATTTGAATCCTAATGCTAACTTGCTAATGCAAGCCATCTAATGCTTGTGCTAATATCTGGTCATTGTAATACTGTTTGTGTCCTTTATGATAGAAATAAGAGATCAGATGGCATTAAAGCATAACTCTTCATGGCTATATGAGATTAAATGGCATTCAAGCTTTACCCTTCTTTTAAAAATACAAATACAGCAATGTTAAAATTTTAATGCTAATGCTAACTTGCTAATGCTAGCGATCTAATGCTAGTGCTAATATCTGGTCATTGTCATACTGTATGTGTCCTCTATGATGGAAATAAGACATCAGATGGCATTAAAGCATAACCCTTCATGGGAACATGAGATTAAAAGGCATTAAAGCTTAACCCTTCTTGTATATATGCAAATACAGCAATGTTAAAGTTTGAATGCTAATGCTAACTTGCTAATGCTAGCGATCTTATGCTAGTGCTAATATCTGTTCATTTTCATAGTGTACGTGACCTCTATGATGGAAATGAGAGATCAGATGGCATTAAAGCATAACCCTTCATGGGAACATGAGATTAAATGACCTTAAAGCTTAACCCTTCTAGTATATTTGCAAATACAGCAAAGTTTAAGGTTGAATGCTAATGCTAACTTGCTAATGCTAGCGATCTAATGCTAGTGCTAATATCTGGTCATTGTCATACTGTATGTGTCCTCTTTGATGGTAATAATTGATCACTTGGCATTTAAGCATATCCCTTCATATGAATATGTGAATAGATGGCATTAAAGCTTAACCCTTCTTGTATATATGCAAATACAGCAATGTTAAAATTTGAATGCTAATGCTAACTTGCTAATGCTAGCGATCTAATGCTAGTGCTAATATCTGGTCATTTTCATACTGTTCGTGTCCTCTATGATGGAAATAAGAGATCAGATGCCTTTAAAGCATAACCCTTCATGGGAATATGAGATTAAATGCAATTAAAGCTTAAGCCTTCTTCTATATATGCAAATACAGCAATGTTAAAGTTTAAATGCTAATGCTAACTTGCTAATGCTAGCGAACTAATGCTACTGCTAATATCTGGTCATTGTCATACTGTACGTGTCCTCTTTGATGGTAATAATTCATCACATGTCATTTAAGCATATCCCTTCATGGGAATATGTGATTAGATGGCATTAAAGCTTAACCCTTAATATATATATGCAAATACAGTAATGTTAAAATTTGAATGCTAATGCTAACTTGCTAATGCTAGCCATCTAATGCTAGTGCTAATATCTGGTCATTGTCATACTGTTTGTGTCCTTTATGATGGAAATAAGAGATCAGATGGCATTAAAGCATAACTCTTCATGGCAATATGAGATTAAATGGCATTCAAGCTTAACCCTTCTTTTAAAAATACAAATACAGCAATGTTAAAGTTTTAATGCTAATGCTAACTTGCTAATGCTAGCGATCTAATGCTAGTGCTAATATCTGGTCATTGTCATACTGTATGTGTCCTCTATGATGGAAATAAGACATCAGATGGCATTAAAGCATAACCCTTCATGGGAACATGAGATTAAAAGGCATTAAAGCTTAACCCTTCTTGAATATATGCAAATACAGCAATGCTAAAGTTTGAATGCTAATGCTAACTTGCTAATGCTAGCGATCTTATGCTAGTGCTAATATCTGTTCATTTTCATAGTGTACGTGACCTCTATGATGGAAATGAGAGATCAGATGGCATTAAAGCAAAACCCTTCATGGGAATATGAGATTAAATGGGATTAAAGCTTAACCCTTCTTGTATATATACAAATACAGCAATGTTAAAATTTGAATGCTAATGCTATCTTTCTAATGCTAGCGATCTAATGCTAGTGCTAATATCTGGTCATTGTCATACTGTATGTGTCCTCTATGATGGAAATAAGAGATCAGATGGCATTAAAGCATAACCCTTCATGGCCATATGAGATTAAATGGGATTAAAGCTTAACCCTTCTTGTATATATACAAATACAGCAATGTTAAAATTTGAATGCTAATGCTATCTTTCTAATGCTAGCGATCTAATGCTAGTGCTAATATCTGGTCATTGTCATACTGTATGTGTCCTCTATGATGGAAATAAGAGATCAGATGAAATTAAAGCATAACCTTTCATGGCAATATGAGATTAAATGGCATTAAAGCTTAACCCTTCTAGTATATATGCTAATACACCAATGTTAAAGGGTGAATGCTAATGCTAACTTGCTAATGCTAGCAATCTAATGCTAGTGCTAATATCTGGTCATTTTCATACAGTACTTGTCCTCTATGATAGAAATAAGAGATCAGATGGCATTAAAGCATAACCCTTCATGGCAATATGAGATTAAATGGCATTAAAGCTTAACCCTTCTTGTATATATGCAAATACAGCAAAATTAAAGTTTGAATGCTAATACTAACTTGCTAATGCTAGCGATCTAATGCTAGTGCTAATATCTGGTCATTGTCATACTGTACGTGTCCTCTTTGATGGTAATAATTGATCACTTGGCATTTAAGCATATCCCTTCATATGAATATGTGAATAGATGGCATTAAAGCTTAACCCTTCTTGTATATATGCAAATACAGCAATGTTAAAATTTGAATGCTAATGCTAATTTGCTAATGCTAGCGATCTAATGCTAGTGCTAATATCTGGTCATTTTCATACTGTTCGTGTCCTCTATGATGGAAATAAGAGATCAGATGTCCTTAAAGCATAACCCTTCATGGGAATATGAGATTAAATGGCATTAAAGCTTAACCCTTCTTGTATATATGCAAATACAGCAATGTTAAAGTTTGAATGCTAATGCTAACTTGCTAATGCTAGCGATCTGATGCTATTGCTAATGTCTGTTCATTATCATCCTGTATGTGTCCTCTAGATGGAAATAAGAGATCAGATGGCATTAAAGCATAACCCTTCATGTGATTATGAGATTAAATGGCATTAAAGCTTAACCCTTCTTGTATATATACAAATACAGCAATGTTAAAGTTTGCATGCTAATGCGAACTTGCTAATGCTAGCGATCTAATGCTATTGCTAATATCTGGTCATTTTCATACTGTCCTTGTGCTCTATGATGGAAATGAGAGATGAGATGGCATTAAAGCATAACCCTTCATGGGAATATGAAATTAAATGGCATTAAAGCTTAACCCTTCTTGTATTAATTCAAATACAGCAATGTTAAACTGTGAATGCCAATGCTAACTTGCTAATGCTAGCGATCTAATGCTAGTTCTAATATCTCGTCATTTTCATACTGTACGTTTCCTCTATGATGGAAATAAGAGATCGGATGGCATTAAAGCATAACCCTTCATGGGAATATGAGATTAAATGGCATTAAAGCTTTACCCTTCTTGTATATTTGCAAATACAGCAATGTAAATGTTTGAATGCTAATGCTAACTTGCTAATGCTAGTGATCTAATGCTAGTGCTAATATCTGGTCATTGTCATACTGTACTTGTCCTCTTTGATGGAAATAAGAGATCAGGTGGTATTAAAGCATGACCCTTCATGGCAATATGAGATTAAATGCGATTAAAGCTTAACCGTTCTTGTATATATAGAAATACAGCAATGTTAAAGTTTGAATGCTAATGCTAACTAGCTAATGCTAGCGATCTAATGCTAGTGCAAATATCTGGTCATTTTCCTACTGTACGTGTCCTCTATGATGGAAATAAGAGATCAGATGGCATTAAAGTATAACCCTTCATGGAAATATGAGATTAAATGTCCTTAAAGCTTAACCCTTCTTGTATATATGCAAATACAGCAATGTTAAAGTTTGAATGCTAATGCTAACTTGCTAATGCTAGCGATCTAATGCTAGTGCTAATATCTGGTCATTGTCATTCTGTATGTGTCCTCTATGATGGAAATAAGAGATCAGATGGCATTAAAGCATAACCCTTCATGGCAATATGAGATTAAATGGCATTAAAGCTTAACCCTTCTTGTATATATACAAATACAGCAATATTAAAGTTTGAATGCTAATGCTAACTTGTTAATGCTAGCGATCTAATGCTAGTGCTAATATCTGTTTATTTTCATACTGTACTTGTCCTCTATGATGGAAATAAGAGATCAGATGGCATTAATGCATAACCCTTCAGGGGTATATGAGATTAAATGGCATTAAAGCTAAATCCTTCTTGTATAAATTCAAATACAGCAATGGTAAAGTTTGAATGCTAATCCTAACTTTCTAATGCTAGCGATCTAATACTAGTGCTTATATCTGGTCAGTTTCATACTGTACGTTTCCTCTATGATGGAAATAAGAGATCAGATGGCATTAAAGCATTACCCTTCATGGCAATATGAGATTAAATGGCATTAAAGCTTAACCCTTCTAGTATAACTGCACATACAGTACTGTTAAAGTTTGAATGCTAATGCTAACTTGCTAATGCTAGCAATCTAATGCTAGTGCTAATATCTAGTCATTTTCATACTCTAGGTGACCTCTATGATGGAAATAAGAAATCAGATGGCATTAAAGCATAGCCCATCATGGGAACATGAGATTAAAAGGCATTAAAGCTTTACCCTTCTTGTATATATGCAAATACAGCAATGTTAAAGTTTGAATGCTAATGCTAACTTACTAATGCTAGCGATCTAATGCTAGTGCTAATATCTGGTCATTGTCATACTGTATGTGTCCTCTATGATGGAAATAAGAGATCAGATGGCATTAAAGCATAACCCTTAATGGGAATATGAGATTAGATGGCATTAAAGCTTAACCCTTCTTGTAAATATGCAAATACAGTCATGTTAAAGTTTGAATTTTAATGCTAGCGATCTAATGCTAGTGCTAATATCTGGTCATTGTCATACTGTATGTGTCCTCTATGATGGAAATAAGAGATCAGATGGCATTAAAGCATAACCCTTCATGGCAATATGAGATTAAATGGCATTAAAGCTTAACCCTTCTTGAATATATACAAATACAGCAATGTTAAAATTTGAATGCTAATGCTAACTTGCTAATGCTAGCGATCAAATGCTAGTGCTAATATCTCGTCATTGTCATACTGTACGTGTCCACTTTGATGGTAATAATTGATCACTTGGCATTTAAGCATAACCCTTCATCTGAATATGTGCATAGAAGGCATTAAAGCTTAACCTTTCTTGTATATATGCAAATACAGCAATGTTAAAATTTGAATGCAAATGCTAACTTGTTAATGCTAGCGATCTAATGCTAGTGCTAATATCTGTTCATTTTCATACTTTACTTGTCCTCTATGATGAAAATAAGATATCAGAGGGCATTAATGCATAACCCTTCATGGGTATATGAGATTAAATGGCATTAAAGCTAAATCCTTCTTGTATGAATTCAAATACAGCAATGTTAAAGTTTGAATGCTAATGCTAACTTGCTAATGCTAGCGATCTAATGCTAGTGCTAATATCTGGTCATTTTCATACTGTACGTTTCCTCTATGATGGAAATAAGAGATCAGATGGCATTAAAGCATAACCCTTCATGGCAATATGAGATTAAATGGCATTAAAGCTTAACCCTTCTAGTTTAAATGCAAATACAGCACTGTTAAAGTGTGAATGCTAATGCTAACTTGCTAATGCTAGCAATCTAAAGCTAGTGCTAATATCTAGTCATTTTCATACTCTAGGTGACCTCTATGATGGAAATAAGAGATCAGATGGCATTTAAGCATAACCCTTCATGGGAACATGAGATTAAAAGGCATTAAAGCTTAACCCTTTTGTATATATGCAAATACAGCAATGTTAAAGTTTGAATGCTAATGCTAACTTACTAATGCTAGCGATCTAATGCTAGTGCTAATATCTGGTCATTTTCATCGTGTACGTGTCCTCTATGATGGAAATGAGAGATCAGATGGCATTAAAATATAACCCTTCATGGGAATATGAGATAGATGGCATTAAAGCTTAACCCTTCTTGTAAATATGCAAATACAGTCATGTTTAAGTTTGAATGCTAATGCTAGCGATCTAATGCTAGTGCTAATATCTGGTCATTGTCATACTGTATGTGTACTCTTTGATGTAAATAAGAGATCAGATGGCATTAAAGCATAACCCTTCATGGCAATATGAGATGAAATCGCATTAAAGCTTAACCCTTCTTGTATATATGCAAATACAGCAATGTTAAAATTTGAATGCTAATGCTAACTTGCTAATGCTAGCGATCTAATGCTAGTGCTAATATTCGGTCAGTGTCATACTGTATGTGTCCTCTATGATGGAAATAAGAGATCAGATGGAATTAAAGCATAACCCTTCTTGGCAATATGAGATTAAATGGCATTAAAGCTTAACCCTTCTAGTATATATGCATATACAGCAATGTTAAAGGGTGAATGCTAATGCTAACTTGCTAATGATAGCAATCTAATGCTAGTGCTAATATCTGGTCATTTTCATACAGTACTTGTCCTCTATGATGGAAATAAGAGATCAGATGGCATTAAAGTATAAGCCTTCATGGCAATATGAGATAAAATGGCATTAAAGCTTAACCCTTCTTGTATATATGCAAATACAGCAAAATTATAGTTTGAATGCTAATACTAACTTGCTAATGCTAGCGATCTAATGCTAGTGCTAATATCTCGTCATTGTCATACTGTACGTGTCCTCTTTGATGGTTATAATTGATCACTTGGCATTTAAGCATATCCCTTCATATGAATATGTGAATAGATGGCATTAAAGCTTAACCCTTCTTGTATATATGCAAATACAGCAATGTTAAAGTTTGAATGCTAATGCTAACTTGCTAATGCTAGCGATCTGATGCTAGTGCTAATGTCTGTTCATTGTCATCCTGTATGTGTCCTCTAGATGGAAATAAGAGATCAGATGTCATTAAAGCATAACCTTTCATGGGATTATGAGATAAAATGGCATTAAAGCTTAACCCTTCTTGTATATATACAAATACAGCAATGTTAAAGTTTGAATGCTAATGCTAACTTGCTAATGCTAGCGATCTAATGCTATTGCTAATATCTGGTCATTTTCATACTGTACTTGTGCTCTATGATGGAAATAAGAGATGAGATGGCATTAAAGCATAACCCTTCATGGGAATATGAGATTAAATGGCATTAAAGCTTAACCCTTCTTGTATAAATTCAAATACAGCAATGTTTAAGTTAGAATGCTCATGCTAACTTGCTAATGCTAGCGATCTAATGCTAGTGCTAATATCTGGTCATTTTCATTCTGTACGTGTCCTCTATGATGGAAATAAGAGATCAGATGGCATTAAAGCATAGCCCTTCATGGCAATATGAGATTAAATGGCATTAAAGCTTAACCCTTCTTGTATATTTGCAAATACAGCAATGTTAAAGTATCAATGCTAATGCTAACTTGCTAATGCTAGTGATCTAATGCTAGTGCTAATATCTGGTCATTGTCATACTGTACTTGTCCTCTTTGATGGAAATAAGAGTTCAGGTGGTAGTAAAGCATAACCCTTCATGGCAAAATGAGATTAAATGCCATTAAAGCTTAACCGTTCTTGTATATATACAAATACAGCAATGTTAAAGTTTGAATGCTAATGCTAACTTGCTAATGCTAGCGATCTAATGCTATTGCAAATATCTGGTCATTTTCATACGGTACGTGTCCTCTATGATGGAAATAAGAGATCAGATGGCATTAAAGTATAACCCTTCATGGGTATATGAGATTAAATGGCATTAAAGCTAAATCCTTCTTGTATAAATACAAATACAGCAATGTTAAAGTTTGAATGCTAATGCTAACTTGCTAATGCTAGCGATCTAATGCTAGTGCTAATATCTGGTCAGTTTCATACTGTACGTTTCCTCTATGATGGAAATAAGAGATCAGATGGCATTAAAGCATTACCCTTCATGGCAATATGAGATTAAATGGCATTAAAGCTTAACCCTTCTAGTATAAATGCACATACAGCACTGTTAAAGTTTGAATGCTAATGCTAACTTGCTAATGCTAGCGATCTAATGCTAGTGCTAATGTCTGGTCATTGTCATCCTGTATGTGTCCTCTAGATGGAAATAAGAGATCAAATGGCATTAAAGCATAACCCTTCATGGGATTATGAGATTAAATAGCATTAAAGCTTAACCCTTCTTGTATATATACAAATACAGCAATGTTAAAGTTTGAATGCTAATGCTAACTTGCTAATGCTAGTGATCTAATGCTATTGCTAATATCTGGTCATTGTCATACTGTATGTGTCCTCTATGATGGAAATAAGAGATCAGATGGTATTAAAGAATAACCCTTCATGGCAATATGAGATTAAATGGCATTAAAGCTTAACCCTTCTTGTATATATGCAAATACAGCAAAGTTAAAGTTTGAATGCTAATGCTAACTTGCTAATGCTAGTGATCTAATGCTAGTGCTAATTTCTGCTCATTGTCATACTGTACGTGTCCTCTTTGATGGTAATAATTGATCATTTGGCATTTAAGCATATCGCTTCATATGAATATGTGAATTGATGGCATTAAAGCTTAACCCTTCTTGTATATATGCCAATACAGTCATGTTAAAGTTTGAATGCTAATGCTAACTTGGTAATGCTATTGCTAATATCTGGTCATTGTCATACTGTATGTGTCCTCTATGATGGAAATCAGAGATCAGATGGTATTAAAGAATAACCCTTCATGGGATTATGAGATTAAATAGCATTAAAGCTTAACCCTTCTTGTATATATACAAATACAGCAATGTTAAAGTTTGAATGCTAATGCTAACTTGCTAATGCTAGCGATTTAATTCTGGTGCTAATATCTGGTCATTTTCATACTGTATATGTCCTTATTTAATGGAAATAAGAGATCAGATGCCTTTAAAGCATAACCCTTCATGGGAATATGAGATTAAATGGCATTAAAGTTGAACCCTTCTTGTATATATGCAAATACAGCAATGTTAAAGTTTGAATGCTAATGCTAACTTGCTAATTCTAGCGATCTAATGCTAGTGCTAATTTCTGCTCATTTGTACATGTATGTGTCCTATGATGGAAATAAGAGATCAGATGGCATTAAAGCATATCCCTTCATGGCAATATGAGATTAAATGGCATTACAGCTGAACCCGTCTTGTATATATATAAATACAGCAATGTTAAAGTTTGAATGCTAATGCTAACTTGCTAATGCTAGCGATCTAATGCTAGTGCTAATTTCTGGCCATTTTCATACTGTACGTGTCCTCTATGATGGAAATAAGAGATCAGATGGCATTAAAGCATAACCCTTCATGGGAATATGAGATTAAATGGCATTGAAGCGGAACCCTTCTTTAATATAAGCAAATACAGCAATGTTAAAATTTGAATGCTAATGCTAACCTGCTAATGCTAGTGCTAATATCTGGTCATTTTCATACTGTTCGTGTCCTCTATGGTGGATATAAGAGATGAGATGCCTTCAAAGCAAAACCCTTCATGGGAATATGAGATTAAATGGCATTAAAGCTTAACCCGTATTGTATATATGCAAATACAGCAATGTTAAAGTTTGAATTCTAATGCTAACTTGCTAATGCTTGTGCTAATATCTGGTCATTGTCATCCTGTATGTGTCCTCTATGATGGAAATAAGAGATCAGATGGCATTTAAGCATTACCCTTCATGGCAATTTTAGATTAAATGGCATTAAAGCTTAACCATTCTTGTATATATTCAAATACAGCAATGTTAAAGTTTGAATGCTAATGCTAACTTGCTAATGCTAGCGATCTAATGCTAGTGCTATTATCTGGTCATTGTCAAACTGTACGTGTCCTCTTTGATGGTAATAATTGATCACATGGCATTCGAGCATATCCCTTCATGTGAATATGTGATTAGATGGCATTTAAGCTTAACCCTTCTTTTATATATGCAAATACAGTAATGTTAAAATTTGAATGCTAATGCTAACTTGCTAATGCTAGCGATCCAATGCTAGTGCTAATATCTGGTCATTTTCATACTGTTCATGTCCTCAATGATGGAAATAAGAGATCGGATGCCTTTAAAGCATAACCCGTCATTGGAATATGAGATTAAATGGCATTAAAGCTTAACCCCTCTTGTATATATGCAAATACAGCAATGTTAAAGTTTGAATGCTAATGCTAACTTGCTAATGCTAGCGATCTAATTCTAGTGCTAATATCTGGTCATTGTCATACTGTATGTGTCCTCTAAGATGGAAATAAGAGATCAGATGCCATTAAATCATAACCCTTCATTTGAATGTGAGATTAAACGGCATTAAAGCTTAAGCCTTCTTGAAATTATGCAAATACAGTCAAGTTAAAATTTGAATGCTTATGCTAGCGATCTAATGCTAGTGCTAATATCTGGTCATTTTCATACTGTATGTGTCCTCTATGATGGAAATAAGTGATCAGATGTCTTTAAATCGTAACCCTTCATGGCAATATGAGATTAAATGTCATTAAAGCTTAACCCTTCTTCTACATATACAAAAACAACATTATTAAAGTTTGAATACTATTGCTAATTTGGTAATGCTAGCGATCTAATGCTAGTGCAAATATCTGGTCATTTTCATACTGTACGTGTCCTCGATGATGGAAATAAGAGATCAGATGGCATTAAAGCATAACCCTTCATGGGAATATGAGATTAAATAGCATTAAAGCGGAACCCATCTTTAATATAAGCAAATACAGCAATGTTAAAATTTGAATGCTAATGCTAACTTGCTAATGCTAGCGATCTAATGCGAGTGCTACTATCTGGTCATTGTCATCCTGTATGAGTCCTTTATTATGGAAATAAGAGATACGATGGCATTAACGTATAACCCTTCATGGCAATATGAGATTAAATGGCATTAAAGCTTAACCCTTCTTGTATATATAAAAATACAGCAATGTTAAAGTTTGAATGCTAATGCTAACTTGCTAATGCTAGCGATTTAATTCTGGTGCTAATATCTGGTCATTTTCATACTGTATATGTCCTTATTTAATGGAAATAAGAGATCAGATGCCTTTAAAGCATAACCCTTCATGGGAATATGAGATTAAATGGCATTAAAGTTGAACCCTTCTTGTATATATGCAAATACAGCAATGTTAAAGTTTGAATGCTAATGCTAACTTGCTAATTCTAGCGATCTAATGCTAGTGCTAATTTCTGCTCATTGTCGTCATGTATGTGTCCTCTATGATGGAAATAAGAGATCAGATGGCATTAAAGCATATCACTTCATGGCAATATGAGATTAAATGGCATTACAGCTGAACCCGTCTTGTATATATATAAATACAGCAATGTTAAAGTTTGAATGCTAATGCTAACTTGCTAATGCTAGCGATCTAATGCTAGTGCTAATATCGGATCATTTTCATACTGTACGTGTCCTCTATGATGGAAATAAGAGATCAGATGGCATTAAAGCATAACCCTTCATGGGAATATGAGATTAAATGGCATTAAAGCTTGACCCTTCTTGTATATATGCAAATACAGCAATGTTAAAGTTTGAATGATAATGGTAACTTGCTAATGCTAGCGATCTAATGCTAGTGCTAATATCTGGTCATTGTCAAACTGTACGTGTCCTCTTTGATGGTAATAATTGATCACATGGCATTAAAGCATTACCCTTCATGGCAATATTAGATTAAAGGGCATTAAAGCTTAACCATTCTTGTATATATTCAAATACAGCAATGTTAAAGTTTGAATGCTAATGCTAACTTGCTAATGCTAGTGCTAATATCTGGTCATTGTCATCCTGTATGTGTCCTCTATGATGGAAATAAGAGATCAGATGGCATTAAAGCATTACCCTTCATGGCAATATTAGATTAAAGGGCATTAAAGCTTAACCATTCTTGTATATATTCAAATACAGCAATGTTAAAGTTTGAATGCTAATGCTAACTTGCTAATGCTAGCGATCTAATGCTAGAGCTAATATCTGCTCATTGTCATACTGTACGTGTCCTCTTTTATGGTAATAATTGATCACATGGCATTAAAGCATATCCCTTCATGTGAATTTGTGATTAAATGGCATTAAAGCTTAACCCTTCTTGTATATATGCAAATACAGTAATGGTAAAATTTGAATGCTAATGCTTAATTGCTAATGCTAGCGATCTAATGCTAGTGCTAATATCTGGTCATTGTCATCCTGTGTGTGTCCAATATGATGGAAATAAGAGATCAGATGGCATTAAAGCATAACCCTTCATGGGAATATGAGATTAAATGGCATTAAAGTTTAACCCTTCTTGTAAATATGCAAATACAGCAATGTTAAAGTTTGAATGCTAATGCTAACTTGCTAATTCTAGCGATCTAATGCTAGTGCTAATATCTGGTCATTGTCAAAGTGTACGTGTCCTCTTTAATGGTAATAATTGATCACATGGCATTGAAGCATATCCCTTTATGTGAATATGTGATTAGATGGCATTAAAGCTTAACGCTTCTTGTTTGTAGGCAAATGCAGTAATGTTAAAATTTGAATGCTATTGCTAACTTGCTAATGCTAGCGATCTATTGCTAGTGCTAATATCTGGTCATTTTCATACTCTTCGTGTCCTCTTTAATGGAAATAAGAGATCAGATGCCTTTAAAGCATAACCCTTCATGGGAATATGAGATTAAATGGCAATAAAGCTGAACCCTTCTTGTATATATGCAAATACAGCAATGTTAAAAGTTTGAATGCTAATGCTAACTTGCAAATGCTAGCGATCTAATGCTAGCGCTAATATCTGCTCATTGTCATCATGTATGTGTCCTCTATGATGGAAATAAGAGATCAGATGGCATTAAAGCATTTCCCTTCATGGCAATATGAGATTAAATGGCATTAAAGCTGAACCCTTCTTGTATATATATAAATACAGCAATGTTAAAGTTTGAATGCTAATGCTAACTTGCTAATGCTAGCGATCTAATGCTAGTGCTAATATCTCGTCATTTTCATACTGTACTTTTCCTCTTTGATGGAAATAAGAGATCAGATGGCATTTAAGCATAACCCTTCATGGGAATATGAGATTATATGGCATTAAAGCTTAACCCTTCTTGTATATATGCAAATACAGCAATGTTAAAGATTGAATGCTAATGCTAACTTGCTAATGCTAGCGATCTAATTCTAGTGCTAATATCTGGTCATTTTCATACTGTACGTGTCCTCTATGATGGAAATAAGAGATCAGATGGCATTAAAGCATAACCCTTCATGGGAATATGAGATTAAATGCCATTAAAGCTTAACCCTTCTTGTATATATGAAAATACAGCAATGTTAAAGTTTGAATGCTAATGCTAACTTGCTAATGCTAACGATCTAATGCTAGTGCTAATATCTGGTCATTGTCATACTGTTCGTGTCCTCTTTGATGGTAATAATTTATCACATGGCATTTAAGCATATCCCTTCATGTGAATATGTGATTAAATGGCATTTAAGCTTAACCCTTCTTGTATATATGCAAATACAATAATGTTAAAATTTGAATTCTAATGCTAACTTGCTAATGCTAGCGATCTAATGCTAGTGCTAATATCTGGTCATTTTCATACTGATTGTGTCCTCTTTAATGGAAATAAGAGATCAGATGCCTTTAAAGCATAACCCTTCATGGGAATATGTGATTAAATGGCAATAAAGCTGAACCCGTCATGTATATATGCAAATACAGCAATGTTAAAGTTTGAATGCTAATGCTAACTTGCTAATGCTAGTGCTAATATCTGGTCATTGTCATCCTGTATGTGTCCTCTATGATGGAAATAAGAGATCAGATGTCATTAAAGCATTACCCTTCATGGCAATATTAGATTAAAGGGCATTAAAGCTTAACCATTCTTGTATATATTCAAATACAGCAATGTTAAATTTTGAATGCTAATGCTAACTTGCTAATGCTAGTGCTAATATCGGGTCATTGTCATCCTGTATGTGTCCTCTATGATGGAAATAAGAGATCAGATGGCATTAAAGCATTACCCTTCATGGCAATATTAGATTAAAGGGCATTAAAGCTTAACCATTCTTGTATATATTCAAATACAGCAATGTTAAAGTTTGAATGCTAATGCTAACTTGCTAATGCTAGCGATCTAATGCTAGAGCTAATATCTGCTCATTGTCATACTGTACGTGTCCTCTTTTATGGTAATAATTGATCACATGGCATTAAAGCATATCCCTTCATGTGAATTTGTGATTAAATGGCATTAAAGCTTAACCCTTCTTGTATATATGCAAATACAGTAATGGTAAAATTTGAATGCTAATGCTAAATTGCTAATGCTAGCGATCTAATGCTAGTGCTAATATCTGGTCATTGTCATCCTGTGTGTGTCCAATATGATGGAAATAAGAGATCAGATGGCATTAAAGCATAACCCTTCATGGCAATATGAGATTAAATGGCATTAAAGTTTAACCCTTCTTGTAAATATGCAAATACAGCAATGTTAAAGTTTGAATGCTAATGCTAACTTGCTAATTCTAGCGATCTAATGCTAGTGCTAATATCTGGTCATTGTCAAAGTGTACGTGTCCTCTTTAATGGTAATAATTGATCACATGGCATTGAAGCATATCCCTTTATGTGAATATGTGATTAGATGGCATTAAAGCTTAACGCTTCTTGTTTGTAGGCAAATGCAGTAATGTTAAAATTTGAATGCTATTGCTAACTTGCTAATGCTAGCGATCTAATGCTAGTGCTAATATCTGGTCATTTTCATACTCTTCGTGTCCTCTTTAATGGAAATAAGAGATCAGATGCCTTTAAAGCATAACCTTTCATGGGAATATGAGATTAAATGGCAATAAAGCTGAACCCTTCTTGTATATATGCAAATACAGCAATGTTAAAGTTTGAATGCTAATGCTAACTTGCAAATGCTAGCGATCTAATGCTAGCGCTAATATCTGCTCATTGTCATCATGTATGTGTCCTCTATGATGGAAATAAGAGATCAGATGGCATTAAAGCATTTCCCTTCATGGCAATATGAGATTAAATGGCATTAAAGCTGAACCCTTCTTGTATATATATAAATACAGCAATGTTAAAGTTTGAATGCTAATGCTAACTTGCTAATGCTAGCGATCTAATGCTAGTGCTAATATCTCGTCATTTTCATACTGTACTTTTCCTCTTTGATGGAAATAAGAGATCAGATGGCATTAAAGCATAACCCTTCATGGGAATATGAGATTAAATGGCATTAAAGCTTAACCCTTCTTGTATATATGCAAATACAGCAATGTTAAAGATTGAATGCTAATGCTAACTTGCTAATGCTAGCGATCTAATTCTAGTGCTAATATCTGGTCATTTTCATACTGTACGTGTCCTCTATGATGGAAATAAGAGATCAGATGGCATTAAAGCATAACCCTTCATGGGAATATGAGATTAAATGCCATTAAAGCTTAACCCTTCTTGTATATATGAAAATACAGCAATGTTAAAGTTTGAATGCTAAGGCTAACTTGCTAATGCTAACGATCTAATGCTAGTGCTAATATCTGGTCATTGTCATACTGTTCGTGTCCTCTTTGATGGTAATAATTTATCACATGGCATTTAAGCATATCCCTTCATGTGAATATGTGATTAAATGGCATTTAAGCTTAACCCTTCTTGTATATATGCAAATACAGTTATGTTAAAATTTGAATTCTAATGCTAACTTGCTAATGCTAGCGATCTAATGCTAGTGCTAATATCTGGTCATTTTCATACTGATTGTGTCCTCTTTAATGGAAATAAGAGATCAGATGCCTTTAAAGCATAACCCTTCATGGGAATATGTGATTAAATGGCAATAAAGCTGAACCCGTCATGTATATATGCAAATACAGCAATGTTAAAGTTTGAATGCTAATGCTAACTTGCTAATGCTAGTGCTAATATCTGGTCATTGTCATCCTGTATGTGTCCTCTATGATGGAAATAAGAGATCAGATGTCATTAAACCATTACCCTTCATGGCAATATTAGATGAAATGCCATTAAAGCTTAACCATTCTTGTATATATTCAAATACAGCAATGTTAAAGTTTGAATGCTAATGCTAACTTGCTAATGCTAGCCATCTAATGCTAGTGCTAATATCTGGTCATTGTCAAACTGTACGTGTCCTCTTTGATAGTAATAATTGATCACATGGCATTTAAGCATATCCCTTCATGTGATTATGTGATTAGATGGCATTAAAGCTTAACGCTTCTTGTATATATGCAAATACAATAATCTTAAATTTTGAATGCTAATGCTTACTTGCTAATGCTAGCGATCTAATGCTAGTGCTAATATCTGGTCATTTTCATACTGTTCGTGTCCTCAATTATGGAAATAAGAGATCAGATGCCTTTAAAGCATAACCCTTCATGGGAATATGAGATTTAATGGCATTAAAGCTTAACCCTTCTTGTATATATGCAAATACAGCAATGCTAAAGTTTGAATGCCAATGCTAACTTGCTAATGCTAGCGATCTAATTCTAGTGTTAATATCTGGTCATTGTCATACTGTATGTGTCCTCTAAGATGGAAATAAGAGATCAGATGCCATTAAATCATAACCCTTCATGTGAATATGAGATTAAATGCCATAAAAGCTTAACCCTTCTTGTAATTATGCAAATGCAGTCATGTAAAAATTTGAATGCTAATGCTAGCGATCTAATGCTAGTGCTAATATCTGGTGATTTTCATACTGTTCGTGTCCTCAATGATGGAAATAAGAGATCAGATGGCATTAAAGCATTACCCTTCATGGGAATATTAGATTTAATGGCATTAAAGCTTAACCCTTCTTGTATATATGCAAATACAGCAATGCTAAAGTTTGAATGCAAATTCTAACTTGCTAATGCTAGCGATCTAATTCAAGTGCTAATATCTGGTCATTGTCATACTGTATGTGTCCTCTAAGATGGAAGTAAGAGATCAGATGCCATTAAATCATAACCCTTCATGGGATTATGAGATTAAATGGCATTAAAGCTTAACCCTTCTTGTATATATGCAAATACAGCAATGTTAAAGTTTGAATGCTAATGCTAACTTGCTAATGTTAGCGATCTAATGCTTGTGCTAATATCTGCTCATTGTCGTCATGTATGTGTCCTCTATGATGGAAATAAGAGAACAGATGGCATTAAAGCATATCACTTCATGGCAATATGAGATTAAATGGCATTAAAGCTGAACCCTTCTTGTATATATACAAATACAGCAATGTTAAAGTTTGAATGCTAATGCTAACTTGCTAATGCTAGCGATCTAATGCTTGTGCTAATATCTCGTCATTTCATACTGTACTTGTCCTCTATGATGGAAATAAGAGATCAGATGGCATTAAAGCATAACCCTTCATGGGAATATTAGATAAAATGGCATTAAAGCTTAACCCTTCTTGTATAAATTCAAATACAGCAATGTTAAAGAATGAATGCTAATGCTCACTTGCTAATGCTAGCGATCTAATGCTAGTGCTAATATCTGGTCATTTTCATACTGTACGTGTCCTCTATGATGGAAATAAGAGATCAGATGGCATTAAAGCATAACCCTTCATGGGAATATGAGATTAAATGGCAAGAAAGCTTAACCCTTCTTGTATATATGCAAATACAGCAATGTTAAAGTTTGAATTCTAATGCTAACTTGCTAATGCTAGTGCTAATATCTGGTCATTTTCAAACTGTACGTGTCCTCTTTGATGGTAATAATTGATCACATGGCATTTGTCATATCCTTCATGAGAATATGTGATTAGATGGCATTAAAGCTTAACGCTTCTTGTATATATGCAAATACAGTAATGTTACAATTTGAATGCTAATGCTAACTTGCTAATGCTAGCGATCTAATGCTAGTGCTAATATCTGGTCATTGTCAAATGTACGTGTCCTCTTTGATGGTAATAATTGATCACATGGCATTTAAGCATATCCCTTCATGTGAATATGTGATTAGATGGCATTAAAGCTTAACGCTTCTTTTATATATGCAAATTCAGTAATGTTAAAATTTGAATGCTAATGCTAACTTGCTAATGCTAGCGATCTAATGCTAGTGCTAATATCTGGTCATTTTCATACTGTTCGTGTCCTCAATGATGGAAATAAGTGATCGGATGCCTTTTAAGCATAACCCGTCATTGGAATATGAGATTAAATGGCATTGAAGCTTAACCCCTCTTGTATATATGCAAATACAGCCATGTTAAAGTTTGAATGCTAATGCTAACATGCTAATGCTAGCGATCTAATTCTAGTGCTAATATCTGGTCATTGTCATACTGTATGTGTCCTCTAAGATGGAAATAAGAGATCAGATGCCATTAAATCATAACCCTTCATGTGAATGTGAGATTAAATGGCATTAAAGCTTAAGCCTTCTTGAAATTATGCAAATACAGTCAAAATTAAAATTTGAATGCTAATGCTAGCGATCTAATGCTAAAAGCAATATCTGGTCATTTTCATACTGTATGTGTCCTCTATGATGGAAATAAGAGATCAGATGTCATTAAATCATAACCCTTCATGGCAATATGAGATTAAATGTCATTAAAGCTTAACCCTTCTTCTATAAATACAAAAACAACAATATTAAAGTTTGAATACTATTGCTAACTTGGTAATGCTAGCGATCTAATGCTAGTGCAAATATCTGGTCATTTTCATACTGTACGTGTCCTCTATGATGGAAATAAGAGATCAGATGGCATTAAAGCATAACCCTTCATGGGAATATGAGATTAAATGGCATTAAAGCGGAACCCTTCTTTTATATAAGCAAATACAGCAATGTTAAAATTTGAATGCTAATGCTAACTAGCTAATGCTAGCGATCTAATGCGAGTGCTATTATCTGGTCATTGTCATCCTGTATGAGTCCTTTATTATGGAAATAAGAGATCCAATGGCATTAACGTATAACCCTTCATGGCAATATGAGATTAAATGCCATTAAAGCTTAACCCTTCTTGTATATATACAAATTCTGCAATGTTAAAGTTTGAATGCTAATGCTAACTTGCTAATGCTAGCGATTTAATACTGGTGCTAATATCTGGTCATTTTCATACTGTATATGTCCTTATTTAATGGAAATAAGAGATCAGATGCCTTAAAAGCATAACCCTTCAGGGGAATATGAGATTAAATGGCATTAAAGTTGAACCCTTCTGTATATATGCAAATACAGCAATGTTAAAGTTTGAATGCTAATGCTAACTTGCTAATGCTAGCGATCTAATGCTAGTGCTAATATCTGGTCATTGTCATCCTGTATGAGTCCTTTATTATGGAAATAAGAGATCCGATGGCATTAACATATAACCCTTCATGGCAATATGAGATTAAATGGCATTAAAGCTTAACCCTTCTTGTATATATACAAATACAGCAATGTTAAATTTTGAATTCTAATGCTAACTTGCTAATGCTAGCGATCTGATGCTAGTGCTAATATCTGCTCATTGTCGTCATGTATGTGTCCTTTATGATGGAAATAAGAGATCAGATGGCATTAAAGCATTACCCTTCATGGCAATATTAGATTAAAGGGCATTAAAGCTTAACCATTCTTGTATATATTCAAATACAGCAATGTTAAAGTTTGAATGCTAATGCTAACTTTACTAATGCTAGCGATCTAATGCTAGAGCTAATATCTGCTCATTGTCATACTGTATGTGTCCTCTTTTATGGTAATAATTGATCACATGGCATTAAAGCATATCCTTCATGTGAATTTGTGATTAAATGGCATTAAAGCTTAACCCTTCTTGTATATATGCAAATACAGTAATGGTAAAATTTGAATGCTAATGCTAAATTGCTAATGCTAGCGATCTAATGCTAGTGCTAATATCTGGTCATTGTCATCCTGTGTGTCCAATATGATGGAAATAAGAGATCAGATGGCATTAAAGCATAACCCTTCATGGGAATATGAGATTAAATGGCATTAAAGTTTAACCCTTCTTGTAAATATGCAAATACAGCAATGTTAAAGTTTGAATGCTAATGCTAACTTGCTAATTCTAGCGATCTAATGCTAGTGCTAATATCTGGTCATTGTCAAAGTGTACGTGTCCTTTTTAATGGTAATAATTGATCACATGGCATTGAAGCATATCCTTTTATGTGAATATGTGATTAGATGGCATTAAAGCTTAACGCTTCTTGTTTGTAGGCAAATGCAGTAATGTTAAAATTTGAATGCTATTGCTAACTTGCTAATGCTAGCGATCTATTGCTAGTGCTAATATATGGTCATTTTCATACTCTTCGTGTCCTCTTTAATGGAAATAAGAGATCAGATGCCTTTAAAGCATCACCCTTCATGGGAATATGAGATTAAATGGCAATAAAGCTGAACCCTTCTTGTATATATGCAAATACAGCAATGTTAAAGTTTGAATGCTAATGCTAACTTGCAAATGCTAGCGATCTAATGCTAGCGCTAATATCTGCTCATTGTCATCATGTATGTGTCCTCTATGATGGAAATAAGAGATCAGATGGCATTAAAGCATTTCCCTTCATGGCAATATGAGATTAAATGGCATTAAAGCTGAACCCTTCTTCTATATATATTAATACAGCAATGTTAAAGTTTGAATGCTAATGCTAACTTGCTAATGCTAGCGATCTAATGCTAGTGCTAATATCTCGTCATTTTCATACTGTACTTTTCCTCTTTGATGGAAATAAGAGATCAGATGGCATTAAAGCATAACCCTTCATGGGAATATGAGATTAAATGGCATTAAAGCTTAACCCTTCTTGTATATATGCAAATACAGCAATGTTAAAGATTGAATGCTAATGCTAACTTGCTAATGCTAGCGATCTAATTCTAGTGCTAATATCTGGTCATTTTCATACTGTACGTGTCCTCTATGATGGAAATAAGAGATCAGATGGCATTAAAGCATAACCCTTCATGGGAATATGAGATTAAATGCCATTAAAGCTTAACCCTTCTTGTATATATGAAAATACAGCAATGTTAAAGTTTGAATGCTAATGCTAACTTGCTAATGCTAACGATCTAATGCTAGTGCTAATATCTGGTCATTGTCATACTGTTCGTGTCCTCTTTGATGGTAATAATTTATCACATTGCATTTAAGCATATCCCTTCATGTGAATATGTGATTAAATGGCATTTAAGCTTAACCCTTCTTGTATATATGCAAATACAGTAATGTTAAAATTTGAATTCTAATGCTAACTTGCTAATGCTAGCGATCTAATGCTAGTGCTAATATCTGGTCATTTTCATACTGATTGTGTCCTCTTTAAGGGAAATAAGAGATCAGATGCCTTTAAAGCATAACCCTTCATGGGAATATGTGATTAAATGGCAATAAAGCTGAACCCGTCATGTATTTATGCAAATACAGCAATGTTAAAGTTTGAATGCTAATGCTAACTTGCTAATGCTAGTGCTAATATCTGGTCATTGTCATCCTGTATGTGTCCTCTATGATGGAAATAAGAGATCAGATGTCATTAAACCATTACCCTTCATGGCAATATTAGATGAAATGCCATTAAAGCTTAACCATTCTTGTAAATATTCAAATACAGCAATGTTAAAGTTTGAATGCTAATGCTAACTTGCTAATGCTAGCGATCTAATGCTAGTGCTAATATCTGGTCATTGTCAAACTGTACGTGTCCTCTTTGATAGTAATAATTGATCACATGGCATTTAAGCATATCCCTTCATGTGATTATGTGATTAGATGGCATTAAAGCTTAACGCTTCTTGTATATATGCAAATACAATAATCTTAAATTTTGAATGCTAATGCTTACTTGCTAATGCTAGCGATCTAATGCTAGTGCTAATATTTGGTCATTTTCATACTGTTCGTGTCCTCAATGATGGAAATAAGAGATCAGATGCCTTTAAAGCATAACCCTTCATGGAATATGAGATTTAATGGCATTAAAGCTTACCCTTCTTGTATATATGCAAATACAGCAATGCTAAAGTTTGAATGCCAATGCTAACTTGCTAATGCTAGCGATCTAATTCTAGTGTTAATATCTGGTCATTGTCATACTGTATGTGTCCTCTAAGATGGAAATAAGAGATCAGATGCCATTAAATCATAACCCTTCATGTGAATATGAGATTAAAATGCCATAAAAGCTTAACCCTTCTTGTAATTATGAAAATGCAGTCATGTAAAATTTGAATGCTAATGCTAGCGATCTAATGCTAGTGCTATCTGGTGATTTTTCATACTGTTCGTGTCCTCAATGATGGAAAATAAGAGATCAGATGGCATTAAAGCATTACCCTTCATGGAATATTAGATTTAACGCATTAAAGCAAACCTTCTTGTATATATGCAAATACAGCAATGCTAAAGCAGAATGCAAATTCTAACTTGCTAATGCTAGCGATCTAATTCAAGTGCTAATATCTGGTCATTGTCATACTGTATGTGTCCTCTAAGATGGAAGTAAGAGATCAGATGCCATTAAATCATAACCCTTCATGGGATTATGAGATTAAATGGCATTAAAGCTTAACCCTTCTTGTATATATGCAAATACAGCAATGTTAAAGTTTGAATGCTAATGCTAACTTGCTAATGTTAGCGATCTAATGCTTGTGCTAATATCTGCTCATTGTCGTCATGTATGTGTCCTCTATGATGGAAATAAGAGAACAGATGGCATTAAAGCATATCCCTTCATGGCAATATGAGATTAAATGGCATTAAAGCTGAACCCTTCTTGTATATATACAAATACAGCAATGTTAAAGTTTGAATGCTAATGCTAACTTGCTAATGATAGCGATCTAATGCTTGTGCTAATATCTCGTCATTTCATACTGTACTTGTCCTCTATGATGGAAATAAGAGATCAGATGGCATTAAAGCATAACCCTTCATGGGAATATTAGATTAAATGGCATTAAAGCTTAACCCTTCTTGTATAAATTCAAATACAGCAATGTTAAAGAATGAATGCTAATGCTCACTTGCTAATGCTAGCGATCTAATGCTAGTGCTAATATCTGGTCATTTTCATACTGTACGTGTCCTCTATGATGGACATAAGAGATCAGATGGCATTAAAGCATAACCCTTCATGGGAATATGAGATTAAATGGCAAGAAAGCTTAACCCTTCTTGTATATATGCAAATACAGCAATGATAAAGTTTGAATTCTAATGCTAACTTGCTAATGCTAGTGCTAATATCTGGTCATTTTCAAACTGTACGTGTCCTCTTTGATGGTAATAATTGATCACATGGCATTTAAGCATATCCCTTCATGAGAATATGTGATTAGATGGCATTAAAGCTTAACGCTTCTTGTATATATGCAAATACAGTAATGTTACAATTTGAATGCTAATGCTAACTTGCTAATGCTAGCGATCTAATGCTAGTGCTAATATCTGGTCATTGTCAAACTGTACGTGTCCTCTTTGATGGTAATAATTGATCACATGGCATTTAAGCATATCCCTTCATGTGAATATGTGATTAGATGGCATTAAAGCTTAACGCTTCTTTTATATATGCAAATTCAGTAATGTTAAAATTTGAATGCTAATGCTAACTTGCTAATGCTAGCGATCTAATGCTTGTGCTAATATCTGGTCATTTTCATACTGTTCGTGTCCTCAATGATGGAAATAAGTGATCGGATGCCTTTTAAGCATAACCCGTCATTGGAATATGAGATTAAATGGCATTAAAGCTTAACCCCTCTTGTATATATGCAAATACAGCCATGTTAAAGTTTGAATGCTAATGCTAACATGCTAATGCTAGCGATCTAATTCTAGTGCTAATATCTGGTCATTGTCATACTGTATGTGTCCTCTAAGATGGAAATAAGAGATCAGATGCCATTAAATCATAACCCTTCATGTGAATGTGAGATTAAATGGCATTAAAGCTTAAGCCTTCTTGAAATTATGCAAATACAGTCAAGTTAAAATTTGAATGCTAATGCTAGCGATCTAATGCTAGTGCTAATATCTGGTCATTTTCATACTGTGTGTGTCCTCTATGATGGAAATAAGAGATCAGATGTCATTAAATCATAACCCTTCATGGCAATATGAGATTAAATGTCATTAAAGCTTAACCCTTCTTCTATAAATACAAAAACAACAATATTAAAAGTTTGAATACTATTGCTAACTTGTAATGCTAGCGATCTAATGCTAGTGCAAATTCTGGTCATTTTCATACTGCGTGTCCTCTATGATGGAAATAAGAGATCAGATGGCATTAAAGCATAACCCTTCATGGGAATATGAGATTAAATGGCATTAAAGCGGAACCCTTCTTTAATATAAGCAAATACAGCAATGTTAAAATTTGAATGCTAATGCTAACTAGCTAATGCTAGCGATCTAATGCAAGTGCTATTATCTGGTCATTGTCATCCTGTATGAGTCCTTTATTATGGAAATAAGAGATCCAATGGCATTAACGTATAACCCTTCATGGCAATATGAGATTAAATGCCATTAAAGCTTAACCCTTCTTGTATATATACAAATTCTGCAATGTTAAAGTTTGAATGCTAATGCTAACTTGCTAATGCTAGCGATTTAATACTGGTGCTAATATCTGGTCATTTTTTTTTTTTCATACTGTATATGTCTTTATTTAATGGAAATAGAGATCAGATGCCTTTAAAAAACATAACCCTTCATGGGAATATGAGATTAAATGGCATTAAAGTTGAACCCTTCTGTATATATGCAAATACAGCAATGTTAAAGTTTGAATGCTAATGCTAACTTGCTAATGCTAGCGATCTAATGCTAGTGCTAATATCTGGTCATTGTCATCCTGTATGAGTCCTTTATTATGGAAATAAGAGATCCGATGGCATTAACGTATAACCCTTCATGGCAATATGAGATTAAATGGCATTAAAGCTTAACCCTTCTTGTATATATACAAATACAGCAATGTTAAATTTTGAATTCTAATGCTAACTTGCTAATGCTAGCGATCTGATGCTAGTGCTAATATCTGCTCATTGTCGTCATGTATGTGTCCTCTATGATGGAAATAAGAGATCAGATGGCATTAAAGCATATCCTTTCCTGGCAATATGAGATTAAATGGCATTAAAGCTGAACCCGTCTTGTATATATATAAATACAGTCATGTTAAAGTTTGAATGCTAATGCTAACTTGCTAATGCTAGCGATCTAATGCTAGTGCTAATATCTCGTCATTTTCATACTGTACTTGTCCTCTATGATGGAAATAAGAGATCAGATGGCATTGAAGCATAACCATTCATGGGAATATGAGATTATATGGCATTAAAGCTTAACCCTTCTTGTATAAATTCAAATACAGCAATGTTAAAGTTTGAATGCTAATGCTAACTTGCTAATGCTTGCGATCTAATGCTAGTGCTAATATCTGGTCATTTTCATACTGTACGTGTCCTCTATGATGGAAATAAGAGATTAGATGGCAATAAAAGCATAACCCTTCATAGAATTTGAGATTAAATGGCATTAAAGCTTAACCCTTCTTGTATAAATTCAAATACAGCAATGTTAAAGTTTGAATGCTAATGCTAACTTGCTAATGCTAGCGATCTAATGCTAGTGCTAAAATCTGGTAATTGTCAAACTGTACTTGTCCTCTATGATGGTAATAATTGATCACATGGCATTTAAAAGCATATCCTTCATGTGAATATGTGATTATAGGAGTATTAAAAGCTTAACGCTTCTTGTATATATGCAAATACAGTAATGTTTAAATTTGAATGCTAATGCTAACTTGCTAATGCTAGTGCTAATATCTGGTCTTTGTCATCCTCTATAGGTCCTTTATGATGGAAATAAGAGATCCGATGGCATTAACGTATAATCCTTCATGGCTTATGAGATAAAATGCCATTAAAGCTTAACCCTTCTTGTATATATACAAATACAGCAATGTTAAATTTTGAATTCCAATGCTAACTTGCAAATGCTTGCGATCTAATGCTTGTGCTAATATCTGCTCATTGTCGTCATGTATGTGTCCTCTATGATGGAAATAAGAGATCAGATTGCATTAAAGCATATCCCTTCATGGCAATATGAGATTAAATGGCATTAAAGCTGAACCCGTCTTGTATATATATATATAAATACAGCAATGTTAAAGTTTGAATGCTAATGCTAACTTGCTAATGCTAGCGATCTAATGCTAGTGCTAATATCTCGTCATTTTCATACTGTACTTGTCCTCTATGATGGAAATAAGAGATCAGATGGCATTAAAGCATAACCCTTCATGGGAATATGAGATTAAATGGCATTGAAGCTTAACCCTTCTTGAACAAATTCAAATACAGTAATGTTAAAGATTGAATGCTAATGCTAACTTGCTAATGCTAGCGATCTAATGCTAGTGCTAATATCTGGTCATTTTCATTCTGTGCGTGTCTCTATGATGGAAATAAGAGATCAGATGGCATTTAAGCATAACCCTTCATGGGAATATGAGATTAAATGGCATTAAAGCTTGACCCTTCTTGTATAAATTCAAATACAGCAATGTTAAAGTTTGAATGCTCATGGTAACTTGCTAATGCTTGCGATCTAATGCTAGTGCTAATATCTGGTCATTGTCATACTGTACGTGTCCTCTTTGATGGTAATAATTGATCACATGGCATTTAAGGATATCCCTTCATGTGAATATGTGATTAAATGGCATTAAAGCTTAACCCTTCTTGTATAAATGCAAATACAGTAATGTTAAAATTTCAATGTTAATGCTAACTTGCTAATGCTAGCGATCTAATGCTAGTGCTAATATCTGGTTATTTTCATACACTTCGTGTCCTCTTTAATGGAAATAAGAGATCAGATGCATTTAAAGCATAACCCTTCATGGGAATATGTGTTTAAATGGCGATAAAGCTGAACCCTTCTTGTGTATATGCAAATACAGCAATGTTAAAGTTTGAATGCTAATGCTAACTTGCTAATGCTAGTGCTAATATCTGGTCATTGTCATCCTGTATGTGTCCTCTATGATGGAAATAAGAGATCAGATGGCATTAAAGCATTACCCTTCATGGCAATATTAGATTAAATGGCATTAAAACTTAACCATTCTTGTATATATTCAAATACAGCAATGTTAAAGTTTGAATGCTAATGCTAACTTGCTAATGCTAGCGATCTAATGCTAGTGCTAATATCTGGTCATTTTCATACTCTTCGTGTCCTCAATGATGGAAATAAGACATCGGATGCCTTTTAAGCATAACCCGTCATTGGAATATGAGATTAAATGGCATTAAAGCTTAACCCCTCTTGTATATATGCAAATACAGCCATGTTAAAGTTTGAATGCTAATGCTAACATGCTAATGCTAGCGATCTAATTCTAGTGCTATTATCTGGTCATTGTCATACTGTATGTGTCCTCTAAGATGGAAATAAGAGATCAGATGCCATTAAATCATAACCCTTCATGTGAATGTGAGATTAAATGGCATTAAAGCTTAAGCCTTCTTGAAATTATGCAAATACAGTCAAGTTAAAATTTGAATGCTAATGCTAGCGATCTAATGCTAGTGCTAATATCTGGTCTTTTTCATGCTGTATGTGTCCTCTATGATGGAAATAAGAGATCAGATGTCATTAAATCATAACCCTTCATGGCAATATGAGATTAAATGTCATTAAAGCTTAACCCTTCTTCTAAAAATACAAAAACAACAATATTAAAGTTTGAATACTATTGCTAACTTGGTAATGCTAGCGATATAATGTTAGTGCAAATATCTGGTCATTTTCATACTGAACGAGTCGTCTATGATGGAAATAAGAGATCAGATGGCATTAAAGCATAACCCTTCATGGGAATATGAGATTCAATGGCATTAAAGCGGAACCCTTCTTTAATATAAGCAAATACAGCAATGTTAAAATTTGAATGCTAATGCTAACTTGCTAATGCTAGCGATCTAATGCGAGTGCTATTATCTGGTCATTGTCATCCTGTATGAGTCCTTTATTATGGAAATAAGAGATCCGATGGCATTAACTTATAACCCTTCTTGGCAATATGAGATTAAATGCCATTAAAGCTTAACCCTTCTTGTATATATACTAATTCAGCAATGTTAAAGTTTGAATGCTAATGCTAACTTGCTAATGCTAGCGATTTAATACTGGTGCTAATATCTGGTCATTTTCATACTGTATATGTCCTTATTTAATGGAAATAAGAGATCAGATGCCTTTCAAGCATAACCCTTCATGGGAATATGAGATTAAATGGCATTAAAGTTGAACCCTTCTTGTATATATGCAAATACAGCAATGTTAAAGTTTGAATGCTAATGCTAACTTGCTAATGCTATTGCTAATATCTGGTCATTGTCATCCTGTATGTGTCCTCTATGATGGAAATAAGAGATCAGATGGCATTAATGCATTACCCTTCATGGCAATATTAGATTAAATGGCATTAAAACTTAACCATTCTTGTATATATTCAAATACAGCAATGTTAAAGTTTGAATGCTAATGCTAACTTGCTAATGCTAGCGATCTAATGCTAGTGCTAATATCTGGTCATTTTCATACTCTTCGGTATCCTCTATAATGGAAATAAGAGATCAGATGCCTTTAAAGCATAACCCTTCATGGGAATATGAGATTTAATGGCAATAAAGCTCAACCCTTCTTGTTTATATGCAAATACAGCAATGTTAAAGTTTGAATGCTAATGCTAACTTGCAAATGCTAGCGATCTAATGCTAGTGCTAATATCTGGTCATTGTCATCCTGTATGAGTCCTTTATTATGGAAATAAGAGATCAGATGGCATTAACGTATAACCCTTCTTGTATATATACAAATACAGCAATGTTAAATTTTGAATTCTAATGCTAACTTGCCAATGCTAGCGATCTGATGCTAGTGCTAATATCTGTCATTAATAAGTCATGTATGTGTCCTCTATGATGGAAATAAGAGATCAGATGGCATTAAAGCATATCCTTTCCTGGCAATATGAGATTAAATGGCATTAAAGCTGAACCCGTCTTGTATGTATATAAATACAGTCATGTTAAAGTTTGAATGCTAATGCTAACTTGCTAATGCTAGCGATCTAATGCTAGTGCTAATATCTCGTCATTTTCATATTGTACTTGTCCTCTATGATGGAAATAAGAGATCAGATGGCATTAAAAACATAACCATTCATAGAATATGAGATTAAATGGCATTAAAGCTTAACCCTTCTTGTATAAATTCAAATACAGCAATGTTAAAGTTTGAATGCTAATGCTAACTTGCTAATGCTTGCGATCTAATGCTAGTGCTAATATCTGGTCATTTTCATACTGTACGTGTCCTCTATGATGGAAATAAGAGATTAGATGGCAATAAAGCATAACCCTTCATGGGAATTTGAGATTAAATGGCATTAAAGCTTAACCCTTCTTGTATAAATTCAAATAAAGCAATGTTAAAGTTTGAATGCTAATGCTAACTTGCTAATGCTAGCGATATAATGCTAGTGCTAAAATCTGGTAATTGTCAAACTGTACTTGTCCTCTATGATGGTAATAATTGATCACATGGCATTTAAGCATATCCCTTCATGTGAATATGTGATTATAGAGTATTAAAGCTTAACGCTTCTTGTATATATGCAAATACAGTAATGTTAAAATTTGAATGCTAATGCTAACTTGCTAATGCTAGTGCTAATATCTGGTCTTTGTCATCCTCTATGGGTCCTTTATGATGGAAATAAGAGATCCGATGGCATTAACGTATAACCCTTCATGGCTTATGAGATAAAATGGCATTAAAGCTTAACCCTTCTTGTATATATACAAATACAGCAATGTTAAATTTTGAATTCCAATGCTAACTTGCAAATGCTTGCGATCTAATGCTTGTGCTAATATCTGCTCATTGTCGTCATGTATGTGTCCTCTATGATGGAAATAAGAGATCAGATTGCATTAAAGCATATCCCTTCATGGCAATATGAGATTAAATGGCATTAAAGCTGAACCCGTCTTGTATATATATATAAATACAGCAATGTTAAAGTTTGAATGCTAATGCTAACTTGCTAATGCTAGCGATTCTAATGCTAGTGCTAATATCTCGTCATTTTCATACTGTACTTGTCCTCTATGATGGAAATAAGAGATCAGATGGCATTAAAGCATAACCCTTCATGGGAATATGAGATTAAATGGCATTGAAGCTTAACCCTTCTTGAACAAATTCAAATACAGTAATGTTAAAGATTGAATGCTAATGCTAACTTGCTAATGCTAGCGATCTAATGCTAGTGCTAATATCTGGTCATTTTCATTCTGTACGTGTCCTCTATGATGGAAATAAGAGATCAGATGGCATTTAAGCATAACCCTTCATGGGAATATGAGATTAAATGGCATTAAAGCTTGACCCTTCTTGTATAAATTCAAATACAGCAATGTTAAAGTTTGAATGCTCATGGTAACTTGCTAATGCTAGCGATCTAATGCTAGTGCTAATATCTGGTCATTGTCATACTGTACGTGTCCTCTTTGATGGTAATAATTGATCACATGGCATTTAAGGATATCCCTTCATGTGAATATGTGATTAAATGGCATAAAAGCTTAACCCTTCTTGTATAAATGCAAATACAGTAATGTTAAAATTTCAATGTTAATGCTAACTTGCTAATGCTAGCGATCTAATGCTAGTGCTAATATCTGGTTATTTTCATACTCTTCGTGTCCTCTTTAATGGAAATAAGAGATCAGATGCATTTAAAGCATAACCCTTCATGGGAATATGTGATTAAATGGCGATAAAGCTGAACCCTTCTTGTATATATGCAAATACAGCAATGTTAAAGTTTGAATGCTAATGCTAACTTGCTAATGCTAGTGCTAATATCTGGTCATTGTCATCCTGTATGTGTCCTCTATGATGGAAATAAGAGATCAGATGGCATTAAAGCATTACCCTTCATGGCAATATTAGATTAAATGGCATTAAACTTAACCATTCTTGTATATATTCAAATACAGCAATGTTAAAAGTTTGAATGCTAATGCTAACTTGCTAATGCTAGCGATCTAATGCTAGTGCTAATATCTGGTCATTTTCATACTCTTTCTGTGGTCCTCAATGATGGAAATAAGACATCGGATGCCTTTTAAGCATAACCGTCATTGGAATATGAGATTAAATGGCATTAAAAAACTTAACCCTCTTGTATATATGCAAATACAGCCATGTTAAAAAGTTTGAATGCTAATGCTAACATGCTAATGCTAGCGATCTAATTCTAGTGCTATTATCTGGTCATTGTCATACTGTATGTGTCCTCTAAGATGGAAATAAGAGATCAGATGCCATTAAATCATAACCCTTCATGTGAATGTGAGATTAAATGGCATTAAAGCTTAAGCCTTCTTGAAATTATGCAAATACAGTCAAGTTAAAATTTGAATGCTAATGCTAGCGATCTAATGCTAGTGCTAATATCTGGTCTTTTTCATACTGTATGTGTCTCTATGATGGAAATAAGAGATCAGATGTCATTAAATCATAACCCTTCATTGTAATATGAGATTAAATGTCATTAAAAGCTTAACCCTTCTTCTAAAAATACAAAAACAACAATATTAAAGTTTGAATACTATTGCTAACTTGGAAATGCTAGCGATATAATGTTAGAGCAAATATCTGGTCATTTTCATACTGAACGAGTCCTCTATGATGGAAATAAGAGATCAGATGGCATTAAAGCATAACCCTTCATGGGAATATGAGATTAAATGGCATTAAAGCGGAACCCTTCTTTAATATAAGCAAATACAGCAATGTTAAAATTTGAATGATAATGCTAACTTGCTAATGCTAGCGATCTAATGCGAGTGCTATTATCTGGTCATTGTCATCCTGTATGAGTCCTTTATTATGGAAATAAGAGATCCGATGGCATTAACTTATAACCCTTCTTGGCAATATGAGATTAAATGCCATTAAAGCTTAACCCTTCTTGTATATATACTAATTCAGCAATGTTAAAGTTTGAATGCTAATGCTAACTTGCTAATGCTAGCGATTTAATACTGGTGCTAATATCTGGTCATTTTCATACTGTATATGTCCTTATTTAATGGAAATAAGAGATCAGATGCCTTTAAAGCATAACCCTTCATGGGAATATGAGATTAAATGGCATTAAAGTTGAACCCTTCTTGTATATATGCAAATACAGCAATGTTAAAGTTTGAATGCTAATGCTAACTTGCTAATGCTATTGCTAATATCTGGTCATTGTCATCCTGTATGTGTCCTCTATGATGGAAATAAGAGATCAGATGGCATTAATGCATTACCCTTCATGGCAATATTAGATTAAATGGCATTAAAACTTAACCATTCTTGTATATATTCAAATACAGCAATGTTAAAGTTTGAATGCTAATGCTAACTTGCTAATGCTAGCGATCTAATGCTAGTGCTAATATCTGGTCATTTTCATACTCTTCGTGTCCTCTATAATGGAAATAAGAGATCAGATGCCTTTAAAGCATAACCCTTCATGGGAATATGAGATTTAATGGCAATAAAGCTCAACCCTTCTTGTTTATATGCAAATACAGCAATGTTAAAGTTTGAATGCTAATGCTAACTTGCAAATGCTAGCGATCTAATGCTAGTGCTAATATCTCGTCATTTTCATACTGTACTTGTGCTCTATGATGGAAATATGAGATCAGATGGCATTAAAGCATATCCCTTCATGGCAATATGAGATTAAATGGCATTAAAGCTGAACCCTTCTTGTATATATATAAATACAGCAATGTTAAAGTTTGAATGCTAATGCTTACTTGCTAATGCTTGCGATCTAATGCTAGTTCTAATATCTCATCATTTTCATACTGTACTTGTCCTCTATGATGGAAATAAGAGATCAGATGGCATTAAAGCATAACCCTTCATGGGAATATGAGATTAAATGGCATTAAAGCTTAACCCTTCTTGTATAAATTCAAATACAGCAATGTTAAAGATTGAATGCTAATGCTAACTTGCTAATTCTAGCGATCTAATGCTAGTGCTAATATCTGGTCATTGTTATACTGTACGTGTCCTCTTTGATGGTAATAATTGATCACATGGCATTAAAGCATATCCCTTCATGTGAATATGTGATTAAATGGCTTTAAAGCTTAACCCTTCTTGTATATATTCAAATACAGCAATGTTAAAGTTTGAATGCTAATGCTAACTTGCTAATGCTAGCGATCTAATGCTAGTGCTAATATCTGGTCATTTTCATACTCTTCTTGTCCTCTATAATGGAAATAAGAGATCAGATGCCTTTAAAGCATAACCCTTCATGGGAATATGATATTTAATGGCAATAAAGCTCAACCCTTCTTGTTTATATGCAAATACAGCAATGTTAAAGTTTGAATGCTAATGCTAACTTGCAAATGCTAGCGATCTATTGCTAGTGCTAATATCTGGTCATTGTCATCCTGTATGTGTCCAATATGATGGAAATAAGAGATCAGATGGCATTAAAGCATAACCCTCCATGGGAATATGAGATTAAATGGCATTAAAGTTTAACCCTTCTTGTATATATGCAAATACAGTAATGGTAAAATTTGAATGCTAATGCAAAATTGCTAATGCTAGCGTTCTAATGCTAGTGCTAATATCTGGTCATTGTCATCCTGTATTTGTCCTCTATGATGGAAATAAGAGATCAGATGGCATTAAAGCATTACCCTTCATGGCATTATTAGATTAAATGGCATTAAAACTTAACCATTCTTCTATATATTCAAATACAGCAATGTTTAAGTTTGAATGCTAATGCTAACTTGCTAATGCTAGCGATCTAATGCTAGTGCTAATATCTGGTCATTGTCAAACTGTACGTGTCCTCTTTGATGGTAATAATTGATCACATGGCATTTAAGCATATCCCTTTATGTGAATATGTGATTAGATGGCATAAAAGCTTAATGCTTCTTGTATTTAGGCAAATACAGTAATGTTAAAATTTGAATGCTAATGCTAACTTGCTAATGCTAGCGATCTAATGCTAGTGCTAATATCTGGTCATTTTCATACTCTTTGTGTCCTCTTTAATGGAAATAAGAGATCAGATGACTTCAAAGCATAACGCTTCATGGGAATATGAGATTAAATGGCAATAGAGCTGAACCCTTCTTGTATATATGCAAATACAGCAATGTTAAAGTTTGAATGCTCATGCTAACTTGCAAATGATAGCGATCTAATGCTAGCGCTAATATCTGCTCATTGTCATCATGTATGTGTCCTCAATGATGGAAATAAGAGATCAGATGGCATTAAAGCATTTTCCTTCATGGCAATATGAGATTAAATGGCATTAAAGCTGAACCCTTCTTGTATATATATAAATACAGCAATGTTAAATTTTGAATGCTAATGCTAACTTGCTAATGCTAGCGATCTAATGCTAGTGCTAATATCTCGTCATTTACATACTGTACTTTTCCTCTTTGATGGAAATAAGAGATCAGATGGCATTAAAGCATAACCCTTCATGGGAATATGAAGTTAAATGGCATTAAAGCTTAACCCTTCTTGTTTATATGCAAATACAGCAATGTTAAAGTTTGAATGCTAATGATAACTTGCTAATGCTAACGATCTAATGCTAGTGCTAATATCTGGTCATTGTCATACTGTACGTGTCCTCTTTGATGGTAATCATTGATCACATGGCATTTAAGCATATCCCTTCATGTGAGTATGTGATTAAATGGCATTAAAACTTAACCCTTCTTGTATATATGCAAATACAGTAATGTTAAAATTTGAATGCTAATGCTAACTTGCTAATGCTAGCGATCTAATGCTAGTGCTAATATCTGCTCATTGTCGTCATGTATGTGTCCTCTATGATGGAAATAAGAGATCAGATGGCATTAAAGCATATCCCTTTATGGCAATATGAGATTTAATGGCATTAAAGCTTAACCCTTCTTGTATATATGCAAATACAGCAATGTTACAGATTGAATGCTAATGCTAACTTGCTAATGCTAGCGATCTAATGCTAGTGCTAATATCTCGTCATTTTCATACTGTAAGTGTCCTCTATGATGGAAATAAGACATCAGATGGCATTAAAGCGTATCCCTTCATGGGAAAATGAGATTAAATGGCATTAAAGCTTAACCCTTCTTGTATATATGCAAATACAGCAATGTTAAAGTTTGAATGCTAATGCTAACTTGCTAATGCTGACGATCTAATGCTAGTGCTAATATCTGGTCATTGTCATACTGTTCGTGTCCTCTTTGATGGTAATAATTGATCTCATGGCATTGAAGCATATCCCTTCATGTGAATATGTGATTAAATGGCATTAAAGCTTAACCCTTCTTGTATATATGCAAATACAATAATGTTAAAATTTGAATGCTAATGCTAACTTGCTAATGCTTGCGACCTAATGCTAGTGCTAATATCTGGTCATTTTCATACTCTTCGTGTCCTCTTTAATGGAAATAAGAGATCAGATGCCTTTAAAGCATAACCCTTCATGGGAATATGTGATTAAATGTCAATTAAGCTGAACCCTTCATGTATATATGCAAATGCAGCAATGTTAAAGTTTGAATGCTAATGCTAACTTGCTAATGCTAGTGCTAATATCTGGTCATTGTCATCCTGTATGTGTCCTCTATGATGGAAATAAGAGATCAGATGGCATTAAAGCATTATCCTTCATGGGAATATTAGATGTAATGGCATTAAAGCATAACCATTCTTGTATATATTCAAATACAGCAATGTTAAAGTTTGAATGCTAATGCTAACTTGCTAATGCTAGCGATCTAATGCTAGTGCTAATATCTGGTCATTGTCAAACTGTACGTGTCCTCTTTGATGGTAATAATTGATCACATGGCATTTAAGCATATCCCTTCATGTGATTATGTGATTAGATGGCATTAAAGCTTAACACTTCTTGTATATATGCAAATACAGTAATCTTAAATTTTGAATGCTAATGCTTACTTGCTAATGCTAGCGATCTAATGCTAGTGCTAATATCTGGTCATTTTCATTCTGTTCGTGTCCTCAATGATGGAAATAAGAGATCAGATGCCTTTAAAGCATAATCCTTCATGGGAATATGAGATTTAATGGCATTAAAGCTTAACCCTTCTTGTATATATGCAAATACAGCAATGCTAAAGTTTGAATGCCAATGCTAACTTGCTAATGCTAGCGATCTAATTCTAGTGCTAATATCTGGTCATTGTCATACTGTATGTGTCCTCTATGATGGAAATAAGAGATCAGATGCCATTAAATCATAACCCATCATGTGAATATGAGATTAAATGCCATAAAAGCTTAACCCTTCTTGTAATTATGCAAATACAGTCATGTTAAAATTTGAATGCTAATGCTAGCGATCTAATGCTAGTGCTAATATCTGGTCATTTTCATACTGTACGTGTCCTCAATGATGGAAATAAGAGATCAGATGGGATTAAAGCATAACCCTTCATGGGATTATGAGATTAAATGGCATTAAAGCTTAACCCTTCTTGTATAAATGCAAATACAGCAATGTTAAAGTTTGAATGCTAATGGTAACTTGCTAATGCTAGCGATCTAATGCAAGTGCTAATTTCTGGTCATTGTCAAACTGTACATGTTCTCTTTAATGATAATAATCGATCACATGGAATTTAATCATATCCCTTCATGTGAATATGTGATTAGATGGCATTAAAGCTTAACGCTTCTTGTATATATGCAAATACAGTAATGTTAAAATTTGAATGCTAATCCTAACTTGCTAATGCTAGCGATCTAATGCTAGTGCTAATATCTGGTCATTTTCATACTCTTCGTGTCCTCTTAAATGGAAATAAGAGATCAGATGCCTTTAAAGCATAACCCTTCATGTGAATATGAGATTAAATGGCAATAAAGCTGAACCCTTCTTGTATATATGCAAATACAGCTATTTTAAAGTTTGAATGCTAATGCTAACTTGCAAATGCTTGCGATCAAATGCTTGTGCTAATATCTGCTCATTGTCGTCATGTATGTGTCCTCTATGATGGAAATAAGAGAACAGATGGCATTAAAGCATATCCCTTCATGGCAATATGAGATTAAATGGCATTAAAGCTGAACCCTTCTTGTATATATGCAAATACAGCAAAGTTAAAGTTTGAATGCTAATGCTAACTTGCTAATGCTAGCGATCTAATGCTAGTGCTAATATCTCGTCATTTCATACTGTACTTGTCCTCTATGATGGAAATAAGAGATCAGATGGCATTAAAGCATAACCCTTCATGGGAATATGAGATTAAATGGCATTAAAGCTTAACCCTTCTTGTATAAATTCAAATACAGCAATGTTAAAGAATGAATGCTAATGCTAACTTGCTAATGCTAGCGATCTAATGCTAGTGCTAATATCTGGTCATTTTTCATACTGTAATGGGTGTCCTCTATGATGGAAATAAGAGATCAGATGGCATTCAAGCATAACCCTTCATGGGAATATGAGATTAAATGGTAATAAAGCTTAACCCTTCTTGTTTATATGCAAATACAGCAATGTTAAAGTTTGAATTCTAATGCTTACTTGCTAATGCTAGTGCTAATATCTGGTCATTGTCATCCTGTCTGTGTCCTCTATGATGGAAATAAGAGATCAGATGGCATTTAAGCATTACCCTTCATGGCAATTTTACATTAAATGGCATTAAAGCTGAACCATTCTTGTATATATTCAAATACAGCAATGTTAAAGTTTAAATGCTAATGCTAACTTGCTAATGCTAGCGATCTAATGCTAGTGCTAATATCTGGTCATTGTCAAACTGTACGTGTCCTCTTTGATGGTAATAATTGATCACATGGCATTTAAGCATATCCCTTCATGAGAATATGTGATTAGATGGCATTAAAAGCTAACGCTTTCTTGTATATATGCAAATACAGTTATGTTAAAATTTGAATGCTAATGCTAACTTGATAATGCTAGCGATCTAATGCTAGTGCTGATATCTGGTCATTGTCAAACTGTACGTGTCCTCTTTGATGGTAATAATTGATCACATGGCATTTAAGCATATCCCTTCATGTGAATATGTGATTAGATGGCATTAAAGCTTAACGCTTCTTGTATATATGCAAATACAGCAATGTTTAAATTTGAATGCTAATGCTTACTTGCTAATGCTAGCGATCTAATGCTAGTGCTAATATCTGGTCATTTTCATACTGTTCGTGTCCTCAATGATGGAAATAAGAGATCGGATGCCTTTAAAGCCTAACTTGTCATGGGAATATGAGATTAAATGGCATTAAAGCTTAACGCCTCTTGTATATATGCAAATACAGCAATGTTAATGTTTGAATCCTAATGCTATCTTGCTAGTGCTAGCGATCTAATTCTAGTGCTAATATCTGGTCATTGTCATACTGTATGTGTCCTCTAAGATGGAAATAAGTGATCAGATGCCATTAAATCATAAACCTTCATGTGAATGTGAGATTAAATGGCATTAAAGCTTAAGCCTTCTTGTAATTATGCAAATACAGTCATGTTACAATTTGAATGCTAATGCTAGCGATCTAATGCTAGTGCTAATATCTGGTCATTTTCATACTGTATGTGTCCTCTATGATGGAAATACGAGATCAGATGTCATTAAATCATAACCCTTCATGGCAATATGAGATTAAATGGCATTAAAGCTGAACCCTTCTTGTATATATGCAAATACAGCTATTTTAAAGTTTGAATGCTAATGCTAACTTGCAAATGCTTGCGATCAAATGCTTGTGCTAATATCTGCTCATTGTCGTCATGTATGTGTCCTCTATGATGGAAATAAAGAGAACAGATGGCATTAAAACCATATCCCTTCATGGCAATATGAGATTAAATGGCATTAAAGCTGAACCCTTCTTGTATATATGCAAATACAGCAAAGTTAAAGTTTGAATGCTAATGCTAACTTGCTAATGCTAGCGATCTAATGCTAGTGCTAATATCTCGTCATTTCATACTGTACTTGTCCTCTATGATGGAAATAAGAGATCAGATGGCATTAAAGCATAACCCTTCATGGGAATATGAGATTAAATGGCATTAAAGCTTAACCCTTCTTGTATAAATTCAAATACAGCAATGTTAAAGAATGAATGCTAATGCTAACTTGCTAATGCTAGCGATCTAATGCTAGTGCTAATATCTGGTCATTTTCATACTGTACGTGTCCTCTATGATGGAAATAAGAGATCAGATGGCATTCAAAGCATAACCCTTCATGGGAATATGAGATTAAATGGTAATAAAAGCTTAACCCTTCTTGTTTATATGCAAATACAGCAATGTTAAAGTTTGAATTCTAATGCTTACTTGCTAATGCTAGTGCTAATATCTGGTCATTGTCATCCTGTCTGTGTCCTCTATGATGGAAATAAGAGATCAGATGGCATTTAAGCATTACCCTTCATGGCAATTTTACATTAAATGGCATTAAAGCTGAACCATTCTTGTATATATTCAAATACAGCAATGTTAAAGTTTAAATGCTAATGCTAACTTGCTAATGCTAGCGATCTAATGCTAGTGCTAATATCTGGTCATTGTCAAACTGTACGTGTCCTCTTTGATGGTAATAATTGATCACATGGCATTTAAGCATATCCCTTCATGAGAATATGTGATTAGATGGCATTAAAGCTTAACGCTTCTTGTATATATGCAAATACAGTTATGTTAAAATTTGAATGCTAATGCTAACTTGATAATGCTAGCGATCTAATGCTAGTGCTGATATCTGGTCATTGTCAAACTGTACGTGTCCTCTTTGATGGTAATAATTGATCACATGGCATTTAAGCATATCCCTTCATGTGAATATGTGATTAGATGGCATTAAAGCTTAACGCTTCTTGTATATATGCAAATACAGCAATGTTTAAATTTGAATGCTAATGCTTACTTGCTAATGCTAGCGATCTAATGCTAGTGCTAATATCTGGTCATTTTCATACTGTTCGTGTCCTCAATGATGGAAATAAGAGATCGGATGCCTTTAAAGCCTAACTTGTCATGGGAATATGAGATTAAATGGCATTAAAGCTTAACGCCTCTTGTATATATGCAAATACAGCAATGTTAATGTTTGAATCCTAATGCTATCTTGCTAGTGCTAGCGATCTAATTCTAGTGCTAATATCTGGTCATTGTCATACTGTATGTGTCCTCTAAGATGGAAATAAGTGATCAGATGCCATTAAATCATAAACCTTCATGTGAATGTGAGATTAAATGGCATTAAAGCTTAAGCCTTCTTGTAATTATGCAAATACAGTCATGTTACAATTTGAATGCTAATGCTAGCGATCTAATGCTAGTGCTAATTTCTGGTCATTTTCATACTGTATGTGTCCTCTATGATGGAAATACGAGATCAGATGTCATTAAATCATAACCCTTCATGGCAATATGAGATTAAATGGCATTAAAGCTTAACCCTTCTTCTATATATACAAAAACAACAATATTAAAGTTTGAATACTATTGCTAACTTGGTAATGCTAGCGATCTAATGCTAGTGCAAATATCTGGGAATTTTCATACTGTACGTGTCCTCAATGATGGAAATAAGAGATCAGATGGGATTAAAGCATAACCCTTCATGGGATTATGAGGATTAAATGGCATTAAAAGCTTAACCCTTCTTGTATAAATGCAAATACAAAATGATAAAGTTTGAATGCTAATGGTAACTTGCTAATGCTAGCGATCTAATGCTAGTGCTAATTTCTGGTCATTGTCAAACTGTATGTGTCCTCTAAGATGGAAATAAGTGATCAGATGCCATTAAATCATAAACCTTCATGTGAATGTGAGATTAAATGGCATTAAAGCTTAAGCCTTCTTGTAATTATGCAAATACAGCTATTTTAAAGTTTGAATGCTAATGCTAACTTGCAAATGCTTGCGATCAAATGCTTGTGCTAATATCTGCTCATTGTCGTCATGTATGTGTCCTCTATGATGGAAATAAGAGAACAGATGGCATTAAAGCATATCCCTTCATGGCAATATGAGATTAAATGGCATTAAAGCTGAACCCTTCTTGTATATATACAAATACAGCAATGTTAAAGTTTGAATGCTAATGCTAACTTGCTAATGCTAGCGATCTAATGCTAGTGCTAATATCTCGTCATTACATACTGTACTTGTCCTCTATGATGGAAATAAGAGATCAGATGGCATTAAAGCATAACCCTTCATGGGAATATGAGATTAAATGGCATTAAAGCTTAACCCTTCTTGTATAAATTCAAATACAGCAATGTTAAAGAATGAATGCTAATGCTAACTTGCTAATGCTAGCGATCTAATGCTAGTGCTAATATCTGGTCATTTTCATACTGTACGTGTCCTCTATGATGGAAATAAGAGATCAGATGGCATTCAAGCATAACCCTTCATGGGAATATGAGATTAAATGGTAATAAAGCTTAACCCTTCTTGTATATATGCAAATACAGCAATGTTAAAGTTTGAATTCTAATGCTTACTTGCTAATGCTAGTGCTAATATCAGGTCATTGTCATCCTGTCTGTGTCCTCTATGATGGAAATAAGAGATCAGATGGCATTTAAGCATTACCCTTCATGGCAATTTTACATTAAATGGCATTAAAGCTGAACCATTCTTGTATATATTCAAATACAGCAATGTTAAAGTTTAAATGCTAATGCTAACTTGCTAATGCTAGCGATCTAATGCTAGTGCTAATATCTGGTCATTGTCAAACTGTACGTGTCTCTTTGATGGTAATAATTGATCACATGGCATTTTAAGCATATCCTTCATGAGAAAGAGAATATGTGATTAGATGGCATTAAAGCTTAACGCTTCTTGTATATATGCAAATACAGTTATGTTAAAATTTGAATGCTAATGCTAACTTGCTAATGCCAGCGATCTAATGCTAGTGCTGATATCTGGTCATTGTCAAACTGTTCGTGTCCTCTTTGATGGTAATAATTGATCACATGGCATTTAAGCATATCCCTTCATGTGAATATGTGATTAGATGGCATTAAAGCTTAACACTTCTTGTATATATGCAAATACAGCAATGTTTAAATTTGAATGCTAATGCTTACTTGCTAATGCTAGCGATCTAATGCTAGTGCTAATATCTGGTCATTTTCATACTGTTCGTGTCCTCAATGATGGAAATAAGAGATCGGATGCCTTTTAAGCCTAACCCGTCATGGGAATATGAGATTAAATGGCATTAAAGCTTGACGCCTCTTGTATATATGCAAATACAGCAATGTTAATGTTTGAATCCTAATGCTATCTTGCTAGTGCTAGCGATCTAATTCTAGTGCTAATATCTGGTCATTGTCATACTGTATGTGTCCTCTAAGATGGAAATAAGTGATCAGATGCCATTAAATCATAAACCTTCATGTGAATGTGAGATTAAATGGCATTAAAGCTTAAGCCTTCTTGTAATTATGCAAATACAGTCATGTTAAAATTTGAATGCTAATGCTAGCGATCTAATGCTAGTGCTAATATCTGGTCATTTTCATACTGTATGTGTCCTCTATGATGGAAATACGAGATCAGATGTCATTAAATCATAACCCTTCATGGCAATATGAAAGATTAAATGGCATTAAAAGCTTAACCCTTCTTCTATATACAAAAAACAATAATAAAAGTTTGAATACTATTGCTAACTTGGTAATGCTAGCGATCTAATGCTAGTGCAAATATCTGGGAATTTTCATACTGTACGTGTCCTCTATGATGGAAATAAGAGATCAGATGGCATTAAAGCATAACCCCTCATGGGAATATGAGATTAAATGGCATTAAAGCGGAACCCTTCTTTAATATAAGCAAATACAGCAATGTTAAAATTTGAATGCTAATGCTAACTTGCTAATGCTAGCGATCTAATGCTAGTGCTATTATCTGGTCATTGTCATCCTGTATGAGTCCTTTATTATGGAAATAAGAGATCCGATGGCATTCACGTTTAGCCCTTCATGGCAATATGAGATTAAATGGCATTAAAGCTTAACCCTTCTTGTATATATACAAATACAGCAATGTTAAAGTTTGAATGCTAATGCTAACTAGCTAATGCTAGCGATTTAATACTGGTGCTAATATCTGGTCATTTTCATACTGTATATGTCCTTATTCAATGGAAATAAGAGATCAGATGCCTTTAAAGCATAACCCTTCATGGGAATATGAGATTAAATGGCATTAAAGTTGAACACTTCTTGTATATTTGCAATTACAGCAATGTTAAAGTTTGAATGCTAATGCTAACTTGCTAATGCTAGCGATCTAATGCTAGTGCTAATATCTGGTCATTGTCATCCTGTATGAGTCTTTTATTATGGAAATAAGAGATCCGATGGCATTAACGTATAACCCTTCATGGCAATATGAGATTAAATGGCATTAAAGCTTAACCCTTCTTGTATAAATTCAAATACAGCAATGTTAAAGTTTGAATGCTAATGCTAATTTGTTAATGCTAGCGATCTAATGCTATTGCTAATATCTGGTCATTTTAATACTGTACGTGTCCTCTATGATGGAAATAAGAATCCAGATGGCATTAAAAGCATAACCCTTCATGGGAATATGAGATTAAATGGCATTTAAGCTTAACCCTTCTTGTATATATGCAAATACAGCAATGTAAAAGTTTGAATGCTAATGCTAACTTGCTAATTCTAACGATCTAATGCTATTGCTAATATCTGGTCATTGTCATACTGTTCGTGTCCTCTTTGATGGTAATAATTGATCACATGGCATTTAAGCATATCCCTTCATGTTAATATGTGATTAAATGGCATTAAAGCTTAACCCTTCATGGGAATATGAGATTAAATGGCATTAAAGTTGAACCCTTCTTCTATATATGCAAATACAGTAATGTTAAAGTTTGAATGCTAATGCTAACTTGCTAATGCTAGCGATATAATGCTAGTGCTATTATCTGGTCATTGTCATCCTCAATGTGTCCTCTATGATGGAAATAAGAGATCAGATGGCATTAAAGCCTTACCCTCCATGGCAATATTAGATTAAATTTCATTAAAGCTTTACCATTCTTGTATATATTCAAATACTGCAATGTTAAAGTTTGAATGCTAATGCTAACTTGCTAATGCTAGCGATATAATGCTAGTGCTAACATCTGCTCATTGTCGTCATGTATGTGTTCTCTATGATGGAAATAAGAGATCAGATGGCATTAAAGCATATCCCTTCATGGAAATATGAGATTAAATGGCATTAAAGCTGAACCCTTCTTGTATATATACAAATACAGCAATGTAAAAGTTTGAATGCTAATGCTAACCTGCTAATGCTAGCGATCTAATGATAGTGCTAATATCTCGTCATTTTCATACTGTTCTTGTCCTCTATGATGGAAATAAGAGATCAGATGCCATTAAAGCATATCCATTCATGGGAATATGAGATTAAATGGCATTAAAGCTTAACCCTTCTTGTATAAATTCAAATACAGCAATGTTAAAATTTGAATGCTAATGCTAACTTGTTAATGCTAGCGATCGAATGCTAGTGCTAATATCTTGTCATTTTCATACTGTACGTGTCCTCTATGATGGAAATAAGAGATTAGATGGCATTAAAGCATAACCCTTCATTGGAAAATGAGATTAAATGGCATTAAAGCTTAACCCTTCTTGTATATATGCAAATACAGCAATGTTAAAGTTTGAATGCTAATGCTAACTTGCTAATGCTAACGATCTAATTCTAGTGCTAATATCTGGTAATTGTCATACTGTACGTGTCCTCTTTGATGGTAATAATTGATCACTTGGCATTTAAGCATATCCCTTCATGTGAATATGTGATTAAATGGCATTAAAGCTTAACCCTTCTTGTATATATCCAAATACAGCAATGTAAAAATTTGAATGCTAATGCTTTCTTGCTAATGCTAGCGATCTAATGCTAGTGCTAACATCTGCTAATTGTCGTCATGTATGTGTCCTCTATGATCTAAATATGAGATCAGATGGCATTAAAGTATATCCCTTCATGGCAATATGAGATTAAATGGCATTAAAGCTGAACCCTTCTTGTATATATACAAACACAGCAATGTTAAAGTTTGAATGCTAATGCTAACTTGCTAATGCTAGCGATCTAATGCTAAAAGCAATATCTGGTCATTTTCATACTCTTCGTGTCTCTTTAATGGAAATAAGAGATCAGATGCCTTTAAAGCTAATAACCCTTCATGGAATATGAGATTAAATGGCAATAAAGCTGAACCCTTCTTGTATATATGCAAATACAGCAATGTTAAAGTTTGAATGCTAATGCTAACTTACAAATGCTAGCGATCTAATGCTAGTGCTAATATCTGCTAATTGTCGTCATGTATGTGTCCTCTATGATCTAAATATGAGATCAGATGGCATTAAAGTATATCCCTTCATGGCAATATGAGATTAAATGGCATTAAAGCTGAACCCTTCTTGTATATATACAAACACAGCAATGTTAAAGTTTGAATGCTAATGCTAACTTGCCAATGCTAGCGAACTTATGCTAGTGCTAATATCTGGTCATTTTCATACTGTACGTGTCCTCTATGATGAAAATAAGAGATCTGATGGCATTAAAGTATAACCCTTCAGGGGAATATGAGATTAAAAGGCATTAAAGCTTAACCCTTCTTGTATAAATGCAAATACAGCAATGTTAAAAGTTTGAATGCTAATGCTAACTGCTAATTCTAACGATCTAATGATAGTGCTAATATCTGGTCATTGTCATATATGCATTGTCTCTTTGATGGTAATAATTGATCTCTGTGGCATTTAAACTATCCTTCAGGGAATATGAGATTAAAAGGCATTAAAGCTAACCCCTTCTTGTATATATGCAAATACAGTAATGTTAAAATTTGAATGCTAATGCTAACTTGCTAATGCTAGCGATCTAATGCTAGTGCTAATATCTGGTCATTTTCATACTGTTCGTGTCTCAATGATGGAAATAAGAGATCGGATGCCTTTAAAGCCTAACCGTCATGGGAATATGAGATTAAATAGCATGAAAGCTAATCCTCTTGTATATATGCAAATACAGCAATGTTAATGTTTGAATCCTAATGCTATCTTGCTAATGCTAGCGATCTAATTCTAGTGCTAATATCTGGTCATTGTCATACTGTATGTGTCCTCTAAGATGGAAATAAGTGATCAGATGCCATTAAATCATAAACCTTCATGTGAATGTAAGATTAAATGGCATTAAAGCTTAAAACCTTCTTGTAATTATGCAAATACAGTCATGTTAAAATTTGAATGCTAATGCTTGCGATCTAATGCTAGTGATAATATCTGGTCATTTCATACTGTATGTGTTCTCTACTTGATGGAAAAATTTAGATCAGATGTCATTAAAATCATACACTTCATGGCAATATGAGATTAAATGGCATTAAAAACTTAACCCTTCTTCTATATATACAAAAACAACAATATTAAAGTTTGAATACTATTGCTAACTTGGTAATGCTAGCGATCTAATGCTAGTGCAGATATCTGGGAATTTTCATACTGTGCGTGTCCTCTATGATGGAAATAATTGATCAGATGGCATTAAAGCATAACCCTTCATGGGAATATGAGATTAAATGGCATTAAAAACGGAACCTTCTTAATATAAGTCAAATACACCAATGTTAAAATTTGAATGCTAATGCTAACTTGCTAATGCTAGCGATCTAATGCTAGTGCTAATTATCTGGTCATTGTCATCTCTATCAGTCCTTATTATGGGGCAAGAGATCCGATGGCATTAAGCATAGCCCTTCATGGCAATATGAGATTAAATGGCATTAAAGCTTAACCCTTCTTGTATCTATACAAATACAGCAATGTTAAAGTTTGAATGCTAATGCTAATGCTAATGCTAGCGATTTAATACTGGTGCTAATATCTGGTCATTTCATACTGTATATGTCATATTCAATGGAAATAAAAGATCAGATGCCTTTAAAGCATAACTCTTCATGGGAATATGAGATTAAATGGCATTATAGTTGAACACTTCTTGTATATTTGCAATTACAGCAATGTTAAAAAAAGTTTGAATGCTAATGCTAACTTGCTAATGCTAGCGATCTATAATGCTAGTGCTAATATCTGGTCATTGTCATCCTGTATATGAGTCTTTTATTATGGTAATAAGATATCACGATGGCATTTAAGTATAACCCTTCATGGCAATATGAGATTAAATGGCATTAAAAGCTAACCCTTCTTATATATATTCAAATACAGCAATGTTAAATTTTGAATGCTAATGCTAACTTGCTAATGCTAGCGATCTAATGCTATTGCTAATATCTGGTCATTTTCATACTGTTCTTGTCTCTTTGATGGTAATAATTGATCACATGGCATTAAAGCAAAACCCTTCGTGGGAATATGAGATTAAATGGCATTTAAAGCTAACCCTTCTTGTATATATGCAAATACAGCAATGTAAAAGTTTGAATGCTAATGCTAACTTTGCTAATGCTAACGATCTAATGTATTGCTATCTGCTCATTGTCATACTGTTCGTGTCCTCTTTGATGGTAATAATTGATCACATGGCATTTAAGCATAATCCTTCATGTTAATATGCCATTAAAGGCATAATCCTTCATGGGAATATGAGATTAAATGGCATTAAAGCTTAACCCTTCTTCTATATATGCAAATACAGCAATGTTAAAGTTTGAATGCTAATGCTAACTTGCTAATGCTAAGCGATATAATGCTAGTGCTATTATCTGGTCATTGTCATCCTCTATGTGTCCTCTATGATGGAAATAAGAGATCAGATGGCATTAAAAATAACCCTCCATGGCAATATTAGATTAAATTTCATTAAAGCTTAACCATTCTTGTATATATTCAAATACTGCAATGTTAAAGTTTGAATGCTAATGCTTACTTGCTAATGCTAGCGATATAATGCTAGTGCTAATATCTGCTCATTTCATCATGTATGTGTTCTCTATGATGGAAAAAGAGATCAGATGCCATTAAAAAGCATGTCCCTTCATGGAAATATGAGATTAAAATGGCATTAAAAGCGAACCTTGTATATAAACAAATACAGCAATGTAAAAGTTTGAATGCTAATGCTAACTTGCTAATGCTAGCGATCTAATGATAGTGCTAATATCTCGTCATTTTCATACTGTTCTTTGTCTCTATGATGGAAATAAAGAGATCAGATGCCATTAAAAGCATATCCATTCATGGGAATATGAGATTAAAAGGCATTAAAGCTTAACCTTCTTGTATAAATTCAAATACAGCAATGTTAAAGTTTGAATGCTAATGCTAACTTGCTAATGCTAGCGATCTAATGCTAGTGCTAATATCTTGTCATTTTTATACTGTACGTGTCTCTAATGATGGAAATAAGAGATTAGATGTCATTAAAAACATAACCCTTCATTGGAAAATGAGATTAAATGGCATTAAAGCTTAACCCTTCTTGTATATATGCAAATACAGCAATGTTTGAAGTTCGAATGCTAATGCTAACTTGCTAATGCTTTTCACGATCTAATGCTAGTGCTAATATCTGGTAATTGTCATACTGTGCGTGTCCTCTTTGATGGACATAATTGATCAGATGGCATTTAAGCATAACCCTTCATGTGAATATGTGATTAAATGGCATTAAAAGCTAAACCTTCTTGTATATATCCAAATACAGCAATGTTAAAAATTTGAATGCTAATGCTTACTTGCTAATGCTAGCGATCTAATGCTAGTGCTAATATCTGGTCATTTTCATACTCTTCGTGTCTCTTTAATGGAAATAAGAATCAGATGCCTTTAAAAGCATAACCCTTCATGGGGAATATGAGATTAAATGGCAATAAAAAGCTGAACCCTTCTTGTATATATGCAAATACAGCAATGTTAAAAGTTTGAATGCTAATGCTAACTTGCAAATGCTAGCGATGTAATGCTAGTGCTAATATCTGGTCATTGTCATACTGTTCATGTCCTCTATGATGGAAATAAAGATCAGATGGCATTAAAGTATAACCCTTCATGGGAATATGAGATTAAATGGCATTAAAGCTGAACCCTTCTTGTATATATACAAATACAGCAATGTTAAAGTTTGAATGCTAATGCTAACTTGCTAATGCTAGCGAACTAATGCTAGTGCTAATATCTGGTCATTTTCATCATACTGTATGTGTCCTCTATGATGGAAATAAGAGATCAGATGGCATTAAAACATAACCCTTCATGGAATATGAGATTAAAAGGCATTAAAGCTTAAACCTTCTTGTATAAATGCAAATACAGCAATGTTAAAGTTTGAATGCTAATGCTAACTTGCTAATTCTAACGATCTAATGATAGTGCTAATATCTGGTCATTGTCATACTGTACGTGTCCTCTTTGATGGTAATAATTGATCTCATGGCATTTAAGCATATCCCTTCAGGGGAATATGAGATTAAAAGGCATTAAAGTTTAACCCTTCTTGTATATATGCAAATACAGTAATGTTAAAATTTGAATGCTAATGCAAACTTGCTAATGCTAGCGATCTAATGCTAGTGCTAATATCTGGTCATTTCCATACTATGCGTGTCCTCTTTGATGGAAATTAGAGATCAGATGCCTTTAAAAAGCATAACCCTTCATGGGAATATGAGATTAAATGGCATTAAAGCTTACCCTTCTAGTATATATGCAAATACAGCAATGTTAAAGATTGAATGCTAATGCTATCTTGCTAATGCTGAATCTAATGCTTTAATATCTGGTCATTGTCATCCTGTATGTGTCCTCTATGATGGAAATAAGAGATTAGATGGCATTAAAGCATAACCCTTCATTGGAAAATGAGATTAAATGGCATTAAAAGCTTAACCCTTCTTGTATATATACAAATAAGCAATGTTAAAATTTGAATGCTAATGCTAACTTGCTAATGCTAGCGATCTAATGCAAGTGCTAATATCTGGTCATTGTCAAACTGTACCTGTCCTTTTGATGGTAGAATTGAACACATAGCATTAAAAGCATTTAATATGCCAATACAGATATCCTACATGTGAATATGTGATTATATGGCATTAAAAATTCATGTATATATGCAAATACAGTAATGTTAAAGTTTGAATGCTAATGCTAACTTGCTAATGCTAGCGATCTAATGCTAGTGCTAATATCTGGTCATTTTCATACTTTTCGTGTCCTCTATGATGGAAATTAGAGATCAGATGCCTTTAAAAGCATAACCCTTCATGGGAATATGGATTAAGCTTTCTTGTAAACAACTTAACCTGTTCTATATATGCAAATACAGCAATGTTAAGTTTGAATTCTAATGCCTTGCTAATGCTAGATCTAATTTAAAAGTGCTAATATCAGGTCATTGTCATGCTGTATGTGTCCTTAAGATGGAAATAAGAGATCAAGATGCCATTAAACTCATAACCCTTCATGTGAATATGAGATTAAATGGCATTAAAGCTTAACCCTTCTTGTAATTATGCAAATACAGTCATGTTAAAGTTTGAATGCTAATGCTAACTGCTAATGCTAATGCTAATAATCTGGTCATTTTCATTCTGTACGTGTCCTCTATGATGGAAATAAGAGATCAGATGGCATTAAAAGCATAACCCTTCATGGGAATATGAGATTAAATGGCATTAAAGCGGAACCCTTCTTGTATATAAGCAAATACAGCAATGTTAAAATTTGAATGCTAATGCTAACTTGATAATGCTAGCGATTTAATGCTAGTGCTAATATCTGGTCATTTTCATACTGTATATGTCATCTATTTATGGGACATAAGAGATCAGATGGCATTAAAGCATAACCCTTCATGGGAATATGAGATTAAATGGCATTAAAGTTGAACCCTTCTTGTATATATGCAAATACAGCAATGTTAAAGTTTGAATGCTAATGCTAACTTGCTAATGCTAGCGATCTAATGCTATTGCTAATATCTGGTCATTGTCATCCTGTATGTGTCATTTTGATGGAAATAAGAGATCCGATGGCATTAAAGCATAACCCTTCATGGCAATATGAGATTAAATGGCATTAAAAGCTTAACCCTTCTTGTATATATGCAAATACAGCAATGTTAAATTTTGAATGCTAATGCTAACTTGCTAATGCTAACGATCTAATGCTAGTGCTAATATCTGGTCATTGATACTGTACTTGTCCTCTATGATGGAAATAAGAGATCAGATGCCATTAAAGCAAAACCCTTCATGGGAATATGAGATTAAATGGCAGTAAAGGAACCTTCTTTAATATAAGCAAATACAGCAATGTTAAAGTTTGAATGCTAATGCTAAGTTGCTAATGCTAGCGATCTAATGCTAGTGCTAATATCTGGTCATTTTCATACTGTATGTGTCCTCTATGATGAAATAAAGAGATCAGATGGCATTAAAACATAACCCTTCATGGGAATATGAGATTAAATGGCATTAAGCTTCACCCTTCTTGTATATATACAAATACAGCAATGTTAAAATTGAATGCTAATGCTAACTTGCTAATGCTAGCGATCTAATGCTAGTTCTAATATCTGGGCATTGTCATACTGTATGTGTCCTCTAAGATGGAAATAAGAGATCAGATGGCATTTAAAGCATATCCCTTCATGGGAATATGAGATTAGATGGCATTAAAGCTTCACCCTTCTTGAATATATGCAAATACAGTCATGTTAAAGTTTGAATGCTAATGCTAAACTTGCTAATGCTAGCGATCTAATGCTAGTGCTAATATCTGGTCGTTTTCATACTGTTAGGTGTCTTTATGATTGAAATAAGAGATCAGATGCCTTTAAAGCATAACCCTTCATAGGAATATGAGATTAAATGGCATTAAAGCTTATCCCTTCTTGTATATATGCAAATAAAGCAATGTTAAAGTTTGAATGCTAATGCTAACTTGCTAATGCTAGCGATCTAATGCTAGTGCTAATATCTGGTCATTTTCATACAGCACGTGTCCTTTATTATTGAAATAAGAGATCAGATGCCTTTAAAGCATTAACCCTTCATGGGAATATGAGATTAAATGGCATTAAAAGCAACCTTGCTTGTATATAAGCAAATTCAGCAATGTTAAAGTTTGAATGATAATGCTAACTTGCTAATGCTAGCTATCTAATGCTAAAGTAATATCTGGTCATTTTCATACCCTGTATGTGTCCTTTATGATGGAAATAAGAGATCAGATGCATTAAAAATAACCCTTCATGGAATATGAGATTAAATGGCATTCAAAGCTTAACCCTTCTTGCATATATACAAATACAGCAATGTTAAAGTTTGAATGCTAATGCTAACTTGCTAATGCTAGCTATCTTATGCTAGTGCTAATATCTGGTCATTTTCATACTGTCCGTGTCCTCTATGATGGAAATAAGAGATCAGATGCATTTTAAAGCATAACCCTTCATGGGAATATGAGATTAAATGTCAGTAAAGTTTAACCCTTCTTGAATATATGCAAATACAGCAATGTTAAAGTTTGAATGCTAATGCTAACTTGCTAATTCTAGCGATCTAATGCTAGTGCTAATATCTGGTCATTTTTCATACTGTCACGTGTCCTCTATGATGGAAATAAGAGATCAGATGCCATTAAAGCATAACCCTTCATGGGAATATATGAGATTAAATGGCATTAAGTTTAACCCCTTCTTGTATATATGCAAATACAGTCATGTTAAAGTTTGAATTGTTAATGCTAACTTGCTAATGCTAGCGATCTAATGCTAGTGCTAATATCTGGTCATTTTCATACTGTATACGTGTCCTCTATGATGGAAATAAGAGAGATCAGATTGCATTAAAGCATAACCCTTCATGGGAATATGAGATTAAATGGCATTAAAGCTTAACCCTTCTGGTATATATGCAAATACAGCAATGTTAAAGTTTGAATGCTAATGCTAACTTGCTAATGCTAGCGATCTAATGCTATTGCTAATATCTGGTCATTTCACACTGTGGGTGTCCTCTATGATGGAAATAAGAGATCAGATGGCATTAAAGCATAACCCTTCATGGGAATATGAGATTAAATGGCATTAAAGCTTTTACCCTTCTTGTATATATGCAAATACAGTCATGTTAAAGTTTGAATGCTAATGCTAACTTGCTAATGCTAGCGATCTAATGCTAGTGCCTAATATCTGGTCATTTTCATACTGTCGTGTCTCTATGATGGAAATAAGAGATCAGATGGCATTAAAGCATAACCCTTCATGGGAATATGAGATTAAATGGCATTAAAAGCAACCCTTCTTGTATATATGCAAATACAGCAATGTTAAAGTTTGAATGCTAAAGCTAACTTGCTAATTCTAGCGATCTAATGTATGTGCTAATATCTGGTCATTTTTCATACTGTGCGATGTCCTCTCTGATTGAAATCAGAGATCAGATGCCATTAAAAGCATAACCCTTCATGGGAATATGAGATTAAATGGCAGTAAAGCTTACCCCTTCTTGTATATATGCAAATACAGCAATGTTAAAGTTTGAATGTTAAAGCTAACTTGCTAATTCTAACGATCTAATGCTAGTGCTAATATCTGGTCATTTTCATACTGTTCGTGTCCTCTCTGATGGAAATAAGAGATCAGATTGCATTAAAGCATAACCTTCATGGGAATATGAGATTAAATGGCATTAAAGCTTAAACATTCTTGTATATATGCAATACAGGTAATGTTAAAGTTTGATTGCTAATGCTAACTTGCTAATGCTAAGTATTTAATGCTATTGCTAATATCTGGTCATTTCATACTGTATGTGTCTCCTTGATGATGAAAATAAGAGATCAGATGGCATTATAGCATAACCCTTCATGGGAATATGAGATTAGATGGAATTAAAGCTTAACCTTCTTGTATATATGCAAATACAGTCATGTTAAAGGTTGAATGCTAATGCTAGCGATCTAATGCTAGTGCTAATATCTGAGCATTGTCATACTGGACGTTGTCCTCTATGATGGAAATAAGAGATCAGATGGCATTTAAGTATTTTTCATGGAATATGAGATTAGATGGCATTAAAGCTTAACCCTTTTTTATATATGCAAATACAGTCATGTTAAAGTTTGAATGTTAATGCTAATTTCTAATGCTAGTGCTAATATCTGGGCAATACTGGTGTGTTCTCTTTGATTAAATAATTGATCAGACGTCATTAAAAGCATAATCCTTCATGGGAATATGTGATTAAATAGCATTAAAGCTTCTTTTTTATATATGCAAATACAGTAATGTTAAAAGTTTGAATGCTAATGCTAATTTGCTAATGCTAGCGATCTAATGCTAGTGCTAATATCTGGTCATTTTTCATACTGTATGTGTCCTCTATGATTGAAATAAGAGATCAGATGCCTTTAAAGCATAACCCTTCATGGGAATATGGATTAAATGGCATTTAAGCTTCACCCTTCTTGTATATAAGCAAATACAGCAATGTTAAAGTTTGAATGCTAATTCTAACTTGCTAATGCTAGCGATCTAATGCTAGTGCTAATATATCGTCATTGTCATACTGTATGTGTCCTCTATTATGGAAATAAGAGATCAGATGGCATTAAAGCATAACCCTTCATGGGAATATGAGATTAAATGGCATTAAAGCTTAACCCTGCATGTTTATATGCAAATAAAGCAATGTGAAAGTTTGAATGCTAATGCTAACTTGCTAATGCTAGCGATCTAATGCTAGTGCTAATATCTGGTCATTTTCATACTGTGCGTGTCCTCTATGATGGAAATAAGAGATCACATGGCATAAAGCATAACCCTTCATGGGAATATGAGATTAAATGGCATTAAAGCTTAACACTTCTTGTATACATGCAAATACAGCAATGTTTAAGTTTGAATACTAATGCTAACTTGCTAATGCTAGCGATCTAATGTTAGTGCTATTATCTGGTCATTTTCATACTGTACCTGTACTCTATGATAGACATAGGAGATCAGATAGCTTAAGAGCATAACCCTTCATGGGAATATGAGATTAAATGGCATTTAAGCAACTCTTCCTGTATATAAGCAAATTCTGCAATGTTAAAGTTTGAATGCTAATGCTAACTTGATAATGCTAGCGATCTAATGCTGTTGCTAATATCTGGTCATTTTCATACTGTATGTGTCCTCTATGATGGAAATAAGAGATCAGATGGCATTAAAGCATAACCCTTCATGGCAATATGAGATTAAACGGCATTAAAGCTTTACCCTTCTTGTATATACACAAATACAGCAATGTTAAAGTTTGAATGCTAATGCTAACTTGCTAATGCTAGCGATCTAATGCTGTTGCTAATATCTGGTCATTTTCATACTGTATGTGTCCTCTATGATGGAAATAAGAGATCAGATGGCATTAAAGCATAACCCTTCATGGGAATATGAGATTAGATGGCATTAAAAGCAACCCTTCATGTTTATATGCAAATAAAGCAATGTTAAAGTTTGAATACTAATGCTAACTTGCTAATGCTAGCGATCTAATGCTGTTGCTAATATCTGGTCATTTTCATACTGTACGTGTCCTCTATGATTGAAATAAGAGATCAGATGCCTTTAAAAGCATAACTCTTCATGGGAATATGGATTAGATGGCATTAAAAGCTTCACCCTTCTTGTATATATGCAAATACAGTCATGTTAAAGTTTGAATGCTAATGCTAGCCATCTAATGCTAGTGCTAATATCTGGTCATTGTCATACTGGGCGTGTCCTCTTTGATGGTAATAATTGATCACATGGCATTTAAGCATATTCCTTCATGGGAATATGTGATAAGATAGCATTAAAAGCTTAACCCTTCGTATATATATGCAAATACAGCAATGTTAAACTTTGAATGCTAATGCTAACTTGCCAATGCTAGCGATCTAATGCTAGTGCTAATATCTGGTCATTGTCATACTGTATGTGTCCTCTATGATGGAAATAAAGAGATCAGATGGCATTAAAGCATAACCTTCATAGGAATATGAGATTAAATGGCATTAAAAGCTTAACCCTTCGTATATATATGCAAATACAGCAATGCTAAAGTTTGAATGCCAATGCTAACTTGCTAATTCTAGCGATCTAATTCTAGTGCTAATATCTGGTCATTGTCATACTGTATGTGTCCTCTATGGTGGAAATAAGAGATCAAATGCCATTAAAGCATAACCCTTCATGGGAAAATGAGATTAAATGGCATTAAAAACTTAACCATTCTTGTATATATGCAAAACAGCATTGTTAAAGTTTGAATGCTAATGTTAACTTGCTAGTGCTAGCGATCTAATTCCTAGTGCTAATATCTGGTCATTTTCATACTGTACGTGTCCTCTATGATGGAAATAAGAGATCACATGGCATTAAAGCATAACCCTTCATGGGAATATGAGATTAAATGGCATTCAAGCTTAACCCTTCTTGTATATATGCAAATACAGCAATGTTAAAGTTTGAATACTCATGCTAACTTGCTAATGCTAGCGATCTAATGCTAGTGCTAATATCTGGTCATTTTCATACTGTACCTGTCCTCTATGATGGACATAGGAGATCAGATAGCATTAAAGCATAACCCTTCATGGGAATATGAGATTAAATGGCATTTAAGCTTAACCCTTCTTGTATATAAGCAAATTCAGCAATGTTAAAGTTTGAATGCTAATGCTAAATTGCTAATGCTTGCTATCTAATGCTAGTGCTAATATCTGGTCATTGTCATACTGTATGTGTCCTCTATGATGGAAAAAAGAAGAGATCAGATTGCATTAAAGCATAACCCTTCATGGCAATATGTGATTAAATGGCATTAAAAAGCTTACCCTTCTTGTATATATACAAATACAGCAATGTTAAAGTTTGAATGCTAATGCTAGCGATCTAATGCTAGTGCTAATATCTATTCATTTTTTTTCATCCTGTACGTTTCCTCTATATGATGGAAATAAGAGATCAGATGGCATTAAAGCTAACCCTTCATGGGAATACGAAATTAGATGGCATTTAAGCTTCACCCCCTCTTGTATAAATGCAAATACAGTAATGATAATATTTGAATGCTAATGCTAACTTGCTAATGCTTGCGATCTAATGCTAGTGCTAATATCTGGTCATTTTCATCCTGTACGTGTCCTCTATGATGGAAATAAGAGATCAGATGGCATTATATCATAACCCTTCATGGAAATATGAGATTAGATGGCATTAAAGCTTAACCCTTCATGTATATTTGCAAACACAGAAATGTAAAAGTTTGAATGCTAATGCTTACTTGCTAATGCTAACGATCGAATGCTAGTGCTAATATCTGGTCATTTTCATACTGTACGTGTCCTCTATGATGGACATAGGAGATCAGATGGCATTAAAGCATAACCCTTCATGGAAAAACGAAATTATATGGCATTTAAGCTTCACCCTTCTTGTATATATACAAATACAGCAATGTTAAAGTTTGAATGCTAATGCTATCTTGCTAATGCTAGCGATCTTATGCTAGTGCTAATATCTGGTCATTTTCATACTGTACGTGTCCTCTATGATGGAAATAAGAGATCAGATGCCTTTAAAGCATAACCCTTCATGGGAATATGAGATTAAATGTCAGTAAAGTTTAACCCTTCTTGTGTATATGCAAATACAGCAATGTTAAAGTTTGAATGCTAAAGCTAACTTGCTAATGCTAGCGATCTAATGCTAGTGCTAATATCTGGTCATTGTCATACTGTATGTGTCCTCGATGATGGAAATAAGAGATCAGATTGCATTAAAGCATAACCCTTAATGGGAATATGAGATTAAATGGCATTAAAGCTACACCCTTCTGGTATATATGCAAATACAGCAATGTTAAAGTTTGAATGCTAATGCTAACTTGCTAATGCTAGCGATCTAATGCTATTGCTAATATCTGGTCATTTTCATACTGTACGTGTCCTCTATGATGGAAATAAGAGATCAGATGGCATTAAAGCATAACCCTTCATGGGAATATGAGATTAGATGGCATTAAAGCTTAACCCTTCTTGTATATATGCAAACACAGTCATGTTAAAGTTTGAATGCTAATGCTAACTTGCTAATGCAAGCGATCTAATGCTAGTGCTAATATCTGGTCATTTTCATACTGTATGTGTCCTCTATGATGGAAATAAGAGATCAGATGGCATTAAAGCATAACCCTTCATGGGAATATGAGATTAAATGGCATTAAAGCTTAACCCTTCTTGTATATATGCAAATACAGCAATGTTAAAGTTTAAATGCTAAAGCTAACTTGCTAATTCTAGCGATCTAATGTATGTGCTAATATCTGGTCATTTTCATACTGTTCATGTCCTCTCTGATTGAAATCAGAGATCAGATGCCTTAAAAGCATAACCCTTCATGGCAAAATTAGATTAAATGGCATTAAAGCTTAACCATTCTTCTATATATTCAAGTGCAGCAATGTTAAAGTTTGAATGCTAATGCTAACTTGCTAATGCCAGCGATATAATGCTAGTGCTAATATCTGCTCATTTTCATCATGTATGTGTCCTCTATGATGGAAATAAGAGATCAGATGGCATTAAAGCATATCCCTTCATGGAAATATGAGATTAAATGGCATTAAAGCTGAACCCTTCTTTTATATATACAAATACAGCAATGTTAAAGTTTGAATGCTAATGCTAACTTGCTAATGCTAGCGATCTAATGCTAGTGCTAATATCTCGTCATTTTCATACTGTACTTGTCCGCCATGATGGAAATAAGAGATCAGATGGCATTAAAGCATACCCCTTCATGGGAATATGAGATTAAATGGCATTAAAGCTTAACCCTTCTTGTATAAATTCAAATACAGCAATGTTAAAGATTGAATGCGAATGCTAACTTGCTAATGCTTGCGATCAAGTGCTAGTGCTAATATCTGGTCATTTTCATACTGTACGTGTCCTCTATGATGGAAAAAAGAGATCAGATGGCATTAAAGCGTATCCCTTCATTGGAATATGAGATTAAATGGCATTAAAGCTTAACCCTTCTTGCATATATGTAAATACTGCAATGTTAAAGTTTGAATGCTAATGCTAACTTGCTAATGCTAACGATATAATGCTAGTGCTAATATCTGGTTATAGTCATACTGTACGTGTACTCTTTGATGGTAATAATTGATCACATGGCATTTAAGCATATCCCTTCATGTGAATATGTGATTAAATGGCATTAAAGCTTAACCCTTCTTGTACATGTCCAAATACACCAATGTTAAAATTTGAATGCTAATGTTTACTTGCTAATGCTAGCGATCTAATGCTAGTGCTAATATCTTGTCATTTTCATACTCTTCGTGTCCTCTTTATTGGAAATAAGAGATCAGATGCCTTTAAAGCATAACCCTTCATGGGAATATGAGATTAAATGGCAATAAAGCTGAACCCTTCTTGTATATATGCAAATACAGCAATGTTAAAGTTTGAATGCTAATGCTAACTTGCTAATGCTAGTGCTAATATCTGGTCATTGTCATCCTGTATGTGTCCTCTATGATGTAAATAAGAGATCAGATGGCATTAAAGCATTACCCTTCTTGGCAATATTAGATTAAATGGCATTAAAGCTTATCCATTCTTGTATATATTCAAATACAGCAATGTTAAATTTTGAATGCTAATGCTAACTTGCTAATGCTAGCGATATAATGCTAGTGCTAATATCTGGTCATTGTCAAACTGTACGTGTCCTCTTTGATGGTAATAATTGATCACATGGCATTTAAGCATATCCCTTCAACTGAATATGTGATTAGATGGCATTAAAGCTTAACGCTTTTTGTATATATGCAAATACAGTAATGTTAAAATTTGAATGCTAATGCTAACTTGCTATTGCTAGCGATCTAATGCTAGTGTTAATATCTGGTCATTGTCAAACTGTACGTGTCCTCTTTGATGGTAATAATTGATCACATGGCATTTAAGCATATCCCTTCATGTGAATATGTGATTAGATGGCATTAAAGCTTAACGCTTCTTGTATATATGCAAATACAGTAATGTTAAAATTTGAATGCTGATGCTAACTTGCTAATGCTAGCGATCTAATGCTAGTGCTAATATCTGGTCATTTTCATACTGTTCGTGTCCTCAATGATGGAAATAAGAGATCAGATGCCATTAAAGCATAATCCTTCATGGGAAAATGGGATTAGATGCCATTAAAGCTTAACCCTTCTTGTATATATGCAAATACCGTAATGTTAAAGTTTGAATGCTAATGCTAACTTGCTAATGCTAGCGATCTAATGATAGTTCTAATATCTGGTCATGTTCTTATTGTATGTGTCCTTTATGATGGACATAGGAGATCAGATGGCATTAAAGCATAACCCTTCATGGGAATATGAGATTAAATGGCATTAAAGCTTAACCCTGCTTGTATATATGCAAATACAGCAATGTTAAAGTTTGAATGCTAATGCTAACTTGCTAATGCTAGCGATCTAATGCTAGTGCAAATATCTGGTCATTTCTTACTGTATAATGTCCTTCGTATGAGGATCTAATAAGAGATCAGATGGCATTAAGTAAATACAACCCTTCATGGAATATGAGATTAAATGGCATTTAAAGCTTAACCCTTCTTGTATATAAGCAAATACAGCAATGTTAAAGTTTGAATGCTAATGCTAACTTGCTAATGTTAGCGATCTAATGCTAGTGCTATCTGGTCAATATGTGGTCATTTTCATACTGTTATGAGATTAAATCTTTAAGCTTCTATATAAGCATGGTTAAATAATGAGATCAGATGCCTAATGCTAAATATGTGGTCATTTTCAACCCCTTATGATGGAAATAAAGAGATCAGATGCCTTTAAAGAATTCATGAGAATTGAAATGGCATTAAAGCTTAACCTTTTTTGTATATATGCAAATACAGCAATGTTAAAGTTTGAATGCTAAAGCTAACTTGCTAATGCTAGCGATCTAATGCTAGTGCTAATATCTGGTCATTGTCATGCTGTATGTGTCCTCGATGATGGAACTAAGAGATCAGATTGCATTAAAACATAACCCTTCATGGCAATATGAGATTTAATGGCATTAAAGCTTAACCCTTCTTGTATATATACAAATACAGCAATGTTAAAGTTTGAATGCTAATGCTAACTTGCTAATGCTAGCGATCTAATGGTATTGCTAATATCTGGTCATTGTCACACTGTACGTGTCCTCTATGATGGAAATAAGAGATCAGATGGCATTAAAGCATAACCCTTCATGGGAATATGAGATTAGATGTCATTAAACTTAACCCTTCTTGTATATATGCAAATACAGTCATGTTAAAGTTTGAATGCTAATGCTAACTTGCTAATGCTAGCGATCTAATGCTAGTGCTAATATCTGGTCATTTTCATATTGTACGTGTCCTCTATGATGGAAATAAGAGATCAGATGGCATTAAAGCATAACCCTTCATGGGAATATGAGATTAAATGGCATTAAAGCTTAACCCTTCTTGTATGTATGCAAATACAGCAATGTTAAAGTTTGAATGCTAATGCTATCTTGCTAATGCTGACGATCTAATGCTAGTGCTAATATCTGGTGATTGTCAGACTGTATGTGTCCTCGATGATGGAAATAAGAGATCAGATGCCTTTAAAGCATAACCCTTCATGGGAATATGAGATTAAACGGCATTAAAGCTTAACCCTTCTTGTATATATACAAATACAGCAATGTTAAAGTTTAAATGCTAATGCGAACTTGCTAATGCTAGCGATCTAATGCTGTTGCTAATATCTGGTCATTTTCATACTGTATATGTCCTCTATGATGGAAATATGAGATCAGATGGCATTAAAGCATAACTTTTCATGGGAATATGAGATTAGATAGCATTAAAGCTTCACCCTTCTTGTATATATGCCAATACAGTCATGTTAACGTTTGAATGCTAATGCTAGCGATCTAATGCTAGTGCTAATATCTGGTCATTGTCATACTGGACGTGTCCTCTTTGATGGTAATAATTGATCACATGGCATTTAAGCATATCCCTTCATGGGAATATGTGATTAGATGGCATTAAAGCTTAACCCTTCTTGTAGATATGCCAATACAGTAATGTTAAAGTTTGAATGCTAATGCTAACTTGCTAATGCTAGCGATCTAAAGCTAGAGCTAATATCTGGTCATTTACATACTGTACGTGTCCTCTATGATTGAAATAAGAGATCAGATGCCTTTAAAGCATAACCCTTCATGGGAATATGGATTAAATGGCATTTAAGCTTATCCCTTCTTGTAAACAAGCAAATACAGCAATGTTAAAAATTGAATGCTAATGCTAACTTGCTAATGCTAGCGATCTAATGCTAGTGCTAATATCTGGTCATTTTCAGACTGTACGTGTCCTCTATGATGGAAATAAGAGATCACATGGCATTAAAGCATTACCCTTCATGGGAATATGAGATTAAATGGCATTAAAGCTTAACCCTTCTTGTATATATGCAAATACAGCAATGTTAAAGTTTGAATACTAATGCTAACTTGCTAATGCTAGCGAAATAATGCTAGTGCTAATATCGGGTCATTTTCATACTGTACCTGTCCTCGATGATAGACTTAGGAGATCAGATAGCATTATAGCATAACCCTTCATGGCAATACGAGATTAAATGGCATTAAAGCTTAACCCTTCTTGTATTTATACAAATACAGCAATGTTAAAGTTTGAACGTCAATGCTAACTTGCTAATGCTAGCGATCTAATGCTATTGCTAATATCTGGTCATTTTCATACTGTTCGTGTCCTCTATGATGGAAATAAGAGATCAGATGCCTTTAAAGCATAACCCTTCAGGGGAATATGACATTAAATGGCAGTAAAGCTTAACCCTTCTTGTATATATGCAAATACAGCAATGTTAAAGTTTGAATGCTAAAGCTAACTTGCTAATGCTAGCGATCTAATGCTAGTGCTAATATCTGGTCATTGTCATACTGTATGTGTCCTCGATGATGGAAATAAGAGATCAGATTGCATTAAAGCATAACCCTTAATGGGAATATGAGATTAAATGGCATTAAAGCTACACCCTTCTGGTATATATGAAAATACAGCAATGTTAAAGTTTGAATGCTAATGCTAACTTGCTAATGCTAGCGATCTAATGCTATTGCTAATATCTGGTCATTTTCACACTGTACGTGTCCTTTATGATGGAAATAAGAGATCAGATGGCATTAAAGCATAACCCTTCATGGGAATATGGGATTAGATGGCATTAAAGCTTAACCCTTCTTGTATATATGCAAATACAGTCATGTTAAAGTTTGAATGCTAATGTTAAATTGCTGATGCAAGCGATCTAATGCATGTGCTAATATCTGGTCATTTTCATACTGTTCGTGTCCTCTCTGATTGAAATCAGAGATCAGATGCCTTTAAAGCATAACCCTTCATGGGAATATGAGATTAAATGGCAGGAAAGCTTAACCCTTCTTGAATATATGCAAATACAGCAATGTTTAAGTTTGAATGCTAATGCTAACTTGCTAATGCTAACGATCTAATGCTAGTGCTAATATCTGCTCATTGTCATACTGTATGTGTCCTCGATGATGGAAATAAGAGATCAGATTGCATTAAAGCATAACCTTTCATGGCAATATGAGATTAAACGGCATTAACGCTTAACCCTTCTTGTATATACACAAATACAGCAATGTTAAAGTTTGAATGCTAATGCTAACTTGCTAATGCTAGCGATCTAATGCTATTGCTAATATCTGGTCATTTTCATCCTGTATGTGTCCTCTATGATGAAAATAAGAGATCAGATGGCATTAAAGCATAACTTTTCATGGGAATATGAGATTAGATGGCATTTAAGCTTCACCCTTCTTGTATATATGCAAATAAAGTCATGTTAAAGGTTGAATGCTAATGCTAGCGATCTAATGCTAGTGCGTATATCTGGGCATTGTCATACTGGACGTGTCCTCTTTGATGGTATTAATTGATCACATGGCATTTAAGCATATCCCTTCATGGGAATATGTGATTAGATGGCATTAAAGCTTAACCGTTCTTGAATATATGCCAATACAGTAATGTTAAAGTTTGAATGCTAATGCTAACTTGCTAATGCTAGCGATCTAATGCTAGTGCTAATATCTGGTCATTTTCATACTGTTCGTGTCCTTTATGATTGAAATAAGAGATCAGATGCCTTTAAAGCATAACCCTTCATGGGAATATGAGATTAAATGGCATTAAAGCTTAACCCTTCTTGTATATTTGCAAATAAAGCAATGTTAAAGTTTGATTGCTAATGCTAACTTGCTAATGCTAGCGATCTAATGCTAGTGCTAATATCTGGTCATTGTCATACAGTACGTGTACTCTATTATTGAAATAAGAGATCAGATGCCTTTAAAGCATAACCCTTCATGGGAATAAGAGATTAAATGGCATTAACGCTTAACCCTTCTTGTATATAAGCAAATTCAGCAAGGTTAAAGTTTGAATGATAATGCTAACTTGCTAATGCTAGCTATCTAATGCTAGTGCTAATATCTGGTCATTGTCATACTGTATGTGTCCTTTATGATGGAAATAAGAGATCAGATTGCATTAAAGCATAACCCTTCATGGCAATATGAGATTAAATGGCATTCAAGCTTAACCCTTCTTGCATATATACAAATACAGCAATGTTAAAGTTTGAATGCTAATGCTATCTTGCTAATGCTAGCGATCTTATGCTAGTGCTAATATCTGGTCATTTTCATACTGTCCGTGTCCTCTATGATGGAAATAAGAGATCAGATGCCTTTAAAGCATAACCCTTCATGGGAATATGAGATTAAATGTCAGTAAAGTTTAACCCTTCTTGTATATATGCAAATACAGCAATGTTAAAGTTTGAATGCTAAAGCTAACTTGCTAATTCTAGCGATCTAATGCTAGTGCTAATATCTGGTCATTTTCACACTGTACGTGTCCTCTATGATGGAAATAAGAGATCAGATGGCATTAAAGCATAACCCTTCATGGGAATATGAGATTAGATGGCATTAAAGCTTAACCCTTCTTGTATATATGCAAATACAGTCATGTTAAAGTTTGAATGCTAATGCTAACTTGCTAATGCAAGCGATCTAATGCTAGTGCTAATATCTGGTCATTTTCATACTGTACGTGTCCTCTATGATGGAAATAAGAGATCAGATTGCATTAAAGCATAACCCTTCATGGCAATATGAGATTAAATGGCATTAAAGCTACACCCTTCTGGTATATATGCAAATACAGCAATGTTAAAGTTTGAATGCTAATGCTAACTTGCTAATGCTAGCGATCTAATGCTATTGCTAATATCTGGTCATTTTCACACTGTACCTGTCCTCTATGATGGAAATAAGAGATCAGATGGCATTAAAGCATAACCCTTCATGGGAATATGAGATTAGATGGCATTAAAGCTTAACCCTTCTTGTATATATGCAAATACAGTCATGTTAAAGTTTGAATGCTAATGCTAACTTGCTAATGCAAGCGATCTAATGCTAGTGCTAATATCTGGTCATTTTCATACTGTACGTGTCCTCTATGATGGAAATAAGAGATCAGATGGCATTAAAGCATAACCCTTCATGGGAATATGAGATTAAATGGCATTAAAGCTTAACCCTTCTTGTATATATGCAAATACAGCAATGTTAAAGTTTAAATGCTAAAGCTAACTTGCTAATTCTAGCGATCTAATGTATGTGCTAATATCTGGTCATTTTCATACTGTTCGTGTCCTCTCTGATTGAAATCAGAGATCAGATGCCTTAAAAGCATAATCCTTCTTGGGAATATGAGATTAAATGGCAGTAAAGCTTACTCCTTCTTGTATATATGCAAATACAGCAATGTTTAAGTTTGAATGCTAATGCTAACTTGCTAATGCTAACGATCTAATGCTAGTGCTAATATCTGGTCATTGTCATACTGTATGTGTCCTCGATGATGGAAATAAGAGATCAGATTGCATTAAAGCATCACCCTTCATGGCAATATGAGATTAAACGGCATTAAAGCTTAAACATTCTTGTATATACACAAATACAGCAATGTTAAAGTTTGATTGCTAATGCTAACTTGCTAATGCTAGCGATTTAATGCTATTGCTAATATCTGGTCATTTTCATACTGTATGTGTCCTGTATGATGAAAATAAGAGATCAGATGGCATTATAGCATAACTTTTCATGGGAATATGAGATTAGATGGCATTTAAAGCTTCACCCTTCTTGTATATATGCAAATAAAGTCATGTTAAAGGTTGAATGCTAATGCTAGCGATCTAATGCTAGTGCTATATCTGGGCATTGTCATACTGGACGTGTTCTCTTTGATGGTAATAATTGATCACATGGCATTTAAGCATATCCCTTCATGGGAATATGTGATTAGATGGCATTAAAGCTTAACCCTTCTTGTATATAAGCAAATACAGCAATGTTAAAGTTTGAATGCTAATTCTAACTTGCTAATGCTAGCGATCTAATGCTAGTGCTAATATATCGTCATTGTCATACTGTATGTGTCCTCTATTATGGAAATAAGAGATCAGATGGCATTAAAGCATAACCCTTCATGGGAATATGAGAATAAATGGCATTAAAGCTTAACCCTGCATGTTTATATGCAAATAAAGCAATGTGAAAGTTTGAATGCTAATGCTAACTTGCTAATGCTAGCGATCTAATGCTAGTGCTAATATCTGGTCATTTTCATACTGTGCGTGTCCTCTATGATGGAAATAAGAGATCACATGGCATGAAAGCATAACCCTTCATGGGAATATGAGATTAAATGGCATTAAAGCTTAACACTTCTTGTATACATGCAAATACAGCAATGTTTAAGTTTGAATACTAATGCTAACTTGCTAATGCTAGCGATCTAATGTTAGTGCTATTATCTGGTCATTTTCATCCTGTACCTGTACTCTATGATAGACATAGGAGATCAGATAGCTTAAGAGCATAACCCTTCATGGGAATATGAGATTAAATGGCATTTAAGCTTAACTCTTCCTGTATATAAGCAAATTCTGCAATGTTAAAGTTTGAATGCTAATGCTAACTTGCTAATGCTAGCGATCTAATGCTGTTGCTAATATCTGGTCATTTTCATACTGTATGTGTCCTCTATGATGGAAATAAGAGATCAGATGGCATTAAAGCATAACCCTTCATGGGAATATGAGATTAGATGGCATTAAAGCTTAACCCTTCATGTTTATATGCAAATAAAGCAATGTTAAAGTTTGAATACTAATGCTAACTTGCTAATGCTAGCGATCTAATGCTGTTGCTAATATCTGGTCATTTTCATACTGTACGTGTCCTCTATGATTGAAATAAGAGATCAGATGCCTTTAAAGCATAACTCTTCATGGGAATATGGATTAGATGGCATTAAAGCTTCACCCTTCTTGTATATATGCAAATACAGTCATGTTAAAGTTTGAATGCTAATGCTAGCCATCTAATGCTAGTGCTAATATCTGGTCATTGTCATACTGGACGTGTCCTCTTTGATGGTAATAATTGATCACATGGCATTTAAGCATATTCCTTCATGGGAATATGTGATAAGATGGCATTAAAGCTTAACCCTTCGTATATATATGCAAATACAGCAATGTTAAACTTTGAATGCTAATGCTAACTTGCCAATGCTAGCGATCTAATGCTAGTGCTAATATCTGGTCATTGTCATACTGTATGTGTCCTCTATGATGGAAATAAGAGATCAGATGGCATTAAAGCATAACCCTTCATAGGAATATGAGATTAAATGGCATTAAAGCTTAACCCTTCGTATATATATGCAAATACAGCAATGCTAAAGTTTGAATGCCAATGCTAACTTGCTAATTCTCGCGATCTAATTCTAGTGCTAATATCTGGTCATTGTCATACTCTATGTGTCCTCTATGGTGGAAATAAGAGATCAAATGCCATTAAAGCATCACCCTTCATGGGAAAATGAGATTAAATGGCATTAAAGCTTAACCATTCTTGTATATATGCAAAAACAGCATTGTTAAAGTTTGAATGCTAATGTTAACTTGCTAGTGCTAGCGATCTAATTCCTAGTGCTAATATCTGGTCATTTTCATACTGTACGTGTCCTCTATGATGGAAATAAGAGATCACATGGCATTAAAGCATAACCCTTCATGGGAATATGAGATTAAATGGCATTCAAGCTTAACCCTTCTTGTATATATGCAAATACAGCAATGTTAAAGTTTGAATACTCATGCTAACTTGCTAATGCTAGCGATCTAATGCTAGTGCTAATATCTGGTCATTTTCATACTGTACCTGTCCTCTATGATGGACATAGGAGATCAGATAGCATTAAAGCATAACCCTTCATGGGAATATGAGATTAAATGGCATTTAAGCTTAACCCTTCTTGTATATAAGCAAATTCAGCAATGTTAAAGTTTGAATGCTAATGCTAAATGGCTAATGCTTGCTATCTAATGCTAGTGCTAATATCTGGTCATTGTCATACTGTATGTGTCCTCTATGATGGAAATAAGAGATCAGATTGCATTAAAGCATAACCCTTCATGGCAATATGTGATTAAATGGCATTAAAGCTTAACCCTTCTTGTATATATACAAATACAGCAATGTTAAAGTTTGAATGCTAATGCTAGCGATCTAATGCTAGTGCTAATATCTATTCATTTTCATCCTGTACGTTTCCTCTATGATGGAAATAAGAGATCAGATGGCATTAAAGCTAACCCTTCATGGGAATACGAAATTAGATGGCATTTAAGCTTCACCCCTCTTGTATAAATGCAAATACAGTAATGATAATATTTGAATGCTAATGCTAACTTGCTAATGCTTGCGATCTAATGCTAGTGCTAATATCTGGTCATTTTCATCCTGTACGTGTCCTCTATGATGGAAATAAGAGATCAGATGGCATTATATCATAACCCTTCATGGAAATATGAGATTAGATGGCATTAAAGCTTAACCCTTCATGTATATTTGCAAATACAGAAATGTAAAAGTTTGAATGCTAATGCTTACTTGCTAATGCTAACGATCGAATGCTAGTGCTAATATCTGGTCATTTTCATACTGTACGTGTCCTCTATGATGGACATAGGAGATCAGATGGCATTAAAAGCATAACCCTTCATGGAAAAACGAAATTATATGGCATTTAAGCTTCACCCCTTCTTGTATATATGCAAATACAGTAATGTTAAAGTTTGAATGCTAATGCTAACTTGCTAATGCTAACGATCTAATGCTAGTGCTAATATCGGGTCATTTTCATACTATACGTGTACTCTGACGGAAATTTGAGAACAGATGGCATTGAAGCATAACCCTTCTTGGGCATGTGAGATTAGAAGGCATTAAAGCGTAACCCTTGTTGTATATATGCAAATGCAGAAAGGGCAAAGTTTGAATGCTAATGCTAACTTGCTAATACTAGCGATCTTATGCAAACGCTAATATCTGGTCATTTTCATACTGTACATGTCCTCTATGTTGGACATAGGAGATCAGATGTCATTAAAGCATAACCCTTCATGGGAAAATGTTATTAGAACCCATTAAAGCTTAACCCTTCTTGTATATATGCAAATACAGTAATGTTAAAGTTTGAATGCTAATGCTATCTTGCTAATGCTAGTGATCTAATGATAGTTCTAATATCTGGTCATGTTCTCATTGTAGGTGTCCTTTATGATGGATATAGGAGATCAGATGGCATTAAAGCATAACCCTTCATGGGAATATGAGATTAAATGGCATTAAAGCTTAACCCAGCTTGTATATATGCAAATACAGCAATGTGAAAGTTTGAATGCTAATGCTAACTTGCTAATGCTAGCGATCTAATGCTAGTGCAAATATCTGGTCATTTTCATACTGTACGTGTCCTCAATGATGGAAATAAGTGATCAGATGGCATTAAAGCATAACGCTTCATGGAATATGAGATTAAATGGCATTTAAGCTTTATGCTTCTTGTATATATGCAAATACAGCAATGTTAAAGTTTGAATGCTAATGCTAACTTGCTAATGCTAGCGATCTACTGCTTGTGGTAATATGTGGTCATTTTCATACTGTACGTGTCCTCTATGATGGAAGCAAGAGATCAGATGGCATTAAAGCCTAACCCTTCATGGGAATATGAGATTAAATTGCACTAAAGCTTAACCCTTCTTGAATATATGCAAAAACAGCAATGTTAAAGTTTGAATGCTAATGCTAACTTGCTAATGCTAGCGATCTAATGCTAGTGCTAATATCTTGTCATTTTCATACTTTTTCTGTCCTCTCTGATGGAAATAAGAGATCAGTTGCCTTTAAAGCATAACCCTTCATGGGAATATGAGATTAAATGGCATTTAAGCTTAACCCTTCTTGTATATAAGCAAATTCAGCAATGTTAAAGTTTGAATGCTAATGATAAATTGCTAATGCTAGCTATCTAATGCTAGTGCTAATATCTGGTCATTGTCATACTGTATGTGTCCTCTATGATGGAAATAAGAGATCAGATTGCATTAAAGCATAACCCTTCATGGCAATATGTGATTAAATGGCATTAAAGCTTAACCCTTCTTGTATATATACAAATACAGCAATGTTAAAGTTTGAATGCTAATGCTAGCGATATAATGCTAGTGCTAATATCTATTCATTTTCATCCTGTACGTTTCCTCTATGATGGAAATAAGAGATCAGATGGCATTAAAGCTAACCCTTCATGGGAATACGAAATTAGATGGCATTTAAGCTTCACCCCATTTGTATAAATGCAAATACAGTAATGATAATATTTGAATGCTAATGCTAACTTGCAAATGCTTGCGATCTAATGCTAGTGCTAATATCTGGTCATTTTCATCCTGTACGTGTCCTCTATGATGGAAATAAGAGATCAGATGGCATTATATCATAACCCTTCATGGAAATATGAGATTAGATGGCATTAAAGCTTAACCCTTCATGTATATATGCAAATACAGAAATGTAAAAGTTTGAATGCTAATGCTTACTTGCTAATGCTAACGATCTAATGCTAGTGCTAATATCTGGTCATTTTCATACGGTACGTGTCCTCTATGATGGACATAGGAGATCAGATGGCATTAAAGCATAACCCTTCATGGAAAAACGAAATTATATGGCATTTAAGCTTCACCCTTCTTGTATATATGCAAATACAGTAATGTTAAAGTTTGAATGCTAATGCTAACTTGCTAATGCTAACGATCTAATGCTAGTGCTAATATCGGGTCATTTTCATACTATACGTGTACTCTGACGGAAATTTGAGAACAGATGGCATTGAAGCATAACCCTTCTTGGGAAAATGAGATTAGATGGCATTAATGCTTAACCCTTCTTGTATATATGCAAATACAGTAATGATAAAGTTTGAATGGTGATGCTAACTTGCTAATACTAGCGATCTAATGCAAGTGCGATTATCTGGTCATTTTCATACTGCACGTGTACTCTATGATGGAAATTAGAGAACAGATCGCATTTAAGCATAACGCTTCATGGGCATGTGAGATTAGAAGGCATTAAAGCGTAACCCTTGTTGTATATATGCAAATGCAGAAAGGGCAAAGTTTGAATGCTAATGCTAACTTGCTAATACTAGCGATCTTATGCAAACGCTAATAACTGGTCATTTTCATACTGTACATGTCCTCTATGTTGGACATAGGAGATCAGATGTCATTAAAGCATAACCCTTCATGGGAAAATGTTATTAGAAGCCATTAAAGCTTAACCCTTCTTGTATGTCTGCAAATACAGTAATGTTAAAGTTTGAATGCTAATGCTATCTTGCTAATGCTAGTGATCTAATGATAGTTCTAATATCTGGTCATGTTCTCATTGTATGTGTCCTTTATGATGGATATAGGAGATCAGATGGCATTAAAGCATAGCCTTTCATGGGAATATGAGATTAAATGGCATTAAAGCTTTACCCAGCTTGTATATATGCAAATACAGCAATGTGAAAGTTTGAATGCTAATGCTAACTTGCTAATGCTAGCGATCTAATGCTAGTGCTAATATCTGGTCATTTTCATACTCTTCGTGTCCTCTTTAATGGAAATAAGAGATCAGATGCCTTTAAAGCATAACCCATCATGGGAATATGAGATTAAATGGCATTTAAGCTTCACCCCATTTGTATAAATGCAAATACAGTAATGATAATATTTGAATGCTAATGCTAACTTGCAAATGCTTGCGATCTAATGCTAGTGCTAATATCTGGTCATTTTTCATCCTGTAAATTGTCCTCTATGATGGAAATAAGAGATCAGATGGCATTATATCATAACCCTTCATGGAAATATGAGATTAGATGGCATTAAAGCTTAACCCTTCATGTATATATGCAAATACAGAAATGTAAAAGTTTGAATGCTAATGCTTACTTGCTAATGCTAACGATCTAATGCTAGTGCTAATATCTGGTCATTTTCATACTGTACGTGTCCTCTATGATGGACATAGGAGATCAGATGGCATTAAAGCATAACCCTTCATGGAAAAACGAAATTATATGGCATTAAAGCTTCACCCTTCTTGTATATATGCAAATACAGTAATGTTAAAGTTTGAATGCTAATGCTAACTTGCTAATGCTAACGATCTAATGCTAGTGCTAATATCGGGTCATTTTCATACTATACGTGTACTCTGACGGAAATTTGAGAACAGATGGCATTGAAGCATAACCCTTCTTGGGAAAATGAGATTAGATGGCATTAATGCTTAACCCTTCTTGTATATATGCAAATACAGTAATGATAAAGTTTGAATGGTGATGCTAACTTGCTAATACTAGCGATCTAATGCAAGTGCGATTATCTGGTCATTTTCATACTGCACGTGTACTCTATGATGGAAATTAGAGAACAGATCGCATTTAAGCATAACGCTTCATGGGCATGTGAGATTAGAAGGCATTAAAGCGTAACCCTTGTTGTATATATGCAAATGCAGAAAGGGCAAAGTTTGAATGCTAATGCTAACTTGCTAATACTAGCGATCTTATGCAAACGCTAATATCTGGTCATTTTCATACTGTACATGTCCTCTATGTTGGACATAGGAGATCAGATGTCATTAAAGCATAACCCTTCATGGGAAAATGTTATTAGAAGCCATTAAAGCTTAACCCTTCTTGTATGTCTGCAAATACAGTAATGTTAAAGTTTGAATGCTAATGCTATCTTGCTAATGCTAGTGATCTAATGATAGTTCTAATATCTGGTCATGTTCTCATTGTATGTGTCCTTTATGATGGATATAGGAGATCAGATGGCATTAAAGCATAACCCTTCATGGGAATATGAGATTAAATGGCATTAAAGCTTTACCCAGCTTGTATATATGCAAATACAGCAATGTGAAAGTTTGAATGCTAATGCTAACTTGCTAATGCTAGCGATCTAATGCTAGTGCAAATTTCTGGTCATTTTCATACTGTACGTGTCCTCAATGATGGAAATAAGTGATCAGATGGCATTAAAGCATAACGCTTCATGGAATATGAGATTAAATGGCATTTAAGCTTTATGCTTCTTGTATATATGCAAATACAGCAATGTTAAAGTTTGAATGCTAATGCTAACTTGCTAATGCTAGCAATCTACTGCTAGTGCTAATATGTGGTCATTTTCATACCGTACGTGTCCTCTATGATGGAAGCAAGAGATCAGATGGCATTAAAGCCTAACCCTTCATGGGAATATGAGATTAAATTGCATTAAAGCTTAACCCTTCTTGTATATATGCAAAAACAGCAATGTTAAAGTTTGAATGCTAATGCTAACTTGCTAATGCTAGCGATCTAATGCTAGTGCTAATATCTGGTCATTTTCATACTTTTTGTGTCCTCTCTGATGGAAATAAGAGATCAGATGCCTTTAAAGCATTACCCTTCATGGGAATATGAGAATAAATGGCATTTAAGCTTAAACCTTCTTGTATATAAGCTAATTCAGCAATGTTAAAGTTTGAATGCAAATGCTTACTTGCTAATGCTAGCGATCTAATGCTAGTGCTAATATCTGGTCATTTTCATATTGTTTGTGTCCTCTTTGATGGTAATAATTGATCACATGGCATTTAAGCATATCCCTTCATGGGAATTTGTTATTAGATGGCATTAAAGCTAAACCCTTCTTGTATATATGCAAATACAGTAATGTTCAAGTTTGAATGCTAATGCTAACTTGCTAATGCTAGCGATCTAATGCTAGTGCTAATATCTGGTCATTGTCAAATTGTGCGTGTCCTCTTTGATGGTAATAATTGATCACATGGCATTTAAGCATATCCCTTCATGTGAATATGTGATTAGATGGCATTAAAGCTTCATGCTTCTTGTATATTTGCAAATACAGTAATGTTAAAATTTGAATGCTAATGCTAACTTGCTAATGCTAGCGATCTAATGCTAGTGCTAATATCTGGTCATTTTCATACTGTTCGTGTCCTCGATGATGAAAATAAGAGATCAGATGCCTTTAAAGCATAACCCTTCATGGGAATATGAGATTAAATGGCATTAAAGTTGAACCCTTCTTGTATATATACAAATACAGCAATGTTAAAGTTTAAATGCTAATGCTAACTTGCTAATGCTAGCAATCTAATGCTAGTGCTAATATCTGGTCATTGTCATCCTGTATGTGTGCTTTATGATGGAAATAAGAGATCCGATGGCATTAACGGAAACCCTTCATGGCAATATGAGATTAAATGCCATTAAAGCTTAACCCTTCTTGTATATATACAAATACAGCAATGTTAAATTTTGAATTCTAATGCTAACTTGCTAATGCTAGCGATCTAATGCTAGTGCTAATATCTCGTCATTTTCATACTGTACTTGTCCTCTATGATGGAAATAATTGATCACATGGCATTTAAGCATATCGCTTCATGTGAATATGTGATTAATTGGCATTAAAGCTTAACCCTTCTTGTATATATGCAAATACAGTAATGTTAAAATTTGAATGCTAATGCTAACTTGGTAATGCTTGCAATCTAATGCTAGTGCTAATATCTGGTCATTTTCATACTCTTCGTGTCCTCTTTAATGGAAATAAGAGATCAGATGCCTTTACAGCATAACCCTTCATGGGAATATGAGATTAAATGGCAATAAAGCTGAACCCTTCTTGTATATATGCAAATACAGCAATGTTAAAGTTTGAATGCTAATGCTAACTTGCTAATGCTAGCGATCTAATGCTAGTGCTAATATCTGGTCATTGTCATCCTGTATGTGTCCTCTATGATGGAAATAAGAGATCAGATGGCCTTAAAGCATAACCATTAATGGGAATATGCGATTAAATGGCATTAAAGCTTAACCCTTCTTGTATAAATTCAAATACAGCAATGTTAAAGTTTGAATGCTAATGCTAACTTGCTAATGCTAGCGATCTAATGCTAGTGCTAATATCTGGTCATTTTCATACTCTTCGTGTCCTCTTTAATGGAAATAAGAGATCAGATGCCTTTTAAGCATAACCATTCATGGGAATATGAGATTAAATGGCAATAAAGCTGAACCCTTCTTGTATATATGCAAATACAGCAATGTTAAAGTTTGAATGCTAATGCTAACTTGCTAATGCTAGCGATCTAATGCTAGTGCTAATATCTGGTCATTGTCAAACTGTACGTGTCCTCTTTGATGGTAATAATTGATCACATGGCATTTAAGCATATCGCTTCATGTGAATATGTGATTAAATGGCATTAAAGCTTAACCCTTCTTGTATATATGCAAATACAGTAATGTTAAAATTTGAATGCTAATGCTAACTTGCTAATGCTAGCGATCTAATGCTAGTGCTAATATCTGGTCATTTTCATAATGTATGTGTCCTCAATGATGGAAATAAGAGATCAGATGCCTTTAAAGCATAACCCTTCATGGGAATATGAGATTAAATGCCATTAAAGTTTTACCCTTCTTGTATATATGCAAATTCAGCAATGTTAAAGTTTGAATGCTCATGCTAACTTCCTAATGCTAGTGATCTAATTCTAGTGCTCATATCTGGTCATTGTCATACTGTATGTGTCCTATAAGATGTAAATAAGAGATCAGATGCCATTACATCATAAACCCTAATGTGAATATGAGATTAAATGGCATTAAAGCTTAACCCTTCTTGTAATTATGCAAATACAGTCATGTTAAAATTTGAATGCTAATGCTAACGATCTAATTCTAGTGCTAATATCTGGTCATTTTCATACTGTATGTGTCCTCTATGATGGAAATAAGAGATCAGATGTCATTAAATCATAACCCTTCATGGCAATATGAGATTAAATGGCATTAAAGCTTAACCCTTCTTCTATATATACAAAAACAACAATGTTAAAGTTTGAATGCTATTGGTAACTTGCTAATGCTAGCGATCTAATGCTAGTCCAAATATCTGGTCATTTTCATACTGTACGTGTCCTCTATGATGGAAATAAGTGATCAGATGGCATTAAAGCATAACCCTTCATGGGAATATGAGATTAAATGGCATTAAAGCGGAACCCTTCTTTAATATAAGCAAATACAGCAATGTTAAAATTTGAATGCTAATGCTAACTTGCTAATGCTAACGATTTAATGCTGGTGCTAATATCTGGTCATATTCATACTGTATATGTCTTTATTTAATGGAAATAAGAGATCCGATGCCTTCAAAGCATAACCCTTCATCGGAATATGAGATTAAATGGCATTAAAGTTGAACCCTTCTTGTATATATGCAAATACAGCAATGTTAAAGTTTGAATGCTAATGCTAACTTGCTAATGCTAGCGATCTAATGCTAGTGCTAATATCTGGTCAATGTCATCCTGTATGGGTCCTTTATGATGGAAATAAGAGATCCAATGCCATTAACGTATAACCCTTCATGGCAATATGAGATAAAATGGCATTAAAGCTTAACCCTTCTTGTATATATACAAATACAGGAATGTTAAATTTTGAATTCCAATGCTAACTTGCTAATGCTAGCGATCTAATGCTAGTGCTAATATCTCGTCATTTTCATACTGTACTTGTCCTCTATGATGGAAATAAGAGATCAGATGGCATTAAAGCATAACCATTAATGGGAATATGCGATTAAATGGAATTAAAGCTGAACCCTTCTTGTATAAATTCAAATACAGCAATGTTAAAGTTTGAATTCTAATGCTAACTTGCTAATGCTAGCGATCTAATGCTAGTGCTAATATTTGGTCATTTTCATACTGTACGTGTCCTCTATGATGGAAATAAGAGATCAGATGGCATTAAAGCATAACCCTTCATGGGAATATGAGATTAAATGGCATTAAAGCTTAACCCTTCTTGTATAAATGCAAATACAGCAATGTTAAAGTTTGAATGCTAATGCTAACTTTCTAATGCTAGCGATCTAATGCTAGTGCAAATATCTGGTCATTTTCATACTGTACGTGTCCTCAATGATGGAAATAAGTGATCAGATGGCATTAAAGCATGACGCTTCATGGAATATGAGATTAAATTGCATTAAAGCTTAACCCTTCTTGTATATATGCAAAAACAGCAATGTTAAAGTTTGAATGCTAATGCTAACTTGCTAATGCTAGCTATCTAATGCTAGTGCTAATATCTGGTTATTTTCATACTGTTTGTGTCCTCTCTGATGGAAATAAGAGATCAGATGCCTTTAAAGCATAACCCTTCATGGGAATATGAGAATAAATGGCATTTAAGCTTAACCCTTCTTGTATATAAGCAAATTCAGCAATGTTAAAGTTTGAATGCAAATGCTTACTTGCTAATGCTCGCGATCTAATGCTAGTGCTAATATCTGGTCATTGTCATCCTGTATGTGTCCTCTTTGATGGTAATAATTGATCACATGGCATTTAAGCATATCCCTTCATGTGAATATGTGATTAGATGGCATTAAAACTTTATGCTTCTTGTATATTTGCAAATACAGTAATGTTAAAATTTGAATGCTAATGCTAACTTGCTAATGCTAGCGATCTAATGCTAGTGCTAATATCTGGTCATTTTCATACTGTACGTGTCCTCTATGATGGAAATAAGAGATCAGATGGCATTAAAGCAAAACCCTTCATGGGAATATGAGATTAAATGGCATTAAAGCGGAACCCTTCATTTATTTAATAAAATTCAGCATTGTTAAAATTTGAATGCTAATGCTAACTTGCTAATGTTAGCGAATTAATGCTGGTGCTAATATCTGGTCATTTTCATACTGTATATGTCCTCTTCAATGGAAATAAGAGATCAGATGCCATTAAAGCATAACCCTTCATGGGAATATGAGATTAAATGCCATTAAAGTTGAACCCTTCTTGTATATATGCAAATACAGCAATGTTATAGTTTGAATGCTAATGCTAACTTGCTAAAGCTTGCGATCTAATTCTAGTGCTAATATCTGGTCATTGTCATACTGTATGTGTCATCTAAGATGGAAATAAGAGATCAGATGCCATTAAATCATAACCCTTCATCTGAATATGAGATTAAATGGCATTAAAGCTTATCCCGTCTTGTAATTATGTAAATACAGTCATGTAAAAATTTGAATGCTAATGCTAGCGATCTAATGCTAGTGCTAATATCTGGTCATTTTCATACTGTATGTGTCCTCTATGATGGAAATAAGAGATCAGATTTCATTAATTCATAACCCTTCTTGGCAATATGAGATTAAATGGCATTAAAGCTTAACCCTTCTTCTATATATACAAAAACAACAATGTTAAAGTTTGAATCCTATTGCTAACTTGGTAATGCTAGCGATCTAATGCTATTGCAAATATTTGGTCATTTTCATACTGTACGTGTCCTCTATGATGGAAATAAGAGATCAGATGGCATTAAAGCAAAACCCTTCATGGGAATATGAGATTAAATGGCATTAAAGCGGAACCCTTCATTTATTTAATAAAATACAGCATTGTTAAAATTTGAATGCTAATGCTAACTTGCTAATGTTAGCGAATTAATGCTGGTGCTAATATCTGGTCATTTTCATACTGTATATGTCCTCTTCAATGGAAATAAGAGATCAGATGCCATTAAAGCATAACCCTTCATGGGAATATGAGATTAAATGCCATTAAAGTTGAACCCTTCTTGTATATATGCAAATACAGCAATGTTAAAGTTTGAATGCTAATGCTAAATTGCTAATGCTAGTTATCTAATGCTAGTGCTAATATCTGGTCATTGTCATCCTGTATGTGTCCTTTATGATGGAAATAAGAGATCCGATGGCATTAACGTGTAACCCTTCATGGCAATATGAGATTAAATGGCATTAAAGCTTAACCCTTATTCTTTATAAACAAATACAGCAATGTTAAATTTTGAATTCTAAGGCTAACTTGCTAATTGTAGCGATCTAATGCTAGTGCAAATATCTCGTCATTTTCATACTGTACTTGTCCTATTTGATGGAAATAAGAGATCAGATGGCATTAAAGCAAAACCATTCATGGGAATATGTGATTAAATGGCATTAAAGCTTAACCCTTCTTGTATATATGCAAATACAGTAATGTTAAAATTTGAATGCTAATGCTAACTTGGTAATGCTTGCAATCTAATGCTAGTGCTAATATCTGGTCATTTTCATACTCTTCGTGTCCTCTTTAATGGAAATAAGAGATCAGATGCCTTTAAAGCATAACCCTTCATGGGAATATGAGATTAAATGGCAATAAAGCTGAACCCTTCTTGTATATATGCAAATACAGCAATGTTAAAGTTTGAATGCTAATGCTAACTTGCTAATGCTAGCGATCTAATGCTAGTGCTAATATCTGGTCATTGTCATCCTGTATGTGTCCTTTATGATGGAAATAAGAGATCAGATGGCATTAAAGCATTACCCTTCATGGCAATATTAGATTAAATGGCATTAAAGCTTAACCATTGTTGTATATATTCAAATACAGCAATGTTAAAGTTTGAATGCTAATGCTAACTTGGTAATGCTAGCGATCTAATGATAGTGCTAATATCTGGTCATTGTCAAACTGTATGTGTCCTTTTTGATGGTAATAATTGATCACATGGCATTTAAGCATATCCCTTCATGTGAATATGAGATTAAATGGCATTAAAGCTTAACCCTTCTCGTAACTATGCAAATACCGTCATGTTAAAATTTGAATGCTAATGCTAGCGATCTAATTCTAGTGCTAATATCTGTTCATTTTCATACTGTATGTGTCCTCTATGATGGAAATAAGAGATCAGATGTCATTAAATCATCACCCTTCATGGCAATATGAGATTAAATGGCATTAAAGCTTAACCTTTCTTCTATAGATACAAAAACAACAATGTTAAAGTTTGAATGCTATTGCTAACTTGCTAATGCTAGCGATCTAATGCTAGTGCAAATATCTGGTAATTTTCATACTGTACGTGTCCTCTATGATGGAAATAAGAGATCAGATGGCATTAAAGCATAACCCTTCATGGGAATACGAGATTAAATGGCATTAAAGCGGAACCCTTCTTTAATATAAGCAAATACAGCAATGTTAATATTTGAATGCTAATGCTAACTTGCTAATGCTAGCGATTTAATGCTGGTGCTAATATCTGGTCATATTCATACTGTATATGTCCTTATTTAATGGAAATAAGAGATCAGATGCCTTCAAAGCAAAACCCTTCATCGGAATATGAGATTAAATGGCATTAAAGTTGAACCCTTCTTGTATATATTCAAATACAGCAATGTTAAAGTTTGAATGCTAATGCTAACTTGCTAATGCTAGCGATCTAATGCTAGTGCTAATATCTGGTCATTGTCATACTGTATGTGTCCTCTATGATGGAAATCACAGATCAGATGGCATTAAAGCAAAACAATTCATTGCAATATGAGATTAAATGGCATTAAAGCTTTACCCTTCTTGTATATATGCAAATACAGCAATGTTAAAGTTTGAATGCTAAAGCTAACTTGGTAATTCTAGCGATCTAATGCTAATGCTAATATCTGGTCATTTTCATATTATACGTGTCCTCTATGATGGAAATAAGAGATCAGATGGCATTAAAGCATAACCCTTCATGGGAATATGAGATTAAATGTCATTAAAGCTTAAGCCTTCTTGTATAAAAGCAAATACAGCAATGTTAAAGTTTGAATGCTAATGCTAACTTGCTAATGCTAGCGATCTAATGCTAGTGCTAATATCTGGTCATTTTAATACAGTTCTTGTCCTCTTTAATGGAAATAAAAGATCAGATGCGTTTAAAGCATAGCCCTTCTTGGGAATATGAGATTAAATGGCATTAGTGCTGCACCTTTGTTGTATATATGCAAATACAGCAATGTTAAAGTTTGAATGCTAATGCTAAATTGCTAATGTTAGAGATCTATTGCTAGTGCTAATATCTGGTTATATTCATACTGTACGTGTCCTCTATGATGGAAATAAGAGATCAGATGGCATTAAAGCATAACGCTTCATGGGAATATGAGATTAAATGGCATTAAAGCTTAACCCTTCTTGTATATATGCAAATACAGCAAAGTTAAAGTTTGAATGCTTATGCTAACTTGCTAATGCTAGCGATCTAATACTAGTGCTAATATCTCGTCATTTTCATACTGTACTTCTCCTCTATGATGGAAATAAGAGATCAGATGGCATTAAAACATAACCATTAATGGGAATATGAGATTAAATGGCATTAAAGCTTAACCCTTCTTGTATAAATTCAAATACTGCAATGTTAAAGTTTGAATTCTAATGCTAACTTGCTAATGCTAGCGATCTAATGCTAGTGCTAATATCTGGTCATTTTCATACTGTACGTGTCCTCTATGATGGAAATAAGAGATCGATTGGCATTAAAGCATAACCCTTCATGGGAATATGAGATTAAATGCCATTAAAGCTTAAACCTTCTTGTATATATGCAAATACAGCAATGTTAAAGTTTGAATGCTAATGCTAACTTGCTAATGCTAGCGATTTAATGCTAGTGCTAATATCTGGTAATTGTCAAACTGTACGTGTCCTCTTTGATCGTAATAATTGATCACATGGCATTTAAGCCTATCCCTTCATGTGAATATGTGATTAGGGAGCATTAAATCTTATCGCTTCTTGTATATATGCAAATACAGTAATGTTAAAATTTGAATGCTAATGCTAACTTGCTAATGCTAGCGATCTAATGTTTGTGCTAATATCTGGTCATTTTCATACTCTTCCTGTACTCTTTAATGGAAATAAGAGATCAGATGCCTTTAAAGCATAACCCTTCATGGGAATATGAGATTAAATGGCAATAAAGCTGAACCCTTCTTGTATATATGCAAATACAGCAATGTTAAAGTTTGAATGCTAATGCTAACTTGCAAATGCTAGCGATCTAATGCTAGTGCTAATATCTGCTCATTGTCGTCATGTATGTGTCCTGTATGATGGAAATAAAAGATCAGATGGCATTAAAGCATAACCCTTCATGGCAATATGAGATTAAATGGCATTATAGCTGAACCCGTCTTGTATATATATAAATACAGCAATGTTAAAGTTTGAATGCTAATGCTAACTTGCTAATGCTAGCGATCTAATGCAAGTGCTAATATCTGGTCATTTTCATACTGTATGTGTTCTCTATGATGGAAATAAGAGATCAGATGGCATTAAAGCATAACCGTTCATGGATATATGAGATTAAATGGCCTTAAAGCTTGACCCTTCTTGTATATATTCAAATACAGCAATGTTAAAGTTTGAATGCTAATTGTAACTTGATAATGCTAGCGATCTAATGCTAGTGCTAATATCTGGTCATTGTCATACTGTACGTGTCCTCTTTGATGATCATAATTGATCACATGGCATTTAAGCATATCCCTTCATGTGAATATGTGATTAAATGCCATTAAAGCTTAACCCTTCTTGTATATATGCAAATACAGTCATGTTAAAATTTGAATGCTAATGCTTACTTGCTAATGCTAGCTATCTAATGCTAGTGCTAATATCTGGTTATTTTCATACTCTTCGTGTCCTCTTTAATGGAAATAAGAGATCAGATGCCTTTAAAGCATAACCCTTCATGGGAATATGAGATTAAATGGCAATAAAGCTGAACCCTTCTTGTATATATGCAAATACAGTAATGTTAAAATTTGAATGCTAATGCTAACTTGCTAATGCTAGCGATCTAATGCTAGTGCTAATATCTGATTATTTTCATACTCTTAGTTTCCTCTTTAATGGAAATAAGAGATCAGATGCCTTTAAAGCATAACCCTTCATGGGAACATGAGATTAAAAGGCATTAAAGCTTAACCCTTCTTGTATATATGCAAATACAGCAATGTTAAAATTTGAATGCTAATGCTAACTTGTAATGCTAGTGCTAATATCTGGTCATTGTCATCCTGTATGTGTCCTCTATGATGGAAATAAGAGATCAGATGGCATTAAAGCATTACACTTCATGGCAATATTAGATTAAATGGCATTAAAGCTTAACCCTTCTTGTATAAATACAAATACAGCAATGTTAAAGTTTGAATGCTAATGCTAACTTGCTAATGCTAGCGATCTAATGCTAGTGCTAATATCAGGTCATTTTCATACTGTACGTGTCCTCTATGATGGAAATAAGAGATCAGATGGCATTAAAGCATAACCCTTCATGGGAATATGAGATTAAATGGCATTAAAGCTTAACCCTTCTTGTATAAATTCAAATACAGCAATGTTAAAGTTTGAATGCTAATGCTAACTTGCTAATGCTAGCGATCTAATGCTAGTGCTAATATCTGGTAATTGTCAAACTGTACGTGTCCTCTTTGATGGTAATAATTGATCACATGGCATTTAAGCATATCCCTTCATGTGAATATGTGATTAGAGGGCATTTAAGCTTAACGCTTCTTGTATATATGCAAATACAGTAATTTTAAAATTTGAATGCTAATGCTAACTTGCTAATGCTAGCGATCTAATGCTAGTGCTAATATCTGGTCATTTTCATTCTCTTCGTGTCCTCTTTAATGGAAATAAGAGATCAGATGCCTTAAAAGCATAACCCTTCATGGGAATATGAGATTAAATGGCAATAAAGCTGAACCCTTCTTGTATATATGCAAATACAGCAATGTTAAAGTTTGAATGCTAATGCTAACTTGCTAATGCTAGTGCTAAAATCTGGTCATTGTCATCCTGTTTGGGTCCTTTATGATGGAAATAAGAGATCCGATGGCATTAACGTATAACCCTTCATGGCAATATGAGATAAAATGGCATTAAAGCTTAACCCTTCTTGTATATATAAAAATACAGCAATGTTAAATTTTGAATTCCAATGCTAACTTGCAAATGCTAGCGATCTAATGCTAGTGCTAATATCTGCTCATTGTCGTCATGTATGTGTCCTCTATGATGGAAATAAGAGATCAGATGGCATTAAAGCATATCCCTTCATGGCAATATGAGATTAAATGGCATTAAAGCTGAACCCGTCTTGTATATATACAAATACAGCAATGTTAAAGTTTGAATGCTAATGCTAACTTGCTAATGCTAGCGATCTAATGCTAGTGCTAATATCTCGTCATTTTCATACTGTACTTGTCCTCTATGAAGGAAATAAGTAATCAGATGGCATTAAAGCATAACCCTTCTTGGGAATATGAGATTAAATGGCATTAAAGCTTAACCCTTCTTGTACAAATTCAAATACAGCAATGTTAAAGATTGAATCCTAATGCTAACTTGCTAATGCTAGCGATCTAATGCTAGTGCTAATATCTGGTCATTTTCATACTGTACGTGTCCTCTATGATGGAAATAAGAGATCAGATGGCATTAAAGCCTAACCCTTCATGGGAATATGTGATTAAATGGCATTAAAGCTTGTCCCCTCTTGCATATATGCAAATACAGCAATGTTAAAGTTTGAATGCTAATGGTAACTTGCTAATGCTTGCGATCTAATGCTAGTGCTAATATCTGGTCATTGTCATACTGTACGTGTCATCTTTGATGGAAATAATTGATCACATGGCATTAAAGCATATCCCTTCATGGCAATATGAGATTAAATGGCATTAAAGCTTATCGCTTCTTGTATATATGCAAATACAGTAATGTTAAAATTTGAATGCTAATGCTAACTTGCTAATGCTAGCGATCTAATGTTTGTGCTAATATCTGGTCATTTTCATACTCTTCCTGTACTCTTTAATGGAAATAAGAGATCAGATGCCTTTAAAGCATAACCCTTCATGGCAATATGAGATTAAATGGCATTAAAGCTGAACCCTTCTTGTATATATATAAATACAGCAATGTTAAAGTTTGAATGCTAATGCTAACTTGCTAATGCTAGCGATCTAATGCTAGTGCTAATATCTGGTCATTTTCATACTGTATGTGTCCTCTATGATGGAAATAAGAGATCAGATGGCATTAAAGCATAACCGTTCATGGGAATATGAGATTAAATGGCATTAAAGCTTGACCCTTCTTGTATATATTCAAATACAACAATGTTAAAGTTTGAATGCTAATGCTAACTTAATAATGCTAGCGATCTAATGCTAGTGCTAATATCTGGTCATTGTCATACTGTACGTGTCCTCTTTGATGATCATAATTGATCACATGGCATTTAAGCATATCCCTTCATGTGAATATGTGATTAAATGCCATTAAAGCTTAACCCTTCTTGTATATATGCAAATGCAGTCATGTTAAAATTTGAATGCTAATGCTTACTTGCTAATGCTAGCGATCTAATGCTAGTGCTAATATCTGGTTATTTTCATACTCTTCGTGTCCTCTTTAATGGAAATAAGAGATCAGATGCCTTTTAAGCATAACCCTTCATGGGAATATGAGATTAAATGACAATAAAGCTGAACCCTTCTTGTATATATGCAAATACAGCAATGTTATAGTTTGAATGCTAATGCTAAATTGCTAATGCTAGTGCTAATATCTGGTCATTGTCATCCTGTATGGGTCCTTTATGATGGAAATAAGAGATCCGATGGCATTAACGTATAACCCTTCATGGCAATGTGAGATAAAATGGCATTAAAGCTTAACCCTTCTTGAATATATACAAATACAGCAATGTTAAATTTTGAATTCCAATGCTAACTTGCAAATGCTAGCGATCTAATGCTAGTGCTAATATCTGCTCATTGTCGTCATGTATGTGTCCTCTATGATGGAAATAAGAGATCAGATGGCATTAAAGCATATCCCTTCATGGCAATATGAGATTAAATGGCATTAAAGCTGAACGCGTCTTGTATATATATAAATTCAGCAATGTTAAAGTTTGAATGCTAATGCTAACTTGCTAATGCTAGCGATCAAATGCTAGTGCTAATATCTCGTCATTTTCATACTGTACTTGTCCTCTATGATGGAAATAAGTGATCAGATGGCATTAAAGCATAACCCTTCTTGGGAATATGAGATTAAATGGCATTAAAGCTTAACCCTTCTTGTACAAATTCAAATACAGCAATGTTAAAGATTGAATCCTAATGCTAACTTGCTAATGCTAGCGATCTAATGCTAGTGCTAATATCTGGTCATTTTCATACTGTACGTGTCCTCTATGATGGAAATAAGAGATCAGATGGCATTAAAGCCTAACCCTTCATGGGAATATGTGATTAAATGGCATTAAAGCTTGTCCCCTCTTGCATATATGCAAATACAGCAATGTTAAAGTTTGAATGCTAATGGTAACTTGCTAATGCTTATGATCTAATGCTAGTGCTAATATCTGGTCATTGTCATACTGTACGTGTCATCTTTGATGGAAATAATTGATCACATGGCATTAAAGCATATCCCTTCATGGCAATATGAGATTAAATGGCATTAAAGCTTATCGCTTCTTGTATATATGCAAATACAGTAATGTTAAAATTTGAATGCTAATGCTAACTTGCTAATGCTAGCGATCTAATGTTTGTGCTAATATCTGGTCATTTTCATACTCTTCCTGTACTCTTTAATGGAAATAAGAGATCAGATGCCTTTAAAAACATAACCCTTCATGGCAATATGAGATTAAATGGCATTAAAGCTGAACCCTTCTTGTATATATATAAATACAGCAATGTTAAAAGTTTGTATGCTAATGCTAACTTGCTAATGCTAGCGATCTAATGCTAGTGCTAATATCTGGTCATTTTCATACTGTATGTGTCCTCTATGATGGAAATAAGAGATCAGATGGCATTAAAAAACATAACCGTTCATGGGAATATGAGATTAAATGGCATTAAAGCTTGACCCTTCTTGTATATATTCAAATACAGCAATGTTAAAGTTTGAATGCTAATGCTAACTTGCTAATGCTAGCGATCTAATGCTAGTGCTAATATCTGGTCATTGTCATACTGTACGTGTCCTCTTTGATGATCATAATTGATCACATGGCATTTAAGCATATCCCTTCATGTGAATATGTGATTAAATGCCATTAAAGCTTAACCCTTCTTGTATATATGCAAATGCAGTCATGTTAAAATTTGAATGCTAATGCTTACTTGCTAATGCTAGCGATCTAATGCTAGTGCTAATATCTGGTTATTTTCATACTCTTCGTGTCCTCTTTAATGGAAATAAGAGATCAGATGCCTTTTAAGCATAACCCTTCATGGGAATATGAGATTAAATGACAATAAAGCTGAACCCTTCTTGTATATATGCAAATACAGCAATGTTATAGTTTGAATGCTAATGCTAAATTGCTAATGCTAGTGCTAATATCTGGTCATTGTCATCCTGTATGGGTCCTTTATGATGGAAATAAAGAGATCCGATGGCATTAACGATAACCCTTCATGGCAATGTGAGATAAAATGGCATTAAAGCTTAACCCTTCTTGAATATATACAAATACAGCAATGTTAAATTTTGAATTCCAATGCTAACTTGCAAATGCTAGCGATCTAATGCTAGTGCTAATATCTGCTCATTGTCGTCATGTATGTGTCCTCTATGATGGAAATAAGAGATCAGATGGCATTAAAGCATTACCCTTCATGGCAATATTAGATTAAATGGCATTAAAGCTTAACCATTCTTGTATATATTCAAATACAGCAATGTTAAAGTTTGAATGCTAATGCTAACTTGCTAATGCTAGCGATCTAATGCTAGTGCTAATATCAGGTCATTTTCATACTCTTCGTGTCCTCTATAATGGAAATAAGAGATCAGATGCCTTTAAAGCATAACCCTTCATGGGAATATGAGATTTAATGGCAATAAAGCTCAACCCTTCTTGTATATATGCAAATACAGCAATGTTAAAGTTTGAATGCTAATGCTAACTTGCTAATGCTAGTGCTAATATCTGGTCATTGTCATCCTGTATGTGTCCTCTATGATGGAAATAAGAGATCAGATGGCATTAAAGCATTACCCTTCATGGCAATATTAGATTAAATGGCATTAAAGCTTAACCATTCTTGTATATATTCAAATACAGCAATGTTAAAGTTTGAATGCTAATGCTAACTTGCTAATGCTAGCGATCTAATGCTAGTGCTAATATCAGGTCATTTTCATACTCTTCGTGTCCTCTATAATGGAAATAAGAGATCAGATGCCTTTAAAGCATAACCCTTCATGGGAATATGAGATTTAATGGCAATAAAGCTCAACCCTTCTTGTATATATGCAAATACAGCAATGTTAAAGTTTGAATGCTAATGCTAACTTGCAAATGCTAGCGATCTAATGCTAGTGCTAATATCTCGTGATTTTCATACTGTACTTGTCCTCTATGATGGAAATAAGAGTTCAGATGGCGTTAAAGCATAACCCTTCATGGGAATATGAAATGAGATGGCATTAAAGCTTAACCCTTCTTGTATAAATTCAAATACAGCAATGTTAAAGATTGAATTCTAATGCTTACTTGCTAATGCTAGCGATCTAATGCTAGTGCTAATATCTGGTCATTGTCATACTGTACATGTCCTCTTTGATGGTAATAATTGATCACAAGGCATTAAAGCATATCCCTTCATGTGAATATGTGATTAAATGGCATTAAAGCTTTACCCTTCTTTTATATATGCAAAGACAGTAATGGTAAAATTTGATTGCTAATGCTAAATTGCTAATGCTAACGATCTAATGCTAGTGCTAATATCTGGTCATTGTCATCCTGTACGTGTCCAATATGATGGAAATAAGAGATCAGATGGCATTAAAGCATAACCCTTCATGGGAATATGAGATTAAATGGCATTAAAGTTTAACCCTTCTTGTATATATGCAAATACAGCAATGTTCAAGTTTGAATGCTAATGCTAACTTGCTAATGCTAGCGATCTAATGCTAGTGCTAATATCTGGTCATTGTCAAACTGTACGTGTCCTCTTTGATGGTAATAATTGATCACATGGCATTTAAGCATATTACTTTATGTGAATATGTAATTAGATGGCATTAAAGCTTAACGCTTCTTGTATATAGGCAAATACAGTAATGTTAAAATTTGAATGCTAATGCTAACTTGCTAATGCTAGCGATCTAATGCTAGTGCTAATATCTGGTTATTTTCATACTCTTCGTGTCCTCTTTAATGGAAATAAGAGATCAGATGCCTTAAAAGCATAACCCATCATGGGAATATGAGATTAAATGGCAATAAAGCTGAACCCTTCTTGTATATATGCAAATACAGCAATGTTAAAGTTTGAATGCTAATGCTAACTTGCAAATGCTAGCGATCTAATGCTAGCGCTAATATCTGCTCATTGTCATCATGTATGTGTCCTCTATGATGGAAATAAGAGATCAGATGGCATTAAAGCATTTCCCTTCATGGCAATATGAGATTAAATGGCATTAAAACTGAACCCTACTTGTATATATAAAAATACAGCAATGTTAAAGTTTGAATGCTAATGCTAACTTGCTAATGCTAGCGATCTAATGCTAGTGATAATATCTCGTCATTTTCATACTGTACTTTTCCTATTTGATGGAAATATGAGATCAGATGGCATTAAAGCATAACCCTTCATGGGAATATGAGATTAAATGGCATTAAAGCTTAACCCTTCTTGTATATATGCAAATCCAGGAATTTTAAAGTTTGAATGCCAATGATAACTTGCTAATGCTAACGATCTAATGCTAGTGCTAATATCTGGTCATTGTCATACTGTACGTGTCCTCTTTTATGGTAATAATTGATCACATGGCATTTAAGCATATCCCTTCATGTGAGTTTGTGATTAAATGGCATTAAAGCTTAACCCTTCTTGTATATATGCAAATACAGTAATGTTAAAATTTGAATGCTAATGCTAACTTGCTAATGCTAGCGATCTAATGCCAGTGCTAATATCTGGTCATTGTCATACTGTACGTGTCATCTTTGATGGAAATAATTGATCACATGGCATTAAAGCATATCCCTTCATGGCAATATGAGATTAAATGGCATTAAAGCTTATCGCTTCTTGTATATATGCAAATACAGTAATGTTAAAATTTGAATGCTAATGCTAACTTGCTAATGCTAGCGATCTAATGTTTGTGCTAATATCTGGTCATTTTCATACTCTTCCTGTACTCTTTAATGGAAATAAGAGATCAGATGCCTTTAAAGCATAACCCTTCATGGCAATATGAGATTAAATGGCATTAAAGCTGAACCCTTCTTGTATATATATAAATACAGCAATGTTAAAGTTTGAATGCTAATGCTAACTTGCTAATGCTAGCGATCTAATGCTAGTGCTAATATCTGGTCATTTTCATACTGTATGTGTCCTCTATGATGGAAATAAGAGATCAGATGGCATTAAAGCATAACCGCTCATGGGAATATGAGATTAAATGGCATTAAAGCTTGACCCTTCTTGTATATATTCAAATACAGCAATGTTAAAAGTTTGAATGCTAATGCTAACTTGCTAATGCTAGCGATCTAATGCTAGTGCTAATATCTGGTCATTGTCATACTGTGCGTGTCCTCTTTGATGATCATAATTGATCACATGGCATTTAAGCATATCCCTTCATGTGAATATGTGATTAAATGCCATTAAAGCTTAACCCTTCTTGTATATATGCAAATGCAGTCAAGTTAAAATTTGAATGCTAATGCTTACTTGCTAATGCTAGCGATCTAATGCTAGTGCTAATATCTGGTTATTTTCATACTCTTCGTGTCCTCTTTAATGGAAATAAGAGATCAGATGCCTTTTAAGCATAACCCTTCATGGGAATATGAGATTAAATGACAATAAAGCTGAACCCTTCTTGTATATATGCAAATACAGCAATGTTATAGTTTGAATGCTAATGCTAAATTGCTAATGCTAGTGCTAATATCTGGTCATTGTCATCCTGTATGGGTCCTTTATGATGGAAATAAGAGATCCGATGGCATTAACGTATAACCCTTCATGGCAATGTGAGATAAAATGGCATTAAAGCTTAACCCTTCTTGAATATATACAAATACAGCAATGTTAAATTTTGAATTCCAATGCTAACTTGCAAATGCTAGCGATCTAATGCTAGTGCTAATATCTGCTCATTGTCGTCATGTATGTGTCCTCTATGATGGAAATAAGAGATCAGATAGCATTAAAGCATATCCCTTCATGGCAATATGTGATTAAATGGCATTAAAGCTGAACGCGTCTTGTATATATATAAATTCAGCAATGTTAAAGTTTGAATGCTAATGCTAACTTGCTAATGCTAGCGATCAAATGCTAGTGCTAATATCTCGTCATTTTCATACTGTACTTGTCCTCTATGATGGAAATAAGTGATCAGATGGCATTAAAGCATAACCCTTCTTGGGAATATGAGATTAAATGGCATTAAAGCTTAACCCTTCTTGTACAAATTCAAATACAGCAATGTTAAAGATTGAATCCTAATGCTAACTTGCTAATGCTAGCGATCTAATGCTAGTGCTAATATCTGGTCATTTTCATACTGTACGTGTCCTCTATGATGGAAATAAGATCAGATGGCATTAAAGCCTAACCCTTCATGGGAATATGTGATTAAATGGCATTAAAGCTTGTCCCCTCTTGCATATATGCAAATACAGCAATGTTAAAGTTTTAATGCTAATGGTAACTTGCTAATGCTTGCGATCTAATGCTAGTGCTAATATCTGGTCATTGTCATACTGTACGTGTCATCTTTGATGGAAATAATTGATCACATGGCATTAAAGCATATCCCTTCATGGCATTATGAGATTAAATGGCATTAAAGCTTATCGCTTCTTGTATATATGCAAATACAGTAATGTTAAAATTTGAATGCTAATGCTAACTTGCTAATGCTAGCGATCTAATGTTTGTGCTAATATCTGGTCATTTTCATACTCTTCCTGTACTCTTTAATGGAAATAAGAGATCAGATGCCTTTAAAGCATAACCCTTCATGGCAATATGAGATTAAATGGCATTAAAGCTGAACCCTTCTTGTATATATATAAATACAGCAATGTTAAAGTTTGTATGCTAATGCTAACTTGCTAATGCTAGCGATCTAATGCTAGTGCTAATATCTGGTCATTTTCATACTGTATGTGTCCTCTATGATGGAAATAAGAGATCAGATGGCATTAAAGCATAACCGTTCATGGGAATATGAGATTAAATGGCATTAAAGCTTGACCCTTCTTGTATATATTCAAATACAGCAATGTTAAAGTTTGAATGCTAATGCTAACTTGCTAATGCTAGCGATCTAATGCTAGTGCTAATATCTGGTCATTGTCATACTGTACGTGTCCTCTTTGATGATCATAATTGATCACATGGCATTTAAGCATATCCCTTCATGTGAATATGTGATTAAATGCCATTAAAGCTTAACCCTTCTTGTATATATGCAAATGCAGTCATGTTAAAATTTGAATGCTAATGCTTACTTTGCTAATGCTAGCGATCTAATGCTAGTGCTAATATCTGGTTATTTTCATACTCTTCGTGGTCCTCTTTAATGGAAATAAGAGATCAGATGCCTTTTAAGCATAACCCTTCATGGGAATATGAGATTAAATGACAATAAAGCTGAACCCTTCTTGTATATATGCAAATACAGCAATGTTATAGTTTGAATGCTAATGCTAAATTGCTAATGCTAGTGCTAATATCTGGTCATTGTCATCCTGTATGGGTCCTTTATGATGGAAATAAGAGATCCGATGGCATTAACGTATAACCCTTCATGGCAATGTGAGATAAAATGGCATTAAAGCTTAACCCTTCTTGAATATATACAAATACAGCAATGTTAAATTTTGAATTCCAATGCTAACTTGCAAATGCTAGCGATCTAATGCTAGTGCTAATATCTGCTCATTGTCGTCATGTATGTGTCCTCTATGATGGAAATAAGAGATCAGATGGCATTAAAGCATATCCCTTCATGGCAATATGAGATTAAATGGCATTAAAGCTGAACGCTCTTGTATATATATATAATTCAGCAATGTTAAAGTTTGAATGCTAATGCTAACTTGCTAATGCTAGCGATCTAATGCTAGTGCTAATATCTCGTCATTTTCATACTGTACTTATCCTCTATGATGGAAATAAGTGATCAGATGGCATTAAAGCATAACCCTTCATGGGAATATGAGATTAAATGGCATTAAAGCTTAATCCTTCTTGTACAAATTCAAATACAGTAATGTTAAAGATAAAATGCTAATGCTAACTTGCTAATGCTTGCGATCTAATGCTAGTGCTAATATCTGGTCATTTTCATACTGTACGTGTCCTCTATGATGGAAATAAGAGATCAGATGGCATTAAAGCATAACCCTTCTTGGGAATATGAGATTAAATGGCATTAAAGCTTGACCCTTCTTGTATATATGCAAATACAGCAATGTTAAAGTTTGAATGCTAATGGTAACTTGCTAGTGCTAGCGATCTAATGCTAGTGCTAATATCTGGTCATTGTCATACTGTACGTGTCCTCTTTGATGGTAATAATTGATCACATGGCATTTAAGCATATCCCTTCATGTGAATATGTGATTAAATGGCATTAAAGCTTAACCCTTCTTGTATATAGGCAAATACAGTAATGTTAAAATTTGAATGCTAATGCTATCTTGCTAATGCTAGCGATCTAATGCTAGTGCTAATATCTGGTTATTTTCATACTCTTTGTGTCCTCTTTAATGGATATAAGAGATCAAATGCCTTTAAAGTATAACCCTTCATGGGAATATGAGATTAAATGGCAATAAAGCTGAACCCTTCTTGTATAAATGCAAATACAGCAATGTTAAAGTTTGAATGCTAATGCTAACTTGCTAATGCTAGTGCTAATATCTGGTCATTGTCATCCTGTATGTGTCCTCTATGATGGAAATAAGAGATCAGATGGCATTAAAGCATTACCCTTCATGGCAATATTAGATTAAATGGCATTAAAGCTTAACCATTCTTGTATATATTCAAATACAGCAATGTTAAAGTTTGAATGCTAATGCTAACTTGCTAATGCTAGCGATCTAATGCTAGTGCTAATATCAGGTCATTTTCATACTCTTCGTGTCCTCTATAATGGAAATGAGAGATCAGATGCCTTTAAAGCATAACCCTTCATGGGAATATGAGATTTAATGGCAATAAAGCTCAACCCTTCTTGTATATATGCAAATACAGCAATGTTAAAGTTTGAATGCTAATGCTAACTTGCAAATGCTAGCGATCTAATGCTAGTGCTAATATCTCGTGATTTTCATACTGTACTTGTCCTCTATGATGGAAATAAGAGATCAGATGGCGTTAAAGCATAACCCTTCATGGGAATATGAAATGAGATGGCATTAAAGCTTAACCCTTCTTGTATAAATTCAAATACAGCAATGTTAAAGATTGAATTCTAATGCTTACTTGCTAATGCTAGCGATCTAATGCTAGTGCTAATATCTGGTCATTGTCATACTGTACATGTCCTCTTTGATGGTAATAATTGATCACAAGGCATTAAAGCATATCCCTTCATGTGAATATGTGATTAAATGGCATTAAAGCTTTACCCTTCTTTTATATATGCAAAGACAGTAATGGTAAAATTTGATTGCTAATGCTAAATTGCTAATGCTAACGATCTAATGCTAGTGCTAATATCTGGTCATTGTCATCCTGTACGTGTCCAATATGATGGAAATAAGAGATCAGATGGCATTAAAGCATAACCCTTCATGGGAATATGAGATTAAATGGCATTAAAGTTTAACCCTTCTTGTATATATGCAAATACAGCAATGTTAAAGATTGAATTCTAATGCTTACTTGCTAATGCTAGCGATCTAATGCTAGTGCTAATATCTGGTCATTGTCAAACTGTACGTGTCCACTTTGATGGTAATAATTGATCACATGGCATTTAAGCATATTACTTTATGTGAATATGTAATTAGATGGCATTAAAGCTTAACGCTTCTTGTATATAGGCAAATACAGTAATGTTAAAATTTGAATGCTAATGCTAACTTGCTAATGCTAGCGATCTAATGCTAGTGCTAATATCTGGTTATTTTCATACTCTTCGTGTCCTCTTTAATGGAAATAAGAGATCAGATGCCTTAAAAGCATAACCCATCATGGGAATATGAGATTAAATGGCAATAAAGCTGAACCCTTCTTGTATATATGCAAATACAGCAATGTTAAAGTTTGAATGCTAATGCTAACTTGCAAATGCTAGCGATCTAATGCTAGCGCTAATATCTGCTCATTGTCATCATGTATGTGTCCTCTATGATGGAAATAAGAGATCAGATGGCATTAAAGCATTTCCTTCATGGCAATATGAGATTAAATGGCATTAAAACTGAACCCTACTTGTATATATAAAAAATACAGCAATGTTAAAGTTTGAATGCTAATGCTAACTTGCTAATGCTAGCGATCTAATGCTAGTGATAATATCTCGTCATTTTCATACTGTACTTTTCCTATTTGATGGAAATATGAGATCAGATGGCATTAAAGCATAACCCTTCATGGGAATATGAGATTAAATGGCATTAAAGCTTAACCCTTCTTGTATATATGCAAATCCAGGAATGTTAAAGTTTGAATGCCAATGATAACTTGCTAATGCTAACGATCTAATGCTAGTGCTAATATCTGGTCATTGTCATATTGTACATGTCCTCTTTTATGGTAATAATTGATCACATGGCATTTAAGCATATCCCTTCATGTGAGTTTGTGATTAAATGGCATTAAAGCTTAACCCTTCTTGTATATATGCAAATACAGTAATGTTAAAATTTGAATGCTAATGCTAACTTGCTAATGCTAGCGATCTAATGCCAGTGCTAATATCTGGTCATTTTCATACTCTTTGTGTCCTCTTTAAGGAAATAAGAGATCAGATGCCTTTCAAGCATAACCCTTCATGGGAATATGAGATTAAATGGCAATAAAGCTGAACCCTTCTTGTATATATGCAAATAAAGCAATGTTAAAGTTTGAATGCTAATGCTAACTTGCTTATGCTAGTGCTAATATCTGGTCATTGTCATCCTGTATGTGTCCTCTATGATGGAAATAAGAGATCAGATGGCATTAAAGCATTACCCTACATGGCAATATTAGATTAAATTTGCATTAAAGCTTAACCATTCTTGGAAATATTCAAATACAGCAATGTTAAAGTTTGAATGCTAATGCTATCTTGCTAATGCTAGCGATCTAATGCTAGTGCTAATATCTGGTCATTTTCATTCTCTTCGTGTCCTCTTTAATGGAAATAAGAGATCAGATGCCTTTAAAGCATAACCCTTCATGGGAATATGAGATTAAATGGCAATAAAGCTGAACCCTTCTTGTATATATGCAAATACAGCAATGTTAAAGTTTGACTGCTAATGCTAACTTGCAAATGCTAGCGATCTAATGCTAGTGCTAATATCTCGTCATTTTCATACTGTACTTGTCCTCTATGATGGAAATAAGAGATCAGATGGCATTAAAGCATATCCCTTCATGGCAATATGAGATTAAATGGCATTAAAGCTGAACCCTTCTTGTATATATATAAATACAGCAATGTTAAAGTTTGAATGCTAATGCTAACTTGCTAATGCTAGCGATCTAATGCTAGTTCTAATATCTCGTCATTTTCATACTGTACTTGTCCTGTATGATGGAAATAAGAGATCAGATGGCGTTAAAGCATAACCCTTCATGGGAATATGAGATGAAATGGCATTAAAGCTTAACCCTTCTTGTATAAATTCAAATACAGCAATGTTAAAGTTTGAATGCTAATGCTAACTTGCAAATGCTAGCGATCTAATGCTAGTGCTTATATCTGCTCATTGTCTTCATTTATGTGTCCTGTATGATGGAAATAAGAGATCAGATGGCATTAAAGCATATCCCTTCATGGCAATATGAGATTAAATGGCATTAAAGCTGAACCCGTCTTGTATATATATAAATACAGCAATGTTAAAGTTTGAATGCTAATGCTAACTTGCTAATGCTAGCGATCTAATGCTAGTGCTAATATCTGGTCATTTTCATACTGTACGTGTCCTCTATGATGGAAATTAGAGATCAGATGTCATTAAAGCATAACCGTTCATGGGAATATGAGATTAAATGGCATTAAAGCTTGACCCTTCTTGTATATATGCAAATACAGGAATGTTAAAGTTTGAATGCTAATTGTAACTTGCTAATGCTAGCGATCTAATGCTAGTGCTAATATCTGGTCATTGTCATACTGTAAGTGTCCTCTTTGATGATCATAATTGATCACATGGCATTTAAGCATACCCCTTCATGTGAATATGTGATTAAATGCCATTAAAGCTTAACCCTTCTTGTATATATGCAAATACAGTCATGTTAAAATTTGAATGCTAATGCTTACTTGCTAATGCTAGCGATCTAATGCTAGTGCTAATATCTGGTTATTTTCATACTCTTCGTGTCCTCTTTAATGGAAATAAGAGATCATATGCCTTTAAAGCATAACCCTTCATGGGAATATGAGATTAAATGGCAATAAAGCTGAACCCTTCTTGTATATATGCAAATACAGCAATGTTAAAATTTGAATGCTAATGCTAACTTGTAATGCTAGTGCTAATATCTGCTCATTGTCATCCTGTATGTGTCCTCTATGATGGAAATAAGAGATCAGATGGCATTAAAGCATTACCCTTCATGGCAATATTAGATTAAATGGCATTAAAGCTTAACCCTTCTTGTATAAATACAAATACAGCAATGTTAAAGTTTGAATGCTAATGCTAACTTGCTAATGCTAGCGATCTAATGCTAGTGCTAATATCTGGTCATTGTCATCCTGTATGGGTCCTTTATGATGGAAATAAGAGATCCGATGGCATTAACGTATAACCCTTCATGGCAATATGAGATAAAATGGCATTAAAGCTTCACCCTTCTTGTATATATACAAATACAGCAATGTTAAATTTTGAATGCTAATGCTAACTTGCTAATGCTAGCGATCTAATGCTAGTGCTAATATCTGGTCATTTTCATACTGTACGTGTCCTCTATGATGGAAATTAGAGATCAGATGGCATTAAAGCATAACCCTTTATGGGAATATGAGATTAAATGGCATTTAAGCTTAACCCTTCTTGTATATATGCAAATACAGCAATGTTAAAGTTTGAATGCAAATGATATCTTGCTAATGCTAATGATCTAATGCTAGTGCTAATATCTGGTCATTGTCATACTGTACGTGTCCTCTTTGATGGTAATAATTGATCACATGGCATTTAAGCATATCCCTTCATGTGAGTATGTGATTAAATTGCATTAAAGCTTAACCCTTCTTGTATATATGCAAATACAGTAATGTTAAAATTTGAATGCTAATGATAACTTGCTAATGCTAGCGATCTAATGCTAGTGCTAATATCTGGTCATTTTCATACTCATTGTGTCCTCTTTAATGGAAATAAGAGATCAGATGTCTTTAAAGCATAACGCTTCATGGGAATATGAGATTAAATGGCAATAAAGCTGAACCCTTCTTGTATATATGCAAATACAGCAATGTTAAAGTTTGAATGCTAATGCTAAATTGCAAATGCTAGCGATCTAATGCTAATGCTAATATCTGCTCATTGTCGTCATGTATGTGTACTCTATGATGGAAATAAGAGATCAGATGGCATTAAAGCATATCCCTTCATGGCAATATGAGATTAAATGGCATTAAAGCTTAACCCTTCTTGTATATTTGCAAATACAGCAATGTTAAAGATTGAATGCTAATGCTAACTTGCTAATGCTAGCGATCTAATGCTAGTGCTAATATCAGGTCATTTTCATACTGTACGTGTCCTCTATGATGGAAATAAGAGATCAGATGGCATTAAAGCATAACCCTTCATGGGAATATGAGATTAAATGGCATTAAAGCTTAACCCTTCTTGTATATATGCAAATACAGCAATGTTAAAGTTTTTGAATGCTATTGCTAACTTGCTAATGCTAACGATCTAATGCTAGTGCTAATATCTGGTCATTGTCATACTGTACGTGTCCTCTTTGATGGTAATAATTGATCACATGGCATTTAAGCATATCCCTTCATGTGAATATGTGATTAGAGGGCATTAAAGCTTAACGCTTCTTGTATATATGCAAATACAGTAATGTTAAAATTTGAATGCTAATGCTAACTTGGTAATGCCAGCGATCTAATGCTAGTGCTAATATCTGGTCATTTTCATTCTCTACGTGTCCTCTTTAATGGAAATAAGAGATCAGATGCCTTTAAAGCATAACCCTTCATGGGAATATGAGATTAAATGACAATAAAGCTGAACCCTTCTTGTATATATGCAAATACAGCAATGTTAAAGTTTGAATGCTAATGCTAACTTGCTAATGCTAGTGCTAATATCTGGTCATTGTCATCCTGTATGTGTCCTTTTTGATGGAAATAAGAGATCCGATGGCATTAACGTATAACCCTTCATGGCAATATGAGATGAAATGGCATTAAATCTTAACCCTTCTTGTATATATACAAATACAGCAATGTTATATTTTGAATTCCAATGCTAACTTGCAAATGCTAGCGATCTAATGCTAGTGCTAATATCTGCTCATTGTCGTCATGTATGTGTCCTCTATGATGGAATTAAGAGATCAGATGGCATTAAAGCATATCCCTTCATGGCAATATGAGATTAAATGGCATTAAAGCTGAACCCGTCTTTTATACATATAAATTCAGCAATGTTAAAGTTTGAATGCTAATGCTAACTTGCTAATGCTAGCGATCTAATGCTAGTGCTAATATCTGGTCATTTTCATACTGTACGTGTCCTCTATGATGGAAATAAGAGATCAGATGTCATTAAAGCATAACCCTTTCTGGGAATATGAGATTAAATGGCATTAAAACTTGACCCTTCTTGTATATATGGAAATACAGCAATGTTAAAGTTTGAATGCTAATGGTAACTTGCTAATGCTAGCGATCTAATGCTAGTGCTAATATCTGGTCATTGTCATACTGTACGTGTCCTCTTTGATCGTAATAATTGATCACATGGCATTTAAGCATATCCCTTCATGTGAATATGTGATTAAATGGCATTAAAGCTTAACCCTTCTTGTATATATGCAAATACAGTAATGTTGAAATTTGAATGCTAATGTTAACTTGCTAATGCTAGCAATCTAATGCCAGTGCTAATATCTGGTTATTTTCATACTCTTTGTGTCCTCTGTAATGGAAATAAAGGATTCAGATGCCTTTAAAGCATAACCCTTCATGGGAATATGAGATTAAATTGGAATAAAGCTGAACCCTTCTTGTATATATGCAAATACAGCAATGTTAAAGTTTGAATGCTAATGCTAACTTGCAAATGCTAGCGATCTAATGCTAGCGCTAATATCTGCTCATTGTCATCATGTATGTGTCCTCGATGATGGAAATAAGAGATCAGATGGCATTAAAGCATTTCCCTTCATGGCAATATGAGATTAAATGCATTAAAACTGAACCCTTCTTGTATATATAAAAATACAGCAATGTTAAAGTTTAAATGCTAATGCTAACTTGCTATTGCTAGCGATCTAATGCTAGTGCTAATATCTCGTCATTTTCATACTGTACTTTTCCTCTTTGATGGAAATAAGAGATCAGATGGCATTAAAGCATATCCCTTCATGGCAATATGAGATTAAATGGCATTTAAACTGAACCCTTCTTGTATATATATAAATACAGCAATGTTAAAGTTTGAATGCTAATGCTAACTTGCTAATGCTAGCGATCTAATGCTAGTGCTAATATCTCGTCATTTTCATACTGTACTTTTCCTCTTTGATGGATATGAGAGATCAGATGGCATTAAAGCATAACCCTTTATGGGAAAATGAGATTAAATGGCATTAAAGCTTAACCCTTCTTGTATATATGCAAATACAGCAATGTTATAGTTTGAATGCTAATGATAACTTGCTAATGTTAACGATCTAATGCTAGTGCTAATATCTGCTCATTGTCGTCATGTATGTGTCCTCTATGATGGAAATAAGAGATCAGATGGCATTAAAGCATATCCCTTCATGGCAATATGAGATTAAATGGCATTAAAGCTTAACCCTTCTTGTATATTTGCAAATACAGCAATGTTAAAGATTGAATGCTAATGCTAACTTGCTAATGCTAGCGATCTAATGCTAGTGCTAATATCTGGTCATTTTCATACTGTACGTGTCCTCTATGATGGAAATAAGAGATCAGATGGCATTAAAGCATAACCCTTCATGGGAAAATGAGATTAAATGGCATTAAAGCTTAACCCTTCTTGTATTTATGCAAATACAGCAATGTTAAAGTTTTTGAATGCTAATGCTAACTTGCTAATGCTAACGATCTAATGCTAGTGCTAATATCTGGTCATTGTCATACTGTACGTGTCCTCTTTGATGGTAATAATTGATCACATGGCATTTAAGCATATCCCTTCATGTGAATATGTGATTAAATGGCATTAAAGCTTAACCCTTCTTGTATATATGCAAATACAGTAATGTTGAAATTTGAATGCTAATGCTAACTTGCAAATGCTAGCGATCTAATGCTAGTGCTAATATCTGCTCATTGTCGTCATGTATGTGTCCTTTTTGATGGAAATAAGAGATCAGATGGCATTAAAGCATATCCCTTCATGGCAATATGAGATTAAATGGCATTTAAGCTGAACCCGTCTTGTATATATATAAATTCAGCAATGTTAATGTTTGAATGCTAATGCTAACTTGCTAATGCTAGCGATCTAATGCTAGTGCTAATATCTGGTTATTTTCATACTCTTTGTGTCCTCTTTAATGGAAATAAGAGATCAGATGCCTTTAAAGCATAACCCTTCATGGCAATATGAGTATAAATGGCATTAAAGCTGAACCCGTCTTGTATATATATAAATTCAGCAATGTTAAAGTTTGAATGCTAATGCTAACTTGCTAATGCTAGCGATATAATGCTAGTGCTAATATCTCGTCATTTTCATACTGTATGTGTCCTCTATGATGGAAATAAGAGATCAGATGGCATTAAAGCATAACCCTTCATTGGAATATGAGATTAAATGGCATTAAAGCTTAACCCTTCTTGTATATATGCAAATACAGCAATGTTAAAGTTTGAATGCTAATGATAACTTGCTAATGCTAACGATCTAATGCTAGTGCTAATATCTGGTCATTGTCAAACTGTACGTGTCCTCTTTGATGGTAATAATTGATCACATGGCATTTAAGCATATCCCTTCATGTGAATATGTGATTAAATGGCATTAAAGCTTAACCCTTCTTGTATATATGCAAATACAGTAATGTTGAAATTTGAATGCTAATGCTAACTTGCTAATGCTAGCGATCTAATGCTAGTGCTAATATCTGGTTATTTTCATACTCTTTGTGTCCTCTTTAATGGAAATAAGAGATCAGATGCCTTTAAAGCATAACCCTTCATGGGAATATGAGATTAAATGGCTATAAAGCTGAACCCTTCTTGTATATATGCAAATACAGCAATGTTAAAGTTTGAATGCTAATGCTAACTTGCAAATGCTAGCGATCTAATGCTAGCGCTAATATCTGCTCATTGTCATCATGTATGTGTCCTCTATGATGGAAATAAGAGATCAGATGGCATTAAAGCATTTCCCTTCATGGCAATATGAGATTAAATGGCATTAAAACTGAACCCTTCTTGTTTATATAAAAATACAGCAATGTTAAAGTTTGAATGCTAATGCTAACTTGCTAATGCTAGCGATCTAATGCTAGTGCTAATATCTCGTCATTTTCATACTGTACTTTGCCTCTTTGATGGAAAAAAGAGATCAGATGGCATTAAAGCATAACCCGTCATGGGAATGTGAGATTAAATGGCATTAAAGCTTAACCCTTCTTGTATATATGCAAATACAGCAATGTTAAAGTTTGAATGCTAATGATAACTTGCTAATGCTAACGATCTAATGCTAGTGCTAATATCTGGTCATTTTCAAACTGTAAGTGTCCTCTTTGATGGTAATAATTGATCACATGGCATTTAAGCATATCCCTTCATGTGAGTTTGTGATTAAATGGCATTAAAGCTGAACCCTTCTTGTATATATATAAATACAGCAATGTTAAAGTTTGAATGCTAATGCTAACTTGCTAATGCTAGCGATCTAATGCTAGTTCTAATATCTCGTCATTTTCATACTGTACTTTTCCTGTGTGATGGAAATAAGAGATCAGATGGCCTTAAAGCATAACCCTTCATGGGAATATGAGATGAAATGGCATTAAAGCTTAACCCTTCTTGAATAAATTCAAATACAGCAATGTTAATGATTGAATGCAAATGCTTACTTGCTAATGCTAGCGATCTAATGCTAGTGCTAATATCTGGTCATTGTCATACTGTACATGTCCTCTTTGATGGTAATAATTGATCACATGGCATTAAAGCATATCCCTTCAGGTGAATATGTGATTAAATGGCATTAAAGCTTAACCCTTCTTGTATATATGCAAATACAGTAATGGTAAAATATGAATGCTAATGCTAAATTGCTAATGCTAGCGATCTAATGCTAGTGTTAATATCTGGTCATTGTCATCCTGTACATGTCCAATATGATGGAAATAAGAGATCAGATGGAATTAAAGCATAACCCTTCATGGGAATATGAGATTAAATGGCATTAAAGCTTGACCCTTCTTGTATATATTCAAATACAGCAATGTTCAAGTTTGAATGCTAATGCTAACTTGCTAATGCTAGCGATCTAATGCTATTGCTAATATCTGGTCATTGTCAAACTGTACGTGTCCTCTTTGATGGTAATAATTGATCACATGGCATTTAAGCATATCCCTTTATGTGAATATGTGATTAGATGGCATTAAAGCTTAACGCTTGTTGTATATAGGCAAATACAGTAATGTTAAAATTTGAATGCTAATGCTAACTTGCTAATGCTAGCGATCTAATGCTAGTGCTAATATCTGGTCATTTTCATACTCTTCGTGTCCTCTTTAATGGAAATAAGAGATCAGATGCCTTTAAAGCATAACCCATCATGGGAATATGAGATTAAATGGCAATAAAGCTGAACCCTTCTTGTATATATGCAAATACAGCAATGTTAAAGTTTGAATGCTAATGCTAACTTGCAAATGCTAGCGATCTAATGCTAGCGATAATATCTGCTCATTGTCATCATGTATGTGTCCTCTATGATGGAAATAAGAGATCAGATGGCATTAAAGCATATCCCTTCATGGCAATATGAGATTAAATGGCATTAAAACTGAACCCTTCTTGTATATATATAAATACAGCAATGTTAAAGTTTGAATGCTAATGCTAACTTGCTAATGCTAGCGATCTAATGCTAGTGCTAATATCTCGTCATTTTCATACTGTACTTTTCCTCTTTGATGGATATAAGAGATGAGATGGCATTAAAGCATAACCCTTTATGGGAATATGAGATTAAATGGCATTAAAGCTTAACCCTTCTTGTATATATGCAAATACAGCAATGTTAAAGTTTGAATGCTAATGATAACTTGCTAATGCTAACGATCTAATGCTAGTGCTAATATCTGGTCATTGTCATACTGTACGTGTCCTCTTTGATGGTAATAATTGATCACATGGCATTTAAGCATATCCCTTCATGTGAGTATGTGATTAAATGGCATAAAAGCTTAACCCTTCTTGTATATATGCAAATACAGTAATGTTAAAATTTGAATGCTAATGATAACTTGCTAATGCTAGCGATCTAATGCTAGTGCTAATATCTGGTCATTTTCATACTCTTTGTGTCCTGTTTAATGGAAATAAGAGATCAGATGCCTTTAAAGCATAACCCTTCATGGGAATATGAGATTAAATGGCAATAAAGCTGAACCCTTCTTGTATATATGCAAATACAGCAATGTTAAAGTTTGAATGCTAATGCTAACTTACAAATGCTAGCGATCTAATGCTAGTGCTAATATCTGCTCATTGTCGTCATGTATGTGTCCTCTATGATGGAAATAAGAGATCAGATGGCATTAAAGCATATCCCTTCATGGCAATATGAGATTAAATGGCATTAAAGCTTAACCCTTCTTGTATATTTGCAAATACAGCAATGTTAAAGATTGAATGCTAATGCTAACTTGCTAATGCTAGCGATCTAATGCTAGTGCTAATATCTGGTCATTTTCATTCTCTTCGTGTCCTCTTTAATGCAAATAAGAGATCAGATGCCTTTAAAGCATAACCCTTCATGGGAATATGAGATTAAATGACAAAAAAGCTGAACCCTTCTTGTATATATGCAAATACAGCAATGTTAAAGTTTGAAGGCTAATGCTAACTTGCTAATGCTAGTGCTAATATCTGGTCATTGTCATCCTGTATGGGTCCTTTATGATGGAAATAAGAGATCCGATGGCATTAACGTATAACCCTTCATGGCAATATGAGATAAAATGGCATTAAAGCTTAACCCTTCTTGTATATATACAAATACAGCAATGTTAAATTTTGAATTCCAATGCTAACATGCAAATGCTAGCGATCTAATGCTAGTGCTAATATCTGCTCATTGTCGTCATGTATGTGTCCTCTATGATGGAAATAAGAGATCAGATGGCATTAAAGCATATCCCTTCATGGCAATATGAGATTAAATGGCATTAAAGCTGAACCCGTCTTGTATATATATAAATTCAGCAATGTTAAAGTTTGAATGCTAATGCTAACTTGCTAATGCTAGCGATCTAATGCCAGTGCTAATATCTCGTCATTTTCATACTGTACTTGTCCTCTATGATGGAAATAAGTGATCAGATGGCATTAAAGCATAACCCTCCATGGGAATATGAGATTAAATGGCATTAAAGCTTAACCCTTCTTGTACAAATTCAAATACAGCAATGTTAAAGATTGAATGCTAATGCTAACTTGCTAATGCTAGCGATCTAATGCTATTGCTAATATCTGGTCATTTTCATACTGTACGTGTCCTCTATGATGGAAATAAGAGATCAGATGGCATTAAAGCATAACCCTTCATGGGAATATGAGATTAAATGGAATTAAAGCTTGACCCTTCTTGTATATATGCAAATACAGCAATGTTAAAGTTTGAATGCTAATGGTAACTTGCTAATGCTTGCGATCTAATGCTAGTGCTAATATCTGCTCATTGTCGTCATGTATGTGTCCTTTTTGATGGAAATAAGAGATCCAATGGCATTAAAGCATATCCCTTCATGGCAATATGAGATTAAAAGGCATTAAAGCTGAACCCGTCTTGTATATATATAAATTCAGCAATGTTAATGTTTGAATGCTAATGCTAACTTGCTAATGCTAGCGATCTAAAGCTAGTGCTAATATCTGGTTATTTTCATACTCTTTGTGTCCTCTTTAATGGAAATAAGAGATCAGATGCCTTTAAAGCATAACCCTTCATGGCAATATGAGTATAAATGGCATTAAAGCTGAACCCGTCTTGTATATATATAAATTCAGCAATGTTAAAGTTTGAATGCTAATGCTAACTTGCTAATGCTAGCGATCTAATGCTAGTGCTAATATCTGGTCATTTTCATACTGTACGTGTCCTCTATGATGGAAATAAGAGATCAGATGGCATTAAAGCATAACCCTTCATTGGAATATGAGATTAAATGGCATTAAAGCTTAACCCTTCTTGTATATATGCAAATACAGCAATGTTAAAGTTTGAATGCTAATGATAACTTGCTAATGCTAACGATCTAATGCTAGTGCTAATATCTGGTCATTGTCAAACTGTACGTGTCCTCTTTGATGGTAATAATTGATCACATGGCATTTAAGCATATCCCTTCATGTGAATATGTGATTAAATGGCATTAAAGCTTAACCCTTCTTGTATATATGCAAATACAGTAATGTTGAAATTTGAATGCTAATGCTAACTTTCTAATGCTAGCGATCTAATGCTAGTGCTAATATCTGGTTATTTTCATACTCTTTGTGTCCTCTTTAATGGAAATAAGAGATCAGATGCCTTTAAAGCATAACCCTTCATGGGAATATGAGATTAAATGGCTATAAAGCTGAACCCTTCTTGTATATATGCAAATACAGCAATGTAGAAGTTTGAATGCTAATGCTAACTTGCAAATGCTAGCGATCTAATGCTAGCGCTAATATCTGCTCATTGTCATCATGTATGTGTCCTCTATGATGGAAATAAGAGATCAGATGGCATTAAAGCATTTCCCTTCATGGCAATATGAGATTAAATGGCTTTAAAACTGAACCCTTCTTGTATACATAAAAATACAGCAATGTTAAAGTTTGAATGCTAATGCTAACTTGCTAATGCTAGCGATCTAATGCTAGTGCTAATATCTCGTCATTTTCATACTGTACTTTGCCTTTTTGATGGAAATAAGAGATCAGATGGCATTAAAGCATAACCCGTCATGGAATGTGAGATTAAATGGCATTAAAGCTTAACCCTTCTTGTATATATGCAAATACAGCAATGTTAAAGATTGAATGCTAATGATAACTTGCTAATGCTAACGATCTAATGCTAGTGCTAATATCTGGTCATTTTCAAACTGTACGTGTCCTCTTTGATGGTAATAATTGATCACATGGCATTTAAGCATATCCCTTTATGTGAGTTTGTGATTAAATGGCATTAAAGCTTAACCCTTCTTGTATAGATGCAAATACAGTAATGTTAAAATTTGAATGCTAATGCTAACTTGCTAATGCTAGCGAACTAATGCCAGTGCTAATATCTGGTCATTTTCATACTCTTCGTGTCCTCTTTAATGGAAATAAGAGATCAGATGCCTTTAAAGCATAACCCTTCATGGGAATATGAGATTAAATGGCAATAAAGCTGAACCCTTCTTTTATATATGCAAATGTAGCAATGTTAAAGTTTGAATGCTAATGCTAACTTGCTAATGCTAGTGCTAATATCTGGTCATTGTCATCCTGTATGTGTCCTCTATGATGGAAATAAGAGATCATATGGCATTAAAGCATTACCCTTCATGGCAATATTAGATTAAATTTGCATTAAAGCTTAAGCATTCTTGTATATATTCAAATACAGCAATGTTAAAGTTTGAATGCTAATGCTAACTTGCTAATGCTAGCGATCTAATGCTAGTGCTAATATCTGGTCATTTTCATACTCTTCGTGTCCTCTATAATGGAAATAAGAGATCAGATGCCTTTAAAGCATAACCCTTCATGGGAATATGAGATTTAATGGCAATAAAGCTCATCCCTTCTTGTTTATATGCAGATACAGCAATGTTAAAGTTTGAATGCTAATGCTAACTTGCAAATGCTAGCGATCTAATTCTAGTGCTAATATCTCGTCATTTTCATACTGTACTTGTCCTCTATGATGGAAATAAGAGATCAGATGGCATTAAAGCCTATCCCTTCATGGCAATATGAGATTAAATGGCATTAAAGCTGAACCCTTCTTGTATATATATAAATACAGCAATGTTAAAGTTTGAATGCTAATGCTAACTTGCTAATGCTAGCGATCTAATGCTAGTTCTAATATCTCGTCATTTTCATACTGTACTTTTCCTGTATGATGGAAATAAGAGATCAGATGGCGTTAAAGCATAACCCTTCATGGGAATATGAGATGAAATGGCATTAAAGCTTAACCCTTCTTGAATAAATTCAAATACAGCAATGTTAATGATTGAATGCAAATGCTTACTTGCTAATGCTAGCGATCTAATGCTAGTGCTAATATCTGGTCATTGTCATACTGTACATGTCCTCTTTGATGGTAATAATTGATCACATGGCATTAAAGCATATCCCTTCAGGTGAATATGTGATTAAATGGCATTAAAGCTTAACCCTTCTTGTATATATGCAAATACAGTAATGGTAAAATATGAATGCTAATGCTAAATTGCTAATGCTAGCGATCTAATGCTAGTGCTAATATCTGGTCATTGTCATCCTGTACATGTCCAATATGATGGAAATAAGAGATCAGATGCCTTTAAAGCATAACCCATCATGGGAATATGAGATTAAATGGCAATAAAGCTGAACCCTTCTTGTATATATGCAAATACAGCAATGTTAAAGTTTGAATGCTAATGCTAACTTGCAAATGCTAGCGATCTAATGCTAGCGATAATATCTGCTCATTGTCATCATGTTTGTGTCCTCTATGATGGAAATAAGAGATCAGATGGCATTAAAGCATATCCCTTCATGGCAATATGAGATTAAATGGCATTAAAACTGAACCCTTCTTGTATATATATAAATACAGCAATGTTAAAGTTTGAATGCTAATGCTAACTTGCTAATGCTAGCGATCTAATGCTAGTGCTAATATCTCGTCATTTTCATACTGTACTTTTCCTCTTTGATGGATATAAGAGATCAGATGGCATTAAAGCATAACCCTTTATGGGAATATGAGATTAAATGGCATTAAAGCTTAACCCTTCTTGTATATATGCAAATACAGCAATGTTAAAGTTTGAATGCTAATGATAATTTGCTAATGCTAGCGATCTAATGCTAGTGCTAATATCTGGTCATTTTCATACTCTTTGTGTCCTGTTTAATGGAAATAAGAGATCAGATGCCTTTAAAGCATAACCCTTCATGGGAATATGAGATTAAATGGCAATAAAGCTGAACCGTTCTTGTATATATGCAAATACAGCAATGTTAAAGTTTGAATGCTAATGCTAACTTACAAATGCTAGCGATCTAATGCTAGTGCTAATATCTGCTCATTGTCGTCATGTATGTGTCCTCTATGATGGAAATAAGAGATCAGATGGCATTAAAGCATATCCCTTCATGGCAATATGAGATTAAATGGCATTAAAGCTTAACCCTTCTTGTATATTTGCAAATACAGCAATGTTAAAGATTGAATGCTAATGCTAACTTGCTAATGCTAGCGATCTAATGCTAGTGCTAATATCTGGTCATTTTCATTCTCTTCGTGTCCTCTTTAATGCAAATAAGAGATCAGATGCCTTTAAAGCATGACCCTTCATGGGAATATGAGATTAAATGACAAAAAAGCTGAACCCTTCTTGTATATATGAAAATACAGCAATGTTAAAGTTTGAATGCTAATGCTAACTTGCTAATGCTAGTGCTAATATCTGGTCATTGTCATCCTGTATGGGTCCTTTATGATGGAAATAAGAGATCCGATGGCATTAACGTATAACCCTTCATGGCAATATGAGATAAAATGGCATTAAAGCTTAACCCTTCTTGTATATATACAAATACAGCAATGTTAAATTTTGAATTCCAATGCTAACATGCAAATGCTAGCGATCTAATGCTAGTGCTAATATCTGCTCATTGTCGTCATGTATGTGTCCTCTATGATGGAAATAAGAGATCAGATGGCATTAAAGCATATCCCTTCATGGCAATATGAGATTAAATGGCATTAAAGCTGAACCCGTCTTGTATATATATAAATTCAGCAATGTTAAAGTTTGAATGCTAATGCTAACTTGCTAATGCTAGCGATCTAATGCCAGTGCTAATATCTCGTCATTTTCATACTGTACTTGTCCTCTATGATGGAAATAAGTGATCAGATGGCATTAAAGCATAACCCTCCATGGGAATATGAGATTAAATGGCATTAAAGCTTAACCCTTCTTGTACAAATTCAAATACAGCAATGTTAAAGATTGAATGCTAATGCTAACTTGCTAATGCTAGCGATCTAATGCTATTGCTAATATCTGGTCATTTTCATACTGTACGTGTTCTCTATGGTGGAAATAAGAGATCAGATGGCATTAAAGCATAACCCTTCATGGGAATATGAGATTAAATGGAATTAAAGCTTGACCCTTCTTGTATATATGCAAATACAGCAATGTTAAAGTTTGAATGCTAATGGTAACTTGCTAATGCTTGCGATCTAATGCTAGTGCTAATATCTGGTCATTGTCATACTGTACGTGTCCTCTTTGATGGTAATAATTGATCACATGGCATTTAAGCATATCCCTTCATGTGAATATGTGATTAAATGGCATTAAAGCTTAACCCTTCTTGTATATATGCAAATACAGTAATGTTGAAATTTGAATGCTAATGCTAACTTGCTAATGCTAGCGATCTAATGCTAGTGCTAATATCTGGTTATTTTCATACTCTTTGTGTCCTCTTTAATGCAAATAAGAGATCAGATGCATTTAAAGCATGACCCTTCATGGGAATATGAGATTAAATGACAAAAAAGCTGAACCCTTCTTGTATATATGCAAATACAGCAATGTTAAAGTTTGAATGCTAATGCTAACTTGCTAATGCTAGTGCTAATATCTGGTCATTGTCATCCTGTATGGGTCCTTTATGATGGAAATAAGAGATCCGATGGCATTAACGTATAACCCTTCATGGCAATATGAGATAAAATGGCATTAAAAGCTTAACCCTTCTTGTATATATACAAATACAGCAATGTTAAATTTTGAATTCCAATGCTAACATGCAAATGCTAGCGATCTAATGCTAGTGCTAATATCTGCTCATTGTCGTCATGTATGTGTCCTCTATGATGGAAATAAGAGATCAGATGGCATTAAAGCATATCCCTTCATGGCAATATGAGATTAAATGGCATTAAAGCTGAACCCGTCTTGTATATATATAAATTCAGCAATGTTAAAGTTTGAATGCTAATGCTAACTTGCTAATGCTAGCGATCTAATGCCAGTGCTAATATCTCGTCATTTTCATACTGTACTTGTCCTCTATGATGGAAATAAGTGATCAGATGGCATTAAAGCATAACCCTCCATGGGAATATGAGATTAAATGGCATTAAAGCTTAACCCTTCTTGTACAAATTCAAATACAGCAATGTTAAAGATTGAATGCTAATGCTAACTTGCTAATGCTAGCGATCTAATGCTATTGCTAATATCTGGTCATTTTCATACTGTATGTGTCCTCTATGATGGAAATAAGAGATCACATGGCATTAAAGCATAACCCTTCATGGGAATATGAGATTAAATGGAATTAAAGCTTGACCCTTCTTGTATATATGCAAATACAGCAATGTTAAAGTTTGAATGCTAATGGTAACCTGCTAATGCTTGCGATCTAATGCTAGTGCTAATATCTGGTCATTGTCATACTGTACGTGTCCTCTTTGATGGTAATAATTGATCACATGGCATTTAAGAATAACCCTTCATGGGAATATGAGATTAAATGGAATTAAAGCTTGACCCTTCTTGTATATATGCAAATACAGCAATGTTAAAGTTTGAATGCTAATGGTAACCTGCTAATGCTTGCGATCTAATGCTAGTGCTAATATCTGGTCATTGTCATACTGTACGTGTCCTCTTTGATGGTAATAATTGATCACATGGCATTTAAGCATATCCCTTCATGTGAATATGTGATTAAATGGCATTAAAGCTTAACCCTTCTTGTATATATGCAAATACAGTAATGTTGAAATTTGAATGCTAATGCTAACTTGCTAATGCTAGCGATCTAATGCTAGTGCTAATATCTGGTTATTTTCATACTCTTTGTGTCCTCTTTAATGGAAATAAGAGATCAGATGCCTTTAAAGTATAACCCTTCATGGGAATATGAGATTAAATGGCAATAAAGCTGAACCCTTCTTGTATATATGCAAATACAGCAATGTTAAAGTTTGAATGCTAATGCTAACTTGCTAATGCTAGTGCTAATATCTGGTCATTGTCATCCTGTATGTGTCCTCTATGATGGAAATAAGAGATCAGATGGCATTAAAGCATTAACCTTCATGGCAATATTAGATTAAATGGCATTAAAGCTTAACCATTCTTGTATATATTCAAATACAGCAATGTTAAAGTTTGAATGCTAATGCTAACTTGCTAATGCTAGCGATCTAATGCTAGTGCTAATATCTGGTCATTTTCATCCTCTTCGTGTCCTCTATAATGGAAAGAAGAGATCAGATGCCTTTAAAGCATAACCCTTCATGGGAATATGAGATTTAATGGCAATAAAGCTCAACCCTTCTTGTATATATGCAAATACAGCAATGTTAAAGTTTGAATGCTAATGCTAACTTGCAAATGCTAGCGATCTAATGCTAGTGCTAATATCTGCTCATTGTCGTCATGTATGTGTCCTCTATGATGGAAATAAGAGATCAGATGGCATTAAAGCATATCCCTTCATGGCAATATGAGATTAAATGGCATTAAAGCTGAACCCTTCTTGTATATATATAAATACAGCAATGTTAAAGTTTGAATGCTAATGCTAACTTGCTAATGCTATCGATCTAATGCTAGTTCTAATATCTCGTAATTTTCATACTGTACTTGTCCCTTATGATGGAAATAAGAGATCAGATGGCGTTAAAGCATAACCCTTCATGGGAATATGAGATGAAATGGCATTAAAGCTTAACCCTTCTTGTATAAATTCAAATACAGCAATGTTAAAGATTTAATGCTAATGCTAACTTGCTAATGCTAGCGATCTAATGCTAGTGCTAATATCTGGTCATTTTCATACTGTATCTGTCCTCTATGATGGAAATAAGAGATCAGATGGCATTAAAGCATAACCCTTCATGGGAATATGAGATTAAATGGCATTAAAGCTTAACCCTTCTTGTATATATGCAAATACAGCAATGTTAAAGTTTTTGAATGCTAATGATAACTTGCTAATGCTAACGATTTAATGCTAGTGCTAATTTTTGGTCATTGTCATACTGTATGTGTCCTCTTTGATGGTAATAATTGATCACATGGCATTTAAGCATATCCCTTCATGTGAATATGTGATTCGAGGGCATTAAAGCTTAACGCTTCTTGTATATATGCAAATACAGTAATGTTAAAATTTGAATGCTAATGCTAACTTGGTAATGCTAGCGATCTAATGCTAGTGCTAATATCTGGTCATTTTCATTCTCTTCGTGTCCTCTTTAATGGAAATAAGAGATCAGATGCCTTTAAAGCATAACCCTTCATGGGAAGATGAGATTAAATGACAATAAAGCTGAACCCTTCTTGTATATATGCAAATACATCAATGTTAAAGTTTGAATGCTAATGCTAACTTGCTAATGCTAGTGCTAATATCTGGTCATTGTCATCCTGTATGGGTCCTTTATGATGGAAATAAGAGATCCGATGGCATTAACGTATAAGCCTTCATGGCAATATGAGATAAAATGGCATTAAAGCTTAACCCTTCTTGTATATATACAAATACAGCAATGTTACATTTTGAATTCCAATGCTAACTTGCAAATGCTTGCGATCTAATGCTAGTCCTAATATCTGCTCATTGTCGTCATGTATGTGTCCTCTATGATGGAAATAAGAGATCAGATGGCATTAAAGCATATCCCTTGATGGCAATATGAGATTAAATGGCATTAAAGCTGAACCCGTCTTGTATATATATAAATTCAGCAATGTTAAAGTTTGAATGCTAATGCTAACTTGCTAATGCTAGCGATCTAATGCTAGTGCTAATATCTGGTCATTTTCATACTGTACGTGTCCTCTATGATTGAAATAAGAGATCAGATGGCATTAAAGCATTACCCTTCATGGGAATATGAGATTAAATGGCATTAAAGCTTGACCCTTCTTGTATATATGCAAATACAGCAATGTTAAAGTTTGAATGCTAATGGTAACTTGCTAATGCTAGTGATCTAATGCTAGTGCTAATATCTGGTCATTGTCATACTGTACGTGTCCTCTTTGATGGTAATAATTGATCACATGGCATTTAAGCATATCCCTTCATGTGAATATGTGATTAAATGGCATTAAAGCTTAACCCTTCTTGTATATATGCAAATACAGTAATGTTGAAATTTGAATACTAATGCTAACTTGCTAATGCTAGCGATCTAATGCTAGTGCTAATATCTGGTTATTTTCATACTCTTTGTGTCCTCTTTAATGGAAATAGGAGATCAGATGCCTTTAAAGCATAACCCTTCATGGGAATATGAGATTAAATGGCAATAAAGCTGAACCCTTCTTGTATATATGCAAATATAGCAATGTTAAAGTTTGAATGCTAATGCTAACTTGCAAATGCTAGCGATCTAATGCTAGCGCTAATATCTGCTCATTATCATCATGTATGTGTCCTCTATGATGGAAAAAAGAGATCAGATGGCATTAAAGCATTTCCCTTCATGGCAATATGAGATTAAATGGCATTAAAACTGAACCCTTCCTTGTATATATAAAAATACAGCAATGTTAAAGTTTGAATGCTAATGCTAACTTGCTAATGCTAGCGATCTAATGCTAGTGCTAATATCTCGTCATTTTCATACTGTACTTTTCCTCTTTGATGGAAATAAGAGATCAGATGGCATTAAAGCATAACCCTTCATGGGAATATGAGATTAAATGGCATTAAAGCTTAACCCTTCTTGTATATATGCAAATACAGCAATGTTAAAGTTTGAATGCTAATGATAACTTGCTAATGCTAACGATCTAATGCTAGTGCTAATATCTGGTCATTGTCAAACTGTACCTGTCCTCTTTGATGGTAATAGTTGATCACATGGCATTTAAGCATATCCCTTCATGTGAGTTTGTGATTAAATTGCATTAAAGCTTAAACCTTCTTGTATATATGCAAATACAGTAATGTTAAAATTTGAATGCTAATGCTAACTTGCTAATGTTAGCGATCTAATGCCAGTGCTAATATCTGGTCATTTTCATACTTTTCGTGTCCTCTTTAATGGAAATAAGAGATCAGATGCCTTTAAAGCATAACCCTTCATGGGAATATGAGATTAAATGGCAATAAAGCTGAACCCTTCTTGTATATATGCAAATACAGCAATGTTAAAGTTTGAATGCTAATGCTAACTTGCTAATGCTAGTGCTAATATCTGGTCATTGTCATCCTGTATGTGTCCTCTATGATGGAAATAAGAGATCAGATGCCATTAAAGCATTACCCTTCATGGCAATATTAGATTAAATTTGCATTAAAGCTTAACCATTCTTGTATATATTCAAATACAGCAATGTTAAAGTTTGAATGCTAATGCTAACTTGCTAATGCTAGCGATCTAATGCTAGTGCTAATATCTGGTCATTTTCATGCTCTTCTTGTCCTCTATAATGGAAATTAGAGATCAGATGCCTTTAAAGCATAACCCTTCATGGGAATATGAGATTTAATGGCAATAAAGCTCAACCGTTCTTGTATATATGCAAATACAGCAATGTTAAAGTTTGAATGCTAATGCTAACTTGCAAATGCTAGCGATCTAATGCTAGTGCTAATATCTCGTCATTTTCATACTGTACTTGTCCTCTATGATGGAAATAAGAGATCAGATGGCATTAAAGCATATCCCTTCATGGCAATATGACATTAAATGGCATTAAAGCTGAACCCTTCTTGTATATATATAAATACAGCAATGTTAAGGTTTGAATGCTAATGCTAACTTGCTAATGCTAGCGATCTAATGCTAGTTCTAATATCTCGTCATTTTCATACTGTACTTGTCCTGTATGATGGAAATAAGAGATCAGATGGCGTTAAAGCATAACCCTTCATGGGAATATGAGATGAAATGGCATTAAAGCTTAACCCTTCTTGTATAAATTCAAATACAGCAATGTTAATGATTGAATGCTAATGCTTACTTGCTAATGCTAGCGATCTAATGCTAGTGCTAATATCTGGTCATTGTCATACTTGACATGTCCTCTTTGATGGTAATAATTGATCACATGGCATTAAAGCATATCCCTTCATGTGAATATGTGATTAAATGGCATTAAAGCTTAACCCTTCTTGTATATATGCAAATACAGTAATGGTAAAATTTGAATGCTAATGCTAAATTGCTAATGCTAGCGATCTAATGCTAGTGCTAATATCTGGTCATTGTCATCCTGTACGTGTCCAATATGATGGAAATAAGAGATCAGATGGCATTAAAGCATAACCCTTCATGGGAATATGAGATTAAATGCCATCAAAGCTTGACCCTTCTTGTATATATGCAAATACAGCAATGTTAAAGTTTGAATGCTAATGCTAACTTGATAATGCTAGCGATCTAATGCTATTGCTAATATCTGGTCATTGTCAAACTGTACGTGTCCTCTTTGATGGTAATAATTGATCACATGGCATTGAAGCATATCCCTTTATGTGAATATGTGATTAGATGGCATTAAAGCTTAACGCTCCTTGTATATGGGCAAATACAGTAATGTTAAAATTTGAATGCTAATGCTAACTTGCTAATGTTAGCGATCTAATGCTAGTGCTAATATCTGTTCATTTTCATACTCTTCGTGTCCTCTTTAATGGAAATAAGAGATCAGATGCCTTTAAAGCAAAACACATCATGGGAATATGAGATTAAATGGCAATAAAGCTGAACCCTTCTTGTATATATGCAAATACAGCAATTTTAAAGTTTGAATGCTTATGCTAACTTGCAAATGCTAGCGATCTAATACTAGCGCTAATATCTGCTCATTGTCATCATGTATGTGTCCTCTATGATGGAAATAAGAGATCAGATGGCATTAAAGCATATCCATTCATGGCAATATGAGATTAAATGGCATTTAAACTGAACCCTTCTGGAAAATATATAAATGCAGCAATGTTAAAGTTTGAATGCTAATGCTAACTTGCTAATGCTTGCGATCTAATGCTAGTGCTAATATCTCGTCATTTTCATACTGTACTTTTCCTCTTTGATGGATATAAGAGATCAGATGGCATTAAACCATAACCCTTTATGGGAATATGAGATTAAATGGCATTAAAGCTTAACCCTTCTTGTATATATGCAAATACAGCAATATTAAAGTTTGAATGCTAATGATAACTTGCTAATGCTAACGATCTAATGCTAGTGCTAATATCTGGTCATTGTCATACTGTACGTGTCCTCTTTGATGGTAATAATTGATCACATGGCATTTAAGCATATCCCTTCATGTGAGTATGTGGTTAAATGGCATAAAAGCTTAACCCTTCTTGTATATATGCAAATACAGCAATGTTAAAGTTTGAATGCTAATGCTAACTTGCAAATGCTAGCGATCTAATGCTAGTGCTAATATCTGCTCATTGTCGTCATGTATGTGTCCTCTATGATGGAAATTAGAGATCAGATGGCATTAAAGCATATCCCTTCATGGCAATATGAGAGTGAATGGCATTAAAGCTTAACCCTTTTTGTATATTTGCAAATACAGCAATGTTAAAGATTGAATGCTAATGCTAACTTGCTAATGCTAGCGATCTAATGCTAGTGCTAATATCAGGTCATTTTCATACTGTACGTGTCCTCTATGATGGAAATAAGAGATCAGATGGCATTAAAGCATAACCCTTCATGGGAATATGAGATTAAATGGCATTAAAGCTTAACCCTTCTTGTATATATGCAAATACAGCAATGTTAAAGTTTTTGAATGCTAATGCTAACTTGCTAATGCTTACGATCTAATGCTAGTGCTAATGTCTGGTCATTGTCATACTGTTCGTGTCCTCTTTGATGGTAATAATTGATCACATGGCATTTAAGCATATCCCTTCATGAGAATATGTGATTAGAGGGCATTAAAGCTTAACGCTTCTTGTCTATATGCAAATACAGTAATGTTAAAATTTGAATGCTAATGCTAACTTGCTAATGCTAGCGATCTAATGCTAGTGCTAATATCTGGTCATTTTCATTCTCTTCGTGTCCTCTTTAATGGAAATAAGAGATCAGATGCCTTTAAAGCATAACCCTTCATGGGAATATGAGATTAAATGACAATAAAGCTGAACCCTTCTTGTATATATGCAAATACAGCAATGTTAAAGTTTGAATGCTAATGCTAACTTGCTAATGCTAGTGCTAATATCTGGTCATTGTCATCCTGTATGGGTCCTTTATGATGGAAATAAGAGATCCGATGGCATTAAAGTATAACTCTTCATGGCGATATGAGATAAAATTGCATTAAAGCTTAACCCTTCTTGTATATATACAAATACAGCAATGTTAAATTTTGAATTCCAATGCTAACTTGCAAATGCTAGCGATCTAATGCTAGTGCTAATATCTGCTCAACGTCGTCATGTATGTGTCCTCTATGATGGAAATAAGAGATCAGATGGCATTAAAGCATATCCCTTCATGGCAATATGAGATTAAATGGCATTAAAGCTGAACCCATCTTGTATATATATAAATTCAGCAATGTTAAAGTTTGAATGCTAATGCTTACTTGCTAATGCTTGCGATTTAATGCCAGTGCTAATATCTCGTCATTTTCATACTGTATTTGTCCTCTATGATGGAAATAAGTGATTAGATGGCATTAAAGCATAACCCTTCATGGGAATATGCGATTAAATGGCATTAAAGCTTAACCCTTCTTGTACAAATTCAAATACAGCAATGTTAAAGTTTGAATGCTAATGCTAACTTGCTAATGCTAGCGATCTAATGCTAGTGCTAATATCTGGTCATTTTCATACAGTACGTGTCCTCTATGATGGAAATAAGAGATCATATGGCATTAAAGCATAACCCTTCATGGGAATATGAGATTAAATGGCATTAAAGCTTGACCCTTCTTGTATATATGCAAATACAGCAATGTTAAAGTTTGAATGCTAATGGTAACTTGCTAATGCTAGCGATCTAATGCTAGTGCTAATATCTGCTCATTGTCATACTGTACGTGTCCTCTTTGATGGTAATAATTGATCACATGGCATTTAAGCATATCCCTTCATGTGAATATGTGATTAAAAGGCATTAAAGCTTAACCCTTCTTGTATATATGCAAATACAGTAATGTTGAAATTTGAATGCTAATGCTAACTTGCTAATGCTAGCGATCTAATGCTAGTGCTAATATCTGGTTATTTTCATACTCTTTGTGTCCTCTTTAATGCAAATAAGAGATCAGATGCATTTAAAGCATGACCCTTCATGGGAATATGAGATTAAATGACAAAAAAGCTGAACCCTTCTTGTATATATGCAAATACGGCAATGTTAAAGTTTGAATGCTAATGCTAACTTGCTAATGCTAGTGCTAATATCTGGTCATTGTCATCCTGTATGTGTCCTCTATGATGGAAATAAGAGATCAGATGGCATTAAAGCATTACCCTTCATGGCAATATTAGATTAAATGGCATTAAAGCTTAATCATTCTTGTATATATTCAAATACAGCAATGTTAAAGTTTGAATGCTAATGCTAACTTGCTAATGCTAGCTATCTAATGCTAGTGCTAATATCTCGTCATTTTCATACTGTACGTGTCCTCTATGATGGAAATAAGAGATCAGATGCCTTTAAAGCATAACCCTTCATGGGAATATGAGATTTAATGGCAATAAAGCTCAACCCTTCTTGTATATATGCAAATACTGCAATGTTAAAGTTTGAATGCTAATGCTTACTTGCAAATGCTAGCGATCTAATGCTAGAGCTAATATCTCGTCATTTTCATACTGTACGTGTCCTCTATGATGGAAATAAGAGATCAGATGGCATTAAAGCATATCCCTTCATGGCAATATGAGATTAAATGGCATTAAAGCTGAACCCTTCTTGTATATATATAAATACAGCAATGTTAAATTTTGAATGCTAATGCTAACTTGCTAATGCTAGCGATCTAATGCTAGTTCTAATATCTCGTCATTTTCATACTGTACTTGTCCTCTATGATGGAAATAAGAGATCAGATGGCGTTAAAGCATAACCCTTCATGGGAATATGAGATGAAATGGCATTAAAGCTTAACCCTTCTTGTATAAATTCAAATACAGCAATGTTAAAGATTGAATGCTAATGCTTACTTGCTAATGCTAGCGATCTAATGCTAGTGCTAATATCTGGTCATTGTCATACTGTACATGTCCTCTTTGATGGTAATAATTGATCACATGGCATTAAAGCATATCCCTTCATGTGAATATGTGATTAAATGGAATTAAAGCTTAACCCTTCTTGTATATATGCAAATACAGTAATGGTAAAATTTGAATGCTAATGCTAAATTGCTAATGCTAGCGATCTAATGCTAGTGCTAATATCTGGTCATTGTCAAACTGTACGGGTCCAATATGATGGAAATAAGAGATCAGATGGCATTAAAGCATAACCCTTCATGGGATTATGAGATTAAATGGCATTAAAGTTTAACCCTTCTTGTATACATGCAAATACAGCAATGTTAAAGTTTGAATGCTAATGCTAACTTGCTAATGCTAGCAATCTAATGCTAGTGCTAATATCTGGTCATTGTCAAACTGTACGTGTCCTCTTTGATGGTAATAATTGATCACATGGCATTTGAGCATATCCCTTTATGTGAATATGTGATTAGATGGCATTAAAGCTTAACGCTTCTTGTATATAGGCAAATACAGTAATGTTAAAATTTGAATGCTAATGTTAACTTGCTAATGCTAGCGATCTAATGCTAGTGCTAATATCTGGTCATTTTCATACACTTCTTGTCCTCTTTAATGGAAATAAGAGATCAGATGCCTTTAAAGCATAACCCATCATGGGAATATGAGATTAAATGGCAATAAAGCTGAACCCTTCTTGTATATATGCAAATACAGCAATGTTAAAGTTTGAATGCCAATGCTAACTTGCAAATGCTAGCGATCTAATGCTAGCGCTAATATCTGCTCATTGTCATCATGTATGTGTCCTCTATGATGGAAATTAGAGATCAGATGGCATTAAAGCATTTCCCTTCATGGCAATATGAGATCAATTGGCATTAAAGTATAACCCTTCTTGTATATATGCAAATACAGCAATGTTAAAATTTGAATGCTAATGCTTACTTGCTAATGCTAGCGATCCAATGCCAGTGCTAATATCTGGTCATTTTCATACTCTTCGTGTCCTCTTAAATGGAAATAAGAGATCAGATGCCTTTAAAGCATAACCCTTAATGGGAATATGAGATTAAATGGCAATTAAGCTGAACCCTTCTTATATATATGCAAATACAGCAATGTTAAAGTTTGAATGCTAATGCTAACTTGCTAATGCTAGTGCTAATATCTGGTCATTGTCATACTGTATGTGTCCTCTATGATGGAAATAAGAGATCAGATGGCATTAAAGCATTACCCTTCATGGCAATATTAGATTAAATGGCATTAAAGCTTAACCATTCTTGTATATATTCAAATACAGCAATGTTAAAGTTTGAATGCTAATGCTAACTTGCTAATGCTAGCGATCTAATGCTAGTGCTAATATCTGGTCATTTTCATACTCTTTGTGTCCTCTATAATGGGAATAAGAGATCAGATGCCTTTAAAGCATAACCCTTCATGGGAATATGAGATTTAATGGCAATAAAGCTCAACCCTTCTTGTATATATGCAAATACAGCAATGTTAAAGTTTGAATGCTAATGCTAACTTGCAAATGCTTGCGATCTAATGCTAGTGCTAATATCTCGTCATTTTCATACTGTACTTGTCCTCTATGATGTAAATAAGAGATCAGATGGCATTAAAGCATATTCCTTCATGGCAATATGAGATTAAATGGCATTAAAGCTGAACTTTTCTTGTATATATATAAATACAGCAATGTTAAAGTTTGAATGCTAATGCTAACTTGCTAATGCTAGCGATCTAATGCTAGTTCTAATATCTCGTCATTTTCATACTTTACTTGTCCTGTATGATGGAAATAAGAGATCAGATGGCATTAAAGCATAACCCTTCATGGGAATATGAGATTAAATGTCATTAAAGCTTAAGCCTTCTTGTATAAAACCAAATACAGCAATGTTAAAGTTTGAATGCTAATGCTAACTTGCTAATGCTAGCGCTAATATCTGGTCATTTTCATATTATACTTGTCCTCTATGATGGAAATAAGAGATCAGATGGCATTAAAGCATAACCCTTCATGGGAATATGAGATTAAATGGCATTAAATTTTAACCCTTCTTGTAAATATGCAAATACAGTCATGTTAAAGTTTGAATGCTAATGCTATCGATCTAATGCTAGTGCTGATATCTGGTCATATTCATACTGTATGCGGTGCTCTATGATGGAAATAAGAGATCAGATGGCATAAAAAGCATAACCCTTCATGGGAATATGAGATTAAATGTCATTAAAGCTTAACCCTTCTTGTACATATGCAAATAAAGCAATGCTAAAGTTTGAATGCTAATGCTAACTTGCTAATGCTAGCGATCTAATGCTAGTGCTAATATCTTGTCATTTTCATACTGTTTGTGTCCTTTATGATGGAAATAATAGATCAGATGCCTTTAAAGCATAACCCTTCATGGGAATATGAGATTAAATGGCATTAAATTTTAACCCTTCTTGTAAATATGCAAATACAGTCATGTTAAAGTTTGAATGCTAATGCTATCGATCTAATGCTAGTGCTGATATCTGGTCATATTCATACTGTACGTGTGCTCTATGATGGAATTAAGAGATGAGATGGGATTAAAGCATAACCCTTCATGGGAATATGAGATTAAATGGCATTAAAGCTTAACCATTCTGGTATATATGCAAATACAGCAATGTTAAAGTTTGAATGCTAATGCTAACTTTCTAATGCTAGCGATCTAATGCTAGGGCTAATATCTGGTCATTTTCATACTGTACATGTCCTCTATGATGGAAATAAGAGATCAGATGGCATTGAAGCATATCACTTCATGGGAATATGAGATTAAATGGCATTAAAGCTTAACCCTTCTTTTACATATGCAAATAAAGCAATGCTAAAGTTTGAATGCTAATGCTAACTTGCTAATGCTAGCGATCTAATGCTAGTGCTAATATCTTGTCATTTTCATACTGTTTGTGTCCTTTATGATGGAAATAATAGATCAGATGGCATTAAAGCATAACCCTTCTTGTACATATGCAAATACAGCAATGTTAAAGTTTGAATGCTAATGCTAACTTGCTAATGCTAGCGATCTAATGCTAGTGCTAATATCTGGTCATTTTCATACTGTTCGTGTCCTCTATGATGGAAATAAGAGATCAGATGCTTTTAAAGCATAATCCTTCATGGGAATATGAGATTAAATGGCATTAAAGCTTAACCCTTCGAGTATATATGCAAATACAGAAATGTTAAAGTTTGAATGCTAATTCTAACTTGCTAATGCTAGTGGTCTAATGCTTTTGCTAATATCTGGTCATTGTCATGTTTTATGTGTCCTCTATGATGGAAATAAGAGATCAGATGGCATTAAAGCATAACCCTTCATGGCATTATGAGATTAAATGGCATTAAAGCTTAAACCTTCTTGTATAAATTCAAATACAGCAATGTTAAAGTTTGAATGCTAATGCTAATTTGCTAATGCTAGCGATCTAATGCTAGTGCTAATATCTGGTCATTTTCATACTATACTTGTCCTCTATGATGGAAATAAGAGATCAGATGCCATTAAAGCATAACCCTTCATGGGAATATGAGATTAAATGGCATTAAAGCTTAACCCTTCTGGTATATATGCAAATACAGCAATGTTAAAGTTTGAATGCTAATGCTAACTTTCTAATGCTAGCGATCTAATGCTAGGGCTAATATCTGGTCATTTTCATACTGTACATGTCCTCTATGATGGAAATAAGAGATCAGATGGCATTGAAGCATATCACTTCATGGGAATATGAGATTAAATGGCATTAAAGCTTACCCTTCTTTTTTACATATGCAAATAAAGCAATGCTAAAGTTTGAATGCTAATGCTAACTTGCTAATGCTAGCGATCTAATGCTAGTGCTAATATCTTGTCATTTTCATACTGTTTGTGTCCTTTATGATGGAAATAATAGATCAGATGGCATTAAAGCATAACCCTTCTTGTACATATGCAAATACAGCAATGTTAAAGTTTGAATGCTAATGCTAACTTGCTAATGCTAGCGATCTAATGCTAGTGCTAATATCTGGTCATTTTCATACTGTTCGTGTCCTCTATGATGGAAATAAGAGATCAGATGCTTTTAAAGCATAATCCTTCATGGGAATATGAGATTAAATGGCATTAAAGCTTAACCCTTCGAGTATATATGCAAATACAGAAATGTTAAAGTTTGAATGCTAATTCTAACTTGCTAATGCTAGTGGTCTAATGCTTTTGCTAATATCTGGTCATTGTCATGTTTTATGTGTCCTCTATGATGGAAATAAGAGATCAGATGGCATTAAAGCATAACCCTTCATGGCATTATGAGATTAAATGGCATTAAAGCTTAAACCTTCTTGTATAAATTCAAATACAGCAATGTTAAAGTTTGAATGCTAATGCTAATTTGCTAATGCTAGCGATCTAATGCTAGTGCTAATATCTGGTCATTTTCATACTATACTTGTCCTCTATGATGGAAATAAGAGATCAGATGCCATTAAAGCATAACCCTTCATGGGAATATGAGATTAAATGGCATTAAAGCTTAACCCTTCTTTTACATATGCAAATAAAGCAATGCTAAAGTTTGAATGCTAATGCTAACTTGCTAATGCTAGCGATCTAATGCTAGTGCTAATATCTGATCATTGTCATATTGTATGTGTCCTCTATGATGGAAATAAGAGATCAGATGGCATTAAAGCTTAACCCTTCATGGGAATATGAGATTAGATGGCATTAAAGCTTAACCCTTCTTGTATACATGTAAATACAGCAATGTTAAAGTTTGAATGCTAATGCTAGCGATCTAATGCTAGTGCTAATACCTGGTCATTGTCATACTGTATGTGTCCTCTATGATGGAAATAACAGATCAGATGGCATTAAAGCATAACCCTTCATGGCAATATGAGATTAAATGGCATTAAAGCTTCACTCTTCTTGTATATATGCAAATACAGCAATGTTAATGTTTGAATGCTAATGCTAACTTGCTAATGCCAGCGATTTAATGTTAGTGCTAATATCTGGTCATTGTCATACTGTATGTGTCCTCAATCATGGAAATAAGAGATCAGATGGCATTAAAGTATAACCCGTCATGGGAATATGAGATTAGTTGCCATTAAAGCTTAACCCATCTTGTAAATATGCAAATACTGTCATGTTAAAGTTTGAATGTTAATGCTAGCGATCTAATGCTAGTGCTAATATCTGTGGATTCTTTCATACTCTTCTTTGTGTTCTCTATGATGGAAATAAGAGATCAGATGCCTTTTTAAAGCATAACCCTTCATGGGAATATGAGATTAAATGGCATTTAAGCTTAACCCTACTAGTATACATGCAAATACAGCAATGTTAAAGTTTGAATGCTAATGCTAACTTGCCAATGCTAGCGATCTAATGCTAGTGCTAATATCTGGTCATTGTCATCCTGTATGTGTACTCTATGATGGAAATAAGAGATCAGATGGCATTTAAGCATAACCCTTCATGGGAATATGAGATTAAATGGCATTAAAGCTCAACCCTTCTTGTATACATGCAAATACAGCAATGTTAAAGTTTGAATGCTAATGCTAACTTGCCAATGCTAGCGATCTAATGCTAGTGCTAATATCTGGTCATTGTCATCCTGTATGTGTACTCTATGATGGAAATAAGAGATCAGATGGCATTTAAGCATAACCCTTCATGGGAATATGAGATTAAATGGCATTAAAGCTTAACCCTTCTTGTATATATGCAAATACAGCAATGTTAAAGTTTGAATGCTAATGCTAACTTGCTAATGCTAGCGATCTAATACTAGTGCTAATATCTGGTCATTTTCATACAGTTCTTGTCCTCTTTAATGGAATTAAAAGATCAGATGCGTTTAAAGCATAACTTTTCATGGGAATTTGAGATTAAATGGCATTAGTGCTGCACCTTTCTTTTAAAAATGCAAATACAGCAATGTTAAACTTTGAATGCTAATGCTACATTGCTAATGCTAGCGATTTAATGTTAGTGCTAATATCTGGTCATTTTCATGCTGTACGTGTCCTCTATGATGGAAATAAGAGATCACATGTCATTGAAGCATAACCATTCATGGGAATATGAGATTAAATGGCATTAAAGCTTAACCCTTCTTGTATATATGCAAATACAGCAAAGTTAAAGTTTGAATGCTAATGCTAACTTGCTAATGCTAGAAATCTAATACTAGTGCTAATATCTGGTCATTGTCATACTGTACGTGTACTCTTTGATGGTAATAATTGAGCACATGGCATTTAAGCATATCCATTCATGGGAATATGCGATTAGATGGCATTTAAGCTTCACCCTTCTTGTATATATGCAAATACAGCAATGTTAATGTTTGAATGCTAATGCTAACTTGCTAATGCTAGCGATTTAATGTTAGTGCTAATATCTGGTCATTTTCATGCTGTACGTGTCCTCTATGATGGAAATAAGAGATCACATGTCATTGAAGCATAACCATTCATGGGAATATGAGATTAGATGGCATTAAAGCTTAACCCTTTTTGTAAATATGCAAATACAGTAATGTTAAAGTTTGAATGCTAATGCTAGCGATCTAATGCTAGTACTAATATCTGGTCAGTGTCATACTGTATGTGTCCTCTATGATGGAAATAAGAGATCAGATGGCATTAAAGCATAACCCTTCATGGCTATATGAGATTCAATGGCATTAAAGCTTAACCCTTCTTGCATATATACAAATACAGCAATGTTAAAGTTTGAATGCTAATGCTAATTTGCTAATGTTAGGGATCTAGTGCTAGTGCTAATATATGGTCATTTTCATACTATACTTGTCCTCTATGATGGAAATAAGTGATCAGATGCCATTAAAGCATAACCCTTCATGGAAATATGAGATTAAATGGCATTAAAGCTTAACCCTTCTTGTACATATTCAAATAAAGCAATGCTAAAGTTTGAATGCTAATGCTAACTTGCTAATGCTAGCGATCTAATGCTAGTGCTAATATCTGGTCATTTTCATACTGTACATGTCCTCTATGATCGAAATAAGAGATCAGATGCCTTTAAAGCATAACCCTTCATGGGAATATGAGATTAAATGGCATTAAATTTTAACCCTTCTTGTATAAATTCAAATACAGCAATATTAAAGTTTGAATGCTAATGCCAACTTGCTAATGATAGCGATTTAATGCTAGTGCTAATATCTGGTCATTTTCATACTGTACGTGTCTTCTATGATGGAAATAAGAGATCAGATGGCATTAAAGCATAACCCTTCATGGGAATATGAGATTAGATGCCATGAAAGCTGAACCCTTCTTGTAAATATGCAAATACAGTCATGTTAAAGTTTGAATGTTAATGCTAGCGATCTAATGCTAGTGCTAATATCTGGTCATATTCATACTTTACGAGTGCTCTATGATGGAAATAAGAGATGAGATGGCATTAAAACATAACCCTTCATGGGAATATGACATTAAATGGCAATAAAGCTTAATCCTTCTGGTATATTTGCAAATACAGCAATGTTAAAGTTTGAATGCTAATGCTAACTTTCTAATGCTAGCGATCTAATGATAGTGCTAATATCTGGTCATTTTCATACTGTACATGTCCTCTATGATAGAAATAAGAGATCAGATGACATTGAAGCATAACCCTTCATGGGAATATGAGATTAAATGGCATTAAAGCTTAACCCTTCGAGTATATATGCAAATACAGCAATGTTAAAGTTTGAATGCTAATTCTAACTTGCTAATGCTAGTGGTCTAATGCTTTTGCTAATATCTGGTCATTGTCATGTTTTATGTGTCCTTTATGATGGAAATAAGAGATCAGATGGCATTAAAGCATAACCCTTCATGGACATATGAGATTAAATGCCATTAAATCTTAACCCTTCTCGTACATATTCAAATAAAGGAATGTTAAAGTTTGAATGCTAATGCTAACTTGCTAATGCTAGCGATCTAATGCTAGAGCTAATATCTGGTCATTTTCATACTGTACATGTCCTCTATGATAGAAATAAGAGATCAGATGCCTTTAAAGCATAACCCTTCATGGGAATATGAGATTAAATGGCATTAAATCTTAACCATTCTTGTAAATATGCAAATACAGTCATGTTAAAGTTTGAATGCTAATGCTAGCGATCTAATGCTAGTGCTAATATCTGGTCATATTCATACTGTACGTGTGCTCTATGATGGAAATAAGAGATCAGATGGCATAAAAGCATAACCCTTCATGGGAATATGAGATTAAATGTCATTAAAGCTTAACCCTTCTTGTACATATGCAAATAAAGCAATGCTAATGTTTGAATGCTAATGCTAACTTGCTAATGCTAGCGATCTAATGCTAGTGCTAATATCTTGTCATTTTCATACTGTTTGTGTCCTTTATGATGGAAATAATAGATCAGATGGCATTAAAGCATTACCCTTCATGGCAATATGAGATTAAATGGAATTAAAGCTTAACCCTTCTTGTACATATGCAAATACAGCAATGTTAAAGTTTGAATGCTGATGCTAACTTGCTAATGCTAGCGATCTAATGCTAGTGCTAATATCTGGTCATTTTTATACTGTTCGTGTCCTCTATGATGGAAATAAGAGATCAGATGGCATTAAAGCATAACCCTTCATGGGAATATGAGATTAGATGGCATGAAAGCTTAACCCTTTTTGTAAATATGCAAAAACAGTCATGTTAAAGTTTGAATGCTAATGCTTGCGATCTAATGCTAGTGCTAATATCTGGTCATATTCATACTGCACGTGTGCTCTATGATGGAAATGAGAGATGAGATGGGATTAAAGCATAACCCTTCATGGGAATATGAGATTAAATGGCATTAAATCTTAACCCTTCTGGTATATATGCAAATACAGCAATGTTAAAGTTTGAATGCTAATGCTAACTTTCTAATACTAGCGATCTAATGCTAGTGCTAATATCTGGTCATTTTCATACTGTACGTGTCCTCTATGATGGAAATAAGAGATCAGATGGCATTAAAGCATAACCCTTCATGGGAATATGAGATTAGATGCCATGAAAGCTGAACCCTTCTTGTAAATATGCAAATACAGTCATGTTAAAGTTTGAATGTTAATGCTAGCGATCTAATGCTAGTGCTAATATCTGGTCATATTCATACTTTACGAGTGCTCTATGATGGAAATAAGAGATGAGATGGCATTAAAACATAACCCTTCATGGGAATATGACATTAAATGGCATTAAAGCTTAATCCTTCTGGTATATATGCAAATACAGCAATGTTAAAGTTTGAATGCTAATGCTAACTTTCTAATGCTAGCGATCTAATGCTAGTGCTAATATCTGGTCATTTTCAAACTGTACATGTCCTCTATGATAGAAATAAGAGATCAGATGACATTGAAGCATAACCCTTCATGGGAATATGAGATTAAATGGCATTAAAGCTTAACCCTTCGAGTATATATGCAAATACAGCAATGTTAAAGTTTGAATGATAATTCTAACTTGCTAATGCTAGTGGTCTAATGCTTTTGCTAATATCTGGTCATTGTCATGTTTTATGTGTCCTTTATGATGGAAATAAGAGATCAGATGGCATTGAAGCATAACCCTTCATGGCAATATGAGTTTAAATGGCATTAAAGCTTAAACCTTCTTGGATAAATTCAAATACAGCAATGTTAAAGTTTGAATGCTAATGCTAATTTGCTAATGCTAGGGATCTAATGCTAGTGCTAATATCTGGTCATTTTCATACTATACTTGTCCTCTATGATGGAAATAAGAGATCAGATGCCATTAAAGCATAACCCTTCATGGAAATGTGAGATTAAATGGCATTAAAGCTTAACTCTTCTTGTACATATTCAAATAAAGGAATGTTAAAGTTTGAATGCTAATGCTAACTTGCTAATGCTAGCGATCTAATGCTAGTGCTAATATCTGGTCATTTTCATACTGTTTTTGTCCTCTATGATGGAAATAAGAGATCAGATGGCATTAAAAGCATAACCCTTCATGGGAATATGAGATTAGATGGCATGAAAGCTTAACCCTTTTTGTAAATATGCAAATACAGTCATGTTAAAGTTTGAATGCTAATGCTAGCGATCTAATGCTAGTGCTAATATCTGGTCATATTCATACTGTACGTGTGCTCTATGATGGAAATAAGAGATGAGATGGGATTAAAGCATAAACCTTCATGGGAATATGAGATTAAATGGCATTAAATCTTAACCCTTCTGGTATATATGGAAATACAGCAATGTTAAAGTTTGAATGCTAATGCTAACTTTCTAATGCTAGCGATCTAATGCTAGTGCTAATATCTGGTCATTTTCATACTGTACATGTCCTCTATGATGGAAATAAGAGATCAGATGGCATTGAAGCATATCACTTCATGGGAATATGAGATTAAATGGCATTAAAGCTTAACCCTTCGAGTATATATGCAAATACAGAAATGTTAAAGTTTGAATGCTAATTCTAACTTGCTAATGCTAGTGGTCTAATGCTTTTGCTAATATCTGGTCATTGTCATGTTTTATGTGTCCTCTATGATGGAAATAAGAGATCAGATGGCATTAAAGCATAACCCTTCATGGCAATATGTGATTAAATTGCATTAAAGCTTAAACCTTCTTGTATAAATTCAAATACAGCAATGTTAAAGTTTGAATGCTAATGCTAATTTGCTAATGTTAGCGATCTAATGCTAGTGCTAATATCTGGTCATTTTCATACTATACTTGTCCTCTATGATGGAAATAAGAGATCAGATGCCATTAAAGCATCACCCTTCTTGGGAATATGAGATTAAATGGCATTAAAGCTTAACCCTTCTTGTATAAATTCAAATACAGCAATATTAAAGTTTGAATGCTAATGCCAACTTGCGAATGATAGCGATTTAATGCTAGTGCTAATATCTGGTCATTTTCATACTGTAAGTGTCCTCTATGATGGAAATAAGAGATCAGATGCCATTAAAGCATAACCCTTCATGGGAATATGAGATTAGATGGCATGAAAGCTTAACCCTTCTTGTAAATATGCAAATACAGTCATGTTAAAGTTTGAATGCTAATGCTAGCGATCTAATGCTAGTGCTAATATCTGGTCATATTCATACTGTTCGTGTGCTCTATAATGGAAATAAATATGAGATGGCATTAAAGCATAACCCTTCATGGGAATATGAGATTAAATGGCATTAAAGCTTAAACCTTCTTTTACATATGCAAATACAGCACTGTTAAAGTTTGAATGCTAATGCTAACTTGCTAATGCTTGCGATCTAATGCTAGTGCTAATATCTGGTCATTTTCATACTGTTCGTGTTCTCTATGATGGAAATAAGAGATCAGATGACTTTAAAGCATAACTCTTCATGGGAATATGAGATTAAATGGCATTAAAGCTTAACCCTTCTTGATATATGCAAATACAGCAATGTTAAGGTTTGAATGCTAATGCTAACTTGCTTATGCTAGCGATCTAATGCTAGTGCTAATATCTGGTCCTTTTCATACTGTATGTGTCCTCTATGATGGAAATAAGAGATCATATGCCTTTAAAGCATAACCCTTCATGGGAATATGAGATTAAATGGCATTAAATCTTAACCCTTCGAGTATATATGCAAATACAGCAATGTTAAAGTTTGAATGCTAATGCTAACTTGCTAATGCTAGCAGTCTAATGCTAGTGCTAATATCTTGTCATTGTCATATTGTATGTTTCCTCTCTGATGGAAATAAGAGATCAGATGGCATTAAAGCATAACCCTTCATGGCAATATGAGATTAAATGGCATTAAAGCTTAACCTTTCTTGTACATATGCAAATACAGCAATGTTAAAGTTTGACTGCTAATGCTAACTTGCTAATGCTAGCGATATAATGCTAATGCTAATATCTGGTCATTGTCATATTGTTTGTGTCCTCTATGATGGAAATAAGAGATCAGATGGCATAGAAGCATAACCCTTCATGGGAATATTAGATTAAATGGCATTAAAGCTTAACCCTTCTTGTACATATGCAAATACAGCAATGTTAAATTTTGAATGCTAATGCTAACTTGCTCATGCTAGCGATCTAATGCTAGTGCTAATATCTGGTACTTTTCATACTGTTTGTGTCCTCTATGATGGAAATAAGAGATCAGATGCCTTTAAAGCATAACCCTTCATGGGAATATGAGATTAAATGGCATTAAAGCTTAACCCTTCTGGTATATATGCAAATACAGCAATGTTAAAGTTTGAATGCTACTGCTAACTTTCTAGTGCAAGCGATCTAATGCTAGTGCTAATATCTGTTCATTTTCATACTGTACATGTCCTCTATAATGGAAATAAGAGATCAGATGGCATTGAACCATATCACTTCATGGGAATATAGGATTAAATGGCATTAAAGCTTAACCCTTCATTTACATATGCAAATACAGCAATGTTAAAGTTTGAATGCTAATGCTAACTTACTAATGCTTGCGATCTAATGCTTGTGCTAATATCTGGTCATTTTCATACTGTTCGTGTCCTCTATGTATGAAATAAGAGATCAGATGACTTTAAAGCATAACCCTTCATGGGAATATGAGATTAAATGGCATTAAAGCTTAACCCTTCTAGTATATAGGCAAATACAGCAATGTTAAAGTTTGAATGCTAATGCTAACTTGCTAATGCTAGCGATCTAATGCTAGTGCTAATATCTGGTCCTTTTCATACTGTTTGTGTCCTCTATGATGGAAATAAGAGATCATATGCCTTCAAAGCATAACCCTTCATGGCTATATGATATTCAATGGCATTAAAGCTTAACCCTTCTTGTATATATACAAATACAGCAATGTTAAAGTTTGAATGCTAATGCTAACTTGCTAATGCTAGCGATTTAATGCTAGTGCTAATATCTGGTCATTGTCATATTGTATGTTTCCTCTATGATGGAAATAAGAGATCAGATGGCATAGAAGAATAACCCTTCATGGGAATATGAGATTAAATGGCATTAAAGCTTAACCCTTCTTGTAAATATGCAAATACAGTCATGTTAAAGTTTGAACGCTAATGCTAGCGTTCTAATGCTAGTGCTAATATCTGGTCATTTTCATACTGATCGTGTCCTCTATGATGGAAATAAGGGATCAGATGCCTTTAAAGCACAACCCTTCATGGGAATATGAGATTTAATGGCATTAAAGCTTAACCCTTCGAGTATATATGAAAATACAGCAATGTTAAAGTTTGAATGCTAATTCTAACTTGCTAATTCTAGCTGTCTAATGCTAGTGCTAATATCTGGTCATTGTCATGTTTTATGTGTCCTCTATGATGGAAATAAGAGATCAGATGCCTGTAAAGCATAATCCTTCAAGGGAATATGAGATTAAATGGCATTAAAGCTTAACCCTTCGAGTATATATGCAAATACAGAAATGTTAAAGTTTGAATGCTAATTCTAACTTGCTAATGCTAGTGGTCTAATGCTTTTGCTAATATCTGGTCATTGTCATGTTTTATGTGTCCTCTATGATGTAAATAAGAGATCAGATGGGATTAAAGCATAACCCTTCATGGCAATATGAGATTTAATGACATTAAAGCTTAAACCTTCTTGTATAAATTCAAATACAGCAATGTTAAAATTTGAATGCTAATGCCAACTTGCTAATGATAGCGATTTAATGCTTTTGCTAATATCTGGTCATTGTCATGTTTTATGTGTCCTCTATGATGTAAATAAGAGATCAGATGGCATTAAAGCATAACCCTTCATGGGAATATGAGATTAGATGGCATGAAAGCTTTACCCTTCTTGTAAATATGCAAATACAGTCATGTTAAATTTTGAATGCTAATGCTAGCGATCTAATGCTAGTGCTAATATCTGGTCATATTCATACTGTACGTGTGCTCTATGATGGAAATAAGAGATGAGATGGCATTAAAGCATAACCCTTCATGGGAATATGTGATTAAATGGCATTAAAGCTTAACCCTCATGGTATATATACAAATACAGCAATGTTAAAGTTTGTATGCTAATGCTAACTTTCTAATGCTAGCGATCTTATGCTAGTGCTAATATCTGGTCATTTTCATACTGTACATGTCCTCTATAATGGACATAAGAGATCAGATGGCATTGAACCATATCACTTCATGGGAATATGAGATGAAATGGCATTAAAGCTTAACCCTTCATTTACATATGCAAATACAGCAATGTTAAAGTTTGAATGCTAATGCTAACTTGCTAATGCTTGCGATCTAATGCTAGTGCTAATATCTGGTCCTTTTCATACTGTTTGTGTCCTCTATGATGGAAATAAGAGATCAGATGCCTTTAAAGCATAACCCTTCATGGCAATATGAGATTAAATGGCATTAAAGCTTAACCCTTCTGGTATATATGCAAATACAGCAATGTTAAAGTTTGAATGCTAATGCTAACTTTCTAATGCTAGCGATCTAATGCTAGTGCTAATATCTGGTCATTGTCATATAGTATGTGTCCTCTATGATGGAAATAAGAGATCAGATGGCATAGAAGCATAACCCTTCATGGGAATATGAGATTAAATGGCATTAAAGCTTAACCCTTCTTGTACATATGCAAATACAGCAATGTTAAATTTTGAATGCTAATGCTAACTTGCTAATGCTAGCGATCTAATGCTAGTGCTAATATCTGGTCCTTTTCATACTGTTTGTGTCCTCTATGATGGAAATAAGAGATCAGATGCCTTTAAAGCATAACCCTTCATGGGAATATGAGATTAAATGGCATTAAAGCTTAACCCTTTGAGTATATATGCAAATACAGCAATGTTAAAGTTTGAATGCTAATGCTAACTTGCGAATGCTAGCGGTCTAATGCTAATGCTAATATCTGGTCATTGTCATATCGTATGTGTCCTCTCTGATGGAAATAAGAGATCAGATGGCATTAAAGCATAACCCTTCATGGCAATATGAGATTAAATGGCATTAAAGCTTAACCTTTCTTGTACATATGCAAATACAGCAATGTTAAAGTTTGAATGCTAATGCTAACTTGCTAATGCTAGCGATTTAATGCTAGTGCTAATATCTTGTCATTGTCATATTGTTTGTTTCCTCTATGATGGAAATAAGAGATCAGATGGCATTGAAGAATAACCCTTCATGGGAATATGAGATTAAATGGCATTAAAGCTTAACCCTTCTTGTAAATATGCAAATACAGTCATGTTAAAGTTTGAATGCTAATGCTAGCGATCTAATGCTTTTGCTAATATCTGGTCATTTTCATACTGTACGTGTCCTCTATGATGGAAATAAGAGATCAGATGGCATTAAACCATAACCCTTCATGGGAATATGAGACTAAATGCCATTAAAGCTTAACCCTTCTGGTATATATGCAAATACAGCAATGTTAAAGTTTGAATGCTAATTCTAACTTGCTAATGCTAGCGATCTAATGCTAGTACTAATATCTGGTCATTTTCATTCTATACTTGTCGTCTATGATGGAAATAAGAGATCAGATGCCATTAAAGCATAACCCTTCATGGGAATATGAGATTAAATGGCATTAAAGCTTAACCCTTCTTGTATAAATTCAAATACAGCAATATTAAAGTTTGAATTCTAATGCTAGCGATCTAATGCTAGTGCTAATATCTGGTCATTTTCATACTGTTTGTGTCTTCTATGATGGAAATAAGAGATCAGATGCCTTTAAAGCATAACCCTTCATTGGAATATGATATTAAATGGCATTAAAGCTTAACCCTTCGAGTTTATATGCAAATACAGCAATGATAAAGTTTGAATGCTAATGCTAACTTGCTAATGCTAGCGGTCTAATGCTAATGCTAATATCTGGTCATTGTCATATTGTATGTGTCCTCTCTGATGGAAATAAGAGATCAGATGGCATTAAAGCATAACCCTTCATGGCAATATGAGATTAAATGGCATTAAAGCTTAACCTTTCTTGTACATATGCAAATACAGCAATGTTAAAGTTTGAATGCTAATGCCAACTTGCTAATGCTAGCGATTTAATGCTAGTGCTAATATCTGGTCATTGTCATACTGTACATGTCCTCTATAATGTAAATAAGAGATCAGATGGCATTGAACCATATCACTTCATGGGAATATGAGATTAAATGGCATTAAAGCTTAACCCTTCATTTACATATGCACATAAAGCAATGTTAAAAGTTTGAATGCTAATGCTAACTTGCTAATGCTTACATCTAATGCTAGTGCTAATATCTGGTCATTTTCATACTGTTCGTTTCCTCTATGATGGAAATAAGAGATCAGATGACTTTAAAGCATAACCCTTCATGGCAATATGAGATTAAATGGTATTAAAGCTTAACCTTTCTTGTACATATGCAAATACAGCAATGTTAAAGTTTGAATGCTAATGCTAACTTGCTAATGCTAGCGATATAATGCTAGTGCTAATATCTGGTCCTTTTCATTCTGTTTGTGTCCTCTATGATGGAAATAAGAGATCAGATGCCTTTAAAGCATAACCCTTCATGGGAATATGAGATTAAATGGCATTAAAGCTTAACCCTTCTGGTATATATGCAAATACAGCAATGTTAAAGTTTGAATGCTAATGCTAACTTTCTAATGCTAGCGATCTAATGCTAGTGCTAATATCTGGTCATTGTCAAATAGTATGTGTCCTCTGTGATTAAAATAAGAGATCAGATGGCATAGAAGCATAACCCTTCATGGGAATATGAGATTCAAATGGCATTAAAGCTTAACCCTTCTTGTACATATGCAAATACAGCAATGTTAAATTTTGAATGCTAATGCTAACTTGCTAATGCTAGCGATCTAATGCTATTGCTAATATCTGGTCCTTTTCATATTGTTTGTGTACTATATGATGGAAATAAGAGATCAGATGCCTTTAAAGCATAACGCTTCATTTAGAATATGAGATTAAATGGCATTAAAGCTTAACCCTTCTGGTATATATGCAAATACAGCAATGTTAAAGTTTGAATGCTAATGCTAACTTTCTAATGCTAGCGATCTAATGCTAGTGCTAATATCTGGTCATTGTCATATTGTATGTGTCCTCTCTGATGGAAATAAGAGATCAGATGGCATTAAAGCATAACCCTTCATGGCAATATGAGATTAAATGGCATTAAAGTTTAACTTTTCTTGTACATATGCAAATACAGCAATGTTAAAGTTTGAATGCTAATGCTAACTTGCGAATGCTAGCGATTTAATGCTAGTGCTAATATCTGGTCATTGTCATATTGTTTGTTTCCTCTATGATGGAAATAAGAGTTCAGATGTCATAGAAGAATAACCCTTCATGGGAATATGAGATTAAATGGCATTAAAGCTTAACCCTTCTTGTAAATATGCAAATACAGTCATTTTAAAGTTTGAATGCTAATGCTAGCTATCTAATGCTAGTGCTAATATCTGGTCATTTTCATACTGTACGTGTCCTCTATGATGGAAATAAGAGATCAGATGCCATTAAAGCATAACCCTTCATGGGAATATGAGATTAGATGGCATGAAAGCTTAACCCTTCTTGTAAATATGCACATACAGTCATGTTAAATTTTGAATGCTAATGCTAGCGATCGAATGCTAGTGCTAATATCTGGTCATATTCATACTGTACGTGTGCTCTATGATGGAAATAAGAGATGAGATGGCATTAAAGCATAACCCTTCATGGGAATATGAGATTAAATGGCATTAAAGCTTAACCCTTCTGGTATATATGCAAATACAGCAATGTTAAAGTTTGAATGCTAATGCTAACTTTCTAATGCTAGCGATCTAATGTTAGTGCTAATATCTGGTCATTTTCATACTGTACATGTCCTCTATAATGGAAATAAGAGATCAGATGGCATTGAACCATATCACTTCATGGAAATATGAGATTAAATGGCATTAAAGCTTAACCCTTCATTTACATATGCAAAGACAGCAATGTTAAAGTTTGAATGCTAATGCTAACTTGCTAATGCTTGCGATCTAATGCTAGTGCTAATATCTGGTCATTTTCATACTGTTCTTGTCCTCTATGATGGAAATAAGAGATCAGATGACTTTACAGCATAACCCTTCATGGGAATATGAGATTAAATGGCATTAAAGCTTAACCCTTCTAGTATATATGCAAATACAGCAATGTTAAAGTTTGAATGCTAATGCTAAATTGCTAATGCTGGCGATCTAATGCTAGTGCTAATATCTGGTCCTTTTCATACTGTTTGTGTCCTCTATGATGGAAATAAGAGATCATATGCCTTTAAAGCATAACCCTTCATGGGAATATTAGATTAAATGACATTAAAGCTTAACCCTTCGAGTATATATGCAAATACAGCAATGTTAAAGTTTGAATGCTAATTCTAACTTGCTAATGCTAGCGGTCTAATGCTAGTGCTAATATCTTGTCATTGTCATATTGTAGGTTTCCTCTCTGATGGAAATAAGAGTTCAGATGGCATTAAAGCATAACCCTTCATGGCAATATGAGATTAAATGGCATTAAAGCTTAACCCTTCTTGTACATATGCAAATACAGCAATGTTAAAGTTTGAATGCTAATGCTAACTTGCTAATGCTATTGATCTAATGCTAGTGCTAATATCTGGTCATTTTCATACTGTTCGTGTCCTCTATGATGGAAATAAGAGATCAGATGCCTTTAAAGCATAACCCTTCATGGGAATATGAGATTAAATGGCATTAAAGCTTAACCCTTCTTGTATATATGCAAATACAGCAATGTTAAAGTTTGAATGCTAATGCTAACTTTCTAATGCTAGCGATCAAATGCTAGTGCTAATATCTGGTCATTTTCATACTTTACATGTCCTCTAAAATGGAAATAAGAGATCAGATGGCATTGAACCATATCACTTCATGGGAATATGAGATTAAATGGCATTAAAGCTTAACCCTTCATTTACATATGCAAATACAGCAATGGTAAAGTTTGAATGCTAATGCTGACTTGCTAATGCTTATGATCTAATGCTAGTGCTAATATCTGGTCATTTTCATACTGTTAGTATAACTCTATGATGGAAATAAGAGATCATATGCCTTTAAAGCATAACCCTTCAAGGAATATGAGATTAAATGGCATTAAAAGCTTAACCCTTCGAGTATATATGCAAATACAGCAATGTTAAAGTTTGAATGCTAATTTAACTTGCTAATTCTAGCGGTCTAATGCTAGTGCTAATATCTTGTCATTGTCATATTGCATGTTTTCCTCTCTGATGGAAATAAGAGATCAGATGGCATTAAAGCATAACCCTTCATGGCAATATGAGATTAAATGGCATTAAAGCTTAACCTTTCTTGTACAAATGCAAATACAGCAATGTTAAAGATTGAATGCTATTGCTAATTTGCTAATGCTAGCGATAAAATGCTAGTGCTAATATCTGGTCATTGTCATATCGTATGTGTACTCTATCATGGAAATAAGAGATCAGATGGCATTAAAGCATAACCCTTCATGGCAATATGAGATTAAATGGCATTAAAGCTTAACCTTTCTTGTACATATGCAAATACAGCAATGTTAAAGTTTGAATGCTAATGCTAACTTGCTAATGCTAGCGATTTAATGCTAGTGCTAATATCTGGTCATTGTCATATTGTTTGTTTCCTCTATGATGGAAATAAGAGATCAGATGGCATAGAAGAATAACCCTTCATGGGAATATGAGATTAAATGGCATTAAAAAGCTTAACCCTTCTTGTAAATATGCAAAAATACAGTCATGTTAAAGTTTGAATGCTAATGCTAGCGATCTAATGCTTTTGCTAATATCTGGTCATTTTCATACTGTACGTGTCCTCTATGATGGAAATAAGAGATCAGATGGCATTAAACCATAACCCTTCATGGGAATATGAGACTAAATGCCATTAAAAGCTTAACCCTTCTGGTATATATGCAAAATACAGCAATGTTAAAGTTTGAATGCTAATTCTAACTTGCTAATGCTAGCGATCTAATGCTAGTACTAATATCTGGTCATTTTCATTCTATACTTGTCCTCTATGATGGAAATAAGAGATCAGATGGCATTAAACCATAACCCTTCATGGGAATATGAGATTAAATGGCATTAAAGCTTAACCCTTCTTGTACATATGCAAATACAGCAATGTTAAATTTTGAATGCTAATGCTAACTTGCTAATGCTAGCGATCTGATGCTAGTGCTAATATCTGGTCCTTTTCATACTGTTTGTGTCCTCTATGATGGAAATAAGAGATCAGATGCCTTTAAAGCATAACCCTTCATTGGAATATGAGATTAAATGGCATTAAAGCTTAACCCTTCTTGTATAAATTCAAATACAGCAATATTAAAGTTTGAATTCTAATGCTAGCGATCTAATGCTAGTACTAATATCTGGTCATTTTCATACTGTTTGTGTCTTCTATGATGGAAATAAGAGATCAGATGCCTTTAAAGCATAGCCCTTCTTTGGAATATGAGATTAAATGGCATTAAAGCTTAACCCTTCGAGTATATATGCAAATACAGCAATGATAAAGTTTGAATGCTAATGCTAACTTGCTAATGCTAGCGGTCTAATGCTAATGCTAATATCTGGTCATTGTCATATTGTATGTGTCCTCTCTGATGGAAATAAGAGATCAGATGGCATTAAAGCATAACCCTTCATGGCAATATGAGATTAAATGGCATTAAAAGCAACCTTTCTTGTACATATGCAAATACAGCAATGTTAAAGTTTGAATGCTAATGCCAACTTGCTAATGCTAGCGATTTAATGCTAGTGCTAATATCTGGTCATTGTCATACTGTACATGTCCTCTATAATGTAAATAAGAGATCAGATGGCATTGAACCATATCACTTCATGGGAATATGAGATTAAATGGCATTAAAGCTTAACCCTTCATTTACATATGCACATACAGCAATGTTAAAGTTTGAATGCTAATGCTAACTTGCTAATGCTTGCGATCTAATGCTAGTGCTAATATCTGGTCATTTTCATACTGTTCGTTTCCTCTATGATGGAAATAAGAGATCAGATGACTTTAAAGCATAACCCTTCATGGCAATATGAGATTAAATGGTATTAAAAGCTTAACCTTTCTTGTACATATGCAAATACAGCAATGTTAAAGTTTGAATGCTAATGCTAACTTGTTAATGCTAGCGATATAATAGTGTGCTAATATCTGGTCCTTTTCATTCTGTTGGTGTCCTCTATGATGGAAATAAGAGATCAGATGCCTTTAAAGCATAACCCTTCATGGGAATATGAGATTAAATGGCATTAAAGCTTAACCCTTCTGGTATATATGCAAATACAGCAATGTTAAAGTTTGAATGCTAATGCTAACTTTCTAATGCTAGCGATCTAATGCTAGTGCTAATATCTGGTCATTGTCAAATAGTATGTGTCCTCTATGATTAAAATAAGAGATCAGATGGCATAGAAGCATAACCCTTCATAGGAATATGAGATTAAAATGGCATTAAAGCTTAACCCTTCTTGTGCATATGCAAATACAGCAATGTTAAATTTTGAATGCTAATGCTAACTTGCTAATGCTAACGATCTAATGCTACTGCTAATATCTGGTCCTTTTCATATTGTTTGTGTCCTATATGATGGAAATAAGAGATCAGATGCCTTTTAAGCATAACCCTTCATTAGAATATGAGATTAAATGGCATTAAAGCTTAACCCTTCTGGTATATATGCAAATACAGCAATGTTAAAGTTTGAATGCTAATGCTAACTTTCTAATGCTAGCGATCTAATGCTAGTGCTAATATCTGGTCATTGTCATATTGTATGTGTCCTCTCTGATGGAAATAAGAGATCAGATGGCATTAAAGCATAACCCTTCATGGCAATATGAGATTAAATGGCATTAAAGTTTAACTTTTCTTGTACATATGCAAATACAGCAATGTTAAAGTTTGAATGCTAATGCTAACTTGCTAATGCTAGCGATTTAATGCTAGTGCTAATATCTGGTCATTGTCATATTGTTTGTTTCCTCTATGATGGAAATAAGAGTTCAGATGTCATAGAAGAATAACCCTTCATGGGAATATGAGATTAAATGGCATTAAAGCTTAACCCTTCTTGTAAATATGCAAATACAGTCATGTTAAAGTTTGAATGCTAATGCTAGCTATCTAATGCTAGTGCTAATATCTGGTCATTTTCATACTGTACGTGTCCTTTATGATGGAAATAAGAGATCAGATGCCATTAAAGCTTAACCCTTCATGGGAATATGAGATTAGATGGCATGAAAGCTTAACCCTTCTTGTAAATATGCACATACAGTCATGTTAAATTTTGAATGCTAATGCTAGCGATCGAATGCTAGTGCTAATATCTGGTCATATTCATACTGTACGTGTGCTCTATGATGGAAAATAAGAGATGAGATGGCATTAAAGCATAACCCTTCATGGAATATGAGATTAAATGGCATTACGCTTAACCCTTCTGGTATATATGCAAATACAGCAATGTTAAAGTTTGAATGCTAATGCTAACTTTCTAATGCTAGCGATCTAATGTTAGTGCTAATATCTGGTCATTTTCATACTGTTCGTGTCCTCTATGATGGAAATAAGAGATCAGATGCCTTTAAAGCATAACCCTTCATGGGAATATGAGATTAAATGGCATTAAAGCTTAACCCTTCATTTACATATGCAAAGACAGCAATGTTAAAGTTTGAATGCTAATGCTAACTTGCTAATGCTTGCGATCTAATGCTAGTGCTAATATCTGTTCATTTTCATACTGTTCTTGTCCTCTATGATGGAAATTAGAGATCAGATGACTTTACAGCATAACCCTTCATGGGAATATGAGATTAAATGGCATTAAAGCTTAACCCTTCTAGTATATATGCAAATACAGCAATGTTAAAGTTTGAATGCTAATGCTAAATTGCTAATGCTAGCGATCTAATGCTAGTGCTAATATCTGGTCCTTTTCATACTGTTTGTGTCCTCTATGATGGAAATAAGAGATCATATGCCTTTAAAGCATAACCCTTCATGGGAATATGAGATTAAATGACATTAAAGCTTAACCCTTTGAGTATATATGCAAATACAGCAATGTTAAAGTTTGAATGCTAATTCTAACTTGCTAATGCTAGCGGTCTAATGCTAGTGCTAATATCTTGTCATTGTCATATTGTAGGTTTCCTCTCTGATGGAAATAAGAGTTCAGATGGCATTAAAGCATAACCCTTCTTGGCAATATGAGATTAAATGGCATTAAAGCTTAACCCTTCTTGTACATATGCAAATACAGCAATGTTAAAGTTTGAATGCTAATGCTAACTTGCTAATGCTATTGATCTAATGCTAGTGCTAATATCTGGTCATTTTCATACTGTTCGTGTCCTCTATGATGGAAATAAGAGATCAGATGCCTTTAAAGCATAACCCTTCATGGGAATATGAGATTAAATGGCATTAAAGCTTAACCCTTCTGGTATATATGCAAATACAGCAATGTTAAAGTTTGAATGCTAATGCTAACTTTCTAATGCTAGCGATCAAATGCTAGTGCTAATATCTGGTCATTTCATACTTTACATGTCCTCTATAATGGAAATAAGAGATCAGATGGCATTGAACCATATCACTTCATGGGAATATGAGATTAAATGGCATTAAAGCTTAACCCTTCATTTACATATGCAAATACAGCAATGGTAAAGTTTGAATGCTAATGCTGACTTGCTAATGCTTGCGATCTAATGCTAGTGCTAATATCTGGTCATTTTCATACTGTTCGTGTACTCTATGATGGAAATAAGAGATCATATGCCTTTAAAGCATAACCCTTCAAGGGAATATGAGATTAAATGGCATTAAAGCTTAACCCTTCGAGTATATATGCAAATACAGCAATGTTAAAGTTTGAATGCTAATTTTAACTTGCTAATTCTAGCGGTCTAATGCTAGTGCTAATATCTTGTCATTGTCATATTGCATGTTTCCTCTCTGATGGAAATAATAGATCAGATGGCATTAAAGCATAACCCTTCATGGCAATATGAGATTAAATGGCATTAAAGCTTAACCTTTCTTGTACAAATGCAAATACAGCAATGTTAAAGATTGAATGCTATTGCTAATTTGCTAATGCTAGCGATATAATGCTAGTGCTAATATCTGGTCATTGTAATATTGTATGTGTCCTCTATCATGGAAATAAGAGATCAGATGGCATAGAAGCATAACCCTTCATGGGAATATGAGATTAAATGGCATTAAAGCTTAACCCTTCTTGTACATATGCAAATACAGCAATGTTAAATTTTGAATGCTAATGCTAACTTGCTAATGCTAGCGATCTGATGCTAGTGCTAATATCTGGTCCTTTTCATACTGTTTGTGTCCTCTATGATGGAAATAAGAGATCAGATGCCTTTAAAGCATAACCCTTCATGGGAATATGAGATTAAATGGCATTAAAGCTTAACCCTTCGAGTATATATGCAAATAAAGCAATGTTAAAGTTTGAATGCTAATGCTAACGTGCTAATGCTAGCGATCTAATGCTAGTGCTAATATCTGGTCATTGTCATACTGTACGTGTCCTCTATAATGGAAATAAGAGATCACATGGCATTAAAGCATAACCTTTCATGGGAATATGAAATTAGATGCCATTAAAGCTTAACCCTTCTTGTAAATATGCAAATACAGTCATGTTAAAGTTTGAATGCTAATGCTAGCGATCTAATGGTAGTGCTAATATCTAGTCATTGTCATACTGTATGTGTCCTCTATGATGGAAATAAGATATCAGATGGCATTAAAGCATAACCCTTCTTGGCAATGTGAGATTAAATGGCATTAAAGCTGAACCCTTCTTGTACATATGCAAATACAGCAATGATAAAGTTTGAATTCTAAAGCTAACTTGCTAATGCTAGCGATCTAATACTAGTGCTAATATCTGGTCATTGTCATATTGTATGTGTCCTCTATCATGGAAATAAGAGATCAGATGGCATAGAAGCATAACCCTTCATGGGAATATGAGATTAAATGGCATTAAAGCTTAACCCTTCTTGTACATATGCAAATACAGTCATGTCAAAGTTTGAATGCTAATGCTAGCGATCTAATGCTAGTGCAAATATCTGGTCATTGTCATATTGTATGTGTCCTCTATCATGGAAATAAGAGATCAGATGGCATAGAAGCATAACCCTTCATGGGAATATGAGATTAAATGGCATTAAAGCTTAACCCTTCTTATATATATACAAATACAGCAATGTTAAAGTTTGAATGCTAATGCTAACTTGCTAATGCTAGCGATCTAATGCTAGTGCTAATATCTGCTCATTGTCATACTGTATGTGTCCTCTATGATGGAAATAAGAGATCTGATGGCATTAAAGCATAACCCTTCATGGGAATATGAGATTAAATGGCATTCAAGCTAACCCTTCTTGTCTATATGCAAATACAGCAATGTTAAGGTTTGAATGCTAATGCTAACTTGCTAATGCTAGCGATCTAATGCTAGTGCATATATCTGGTCATTTTCATGCTGTACGTGTCCTCTATGATGAAAATAAGAGATCAGATGGCATTAAAGCATAACACTTCATGGGAATATGAGATTAAATGGCATTCAAGCTTAACCCTTCTTGTATATATGCAAATACAGCAATGTTTAAGTTTGAATGCTAATGCTAGCGATCTAATGCTAGTGCAAATATCTGGTCATTTTCATACTGTACGTGTCCTCTATGATGGAAAAAAGAGATCAGATGGCATTAAAGCATAACCCTTTATGGGAATATGAGATTAAATGGCATTCAAGCTTAACCCTTCTTGTATATATGCAAATACAGCAATGTTTAAGTTTGAATGCTATTGCTAACTTGCTAATCCTAGCGATTCAATGTTAGTGCTAATATCTGATCATTTTCATAATGTTCGTGTCCTCTATGATGGAAAAAAGACATCACATGGCATTAAAGCATAACCCTTCATGGGAATATGAGATTAGATGGCATTAAAGCTTAACCCTTCTTGTAAATATGCAAATACAGTCATGTTAAAGTTTGAATGCTAATGCTAGCGATCTAATGCTAGTGCTAATATCTAGTCATCGTCATACTGTATGTGTCCTCTTTGATGGAAATAAGAGATCAGATCGCATTAAAGCATAAACCTTCATGGGAATATTAGATGAGATAGCATTGAAGCTTAACCCTTCATCTAAATATGCAAATACAGCACTGTTAAATTTGAATGCTAATGCTAACTTGCTAATGCTAGCGATCTAATGCTAATGCTGATATACGGTCATTTTCATACTGTACGTGTCCTCTTTGATGGAAATAAGAGATCAGATGGCATTAAAGCATAACCCTTAATGGCAATATGAGATTAAATGGAATTAAAGCTTAACCCTTCTTGTATATATTCAAATACAGCAATGTTAAAGTTCGAATTCTAATGCTAACTTGCTAATGCTATCGATCTAATGCTAGTGCTAATATCTTGTCATTTTCATATGGTGCTTGTCTTCCATGATGGAAATAAGAGATCAGATGGCATTAAAGCATAACCCTTCATGGCAATATGAGATAAAATGGCATTGAAGCTTAACGCTTCTTGTATATATACAAATACAGCAATGTTAAAGTTTGAATGCTAATGCTAACTTGCTAATGCTCGCGATCTAATGCAAGTGCTAATATCTGCTCATTGTCATACTGGATGTGTCCTCGATGATGGAAATAAAAGATCAGATGGCATTAAAGCATAACCCTTCATGGCAATATGAGATTTAATGGCATTAAATCTTAACCCTTCTAGTATGTATGCAAATACAGCACTGTTAAATTTGAATGCTAATCCTAACTTGCTAATTCTAGCGATCTAATGCTAGTGCTAATATCTGGTCTTTTTCATACTGTACGTGTCCTCTATGATGGAAATAAGAGATCAGATGGCATTAAAGCATAACCCTTCATGGGAATATGATATTAAATGGCATTAAAGCTTAACCCTTCTTGTATATATGCAAATACAGCAATGTTAAATTTGAATGCTAATGCTAACTTGCTAATGCTAGCGATCTAATGCTAGTGCTAATATCTGGTCATTGTCATACTGTACGTGTCCTCTATAATGGAAATAAGAGTTCACATGGCATTAAAGCATAACCCTTCATGGGAATATGAAATTAGATGCCATTAAAGCTTAACCCTTCTTGTAAATATGCAAATACAGTCATCTTAAAGTTTGAATGCTAATTCTAGAGATCTAATGGTAGTGCTAATATCTAGTCATTGTCATACTGTATGTGTCCTCTATGATGGAAATAAGATATCAGATGGCATTAAAGCATAACCCTTCATGGCAATGTGAGATTAAATGGCATTAAAGCTTTACCCTTCTTGTACCGATGCAAATACAGCAATGTTAAAGTTTGAATTCTAAAGCTAACTTGCTAATGCTAGCGATCTAATGCTAGTGCTAATATCTGGTCATTTTAATACTGTACGTGTCCTCAATGATGGAAATGAGAGATCTGATGCCTTTAAAGCATAACCCTTCATGGGAATATGAGATTAAAAGGCATTAAAGCTTAACCCTTCTAGTATATATGCAAATACAGCAATGTTAAAGTTTGAGTGCTAATGCTAACCTGCTAATGCTAGCGATCTAATGCTAGTGCTAATATCTGGTCATTTTCATACTATACGTGTCCTCTATGATGGAAATAAGGGATCAGATGGCATTTAAGCATAACCCTTCATGGGAATGTGATATTAAATGGCATTCAAGCTTAACCCTTCTTGTATATATGCAAATACAGCAATGTTAAAGTTTGAATGGTAATGCTAACTTGCTAATGCTAGCGATTTAATGTTAGTGCTAATATCTGGTCATTTTCATAATGCACGTGTCCTCTATGTTGGAAATAAGAGATCACATGGCATTAAAGCATAACCCTTCTTAGGAATATGAGATTAGATGGCATTAAAGCTTAACCCTTCTTGTAAATATACAAATTCAGTCATGTTAAAGTTTGAATGCTAATGCTAGCGATCTAATGCTTGTGCTAATATCTCGTCATTGTAATACTGTATGTGTCCTCTATGATGGAAATAAGAGATCAGATCGCATTAAAGCATAACCCTTCATGGCAATATCAGATTAAATGGCATTAAAGCTTAACCCTTCTTATATATATACAAATACAGCAATGTTAAAGTTTGAATGCTAATGCTAACTTGATAATGCTAGCGATCTAATGCTAGTGCTAATATCTGGTCATTTTCTACTGTTCTTCTCCTCTATGATGGAAATAAGAGATCAGATGCCTTTCAAGCATAACCCTTCATGGGAATATGAGATTAAGTGCAATTAAAGCTTAACCCTTCTTGCATATATGCAAATACAGCAATGTTAAAGTTTGAATGCTAATGCTAACTTGCTAATGCTAGCGATCTAATGCTAGTGCTAATATCTGGTCAATGTCATACTGTATGTGTCCTCTATGATGGAAATAAGAGATCAGATGGCATTAAAGCATAATCCTTCATGGCAATATGAGATTAAATGGCATTAAAGCTTAACCCTTCTTGTATATATACAAATACAGCAATGTTAAAGTTCGAATTCTAATGCTAACTTGCTAATGCTAGCGATCTAATGGTAGTGCTAATATCTGGTCATTTTCATACTGTACGTGTCCTCTATGATGGTAATAAGAGATCAGATGGCATTAAAGCATAACCCTTCATGGGAATATGAGATTAAATGGCATTAAAGCTTCACCGTTCTTTTATAATTCAAATACAGCAATGTTAAAGTTTGAATGCTAATGCTAACTTGCTAATGCTAGCGATCTAATGCTAGTGCTAATATCTGGTCATTTTCATACTGTATGTGTCTCTATGATGGAAATAAAAAGATGGCAAAAAAGATTCATGGCAATATAAGATTAAAATGGCATTAAAGCCCTTCTTGTATATATACAAATACAGGTTAAAGTTTGAATGCTAATGCTAACTTGCTAATGCTAACGATCTAATGCTAGTGCTAATATCTGGTCATTTTCATACTGTACGTGTCCTCTATAATGGAAATACGAGATCAGATGGCATTAAAGGAAAACCCTTCATGGGAATATGAGATTAAATGCCATTAAAGCTTCACCCTTTTTGTATATATGCAAATACAGCAATGTTAAATTTGAATGTTAATGCTTACTTGCTAATGCTAGCGATCTAATGCTAGTGCTAATATCTGGTCATTGTCATACTGTACGTGTCCTCTATGATGGAAATAAGAGATCAGATGGCATTAAAGCATAACCCTTCATGGGAATATGAAATTAGATGCCGTTAAAGCTAACCCTTCTTGTAAATATGCAAAATACAGTCATGTTAAAAGTTTGAATGCTAGTGCAAGCGATCTAATACTAATGCTAATATCTGGTCATTGTCATACTGTATGTGTCTCTAATGGAAGTAGAGATCAGCATTAAAGCATATCTGGTTTGAGATTAAATGGCATTAAAACCCTTATTGTAAATATACTAATACAGTAATGTTAAAGTTTGAATAGTAATGCTTAATTCTAGCAATCTAATGCTATTGCTAATATCTGGTCATTTTCATTTTGTACGTGTCCTCTTTGATGGAAATGAGAGATCAGATGCCATTAAAGCATAACCCTTCATGGGAATATGAGATTAAATGGCATTCAAGCTAACCCTTCTTTGTAAATGCTGTTAAAGTTTGAATGGTAATGCTAACTTGCTAATGCTAGCGATCTAATGCTATTGCTAATATCTGGTCATTTTCATTTTGTGCGTGTCTCTTTGATGGAAATAAGAATCAGATGGCATTAAAGCATAACCCTTCATGGGAATATGAGATTAAATGGCATTCAAAAGCAACCCTTCTTGTAAATATGCAAATACAGCAATGTTAAAGTTTGAATGCTAATGCTAACTTGCTAATGCTAGCGATTTAATGCTAGTGCTAATATCTGGTCATTTTCATACTGCTATACGTGTCTCTATGATGGAAATAAGAGATCAGATAGCATTAAAAGCATAACCCTTCATGGGAATATGAGATTAAATGGCATTCAAATCTTAACCCTTCTTTTATATATTCAAATACAGCAATGTAAATGTTTGAATGCTAATGCTAACTTGCTAATGCTAGCGATTTAATGCTAGTGCTAATATCTTGTCATTTTCATACTTGTACGTGTCAGATATGATGGTAATAAGAGATCAGATGGCAAAAAGCATAACCCTTCATGGCAATATGAGATTAAATGGCATTAAATCTTAACCCTTCTTTTATATATACAAATACAGCAATGTTAAAAAGTTTGAATGCTAATGCTAACTTGCTAATGCTAGCGATCTAATGCTAGTGCTAATATCTGCTGATTGTCATACTGTATGTATCCTCTATGATGGAAATAATAGATCAGATGGCATTAAATCATAACCCTTCATGGCAATATGAGATTAAATGGCATTAAAGCTTAAACCTTCTTGCATATATGCAAATACAGCAATGTTAAATTTTACTGCTAATGCTAACTTGCTAATGCTAGCGATCTAATGCTAGTGCTAATATCTGGTCATTTTCATACTGTATGTGTCCTCTATAATGGAAATAAGAGATCACATGGCATTAGAGCATAACCCTTCATGTGAATATGAAATTAGATGCCGTTAAAGCTTAACCCTTCTTGTAAATATGCAAATACAGTCATGTTAAAGTTTGAATGCTAATGCGAGCGATCTAATGCTAGTGCTAATATCTGGTCATTGTCATACTGTATGTGTTCTCTATGATGGAAGTAAGAGATCAGATGGCATTAAAGCATAACCCTTCATGGCAATTTGAGTTTAAATGCCATTAAAGCTTAACCCTTCTTTTATAAATTCAAATACAGCAATGTTAAAGTTTGAATTCTAATGCTAACTTGCTAATGCAAGCGATCTAATGCTAGTGCTAATATCTGGTCATTTTCATACTGTACGTGTCCTCTATGATGGAAATAAGAGATCAGATGGCAAAAAAGCACAACCCTTCATGGCAATATGAGATTAAATGGCATTAAAGCTTAATCCTTCTTGTATATATACAAATACAGCAATGTTAAAGTTTAAATGCTAATGCTAACTTGCTAATGCTAGCGATCTAATGCTAGTGCTAATATCTGCTCATTGTCATACTGTATGTGTCCTCTATGATGGAAATAAGAGATCAGATTGCATTAAAGCATAACCCTTCATGGCAATATGAGATTAAATGGCATTAAATCTAAACCCTTCTAGCATGTATGCAAATACAGCACTGTTAAATTTGAATGCTAATGCTAACTTGCTAATTCTAGCGATCTAATGCTAGTGCTAATATTTGCTCATTTTCATACTGTACGTGTCCTCTATGATGGAAATAAGAGATCAGATGCCATTATAGCATAACCCTTCATGGGAATATGAGATTAAATGGCATTAAAGCTTAACCCTTCTTGTATATATGCAAATACAGCAATGTTAAATTTGAATGCTAATGCTAACTTGCTAATGCTAGCGATCTAATGCTACTGCTAATATCTGGTCATTGTCGTACTGTACGTGTCCTCTATATTGGAAATAAGAGATCACATGGCATTAAAGCATAACCCTTCATGGGAATATGAAATTAGATGCCATTAAAGCTCAACCCTTCTTGTAAATATGCAAATACAGTCATGTTAAAGTTTGAATGCTAATGCTAGCGATCTAATGGTAGTGCTAATATCTGGTCATTGTCATACTGTATGTGTCCTCTATGATGGAAATAAGAGATCAGATGGCATTAAAGCCGAACCCTTCATGGCAATGTGAGATTAAATGGCATTAAAGCTTAACCCTTCTTATACATATGCAAATACAGCAATGTTAAAGTTTGAATTCTAATGCTAACTTGCTAATGCTAGCGATCTAATGCTAGTGCTAATATCTGGTCATTTTCATACTGTACGTGTCCTCTATGATGGAAATGAGAGATCAGATGCCTTTTAAGCATAACCCTTCATGGGAATATGAGATTAAATGGCATTCAAGCTAACCCTTCTTGTATATATACAAATACAGCAATGTTAAAGATTGAATGCTAATGCTAACTTGCTAATGCTAGCGATCTAATGCTAGTGCTAATATCTAGTCATTGTCATACTGTATGTGTCCTCTTTGATGGAAATAAGATATCAGATGGCATTAAAGCATAACCCTTCATGGGAATATCAGATTAAATGGCATGAAAGCTTAACCCTTCTTTTATAAATTCAAATACAGCAATGTTAAAGTTTGAATGCTAATGCTAACTTGCTAATGCTAGCGATCTAATGCTAGTGCTAATATCTGGTCATTTTCATACTGTACGTGACCTCTATGATGGAAATAAGAGATCAGATGGCAAAAAAGCACAACCCTTCATGGCAATATGAGATTAAATGGCATTAAAGCTTAACCCATCTTGTATATATGCAAATACAGCAATGTTAAAGTTTGAATGCTAATGCTAGCGATCTAATGCTTGTGCTAATATCTAGTCATTGTCATACTGTATGTGTCCTCTTTGATGGAAATAAGAGATCAGATGGTATTAAAGCATAACCCTTCATGGGAATATCAGATTAAATGGCATTAAAGCTTAACCCTTCTTTTATAAATTCAAATACAGCAATGTTAAAGTTTGAATGCTAATGCTAACTTGCTAATGCTAGCGATCTAATGCTGGCGCTAATATCTGGTCATTGTCATACTGTATGGGTCCTCTATGATGGAAATAAGAGATCAGATGGCATTAAAGCATAATCCTTCATGGCAGTATGAGATTAAATGGCATTAAAGCTTAACCCTTCTTGAATATATACAAATACAGCAATGTTAAAGTTCGAATTCTAATGCTAACTTGCTAATGCTAGCGATCTAATGCTAGTGCTAATATCTGGTCATTTTCATACTGTACGTGTCCTCTATGATGGAAATAAGAGATCAGATGGCCTTAAAGCATAACCCTTCATGGGAATATGAGATTAAATGGCATTAAAGCTTCACCGTTCTTTTATAATTCAAATACAGCGATATTAAAGTTTGAATGCTAATGCTAACTTGCTAATGCTAGCGATCTAATGCTAGTGCTAATATCTGGTCATTTTCATACTGTACGTGTCCTCCATGATGGAAATAAGAGATCAGATGGCAAAAAAGCACAACCCTTCATGGCAATATGAGATTAAATGGCATTAAAGCTTAACCCTTCTTGTATATATACAAATACAGCAATGTTAAAGTTTGAATGCTAATGCTATCTTGCTAATGCTAACGATCTAATGCTAGTGCTAATATCTGGTCATTTCATACTGTACGTGTCCTCTATGATGGAAATACGAGATCAGATTGCATTAAAGCATCACCCTTCATGGGAATATGAGATTAAATGGCATTAAAGCTTAACCCTTCTTGTATATATGCAAATACAGCAATGTTAAATTTGAATGCTAATGCTAACTTGCTAATGCTTGCGATCTAATGCTAGTGCTAATATCTGGTCATTGTCATACTGTACGTATCCTCAAAAATGGAAATAAGAGATCACATGGCATTAAAGCATAACCCTTCATGGAAATATGAAATTAGATGCCATTAAATCTTAACCCTTCTTGTAAATATGCAAATACAGTCATGTTAAAGTTTGAATGCTAATGCTAGCGATCTAATGCTAGTGCTGATATCTGGTCATTGTCATACTGTATGTGTCCTCTATGATGGAAGTAAGAGATCAGATGGCATTAAAGCATAACCCTTCATGGCAATTTGAGATTAAATGGCATTAAATCTTAACCCTTCTTGTAAATATACAAATACAGTAAAGTTAAAGTTTGAATGCTAATGCTAACTTGCTAATGCTAGCAATCTAATGCTATTGCTAATATCTGGTCATTTTCTTACTGTACGTGTCCTCTATGATGGAAATAAGAGTTCAGATGTCATTAAAGCATAACGCTTCATGGGAATATGAGATTAAATGGCATTCAAGCTAACCCTTCTTGTAAATATGCAAATACAGCAATGTTAAAGTTTGAATGCTAATGCTTACTTGCTAATGCTAGCGATCTAATGCTAGTGCTAATTTCTGGTCATTTTCATACTGTACGTGTCCTCTATGATGGAAATAAGAGATCAGATGGCATTAAAGCATAACCCTTCATGGGAATATGAGATTAAATGGGATTAAATCTTAACCCTTCTTTTATGAATTCAAATACAGCGATGTTAATGTTTGAATGCTAATGCTAACTTGCTAATGCTAGCGATCTAATGCTAGTGCTAATATCTGCCCATTGTCATACTGGATGTGTCCTCTATGATGGAAATAAGAGATCTCATGGCATTAAAGCATAACCCTTCATGTGAATATGAAATTAGATGCCGTTAAAGCTTAACCCTTCTTGTAAATATGCAAATACAGTCATGTCAAAGTTTGAATGCTAATGCTAGCGATCTAATGCTAGTGCTAATATCTGGTCATTGTCATACTGTATGTGTCCTCTATGATGGAAATAAGAGGTCAGATGGCATTAAAGCATAACCCTTCATGGCAATTTGAGATTAAATGGCATTAAAGCTTAACCCTTCTTGTAAATATACTAATACATAAAGGTTAAAGTTTGAATGGTAATGCTAACTTGCTAATGCTAGCAATCTAATGCTATTGCTAATATCTGGTCATTTTCATACTGTACGTGTCCTCTATGATGGAAATGAGAGATCAGATGGCATTAAAGCATAACCCTTCATGGGAATATGAGATTAAATAGCATTCAAGCTTAACCCTTCTTGTACATATGCAAATACAGCAATGTTAAAGTTTGAATGCTAATGCTAACTTGCTAATGCTAGCGATTTAATTTTAGTGCTAATATCTGGTCATTTTCATACTGTACGTGTCCTCTATGATGGAAATAAGAGATCAGATGGCATTAAAGCATAACCCTTCATGGGAATATGAGATTAAATGGGATTAAATCTTCACCCTTCTTTTATGAATTCAAATACAGCGATGTTAATGTTTGAATGCTAATGCTTACTTGCTAATGCTAGCGATCTAATGCTAGTGCTAATATCTGGTCATTTTCATACTGTACGTGTCCTTTATGATGGTAATAAGAGATCAGATGGCAAAAAAGCACAACCCTTCATGGCAGTAAGAGATTAAATGGCATTAAAGCTTAACCCTTCTTGTATATATACAAATACAGCAATGTTAAAGTTTGAATGCTAATGCTAACTTGTTAATGCTAGCGATCTAATGCTAGTGCTAATATCTGCTCATTGTCATACTGTATGTGTCCTCTATGATGGAAATAAGAGATCACATGGCATTAAAGCATAACCCTTCATGTGAATATGAAATTAGATGCCGTTAAAGCGTAACCCTTCTTGTAAATATGCAAATACAGTCATGTTAAAGTTTGAATGCTAATGCTAGCGATCTAATGCTAGTGCTAATATCTGGTCATTGTCATACTGTATGTGTCCTCTATGATGGAAGTAAGAGATCAGATGGCATTAAAGCATAACCCTTCATGGCAATTTGAGATTAAATGGCATTAAAGCTTAACCCTTCTTGTAAATATACTAATACATAAATTTTAAAGTTTGAATGGTAATGCTAACTTGCTAATGCTAGTAATCTAAATCTATTGCTAATATCTGGTCATTTTCATACTGTACGTGTCCTCTATGATGGAAATGAGAGATCAGATGGCATTAAAGCATAACCCTTCATGGGAATATGAGATTAAATGGCATTCAAACTAACCCTTCTTGTCTATATGCAAATACAGCAATGATAAAGTTTGAATGCTAATGCTAACTTGCTAATGCTAACGATCTAATGCTAGTGCTAATATCTGGTCATTTTCATATGTACGTGTCCTCTATGATGTAAATAAGAGATCAGATGGCATTAAAGCATAACCCTTCATGGGACTATGAGATTAAATGGCATTCAAGCTTAACCCTTCTTGTACATATGCAAATACAGCAATGTTAAAGTTTGAATGCCAATGCTAACTTGCTAATGCTTGCGATTTAATTTTAGTGCTAATATCTGGTCATTTTCATAATGTACGTGTCCTCTATGATGGAAATAAGAGATCACATGGCATTAAAGCATAACCCTTCATGGGAATATGAGATTAGATGGCATTAAAGCTTAACCCTTCTTGTAAATATGCAAATACAGTCATGTTAAAGTTTGAATGCTAATGTTAGCGATCTAATGCTAGTGCTAATATCTAGTCATTGTCATACTGTATGTGTCCTCTTTGATGGAAATAAGAGATCAGATCGCATTAAAGCATAACCCTTCATGGGAATATTAGATTAGATGGAATTGAAGCTTAACCCTTCTTGTAAATATGCAAATACAGAACTGTTAAATTTGAATGCTAATGCTCACTTGCTAATGCTAGCGATCTAATGCTAGTGCTAATATCTAGTCATTGTCATACTGTATGTGTCCTCTTTGATGGAAATAAGAGATCAGATCGCATTAAAGCATAACCCTTCATGGGAATATGAGATTAGTTGGCATTAAAGCTTAACCCTTCTTGTAAATATGCAAATACAGTCATGTTAAAGTTTGAATGCTAATGGTGGCGATCTAATGCTAGTGCTGATATCTGGTGATTGTCCAACTGAATTTGTCCTCTATGATTGAAGTAAGAGATCAGATAGCATTAAAGCATAACCCTTCATGGCAATTTGAGATTAAATGGCATTAAAGCTTATCCCTTCTTGTAAATATACAAATACATTAATGTTAAAGTTTGAATGCTAATGCTAAATTGCGAATGCTCGCAATCTAATGCTATTGCTAATATCTGGTCATTTTCATACTGTACGTGTCCTCTATGATGGAAATAAGAGATCAGATGGCATTAAAGCATAACCCTTCAGGGAAATATGAGATTAAATGGCATTAAAGCTTAACCCTTCTTGTAAATATGCAAATACAGTCATGTTAAAGTTTGAATGCTAATGCTAGCGATCTAATGCTAGTGCTAATATCTGGTCATTGTCATACTGTATGTGTCCTCTATGATGGAAATTAGAGATCAGATGGCATTAAAGCATAACCCTTCATTGCAATGTGAGATTAAATGGCATTAAAGCTTAACCCTTCTTGTACATATGCAAATACAGCAATGTTAAAGTTTGAATTCTAATGCTAACTTGCTAATGCTATCGATCTAATGCTAATGCTAATATCTGGTCATTTTTATACTATGCGTGTCCTTTATGATGGAAATGAGAGATCAGATGCCTTTAAAGCATAACCCTTCATGAGAATATGAGATTAAATGGCATTAAAACTTAACCCATCTCGTACATATGAAAATACAGCAATGTTAAAGTTTGAATGCTAATGCTAACTTGCTAATGCTAGCGATCTAATGGTAGTGCTAATATCTGGTCTTTCTCATACTGTATGTGTCCTCTATGATGGAAATAAGAGGTCAGATGGCATTAAAGAATAACCCTTCATGGGAATATGAGATTAAATGGCATTCAAGCTTAGCCCTTCTTGTATATATGCAAATAGAGCAATGTTTAAGTTTGAATGCTAATGCTAACTTGCTAATCCTAGCGATTTAATGTTAGTGCTAATATCTGATCATTTTCATAATGTACGTGTCCTCTATGATGGAAATAAGAGATCACATGTCATTAAAGCATAACCCTTCATGGGAATATGAGATTAGATGGCATTAAAGCTTAACCCTTCTTGTAAATATGCTAATACAGTCATGTTAAAGTTTGAATGCTAATGCTAGCGATCTAATGCTAGTGCTAATATCTAGTCATTGTCATACTGTATGTGTCCTCTTTGATGGAAATAAGAGATCAAATGGCATTAAAGCATAATCCTTCATCGCAATATGAGATTAAATGGCATTAAAGCTTAACCCTTCTTGTATATATACAAATACAGCAATGTTAAAGTTCGAATTCTAATGCTAACTTGCTAATGCTAGCGATCGAATGCTAGTGCTAATATCTGGTCATTTTCATACTGTACGTGTCCTCTATGATGGAAATAAGAGATCAGATGGCATTAAAGCATAACCTTTCATGGGAATATGATATTAAATGGCATTAAAGCTTCACCATTCTTTTATAATTCAAATACAGCAATGTTAAAGTTTGAATGCTAATGCTAACTTGCTAATGCTAGCGATCTATTGTTAGTGCTAATATCTACTCATTTTCATACTGTACGTGTCCTCTATGATGGAAATAAGTGATCAGATGGCATTAAAACATAACCCTTCATGGGAATATCAGATTAAATGGCATTTAAGCTTAACCCTTCTTTTATAAATTCAAATACAGCAATGTTAAAGTTTGAATGCTAATGCTAGCGATCTAATGCTAGTGCTAATATCTGGTCATTTTCCTACTGTATGTGTCCTCTTTGATGGAAATTAGAGATCAGATTGCATTAAAGCATAACCCTTCATGGGCATATTAGATGAGATGGCATTGAAGCTTAACCCTTCATCTAAATATGCAAATACAGCACTGTTAAATTTGAATGCTAATGCTAACTTGCTAATGCTAGCGATCTAATGCTAATGCTAATATATGGTCATTTTCATACTGTACGTGTCCTCTTTGATGGAAATTAGAGATCAGATGGCATTAAAGCATAACCCTTCATGGGAATATTAGATGAGATGGCATTGAAGCTTAACCCTTCATCTAAATATGCAAATACAGCACTGTTAAATTTGAATGCTAATGCTAACTTGCTAGTGATAGCGATCTAATGCTAGTGCTAATATATGGTCATTTTCATACTGTACGTGTCCTCTTTGATGGAAATTAGAGATCAGATGGCATTAAAGCATAACCCTTCATGGGAATATTAGATGAGATGGCATAAAAGCATAACCCTTCAGGGCAATTTGAGATTAAATGGAATTAAAGCTTAACCCTTCTTGTATATATTCAAATACAGCAATGTTAAAGTTCGAATTCTAATGCTAACTTGCTAATGCTATCGATCTAATGCTAGTGCTAATATCTTGTCATTTTCATACGGTACTTGTCTTCTATGATGGAAATATGAGATCAGATGGCATTAAAGCATAACCCCTCATGGAAATATGAGATTAAATGGCATTAAAGCTTAATTTTTCTTTTATAAATTCAAATACAGCAATGTTAAAGTTTGCATGCTAATGCTAACTTGCTAATGCTAGCGATCTATTGTTAGTGCTAATATCTGGTCATTTTCATACTGTATGTGTCCTCCATGATGGAAATAAGAGATCAGATGGCATTAAAGCATAACCCTTCATGGGAATATGAGATTAAATGGGATTAAAGCTTAACCCTTCTTTTATAAATTCAAATACAGCGATGTTAATGTTTGAATGCTAATGCTAACTTGCAAATGCTAGCGATCTAATGCTAGTGCTAATATCTGGTCATTTTCAAACTGTACGTGTCCTCTATGATGGAAATAAGAGATCAGATGGCAAAAAAGCACAACCCTTCATGGCAATATGAGATTAAATGGCATTAAAGCTTAATCCTTCTTGTATATATACAAATACAGCAATGTTAAAGTTTGAATGCTAATGCTAACTTGCTAATGCTAGCGATCTAATGCTAGTGCTAATATCTGCTCATTGTCATACTGTATGTGTCCTCTATGATGGAAATAAGAGATCAGATGGCATTAAAGCATAACCCTTCATGGCAATATGAGATTAAATTGCATTAAATCTTAACCCTCAAATTATAAATGCAAATACAGCACTGTTAAATTTGAATGCTAATGCTAACTTGCTTATTCTAGCGATCTAATGCTAGTGCTAATATCTGGTCATTTTCATACTGTACGTGTCCTCTATGATGGAAATAAGAGATCAGATGGCATTAAAGCATAACCCTTCATGGCAATATGAGATTAAATGGCATTAAAGCTTAATCCTTCTTGTATATATACAAATACAGCAATGTTAAAGTTTGAATGCTAATTCTAACTTGCTAATGCTAGCGATCTAATGCTAGTGCTAATATCTGCTCATTGTCATACTCTATGTGTCCTCTATGATGGAAATAAGAGATCAGATGGCATTAAAGCATTACCCTTCATGGCAATATGAGATTAAATTGCATTAAATCTTAACCCTCAAATTATAAATGCAAATACAGCACTGTTAAATTTGAATGCTAATGCTAACTTGCTTATTCTAGCGATCTAATGCTAGTGCTAATATCTGGTCATTTTCATACTGTACGTGTCCTCTTTGATGGAAATAAGAGATCAGATGGCGTTAAAGCATAACCCTTCATGGGAATATGAGATTAAATGGGATTAAAGCTTAACCCTTCTTTTATAAATTCAAATACAGCGATGTTAATTTTTGAATGCTAATGCTAACTTGCAAATGCTAGCGATCTAATGCTAGTGCTAATATCTGGTCATTTTGATACTGTACGTGTCCTCTTTGATGGAAATAAGAGATCAGATGGCATTAAAGCATAACCCTTCATGGGAATATGAGAATAAATGGCGTTAAAGCTTAACCCTTCTTGTAAATATGCAAATACAGTCATGTTAAAGTTTGAATGCTAATGCTAGCGATCTAATGCTAATGCTAATATTTGGTCATTGTCATACTGTACGTGTCCTCTAAGATGGAAATAAGAGATCAGATGGCATTAAAGCATAACCCTTCATGTGAATATGAAATTAGATGCCGTTAAAGCTTAACCCTTCTTGTAAATGTACAAATACAGTCATCTTAAAGTTTGAATGCTAATGCTAGCGATCTAATGCTAGTGCTAATATCTGGTCATTGTCATACTGTATGTGGCCTCTATGATGGAAGAAAGAGATCAGATGGCATTAAAGCATAACCCTTCATGGCAATATGAGATTAAATGGCATTCAAGCTAACCCTTCTTGTCTATGTGCAAATACAGCAATGTTAAAGTTTGAATGCTAATGCTAACTTGCTAATGCTAGCGATCTAATGCTAGTGCTAATATCTGGTCATTCTCATACTGTACGTGTCCTCTATGATGGAAATAAGAGATCAGATGGCATTAAAGCATAACCCTTCATGGGAATATGAGATTAAATGGCATTCAAGCTTAACCCTTCTTGTATATATGCAAATACAGCAATGTTAAAGTTTGAATGCTAATGCTAACTTGCTAATGCTTGCGATTTAATGCTAGTGCTAATATCTGGTCATTGTCATACTGTACGTGTCCTCTATGATGGAAGTAAGAGATCAGATCGCAGTAAAGTATAACCCTTCATGGCAATTTGAGATTAAATGGCATTAAAGCTTAACCCATCTTGTATATATGCAAATACAGCAATGTTAAAGTTTGAATGCTAATGCTAATTTGCTAATGCTAGCGATCTAATTTTAGTGCTAATATCTGGTCATTTTCATAATGTACGTGCCCTCTATGATGGAAATAAGAGATCACATGGCATTAAAGCATAACCCTTCATGGGAATATGAGATTAGATGGCATTAAAGCTTAACCCTTCTTGTAAATATGCAAATACAGTCATGTTAAAGTTTGAATGCTAATGCTAACTTGCTAATGCTAGTGCTAATATCTAGTCATTGTCATACTGTATGTGTCCTCTTTGATGGAAATAAGAGATCAGATCGCATTAAAGCATAACCCTTCATTGGAATATTACATTAGATGTCATTGAAGCTTAACCCTTTTTATAAATATGCAAATATAGCACTGTTAAATTTGAATGCTAATGCTAACTTGCTAATGCTAGCGATCTAATTCTAGTGCTAATATCTGGTCATTTTCATACTATTCGTGTCCTCTTTGATGGAAGTAAGAGATCAGATGGCATTAAAGCATAACCCTTCATGGCAATTTGAGATTAAATGGCATGAAAGCTTAACCCTTCTTGTAAATATACTAATACATAAATGTTAAAGTTTGAATGGTAATGCTAACTTGCTAATGCTAGCAATCTAATGCTATTGCTAATATCTGGTCATTTTCATACTGTACGTGTCCTCTATGATGGAAATGAGAGATCAGATGGGATTTAAGCATAACCCTTCATGGGAATATGAGATTCAATGGCATTAAAGCTAACCCTTCTTGTCTATATGCAAATACAGCAATGCTAAAGTTTGAATGCTAATGCTTACTTGCTAATGCTAGCGATCTAATGCTAGTGCTAATATCTGCTCATTTTCATACTGTACGTGTCCTCAATGATGGAAATAAGAGATCAGATGGCATTAAAGCATAACCCTTCATGGGAATATGAGATTAAATGGCATTCAAGCTTAACCCTTCTTGTACATATGCAAATACAGCAATGTTAAAGTTTGAATGCTAATGCAAACTTGCTAATGCAAGCGATTTAATTTTAGTGCTAATATCTGGTCATTTTCATAATGTACGTGTCCTCTATGATGGAAATAAGAGATCACATGGCATTAAAGCATAACCCTTCATGGGAATATCAGATTAGATGGCATTAAAGCTTAACCCTTCTTGTAAATATGCAAATACAGTCATGTTAAAGTTTGAATGCTAATGCTAGCGATCTAATGCTAGTGCTAATATCTAGTCATTGTCATACTGTATGTGTCCTCTTTGATGGAAATAAGAGATCAGATGGCATTAAAGCATAACCCTTCATGGGAATATTAGATTAGATGGCATTGAGGCTTAACCCTTCTTGTAAATATGCAAATACAGCACTGTTAAATTTGAATGCTAATGCTAACTTGCTAATGCTAGCGATCTAATTCTAGTGCTAATATCTGGTCATTTTCATACTATTCGTGTCCTCTTTGATGGAAGTAAGAGATCAGATGGCATTAAAGCATAACCCTTCATGGCAATTTGAGATTAAATGGCATGAAAGCTTAACCCTTCTTGTAAATATACTAATACATAACTGTTAAAGTTTGAATGGTAATGCTAACTTGCTAATGCTAGCAATCTAATGCTATTGCTAATATCTGGTCATTTTCATACTGTACGTGTCCTCTATGATGGAAATGAGAGATCAGATGGCATTTAAGCATAACCCTTCATGGGAATATGAGATTCAATGGCATTAAAGCTAACCCTTCTTGTCTATATGCAAATACAGCAATGCTAAAGTTTGAATGCTAATGCTTACTTGCTAATGCTAGCGATCTAATGCTAGTGCTAATATCTGGTCATTTTCATACTGTACGTGTCCTCAAGGATGGAAATAAGAGATCAGATGGCATTAAAGCATAACCCTTCATGGGAATATGAGATTAAATGGCATTCAAGCTTAACCCTTCTTGTACATATGCAAATACAGCAAAGTTAAAGTTTGAATGCTAATGCTAACTTGCTAATGCTAGCGATTTAATTTTAGTGCTAATATCTGGTCATTTTCATAATGTACGTGTCCTCTATGATGGAAATAAGAGATCACAGGGCATTAAAGCATAACCCTTCATGGGAATATCAGATTAGATGGCATTAAAGCTTAACCCTTCTTGTAAATATGCTAATACAGTCATGTTAAAGTTTGAATGCTAATGCTAGCGATCTAATGCTAGTGCTAATATCTAGTCATTGTCATACTGTATGTGTCCTTTTTCATGGAAATAAGAGATCAGATGCCATTAAAGCATAACCCTTCATGGGAATATTAGATTAGATGGCATTGAGGCTTAACCCTTCTTGTAAATATGCAAATACAGCACTGTTAAATTTGAATGCTAATGCTAACTTGCTAATGCAAGCGATCTAATGCTAGTGCTAATATCTGGTCATTTTCATACTGAACGTGTCCTCTTTGATGGGTATAAGAGATCAGATGGCATTAAAGCATAACTCTTCATGGCAATATGAGATTAAATGGCATTAAAGCTTAACCATTCTTGTAAATATACTAATACAGTAATGTTAAAGTTTGAATGGTAATGCTAACTTGCTAATGCTAGCAATCTAATGCTTTTGCTAATATCTGGTCATTTTCATACTGTACGTGTCCTCTATGATGGAAATGAGAGATCAGATGGCATTAAAGCATAACCCTTCATGGGAATATGAGATTAAATGGCATTCAAGCTTAAGCCTTCTTGTATATATGCAAATACAGCAATGTTAAAGTTTGAATGCTGATGCTAACTTGCTAATGCTAGCGATTTAATTTTACTGCTAATATCTGGTCATTTCCATAATGTACGTGTCCTCTATGATGGAAATAAGAGATCACATGGCATTAAAGCATAACCCCTCATGGGAATATGAGATTAAATGGCATTCAAGCTTAACCTTTCTTGTATATATGCAAATACAGCAATGTTAAAGTTTGAATGCTAATGGTGGCGATCTAATGCTAGTGCTGATATCTGGTCATTGGCAAACTGTATGTGTCCTCAATGATTGAAGTAAGAGATCAGATAGCATTAAAGCATAACCCTTCATGGCAATTTGAGATTAAATGGCATTAAAGCTTAACCCTTCTTGTAAATATTCAAATAAAGTAATGTTAAAGTTTGAATGCTAATGCTAACTTGCAAATGCTAGCAATCAAATGCTTTTGCTAATATCTGGTCATTTTCATACTGTACTTGTCCTCTATGAAGCAAATAAGAGATCAGATGGCATTAAAGCATAACCCTTCATGGGATTATGAGATTAAATGCCATTAAAGCTTAACCCTTCTTGTAAATATGCAAATACAGTGTTCTTAAAGTTTGAATGCAAATGCTAGCGATCTAATGCTAGTGCTAATATCTGGTCATTGTCATACTGTATGTGTCCTCTATGATGGAAATAAGAGATCAGGTGGCATTAAAGAATAACCCTTCATTGCAATGTGAGATTAAATGGCATTAAAGCTTAACCCTTCTTGTACATATGCAAATACAGCAATGTTAAAGTTTTGATTCTAATGCTAACTTGCTAATGCTATCGATCTTATGCTAATGCTTATATCTGGTCATTTTTATACTGTACGTGTCCTCTATGATGGAAATGAGAGATCAGATGCCTTTAAAGCATAACCCTTCATGGGAATATGAGATTAAATGGCATTAAAGCTTCACCCTTCTCGTATATATGCAAATACAGCAATGTTAAAGTTTGAATGCTAATGCTAACTTGCTAATGCTAGCGATCTAATGCTAGTGCTAATATCTGGTCTTTCTCATACTGTATGTGTCCTCTATGATGGAAATAAGAGGTCAGATGGCATTAAAGAATAACCCTTCATGGGAATATGAGATTTAATGGCATTCAAGCTATCCCTTCTTGTAAATATGCAAATACAGCAATGTTAAAGTTTGAATGCTAATGCTAACTTGCTAATGGTAGCGATCTAATGCTAGTGCTAATATCTGGTCATTTTCATACTGTACTTGTCCTCTATGATGGAAATAATAGATCAGATGGCATTAAAGCATAACCCCTCATGGGAATATGAGATTAAATGGCATTCAAGCTTATCCCTTCTTGTATATATGCAAATACAGCAATGTTAAAGTTTGAATGCTAATGCTAACTTGCTAATGCTAGCGATCTAATTTTAGTGCTAATATCTGGTCATTTTCATAATGTACGTGTCCTCTATGATGGAAATAAGAGATCACATGGCATTAAAGCATAACTCTTCATGGGAAAATGAGATTAGATGGCATTAAAGCTTAACCCTTCTTGTAAATATGCAAATACAGTCATGTTAAAGTTTGAATGCTAATGCTAGCGATCTAATGCTAGTGCTAATATCTAGTCATTGTCATACTGTATGTGTCCTCTTTGATGGAAATAAGAGATCAGATCGCATTAAAGCATAACCCTTCATGGGAATATTAGATTAGATGGCATTGAAGCTTAACCCTTTTTTTTTAAATATGCAAATACAGCACTGTTAAATTTGAATGCTAATGCTAACTTGCTAATGCTAGCGATCTAATTCTAGTGCTAATATCTGGTCATTTTCATACTGTACGTGTCCTCTTTGTTGGAAATAAGAGATCAGATGGCATTAAAGCATAACCCTTCATGGCAATATGAGATTAAATGGCATTAGAGCTTAACCCTTCTTGTATATATACAAACACAGCAATGTTAAAGTTTGAATGCTAATGCTAACTTGCTAATGCTAGCGATCTAATGCTAGTGCTAATATCTGGTCATTGTCATATTGTATGTGTCCACTATGATGGAAAAAAGAGATCAGATGGCATTAAAGCATAACCCTTCATGGCAATACGACATTAAATGGCATTAAAGCTTAACCCTCCTTGTATATATACAAATACAGCAATGTTAAAATTTGAATGCTATTGCTAACTTGCTAATGCTAGCGATCTAATGCTAGTGCTAATATCTGGTCATTTTCATACTGTACGTGTCCTATATGATGGAAATAAGAGATCAGATGGCATTTAAGCATAACCCTTCATGGCAATACGAGATTAAATGGCATTAAAGCTTAACCCTTCTTGTATATATAAAAAATACAGCAATGTTAAAGTTTGAAGGCTAATACTATCTTGCTAATGCTAGCTATCTAATGCTAGTGCTAATATCTTTTCATGTTCATACTGTACTTATCCACTGTGATGGAAATAAGAGATCAGATGGCATTAAAGCACAACCCTTCATGGGAATATGAGATTAAATGCCATTAAAGCTTAACCCTTCTTGTATAAATTCAAATACAGCAATGTTAAAGTTTAAATGCTAATGCTAACTTGCTAATGATAGCGATTTAATGCTAGTGCTAATATCTGGTCATTTTCATACTGTACGTGTCCTCTATGATGGAAATAAGAGATCAGATGGCGTTAAAGCATAACCCTTCATGGGAATATGAGATTAGATGCCATGAAAGCTTAACCCTTCTTTTAAATATGCAAATACAGTCATGTTAAAGTTTGAATGCTAATGCTAGCGATCTAATGCTAGTGCTAATATCTGGTCATTTTCATACTGTACGTGTCATCTATGATGGAAATAAGAGATCAGATGACATTAAAGCATAACCCTTCATGGGAATATGAGATTAAATGGCATTAAAGCTTAATCGTTCTTGTACATATGCAAATACAGCAATTTTAAAGTTTGAATGCTAATGCTAACTTGCTAATGCCAGCGATCAAATGCTAGTGCTAATATCTGCTCATTTTCATACTGGTCGTGTCCTCTATCATGGAAGTAAGAGATCGGATGGCATTGAAGTATAACCCTTCATGGCAATTTGAGATTAAATGTCATTAATGCTTAACCCTTATTGTGAATATACTAATACAGTAATGTTAAAGTTTGAATGGTAATGCTAACTTGCTAATGCTAGCGATCTAATTTTAGTGCTAATATCTGGTCATTTTTATAATGTAAGTGTCCTCTATGATGGAAATAAGAGATCACATGGCATTAAATCATAACCCTTCATGGGAATATGAGATTAGATGGCATTAAAGCTTAACCCTTCTTGTAAATATGCAAATACAGTCATGTTAAAGTTTGAATGCTAATGCTAACTTGCTAATGATAGCAATTTAATGCTAGTGCTAATATCTAGTCATTTTCATACTGTACGTGTCCTCTATGATGGAAATAAGGGATTTGATGGCATTAAAGCATAACCTTTCATGGGAATAGGAGATTAGATGTCATGAAAGCTTAACCCTTCTTGTACATATGCAAATACAGTCATGTTAAAGTTTGAATGCTAATGCTAACTTGCTAATGATAGCAATTTAATGCTAGTGCTAATATCTGGTCATGTTCATACTGTACGTGTCCTCTATGATGGAAATAAGAGATCAGATGGCATTAAAGCATAACCCTTCAAGGGAATATGAGATGAAATGGCATTAAAGCTTCACCCTTCTGGTATATATGCAAATACAGCAATGTTAAAGTTTGAATGCTAATGAGAACTTTGCTAATGCTAGCGATCTAATGCGAGTGCTAATATCTGGTCATTGTCATACTGTACGTGTCCTCTCTGATGGTAATAATTGATCAAATGGCATTTAAGCATATCCCTTCATGGGAATATGTGATTAGATGGCATTAAAGCTTTACCCTTCTTATACATATGGAAATAGAGCAATGTTAAAGTTTGAATGCTAATGCTAACTTGCTAATGCTAGCGATCTAATGCTAGTGCTAATATCTGGTCATTGTCATATTGTATGTGTCCTCCATGAAGGAAATAAGAGATCAGATGGCATTATAGCATTACCCTTCATGGCAATATGACATTAAATGGCATTAAAGCTTAACCCCTCTTGTATATATAAAAAATACAGCAATGTTAAAGTTTGAAGGCTAATGCTATCTTGCTAATGCTAGTGATCTAATGCTAGTGCTAATATGTTGTCATATTCATACTGTACTTATCCGCTATAATGGAAATAAGAGATCATATGGCATTTAAGCATAACCCTTCATGGGAATATGAGATTAAATGGCTTTAAAGCTTAACCCTTCTTGTATAAATTCAAATACAGCAATGTTAAAGTTTGAATGCTAATGCTATCTTGCTAATGATAGCGATTTAATGCTAGTGCTAATATCTGGTCATTTTCATACTGTACGTGTCCTCTATGATGGAAATAAGGGATTAGATGGCATTAGAGCATAACCCTTCATGGAAATATGAGATTAATTGGCATTAAAGCTTAACAATTCTTTTACATATGCAAATACAGCAATGTTAAAGTTTGAATGCTAATGCAAACTTGCTAATGCTAGCGATCTAATGCTAGTGCTAATATCTGGTCATTTTCATACTGTTCGTGTCCTCTATGATGGAAATAAGAGATCAGATGCCTTTAAACCATAACCCTTCATGGGAATAAGAGATTAAATGGCATTAAAGCTTAACCCTTCGAGCATATTTGCAAATATAGCAATGTTAAAGTTTGAATGCTAATTCTGACTTGCTAATGCTAGCGATCTAATGCTAGTGCTAATATCTGCTCATTGTCATATTGTATCTGTCCTCTATGATTGAAATAAGAGATCAGATTGCATTAAAGCATAACCCTTCATGGCAATATGAGATTAAATGGCATTAAAGCTTAACCCTTCTAGTATATATACAAACACAGCAATGTTTAAGTTTGAATGCCAATGCTAACTTGCTAATGCTAGCGATCTGATGCTAGTGCTAATATCTCGTCATTTTCAAACTGTACTTGTCCTCTCTGATGGAAATAAGAGATCAGATGGCATTAAAGCATAACCCTTCATGGGAATATGTGATTAGATGTCATTAAAGCTTAACCCTTCTTGTACATATGCAAATACAGCAATGTTAAAGTTTGAATGCTAATGCTAACTTGCTAATGCTCGCGATCTAATGCTAGTCCTAATATCTGGTCATTGTCATATTGTATGTGTCCACTATGATGGAAATAAGTGATCAGATGGCATTAAAGCATAACCCTGCATGGCAATACGAGATTAAATGGCATTAAAGCTTAACCCTTCTTGTATATATAAAAAATACAGCAATGTTAAAGTTTGAAGGCTAATGCTATCTTGCTGATGCTAGCGATCTCATGCTTGTGCTAATATCTTGTCATGTTCATACTGTACATATCCTCTATGATAAAAATAAGAGATCAGATGGCATTAAAGCATAACCCTTCATGGCAATATGAGATTAAATGGCATCAAAGCTTAACCCTTCTTGTACATATGCAAATACAGCAATGTTAAAGTTTGAATGCTAATGCTAGCTTGCTAATGATAGCGATTTAATGCTAGTGCTAATATCTGGTCATTTTCATACTGTACGTGTGCTCTATGATGGAAATAAGAGATCACATGGCATTAAAGCATAACCCTTCATGGGAATATGAGATTAGATGCCATGAAAGCTTAACCCTTCTTGTAAATATGCAAATACAGTCATGTTAAAGTTTGAATGCTAATGCTAGCGATCAAATGCTAGTGCTAATATCTGGTCATTTTCATACTGTACGTGTCCTCTATGATGGAAATAAGAGATCAGATTGCATTTAAGCATAACCCTTCATGGGAATATGAGATTAAATGGCATTAAAGCTTAACCCTCCTTGTATATATAAAAATACAGCAATGTTAAAGTTTGAATGCTAATGCTATCTTGCTAATGTTAGCGATTTAATGCTAGTGCTAATATCTGGTCATTTTCATACTGTACGTGTCCTCTATGATGGAAACAAGAGATCAGATGGCATTAAAGCATAACCCTTCATGGGAATATGAGATTAGATGTCATGAAAGCTTAACACTTCTTGTAAATATGCAAATACAGTCATGTTAAAGTTTGAATGATAATGCTAGCAATATAATGCTAGTGCTAATATCTGGCCATTGTCATACTGTACGTGTCCTCTATGATGGAAATCAGAGATCACATGGCATTAAAGCATAACCCTTAATGGAAATATGAGATTAAATGGCATTAAAGCTTAACCCTCCTTGTATATATACAAATACAGCAATGTTAAAGTTTGAATGCTAATGCTAACTTGCTAATGCTAGCGATCTAATACTACTGCTAATATCTGGTCAATTTCATACTGATCGTGTCCTCTATGATTGAAATAAGAGATCAGATGCCTTTAAAGCATAACCCTTCATGGGAATATGAGATTAAATGGCATTATAGCTTAACCCTTCTAGTATATATGCAAATACAGCAATGTTAAAGTTTGAATGCTAATGCTAACTTGCTATTGCTAGCGATCTAATGCTAGTGCTAATATGTGTTCATGGTCATATTGTATGTGTCCTCTATGATGGAAATAAGAGATCAGATGGCATAAAAGCATAACCCTTCATGGGAATATGAGATTAAATGCCATTAAAGCTTAACCTTTCTTGTACATATGCAAATAAAGCAATGCTAAAGTTTGAATGCTAATGCTAACTTGCTAATGCTAGCGATCTAATGCTACTGCTAATATCTGGTCATTTTCACACTGTTCGTGTCCTCTATGATGTAAATACGAGATCAGATGACTTTAAAGCATAACCCTTCATGGGAATATGAGATTAAATGGCAATAAAGCTTAACCCTTCTTGTACATATGCAAATACAGCAATGTTAAAGTTTGAATGCTAATGCTTACTTGCGAATGCTAGCGATCTAATGCTAGTGCTATTATCTGGTCATTTTCATACTGTTCATGTCCTATATGATGGAAATAAGAGATCAGATGCCTTTAAAGCATAACCCTTCATGGGAATATGAGATTAAATGGCATTAAAGCATAACCCTTCGAGTATATATGCAAATACAGCAATGTTAAAGTTTGAATGCTAATTCTAACTTGCTAATGCTAGCAGTCTAAAGCTAGTGCTAATATCTGGTCATTGACATGTTTTATGTTTCCTCTATGATGTAAATAAGAGATCAGATGGCATTAAAGCATAACCCTTCATGGCAATATGAGATTAAATGCCATTAAAGCTTAACCCTTCTTGTATAAATTCAAATACAGCAATGTTAAAGTTTGAATGCTAATGCTAATTTGCTAATGCTAGCGATCTAATGCTAGTGGTAATATCTGGTCATTTTCATACTGTACGTGTCCTCTATGATGGAAATAAGAGATCAGATGGCATTAAAGCATAACCCTTCATGGGAATATGAGATTAAATGGCATTTAAGGTTAACCCTTCTGGTATATATGCAAATACAGTAATGTTAAAGTTTGAATGCTAATGCCAACTTGCTAATACTAGCGATCTAATGCTAGTGCTAATATCTGGTCATTTTCATACTGTACGTGTCCTCTATGATGGAAATAAGAGATCAGATGGCATTGAAGCATTACACTTCATGGGAATATGAGATTAAATGGCATTAAAGCTTAACCCTTCTTTTACATCTGCAAATACAGCAATGTTAAAGTTGGAATGCTAATGCTAACTTGCTAATGCTAGCGATCTAATGCTAGTGATAATATCTGGTCATTTTCATACTGTTTGTGTCCTCTATGATGGAAATGAGAGATCAGATGACTTTAAAGCATAACCCTTCATGGGAATTTGAGATTAAATGGCATTAAAGCTTAACCCTTCTAGTATATATGCAAATACAGCAATGTTAAAGTTTGAATGCTAATGCTAACTTGCTATTGCTAGCGATCTAATGCTAGTGCTAATATCTTGTCATTTTCATACTGTTTGTGTCCTCTATGATGGAAATAATAGTAGGATTGGCATTAAAGCATGACCCTTCATGGGAATATGATATTAAATGGCATTAAAGCTTAACCGTTCTTGTACATATGCAAATACAGCAATTTTAAAGTTTGAATGCTAATGCTAACTTGCTAATGCTAGCGATCAAATGCTAGTGCTAATATCTGCTCATTTTCATACTGTTCGTGTCCTCTATGATGTAAATAAGAGATCAGATGCCTTTAAAGCATAACACTTCATGGGAATATGAGATTCAATGGCATAAAAGCTTAACCCTTCGAGCATATATGCAAATACAGCAATGTTAAAGTTTGAATGCTAATTCTAACTTGATAATGCTAGCAGTCTAATGCTAGTGCTAATATCTGGTCATTGTCATGTTTTATGTTTCCTCTATGATGGAAATAAGAGATCAGATGGCATTAAAGCATTACCCTTCATGGCAATATGAGATTAAATGGCATTAAAGCTTAACCCTTCTTGTATAAATTCAAATACAGCAATGTTAAAGATTGAATGCTAATGCTAATTTGCTAATGCTAGCGATCTAATGCTAGTGCTAATATCTGGTCATTTTCATTCTGGACTTTTCCTCTATGATGGAAATAAGAGATCAGATGCCATTAAAGCATTACCCTTCATGGAAATATGAGATTAAATGGCATTAAAGCTTAACCCTTCTTGTACATATTCAAATAAAGCAATGTTAAAGTTTGAATGCTAATGCTAACTTGCTAATGCTAGCGATCTAATGCTCGTGCTAATATCTGTTCATTTTCATACTGTTTGTGTACTCTATGATTGAAATAAGAGATCAGATGCCTTTAAAGCATAACCCTTCATGGGAATATGAGATTAAATGGCATTAAAGCTTAACCCTTCTTGTATATATACAAACACAGCAATGTTAAAGTTTGAATGCTAATGCTAACTTGCTAATGCTAGCGATCTAATGCTCGTGCTAATATCTCGTCATTTTCATACTGTACTTGTCCTCTATGATGGAAATAAGAGATAAGATGGCATTAAAGCATAACCCTTCATGGGAATATGTGATAAGATGGAATTAAAGCTTAACCCTTCTTGTACATATGCAAATACAGCAATGTTAAAGTTTGAATGCTAATGCTAACTTGCTAATGCTAGCGATCTAATGCTACTGCTAATATCTGGTCATTGTCATATTGTATGTGTCCACTATGATGGAAATAAGAGATCAGAATGCATTAAAGCATAACCCTTCATGGCAATACGAGATTAAATGGCATTAAAGCTTAACCCTTCTTGTATATCTAAAAAATACAGCAATGTTAAAGATTGAAGGCGAATGCTATCTTGCTAATGCTAGCGATCTAATGCTAGTGCTAATATCTTGTCATGTTCATACTGTACTTATCTACTGTGATGGAAATAAGAGATCAGATGGCATTAAAGCACAACCTTTCATGGGAATATGAGATTAAATGCCATTAAAGCTTAACCCTTCTTGTATAAATTCAAATACAGCAATGTTTAAGTTTGAATAATAATGCTAACTTGCTAATGATAGCGATTTAATGCTAGTGCTAATATCTGGTCATTTTCATACTGTACGTGTCCTCTATGATGGAAATAAGAGATCAGATGGCAATAAAGCATAACCCTTCATGGGAATATGAGATTAGATGGCAGTCAAGCTTAACCCTTCTTGTAAATATGCAAATACAGTCATGTTAAAGTTTGAATGCTAATGCTAGCGATCTAATGCTAGTGCTAATATGTGGTCATTGTCATACTGTATGTGTCCTCTATGATGGAAATAAGAGATCAGATGGCATTAAAGTATAACCCTTCATGGCAATATGAGATAAAATGGCATTAAAGCTTAACAATTCTTGTATATATACAAATACAGCAAAGTTAAAGTTTTAATGCTAATGCTAACTTGCTAATGCTCGCGATCTAATGCTAGTGCACATATATGGCCATTTTCATACTGTATGTGTCCTCTAAGATGGAAATAAGAGATCAGATGGCATTAAAGCATAACCCTTCATGGGAATATGAGATTAAACGGCATTAAAGCTTAACCCTTCTTCTATATAGGCAAATACAGCAATGTTAAAGTTTGAATGCTAATGCTAACTTGCTAATGCTAGCGATCTAATGCTAGTGCTAATATCTGGTCATTGTCAGACTGTATGTGTCCTCTATGATGGAAATAAGAGATCAGATGGCATTATAGCATAACCCTTCATGGCAATATGAGATTAAATGGCATTAAAGCTTAACCCTTCTTGTATAAATTCAAATACAGCAATGTTAAAGTTTGAATGCTAATGCTAACTTGCTAATGCTAGCGATATAATGCTAGTGCTAATATCTGGTCATTTTCATACTGTACGTGTCCTCTATGATGGAAATAAGAGATCAGATGGCATTAAAGCATAACCCTTCATGGGAACATGAGATTAAATTGCATTCAAGCTTAACCCTTCTTGTATATATGGAAATACATTAATGTTAAAGTTTGAATGCTAATGCTAACTTGCTAATGCTAGCGATCTAATGCTAGTGCTAATATCTGGTCATTGTCATAGTGTACTTGTCCTCTTTGATGGTAATAATTGATCACATGGCATTGAAGTATATCCCTTCATGTGAATATGTGAGTAGATGCCATTAAAGCTTAACCCTTCTTGTATATATGCAAATACAGTCTTGTTAAAATTTGAATGCTAATGCTGACTTGCTAATGCTAGCGATCTAATGCTAGTGCTAAGATCTGGTCATTTTCATACAGTACATGTCCTCTTTGATGGTAATAATTGATCACATGGCATTTAAGCATATCCCTTCATGTGAATAAGTGATAAGATGGCATTAGAGCATAACCCTTCTTGTATATACGCAAATCCAGCAATGTTAAAATTTGATTGCTAATGGTAACTTGCTAATGCCAGCGATCTAATGCTAGTGCTAATATCTGGTCATTTTCATACTGTTCGTGTCCTCTATGATGGAAATAAGAAATCAGATGCCTTTAAAGCATAACCTTTCATGGGAATATGAGATTAAATGTCATTAAAAACTTAACCCTTCTTGTATATATCAAAATACAGCAATGTTAAAGTTTGAATGCTAATGCTAACTTGCTAATGCTAGCGATCTAATGCTAGTGCTAATATCTGGTGATTTTCATTCTGTTCGTGTCCTCTTTAATGGAAATAAGAGATCAGATGCCTTTAAAGCATAACCCTTCATGGGAATATGAAATTAAATGGCATTTAAGCTGAACCCTTCTTGTATATATGCAAATACAGCAATGTTAAAGTTTGGATGCTAATGCTAACTTGCTAATGCTAGCGATCCAATGCTGGTGCTAATATCTGATCATTTTCATACTGTTCGTGTCATCTTTAATGGAAATAAGAGATCACATGCCTTTAAAGCATAACCCTTCATGGGAATATGAGATTAAAAGGCATTAAAGCTTAACCCTTCTAGTATAAATGCAAATACAGCAATGTTAAAGTTTGAATACTAATGCTAACCTGCTAATGCTAGCGATCTAATGCTAGTGCTAATATCTGGTCATTTTCATACTGTACGTGTCCTCTATGATGAAATAAGGGATCAGATGGCATTAAAGCATAACCCTTCATGGGAATATGAGATTAAATGGCATTCAAGCCTAACCCTTCTTGTATATATTTAAATACAGGAATGTTAATGTTTGAATGCTAATGCTAACTTGCTAATGCTAGCGATCTAATGCTTGTGCAAATATATGGTCATTTTCATGCAGTTTGTGTCCTCTATGATGGAAATAAGAGATCAGATGGCATTAAAGCATAACCCTTCATGGGAATATGAGATTAAATGGCATTAAAGCCTAACCCTTCTTCTATATATGCAAATACAGGAATGTTAAAGTTTGAATGCTAATGCTAACTTGCTAATGCTAGCGATCTAATGCTAGTGCTAATATCTGCTCATTGTCATACTATATGTGTCCTCTATGATGGAAATATGAGATCAGATGTCATTAAAGCATAACCCTTCATGGCAATATGAGATTAAATGGCATTAAATCTTAACCCTTGTGGTATATATGCAAATACAGCACTGTTAAATTTGAATTCTAATGCTAACTTGCTAATGCTAGCGATCTAATGCTAGTGCTAATATCTGGTCATTTTCATACTGTACGTGTCCTCTATGATGTAAAAAAATGAGAGATCAAATGGCATTAAAGCATAACTCTTCATGGGAATATTAAATTAGATGCCATTAAAGCTTAACCCTTCTTGTAAATATGCAAATACAGTCATGTTAAAGATTGAATGCTAATGCTAGCGATCTAATGCTAGTGGTAATATCTGTTCATTGTCATACTGTATGTGTCCTCTATGATGGAAATAAGAGATCAGATGGCATTAAAGCATAACCCTTCATGGCAATGTGAGATTAAATGTCATTAAAGCTTAACACTTCTTGTACATATGCAAATACAGCAATGTTAAAGTTTGAATTCTAATGCTAACTTGCTAATGCTAGCGATCTAATGCTAGTGCTAATATCTGGTCATTTTCATACTGTTCGTCTACTCTATGATGGAAATAAGAGATCAGATGACATTAAAGCATAACACTTCATGGGAATATGAGATTAAATGGCATTAAAGCTTAACCCTTCTAGTATATATGCAAATACAGCAATATAAAAGTTTGAATGCTAATGCTGACTTGCTAATGATATCGATCTAATGCTAGTGCTAATATCTGGTCATTGTCATACTGTATGTGTCCTCTATGATGGAAATAAGAGATCAGATGGCATTAAAGCATAACCCTTCATGGGAATATGAGATTAAATGGCATTAAAGCTTAACCATTCTTGTACATATGCAAATACAGCAATGTTAAAGTTTTTATTCTAATGCTAACTTGCTTATGCTAGCGATCTAATGCTAGTGCTAATATCTGGTCAATGTCATACTGTATGTGTCCTCTATGATGGAAATAAGAGATCAGATGGCATTAAAGCATAATCCTTCATGGCAATATGAGATTAAATGGCATTTAAGCTTAACCCTTCTTGTATATATACAAATACAGCAATGTTAAAGTTCGAATTCTAATGCTAACTTGCTAATGCTAGCGATCTAATGCTAGTGCTAATATCTGGTCATTTTCATACTGTACGTGTCCTCTATGATGGAAATAAGAGATCAGATGGCATTAAAGCATAACCCTTCATGGGAATATGAGATAAAATGGCATTAAAGCTTCACCGTTCTTTTATAATTCAAATACAGCAATGTTAAAGTTTGAATGCTAATGCTAACTTCCTAATGCTTGCGATCTATTGTTAGTGCTAATATCTGGTCATTTTCATACTGTACGTGTCTTCTATGATGGAAATAAGAGATCAGATGGCATTAAAACATAACCCTTCATGGGAATATGAGATTAAATGGCATTAAAAGCAACCCTTTCTTTTTATAAATTCAAATACAGCAATGTTAAAGTTTGAATGCTAATGCTAACTTGCTAATGCTAGCGATCTAATGCTAGTGCTAATATCTGGTCATTTTCATACTGTACGTGTCCTCTATGATGGAAATAAGAGATCAGATGGCAAAAAAGCACAACCCTTCATGGCAATATGAGATTAAATGGCATTAAAGCTTAACCCTTCTTGTATATATACAAATACAGCAATGTTAAAGTTTGAATGCTAATGCTAACTTGCTAATGCTAACGATCTAATGCTAGCGCTAATATCTGGTCATTTTCATACTGTACGTGTCCTCTATGATGGAAATCACGAGATCAGATGGCATTAAAGCATAACCCTTCATGGGAATATGAGATTAAATGCCATTAAAAGCTTAACCTTCTTGTATATATGCAAATACAGCAATGTTAAATTTGAATGCTAATGCTAACTTGCTAATGCTAGCGATCTAATGCTAGTGCTAATATCTGGTCATTGTCATACTGTACGTGTCCTCTATAATTGCAAGAAGAGATCACATGGCATTAAAGCATAACCCTTCATGTGTATATGAAATTAGATGCCATAAAATCTTAACCCTTCTTGTAAATATGCAAATACAGTCATGTTAAAGTTTGAATGCTAATGCTAGCGATCTAATGCTAGTGCTGATATCTGCTCATTGTCATACTGTATGTGTCCTCTATGATGGAAGTAAGAGATCAGATGGCATTAAAGCATAATCCTTCATGGCAATATGAGATTAAATGGCATTAAAGCTTAACCCTTCTTGTATATATACAAATACAGCAATGTTAAAGTTCGAATTCTAATGCTAACTTTCTAATGCTAGCGATCTAATGCAAGTGCTAATATCTGTTCATTTTCATGCTGTACGTGTCCTCTATGATGGAAATAAGAGATCAGATGGCATTAAAGCATAACCCTTCATGGGAATATGAGTTTAAATGGCATTAAAGCTTCACCGTTCTTTTATAATTCAAATACAGCAATGTTAAAGTTTGAATGCTAATGCTAACTTGCTAATGCTAGCGATCTATTGTGAGTGCTAATATCTAGTCATTTTCATACTGTACGTGTCTTCTATCATGGAAATAAGAGATCAGATGGCATTAAAACATAACCCTTCATGGGAATATGAGATTAAATGGCATTAAAGCTTAACCCTTCTTTTATAAATTCTAATAAAGCAATGTTAAAGTTTGAATGCTAATGCTAACTTGCTAATGCTAGCGATCTAATGCTAGTGCTAATATCTGGTCATTTTCATACTGTACGTGTCCTCTATGATGGAAATAAGAGATCGGATGGCAAAAAAGCACAACCCTTCATGGCAATATTAGATTAAATGGCATGAAAGCTTAACCCTTCTTGTATATATACAAATACAGCAATGTTAAAGTTTGAATGCTAATGCTAACTTGCTAATGCTAACGATCTAATGCTAGTGCTAATATCTGGTCATTTTCATACTGTACGTGTCCTCTATGATGGAAATCACGAGATCAGATGGCATTAAAGCATAACCCTTCATGGGAATATGAGATTAAATGTCATTAAAGCTTAACCTTTTTTGTATAAATGCAAATACAGCAATGTTAAATTTGAATGCTAATGCTAACTTGCTAATGCTAGCGATCTAATGCTAGTGCTAATATCTGGTCATTGTCATACTGTACGTGTCCTCTAGAATGGAAAGAAGAGATCCCATGGCATTAAAGCATAACCCTTCATGGGAATATGAAATTAGATGCCATTAAATCTTAACCCTTCTTGTAAATATGCAAATACTGTCATGTTAAAGTTTGAATGCTAATGCTAGCGATCTAATGCTAGTGCTGATATCTGGTCATTTTCATACTGTATGTGCCCTCTATGATGGAAGTAAGAGATCAGATGGCATTAAAGCATAACCCTTCATGGCAATTTGAGATTAAATGGCATTAAAGCTTAACCCTTCTTGTAAATATACAAATACAGTAATGTTAAAGTTTGAATGCTAATGCTAACTTGCTAATGCTAGCAATCTAATGCTATTGCTAATATCTGGTCATTTTCATACTGTACGAGTCCTCTATGATGGAAATAAGAGATCAGATAGCATTAAAGCATAACCCTTCATGGGAATATGAGATTAAATGCCATTAAAGCTTAACCCTTCTTGTAAATATGCAAATACAGTCATGTTAAAGTTTGAATGCTAATGCTAGCGATCTAATGCTAGTGCTAATATCTGGTCATTGTCATACTGTATGTGTCCTCTATGATGGAAATTAGAGATCAGATGGCATTAAAGCATAACCCTTCATTGCAATGTGAGATTAAATGGCATTAAAGCTTAACCCTTCTTGTACATATGCAAATACAGCAATGTTAAAGTTTGAATGCTAATGCTAACTTGCTAATGCTAGCAATCTAATGCTATTGCTAATATCTGGTCATTTTCATACTGTATGTGTCCTCTATGATGGAAATAAGAGATCAGATGGCATTAAAGCATAACCCTTCATGGGAATATGAGATTAAATGCCATTAAAGCTTAACCCTTCTTGTAAATATGCAAATACAGTCATGTTAAAGTTTGAATGCTAATGCTAGCGATCTAATGCTAGTGCTAATATCTGCTCATTGTCATACTGTATGTGTCCTCTATGATGGAAATTAGAGATCAGATGGCATTAAAGCATAACCCTTCATTGCAATGTGAGATTAAATGGCATTAAAGCTTAACCCTTCTTGTACATATGCAAATACACCAATGTTAAAGTTTGAATTCTAATGCTAACTTGGTAATGCTATCGATCTAATGCTAATGCTAATATCTGGTCATTTTTATACTATACGTGTCCTCTATGATGGAAATGAGAGATCAGATGCCTTTAAAGCATAACCCTTCATGGGAATATGAGCTTAAATGGCATTAAAGCTTAACCCTTCTCGTACATATGCAAATACAGCAATGTTAAAGTTTGAATGCTAATGCTAACTTGCTAATGCTAGCGATCTAATGGTAGTGCTAATATCTGCTCTTTCTCATACTGTATGTGTCCTCTATGATGGAAATAAGAGGTCAGATGCCATTAAAGAATAACCCTTCATGGGAATATGAGATTAAATGGCATTCAAGCTAACCCTTCTTGTCTATATGCAAATACAGCAATGTTAAAGATTGAATGCTAATGCTAACTTGCTAATGCTAGCGATTTAATGCTACTGCAAATATCTGTGTATTTTCATACTGTACGTGTCCTCTATGATGGAAATAAGAGATCAGATGGCATTAAAGCATAATCCTTCATGGCAATATGAGATTAAATGGCATTAAAGCTTAACCCTTCTTGTATATGTACAAATACAGAAATGTTAAAGTTCGAATTCTAATTCTAACTTGCTAATTCTAGCGATCTAATGCTAGTGCAAATATCTGGTCATTGTCATACTGTATGTTTCCTCTTTGATGGAAATAAGAGATCAGATGGCATTAAAGCATAATCCTTCATCGCAATATGGGATTAAATGTCATTAAAGCTTAACCCTTCTTGTATATACACAAATACAGCAATGTTAAAGTTCGAATTCTAATGCTAACTTGCTAATGCTAGCGATCTAATGCTAGTGCTAATATCTGGTCATTTTCATACTGTACGTGTCCTCTATGATGGAAATAAGAGATCAGATGGCAAAAAAGCACAACCCTTCATGGCAATATGAGATTAAATGGCATTAAAGCTTCACCGTTCTTTTATAATTCAAATACAGCAATGTTAAAGTTTGAATGCTAATGCTAACTTGCTAATGCTTGCGATCTAATGCTAGTGCTAATATCTGGTCATTTTCATACTGTACGTGTCCTTTATGATGGAAATACGAGATCAGATTGCATTAAAGCATCACCCTTCATGGGAATATGAGATTAAATGGCATTAAAGCTTAACCCTTCTTGTATATATGCAAATACAGCAATGTTAAATTTGAATGCTAATGCTAACTTGCTAATGCTTGCGATCTAATGCTAGTGCTAATATCTGGTCATTGTCATACTGTACGTGTCCTCAAAAATGGAAAATAAGAGATCACATGGCATTAAAGCATAACCCTTCATGGGAATATGAAATTAGATGCCATTAAATCTTAACCCTTCTTGTAAATATGCAAATACAGTCATGTTAAAGTTTGAATGCTAATGCTAGCGATCTAATGCTAGTGCTGATATCTGGTCATTGTCATACTGTATGTGTCCTCTATGATGGAAGTAAGAGATCAGATGGCATTAAAGCATAACTCTTCATTGCAATTTGAGATTAAATGGCATTAAAGCTTAACCCTTCTTGTAAATATGCAAATACAGCAATGTTAAAGTTTGAATGCTAATGCTTACTTGCTAATGCTAGCGATCTAATGCTAGTGCTAATATCTGGTCATTTTCATACTGTACGTGTCCTCTATGATGGTAATAAGAGATCAGATGGCAAAAAAGCACAACCCTTCATGGCAATATGAGATTAAATGGCATTAAAGCTTCACCGTTCTTTTATAATTCAAATACAGCAATGTTAAAGTTTGAATGCTAATGCTAACTTGCTAATGCTTGCGATCTAATGCTAGTGCTAATATCTGGTCATTTTCATACTGTACGTGTCCTTTATGATGGAAATACGAGATCAGATTGCATTAAAGCATCACCCTTCATGGGAATATGAGATTAAATGGCATTAAAACTTAACCCTTCTTGTATATATGCAAATACCGTGAATGTTAAATTTGAATGCTAATGCTAACTTGCTAATGCTTGCGATCTAATGCTAGTGCTAATATCTGGTCATTGTCATACTGTACGTGTCCTCAAAAATGGAAAATAAGAGATCACATGGCATTAAAGCATAACCCTTCATGGGAATATGAAATTAGATGCCATTAAATCTTAACCCTTCTTGTAAATATACAAATACAGTCATGTTAAAGTTTGAATGCTAATGCTAGCGATCTAATGCTAGTGCTGATATCTGGTCATTGTCATACTGTATGTGTCCTCTATGATGGAAGTAAGAGATCAGATGGCATTAAAGCATAACTCTTCATTGCAATTTGAGATTAAATGGCATTAAAGCTTAACCCTTCTTGTAAATATGCAAATACAGCAATGTTAAAGTTTGAATGCTAATGCTTACTTGCTAATGCTAGCGATCTAATGCTAGTGCTAATATCTGGTCATTTTCATACTGTACGTGTCCTCTATGATGGTAATAAGAGATCAGATGGCAAAAAAGCACAACCCTTCATGGCAATATGAGATTAAATGGCATTAAAGCTTAACCCTTCTTTTATATATACAAATACAGCAATGTTAAAGTTTGAATGCTAATGCTAACTTGCTAATGCTTGCGATCTAATGCTAGGCCTAATATCTGGTCATTTTCATACTGTACGTGTCCTCTATGATGGAAATAAGAGATCAGATGGCATTAAAGCATAACCCTTCATGGGAATATGAGATTAAATGGGATTAAATTTTAACCCTTCTTTTATGAATTCAAATACAGCAATGTTAATGTTTGAATGCTAATGCTAACTTGCTAAAGCTAGCGATCTAATGCTAGTGCAAATATCTGGTCATTTTCATACTGTACGTGTCCTCTATGATGGTAATAAGAGATAAGATGGCAAAAAAGCACAACCCTTCATGGCAATATGAGATTAAATGGCATTAAAGCTTAACCCTTCTTGTATATATTCAAATACAGCAATGTTAAAGTTTGAATGCTAATGCTAACTTGTTAATGCTAGCGATCTAATGCTAGTGCTAATATCTGCTCATTGTCATACTGTATGTGTCCTCTATGATGGAAATAAGAGATCACATGGCATTAAAGCATAACCCTTCATGTGAATATGAAATTAGATGCCGTTAAAGCTTAACCCTTCTTGTAAATATGCAAATACAGTCATGTTAAAGTTTGAATGCTAATGCTAGCGATCTAATGCTAGTGCTAATATCTGGTCATTGTCATACTGTATGTGTCCTCAATGATGGAAGTAAGAGATCAGATGGCATTAAAGCATAACCCTTCATGGCAATTTGAGATTAAATGGCATTAAAGCTGAACCCTTCTTGTAAATATACTAATACATAAATGTTAAAGTTTGAATGGTAATGCTAACTTGATAATGCTAGCAATCTAATGCTATTGCTAATATCTGGTCATTTTCATACTGTACGTGTCCTCTATGATGGAAATGAGAGATCAGATGGCATTAAAGCATAACCCTTCATGGGAATATGAGATTAAATGGCATTCAAGCTAACCCTTCTTGTCTATATGCAAATACAGCAATGTTAAAGTTTGAATGCTAATGCTAACTTGCTAATGCTAGCGATCTAATGCTAGTGCTAATATCTGGTCATTTTCATACTGTACGTGTCCTCTATGATGGAAATAAGAGATCAGATGGCATTAAAGCATAACCCTTCATGGGAATATGAGATTAAATGGCATTCAAGCTTAACCCTTCTTGTACATATGCAAATACAGCAATGTTAAAGTTTGAATGCTAATGCTAACTTGCTAATGCTAGCGATTTAATTTTAGTGCTAATATCTGGTCATTTTCATAATGTACGTGTCCTCTATGATGGAAATAAGAGATCATATGGCATTAAAGAATAACTCTTCATGGGAATATGAGATTAGATGGCATTAAAGCTTAACTCTTCTTGTAAATATGCAAATACAGTCATGTTAAAGTTTGAATGCTAATGCTAGCGATCTAATGCTAGTGCTAATATCTAGTCATTGTCATACTGTATTTGTCCTCTTTGATGGAAATAAGAGATCAGATCGCATTAAAGCATAACCCTTCATGGGAATATTAGATTAGATGGAATTGAAGCTTAACCCTTCTTGTAAATATGCAAATACAGAACTGTTAAATTTGAATGCTAATGCTAACTTGCTAATGCTAGCCATTTAATTTTAGTGCTAATATCTGGTCATTTTCATAATGTACGTGTCCTCTATGATGGAAATAAGAGATCATATGGCATTAAAGCATAACTCTTCATGGGAATATGAGATTAGATGGCATTAAAGCTTAACCCTTCTTGTAAATATGCAAATACAGTCATGTTAAAGTTTGAATGCGAATGCTAGCGATCTAATGCTAGTGCTAATATCTGGTCATTGTCATACTGTATGTGTCCTCTATGATGGAAATTAGAGATCAGATGGCATTAAAGCATAACCCTTCATTGAAATGTGAGATTAAATGGCATTAAAGCTTAACCCTTCTTGTACATATGCAAATACAGCAATGTTCAAGTTTGAATTCTAATGCTAACTTGCTAATGCTATCGATCTAATGTTAATGCTAATATCTGGTCATTTTTATACTATACGTGTCCTCTATGATGGAAATGAGAGATCAGATGCCTTTAAAGCATAACCCTTCATGGGAATATGAGAATAAATGGCTTTAAAACTTAACCATTCTCGTACATATGCAAATACAGCAATGTTAAAGTTTGAATGCTAATGCTAACTTGCTAATGCTAGCGATCTAATGGTAGTGCTAATATCTGGTCTTTCTCATACTGTATGTGTCCTCTATGATGGAAATAAGAGGTCAGATGGCATTAAAGAATAACCCTTCATGGGAATATGAGATTAAATGGCATTCAAGCTTAAACCCTCTTGTATATATGCAAAAACAGCAATGTTTAAGTTTGAATGCTAATGCTAACTTGCTAATCCTAGCGATTTAATGTTAGTGCTAATATCTGGTCATTTTCATAATGTACGTGTCCTCTATGATGGAAATAAGAGATCACATGGCATTAAAGCATAACCCTTCATGGGAATATGAGATTAGATGGCATTAAAGCTTAACCCTTCTTGTAAATATGCAAATACAGTCATGCTAAAGTTTTAATGCTAATGCTAGCGATCTAATGCTAGTGCTAATATCTAGTCATTGTCATACTGTATGTGTCCTCTTTGATGGAAATAAGAGATCAGATGGCATTAAAGCATAATCCTTCATGGCAATATGAGATTAAATGGCATTAAAGCTTAACCCTTCTTGTATATATACAAATACAGCAATGTTAAAGTTCGAATTCTAATGCTAACTTGCTAATGCTAGCGGTCTAATGCTAGTGCTAATATCTGGTCATTTTCATACTGTACGTGTCCTCTATGATGGAAATAAGAGATCAGATGGCATTAAAGCATAACCCTTCATGGGAATATGAGATTAAATGGCATTAAAGCTTCACCGTTCTTTTATAATTCAAATACAGCAATGTTAAAGTTTGAATGCTAATGCTAACTTGCTAATGCTAGCGATCTATTGTTAGTGCTAATATCTGCTCATTTTCATACTCTACGTGTCCTCTATGATGGAAATAAGAGATCAGATGGCATGAAAACATAACCCTTCATGGGAATATCAGATTAAATGGCATTAAAGCTTAACCCTTCTTTTATAAATTCAAATACAGCAATGTTAAAGTTTGAATGCTAGTGCTAACTTGCTAATGCTAGCGATCTAATGCTAGTGCTAATATCTGGTCATTATCATACTGTACGTGTCCTCTATGATGGAAATAAGAGATCAGATGGCAAAAAAGCACAACCCTTCATGGCAATATGAGATTAAATGGCATTAAAGCTTAACCCTTCTTGTATATATACAAATACAGCAATGTTAAAGTTTGAATGCTAATGCTAACTTGCTAATGCTAGCGATCTAATGCTAGTTCTAATATCTGGTCATTGTCATACTGTACGTGTCCTCTATAATGGAAATAAGAGATCACATGGCATTAAAGCATAACCCTTCATGGGAATATGAAATAAGATGCCATTAAATCTTAACCCTTCTTGTAAATATGCAAATACAGTCATGTTAAAGTTTGAATGCTAATGCTAGCGATCAAATGCTAGTGCTGATATCTGGTCATTGTCATACTGTATGTGTCCTCTATGATGGAAGTAAGAGATCAGATGGCATTAAAGCATAACCCTTCATGGCAATTTGAGATTAAATGGCATTAAAGCTTAACCCTTCTTGTAAATATACAAATACAGTAAAGTTAAAGTTTGAATGCTAATGCTAATTTGCTAATGCTAGCAATCTAATGCTATTGCTAATTTCTGGTCATTTTCATACTGTACGTGTCCTTTATGATGAAAATAAGAGATCAGATGGCATTAAAGCATAACCCTTCATGGGAATATGAGATTAAATGCCATTAAAGCTTAACCCTTCTTGTAAATGTGCAAATACAGTCATGTTAAAGTTTGAATGCTAATGCTAGCGATCTAATGCTAGTGCTAATATCTGGTCATTGTCATACTGTATGTGTCCTCTATGATGGAAATAAGAGATCAGATGGCATTAAAGCATAACCCTTCATTGCAATGTGAGATTAAATGGCATTAAAGCTTAACCCTTCTTGTACATATGCAAATAAAGCAATGTTAAAGTTTGAATTCTAATGCTAACTTGCTAATGCTATCGATCTAATGCTAATGCTAATATCTGGTCATTTTTATACTATACGTGTACTCTATGATGGAAATGAGAGATCAGATGCCTTTAAAGCATAACCCTTCATGGGAATATGATATTAAATGGCATTAAAACTTTACCATTCTCGTACATATGGAAATATAGCAATGTTAAAGTTTGAATGCTAATGCTAACTTGCTAATGCTAGCGATCTAATGGTAGTGCTAATATCTGGTCTTTCTCATACTGTATGTGTCCTCTATGATGGAAATAAGAGGTCAGATCGCATTAAAGAATAAACCTTCATGGGAATATGAGATTAAATGTCATTCAAGCTTAACACTTCTTGTATATATGCAAAAACAGCAATGTTTAAGTTTGAATGCTAATGCTAACTTGTTAATCCTAGCGATTTAATGTTAGTGCTAATATCTGGTCATTTTCATAATGTACGTGTCCTCTATGATGGAAATAAGAGATCACATGGCATTAAAGCATAACCCTTCATGGGAATATGAGATTAGATGGCATTTAAGCTTAACCCTTCTTGTAAATATGCAAATACAGTCATGTTAAAGTTTGAATGCTAATGCTAGCGATCTAATGCTCGTGCTGATATTTAGTCATTGTCATACTGTATGTGTCCTCTTTGATGGAAATAAGAGATCAGATGGCATTAAAGCATAATCCTTCATGGCAATATGAGATTAAATGGCATTAAAGCTTAACCCTTCTTGTATATATACAAATACAGCAATGTTAAAGTTCGAATTCTAATGCTAACTTGCTAATGCTAGCGATCTAATGCTAGTGCTAATATCTGGTCATTTTCATACTGTACGTGTCCTCTATGATGGAAATAAGAGATCAGATGGCATTAAAGCATAACCCTTCATGGGAATATGAGATTAAATGGCATTAAAGCTTCACCGTTCTTTTATAATTCAAATACAGCAATGTTAAAGTTTGAATGCTAATGCTAACTTGCTAATGCTAGCGATCTATTGTTAGTGCTAATATCTGCTCATTTTCATACTCTACGTGTCCTCTATGATGGAAATAAGAGATCAGATGGCATTAAAACATAACCCTTCATGAGAATATCAGATTAAATGGCATTAAAGCTTAACCCTTCTTTTATAAATTCAAATACTGCAATGTTAAAGTTTGAATCCTAGTGCTAACTTGCTAATGCTAGCGATCTAATGCTAGTGCTAATATCTGGTCATTTTCATACTGTACGTGTCCTCTATGATGGAAATAAGAGATCAGATGGCAAAAAAGCACAACCCTTCATGGCAATTTGAGATTAAATGGCATTAAAGCTTAACCCTTCTTGTAAATAAACAAATACAGTAAAGTTAAAGTTTGAATGCTAATGCTAACTTGCTAATGCTAGCAATCTAATGCTATTGCTAATTTCTGGTCATTTTCATACTGTACGTGTCCTCTATGATGGAAATAAGAGATCAGATGGCATTAAAACATAACCCTTCATGGGAATATGAGATTAAATGCCATTAATGCTTAACCCTTCTTGTAAATGTGCAAATACAGTCATGTTAAAGTTTGAATGCTAATGCTAGCGATCTATTGCTAGTGCTAATATCTGGTCATTGTCATACTGTATGAGTCCTCTATGATAGAAATAAGAGATCAGATGGCATTAAAGCATAACCCTTCATTGCAATGTGAGATTAAATGGCATTAAAAAGCACCCTTCTTGTACATATGCAAATACAGCAATGTTAAAGTTTGAATTCTAATGCTAACTTGCTAATTCTATCGATCTAATGCTAATGCTAATATCTGGTCATTTTTATACTATACGTGTCCTCTATGATGGAAATGAGAGATCAGATGCCTTTAAAGCATAACCCTTCATGGGAATATGAGATTAAATGGCATTAAAGCTTAACCCTTCTCGTACATATGCAAATACAGCAATGTTAAAGTTTGAATGCTAATGCTAACTTGCTAATGCTAGCGATCTAATTGTAGTGCTAATATCTGGTCTTTCTCATACTGTATGTGTCCTCTATGATGGAAATGAGTGGTCAGATGGCATTAAAGAATAACCCTTCATGGGAATATGAGATAAAATAGCATTCAAGCTAACCCTTCTTGTCCATATGCAAATACAGCAATGTTAAAGTTTGAATGCTAATGCTAACTTGCTAATCCTAGCGATTTATGTTAGTGCTAATATCTGGTCATTTTCATAATGTACGTGTCCTCTATGATGGAAATAAGAGATCACATGGCATTAAAGCATAACCCTTCATGGGAATAGGAGATTAGATGGCATTAAAGCTTAACCCTTCTTGTAAATATGCAAATACAGTCATGTTAAAGTTTGAATGCTAATGCTAGCGATCTAATGCTAGTGCTAATATCTAGTCATTGTCATACTGTATGTGTCCTCTTTGATGGAAATTAGAGATCAGATTGCATTAAAGCATAACCCTTCATGGGAATATTAGATGAGATGGCATTGAAGCTTAACCCTTCATCTAAATATGCAAATACAGCACTGTTAAATTTGAATGCTAATGCTAACTTGCTAATGCTAGCGATTTAATGCTAATGCTAATATATGGTCATTTTCATACTGTATGTGTCCTCCATGATGGAAATAAGAGATCAGATGGCATTAAAGCATAACCCTTCATGGGAATATGAGATTAAATGGGATTAAAGCTTAACCCTTCTTTTATAAATTCAAATACAGCGATGTTAATGTTTGAATGCTAATGCTAATTTGCAAATGCTAGCGATCTAATGCTTGTGCTAATATCTGGTCATTTTCATACTGTACGTGTACTCTATGATGGAAATCAGAGATCAGATGGCAAAAAAGCACAACCCTTCATGGCAATATGAGATTAAATGGCATTAAAGCTTAATCCTTCTTGTATATATACAAATACAGCAATGTTAAAGTTTGAATGCTAATGCTAACTTGCTAATGCTAGCGATCTAATGCTAGTGCTAATATCTGCTCATTGTCATACTGTATGTGTCCTCTATGATGGAAATAAGAGATCAGATGGCATTAAAGCATAACCCTTCATGGCAATATGAGATTAAATTGCATTAAATCTTAACCCTCATATTATAAATGCAAATACAGCACTGTTAAATTTGAATGCTAATGCTAACTTGCTTATTCTAGCGATCTAATGCAAGTGCTAATATCTGGTCATTTTCATACTGTACGTGTCCTCTATGATGGAAATAAGAGATCAGATGGCATTAAAGCATAACCCTTCATGGGAATATGAGATTAAATGACATTAAAGCTTAACCCTTCTTGCATATATCCAAATACAACAATGTTATATTTGAATGCTAATGCTAACTTGCTAATGCTAGCGATCTAATGCTAGTGCTAATATCTGGTCATTTTCATACTGTATGTGTCCTCTATAATGGAAATAAGAGATCACATGGCATTAAAGCATAACCCTTCATGGGAATATGAAATTAGATGCAGTTAAAGCTTAACCCTTCTTGTAAATATGCAAATACAGTCATGTTAAAGTTTGAATGCTAATGCTAGCGATCTAATGCTAATGCTAATATCTGGTCATTGTCATACTGTATGTGTCCTCTATGATGGAAGTAAGAGATCAGATGGCATTAAAGCAAAACCCTTCATGGCAATTTGAGATTAAATGGCATTAAAGCTTAACCCTTATTGTAACTATACTAATACAGTAATGTTAAAGTTTGAATCGTAATGCTAACTTGCTAATGCTAGCAATCTAATGCTATTGCTAATATCTGGTCATTTTCATACTGTACGTGTCCTCTTTGATGGAAATGAGAGATCAGATGCCATTCAAGCATAACGCTTCATGGGAATATGAGATTAAATGGCATTCAAGCTAACCATTCTTGTAAATATGCAAATACAGCAATGTTAAAGTTTGAATGCTAATGCTAACTTGGTAATGCTAGCGATCTAATGCTAGTGCTAATATCTGGTCATTTTCATACTGTACGTGTCCTCTATGATGGAAATAAGTGATCAGATGGCATTAAAGCATAACCCTCAATGGGAATATGAGATTAAATGGCATTCAAGCTTAACCCTTCTTGTATATATGCAATTACAGCAATGTTAAAGTTTGAATTCTAATGCTAACTTGCTAATGCTAGCGATCTAATGCTAGTGCTAATATCTTGTCATTTTCAAACCGTACTTTTCTTCTATGATGGAAATAAGAGATCAGATAGCATTAAAGCATAACCCTTCATGGGAATATGAGATTAAATGGGATTAAATCTTAACCCTTCTTTTATGAATTCAAATACAGCGATGTTCATGTTTGAATGCTAATGCTAACTTGCTAATGCTAGCGATCTAATGCTAGTGCTAATATCTGGTCATTTTCATACTGTTGGTGTCCTCTATGATGGTCATAAGAGATCAGATGGCAAAAAAGCACAACCCTTCATGGCAATATGAGATTAAATGGCATTAAAGCTTAACCCTTCTTGTATATATACAAATACAGCAATGTTAAAGTTTGAATGCTAATGCTAACTTGTTAATGCTAGCGATCTAATGCTAGTGCTAATATCTGCTCATTGTCATACTGTATGTGTCCTCTATGATGGAAATAATAGATCAGATGGCATTAAAGAATAACCCTTCATTGCAATGTGAGATTAAATGGCATTAAAGCTTAACCCTTCTTGTACATATGCAAATACAGTAAAGTTAAAATTTGAATTCTAATGCTAACTTGCTAATGCTATCGATCTAATGCTAATGCTAATATCTGGTCATTTTTATACTGTACGTGTCCTCTATGATGGAAATGAGAGATCAGATGCCTTTTCAAGCATAACCCTTCATGGGAATATGAGATTAAATGGCAATAAAGCTTCACCCTTCTCGTACATATGCAAATACAGCAATGTTAAAGTTTGAATGCTAATGCTAACTTGCCAATGCTAGCGATCTAATGCTAGTGCTAATATCTGGTCTTTCTCATACTGTATGTGTACTCTATGATGGAAATAAGAGATCAGATGGCATTAAAGAATAACCCTTCATGGGAATATGAGATTAAATGGCATTCAAGCTAAGCCTTCTTGTCTATATGCAAATACAGCAATGTTAAAATTTGAATGCTAATGCTAACTTGCTAATGCTAGCGATCTAATGCTAGTGCTAATATTTGGTCATTGTCATACTGTACGTGTCCTCTATGATGGAAATAAGAGATCAGATGGCATTAAAGCAGAACCCTTGATGGGAATATGAGATTAAATGGCATTCAAGCTTAACCCTTCTTGTATATATGCAAATACAGCAATGTTTAAGTTTGAATGCTAATGCTAACATGCTAATCCAAGCGATTTAATGTTAGTGCTAATATCTAGTCATTGTCATACTGTATGTGTCCTCTTTGATGGAAATAAGAGATCAGATCGCATTAAAGCATAACCCTTCATGGGAATATTAGATTAGATGGCATTGAAGCTTAACCCTTCTTCTAAATATGCAAATACAGCACTGTTAAATTTGAATGCTAATGCTAACTTGCAAATGCTAGCGATCTAATGCTAGTGCTAATATCTGGTCATTTTCATACTCTATGTGTCCTCTATAATGGAAATAAGAGATCACATGGCATTAAAGCATCACCCTTCATGTGAATATGAAATTAGATGCCGTTAAAGCTTAACCCTTCTTGTAAATGTACAAATACAGTCATCTTAAAGTTTGAATGCTAATGCTAACTTGCTAATGCTAGCGATTTAATGCTAGTGCTAATATCTGGTCATTGTCATACTGTACGTGTCCTCTATGATGGAAGTAAGAGATCAGATCGCAGTAAAGTATAACCCTTCATGGCATTTTGAGATTAAATGGCATTAAAGCTTAACCCTTATTGTAAATATACTAATACAGTAATGTTAAAATTTGAATGGTAATGCTAACTTGCTAATGCTAGCAATCTAATGCTATTGCTAATATCTGGTCATTTTCATACGTGTCCTCTATGATGGAAATGAGAGATCAGATGGCATTAAAGCATAACGCTTCATGGGAAAATGAGATTAAATGGCATTCAAGCTAACCCTTATGTAAATATGCAAATACTGCAATGTTAAATTTTGAATGCTAATGCTAACTTGCTAATGCTAGCGATCTAATGCTAGTGCTAATATCTGGTCATTTTCATACTGTACGTGTCCTCTATTATGGAAATAAGAGATCAGATGGCATTAAAGCATAACCCTTCATGGGAATATGAGATTAAATGGCATTCAAGCTTAACCCTTCTTGAATATATGCAAATACAGCAATGTTAAAGTTTGAATGCTAATGCTAACTTGCTATTGCTAGCGATCTAATTTTAGTGCTCATATCTGCTCATTTTCATAATGTACGTGTCCTCTATGATGGAAATAAGAGATCACATGGCATTAAAGCATAACCCTTCATGGGAATATGAGATTAGATGGCATTGAAGCTTAACCCTTCTTGTAAATATGCAAATACAGTCATGTTAAAGTTTGAATGCTAATGCTAGCGATCTAATGCTAGTGCTAATATCTAGTCATTGTCATACTGTATGTGTCCTCTTTGATGGAAATAAGAGATCAGATGGCATTAAAGCATAACCCTTCATGGCAATATGAGATTAAATTGCATTAAATCTTAACCCTCATATTATAAATGCAAATACAGCACTGTTAAATTTGAATGCTAATGCTAACTTGCTTATTCTAGCGATCTAATGCAAGTGCTAATATCTGGTCATTTTCATAATGTACGTGTCCTCTATGATGGAAATAAGAGATCACATGGCATTAAAGCATAACCCTTCATGAGAATATGAGATTAGTTGGCATTAAAGCTTAACCCTTCTTGTAAATATGCAAATACAGTCATGTTAAAGTTTGAATGCTAATGCTAGCGATCTAATGCTAGTGCTAATATCTAGTCATTGTCATACTGTATGTGTCCTCTTTGATGGAAATAAGAGATCAGATCGCATTAAAGCATAACCCTTCATGGGAATATTAGATTAGATGGCATTGAAGCTTAACCCTTTTTATAAATATGCAAATACAGCACTGTTAAATTTGAATGCTAATGCTAACTTGCTTATGCTAGCGATCTAATTCTAGTGCTAATATCTGGTCATTTTCATACTGTACGTGTCCTCTTTGATGGAAGTAAGAGATCAGATGGCATTAAAGCATATCCCTTCATGGCAATTCGAGATTAAATGGCATTAAAGCTTAACCCTTCTTGTAAATATACTAATACATGAATGTTAAAAGTTTGAATGCTAATGCTAACTTTGCTAATGCTAGCAATCTAATGCTATTGCTAATATCAGGTCATTTTCATACTGTACGTGTCCTTTATGATGGAAATGAGAGATCAGATGGCATTCAAGCATAACCCTTCATGGGAATATGAGATTAAATGGCATTCAAGCTAACCCTTCTTGTCGATATGCAAATACAGAAATGTTAAAGTTTGAATGCTAATGCTAACTTGCTAATGCTAGCGATCTAATGCTAGTGCTAATATCTGGTCATTTTCATACTGTACGTGTCTTCAATGATGGAAATAAGAGATCAGATGGCATTAAAGCATAACCCTTCATGGGAATATGAGATTAAATGGCATTCAAGCTTAACCCTTCTTGTACACATGCAAATACAGCAATGTTAAAGTTTAAATGCTAATGCTAACTTGCTAATGCTAGCGATTTAATTTTAGTGCTAATATCTGGTCATTTTCATAATGTACGTGTCCTCTATGATGGAAATAAGAGATCACATGGCATTAAAGCATAACCCTTCATGGGAATATGAGATTAGATGGCATTGAAGCTTAACCCTTCTTGTAAATATGCAAATACAGTCATGTTAAAGTTCGAATGCTAATGCTAGCGATCTAATGCTAATGCTAATATCTAGTCATTGTCATACTGTATGTGTCCTCTTTGATGGAAATAAGAGATCAGATCGCATTAAAGCATAACCCTTCATGGGAATATTACATTAGATGGCATTGAAGCTTAACCCTTCTTGTAAATATGCAAATACAGCACTGTTAAATTTGAATACTAATGCTAACTTGCTAATGCTAGCGATCTAATGCTAGTGCTAATATCTGGTCATTTTCATACTGTACGTGTCCTCAATGATGGAAATAAGAGATCAGATGGCATTAAAGCATAACTCTTCATGGCAATATGAGATTAAATGGCATTAAAGCTTAACCATTCTTGTAAATATACTAATACAGTAATGTTAAAGTTTGAATGGTAATGCTAACTTGCTAATGCTAGCAATCTAATGCTTTTGCTAATATCTGGTCATTGTCATACTGTACGTGTCCTCTATGATGGAAATGAGAGATCAAATGGCATTAAAGCATAACCCTTCATGGGAATATGAGATTAAATGGCATTCAAGCTTAAGCCTTCTTGTATATATGCAAATACAGCAATGTTAAAGTTTGAATGCTAATGCTAACTTGCTAATGCTAGCGATCTAATGCTAGTGCTAATATCTGGTCATTTTCATACTGTACGTGTCCTCAATGATGGAAATAAGAGATCAGATGGCATTAAAGCATAACCCTTCATGGGAGTATGAGATTAGTTGACATTAAAGCTTAACCCTTCTTGTAAATATGCAAATACAGTCATGTTAAAGTTTGAATGCTAATGGTGGCGATCTAATGCTAGTGCTGATATCTGGTCATTGGCAAACTGTATGTGTCCTCTATGATTGAAGTAAGAGATCAGATAGCATTAAAGCATAACCCTTCATGGCAATTTGAGATGAAATGGCATTAAAGCTTAACCCTTCTTGTAAATATAAAAATAAAGTAATGTTAAAGTTTGAATGCTAATGCTAACTTGCCAATGCTAGCAATTTAATGCTATTGCTAATATCTGGTCATTTTCATACTGTAAGTGTCCTCTATGATGCAAATAAGAGATCAGATGACATTAAACTATAACCCTTCATGGGAATATGAGATTAAATGCCATTAAAGCTTAACCCTTCTTGTAAATATGCAAATACAGTCATCTTAAGTTTGAATGCAAATGCTAGCGATCTAATGCTAATGCTAATATCTGGTCATTGTCATACTGTATGTGTCCTCTATGATGGAAATAAGAGATCAGATGGCATTAAAGAATAACCCTTCATTGCAATGTGAGATTAAATGGCATAAAAGCTTAACCCTTCTTGTACATATGCAAATACAGCAATGTTAAAGTTTGAATTCTAATGCTAACTTGCTAATGCTATCGATCTAATGCTAATGCTAATATCTGGTAATTTTTATACTGTATGTGTCCTCTATGATGGTAATGAGAGATCAGATGCCTTTAAAGCATAACCCTTCATGGGAATATGAGATTAAATGGCATTAAAGCTTCACCCTTCTGAGATATATGCAAATACAGCAATGTTAAAGTTTGAATGCTAATGCTAACTTGCTATTGCTAGCGATCTAATGCTAGTGCTAATATCTGGTCTTTCTCATACTGTATGTGTCCTCTATGATGGGAATAAGAGGTCAGATGGCATTAAAGAGTAACCCTTCATGGGAATATGAGATTAAAATGGCATTCAAAGCTTAACCCTTCTTGTCTATATGCAAATACAGCAATGTTAAAGTTTGAATGCTAATGCTAACTTGCTAATGCTTGCGATCTAATGCTAGTACTAATATTTGGTCATTTTCATACTGTACGTGTCCTCTATGATGGAAATAAGAGATCAGATGGCATTAAAGCAGAACCCTTCATGGGAATATGAGATTAAATGGCATTCAAGCTTAACCCTTCTTGTATATATGCAAATACAGCAATGTTTAAGTTTGAATGCTAATGCTAACTTGCTAATCCTAGCGATTTAATGTTAGTGATAATATCGGGTCATTTTCAAAATGTACGTGTCCTCTATGATGGAAATAAGAGATCAAATGGCATTTAAGCATAACCCTTCATGTGAATATGAAATTAGATGCCGTTAAAGCTTAACCCTTCTTGTAAATATGCAAATACAGTCATCTTAAAGATTGAATGCTAATGCTAGCGATCTAATGCTAGTGCTAATATCTGGTCATTTTCAAAATGTACGTGTCCTCTATGATGGAAATAAGAGATCAAATGGCATTTAAGCATAACCCTTCATGTGAATATGAAATTAGATGCCGTTAAAGCTTAACCCTTCTTGTAAATATGCAAATACAGTCATCTTAAAGATTGAATGCTAATGCTAGCGATCTAATGCTAGTGCTAATATCTGGTCATTGTCATACTGTATGTGTCCTCTATGATGGAAGAAAGAGATCAGATGGCATTAAAGCATAACCCTTCATTGCAATTTGAGATTAAATGGCATTAAAGCTTAATCCTTCTTGTAAATATACTAATACATAAATGTTAAAGTTTGAATGGTATTGCTAACTTGCTAATTCTAGCATTCTAATGCTATTGCTAATATCTGGTCATTTTCATACTGTACGTGTCCTCTATGATGGAAATGAGAGATCAGATGGCATTAAAGCATAACCCTTCATGGCAATATGTGATTAAATGGCATTCAAGCTAGCCCTTCTAGTCTATGTGCAAATACAGCAATGTTAAAGTTTGAATGCTAATGCTAACTTGCTAATGCTAGCGATCTAATGCTAGTGCTAATATCTGGTCATTTTCATACTGTACGTGTCCTCTATGATGGAAATAAGACATCAGATGGCATTAAAGCATAACCCTTCATGGGAAAATGAGATTAAATGGCATTCAAGCTTAACCCTTCTTGTATATATGCAAATACAGCAATGTTAAAGTTTGAATGCTAATGCTAACTTGCTAATGCTAGCGATCTAATGCTAGTGCTAATATCTGGTCATTGTCATACTGTATGTGTCCTCTATCATGGAAGTAAGAGATCAGATGGCATTAAAGTATAACCCTTCATGGCAATTTTAGATTAAATGGCATTAAAGCTAAACCCTTATTGTAAATATACTAATACAGTAATGTTAAAAGTTTGAATGGTAATGCTAACTTGCTAATGCTAGCAATCTAATGCTATTGCTAATATATGGTCATTTTCATACGTGTCCTCTATGATGGAAATGAGAGATCAGATGGCATTAAAGCATAACGCTTCATGGGAATATGAGATTAAATGGCATTCAAGCTAACCCTTCTTGTAAATATGCAAATACAGCATTGTTAAAGTTTGAATGCTAATGCTAACTTGCTAATGCTAGCGATCTAATGCTAGTGCTAATATCTGGTCATTTTTCATACTGTAATGTCCTCTATGATGGAGATAAGAGATCAGATGGCATTAAAGCATAACCCCTCATGGGAATATGAGATTAAATGGCATTCAAGCTTAACCCTTCTTGTATATATGCAAATACAGCAATGTTAAAGTTTGAATGCTAATGCTAACTTGCTAATGCTAGCGATCTAATTTTAGTGCTAATATCTGGTCATTTTCATAATGTACGTGTCCTCTATCATGGAAATAAGAGATCACATGGCAATAAAGCATAACCCTTCATGGGTATATGGGATTAGATGGCATTTAAGCTTAACCCTTCTTGTAAATATGCAAATACAGTCATCTTAAAGTTTGAATGCTAATGCTAGCGATCTAATGCCTGTGCTAATATCTGGTCATTGTCATACTGTATGTGTCCTCTATGATGGAAGAAAAAGATCAGATGGCATTAAAGCATAACCCTTCATGGCAATTTGAGATTAAATGGCATTAAAGCTTAACCCTTCTTGTAAATATACTAATACATAAATGTTAAAGTTTGAATGGTAATGCTAAATTGCTAATGCTAGCATTCTAATGCTATTGCTAATATCTGGTCATTTTCATACTGTACGTGTCCTCTATGATGGAAATGAGAGATCAGATGGCATTAAAGCATAACCCTTCATGGCAATATGCGATTAAATGGCATTCAAGCTAGCCCTTCTTGTCTATATGCAAATACAGCAATGTTACAGTTTGAATGCTAATGCTAACTTGCTAATGCTAGCGATCTAATGCTAGTGCTAATATCTGGTCATTTTTCATACTGTATGTGTCCTCTATGATGGAAATAAGAGATCAGATGGCATTAAAGCATAACCCTTCATGGGAATATGAGATTAAATGGCATTCAAAGCTTAACCCTTCTTGTATATATGCAAATACAGCAATGTTAAAGTTTGAATGCTAATGCTAACTTGCTAATGTTAGCGATCTAATGCTAGTGCTAATATCTGGTCATTGTCATACTGTATGTGTCCTCTATCATGGAAGTAAGAGATCAGATGGCATTAAAGCATAAACCTTCATACTTTTTAGATTAAATGGCATTAAAGCTAAACCCTTATTGTATATATATAATACAGTAATGTGAAAGTTTGAATGGTAATGCTAACTTTAATGCTAGCAATCTAATGCTATTGCTAATATCTGGTCATTTTCATACGTGTCCTCTATGATGGAAATGAGGGATCAGATGGCATTGAAGCATAACGCTTCATGGGAATATGAGATTAAATGGCATTCAAAGCTAACCCTTCTTGTAAATATGCAAATACAGCAATGTTAAAGTTTGAATGCTAATGCTAACTTGCTAATGCTAGCGATCTAATGCTAGTGCTAATATCTGGTCATTTTCATACTGCACGTGTCCTCTATGATGGAAATAAGAGATCAGATGGCATTAAAGCATAACCCCCTCATGGGAATATGAGATTAAATGGCATTCAAAGCTTAACCCTTCTTTGTATATATGCAAATACAGCAATGTTAAAGTTTGAATGCTAATGCTAACTTGCTAATGCTAGCGATCTAATTTTAGTGCTAATATCTGGTCATTTTCCTAATGTACGTGTCTCTATCATGGAAATAAGAGATCACATGGCATTAAAGCATAACCCTTCATGGGAATATGAGATTAGATGGCATTAAAAGCTTAACCCTTCTTGTAAATATGCAAATACAGTCATGTTAAAGTTTGAATGCTAATGCTAATGCGATCTAATGCTAGTGCTAATATCTAGTCATTGTCATACTGTATTTGTCCTCTTTAATGGAAATTAGAGATCAGATCGCATTAAAGCATAACCCTTCATGGGAATATTAGATTAGATGGCATTGAAGCTTAACCCTTCTTCTAAATATGCAAATACAGCACTGTTAAATTTGAATGCTAATGCTAACTTGCAAATGCCAGCGATCTAATGCTAGTGCTAATATCTGGTCATTTTCATACTCTATGTGTCCTCTATAATGGAAATAAGAGATCACATGGCATTAAAGCATCACCCTTCATGTGAATATGAAATTAGATGCCGTTAAAAGCTTAACCCTTCTTGTAAATGTACAAATACAGTCATCTTAAAGTTTGAATGCTAATGCTAACTTGCTAATGCTAGCGATTTAATGCTAGTGCTAATATCTGGTCATTGTCATACTGTATGTCCTCTATGATGGAAGTAAGAGATCAGATGGCAGTAAAGCATAACCCTTCATGGCAATTTGAGATTAAATGGCATTAAAGCTTAACCCTTATTTAAATATACTAATACAGTAATGTTAAAATTTGAATGGTAATGCTAACTTGCTAATGCTAGCAATCTAATGCTATTGCTAATATCTGGTCATTTTCATATACGTGTCCTCTATGATGGAAATGAGAGATCAGATGGCATTAAAGCATAACGCTTCATGGGAAAAATGAGATTAAATGGCATTCAAGCTAACCCTTATGTAAATATGCAAATACTGCAATGTTAAATTTTGAATGCTAATGCTAACTTGTTAATGCTAGCGATCTAATGCTAGTGCTAATATCTGGTCATTTTCATACTGTACGTGTCCTCTATTATGGAAATAAGAGATCAGATGGCATTAAAGCATAACCCTTCATGGGAATATGAGATTAAATGGCATTCAAGCTTAACCCTTCTTGAATATATGCAAATACAGCAATGTTAAAGTTTGAATGCTAATGCTAACTTGCTATTGCTAGCGATCTAATTTTAGTGCTAATATCTGCTCATTTTCATAATGTACGTGTCTCTCTATGATGGAAATAAGAGATCACATGGCATTAAAGCATAACCCTTCATGGGAATATGAGATTAGATGGCATTAAAGCTTAACCCTTCTTGTAAATATGCAAATACAGTCATGTTAAAGTTTGAATGCTAATGCTAGCGATCTAATGCTAGTGCTAATATCTAGTCATTGTCATACTGTATGTGTCTCTTTGATGGAAATAAGAGATCAGATCGCATTAAAGCATAACCCTTCATGGGAATATTAGATTAGATGGCATTGAAGCTAACCCTTTTATAAATATGCAAATACAGCACTGTTAAATTTGAATGCTAATGCTAACTTGCTAATGCTAGCGATCTAATTCTAGTGCTAATATCTGGTCATTTTCATACTGTGCGTGTCCTCTTTGATGGAAGTAAGAGATCAGATGGCATTAATGCATATCCCTTCATGGCAATTCGAGATTAAATGGCATTAAAGCTTAACCCTTCTTGGAAATATACTAATACATGAATGTTAAAGTTTGAATGCTAATGCTAACTTGCTAATGCTAGCAATCTAATGCTATTGCTAATATCAGGTCATTTTCATACTGTACGTGTCCTTTATGATGGAAATGAGAGATCAGATGGCATTCAAAGCATAACCCTTCATGGGAATATGAGATTAAATGGCATTCAAAGCTAACCCTTCTTGTACATATGCAAAATACAGCAATGTTAAAGTTTAAATGCTAATGCTAACTTGCTAATGCTAGCGATTTAATTTTAGTGCTAATATCTGGTCATTTTCATAATGTGCGTGTCTCTATGATGGAAATAAGAGATCACATGGCATTAAAGCTTAACCCTTCTTGTAAATATGCAAATACAGTCATGTTAAAGTTTGAATGCTAATGGTGGCGATCTAATGCTAGTGCTGATATCTGGTCATTGGCAAACTGTATGTGTCCTCTATGATTGAAGTAAGAGATCAGATAGCATTAAAGCATAACCCTTCATGGCAATATGAGATTAAATGCCATTAAAGCTTAACCCTTCTTGTAAATATGCAAATACAGTCATCTTAAGTTTGAATGCAAATGCTAGCGATCTAATGCTAGTGCTAATATCTGGTCATTGTCATACTGTATGTGTCCTCTATGATGGAAATAAGAGATCAGATGGCATTAAAGAATAACCCTTCATTGCAATGTGAGATTAAATGGCATAAAAGCTTAACCCTTCTTTTACATATGCAAATACAGCAATGTTAAAGTTTGAATTCTAATGCTAACTTGCTAATGCTATCGATCTAATGCTAATGCTAATATCTGGTCATTTTTATACTGTATGTGTCCTCTATGATGGTAATGAGAGATCAGATGCCTTTAAAGCATAACCCTTCATGGGAATATGAGATTAAATGGCATTCAAGCTAACCCTTCTTGTACATATGCAAATACAGCAATGTTAAAGTTTGAATGCTAATGCTAACTTGCTAATGCTAGCGATTTAATTTTAGTGCTAATATCTGGTCATTTTCATAATGTACGTGTCCTCTATGATGGAAATAAGAGATCACATGGCATTAAAGCTTAACCCTTCTTGTAAATATGCAAATACAGTCATGTTAAAGTTTGAATGCTAATGGTGGCGATCTAATGCTAGTGCTGATATCTGGTCATTGGCAAACTGTATGTGTCCTCTATGATTGAAGTAAGAGATCAGATAGCATTAAAGCATAACCCTTCATGGCAATATGAGATTAAATGCCATTAAAGCTTAACCCTTCTTGTAAATATGCAAATACAGTCATCTTAAGTTTGAATGCAAATGCTAGCGATCTAATGCTAGTGCTAATATCTGGTCATTGTCATACTGTATGTGTCCTCTATGATGGAAATAAGAGATCAGATGGCATTAAAGAATAACCCTTCATTGCAATGTGAGATTAAATGGCATAAAAGCTTAACCCTTCTTGTACATATGCAAATACAGCAATGTTAAAGTTTGAATTCTAATGCTAACTTGCTAATGCTATCGATCTAATGCTAATGCTAATATCTGGTCATTTTTATACTGTATGTGTCCTCTATGATGGTAATGAGAGATCAGATGCCTTTAAAGCATAACCCTTCATGGGAATATGAGATTAAATGGCATTAAAGCTTCACCCTTCTCGTATATATGCAAATACAGCAATGTTAAAGTTTGAATGCTAATGCTAACTTGCTATTGCTAGCGATCTAATGCTAGTGCTAATATCTGGTCTTTCTCATACTGTATGTGTCCTCTATGATGGGAATAAGAGGTCAGATGGCATTAAAGAGTAACCCTTCATGGGAATATGAGATTAAATGGCATTCAAGCTAACCCTTCTTGTCTATATGCAAATACAGCAATGTTAAAGTTTGAAAGCTAATGCTAACTTGCTAATGCTTGCGATCTAATGCTAGTACTAATATTTGGTCATTTTCATACTGTACGTGTCCTCTATGATGGAAATAAGAGATCAGATGGCATTAAAGCAGAACCCTTCATGGGAATATGAGATTAAATGGCATTCAAGCTTAACCCTTCTTGTATATATGCAAATACAGCAATGTCTAAGTTTGAATGCTAATGCTAACTTGCTAATCCTAGCAATTTAATGTTAGTGATAATATCGGGTCATTTTCAAAATGTACGTGTCCTCTATGATGGAAATAAGAGATCAATTGGTATTTAAGCATAACGCTTCATGTGAATATGAAATTAGATGCCGTTAAAGCTTAACCCTTCTTGTAAATATGCAAATACAGTCATCTTAAAGATTGAATGCTAATGCTAGCGATCTAATGCTAGTGCTAATATCTGGTCATTGTCATACTGTATGTGTCCTCTATGATGGAAGAAAGAGATCAGATGGCATTAAAGCATAACCCTTCATTGCAATTTGAGATTAAATGGCATTAAAGCTTAATCCTTCTTGTAAATATACTAATACATAAATGTTAAAGTTTGAATGGTAATGCTAACTTGCTAATGCTAGCATTCTAATGCTATTGCTAATATCTGGTCATTTTCATACTGTACGTGTCCTCTATGATGGAAATAAGAGATCACATGGAATTAAAGCATAACCCTTCATGGGAATATGAGATTAGATGGCATTAAAAGCAACCCTTCTTGTAAATATGCAAATACAGTCATGTTAAAGTTTGAATGCTAATGCTAGCGATCTAATGCTAGTGCTAATATCTAGTCATTGTCATACTGTATGTGTCCTCTTTGATGGAAATAAGAGATCAGATCGCATTAAAGCATAACCCTTCATGGGAATATTAGATTAGATGGCATTGAAGCTTAACCCTTTTTATAAATATGCAAATACAGCACTGTTAAATTTGAATGCTAATGCTAACTTGCTAATGCTAGCGATCTAATTCTAGTGCTAATATCTGGTCATTTTCATACTGTACGTGTCCTCTTTGATGGAAGTAAGAGATCAGATGGCATTAAAGCATATCCCTTCATGGCAATTCGAGATTAAATGGCATTAAAGCTTAACCCTTCTTGGAAATATACTAATACATGAATGTTAAAGTTTGAATGCTAATGCTAACTTGCTAATGCTAGCAATCTAATGCTATTGCTAATATCAGGTCATTTTCATACTGTACGTGTCCTTTATGATGGAAATGAGAGATCAGATGGCATTCAAGCATAACCCTTCATGGGAATATGAGATTAAATGGCATTCAAGCTAACCCTTCTTGTACATATGCAAATACAGCAATGTTAAAGTTTAAATGCTAATGCTAACTTGCTAATGCTAGCGATTTAATTTTAGTGCTAATATCTGGTCATTTTCATAATGTACGTGTCCTCTATGATGGAAATAAGAGATCACATGGCATTAAAGCTTAACCCTTCTTGTAAATATGCAAATACAGTCATGTTAAAGTTTGAATGCTAATGGTGGCGATCTAATGCTAGTGCTGATATCTGGTCATTGGCAAACTGTATGTGTCCTCTATGATTGAAGTAAGAGATCAGATAGCATTAAAGCATAACCCTTCATGGCAATATGAGATTAAATGCCATTAAAGCTTAACCCTTCTTGTAAATATGCAAATACAGTCATCTTAAGTTTGAATGCAAATGCTAGCGATCTAATGCTAGTGCTAATATCTGGTCATTGTCATACTGTATGTGTCCTCTATGATGGAAATAAGAGATCAGATGGCATTAAAGAATAACCCTTCATTGCAATGTGAGATTAAATGGCATAAAAGCTTAACCCTTCTTGTACATATGCAAATACAGCAATGTTAAAGTTGGATTCTAATGCTAACTTGCTAATGCTATCGATCTAATGCTAATGCTAATATCTGGTCATTTTTATACTGTATGTGTCCTCTATGATGGTAATGAGAGATCAGATGCCTTTAAAGCATAACCCTTCATGGGAATATGAGATTAAATGGCATTAAAGCTTCACCCTTCTCGTATATATGCAAATACAGCAATGTTAAAGTTTGAATGCTAATGCTAACTTGCTATTGCTAGCGATCTAATGCTAGTGCTAATATCTGGTCTTTCTCATACTGTATGTGTCCTCTATGATGGGAATAAGAGGTCAGATGGCATTAAAGGGTAACCCTTCATGGGAATATGAGATTAAATGGCATTCAAGCTAACCCTTCTTGTCTATATGCAAATACAGCAATGTTAAAGTTTGAATGCTAATGCTAACTTGCTAATGCTTGCGATCTAATGCTAGTACTAATATTTGGTCATTTTCATACTGTACGTGTCCTCTATGATGGAAATAAGAGATCAGATGGCATTAAAGCAGAACCCTTCATGGGAATATGAGATAAATGGCATTCAAGCTTAACCCTTCTTGTATATATGCAAATACAGCAATGTTTAAGTTTGAATGCTAATGCTAACTTGCTAATCCTAGCGATTTAATGTTAGTGATAATATCGGTCATTTTCAAAATGTAATGCGGTCCTCTATGATGGAAATAAGAGATCAATTGGTATTTAAGCATAACCCTTCATGTGAATATGAAATTAGATGCCGTTAAAGCTTAACCCTTCTTGTAAATATGCAAATACAGTCATCTTAAAGATTGAATGCTAATGCTAGCGATCTAATGCTAGTGCTAATATCTGGTCATTGTCATACTGTATGTGTCCTCTATGATGGAAGAAAGAGATCAGATGGCATTAAAGCATAACCCTTCATTGCAATTTGAGATTAAATGGCATTAAAGCTTAATCCTTCTTGTAAATATACTAATACATAAATGTTAAAGTTTGAATGGTAATGCTAACTTGCTAATGCTAGCATTCTAATGCTATTGCTAATATCTGGTCATTTTCATACTGTACGTGTCCTCTATGATGGAATTGAGAGATCAGATGGCATTAAAGCATAACCCTTCATGGCAATATGTAATTAAATGGCATTCAAGCTAGCCCTTCTAGTCTATATGCAAATACAGCAATGTTAAAGTTTGAATGCTAATGCTAACTTGCTAATGCTAGCGATCTAATGCTAGTGCTAATATCTGGTCATTTTCATACTGTACGTGTCCTCTATGATGGAAATAAGACATCAGATGGCATTAAAAAGCATAACCCTTCATGGGAAAATGAGATTAAATGGCATTCAAGCTTAACCCTTCTTGTATATATGCAAATACAGCAATGTTAAAGTTTGAATGCTAATGCTAACTTGCTAATGCTAGCGATCTAATGCTAGTGCTAATATCTGGTCATTGTCATACTGTATGTGTCCTCTATCATGGAAGTAAGAGATCAGATGGCATTAAAGTATAACCCTTCATGGCAATTTTAGATTAAATGGCATTAAAGCTAAACCCTTATTGTAAATATACTAATACAGTAATGTTAAAGTTTGAATGGTAATGCTAACTTGCTAATGCTAGCAATCTAATGCTATTGCTAATATATGGTCATTTTCATACGTATCCTCTATGATGGAAATGAGAGATCAGATGGCATTAAAGCATAACGCTTCATGGGAATATGAGATTAAATGGCATTCAAGCTAACCCTTCTTGTAAATATGCAAATACAGCAATGTTAAAGTTTGAATGCTAATGCTAACTTGCTAATGCTAGCGATCTAATGCTAGTGCTAATATCTGGTCATTTTCATACTGTACGTGTCCTCTATGATGTAAATAAGAGATCAGATGGCATTAAAGCATAACCCCTCATGGGAATATGAGATTAAATGGCATTCAAGCTTAACCCTTCTTGTATATATGCAAATACAGCAATGTTAAAGTCTGAATGCTAATGCTAACTTGCTAATGCTAGCGATCTAATTTTAGTGCTAATATCTGGTCATTTTCATAATGTACGTGTCCTCTATCATGGAAATAAGAGATCACATGGCAATAAAGCATAACCCTTCATGGGTATATGAGATTAGATGGCATTAAAGCTTAACCCTTCTTGTAAATATGCAAATACAGTCATCTTAAAGTTTGAATGCTAATGCTAGCGATCTAATGCCTGTGCTAATATCTGGTCATTGTCATACTGTATGTGTCCTCTATGATGGAAGAAAAAGATCAGATGGCATTAAAGCATAACCCTTCATGGCAATTTGAGATTAAATGGCATTAAAGCTTAACCCTTCTTGTAAATACACTAATACATAAATGTTAAAGTTTGAATGGTAATGCTAACTTGCTAATGCTAGCATTCTAATGCTATTGCTAATATCTGGTCATTTTCATACTGTACGGTCCTCTATGATGGAAATGAGATCAGATGGCATTAAAGCATAACCCTTCATGGCAATATGCGATTAAATGGCATTCAAAGCTAGCCCTTCTTGTCTATATGCAAATACAGCAATGTTAAAGTTTGAATGCTAATGCTAACTTGCTAATGCTAGCGATCTAATGCTAGTGCTAATATCTGGTCATTTTCATACTGTACGTGTCCTCTATTATGGAAATAAGAGATCAGATGGCATTAAAGCATAACCCTTCATGGGAATATGAGATTAAATGGCATTCAAGCTTAACCCTTCTTGTATATATGCAAATACAGCAATGTTAAAGTTTGAATGCTAATGCTAACTTGCTAATACTAGCGATCTAATGCTAGTGCTAATATCTGGTCATTGTCATACTGTATGTGTCCTCTATCATGGAAGTAAGAGATCAGATGGCATTAAAGTATAACCCTTTATGGTAATTTTAGATTAAATGGCATTAAAGCTAAACCCTTATTGTAAATATACTAATACAGTAATGTGAAAGTTTGAATGGTAATGCTAACTTGCTAATGCTAGCAATCTAATGCTATTGCTAATATCTGGTCATTTTCATAATGTGTCCTCTATGATGGAAATGAGGGATCAGATGGCATTAAAGCATAACGCTTCATGGGAATATGAGATTAAATGGCATTCAAGCTAACCCTTCTTGTAAATATGCAAATACAGCAATGTTAAAGTTTGAATGCTAATGCTAACTTGCTAATGCTAGCGATCTAATGCTAGTGCTAATATCTGGTCATTTTCATACTGTACGTGTCCTCTATGATGGAAATAAGAGATCAGATGGCATTAAAGCATAACCCCTCATGGGAATATGAGATTAAATGGCATTCAAGCTTAACCCTTCTTGTATATATGCAAATACAGCAATGTTAAAGTTTGAATGCTAATGCTAACTTGCTAATGCTAGCGATCTAATTTTAGTGCTAATATCTGGTCATTTTCCTAATGTACGTGTCCTCTATCATGGAAATAAGAGATCACATGGCATTAAAGCATAACCCTTCATGGGAATATGAGATTAGATGGCATTAAAGCTTAACCCTTCTTGTAAATATGCAAATACAGTCATGTTAAAGTTTGAATGCTAATGCTAGCGATCTAATGCTAGTGCTAATATCTAGTCATTGTCATACTGTATTTGTCCTCTTTAATGGAAATTAGAGATCAGATCGCATTAAAGCATAACCCTTCATGGGAATATTAGATTAGATGGCATTGAAGCTTAACCCTTTTTGTAAATATGCAAATACAGCACTGTTCAATTTGAATGCTAATGCTAACTTGCTAATGCTATCGAACTAATGCTAATGCTAATATCTGGTCATTTTTATACTGTACGTGTCCTCTATGATGGAAATAAGAGATCAGATGGCATTAAAGCAGAACCCTTCACGGGAATATGAGATTAAATGGCATTCAAGCTTAACCCTTCTTGTATATATGCAAATACAGCAATGTTTAAGTTTGAATGCCAATGCTAACTTGCTAATCCTAGCGATTTAATGTTAGTGATAATATCGGGTCATTTTCAAAATGTACGTGTCCTTTAAGATGGAAATAAGAGATCAAATGGCATTTAAGCATAACCCTTCATGTGAATATGAAATTAGATGCCGTTAAAGCTTAACCCTTCTTGTAAATATGCAAATACAGTCATCTTAAAGATTGAATGCTAATGCTAGCGATCTAATGCTAGTGCTAATATCTGGTCATTGTCATACTGTATGTGTCCTCTATGATGGAAGAAATAGATCAGATGGCATTAAAGCATAACCCTTCATGGCAATTTGAGATTAAATGGCATTAAAGCTTGACCCTTCTTGTAAATATACAAATACATAAATGTTAAAGTTTGAATGGTAATGCTAACTTGCTAATGCTAGCATTCTAATGCTATTGCTAATATCTGGTCATTTTCATACTGTACGTGTCCTCTATGATGGAAATGAGAGATCAGATGGCATTAAAGCATAACCCTTCATGGCAATATCTTATTAAATGGCATTCAAGCTAGCCCTTCTTGTCTATATGCAAATACAGCAATGTTAAAGTTTGAATGCTAATGCTAACTTGCTAATGCTAGCGATCTAATGCTAGTGCTAATATCTGGTCATTTTCATACTGTACGTGTCCTCTATGATGGAAATAAGAGATCAGATGGCATTAAAGCATAACCCTTCATGGAATATGAGATTAAATGGCATTCAAGCTTAACCCTTCTTGTATATATGCAAATACAGCAATGTTAAAGTTTGAATGCTAATGCTAACTTGCTAATGCTAGCGATCTAATGCTAGTGCTAATATCTGGTCATTGTCATACTGTATGTGTCCTCTATCATGGAAGTAAGAGATCAGATGGCATTAAAGTATAACCCTTCATGGTAATTTTAGATTAAATGGCATTAAAGCTAAACCCTTATTGTAAATATACTAATACAGTAATGTTAAAGTTTGAATGGTAATGCTAACTTGCTAATGCTAGCAATCTAATGCTATTGCTAATATCTGGTCATTTTCATACGTGTCCTCTATGATGGAAATGAGAGATCAGATGGCATTAAAGCATAACGCTTCATGGGAATATGAGATTAAATGGCATTCAAGCTAACCCTTCTTGTAAATATGCAAATACAGCAATGTTAAAGTTTGAATGCTAATGCTAACTTGCTAATGCTAGCGATCTAATGCTAGTGCTAATATCTGGTCATTTTCATACTGTACGTGTCCTCTATGATGGAAATAAGAGATCAGATGGCATTAAAGCATAACCCCTCATGGGAATATGAGATTAAATGGCATTCAAGCTTAACCCTTCTTGTATATATGCAAATACAGCAATGTTAAAGTTTGAATGCTAATGCTAACTTGCTAATGCTAGCGATCTAATTTTAGTGCTAATATCTGGTCATTTTCATAATGTACGTGTCCTCTATGATGGAAATAAGAGATCACATGGCATTAAAGCATTACCCTTCATGGGAATATGAGATTAGATGGCATTAAAGCTTAACCCTTCTTGTAAATATGCAAATACAGTCATGTTAAAGTTTGAATGCTAATGCTAGCGATCTAATGCTAGTGCTAATATCTAGTCATTGTCATACTGTATGTGTCCTCTTTGATGGAAATAAGAGATCAGATCGCATTAAAGCATAACCCTTCATGGGAATATTAGATTAGATGGCATTGAAGCTTAACCCTTTTTGTAAATATGCAAATACAGCACTGTTAAATTTGAATGCTAATGCTAACTTGCTAATGCTAGCGATCTAATTCTAGTGCTAATATCTGGTCATTTTCATACTGTACGTGTCCTCTTTGATGGAAATAAGAGATCAGATGGCATTAAAGCATAACCCTTCATGGCAATATGAGATTAAATGTCATTAACGCTTAACCCTTCTTGTATATATACAAATACAGCAATGTTAAAGTTCGAATTCTAATGCTAACTTGCTAATGCTAGCGATCTAATGCTAGTGCTAATATCTTGTCATTTTCATACGGTACTTGTCTTCTATGATGGAAATAAGAGATCAGATAGCATTAAAGCATAACCCTTCAGGGGAATATGAGATTAAATGGGATTAAATCTTTACCCTTCTTTTATGAATTCAAAAACAGCGATGTTAAAGTTTGAATGCTAATGCTAATTTGCTAATGCAAGCGATCTAATGCAAGTACTAATATCTGCTCATTGTCATACTGTACGTGTCCTCTATTATGGAAATAAGAGATCAGATGGCATTAAAGCATAACCCTTCATGGGAATATGAGATTAAATGCCATTAAAGCTTAACCCTTCTTGTAAATATGCAAATACAGTCATCTTAAGTTTGAATGCAAATGCTAGCGATCTAATGCTAGTGCTAATATCTGGTCATTGTCATACTGTATGTGTCCTCTATGATGGAAATAAGAGATCAGATGGCATTAAAGAATAACCCTTCATTGCAATGTGAGATGAAATGGCATAAAAGCTAAACCCTTCTTGTACATATGCAAATACGGCAATGTTAAAGTTGGATTCTAATGCTAACTTGCTAATGCTATCGATCTAATGCTAATGCTAATATCTGGTCATTTTTATACTGTATGTGTCCTCTATGATGGTAATGAGAGATCAGATGCCTTTAAAGCATAACCCTTCATGGGAATATGAGATTAAATGGCATTAAAGCTTCACCCTTCTCGTATATATGCAAATACAGCAATGTTAAAGTTTGAATGCTAATGCTAACTTGCTATTGCTAGCGATCTAATGCTAGTGCTAATATCTGGTCTTTCTCATACTGTATGTGTCCTCTATGATGGGAATAAGAGGTCAGATGGCATTAAAGGGTAACCCTTCATGGGAATATGAGATTAAATGGCATTCAAGCTAACCCTTCTTGTCTATATGCAAATACAGCAATGTTAAAGTTTGAATGCTAATGCTAACTTGCTAATGCTTGCGATCTAATGCTAGTACTAATATTTGGTCATTTTCATACTGTACGTGTCCTCTATGATGGAAATAAGAGATCAGATGGCATTAAAGCAGAACCCTTCATGGGAATATGAGATTAAATGGCATTCAAGCTTAACCCTTCTTGTATATATGCAAATACAGCAATGTTTAAGTTTGAATGCTAATGCTAACTTGCTAATCCTAGCGATTTAATGTTAGTGATAATATCGGGTCATTTTCAAAATGTACGTGTCCTCTATGATGGAAATAAGAGATCAATTGGTATTTAAGCATAACCCTTCATGTGAATATGAAATTAGATGCCGTTAAAGCTTAACCCTTCTTGTAAATATGCAAATACAGTCATCTTAAAGATTGAATGCTAATGCTAGCGATCTAATGCTAGTGCTAATATCTGGTCATTGTCATACTGTATGTGTCCTCTATGATGGAAGAAAGAGATCAGATGGCATTAAAGCATAACCCTTCATTGCAATTTGAGATTAAATGGCATTAAAGCTTAATCCTTCTTGTAAATATACTAATACATAAATGTTAAAGTTTGAATGGTAATGCTAACTTGCTAATGCTAGCATTCTAATGCTATTGCTAATATCTGGTCATTTTCATACTGTACGTGTCCTCTATGATGGAATTGAGAGATCAGATGGCATTAAAGCATAACCCTTCATGGCAATATGTAATTAAATGGCATTCAAGCTAGCCCTTCTAGTCTATATGCAAATACAGCAATGTTAAAGTTTGAATGCTAATGCTAACTTGCTAATGCTAGCGATCTAATGCTAGTGCTAATATCTGGTCATTTTCATACTGTACGTGTCCTCTATGATGGAAATAAGACATCAGATGGCATTAAAGCATAACCCTTCATGGGAAAATGAGATTAAATGGCATTCAAGCTTAACCCTTCTTGTATATATGCAAATACAGCAATGTTAAAGTTTGAATGCTAATGCTAACTTGCTAATGCTAGCGATCTAATGCTAGTGCTAATATCTGGTCATTGTCATACTGTATGTGTCCTCTATCATGGAAGTAAGAGATCAGATGGCATTAAATTATAACCCTTCATGGCAATTTTAGATTAAATGGCATTAAAGCTAAACCCTTATTGTAAATATACTAATACAGTAATGTTAAAGTTTGAATGGTAATGCTAACTTGCTAATGCTAGCAATCTAATGCTATTGCTAATATATGGTCATTTTCATACGTATCCTCTATGATGGAAATGAGAGATCAGATGGCATTAAAGCATAACGCTTCATGGGAATATGAGATTAAATGGCATTCAAGCTAACCCTTCTTGTAAATATGCAAATACAGCAATGTTAAAAGTTTGAATGCTAATGCTAACTTGCTAATGCTAGCGATCTAATGCTAGTGCTAATATCTGGTCATTTTCATACTGTACGTGTCCTCTATGATGTAAATAAGAGATCAGATGGCATTAAAGCATAACCCCTCATGGGAATATGAGATTAAATGGCATTCAAGCTTAACCCTTCTTGTATATATGCAAATACAGCAATGTTAAAGTCTGAATGCTAATGCTAACTTGCTAATGCTAGCGATCTAATTTTAGTGCTAATATCTGGTCATTTTCATAATGTGCGTGTCCTCTATCATGGAAATAAGAGATCACATGGCAATAAAGCATAACCCTTCATGGGTATATGAGATTAGATGGCATTAAAGCTTAACCCTTCTTGTAAATATGCAAATACAGTCATCTTAAAGTTTGAATGCTAATGCTAGCGATCTAATGCCTGTGCTAATATCTGGTCATTGTCATACTGTATGTGTCCTCTATGATGGAAGAAAAAGATCAGATGGCATTAAAGCATAACCCTTCATGGCAATTTGAGATTAAATGGCATTAAAGCTTAACCCTTCTTGTAAATACACTAATACATAAATGTTAAAGTTTGAATGGTAATGCTAACTTGCTAATGCTAGCATTCTAATGCTATTGCTAATATCTGGTCATTTTCATACTGTACGTGTCCTCTATGATGGAAATGAGAGATCAGATGGCATTAAAGCATAACCCTTCATGGCAATATGCGATTAAATGGCATTCAAGCTAGCCCTTCTTGTCTATATGCAAATACAGCAATGTTAAAGTTTGAATGCTAATGCTAACTTGCTAATGCTAGCGATCTAATGCTAGTGCTAATATCTGGTCATTTTCATACTGTAAGGCGTGTCCTCTATTATGGAAATAAGAGATCAGATGGCATTAAAGCATAACCCTTCATGGGAATATGAGATTAAATGGCATTCAAGCTTAACCCTTCTTGTATATATGCAAATACAGCAATGTTAAAGTTTGAATGCTAATGCTAACTTGCTAATACTAGCGATCTAATGCTAGTGCTAATATCTGGTCATTGTCATACTGTATGTGTCCTCTATCATGGAAGTAAGAGATCAGATGGCATTAAAGTATAACCCTTTATGGCAATTTTAGATTAAATGGCATTAAAGCTAAACCCTTATTGTAAATATAATAATACAGTAATGTGAAAGTTTGAATGGTAATGCTAACTTGCTAATGCTAGCAATCTAATGCTATTGCTAATATCTGGTCATTTTCATATGTGTCCTCTATGATGGAAATGAGGGATCAGATGGCATTAAAGCATAACGCTTCATGGGAATATGAGATTAAATGGCATTCAAGCTAACCCTTCTTGTAAATATGCAAATACAGCAATGTTAAAGTTTGAATGCTAATGCTAACTTGCTAATGCTAGCGATCTAATGCTAGTGCTAATATCTGGTCATTTTCATACTGTACGTGTCCTCTATGATGGAAATAAGAGATCAGATGGCATTAAAGCATAACCCCTCATGGGAATATGAGATTAAATGGCATTCAAGCTGAACCCTTCTTGTATATATGCAAATACAGCAATGTTAAAGTTTGAATGCTAATGCTAACTTGCTAATGCTAGCGATCTAATTTTAGTGCTAATATCTGGTCATTTTCCTAATGTACGTGTCCTCTATCATGGAAATAAGAGATCACATGGCATTAAAGCATAACCCTTCATGGGAATATGAGATTAGATGGCATTAAAGCTTAACCCTTCTTGTAAATATGCAAATACAGTCATGTTAAAGTTTGAATGCTAATGCTAGCGATCTAATGCTAGTGCTAATATCTAGTCATTGTCATACTGTATTTGTCCTCTTTAATGGAAATTAGAGATCAGATCGCATTAAAGCATAACCCTTCATGGGAATATTAGATTAGATGGCATTGAAGCTTAACCCTTTTTGTAAATATGCAAATACAGCACTGTTCAATTTGAATGCTAATGCTAACTTGCTAATGCTATCGAACTAATGCTAATGCTAATATCTGGTCATTTTTATACTGTACGTGTCCTCTATGATGGAAATAAGAGATCAGATGGCATTAAAGCAGAACCCTTCACGGGAATATGAGATTAAATGGCATTCAAGCTTAACCCTTCTTGTATATATGCAAATACAGCAATGTTTAAGTTTGAATGCCAATGCTAACTTGCTAATCCTAGCGATTTAATGTTAGTGATAATATCGGGTCATTTTCAAAATGTACGTGTCCTTTAAGATGGAAATAAGAGATCAAATGGCATTTAAGCATAACCCTTCATGTGAATATGAAATTAGATGCCGTTAAAGCTTAACCCTTCTTGTAAATATGCAAATACAGTCATCTTAAAGATTGAATGCTAATGCTAGCGATCTAATGCTAGTGCTAATATCTGGTCATTGTCATACTGTATGTGTCCTCTATGATGGAAGAAATAGATCAGATGGCATTAAAGCATAACCCTTCATGGCAATTTGAGATTAAATGGCATTAAAGCTTAACCCTTCTTGTAAATATACAAATACATAAATGTTAAAGCTTGAATGGTAATGCTAACTTGCTAATGCTAGCATTCTAATGCTATTGCTAATATCTGGTCATTTTCATACTGTACGTGTCCTCTATGATGGAAATGAGAGATCAGATGGCATTAAAGCATAACCCTTCATGGCAATATGCGATTAAATGGCATTCAAGCTAGCCCTTCTTGTCTATATGCAAATACAGCAATGTTAAAGTTTGAATGCTAATGCTAACTTGCTAATGCTAGCGATCTAATGCTAGTGCTAATATCTGGTCATTTTCATACTGTACGTGTCCTCTATGATGGAAATAAGAGATCAGATGGCATTAAAGCATAACCCTTCATGGGAATATGAGATTAAATGGCATTCAAGCTTAACCCTTCTTGTATATATGCAAATACAGCAATGTTAAAGTTTGAATGCTAATGCTAACTTGCTAATGCTAGCGATCTAATGCTAGTGCTAATATCTGGTCATTGTCATACTGTATGTGTCCTCTATCATGGAAGTAAGAGATCAGATGGCATTAAAGTATAACCCTTCATGGTAATTTTAGATTAAATGGCATTAAAGCTAAACCCTTATTGTAAATATACTAATACAGTAATGTTAAAGTTTGAATGGTAATGCTAACTTGCTAATGCTAGCAATCTAATGCTATTGCTAATATCTGGTCATTTTCATACGTGTCCTCTATGATGGAAATGAGAGATCAGATGGCATTAAAGCATAACGCTTCATGGGAATATGAGATTAAATGGCATTCAAGCTAACCCTTCTTGTAAATATGCAAATACAGCAATGTTAAAGTTTGAATGCTAATGCTAACTTGCTAATGCTAGCGATCTAATGCTAGTGCTAATATCTGGTCATTTTCATACTGTGCGTGTCCTCTATGATGGAAATAAGAGATCAGATGGCATTAAAGCATAACCCCTCATGGGAATATGAGATTAAATGGCATTCAAGCTTAACCCTTCTTGTATATATGCAAATACAGCAATGTTAAAGTTTGAATGCTAATGCTAACTTGCTAATGCTAGCGATCTAATTTTAGTGCTAATATCTGGTCATTTTCATAATGTACGTGTCCTCTATGATGGAAATAAGAGATCACATGGCATTAAAGCATTACCCTTCATGGGAATATAATTAGATGGCATTAAAAGCAACCCTTCTTGTAAATATGCAAATACAGTCATGTTAAAGTTTGAATGCTAATGCTAGCGATCTAATGCTAGTGCTAATATCTAGTCATTGTCATACTGTATGTGTCTCTTTGATGGAAATAAGAGATCAGATCAGATTTAAAGCATAACCCTTCATGGGAATATTAGATTAGATGGCATTGAAGCTTAACCCTTTTTGTAAATATGCAAATACAGCACTGTTAAATTTGAATGCTAATGCTAACTTGCTAATGCTAGCGATCTAATTCTAGTGCTAATATCTGGTCATTTTCATACTGTACGTGTCCTCTTTGATGGAAATAAGAGATCAGATGGCATTAAAGCATAACCCTTCATGGCAATATGAGATTAAATGTCATTAACGCTTAACCCTTCTTGTATATATACAAATACAGCAATGTTAAAGTTCGAATTCTAATGCTAACTTGCTAATGCTAGCGATCTAATGCTAGTGCTAATATCTTGTCATTTTCATACGGTACTTGTCTTCTATGATGGAAATAAGAGATCAGATAGCATTAAAGCATAACCCTTCAGGGGAATATGAGATTAAATGGGATTAAATCTTTACCCTTCTTTTATGAATTCAAAAACAGCGATGTTAAAGTTTGAATGCTAATGCTAATTTGCTAATGCAAGCGATCTAATGCAAGTACTAATATCTGCTCATTGTCATACTGTATGTGTCCTCTATGATGGAAATAATAGATCAGATGGCATTAAAGCATAACCCTTCATGGGAATATGAGATTAAATGGCATTAAAGCTTAACCCTTCTTGTATATATGCAAATACAGCAATGTTAAATTTGAATGCTAATGCTAACTTGCTAATGCTAGCAATCTAATGCTAGTGCTAATATCTGGTCATTTTCATACTGTATGTGTCCTCTATAATGGAAATAAGAGATCAGATGGCATTAAAGCATAACCCTTCATGGGAATATGAGATTAGATGGCATTAAAGCTTAACCCTTCTTGTAAATATGCAAATACAGTCATGTTAAAATTTGAATGCTAATGCTAGCGATCTAATGCTAGTGCTGATATTTGGTCATTGTCATACTGTATGTGTCCTCTATGATGGAAGTAAGAGATCAGATGGCATTAAAGCATAAACCTTCATGGCAATTTGAGATTAAATCGCATTACAGCTTAACCCTTCTTGTAAATATACAAATACAGTAATGTTAAAGTTTGAATGCTAATGTTAACTTGCTAATACTAGCAATCTAATGCTATTGCTAATATCAGGTCATTTTCATACTGTACGTGTCCTCTATGATGGAAATAAGAGATCAGATGGCATTAAAGCATAACCCTTCATGGGAATATGAGATTAAATGCCATTAAAGCTTAACCCTTCTTGTAAATATGCAAATACAGTCATGTTAAAGTTTCAAAGCTAATGCTAGCGATCTAATGCTAGTGCTAATATCTGGTCATTGTCATACTATATGTGTCCTCTATGATGGAAATAAGAGATCAGATGGCATTAAAGCATTACCCTTCATTGCAATGTGAGATTAAATGGCATGAAAACTTAACCCTTCTTGTACATATGCAAATACAGCAATGTTAAAGTTTGAATGCTAATGCTAACTTTCTAATGCTTGCGCTCTAATGGTACTGCTAATATCTGGTCTTTCTCATACTGTTTGTGTCCTCTATGATGGAAATAAGAGGTCAGATGGCATTAAAGAATAACCCTTCATCGGATTATGAGATTAAATGGCATTCAAGATAACCCTTCTTGTATATATGCAAATACAGCAATGTTTAAGTTTGAATGCTAATGCTAACTTGCTAATCCTAGCGATTTAATGTTAGTGCTAATATCTGGTCATTTTCATAATGTACATGTCCTCTATGATGGAAATAAGAGATTACATGGCATAAAAGCATAACCCTTCATGGGAATATTAGATTAGATGGCCTTGAAGCTTAACCCTTCTTGTAAATATGCAAATTCAGCACTCTTAAATTTGAATGCTAATGCTAACTTGCTAATGCTAGCGATCTAATGCTAGTGCTAATAACTGCTCATTTTCATAATGTACGTGTCCTCTTTGATGGAAATAAGAGATCAGATGGCATTAAAGCATAACCCTTCATGGCAATATGAGATTAAATGGCATTAAAGCTTAACCCTTCTTGTAAATATCCTAATACAGTAATGTTAAAGTTTGAATGGTAATGCTAACTTGCTAATGCTAGCAATCTAATGCTATTGCTAATATCTGGTCATTTTCATACTGTACGTGTCCTCAATGATGGGAATGAGAGATCAGATGGCATTAACGCATAACCCTTCATGGGAATATGAGATTAAATGGCATTCAAGATAACCCTTCTTGTCTATATGCAAATACAGAAATGTTAAAGTTTAAATGCTAATGCTAACTTGCTAATGCTAGCGATCTAATGCTAGTGCTAATATCTGGTCATTTTCATACTGTACGTGTCCTCTATGATGGAAATAAGAGATCAGATCGCATTAAAGCATAACCCTTCATGGGAATATGAGATTAAATGGCATTCAAGCTTAACCCTTCTTGTATATATGCAAATACAGCAATGTTAAAGTTTGAATGCTAATGCTAACTTGCTAAATCTAACGATTTAATTTTAGTGCTAATATCTGGTCATTTTCATAATGTACGTGTCCTCTATGATGGAAATAAGAGATCACATGGCATTAAAGCATAACCCTTCATGGGAATATGAGATTAGATGGCATTAAAGCTTAACCCTTCTTGTAAATATGCAAATACAGTCATGGTAAAGTTTGAATGCTAACGCTAGCTATCTAATGCCAGTGCTAATATGTAGTCATTGTCATACTGTATGTGTCTTCTTTGATGGAAATAAGAGATCAGATCGCATTAAAGCATAACCCTTCATGGGAATATTAGATTAGATGGCATTGAAGCTTAACCCTTCTTGTACATATGCAAATACAGCACTGTTAAATTTGAATGCTAATGCTAACTTGCTAATGCTAGCGATCTAATGCTAGTGCTAATATCTGGTCATTGTCATACTGTACGTGTCCTCTTTGATGGAAATAAGAGATCAGTTGGCATTAATGCATAACCATGGCAATATGAGATTAAATGGCATTTAAGCTTAACCCTTCTTGTATATATACAAATACAACAATGTAAAAGTTTGAATGCTAATGCTAACTTGCTAATGCTAGCGATCTAATGCTAGTACTAATATTTGGTCATTTTCATACTGTACGTGTCCTCTATGATGGAAATAAGAGATCAGATGGCATTAAAGCAGAACCCTTCATGGGAATATGAGATTAAATGGCATTCAAGCTTAACCCTTCTTGTATATATGCAAATACAGCACTGTTAAATTTGAATGCTAATGCTAACTTGCTAATGCTAGCGATCTAATGCTAGTGCTAATATTTGGTCATTTTCATACTGTACGTGTCCTCTATGATGGAAATAAGAGATCAGATCGCATTAAAGCATAACCCTTCATGGCAATTTGATATTAAATGGCATTAAAGCTTAACCCTTCTTGTAAATATACTAATACATAAATGTTAAAGTTTGAATGGTAATGCTAACTTGCTAATGCTAGCATTCTAATGCAATTGCCAATATCTGGTCATTTTCATACTGTACGTGTCCTCTATGATGGAAATGAGAGATCAGATGGCATTAAAGCATAACCCTTCATGACAATATGCGATTAAATGGCATTCAAGCTAACCCTTCTTGTCTATATGCAAATACAGCAATGTTAAAGTTTGAATGCTAATGCTAACTTGCTAATGCTAGCGATTTAATTTTAGTGCTAATATCTGGTCATTTTCATAATGTACGTGTCCTCTATGATGGAAATAAGAGATCACATGGCATTAAAGCATAACCCTTCATGGGAATATGAGATTAGATGGCATTAAAGCTTAACCCTTCTTGTAAATATGCAAATACAGTCATGGTAAAGTTTGAATGCTAACGCTAGCTATCTAATGCTAGTGCTAATATGTAGTCATTGTCATACTGTATGTGTCTTCTTTGATGGAAATAAGAGATCAGATCGCATTAAAGCATAACCCTTCATGGGAATATTAGATTAGATGGCATTGAAGCTTAACCCTTCTTGTACATATGCAAATACAGCACTGTTAAATTTGAATGCTAATGCTAACTTGCTAATGCTAGCGATCTAATGCTAGTGCTAATATCTGGTCATTGTCATACTGTACGTGTCCTCTTTGATGGAAATAAGAGATCAGTTGGCATTAATGCATAACCATGGCAATATGAGATTAAATGGCATTTAAGCTTAACCCTTCTTGTATATATACAAATACAACAATGTAAAAGTTTGAATGCTAATGCTAACTTGCTAATGCTAGCGATCTAATGCTAGTACTAATATTTGGTCATTTTCATACTGTACGTGTCCTCTATGATGGAAATAAGAGATCAGATGGCATTAAAGCAGAACCCTTCATGGGAATATGAGATTAAATGGCATTCAAGCTTAACCCTTCTTGTATATATGCAAATACAGCACTGTTAAATTTGAATGCTAATGCTAACTTGCTAATGCTAGCGATCTAATGCTAGTGCTAATATTTGGTCATTTTCATACTGTACGTGTCCTCTATGATGGAAATAAGAGATCAGATCGCATTAAAGCATAACCCTTCATGGCAATTTGATATTAAATGGCATTAAAGCTTAACCCTTCTTGTAAATATACTAATACATAAATGTTAAAGTTTGAATGGTAATGCTAACTTGCTAATGCTAGCATTCTAATGCAATTGCCAATATCTGGTCATTTTCATACTGTACGTGTCCTCTATGATGGAAATGAGAGATCAGATGGCATTAAAGCATAACCCTTCATGACAATATGCGATTAAATGGCATTCAAGCTAACCCTTCTTGTCTATATGCAAATACAGCAATGTTAAAGTTTGAATGCTAATGCTAACTTGCTAATGCTAGCGATTTAATTTTAGTGCTAATATCTGGTCATTTTCATAATGTACGTGTCCCCTATGATGGAAATAAGACATCACATGGCATTAAAGCATAACCCTTCATGGGAATATGAGATGAGATGGCATTAAAGCTTGACCCTTCTTGTAAATATGCCAATACAGTCATGTTAAAGTTTGAATGCTAATGCTAGCGATCTAATGCTAGTGCTGATATCTGGTCATTGTCATACTGTATGTGTCCTCTATGATGGAAGTAAGAGATCAGATGGCATTAAAGCATAACCCTTCATGGCAATTTGAGATTAAATGGCATTAAAGCTTAACCCTTCTTGTAAATATACAAATACAGTAATGTTAAAGTTTGAATGCTAATGCTTACTTGCTAATGCTAGCAATCTAATGCTATTGCTAATATCAGGTCATTTTCATACTGTACGTGTCCTCTATGATGGAAATAAGAGATCAGATAGCATTAAAGCATAACCCTTCATGGGAATATGAGATTAAATGCCATTAAAGCTTAACCCTTCTTGTAAATATGCAAATTCAGTCATGTTAAAGTTTCAATGCTAATGCTAGCGATCTAATGCTATTGATAATATCTGGTCTTTGTCATACTATATGTGTCCTCTATGATGGAAATAAGAGATCAGATGGCATTAAAGCATAACCCTTCATTGCAATGTGAGATTAAATGGCATTAAAGCTTAACCCTTCTTGTACATATGCAAATACAGCAATGTTAAAGTTTGAATGCTAATGCTAACTTTCTAATGCTTGCGATCTAATGGTAGTGCTAATATCTGCTCTTTCTCATACTGTATGTGTCCTCTATGATGGAAATAAGAGGTCAGATGGCATTAAAGAATAACCCTTCATCAGAATATGAGATTAAATGGCATTCAAGATAACCCTTCTTGTCTATATGCAAATACAGCAATGTTAAAGTTTGAATGCTAATGCTAACTTGCTATTGCTAGCGATCTAATGCTAGTGCTAATATTTGGTCATTTTCATAATGTACGTGTCCTCTATGATGGAAATAAGAGATCACATGGCATTAAAGGATAACCCTTCATGGGAATATTAGATTAGATGGCCTTGAAGCTTCACCCTTCTTCTACATATCCAAATTCAGCACTCTTAAATTTGAATGCTAATGCTAACTTGCTAATGCTAGCGATCTAATGCTAGTGCTAATATCTGCTCATTTTCATACTGTACGTGTCCTCTTTGATGGAAATAAGAGATCAGATGGCATTAAAGCATATCCCTTCATGGCAAAATGAGATTAAATGGCATTAAAGCTTAACCCTTCTTGTAAATATACTAATACAGTAATGTTAAAGTTTGAATGGTGATGCTAACTTGCTAATGCTAGCAATCTAATGCTATTGCTAATATCTGGTCATTTTCATACTGTACGTGTCCTCAATGATGGGAATGAGAGATCAGATGGCATTAACGCATAACCCTTCATGGGAATATGAGATTAAATGGCATTCAAGATAACCCTTCTTGTCTATATGCAAATACAGAAATGTTAAAGTTTGAATGCTAATGCTAACTTGCTAATGCTAGCAATCTAATGCTATTGCTAATATCAGGTCATTTTCATACTGTACGTGTCCTCTATGATGGAAATAAGAGATCAGATGGCATTAAAGCATAACCCTTCATGGGAATATGAGATTTAATGCCTTTAAAGCTTAACCCTTCTAGTAAATATGCAAATACAGTCATCTTAAAGTTTGAATGCTAATGCTAGCGATCTAATGCTAGTGCTAATATCTGGTCATTGTCATACTGTATGTGTCCTCTATGATGGAAATAAGAGATCAGATTGCATTAAAGCCTAACCCTTCATGGGAATATTAGATTAGATGGCATTGAAGCTTAACCCTTCTTGTACATATGCAAATACAGCACTGTTAAATTTGAATGCTAATGCTAACTTGCTAATGCTAGCGATCTAATGCTAGTGCTAATATCTGGTCATTTTCATACTGTACGTGTCCTCTTTGATGGAAATAAGAGATCAGTTGGCATTAAAGCATAACCCTTCATGGCAATATGAGATTAAATGGCATTAAAGCTTAACCCTTCTTGTATATATACAAATACAACAATGTAAAAGTTTGAATGCTAATGCTAACTTGCTAATGCTAGCGATCTAATGCTAGTACTAATATTTGGTCATTTTCATACTGTACGTGTCCTCTATGATGGAAATAAGAGATCAGATGGCATTAAAGCAGAACCCTTCATGGGAATTTCAGATTAAATGGCATTCAAGCTTAACCCTTCTTGTATATATGCAAATACAGCACTGTTAAATTTGAATGCTAATGCTAACTTGCTAATGCTAGCGATTTAATTTTAGTGCTAATATCTGCTCATTTTCATAATGTACGTGTCCCCTATGATGGAAATAAGAGATCACATGGCATTAAAGCATAACCCTTCATGGGAATATGAGATTAGTTGACATTAAAGCTTAACCCTTCTTGTAAATATGCCAATACAGTCATGTTAAAGTTTGAATGCTAATGCTAGCGATCTAATGCTAGTGCTGATATCTGGTCATTGTCATACTGTATGTGTCCTCTATGATGGAAGTAAGAGATCAGATGGCATTAAAGCATAACCCTTCATGGCAATTTGAGATTAAATGGCATCAAATCTTAACCCTTCTTGTAAATATACAAATACAGTAATGTTAAAGTTTGAATGCTAATGCTAACTTGCTAATGCTAGCAATCTAATGCTATTGCTAATATCAGGTCATTTTCATACTGTACGTGTCCTCTATGATGGAAATAAGAGATCAGATGGCATTAAAGCATAACCCTTCATGGCAATATGAGATTAAATGGCATTAAAGCTTAACCCTTCTTGTAAATATACTAATACAGTAATGTTAATGTTTGAATGGTAATGCTAACTTGTTAATGCTAGCAATCTAATGCTATTGCTAATATCTGGTCATTTTCATACTGTACGTGTCCTCAATGATGGGAATGAGAGATCAGATGGCATTAACGCATAACGCTTCATGGGAATATGAGATTAAATGCCTTTAAAGCTTTACCCTTCTTGTAAATATGCAAATACAGTCATGTTAAAGCTTCAATGCTAATGCTAGCGATCTAATGCTATTCCTAATATCTGGTCATTGTCATACTATATGTGTCCTCTATGATGGAAATAAGAGATCAGATGGCATTAAAGCATAACCCTTCATTGCAATGTGAGATTAAATGGCATTAAAGCTTAACCCTTCTTGTACATATGCAAATACAGCAATGTTAAAGTTTGAATGCTAATGCTAACTTTCTAATGCTTGCGATCTAATGGTAGTGCTAATATCTGCTCTTTCTCATACTGTATGTGTCCTCTATAATGGAAATAAGAGGTCAGATTGCATTAAAGAATAACCCTTCATCGGAATATGAGATTAAATAGCATTCAAGCTTAACCCTTCTTGTATATATGCAAATACAGCAATGTGTAAGTTTGAATGCTCAGGCTAACTTGCTACTCCTAGCGATTTAATGTTAGTGCTAATATCTGGTCATTTTCATAATGTACGTGTCCTCTATGATGGAAATAAGAGATCACATGGCATTAAAGCATAACCCTTCATGGGAATATTAGATTAGATGGCCTTGAAGCTTAAACCTTCTTGTAAATATGCAAATTCAGCACTCTTAAATTTGAATGCTAATGCTAACCTGCTAATGCTAGCGATCAAATGCTAGTGCTAATATCTGCTCATTTTCATACTGTACGTGTCCTCTTTGATGGAAATAAGAGATCAGATGGCATTAAAGCATAACCCTTCATGGCAATATGAGATTAAATGGCATTAAAGCTTAACCCTTCTTGTAAATATACTAATACAGTAATGTAAAAGTTTGAATGGTAATGCTAACTTGCAAATGCTAGCAATCTAATGCTATTGCTAATATCTGGTCATTTTCATACTGTACGTGTCCTCAATGATGGGAATGAGAGATCAGATGGCATTAACGCATAACCCTTCATGGGAATATGAGATTAGATGGCATTAAAGCTTAACCCTTCTTGTAAATATGCCAATACAGTCATGTTAAAGTTTGAATGCTAATGCTAGCGATCTAATGCTAGTGCTGATATCTGGTCATTGTCATACTGTATGTGTCCTCTATGATGGAAGTAAGAGATCAGATGGCATTAAAGCATAACCCTTCATGGCAATTTGAGATTAAATGGCATTAAAGCTTACCCCTTCTTGTAAATATACAAATACAGTAATGTTAAAGTTTGAATGCTCATGCTAACTTGCTAATGCTAGCAATCTAATGCTATTGCTAATATCAGGTCATTTTCATACTGTACGTGTCCTCTATGATGGAAATAAGAGATCAGATGGCATTAAAGCATAACCCTTCATGGCAATATGACATTAAATGGCATTAAAGCTTAACCCTTCTTCTAAATATGCAAATACAGCACTGTTAAATTTGAATGCTAATGCTAACTTGCTAATGCTAGCGATCTAATGCTAGTGCTAATATCTGGTCATTTTCATACTGTATGTGTCCTCTATAATGGAAATAAGAGATCACATGGCATTTAAGCATAACCCTTCATGTGAATATGAAATTAGATGCCGTTAAAGCTTAACACTTCTTGTAAATGTACAAATACAGTCATCTTAAAGTTTGAATGCTAATGCTAGCGATCTAATGCTAGTGCTAATATCTGGTCATTGTCATACTGTATGTGTCCTCTATGATGGAAGAAAGAGATCAGATGGCATTAAAGCATAACCCTTCATGGCAATTTGAGATTAAATGGCATTAAAGCTCAACCCTTCTTGTGACTAATACATAAATGTTAAAGTTTGAATGCTAATGCTAACTTGCTAATGCTAGCGATCTAATTTTAGTGCTAGTATCTGCTCATTTTCATAATGTACGTGTCCTCTATGATGGAAATAAGAGATCACATGGCATTAAAGCATAACCCTTCATGGGAATATGAGATTAGATGGCATTAAAGCTTAACCCTTCTTGTAAATATGCAAATACAGTCATGTTAAAGTTTGAATGCTAATGCTAGCGATCTAATGCTAGTGCTAATATCTAGTCATTGTCATACTGTATGTGTCCTCTTTGATGGAAATAAGACATCAGATCGCATTAAAGCATAACCCTTCATGGGAATATTAGATTAGATGGCATTGAAGCTTAACCCTTCTTGTACATATACTAATACATAAATGTTAAAGTTTGAATGGTAATGCTAACATGCTAATGCTAGCATTCTAATGCTTTTGCTAATATCTGGTCATTTTCATACTGTACGTGTCCTCTATGATGGAAATGAGAGATCAGATGGCATTAAAGCATAACCCTTCATGGCAATATGCGATTAAATGGCATTCAAGCTAACCCTTCTTGTCTATATGCAAATACAGCACTGTTAAAGTTTGAATGCTAATGCTAACTTGCTAATGCTAGCGATCTAATGCTAGTGCTAATATCTGGTCATTGTCATACTGTATGTGTCCTCTATCATGGAAGTAAGAGATCAGATGGCATTCAAGTATAACCCTTCATGGCAATTTGAGATTAAATGGCATTAAAGCTTAACCCTTATTGTAAATATACTAATACAGTAATGTTAAAGTTTGAATGTTAATGCTAACTTGCTAATGCTAGCAATCTAATGCTATTGCTAATATCTGGTCATTTTCATACGTGTCCTCTTTGATGGAAATGAGAGATCCGATGGCATTAAAGCATAACGCTTCATGGGAATATTAGATTAGATGGCATTGAAGCTTAACCCTTTTTGTAAATATGCAAATACAGCACTGTTAAATTTGAATGCTAATGCTAAATTGCTAATGCTAGCGATCTAATGCTAGTGCTAATATCTGGTCATTTTCATACTGTACGTGTCCTCTATGATGGAAATAAGAGATCAGATGGCATTAAAGCATAACCCCTCATGGGAATATGAGATTAAATGGCATTCAAGCTTAACCCTTCTTGTATATATGCAAATACAGCAATGTTAAAGTTTGAATGCTAATGCTAACTTGCTAATGCTAGCGATCTAATTTTAGTGCTAATATCTGGTCATTTTCATAATGTACGTGTCCTCTATGATGGAAATAAGAGATCACATGGCATTAAAGCATAACCCTTCATGAGAATATGAGATTAGATGGCAATAAAGCTTAACCCTTCTTGTAAATATGCAAATACAGTCATGTTAAAGTTTGAATGCTAATGCTAGCGATCTAATGCTAGTGCTAATATCTAGTCATTGTCATACTGTATGTGTCCTCTTTGATGGAAAGAAGAGATCAGATCGCATTAAAGCATAACCCTTCATGGGAATATTAGATTAGATGGCCTTGAAGCTTAACCCTTTTTGTAAATATGCAAATACAGCACTGTTAAATTTGAATGCTAATGCTAACTTGCAAATTCTAGCGATCAAATGCTAGTGCCAATATCTTGTCATTTTCATACTGTACGTGTCCTCTATAATGGAAATAAGAGATCACATGGCATTAAAGCATAACCCTTTATGGAATATGAGATTAAATGGCATTCAAAATTAACACTTCTTGTATATAAGCAAATACAGCAATGTTAAAGTTTGAATGCTAATGCTAACTTGCTAATGCTAGCGATTTAATTTTAGTGCTATTATCTGGTCATTTTCATAATGTACGTGTCCTCTATGTTGGAAATAAGAGATCACATGGCATTAAAGCATAACCCTTCATGGGAATATGAGATTAGATGGCATTAAAGCTAAACCCTTCTTGTCAATATGCAAATACAGTCATGTTAAAGTTTGAATGCTAACGCTAGCGATCTAATGCTAGTGCTAATATCTAGTCATTGTCAAACTGTATGTGTCCTCTTTGATGGAAATAAGAGATCAGATCGCATTAAAGCATAACCCTTCATGGGAATACTAGATTAGATGGCATTGAAGCTTAACCCTTCTTTTAAATATGCAAATACAGCACTGTTAAATTTGAATGCTAATGCTAATTTGCTAATGCTAGCGATCTAATGCTAGTGCTAATATCTGGTCATTTTTATCCTGTACTGTCCCCTTTGATGCAAATAAGAGATCAGATGGCATTAAAGCATAACCCTTCATGGTAATATGAGATTAAATGGCATTAAAGCTTTACCGTTCTTGTATATATAGAAATACAGCAATGTTAAATTTCGAATTCTAATGCTAACTTGCTAATGCTAGCGATCTAATGCTAGTGCTAATATCTTGTCATTTTCATACGGTACTTGACTTCTATGATGGAAATAAGAGATCAGATGGCATTAAAGCATAACCCTTCATGGGAATATGAGATCAAATTGCATTAAAGCTTAACCCTTCTTGTACATATGCAAATACAGCAATGTTAAAAGTTTGAATTCTAATGCTAACTTGCTAATGCAAAGCGATCTAATGCTAGTGCTAGTATCTGGTCATTTTCATACTGTACGTGTCCTCTATGATGGAAATGAGAGATCAGATGCCTTTAAAGCATGACCCTTCATGCGAATATGAGATTAGATGGCATTAAAGCTTAACCCTTCTTGTAAATATGCAAATACAGTCATGTTAAAGTTTGAATGCTAATGCTAGCGATCTAATGCTAGTGCTAATATCTAGTCATTGTCATACTGTATGTTTCCTCTTTGATGGAAATAAGAGATCAGATCTTATTAAAGCATAACCCTTCATGGGAATATTAGATTAGATGGCATTAAAGCTTAACCGTTCTTTTATAAATTCAAATACAGCAATGTTAAAGTTTGAATGCTAAGGCTAACTTGCTAATGCTAGCGATCTAATGCTAGTGCTAATATCCCGTCATTTTCATACTGTATGTGTCCTCTATGATGGAAATAAGAGATCAGATGGCAAAAAGCACAACCCTTCATGGCAATATGAGATTAAATGGCATTAAAAAGCTTAACCCTTCCTGTATGTATACAAATACAGCAATGTTAAAGTTTGAATGCTAATGCTTACTTGCTAATGCTAGCGATCTAATGCTAATGCTAATATCTGCTCATTGTCATACTGTACGTGTCCTCTATGATGTAACTAAGAGATCAGATGGCATTAAAGCATTACCCTTCATGGCAATATGAGATTAAATGGCATTAAATCTTAACCCTCCTAGTATATATGCAAATACAGCACTGTTAAATTTGAATACTAAAGCTAACTTGCTAATTCTAGCGATCTAATGCTCGTGCTAATATCTAGTCATTGTCATACTTTATGTGTCCTCTATGATGGAAATAAGAGATCAGATGGCATTAAAGCTTAACCCTTCATGGGATTATGAGATTAAATGGCATTAAAGCTTAACCCTTCTTTTATATATGCAAATACAGCAATGTTAAATTTGAATGGTAATGCTAACTTGCTAATGCTAGCGATCTAATGCTAGTGCTAATATCTGGTCATTTTCATACTGTACGTGTCCTCTATAATGGAAAAAAGAGATCACATTGCATTAAAGCATAACCCTTCATGGGAATATGAAATTAGATGCCATTAAAGCTTAACTCTCCTTGAAAATATGCAAATACAGTCATGTTAAAGTTTGAATGCTAATGCTAGCGATCTAATGCTAGTGCTAATATCTGGTCATTGTCATACTGTATGTGTCCTCTGTGATGGAAGTAAGAGATCAGATGGCATTAAAGCATAACCCTTCATGGCAATTTGAGATTAAATGGCATTAAAGCTCAACCCTTCTTGTAAATATACTAATACAGTAATGTTAAAGTTTGAATGCTATTGCTAACTTGCTAATGCAAGAAATCAAATGCTATGGTTAATATCTGGTCATTTTCATACTGTATGTGTCCTCTATGATGGAAATTAGAGATCAGATGGCATTTAAACATAACCCTGCATGGCAATGTGAGATTAATTGGCATTAAAGCTTAACCCTTCTTGTACATATGCATATACAGCAATGTTAAAGTTTGAATTCTAATGCTAACTTGCTAATGCTCGTGATCTAATGCTAGTGCTAATATCTTTTCATTTTCATACGGTACTTGTCTTCTATGATGGAAATAAGAGATCAGATGGCATTAAAGCATAACCCTTCATGGGAATATGAGATTAAATGGCATTAAAAGCAACCCTTCTTATACATATGCAAATACAGCAATGTTAAAGTTTGAATTCTAATGCTAACTTGCTAATGCTCGCGATCTAATGCTAGTGCTAGTATCTGGTCATTTTCATACTGTACGTGACCTCTATGATGGAAATGAGAGATCAGATGCCTTTAAAGCATGACCCTTAATGGGAATATGAGATTAGATGGCATGAAAGCTTAACCGTTCTTTTATAAATTCAAATACAGCAATGTTAAAGTTTGAATGCTAAGGCTAACTTGCTAATGCTAGCGATCTAATGCTAGTGCTAATATCCGGTCATTTTCATACTGTACGTGTCCTCTATGATGGAAATAAGAGATCAGATGGCAAAAAAGCACAACCCTTCATGGCAATATGAGATTAAATGGCATTAAAGCTTAACCCTTCTTGTATGTATACAAATACAGCAATGTTAAAGTTTGAATGCTAATGCTAACTTGCTAATGCTAGCGATCCAATGCTAGTGCTAATATCTGCTCATTGTCATACTGTACGTGTCCTCTATGATGGAACTAAGAGATCAGATGGCATTAAAGCATAACCCTTCATGGCAATATGAGATTAAATGGCATTAAATCTTAACCCTCCTAGTATATATGCAAAAACAGCACTGTTAAATTTGAATACTAATGCTAACTTGCTAATTCTAGCGATCTAATGCTATTGCTAATATCTAGTCATTGTCATACTTTATGTGTCCTCTATGATGGAAATAAGAGATCAGATGGCATTAAAGCTTAACCCTTCAAGGGATTATGAGATTAAATGGCATTAAAGCTTCACCCTTCTTTTATATATGCAAATACAGCAATGTTTAATTTGAATGCTAATGCTAACTTGCTAATGCTAGCGATCTAATGCTAGTGCTAATATCTTGTCATTTTCATACTGTACGTGTCCTCTATAATAGAAATAAGAGATCACATTGCATTAAAGCATAACTCTTCATGGGAATATGAAATTAGATGCCATTAAAGCTTAACTCTCCTTGTAAATATGCAAATACAGTCATGTTAAAGTTTGAATGCTAATGCTAGCGATCTAATGCTAGTGCTAATATCTGGTCATTGTCATACTGTATGTGTCCTCTATGATGGAAGTAAGAGATCAGATGGCAATAAAGCATAACCCTTCATGGCAATTTGAGATTAAATGGCATTAAAGCTCAACCCTTCTTGTAAATATACTAATACAGTAATGTTAAAGTTTGAATGCTATTGCTAACTTGCTAATGCTAGAAATCAAATGCTATTGTTAATATCTGGTCATTTTCATACTGTATGTGTCCTCTATGATGGAAATTAGAGATCAGATGGCATTAAAACATAACCCTTCATGGCAATGTGAGATTAAATGGCATTAAAGCTTAACCCTTCTTGTACATATGCAAATACAGCAATGTTAAAGTTTGAATTCTAATGCTAACTTGCTAATGCTCGCGATCTAATGCTAGTGCTAATATCTGGTCATTTTCATACGGTACTTGTCTTCTATGATGGAAATAAGAGATCAGATGGCATTAAAGCATAACCCTTCATGGGAATATGAGATTAAATGGCATTAAAAGCTTAACCCTTCTTATACATATGCAAATACAGCAATGTTAAAGTTTGAATTCTAATGCTAACTTGCTAATGCTCGCGATCTAATGCTAGTGGTAGTATCTGGTCATTTTCATACTGTGCGTGACCTCTATGATGGAAATGAGAGATCAGATGCCTTTAAAGCATGACCCTTCATGGGAATATGAGATTAGATGGCATGAAAGCTTAACCCTTCTTGTAAATATGCAAATACAGTCATGTTAAAGTTTGAATTCTAATGCTAACTTGCTAATGCTCGCGATCTAATGCTAGTGCTAATATCTGGTCATTTTCATAAATGTACTTGTCTTCTATGATGGAAATAAGAGATCAGATGGCATTAAAGCATAACCCTTCATGGGAATATGAGATTAAATGGCATTAAAAACAACCCTTCTTATACATATGCAAATACAGCAATGTTAAAGTTTGAATTCTAATGCTAACTTGCTAATGCTCGCGATCTAATGCTAGTGCTAATATCTAGTCATTGTCATACTGTATGTTTCCTCTTTGATGGAAATAAGAGATCAGATCTTATTAAAGCATAACCCTTCATGGGAATATTAGATTAGATGGCATTGAAGATTAGACCTTCTTGTAAATATGCAAAATCAGCTCTGTTAAATTTGAATGCTAATGCTAACTTGCTAATGCTAGTGATCGAATGCTAGTGCTAATATCTGGTCATTTTCATACTGTACGTGTCCTCTTTGATGGAAATAAGAGATCAGATGGGATTTAAGCATAACCCTTCATGGCAATATGAGATTAAATGGCATTAAAGCTTAACCCTTCTTGTATATATACGAATACAGCAATGTTAAAGTTCGAATTCTAATTCTAACTTGCTAATGCTACCGATCTAATGCCAGTGCCAATATCTTGTCATTTTCATACGGTACTTGTCTTATATGATGGAAATAAGAGATCAGATGGCATTAAGGAATAACCCTTCATTGGAATATGAGATTAAATGGCATTAAAGCTTAACCCTTCTTGTATATATACAAATAAAAGAATGTAAAAGTTTGAATGCTAATGCTAACTTGCTAATGCTAGCGATCTAATGCTAGTGCTAATATCTGCTCATTGTCATACTGTACGTGTCCTCTATGATGGAAATAAGAGATCAGATGGCATTAAAGAATCACCCTTCATGGCAATATGAGATTAAATGGCATTAAATCTTAACCCTCCTAGTATATATGCAAATACAGCACTGTTAAATTTGAATGCTAATGCTAACTTGCTAATTCTAGCGATCTAATGCTAGTGCTAATATCTGGTCATTTTCATACTTTACGTGTCCTCTATGATGGAAATAAAAGATCAGATGGCATTAAAGCATAACCCTTCATGGGAATATGAGATTAAATGGCATTAAAGCTTAACCCTTCTTTTATATATGCAAATACAGCAATGTTAAATTTGACTGCTAATGCTAACTTGCTAATGCTAGCGATCTAATGCTAGTGCTAATTTCTGATCATTTTCATACTGTACGTGTCCTCTTTAATGGAAATAAGAGATTACATGGCATTAAAGCATTACCCTTTATGGGAATATGAGATTAAATGGCATTCAAGCTTAACCCTTCTTGTATATAAGCAAATACAGCAATGTTAAAGTTTGAATGCTAATGCTAACTTGCTAATGCTAGCGATTTAATTTTAGTGCTAATATCTGGTCATTTTCATAATGTACGTGTCCTCTATGTTGGAAATGAGAGATCACATGGCATTAAAGCATAACCCTTCATGGGAATATGAGATTAGATGGCATTAAAGCTTAACCCTTCTTGTAAATATGCAAATACAGTCATGTTAAAGTTTGAATGCTAACGCTAGCGATCTAATGCTAGTGCTGATATCTAGTCATTGTCATACTGTATGTGTCCTCTTTGATGGAAATAAGAGATCAGATCGCATTAAAGCATAACCCTTCATGGGAATATGAGATTAAATGGCATTAAAGCTTAACCCTTATTGTAAATATACTAATACAGTAATGTTAAAGTTTGAATGTTAATGCTAACTTGCTAATGCTAGCAATCTAATGCTATTGCTAATATCTGGTCATTTTCATACGTGTCCTCTTTAATGGAAATGAGAGATCCGATGGCATTAAAGCATAACGCTTCATGGGAATATTAGATTAGATGGCATTGAAGCTTAACCCTTTTTGTAAATATGCAAATACAGCACTGTTAAATTTGAATGCTAATGCTAACTTGCTAATGCTAGCGATCTAATGCTAGTGCTAATATCTGGTCATTGTCATACTGTATGTGTCCTCTTTGATGGAAAGAAGAGATCAGATCGCATTAAAGCATAACCCTTCATGGGAATATTAGATTAGATGGCATTGAAGCTTAACCCTTTTTGTAAATATGCAAATACAGCACTGTTAAATTTGAATGCTAATGCTAACTTGCAAATTCTAGCGATCAAATGCTAGTGCCAATATCTTGTCATTTTCATACTGTACGTGTCCTCTATAATGGAAATAAGAGATCACATGGCATTAAAGCATAACCCTTTATGGGAATATGAGATTAAATGGCATTCAAGCTTAACACTTCTTGTATATAAGCAAATACAGCAATGTTAAAGTTTGAATGCTAATGCTAACTTGCTAATGCTAGCGATTTAATTTTAGTGCTATTATCTGGTCATTTTCATAATGTACGTGTCCTCTATGTTGGAAATAAGAGATCACATGGCATTAAAGCATAACCCTTCATGGGAATATGAGATTAGATGGCATTAAAGCTAAACCCTTCTTGTCAATATGCAAATACAGTCATGTTAAAGTTTGAATGCTAACGCTAGCGATCTAATGCTAGTGCTAATATCTAGTCATTGTCAAACTGTATGTGTCCTCTTTGATGGAAATAAGAGATCAGATCGCATTAAAGCATAACCCTTCATGGGAATACTAGATTAGATGGCATTGAAGCTTAACCCTTCTTTTAAATATGCAAATACAGCACTGTTAAATTTGAATGCTAATGCTAATTTGCTAATGCTAGCGATCTAATGCTAGTGCTAATATCTGGTCATTTTCATACTGTACTGTCCCCTTTGATGCAAATAAGAGATCAGATGGCATTAAAGCATAACCCTTCATGGTAATATGAGATTAAATGGCATTAAAGCTTTACCGTTCTTGTATATATAGAAATACAGCAATGTTAAATTTCGAATTCTAATGCTAACTTGCTAATGCTAGCGATCTAATGCTAGTGCTAATATCTTGTCATTTTCATAATGGCATTTGACTTCTATGATGGAAATAAGAGATCAGATGGCATTAAAGCATAACCCTTCATGGGAATATGAGATCAAATTGCATTAAAGCTTAACCCTTCTTGTACATATGCAAATACAGCAATGTTAAAGTTTGAATTCTAATGCTAACTTGCTAATGCAAGCGATCTAATGCTAGTGCTAGTATCTGGTCATTTTCATACTGTACGTGTCCTCTATGATGGAAATGAGAGATCAGATGCCTTTAAAGCATGACCCTTCATGCGAATATGAGATTAGATGGCATTAAAGCTTAACCCTTCTTGTAAATATGCAAATACAGTCATGTTAAAGTTTGAATGCTAATGCTAGCGATCTAATGCTAGTGCTAATATCTAGTCATTGTCATACTGTATGTTTCCTCTTTGATGGAAATAAGAGATCAGATCTTATTAAAGCATAACCCTTCATGGGAATATTAGATTAGATGGCATTAAAGCTTAACCGTTCTTTTATAAATTCAAATACAGCAATGTTAAAGTTTGAATGCTAAGGCTAACTTGCTAATGCTAGCGATCTAATGCTAGTGCTAATATCCGGTCATTTTCATACTGTACGTGTCCTCTATGATGGAAATAAGAGATCAGATGGCAAAAAAGCACAACCCTTCATGGCAATATGAGATTAAATGGCATTAAAGCTTAACCCTTCCTGTATGTATACAAATACAGCAATGTTAAAGTTTGAATGCTAATGCTAACTTGCTAATGCTAGCGATCTAATGCTAATGCTAATATCTGCTCATTGTCATACTGTACGTGTCCTCTATGATGTAACTAAGAGATCAGATGGCATTAAAGCATTACCCTTCATGGCAATATGAGATTAAATGGCATTAAATCTTAACCCTCCTAGTATATATGCAAATACAGCACTGTTAAATTTGAATACTAAAGCTAACTTGCTAATTCTAGCGATCTAATGCTAGTGCTAATATCTAGTCATTGTCATACTTTATGTGTCCTCTATGATGGAAATAAGAGATCAGATGGCATTAAAGCTTAACCCTTCATGGGATTATGAGATTAAATGGCATTAAAGCTTAACCCTTCTTTTATATATGCAAATACAGCAATGTTAAATTTGAATGGTAATGCTAACTTGCTAATGCTAGCGATCTAATGCTAGTGCTAATATCTGGTCATTTTCATACTGTACGTGTCCTCTATAATGGAAAAAAAGAGATCACATTGCATTAAAAGCATAACCCTTCATGGGAATATGAAATTAGATGCCATTAAAGCTTAACTCTCCTTGTAAATATGCAAATACAGTCATGTTAAAGTTTGAATGCTAATGCTAGCGATCTAATGCTAGTGCTAATATCTGGTCATTGTCATACTGTATGTGTCCTCTGTGAGGGAAGTAAGAGATCAGATGGCATTAAAGCATAACCCTTCATGGCAATTTGAGATTAAATGGCATTAAAGCTCAACCCTTCTTGTAAATATACTAATACAGTAATGTTAAAGTTTGAATGCTATTGCTAACTTGCTAATGCAAGAAATCAAATGCTATGGTTAATATCTGGTCATTTTCATACTGTATGTGTCCTCTATGATGGAAATTAGAGATCAGATGGCATTTAAACATAACCCTGCATGGCAATGTGAGATTAATTGGCATTAAAGCTTAACCCTTCTTGTACATATGCATATACAGCAATGTTAAAGTTTGAATTCTAATGCTAACTTGCTAATGCTCGTGATCTAATGCTAGTGCTAATATCTTTTCATTTTCAGACGGTACTTGTCTTCTATGATGGAAATAAGAGATCAGATGGCATTAAAGCATAACCCTTCATGGGAATATGAGATTAAATGGCATTAAAGCTTAACCCTTCTTATACATATGCAAATACAGCAATGTTAAAGTTTGAATTCTAATGCTAACTTGCTAATGCTCGCGATCTAATGCTAGTGCTAGTATCTGGTCATTTTCATACTGTACGTGACCTCTATGATGGAAATGAGAGATCAGATGCCTTTAAAGCATGACCCTTAATGGGAATATGAGATTAGATGGCATGAAAGCTTAACCGTTCTTTTATAAATTCAAATACAGCAATGTTAAAGTTTGAATGCTAAGGCTAACTTGCTAATGCTAGCGATCTAATGCTAGTGCTAATATCCGGTCATTTTCATACTGTACGTGTCCTCTATGATGGAAATAAGAGATCAGATGGCAAAAAAGCACAACCCTTCATGGCAATATGAGATTAAATGGCATTAAAGCTTAACCCTTCTTGTATGTATACAAATGCAGCAATGTTAAAGTTTGAATGCTAATGCTAACTTGCTAATGCTAGCGATCTAATGCTAGTGCTAATATCTGCTCATTGTCATACTGTACGTGTCCTCTATGATGGAACTAAGAGATCAGATGGCATTAAAGCATAACCCTTCATGGCAATATGAGATTAAATGGCATTAAATCTTAACCCTCCTAGTATATATGCAAAAACAGCACTGTTAAATTTGAATACTAATGCTAACTTGCTAATTCTAGCGATCTAATGCTAGTGCTAATATCTAGTCATTGTCATACTTTATGTGTCCTCTATGATGGAAATAAGAGATCAGATGGCATTAAAGCTTAACCCTTCAAGGGATTATGAGATTAAATGGCATTAAAGCTTCACCCTTCTTTTATATATGCAAATACAGCAATGTTAAATTTGAATGCTAATGCTAACTTGCTAATGCTAGCGATCTAATGCTAGTGCTAATATCTTGTCATTTTCATACTGTACGTGTCCTCTATAATAGAAATAAGAGATCAGATGGCATTAAAGCATAACTCTTCATGGGAATATGAAATTAGATGCCATTAAAGCTTAACTCTCCTTGTAAATATGCAAATACAGTCTTGTTAAAGTTTGAATGCTAATGCTAGCGATCTAATGCTAGTGCTAATATCTGGTCATTGTCATACTGTATGTGTCCTCTATGATGGAAGTAAGAGATCAGATGGCATTAAAGCATAACCCTTCATGGCAATTTGAGATTAAATGGCATTAAAGCTCAACCCTTCTTGTAAATATACTAATACAGTAATGTTAAAGTTTGAATGCTATTGCTAACTTGCTAATGCTAGAAATCAAATGCTATTGTTAATAACTGGTCATTTTCATACTGTATGTGTCCTCTATGATGGAAATTAGAGATCAGATGGCATTAAAACATAACCCTTCATGGCAATGTGAGATTAAATGGCATTAAAGCTTAACCCTTCTTGTACATATGCAAATACAGCAATGTTAAAGTTTGAATTCTAATGCTAACTTGCTAATGCTCGCGATCTAATGCTAGTGTTAATATCTGGTCATTTTCATACGGTACTTGTCTTCTATGATGGAAATAAGAGATCAGATGGCATTAAAGCATAACCCTTCATGGGAATATGAGATTAAATGGCATTAAAGCTTAACCCTTCTTATACATATGCAAATACAGCAATGTTAAAGTTTGAATTCTAATGCTAACTTGCTAATGCTCGCGATCTAATGCTAGTGGTAGTATCTGGTCATTTTCATACTGTACGTGACCTCTATGATGGAAATGAGAGATCAGATGCCTTTAAAGCATGACCCTTCATGGGAATATGAGATTAGATGGCATGAAAGCTTAACCCTTCTTGTAAATATGCAAATACAGTCATGTTAAAGTTTGAATTCTAATGCTAACTTGCTAATGCTCGCGATCTAATGCTAGTGCTAATATCTGGTCATTTTCATACGGTACTTGTCTTCTACGATGGAAATAAGAGATCAGATGGCATTAAAGCATAACCCTTCATGGGAATATGAGATTAAATGGCATTAAAGCTTAACCCTTCTTATACATATGCAAATACAGAAATGTTAAAGTTTGAATTCTAATGCTAACTTGCTAATGCTCGCGATCTAATGCTAGTGCTAATATCTAGTCATTGTCATACTGTATGTTTCCTCTTTGATGGAAATAAGAGATCAGATCTTATTAAAGCATAACCCTTCATGGGAATATTAGATTAGATGGCATTGAAGATTAGACCTTCTTGTAAATATGCAAAATCAGCTCTGTTAAATTTGAATGCTAATGCTAACTTGCTAATGCTAGTGATCTAATGCTAGTGCTAATATCTGGTCATTTTCATACTGTACGTGTCCTCTTTGATGGAAATAAGAGATCAGATGGGATTTAAGCATAACCCTTCATGGCAATATGAGATTAAATGGCATTAAAGCTTAACCCTTCTTGTATATATACAAATACAGCAATGTTAAAGTTCGAATTCTAATTCTAACTTGCTAATGCTACCGATCTAATGCCAGTGCCAATATCTTGTCATTTTCATACGGTACTTGTCTTATATGATGGAAATAAGAGATCAGATGGCATTAAAGAATAACCCTTCATTGGAATATGAGATTAAATGGCATTAAAGCTTAACCCTTCTTGTATATATACAAATACAAGAATGTAAAAGTTTGAATGCTAATGCTAACTTGCTAATGCTAGCGATCTAATGCTAGTGCTAATATCTGCTCATTGTCATACTGTACGTGTCCTCTATGATGGAAATAAGAGATCAGATGGCATTAAAGAATCACCCTTCATGGCAATATGAGATTAAATGGCATTAAATCTTAACCCTCCTAGTATATATGCAAATACAGCACTGTTAAATTTGAATGCTAATGCTAACTTGCTAATTCTAGCGATCTAATGCTAGTGCTAATATCTGGTCATTTTCATACTTTACGTGTCCTCTATGATGGAAATAAAAGATCAGATGGCATTAAAGCATAACCCTTCATGGGAATATGAGATTAAATGGCATTAAAGCTTAACCCTTCTTTTATATATGCAAATACAGCAATGTTAAATTTGACTGCTAATGCTAACTTGCTAATGCTAGCGATCTAATGCTAGTGCTAATTTCTGATCATTTTCATACTGTACGTGTCCTCTTTAATGGAAATAAGAGATTACATGGCATTAAAGCATTACCCTTTATGGGAATATGAGATTAAATGGCATTCAAGCTTAACCCTTCTTGTATATAAGCAAATACAGCAATGTTAAAGTTTGAATGCTAATGCTAACTTGCTAATGCTAGCGATTTAATTTTAGTGCTAATATCTGGTCATTTTCATAATGTACGTGTCCTCTATGTTGGAAATGAGAGATCACATGGCATTAAAGCATAACCCTTCATGGGAATATGAGATTAGATGGCATTAAAGCTTAACCCTTCTTGTAAATATGCAAATACAGTCATGTTAAAGTTTGAATGCTAACGCTAGCGATCTAATGCTAGTGCTGATATCTAGTCATTGTCATACTGTATGTGTCCTCTTTGATGGAAATAAGAGATCAGATCGCATTAAAGCATAACCCTTCATGGGAATATTAGATTAGATGGCATTGAAGCTTAACCCTTCTTGTAAATATGCAAATACAGCACTGTTAAATTTGAATGCTAATGCTAATTTGCTAATGCTAGCGATCTAATGCTAGTGCTAATATCTGGTCATTTTCATACTGTACTGTCCTCTTTGATGGAAATAAGAGATCAGATGGCATTAAAGCATAACCCTTCATGGCAATATGAGATTAAATGGCATTAAAGCTTCACACTTCTTGTATATATACAAATACAGCAATGTTAAATTTCGAATTCTAATGCTAACTTGCTAATGCTAGCGATCTAATGCTAGTGCTAATATCTTGTCATTTTCATACGGTACTTGTCTTCTATGATGGAAATAAGAGATCAGATGGCATTAAAGCATAACCCTTCATGGGAATATGAGATTAAATGGCATTAAAGCTTAACCCTTCTTGTACATATGCAAATACAGCAATGTTAAAGTTTGAATTCTAATGCTAACTTGTTAATGCTAGCGATCTAATGCTAGAGCTAGTATCTGGTCATTTTCATAATGTACGTGTCCTCTATGATGGAAATGAGAGATCAGATGCCTTTAAAGCATGACCCTTCATGGGAATATGAGATTAGATGGCATTAAAGCTTAACCCTTCTTGTAAATATGCAAATACAGTCATGTTAAACTTTGAATGCTAATGCTAGCGATCTAATGCTAGTGCTAATATCTAGTCATTATCATACTGTATGTTTCCTCTTTGATGTAAATAAGAGATCAGATCTTATTAAAGCATAACCCTTCATGGGAATATTAGATTAGATGGCATTAAAGCTTAGCCCTTTTTGTAAATATTCAAAAACAGCTCTGTTAAATTTGAATGCTAATGCTAACTTGCTAATGCTAGCGATCTAATGCTAGTGCTAATATCTGGTCATTTTCATACTGTACGTGTCCTCTTTGATGGAAATAAGAGATCAGATGGCATTTAAGCATAACCCTTCATGGCAATATGAGATTAAATGGCATTAAAGCTTAACCCTTCTTGTATATATACAAATACAGCAATTTTAAAGTTTGAATTCTAATGCTAACTTGCTAATGCTAGCGATCTAATGCTATTGCCAATATCTTGTCATTTTCATACGGTACTTGTCTTCTATGATGGAAATAAGAGATCAGATGGCATTAAAGCATAACCCTTCATGGGAATATGAGATTTAATGGCATTAAAGCTCAACCGTTCTTTTATAAATTCAAATAAAGCAATGTTAAAGTTTGAATGCTAAGGCTAACTTGCTAATGCTAGCGATCTAATGCTAGTGCTAATATCCGGTCATTTTCATACTGTATGTGTCCTCTATGATGGAAATAAGAGATCAGATGGCAAAAAAGCACAACCCTTCATGGCAATATGAGATTAAATGGCATTAATGCTTAACCCTTCTTGTATGTATACAAATACAGCAATGTTAAAGTTTGAATGCTAAAGCTAACTTGCTAATGCTAGCGATCTAATGCTAGTGCTAATATCTGCTCATTGTCATACTGTACGTGTCCTCTATGATGGAACTAAGAGATCAGATGGCATTTAAGCATAACCCTTCATGGCAATATAAGATTAAATGGCATTAAATCTTAACCCTCCTAGTATATATGCAAATACAGCACTGTTAAATTTGAATACTAATGCTAACTTGCTAATTCTAGCGATCTAATGCTAGTGCTAATATCTAGTCATTGTCATATTTTATGTGTCCTCTATGATGGAAATAAGAGATCAGATGGCATTAAAGCATAACCCTTCATGGGATTTTGAGAATAAATGGCATTAAAGCTTAACCCTTCTTTTATATATGCAAATACAGCAATGTAAAATTTGAATGCTAATGCTAACTTGCTAATGCTAGCGATCTAATGCTAGTGCTAATATCTGGTCGTTTTCATACTGTACGTGTCCTCTATAATGGAAATAAGAGATCACATTGCATTAAAGCATAACCCTTCTTGGGAATATGAAATTAGATGCCATTAAAGCTTAATTCTCCTTGTAAATATGCAAATACAGTCATGTTAAAGTTTGAATGCTAATGCTAGCGATCTAATGCTAGTGCTAATATCTGGTCATTGTCATACTGTATGTGTCCTCTATGATGGAAGTAAGAGATCAGATGGCATTAAAGCATAACCCTTCATGGCAATTTGAGATTAAATGGAAGTAAAGCTTTACCCTTCTTGTAAATATACTAATACAGTAATGTTAAAGTTTGAATGCTAATGCTAACTTGCTAATGCTAGAAATCAAATGCTATTGTTAATATCTGGTCATTTTCATACTGTGTGTGTCCTCTATGATGGAAATTAGAGATCAGATGGCATTAAAGCATAACCCTTCATGGGAATATGAGATTAAATGGCATTAAAGCTTTACCCTTCTTGTAAATATGCAAATACAGTCATGTTAAAGTTTGAATTCTAATGCTAACATGCAAATGCTCACAATCTAATGCTAGTGCTAATATCTGGTCATTTTCATACTGTACATGTCCTCTTTGATGGAAATAAGAGATCAGATGGCATTTAAGCATAACCCTTCATGGCAATATGAGATTAAATGGCATTAAAGCTTAACCCTTCTTGTATATATACAAATACAGCAATGTTAAAGTTCGAATTCTAATGCTAACTTGCTAATGCTAGCGATCTAATGCTAGTGCCAATATCTTGTCATTTTCATACGGTACTTGTCTTCTATGATGGAAATAAGAGATCAGATGGCATTAAAGCATTACCCTTCATGGGAATATGAGATTAAATGGCATTAAAGCTTAACCCTTCTTTTATAAATTCAAATACAGCAATGTTAAAGTTTGAATGCTAATGCTAATTTGCTAATGCTAGCGATCTATTGTTAGTGCTAATATCTGGTCATTTTCAAACTGTACGTGTCCTCTATGATGGAAATAAGAGATCAGATGGCAAAAAAGCACAACCCTTCATGGCAATATGAGATTAAATGGCATTAAAGCTTAACCCTTCTAGTATATATGCAAATACAGCACTGTTAAAATTGAATGCTAATGCTAACTTGCTAATGCTAGCGATCTAATACTAGTGCTAATATCTGGTCATTTTCATACTGTACGTGTCCTCTATGATGGAAATAAGAGATCAGACGGCATTAAAGCATAATCCTTCATGGGAATATGAGATTAAATGGCATTTAAGCTTCACCCTTCTTGTATATATGCAAATACAGCAATGTTAAAGTTTAAATGCTACTGCTAACTTGTTAATGCTAGCGATCTAATGCTAGTGCTAATATCTGGTCATTTTCAAACTGTAAGTGTGCTCTATGATGGAAATTAGAGATCATATGGCATTAAAGCATAACCCTTCATGGGAATATGAGATTAAATGGCATTAAAGCTTAACCCTTCCTGTAAATATGCAAATACAGTCATGTTAAAGTTTGAATGCTAATGCTAGCGATCTAATGCTAGTGCTAATATCTGGTCATTGTCATACTGTATGTGTCCTCTATGATGGAAATAAGAGATCAGATGGCCTTAAAGCATAATCCTTCATGGCAGTTTGAGATTAAATGGCATTAAAGCTTAACCCTTCTTGTAAATATACAAATACAGTAATGTTAAAGTTTGAATGCTAATGCTAACTTGCTAATGCTAGCAATCTAATGCTATTGCTAATATCTGGTCATTTTCATACTGTACGTGTCCTCTATGATGGAAATAAGAGATCAGATGGCATTAAAGCATTACCCTTCATGGGAATATGAGATTAAATGGCATTAAAGCTTAACCCTTCTTGTAAATATGCAAATACAGTCATGTGAAAGTTTGAATGCTAATGCTAACTTGCTAATGCTAGCAATCTAATGCTAGTGGTAATATCTGTTCATTGTCATACTGTATGTGTCCTCTATGATGGAAATAAGAGATCAGATGGCATTAAATCATGACACTTCATGGGAATATGAGATTAAATAGCATTAAAGCTTAACCCTTCTAGTATATAGGCAAATACAGCAATGTTAAATTTGAATGCTAATGCTAGCGATCTAATGCTAGTGCTAATATCTGGTCATTGTCATACTGTATGTGTCCACTATGATGGAAATAAGAGATCAGATGGCATTAAAGCATAACCCTTCACGGCAATGAGAGATTAAATGGCATTAAAGCTTAACCCTTCTTGTACATATGCAAATACAGCAATGTTAAAGTTTGAATTCTAATGCTAACTTGCTAATGCTAGTGATCTAATGCGAGTGCTAATATCTGGTAATTGTCATACTGTATGTGTCCTCTCTGATGGAAATAAGAGATCATTTGACATTAAAACATAACCCTTGATGGGAATATGAGATTAAATGGCATTAAAGCTTAACCCTTCTAGTATATAGGCAAATACAGCAATGTTAAAGTTTGAATGCTAATGCTAGCGATCTAATGCTAGTGCTAATATCTGGTCATTGTCATACTGTATGTGTCCACTATGATGGAAATAAGAGATCAGATGGCATTAAAGCATAACCCTTCACGGCAATGAGAGATTAAATGGCATTAAAGCTTAACCCTTCTTGTACATATGCAAATACAGCAATGTTAAAGTTTGAATTCTAATGCTAACTTGCTAATGCTAGCGATCTAATGCTAGTGCTAATATCTTGTCATTTTCATACGGTACTTGTCTTCTATGATGGAAATAAGAGATCAGATGGCATTAAAGCATAACCCTTCATGGGAATATGAGATTAAGTGGCATTAAAGCTTAACCGTTCTTTTATAATTCAAATACAGCAATGTTAGAGTTTGAATGCTAATGCTAACTTGCTAATGCTAGCAATCTATTGTTAGTGCTAATACCTGGTCATTTTCATACTGTACGTGTCCTCTATGATGGAAATAAGAGATCAGATGGCATTAAAGCATAACCCTTCATGCGAATATGAGATTAAATGGCATTAAAGCTTAACTCTTCTTTTATAAATTCAAATACAGCAATGTTAAAGTTTGAATGCTAATGCTAACTTGCTAATGCTAGCGATCTAATGCTAGTCCTAATATCTGGTCATTTTCATACTGTACGTGTCCTCTATGATGGAAATAAGATATCAGATGGCAAAAAAGCACAACCCTTCATGGCAATATGAGATTAAATGGCATTAAAGCTTAACACTTCTTGTATATATACAAATACAGCAATGTTAAAGTTTGAATGCTAATGCTAACTTGCTAATGCTAGCGATCTAATGCTAGTGCTAATATCTGCTCATTGTCATACTGTATGTGTCCTCTATGATGGAAATATGAGAAAAGATGGCATTAAAGCATAACCCTTCATGGCAATATGAGATTAAATGGCATTAAATCTTAACCCTTCTAGTGTATATGCAAATACAGCACTGTTAAATTTGAATGCAAATGCTAACTTGCTAATTCTAGCGATCTAATGCTAGTGCTAATATCTGGTCATTTACATACAGTACGTGTCCTCTATGATGGAAATAAGAGATTACATGGCATTAAAGCATAACCCTTTATGGGAATATGAGATTAAATGGCATTCAAGCTTAACCCTTCTTGTATATAAGCAAATACAGCAATGTTAAAATTTGAATGCTAATGCTAACTTGCTAATGCTAGCGATTTAATTTTAGTACTAATATCTGGTCATTTTCATAATGTACGTGTCCTCTATGTTGGAAATAAGAGATCACATGGCATTAAAGCATAACCCTTCATGGGAATATGAGATTAGATGGCATTAAAGCTTAACCCTTCTTGTAAATATGCAAATACAGTCATGTTAAAGTTTGAATGCTAACGCTAGCGATCTAATGCTAGTGCTGATATCTAGTCATTGTCATACTGTATGTGTCCTCTTTGATGGAAATAAGAGATCAGATCGCATTAAAGCATAACCCTTCATGGGAATATTAGATTAGATGGCATTGAAGCTTAACCCTTCTTGTAAATATGCAAATACAGCACTGTTAAATTTGAATGCTAATGCTAATTTGCTAATGCTAGCGATCTAATGCAAGTGCTAATATCTGGTCATTTTCATACTGTACTGTCCTCTTTGATGGAAATAAGAGATCAGATGGCATTAAAGCATAACCCTTCATGGCAATATGAGATTAAATGGCATTAAAGCATCACACTTCTTGTATATATACAAATACAGCAATGTTAAATTTCGAATTCTAATGCTAACTTGCTAATGCTAGCGATCTAATGCTAGTGCTAATATCTGGTCATTTTCATACGGTACTTGTCTTCTATGATGGAAATAAGAGATCAGATGGCATTAAAGCATAACCCTTCATGGGAATATGAGATTAAATGGCATTAAAGCTTAACCCTTCTTGTACATATGCAAATACAGCAATGTTAATGTTTGAATTCTAATGCTAACTTGCTAATGCTAGCGATCTAATGCTAGTGCTAGTATCTGGTCATTTTCATAATGTACGTGTCCTCTATGATGGAAATGAGAGATCAGATGCCTTTAAAGCATGACCCTTCATGGGAATATGAGATTAGATGGCATTAAAGCTTAACCCTTCTTGTTAATATGCAAATACAGTCATGTTTAAGTTTGAATGCTAATGCTAGCGATCTAATGCTAGTGCTAATATCTAGTCATTATCATACTGTATGTTTCCTCTTTGATGTAAATAAGAGATCAGATCTTATTAAAGCATAACCCTTCATGGGAATATTAGATTAGATGGCATTGAAGCTTAGCCCTTCTTGTAAATATGCAAAAACAGCTCTGTTAAATTTGAATGCTAATGCTAACTTGCTAATGCTAGCGATCTAATGCTAGTGCTAATATTTGGTCATTTTCATACTGTACGTGTCCTCTTTGATGGAAATAAGAGAGCAGATGGCATTAAAGCATAACCCTTCTTGGGAATATGAGATTAAATGTCATTAAAGCTTAAGCCTTCTTGTATAAAAGCAAATACAGCAATGTTAAAGTTTGAATGCTAATGCTAACTTGCTAATGCCAGCGATCTAATGCTAGTACTAATATCTGGTCATTTTCATACTGTTCTTGTCCTCTTTAATGGAAATAAAAGATCAGATGCCTTTAAAGCATAACCCTTCATGGGAATATGAGATTAAATGGCATTAGAGCTGAACCTTTCTTGTATATATGCAAATACAGCAATGTTAAAGTTTGAATGCTAATGCTAAATTGCTAATGCCAGCGATTTAATGTTAGTGCTAATATCTTTTCATTTTCATGCAGTACGTGTCCTCTATGATGGAAATTAGAGATCAGATGTCATTAAAGCATAACCCTTCATGGCTATATGAGATTCAATGGCATTAAAGCTTAACCCTTCTTGTATATATGCAAATACAGCAATGTTAAAGTTTGAATGCTAATGCTAACTTGCTAATTCTAGCGATCTAATGTTAATGCTAATATCTGGCCATTTTCATATTATACGTGTCCTATATGATGGAAATAAGAGAGCAGATGCCATTAAAGCATAACCCTTCTTGGGAATATGAGATTAAATGTCATTAAAGCTTAAGCCTTCTTGTATAAAAGCAAATACAGCAATGTTAAAGTTTGAATGCTAATGCTAACTTGCTAATGCTAGCGATCTAATGCTAGTGCTAATATCTGGTCATTTTCATACTGTTCTTGTCCTCTTTCATGGAAATAAAAGATCAGATGCCTTTAAAGCATAACCCTTCATGGGAATATGAGATTAAATGGCATTAGAGCTGAACCTTTCTTGTATATATGCAAATACAGCAATGTTAAAGTTTGAATGCTAATGCTAGCGATCTAATGCTAGTGCTAATATCTGGTCATTGTCATACTGTATGTGTCCTCTATGATGGAAATAAGAAATCAGATGGCATTCAAGCATAACCCTTCATGGCTATATGAGATTCAATGGCATTAAAGCTTAACTCTTCTTGTATATATATAAATACAGCAATGTTAAAGTTTGAACGCTAATGCTAACTTGCTAATGCTAACGATCTAATGCTAGTGCTAATATCTTGTTATTTTCATACTCTTCGTGTCCTCTATGATGGAAATAAGAGATCACATGGCATCAAAGCATAACCATTCATGGGAATATGAGATTAGATGGCATTAAAGCCTAACCCTTCTTGTAAATATGCAAATACTGTCATGTTAAAGTTTGAATGATAATGCTAGCGATCTAATGCTTGTGCTAATATCTGGTCATTGTCATACTGTATGTGTCCTCTTTGATGTAAATAAGAGATCAGATGGCATTAAAGCATAACCCTTCATGGGAAAATGAGATTAAATGTCATTAAAGCTTAACCCTTCTTGAACATATGCAAATACAGCAATGGTAAAGTTTGAATTCTAATGCCAGCGATCTAATGCTAGTGCTAATATCTGATCATTGTCATATTGTATTTGTCATCTATGATGGAAATAAGAGATCAGATGGCATTAAAGCATAACCCTTCATGGGAATATGAGATTAGATGGCATTAAAGCTTAACCCTTCTTGTATACATGTAAATACAGCAATGTTAAAGTTTTAATGCTAATGCTAGCGATCTAATGCTAATGCTAATATCTGGTCATTGTCATACTGTATGTGTCCTCTATGATGGAAATAACAGATCAGATGGCATTAAATCATAACCCTTCATGGCAATGTGAGATTAAATGGCATTAAAGCTTAACCCTTCTTGTATATATGCAAATACAGCAATGTTAAAGTTTGAATGCTTTTGCTAACTTGCTAATGCTAGCGATCTAATACTAGTGCTAATATCTGGTCATTGTCATTCTGTACGTGTCCTTTTTGATGGTAATAATTGATTACATGGCATTTAAGCATATCCCTTCATGGGAATATGTGATTAGATCGCATTAAAGCTTCACCCTTCTTGTATTTATGCAAATACAGCAATGTTAATGTTTGAATGCTAATGCTAACTTGCTAATGCTAGCGATCTAATGCTAGTGCTAATATCTGGTCATTTTCATACTGTACGTGTACTCTTTGATGGAAATAAGAGAGCAGATGGCATTAAAGCATAACCCTTCTTGGGAATATGAGATTAAATGTCATTAAAGCTTAAGCCTTCTTGTATAAAAGCAAATACAGCAATGTTAAAGTTTGAATGCTAATGCTAACTTGCTAATGCCAGCGATCTAATGCTAGTGCTAATATCTGGTCATTTTCATACTGTTCTTGTCCTCTTTAATGGAAATAAAAGATCAGATGCCTTTAAAGCATAACCCTTCATGGGAATATGAGATTAAATGGCATTAGAGCTGAACCTTTCTTGTATATATGCAAATACAGCAATGTTAAAGTTTGAATGCTAATGCTAAATTGCTAATGGCAGCGATTTAATGTTAGTGCTAATATCTGGTCATTTTCATGCAGTACGTGTCCTCTATGATGGAAATTAGAGATCAGATGTCATTAAAGCATAACCCTTCATGGCTATATGAGATTCAATGGCATTAAAGCTTAACCCTTCTTGTATATATGCAAATACAGCAATGTTAAAGTTTGAATGCTAATGCTAACTTGCTAATTCTAGCGATCTAATGTTAATGCTAATATCTGGCCATTTTCATATTATAATGTGTCCTATATGATGGAAATAAGAGAGCAGATGCCATTAAAGCATAACCCTTCTTGGGAATATGAGATTAAATGTCATTAAAGCTTAAGCCTTCTTGTATAAAAGCAAATACAGCAATGTTAAAGTTTGAATGCTAATGCTAACTTGCTAATGCTAGCGATCTAATGCTAGTGCTAATATCTGGTCATTTTCATACTGTTCTTGTCCTCTTTAATGGAAATAAAAGATCAGATGCCTTTAAAGCATAACCCTTCCTGGGAATATGAGATTAAATGGCATTAGAGCTGAACCTTTCTTGTATATATGCAAATACAGCAATGTTAAAGTTTGAATGCTAATGCTAAATTGCTAATGCTAACGATCTAATGCTAGTGCTAATATCTTGTTATTTTCATACTCTTCGTGTCCTCTATGATGGAAATAAGAGATCACATGGCATCAATGCATAACCCTTCATGGGAATATGAGATTAGATGGCATTTAAGCTTAACCCTTTTTGTAAATATGCAAATACAGTAATGTTAAAGTTTGAATGCTAATGCTAGCGATCTAATGCTAGTGCTAATATCTGGTCATTGTCATACTGTATGTGTCCTCTATGATGGAAATAAGAAATCAGATGGCATTCAAGCATAACCCTTCATGGCTATATGAGATTCAATGTCATTAAAGCTTAACTCTTCTTGTATATATATAAAAACAGCAATGTTAAAGTTTGAACGCTAATGCTAACTTGCTAATGCTAACGATCTAATGCTAGTGCTAATATCTTGTTATTTTCATACTCTTCGTGTCCTCTATGATGGAAATAAGAGATCACATGGCATCAAAGCATAACCATTCATGGGAATATGAGATTAGATGGCATTAAAGCCTAACCCTTCTTGTAAATATGCAAATACTGTCATGTTAAAGTTTGAATGATAATGCTAGCGATCTAATGCTTGTGCTAATATCTGGTCATTGTCATACTGTATGTGTCCTCTTTGATGTAAATAAGAGATCAGATGGCATTAAAGCATAACCCTTCATGGGAAAATGAGATTAAATGTCATTAAAGCTTAACCCTTCTTGTACATAAGCAAATACAGCAATGGTAAAGTTTGAATTCTAATGCTAGCGATCTAATGCTAGTGCTAATATCTGATCATTGTCATATTGTATTTGTCATCTATGATGGAAATAAGAGATCAGATGGCATTAAAGCATAACCCTTCATGGGAATATGAGATTAGATGGCATTAAAGCTTAACCCTTCTTGTATACATGTAAATACAGCAATGTTAAAGTTTTAATGCTAATGCTAGCGATCTAATGCTTGTGCTAATACCTGGTCATTGTCATACTGTATGTGTCCTCTATGATGGAAATAACAGATCAGATGGCATTAAATCATAACCCTTCATGGCAATATGAGATTAAATGGCTTTAAAGCTTAACCCTTCTTGTATATATGCAAATACAACAATGTTAAAGTTTGAATGCTTTTGCTAACTTGCTAATGCTAGCGATCTAATACTAGTGCTAATATCTGGTCATTGTCATTCTGTACGTGTCCTTTTTGATGGTAATAATTGATTACATGGCATTTAAGCATATCCCTTCATGGGAATATGTGATTAGATCGCATTAAAGCTTCACCCTTCTTGTATTTATGCAAATACAGCAATGTTAATGTTTGAATGCTAATGCTAGCGATTTAATGTTAGTGCTAATATCTGGTCATTTTCATGCTGTACGTGTCCTCTATGATGGAAATAAGAGATCACATGTCATTGAAGCATAACCCTTCATGGGAATATGAGATTAGATGGCATTAAAGCTTAACCCTTTTTGTAAATATGCAAATACAGTAATGTTAAAGTTTGAATGCTAATGCTAGCGATCTAATGCTAGTGCTAATATCTGGTCATTGTCATACTGTATGTGTCCTCTATGATGGAAATAAGAGTTCAGATGGCATTAAAGCATAACCCTTCATGGCTATATGAGATTCAATGGCATTAAAGCTTAACTCTTCTTGTATATATATAAATACAGCAATGTTAAAGTTTGAATGCTAATGCTAACTTGCTAATGCTAACGATCTAATGCTAGTGCTAATATCTTGTTATTTTCATACTCTACGTGTCCTCTATGATGAAAATAAGAGATCACATGGCATCAAAGCATAACCATTCATGGGAATATGAGATTAGATGGCATTAAAGCTTAACCCTTCTTGTAAATATGCAAATACTGTAATGTTAAAGTTTGAATGATAATGCTAGCGATCTAATGCTAGTGCTAATATCTGGTCATTGTCATACTGTATGTGTCCTCTATGATGGAAATAAGAGATCAGATGGCATTAAAGCATAACCCTTCATGGGAAAATGAGATTAAATGTCATTAAAGCTTAACCCTTCTTGTACATATGCAAATACAGCAATGTCAAAGTTTGAATGCTAATGCTAGCGATCTAATGCTAGTGCTAATATCTGATCATTGTCATATTGTATGTGTCCTCTATGATGGAAATGAGAGATCAGATGGCATTAAAGCATAACCCTTCATGGGAATATGAGATTAGATGGCATTAAAGCTTAACCCTTCTTGTCTTCATGCAAATACAGCAATGTTAAAGTTTAAATGCTAATGCTAGCGATCTAATGCTAGTGCTAATATCTTGTCATTGTCATACTGTATGTGTCCTCTATGATGGAAATAACAGATCAGATGGCATTAAAGCATAACCCTTCATGGAAATATGAGATTAAATGGCATTAAAGTTTAACCCTTCTTGTATATATGCAAATACAACAATGTTAAAGTTTGAATGCTAATGCTAACTTGCTAATTCTAGCGATCTAATGTTAATGCTAATATCTGGTCATTTTCATATTATACGTGTCCTCTATGATGGAAATAAGAGAGCAGATGGCATTAAAGCATAACCCTTCTTGGGAATATAAGATTAAATGTCATTAAAGCTTAAGCCTTCTTGTATAAGAGCAAATACAGCAATTTTAAAGTTTGAATGCTAATGCTAACTTGCTAATGCCAGCGATCTAATGCTAGTGCTAATATCTGGTCATTTTCATACTGTTCTTGTCCTCTTTAATGGAAATAAAAGATCAGATGCCTTTTTGTGCATAACCCTTCATGGGAATATGAGATTAAATGGCATTAGAGCTGAACCTTTCTTGTATATATGCAAATACAGCAATGTTAAAGTTTGAATGCTAATGCTAAATTGCTAATGCCAGCGATTTAATGTTAGTGCTAATATCTGGTCATTTTCATGCAGTACGTGTCCTCTATGATGGAAATAAGAGATCAGATGTCATTAAAGCATAACCCTTCATGGCTATATGAGATTCAATGGCATTAAAGCTTAACCCTTCTTGTATATATGCAAATACAGCAATGTTAAAGTGTGAATGCTAATGCTAACTTGCTAATTCTAGCGATCTAATGTTCATGCTAATATCTGGACATTTTCATATTATACGTGACCTCTATGATGGAAATAAGAGAGCAGATGGCATTAAAGCATAACCCTTCTTGGGAAGATGAGATTAAATGTCATTAAAGCTTAAGCCTTCTTGTATAAAAGCAAATACAGCAATGTTAAAGTTTGAATGCTAATGCTAACTTGCTAATGCTAGCGATCTAATGCTAGTGCTAATATCTGGTCATTTTCATACTGTTCTTGTCCTCTTTAATGGAAATAAAAGATCAGATGCCTTTAAAGCATAACCCTTCATGGGAATATGAGATTAAATGTCATTAGAGCTGAACCTTTCTTGTATATATGCAAATACAGCAATGTTAAAGTTTGAATGCTAATGCTAAATTGCTAATGCCAGCGATTTAATGTTAGTGCTAATATCTGGTCATTTTCATGCTGTACGTGTCTTCTATGATGGAAATAAGACATCACATGTCATTGAAGCATAACCCTTCATGGGAATATGAGATTAGATGGCATTTAAAACAACCCTTTTTGTAAATATGCAAATACAGTAATGTTAAAGTTTGAATGCTAATGCTAGCGATCTAATGCTAGTGCTAATATCTGGTCATTGTCATACTGTATGTGTCCTCTATGATGGAAATAAGAAATCAGATGGCATTAAAGCATAACCCTTCATGGCTATATGAGATTCAATGGCATTAAAGCTTAACTCTTCTTGTATATATATAAATACAGCAATGTTAAAGTTTGAACGCTAATGCTAACTTGCTAATGCTAACGATCTAATGCTAGTGCTAATATCTTGTTATTTTCATACTCTACGTGTCCTCTATGATGGAAATAAGAGATCACATGGCATCAAAGCATAGCCATTCATGGGAATATGAGATTAGATGGCATTAAAGCTTAACCCTTCTTGTAAATATGCAAATACTGTCATGTTAAAGTTTGAATGATAATGCTAGCGATCTAATGCTAGTGCTAATATCTGGTCATTGTCATAATGTATGTGTCCTCTATGATGTAAATAAGAGATCAGATGGCATTAAAGCATAACCCTTCATGGGAAAATGAGATTAAATGTCATTAAGGCTTAACCCTTCTTGAACATATGCAAATACAGCAATGTTAAAGTTTGAATGCTAATGCTAGCGATCTAATGCTAGTGCTAATATCTGGTCATTGTCATACTGTATGTGTCCTCTATGATGGAAGTAAGAGATCAGATGGCATTAAAGCATAACCCTTCATGGCAATTTGAGATTAAATGGAAGTAAAGCTTTACCCTTCTTGTAAATATACTAATACAGTAATGTTAAAGTTTGAATGCTAATGCTAACTTGCTAATGCTAGAAATCAAATGCTATTGTTAATATCTGGTCATTTTCATACTGTGTTTGTCCTCTATGATGGAAATTAGAGATCAGATGGCATTAAAGCATAACCCTTCGTGGGAATATGAGATTAAATGGCATTAAAGCTTTACCCTTCTTGTAAATATGCAAATACAGTCATGTTAAAGTTTGAATGCTAATGCTTGTGCTAATATCTGGTCATTGTCATACTGTATGTGTCCTCTATGATGGAAATAAGAGATAAGATGGCATTAAAGCATAACCCTTCATGGCAATGTGAGATTAAATGGCATTAAAGCTTAACCCTTCTTGTACATATGCAAATACAGCAATGTTAAAGTTTGAATTCTAATGCTAACATGCTAATGCTCACAATCTAATGCTAGTGCTAATATCTGGTCATTTTCATACTGTACATGTCCTCTTTGATGGAAATAAGAGATCAGATGGCATTTAAGCATAACCCTTAATGGCAAAATGAGATTAAATGGCATTAAAGCTTAACCGTTCTTGTATATATACAAATACAGCAATGTTAAAGTTCGAATTCTAATGCTAACTTGCTAATGCTAGCGATCTAATGCTAGTGCCAATATCTTGTCATTTTCATACGGTACTTGTCTTCTATGATCGAAATAAGAGATCAGATGGCATTAAAGCATAACCCTTCATGGGAAAATGAGATTAAATGTCATTAATGCTTAACCCTTCTTTAACATATGCAAATACAGCAATGTTAAAGTTTGAATGCTAATGCTAGCGATCTAATGCTAGTGCTAATATCTGGTCATTGTCATACTGTATGTGTCCTCTATGATGGAAGTAAGAGATCAGATGGCATTAAAGCATAACCCTTCATGGCAATTTGAGATTAAATGGAAGTAAAGCTTTACCCTTCTTGTAAATATACTAATACAGTAATGTTAAAGTTTGAATGCTAATGCTAACTTGCTAATGCTAGAAATCAAAGCTATTGTTAATATCTGGTCATTGTCATACTGTGTGTGTCCTCTATGATGGAAATTAGAGATCAGATGGCATTAAAGCATAACCCTTCATGGGAATATGAGATTAAATGGCATTAAAGCTTTACCCTTCTTGTAAATATGCAAATACAGTCATGTTAAAGTTTGAATGCTAATGCTTGTGCTAATATCTGGTCATTGTCATACTGTATGTGTCCTCTATGATGGAAATAAGAGATAAGATGGCATTAAAGCATAACCCTTCATGGCAATGTGAGATTAAATGGCATTAAAGCTTAACCCTTCTTGTTCATATGCAAATACAGCAATGTTAAAGTTTGAATTCTAATGCTAACATGCTAATGCTCACAATCTAATGCTAGTGCTAATATCTGGTCATTTTCATACTGTACATGTCCTCTTTGATGGAAATAAGAGATCAGATGGCATTTAAGCATAACCTTTAATGGCAATATGAGATTAAATGGCATTAAAGCTTAACCCTTCTTTTATAAATTCAAATACAGCAATGTTAAAGTTTGAATGCTAATGCTAATTTGCTAATGCTAGCGATCTATTGTTAGTGCTAATATCTGGTCATTTTCAAACTGTACGTGTCCTCTATGATGGAAATAAGAGATCAGATGGCAAAAAAGCACAACCCTTCATGGCAATATGAGATTAAATGGCATTAAAGCTTAACCCTTCTAGTATATATGCAAAAACAGCACTGTTAAAATTGAATGCTAATGCTAACTTGCTAATGCTAGCGATCTAATGCTAGTGCTAATATCTGGTCATTTTCATACTGTACGTGTCCTCTTTGATGGAAATAAGAGATCAGACGGCTTTAAAGCATAATCCTTCATGGGAATATGAGATTAAATGGCATTTAAGCTTCACCCTTCTTGTATATATGCAAATACAGCAATGTTAAAGTTTAAATGCTAATGCTAACTTGTTAATGCTAGCGATCTAATGCTAGTGCTAATATCTGGTCATTTTCAAACTGTACGTGTGCTCTATGATGGAAATTAGAGATCACATGGCATTAAAGCATAACCCTTCATGGGAATATGAGATTAAATGGCATTAAAGCTTAACCCTTCTTGTAAATATGCAAATACAGTCATGTTAAAGTTTGAATGCTAATGCTAGCGATCTAATGCTAGTGCTAATATCTGGTCATTGTCATACTGTATGTGTCCTCTATGATGGAAATAAGAGATCAGATGGCCTTAAAGCATAATCCTTCATGGCAGTTTGAGATTAAATGGCATTAAAGCTTAGCCCTTCTTGTAAATATACAAATACAGTAATGTTAAAGTTTGAATGCTAATGCTAACTTGCTAATGCTAGCAATCTAATGCTATTGCTAATATCTGGTCATTTTCATACTGTACGTGTCCTCTATGATGGAAATAAGAGATCAGATGGCATTAAAGCATTACCCTTCATGGGAATATGAGATTAAATGGCATTAAAGCTTAACTCTTCTTGTAAATATGCAAATACAGTCATGTGAAAGTTTGAATGCTAATGCTAACTTGCTAATGCTAGCAATCTAATGCTAGTGGTAATATCTGGTCATTGTCATACTGTATGTGTCCTCTATGATGGAAATAAGAGATCAGATGGCATTAAATCATAACACTTCATGGGAATATGAGATTAAATGGCATTTAAGCTTAACCCTTCTAGTATATAGGCAAATACAGCAATGTTAAAGTTTGAATGCTAATGCTAGCGATCTAATGCTAGTGCTAATATCTGGTCATTGTCATACTGTATGTGTCCACTATGATGGAAATAAGAGATCAGATGGCATTAAAGCATAACCCTTCACGGCAATGAGAGATTAAATGGCATTAAAGCTTAACCCTTCTTGTACATATGCAAATACAGCAATGTTAAAGTTTTAATTCTAATGCTAACTTGCTAATGCTAGCGATCTAATGCGAGTGCTAATATCTGGTAATTGTCATACTGTATGTGTCCTCTCTGATGGAAATAAGAGATCAGATGACATTAAAACATAACCCTTGATGGGAATATGAGATTAAATGGCATTAAAGCTTAACCCTTCTAGTATATAGGCAAATATAGCAATGTTAAAGTTTGAATGCTAATGCTAACGATCTAATGCTAGTGCTAATATCTGGTCATGGTCATACTGTATGTGTCCACTATGATGGAAATAAGAGATCAGATGGCATTAAAGCATAACCCTTCACGGCAATGAGAGATTAAATGGCATTAAAGCTTAACCCTTCTTGTATATATGCAAATACAGCAATGTTAAAGTTTGAATTCTAATGCTAACTTGCTAATGGTAGCGATCTAATGCTAGTGCTAATATCTTGTCATTTTCATACGGTACTTGTCTTCTATGATGGAAATAAGAGATCAGATGGCATTAAAGCATAACCCTTCATGGGAATATGAGATTAAGTGGCATTAAAGCTTAACCGTTCTTTTATAATTCAAATACAGCAATGTTAGAGTTTGAATGCTAATGCTAACTTGCTAATGCTAGCAATCTATTGTTAGTGCTAATACCTGGTCATTTTCATACTGTACGTGTCCTCTATGATGGAAATAAGAGATCAGATGGCATTAAAGCATAACCCTTCATGGGAATATGAGATTAAATGGCATTAAAGCTTAACCCTTCTTTTATAAATTCAAATACAGCAATGTTAAAGTTTGAATGCTAATGCTAACTTGCTAATGCTAGCGATCTAATGCTCGTCCTAATATCTGGTCATTTTCATACTGTACGTGTCCTCTATGATGGAAATAAGAGATCAGATGGCAAAAAAGCACAACCCTTCATGGCAATATGAGATTAAATGGCATTAAAGCTTAACACTTCTTGTATATATACAAATACAGCAATGTTAAAGTTTGAATGCTAATGCTAACTTGCTAATGCTAGCGATCTAATGCTAGTGCTAATATCTGCTCATTGTCATACTGTATGTGTCCTCTATGATGGAAATAAGAGAAAAGATGGCATTAAAGCATAACCCTTCATGGCAATATGAGATTAAATGGCATTAAATCTTAACCCTTATAGTATATATGCAAATACAGCACTGTTAAATTTGAATGCAAATGCTAACTTGCTAATTCTAGCGATCTAATGCTAGTGCTAATATCTGGTCATTTTCATACAGTACGTGTCCTCTTTGATGGAAATAAGAGATTACATGGCATTAAAGCATAACCCTTTATGGGAATATGAGATTAAATGGCATTCAAGCTTAACCCTTCTTGTATATAAGCAAATACAGCAATGTTAAAGTTTGAATACTAATGCTAACTTGCTAATGCTAGCGATTTAATTTTAGTGCTAATATCTGGTCATTTTCATAATGTACGTGTCCTCTATGTTGGAAATAAGATATCACATGGCATTAAAGCATAACCCTTCATGGGAATATGAGATTAGATGGCATTAAAGCTTAACCCTTCTTGTAAATATGCAAATACAGTCATGTTAAAGTTTGAATGCTAACGCTAGCGATCTAATGCTAGTGCTGATATCTAGTCATTGTCATACTGTATGTGTCCTCTTTGATGGAAATAAGAGATCAGATCTCATTAAAAGCATAACCCTTCATGGGAATATTAGATTAGATGGCATTGAAGCTTAACCCTTCTTGTAAATATGCAAATACAGCACTGTTAAATTTGAATGCTAATGCTAATTTGCTAATGCTAGCGATCTAATGCTAGTGCTAATATCTGGTCATTTTCATACTGTACTGTCCTCTTTGATGGAAATAAGAGATCAGATGGCATTAAAGCATAACCCTTCATGGCAATATGAGATTAAATGGCATTAAAGCTTCACACTTCTTGTATATATACAAATACAGCAATGTTAAATTTCGAATTCTAATGCTAACTTGCTAATGCTAGCGATCTAATGCTAGTGCTAATATCTTGTCATTTTCATACGGTACTTGTCTTCTATGATGGAAATAAGAGATCAGATGGCATTAAAGCATAACCCTTCATGGGAATATGAGATTAAATGGCATTAAAGCTTAACCCTTCTTGTACATATGCAAATACAGCAATGTTAATGTTTGAATTCTAATGCTAACTTGCTAATGCTAGCAATCTAATGCTAGTGCTAGTATCTGGTCATTTTCATAATGTACGTGTCCTCTATGATGGAAATGAGAGATCAGATGCCTTTAAAGCATGACCCTTCATGGGACTATGAGATTAGATGGCATTAAAGCTTAACCCTTCTTGTTAATATGCAAATACAGTCATGTTAAAGTTTGAATGCTAATGCTAGCGATCTAATGCTAGTGCTAATATCTAGTCATTATCATACTGTATGTTTCCTCTTTCATGTAAATAAGAGATCAGATCTTATTAAAGCATAACCCTTCATGGGAATATTAGATTAGATGGCATTGAAGCTTAGCCCTTCTTGTAAATATGCAAAAACAGCTCTGTTAAATTTGAATGCTAATGCTAACTTGCTAATGCTAGCGATCTAATGCTAGTGCTAATATCTGGTCATTTTCATACTGTACGTGTCCTCTTTGATGGAAATAAGAGAGCAGATGGCATTAAAGCATAACCCTTCTTGGGAATATGAGATTAAATGTCATTAAAGCTTAAGCCTTCTTGTATAAAAAAAAAAATACAGCAATGTTAAAGTTTGAATGCTAATGCTAACTTGCTAATGCCAGCGATCTAATGCTAGTGCTAATATCTGTTCATTTTCATACTGTTCTTGTCCTCTTTAATGGAAATAAAAGATCAGATGCCTTTAAAGCATAACCTTCATGGGAATATGAGATTAAATGGCATTAGAGCTGAACCTTTCTTGTATATATGCAAATACAGCAATGTTAAAGTTTGAATGCTAATGCTAAATTGCTAATGCCAGCGATTTAATGTTAGTGCTAATATCTGGTCATTTTCATGCAGTACGTGTCCTCTATGATGGAAATTAGAGATCAGATGTCATTAAAGCATAACCCTTCATGGCTATATGAGATTCAATGGCATTAAAGCTTAACCCTTCTTGTATATATGCAAATACAGCAATGTTAAAGTTTGAATGCTAATGCTAACTTGCTAATTCTAGCGATCTAATGTTAATGCTAATATCTGGCCATTTTCATATTATACGTGTCCTCTATGATGGAAATAAGAGAGCAGATGGCATTAAAGCATAACCCTTCTTGGGAATATGAGATTAAATGTAATTAAAGCTTAAGCCTTCTTGTATAAAAAGCAAATACAGCAATGTTAAAGTTTGAATGCTAATGCTAACTTGCTAATGCTAGCGATCTAATGCTAGTGCTAATATCTGGTCATTTTCATACTGTTCTTGTCCTCTTTAATGGAAATAAAAGATCAGATGCCTTTAAAGCATAACCCTTCATGGGAATATGAGATTAAATGGCATTAGAGCTGAACCTTTCTTGTATATATGCAAATACAGCAATGTTAAAGTTTGAATGCTAATGCTAAATTGCTAATGCCAGCGATTTAATGTTAGTGCTAATATCTGGTCATTTTCATGCTGTACGTGTCCTCTATGATGGAAATAAGAGATCACATGTCATTGAAGCATAACCCTTCATGGGAATATGAGATTAGATGGCATTTAAGCTTAACCCTTTTTGTAAATATGCAAATACAGTAATGTTAAAGTTTGAATGCTAATGCTAGCGATCTAATGCTAGTGCTAATATCTGGTCATTGTCATACTGTATGTGTCCTCTATGATGGAAATAAGAAATCAGATGGCATTAAAGCATAACCCTTCATGGCTATATGAGATTCAATGGCATTAAAGCTTAACTCTTCTTGTATATATATAAATACAGCAATGTTAAAGTTTGAACGCTAATGCTAACTTGCTAATGCTAACAATCTAATGCTAGTGCTAATATCTTGTTATTTTCATACTCTTCGTGTCCTCTATGATGGAAATAAGAGATCACATGGCATCAAAGCATAACCATTCATGGGAATATGAGATTAGATGGCATTAAAGCCTAACCCTTCTTGTAAATATGCAAATACTGTCATGTTAAAGTTTGAATGATAATGCTAGCGATCTAATGCTTGTGCTAATATCTGGTCATTGTCATACTGTATGTGTCCTCTATGATGTAAATAAGAGATCAGATGGCATTAAAGCATAACCCTTCATGGGAAAATGAGATTAAATGTCATTAAAGCTTAACCCTTCTTGAACATATGCAAATACAGCAATGGTAAAGTTTGAATTCTAATGCTAGCGATCTAATGCTAGTGCTAATATCTGATCATTGTCATATTGTATTTGTCATCTATGATGGAAATAAGAGATCAGATGGCATTAAAGCATAACCCTTCATGGGAATATGAGATTAGATGGCATTAAAGCTTAACCCTTCTTGTATACATGTAAATACAGCAATGTTAAAGTTTGAATGCTAATGCTAGCGATCTAATGCTTGTGCTAATATCTGGTCATTGTCATACTGTATGTCTCCTCTATGATGGAAATAACAGATCAGATGGCATTAAATCATAACCCTTCATGGCAATATGAGATTAAATGGCATTAAAGCTTAACCCTTCTTGTATATATGCAAATACAGCAATGTTAAAGTTTGAATGCTTTTGCTAACTTGCTAATGCTAGCGATCTAATACTAGTGCTAATATCTGGTCATTGTCATTCTGTACGTGTCCTTTTTGATGGTAATAATTGATTACATGGCATTTAAGCATATCCCTTCATGGGAATATGTGATTAGATCGCATTAAAGCTTCACGCTTCTTGTATTTATGCAAATACAGCACTGTTAATGTTTGAATGCTAATGCTAACTTGCTAATGCTAGCGATTTAATGTTAGTGCTAATATCTGGTCATTTTCATGCTGTACGTGTCCTCTATGATGGGAATAAGAGATCACATGTCATTGAAGCATAACCCTTCATGGGAATATGAGATTAGATGGCATTAAAGCTTAACCCTTTTTGTAAATATGCAAATACAGTAATGTTAAAGTTTGAATGCTAATGCTAGCGATCTAATGCTAGTGCTAATATCTGGTCATTGTCATACTGTATGTGTCCTCTATGATGGAAATAAGAGTTCAGATGGCATTAAAGCATAACCCTTCATGGCTATATGAGATTCAATGGCATTAAAGCTTAACTCTTCTTGTATATATATAAATACAGCAATGTTAAAGTTTGAATGCTAATGCTAACTTGCTAATGCTAACGATCTAATGCTAGTGCTAATATCTTGTTATTTTCATACTCTCACGTGTCCTCTATGATGGAAATAAGAGATCACATGGCATCAAAAGCATAACCATTCATGGGAATATGAGATTAGATGGCATTAAAAAGCAACCCTTCCTGTAAATATGCAAATACTGTAATGTTAAAGTTTGAATGATAATGCTAGCGATCTAATGCTAGTGCTAATATCTGGTCATTGTCATACTGTATGTGTCCTCTATGATGGAAATAAGAGATCACATGGCATTAAAGCATAACCCTTCATGGGAAAATGAGATTAAATGTCATTAAAAGCTTAACCCTTCTTGTACATATGCAAATACAGCAATGTCAAAGTTTGAATGCTAATGCTAGCGATCTAATGCTAGTGCTAATATCTGATCATTGTCATATTGTATGTGTCCTCTATGATGGAAATGAGAGATCAGATGGCATTAAAGCATAACCCTTCATGGGAATATGAGATTAGATGGCATTAAAGCTTAACCCTTCTTGTCTTCATGCAAATACAGCAATGTTAAAGTTTAAATGCTAATGCTAGCGATCTAATTCTAGTGCTAATATCTTGTCATTGTCATACTGTATGTGTCCTCTATGATGGAAATAACAGATCAGATGGCATTAAAGCATAACCCTTCATGTAAATATGAGATTAAATGGCATTAAAGCTTAACCCTTCTTGTATATATGCAAATACAGCAATGTTAAAGTTTGAATGCTAATGCTAACTTGCTAATTCTAGCGCTCTAATGTTAATGCTAATATCTGGTCATTTTCATATTATACGTGTCCTCTATGATGGAAATCAGAGAGCAGATGGCATTAAAGCATAACCCTTCTTGGGAATATGAGATTAAATGTCATTAAAGCTTAAGCCTTCTTGTATAAAAGCAAATACAGCAATTTTAAAGTTTGAATGCTAATGCTAACTTGCTAATGCCAGCGATCTAATGCTAGTGCTAATATCTGGTCATTTTCATACTGTTCTTGTCCTCTTTAATGGAAATAAAAGATCAGATGCCTTTAAAGCATAACCCTTCATGGGAATATGAGATTAAATGGCATTAGAGCTGAACCTTTCTTGTATATATGCAAATACAGCAATGTTAAAGTTTGAATGCTAATGCTAAATTGCTAATGCCAGCGATTTAATGTTAGTGCTAATATCTGGTCATTTTCATGCAGTACGTGTCCTCTATGATGGAAATAAGAGATCAGATGTCATTAAAGCATAACCCTTCATGGCTATATGAGATTCAATGGCATTAAAGCTTAACCCTTCTTGTATATATTCAAAAACAGCAATGTTAAAGTTTGAATGCTAATGCTAACTTGCTAATTCTAGCGATCTAATGTTCATGCTAATATCTGGTCATTTTCATATTATACGTGTCCTCTATGATGGAAATAAGAGAGCAGATGGCATTAAAGCATTACCCTTCTTGGGAAGATGAGATTAAATGTCATTAAAGCTTAAGCCTTCTTGTATAAAAGCAAATACAGCAATGTTAAAGTTTGAATGCTAATGCTAAATTGCTAATGCCAGCGATTTAATGTTAGTGCTAATATCTGGTCATTTTCATGCTGTACGTGTCCTCTATGATGGAAATAAGAGATCACATGTCATTGAAGCATAACCCTTCATGGGAATATGAGATTAGATGGCATTTAAGCTTAACCCTTTTTGTAAATATGCAAATACAGTAATGTTAAAGTTTGAATGCTAATGCTAGCGATCTAATGCTAGTGCTAATATCTGGTCATTGTCATACTGTATGTGTCCTCTATGATGGAAATAAGAAATCAGATGGCATTAAAGCATAACCCTTCTTGGCTATATGAGATTCAATGGCATTAAAGCTTAACTCTTCTTGTATATATATAAATACAGCAATGTTAAAGTTTGAACGCTAATGCTAACTTGCTAATGCTAACGATCTAATGCTAGTGCTAATATCTTGTCATTTTCATACTCTACGTGTCCTCTATGATGGAAATAAGAGATCAGATGGCATTAAAGCATAACCCTTCATGGGAAAATGAGATTAAATGTCATTAAAGCTTAACCCTTCTTGAACATATGCAAATACAGCAATGTTAAAGTTTGATTTCTAATGCTAGCGATCTAATGCTAGTGCTAATATCTGATCATTGTCATATTGTATGTGTCATCTATGATGGAAATAAGAGATCAGATGGCATTAAAGCATAACCCTTCATGGGAATATGAGATTAGATGGCATTAAAGCTTAACCCTTCTTGTATCCATGTAAATACAGCAATGTTAAAGTTTGAATGCTAATGCTAGCGATCTAATGCTTGTGCTAATATCTGGTCATTGTCATACTGTATGTGTCCTCTATGATGGAAATAACAGATCAGATGGCATTAAAGCATAACCCTTCATGGCAATATGAGATTAAATGGCATTAAAGCTTAACCCTTCTTGTATATATGCAAATACAGCAATGTTAAAGTTTGAATGCTTTTGCTAACTTGCTAATGCTAGCGATCTAATACTAGTGCTAATATCTGGTCATTGTCATTCTGTACGTGTCCTTTTTGATGGTAATAATTGATTACATGGCATTTAAGCATATCCCTTCATGGGAATATGTGATTAGATCGCATTAAAGCTTCACCCTTCTTGTATTTATGCAAATACAGCAATGTTAATGTTTGAATGCTAATGCTAACTTGCTAATGCTAGCGATTTAATCTTAGTGCTAATATCTGGTCATTTTCATGCTGTACGTGTCCTCTATGATGGAAATAAGAGATCTCATGTCATTGAAGCATAACCCTTCATGGGAATATGAGATTAGATGCCATTAAAGCTTAACCCTTTTTGTAAATATGCAAATACAGTAATGTTAAAGTTTGAATGCTAATGCTAGCGATCTAATGCTAGTGCTAATATCTGGTCATTGTCATACTGTATGTGTCCTCTATGATGGAAATAAGAGTTCAGATGGCATTAAAGCATAACCCTTCATGGCTATATGAGATTCAATGGCATTAAAGCTTAACTCTTCTTGTATATATATAAATACAGCAATGTTAAAGTTTGAATGCTAATGCTAACTTGCTAATGCTAACGATCTAATGCTAGTGCTAATATCTTGTTATTTTCATACTCTACGTGTCCTCTATGATGCAAATAAGAGATCACATGGCATCAAAGCATAACCATTCATGGGAATATGAGATTAGATGGCATTAAAGCTTAACCCTTCTTGTAAATATGCAAATACTTTAATGTTAAAGTTTGAATGATAATGCTAGCGATCTAATGCTAGTGCTAATATCTGGTCATTGTCATACTGTATGTGTCCTCTATGATGGAAATAAGAGATCAGATGGCATTAAAGCATAACCCTTCATGGGAAAATGAGATTAAATGTCATTAAAAGCTTACCCTTCTTGTACATATGCAAATACAGCAATGTCAAAGTTTGAATGCTAATGCTAGCGATCTAATGCTAGTGCTAATATCTGATCATTGTCATATTGTATGTGTCCTCTATGATGGAAATAAGAGATCAGATGGCATTTAAGCATAACCCTTCATGGGAATATGAGATTAGATGGCATTAAAGCTTAACCCTTCTTGAATACATGTAAATTCAGCAATTTTTGAATGCTAATGCTAGCGATCTAATGCTAGTGCTAATATCTGGTCATTGTCATACTGTATGTGTCCTCTATGATGGAAATAAGAGATCAGATGGCATTAAAGCATAACCCTTCATGGCAATATAAGATTAAATGGCATTAAAGCTTAACCCTTCTTGTATATATGCAAATACAGCAATGTTAAAGTTTGAATGCTTATGCTAACTTGCTAATCCTTGCGATCTAATACTAGTGCTAATATCTGGTCATTGTCATTCTGTACGTGTCCTCTTTCATGGTAATAATTGATCACATGGCATTTAAGCATATCCCTTCATGGGAATATGTGATTAGATGGCATTAAAGCTTCACCCTTCTTGTATATATGCAAATACAGCAATGTTAATGTTTGAATGCTAATGCTAACTTGCTAATGCCAGCGATTTCATGTTAGTGCTAATATCTGGTCATTTTCATTCTCTACGTGTCCTCTATGATGGAAATAAGAGATCACATGTCATTGAAGCATAACCCTTCATGGGAATATGTGATTAGATGGCATTAAAGCTTAACCCTTTTTCTAAATATGCAAATACAGTAATGTTAAAGTTTGAATGATAATGCTAGCGATCTAATGCTAGTGCTTATATCTGGTCAAGGTCATATTGTATGTGTCCTCTATGATGCAAATAAGAGATCAGATGCCATTAAAGCATAACCCTTCATGGGAATATGAGATTAGTTGCCATTAAAGCTTAACCCTTCTTGTAAATATGCAAATACTGTCATGTTAAAGTTTGAATGTTAATGCTAGTGATCTAATGCTAGTGCTAATATCTGGTCATTGATCATTCTTTATGTGTCCTTTTTGATGGACATAAGAGATAAGATGGCAATAAAGTATAACCCTTCATGGCAATATCAGATTAAATGGCATTAAAGCTTAACCCTTCTTGTATATATGCAAATACAGCAATGTTAAAGTTTGAATGCTGATGCTAACTTCCTAATGCTAGCGATCTAATGCTATTGCTAATATCTGGTCGTTTTCATACTCTTCGTGTCCTCTATGATGGAAATAAGAGATTCGATGCCTTTAAAGCATAACCCTTCATGGGAATATGAGATTAAATGGCATTCAAGCTTAACCCTACTAGTATACATGCAAATACAGCAATGTTAAACTTTGAATGCTAATGCTAACTTGGTAATGCTAGCCATCTAATGCTTATGCTAATATCTGTTCATTTTCATACTGTTCATGTCCTTTATGATGGAAATAAGAGTTCAGATGGCATTAAAGCATAACCCTTCATGGCTATATGAGAATCAATGGCATTAAAGCTTAACTCTTCTTGTATATATATAAATACAGCAATGTTAAAGTTTGAATGCTAATGCTAACTTGCTAATGCTAACGATCTAATGCTAGTGCTAATATCTTGTTATTTTCATACTCTACGTGTCCTCTATGATGGAAATAAGATATCACATGGCATCAAAGCATAACCATTCATGGGAATATGAGATGAGATGGCATTAAAGCTTAACCCTTCTTGTAAATATGCAAATACTGTAATGTTAAAGTTTGAATGATAATGCTAGCGATCTAATGTTAGTGCTAATATCTGGTCATGGTCATACTGTATGTGTCCTTTATGATGGAAAAAAGAGATCAGATGGCATTAAAGCATAACCCTTAATGGGAATGTGAGATTAGATGGCATTTAAGCTTAACCCTTCTTGTATACATGCAAATACAGCAATGTTAAAGTTTCAATGCTAATGCTAGCGATCTAATGCTAGTGCTAATATCTGGTCATTGTCATACTGTATGTGTCTTCTATGATGGAAATAAGAGATCAGATGGCATTAAAGCATAACCCTTCATGGCAATATGAGATTAAATGGCATTAGTGCTGAACCTTTCTTGTATATATACAAATACAGCAATGTTAAAGTTTGAATTCTAATGCTAACTTGCTAATGCTAACGATCTAATGCTAGTGCTAATATCTTGTTATTTTCATACTGTATGTGTCCTCTATGATGGAAATAAGAGATCACATGGCAACAAAGCATAACCCTTCATGGGAATATGAGATTAGATGGCATTAAAGCTTAACCCTTCTTGTAAATATGCAAATACTGTCATGTTAAAGTTTGAATGATAATGCTAGCGATCTAATGCTAGTGCTAATATCTGGTCATTGTCATACTTTATGTGTCCTTTATGATGGACATAAGAGATCAGATGGCAATAAAGCATAACCCTTCATGGCAATATCAGATTAAATGCCATTAAAGCTTAACCCTTCTTGTATATATGCAAATACAGCAATGTTAAAGTTTGAATGCTAATGCAAACGTGCTAATGCTAGCGATCTAATGCTAGTGCTAATATCTGGTCATTTTCATACTGTATGTGTCCTCGATGATGGAAATAAGAGATCAGATGGCATTGAAGCATAACCCTTCATGGGAATATGAGATGAAATGGCATTAAAGCTAAACCCTTCTTGTACATATGCAAATACAGCAATGTTAAAGTTTGAATGCTTATGCTAACTTGCTAATGCTAGCGATCTAATACTAGTGCTAATATCTGGTCATTGTCATACTGTACGTGTCCTCTTAGATGGTTATAATTGATCACATGGCATTTAAGCATATCCGTTCATAGGAATATGTGATTAGATCGCATTAAAGCTTCACCCTTCTTGTATATATGCAAATACAGCAATGTTAATGTTTGAATGCTAATGCTAACTTGCTAATGCTAGCGATTTAATGGTAGTGCTAATATCTGGTCATTTTCATGCTATGCGTGTCTTTCTATGATGGAAATAAGAAATCACATGTCATTGAAGCATAACCCTTCATGGGAATATGAGATTAGATGGCATTTAAGCTTAACCCTTTTTGTAAATATGCAAATACAGTAATGTTAAAGTTTGAATGCTAATGCTAGCTATCTAATGCTAGTGCTAATATCTGGTCATTGTCATACTGTATGTGTCCTCTATGATGGAAATAAGAAATCAGATGGCATTAAAGCATAACCCTTCATGGCTGTTTGAGATTCAATGGCATTAAAGCTTAACCCTTCTTGTATACATGTAAATACAGCAATTTTTGAATGCTAATGCTAGTGATCTAATGCTAGTGCTAATATCTGGTCATTGTCATTCTGTACGTGTCCTCTTTGATGGTAATAATTGATCACATGGCATTTAAGCATATCCCTTCATGGGAATATGTGATTAGATGGCATTAAAGCTTCACCCTTCTTGTATATATGCAAATACAGCAATTTTAATGTTTGAATGCTAATGCTAACTTGCTAATGCCAGCGATTTAATGTTAGTGCTAATATCTGGTCATTTTCCTTCTGTACGTATCCTCTATGATGGAAATAAGAGATCACATGTCATTGAAGCATAACCCTTCATGGGAATATGAGATTAGATGGCATTAAAGCTTCACCCTTTTTCTAAATATGCAAATACAGTAATGTTAAAGTTTGAATGCTAATGCTAGCGATCTAATGCTAGTGCTTATATCTGGTCAAGGTCATACTGTATGTGTCCTCTATGATGGAAATAAGAGATTAGATGGCATTAAAGCATAACCCTTCATGGGAATGTGAGATTCAATGGCATTAAAGCTTAACTCTTCTTGTATATATATAAATACAGCAATGTTAAAGTTTGAATGCTAATGCTAACTTGCTAATGCTAACGATCTAATGCAAGTGCTAATATCTTGTTATTTTCATACTCTACGTGTCCTCTATGATGGAAATAAGAGATCACATGGCATCAAAGCATAACCATTCATGGGAATATGAGATTAGATGGCATTAAAGCTTAACCCTTCTTGTAAATATGCAAATACTGTCATGTTAAAGTTTGAATGATAATACTAGCTATCTAATGCTAGTGCTAATATCTGGTCATTGTCATACTGTATGTGTCCTCTATGATGGAAATAAGAGATCAGATGGCATTAAAGCATAACCCTTCATGGGAAAATGAGATTAAATGTCATTAAAGCTTAACCCTTCTTGTACATATGCAAATACAGCAATGTTAAAGTTTGAATGCTAATGCTAGCGATCTAATGCTAGTGCTAATATCTGATCATTGTCATATTGTATGTGTCCTCTATGATGGAAATAAGAGATCAGATGGCATTAAAAGCATAACCCTTCATGGGAATATGAGATTAGATTGCATTAAAGCAACCCTTCTTGTATACATGTAAATACAGCAATGTTAAAGTTTGAATGCTAATGCTAGCGATCTAATGCTAGTGCTAATATCTGGTCATTGTCATACTGTATGTGTGTCCTCTATGATGGAAATAACAGATCAGATGGCATTAAAGCATAACCCTTCATGGCAATATGAGATTAAATGGCAGTAAAACAACCCTTCTTGTATATATGCAAATACAGCAATGTTAAAGTTTGAATGCTTATGCTAACTTGCTAATGCTAGCGATCTAATACTAGTGCTAATATCTGGTCATTGTCATTCTGTGCGTGTCCTTTTTGATGGTAATAATTGATTACATGGCATTGAAGCATATCCCTTCATGGGAATATGTGTTTAGATCGCATTAAAGCTTCACCCTTCTTGTATATATGCAAATACAGCAATGTTAATGTTTGAATGCTAATGCTAACTTGCTAATGCTAGCGATTTAATGTTAGTGCTAATATCTGGTCATTTTCATGCTGTACGTGTCCTCTATATTGGAAATAAGAGATCACATGTCATTGAAGCATAACCCTTCATGAGAATATGAGATTAGATGGCATTAAAGCTTAACCCTTTTTGTAAATATGCAAATACAGTAATGTTAAAGTTTGAATGCTAATGCTAGCGATCTAATGCTAGTGCTAATATCTGGTCATTGTCATACTGTATGTGTCCTCTATGATGGATATCAGAGTTCAGATGGCATTAAAGCATAACCCTTCATGGCTATATGAGATTCAATTCTATTAAAGCTTAACTCTTCTTGTATATATATAAATTCAGCAATGTTAAAGTTTGAATGCTAATGCTAACTTGCTAATGCTAACGATCTAATGCTAGTGCTAATATCTTGTTATTTTCATACTCTACGTGTCCTCTATGATGGAAATAAGAGATCACATGCCATCAAAGCATAACCATTCATGGGAATATGAGATTAGATGGCATTAAAGCTTAACCCTTCTTGTAAATATGCAAATACTGCAATGTTAAAGTTTGAATGATAATGCTAGCGATCTAATGCTAGTGCTAATATCTGGTCATTGTCATACTGTATGTGTCCTCTATGATGGAAATAAGAGATCAGATGGCATAAAAGCATAACCCTTCATGGGAAAATGATATTAAATGTCATTAAAGCTTAACCCTTCTTTTAAATATGCAAATACAGCAATGTTAAAGTTTGAATGCTAATGCTAGCAATCTAATGCTAATGCTAATATCTGATCATTGTCATATTGTATGTGTCCTCTAAGATGGAAATAAGAGATCAGATGGCATTAAAGCATAACCCTTCATGGGAATATGAGATTAGATGGCATTAAAGCTTAACCCTTCTTGTATACATGTAAATAGAGCAATTTTTGAATGCTATTGCTAGCGATCTAATGCTAGTGCTAATATCTGGTCATTGTCATACTGTATGTGTCCTCTATGATGGAAATAAGAGATCAGATGGCATTAAAGCATAACCCTTCAGGGCAATATGAGATTAAATGGCATTAAAGCTTAACCCTTCTTGTACATATGCAAATACAGCAATGTTAAAGTTTGAATGCTTATGCTAACTTGCTAATGCTAGCGATCTAATACTAGTGCTAATATCTGGTCATTGTCATTCTGTACGTGTCCTCTTTGATGGTAATAATTGATCACATGGCATTTAAGCATATCCCTTCATGGGAATATGTGATTAGATGGCATTAAAGCTTCACACTTCTTGTATATATGCAAATACAGCAATGTTAATGTTTGAATGCTAATGCTAACTTGCTAATGCCAGCGATTTAATGTTGGTGCTAATATCTGGTCATTTTCCTTCTGTACGTGTCCTCTATGATGGAAATAAGAGATCACATGTCATTGAAGCATAACCCTTCATGGGAATATGAGATTAGTTGCCATTAAAGCTTAACCCTTCTTTTAAATATGCAAATACTGTCATGTTAAAGTTTGAATGTTAATGCTAGCGATCTAATGCTACTGCTAATATCTGGTCATTGTCATACTTTATGTGTCCTTTATGATGGACATAAGAGATCAAATGGCAATAAATCATAACCCTTCATGGCAATATCAGATTAAATGGCATTAAAGCTTAACCCGTCTTGTATATATGCAAATACAGCAATGTTAAAGTTTGAATGCTAATGCTAGCGATCTAATGCTAGTGCTAATATCTGGTCATTTTCATACTGAACGTGTCCTCGATGATGGAAATAAGAGATCAGATGGCATTGAAGCATAACCCTTCATGGGAATATGAGATTAAATGGCATTAAAGCTAAACCCTTCTTGTATATATGCAAATACAGCAATGTTAAAGTTTGAATGCTGATGCTGACTTGCTAATGCTAGCGATCTAATGCTAGTGCTAATATCTGGTCGTTTTCATACTCTTCGTGTTCTCTATGATGGAAATAAGAGATCAGATGGCATTAAAGCATAACCCTTCATGGGAATATGAGATTAAATGGCATTAAAGCTTAACCCTTCATGTACATATGCAAATACAGCAATGTTAAAGTTTGAATTCTAATGCTAACTTGGTAATGCTAGCCATCTAAGGCTTATGCTAATATCTGTTCATTTTCATACTGTTCATGTCCTCTATTATGGTAATAAGAGATCAGATGCCTTTAAAGCATAACACTTCATGGGAATATTAGATTAAATGGCTTTAAAGCTTAACCCTTCTAGTATATATGCCATTACAGCAATGTTAAAGTTTGAATGCTAATGCTAGCGATCTAATGCTAGTGCTAATATCTGATCATGGTCATACTGTATGTGTCCTTTATGATGGAAATAAGAGATCAGATGGCATTAAAGCATAACCCTTCATGGGAATGTGATATTAGATGGCATTAAAGCTTAACCCTTCTTGTATACATGCAAATACAGGAATGTTAAAGTTTCAATGCTAATGCTAGCGATCTAATGCTAGTGCTAATATCTGGTCATTGTCATACTGTATGTGTCCTCTATGATGGAAATAAGAGATCAGATGGCATTAAAGCATAACCCTTCATGGCAATATGAGATTAAATGGCATTAAAGCTTAACCCTTCTTGTATATATGCAAATACAGCAATGTTAAAGTTTGAATGCTAATGCTAACTTGCTAATTCTAGCGATCTAATGCTAATGCTAATATCTGGTCATTTTCATATTATACGTGTCCTCTATGATGGAAATAAGAGATCAGATGGCATTAAAGCATAAGCCTTCATGGGAATATGAGATTAAATGTCATTAAAGCTTAAGCCTTCTTGTATAAAAGCAAATACAGTAATGTTAAAGTTTGAATGCTAATGATAACTTGCTAATGCTAGCGATCTAATGCTAGTTGCTTATATCTGGTCATTTTCATACTGTTCTTGTCCTCTTTAATGGAAATAAAAGATCAGATGCCTTTAAAGCATAACCCTTCATGGGAATATGAGATTAAATGGCATTAGTGCTGAACCTTTCTTGTATGTATGCAAATACAGCAATGTTAAAGTTTGATGGTAATGCTAAATTGCTAATTCTAGCGATCTATTGCTAGTGCTAATATCTGGTTATATTCATACTCTACGTGTCCTCTATGATGGAAATAAGAGATCACATGGTATTAAAGCATAACCCTTCATGGGAATATGAGATTAAATGGCATTAAAGCTTAACCCTTCTTGTATATATGCAAATACAGCAATGTTAAAGTTTGAATGCTTATGCTAACTTGCTAATGCTAGCAATCTAATACTAGTGCTAATATCTGGTCATTGTCATACTGTACGTGTCGTCTTTGATGGTAATAATAGATCACATGGCATTTAAGCATATCCCTTCATGGGAATATGTGATTAGATGGCATTCAAGCTTCACCCTTCTTGTTTATATGCAAATACAGCAATGTTAATGTTTGAATGCTAATGCTAACTTGCTAATGCTAGCGATTTAATGTTAGTTCTAATATCTGGTCATTTTCATACTGTACGTGTCCTCTATGATGGAAATAAGAGATCACATGTCATTGAAGCATAACCATTCATGGGAATATGAGATTAGATGGCATTAAAGCTTAACCCTTTTTGTGAATATGCAAATACAGTAATGTCAAAGTTTGAATGCTAATGCTAGTGATCTAATGCTAGTGCTAATATCTGGTCATTGTCATACTGTATGTGTCCTCTATGATGGAAATAAGAGATCAGATGGCATTAAAGCATAACCCTTCATGGCTATATGAGATTCAATGGCATTAAAGCTTAACCCTTCTTGAATAAATACAAATACAGCAATGTTAAAGTTTGAATGCTAATGATAACTTGCCTATGCTAACGATCTAATGCTAGTGCTAATATCTTGTTATTTTCATACTGTACGTGTCCTCTATGATGGAAATAAGAGATCACATGGCATCAAAGCATAACCCTTCATGGGAATATGAGATTAGTTGGCATTAAAGCTTAACCCTTCTTGTAAATATGCAAATACTGTCATGTTAAAGTTTGAATGATAATGCTAGCGATCTAATGCTAGTGCTAATATCTGGTCATTGTCATACTTTATGTGTCCTTTATGATGGACATAAGAGATCAGATGGCAATAAAGCATAACCCTTCATGGCAATATCAGATTAAATGGCATTAAAGCTTAACCCTTCTTGTATAAATGCAAATACAGCGATGTTAAAGTTTGAATGCTAATGCTAGCGATCTAATGCTAGTGCTAATATCTGGTCCTTTTCATACTCTTCTTGTCCTCTATGATGGAAATAAGAGATCAGATGCCTTTAAAGCATAACCCTTCATGGGAATATGAGATTAAATGGCATTTAAGCTTTACCCTTCTAGTATACATGCAAATACAGCAATGTTAAAGTTTGAATGCTAATGCTAACTTGCCAATGCTAGCGATCTAATGCTAGTGCTAATATCTGTTCATTTCCATACTGTATGTGTCCTCTATGATGGAAATAAGAGATCAGATGGCATTAAAGCATAACCCTTCATGGGAATATGAGATTAAATGGCTTTAAAGCTTAACCCTTCTTGTACATATGCAAATACAGCAATGTTTAAGTTTGAATTCTAATGCTAACTTGCTAATTATAGCCATCTAAGGCTAATGCTAATATCTGTTCATTTTCATACTGTTTGTGTCCTCTATTATGGTAATAAGACATCAGATGCCTTTAAAGCATAACCCTTCATGGGAATATGTGATTAAATGGCTTTAAAGCTTAACCCTTCTAGTATATATGCCATTACAGCAATTTTAAAGTTTGAATGCTAATGCTAACTTGCTAATGCTAGCGATCTAATGCTAGTGCTAATATCTGGTCATTGTCATACTGTATGTGTCCTCTATGTTGGAAATAAGAGATCAGATGGCATTAAAGCATAACCCTTCATGGGAAAATGTGATTAAATGTCATTAAAGATTAACCCTTCTTGTACATATGCAAATACAGCAATGTTAAAGTTTGAATGCTAATGCTAGCGATCTAATGCTAGTGCTAATATCTGATCATTGTCATATTGTATGTGTCCTCTATGATGTAAATAAGAGATCAGATGGCATTAAAGCATAACCCTTCATGGGAATATGAGATTAGATGGCATTAAAGCTTAACCCTTCTTGTCTACATGCAAATACAGCAATGTTAAAGTTTGAATGCTAATGCTAGCGATCTAATGCTAGTGCTAATATCTTGTCATTGTCATACTATATGTGTCCTCTATGATGGAAATAACAGATCAGATGGCATTAAAGCATAACCCTTCATGGCAATATGAGATTAAATGGCATTAAAGCTTAACCCTTCTTGTATATATGCAAATACAGGAATGTTAAAGTTTGAATGCTAATGCTAACTTGCTAATTCTAGCGATCTAATGCTAATGCTAATATCTGGTCATTTTCTTATTATACGTGTCCTCTATGATGGAAATAAGAGAGCAGATGGCATTAAAGCATAACCCTTCTTGGGAATATGAGATTAAATGTCATTAAAGCTTAAGCCTTCTTGTATAAAAGCAAATACAGCAATGTTAAAGTTTGAATGCTAATGCTAACTTGCTAATGCTAGCGATCTCATGCTAGTGCTAATATCTGGTCATTGTCATACTGTTCTTGTCCTCTTTAATGGAAATAAAAGATCAGATGCCTTTAAAGCATTACCCTTCATGGGATTATGAGATTAAATGGCATTAGTCCTGAACCTTTCTTGTATATATGCAAAAACAGCAATGTTAAAGTTTGAATGCTAATGCTAAATTGCTAATGCTAACGATCTATGGCAAGTGCTAATATCTGGTTATATTCATACTGTACCTGTCCTCTATGTTGGAAATAAGAGAGCAGATGGGATTAAATCATAACCCTTCATGATAATATGAGATTAAATGCCATTAAAGTAAAGCCTTCTTGTATAAAAGCAAATACAGCAATGTTAAAGTTTGAATGCTAATGCTAACTTGCTAATGCTAGCGAACTAATGCTAGTGCTTATATCTGGTCATTTTCATACTGTTCTTGTCCTCTTTAATGGAAATAAAAGATCAGATGCTTTTAAAGCATAACCCTTCATGGGAATATGAGATTAAATGGCATTAGAGCTGAACCTTTTTTGTATATATGCAAATACAGCAATGTTAAAGTTTGAATGCTAATGCTAAATTGCTAATGCTAGCGATCTATTGTTAGTGCTAATATCTGGTTATATTCATACTGTACGTGTCCTCTATGATGGAAATAAGAGATCAGATGGCATTAAAGCATATCCCTTCATGGGAATATGAGATTAAATGGCATTAAAGCTTAACCCTTCTTGTATATGTGCAAATACAGCAATGTTAAAGTTTGAATGCTTATGCTAACTTGCTAATGCTAGCGATCTAATACTAGTGCTAATATCTGGTCATTGTCATTCTGTACGTGTCCTCTTTGATGGTAATAATTGATCACATGGCATTTAAGCATATCCCTTCATGGGAATATGTGATTAGATGGCATTAAAGCTTCACCCTTCTTGTATATAGGCAAATACAGCAATGTTAAAGTTTGAATTCTAATGCTAACTTGCTAATGCTGGCGATCTAATGCTAGTGCTAATATCTTGTTATTTTCATACTGTACATGTCCTCTATGATGGAAATAAGAGATCACATGGCATCAAAGCATAACCCTTCATGGGAATATGAGATTAGATGGCATTAAAGTTTAACCCTTTTTGTATATATGCAAATTCAGTAATGTTAAAGTTTGAAAGCTAATGCTAGCGATCTAATGCTAGTGCTAATATCTGGTCATTGTTATACTGTATGTGTCCTCTATAATGAAAATAAGAGTTCAGATGGCATTAAAGCATAACCCTTCATGGCTATATGAGATTAAATGGCATAAAAGCTTAACTCTTCTTGTATATATATAAATACAGCAATGTTAAAGTTTGAATGCTAATGCTAACTTGCTAATGCTAACGATCTAATGCAAGTGCTAATATCTTGTTATTTTCATACTCTACGTGTCCTCTATGATGGAAATAAGAGATCACATGGCATTAAAGCATAACCCTTCATCGGAAAATGAGATTAAATGTCATTAAAGCTTAACCCTTCTTGTACATATGCAAATACAGCAATGTTAAAGTTTGAATGCTAATGCTAGCGATCTAATGCTAGTGCTAATATCTGGTCATTGTCATACTGTATGTGTCCTCTATGATGGAAATAAGAGATCAGATGGCATTAAAGCATAACCCTTCATGGCTATATGAGATTAAATGGCATTAAAGCTTAACCCTTCTTGTATATATGCAAATACAGCAATGTAAAAGTTTGAATGCTTATGCTTAACTTGCTAATGCTAGCGATCTAATACTAGTGCTAATATCTGGTCATTGTCATTCTGTACGTGTCCTATTTGATGGTAATAATTGATCACATGGCATTTAAGCATATCCCTTCATGGGAATATGTGATTAGATCGCATTAAAGCTTCAGACTTCTTGTATATATGCAAATACAGCAATGTTAATATTTGAATGCTAATGCTAACTTGCTAATGCAAGCGATTTAATGTTAGTGCTAATATCTGGTCATTTTCATGCTGTACGTGTCCTCTATGATGGAAATAAGAGATCACCTGTCATTGAAGCATAACCCTTCATGAGAATATGAGATTAGATGGCATTAAAGCTTAACCCTTTTTGTAAATATGCAAATACAGTAATGTTAAAGTTTGAATGCTAATGCTAGCGATCTAATGCTAGTGCTAATATCTGGTCATTGTCATACTGTATGTGTCCTCTATGATGGAAATAAGAGATCAGATGGCATTAAAGCATAACCCTTCATGGCAATATGAGATTAAATGGCATTAAAGCTTAACCCTTCTTGTATATATGCAAATACAGCAATGTAAAAGTTTGAATGCTTATGCTAACTTGCTAATGCTAGCGATCTAATACTAGTGCTAATATCTGGTCATTGTCATTCTGTACGTGTCCTATTTGATGGTAATAATTGATCACATGGCATTTAAGCATATCCCTTCATGGGAATATGTGATTAGATCGCATTCAAGCTTCAGCCTTCTTGTATATATGCAAATACAGCAATGTTAATGTTTGAATGCTAATGCTAACTTGCTAATGCTAGCGATTTAATGTTAGTGCTAATATCTGGTCATTTTCATGCTGTACGTGTCCTCTATGATGGAAATAAGAGATCACCTGTCATTGAAGCATAACCCTTCATGGGAATATGAGATTAGATGGCATTAAAGCTTAACCCTTTTTGTAAATATGCAAATACAGTAATGTTAAAGTTTGAATGCTAATGCTAGCGATCTAATGCTAGTGCTAATATCTGGTCATTGTCATACTGTATGTGTCCTCTATGATGGAAATAAGAGTTCAGATGGCATTAAAGCATAACCCTTCATTAGAAAATTAGATTAAATGTCATTAAAGCTTAACCCTTCTTGTACATATGCAAATACAGCAATGTTAAAGTTTGAATGCTAATGCTAGCGATCTAGTGGTGGTGCTAATATCTGATCATTGTCATATTGTATGTGTCCTCTATGATGGAAATAAGAGATCAAATGACATTAAAGCATAACCCTTCATGGGAATATGAGATTTGATGGCATTAAAGCTTAACCCTTCTTGTATACATGTAAATACAGCAATGTTAAAGTTTGAATCCTAATGCTAGCGATCTAATGCTAGTGCTAATACCTGGTCATTGTCATACTGTATGTGTCCTCTATGATGGAAATAACAGATCAGATGGCATTAAAGCATAACCCTTCATGGCAATATGAGATTTAATGGCATTAAAGCTTCACCCTTCTTGTATATATGCAAATACAGCAATGGTAATGTTTGAATGCTAATGCTAACTTGCTAATGCCAGCGATTTAATGTTAGTGCTAATATCTGGTCATTGTCATACTGTATGTGTCCTCTATGATGGAAATAAGAGATCAGATGGCATTAAAGCATGACCCTTCATGGGAATATGAGATTAGTTGCCATTAAAGCTTAACCCTTCTTGTAAATATGCAAATACTGTCATGTTAAAGTTTGAATGTTAATGCTAGCGATCTAATGCTAGTGCTAATATCTGGTCGTTTTCATACTCTTCGTGTTCTCTAAGATGGAAATAAGAGATCAGATGCCTTTAAAGCATAACCCTTCATGGGAATATGAGATTAAATGGCATTTAAGCTTAACCCTACTAGTATACATGCAAATACAGCAATGTTAAAGTTTGAATGCTAATGCTAACTTGCCAATGCTAGTGATCTGATGCTAGTGCTAATATCTGGTCATTGTCATACTGTATGTGTACTCTATGATGGAAATAAGAGATCAGATGGCATTAAAGCATAACCCTTCATGGGAATATGAGCTTAAATGGCATAAAAGCTTAACCCTTCTTGTATATATGCAAATATAGCAATGTTAAAGTTTGAATGCTAATGCTAGCGATCTAATGCTAGTGCTAATATCTGGTCATTGTCATACTGTATCTGTCCTCTATGATGGAAATAAGAGATCAGATGGCATTAAAGCATAACAATTCATGGCAATATGAGATTAAATGGCATTAAAGCTTAACCCTTCTTGTATATATGCAAATACAGCAATGTTAAAGTTTGAATGCTAAAGCTAACTTGGTAATTTTAGCGATCTAATGCTAATGCTAATATCTGGTCATTTTCATATTATAATGCATCCTCTATGATGGAAATAAAAGATCAGATGGCATTAAAGCATCACCCTTCATGGGAATATGAGATTAAATGTCATTAAAGCTTAACCCTTCTTGTATAAAAAGCAAATACAGCAATGTTAAAGTTTGAATGCTAATGCTAACTTGCTAATGCTAGCGATCTAATGCTAGTGCTAATATCTGGTCATTTTCATACAGTTCTTGTCCTCTTTAATGGAAATAAAAGATCAGATGCGTTTAAAGCATAACCCTTCATGGGAATATGAGATTAAATGGCATTAGAGCAGCACCTTTCTTGTATATATGCAAATACAGCAATGTTAAAGTTTGAATGCTAATGCTAAATTGCTAATGCTAGAGATCTATTGCTAGTGCTAATATCTGGTTATGTTCATACTGTACGTGTCCTCTATGATGGAAATTAGAGATCAGATGGCATTAAAGCATAACCCTTCATGGGAATATGAGATTAAATGGCATTAAAGCTTAACCCTTCTTGTATATATGCATATACAGCAAAGTTAAAGTTTGAATGCTTATGCTAACTTGCTAATGCTAGCGATCTAATGCAAGTGCTAATATCTTGTTATTTTCATACTCTACGTGTCCTCTATGATGGAAATAAGAGATCACATGCCATCAAAGCATAACCATTCATGGAAATATGAGATTAGATGTCATTAAAGCTTAACCCTTCTTGTACATATGCAAATACTGTCATGTTAAAGTTTGAATGATAATAATAGCGATCTAATGCTAGTGCTAATATCTGGTCATTGTCATACTGTATGTGTCCTCTATGATGGAAATAAGAGATCAGATGGCATTAAAGCATAACCCTTCATGGGAAAATGAGAATAAATGTCATTTAAGCTTAACCCTTCTTGTACATATGCAAATACATCAATGTTAAAGTTTGAATGCTAATGCTAGCGATCTAATGCTAGTGCTAATATCTGATCATTGTCATATTGTATGTGTCCGCTATGATGGAAATTAGAGATCAGATGGCATTAAAGCATAACCCTTCATGGGAATATGAGATTAGATGGCATTAAAGCTTTAACCCTTCTTGTATACATGTAAATACAGCAATGTTAAAGTTTGAATGCTAATGCTAGCGATCTAATGCTAGTGCTAATATCTGGTCATTGTCATACTGTATGTGTCCTCTATGATGGAAATCACAAATCAGATGGCATTAAAGCAAAACAATTCATTGCAATATGAGATTAAATGGCATTAAAGCTTTACCCTTCTTGTATATATGCAAATACAGCAATGTTAAAGTTTGAATGCTAAAGCTAACTTGGTAATTCTAGCGATCTAATGCTAATGCTAATATCTGGTCATTTTCATATTATACGTGTCCTCTATGATGGAAATAAGAGATCAGATGGCATTAAAGCATAACCCTTCATGGGAATATGAGATTAAATGTCATTAAAGCTTAAGCCTTCTTGTATAAAAGCAAATACAGCAATGTTAAAGTTTGAATGCTAATGCTAACTTGCTAATGCTAGCGATCTAATGCTAGTGCTAATATCTGGTCATTTTAATACAGTTCTTGTCCTCTTTAATGGAAATAAAAGATCAGATGGCATTAAAAAGCATAGCCCTTCTTGGGAATATGAGATTAAATGGCATTAGTGCTGCACCTTTCTTGTATATATGCAAATACAGCAATGTTAAAGTTTGAATGCTAATGCTAAATTGCTAATGCTAGAGATCTATTGCTAGTGCTAATATCTGGTTATATTCATACTGTACGTGTACTCTATGATGGAAATAAGAGATCAGATGGCATTAAAGCATAACGCTTCATGGGAATATGAGATTAAATGGCATTAAAGCTTAACCCTTCTTGTATATATGCAAATACAGCAAAGTAAAAGTTTGAATGCTTATGCTAACTTGCTAATGATAGCGATCTAATACTAGTGCTAATATCTGGTCATTGTCATACTGTACGTGTCCTCTTTGATGGTAATAATTGATCACATGGCATTTTAGCATATCCCTTCATGGGAATATGTGATTAGATGGCATTTAAGCTTCACCCTTCTTGTATATATGCAAATACAGCAATGTTAATGTTTGAATGCTAATGCTAACTTGCTAATGCTAGCGATTTAATGTTAGTGCTAATATCTGGTCATTTTCATGCTGTACGTGTCCTCTATGATGGAAATAAGAGATCACATGTCATTGAAGCATAACCATTCATGAGAATATGAGATTAGATGGCATTAAAGCTTAACCCTTTTTGTAAATATGCAAATACAGTAATGTTAAAGTTTGAATGCTAATGCTAGCGATCTAATGCTAGTACTAATATCTGGTCATTGTAATACTGTATGTGTCCTCTATGATGGAAATAAGAGATCAGATGGCATTAAAGCATTACCCTTCATGGCTATATGAGATTCAAGGGCATTAAAGCTTAACCCTTCTTGTATATATACAAAAACAGCAATGTTAAAGTTTGAATCGTAATGCTTACTTGCTAATGCTGACGATCTAATGCTAGTGCTATTATCTTGTTATTTTCATACCGTACGTGTCCTCTATGATGGAAATAAGAGATCACATGGCATCAAAACATAACCCTTCATGGGAATATGAGATTAGATGGCATTAAAGCTTAACCCTTCTTGTAAATATGCGAATACTGTAATGTTAAAGTTTGAATGATAATGCTAGCGATCTAATGTAGTGTTAATATCTGGTCATTGTCATACTTTATGTGTCCTTTATGATGGACATAAGAGATCAGATGGCAATAAAGCATAACCCTTCATGGGAATATGAGATTAAATGGCATTAAAGCTTCACCCTTCTTGTATATATGCAAATACAGCAATGTTAATGTTTGAATGCTAATGGTAACTTGCTAATGCAAGCGATCTAATGCTAGTGCTAATATCTGGTCATTGTCATACTGTATGTGTCCTCTATAATGGAAATAAGAGTTCAGATGGCATTAAAGCATAATCCTTCATGGCTTTATGAGATTCAATGGCATTAAAGCTTAACTCTTCTTGTATATATACAAATACAGCAATGTTAAAGTTTGAATGCTAATGCTAACTTGCTAATGCTAACGATCTAATGCTAGTGCTAATATCTTGTTATTTTCATTCTCTACGTGTCCTCTATGATGGAAATAAGAGATTGCATGGCATCAAAGCATAACCCTTCATGGGAATATGAGATTAGATGGCATTAAAGCTTAACCCTTCTTGTAAATATGCAAATACTGTCATGTCAAAGTTTGAATGATAATGCTAGCGATCTAATGCTAGTGCTAATATCTGGTCATTGTCATACTTTATGTGTCCTTTATGATGGACATAAGAGATCAGATGGCAATAAAGCATAACCCTTCATGGCAATATCAGATTAAATGGCATTAAAGCTTAACCCTTCTTGTATATATGCAAATACAGCTATGTTAAAGTTTGAATGCTAATGCAAACGTGCTAATGCTAGCGATCTAATGCTCGTGCTAATATCTGGTCATTTTCATGCTGTACGTGTCCTCGATGATGGAAATAAGAGATCAGATGGCATTGAGCATAACCATTCATGGGAATATGAGATTAAATGGCATTAAAGCTAAACCCTTCTTGTACATATGCAAATACAGCAATGTTAAAGTTTGAATGCTCATGCTAACTTGCTAATGCTAGCGATCTAATGCTAGTGCTAATATCTGCTCGTTTTCATACTCTTCGTGTCCTCTATGATGGAAATAAGAGATCAGTTGCCTTTAAAGCATAACCCTTCATGGGAATATGAGATTAAATGGCATTTAAGCTTAACACTTGTAGTATACATGCAAATACAGCAATGTTAAAGTTTGAATGCTAATGCTAACTTTCCAATGCTAGCGATCTAATGCTAGTGCTAATATCTGGTCATTGTCATTCTGTATGTGTCCTCTATGATGGAAATAAGAGATCAGATGGCATTAAAGCATAACCCATCATGGGAATATGAGATTAAATGGCATTAAAGCTTAACCCTTCTTGTACATATGCAAATACAGCAATGTTAAAGTTTGAATGCTAATGCTAGCGATGTAATGCTTGTGCTGATATCTGATCATTGTCATACTGTATGTGTCCTTTATGATGGAAATAAGATATCAGATGGCATTAAAGCATAACCCTTCATGGGAATATGAGATTAGATGGCATTAAAGCTTAACCCTTCTTGTGTACATGCAAATACAGCAATGTTAAAGTTTGAATGCTAATCCTAGCGATCTAATGCTAGTGCTACTATCTGGTCATTGTCATACTGTATGTGTCCTCTATGATGGAAAAAAGATATCAGAAGGCATTAAAGCATAACCCTTCATGGCAATATGAGATTAAATGGCATTAAAGCTTAACCCTTCTTGTACATATGCAAATACAGCAATGTTAAAGTTTGAATGCTAATGCTAACTTGCTAATTCTAGCGATCTAATGCTAATGCTAATATCTGGTCATTTTCATATTATACTTGTCCTCTATGATGGAAATAAGAGATCAGATGGCATTAAATCATAACCCTTCATGGGAATATGAGATTAAATGTCATTAAAAGCTTAAGCCTTCTTGTATAAAAAAGCAAATACAGCAATGTTAAAGTTTGAATGCTAATGCTAACTTGCTAATGCTAGCGATCTAATGCTAGTGCTAATATCTGGTCATTTTCATACTGTTCTTGTCCTCTTTAATGGAAATAAAAGATCAGATGCCTTTAAAGCATATCCCTTCATGGGAATATGAGATTAAATGGCATTAGTGCTGAACCTTTCTTGTATATATGCAAATACAGCAATGTTAAAGTTTGAATGCTCATGCAAACGTGCTAATGCTAGCGATCTAATGCTAGTGCTAATATCTGGTCATTTTCATACTGTATGTGTCTCGATGATGGAAATAAGAGATCAGATGGCATTGAAGCATAACCCTTCATGGGAATATGAGATTAAATGGCATTAAAGCTAATCCCTTCTTGTACATATGCAAATACAGCAATGTTAAAGTTTGAATGCTTATGCTAACTTGCTAATGCTAGCGATCTAATACTAGTGCTAATATCTGGTCATTGTCATACTGCGTGTCCTCTATTATGGTAATAATTGATCACATGGCATTTAAAAGCATATCCTTCATGGGAATATGTGATTAGATGGCATTAAAGCTTCACCCTTCTTGTATATATGCAAACACAGCAATGTTAATGTTTGAATGCTAATGGTAACTTGCTAATGCAAGCGATCTAATGCTAGTGCTAATATCTGGTCATTGTCATACTGTATGTGTCCTCTATGATGGAAATAAGAGTTCAGATGGCATTAAAGCATAATCCTTCATGGGAATATGAGATTCAATGGCATTAAAGCTTAACCTTCTTGTATATATACAAATACAGCAATGTTAAAAGTTTGAATGCTAATACTAACTTGCTAATGCTAACGATCTAATGCTAGCACTAATATCTTCTTATTTTCATTCTCTACGTGTCCTCTATGATGGAAATAAGAGATCAGATGGCATCAAAGCATAACCCTTCATAGAATATGAGATTAGATGGCATTTAAAACTTAACCCTTCTTGTAAATATGCAAATACTGTCATGTTAAAGTTTGAATGATAATGCTAGCGATCTAATGCTAGTGCTAATATCTGGTCATTGTCATACTTTATGTGTCCTTTATGATGGACATAAGAGATCAGATGGCAATAAAGCATAACCCTTCATGGCAATATCAGATTAAATGGCATTAAAGCTTAACCCTTCTTGTATATATGCAAATACAGCAATGTTAAAGTTTGAATGCTAATGCAAACGTGCTAATGCTAGCGATCTAATGCTAGTGCTAATATCTGGTCATTTTCATACTGTACGTGTCCTCAATGATGGAAATAAGAGATCATATGGCATTGAGCATAACCATTCAAGGGAATATGAGACTAAATGCCATTAAAGCTAAACCCTTCTTGTACATATGCAAATACAGCAATGTTAAAGTTTGAATGCTCATGTTAACTTGCTAAAACTAGGGATCTAATGCTAGTGCTAATATCTGGTCATTTTCATACTGTTAAGTGTCCTCTATGATGGAAATAAGAGATCAGATGCCCTTTAAAACATATCCCTTCATGGGAATATGAGATTAAATGGCATTAAAAGCTTAACCCTTCTTGTATATATGCAAATACAGCAATGTTAAAGTTTGAATGCTAATGCTAACTTTCCAATGCTAGCGATCTAATGCTAGTGCTAATATCTGGTCATTGTCATTCTGTATGTGTCCTCTATGATGGAAATAAGAGATCAGATGGCATTAAAGCAAAACCCATCATGGGGATATGAGATTAAATGGGATTAAAGCTTAACCCTTCTTGTACATATGCAAATACAGCAATGTTAAAGTTTGAATGCTAATGCTAGCGATCTAATGCTTGTGCTAATATCTGATCATTGTCATACTGTATGTGTCCTTTATGATAGAAATAAGATATCAGATGGCATTAAAGCATAACCCTTCATGGGAATATGAGATTAGATGGCATTAAAGCTTAACCCTTCTTGTATACATGCAAATACAGCAATGTTAAAGTTTGAATGCTAATGCTAACTTGCTAATTCTAGCGATCTAATGCTAATGCTAATATCTGGTCATTTTCATATTGTACTTGTCCTCTATGATGGAAATAATAGATCAGATGGCATTAAAAAGCATAACCCTTCATGGGAATATGAGATTAAATGTCATTAAAGCTTAACCCTTCTTGTATAAAAGCAAATACAGCATTGTTAAAGTTTGAATGCTAATGCTAACTTTCAATGCTAGCGATCTAATGCTAGTGCTAATATCTGGTCATTTTCATACTGTTCTTGTCCTCTTTAATGGAAATAAGATCAGATGCCTTTAAAGCATATCCCTTCATGGGAATATGAGATTAAATGTCATTAAAACTGAACCCTTCTTGTATATATGCAAATACAGCAATGTTAAAAAGTTTGAATGCTAATGCTAAATTTTCTAATGCTTGCGATCTATTGCTAGTGCTAATATATGGTTATATTCATACTGTACATCCTCTATGATGGAAATAAGAGATCAGATGGCATTAAAGCATAACCCTTCATGGAATATGAGATTAAATGGCATTAAAAGCTGAACCCTTCTTGTATATATGCAAATACTGTCATGTTAAAGTTTGAATGATAATGCTAGCGATCTAATGCTAGTGCTAATATCTGGTCATTGTCATACTTTTATGTGTCTTTATGATGGACATAAGAGATCATTTGGCAATAAAGCATAACCCTTCATGGCAATATCAGATTAAATGGCATTAAAAACTAACCCTTCTTGTATATATGCAAATACAGCAATGTTAAAGTTTGAATGCTAATGCTAACTAGCTAATCTAATGCTAATGCTAATATCTGGTCATTTTCATACTTTATGTGTCCTTTATGATGGAAATAAGAGATCAGATGGCATTGAAGCATCACCCTTCTTGGCAATATGAGTTTAAATGGCATTTAAGCTTAAACCTTCTTCGATAAATTCAAATACAGCAATGTTAAAGTTTGAATGCTAATGCTAATTTGCTAATGCTAGGGATATAATGCTCGTGCTAATATCTGATCATTTTTATACTATACTTGTCCTCTATGATGGAAATAAGAGATCAGATGCCATTAAAGCATAACCCTTCATGGAAATATGAGATTAAATTGCATTAAAGTTTAACCCTTCTTGTACATATTCAAATAAAGCAATGTTAAAGTTTGAATGCTAATGCTAACTTGCTAATGCTAGCGATCTAATGCTAGTGCTAATATATGGTCATTTTTATACTGTACATGTCCTCTATGATAGAAATAAGAGATCAGATGCCTTTAAAGCATAACCCTTCATGGGAATATGAGATTAAATGGCATTAAAACTTAACCCTTCTTGTATAAATTCAAAAACAGCAATATTAAAAGTTTGAATGCTAATGCCAACTTTCTAATGATAGCGATTTAATGTTAGTGCTAATATCTGGTCATTTTCATACTGTTTGTGTCCTCTATGATGGAAATAAGAGATCAGATGGCATTAAAGCATAACCCTTCATGGGAATATGAGATTAGATGCCATGAATGCTTAACCCTTCTTGTAAATATGCAAATACAGTCATGTTAAAAAGTTTGAATGCTAATGCTAACTTTCTAATGCTAGCGATCTAATGCTATCTAATGCTAGTGTTAATATCTGGTCATATTCATACTTTACTAATAGGTCATTGTCATGCAAATCTATGATAGAAATAAAGAGATCAGATGATTTTCATTGAATGGAAATAAGAGATCAGATGGCAAAACATAACCCTTCATGGGGATATGAGATTAAATGGCATTAAAGCTTAACCCTTCGAGTACATATGCAAATACAGCAATGTTAAAGTTTGAATGCTAATTCTAATAATGCTAGCGATCTAATGCTTTTTGCTAATATCTGATCATTGTCATGTTTTATGTGTCCTTTATGATGGAAATAAGATATCAGATGGCATTAAAGCATAACCCTTCATGGGAATATGAGATTAGATGGCATTAAAAGCTTAACCCCTTCTTGTATAAATGCAAATACAGCAATGTTAAAGTTTGAATGCTAATGCTAACTTGCTAATTTAGCGATCTAATGCTAATGCTAATATCTGGTCATTTTCATATTGTAAATTTGTCCTCTATGATGGAAATAAGAGATCAGATGGCATTAAAGCATAACCCTTCATGGGGAATATGAGATTAAAATGGCATTAAAGCTGAACCCTTCTTGTATATATGCAAATACTGTCATGTTAAAGTTTGAATGATAATGCTAGCTAACTTGCTAATGCTATCTAATGCTAGTGCTAATATCTGGTCATTGTCATACTTTATGTGTACTTTATGATGGACATAAGAGATCATTTGGCAATAAAGCATAACCCTTCATGGCAATATCAGATTAAATGGCATTAAAGCTTAACCCTTCTTGTATATATGCAAATACAGCAATGTTAAAGTTTGAATGCTAATGCTAGCGATCTAATGCTAATGCTAATATCTGGTCATTTTCATACTGCACGTGTCCTTTATGATGGAAATAAGAGATCAGATGGCATTGAAGCATCACCCTTCTTGGCAATATGAGTTTAAATGGCATTTAAGCTTAAACCTTCTTCGATAAATTCAAATACAGCAATGTTAAAGTTTGAATGCTAATGCTAATTTGCTAATGCTAGGGATATAATGCTCGTGCTAATATCTGATCATTTTTATACTATACTTGTCCTCTATGATGGAAATAAGAGATCAGATGCCATTAAAGCATAACCCTTCATGGAAATATGAGATTAAATTGCATTAAAGCTTAACCCTTCTTGTACATATTCAAATAAAGCAATGTTAAAGTTTGAATGCTACTGCTAACTTGCTAATGCTAGCGATCTAATGCTAGTGCTAATATATGGTCATTTTTATACTGTACATGTCCTCTATGATAGAAATAAGAGATCAGATGCCTTTAAAGCATAACCCTTCATGGGAATATGAGATTAAATGGCATTAAAGCTTAACTTTTCTTGTATAAATTCAAAAACAGCAATATTAAAGTTTGAATGCTAATGCCAACTTTCTAATGATAGCGATTTAATGTTAGTGCTAATATCTGGTCATTTTCATACTGTACGTGTCCTCTATGATGGAAATAAGAGATCAGATGGCATTAAAGCATAACCCTTCATGGGAATATGAGATTAGATGCCATGAATGCTTAACCCTTCTTGTAAATATGCAAATACAGTCATGTTAAAGTTTGAATGCTAATGCTAACTTTCTAATGCTAGCGATCTAATGCTAGTGTTAATATCTGGTCATATTCATACTTTACGAGTGCTCTATGATAGAAATAAGAGATCAGATGACATTGAAGCATAACCCTTCATCGGAATATGAGATTAAATGGCATAAAAGCTTAACCCTTCGAGTATATATGCAAATACAGCAATGTTAAAGTTTGAATGCTAATTCTAACTTGCTAATGCTAGTGGTCTAATGCTTTTGCTAATATCTGGTCATTGTCATGTTTTATGTGTCCTTTATGATGGAAATAAGAGATCAGATGGCATTAAAGCATAACCCTTCATGGCAATATGAGTTTAAATGGCATTAAAGCTTAAACCTTCTTGGATAAATTCAAATACAGCAATGTAAATGTTTGAATGCTAATGCTAATTTGCTAATGCTAGGGATCTAATGCTAGTGCTAATATCTGGTCATTTTCATACTATACTTGTCCGCTATGATGGAAATAAGAGATCAGATGCCATTAAAGCATAACCCTTCATGGAAATATGAGATTAAATGGCATTAAAGCTTAACCCTTCTTGTACATATTCAAATAAAGCAATGTTAAAGTTTGAATGCTAATGCTAACTTGCTAATGCTAGCGATCTAATGCTAGTGCTAATATCTGGTTATTTTCATACTGTACATGTCCTCTATGATGGAAATCAGAGATCAGATGCCTTTAAAGCATAACCCTTCATGGGAATATGAGATTAAATGGCATTAAATCTTAACCCTTCTTGTAAATATATTCAATACAGTCATGTTAAAGTTTGAATGCTAATGCTAGCGATCTAATGCTAGTGCTGATATCTGGTCATATTCATACTGTACGTGTGCTTTATGATGGAAATAAGAGATCAGATGGCATAAAAGCATAACCCTTCATGGGAATATGAGATTAAATGTCATTAAAGCTTAACCCTTCTTGTACATATGCAAATAAAGCAATGCTAAAGTTTGAATGCTAATGCTAACTTGCTAATGCTAGCGATCTAATGCTAGTGCAAATATCTTGTCATTTTCATACTGTTTGTGTCCTTTATGATGGAAATAATATATCAGATGGCATTAAAGCATAACCCTTCATGGCAATATGAGATTAAATGGAATTAAAGCTTAACCCTTCTTGTACATATGCAAATACAGCAATGTTAAAGTTTGAATGCTAATGCTAACTTGCTAAAGCTAGGGATCTAATGCTAGTGCTAATATCTGGTCGTTTTCATACTCTTCGTGTCCTCTATGATGGAAATAAGAGATCAGATGCCTTTAAAGCATATCCCTTCATGGGAATATGAGATTAAATGGCATTTAAGCTTAACCCTTCTAGTATACATGCAAATACAGCAATGTTAAAGTTTGAATGCTAATGCTAACTTTCCAATGCTAGCGATCTAATGCTAGTGCTAATATCTGGTCATTGTCATTCTGTATGTGTCCTCTATGATGGAAATAAGAGATCAGATGGCATTAAAGCAAAACCCATCATGGGGATATGAGATTAAATGGGATTAAAGCTTAACCCTTCTTGTACATATGCAAATACAGCAATGTTAAAGTTTGAATGCTAATGCTAGCGATCTAATGCTTGTGCTAATATCTGATCATTGTCATACTGTATGTGTCCTTTATGATAGAAATAAGATATCAGATGGCATTAAAGCATAACCCTTCATGGGAATATGAGATTAGATGGCATTAAAGCTTAACCCTTCTTGTATACATGCAAATACAGCAATGTTAAAGTTTGAATGCTAATGCTAACTTGCTAATTCTAGCGATCTAATGCTAATGCTAATATCTGGTCATTTTCATATTGTACTTGTCCTCTATGATGGAAATAATAGATCAGATGGCATTAAAGCATAACCCTTCATGGGAATATGAGATTAAATGTCATTAAAGCTTAACCCTTCTTGTATAAAAGCAAATACAGCATTGTTAAAGTTTGAATGCTAATGCTAACTTGCTAATGCTAGCGATCTAATGCTAGTGCTAATATCTGGTCATTTTCATACTGTTCTTGTCCTCTTTAATGGAAATAAAAGATCAGATGCCTTTAAAGCATATCCCTTCATGGGAATATGAGAATAAATGTCATTAGTCCTGAACCTTTCTTGTATATATGCAAATACAGCAATGTTAAAGTTTGAATGCTAATGCTAAATTGCTAATGCTTGCGATCTATTGCTAGTGCTAATATATGGTTATATTCATACTGTACATGTCCTCTATGATGGAAATAAGAGATCAGATGGCATTAAAGCATAACCCTTCATGGGAATATGAGATTAAATGGCATTAAAGCTGAACCCTTCTTGTATATATGCAAATACTGTCATGTTAAAGTTTGAATGATAATGCTAGCGATCTAATGCTAGTGCTAATATCTGGTCATTGTCATACTTTATGTGTACTTTATGATGGACATAAGAGATCATTTGGCAATAAAGCATAACCCTTCATGGCAATATCAGATTAAATGGCATTAAAGCTTAACCCTTCTTGTATATATGCAAATACAGCAATGTTAAAGTTTGAATGCTAATGCTAGCGATCTAATGCTAATGCTAATATCTGGTCATTTTCATACTGCACGTGTCCTTTATGATGGAAATAAGAGATCAGATGGCATTGAAGCATCACCCTTCTTGGCAATATGAGTTTAAATGGCATTTAAGCTTAAACCTTCTTCGATAAATTCAAATACAGCAATGTTAAAGTTTGAATGCTAATGCTAATTTGCTAATGCTAGGGATATAATGCTCGTGCTAATATCTGATCATTTTTATACTATACTTGTCCTCTATGATGGAAATAAGAGATCAGATGCCATTAAAAGCATAACCCTTCATGGAAATATGAGATTAAATTGCATTAAAGCTTAACCCTTCTTGTACATATTCAAATAAAAGCAATGTTAAAGTTTGAATGCTACTGCTAACTTGCTAATGCTAGCGATCTAATGCTAGTGTTAATATATGGTCATTTTTATACTGTACATGTCCTCTATGATAGAAATAAGAGATCAGATGCCTTTAAAAGCATAACCCTTCATGGGAATATGAGATTAAATGGCATTAAAGCTTAACTTTTCTTGTATAAATTCAAAAACAGCAATATTAAAGTTTGAATGCTAATGCCAACTTTCTAATGATAGCGATTTAATGTTAGTGCTAATATCTGGTCATTTTCATACTGGCATTAAAGTGTCCTCTATGATGGAAATAAGAGATCAGATGGCATTAAAGCATAACCCTTCATGGGAATATGAGATTAGATGCCATGAATGCTTAACCCTTCTTGTAAATATGCAAATACAGTCATGTTAAAGTTTGAATGCTAATGCTAACTTTCTAATGCTAGCGATCTAATGCTAGTGTTAATATCTGGTCATATTCATACTTTACGAGTGCTCTATGATAGAAATAAGAGATCAGATGACATTGAAGCATAACCCTTCATCGGAATATGAGATTAAATGGCATAAAAGCTTAACCCTTCGAGTATATATGCAAATACAGCAATGTTAAAGTTTGAATGCTAATTCTAACTTGCTAATGCTAGTGGTCTAATGCTTTTGCTAATATCTGGTCATTGTCATGTTTTATGTGTCCTTTATGATGGAAATAAGAGATCAGATGGCATTAAAGCATAACCCTTCATGGCAATATGAGTTTAAATGGCATTAAAGCTTAAACCTTCTTGGATAAATTCAAATACAGCAATGTAAATGTTTGAATGCTAATGCTAATTTGCTCATGCTAGGGATCTAATGCTAGTGCTAATATCTGGTCATTTTCATACTATACTTGTCCGCTATGATGGAAATAAGAGATCAGATGCCATTAAAGCATAACCCTTCATGGAAATATGAGATTAAATGGCATTAAAGCTTAACCCTTCTTGTACATATTCAAATAAAGCAATGTTAAAGTTTGAATGCTAATGCTAACTTGCTAATGCTAGCGATCTAATGCTAGTGCTAATATCTGGTTATTTTCATACTGTACATGTCCTCTATGATGGAAATCAGAGATCAGATGCCTTTAAAGCATAACCCTTCATGGGAATATGAGATTAAATGGCATTAAATCTTAACCCTTCTTGTAAATATGCGAATACAGTCATGTTAAAGTTTGAATGCTAATGCTAGCGATCTAATGCTAGTGCTGATATCTGGTCATATTCATACTGTACGTGTGCTTTATGATGGAAATAAGAGATCAGATGGCATAAAAGCATAACCCTTCATGGGAATATGAGATTAAATGTCATTAAAGCTTAACCCTTCTTGTACATATGCAAATAAAGCAATGCTAAAGTTTGAATGCTAATGCTAACTTGCTAATGCTAGCGATCTAATGCTAGTGCAAATATCTTGTCATTTTCATACTGTTTGTGTCCTTTATGATGGAAATAATATATCAGATGGCATTAAAGCATAACCCTTCATGGCAATATGAGATTAAATGGAATTAAAGCTTAACCCTTCTTGTCCATATGCAAATACAGCAATGTTAAAGTTTGAATGCTAATGCTAACTTGCTAATGCTAGCGATCTAATGCTAGTGCTAATATCTGGTCATTTTCATACTGTTCGTGTCCTCTATGATGGAAATAAGAGATCAGATGGCATTAAAGCATAACCCTTCATGGGAATATGAGATTAGATGGCATGAAAGCTTAACCCTTCTTGTTAATATGCAAATACAGTCATGTTAAAGTTTGAATGCTAATGCTAGCGATCTAATGCTAGTGCTAATATCTGGTCATATTCATACTGTACGTGTGCTCTATGATGGAAATAAGAGATGAGATGGGATTAAAGCATAACCCTTCATGGGAATATGAGATTAGATGGCATTAAAGCTTAACCCTTCTTGTATACATGTAAATACAGCAATGTTAAAGTTTGAATCCTAATGCTAGCGATCTAATGCTAGTGCTAATACCTGGTCATTGTCATACTGTATGTGTCCTCTATGATGGAAATAACAGATCAGATGGCATTAAAGCATAACCCTTCATGGCAATTTGAGATTAAATGGCATTAAAGCTTCACCCTTCTTGTATATATGCAAATACAGCAATGGTAATGTTTGAATGCTAATGCTAACTTGCCAATGCCAGCGATTTAATGTTAGTGCTAATATCTGGTCATTGTCATACTGTATGTGTCCTCTATGATGGAAATAAGAGATCAGATGGCATTAAAGCATAACCCTTCATGGGAATATGAGATTAGTTGCCATTAAAGCTTAACCCTTCTTGTAAATATGCAAATACTGTCATGTTAAAGTTTGAATGTTAATGCTAGCGATCTAATGCTAGTGCTAATATCTGGTCGTTTTCATACTCTTCGTGTTCTCTATGATGGAAATAAGAGATCAGATGCCTTTAAAGCATAACCCTTCATGGGAATATGAGATTAAATGGCATTTAAGCTTAACCCTACTAGTATACATGCAAATACAGCAATGTTAAAGTTTGAATGCTAAAGCTCGCTTGCCAATGCAAGCGATCTAATGCTAGTGCTAATATCTGGTCATTGTCATTCTGTATGTGTACTCTATGATGGAAATAAGAGATCAGATGGCATTAAAGCATAACCCTTCATGGGAATATGAGATTAAATTGCATTAAAGCTTAACCCTTCTTGTACATATGCAAATACAGCAATGTTAAAGTTTGAATGCTAAAGCTAATTTGGTAATTCTAGCGATCTAATGCTAATGCTAATATCTGGTCATTTTCATATTATACGTGTCCTCCATGATGGAAATAAGAGATCAGATGGCATTAAAGCATAACCCTTCATGGGAATATGAGATTAAATGTAATTAAAGCTTAAGCCTTCTTGTATAAAAGCTAATACAGCAATGTTAAAGTTTGAATGCTAATGCTAACTTGCTAATGCTAGCGATCTAATGCTAGTGCTAATATCTGGTTATTTTCATACAGTTCTTGTCCTCTTTAATGGAAATAAAAGATCAGATGCGTTTAAAGCATAACCCTTCATGGGAATATGAGATTAAATGGCATTAGTGCTGCACCTTTCTTGTATATATGCAAATACAGCAATGTTAAAGTTTGAATGCTATTGCTAAATTGCTAATGCTAGAGATCTATTGCTAGGGCTAATATCTGGTCATTTTCATATTATACGTGTCCTTTATGATGGAAATAAGAGATCAGATGGCATTAAAGCATAACCCTTCATGGGAATATGAGATTAAATCGCATTAAAGCTTAACCCTTCTTGTATATATGCAAATACAGCAAAGTTAAAGTTTGAATGCTTATGCTAACTTGCTAATGCTAGCGATATAATGCAAGTGCTAATATCTTGTTATTTTCATTCTCTACGTGTCCTCTATGATGGAAATAAGAGATCACATGGCATCAAAGCATAACCATTCATGGGAATATGAGATTAGATGCCATTAAAGCTTTACCCTTCTTTTACATATGCAAATACAGCAATGTTAAAGTTTGAATGCTAATGCTAGCGATCTAATGCTTGTGCTAATATCTGATCATTGTCATATTGTATGTGTCCTCTATGATGGAAATAAGAGATCAGATGGCATTAAAGCATAACCGTTTATGGGAATATGAGATTAGATGGCATTAAAGCTTAACCCTTCTTGTATACATGTAAATACAGCAATGTTAAAGTTTGAATGCTAATGCTAGTGCTAATATCTGGTCATTGACATACTGTATGTGTCCTCTATGATGGAAATCACAGATCAGATGGCATTAAAGCATAACCCTTCATGGCAATATGAGATTAAATGGCATTAAAGCTTAACCCTTCTTGTATATATGCAAATACAGCAATGTAAAAGTTTGAATGCTTATGCTAACTTGCTAATGCTAGCGATCTAATACTAGTGCTAATATCTGGTCATTGTCATTCTGTACGTGTCCTATTTGATGGTAATAATTGATCACATGGCATTTAAGCATATCCCTTCATGGGAATATGTTATTAGATCGCATTAAAGCTTCAGCCTTCTTGTATATATGCAAATACAGCAATGTTAATGTTTGAATGCTAATGCTAACTTGCTAATGCTAGCGATTTAATGTTAGTGCTAATATCTGGTCATTTTCATGCTGTACGTGTCCTCTATGATGGAAATAAGAGATCACATGTCATTGAAGCATAACCCTTCATGGGAATATGAGATTAGATGGCATTAAAGCTTAACCCTTTTTGTAAATATGCAAATACAGTAATGTTAAAGTTTGAATGCTAATGCTAGCGATCTAATGCTAGTGCTAATATCTGGTCATTGTCATACTGTATGTGTCCTCTATGATGGAAAGAAGAGTTCAGATGGCATTAAAGCATAACCCTTCATGGCTATATGAGATTCAATGGCATTAAAGCTTAACTCTTCTTGTATATATATAAATACAGCAATGTTAAAGTTTGAATGCTAATGCTAACTTGCTAATGCTAACGATCTAATGCTAGTGCTAATATCTTGTTATTTTCATACTCTACGTGTCCTCTATGATGGAAATAAGAGATCACATGGCATCAAAGCATAACCATTCATGGGAATATGAGATTAGATGGCATTAAAGCTTAACCCTTCTTGTAAATATGCAAATACTGTCATGTTAAAGTTTGAATGATAATGCTAGCGATCTAATGCTAGTGCTAATATCTGGTCATTGTCATACTGTACGTGTCCTCTATGATGGAAATAAGAGATCAGATGGCATTAAAGCATAACCCTTCATTAGAAAATGAGATTAAATGTCATTAAAGCTTAACCCTTCTTGTACATATGCCAATACAGCAATGTTAAAGTTTGAATGCTAATGCTAGCGATCTAATGGTAGTGCTAATATCTGATCATTGTTATATTGTATGTGTTCTCTATGATGGAAATAAGAGATCAGATGGCATTAAAGCATAACCCTTCATGGGAATATGAGATTAGATGGCATTAAAGCTTAACCCTTCTTGTATATATGTAAATACAGCAATGTTAAAATGTTTGAATGCTAATGCTAACTTGCCAATGCTAGCGATGTAATGCTAGTGCTAATATCTGGTCAATGTCATACTGTATGTGTACTCTGTAATGGAAATAAGAGATCAGATGGCATTAAAGCATAACCCTTCATGGGAATATGAGATTAAATGGCATTAAAGCTTAACCCTTCTTGTACATATGCAAATACAGCAATGTTAAAGTTTGAATGCTAATGCTAATCTAATGCTTGCTAATATCTGGTCATTGTCATACTGATGTGTATGATGGAAATAAGAGATCAGATGCTAATATCTGGTCATTTTCCCTTCTTGTATATATGCAAATACAGCAATGTTAAAAGTTTGAATGCTAAAGCTAATTTGAATGGCAATAAATGCTAATATCTGGTCATTTTCATGGCATGATGGCAAAAGAGATCAGATGGCATTAAAGCATAACCCTTCATGGGAATATGAGATTAAATGTCATTAAAGCTTAAGCCTTCTTGTATAAAAGCAAATACAGCAATGTTAAAGTTTGAATGCTAATGCTAACTTGCTAATGCTAGCGATCTAATGCTAGTGCTAATATCTGGTCATTTTCATACAGTTCTTGTCTTCTTTAATGGAAATAAAAGATCAGATGCGTTTAAAGCATGACCCTTCATGGGAATATGAGATTAAATGGCATTAGTGCTGCACCTTTCTTGTATATATGCAAATACAGCAATGTTAAAGTTTGAATGCTAATGCAAAATTGCTAATGCTAGAGATCTATTGCTAGTGCTAATATCTGGTTATATTCATACTGTACGTGTCCTCTATGATGGAAATAAGAGATCAGATGGCATTAAAGCATAACCCTTCATGGGAATATGAGATTAAATGGCATTAAAGCTAAACCCTTCTTGTATATATGCAAATACAGCAAAGTTAAAGTTTGAATGCTTATGCTAACTTGCTAATGCTAGCGATGTAATACTAGTGCTAATATCTGGTCATTGTCATACTGTACGTGTCCTCTTTGATGGTAATAATTGAACACATGGCATTTTAGCATATCCCTTCATGGGAATATGTGATTAGATGGCATTTAAGCTTCACCCTTCTTGTATATATGCAAATACAGCAATGTTAATGTTTGAATGCTAATGCTAACTTGCTAATGCTAGCGATTTAATGTTAGTGCTAATATCTGGTCATTTTCATGCTGTACGTGTCCTTTATGAAGGAAATAAGAGATCACATGTCATTGAAGCATAACCATTCATGGGAATATGAGATTAGATGGCATTAAAAACAACCCCCTTTTGTAAATATGCAAATACAGTAATGTTTAAGTTTGAATGCTAATGCTAGCGATCTAATGCTAGTACTAATATCTGGTCATTGTCATACTGTATGTGTCCTCTATGATGGAAATAAGAGATCGGATGGCATTAAAGCATTACCCTTCATGGCTATATAAGATTCAATGGCATTAAAGCTTAACCCTTCTTGTATATATACAAATACAGCAATGTTAAAGTTTGAATGCTAATGCTAACTTGCTAATGCTAACTTTCTAATGCTAGTGCTAATATCTTGTTATTTTCATTCCGTACGTGTCCTCTATGATGGAAATAAGAGATCACATGGCATCAAAGCATAACCCTTCATGGGAATATGAGATTAGATGTCATTAAAGCTTAACCCTTCTTGTAAATATGCAAATACTGTAATGTTAAAGTTTGAATGATAATGCTAGCGATCTAATGTAGTGCTAATATCTGGTCATTGTCATACTTTTGTGTCCTTTGATGGACATAAGAAGATCAGATGGCAATAAAGCATAACCCTTCATGGGAATATGATTAAATGGCATTAAAAGCAACCCCTGTCCTTATGATGGAAATAAGAGATCAGATGGCAATAAAGCATAACCCTTCATGAATATGGCAACCCTAAAAATACAGCAAATGTTAAAGTTTGAATGCTCATAAACGTGCCTTCAATGTTAGTGCTAATATCTCGATTTTCATAATGGTCCTCGATGATGGAAATAAGAGATCAGATGGCATTGAAGCATAACCCTTCATGGGAATATGAGATTAAATGGCATTAAAGCTAAACCCTTCTTGTACATATGCAAATACAGCAATGTTAAAGTTTGAATGCTTATGCTAACTTGCTAATGCTAGCGATCTAATACTAGTGCTAATATCTGGTCATTGTCATACTGTTCGTGTCCTCTATTATGGTAATAATTGATCACATGGCATTTAAGCATATCAATTCATGGGAATATGTGATTAGATGGCATTAAAGTTCACCCTTCTTGTATATATGCAAATACAGCAATGTTAATGTTTGAATGCTAATGGTAACTTGCTAATGCAAGCGATCTAATGCTAGTGCTAATATCTGGTCATTGTCATACTGCATGTGTCCTCTATGATGGAAATTAGAGTTCAGATGGCATTAAAGCATAATCCTTCATGGCTATATGAGATTCAATGGCATTAAAGCTTAACTCTTCTTGTATATATACAAATACAGCAATGTTAAAGTTTGAATGCTAATGCTAACTTGCTAATGCTAACGATCTAATGCTAGTGCTAATATCTTGTTATTTTCATTCTCTACGTGTCCTCTATGATGGAAATAAGAGATCGCATGGCATCAAAGCATAACCCTTCATTGGAATATGAGATTAGATGGCATTAAAGCTTAACCCTTCTTGTAAATATGCAAATACTGTCATGTTAAAGTTTGAATGATAATGCCAGCGATCTAATGCTAGTGCTAATATCTGGTCATTGTCATACTGTTATGTGTCCTTTATGATGGAAAGAATAAGAGATCAGATGGCAATAAAGCATAACCCTTCATGGCAATATCAGATTAAATGGCATTAAAGCTTATCCCTTCTTGTATATATGCAAATACAGCTATGTTAAAGTTTGAATGCTAATGCAAACGTGCTAATGCTAGCGATCTAATGCTAGTGCTAATATCTGGTCATTTTCATGCTGTACGTGTCCTCGATGATGGAAATAAGAGATCAGATGGCATTGAGCATAACCATTCATGGGGAATATGAGATTAAATGGCATTAAAAGCTAAACCCTTCTTGTACATATGCAAATACAGCAATGTTAAAGTTTGAATGCTGATGCTAACTTGCTAATGCAAGCGATCTAATGCTAGTGCTAATATCTGGTCGTTCTCATACTCTTCGTGTCCTCTATGATGGAAATAAGAGATCAGATGCCATTAAAGCATAACCCTTCATGAGAATATGAGATTAAATGGCATTTAAGCTTAACCCTTCTAGTATACATGCAAATGTAATGTTAAAAGTTTGAATGCAAATAACAGCAATCTAATGCTAAAAGTTTGAATGCTAATGCTAAAATAAAGAGATCAGATGGCATGAGCATAATTCATGCATTAAAAGCTAAACCCTTCTTGTACATCAAATAATGTTTGAATGTGATGCTAATATCTGGTCATTTTCAATATCTGTATTTTTCATACTGTCCTCTTTAATGGAAATAAAAGATCAGATGCCATTAAAAACATATCCCTTCATGGGAATATGAGATTAAATGGCATTAGTGCTGAACCTTTCTTCTATATATGCAAAAACAGCAATGTTAAAGTTTGAATGCTAATGCTAAATTGAAAATAATGATCTAATGCTAGTAATGCTAATGCTAATATCTGGTCATTGTCATATTGTATGTGTCCTCTATGATGGAAATAAGAGATCAGATGGCATTAAAGCATAACCCTTCATGGGATTAAAAAAATGTCAATATGAGATTAAATGGCATTAAAATGCTTAATATCTTCTTGTATATATATGCAAATACTGTCATGGCATAAAGTTTGAATGATAATGCTAGCGATCTATATATGCTACTGTCATGTTAAAGTAATGATCTGGTCATTGTCATATATCTTTTTATGTGTCCTTTATGATGGACATGAGAGATCATATGGCAATAAAGCATAACCCTTCATGGCAATATCAGATTAAATGGGATTAAAGCTTAACCCTTCTTGTATATATCCAAATACAGCAATGTTAAAGTTTGAATGCTAATGCTAGCGATCTAATGCTAATGCTAATATCTGGTCATTTTCATCCTGCACGTGTCCTCGATGATGGAAATAAGAGATCAGATGGCATTGAAGCATAACCCTTCATGGGAATATGAGATTAAATGGCATTAAAGCTTAACCCTTCGAGTATATATGCAAATACAGCAATGTTAAAGTTTGAATGCTAATTCTAACTTGCTAATGCTAGTGGTCTAATGCTTTTGCTAATATCTGGTCATTGTCATGTTTTATGTGTCCTTTATGATGGAAATAAGAGATCAGATGGCATTAAAGCATAACCCTTCATGGCAATATGAGTTTAAATGGCATTAAAGCTTAAACCTTCTTCGAAAAATTCAAATACAGCAATGTTAAAGTTTGAATGCTAATGCTAATTTGCTAATGCTAGGGCTCGAATGCTAGTGCTAATATCTGGTCATTTTCATACTATACTTGTCCTCTATGATGGAAATAAGAGATCAGATGCCATTAAAGCATAATCCTTCATGGGAATATGAGATTAAATGGCATTAAAGCTTAACCCTTCTTATATAAATTCAAATACAGCAATATTAACGTTTGAATGCTAATGCCAACTTGCTAATGATAGCGATTAAATGCTAGTGCTAATATCTGGTCATTTTCATACTGTACGTGTCCTCTATGATGGAAATAAGAGATCAGATGGCATTAAAGCATAACCCTTCATGGGAATATGAGATTAGATGCCATGAAAGCTTAACCCTTCTTGTAAATATGCAAATACAGTCATGTTAAAGTTTGAATGTTAATGCTAGCGATCTAATGCTAGTATTAATATCTGCTCATATTCATACTTTACGAGTGCTCTGTGATGGAAATAAGAGATGAGATGGCATTAAAGCATAACCCTTCATGGGAATATGACATTAAATGGCATTAAAGCTTAATCCTTCTGGTATATATGCAAATACAGCAATGTAAAAGTTTGAATGCTAATGCTAACTTTCTAATGCTAGCGATCTAATGCTAGTGCTAATATCTGGTCATTTTCATACTGTACATGTCCTCTATGATAGAAATAAGAGATCAGATGACATTGAAGCATAACCCTTCATGGGAATATGAGATTAAATGGCATAAAAGCTTAACCCTTCGCGTATATATGCAAATACAGCAATGTTAAAGTTTGAATGCTAATTCTAACTTGCTAATGCTAGTGGTCTAATGCTTTTGCTAATATCTGGTCATTGTCATGTTTTATGTGTCCTTTATGATGGAAATAAGAGATCAGATGGCATTAAAGCATAACCCTTCATGGCAATATGAGTTTAAATGGCATTAAAGCTTAAACCTTCTTGGATAAATTCAAATACAGCAATGTTAAAGTTTAAATGCTAATGCTAATTTGCTAATGCTCGGGATCTAATGCTTGTGCTAATATCTGGTCATTTTCATACTATACTTGTCCTCTATGATGGAAATAAGAGATCAGTTGCCATTAAAGCATAACCCTTCATGGAAATATGAGATTAAATGGCATTAAAGCTTAACCCTTCTTGTACATATTCAAATAAAGCAATGTTAAAGTTTGAATGCTAATGCTAACTTGCTAATGCTAGCGATCTAATGCTAGTGCTAATATCTGGTCATTTTCATACTGTACATGTCCTCTATGATGGAAATCAGAGATCAGATGCCTTTAAAGCATAACCCTTCATGGGAATATGAGATTAAATGGCATTAAAGCTTAACCCTTCTTGTAAATATGCAAATACAGTCATGTTAAAGTTTGAATGCTAATGCTAGCGATCTAATGCTAGTGCTGATATCTGGTCATATTCATACTGTACGTGTGCTCTATGATGGAAATAAGAGATCAGATGGCATAAAAGCATAACCCTTCATGGGAATATGAGTTCAAATGTCATTAAAGCTTAACCCTTCTTGTACATATGCAAATAAAGCAATGCTAAAGTTTGAATGCTAATGCTAACTTGCTAATGCTAGCGATCTAATGCTAGTACTAATATCTTTTCATTTTCATACTGTTTGTGTCCTTTATGATGGAAATAATAGATCAGATGGCATTAAAGCACAACCCTTCATGGAAATATGAGATTAAATGGAATTAAAGCTTAACCCTTCTTTTACATATGCAAATAAAGCAATGCTAAAGTTTGAATGCAAATGCTAACTTGCTAATGCTAGCGATCTAATGCTAGTGCTAATATCTTGTCATTTTATACTGTTTGTGTCCTTAATGATGGAAATAATAGATCAGATGGCATTAAAGCATAACCCTTCTTGTACATATGCAAATACAGCAATGTTAAAGTTTTAATGCTAATGCTAACTTGCTTATGCTAGCGATCTAATGCTAGTGCTAATATCTGGTCATTTTCATACTTTTCGTGTGCTCTATGATGGAAATAAGAGATCAGATGCTTTTAAAGCATAATCCTTCATGGGAATATGAGATTAAATGGCATTAAAGCTTAACCCTTCTTGTACATATGCAAATACAGCAATGTTAAAGTTTGAATGCTAATGCTAGCGATATAATGCTGGTGCTAATATCTGATCATTGTCATATTGTATGTGTCCTCTATGATGGAAATAAGAGATCAGATCATTAAAGCATAACCCTTCATGGCATTAAAGCAACCCTTCTTGTAACCCGTAAATACAGCAATGGTTTGAATGCTAATGCTATCTAATGCTAGTGCTAATACCTGGTCATTGTCATACTGGTGTCCTCTATTAAATAACAGATCAGATGGCATTAAAAGCATAACCGTCATTCATTAAAGTTCATATATATGCAAATACAGCAATGTTAATGTTTGAATGCTAATGCTAACTTGCTAATGCCAGCGATTTAATGTTAGTGCTAATATCTGGTCATTGTCATACTGTATGTGTCCTCTATGATGGAAATAAGAGATCAGATGGCATTAAAGCATAACCCTTCATGGGAATATGAGATTCGTTGCCATTAAAGCTTAACCCTTCTTGTAAATATGCAAATACTGTCATGTTAGAGTTTGAATGTTAATGCTAGCGATCTAATGCTAGTGCTAATATCTGGTCGTTTTCATACTCTTCGTGTTCTCTATGATGGAAATAAGAGATCAGATGCCTTTAAAGCATGACCCTTCATGGGAATATGAGATTAAATGGCATTTAAGCTTAACCCTACTAGTATACATGCAAATACAGCAATGTTAAAGTTTGAATGCTAATGCTAACTTGCCAATGCTAGCGATCTAATGCTAGTGCTAATATCTGGTCATTGTCATACTGTATGTGTACTCTATGATGGAAATAAGAGATCAGATGGCATTAAAGCATAACCCTTCATGGGAATATGAGATTAAATGGCATCAAAGCTTAACCCTTCTTGTACATATGCAAATTCAGCAATGTTAAAGTTTGAATGCTAATGCTAGCGATCTAATGCTAGTGCTAATATCTGGTCATTGTCATACTGTATGTGTCCTCTATGATGGAAATAAGAGATCAGATGGCATTAAAGCATAACAATTCATGGCAATATGAGATTAAATGGCATTAAAGCTTAACCCTTCTTGTATATATGCAAATACAGCAATGTTAAAGTTTGAATGCTAAAGCTAACTTGCTAATTCTAGCGATCTAATGCTAATGCTAATATCAGGTCATTTTCATATTATACGTGTCCTCTATGATGGAAATAAGAGATCAGATTGCATTAAAGCATAACCCTTCATGGGAATATGAGATTAAATGTCATTAAAGCTTAAACCTTCTTGTATAAAAGCAAATACAGCAATGTTAAAGTTTGAATGCTAATGCTAACTTGCTAATGCTAGCGATCTAATGCTAGTGCTAATGTCTGGTCATTTTCATACAGTTCTTGTCCTCTTTAATGGAATTAAAAGATCAGATGCGTTTAAAGCATTACCTTTCATGGGAATATGAGATTAAATGGCATTAGTGCTGCACCTTTCTTGTATATATGCAAATACAGCAATGTTAAAGTTTGAATGCTAATGCTAAATTGCTAATGCTAGCGATTTAATGTTAGTGCTAATATCTGGTCATTTTCATGCTGTACGTGTCCTCTATGATGGAAATAAGAGATCACATGTCATTGAAGCATAACCATTCATGGGAATATGAGATTAAATGGCATTAAAGCTTAACCCTTCTTGTATATATGCAAATACAGCAAAGTTAAAGTTTGAATGCTAATGCTAACTTGCTAATGCTAGCAATCTAATACTAGTGCTAATATCTGGTCATTGTCATACTGTACGTGTCCTCTTTGATGGTAATAAATGATCACATGGCATTTAAGCATATCCATTCATGGGAATATGTGATTAGATGGCATTTAATGTTAGCTTATCCCTTCTTGTATATATGCAAATACAGCAATGTTAATGTTTGAATGCTAATGCTAACTTGCTAATGCTAGCGATTTAATGTTAGTGCTAATATCTGGTCATTTTCATACTGTATGATGTGTCCTCTATGATGGAAATAAGAGATCAGATGGCATTAAAGCAACCCCTTCATGGCAAATATATGAAAGATTAGATGGCATTAAAGCTTAACCCTTCTTGTAAATATGGCAAAAGCATACATATATGAGATTCAATGTTAAAGTTTGAATGCTAATGCTAAATTTAAAGTTAATGCTAGGGATCTAATGCTAGTAATGCTAATATATGTTCATTTTCATACTATACTTGTCCTCTATGATGGAAATAAGAGATCAGATGCCATTAAAGCATAACCCTTCATGGAAATATGAGATTAAATGGCATTAAAGCTTAACCCTTCTTGTACAAATTCAATAAAGCAATGTTAAAGTTTGAATGCTAATGCTAACTTGCTAATGCTAGCGATCTAATGCTAGTGCTAATATCTGGTCATTTTCATACTGTACATGTCCTCTATGATAGAAATAAGAGATCAGATGCCATTAAAAGCATAACCCTTCATGGGAATATGAGATTAAATGGCATTAAAGCTTAACCCTTCTTGTATAAATACAAATAAAAGTTTGAATGCTAATGCAATTGTTAATGATAGTTTAATGCTAAATATCTGGTCATTTTCATACTGTACTGTCCTCTATGATGGAAATAAGAGATCAGATGGCATTAAAGCATAACCCTTCATGGAATATGAGATTAGATGGCATTAAAGGCCCTTCTTGTATACATGTAAATACAGCAATGTTAAAGTTTGAATGCTAATGCTAGCGATCTAATGCTATGTAATACCTGGTCATTGTCATACTATACTTGTCCTCTATGATGGAAATAAGAGATCAGATGGCATTAAAAATGATAACCCTTCATGGCAATATGAGATTAAATGGCATTAAAGCTTAACCCTTCTTGTATATATGCAAATACAGCAATGTTAATGTTTGAATGCTAATGCTAACTTGCTAATGCCAGCGATTTAATGTTAGTGCTAATATCTGGTCATTGTCATACTGTATGTGTCCTCTATGATGGAAATAAGAGATCAGATGGCATTAAAGCATAACCCTTCATGGGAATATGAGATTCGTTGCCATTAAAGCTTAACCCTTCTTGTAAATATGCAAATACTGTCATGTTAAAGTTTGAATGTTAATGCTAGCGATCTAATGCTAGTGCTAATATCTGGTCATATTCATACTTTACGAGTGCTCTATGATGGAAATAAGAGATGAGATGGCATTAAAACATAACCCTTCATGGGAATATGACATTAAATGGCATTAAAGCTTAATCCTTCTGGTATATATGCAAATACAGCAATGTTAAAGTTTGAATGCTAATGCTAACTTTCTAATGCTAGCGATCTAATGCTAGTTCTAATATCTGGTCATTTTCATACTGTCCATGTCCTCTATGATAGAAATAAGAGATTACATTGAAGCATAACCCTTCATGGGAATATGAGATTAAATGGCAGTAAAGCTTAACCCTTCGAGTATATATGCAAATACAGCAATGTTAAAGTTTGAATGCTAATTCTAACTTGCTAATGCTAGTGGTCTAATGCTTTTGCTTATATCTGGTCATTGTCATGTTTTATGTGTCGTTTATGATGGAAATAAGAGATCAGATGGCATTAAAGCATAACCCTTCATGGAAATATGAGATTAAATGGCATTAAAGCTTAACCCTTCTTGTACATATTCAAATAAAGGAATGTTAAAGTTTGAATGCTAATGCTAACTTGCGAATGCTAGCGATCTAATGCTAGTGCTAATATCTGGTCATTTTCATACTGTACATGTCCTCTATGATAGAAATAAGAGATCAGATGCCTTTAAAGCATAACCCTTCATGGGAATATGAGATTAAATGGCATTAAATCTTAACCATTATTGTAAATATGCAAATACAGTCATGTTAAAGTTTGAATGCTAATGCTAGCGATCTAATGCTAGTGCTAATATCTGGTCATATTCATACTGTAAGTGTGCTCTATGATGGAAATAAGAGATCAGATGTCATAAAAGCATAACCCTTCATGGGAATATGAGATTAAATGTCATTAAAGCTTAACCCTTCTTGTACATATGCAAATAAAGCAATGCTAATGTTTGAATGCTAATGCTAACTTGCTAATGCTAGCGATCTAATGCTAGTGCTAATATCTTGTCATTTTCATACTGTTTGTGTCCTTTATGATGGAAATAATAGATCAGATGGCATTAAAGCATAACCCTTCATGGCAATATGAGATTAAATGGAATTAAAGCTAGTAACCCTTCTTGTACATATGCAAATACAGCAATGTTAAAGTTTTAATTCTAATTTAAATGCTAACTTTAAAGTTTGAATGCTAATGCTAGCGATCTAATGCTAGTGCTAATATCTGGTCATTTTCATACTGTTCGTGTCCTCTATGATGGAAATAAGAGATCAGATGGCATTAAAAAGCATAACCCTTCATGGAATATGAGATTAGATGGCATGAAAGCTTAACCTTCTTGTAAATATGCAAATACAGTCATGTTAAAGTTTGAATGCTAATGCTAGCGATCTAATGCTATGGGTCATATTCATACTGTATCTGCTCTATGATGGAAATAAGAGATGAGATGGGATTAAAGCATAACCCTTCATGGGAATATGAGATTAAATGGCATTAAATCTTAACCCTTCTGGTATATATGCAAATACAGCAATGTTAAAGTTTGAATGCTAATGCTAACTTTCTAATGCTAGCGATCTAATGCTAGTGCTAATATCTGATCATTTTCAGACTGTACATGTCCTCTATGATGGAAATAAGAGATCAGATGGCATTGAAGCAAATCACTTCATGGGAATATGAGATAAAATGGCATTAAATCTTAACCCTTCTGGTATATATGCAAATACAGCAATGTTAAAGTTTGAATGCTAATGCTAACTTGCTAATGCTAGCGATCTAATGCTAGTGCTAATATCTGGTCCTTTTCATACTGTTTGTGTCCTCTATGATGGAAATAAGAGATCATATGCCTTTAAAGCATCACCCTTCATGGGAATATGAGATTAAATGGCATTAAATCTTAACCCTTCGAGTATATATGCAAATACAGCAATGTTAAAGTTTGAATGCTAATTCTAACTTGCTAATGCTAGCAGTCTAATGCTAGTGCCAATATCTTGTCATTGTCATATTGTATGTTTCCTCTCTGATGGAAATAAGAGATCAGATGGCATTAAAGCAAAACCCTTCATGGCAATATGAGATTAAATGGCATTAAAGCTTAACCTTTCTTGTACATATGCAAATACAGCATTGTTAAAGTTTGACTGCTAATGCTAACTTGCTAATGCTAGCGATATAATGCTAGTGCTAATATCTGGTCATTGTCATATTGTATGTGTCCTCTATGATGGAAATAAGAGATCAGATGGCATAGAAGCATAACCCTTCATGGGAATATTAGATTAAATGGCATTAAAGCTTAACCCTTCTTGTACATAAGCAAATACAGCAATGTTAAATTTTGAATGCTAATGCTAACTTGCTAATGCTCGCGATCTAATGCTAGTGCTAATATCTGGTCCTTTTCATACTGTTTGTGTCCTCTATGATGGAAATAAGAGATCAGATGCCTTTAAAGCATAACCCTTCATGGGAATATGAGATTTAATGGCATTAAAGCTTCACCCTTCTTGTATTAATTCAAATACAGCAATATTAAAGTTTGAATGCTAATGCCAACTTGCGAATGCAAGCGATTTAATGCTAGTGCTAATATCTGGTCATTTTCATACTGTACATTTCCTCTATAATTGAAATAAGAGATCAGATGGCAATGAACCATATCACTTCATGGGAATATGAGATTAAATGGCATTAAAGCTTAACCCTTCATTTCCATATGCAAATACAGCAATGTTAAAGTTTGAATGCTAATGCTAACTTGCTAATGCTAGCGATCTAATGCTAGTGCTAATATCTGGTCCTTTTCATACTGTTTGTGTCCTCTATGATGGAAATAAGAGATCATATGCCTTTAAAGCATAACCCTTCATGGGAATATGAGATTAAATGGCATTAAAGCTTAACCCTTCGAGTATATATGCAAATACAGCAATCTTAAAGTTTAAATGATAATGCTAACTTGCTAATGCTAGCGGTCTAATGCTAGTGCTAATATCTGGTCATTGTCATATTGTATGTGTCCTCTCTGATAGAAATAAGAGATCAGATGGCATTAAAGCATAACCCTTCATGGCAATATGAGATTAAATGGCATTAAAGCTTAACCTTTCCTGTACATATGCAAATACAGCAATGTTAAAGTTTGAATGCTAATGCTAACTTGCTAATGCTAGCGATTTAATGCTAGTGCTAATATCTGGTCATTGTCATATTGTATGTTTCCTCTATGATGTAAATAAGAGATCAGATGGCATAGAAGAATAACCCTTCATGGGAATATGAGATTAAATGGCATTAAAGCTTTACCCTTCTTGTAAATATGCAAATACAGTCATGTTAATGTTTGAATGCTAATGCTAGCGATCTAATGCTAGTGCTAATATCTGGTCATTTTCATACTGTTCGTGTCCTCTATGATGGAAATAAGGGATCAGATGCCTTTAAAGCACAACTCTTCATGGGAATATGAGATTAAATGGCATTAAAGCTTAACCCTTCGAGTATATATGGAAATACAGCAATGTTAAAGTTTGAATGCTAATTCTAACTTGAAAATTCTAGCTGTCTAATGCTAGTGCTAATATCTGGTCATTGTCATGTTTTATGTGTCCTCTATGATGGAAATAAGAGATCAGATGGCATTAAAGCATATCCCTTCATGGCAATATGAGATTAAATGGCATTAAAGCTTAACCCTTCTTGTACATATGCAAATACAGCAATGTTCAAGTTTGAATGCTAATGCTAACTTGCTAATGCTAGCGATCTAATGCTAGTGCTAATATCTGGTCATTTTCATACTGTTCGTGTCCTCTATGATGGAAATAAGAGATCAGATGCCTTTAAAGCATAATCCTTCAAGGGAATATGAGATTAAATGGCATTAAAGCTTAACCCTTCGAATATATATGCAAATACAGAAATGTTAAAGTTTGATTGCTAATTCTAACTTGCTAATGCTAGTGGTCTAATGCTTTTGCTAATATCTGGTCATTGTCATGTTTTATGTGTCCTCTATGATGTAAATAAGAGATCAGATGGCATTAAAGCATAACCCTTCATGGCAATATGAGATTAAATGTCATTAAAGCTTAAACCTTCTTGTATGAATTCAAATACAGCAATGTTAAAGTTTGAAGGCTAATGCCAACTTGCTAATGATAGCGATTTAATGCTAGTGCTAATATCTGGCCATTTTCATACTGTACGTGTCCTCTATGATGGAAATAAGACATCAGATGGCATTAAAGCATAACCCTTCATGGGAATATGAGATTAGATGGCATGAAAGCTTAACCCTTCTTGTAAATATGCAAATACAGTCATGTTAAATTTTGAATGCTAATGCTAGCGATCTAATGCTAGTGCTAATATCTGATCATATTCACACTGTACGTGTGCTCTATGATGGAAATAAGAGATGAGATGGCATTAAAGCATAACCCTTCATGGGAATATGAGATTAAATGGAATTAAAGCTTAACCCTCATGGTATATATACAAATACAGCAATGTTAAAAGTTTGTATGCTAATGCTAACTTTCTAATGCTAGCGATCTAATGCTAGTGCTAATATCTGGTCATTTTCATACTGTGCATGTCCTCTATAATGGACATAAGAGATCAGATGGCATTGAACCATATCACTTAATGGGAATATGAGATGAACTGGCATTAAAGCTTAACCCTTCATTTACATATGCAAATACAGCAATGTTTAAGTTTGAATGCTAATGCTAACTTGCTAATTCTTATGCGATCTAATGCTAGTGCTAATATCTGGTCATTTTGATACTGTTCGTGTCCTCTATGATGGAAATAAGAGATCAGATGACTTTAAAGCATAACCCTTCATGGCAATATGAGATTAAATGGCATTAAAGCTTAACCCTTCTTGTACATATGCAAATACATTAATGTTAAATTTTGAATGCTAATGCTAACTTGCTAATGCTAGCGGTCTAAAGTTAATGCTAATATCTGGTCATTGTCATATTGTATGTGTCCTCTCTGATGGAAATAAGAGATCAGATGGCATTAAAGCATAACCCTTCATGGCAATATGAGATTAAATGGCATTAAAGCTTAACCCTTCGAGTATATATGCAAATACAGCAATGTTAAAGTTTGAATGCTAATGCTAACTTGCTAATGCTAGCGGTCTAATGCTAATGCTAATATCTGGTCATTGTCATATTGTATGTGTCCTCTCTGATGGAAATAAGAGATCAGATGGCATTAAAGCATAACCCTTCATGGCAATATGAGATTAAATGGCATTAAAGCCTAACCTTTCTTGTACATATGCAAATACATCAATGTTAAAGTTTGAATGCTATTGCTAACTTGCTAATGCTAGCGATTTAATGCTTGTGCTAATATCTGGTCATTGTCATATTTTTTTATGTCCTCTCTGATGGAAATAAGAGATCAGATGGCATAGAAGAATAACCCTTCATGGGAATATGAGTTTAAATGGCATTAAAGCTTAACCCTTCTTGTAAATATGCAAATACAGTCATGTTAAAGTTTGAATGCTAATGCTAGCGATCTAATGCTATTGCTAATATCTGGTCATTTTCATACTGTACGTGTCCTCTATGATGGAAATAAGAGATCAGATGGCATTAAACCATAACCCTTCATGGGAATATGAGACTAAATGCCATTAAAGCTTAACCCTTCTGGTATATATGCAAATACAGCAATGTTAAAGTTTGAATGCTAATTCTAACTTGCTAATGCTAGCGATCTAATGCTAGTGCTAATATCTGGTCATTTTCATTCTATACTTGTCGTCTATGATGGAAATAAGAGATCAGATGCCATTAAAGCATAACCCTTCATGGGAATATGAGATTAAATGGCATTAAAGCTTAACCCTTCTTGTATAAATTCAAATACAGCAATATTAAAGTTTGAATGCTAATGCCAACTTACTAATGATAGCGATTTAATGCTAGTGCTAATATCTGGTCATTTTCATACTGTACGTGTCCTCTATGATGGAAATAAGAGATCAGATGCCATTAAAGCATAACCCTTCATGGGAATATGAGATTAGATGGCATGAAAGCTTAACCCTTCTTGTAAATATGCAAATACAGTCATGTAAAATTTTGAATGCTAATGCTAGCGATCTAATGCTAGTGCTAATATCTGGTCATATTCATACTGTACGTGTGCTCTATGATGGAAATAAGAGATGAGATGGCATTAAAGCATAACCCTTCATGGGAATATGAGATTAAATGGCATTAAAGCTTAACCCTTCTGGTATATATGCAAATACAGCAATGTTAAAGTTTGAATGCTAATGCTAACTTTCTTATGCTAGCGATCTAATGCTAGTGCTAATATCTGGTCATTTTCATACTGTACATGTCCTCTATAATGGAAATAAGAGATCAGATGGCATTGAACCATATCACTTCATGGGAATATGAGATTAAATGGCATTAAAGCTTAACCCTTCATTTACATATGCAAATACAGCAATGTTAAAGTTTGAATGCTAATGCTAACTTGCTAATGCTTGCGATCTAATGCCAGTGCTAATATCTGGTCATTTTCATACTGTTCGTGTCCTCTATGATGGAAATAAGAGATCAGATGCCTTTAAAGCATAACCCTTCATGGGAATATGAGATTAAATGGCATTAAAGCTTAACCCTTCTGGTATATATGCAAATACAGCAATGTTAGAGTTTGAATTCTAATGCTAACTTTCTAATGCTAGCGATCTAATGCTAGTGCTAATATCTGGTCATTGTCAAATAGTATGTGTCCTCTATGATGGAAATAAGAGATCAGATGGCATAGAAGCATAACCCTTCAAGGGAAAATGAGATTAAAATGGCATTAAAGCTTAACCCTTCTTGTACATATGCAAATACAGCAATGTTAAATTTTGAATGCTAATGCTAACTTGCTAATGCTAGCGATCTAATGCCAGTGCTAATATCTGGTCATTTTCATACTGTTCGTGTCCTCTATGATGGAAATAAGAGATCAGATGCCTTTAAAGCATAACCCTTCATGGGAATATGAGATTAAATGGCATTAAAGCTTAACCCTTCGAGTATATATGCAAATACAGCAATCTTAAAGTTTAAATGATAATGCTAACTTGCTAATGCTAGCGGTCTAATGCTAGTGCTAATATCTGGTCATTGTCATATTGTATGTGTCCTCTCTGATAGAAATAAGAGATCAGATGGCATTAAAGCATAACCCTTCATGGCAATATGAGATTAAATGGCATTAAAGCTTAACCTTTCCTGTACATATGCAAATACAGCAATGTTAAAGTTTGAATGCTAATGCTAACTTGCTAATGCTAGCGATTTAATGCTAGTGCTAATATCTGGTCATTGTCATATTGTATGTTTCTCTCTATGATGTAAATAAGAGATCAGATGGCATAGAAGAATAACCCTTCATGGGAATATGAGATTAAATGGCATTAAAGCTTTACCCTTCTTGTAAATATGCAAATACAGTCATGTTAATGTTTGAATGCTAATGCTAGCGATCTAATGCTAGTGCTAATATCTGGTCATTTTCATACTGTTCGTGTCCTCTATGATGGAAATAAGGGATCAGATGCCTTTAAAGCACAACTCTTCATGGGAATATGAGATTAAATGGCATTAAAGCTTAACCCTTCGAGTATATATGGAAATACAGCAATGTTAAAGTTTGAATGCTAATTCTAACTTGAAAATTCTAGCTGTCTAATGCTAGTGCTAATATCTGGTCATTGTCATGTTTTTATGTGTCCTCTATGATGGAAATAAGAGATCAGATGGCATTAAAGCATATCCCTTCATGGCAATATGAGATTAAATGGCATTAAAGCTTAACCCTTCTTGTACATATGCAAATACAGCAATGTTCAAGTTTGAATGCTAATGCTAACTTGCTAATGCTAGCGATCTAATGCTAGTGCTAATATCTGGTCATTTTCATACTGTTCGTGTCCTCTATGATGGAAATAAGAGATCAGATGCCTTTAAAGCATAATCCTTCAAGGGAATATGAGATTAAATGGCATTAAAGCTTAACCCTTCGAATATATATGCAAATACAGAAATGTTAAAGTTTGATTGCTAATTCTAACTTGCTAATGCTAGTGGTCTAATGCTTTTGCTAATATCTGGTCATTGTCATGTTTTATGTGTCCTCTATGATGTAAATAAGAGATCAGATGGCATTAAAGCATAACCCTTCATGGCAATATGAGATTAAATGTCATTAAAGCTTAAACCTTCTTGTATGAATTCAAATACAGCAATGTTAAAGTTTGAAGGCTAATGCCAACTTGCTAATGATAGCGATTTAATGCTAGTGCTAATATCTGGCCATTTTCATACTGTACGTGTCCTCTATGATGGAAATAAGACATCAGATGGCATTAAAGCATAACCCTTCATGGGAATATGAGATTAGATGGCATGAAAGCTTAACCCTTCTTGTAAATATGCAAATACAGTCATGTTAAATTTTGAATGCTAATGCTAGCGATCTAATGCTAGTGCTAATATCTGATCATATTCACACTGTACGTGTGCTCTATGATGGAAATAAGAGATGAGATGGCATTAAAGCATAACCCTTCATGGGAATATGAGATTAAATGGAATTAAAGCTTAACCCTCATGGTATATATACAAATACAGCAATGTTAAAGTTTGTATGCTAATGCTAACTTTCTAATGCTAGCGATCTAATGCTAGTGCTAATATCTGGTCATTTTCATACTGTGCATGTCCTCTATAATGGACATAAGAGATCAGATGGCATTGAACCATATCACTTAATGGGAATATGAGATGAACTGGCATTAAAGCTTAACCCTTCATTTACATATGCAAATACAGCAATGTTTAAGTTTGAATGCTAATGCTAACTTGCTAATTCTTGCGATCTAATGCTAGTGCTAATATCTGGTCATTTTGATACTGTTCGTGTCCTCTATGATGGAAATAAGAGATCAGATGACTTTAAAGCATAACCCTTCATGGCAATATGAGATTAAATGGCATTAAAGCTTAACCCTTCTTGTACATATGCAAATACATTAATGTTAAATTTTGAATGCTAATGCTAACTTGCTAATGCTAGCGGTCTAAAGTTAATGCTAATATCTGGTCATTGTCATATTGTATGTGTCCTCTCTGATGGAAATAAGAGATCAGATGGCATTAAAGCATAACCCTTCATGGCAATATGAGATTAAATGGCATTAAAGCTTAACCCTTCGAGTATATATGCAAATACAGCAATGTTAAAGTTTGAATGCTAATGCTAACTTGCTAATGCTAGCGGTCTAATGCTAATGCTAATATCTGGTCATTGTCATATTGTATGTGTCCTCTCTGATGGAAATAAGAGATCAGATGGCATTAAAGCATAACCCTTCATGGCAATATGAGATTAAATGGCATTAAAGCCTAACCTTTCTTGTACATATGCAAATACATCAATGTTAAAGTTTGAATGCTATTGCTAACTTGCTAATGCTAGCGATTTAATGCTTGTGCTAATATCTGGTCATTGTCATATTTTTTGTGTCCTCTCTGATGGAAATAAGAGATCAGATGGCATAGAAGAATAACCCTTCATGGGAATATGAGTTTAAATGGCATTAAAGCTTAACCCTTCTTGTAAATATGCAAATACAGTCATGTTAAAGTTTGAATGCTAATGCTAGCGATCTAATGCTATTGCTAATATCTGGTCATTTTCATACTGTACGTGTCCTCTATGATGGAAATAAGAGATCAGATGGCATTAAACCATAACCCTTCATGGGAATATGAGACTAAATGCCATTAAAGCTTAACCCTTCTGGTATATATGCAAATACAGCAATGTTAAAGTTTGAATGCTAATTCTAACTTGCTAATGCTAGCGATCTAATGCTAGTGCTAATATCTGGTCATTTTCATTCTATACTTGTCGTCTATGATGGAAATAAGAGATCAGATGCCATTAAAGCATAACCCTTCATGGGAATATGAGATTAAATGGCATTAAAGCTTAACCCTTCTGGTATATATGCAAATACAGCAATGTTAAAGTTTGAATGCTAATGCTAACTTTCTAATCCTAGCGATCTAATGTTAGTGCTAATATCTGGTCATTTTCATACTGTACATGTCCTCTATAATGGAAATAAGAGATCAGATGGCATTGAACCATATCACTTCATGGGAATATGAGATTAAATGGCATTAAAGCTTAACCCTTCATTTACATATGCAAAATGTTAAAGTTTGAATGCAGCAATTGTAATGCTTGCAAAGTTTGAATGCATTTTCAATGTTCTAATGGAAATAAGAGATCTTGCATAATGGGAATATGAGATTAAATGGCTTAAAGCTTAACCTTCTAGTATATATGCTACATGTTAAAGTTTGAATGCTAATGCTAACTTGCTATCTAATATCTGGTCATTTTCATACTGTTTGTGTCCTCTATGATGGAAATAAGAGATCATATGCCTTTAAAGCATAACCCTTCATGGGAATATGAGATTAAATGGCATTAAAGCTTAACCCTTATATATGCAAATACAGAATGTATATATGCAAATACAGCAATGTTAAAGTTTGAATGCTAATTAAATGGCATTAAAGCTAACTTGCTAATGCTAGCAATGTCTAATGCTAATTCTAACTAGTGCTAATATCTTGTTATTGTCATATTGTATGTTTCCTCTCTGATGGAAATAAGAGTTCAGATGGCATTAAAGCATAACCCTTCATGGCAATATGAGATTAAATGGCATTAAAGCTTAACCCTTGTTGTACATATGCAAATACAGCAATGTTAAAGTTTGAATGCTAATGCCAACTTGCTGCTGCTAGCGATCTAATGCTAGTGCTAATATCTGGTCATTTTCATACTGTTCGTGTCCTCTATGATGGAAATAAGAGATCAGATGCCTTTAAAGCATAACCCTTCATGGGAATATGAGATTAAATGGCATTAAAGCTTAACCCTTCTGGTATATATGCAAATACAGCAATGTTAAAGTTTGAATGCTAATGCTTACTTTCTAATGCTAGCGATCTAATGCTCGTCCTAATATCTGGTCATTTTCATACTTTACATGTCCTCTATAATGGAAATAAGAGATCAGATGGCGTTGAACCATATCACTTCATGGGAATATGAGATTAAATGGCATTAAAGCTTAACCCTTCATTTACATATGCAAATACAGCAATGTTAAAGTTTGAATGCTAATGCTGACTTGCTAATGCTTGCGATCTAATGCTAGTGCTAATATCTGGTCATTTTCATACTGTTCGTGTACTCTCTGATGGAAATAAGAGATCATATGCCTTTAAAGCAAAACCCTTCATGGGAATATGAGATTAAATGGCATTAAAGCTTAACCCTTCGAGTATATATGCAAATACAGCAATGTTAAAGTTTGAATGCTAATTCTAACTTGCTAATTCTAGCGGTCTAATGCTAGTGCTAATATCTTGTCATTTTCATATTGTATGTTTCCTCTCTGATGGAAATAAGAGATCAGATGGCATTAAAGCATAACCCTTCATGGCAATATGAGATTAAATGCCATTAAAGCTTAACCTTTCTTGTACAAATCCAAATACAGCAATGTTAAAGTTTGAATGCTATTGCTAATTTGCTAATGCTAGCGATATAATGCTAGTGCTAATATCTGGTCATTGTCATATTGTATGTGTCCTCTATCATGGAAATAAGAGATCAGATGGCATAGAAGCATAACCCTTCATGGGAATATGAGATTAAATGGCATTAAAGCTTAACCCTTCTTGTACATATGCAAATACAGCAATGTTAAATTTGAATGCTAATGCTAACTTGCTAATGCTAGCGATCTAATGCTAGTGCTAATATCTGGTCCTTTTCATACTGTTTGTGTCCTCTATGATGGAAATAAGAGATCAGATGCCTTTAAAGCATAACCCTTCATGGGAATATGAGATTAAATGGCATTAAAGCTTAACCCTTCTTGTACATATGCAAATACAGCAATGTTATAGTTTGAATGCTAATGCTAACGTGCTAATGCTAGCGATCTAATGCTAGTGCTAATATCTGGTCATTGTCATACTGTACGTGTCCTCTATAATGGAAATAAGAGATCACATGGCATTAAAGCATAACCCTTCATGGGAATATGAAATTAGATGCCATTAAAGCTTAACCCTTCTTGTAAATATGCAAATACAGTCATGTTAAAGTTTGAATGCTAATGCTAGCGATCTAATGGTAGTGCTAATATCTAGTCATTGTCATACTGTATGTGTCCTCTATGATGGAAATAAGATATCAGATGGCATTAAAGCATAACCCTTCATAGCAATGTGACATTAAATGGCATTAAAGCTGAACCCTTCTTGTACATATGCAAATACAGCAATGTTAAAGTTTGAATTCTAAAGCTAACTTGCTAATGCTAGCGATCTAATGCTAGTGCTAATATCTGGTCATTTTCATACTGTACGTGTCCTCAATGATGGAAATAAGGGATCAGATGGCATTAAAGCATAACCCTTCATGGGAATATGAGATTAAATGGCATTCAAGCTTAACCCTTCTTGTATATATGCAAATAAAGCAATGTTAAAGTTTGAATGCTAATGCTAACTTGCTAATGCTAGCGATTTAATGTTCGTGCTAATATCTGGTCATTTTCATAATGCACGTGTCCTCTATGTTGGAAATAAGAGATCACATGGCATTAAAGCATAACCCTTCATGGGAATATGAGATTAGATGGCAATAAAAATGAACCCTTCTTGTAAATATGCAAATTCAGTCATGTTAAAGTTTGAATGCTAATGCTAGCGATCTAATGCTTGTGCTAATATCTAGTCATTGTCATACTGTATGTGTGCTCTTTGATGGAAATAAGAGATCAGATCGCATTAAAGCATAACCCCTCATGGCAATATCAGATTAAATGGCATTAAAGCTTAACCCTTCTTATATATATACAAATACAGCAATGTTAAAGTTTGAATGCTAATGCTAACTTGCTAATGCTAGCGATCTAATGCTAGTGCTAATATCTGCTCATTGTCATACTGTATGTGTCCTCTATGATGGAAATAAGAGATCTGATGGCATTAAAGCATAACCCTTCATGGGAATATGAGATTAAACGGCATTCAAGCTAACCCTTCTTGTCTATATGCAAATACAGCAATGTTAAAGTTTGAATGCTAATGCTAACTTGCTAATGCTAGCGATCTAATGCTAGTGCAAATATCTGGTCATTTTCATACCGTACGTGTCCTCTATGATGGAAATAAGAGATCAGATGGCATTAAAGCATAACCCTTCATGGGAATATGAGATTAAATGGCATTCAAGCTTAACCCTTCTTGTATATATGCAAATACAGCAATGTTTAAGTTTGAATGCTAATGCTAACTTACTAATCCTAGCGATTTAATGTTAGTGCTAATATCTGGTCATTTTCATAATGTACGTGTCCTCTATGATGGAAATAAGACATCACATGTCATTAAAGCATAACCCTTCATGTGAATATGAGATTAGATGGCATTAAAGCTTAACCCTTCTTGTAAATATGCAAATACAGTCATGTTAAAGTTTGAATGCTAATGCTAGCGATCTAATGCTAGTGCTAATATCTGGTAATTTTCATACTGTACATGTCCTCTAAGATGGAAATAAGAGATCAGATGGCAAAAAAGCACAACCCTTCATGGCAATATGAGATTAAATGGCATTAAAGCTTAACCCTTCTTGTATATATACAAATACAGCAATATTAAAGTTTGAATGCTAATGCTAACTTGCTAATGCTAACGATCTAATGCTAGTGCTAATATCTGGTCATTGTCATACTGTACGTGTCCTCTATAATGATAATAAGAGATCACATGTCATTAAAGCATAACCCTTCATGGGAATATGAAATTAGATGCCATTAAATCTTAAACCCTTCTTGTAAATATGCAAATACAGTCATGTTAAGGTTTGAATGCTAATGCTAGCGATCTAATGCTAGTGCTGATATCTGGACATTGTCATACTGTATGTGTCCTCTATGATGGAAGTAAGAGTTCAGATGGCATTAAAGCATAACCCTTCATGGCATTTTGAGATTAAATGGCATTAAAGCTTAACCCTTATTGAAAATATACAAATACAGTAATGTTAAAGTTTGAATGCTAATGCTAACTTGCTAATGCTAGCAATCTAATGCTATTGCTAATATCTGGTCATTTTCATACTGTACGTGTCCTCTATGATGGAAATAAGAGATCAGATGGCATTAAAGCATAACCCTGCATGGGAATATGAGATTAAATGCCATTAAAGCTTAACCCTTCTTGTAAATATGCAAATACAGTCATGTTAAAGTTTGAATGCTAATGCTAGCGATCTAATGCTATTGCTAATATCTGGTCATTGTCATACTGTATGTGTCCTCTTTGATGGAAATAAGAGATCAGATGGCATTAAAGCATAACCCTTCATTGCAATGTCAGATTAAATGGCATTAAAGCTTAACCCTTCTTGTACATATGCAAATACAGCAATGTTAAAGTTTGAATTCTAATGCTAACATGCTAAAGCTATCGATCTAATGCTAATGCTAATATCTGGTCATTTTTATACTATACGTGTCCTCTATGATGGAAATGAGAGATCAGATGCCTTTAAAGCATAACCCTTCATGGGAATATGATATTAAATGGCATTAAAGCTTAACCCTTCTCGTACATATGCAAATACAGCAATGTTAAAGTTTGAATGCTAATGCTAACTTGCTAATGCTAGCGATCTAATGGTAGTGCTAATATCTGGTCTTTCTCATACTGTATGTGTCCTCTATGATGGAAATAAGAGGTCAGATGGCATTAAAGAATAACCCTTCATGGGAATATGAGATTAAATGCCATTAAAGCTTCACCCTTCTTGTAAATATGCAAATACAGTCATGTTAAAGTTTGAATGCTAATGCTAGCGATCTAATGCTAGTGCTAATATCTAGTCATTGTCATACTGTATGTGTCCTCTTTGATGGAAATAAGAGATCAGATCGCATTAAAGCATAAACCTTCATGGGAATATTAGATGAGATGGCATTGAAGCTTAACCCTTCATCTAAATATGCAAATACAGCACTGTTAAATTTGAATGCTAATGCTAACTTGCTAATGCTAGCGATCTAATGCTAATGCTAATATATGGTCATTTTCATACTGTACATGTCCTCTTTGATGGAAATAAGAGATCAGATGGCATTAAAGCATAACCCTTCATGGCAATATGAGATTAAATGGAATTAAAGCTTAACCCTTCTTGTATATATTCAAATACAGCAATGTTAAAGTTCGAATTCTAATGCTAACTTGCTAATGCTATCGAACTAATGCTAGTGCTAATATCTTGTCATTTTCATATGGTACTTGTCTGCTATGATGGAAATAAGAGATCAGATGGCATTAAAGCATAACCCTTCATGGCAATATGAGATAAAATGGCATTAAAGTTTAACCCTTCTTGTATATATACAAATACAGCAATGTTAAAGTTTGAATGCTAATGCTAACTTGCTAATGCTCGCGATCTAATGCTAGTGCTAATATCTGGTCATTGTCATCCTGAATGTGTCCTCTATGATGGAAATAAGAGATCACATGGCATTGAAGCATAAACCTTCATGGCAATATGAGATTAAATGGCTTTAAAGCTTAACCCTTCTTGTATATATGCAAATACAGCAATGTTAAAGTTTGAATGCTAATGCTAACTTGCTAATGCAAGCAATCTAATGCTAGTGCTAATATCTGGTCATTGTCATATTGTATGTGTCCTCTATGATGGAAATAAGAGATCAGATGGCATTAAAGCATCAACCTTCATCGGAATACGAGATTTAATGCCATTAAAGCTTAACCCTTCTTGTATAAATTCAAATACAGCAATGTTAAAGTTTGAACACTAATGCTAACTTGCAAATGCTAGCGATCTAATGGTAGTGCTAATATCTGGTCATTTTCATACTGTACGTGACCTCTATGATGGAAATAAGAGATCAGATGGCATTGAAGCATAACCCTTCATGGGAATATGAGATTAAATTGCATTCAAGCTTAACCCTTCTTTTACAAATGCAAATTCAGCAATGTTAAAGTTTGAATGCTAATGCTAACTTACTAATGCTAGCGATCTCATGGTAGTGCTAATATCTGGTAATTTTCATACTTTTTGTGTCCTCTATGATGGAAATAAGAGATTAGATGGCATTAAAGCATAACCCTTCATGGCAATATGTGATTAAATGGCATTCAAGCTTAACTCTTCTTTTACATATGCAAATACAGCAATGTTAAAGTTTGAATGCTAATGCTAACTTGCTAATGCTAGCGATCTCATGCTAGTGCTAATATCTGGTAATTTTCATACTGTTTGTGTCCTCTATGATGGAAATAAGAGATCAGATGAAATTTAAGCATAACCCTTCGTGGCAATATGAGATTAAATGGCATTAAATCTTAACCCTTCTAGTATATGCAAATACAGCACTGTAAAAGTTTGAGTGCTAATGCTAACTTGCTAATGCTAGCGATCTAATGCTAGTGCTAATATCTGGTCATTGTCATACTGTCTGTGTCCTCTATGATGGAAATAAGAGATCAGATGGCATTAAAGCATAACCCTTCATGGCAAAATGAGATTAAATGGAATTAAAGCTTAACCCTTCTTGTATATATGCAAATGCAGCAATGTTAAAGTTTGAATGCTAATGGTAACTTGCTCATGCTAGCGATCTAATGCTAGTGCTAATATCTCCTCATTCTCATCCTGTATGTGTGCTCTATGATGGAAATAACAGACCAGATGGCATTGAAGCATAACCCTTCATGGCAATGTGAGATTAAATGGCATTAAAGCTTAACCGTTCTTGTATATATGCAAATACAGCAATTTTAAAGTTTGAATGCTAATGCTAACTTGCTAATGCTAGCAATCTAATGCTAGTGCTAATATCTGGTCATTGTCATACTGTATGTGTCCTCTATGATGGAAATAAGAGGTCAGATGGCATTAAAGCTTCACCCTTCATGGGAATATGAGATTAAATGGCATTAAAGCTTAACCCTTTTGGTATATATGCAAATACAGAAATTTTATAGTTTGAATGCTAATGCTAACTTGCTAATGCTAGCGATCTAATGCTAGTGCTGATATCTGGTCATTTTCATACTGTACGTGTCCTTTATGATGGAAATAAGAGATCAGATGGCATTGAAGCATAACCCTTCATGGGAATATGAGATGAAATGTCATAAAACCTTAACCCTTCTTGTATATATGCAAATACAGCAATGTTAAAGTTTGAATGCTAATGCTAACTTACTAATGCTAGCGATTTAATTCTAGTGCTAATATCTGGTCATTTTCATACTGTTCGTGTCCTCTTTAATCGAAATAATAGATCAGATGCCTTTAAAGCATAACCCTTCTTGGGAATATGAGATTAAATGGCATTAAAGCTGAACCCTTCTTGTATATATGCAAATACAGCAATGTTAAAGTTTGAATGCTAATGCTAACTTACTAATGCTAGCGATTTAATTCTAGTGCTAATATCTGGTCATTTTCATACTGTTCGTGTCCTCTTTAATCGAAATAATAGATCAGATGCCTTTAAAGCATAACCCTTCATGGCAATATGAGATTAAATGTCATTAAAGCTTAACCCTTCTTGTATATATACAAATACAGCAATGTCAAAGTTTGAATGCCAATGCTAACTTGCTAATGCTAGCGATTTAATTCTCGTGCCAATATCTGGTCATTTTCATTCTGTACTTGTGGTCTATGATGGAAATGAGAGATCAGATGGCATTAAAGCATAACCCTTCATGGGAATATGAGATTAAATGGCATTAAAGCTTAACACTTCTTGTTTAAATTCGAATACAGCAATGTTAAAGTTTGAATGCTAATGCTAACTTGCTAATGCTAGCGATCTAATGCTAGTGCTAATATCTGGTCATTTTCATACTGTACGTGTCCTCCATGATGGTAATAAGAGATCAGATGGCATTAATGCATAACCCTTCATTGGAAAATGAAATTAAATGGCATTAAAGCTTTACCCTTCTTGTATATATGCAAATACAGCAATGTTAAAGTTTGAATGCTAATTCTAACTTGCTAATGCTAGCGATCTAATGCTAGTGCTAATATCTGCTCATTGTCATACTGTATGTGTCCTCTATGATGGAAATAAGAGATCTGATTGCATTAAAGCATAACCCTTCATGGGAATATGAGATTAAATGGCATTCAAGCTAACCCTTCTTGTCTATATGCAAATACAGCAATGTTAAAGTTTGAATGCTAATGCTAACTTGCTAATGCTAGCGATCTAATGCTAGTGCAAATATCTGGTCATTTTCATACCGTACGTGTCCTCTATGATGGAAATAAGAGATCAGATGGCATTAAAGCATAACCCTTCATGGGAATATGAGATTAAATGGCATTCAAGCTTAACCCTTCTTGTATATATGCAAATACAGCAATGTTTAAGTTTGAATGCTAATGCTAACTTACTAATCCTAGCGATTTAATGTTAGTGCTAATATCTGGTCATTTTCATAATGTACGTGTCCTCTATGATGGAAATAAGACATCACATGGCATTAAAGCATAACCCTTCATGTGAATATGAGATAAGATGGCATTAAAGCTTAACCCTTCTTGTAAATATGCAAATACAGTCATGTTAATGTTTGAATGCTAATGCTAGCGATCTAATGCTAGTGCTAATATCTGGTAATTTTCATACTGTACGTGTCCTCTTTAATGGAAATAAGAGATCAGATGGCAAAAAAGCACAACCCTTCATGGCAATATGAGATTAAATGGCATTAAAGCTTAACCCTTCTTGTATATATACAAATACAGCAATATTAAAGTTTGAATGCTAATGCTAACTTGCTAATGCTAACGATCTAATGCTAGTGCTAATATCTGGTCATTGTCATACTGTACGTGTCCTCTATAATGATAATAAGAGATCACATGTCATTAAAGCATAACCCTTCATGGGAATATGAAATTAGATGCCATTAAATCTTAACCCTTCTTGTAAATATGCAAATACAGTTATGTTAAAGTTTGAATGGTAATGCTAGCGATCTAATGCTAGTGCTGATATCTGGACATTGTCATACTGTATGTGTCCTCTATGATGGAAGTAAGTGTTCAGATGGCATTAAAGCATAACCCTTCATGGCAATTTGAGATTAAATGGCAGAAAAGCTTAACCCTTCTTGAAAATATACAAATACAGTAATGTTAAAGTTTGAATGCTAATGCTAACTTGCTAATGCTAGCAATCTAATGATATTGCTAATATCTGGTCATTTTTATACTGTACGTGTCCTCTATGATGGAAATAAGAGATCAGATGGCATTAAAGCATAACCCTTCATGGGAATATGAGATTAAATGCCATTAAAGCTTAACCTTTCTTGTAAATATGCAAATACAGTCATGTTAAAGTTTGAATGCTAATGCTAGCGATCTAATGCTAGTGCTAATATCTGGTCATTGTCATACTGTATGTGTCCTCTATGATGGAAATAAGAGATCAGATGGCATTAAAGCATAACCCTTCATTGCAATGTCAGATTAAATGGCATTAAAGCTTAACCCTTCTTGTACATATGCAAATACAGCAATGTTAAAGTTTGAATTCTAATGCTAAAATGCTAAAGCTATCGATCTAATGCTAATGCTAATTTCTGCTCATTTTTATACTATACGTGTCCTCTATGATGGAAATGAGAGATCAGATGCCTTTAAAGCATAACCCTTCATGGGAATATGATATTAAATGGCATTAAAGCTTAACCCTTCTCGTATATATGCAAATACAGCAATGTTAAAGTTTGAATGCTAATGCTAACTTGCTAATGCTAGCGATCTAATGGTAGTGCTAATATCTGGTCTTTCTCATACTGTATGTGTCCTCTATGATGGAAATAAGAGGTCAGATGGCATTAAAGAATAACCCTTCATGGGAATATGAGATTAAATGGCATTCAAGCTAACCCTTCTTGTCTTTATGAAAATACAGCAATGTTAAAGTTTGAATGCTAATGCTAACTTGCTAATGCTAGCGATCTAATGGTAGTGCTAATATCTGGTCTTTCTCATACTGTATGTGTCCTCTATGATGGAAATAAGAGGTCAGATGGCATTAAAGAATAACCCTTCATGGGAATATGAGATTAAATGCCATTAAAGCTTAACCCTTCTTGTAAATATGCAAATACAGTCATGTTAAAGTTTGAATGCTAATGCTAGCGATCTAATGCTAGTGCTAATATCTAGTCATTGTCATACTGTATGTGTCCTCTTTGATGGAAATAAGAGATCAGATCGCATTAAAGCATAAACCTTCATCGGAATATTAGATGAGATGGCATTGAAGCTTAACCCTTCATCTAAATATGCAAATACAGCACTGTTAAATTTGAATGCTAATGCTAACTTGCTAATGCTAGCGATCTAATGCTAATGCTAATATATGGTCATTTTCATACTGTACATGTCCTATTTGATGGAAATAAGAGATCAGATGGCATTAAAGCATAACCCTTCATGGCAATATGAGATTAAATGGAATTAAAAAACAACCCTTCTTGTATATATTCAAATACAGCAATGTTAAAGTTCGAATTCTAATCCTAACTTGCTAATGCTATCGAACTAATGCTAGTGCTAATATCTTGTCATTTTCATATGGTACTTGTCTTCTATGATGGAAATAAGAGATCAGATGGCATTAAAGCAGAACCCTTCATGGCAATATGACATAAAATGGCATTAAAGCTTAACCCTTCTTGTATATATACAAATACAGCAATGTTAAAGTTTGAATGCTAATGCTAACTTGCTAATGCTAGCGATCTAATGCTAGTGCTAATATCTGGTCATTGTCATCCTGAATGTGTCCTCTATGATGGAAATAAGAGATCACATGGCATTGAAGCATAAACCTTCATGGCAATATGAGATAAAATGGCATTAAAGCTTAACCCTTCTTGTATATATGCAAATACAGCAATGTTAAAGTTTGAATGCTAATGCTATCTTGCTAATGCAATCAATCTAATGCTAGTGCTAATATCTGGTCATTGTCATATTGTATGTGTCCTCTATGATGGAAATAAGAGATCAGATGGCATTAAAGCATCACCCTTCATGGGAATACGAGATTTAATGCCATTAAAGCTTAACCCTTCTTGTATAAATTCAAATACAGCAATGTTAAAGTTTGAACACTAATGCTAACTTGCAAATGCTAGCGATCTAATGGTAGTGCTAATATCTGGTCATTTTCATACTGTACGTGACCTCTATGATGGAAATAAGAGATCAGATGGCATTGAAGCATAACCCTTCATGGGAATATGAGATTAAATTGCATTCAAGCTTAACCCTTCTTTTACAAATGCAAATACAGCAATGTTAAAGTTTGAATGCTAATGCTAACTTACTAATGCTAGCGATCTCATGCTAGTGCTAATATCTGGTAATTTTCATACTGTTTCTGTCCTCTATGATGGAAATAAGAGATTAGATGGCATTAAAGCATAACCCATCTTGGGAATATGTGATTAAATGGCATTCAAGCTTAACTCTTCTTTTACATATGCAAATACAGCAATGTTAAAGTTTGAATGCTAATGCTAACGTGCTAATGCTAGCGATCTAATGCTGCTGCTAATATCTGGTAATTTTCATACTGTTTGTGTCCTCTATGATGGAAATAAGAGATCAGATGAAATTAAAGCATAACCCTTCGTGGCAATATGAGATTAAATGGCATTAAATCTTAACCCTTCTAGTATATGCAAATACAGCACTGTAAAAGTTTGAGTGCTAATGCTAACTTGCTAATGCTAGCGATCTAATGCTAGTGCTAATATCTGGTCATTGTCATACTGTCTGTGTCCTCTATGATGGAAATAAGAGATCAGATGGCATTAAAGCATAACCCTTCATGGCAAAATGAGATTAAATGGAATTAAAGCTTAACCCTTCTTGTATATATGCAAATGCAGCAATGTTAAAGTTTGAATGCTAATGGTAACTTGCTCATGCTAGCGATCTAATGCTAGTGCTAATATCTCCTCATTCTCATACTGTATGTGTCCTCTATGATGCAAATAACAGACCAGATGGCATTGAAGCATAACCCTTCATGGCAATGTGAGATTAAATGGCATTAAAGCTTAACCGTTCTTGTATATATGCAAATACAGCAATTTTAAAGTTTGAATGCTAATGCTAACTTGCTAATGCTAGCAATCTAATGCTAGTGCTAATATCTGGTCATTGTCATACTGTATGTGTCCTCTATGATGGAAATAAGAGATCAGATGGCATTAAAGCTTAACCCTTCATGGGAATATGAGATTAAATGGCATTAAAGCTTAACCGTTTTGGTATATATGCAAATACAGAAATTTTATAGTTTGAATGCTAATGCTAACTTGCTAATGCTAGCGATCTAATGCTAGTGCTGATATCTGGTCATTTTCATACTGTACGTGTCCTTTATGATGGAAATAAGAGATCAGATGGCATTGAAGCATAACCCTTCATGGGAATATGAGATGAAATGTCATTAAACCTTAACCCTTCTTGTATATATGCAAATACAGCAATGTTAAAGTTTGAATGCTAATGCTAACTTGCTAATGCTAGCGATTTAATTCTAGTGCTAATATCTGGTCATTTTCATACTGTTCGTGTCCTCTTTAATGGAAATAATAGATCAGATGCCTTTAAAGCATAACCCTTCTTGGGAATATGAGATTAAATGGCATTAAAGCTGAACCCTTCTTGTATATATGCAAATACAGCAATGTTAAAGTTTGAATGCTAATGCCAACTTGCTAATGCTGGCGATGTAATGCTAGTGCTAATATCTGCTCATTGTCATCCTATATGTGTCCTCTAGATGGAAATAAGAGATCAGATGTCATTAAAGCATAACCCTTCATGGCAATATGAGATTAAATGTCTTTTAAGCTTAACCCTTCTTGTATATATACAAATACAGCAATGTCAAAGTTTGAATGCCAATGCTAACTTGCTAATGCTAGCGATTTAATTCTCGTGCCAATATCTGGTCATTTTCATTCTGTACTTGTGGTCTATGATGGAAATAAGAGATCAGATGGCATTAAAGCATAACCCTTCATGGGAATATGAGATTAAATGTCATTAAAGCTTAACACTTCTTGTATAAATTTGAATACAGCAATGTTAAAGTTTGAATGCTAATGCTAACTTGCTAATGCTAGCGATCTAATGCTAGTGCTAATATCTGGTCATTTTCATACTGTACGTGTTCTCCATGATGGAAATAAGAGATCAGATGGCATTAAAGCATAACCCTTCATTGGAAAATGAAATTAAATGGCATTAAAGCTTTACCCTTCTTGTATATATGCAAATACAGCAATGTTAAAGTTTGAATGCTAATGCTAACTTGCTAATGCTAGCGATCTAATGCTAGTGCTAATATCTGGTCATTGTCAAACTGTACGTGTCCTCTTTGATGGTAATAATTGATCACATGGCATTTAAGCATATCCCTTCATGTGAATATGTGATAAGTTGGCATTAAAACTTAACGCTTCTTGTATATATGCAAATTCAGTAATATTACAATTTGAATGCTAATGCTAACTTGCTAATGCTAGCCATCTAATGCTAGTGCTAATATCTGGTCATTTTCATACTGTTCGTGTCCTCTATGATGGAAATAAGAGATCGGATGGCATTAAAGCATAACCCTTCATGGGAATATGAGATTAAATGGCATTAAAGCTTAACCCTTCCTGTATAAATTTAAATACAGCAATGTTAAAGTTTGAATGCAAATACTAACTTGCTAATGCTTGCCATCTAATGCTGGTGCTAATATCTGGTCATCTTCATACTGTACGAGTCCTCTTAAATGAAAATAAGAGATCAGACGCCTTCAAAGCATAACCCTTCATGGGAATATGAGATTAAATGGCATTCAAGCTGAACCCTTCTTGTATATATACAAATACATCAATGTTAAAGTTTGAATGCTAATGCTAACTTGCTAATGTTAGCGATCTAATGCTAGTGCTAATATCTGGTCATTTTCATACTGTACTTGTCCTCTATGATGGAAATAAGAGATCAGATGGCATTAAAGCATAACCCTTCATGGGAATATGAGATTAAATGGCATTAACGCTTAACCCTTCATGTATAAATTAAAATACAGCAATGTTAAATTTTGAATGCTAATGCTAACTTGCTAATGCTAGCGATCTAATGCTAGTGCTAATATCTGGTCGTTGTCATACTGTAGGTGTCCTCATTGATGGTAATAATTGATCACATGACATAAAAGCATAACCCTTCATGGGAATATGAGATTAAATGGCATTAAAGCTTAACCCTTCTTGTATATATGCAAATACAGCAATGTCAAAATTTGAATACTAATGCTAACTTGCTAATGCTAGCGATCTAATGCTAGTGCTAATATCTGGTCATTTTCATACTGTACGTGTCCTCTTTGATGGTAATAATTGATCACATGGCATTTAAGAATATGCCTTCATGTGAATATGTGATTAGATGGCATTAAAGCTTAACCCTTCTTGTATATATGCAAATACAGCAATGTTAAAATTTGAATGCTAATGCTAACTTGCTAATGCTAGCGATCTAATGCTAGTGCTAATATCTGGTCATTTTCATCCTGTATGTGTCCTCTATGATGGAAATAAAAGATCAGATGCCTTTAAAGCATAACCCTTCATGGGAATATGAGATTAAATGGCATAAAACTGAACCCTTCTTGTGTACATGCAAATACAGCAATGTTAAAGTTTGAATGCTAATGCTAACTTGCTAATGCTAGCGATGTAATTCTAGTGCTAATATCTGGTCATTTTAATCCTGAATGTGTCCTCTATGATGGAAATAAGAGATCAGATGCCTTTAAAGCATAACCCTTCATGGGAATATGAGATTAAATGTCATTAAACCTTAACCCTTCTTGTATATATGCAAATACATCAATGTTAAAGTTTGAATGGTAATGCTAACTTGCTAATGCTAGCGATTTAATTCTAGTGCTAATATCTGGTCATTTTCATACTATTCGTGTCCTCTTTAATGGAAATAATAGATCAGATGCCTTTAAAGCATAACCCTTCTTGGGAATATGAGATTAAATGGCATTAAAGCTGAACCCTTCTTGTATATAAGCAAATACAGCAATGTTAAAGTTTGAATGCTAATGCTAACTTGCTAATGCTGGCGATGTAATGCTAGTGCTAATATCTGGTCATTTTCATACTGTACGTGTCCTCTTTGATGGGAATAATTGATCACATGGCATTTAAGTATAACCCTTCATGTGAATATGTGATTAGCTGGCATTAAACATTAACCCTTCTTGTATATATGCAAATACATCAATGTTAAAGTTTGAATGCTAATGCTAACTTGCTAATGCTAGCGATGTAATGCTAGTGCTAATATCTGGTCATTTTCATCCTGTATGTGTCCTCTATGATGGAAATAAGAGATCAGATGCCTTTAAAGCATAACCCTTCATGGGAATATGAGATTAAATGGCATTAAACCTTAACCCTTCTTGAATATATGCAAATACATCAATGTTAAAGTTTGAATGCTAATGCTAACTTCCTAATGCTAGCGATCTAATGCTAGTGCTAATATTTCGTCATTTTCATACTGTTTGTGTCCTCTTTAATGGAAATAAGAGATCAGATGCCTTTAAAGCATAACCCTTCATGGCAATATGAGATTAAATGGCATTAAAGCTTAACACTTCTTGTATATATACAAATACAGCAATGTTAAAGTTTGAATGCTAATGCTAACTTGCTAATGCTTGCCATCTAATGCTAGTCCTAATATATGGTCATTTTCATACTGTACGTGTCCTCTATGATGGAAATAAGAGATCAGATTGCATTAAAGCATAACCCTTCATGGGAATATGAGATTAAATGGCATTAAAGCTTAACCCTTCTTGTATATATGCAAATACAGCTATGTTAAAATTTGAATACTAATGCTAACTTGCTAATGCTATCGATCTAATGCTAGTGCTAATATCTGGTCATTTTCATACTGTTCGTGTCCTCTATGATGGAAATAAGAGATCGGATGGCATTAAAGCATAACCCTTCATGGGAATATGAGATTGAATGGCATTAAAGCTCAACCCTTCCTGTATAAATTAACATACAGCAATGTTAAAGTTAAAATGCTAAAGCTAACTTGCTAATGCTTGCCATCTCATGCTAGTGGTATTATCTGGTCATTTTCATATTGTACTTGTCCTCTTTAATGAAAATAAGGGATCAGACGCCTTTAAAGCATAACCCTTCATGGGAATATGAGATTAAATGGCATTAAAGCTGAACCCTTCTTTATATATACAAATACAGCAATGTTAAAGTTTGAATGCTAATGCTAACTTGCTAATGCTAACGATCTAATGCTAGTGCTAATATCTGGTCATTTTCATACTGTAATTGTCCTCTATGATGGACATAAGATATCAGATGGCATTAAAGCATAACCCTTCATAGGAATATGAGATTAAATGGCATTAAAGCTGAACCCTTCTTGTATATAAACAAATACAGCAATGTTAAAGTTTGAATGCTAATGCTAAATTGCTAATGCTAGCGATCTAATGCTAGTGCTAATATCTGGTCATTGTCATACTGCACGTGTCCTCTTTGATGGTAATAATTGATCACATGGCATTTAAGCATATACCTTCATGTGAATATGTGATTAGATGGAATTAAAGCTTAACGCTTCTTGTATATATGCAAATACAGCAATGTTAAATTTTGAATGCTAATGTTAACTTGCTAATGCTAGCGATCTAATGCTAGTGCAAATATCTGGTCATTTTCATACTGATCGTGTCATCTATGATGGAAATAAGAGATCAGATGCCTTTAAAGCATTACCCTTCATGGGAATATGGATTAAATGTCATTAAACCTAAACCCTTCTTGTATATATGCAAATACAGCAATGTTTAAGTTTGAATGCTAATGCTAACTTGCTAATGCTAGCGATCTAATGCTAGTGCTAATATCTGGTCATTTTCATACTGTTCGTGTCCTCTTTAATGGAAATAAGAGATCAGATGCCTTTAAAGCATAACCCTTCTTGGAAATATTAGATTAAATGGCATTAAAGCTGAACCCTTCTTGTATATATGCAAATACAGCAATGTTAAAGTTTGAATGCTAATTCTAACTTGCTAATGCTAGCGATGTAATGCTAGTGATAATATCTGGTCATTGTCATCCTAAATTTGTCCTCTAGATGGAAATAAGAGATCAGATGGCATTAAAGCATTACCCTTCTTGGAAATATGAGATTAAATGGCATTAAAGCTGAACCCTTCTTGTATATATGCAAATACAGCAATGTTAAAGTTTGAATGCTAATGCTAACTTGCTAATGCTAGCGATGTAATGCTAGTGCTAATATCTGGTAATTGTCATCCTATATTTGTCCTCTAAATGGAAATAAGAGATCAGATGGCATTAAAGCATAACCCTTCATGGCAATATGAGATTAAATGTCATTAAAGCTTAACCCTTCTTGTATATATGCAAATACATCAATGTTAAAGTTTGAATGCTAATGCTTACTTCCTAATGCGAGCGATCTAATGCCAGTGCTAATATCTCGTCATTTTTATACTGTTCGTGTCCTCTATAATGGAAATAAGAGATCAGATGCCTTTAAAGCTTAACCCTTCTTGGAAATATGAGATTAAATGGCATTAAAGCTGAACACTTCTTGTATATATGCCAATACATCAATGTTAAAGATTGAATGCTAATGCTAACTTGCTAATGCTAGTGATCTAATGTTAGTGCTAATATCTGGTTATTGTCATCCTGTATGTGTCCTCTATGATGGAAATAAGAGATATGATGCCTTTAAAGCATAACCCTTCTTGGGAATATGAGATTAAATGGCATTAAAGCTGAACCCTTCTTGTATATATGCAAATACATCAATGTTAAAGTTTGAATGCTAATGCTAACTTGCTAATGCTAGCGATGTAATGCTACTGCTAATATCTGGTCATTTTCATCCAGTATGTGTCCTCTATGATGGAAATAAGAGATCAGATGCCTTTAAAGCATAACCCTTCATGGGAATATGAGATTAAATTGCATTAAACCTTTACCCTTCTTGTATTTATGCAAATACATCAATGTTAAAGTTTGAATGCTAATGCTAACTTCCTAATACTAGCGATCTAATGCTAGTGCTAATATCTCGTCATTTTCATACTGTTCAATTTTCATATGCTGTTCATGGCAATATGTCATTAAAGCTCTTTATACATGGATAATAAGAGATCAATGAACTGCCTTTAAAGCATAACCCTTCATGGCAATATGATGATTAAATGGCATTAAAGCTTAACCCTTCTTGTATATATGCAAATACATCAATGTTAAAGTTTGAATGCTAATGCTAACTTGCTAATGCTAGCGATCTAATGCTAGTGCTAATATCTGGTCATTTTCATCCTGTATGTGTCCTCTATGATGGAAATAAGAGATCAGATGTCATTAAAGCATCACCCTTCATGGGAATATCAGATTTAATGGCATTAAAGCTTAACCCTTCTTGTATATATGCAAATACAGCAATGTCAAAATTTGAATGCTAATGCTAACTTGCTAATCCTAGCGATCTAATGCTAGTGCAAATATCTGGTCATTTTCATCCTGTACTTGTCCTCTATGATGGAAATAAGAGATCAGATGTCATTAAAGATGGCATTCAATTTAATGCATAACCCTTCATATATGGGAATATGAATGATTAAAATGGCAATTAAAATGCTAGTAAATATCCCATTGGTCTTGTTTAATCGGATGGCATAAAATAACCCTTCATGGGAATATTGTTAAAGTTTGAATGCTAATGCTAACTTGCTAATGCTAACTTGCCATCTAATGCTAGTGCTAATATCTGGTCATTTTCATACTGTACGTGTCCTCTATGAAGGAAATATGAGATCAGATGGCATTTAAGCATAACCCTCCATGGGAATATGAGATTAAATTGCATTAAAGCTTAACCCTTCTTGTATATATGCAAATACAGCAATGATAAAGTTTGAATGCTAATTCTAACTTACTAATGCTAGCGATCTAATGCTAGTGCTAATATCTGGTGATTTTCATACTGTATGTGTGCTCTATGATGGAAATAAGAGATCAGATGGCATTAAAGCATAACCCTTCATTGGAATATGAGAATAAATGTCATTAATGCTTAACCCTTCTTGTATTTTTGCAAATACAGCAATGTTAAAGTTTGAATGCTAATGCAAACTTGCAAATGCTAGCGATCTAATGCTACTGCTAATATCTTGTCATTGTCAAACTGTACGTGTCCTCTTTAATGGAAATAAGAGATCAGATGCCTTTAAAGCATAACCCTTCATGGCAATATGAGATTAAATTGCATTAAAGCTTAACACTTCTTGTATAAATTAAAATACAGCTATGTTAAAGTTTGAATGCTAATGCTAACTTGCTAATGCTTGCCATCTAATGCTAGTGCTAATATCTGGTCATTTTCTTACTGTACGTGTCCTCTATGAAGGAAATAAGAGATTAGATGGCATTAAAGCATAACCCTTCATGGGAATATGAGATTAAATGGCATTAAAGCTCAACCCTTATTGTATATATGCAAATACAGCAATGTTACAATTTGAATGCTAATGCTAACTTGCTAATGCTAGCGATCTAATGCTAGTGCAGATATCTGGTCATTTTCATACTGGTCGTGTCCGCTATGATGGAAATAAGGGATCGGATGGCATTAAAGCCTAACCATTCATGGGAATATGAGATTAAATGCCATTAAAGCTTAACACTTCTTGTATAAATTAAAATACATCAATGTTAAAGTTTGAATGCTAATGCTAACTTGCTAATGCTAGCGATCTAATGCTAGTGCTAATATCTGGTTATTGTCATCCTGTATATGTCCTCTATGATGGAAATAAGAGATCGGATGGCATTAAAGCATAACCCATCATGGGAATATGAGCTTAAATGGCATTAAATCTTAACCCTTCTTGTATATATGCAAATACAGCAATGTTAAAGTTTGAATGCTAATGCTAACTTGCTAATGGTAGCGATCTAATGCTAGTGCTAATATCTGTTCATTGTCATACTGTACATGTCCTCTTTGATGGTAATAATTTATCACATGGCATTTAAGCATAACCCTTCATGTGAATATGTGATTAGATGGCATTAAAGCTTAACCCTTCTTGTATATATGCAAATACAGCAATGTTAAAATTTGAATGCTAATGCTTACTTGCTAATGCTAGCGATCTAATGCTAGTGCTAATATCTGGTCATTTTCATACTGTTCGTGTCCTCTATGATGGAAATAAGAGATCGGATGGCATTAAAGCATATCCCTTCATGGGAATATGAGATTAAATGGCATTAAAGCTTAACCCTTCTTGTATAAATTAAAATACAGCAATGTTAAAGTTTAAATGCTAATGCTAACTTGCTAATGCTTGCCATCTCATGCTAGTGGTAATATCTGGTCTTTTTCATATTGTACGTGTCCTCGTAAATGAAAATAAGAGATCAGATGACTTTAAAGCATAACCCTTCATGGGAATATGAGATTAAATGGCATTAAAGCTGAACCCTTCTTGTATATATACAAATACAGCAATGTTATAGTTTTAATGCTAATACTAACTTGCTAAGCCTAGCGATCTAATGCTAGTGCTTATATCTGTTCATTTTCATACTGTAATTGTCCTCTATGATGGAAATAAGAGATCAGATGGCATTAAAGCATAACCCTTCATGGGAATATGAGATTAAATGGCATAAAAGCTTAACCCTTCTTGTAAACATGCAAATACAGCAATGTCAAAATTTGAATGCTAATGCTAACTTGCTAATGATAGCGATCTAATGCTAGTGCTAATATCTGGTCATTGTCATACTGTACGTGTCCTCTTTGATGGTAATAATTAATCAAATGGCATTTAAGAATATACCTTCATGTGAATATGTGATTAGATAGCATTAAAGCTTAACCATCCTTGTATATATGCAAATACAGCAATTTAAAAATTTGAATGCTAATGCTAACTTGCTAATGCTAGCGATCTAATGCTAGTGCTAATATCTGGTCATTTTCATACTGTTCGTGTCCTCTTTAATGGAAATAAGAGATCAGATGCCTTTAAAGCTTAACCCTTCTTGGGAATATGAGATTAAATGGCATTAAAGCTGAACCCTTCTTGTATATATGCAAATAAAGCAATGTTAAAGTTTGAATGCTAATGCTAACTTGCTAATGCTAGGGATCTAATGTTTGTGCTAATATCTGGTTATTGTCATCCTGTATATGTCCTCTATGATGGAAATAAGAGATCGGATGGCATTAAAGCATAACCCTTCATGGGAATATGAGATTAAATGGCATTAAAGCTTAACCCTTCTTGTATAAATGCAAATACAGCAATGATAAAGTTTGAATGCTAATGCTAACTTGCTAATGCTAGCGATCTAATGCTAGTGCTAATATCTGGTCATTGTCATACTGTACGTGTCCTCTTTGATGGTAATAATTGATCACATGGCATTTAAGAATATACCTTCATGTGAATATGTGATTAGATGGCATTAAAGCTTAACCATCCTTGTATATATGCAAATACAGCAATGTAAAAATTTGAATGCTAATGCTAACTTGCTAATGCTAGCGATCTAATGCTAGTGCTAATATCTGGTCATTGTCATACTGTTCTTGTCCTCTTTAATGGAAATAAGAGATCAGATGCCTTTAAAGCATAACCCTTCTTGGGAAAATGAGATTAAATGGAATTAAAGCTGAACCCTTCTTGTATACATGCAAATACAGCAATGTTAAAGTTTGAATGCTAATGCTAACTTGCTAATGCTAGCTATGTAATGCTAGTGCTGATATCTGGTCATTTTAATCCTGTATGTATCCTCTATGATGGAAATAAGAGATCAGATGCCTTTAAAGCATAACCCTTCATGGGAATATGAGATTAAATGCCATTAAACCTTAACCCTTCTTGCATAAATGCAAATACAGCAATGATAAAGTTTGAATGCGAATGCTAACTTGCTAATGCTAGCGATCTAATGCTAGTGCTAATATCTGATGATTTTCATACTGTTCGTGTCCTCTGTAATGGAAATAAGAGATCAGATGCCTTTTCTTGGGAAATGAATTAAATGGCATTAAAGCTGAACCCTTCTTGTTATATGCAATATAAAGAATGTTAAATTGGCAATTAAAGCTTAATGCCCTAATGCTTGTATATCTGGTCATTTTCATACTGTTCATGTCCTCTTTAATGGAAATAAATCTGTTTTAAAGAATTCTAATGCTAAATGGCATTAAAGCTTGCCCTTCTTGTATATATACAAATCAGCAATGTTAAAGTTTGAATGCTAATTTGCTAATGCTCATTTTCATAATTTCTGTTCATTTTCCTACTGTTCGTAATCTGATGGAAATAAGAGATCGGATGCCATTAAAGCATAACCCTTCATGGAAATATGAGATTAAATGGCATTAAAGCTTAACCCTTCTTGTATATATGCAAATACAGCAATGTTATAGTTTGAATGCTAATGCTAACTTGCTAATGCTAGCGATCTAATGCTAGTGCTAATATCTGGTCATTGTCATACTGTACGTGTCCTCTTTGATGGTAATAATTGATCACATGGCATTTATGCATAACCCTTCATGTGAATATGTGATTAGATGGCATTAAAGCTTAACCCTTCTTGTATAAATTAAAATACAGCAATGTTAAATTTGAATGCTAATGCGAACTTGCTAATGCTAGCGATCTAATGCTAGTGTAAATATCTGGTCATTTTCATACTGGTCGTGTCCTCTATGATGGAAATAAAAGATCGGATGGCATTAAAGCATAACCCTTCATGGCAATATGAGATTAAATGGTATTAAAGCTTAACCATTCTTGTATATATGCAAATACAGCAATGTCAAAATTTGAATGCTATTGCGAACTTGCTAATGCTAGCGATCTAATGCTAGTGTAAATATCTGGTCATTTTCATACTGGTCGTGTCCTCTATGATGGAAATAAAAGATCGGATGGCATTAAAGCATAACCCTTCATGGGAATATGAGATTAAATGGCATTAAAGCTTAACCCTTCTATTATGAATTAAAATACAGCAATGTTAAAGTTAGTATGCTAATGCTAACTTGCTAATGCTTGCCATCTAATGCTAGTGCTAATATCTGGTCATTTTCATACTGTACGTGTCCTCGATGAAGGAAATAAGAGATCAGATGGCATTAAAGCATAACCCTTCATTGGAATATGAGATTAAATGGCATTAAAGCTTAACCCTTCTTGTATATATGCAAATACAGCAATGTTAAAGTTTGAATGCTAATGCTAACTTGCTAATGCAAGCGATCTAATGCTTGTGCTAATATCTGGTCATTGTCATACTGTACGTGTCCTCTTTGATGGTAATAATTGATCACATGGCATTTAAGAATATACCTTCATGTGGATATGTGTTTAGATGGCATTAAAGCTTAACCCTTCTTGTATATATGAAAATACAGCAATGTTAAAATTTGAATGCTAATGCTAACTTGCTAATGCTAGCGAATTAATGCTAGTGCAAATATCTGGTCATTTTCATACTGGTAGTGTCCTCTATGATGGAAATAAGAGATCGGATGGCATTAAAGCCTAAACCTTCATGGGAATATGAGATTAAATGTCATTAAAGCTTAACCCTTATTGTATAAATTAAAATACAGCAATGTTAAAGTTAGTATGCTAATGCTAACTTGCTAATGCTTGCCATATAATGCTAGTTCTAATATTTGGTCATTTTCATACTGTACGTGTCCTCTTTAATGAAAATAAGAGATCAGACGCCTTTAAAGCATAACCCTTCATGAGAATATGAGATTAAATGGCATTAAAGCTGAACCCTTCTTGTAAATATGCAAATACAGCAATGTTAAAGTTTGAATGCTAATGCTAACTTGCTAATGCTTGTGATCTCATCTTAGTGCTAATATCTGGTTATTGTCATCCTGTATGTGTCCTCTATGATGGAAATAAGAGATCTGATTGCATTAAAGCATAACCCTTCATGGAAATATGAGATGAAATGGCATAAAAGTTTAACCCTTCTTGTATATATACAAATACAGCAATGTTAAAGTTTGAATGCTAATGCTAACTTGCTAATGCTTGCCATCTAATGCTAGTGATAATATCTGGTCATTTTTATACTGTACGTGTCCTCTATGATGGAAATAAGAGATCAGATGGCTTTGAAGTATAACCCTTCATGGGAATATGAGATTAAATGGCATTAAAGCTTAACCCTTATTGTATAAATTAAAATACAGCAATGTTAAAGTTAGTATGCTAATGCTAACTTGCTAATGCTTGCCATCTAATGCTAGTTCTAATATTTGGTCATTTTCATACTTTACGTGTCCTCTTTAATGAAAATAAGAGATCAGACGCCTTTAAAGCATAACCCTTCATGAGAATATGAGATTAAATGGCATTAAAGCTGAACCCTCCTTGTATATATACAAATACAGCAATATTAAAATTTGAATTGCAATGCTAACTTGCTAATGCTAGCGATCTAATGCTAGTGCAAATATCTGGTCATTTTCATACTGTATGTGTCGTCTTTGATGGAAATATGAGATCAGATGGCATTAAAGCATAACCCTTCATGGGATTATGAGATTAGATGCCATTAAAGCTTAACCCTTCTTGTAAATATGCAAATTCAGTCATGTTAAAGTTTGAATGCTAATGCAAGCGATCTAATGCTAGTGCTAATATCTGGTCATTATTATACTGTACGTGTCCTCTATGATGGAAATAAAAGATCAGATGGTATTAAAGCATAACCCTTCATAACAATATGAGATAAAATGGCATTAAAGCTTAACCCTGCTTGTATATATACAAATAAAGCAATGTTAGAGTTTGAATACTAATGCTAACTTGCTAATGCTAGCGATCTAATGCTAGTGCAAATATCTAGTCATTTTCATACTGTTCGTGTCCTCTATGATGGAAATAAGAGATCAGATGGCATTAAAGTATAACCCTTCATGGCAATATGTGATTAGATGGCATTAAAGCTTAAGCCTTCTTGTATATATGCAAAAACAGTAATGTTAAAATTTGAATTCTAATGCTAACTTGCTGATGCTAGCGATCTAATGCTAGTGCTAATATCTGGTCATTTTCATACTGTTCGTGTCCTCTATGATGGAAATAAGAGATCAGCTGGCATTAAAGCATAACCTTTCATGGGAATATGAGATTAAATGGCATTAAAAGCTTAACCCTTCTTGTATATATGCAAATACAGCAATGTTAAAGTTTGAATGCTAATGCTAACTTTTAATGCTAGCGATCTAATGCTAGTGCTAATGTCTGGTCATTGTCATCCTGTATGTGTCCCCTAGAAATGGAAATAAAAGATCATATGGCATTAAAAATGCATAACCCCTTCATGGCAAATATGAATGTTAAAGATTAAATGACATTAAAGCTTAACCTAGTCTTGTATATATACAAATGGAAATCAGCAATGTTAAAAGTTTGAATGAGATTAATGCTTAACTTGCTAATGCAAATAGCGATCTAATGAATGCTAGTGCTAATATCTGGTCTTTTTTATATCTGGTCATTTCTCTATGATGGACATATGAGATCAGATGGCATTAAAGCATAACCCTTCATGGGAATATGAGATTAGATGCCATTAAAGCTTACCCTTCTTGTAAATATGCAAATACAGTCATGTTAAAGTTTGAATGCTAATGCTAACGATCTAATGCTAGTGCTAATATCTGGTCATTATTATACTGTACGTGTCCTCTATGATGGAAGTAAAAGATCAGATGGTATTAAAGCATAACCCTTCATAGCAATATGAGATTAAATGGCATTAAAGCTTAACCCTTCTTGTATATTTGCAAATTCAGCAATGTAAAATTTTGAATGCTAATGCTAACTTGCTAATGCTAGCGATCTAATGCTAGTGCTAATATCTGGTCATTGTCATCCTGTATGTCTCCTCTATGATGGAAATGAGAGATCAGATGGCATTAAAGCATAACCCTTCATGGGAATATGAGATTAAATGGCATTAAAGCTTAGCCCTTCTTGTATAAATTCAAATACAGCAATGTTAAAGTTTGAATGCTAATGCTAACTTGCTAAAACTAGCGATCTAATGCTAGTGCTAATATCTGGTTATTGTCATCCTGTATGTGTCCTCTGTGATGGATATAAGAGATCAGATGGCATTAAAGCATAACCCTTCATGGCAATATGAGATTAAATGGTATTAAAGCTTAACCCTTCTTGTATATATACAAATACAGCAATGTTAAAGTTTGAATGCTAATGCTAACTTGCTAATGCTAGCAATCTAATGCTATTGCTAATATCTGGTCATTTTCATGCTGTACGTGTCCTCTATGATGGAAATATGAGATCAGATGGCATTAAAGCATAACCCTTCATGTGAATATGAGATCAGATGCCATTAAAGCTTAACCCTTCTTGTAAATATGCGAATACAGTCATGTTAAAGTTTGAATGCTAATGCTAGCGATCTAATGCTAGTCCTAATATCTGGTCATTATCATACTGTACGTGTCCTCTATGATGGAAATAAGAGATCAGATGGTATTAAAGCATAACCCTTCATAGCTATATGAGATTAAATGGCATTAAAGCTTAACCCTTCTTGTATATATACAAATAAAGCAATGGTAAAGTATATATGCTAATGCTAACTTGCTAATGCTAGCGATCTAATGCTAGTGCAAATATCTAGTCATTTACATAGTGTACGTGTCCTCTATGATGGAAATAAGAGATCAGATGGCATTAAAGTATAACCCTTCATGGCAATATGAAATTAAATGTCATTAAAGCTTAACCCTTCTTGTTTATATGCAAATACAGCAATGTTAAATTTTTAATGCTAATGCTAACTTGCGAAAGCTAGCGATCTAATGCTAGTGCTAATATCTGGTCATTGTCTTCGTGTATGTGTCCTCTATGATGGAAATAAGAGATCAGATGGCATTAAAGCATAACCCTTCATGGCAATATGAGATTAAATGGCATTAAAGCTTAACCCTTCTTGTATAAATACAAATACAGCAATGTAAAAAGTTTGAATGCTATAGCTAACTTGCTAATGCTAGCGATCTAATGCTATTGCTAATATCTGGTCATTTTCATACTGTACTTGTCCTCTATGATGGAAATAAGAGATCAGATGGCATCAAAGCATAACCCTTCATGGCAATATGAGATTAAATGTCATTAAAGCTTAACCCTTCTTGTATATATACAAATACAGCAATGTTAAAGTTTGAATGCTACTGCTAACTTGCTAATGCTAGCCATCTAATGCTAGTACAAATATCTGGTCATTTTCATACTGTACGTGTCCTCTATGATGGAAATATGAGATCAGATGGCATTAAAGCATAACCCTTCATGGGAATATGAGATTACATGCCATTAAAGCTTAACCCTTCTTGTAAATATGCAAATACAGTCATCTTAAAGTTTGAATGCTAATGCTAGCGATCTAATGCTAGTGCTAATATCTGGTCATTATTATACTGTACGTGTCCTCTATGATGGAAATAAAAGTTCAGATGGTATTAAAGCATAACCATTCATAACAATATGAGATTAAATGGCATTAAAGCTTAACCCTTCTTGTATATATACAAATAAAGCAATGTTAGAGTTTGAATACTAATGCTAATTTGCTAATGCTAGCGATCTAATGCTAGTGCTAATATCTGGTCATTGTCATCCTGTATGTGTCCTCTATGATGGAAATAAGAGATCAGATGGCATTAAAGTATATCCCTTCATGGCAATATGAAATTAAATGTCATTAAAGCTTAACCCTTCTTGTATATATGCAAATACAGCAATGTTAAATTTTTAATGCTAATGCTAACTTGCAAAAGCTAGCGATCTAATGCTAGTGCTAATATCTGGTCATTGTCATCCTGTATGTGTCCTCTATGATGGAAATAAGAGATCAGATTGAATTAAAGCATAACCCTTCATGGCAATATGAGATTAAATGGCATTAAAGCTTAACCCTTCTTGTATAAATACAAATACAGCAATGTTAAAGTTTGAATGCCAATGCTAACTTGCTAATGCTCGCGATCTAATGCTATTGCTAATATCTGGTCATTTTCATACTGTACTTGTCCTCTATGATGGAAATAAGAGATCAGATGGCATCAAAGCATAACCCTTCATGGCAATATGAGATTAGATGCCATTAAAGCTTAACCCTTCTTGTAAATATGCAAATACAGTCATGTGAAAGTTTGAATGCTAATGCTAACTTGCTAATGCTAGCGATCTAATGCTAGTGCTAATATCTGGTCATTATTATACTGTACGTGTCCTCTATGATGGAAATAAAAGATCAGATGGTATTAAAGCATAACCCTTCATAGCAATATGAGATTAAATGGCATTAAAGCTGAACCCTTCTTGTAAAAATTGAAATACAGCAATGTTAAAGTTTGAATCCTAATGCTAACTTGCTAATGCTAGCGATCTAATTCTAGTGCTAATTTCTGGTCATTTTCTTACTGTACGTGTCCTCTATTATGGAAATAAGAGATCAGATGGCATTAAAGCATAACCCTTCATGGGAATATGTGATTAAATGTCATTAAAGCTGAACCCTTCTTGTAAAAATTCCAATACAGCAATGTTAAAGTTTGAATGCTATTGCTAACTTGCTAATGCTAGCGATCTAATGCTAGCGCTAATATCTGGTCATTGTCTTACTGTATGTGTCCTCTTTGATGGTAATAATGATCACATGGCATTTAAGCATATCCCTTCATGTGAATATGTGATTAGATGGCATTAAAGCTTAAGCCTTCTTGTATATATGCAAATACAGTAATGTTAAAATTTGAATTCTAATGCTAACTTGCTGATGCTAGCGATCTAATGCTAGTGCTAATATCTGGTCATTGTCATACTGTTTCGTGTCCTTCTTGATGAAATAAGAGATCGATGGCATTAAAGCATAACCCTTCTTAGGAATATGAAATTAAATGGCATTAAAGCTTAACCCTTCTTGTATATATGCAAATTCTGCAATGTTAAAATTTTAATGCTAATGCTAACTTGCTGATGCTAGCGATCTAATGCTAGTGCTAATATCTGACATTTTCATCCTGTATGTGTCCTCTATGATGGAAATAAGAGATCAGATGGTAACAAAGTTACAAAAACCTTTCATGCCAATATGAGATTAAATGCATTAAAAGCTAACCCTTCTTTGTATATATACAAATACAGCAATGTTAAGTTTGAATGCTAATGCTAACTTGCTAATGCTAGCGATCTAATGCTATTGCTACATATCTGGTCATTTTCATACTGTACTTGTCCTCTATGATGGAAATAAGAGATCAGATGGCATTAAAACATAACCCTTCATGGCAATATGGAGATTAAATGGCATTAAAGCTTAAACCCTTCTTGTATATATACAAATAACAATATTAAAAGTATTTGATGTTAATGCTAACTTGCTAATGCTAGCGATCTAATGCTAGTGCTAATATCTGGTCATTTTCGCACTATACGTGTCCTCTTTGATGGAAATAATTGATCCCTTGGCATTAAAAAAACCCTTCATGGGAATATGAGATTAAATGGCATTAAAAGCTTAACCCTTCTTGTATATATGCAAATACAGGAATGTTAAAATTTGAATGCTAATGCTAAAATGCAAGTGCTAATATATGGTCATTTTCATACTGTACTTAAGTCATCTAAATGGAAATAAAGTGCTAATGGCTGTTAAAGTAAACCTGTCATGCCAATATGAGATTAAATGTCATTTAAAACTTAACCCATCTGGTAATATAAGAGACTCAGAATGGCTAACGTAAAGCATATCTAATGCTATTGCCTATGTTCAATATGATACTTAAATGCCATTTCGAATAAAAGTTCTTTAAAGCATTAACCCTTCAGGGCAATATTTAAATTTAAAGCTTTAACCCTTTATATAAAATTCAGCAATGTTAAAAGTTTGAATGTTAATGCTAACTTGCTAATGCTGGCGATCTAATGCTAGTGCTAATATCTGGTCATTTTCATACTGTACGTGTCCTCTATGATGGAAAATAATTGATCAGATGGCATTCAAGCATCCTTCTTCATGAATATGAGATTTAATGGCATTAAAGCTTATCCCTTCTTGTATATATTCAAATAAAGCAATGTTAAAGTTTGAATACTAATGCTAACCTTGATAATGCTAAGGATCTTATGCTAGTGATAATATCTGGTCATTGTCATCCTGTATGTGTCCTCTATGATGGAAATAAGGATCAGATGGCATTAAGCATATCCCTTCATGGGAATATGAGATTAAATGCCATTGAAGCTTAACCCTTCTTGTATATATTCAAATACAGCAATGTTAAAGTTTATTGAATGCTATTTCTAACTTGCTAATGCTGGCGATCTAATGCTAGTGCTAATATCTGGTCATTTGTCATACTGTATGTGTCCTCTTTGATGGTAAAATCTCCATGGCATTTAAGCATATCCCTTCATGGCATTTTAAATGGCATAAAGCTTAACCCTTCATAAACATGAAATATGTAATTAAAAATTGAATGCTAATGCTTACTTGCTAATGCTAGCCTCTAATGTGCTAATATATGCAAATACAGGTAAAATAAGAGGATGGCATTTAAATAACCTTCATGAATATCTAATGCTTGAAATTAGCTGAACCTAAGCAATGCAAATACAGCAATTTAAAGTTTTAATAATGCTAACTTGCTAATGCTAAGCGATCTAATGCTTGCATATCTGGTTCATTTTCATACTGTTTGTGTCCTCTTTAATGGAAATAAGATCAGATGCCTTTAAAAATAACCCTTCTTGGGAATAGGAGATTAAATGGCATTAAAAGCTGAACCCTTCTTGTATATATGCAAATAAAGCACTGTTAAAGTTTTTCTAATGCTAATGCTAACTTGCTAATGCTAGCCGATCTAATGATAGTGCTAATATCTGGTCATTGTCATCCTGTATGTGTCCTCTATGATGGAAATAAGAGATCAGATGGCATTAAAGCATAAACCTTCATAGGGAATATGAGATTAAAAGGCATTAAAGCTTAACCCTTCATGTATATATGCAAATACAGCAATTTTAAAATTTGAATGCTAATGCTAACTTACTAATGCTAGCGATCTAATACTAGTGCTAATATTGGTCATTTTCATAGTGTACTTGTCACTCTATGATGGAAATGGAGATCAGATGCCATCATAGCATAACCCTTCATGGCATTATGAATTAAATGGCATTAAAGCTTAACCCATCTTGTAAAAATACAAAATACAGCAATGTTAAAGTTTGAATGTTAATGCTAACTTGCTAATGCTAGCGATCTAATCTATTTCAAATATCTGGTCAATTTATACTGTGCGTGTCCTCTATGATGGAAATAAGAGATCAGATAGCATTAAAGCATAACCCTTCATGTGAATATGAGATCAAATGGCATTGAAAGCTTAACCTTCTTGTATATATACAAATACAGCAATGTTAAAATCTTTAATGCTAATGCTAACTTACTAATGCTAGCGATCTAATGCTAGGGCAAATATCCTGATCATTTTCATACTGTACTTGTCTCTATGATGGAAATAAAGAGATCAGATGTCATCAAAGCATAACCCCTTCATGGCAATATGAGATTAAATGTCAACTGAAGCTTAACCCTTCTTCCATATTTACAAATACAGCAATTTAAATTTTTAATGCTAATGCTAACTTGCTAAAGCTAGCGATCTAATGCTAATTAACGCAAATATCTGGTCATTTTCATCACCACTGATGTGGTCCTCTATTGATGGAAATAAAGAGATCAGATGTCATTAAAAGCATAACTTCGTCATGGCAATATATGAGATAAAATGGCATTAAAGCTTAACCCTTCTTGTATAAATAAAAACAATACAATGTTAATGTTTGAATGCTAATGCTAACTTGCTAATGCTAGCGATCTAATGCTAGTGCAAATATCTGGTCATTTACATACTGTCATGTGTCCTCTATGATGGAAATAAGAGATCAGATAGCATTAAAAGTATAACCCTTCATGGCAAATGAGATTAAATGTCATTAAAGTTAACCCTTCTTGTATATTTGCAAATATGCAAATGTTAAAGTTTGAATGCTAATGCTAACTTGCTAAAACTAGCGATCTAATGCTAGTGCTAATATCTGGTCATTTTCATCCTTGTATGTGTCCTCTTTAATGGAAATAAGAAATTAGATGGCATTAAACAAAACCCTTCATGGCAATATGAGATTAAATGGCATTAAAGCTAACCCTTCTTGTATATATGCAAATACAGCAATGTTAAAGTTTGAATGCTAATGCTAACTTGCTAATGCACTAGCCATCTAATACTAGTGCAAATATCTGGTCATTCTCATACTGTACGCAGTGACCTCTGATGGTAATAATTGATCAGATGGTATTAAAACATATAAAACCCTTCATGTGAATATGCAAGATAAATGGCATTAAAAGCTTAACCTTCTTGTATATATGCAAATACAGTAATGTTAAAATAAGAATGCTAATGCTAACCCCTTTAAGGATGCTAGTGGATCTAATGCTAAAGCTAATATCTGGTCATTTTTCATTCGTTCTGCGTGTCCTATGATGGAAATATGAGATCAGATAGCTTTTAAAGCATGACCCTTCATGGAATATGAGATTAATGCCATTAAAAGCTTAACCCTTCTTGTATATATACAAATAAGCAATGTTAAAGTTTGAATATAATGCTAACTTACTTATACTAGCTTATCTAATGCTAGTGCAAATATCTGGTCATTTTCATGTTGTATGTGTCCCTCTATGATGGAAATAAGAGATCAGATGGCATTAAAGCATAAAACCCTTCATGGCAAAATGAGATTAAATGTCATTAAAGCTGAACCCTTCTTGTATATATGCAAATACAAATGTTAAAATTTTGAATGCTAATGCTAACTTACTAATGCTAGCGATCTAATGCTATTGCTAATATCTGGTCATTTTCATACGGTAATTTGTCCTCAATGATGGAAATAAGAGATCCAGATGCCATTAAACTTATAACCCTTGATGGCAATATGAGATTAAATGTCATTAAAGCTGAACCCTTCTTGTATATATGCAAATACAGCAATGTTAAAGTTTGAATGCTAATGCTAACTTCCAAATGCTAGCGATCTAAAGCTAGTGCTAATATCTATTCATTTTTCATACTATTTGTCCTCTATGATGGAAATAAGAGACAGTTAACAAAGCATAACCCTTCATGGCAATATGAGATTTAATGGCATTAAAGCTTTTTAACCCTTCTTGTATATATTCAAATACAGCAATGTTAAAAGTATGAATGCTAATGCTAACTTGATAATGCTATCGATCTAATGCTAGTGCTAATATCTGTCATTGTCATACTGTATGAGTCCTCTTTGAGGAAATAAGAGATCACATGGCATTTAAGCATATTCCTTCATGTGAATAAGATATTAAAAATGGCATTAAAGCTTAACCCTCCTTGTATATATGCAAAACAGTAATGTTAAAGTTTGAATTCTAATGCTAACTTGCTGATGCTAGCGATCTTATCTAATATCTGCTTTTCATAGTGCTAATATCAAAAATGAGAGATCAGTCATTTTCATACTGTTCGATGTCCTCTAACCCTTCTTTGTAAATATGGAAATACAGTCATGTTAGTTTGATGGCATTAAAGTGCTAAAATATAACCCTTCATGATGGAAATAAGAGATCAGATGATTAAATAACCCTTTCATGGCAATATGAGATTAAATGGCTTAACCCTTCTTGTATAAATACAAATACAGCAATGTTAAAGTTTGAATGCTAATGCTAACTTAATGCCTAGCGATCTAATGTTGCGCTAATGTCTGGTCATTTTTATACTGTATGTGTCCTCTTTTGATGGTAATAAAGACCGAATGAGCATTTAAGCAAAACCTTTTCCTTGGCAATATGAAATAGATGGCATTAAAAGCTTTACCCTTCTGTATACATGCAAATACAGCAATGTTAAAATTTGAATACTAATGCTAACTTGATTATAATAGTCTCTAATGCTTTTGCTAATATCTGGTCATTTCATACTGGGTAATGTCCTCTATGATGTAAATAAAGAGATCAGATGCTCCAGTTAAAAAACCCTTCATGGGAATATATGAGATTAAATGGCATTAAAGCTTAACCCTCGCTTGCATATATACAAAATACAGCAATTTTAAAGTTTGAATGCTAATGCTTATCTTTTGCTAATGCTAGCAATCTAATGCTATGCAAATATCTGGTCATTTTCATACTGTTCGTGTCCTCTTTAATGGAAATAAGAGATCAAATGGTATTAAAGCAAAACCCTTCATGGGAATATGAGATAAAATGGCATTAAAGCTGAACCTTCTTTGTATATATATGCAAATTCAGCAATGTTAAAGTTTGAATGCTTTATACTAACTTGCTAATGCTAAGCGATCTAATGCTAGTGCTAATATCTGTTCATTTTCATACTGTCGTGTCCTCTTGATGGAAATAAGAGATCAGGATGGCATTAAAGCATAACCCTTCATGAGGAATATGAAGATTGAATGTCATTAAAGCTAACCTTCTTGTATATATACAAATACAGTCATGTTAAAGTTTGAATGCTAATGCTAGCGATCTAATGCTAGTGCTAATATCTGGTCATTTATCATACTGTATGTCTCCTGTATGATGGAAATAAAAGATCAGATGGTATTAAAGCATAACCCTTCATGGCATTATGATTAAATTGCATTAAAGCTTCAATTTCTTTGTATATATACAAATAAAGCAATGTTTAGTTTGAATGCTATAATGCTAACTTGCTAATGCTGGCAATCTAATGCTAGTGCAAATATCTGGTCATTTTTCATACTGTACGTATGTCCTCTTTGATGGTAATAATTGATCAGATGGCATTATAAGCACATCCCTTCATATGAATATGAATAGATGGCATTAAAAGTTTAACCCTTTTGTATATATGCGATACAGCAATGTTAAAATTTGAATGCTAATGCTAACTTGCTAATGCTACCGGATCTAATGCTAGTGCTAATATCTGGTCATTTTCATACTGTTCGTGTCCTCCATGGTGAAATAAGAGATCAGATGCATTAAAGCAGAACCCTTCATGGGTATATGAGATTAAATGGCATTCAAGCAACCCTTCTTTATAAATACAAATACAGCAATGTTAAAGTTTGAATGCTAATGCTAACTTGTTAATGCTAGCTTATCTAATACTAGTTCTAATATCTTGTTCATTTTAATACTGTACTTGTCCTCTATGATGGAAATAAGAGACTAGATGGCATTAAAAGCATAACCCTTCATGGGTATATGAGATTAAAAATGGCATTAAGCTAAACCCTTCTTGTAAATATGCAAATACAGCAATGTTAAAGTTTGAATTCTAAAGTTAACTTGCTAATGCTAGCGACTAATGCTATTTCTAATATCTGGTCAATTTCATACTGTACGTGTCCTCTTAAATGGTAATAATTTTATCCGTCATTTAACATATCCTTCATGGGAATATGTGAATAGATGGCATTAAACTTAACCCTAATATATATATGCAAATACAGTAATGTTAAAATTTGAATTCTAATGCTAACTTGCTAATGCTAGCATCTAATGCTAGTGCTAATATCTGGTCATTGTAATCCTGTTATTTTTTTTTTTTTTTTTTTTTTTTTTTTTTTTTAAAAATTTTAAAATTTAAAAATTTT